>CP136059.1:417437845-419937845 GCA_032464435.1 Aegilops umbellulata
CGAGTGGGCCCAGAGATACCTCTCCGTCACATGGAGTGACAAATCCCAGTCTCGATTCGTGCCAACCCAACAGACACTTTCGGAGATACCTGTAGTGTACCTTTATAGCCACCCAGTTACGTTGTGACGTTTGGCACACCCAAAGCACTCCTACGGTATCCGGGAGTTGCACAATCTCATGGTCCAAGGAAACGATACTTGACATTAGAAAAGCTTTAGCATACGAACTACATGATCTTGTGCTAGGCTTAGGATTGGGTCTTGTCCATCACATCATTCTCCTAATGATGTGATCCCGTTATCAACGACATCCAATGTCCATGGTCAGGAAACCGTAACCATCTATTGATCAACGAGCTAGTCAACTAGAGGCTTACTAGGGACATGGTGTTGTCTATGTATCCACACATGTATCTGAGTTTCCTATCAATACAATTCTAGAATGGATAATAAACGATTATCACGAACAAGGAAATATAATAATAACTAATTTATTATTGCCTCTAGGGCATATTTCCAACAGTCTCCCACTTGCACTAGAGTCAATAATCCAGTTCACATCGTTATGTGATTAACAGTCAAGGTCACATCCCCATGTGACTAACACCCAAGAGTTTAGGGTTTGATCATGTTACGCTTGTGAGAGATGTTATAGTCAACGGGTTTGAACCTTTCAGATCCGAGTGTGCTTTACGAATCTCTATGTCATCTTGTAGATGCAGCTACCACGCTCTATTTGGATCTATTCCAAATAACTTTTCTACTATACGAATCCAGTTTACTACTCAGAATAATCTGGATTAGTGTCAAAGTTTGCATCGGCGTAACCCTTTACGACGAACTCTTTTACCACCTCCATAATCGAGAAAATTCCTTAGTCCATTAGTTACTAAGGATAACTTTGACCGTTGTCCTATGATCCATTTCTAGATCACACTTGTACCCCTTGACTGACTCATGGCAAGGCACATTTCAGGTGCGGTACACAGCATAGCATACTGTAGAGCCTATGTCTTAAGCATAGGGGACGACCTTCGTCCTTTCTCTCTATTCTGCCGTGGTCGAGCTTTAAGTCTTAACTTCATACCTTACAACTCAGGCAATAACTCCTTCTTTGACTGATCTATCTTGAACACCCTCAAGATCATGTCAAGGTATGTGCTCATTTGAAAGTACCATTAGGCGTTTTGATCTATCCCTATAGATCTTGATGCTCAATGTTCAAGTAGCTTAATCCAGGTTTTCCATTGAAAAACTATTTTCAAATAACCCTATATGCTTTCCAGAAATTCTACATCATTTCTGATCAACAATATGTCAACAACATATACTCATCAGAAATTCTATAGTGCTCCCACTCACTTCTTTGGAAATACAAGTTTCTCATAACTTTGTATAAACCTAAAATCTTTGATCATCTCATCAAAGCATACATTCCAATTCCGAGATGCTTACTCCAGTCCTTATAAGGATTGCTGGAGCTTTGCATACTTGTTAGCATCTTTCAGGATTGACAAACCCTTCTGGTTGTATCACATACAACCTTTCCTCAAGAAAATCGTCGAGGAAACAATGTTTTGACATCCTATCTGCAAGATTTCATAAATAATGCAGTAACTGCTAACATAATTCCAACAGACTCTTAGCATCGCTACGAGTGAGAAAGTCTCATCGCAGTCAACTCCTTGAACTTGTCGGAAAACATCTTAACGACAAGTCGAGCTTTCTTAATGGTGATACTTACCATCATTGTCCGTCTTCATTTTAAAATCCATCTGTACTCAACAGCCTCACGACCATCAAGTAGTTCTTCCAAAGTCTACACTTTGTTTTCATATATGGATTCTCTCTCGGATTTTATGGCCTCGAGCCATTCTTGGAATCCGGGCCCACCATCGCTTCTCCATAGCTCGTAGATTCATTGTTGTCTAGCAACATGACTTCCAAGACAGGATCACGTGCCACTTTGAAACAGCACGCATCCTTGTCGTCCTACGAGGTTTGGTAGTGACTTGATCCGAAGTTTCATGATCACTATCATAAGCTTCTACTTCAATTGATGTAGGTGCCACAGGAACAACTTCCTGTGCCCTGCTACACACTAGTTGAAGTGACGGTTCAACAACCTCATCAAGTCTCCACCATCCTCCCACTCAATTCTTTCGAGAGAAACTTTTCCTCAAGAAAGGACCCGATTCGAGAAACAACCCCTATTGCTTTCGGATCTGAGACAGGAGATATACCCAACTGTTTTGGGTGTCCTATGAAGATGCATTTACCCGCTTTGGGTTCGAGCTTATTAGCCTGAAACTTTTTCACATAAGCGTTGCAGCCCCAAACTTTTAAGAAATGATAGCTTAGGTTTCTCTAAACCATAGTTCATACGGTGTCATCTCATCGGAATTACGTGGTGCCCTATTTAAAGTGAGTGCGGTTGTCTCGAATGCCTAACCCATGAACGATAGTGGTAATTCGATAAGAGACATCATGGTATGCATCATATCCAATAGGGTGCAGTTATGATGTTCGGACACACCAACACACTATGGTGTTCCAGGCGGTACTAGTCGTTAAACAATTTCCACGATGTCTCAATTGTGTACCAAACTCGCAACTCAGATATTCATCTCTATGATCATATCATAGATATTTTATCCTCTTGTCACGACGATATTCAACTTCATTCTGAAACTACTTGAACCATTCAATAATTCAGACTTGTGTTTCATCAAGTAAATATACTCAGTATCTACTCAAATCATCTGTGAAGTAAGAGCATAACGATATCCACTGCGTGCCTCAGCACTCATTGGACTGCACACATCAAAATGTGTTACTTCCAACAAGTTGCTTTCTTGTTCCATTTTACTGAAACCGAAGCTTTCAGTCATCTTGCCCATGTGGTATGATTTGCATGTCTCAAGCGATTGAAAATCAAGTGAGTCCAAACGGTCCATCTGCATGGAGTTTCTTCATGCGTACATACCAACAGACACGGTTCACATGTCTCAATCTTTTCAGAAATGAGTGAGTCCAAAGATCCATCAACATGGAGCTTCTTCATGCGTTTTATACCAATATGACTTACATGGCAGTGCCACAAGTAGGTGGTACTATCATTACTATCTTATATCTTTTGGCATGAACATGTGTATCACTATGATCGAGATTCAATAAACCATTCATTTTAGGTGCAAGACCATTGAAGGTATTATTCAAATAAATAGAGTAACCATTATTCTCCTTAAATGAATAACCGTATTACGATAGACATAATCCAATCATGTCTATGCTCAACGCAAACACCAAATAACAATTATTTAGGTTTAACACCAATCTCGATGGTAGAGGGAGCGTGTGATGCTTGATCATATCAACCTTGGAAACACTTCCAACACATCTCGTCAGCTCACCTTTATCTAGTCTCCGTTTATTCCGTAGCTTTTATTTCGAGTTACTAACACTTAGCAACCGAACCGGTATCTAATACCCTGATGCTACTAGGAGTACTAGTAAAGTACACATTCACATAATGTATATTCAATATACTTCTATCGACAGCCTTCTCATCTACCAAGTATCTAGGGTAATTCTGCTCCAGTAGCTGTTCTGCTCATTACAGAAGCACTTAGTCTCGGGTTTGGGTTCAACCTTGGGTTTCTCCACTAGAGCAGCAGCTGATTTGCCGTTTCATGAAGGATCCCTTCTTGCCCTTGCCCTTCTTGAAACTAGTGGTTTCACTAACCATCAACAATTGATGCTCCTTCTTGATTTCTACTTTCGCGGTGTCAAACATCGCGAATATTTCAAGGATCATCATATCTATCCCTGATATGTCATAGTTCATTACGAAGCTCTAGCAGCTTCGTGGCAATGACTTTGGTGAAACATCACTATCTTATCTGGAAGATCAACTCCCACTCAATTCAAGTGATTGTTGTACTCAGACAATCTGAGCACAAGCTCAACGATTGAGCTTTTCTCCCTTAGTTTGCAGGCCAAGAAAATCGTCAGAGGTCTTATACCTCTTGTCGTGGGCACGAGCCTGAAATCCCAATTTCAGCCCTCGAAACATCTCATATGTTCCGCGACATTTAAAAAATGTCTTCGGTGCCTCAATTCTAAACCATTTATCATTACCGAACTATCATGTAGTCATCAAAACGTGTATGTCAGATGTTCGCAACATCCACAGACCACGTTCGAGGTCCAGCACACCGAGCAGTGCATTAAGGACATAAGCCTTGTACTGTCCGCATAATTGCTACTATCAACTTTCAACTATATTTTCTCTAGGAACATATCTAAAACAGTAGAACTAAAGCGCGAGCTTACGACATAATTTGCAAAGATCTTTTGACTATGTTCAGGATAATTAAGTTCATCTTATGAACTCCCACTCAGATAGACATCCCTCTAGTCATCCAAGTGATTACATGATCCGAGTCAACTAGGCCGTGTCCGATCATCACGTGAGACGGACTAGTCAACGTCGGTGAACATCTTCATGTTGATCGTATCTACCATACGACTCATGCTCGACCTTTCGGTCTTCTGTGTTCCGAGGCCATGTCTGTACATGCTAGGCTCGTCAAGTCAACCTAAGTGTTTGCATGTGTTCCGAGGCCATGTCTGTACATGCTAGGCTCGTCAACATCCGTTGTATTCGAACGTAAGAATCTATCACACCCGATCATCACGTGGTGCTTCGAAACGACGAACTTTCGCAACGGTGCACAGTTAGGGGGAACACTTTCTTGAAATTTTAATGAGGGATCATCTTATTTACTACCGTTGTTCTAAGCAAATAAGATGTATAAACATGATAAACATCACATGCAATCAAATAGTGACATGATATGGCCATCATCACTTTGCTCCTTTTGATCTCCATCTTCGGGGCTCCATGATCATCGTCGTCACCGGCATGACACCATGATCTCCATCATCATGATCTCCATCATCGTGTCTTCATGAAGTTGTCTCGCCAACTATTACTTCTACTACTACAACTAACGGTTAGCAATAAAGTAAAGTAATTACATGACATTTACGTTTGACACGCAGGTCATAAATAAATTAAAGACAACTCCTATGGCTCCTGCCGGTTGTCATACTCATCGACATGCAAGTCGTGATTCCTATTACAAGAACATGATCATCTCATACATCACATATATCATACATCACATCCTTTGGCCATATCACATCACATGGCATACCCTGCAAAAACAAGTTAGACGTCCTCTAATTGTTGTTTGCATGTTTTACGTGGCTGCTATGGGTTTCTAGCAAGAACGTTTCTTACCTACGCAAAACCACAACGTGATATGTCAATTGCTATTTACCCTTCATAAGGACCCTTTTCATCGAATCCGATCCGACTAAAGTGGGAGAGACTGGCACCCGCTAGCCACCTTATGCAACTAGTGCGTGTCAGTCGGTGGAACCTGTCTCACGTAAGTGTACGTGTAAGGTCGGTCCGGGCCGCTTCATCCCACAATGCCGCCGAATCAAGATTGACTAGTAACGGTAAGCATATTGTACAAAATCAACGCCCACAACTACTTTGTCTTCTACTCGTGCATGGAATCTACGCAATAGACCTAGCTCATGATGCCACTGTTGGGGAACGTAGCAGAAATTCAAAATTTTCCTACGTGTCACCAAGATCTATCTATGGAGAAACCAGCAACGAGGGGAAGGAGAGTGCATCTACATACCCTTGTAGATCGCTAAGCGGAAGCGTTCAAGTGAACGGGGTTGATGGAGTCGTACTCGTCGTGATCCAAATCACCGATGACCAAGTGCCGAACGGACGGCACCTCCGCGTTCAACACACATACAGCCCGGTGACGTCTCCCATGCCTTGATCCAGCAAGGAGAGAGGGAGAGGTTGAGGAAGACTCCATCCAGCAGCAGCACAACGGCGTGGTGGTGGTGGAGGAGCGTGGCAATCCTGCAGGGCTTCGCCATGCACCGCAAGAAAGGAGGAGGGAGTGAGGTAGGGCTGCGCCAAGAGGGAGATCAAATCGTGTGTTGGGCAGCCCCAAAACCTCAAGTATATAGGGGAAGGGGAGGGGCTGCGCCCCCATCTAGGGTTCCCTCCCTAGGGGTGGCGGCAGCCCCAAAACCCATCTAGGGTTGCGGCCAAGGGGGGGAGAGGGGGAGGCGCACCAGGGGTGGGCCTTAGGGCCCATCTGCCCTAGGGTTTGCCCCCTTCCCCTCTAGGAGGCGCCTTGGGCCTTGGTGGGGGGGGGGGGCGCACCAGCCCACCTGGGGCTGGTCCCCTCCCACACTTGGCCCACGCAACCTTCTGGGGCTGGTGGCCCCACTTGGTGGACCCCCGGACACCCTTAAGTGTGTAGACTCTACGGGTTCGGGAAGCATGCAGACATGAGCGAGATGTACTCCGGTCAATAACCAACAGCGGGATCTGGATACCCATGTTGGCTCCCACATGTTCCACGATGATCTCATCGGATGAACCACGATGTCAAGGACTTAATCAATCCCGTATACAATTCCCTTTGTCTATCGGTACGATACTTGCCCGAGATTCGATCGTCGGTATCATGATACCTTGTTCAATCTCGTTACCGGCAAGTCTCTTTTACTCGTTCCGCAACACATCATCCCGTGATCAACTCCTTGATCACATTGTGCATATTATGATGATGTCCTACCGAGTGGGCCCAGAGATACCTCTCCGTCACACGGAGTGACAAATCCCAGTCTCGATTCGTGCCAACCCAACAGACACTTTCGGAGATACCTGTAGTGTACCTTTATAGCCACCCAGTTACGTTGTGACGTTTGGCACACCCAAAGCACTCCTACGGTATCCGGGAGTTGCACAATCTCATGGTCTAAGGAAACGATACTTGACATTAGAAAAGCTTTAGCATACGAACTACATGATCTTGTGCTAGGCTTAGGATTGGGTCTTGTCCATCACATCATTCTCCTAATGATGTGATCCCGTTATCAATGACATCCAATGTCCATGGTCAGGAAACCGTAACCATCTATTGATCAACGAGCTAGTCAACTAGAGGCTTACTAGGGACATGGTGTTGTCTATGTATCCACACATGTATCTGAGTTTCCTATCAATACAATTCTAGCATGGATAATAAACGATTATCACGAACAAGGAAATATAATAATAACTAATTTATTATTGCCTCTAGGGCATATTTCCAACAGGGGGAGGGGTAAGGAGGAGGAGGAGGAGGCGGCCCGGCCCGGCTGGCGGGGGAGGGGGAGGGGTAAGGAGGAGGAGGAGTAGGAGGAGGCGGCCCGGCCCGGCCGACGGGGGAGGGGGAGGGGTAAGGAGGAGGAGGAGGAGGCGGCCCGGCCCGGCCGGCGGGGGAGGGGGAGGGATAAGGAGGAGGAGGAGGAGGAGGCGGCCCGGCCTGGCCGGCGGGGGAGGGGGAGGGGTAAGGAAGAGGAGGAGGAGTAGGAGGCGGCCCGGCCCGGCCGGCGGGGGAGGGGGAGGGGTAAGGAGGAGGAGGAGGAGGAGGGGGAGGGGTAAGGAGGAAGAGGAGGAGGAGGGGGAGGGGTAAGGAGGAGGAGGAGGAGGAGGAGGCGGCCCGGCCCGGCCGGCGGGGGAGGGGGAGGGGTAAGGAGGAGGAGGAGGAGGCGGCCCGGCCCGGCCGGCGGGGGAGGGGGAGGGGTAAGGAGGAGGAGGAGGAGGAGGAGGAGGCGGCCCGGCCCGGCCGGCGGGGGAGGGGGAGGGGTAAGGAGGAGGAGGAGGAGGCGGCCCGGCCCGGCCGGCGGGGGAGGGGGAGGGGTAAGGAGGAGGAGGAGGAGGCGGCCCGGCCCGACCGGCGGGGGAGGGGGAGGGGTAAGGAGGAGGAGGAGGAGGCGGCCCGGCCCGGCCGGCGGGGGAGGGGGAGGGGTAAGGAGGAGGAGGAGGAGGAGGCGGCCCGGCCCTGCCGGCGGGGGAGGGGGAGGGGTAAGGAGGAGGAGGAGGCGGAGGAGGCGGCCCGGCCCGGCCGGCGGGGAAGGGGGAGGGGTAAGGAGGAGGAGGAGGCGGCCCGGCCCGGCCGGCGGGGGAGGGGAGGGGTAAGGAGGAGGAGGAGGAGGAGGAGGAGGCGGCCCGGCCCGGCCGACGGGGGAGGGGGAGGGGTAAGGAGGAGGAGGAGGAGGCGGCCCGGCCGGCGGGGGAGGGGGAGGGGTAAGGAGGTGGAGGAGGCGGCCCGGCCGGCTGGGGAGGGGGAGGGGTAAGGAGGAGGCGGAGGAGGAGGCGGCCCGGCCCGGCCGGCGGGGGAGGGGGAGGGGTAAGGAGGAGGAGGCGGCCCGGCCGGCGGGGGAGGGGGAGGGGTAAGGAGGAGGAGGAGGAGGAGGCGGCCCGGCCCGGCCGGCGGGGGAGGGGAAGGGGTAAGGAGGAGGAGGAGGAGGAGGAGGCGGCCCGGCCCGGCCGGCGGGGGAGGGGGAGGGGTAAGGAGGAGGAGGAGGAGGAGGAGGCGGCCCGGCTCGGCCGGCGGGGGAGGGGGAGGGGTAAGGAGGAGGAGGAGGAGGAGGAGGAGGAGGCGGCCCGGCCTGGCCGGCGGGGGAGGGGGAGGGGTAAGGAGGAGGAGGAGGAGGAGGCGGCCCGGCCCGGCCGGCGGGGGAGGGGGAGGGGTAAGGAGGAGAGGAGGCGGCCCGGCCGGCGGGGGAGGGGGAGGGGTAAGGAGAAGGAGGATGAGGAGGCGGCCCGGCCGGCGGGGGAGGGGGCGGCCCAGCCGGCGGGGGAGGGGGAGGGGTAAGGAGGAGGAGGAGGAGGAGGAGGAGGGGGCGGCCCGGCCGGCGGGGGAGGTGGAGGGGTAAGGAGGAGGAGGAGGAGGAGGAGGCGGCCCGGCCGGCGGGGGAGGGGGAGGGGTAAGGAGGAGGAGGAGGAGGAGGAGGCGGCCCGGCCAGCGGGGGAGGGGGCGGCCCGGCCGGCGGGGGAGGGGGAGGGGTAAGGAGGAGGAGGAGGAGGAGGAGGAGGAGGCGGCCCGGCCGGCGGGGGAGGAGGAGGAGGAGGCGGCCCGGCCGGCGGGGGAGGGGGAGGGGGCCATAATTGTTTACTTCCAAAAATATGCTAGAGCCTTACGACATTATGTAATGCAAATTATGCAGTCCATAATAGTATTAATATCAAACCAAGATGCTGCTGAAACTTCTATTTTCAGTCAGTGGGAAAAAGGCGGGTGCTTTCATTTGTTGGTGAATTAGACGTGCGCCATGATCGAAGCCATAGTGTTTACAACCAAGAGGATACGCATAATAGACAATATGTCATTGGTGAAATCTGGAATTTTGTTTGTTTGGTTTCCATACGCACCCTTGCTCTAAGATGTCTGATAGTAAGTTCAAGTGATCTTATCCTCTGATAGCATTCATGTTAACCTAAATGGGTTTTTTATGCACTTAAAAATGGTTAGTGTACTGTAAAAACGGAATCACATCCTCAATCTAAGCTTACTATCTATTGATCTGGTTTCCCAAGGCCGCCGAAATCTGTAGACTTATATTTAATCTGTCAGAAAAAAATTAAGCATGCCATGGAGGGATAGAAGGATTAAATGTAGTGCCTTCTTCGAGGCAAAGGTTATGTATGTAAGCTTGAATACTCAATATCATTGCCCTGTTATGCAGCTCATATGTTGTTGGAAGAAGCACTGGGAAATCAGCAGCTGAGCCCTGCTGGCAAACCTTCAGGCATAAATTGCGTAGTTACTTCAGGTTCATTGGTTCCAAGTACTTGCCAAATGTATGACGTATCGCCTGGATGATGTGGCCTCCTCATCTGATAATGGTACGTCTTTACAGTAGTGGTTCGACCACTTGATTTGTGTTGCACAACGCAAGCAGTGAAGCTGAAATATACTACTGTCCATCCTGCCGCTTACAACTCATGTGGAATGGGGAATGAAGAAGCTGCAGTGGATCAGAGAGCAGTACAACGGGCCAAATGTCTGCGTCGAGCAAAGATGGGCATTATTAGAGCAGCGATGCATCTGCACGTAGTGATGTGGCCGTTGATAATATGGTGATCCAGCAAAGATGGTTGACCTCCAGTCCCGTGGCGGTCCGGTGCGTGCGCTTGCGGTGGAGATGCCATGCATATATGGGAGGCAAATTGGTCTCCCTACCTGTAGACTCAGGGGAGGCAGCCTGAGCGATATGAGGGCGCCCGATTCGGCTAGTTGGATGGGCATGCTTGAACTAACTGTACGTTGCGTATCTGTTGCGGCCTCACAACGGTTCTGTGATTGTTCCCTTGAGGTTCTTCTTACCCTGTGAAATCTGTTTACGCAATTATTTTGTTAATAGCAACAGTACAGTGGTACCCCTGCTGGGCAGCGATGGCCTGCAGATTTGCTCTCATATTTTCTACTAGGATTGTGGGTCTTGATATTGGTTCCGTATAGGTCGCTGGTGCAAGCAAAGAATCAGGTGGTTTGGTTGGAGAGTGCTCGCTGACTTGCTCTGGGTAATACTGTATTGAACTATTTTTTTTTTGTTTTCTCAGCAATCAGGATTTAATCATGTTTGGGCATGGCTTGAGATTTAGGCTCTCGAATGCAGATATATATACGTACGCTAATGATGCATGCCGATAATTTGTTTGCGTCCTGTGAAAGGTTCAGAAAGAGATTTTCAATTTTTTTTAGAGAGCAGGGGGTCCTATTGAATGCATCAGGCGTCAAATTGCCCCCGTTCGCACAGGAGCGTGCGAACCGGGCCAGCCCATTAAGCCGTTTCGCGTCTTCCTTCATACGTACGTGAACTCTGTAGCAGCCTAAAAAAAAAGTGAACTCTGTACCACCGAATACTGCAGGTCTGCTGCCATTGACAACATGCCGAGGAAACACTGCATTGAACTGAAATACTGTAGCGTAGTTTTCTCAGTCTGTTCTTTCTAAAATTAACTAAGTTGTAAACATTTTTTTAAACATGAACTTTTTTGAAAACATGACACTTTTTCATATTTTTGATGATTTTTGAAACTGAGAAAAAGATTCAAAAAATTGAACATATTTTAACAAGAACATTTTGTGTTAGACAAAAAAATTTTTGAAAGCACAATCTTTTTTGAATTTTGTGAGAAAATTTCAAGTTTTTTTTGAAAACACAATCATTTTTTAAATTCCAAATATTTGTTGATAATGCGTACATTTTTTGGAAATTTTGAATACCTTTTGGAAACACAATAATTTTTTTAAAATGGGAACATTTTTTGAAATTGCGAACAACTTTTGGAAACCAGACAAATTTGAAATTCAGAACTATTTTTGAAGATATTGAACATTTTTCGAAATTTATGAATTCAAAAAAGACAAAGAAAAAAGATAGAATAAACAAAAAAAGGCATTTTCGAGCCCAAAGTCTGGCGGTTGGGCCCAATTTCGCTTTGGTTTTTGACCCGAAAGCCCGAAATACCTAAAGATTTTAATAAAAATATAAGCACCATAATGCGTTTACATATCCTCAAAATGTCTTCAAAATAATATTTCAAAATTGGAAAATGTTATTGTTTGTGTTTTTGTAACTAGGTTCAGGCTTTGGGTTCACGTAATGTGTTGATGACAAAGGAGAGGTGATTGTGAACAAGGATATGGATCCCTTGTGACAAACAATGGAAGAGGTGCCCTCGAAGAGGCAATGGTAGTGTCGACAACAAGAGAGATGAGGCGACGTGACAACATGGTAGACGAGGCGATGTCGGCGATGGTTGAGGAGGAAGCGACATGGTCGAGAAATGGAAGAGGGCATGGCTGGTTGAAGTAGTGTGGTCAGGGCCAAGTGAGGAGAACACAATGGGAAGATTCCATGTGATTCGAGTCTGTGGATTTCCATATTGGGTTGGCGAGATCCTAGTTGTTCACGGAATCCGACCTAAAACTGATTTTCCAATTCAGTTGTCCTCCAAACTATTGGAATCAATACCGCCATCCAATAATTATGTAATAAAAGAACAAACTAGAAATAACAGTGAATACACATTATGAACCTCATTAGATGGCAGGTATGTGCGATGCCATTGAGAAGAAGAGAGTTGACCCAATTAATAATAAAACCATGCAAAGGCATACATCGTGTGTGCGCGCGCCCACACGCACACTTTTTAAAAATAAGGTTGAAACTCATATACCCACTGATGACCCATAAATATAGGAGATCAATCGTAATCCTTTCGATAAGTAAGAGTGTCGAACCCAACGAGGAGCAGAAGGGAATGACAAGCGATTTTCAGCAAGGTATTCTCTGCAAACACTGAAATTATTGGTAACAGATAGTTTGATAGCAAGGCAATTCGTAACAAGTAGCAAGTAGCAATAGTAACAAATGTGCATCAATGTAGCCGAATCCTTTTTATAGCAAAGAACAGGCCAGAAAGTTCTCTTATAGCAAGCAAAGCGTTCCCGAGGACACATGGGAATTCATCTAGTCACTTTTATCATGTTTATTTGATTCACGTTCGCTACTGTCATAATTTGATATGTGGGTGGACCGGTGCTTGGGTGTTGTTCTTACTTGAACAAGCCTCCCACTTATGATTACCCCCTCTCGCAAATCAGCCCCCTTACTTGAAGAATTGAGATAAATCTAACCATAGCATGAAACGTATGAATCCAAATCAGCCCCTTACAGAATAGCGCATAAACTAGGGTTTAAGCTTCTGTCACTCTAGCAACACATCATATAATTACTACTCCACAATGTCTTCCCTTAGGCCCAAGTATGTTTAAGTGTCATGTAGTCACCGTTCACATGACACCACTAAAAAAAGCAACAATATACATATCATCAAAATATCAAATGGATACCAAATTCACATGATTACTTATAATCGGACTTCTACCATATCCTCAAGAACAAAAATAACTACTCATAAATCATATTCATGTTCAAGATCAGAGGGGTATTGAATATCATTAAGGATCTGAACATACAATCTTCCACCAAATAAACCAACTGGCATCAACCATAAGATGTAATCAACAGTACTAGCAACCCACATGGGCCAATCTGAGGTTTTGAGGCAAAGATTGAATACAAGAGATGAACCATGATTTAAGATGAGATGGTGCTGGTGAATATGTTGATGAAGATTGGTCCTCCCATGATGAGAGGATCGTTGGTGATGACGATGGCTTCGATTTCCCCTCCCGGACGGAAGTTTCCCCGGCGTAATCGTTCTGCTGGAGAGCAAAAGTATAGTAACATTGTCCCTTCTCTCTTTTTCTCTCATTTTTTGGGCCTTCTTTTTTATGGCCTTTCTCTTTTTTTTCCTCACTTGAGACGATGCTCTAGAAAATGATGATCATCACACTTCTATTTATTTACAACTCAATGATTACAACTCGATAGTAGAACAAAGTATGACTCTATATGAATGCCTCCGGCGGTGTACCGGGATATGCAATGAACCAAGAGTGACATGTATGAAAGAATTATGAATGGTGGCTTTGCCACAAATACTATGTCATCTACGTGATCATGCAAAGCAATATGACAATGATGAACGTGTCATGATAAACGGAACGATGGAAAGTTGCATGGCAATGTATCTCGGAATGGCTATGGAAATGCCATAATAGGTAGGTATGGTGGCTGTTTTGAGGAAGATATAAGGAGGTTTATGTGTGAAAGAGCGTATTATATCACGAGGTTTCGATGCACCGGCGAAGTTTGCACCAACTCTCAATGTGAGAAAGGGCAATGCACGGTACTGAAGAGGCTAGCAATGATGGAAAGGTGAGAGTGCGTATAATCCATGGACTCAATGTTAGTCATAAAGAACTCACATACTTATTGCAAAAATCTACAAGTCATCAAAAACCAAGCACTACGCGCATGCTCCTAAGGGGATAGATTGGTAGGAAAAGACCATCGCTCGTCCCCGACCGCCATTCATAAGGAGGACAATCAAAGAACACCTCATGTTTCAAATTTGTTACATAACGTTTAACATACGTGCATGCTACAGGAGTTGCAAACTTCAACACAAGTATTTCTCAAATTCACAACTACTCAACTAGCACAACTTTGATATCACTACCTCCATGTCTCAAAACAATCATCGATCATCAAACTTCTCTTAGTATTCAACACACTCATAAGAAAGTTTTTACTAGTCTTGAATACCTAGCATATTAGGATTATTTAAGCAAATTACCATGCTGTTTAAGACTCTCAAAATAATCTAAGTGAAGCATGAGATAATAATAGTTTCTATAAAACAAAAGTTACCACCGCGCTCTAAAAGATATAAGTGAAGTACTAGAGCAAAAACTATATAACTCAAAAGATATAAGTGAAGCACATAGAATACTCTAATAATTTCCGAGTCATGTGTGTCTCTCTCAAAAGGTGTGTACAAAAATGATGATTGTGGTAAACTAAAAAGCAAAGACTCAAATCATACAAGACACTCCAAGCAAAACACATATCATGTGGTGAATAAAAATATAGCTCCAAGTAAAGCTACTGATGGAAGTAGACGAAAGAGGGGATGCATTCCGGGGCATCCCCAAGGTTTGGTTTTTAGGTGTCCTTAGATTATCTTGGGGTGCCATGGGCATCCCCAATCTTAGGCTCTTGCCACTCCTTGTTCCATAATCCATCAAACCTTTCACCCAAAACTTGAAAACTTCACAACACAAAACTTAAATCTCGTGAGCTCCGTTAGCGAAAGAAAACAAAACACCACTTCAGGTACTGTAATGAACTCATTATTTATTTATAGTGGTGTTAAACCTATTGTATTCCAACTTCTCTATGGTTTATAAACTCTTTTACTAGCCATAGATTCATCAAAATAAGTAAACAGTACACGAAAAACAGAATCTGTCAAAAACAGAACAATCTGTAGTAATCTGTAACTAACGCAAACTTCTGGAAACTCCAAAAAATATAGCAAAATAGTACGACATAGACAATTTGTTTATTGATTAGCATCAATTGGAATCAATATTTTGTCACGTTCTGATAATTTTTAACAATTATTTTTGTGAACAGAAAGTTTCTGGAATTTTCAGCAAGATCAAATAACTATCATCCAAGAAGATCCTATAGGTCAAACTTGGCACAAACACTAATTAAAACATAAAAATACATCTAACCATAGGCTAGATCAAATATTTATTCCTAAACAGAAGCAAAAAGCAAAAAGAAAATAAAATAAAATTGGATTGCCTCCCAACAAGCGCTATCGTTTAACGCCCCTAGCTAGGCACTGAGATTTCGACGATGCTCACATGAAAGACAATAATTGAAGCACAAAGAGAGCATCATGAAACACGTGACAAACACATCTAAGTCTAACATACTTCCTATGCATAGGCATCTTATAGGCAAACAAATTATCATAGCAAGCAAAAACTAGCATATGCAAGGAAGCGGAAAGAAACAATAGCAATCTCAACATAACGAGAGGTAATTTATTATCATGAAAATTTCTACGACCATATTTTCCTCTCTCATAATAGTTACATGTGGGATCATAAGCAAATTCAACAAAATAGCTATCACATAAAATATTTTCAACACGATCCACATGCATGCAAAGTTGACACTCTTCCGAAATAGTGGGATTAACATTAACTAAAGTCATGACCTCTCCAAACCCACTTTTATCAAAAATTTCATAAGATTGAATATTCTCCAAATATGTGGGATATAAAGTTGACACTCTTCCAAACCCACTTTCAATATTATTGCAAACAATATTATCAATCTCATATTCATCATGGGGATTAAATAAATTTTCAAGATCATAAGAAGAATCACCCCAATCATGATCATTACAACAAGTAGTAGACATAGCAAAACTAGCATCCCCAATCTTAGGGTTTTGCATATTATTAGCACAATTGATATTAAGAGAATTTATAGTAAATTCATTGAAATTATGCTTTTCATCGAGGGAACTATCAAGCATGGGTGCAATAGCAACAATCTCATTTTTAACATAAGGAACTATAACAAATTCGTCTTCATAAATATTGGCATCATGGCCACAAGAATAGCAAGCATCATGTTCATCAAGGGATATTTCAACCAAATCATCGGAATCATCATTATCTATAGATTCACGCATATCATTATTTTCTTCCAAAGCAACGGTCATTCTTTCAATAAATTCTTGGACATAGACATTATGAGCAAAGTTTTTATTGAAATATTTAAGTATGATAAAATTTTCAGATTTGTTGAGAGTAAAATCATACTTTTCAATCAAAGAAGCAACTTCATGAGCACCCTTAAAAACGACAAATTCTTCAATTCGTTCGGTATCATAGTAGCTATAAACACCCTTTGCATAAGAAGATAAGATTTCATTATCATTGAACTCACATAGGTAGGGAAGGTGTTTTTTAGGGTTCTTAGAGCAACAGGTAAAATCACAAATTTCACAAATATTCCAAGCATAGCACAACAAACTATTTATATGATACCATAAGAGCTTCCCTTTTTCAGACAAACGATGACGCACAAAATGAGCATGCTCATCTAAAGATTTCCCATCAACTAGGCTAGTTGGGGTTTTAGCACGAGCGCATAAGGATCGAAGATGATCCAAGTAGAACACTTTAAGTGGATCCATATCAATAGATTTTCAGCAAGCGAAGATGCAAGCATATAGAAGGCACAAGGAAACACAAACAAAGATACATACGGGAAGAAGGCGAACGAAAAAGAGAGGGCGAATAAAACGGCAAGGGTGAAGTGGGGGAGAGGAAAACGAGAGGCAAATGGCAAATAATGTAATGCGGGAGATAAGGGTTTGTGATGGGTACTTGGTATATTGACTTTTGCGTAGACTCCCCGGCAACGGCGCCAGAAATCCTTCTTGCTACCTCTTGAGCACTGCGTTGGTTTTCCCTCAAAGAGGAAAGGGTGATGTAGCAAAGTAGCGTAAGTATTTCCCTCAGTTTTTGAGAACCAAGGTATCAATCCAGTAGGAGGCCACGCACGAGTCCCTCGCACCTACATAAACAAATAAATCCTCACAACCAACGCAATAAAGGGGTTGTATATCCCTTCACGGTCACTTACGAGAGTGAGATCTGATAGATATGATAAGATAATATTTTTGGTATTTTTATGATAAAAATGCAAAGTAAATAAAACAAAATAAAAACGGCGTCAGAAATAGCTTGTTGTCGGGAGATTAATATAATGGAAAATAGACCCGGGGGCCATAGGTTTCACTAGTGGCTTCTCTCAAGAGCATAAGTATTACGGTGGGTGAACAAATTACTGTTGCGCAATTGACAGAATTGAGCATAGTTATGACAATATCTAGGTATGATCATGTATATAGGCATCACGTCTGAGACATGTAGACCGACTCCTGCCTGCATTTACTACTATTACTCCACACATCGACCGCTATCCAGCATGCATCTAGAGTATTAAGTTCATAAGAACGGAGTAACGCTTTAAGCAAGATGACATGATGTAGATGGATAAACTCATGCAATATGATATAAACCCCATCTTGTTATCCTCGATGGCAACAATACAATACGTGCCTTGCTGCCCCTACTGTCACTGGGAAAGGACACCGCAAGACTGAACCCAAAGCTAAGCACTTCTCCCATTGCAAGAAAGATCAATCTAGTAGGCCAAACCAAACTGATAATTCGAAGAGACTTGCAAAGATAACCAATCATACATAAAAGAATTCAGAGAAGATTCAAATATTGTTCATAGATAAACTTGATCATAAACCCACAATTCATCGGTCTCAACAAACACACCACAAAAGAAGATTACATCGAATAGATCTCCACGAGAGAGGGGGAGAACATTGTATTGAGATCCAAAAAGAGAAAACAAGCCATCTAGCCAATAACTATGGACCCGAAGGTCTGAGGTAAACTACTCACACATCATCGGAGAGGTTATGGTGTTGATGTAGAAGCCCTCCGTGATTGATGCCCCCTCCGGCGGAGCTCCAAAAAAGGCCCCAAGATGGGATCTCACGGGTACAGAAGGTTGCGGCGATAGAATTAGGTTTTTGGCTTATCTGGTAGTTTGGGGGTACGTAGGTATATATAGGAGGAAGGAGTACGTCAGTGGTGCAACGTGGGGCCCACGAGGGTGGAGGGCGCGCCCCCCTACCTCGTGCTCTCCTGGTTGATGTCTTGACATAGGGTCCAAGTCCTCTGGATCACGTTCGTTCCGAAAATCACATTCCCGAAGGTTTCATTCCGTTTGGACTCTGTTTGATATTCTTTTTCTGCGAAGCTCTGAAATAGGCAAAAAACAGCAATTCTGGGCTGGGCCTCTGGTTAATAGGTTAGTCCCAAAAATAATATAAAAGTGTATAATAAATCCCAATAATGTCCAAAACAGAATACAATATAGCATGGACCAATAAAAAATTATAGATACGTTGGCGACGTATCATTGGCCGCCGTGGCCACCAGCCCACCGTCGACCGCCGGGGTCATCACCCGCTCCGCCACCACCGCCCGAAGGCGGGAGGTGGAGGTGGATGCCCGCACGTGCGTCAGCGACCTTGCGCGCTACACCGAGTTCCTGCGGGGGGGAGGAGGAGCGCCTCGTCGAGCATGCAAAGAGCCTTACCGCCACCGTGGCCACAGCACATGCCGCCTCAGAGGTGAGGAATGAGGAGATCTACGAGGAGAACCACCACTTCGAGAGGGGTCGTCTGGAGCGGCAGAGGGCATTCGAGGTGAGTGTCGCTGAAGCTGCAACAGCGGCAGACACCGTATTGCGGTTGCCCAGCTCATCGGTAGGCTCCTCCTCCTCCGCCTCTTACTGAGAGCGCTCGGCAGAGGAGAGGCAGCCGAAAGTAGTACAAAGCCCCTCCACAGTAGTAGTAGTATTTAGGGGCTATTTTGTTTAGTTCATCTGACTATAGGTGTGGTGGAACTATACAACGTGCTTAAAATTAGCTAGTATATATAGTTGAACTAGCTATTTCAGTACGTGGTTGGCAACAATTGGGGAAAAGTTTGGTCGGTTCAGGTGTCGAGTTGAACTGTTTGTATAAATTAAGAATGACTGCTTAATCTATGAATGAAATCTATGCTTAATTACTGAATTTTAGTTGCAAAAATTAGATACTGCTAGTGATTTTTAGCTTCACATTTTGACAAATCGCAGTGTTACTAGATCAACAAGTGTCAATCTTTCCAGTTTGACAAATGGTAAAATACCCAATATGACCGATGAAAATCGCACCAAATTGTTTGTAAGGGCATCTCCAGCCGTTCGCCCCCCCAGGGCGCCTAAATAGAGCGGCCCGGGGGCGTGCCGGCGCTAGTTCGGCCCCTGGGGGCGACCTAGCGCCCAGTCACGCCTCCACGCGCCGGCCCCAGGATGCAGGAAATTTAAACTTGGTCGTTCCCGCTCTCAAAAGACGCCGCAAATCCGGCGATCGGACGTAGCCTGGCGTTACAAAAAACAGAGCGGCGCCGCCGCAAGTTCGCGTGTGCAATGATTCACTCGGCGGGGTCGGCTCCAGGCGTTGGCGGAGTCGGCATGCACGGGATCGGCGGTGTCGGAGCTGCTTCAGTGCTGGGCTGTGTCGGCGCGGCTTCGGCACTGCTGGGCGGCAACGTAGAGGCGTCGTTCGGGCTTGGCGTCCGTGTGGTCGTGGGCGTCGTCGGCGTTGCCGTCGGCAGCTCATTCAGGATGAGGCCGCACTGCACCAGGTACCACGCCTTGAGCTTCTCGTCGTTGCTCTGGAGCATGTCCGCCCCGCCCATCAGAAAAGCCATGTCGGTGTTCCTCTTCTTCGTGGCGACGTTCGTCCGGAGCAGGTCGAGTTTGATGGCGTTGTTCTTCATCAGCGACGACCACCGCGCCTCAGTCTTCTCTTCGCGCAGGACGGCCCGGGCCTGCGCGTCGGCAAGGCAATGCTCGATGGACTCCTGCACTCGCGCGGTTGCCGCGTCGGTGTTTTTCCCCTTCCTCGCCAACTTGTGGCCGTCCGGCCGCCCCTCTGATGCGCCCGGAGTCGTCGCGCCCGGAGTCGTCGCGCCCGGCTTGTATGTCTCCTTGGCCTTGTCGAGGGCACGTCGGACTTCCGCCCACTTCTCGCACTTGTCAATGCGCTTGTAGACGTGGAGGTGCTTGAAGTCGGCGTCTTGGTTGTCGCCCCGATACATGGCGAACATACGCAACAGCTGATCCTCAATGCTGGCGCCGCTCTCCGGGCGAGCCGCGACCTCCTCGACGATTCCATGCCATTTGTTGCACGCCAACTGGACACGCCCCCAATGGTTCGCCATCGCCTTGGAGCTGCGCTGCATGTAGACGCCTTTGAAGTAGGGGTCGACGAGCTTCCGCTCGTCGAACTCGGCTTTGATGCGGTCCCAGTACGTCTCCAAGCTCTGGTTCGCGCCGGTGGTCGGGTCGAGGCAGACGACTTTCCATGCTTCGGTGAGGCATTCCTCCTCCTTGGACGTCCACTTGATGCGCGGTTCGCCTGACCTGGCCGCCCGCTTCTTCTTCTTCTGGCGCCCCTTTGTCGGAACAGGAGCCGGCTCCTCCTCCTCCTCCTCCTCCTCCTCCTCGGGTTCGTGCGCGTCCTCGCCATAGACGTAGCCGAGCTCGGCCTCCATGTCGCCGCTGAGATCAACTACCTCATCCTGGGTGGCAAACCCGGGAGACGCGGCGGCCGCGGTCGATCCTGTCGCGATGATGGCGTCCATGTCGGCTCCCGTGTCGTCGGCGTCGCCGAGGTGCGAGAAGGGCAGCGGTCCACGGTAGAGATGGGGCGTCGGTGTGGACGCGTAGGCGGCGGGCGGCGAGTAGTTGTATGGAGGGTACTGCACGCCGACGAAGGCGGGCGAGGGCGTAGTGGGGTGACCATGAGCGAAGGTCACGTTTGGGTTGAACCCACCGTGCGCGTCGCTGTCGGCGTAGCCGGGCGACGATGAACCCCATGGAGATCCGGCGCCTTGCTGTCCCCAGGGCGCGTACTGGGCGTGGCTGATGACGGGTGGATTCATCCCCGCCTGGTCGGCCGATGAGGAAGACGCCGCCGCGCGCGCCGCGTTGTTGCGGGCCTTCTTGGCGATGGCCCTGTTCTGCCTGTCGGCGGTGACTGCTTCGCGCTGCTGAACTTCCACCCTCCACTCGGCGTTCGACAGGCCCGGCGGCTTCGATGGCGGCGCCCTCGGCTTCCTTTGCTTCGGCTGGACCACGACGCTCGCGTTTGCCGCCGCGCACGGCATGGCGTACTTCTTCGGCGGCATGGCAGCGACTCGAAGGCGAGCGGGAGGGGGTTTGGCGGGAGAAAGGGGGAGAATGGCGGGAGGAAGGCGAGCGAGCAGGAGAGATGCGAGGGAAAAGCGTCAAGAAACGGAGGGAAAAGACCCTCGGGTCGCCTCCAGGGCGGGCCCACGCGCCTTTTTCGCTTGTGCCAGCTCCCCAAGCGCCCCCCCAGGGCGCCGGGTTCGGCCTGGGTCCGCCGGCACCAGTTTTGGCCCGAGCCGGCGAAAAAGGGCTTCTGGGGGCTCGACTGGGGCCTTTTTTTGGCGCCGGCGCGGCCAAATTGCCTGGGGAGGGCCTGTTGGGGGCGCGGCTGGAGATGCCCTAAGTGGTTGCACACGGGTCATCCAAGAGAACCGTTTGCGTTGAAGAGATGCACAAATCCTGCTCTCACTTTGCATCATGTCATCCCGGGGTCGACGGGCGCGGGGGCGGGGGGGGGGGGGGGGAGGACGGCAGCTGGCGGCGCTGAGAGGTAGCGTTCAACGGCGGCGTCCCATGCCACTGAGGGGGGTGCGCGCACGGAGAGGAAGGCGGGCGGCCATGGAAGTCAAAGGGCTCTCTTCCTAGTGAGCCTGCGCAGCATACAACTCACACGCTTCCTGGTGAGCCTGTGCATTCGAGGACAGCTAGCACGCCTCTCGGTCAGCCTGCACACTAGACTGCGCTTGCACGCCTCCCGTTCAGTCAAGGTCAAGCAGCTGTCCGCACAGCACCTCCTATAGCCATTAAAACCAAGACACGTGGCATCACGTGAATGGTTAACAGAACGCACATGGTTTGAATTATACAAACATTTGAGATATTAAAGTGGTAGTTATTTTTTCAAAATGCCTTTGCTAGCTGTCATTATTCGAGTGCACCTAAATGGACACCGAAAATACCACAGCATGTCGGGTGCCATTCCATGATAGCATGCCAAGTTTCATGAATTTCAGACGAGTTTTGGATTTACTAGAATTTAAAATTAAAGTATCTCAACGTTTTGCCGTCAATCAACGGTGCCCTGGTGTTTGAAATTCATTCCCATTTCTTGCGCGGGACCTAAGCATGCACCCAAGGACACATATTTGATTTTTCAGCCAATTTATATGCACTGGAGCATGTGCATGTAGTTCAAATTTGAATTATGCACATAAATGCATTCAAAACTCATTTAATGCATAAAAATGTCCAAACGAACCCCGAAAAATCACAAAATTGACACAACACTCCTGTTGTTCTATGTTGACAAGAGAAAAAAAATTGAAAGCAATAAGAGGCAATGGATATCGTTTCGTCTCCACAGGTGGGACGTTCCCTACCGAAACCGTCATCCTTGTTGTGAGAAGCTCTGGTTTGTGAGAAGCATATACCCAAACCTGCCCCAAATGGGATAAAAAATTTACCACGGAATGTTGATGCCGCTCCATGATAGCATGCCAAGTTTCCTGAATTTCAGATGAGTTTTGGATTTACTAGAATTTAAAAACTAGGCATCTCAATGTTTTGCCGGCAATCGACGGTGCCCTGGTGTTTGAAATTCATTCCCATTTCTTGCATGGGACCTAAGCATGCACCCAAGGACACAGATTTGATTTTTCAACCAATTTATATGCACTGGAGCATGTGCATGTAGTTCAAATTTGAATTATGCACATAAATGCATTGAAAACTTAGTTAATGCATAAAAATGTCCAAACGAACCCCGAAAAATCACGAAAATTGACACAACACTCCTGTTGTTCTATGTTGACACAAGAAAAAAATTTGAAAGCACTAAGAGGCAATGGATATCGTTTCGTCCCCAAAGGTGGGACGTTCCCTACCGAAACCATCATGCTTGTTGTGAGAAACTCTGGTTTGTGAGAAGCATATACCCAAACCTGCCCCAAATGGGACAAAAAATTTACCATGGCATGTTGATGCCGCTCCATGATAGCATGCCAAGTTTCATGAATTTCAGACGAGTTTGTAAGTGCAGTGCCCCTTAGTGATTTTGGTGTATTGAGGACTTATAGGTTAAGGATCTAATGCGTTTATGAGTGTACACAGGTCTATAAGTCTATGAGGAGTTTGATATTTACAGAGAAAGTCGATCCCTAAAAATGAAGTTCTTCGACTGAAGACTTTCTGAAGACTTTGAAATTGAAGAAATTGGTGTGACCTTGAAGACTTGGTATTCATTCTAGGAACATGCGTGAAGACTTTTGTTTTCGTAGTTTCATTTTCTCTTTCTTGAGTCATAGGAAACACCGTACTGTTAAAGGGGGTCGAGAAAATACTAAGGAGAAAATTTCCATGTGATGCTCAACTCAAAGCCTACACCTACCAATTCCTTCAAGTGAAGCCATTGGAAATCTCATATAGTTCAGTCAATTCTTCAGTGACAGAGACGCAGTTCTTCTTGTCACTAAGGACTTTTGTTATGACTGAGGAGTTAGGAATTCGCCAGTGCGGATTGCCTACACAGTGAGGAACATGGTAGCCCTGAGGAATTTGAACCTCAAATTTCCGACCGTTGCTGTGCTACGCGCCAGCTGTCCCAAATATCTTATCCATCCAACAGTCATATCATTGAAGGGCATTTATGTCTTATCATGTCGGGCTGCTCCCTAGGCTATAAATAGCCGCCCCCTACAACCACTAGCTGGTTGGCTGCTCCGCGAGAAACTGAAATTTGTCATTTGAGAGCATCCCATCCTCCGAGGACTTTGAGCGAAAATCATCAAGTGAGGAAAATCCAAAACCCAAACCCAAACACCTACAAACCCAAAGTGATTGAGCATCACTGAAGAGATTGATCCTGCATGGATCCGACGCTTGTTACCTTTGAAGACTGTGCTTCTTCCAGACGGTTAGGCGTCATGGTCTAGAGCATCCAAGAGGAATTGTGGATCACCGAGTGACCGAGTTTGTGAAGGTTCAGAAGTCACCTGAAGACTTACCACGAGTGATTGGGCGAGGACTGTGTGTCCTCAGGTTTAAATACCTAGCCTCTCCAACCAGATGTACAACTGAGACAGCAGTTTGAACTGGTCTACCAAATCATTGTCTTCACCAAGCCAATTGGTTCTATTTCCTCAACACTTTCATTTCTTCATTACTGTGTTGTGTGTTTGTTCATATCTGTGCTTGAAGACTTTGACTGAAGACTTTCCCAATTTCCTCAGTTCAATTTCTTCAGTCTGTTTGTCTTCATCTTGTGCTATCCTGTGTTTACGCTTTCTGTACTCTGTGTTTGTCTTCATTTCATCATGATGACCATGCATGCATTCTGCTATGTTTACTTCTGAGTACTTATTCCGCTGCTAGTAGTTCTTCGCTAAGGAATTTCCTCACTAGCAAATTCGTCAGTGAAGAATTTCATAAAAATCGCCTATTCACCCCCCTCTAGTCGATATAACGCACTTTCAATTGGTATTAGAGCAAGGTACTCCCTTGTTCTGTGTGATTTTGGTTTAACCGCCTGGAGTTTTAGTTATGTCGACCGCAGATATGAAGAAAGTGACATGCCCATCTTTGACGGTCACGAATATCCCAAATGGAAGGCCATGATGAAGAAGCATCTCATGGTGATGAACACCGAGCTGTGGACCGTCACTGAGATTAGTCTGACCGATCTGTGCAAGACGGCGGAAGCTGATGACATTCGCAAGTACACCCTTCTCAACCTCACGGCGAAGGACGTCATCTGCTCCCCTCTGTCTCGAAATCAGTTCAGGAACGTCATGCATCTCGATCATGCGAAGCTTATCTGGGACCGCCTCTCTGATGTCTATGAAGGCCATCGAACCTGTCACGATCCTTGGTTCGAGGACTTCAAGGAATCTCTCAAGTCAATGACATTTGAACCAGAATCATCATCCTCCTCATCATGCCTTATGGCAGATGGTGAAAAGGTAACTGAATGCTATCTGTCTAAATCTAGTGATGATGAATATGGTGATGAATTTGGACCCAGTTATGTCAAACTTGCTTCCCTTGCTGCTAAACAACAAAGAGCTTCGGAAAAGGCTCACGAAAT
Source organism: Aegilops umbellulata (assembly GCA_032464435.1). NCBI lineage: Eukaryota > Viridiplantae > Streptophyta > Magnoliopsida > Poales > Poaceae > Aegilops > Aegilops umbellulata. The sequence goes on from CP136059.1 coordinate 417,463,083, forward strand.
GCTTAGTAAGAGCGATGATATGTTGGGTGAAGAAATGAATCAGTCAAAAGCTTTGGCTAAAAGTCTTCAGGGACTTCATTCTAAGTATGACTCCCTTCAAGATCAGCTTAAGTCTCTCTTATGTGATCACGAGAAGCTAAGAGTGAGTTATGAAGTGTCGTGGAATTGTCACAGCAAATGTCCTCTTGCAAGGACTTGTTTGTGGAGCCATCGCAACTAGGAAGCTTAAAGGGGTTAATCGGGACAAAGGACGCAAGAGATTTATACTAGTTCAGCCCCTTGCGGTGAAGGAACGCCTACATCTAGTTGGGTTGGTATTGCTTGAGGTTTCGATGACCAGGGAGCGAGTTACGCTATGCCTGGCTCTCGATGAGTTGTTTCTTGCCCTAAGCCACCGGCGGGTCGTCCCCTTATATACACGGGTTGACGCCCTGCGGCCTACAGAGTCCCGGCCGGCTCATAAACTGTGTCCGGCTCGGTGACTAGTTACTTCTACCTTACAGTACAAGTTATACCATCATAGCGGTTTATCTTTACGGGCCTCAGAGTCGCTTGTGGGCCTTTAGGCCTTTTAGTGAACCGCCATCTTCATGCCTTGGTCTTGGGCTTCTGATGAGCCTCTCTTTGCGTAACCCGGCCCCTCCTGGACGGCTTACACAAATAGTCATATCCCCAACATTAGGCCCCAGATTGATTTGAACCGGTTCATGTCAATCTTTGAAAACCTTCCGAACTGGCCTTTAGTCTTCTGTCTTGTGTGAAAATTGTAACCCGCCGTGACGTCATCATCTGGATCCGGGTTAAATCATCGTGACTTCATCTTCAATAAAACTTATATTTTAATTCGTCATATCTTCAACGAATCTCTGCCTTTACTGACCCTCCTGAAAATCGAGGCGTCGGGGCCGCTGGATAATGATGTCTTGGTCTCCTCGTTTCTTGCACCGTCTCAATCGGCCCTCCTTATAAATAGGTGCGACCTAGGTCTTTTTCATTTCCTCCGGTCGTCTTCTCCCTCGCACTCCCTTTTCTGCGACCCGAGCTCCGCTGCCGTCCCGCCGTCGAACTCCTTGTCTTCACCAACTCAGGCCACTGCATCGACCTGAATCTGACCAGAGAAACACGACGAACCTCTGCCGCAGCTCCGCATATGTAAGTCCCTTTTCCTTTCTGTCTTAGATCTGCATTACAGTGTTCATCGAGTTCGCCGGTGTTCATCGCCGCCCGCGGCGAACCCTTGATGTATTTCACCTCCGATGACCTGTTCAGATCGTTGAATAGCATAGAGCTGCTGTGGTGACTGTTTCATGCTTATCTCGAACACAAACATATCTCTTTTCTTTGTTCAGAGGCTTCCTTCGAGTGTACGAACTTTCCTGTACTGTTTTAGGTCTAGAAATTTTTCCTTTGCAGAGCATCGTTTGATCCAAAATAATATTTGCAATTTGAGAAACCTGTTTGCTCCACACTTAGCCAAAAACTGCGTCTGTTGACTCTGTTTTAGCCATAGTAGTTTGTGTAACCGGTTTAAGATAACACCGGCTGTCAGCACCACTTGCTTCTGGCGACTTAAGAAAACCTTAATCATCTTAATACCTGCAGCTGTAAAACATTATCATATAGTTACCTGTATGTCATTAGGCCCCTTCTTAAGCCGCCATCTTAAATAACCCAATAATGCTTATTCTCCGGGTTATAATAAACTGGAAAATTTCCTTTATCTTGTTGTAGGCTTTCAATTTACACAATGGCACCCAAAGCTGTCAAACCCCCGGTGACCTGCAACTCGGTCAAATCCACTGTTACAGAGAGCAAACTGTCCGAGTTTGTAAAGTCTGGCCATCTGCCCAAGAAGGATGTCATGTCTTATCGTGCTCCTGACCCGTCTGAGGAGAAACCTCAACCCAAGGAAGGGGAGGTAATAGTTTTTACGGATCATATGAGCCGGGGCTTCGCTCCACCCGGTTCAAAATTCTTTAGAGACGTTTTGCACTTCTTTGACTTAAGACCTCAAGACATCGGGCCCAATTCCATGTCAAACATCTGCAACTTCCAAGTTTTCTTTGAGGTTTACCTTGGAGAAGAGCCCAGCCTACTTTTGTTCAGGGAATTGTTCTATCTGAACCGGCAGAATGAGCGCGCCAACGGGCCCAGTCTGGAACTTGGTTGCATATCGATTCGAAGGCGGAGAGACTGCTTGTTTCCTTATGCTGAATTGCCGAGTCATCCAAAGGACTGGAACCAAACATGGTTCTACTGCCAGGATTCCTCTCTGGCTGGTGAAAACCCGCTGCCCGGCTTCCGTGCATTACGCCTTGAATCTACTCACCCGCTGCCGGATAAGTTGTCTGCCGTTGAACGTCTGCCACTCACCCCCAAGATTAAGAAGATTAAAGCTCTCTTGGGGAATGGCTTGGATGGCATTGACCTGGTCCGAGTCTGGGTTGCTTGGAGAATAATTCCATTAAGCCACCGCCCCAGTTTAATGTGTAACTACTCAGGCGAGAAAGATGACCCTCAACGTCATAGCCCTGACGACTTACCAGATGACGTTGTGGAGGCTACCACTCAGTCTTTATTAAAGGAGGGTACAGTGACCAGTAACGCCTTCGGGTTACTGCCTTTCTGCAAACAAAACCCGGCCCCTGCAGTAAGTCATCAGCCCCAATGATTACTTTTATTATTTCATACTTTATTCTTACTCATAACCCTCTATAACCCTTTACAGGCTAATGACAACTTCTGGAAAGTCCACTATGATCATGAGGCGGCCAAGCAAGCCAGGCGACCAAGAGAGCCGAAATAAAAAACCGCCAAGCCTACCACTTCAAGGAAAAGGAAGCCAAGCGCTTCTGAGATGTTCCAACTTTATGACTCTAATGATAACGAAGAAGAGGTAACCTTTAAACTTCCCTGATTATTGTATCATCATTTCACTGACATGATTTCTCTTTCAAGAAGACACGGGAAATAGCCAACCCATCGAAGAAGAGGTAACTATAATCTCCTCCGACTCCGAGCCTCTGCCGCGTCAGAAAATTCGAAGAGTAACCCGAAAAGTAAGATTTTCACATCCTTTGGCTTACCAAGACCCTGACTTTCTTTTGAAGCAACAACAATTTGAAAGCCGGAGGCAGACCCGGACCAGCAAGGATGCAGAGCTCTCCTCCGGCTTGCCTGATACAACCCGGAAGCGTCGGACTGAGGTTATCTCCAACTTATCCCCTTTTTTACCTTTGGCGGGTCTAATCCGTCAACCTCTCAATTCATCTGACTCCAATTATTAGGATACATCTCCTTCATCCGGCGAGTCTATGCAGTCAAACATGCCGGCTTTTAAGGCTGCCCCTGGGTAATATAAATTTGTTTACCTTATGCTCTTCCTTATGTCTCTGCACTCATTTCTTCGTTTTGTCCATAGCGTGCAAGTGAAGGCCAGGAAGAAAGCAAAGAAAGATAAGCCGCCCCAGGACCCTGTTGTAACTGAGCCGACGCTTGGAACGGCCGCACCTGATACCTCTGTTCACGAGCCGCCACCTCCATTATCTCATGATGCTCGTGTAACCTCTTCTGACCCGCCTGCTGCACAAGTCATCAATGATTCTGTTAACCCGGAGGCTCCTAGCCCCGCCAAGGCAGATGACCCGGAAGTTGAGTTTATGAAGACTCAATTTGTTGAGCCGACACAACCCACTATACTCGCCAAATGTTCTGCTAAAGAGGAGCTGCTAGAACGCTGTAAGGCCAAGATGGATATCACCGACTATACTCATTTGAGTATTGGAGAAATCGTCTCAGGCTACATCAACCAGGTGCAAAGCAGCCGTGACCTGGAAATTGACATGGTGAAGCAAATACAGCAAAAATATGAGGTATGACTTATGCTTCCTTACTTTCAATGATAATTACTGTACCAGCCCCCAAGTCTATTGCTTATGAGTAAATATGTTGTAGACTTAGAAATATTGTTAGAGCTTCTTGTCCGGCTTAAAGAGAAAATATTTAAACCGGATGTAACACAGTACCTTTAACCTGCAAACACACATTAGCCCCCAAGTGCCAAGTATCTTTGCTTGCAAAGTATTTGGGACTTAATATCCAAGACCGGCTTAATAATTTAGAAAGCTTCGGTATACATTAGCCCCCAAGTGCCAAGTATCTTTGCTTGCAAAGTGCCTGGGACTTGACATTATTTACCATAATCTTGACTATTATCCGGTGCAATGCAGGCCGCCATAAATCAATTTGAGTCGGAGATTGCTGACCTGAAGAACCGCCTGGCAGCCCAGGAAATTGAAATTCAAAAGGCCAACTCCAAATTTGAATTCAGCGTCTCTAAACAAGAGAAGTTGAAGAAGAATTTTGAGTCGGAGAAGAAAATCTGGGCTGACGAAAAGGCCGGACTGGTGACCCGGGCCGAGACAGCAGAAGCATCACTTGCAGAAGTAAACACCGAACTGTCCGGCTTAAAGGATCAGATATCTCAAATGGTCTCAGAAATCTTTGATAAGTACCAATATATGAAAGCTTAACTACTGCAAACCTTTCGTTGATAAATACCTTAAGTCTTATCTCCAGTTTACCTTATGCTTTTTAACAATATAGGCCCCAGGAGTACCAACCTTAAACAGAATATGCTGATCAAGCTGAAGGCAGTGTATACTCTGGTGGAACAACTTTACACCGGGTCACAACGTGCTCTGGCCGCTGTGGCCATAGCAGCGTTGAGCCGGGCTAAAGCATGGATTCCAGAACTAGAGCCGGCCGACATCGCTCTTGGATACCCGAGTCTAAAGGAGGATGGCACCTTATTTGACGAGGCAGACTTTACCGCCTGTGTGAAAGACATACCCCCGGTGGCTACTCTTATTGGGAATGATACTGATCTGACCAAATATCAACCGGGTTACGATAGGGAGAACCGGAGGATTCCAACACCTCATTACCATGAAGTCAGCCTGGTTCCTCCAACTCGTAAGCACACTTTTGCCCCTGAAGTCGACGCAATCGGTTTAATAGATGATGAAGCTGAGTTTGAGGCCTTGAGTGGCATTGACTGGGCCTCATCATCCTTCCAGGACAAAACAGCCGGCAGAGAGGCGGAGAAGGATAACCCGGAAGCTTCAGGTCAACCCCAAGAGTAAATTGCCAGGCGCCACCTGCTTATGTCGTTGTAGAAAAACAATGCCGCATCATTCAGACTCTGGGAGTCTTGTAATAGAGTAGAAAATACTTTGAGTTTTGTTATGCCTTCGCGCATGCTTATGGCCCTTAATACTTACATAAGCCACCATTACTATGCACTTCTTAGTTTATATGAATCTGTTATGTCCTTGCAGAAATGTCTTGCATTGCCCTACACATAAGATAGACAGAAAACCCCCTGGTGACTTATCGCTTTAAGGGTCACATAAGCTTCTGATAACCCGGAATATACACCGTATAATTATAGGAAAACCAACTTATGATTAAACTTAGTAGACGTAATCATAATGATATACCTGTAATGCCAACCCTTGAGGGTAAGCTTAACTCCTGAAAATTGGCACATAAAGTTCACCTGGTACTTAACAATCTGATGTAACCAATATTAACCCGGAGGGTTGCAACATACTCCATTGTATTTTCAAGAGGGTCTCAAGATAATCCAACATTGATACTTATAAGATGAACACAATTCAAGGGTTTCTGATTCGAATACGACCAGCGAACCATTCCAAAGGGGTTGAGCTAAGATTCGGATACGATCTGTTAGCCCCCAGTGGCTGTGGCGATGCCGATCAAGTGGGTATCGACAGCTATGTTCTCTTTGGTTCGAATACGACCTATGTTTGAACAGGAAGCCCCCAAGTGACCATAAGAGTTGTTTAATGACGCTGATTCGAATACGATCCATGTCAGACCCAAAGGGGTTAAGCTATGATTCAAATATGATCAAGAAGCCCCCAAGTGGGTTTGGCAGTATGCCGATCAAGTGGGTATCGACAGCTATGTTCTCTTTGGTTCGAATACTACCTATTTTTGAACAGGAAGCCCCCAAGTGATCACGGCTAGATTCAGATATGATCATAAGCCGGACCAAAGGAAAGCCGGATTCAGATATGATCCGCTTCTCCTTGGTTATCTCCACCACCTGACAAAGAAAACACATAAACCTTTTTTGGGAGTGGAAAAAAGGACAGAGGTCCTGCTTTATTGCTTTATGTAATATACATAGTATAAATATATACACATTAGAGCCGGTGGCTCAAGTATAATAAGGCCGAAGATGAGCAATATTCCACGGCCGACGGGTCTCCTCCTCCGACTTACGTGAGTCTTTGTGCTCTCGAACGTCGATAAGGTAGTATGAGCCGTTGTTCAGATTCTTGCTGACCACAAAGGGTCCTTCCCAAGGAGGGGACAACTTGTGCATGTCAGATTGATCCTGGATGAGCCGGAGCACTAAATCGCCTTCCTGAAAGGTTCTGGACCTAACCCGGTGGCTGTGGTAGCGGCGCAGGTCTTGCTGGTAATTCGCCGAGTGGGCTATTGGCAAGTCTCGCTCTTCATCCAATAGGTCAAGTGCATCTTGACGAGCTTTTTTGTTGTCAGCCTCAACGTAAGGCGCCACCCGAGGTGAGTCATGCCGGATGTCACTTGGCAGAACCGCCTCTACTCCGTACACCATGAAGAAAGGTGTGTAACCCGTGGATCTATTAGGTGTAGTGTTGATGCTCCAAAGTACAGAGGGTAACTCCTCCACCCAACAACCCGGCGTCCGCTGTAAGGGGACCAAGAGCCGGGGCTTGATACCTTTCAGGATCTCCTGATTGGCTCTTTCTGCTTGGCCATTGGATTGAGGATGAGCCACAGCCGAAACGTCAAGCCGGATATGCTCTCGTTGACAGAACTCTTCCATGGCTCCTTTGGAGAGGTTAGTGCCGTTATCAGTTATGATACTATGTGGAAAGCCAAAATGAAAAATCACCTTTTTCATGAACTGGACTGCCGTGGCTGCATCACACTTACTGACTGGCTCCGCCTCAACCCACTTTGTAAACTTGTCAACTGCCACCAAGAGGTGTGTCTTTTTATCTTTAGACCTTTTGAAAGGTCCGACCATGTCAAGCCCCCAGACTGCAAACGGCCAAGTAATTGGAATCATCCTTAATTCTTGAGCCGGCACATGGGCTCGTCGTGAGAACTTCTGACATCCGTCACATTTACTGACCAGATCTTCTGCATCAGCATGAGCCGTCAGCCAATAAAAGCCATGATGGAAAGCCTTGGCCACAAGAGATTTTGAGCCGACGTGATGACCACAATCGCCTTCATGAATCTCACGGAGTATCTCCTGACCCTCCGCAGGTGACATGCAACGTTGAAATGCTCCAGTAACGCTGCAGTGATGTAGCTCGCCATTAACAATTGTCATGGACTTGGACCGCCGGACGATTTGTCTTGCCAAGGTCTCATCTTCAGGCAACTCTCCCCGGGTCATGTAAGTCAAATAAGGCACAGTCCAATCCGGGATAACATGGAGAGCCGCCACCAGCTGTGCCTCCGGGTCTGGTATTGCCAGATCTTCCTCTGTAGGCAACTTAATAGAAGGATTATGCAAAACATCAAGGAAGGTGTTAGGCGGCACCGGCTTATGCTGAGATCCCAGCCGGCTTAAGGCATCAACCGCCTCATTCTTCCTTCGATCAATGTGTTCCACCACATAACCTTTGAAGTGTCCAGCCACAGCATCAACTTCATGAAGGTAAGCCGCCATAAGGGGATCTTTGGAGTCCCACTTGCCTGAAACCTGTTGAGCCACAAGGTCTGAGTCTCCTAAGCACCTTACCCGGCTCAAGTTCATCTCCTTGGCCATCCGGAGACCATGGAGTAAGGCCTCGTACTCAGCTGCATTGTTAGTACAAGGAAACATAAGCCGGAGCACATAACAGAATTTGTCACCTCGAGGGGAAGTTAATACGACTCCAGCCCCCGAGCCTTCCAGCTGCGTGGACCCATCAAAGTGAATAGTCCAATATGTGTTATCGGGCTTCTCCTCAGGTGACTGTAGCTCTGTCCAGTCATTGATGAAATCCACCAAGGCTTGAGACTTAATGGCAGTACGTGGCACATACTTCAAACCATGAGGCCCGAGCTCAATGGCCCACTTGGCGACTCGTCCTGTGGCCTCTCTATTCTGGATGATGTCTCCCAAGGGGGCAGAACTCACCACAGTGATAGGGTGACCTTGGAAGTACTGTCTCAGCTTTCGGCTTGCCATGAACACCCCGTAAACCAGCTTCTGCCAATGAGGATACCTTTGCTTTGACTCAATGAGCACCTCACTGACATCATAAACCGGCCGTTGAACTGGATGCTCCTTACCAGCATCCTTGCGTTCCACCACAATTGCCACGCTGACAGCTCGTGAATTAGCAGCCACATATAACAACAAAGGTTCTTTGTCAATGGGAGCTGCAAGAACCGGTGGCTCAGATAACTGCCTCTTCAAATCCTCAAAAGCAGCATTAGTAGCATCACTCCAGACAAAGGTGTCTGCCTTCTTCATCATCTGATACAGTGGTAGGGCCTTCTCACCTAACCGGCTTATGAATCAGCTTAAAGCAGCAACACGACCCGCCAGTCATTTAACATCATTGATACACGCCGGCTTAGCCAAAGATGTGATTGCTTTGATCTTCTCCGGATTAGCTTCAATGCCCCTGTTTGAGACCAAGAATCCCAAAAGCTTGCCTGCAGGTACACCAAATACACACTTCTCCGGGTTAAGCATCATCTTGTAAACCCGGAGGTTATCAAAGGTTTCTCTGAGGTCAGATATCAGGGTTTCCGTCTCTCTGGACTTCACCACTATGTCATCCACATAAGCATGAACATTGCGCCCAATCTGATTGTGGAGACAATTCTATACACACCGCTGATAAGTCGCCTGGGCACTCTTGAGCCCAAAAGGCATAGACACATAGCAGAAGGCTCCAAATGGAGTGATGAAATACGTCTTCTCCTAGTACTTAACTGCCATTTTGATCTGATGATAACCAGAGTAAGCATCCAAAAAGCTCAAACGCGCACAACCCGCCGTAGCATCAATGATTTGATCAATACGGGGGAGAGCGAAAGGATCAGCCGGACAAGCCTTATTTAAGTCCATGTAATCCACACACATCCGCCAGGTGCCGTTTTTCTTGAGCACGAGCACCGGGTTAGCCAACCACTCCGGGTGAAAAACTTCAATAATGAACCCAACCGCCAAGAGCCGGGCGACCTCCTCTCCAATAGCTTTTCGTCGTTCCTCATTGAATCGCCGCAGAAACTGCCTGGCCGACTTATACTTCGGATCAATATTAAGAGTGTGCTCAGCGAGTCCTCTCGGTACACCCGGCATGTCAGAAGGCTTCCATGCAAAGATGTCCCGGTTCTCACGGATGAACTCGATGAGCACGCTTTCCTATTTAGGATCCAAGTTGGCACTGATGCTGAATTGCTTAGACGAATCACCTGGAATAAAATCAACAAGCCTAGTCTCTGCAGCTGACTTAAACTTCATGGCCGGGTCATGTTCCGTAGTCGGTTTCTTGAGGGAGGTCATATCTGCCAGGTCAACGTTGTCTTGGTAAAACTTGAGCTCTTCTGCTGCACAGACAGACTCAGCATAAGCCGCGTCGCCTTCTTCGCATTCCAAGGCCACCTTTTGACTTCCATGCATAGTGATGGTGCCCTTATAACCCGGCATCTTGAGCTGTAAGTAAACATAACACGGCCGCGCTATGAACTTGGCATAAGCCGGCCGCCCGAACAAAGCATGATATGGACTCTTAATTTTGACCACCTCAAAGGTTAACTTTTCAGCCCTAGAATCATGCTCGTCTCCAAAAGCCACCTCTAGCTCAATCTTACCCACAGGATACGCCAACTTACCAGGCACCACTCCATGGAAGACGGTGTTGGAAGTCTTTAAGTTCTTGTCAGTTAAGCCCATGTGCCGAAAGGTCTCATAATAGAGGATGTTGATGCTGCTACCCCCATCCATGAGCACCTTAGTAAATTTGTAACCACCAACCTGCGGTGCCACTACCAGGGCCAGTTGACCCGGATTATCAACCCGGTGAGGGTGATCCTCCCTGCTCCAGACAATGGGCTGTTCCGACCACCGTAAGTAACGAGGGACTGCCGGCTCGACAGAGTTCACAACCCTCTTATGAACTTTCTGATCACGTTTACACAAACTTGTGGTGAACACGTGATACTGTCCACTGTTTAGCTGTTTTGGATGACTCTGATAACCCGACTGCTGCTGCTGCTAACCTCCTTGACCAGACTGTTGTTGGTTATAACCACCCTGGTTTCCCTGGAAACCGGACCCTGAACCGCCGCCCGGGCCATGAAAGCCGCCACCTCCTGAGCCGCCGCCCGGGCCTTGATTGCCATCAAACATATTGGAATTCTTGAAAGCTTTCATGATTGCACAATCCTTCCATAAATGAGTCGCTGGCCATTCCCGGGTGCCATGCTTCGGACAAGGCTCATTGAGTAGCTGTTCAAGAGATGGACCTGACCCACCGGACCGAGGGGGTGGCCTTCCTTTGCGCTTCTAATTGTTACCCTGTGCATTGGCCACAAATTCCGGGTTACCGTCCACCTTACGTTTGTTGCCTCCTTGACTTGCCGGGTTATGCTGCTGACCCTTTCCATTACCGTTCTTCTTTCCCTTCCCTGTCTTTTCCTCATCAGAGGCGGGATCCTTGGTACTATCAGAATCCGCATACTTGACTAAAGCCGCCATCAGTGTCCCCATATCGTTGCAATCACGCTTAAGGCGCCCCAGTTCCTGTCTCAGAGGCTTTAAGCGGCAATTCTTCTCTAGCATGAGAACTGCTGAGCCGGCATCCATCTTGTCAGACGAATGTATTATATCTTTGACCCAGCGCACCCAATGAGTCGTAGATTCACCTTTCTCCTGCTCACAATTTGTCAAGTCCACAATCGACATAGACTGCTTGCAAGTGTCTTTGAAATTCTGGATGAAACGGGCCTTTAGCTCTGCCCATGAACTAATGGAATTGGGTGGCAAACCCTTTAACCAAGAACAGGCCGTTCCGTCCAACATCATGGTAAAGTATTTAGCCATCGCTTCATCACTAACCTCCAGCAGCTCCATGGCCATCTCGTAACTTTCAATCCACGCCCCAGGCTGTAAATCGGCCGTATAATTCGGCACCTTTCGGGCTCCTTTGAAATCCTTGGGCAAACGTACATTACGTAGAGCCGGTACCAGACAAGGAACACCTCCGGTTCTAGTAGCAACACCCGCCTTAATGGAAGTCGTCGGGTAAGCCGGTGAGTCCTGTTGGGCTGCTAGCTAAGCCGTCCGCTCGTCATCCTGACGTATCCGATCCTGAACCGGGTTATATCCGCCAGGCAGGTTCCGGCGCTGAGCGCTACTTGACAAAGCCTATGACTCCATGTGTCTACTGTAACTCGGGCTCCGGTTTTGACGAGGCGGAGCTAACCAGGGCGGAGGAGTTGAGTGAATCCTGTCTCGGTTGTAGGAGTAGGTCTCTTGCTGAGCCAGAGCTGTTTGGACAAGTTCCCTGATCCTCCGGGTTTCCACCGCCGTCGGATCATCACCATCTACTGGGAGAGCCGCCAAACGTGCTGATGCTGCGATTAAGTTCTCCATGGGGTTGGAGAAGTGACCCTGTGGTATTGGTATGTAACGGGGCGGTGCCATATTGCCGTGAAGAGGCGCCGTCACCTGAGGCTGGACCGGGCCTCCCGCTCCGGATGTTATAAACTGATTTGCACCTGGCGGATTACTTGGGCCGGCTCCGGGTGTAGCAAAGAGATTCCGAGGGTCATAAATCTGAGGTAAACGGGACTGAGTTTTCTAATGTCTCCTCCTCATTACCTCATTAGATGCGTTCAGGCTCAACGTAAGCTGAAAAGCCTCTGCCTAAAGTTGCTGCGCCCGTGCATCCAAAGTCGCCCGCTCTGTGGCCAATCTAGTATCCTCAGCTGCTAAGGTTTCCTTAGCCCGGGCGATCTCCTCACGAACCTGTGCCACCTCTGCCTCATGCTCAGATTGTTTCGCAGGGATGACCGTAGCGGTTAACAGGGCCGTGAGTTTATCCATGAGATCCATCAGCACCGGAGCCGGTGAGTGCACAGGGCCTCCTGCCCCGGCTGCTCCTAACCCGGATGTTTATCGCTGTTGAAGCCGTAGAATTTTGGCCGGGTTGAGTACCAGCCATGAAGACTCCTGCCCAGTTTGGTGACTCAGAGGGGTCCGGAATAGTACTGCCATCGGAACAGCCCCCAAGCATGCCATCTTGAACTTGATACAGCGAATCCGTTGAGCCGACGGATGAATCGCCGTCAGAGAGGACGGCCGGCTCACCATCACTTTCCGATCCTTCAGAAAGTTCACCTCCATGGATACAACCCACAAAGGCACGCTTCACGACGGGTTGAGCTCGGGAGGGTCTCGCACGCTGAGCCGTCTCGACGAGGTCGGTGCAGTTGTCCGGCTTAGGGCCCGGCTCACCAATCCGGCCGATGAAGACGTGAATTCCGCCAAAGGGGACCCGATACCCGTACTCAATTGAGCCGGCGTCGGGGCCCCAGCCTTCGTCGTCGATGTAGATCTTGCCGCGACGACTCTTGGTCATCCGGCCAACCGCATATCCCTTGAGCCCTTCGAAGCTGCCCTTCAAGAACTCAAATCCACCGTGCGCTGATCCCACGGTGGGCGCCAACTGTCGTGGAATTGTCACGGTAGATGTCCTCTTGCAAGGACTTGTTCGTGGAGCCATCGCAACTAGGAAGCTTAAAGGGGTTAATCGAGACAAAGGACGCGAGAGATTTATACTAGTTCAGCCCCTTGCGGTGAAGAAGGCCTACGTCTAGTTGGGTTGGTATTGCTTGAGGTTTCGATGACCAAGGAGTGAGATACGCTATGCCTGTCTCTTGATGAGTTGTTTCTTGCCCTAAGCCGCCGGCGGGTTGTCCCCTTATATACACGGGTTGAAGCCCTGCGGCCTACAGAGTCCTGGCCGGCTCATAAACAGTGTCCGGCTCGGCGACTAGTTACTTCTACCTTACAGTACAAGTTATACCATCATAGCGGTTTATCTTTACGGGCCTCAGAGTCGCCTGTGGGCCTTTAGGCCTTTTAGTGAACTGCCATCTTCATGCCTTGGTCTTGGGCTTCTGATGAGCCTCTCTTTGCGTAACCCGGCCCCTCCTGGACGGCTTACACAAATAGTCATATCCCCAACATGAAGATCTTCAGAAGGAGCGCGATTCATTACTTGCTCAACAAATCAGCGCTGCTCAGGAAGAATTCATTCCTCCATGTTTAAAATGCATTGAACGAGAATCTCCTAATTCTTCACCTGAATGTTCAAATGCTTCTAATGTTACAAATTCTTCACCTGCCTCGGCTATCACTAATTCCTCATCTGAGGACATTGCTAGTATCACTGACGATGCAGGGCTGAAGGAATTGTACATGACAGGCATGTACAAAAGCCTCAAAGGGCATCAGACTCTTTGTGATGTGCTTAAAAAGCAGATCCTCAATAGGAACCCTAGGAAAGAGGGTATTGCCTTTGAGAGGAAACTCAATGCTGATAGTACATATTGGAAGCCTGAGCAGTACCCCAAAACCTCATGGGTTGCTGCAAAGGGTGAAAGTGCGTTATATCGACTAGAGGGGGGGGGGTGAATAGGCGATTTTTATGAAATTCTTCACTGAGGAATTTGCTAGTGAGGAAATTCCTTAGCGAAGAACTACTAGCAGCGGAATAAGTACTCAAAAGTAAACATAGCAGAATACATGCATGGTCATCATGATGAAATGAAGACAAACACATAGTACAGAAAGCGTAAACACAGGATATCACAAGATGAAGACAAACAGACTGAAGAAATTGAACTGAGGAAATTGAGAAAGTCTTCAGTAAAAGTCTTCAAACACAGATATGAACAAACACACAACACAATGATGAGGAAATGAAAGTGTTGAGGAAATAGAACCAGTTGGCTTGGTGAAGACAATGATTTGGTAGACCAGTTCCAACTGCTGTCTCAGTTGTACATCTGGTTGGAGCGGCTGAGTATTTAAACTCGAGGACACACAATCCTCACCGTATTCTCCTTGAGCTAAGGACACACAGTCCTCGCCCAATCACTCGTGGTAAGTCTTCAGGTGACTTCCGAACCTTCACAAACTCGGTCACTCGGCGATCCACAATTCCTCTTGGATGCTCTAGACCATAACGCCTAACCGTCTGGAAGAAGCACAGTCTTCAAAGGTAACAAGCGTCGGATCCACGCAGGATCAATCTCCTCAGTGATGCTCAATCACTTTGGGTTGCTAGGTGTTTGGGTTTGGGTTTGGATTTTCCTCACTTGATGATTTTCGCTCAAAGTCCTCGGAGGATGGGATGCTCTCTAATGATAAGTGTCAGTTTCTCGCGGAGCAGCCAACCAGCTAGTGGTTGTAGGGGGCGACTATTTATAGCCTAGGGAGCAGCCCGACATGATAATACATAAATGCCCTTCAATGATATGACCGTTAGGTGGATAAGATATTTTGGGACAGCTGGCGCATAGCACAACAACGGTCGGAAATTTGAGTTTCAAATTCCTCAGGGCTATCATGTTCCTCACAGTGTAGGCAATTCACACTGGCGAATTCCTAACTCCTCAGTTACAACAAAGTCCTCAGTGACCAGAAGAACTGCGTCTCTGTCACTGAAGAAATTGACTGAACTATATGCGATTTCCAATGGCTTCACTCGAAGGGATTGGTAGGTGTAGGCTTTGAGTTGAGCATCACATGGAAATTTTCTCCTTAGTATTTCCTCGACCCCCTTTAACAGTACGGTATTTCCTATGACTCAAGAAAGAGAAAATGAAACTACGAAAACAAAAGTCTTCACGCTTCATGTTCCTTGAATGAATACCAAGTCTTCAAGGTCACACCAATTTCTTCACTTTCAAAGTCTTTAGAAAGTCTTCAAAATATCAAAGTCTTTAGTCGAAGAACTTCATTTTTAGGGGTCGACTTTCTCTGTAAATATCAAACTCCTCATAGACTTATAGACCTGTGTACACTCATAAACGCATTAGATCCTTAACCTATAAGTCTTCAATACACCAAAATCACTAAGGGGCACTAGATGCACTTACAATCTCCCCCTTTTTGTTGATTGATGACAATATAGGTTAAGTTTTCAACGGGGATAAATATATGAAGTGTAAATACTGATATTGAGGAATTTGATTGCAAGATATAGAAGAACTCCCCCTGAAGATGTGCACAGTGAGGAATTTGCTTTTGAAGCAATGCACACTTGAAGAGTTGAATCATGGAGATCTCCCCCCTATATCTTGTAATTCATACACGCATTTGATATATAATATGAAGAGTTTGAAATGCATGATGAAATATGGTGCCTGATGAAATTCAGCATGCGTGCAATAATATTAACGAGGAATAAGCATGCAGAATAGTGCATCAAAAGTATTAGAGCACAATGCATTAAAAGTATCAGCGCACCATCGGGTTTAAGATTACAACTCGATCCAATAAAGTTTCAGAATAACGAGAGTTGTAACTTAGCAAAAAAAACAACGCCCTTATAATAGACCCGCTTGAAGACTAACTCAGATTTCTCCCCCTTTGTCATCGAATGACCAAAAGGATCGAAACTGAGGACTAACGCCCCTGAAGATAATCAAGTTGATGAAGGAGCGCCAGCGTTGTTGGGGTCGGTCGTTGAAGTAGGGCCTGCCGCAGTGTCGTCCAAGTCTTCATTTTCATCAGTCTCATGCGATGAAGAATAGGAGCTGGCCACCAAAGAAGGAACCTTGACCTTCTTGTATTTCTTCGGAGGAGGTGCAGACTAGTCAAACTCTTCTTTGAGACCCATTTCCTTCAGATCTTCAACGCTGTAGACTTGAGACAGAACAACCCAGGTGCTGTTGAGGGTTTCATGGAGGTAGTAGTGGTTTTTCTTCACTGCATTGTGTGTTGAAGTCATGTTGTGAAGAATTGAACCAAACTGGCGCGTAACCCATTTGTGATTGCGATCAACCTTCTGATGAAGACTGAGGAGTAACTCACGATCAGTCATCACCCTGGGTGCTGTGGCTTGAGGATTTGGCTTGGCGTTGTTGGCGGCAGAGTCATGTGTGGCAGAGTCATCATTGGTGGAATAAGATGCAGCCTTGCGAAATTGACCATCCAATGGACGAATGCCTTCATCTATCACAGTAGTTGCCTTGCCCTTTTCTTCAGCTGAGGAAAATGTCCTTTTGAGGACTTCAATAGGAGGCAAGTAGCTGCAGTGGTTCAGAGTGTCAGCTTTGTAATTGAGTCAAGACCTTGTTGTGATGAATCTCATAATCCATGGCGCATAAGGCTTCAGCTCAAATGGTGACATAGCAATATTTGCCAGAGTCCTCATGAAGAAATCATGGAAGTGACGGGAGCGCCATGAATGATGTTGAAAATCATATTATTCATGATGCCAATGACTTCTTCATCATTTGAGTCGTGGCCTTTGATAGGACTCATTGTCTTCGACAGAATGCGATAGACGGTCCAAGGCACATACAATAATTCCTTGACGAGGAATTTGGCTCGAGGGGCCTGCCCTGGCTTCAAAGGCTTCATCAGCACTTGCATATAGTGATTTGAAAGCTCAGGTTCGTTGTAAACACAACGTGCATCTTCAAGGGGAGGACTTAGAGGAAGGGCACGAAGCAATTCAGACGCTGGTGCCTTGTAATGAGTGTTCTCTATCATCCAGTCCAGAACCCATGAATTCACATCTTCAGAGTTGCCGGTGATGTGCAGCGTTGCGTAGAACTGAAGAATGAGTTCTTCATTCCAATCACAGATGTTAGTGCAGAAATTGAGCAGCCCAGCGTCATAGAGAACACTGAGGACTGGTGTGAAGCACGACAAAGACTCCATGTCTACATGAGGAATGTGTGCATGGTCGAAGACTTTGTCTTTGTTGAACAGCACTGAGGAATAGAAGTTGGCTTGACTGACAGTCCAGAAACGCCTCTTCCTTATGCGAGCAGAGTCATAGGGGTTGTAGTCAGTGAAGAATACATGCTCACCAAAGAAGTCCTCAGCCTTGAACTTTTGTTTACTTGAGAACGGATCCTTTGGCTTTGGCAGAGGAGTGTCAGTGAGTTGCATCACTACCTCAGGAATCGCGAGCTCAGGTTCTTCAGGCTGAGGAATTTCAGGTTCCTCCTAGGGTGCAGTCACATTTTCAGCAGCAGCAGTTTCTTCAGCACTAGTGGCTGGAATTTCTTCACGGACAGATGAGGTGGGATGAGTTTCTTCAGAGCCCAATTGAACTGTTGGTCCTGGGGAGTGAGGGATTTGCTGCAGTGGGGTGAAGAGTGGAGAATTGGGATGCTGACTTTCCCAAAAGTCGTCATTCATTACTAGAGTTGTGCTTCCAATGTCCACATCTTCATCATCAATTTCTTCAACACCAGCCTCTTTAGCAGTAAACTGAGGCATTGGTGATGAAACCACTGGGGTTGAAGGGGTCGCATCCACTTCAATTTCTTCATCAATCTGCTCGGAAGAAGCAGTAGATTGAGTATCTTCATCAGATCCGCTTGGGATCACATATTCTTCATCAAATGGAACAAGATCCTTTGATGGCATGGTGGAAATTGGAACAGCATCGATTGGATTTTCATAAGAGCTGGTCATAGGCTTCATCTTCTTTGGTGCTGAAGATTCTGAAGCACTTGATGCTTTCCTTTTCTTCACTGCAGCTCGCTCTGCAGCCTTGGTCTTCTTCACATCTGATGCAGATGGAAGGATTGGAGTTGGTGTCGGCGCAGGTGGAGCTGAGGAATCTGGTTGAATTTCCTCAGGTGCAACTGATGCAGTTGCCCTGACTTCTTCAGTTTCTTCAGGCGCACCACTAGTGGATGCCCTGGCAACTTCTTCAGTGGCTGGAATGGAGTCATCAGCCCTGGAACCAGCATTTTCTTCAGCAGCCTGAAAGTCATCAGCGGTGCTGGCATGTTCTTCAGTCGGCTGAGCACAAGCTTCAGCTTGAGGAACTTCTTGTTGCGATGGGGCTGCAACATTAGTGAATTTCTCGGTCAGTTTCACGAACCTGCCTTTGGCTCCTTGCCAATTAGCATAGTAAGAGTTGAACTTGTCGCTAAGGGCTTTGATTTCAGCCTGCATCTTGATAAGTTCTTCAGTTGTCATCTTGACAACATTTTTCTTCAGCAGTTTCTCTTTTCTGTACCGCGATTTCTTGATCTCTCTGGCCCTGTCATATTTCCATTTCTCCTCTTGGATGAAATGAGTCAGCATGTGATTTTTACCAGGTGTCAACTTGAAGTCAGGCATAGGTGAATTTGGGTCCTTATGCCAGAGATCAATATAATCGAGTATCGCCCTTGGATTCAAAAGCAGTGGCACAGGTGTGCCTTTGGCTCTAGCGGCCCTTTCTTGCCTGTCTCTGATGATTTCTGCAAGTTCATCATTATCAGCCTCATCATCTTCAGGTGGCTCTTGGAAGGCAACCTGTTTCTTCTTAGGACTTGGCCGAGGACCTTGTCCAGCTGTTGCCTTAGTCTTCAGCAGAGTTGGGCCAGATGAAGAATTTGGCGCAGTTGAGGAACTTGCTGAGACACCAGAGGCAATTGAGATGCCTGCAGTCCTTTGGCATGTGGCCAGATGCACAGGTGCCGAGGACTTTGTCGGGGCTGCTGGGGACTTTGGAGGAGGTGCTGAGAACTTTGAAGGAGCAGGATCAGCATGAGGAATTGGTCTTGAAGATTTTGACGTTCCTGGCCGTGAGGGCGCAGCTGAGGAACTTGGCCGTGAGGGCATTGTTGGTGAAGCACTTGGCTTACGCGCAGGCTTCTTAGCCATTGATTTCCTCAGCTTGACAGAGGCCTCAATGGCAGCAGCAGCAGCAGAATCTTCGTTGAATTTCCTCACTGCTTCTCTAGCTTGTCTTGCCAATTTGGCTTGACGCCTGGCCCATTCTTTAGGAAAGTCCTCACCTCGTTTGACGCTTGTGGGATCAGCAACTTGGCCAGGTGCCAGTGGAAGTCTTGGGCATGGAGGGTTGAGAGCGAATTTCTTCATGTACTTTGGAGTGACGTATTTGTACTCCCTCCATTCACGTGCCCATCTCCGTTCAATCCTCTGAATGCGCACCTTGCGCTGATTTTTGTTCTCTTTGCCAAACTTGGCTTCATCAGGTGTGCAGTACTCAGCATATATATCCTCAGGGATTTCAAACGCAGTCATAACCTCAGGTTTCTTTCCTCCTCTCTGCGGCTTCTTACTATCTGCCATATTCTTCAGCTGAGGAATTTGAACAATCGAATTCTCTGAAGAAGTATGCAGTTTTTCTTCAAGGAACGCTACAAACGATTTAAGTTGATGAGAACCTAATGATTCAGCAGCGGACATGAGTACCTGCGAACAGAATATAGTTGCGAGGAATTTGGAGAGGTCATATGCGTTCTCAGAAGGTTTTTCAAAAAGAACAAGTTTGAGGAATTTGACCGATGCGTCTTGAAGAATTTCACTAAGCAGCTTTGTCTTAGGTTCCAGAGTTGTATAGATCGGAGATCCACACAATTGAGGAATCTTGAAGAAAATAAAGCTTAGAGAAATGAATCAAGAACAAAAGATTTGTGAGGTGTTTTGTGTGTGAGGATTTGGGAAACAAAACACCTTTTGAAGATTTTGTAGAAAAGTTTCAAATCAAAGAGGGCAGTAAAAGTAACTTTTAATTACCCCGAATGAAGAACACGATGAGCAGTGAGATGAAACAGTGAAGTTCGTCGATGTAGATCTTCCACGCCCTAACTCGGCGGAGGAAGACGTCTGTGGCGGCGGCGGAGGTGAAGATTTCCGCGGTCGGCGCGAGTACGACGGCGACGGGGTCGAGGCAGTGAAGCTCTTCCTCACCAACGACGATGGAGTAGCGGCGGCGCTAGGGTTTGAGAAGCTCGAGCGGGAGAGAGAGATCGAGCGGAGTAAAAGAAGTGAGGAAGGGGCGAGGGGTATTTATAGAGGCAGTGAAAAACTGTTCCCCCGAAGATTTTGGGACGAACGTGCCCCTGCCCTTTCTCCTTCTCACGACATGTGTCACCCACGTACTGTGTAGTGGAGATCGTGTTAGATCGTGGGTGATTAGAATAATGCATCGTGGGATGCGGAACGGTTTGAGCGGCAAAACTGAAAATTTTGGATAAGATTAGTTTTAACGTTCCGTTCGCAATTTCTTCAGCTGACAAGGACTCAGTGAAGATTTTGAACGAGTTTCAAATAGGACGCACATGAAGAATTTGTGAATAGATTGGATTGAGTATAGCATAGAGGGGAAGGGTCCGATCACATTCACTTAGCAGAAAAAAAACCAACTTGAAGAAATAGCTATAAGTGAATGTTGTAGAGGACATAAACTCATATATATATATATAGCCAATGAAGAAAAACGACGACACAAGTGAAGATTTTGCAAGTTGAAGAATTTGAACAACTGACGAATTTCAAAACTGAAGAAAAACTCAAATTGAAGATTTCCAACTTTTGTGGTGGCGTGACCCACCGTATAAGAATGATGATTTCAGACACCGCGTACAATTGTCGTAGGGTTCTGAGAATCAAATTCTTCATTAATTTCTTCACACTTAGAGTGTTATTCTTCATTGATTGAAGAAAAACGTTTCTTCATGTGTTGCACATCTAAGTCATCAATTTTGCATAAGTGTTAGGATGAGTGCCTTTCCAAAGTACATTCGAAGACTCTAAGATATTTATCTCACACCGCAACTTGCTAAATCTCTTCTCATCCAAGGGCTTAGTGAAGGTATTGGCTAGCTGTTCTTCAGTCTTCACATGCTCAATAGAAATGTCGCCCTTCAACACATGATCATGAAGAAAATGATGACGAATATGAATGTGCTTTGTCTTCGAGTGTTGAACTGGGTTGTGAGCAATCTTGATGGCACTCTCATTGTCACAAAGGAGAGGCACATTCTTCACGTTGACGCCATAGTCCTTGAGTGTTTGCTTCATCCACAGTAGTTGAGCACAGCAAGAACCAGCAGCAATGTACTCAGCTTCAGCAGTAGACAGTGATACGCAGTTTTGTTTCTTCGAGGACCAACATACCAAGGATCGTCCGAGGAAATGACAAGTACCAGATGTTGACTTGCGGTCCACACGATCACCAGCATAGTCAGAGTCAGAATATCCAATGAGATCAAAATCCGAGCCCTTGGGATACCATAATCCTAATGTTGGTGTGTGAGCTAGATATCGAAGAATATGCTTCACAGCCTTATGGTGTGATTCCTTCGGTGCAGCTTGAAATCGTGCACACATGCAAACACTAAGCATTATATCTGGCCTAGATGCACATAAGTACAATAAAGAGCAAATCATGGAGCGGTATACCTTATGATCGAAGTCAATACCATTTTCATCAGTGCATAGATGACCATTTGTGGGCATAGGAATTTTGATGCCTTTGCAATCTTGCATGCCGAATTTCTTCAGGACATCCTTGAGGTATTTCTCCTGAGATATGAATATGCCATTGCGCTGTTGACGAATTTGAAGACCTAAGAAGAATTTCAACTCTCCCATCATAGACATTTGATATTCTTCACTCATCATATAGGAAAATTCATCACTATAACAATGGTCAGTACAGCTAAAGATGATATCATCAACATATATTTGGCACACAAATAGTTCACCATCATAAGATTTAGTAAAGAGAGTGGGATCGAGTGAACCGGGTGTGAAGCCTTTCTTCATGAAGAATTCCTTCAATGTATCATACCACGCCCGTGGGGCCTGCTTGAGGCCATAGAGGGCCTTGTTAAGTCTGAAGACTTTGTCAGGATGTTTTGGATCTTCAAAACCTGGGGGTTGAGCAACATATACTTCTTCCTCAAGCTTACCATTGAGGAATGCACTTTTCACATCCATTTGATATAAGATGATATATTGATGGTTAGCATAAGCAAGCAATATGCGAATAGCCTAGAGTCTAGCAACAGGTGAAAAAGTTTCATCGAAATCAACTCCTTCAACCTGTGTGTAGCCTTGAGCTACTAGTCGTGCCTTATTCCTCACCACAACACCATTTTCATCTTGCTTGTTGCGGTAGATCCACTTTGTGCCAATGATGTTATGCTTGCGAGGATCGGGACGATTAACTAGTTCCTAGACGTTGTCGAGCTTGAACTGATGTAATTCTTCTTGCATGGCCTGAATCCACTCAGGCTCCAGAAATGCTTCATCTACCTTAGTGGGCTCTGTGATAGAGACAAAAGCAAAGTGCCCACAAAAGTTAGATAGATGTGAAGCTTTTGAGCGTGTGAGAGGACCTGGTGCTCTAATGTCATCGATGATCTTCTCCACTTGCACTTTTTTTGCAACACGAGGATGAGCTGGTTGTCGATGAGGAATTTGATCAGCATTTTCTTCAGCATCAGTTTCCTTAGCATTTTCTTCAGGTACATCAGCTCGACGTTCTTCACATTCTGGAATGAATTCTTCAGTAGATTCTTCAGTAGGAATGACATCTTCAGTAGCCTTGTGCTTTATAGAATCCTCAGGTGCTGGTTCATCTAACACAGAAGACAGGTGCTCTCTTTGCGAGCCATTAGTTTCATCGAACCGCACATCTACAGTTTCAACAATCTTGTGAAGAACATTGTTGAAGACTCTGTAGGTGTGCGAGTCCTTTCCGTAACCAAGCATAAAACCTTCATGTGCTTTTGGTGCAAATTTAGAGTTGTGATGAGGATCTCTAATCTAGCATTTTGCACCGAAGACTTTGAAATAACTCACATTGGGTTTCTTGTCAGTGAGGAGTTCATAGGCAGTCTTCTTGAAGAATTTGTGAAGATATACTCTGTTGATGATATGGCATGCAGTGTCAATTGCGTCAACCCAGAAACGACGAGGGGTTTTGTATTCGACAAGCATAGTGCGAGCCATCTCAGCAAGAGTCCTGTTCTTGCGCTCCACGACGCCATTCTGTTGAGGAGTATAAGGAGCAGATAACTCATGAGTAATACCAAGTTCATCAAGATAGTCATCGAGACCCGAATTCTTGAACTCAGTGCCATTCTCACTTCTGATGTGCTTGATCTTCACATCAAAGTTGGTTGAAGCCTTCGAGGAAAATCGTTTGAAGACTTCCTGCACTTCATGTTTGTAAGAAACAAGGTGTACCCCTGTGTAATGAGAGTAATCATCAACAATAACAAAGCCATATTGAGATGCTTCATTTGAAACAGAGGAATAATGATTAGGACCGAAGAGATCCATGTGAAGCAATTCGAATGGACGAGTAGTGGTCATGATAGTCTTCGCTGGATGCTTGGCCTTGGTCATCTTTCCAGCTTCACAGGCACCGCATAAGTGATCCTTGAGGAATTTGACATTCTCAATGCCAATGACGTGCTTCTTCTTTGCAAGCGTGTGCAAATTCCTCATGCCTGCATGACCAAGTCGTCGATGCCATAGCCATCCTTCTGAAGCTTTTGCAAGTAGGCACACGGCTGGTTGTGAATCTGCAGAGAAATCAACAATATACAAGTCTCCTCTCCTAAAGCCTTCGACGACTTTGGATTTGTCAGCTTCCATAATCACAACATAACGATACTTGCCAAAGACAACAACCATATCAAGATCACAAAGCATTGAGACAGACATAAGGTTGTATCCTAAGGACTCAACAAGCATGACTTTGTCCATGTGTCGATCATTTGTGATAGCAACCTTACCTAGACCCAATACCTGACTTTTTCTCTTGTCAGCGTAGATGATATGCTTCAGATGTGATGACGATAAAGGAGCATCCATCAATAGATTCCTGTCACCAGTCATGTGATTTGTACATCCACTATCAAGGACCCACTCAGTGGCTTTGGGTTGATCATCATGCAGATGAATTAGTGCAACTTACGAACCTCATATACTTCAGCAGTGAAGAATATGATATCACAATTCATCAGATCATATTCATCAAGCAGTAAGAAGGATAAAGCAGAGGTAGGATGTGTGAAATGAAAGTTCATTTCATCATGGTTAGCCTGCGTCCTTTCAGGCAATTTGTCAGGTCCCCAGCAAATTCTTCAGACATTTGAGCATGTCTGGAGACCTGACCCTACATAAGAGATTAGTTCTTTTTCTTCACCACCCACATCTGAAGGGGTGGCAAAGAGTTCATCACTCTGCGAGCTCCATATGAGAATGGTGGCATAGCGGCCAAACCATTACGTTTCACATAAGAGGGGTTAGGGTAAGCATATGAATAAGCAGAGAAATTCTTCGAGGACTTATGAACATAATGATTAGAAGAATAATGCTCATATTCATAGCCCTTGGCTCTTCCCTGCGAAACAGAGTTGTTAGCACGATGATGTTCATATGAGGACTTTGATCCTTTTGAGGAATTTGATCGACGTGAGGAATTTGGTCCGTATGAGGACTTGGATCCATATGAAGACTTTGGTCCATATGAAGAATTTGATCTGGGGTTCCTTTTCTTCACAGGTGGTGTCATGAGGACATTCACCTGAAGACTTTCAAGATACCTTTTGGGAACCCAGATTTTCTTCATAGGGGAACCGTTCCTGCAGTTAGTGCCAACATATCTAGCAAATACTTCACCGTTATGATTTTTGAACAGTTTATAGTTGGAGTCAAATGACTCATCAGAAGAATGAGAAGATTCACATGTATAACCAGATAGATTAGATGGGTCAACTGGAGGTCCCTTTGCAGCAACCCATAAGG
Source organism: Aegilops umbellulata (assembly GCA_032464435.1). Classification (NCBI taxonomy): domain Eukaryota; kingdom Viridiplantae; phylum Streptophyta; class Magnoliopsida; order Poales; family Poaceae; genus Aegilops; species Aegilops umbellulata. The sequence continues at coordinate 417,487,933 of CP136059.1, forward strand.
TTTTGGGGTACTGCTCAGGCTTCCAATATGTACCATCAGCATTGAGTTTCCTCTCAAAGGCAATACCCTCTTTCCTAGGGTTCCTGTTGAGGATCTGCTTTTTAAGCACATCACAAAGAGTCCGATGCCCTTTCAGGCTTTTGTACATGCCATGTACAATCCCTTCAGCCCTGCATCGTCAGTGATACTAGCAATGTCCTCAGATGAGGAATTAGTGATAGCAGAGGCAGGTGAAGAATTTGTAACATTAGAAGCATTTGAACATTCAGGTGAAGAATTAGCAGATTCTCGTTCAATGCATTTTAAACATGGAGGAATGAATTCTTCCTGAGCAGCGCTGATTTGTTGAGCAAGTAATGAATCGCGCTCCTTCTGAAGATCTTCATAACTCACTCTTAGCTGTTCAAGATCTTGCTTTCTCTGAAGAAATTCATAAGAAAGCTTCTCATGATCAGACAAGAGAGTGTTATGATGACCTTGAAGGTTGTCAAACCTGGTCTGAAGTCTCTGAAGATTTTCAGTCAAGGCTTTAGTGCGATCCATTTCTTCACCCAACATATCATCACTTTTGTCTAGCATGTTTTGAACCTTTTCAAAAGCCTTTTGTTGTTTCACAGCCATTTTAGCAAGTTTAGAGTATCTAGGCTTAAGATTGTCACCAGATTCATCTTCACTAGATTCAGAGGAGGTATATCTAGGTACCTTGGCACCCTTTGCCATGAAGCAATAGGTGGGCGCGTAGTCATCGTTGCCTTCATCAGCCTTGTTGGTGAGATCATTTTCTTCAGAGTTGAAGATAGACTTGCTGACGAATGCGGTAGCGAGGGCTAGGCTTGCCACACCTGATTCAGAGTCCTCAAAAGCCTCCTCTTCCTCTTGTTCCTCAGATTCAGCTTCAGAGTCCATTTCCTTGCCAATGAATGCCCGAGCCTTCTTGGAGCTGCTCTTCTTGTGAGATGAAGACTTTGAGGATTTTGACGATGAAGATTTTGAAGACTTCTTCTTTTTCTTCGCATCATCAGAACTGTAATCCTTGTATTTCTTCTTCTTTGATTCCTTTTCCCACTGTCGGTGTCAAAACCGGCGGATCTTGGGTAGGGGGTCCCGATCTATGCGTCAAGGTCGGATGGTAACAGGAGACAAGGGATACTTTATTTTACCCAGGTTCGGGCCCTCTCGATGGAGGTAAAACCCTACTCCTGCTAGATTAATATTGATGATATGGGTAGTACAAGAGTAGATCTACCACGAGATCAAGGAGGCTAAACCCTAGAAGCTAGCCTATGGGTATGATGATGGTTATGATGTGTTCGTCCTACGGACTACAACCCTCCGGTTTATATAGGCACCGGATAGGGTTAGGGTTACACAGAGTCGGTTACATTGGTAGGAGATCTTGAATATCCGCACGCCTAGCTTGCCTTCCACGCCAAGGAAAGAACCTTCTGGACACGGGATGAAGTCTTCAATCTTGTATCTTCATAGTCCTGGAGTCCGGCTGAAGGTATAGTTCGGCTATCCGAACACCCCCTAATCTAGGACTCCCTCAGTAGCCCCCGAACCAGGCTTCAATGACGTCGAGTCCAGCGCGCAAATTTGTCTTCGGCATTGCAAGGCGGGTTCCCCCTCCGAATCTTGTGTACCTGTATGAATAATGTCCGTAGCGCTCCTCGGTCTCGGTGACCAATAATTGCCGTCTTCCACGTGTTGAACGAATGCGAAAAGCCCGGGGGTGTTTTTATATTCACACCCTTGGTCATATAAACGAGCCGCCTATTTAACGGGATGGGGATCTAGATCAAAACCACATCTTCTTCTCCTCGCGAGTTATCATCAGAGCGTCTCCAGCAAAGGTCCATTCCAACATGGCCAGCCGTTGTAGCTCCTCCCCTCGCCCCTCCAGCCCCAAATCCGGAGACTGGGAGAGTTGCACCATACCACACAGTGAGCTAGTGTCACTGCAGGCCAAAGGATTCCTTCCCCAAGCATATATGGTCCCGGTCCGAGCCGGACTCGCCACCTACAACGGCGGCAAGCAAGCGGAGAGCACCCCCAATCCTTCTAAAGGAGAGCGGGTGTGCCTCGTCCCTTATTTATTAAGGGGTCTGGGATTTCCAATTCATCCATTCCTCCGCGGGCTTCTGGAGTTCTACGGCCTCCAGCTGCACAACCTCACGCCTGGCTCCGTGCTACATATCGCAGGCTTCGTTGCCCTTTGCGAGCTGTTTTTAGGCGTCGAGGCTCATTTTGCACTGTGGAAGAGGTTGTTCTGCTTGGTGCCCCGTTCTCAGAAGGGGTCTATATACCAAGTGGGCGGAGCCGAAATATGGCGCATCGCCGGGACCGGATACCTGTCCGGAACCCCAGAGAAGGCGTCCGAGGACTTGCCTTCAGAATGGTTCTACATAGACGACGTCCCGCTGCCGGACCCTGTCCGGGTCGGCCTCCCTGAGTTCAGCATGGCTCCCTTAAAGAAGCGCTTAAGTTGGCGTCCGCGGAGCTCTCAGAGAGAAAGCAACATAGACGTTCTTTACCTGATGGGCCGGATAAGACTGCCGGCTCATTCCGGACTAACCATGATTGGAGTCATGACCGCATGGATTATGCGGGGGGTGCAGCTGCTTCAATATAGGAGCCACCCCATGTGGGATTTCAACGGGGAGGATGACGCCACCCGTTATGGCCGCAAGGGGCCAGACACAGCTGCCGCTCTAGTAAAGATTCTAACATCTTTGTACAAGGGAGAAAAAGAGGACTTCCTCCGCGTCAACCCACGGGCCAGATTCACTATGTATGAACCTCCAAGTTGGGTAAGTGAACAATTGCACTTGCCCGCTTATTTAATGCTCCCATGACTAGATACGTAATCTGGTGATTTCAATGCAGGAGCTTCGACAGGAGGTAAAGGATATCAACAGCTGCCCTCCACAGCCTGAGGACCTAGAACGGTCCCTCGATCCGGACTCCGAAGAGGATCCGGACATATCGGTGGAGCTCATCGACGGGGTGTTCCACCAGTTAAGCAAAGATAATACCTTGGTAGCCATTACGGCTGATTATCCCGGGTTAATCCCGGCCTCCCAGGTGACAGAAACCGGAGTGTTTATTCCCGCAAGAGAGATTCCGTCCTTACATATTCCGGTGTTTCTGACGACAACCGTATTTTACAGGGGAGATTTCCGAGGAGGGAGGCCGAACCTGCGGCGGCTGGCCAACAAGGAGCCGCCGGGCCCCGTGGGGTAAAAAGGGATGAAGTCCGGACTGAGAGTCCGGCACAAAGGTATAACGCGCCCTCTGTCTTCCTGGCGTTATTCTGTCAGGGCATATTAACATCCGTACTGTTTCCAGGACGAAAAGGCCTCGCCGGACTATATCCGGAGGGCCCGCCAACCGCGCCTCTACTAGCCAGGCTCCAACGTCTGGTCCGGAGGCGGGGACGAACACCAGGCTTGCGCCGGACGCTCCTCCAACAGAGGATGCGGACCGGCCATCTGCCACAAATTCAGAAGTGGAGAGCGCCATGAACCATAGGCGTCGCCGGACAGTTCTACGCGACGCTTGTTTCTCCCGAGAGGCCTTAAACGCCTTCAATTCGGGAGATGCGTACCTTCGTGCTGCTCAAGATGGTTTAGCCAGGGCCACGGAGCAGTATGTGAAAGACATACGGGTAAGAAAATTTAAATATATATATACCAGTAGCCCCCGAGACTTGAAAAAGTTAAACTAACTGATTTAAGGATCATATAATATGTAGGTTCTTACTGAGAAGAATACCGTGCTGTCCCAGGAGCTGGAAAAGTGCAAGGCCCAACTAGAGGCCGCACTAGCCGCAACAGGGGAGCCAAAAGGGACCCCCTCAGGTACGATATACGTTAAGAGATTGGCATTGTGCGGCTTGTGTGCGAATCTGACAATTAATGTTGCAGATGGTGCCGGACTAGATCCGGAGAGGCAACAACTCTTACGCCAGTTAAAGGCTGGCGAGAGTACGTTGACAAGGGTGAGGCAAGAGAAGAATGATCTTCAGGATGCCAACACCAAGCTGGATGTTGAACTGAAAGACGTTCGTGACTAGCTATCTGACTCCATGAGGGAGAATCAGCGTCTTCGACGCGGCATATTTAGAAAGTGCTTAAGCGAACTCTTGGAAAAAAAGGAGTTCGACGAGGAAGACGAATAACAGAATTATGTCTGTAGGTACGCTCATAGGTCGTCCTGCAGAGGAGATGCCCGGTTCTACGGGTGACCTTCTCCCCGAACTCCTGCAATTGCACGAACGAATTCGGCAGGCAATGCAATGGGTTGCCCGGGCCTTATGGCCTGCCCACTCCATGCCCGAGGGCCTTGGAGAGCTTGCGGAGAAGCTGACGGGAGCTCGGCGGCGCATCCTGTTGTGGAAGATATCAGCCTGCCGACAAGGCGCGAGGGAGGCCTGGGCCATGGTGAAGACCCGCTTTACGAAGTCTGACCCCAATCACATGGCCGAGGTCGGACCAGTGGGGCCTGACGGGAAGGAGATCCCTGTGAGCTTGGTGTATGGCCAGGTAGAGCTGGCCGCAAAGTATTCCCAGCAGGACTGTAAATTAGATAGCCTGTTAGATGGTATAGAGGAGGAATACGATCAGTCAAAATGACTATGTAATTTATAATTGACATGTGTAATGCCTTCTAGCCGGATTGTAGATCGTTTGTCGTTGCCGACCTTTTCGCTTCGACCTCGGGACCTGACGGTCCGAAGTGTGTCCGAATACCATAACGGCTATAAAAAAACCGGGGTATGCATGGAGACCAGGCGTAGGGGTCATTAGTGCTTTATCAGACAAGTGCCCAACTAGTTATGTTATATTACATGGTTAGTAAGAAACATCTTCCAGAGAGAATAGTTCCGTTAAGGGTTCCTTTCGCTGGGGTGGCGTGCCCTAAAGTGCACGTCCGGACTGCAAATGCAGAAGATCATCTGGGGGCATGTATAAAATAAAAGGTTCATCTTTAGTTCACCGACCGAATATTCCCTTAAGAACGCTAGCTTTCGGCTTCACCCAGTCTGAGGTACACATCCGGCTTATCCGGCAGTAACAATCGCAGAGGTGCTCCCTTTACCGCCTAGCCGAACAATCGGGAACGTAGGGGTAAGCACAGGAGCCAGGCAACCCAGCTTGGCCAAAACTTAAGTCATATCGATGCATATAATGGCGAAGAAAAGGTGCATGCGGAAGTCTGACGCATGCGTTGGGCGTGAAACCCATATAGACAAGCTTCTGTTAAAGAAGCCCCCAGGTTTAAGGAGCGCAGATAGCGCGTCACATAATGAGCCTTTTAAGGGCTAGAAAAGAAAAGTGTAGTAGACAAAGTAAAGAAAAAAGGTATAAATGTAAATAATGGACAGAGGAAGGAGACAAACACAGAGTCCGGCGCTAGGCATAGAATCTTCGGAGACGTGTGGCGTTCCATGGGTTCGGCTCGAGTCGGTCGTCCGACGCATCTCGCAGGCGGTACGCTCCACCGGTTAGGACTTGGTCGATTATGAATGGACCTTCCCATTTGGGCTTGAGTTTGTTCTTTTGCTTATCCGGCAGGCGCAGAACTAGTTCGCCAACGTTGTAATTTTTGGCTCGTACTTCTCTGCTTTGATATCTTCGAGCTTGCTGTTGATAGAATGCGGAACGGGCCTTAGCCACGTCACGCTCTTCCTCTAAGGCGTCCAGGTTGTCCTGCCGATCAAGCTCGGCTTCTCTTTCTTCATACATGCGCACTCGAGGTGAGTCATGAATTATGTCGCAGGGCAGAATCGCCTCAGCGCCGTACACCATAAAGAATGGCGTGAATCCGGTGGTACGATTTGGCGTGGTTCGCAGCCCCCAGAGTACGGAGTCGAGCTCCTCTACCCAGTGCATATCAGATTCCTTGAGGGACCGCACTAGTCTGGGTTTGATGCCGCTCATGATGAGACCATTTGCACGTTCGACCTGACCGTTAGTTTGTGGGTGATAGACAGAAGCGTAGTCGAGCTTAATGCCCATGTTTTTGCACCACAGCTTTACTTCATCAGAGGTGAAGTTTGTGCCGTTATCGGTGATAATGCTGTGGGAGACACCATAACGGTGTACGACCCTGGATACGAAGTCTATCACAGGTACGGATTCGGCCGTCCTGACAGGCTTGGCTTCTATCCATTTGGTGAATTTATACACCATGACCAATAAGTATTTTTTCTTGTGGGTTCCGCCTTTAAGGGGTCCCACCATATCGAGCCCCCAGACTGCGAAAGGCCAAGTGATGGGGATAGTTCGGAGGGCGTTGGGTGGCATATGGCTTTGGTTGGCAAAGAGCTGGCAACCGACGCACCGTTTGACTAGGTCCTGAGCGTCTGCTCGGGCCGTCGGCCAATAGAAGCCAGTACGGAAAGCCTTGCTTACAAGGGACCGAGCTGCGGCGTGATGGCCACCGAGTCCGGCATGAATTTCAGCCAACAGACTCTGCCCTTCCTCTTCAGAGATACACCTTTGAAGGACTCCTGTAGTGCTTTTCTTATATAGCTCTCCCTCATAGACTTTATAGGCTTTAGATCGCCGCACTATGCAGCGTGCCTCGTTTTGGTCCTCGGGGAGTTCCTGCCTAGTAAGGTAGGCTAGGAATGGTTCCGTCCACGGGGCGATGACCGCCATTATTGCATGGGCTAAGGGTGTAATTTCGGTGGCGGGGCCGCCGATTATGTCTGATTGTTCGGCATTGGGTTGTGCGGTTATGCCCGGGCTATTATCCGAGGGTTCCCCCTCCCATGTTACGGATGGTTTAAATAATCTTTCTAAGAAGATGTTGGGGGGGACTGCATCTCGTTTTGCTCCAATGCATGCCAGGACGTTCGCTGCCTGGTTATTTTCTCGGGCTATGTGATGGAACTCCAGTCCCTCGAACCGAGCTGACATTTTTAGTACGGCATTGCGATAAGCTGCCATTTTTGGGTCTTTGGCGTCGAAGTCGCCATTTATTTGGGATATCGCGAGGTTTGAGTCCCCGCGTACTTCCAGGCGTTGTATGCCCATGGATACCGCCATCCGGAGGCCATGTAGAAGGGCCTCGTATTCGGCTGCATTGTTGGAGTCCGTGTACATAATTTGGAGTACATATTGGACTGTATCTCCTATAGGGGACGTCAAAACGACGCTAGCCCCCAGTCCGGCCAGCATTTTGGAGCCGTCGAAATGCATGATCTAGTTTGAGTACGTGCCGTACTCTTTAGGGAGTTCGGCCTCTGTCCATTCGGCGACGAAGTCGGCTAGGACTTGCGATTTAATTGCTCGCCGTGGCTTATAGGTTATATCGAACGGGAGGAGCTCTATGGCCCATTTTGCTATCCAGCCTGTTGCATCGCGGTTGTTGATAATATCGTTGAGTGGTACTTTCGAGGCTACTGTAATAGAACACTCTTGAAAGTAGTGTCGTAGCTTCCGGGATGCCATGAATACCGCGTATGCGATTTTTTGATAATGCGGGTACCGTGATTTGCATGGTGTGAGGACAGTGGACACGTAGTAAACCGGCCTTTGAAGGGGTAATTTATGTCCGTCCGCTATCCGTTCGACGATGAGTACTGCGCTAACAACTTGATGGGTTGCGGCAATGTACAATAGCATGGGTTCGCCGGTATTCGGCGCGGCCAGGACGGGGTTTGTTGCCAAGATGGCCTTTATTTCCTCGAGTCCGGCCGTGGCAGCGTCCGTCCACTCGAAGTGTTCGGTGTGCCTAAGGAGGCGGTAAAGGGGTAGTGCCTTTTCTCCCAAGCGGGAGATGAAGCGGCTTAAGGCCGCCACGCATCCGGTGAGTTTCTGAATTTGCTTGAGATCTTTTGGGACATCCAATTGTGACAGAGCTCGGATTTTAGCTGGATTTGCTTCAATTCCTCTGCCGGATACAATGAAGCCCAGGAGCTTTCCGGCTGGGACGCCGAAAACAAATTTTTCCGGATTGAGCTTGATGTCGTATTTTCGCAGGTTGTCGAATGTAAGTCTCAAGTCGTCTACTAGAGATTCGACGTGTCTTGATTTGACGACCACATCATCTACGTACGCCTCCACTGTTTTGCCGATCTGGTTTGCCAAACATGTTTGAATCATGCGCTGATATGTCACGCCAGCGTTTTTGAGCCCAAAGGGCATTGTGTTGAAGCAGAATGGGCCGTATGGCGTGATGAATGCTGTTGCAGCTTGGTCGGATTCTGCCATCTTTATTTGATGGTAACCGGAGTATGCGTCGAGGAAACACAGGGAATCGTGTCCTGTGGTGGCATCGATGATTTGATCAATTCGAGGGAGGGGAAAGGGATCCTTTGGGCAGGCCTTATTAAGGTCTTTGAAGTCGACACACAGGCGCCAGGATTTGTCCTTCTTTGGTACCATTACCAGGTTTGCTAGCCAGTCCGGGTGTTTGATATCTCTAATGAATCCGGCCTCCAATAATTTGGCTAGCTCCTCTCCCATGGCCTGTCTCTTTGGTTCGGAGAAACGCCGAAGGGTTTGTTTGACAGGTTTGAATCCTTTCTGGATATTTAAGCTGTGCTCGGCCAGCCTGCGTGGGATTCCTGGCATATCTGAAGGGTGCCAAGCGAAAATATCCCAGTTCTCTCGTAGGAACTCACGCAGTGCGGCGTTTACATCAGGGCTCAATTGTGCCCCGATGGAGGCCGTTTTATTCGGGTCCGTTGGGTGGACCTGGAATTTGACTATTTCGTCCGCTGGTTTGAAGGATGTGGATTTGGATCTCTTATCGAGTATCACATCATCCCTGCTAACCGTGGATCGCAGCGCCGTCAGCTCTTCGGCCGCTAAGGCTTCAGATAGTGCCTCGAGGGCTAATGCGGCTGTCTTGTTTTTGGCACGGAGTGCTATGTCCGGATCACTAGCGAGAGTGATAATTCCGTTTGGCCCAGGCATCTTAAGCTTCATGTACCCGTAATGGGGTATGGCTTGGAAAACTATGAATGCCTCTCGTCCTAATATAGCGTGATATCCGCTTCTGAAAGGGGCCACCTGGAACGTGATTTGTTCGGACCTGTAATTATCCGACGTGCCGAATATCACATCTAGTGTGATCTTTCCGGTGCAGCGCGCTTCCTGACTGGGGATTATTCCTCTAAAGGTTGTGCTGCTTCGCTCAATGCGGTTCCTGTCTATTTCCATCTTTTGGAGGGTTTCCTCGTAGATGAGGTTCAATCCGCTGCCTCCGTCCATAAGTACCTTTGCGAGGCGACAGCCGTCCACTATGGGACTGAGAACCAATGCGGCTGGCGCTCTGGCTGTTCGGAATTTAGGTTCGTTGCTCGCATTGAAGGTGATGGCAGTATGGTTCCATGGATTTATGGTTGCTACTTGGTAGACTTCGGCGAGGCTACGAAGTGTTCTTTTTCGCATGTTATTTGATGCGAAAGTCTCAGAGATTGTGAGAACGGTACTGAAATTCTTGGGCTGGTTTCCTTTGACCTCTGGATTTAGGAGGTCCTTGCCAATTTTGGCCACCTGCCGGAGTATCCAACATGCCCTGAGGCTGTGAGTTGGGGTGGCATCCTCTGCGCTATGAATTTTGCAGGGTCCATCGAGCCACCTTTCTAGCACGGTTCCGTGCCCCCTAGAGGGTTTTGATTTTTTATTTAATCCAGGCGCTTTGCTATAGTGCGCCCTTTTGATTCGGACGGGATTGCTATTCAAGGCCGGATTATCCCAAAATTTAATTTCGGTTTTCCGAGCACTTTCCATCGCGCAGTATTTTTGTACTATGGACGCCAAGTCAGCAAAGCGCGTAATATTACGGCGAGTTATGGCGTTGAGTATCCCCTTGTCCGTGCAGTTACTGCAGAAGATTGAAATCGCGTCTCCCTCGTGGCAGTCCTTTATCCTGTTCATAAGCAGGAGGAATCTGGCCCAGTAATGATGTACTGTTTCTTCGGGCATCTGCTTGATTTGGGAGAGATCGCTTAGGATTGGACGGGCGGAATCCATTAGATCTGATACTTCGCCGGTTTGCTGTTCGGAGGCCGAACGACCTCCGGATTCCGAGATCCGGAGTCCTGTATGTTTTCCGGTTTGCCTGGCTCCAAGCCCAGGTCTTGGGTTGTATCCTCCCCTCCGTGGACATCCGGCATGGAGGGTTCCGGAATTCGGACGTAACTGGTCCTTAAGATTGATGAAGGGTCACCGCATTGTGTTTCCACCACAGCAACATGATGGGTGGCTTGGGGAGAGTTGATTTCCCCTAGATCGGGTTTAGGCCCAACCTGGTCGTAGTTTGTAGCGACCCCCAAGGCGGCGATGCGATCCAGGAGCTCGTTTATGGAGGAGAGCTCCACCGGATCTAGCTGCTCGGCCAATTCCGAGATGACGCGGAGATTGTTTTCGATGACCCGAGAGGTCACCGTCGGCGTAATGGCCGAACGGGCGGTCATGAGAAAACCACCCAGCCAGAGGGTTTGGCCGATAGCCAAAGCTCCCTCAGTGACGGCGCCGTCTTTAAAGACGGGAAAAGGCATCCTTCCTGATCACGACGGCACAGAGGAACTCTCAATGAAAGCACCAATGTCGGTGTCAAAACCGGCGGATCTCGGGTAGGGGGTCCCGATCTGTGCGTCAAGGTCGGATGGTAACAGGAGACAAGGGACACTTTATTTTACCCAGGTTCGGTCCCTCTCGATGGAGGTAAAACCCTACTCCTGCTAGATTAATATTGATGATATGGGTAGTACAAGAGTAGATCTACCACGAGATCAAGGAGGCTAAACCCTAGAAGCTAGCCTATGGGTATGATGATGGTTATGATGTGTTCATCCTACGGACTACAACCCTCCGGTTTATATAGGCACCGGATAGGGTTAGGGTTACACAGAGTCGGTTACATTGGTAGGAGATCTTGAATATCCGCACGCCTAGCTTGCCTTCCACGCCAAGGAAAGAACCTTTCGGACACGGGATGAAGTCTTCAATCTTGTATCGTCATAGTCCTGGAGTCCGGCTGAAGGTATAGTTCGGCTATCCGAACACCCCCTAATCCAGGACTCCCTCACCCACTGAGGACAATCTTGAATGTGATGTCCTGGTTTCTTGCACTTGTGACAAAGCCTCTTCTTGTAGTCACTGGATGAGGAATCATTGCTCCTTGAGGGTTTTCCAAAACGACCACGTCTTGAGAACTTCTAGAATTTCTTCACAAGCAGTGCTAGATCATGACTCAGTTCTTCAGGATCGCCAAGGCTGCTACCAGAGTCTTCATCTTCGGATTCTGATACTGCCTTGGCCTTCAGTGCACGTGATCTGCCATAGCTCGAACCATAGAGATCTCTCTTTTCAGCAAGCTAGAACTCATGAGTATTTAGCCTCTTGAGGATATCAGCGGGGTCAAGTGACTTGTAATCAGCATGCTCTTGTATCATCAGTGCCAGAGTATCAAATGAGGAATCAAGCGATCTCAGCAATTTCTTCACCACCTCATGGTCGGTGATGTCAGTGGCACCAAGTGCTTGAAGCTCATTTCAGATGTCAGTGAGGCGATCGAAGGTTTGCTGAACATTTTCATTGTCGAGTCTTTTGAAGCGGTTGTAGAGATTGCGAAGAACATCAACTCGAGAGTCACGCTGAGTTGAACTCCTTCATTGACCTTGGACAGCCTATCCCAGATAAGCTTAGCAGTTTCCAAAGCACTCACTCTACCATACTGTCCTTTACTCAGATGGCCACATATGATATTCTTCGCTTGGGAATCGAGTTGCTTGAATCTCTTCACATCGGTAGCATTCAGTGAGGGTGAGACGGAGGGAACACCATTTTCCACAACGTACCAGAGATCGTTATCAAGTGCCTCAAGATGCATGCGCATCTTGTTCTTCCAGTAGGGGTAGTCCGTCCCATCAAAGGTAGGACACCCAGCAGAGACCTTGATCATACTTGCGGTCGACATAACTAAAACTCTAGGCGGTTAAACCAAAATCACACAGAACAAGGGAGTACCTTGCTCTGATACCAATTGAAGGTGCGTTATATCGACTAGAGGGGGGTGAATAGGCGATTTTTATGAAATTCTTCACTGAGGAATTTGCCAGTGAGGAAATTCCTTAGCGAAGAACTACTAGCAGTGGAATAAGTACTCAGAAGTAAACATAGCAGAATACATGCATGGTCATCATGATGAAATGAAGACAAAGACAGAGTACAGAAAGCGTAAACACAGGATAGCACAAGATGAAGACAAACAGACTGAAGAAATTGAACTGAGGAAATTGAGAAAGTCCTCAGTCAAAGTCTTCAAACACAGATATGAACAAACACACAACACAATGATGAGGAAATGAAAATGTCGAGGAAATAGAACCAGTTGGCTTGGTGAAGACAATGATTTGGTAGACCAGTTCCAACTGTTGTCTTAGTTGTACATCTGGTTGGAGCGGCTGAGTATTTAAACTCGAGGACACACAGTCCTCACCGTATGCTCCTTGAGCTAAGGACACACAGTCCTCGCCCAATCACTCGTGGTAAGTCTGCAGGTGACTTCTGAACCTTCACAAACTCGGTCACTCGGCGATCCACAATTCCTCTTGGATGCTCTAGACCATGACGCCTAACCGTCTGGAAGAAGCACAGTCTTCAAAGGTAACAAGCGTCGGATCCACGCAGGATCAATCTCTTCAGTGATGCTCAATCACTTTGGGTTGGTAGGTGTTTGGGTTTGGGTTTGGATTTTCCTCACTTGATGATTTTCGCTCAAAGTCCTCGGAGGATGAGACGCTCTCTAATGACAAGTGTCAGTTTCCCGCGGAGCAGCCAACCAGCTAGTGGTTGTAGGGGGCGGCTATTTATAGCCTAGGGAGCAGCCCGACATGATAAGACATAAATGCCCTTCAATGATATGACCGTTAGGTGGATAAGATATTTTGGGACAGCTGGCGCATAGCACAGCAACGGTCGGAAATTTGAGGTTCAAATTCCTCAGGGCTATCATGTTCCTCACAGTGTAGGCAATTCGCACTGGCGAATTCCTAACTCCTCAGTGACCAGAAGAACTGCGTCTCTGTCACTGAAGAAATTGACTGAACTGTATGCGATTTCCCATGGCTTCACTCGAATGGATTGGTAGGTGTAGGCTTTGAGTTGAGCATCACTTGGAAATTTTCTCCTTAGTATTTCCTCGACCCCCTTTAACAATACGGTGTTCCTATGAATCAATAAAGAGAAAATGAAACTACGAAAACAAAAGTCTTCACGCTTCATGTTCCTTGAATGAATACCAAGTATTCAAGGTCACACCAATTTCTTCACTTTCAAAGTCTTCAGAAAGTCTTCAAAATATCAAAGTCTTCAGTTGAAGAACTTCATTTTTAGGGGTCGACTTTCTCTGTAAATATCAAACTCCTCATAGACTTATAGACCTGTGTACACTCATAAACGCATTAGATCCTTAACCTATAAGTCTTCAATACACCAAAATCACTAAGGGGCACTAGATGCACTTACAAAGGGACCTCCAGTTGACCGATCTAATTTATCTGGATATACATGTGAATCTTCTCATTCTTATGATGAGTCATTTGACTCCAACTATAAACTGTTCAAAAATCATAATGGTGAAGTATTTGCTAGATATGTTGGCACTAACTGCAGGAATGGTTCCCCTTTGAAGAAAATCTGGGTTCCCAAAAGGTGCCTTGAAAGTCTTCAGGTGAATGTCCTCATGACACCACCTGTGAAGAAAAGGAACCCCAGATCAAATTCTTCATATGGATCCAATTCCTCATACGGACCAAATTCCTCACGTGGATCAAATTCCTCAAAAGGATTAAAGTCCTCATATGAACATCATCGTGCTAACAACTTTGTTTCGCAGGGAAGAGCCAAGGGCTATGAATATGAGCATTATTCTTCTAATCATTATGTTCATAAGTCCTCGAAGGATTTCTCTGCTTATTCATATGCTTACCCTAACCCCTCTTATGTGAAACGAAATGGTTTGGCCTCTATGCCACCATTCTCATATGGAGCTCGCAGAGTGATGAACTCTTTGCCACCCCTTCATATGTGGGTGGTGAAGAAAAAGAACTAATCTCTTATACAGGGTCAGGTTTCCAGACGTACTGTAACGTCTGAAAAATTTGCTGGGGACCTGACATATTGCCTGAAAAGACGCAGGCTAACCATGATGAAATGAACTTTCATTTCACACGTCCTCCCTCTGCTTTATCCTTCTTACTGCTTGATGAAATTGATCTGATGAATTGTGATATCATATTCTTCACTGCTGAAGTATATGAGGTTCGTAAGTTGCACTAATTCATCTGCAGGATGATCAACCCAAAGCCATTGAGTGGGTCCTTGATAGTGGATGTACAAATGACATGACTGGTGACATGAATCTGTTGATGGATGCTCCCTTATCGTCATCACATCTGAAGCATATCATCTTAGCTGACAAGAGCAAAAGTCAGGTATTGGGTCTAGGAAAGGTTGCCATCACAAAGGATCGACACATGGACAAAGTCATGATTGTTGAGTCCTTAGGATATAACCTTATGTCTGTCTCAATGCTTTGTGATCTTGATATGGTTGTTGTCTTTGGCAAGTATCGTTGTGTTGTGATTATGGAAGCTGACAAATCCAAAGTCTTCGAAGGCTTTAGGAGAGGAGACTTGTATATTGTTGATTTCTCTGTAGATTCACAACCAGCCGTGTGCCTACTTGCAAAAGCTTCAGAAGGATGGCTATGGCATCGACGACTTGGTCATGCAGGCATGAGGAATTTGCACACGCTTGCGAAGAAGAAGCATGTTATTGGCATTGAAAATGTCAAATTCCTCAAGGATCACTTATGCGGTGCCTGTGAAGCTGGAAAGATGACCAAGGCCAAGCATCCAGCAAAGACCATCATGACCACTACTCGTCCATTCGAATTGCTTCACATGGATCTCTTTGGTCCTAATCACTATTCCTCTGTTTCAAATGAAGCATCTCAATATGGCTTTGTTATTATTGATGATTACTCTCGTTACACATGGGTACACCTTGTCTCTTACAAACATGAAGTGCAGGAAGTCTTCAAACGATTTTCCTCGAGGGCTTCAACCAACTTTGGTGTGAAGATCAAGCACATCAGAAGTGACAATGGCACTGAGTTCAAGAATTCGGGTCTCGATGAATATCTTGATGAACTTGGTATTACTCATGAGTTATCTGCTCCTTATACTCCTCAACAGAATAGCATCGTGGAGCGCAAGATTAGGACTCTTGATGAGATGGCTCACACCATGCTTGACGAATACAAAACCCCTCGTCGTTTCTGGGTTGATGCAATTGATACTGCGTGCCACATCATCAATAGAGTATATCTTCACAAATTCTTCAAGAAGACTGCCTATGAACTCCTCACTAACAAGAAACCCAATGTGAGTTATTTCAAAGTCTTCGGTGCTAAATGCTGGATTAGAGATCCTCATCACAACTCTAAATTTTCACCGAAAGCACATGAAGGTTTTATGCTTGGTTACGGAAAGGACTCGCACACCTACAGAGTCTTCAACAATGTTCTTCACAAGATTGTTGAAACTGTAGATGTGCGGTTCGATGAAACTAATGGCTCGCAAAGAGAGCACCTACCTTCTGTGTTAGATCAACCAGCACCTGAGGATTCTATCAAGCACAAGGCTACTGAAGATGTCATTCCTACTGAAGAATCTGCTGAAGAATTCATTCCAGAACGTGAAGAACGTCTAGCTGATGCGCCTGAAGAAAATGCTGAGGAAATTGATGCTGAAGAAAATGTTGATCAAATTCCTCAACGACAACCAGCTCATCCTCGCGTTGCAAAAGAAGTGCAAGTGGAGAAGATCATCGATGACATTAGAGCACCAGGTCCTCTCACACGCTCAAAAGCTTCACATCTATCTAACTTTTGTGGGCACTTTGCTTTTTTCTCTATCACAGAGCCCACTAAGGTAGATGAAGCATTTCTGGAGCCTGAGTGGATTCAGGCCATGCAAGAAGAATTACATCAGTTCAAGCTCAACAACGTCCGGGAACTGGTCAATCGTCCCGATCCTCGCAAGCATAACATCATTGGCACAAAGTGGATCTACCGCAACAAGCAAGATGAAAATGGTGTTGTGGTGAGGAATAAGGCACGACTAGTAGCTCAAGGCTACACACAGGTTGAGGGAGTTGATTTCGATGAAACTTTTGCACCTGTTGCTAGACTTGAGGCTATTCGCATATTGCTTGCTTATGCTAACCATCATGATATCATCTTATATCAAATGGATGTGAAAAGTGCATTCCTCAATGGTAAGCTTGAGGAAGAAGTATATGTCGCTCAACCCCCAGGTTTTGAAGATCCAAAACATCCTGACAAAGTCTTCAGACTTAACAAGGCCCTCTATGGCCTTAAGCAGGCCCCACGAGCGTGGTATGATACATTGAAGGGATTCTTCATGAAGAAAGGCTTCACACCCGGTTCACTCGATCCCACTCTCTTTACTAAATCTTATGATGGTGAACTATTTGTGTGCCAAATATATGTTGATGATATCATCTTTGGCTGTACTGACCAACGTTATAGTGATGAATTTGCCTATATGATGAATGAAGAATATCAAATGTCTGTGATGGGAGAGTTGAAATTCTTCTTAGGTCTTCAAATTCGTCAACAGCGCAATGGCATATTCATATCTCAGGAGAAATACCTCAAGGATGTCCTGAAGAAATTCGGCATGCAAGATTGCAAAGGCATCAAAATTCCTATGCCCACAAATGGTCATCTATGCACTGATGAAAATGGTATTGACTTCGATCATAAGGTATACCGCTCCATGATTGGCTCTTTATTGTACTTATGTGCATCTAGGCCAGATATAATGCTTAGTGTTTGCATGTGTGCACGATTTCAAGCTGCACCGAAGGAATCACACCATAAGGCTGTGAAGCATATTCTTCGATATCTAGCTCACACACCAACACTAGGATTATGGTATCCCAAGGGCTCGGATTTTGATCTCATTGGATATTCTGACTCTGACAATGCTGGTGATCGTGTGGACCGCAAGTCAACATCTGGTACTTGTCATTTCCTTGGACGATCCTTGGTCTGTTGGTCCTCGAAGAAACAGAACTGCGTATCACTGTCTACTGCTGAAGCTGAGTACATTGTTGCTGGTTCTTGCTGTGCTCAACTGCTATGGATGAAGCAAACACTCAAGGACTATGGCGTCAACGTGAAGAATGTGCCTCTCCTCCGTGACAATGAGAGTGCCATCAAGATTGCTCACAACCCAGTTCAGCACTCGAAGACAAAGCACATTCAGATTCGTCATCATTTTCTTCGTGATCATGTGTTGAAGGGCGACATTTCTATTGAGCATGTGAAGACTGAAGAACAGCTAGCCGATATCCTCACTAAGCCCTTGGATGAGAAGAGATTTAGCAAGTTGCGGTGTGAGCTAAATATCTTAGAGTCTTCGAATGTACTTTGAAAAGGCACTCATCCTAACACTTATGCAAAATTTATGACTTAGATGTGCAACACATGAAGAAACGTTTTTCTTCAATCAATGAAGAATAACACTCTAAGTGTGAAGAAATTAATGAAGAACTTGATTCTCAGAACCCTACGACAATTGTACGCGGTGTCTGAAACCATCATTCTATACGGTGGGTCACACCACCACAAAAGTTGAAAATCTTCAATTTGAATTTTTCCTCAGTTTTGAAATTCCTCAGTTGTTCAAATTCTTCAACTTGCAAAATCTTCACTTGTGCCATCGTTTTTCTTCATTGGCTATATATATATATATATATATATATATATATATATATATATATATATATATATATGAGTTTATGTCCTCTACAGCATTCACTTATAGCTATTTCTTCAAGTTGGTTTCTCTGCTAAGTGAATGTGATCGGACCCTTCCCCTCTATGCTATACTCAATCCAATCTATTCACAAATTCTTCATGTGCGTTCTATTTGAAACTCGTTCAAAATCTTCACTGTGTCCTTGTCAGCTGAAGAAATTGCGAACGGAACGTTAAAACTAATCTTATCCAAATTTTCAGTTTTTCCGCTCAAACCGTTCCGCATCCCACGATGCATTATTCTATTCACCCACGATCTAACACAATCTCCACTACACAGTACGTGAGTGACAAGGGGCACGTTCGTCCCAAATCTTCGGGCGAACAGTTTTTCGCTGCCACTATAAATACCCCATCACCCCTTCCTCACTTCTTTTACTCCGCTCGATCTCTCTCTCCCGCTTGAGCTTCTCAAACCCTAGCGCCGCCGCTACTCCATCGTCACCGATGAGGAAGAGCTTCACTGCCTCGACCTCGTCGCCGTCGTACTCGCGCCGACCGCGGAAATCTTCATCTCCGCTGCCGCCGTAGACGTCTTCCTCCGCCGAGTTAGGGCGTGGAAGATCTACATCGACGAACTTCACTGTTTCATCTCACTGTTCGTCGTGTTCTTCATTCAGGGTAATTAAAAGTTACTTTTACTGCCCTCTTTGATTCAAAACTTTTCTACAAAATCTTCAAAAGGTGTTATATTTCCCAAATCCTCACACACAAAACACCTCACAAATCTTATGTTCTTGATTCATTTCTCTAAGCTTTAGTTTCTTCAAGATTCCTCAATTGTGTGGATCTCCGATCTATACAACTCTGGAACCTAAGACAAAGCATGCTTAGTGAAATTCTTCAAGACGCATCGGTCAAATTCCTCAAACTTGTTCTTTTTGAAAAACCTTCTAAGAACGCATATGACCTCTCCAAATTCCTCGCAACTACATTCTGTTCACAGGTACTCATGTCCGCTGCTGAATCATTAGGTTCTCATCAACTTAACTCGTTTGCAGCGTTCCTTGAAGAAAAACTGCATACTTCTTCAGAGAATTCGATTGTTCAAATTCCTCAGTTGAAGAATATGGCAGATGGTAAGAAGCCGAAGAAAGGAGGAAAGAAACCTGAGGTTATGACTGCATTTGAAATCCCTGAGGATATATATGCTGAGTACTGCACACCTGATGAAGCCAAGTTTGGCGAAGAGAACAAAAATCAGCGCAAGGTGCGCAGTCAGAGGATTGAACGGAGATGGGCACGTGAATGGAGGGAGTACAGATACGTCACTCCAAAGTACATGAAGAAATTCGCTCTCAACCCTCCATGCCCAAGACTTCCACTGGCACCTGGCCAAGTGGCTGATCCCACTAGCGTCAAACGCGGTGAGGACTTTCCTGAAGAATTGGCCAGGCGCCAAGCCAAATTGGCAAGAGAAGCCAGAGAAGCAGTGAGGAAATTCAACGAAGATTCTGTTGCTGCTGCTGCCACTGAGGCCTCTGTCAAGCCGAGGAAATCAATGGCAAAGAAGCCTGCTCGTAAGCCAAGTGCTTCACCAACAATGCCCTCATGGCCAAGTTCCTCAGCTGCGCCCTCACGGCCAGGAACGTCAAAATCTTCAAGACTAATTCCTCATGTTGATCTTGCTCCTTCAAAATCCTCATCCCCTCCTCCAAAGTCCTCAGCAGTTCCGACAAAGTCCTCAGCACCTGTGCCTCTGGCCTCGTGCCAAAGGACTGCAGGCATCTCAATTGCCTCTGGTGTCTCAACAAGAAGTTCCTCAGCTGCGCCAAATTCTTCATCTAGCCCAACTCTGCTGAAGACTAAGGCAACAGCAGGACGAGGTCCTCGGCCAAGTCCCAAGAAGAAACAGGTTGCCTTCCAAGAGCCACCTGAAGATGATGAGGCTGATGATGATGAACTTGCAGAAATCATCAGAGACAGGCAAGAAAGGGCCGCTAGAGCCAAAGGCACACCTATGCCACTGCTTTTGGATCCAAGGGCGATCCTCGATTATATTGATCTCTGGCATAAGGATCCAAATTCACCTATGCCTGACTTCCAGTTGACACATGGTCAAAATCACATGTTGACTCACTTCATTCAAGAGGAGAAGTGGAAATATGACCAGGCCAGACAAATCAAGAAGGCCCAGTACAAGAAGGAAAAGTATCTGAAGACCAACGTGGTCACAATGACAACTGATGAACTCATAAAGATTCAGTATAAAATCAAAACCCTCAGCGACAAATTCAACTCTTACTATGCTGATTGGCAAGGAGCCAAAGTCAGGTTTGAGAAACTGACGGAGAAGTTCACCAATGTTGCAGCCCCATCGCAACAAGAAGTTCCTCAAGCTGAAGCTTTGGTTCAGCCCACTGAAGAACATGCCAGCACCGTTGATGACTTTCAGGCTGCTGAAGAAAATGCTAGTTCCAGAGCTAATGACTCCATTCCAGCCGCTGAAGAAATTGCCAAGGCATCCACTAGTGGTGCGCCTGAAGAAACTGAAGAAGTCAGAGCAACTGCATCAGTTGCGCCTGAGGAAATACAACCAGATTCCTCAGCTCCAACTACGCCTACACCAACTCCTATCCTTCCATCTACATCAGATGTGAAGAAGACCAAGGCTGCAGAGCGAGCTGTAGTGAAGAAAAGGAAAGCATTAAATGCTTCAGAATCTTCAGCTCCAAAGAAGATGAAGCCCATAACCAGCTCATATGAAAATCCGATCGATGTTGTTCTGATTTCCACCATGCCATCAAAGGATCTTGTTCCTTTTGATGAAGAATATGTGATCCCAAGCGGATCTGATGAAGAAACTCAATCTGCTGCTTCTTCAGAGCAGATTGATGAAGAAATTGAAGTGAATGCGATCCCTTCAACTCCAGTGGTATCATCACCAATGCCTCAGTTTACTGCTGAAGAGTCTGGTGTTGAAGAAATTGATGATGAAGGCGTGGACATTGGAAGCACAACTCCAGTGATGAATGACGACTTTTGGGAAAGTCAGCATCCCAATTCTCCACTCTTCACACCACTGCAGCAAATCCCTCACTCCCCTGCACCAACAGTTCAATTGGGCTCTGAAGAAACTCATCCCACCTCATCTGTCTGTGAAGACATTCCAGCCACTAGTGTTGAAGAAACTGCTGCTGCTGAAAATATGACTGCACCTGAGGAGGAACCAGAAATTCCTCAGACTGAAGAACCTGAGCTCGCGATCCCTGAGGTAGTGATGAAACTCATTGACACTCCTCTGCCCAAGCCAAAGGATCCGTTCTCACGCAAGCAAACGTTCAAGGCTGAAGACTTCTTTGGCGAGCACGTATTCTTCACAGATTACAACCCCTATGACTCTGCTCGCATAAGGAAGAGGCGTTTCTGGACTGCTAGTCAAGCCAACTTCTATTCCTTAGTGTTGTTCAACAAAGACAAAGTCTTCGACCATGCACATATTCCTCATGTAGACATGGAGTATTTGCCGTGCTTCACGCCAGTCCTCAGTGTTCTTTATAACGCTAGGCTGCTCAATTTCTGCACTGACATCTATGATTGGAATGAAGAACTCATTCTTCAGTTCTACGCAACGCTGCACATCACCGGCAACTCTGAAGATGTGAATTCATGGGTTCTGGACTGGATGACTGAGAACACTCATTACAAGGCACTAGCGTCTGAATTGCTTCGTGCCCTTCCTCTAAGTCCTCCCCTTGAAGATGCACGTTGTGTTTACAACGAACCTGAGCTTTCAAATCACTATATGCAAGTGCTGATGAAGCCTTTGAAGCCAGGGCAGGCCCCTCGAACCAAATTCCTCGTCAAGGAATTACTATATGTGCCTCGGACTGTCTATCGCATTCTGTAGAAGACAATGAGTCCTATCAAAGGCCACGACTCAAATGATGAAGAAGCCGTTCGCATCATGAAGAATATGCTTTTCAACATCATTCATGGCGTTCCCGTTGTCAGGACCCCGATCCTAAGTCACACCGATCTAGCATGTAACACATCATATCACTTTGCGGCCTCACGCACGGTATTCCCACGGGTGCCACCTTACCTGGCCCGGGACCGTTTGCGCCTTTTGGCTCACGTATATGATAGTGTCGCTAGCATCCATATGACAAAGAACCCGGGCCGACATGGCTAGTCGTGAACCCAAAGCGGCGCTAGCCTATGAGGACAGGCATACATGAATCACATCGAGCATGTCGGTCATCAACGTATTTATTCGGGCTGTAGCACTGGGCTAACAGGACTCCGGTAACCCGGGCTGTAGCAGGCTAGACAGGACTCCGAATAACAGCGCGTGACATTTCCCCGAAGGGACAGACATAGGAACGACGTGAAACACATGCCGGCCAGTCATGTGTTCCGAGCAGTAGTGCTGGGCTAGCAGGACTCCGGTGATCCGGGCTGTAGCAGACTACTATCGCTCAGAAGCACTAGACTACATTTCCTCATATGATAGGCTGCCAAGGATAAACAACTAGATAGTCGGATCCCACACATAGCAAGCATTTCAATCATACACACAATATGCTCGATATGTGTAGATACAACATGGCATCACAACAAGACTCTACGACTCAAGTATTTATTCATTAGGCTCCGAGGAGCGAGATATTACAAACATGGGTCTCATGACCCAACATTCAGAGCATACAAGTCAAACACATGCGAAAGCTTAACATGTCTGAGTACAGACATCTACAAATGAAAAAGGCTGAGAAGCCTGACTATCTACCAGATCCTGCCGAGGGCACAAGATCGTAGCTGAGGTAACAAGCTAAACGTCGAAGTCCAAGCGGTACTATTAGCGAGACTGAAGTCTCTCTGCAAAAACATAAAATAGGCAAACGTGAGTACAAATGTACTCAGCAAGACTTACATCAGAACTAACTACATATGCATCAGTATCAATAAAGGGGGTGGTGGAGTTTGACTGCAGCAAGCCAGCTTTGACTTAGTGGCTAACCTGAACTACGACTGCAAGTAACTCTTTTGAGGTGGCGCACACGAGTCCACATATTCACCATATCAATACACCACTATGGATCCACTTCCGTCTCCCTACGAGAAGGCCATCCATAGCACTCACACTTATCTTGCGAGTTTTAGAGTATCCACTTTCACTTGTCTATGAACTGATATAGGCAACCCAGAAGTCCTTAACCGCGGACACGGCTATTCGAATAGATGATGTTAACCCTGCAGGGGTGTACTTCTTCACACACGCTCTCACCACTTACCGCCGTTTACACGACATGTACTCGGCAACCTTCAAGCGGAAGCCCAGCGAGGGTGTCGGCCACGGCCTACCTAAACACTCAAGTCTCTAGTCCAGGTTTATTGCCTATTCGGGTTCCATCCATGAGGAGATCCGGCCGGAGTTTCGCTCACAGCCCCAAACGATGTGTGCAGGGTTCCCGGAACACCAAACGGGCGCCCGGTACACCGTGCCACGTGCCTACCGCAACACAGCCCACCCCTACGGTCAGCGCTGCGTGCGGCCCCCAGCATACTACAAACACCAGAAACTACTTGCAACTCCTGGACAGAGGACAAGGTGATCAAGAAGCCGAGAGGGTCCATTGGTTTCGGGCCCAATGCGTGGTAGTAACTGTTTCATGGATCACAAACACAGAACTCAGTTCCTGAGGACGGCTTCAATGAGACAACCCACCATGTACTCCTACATGGCCTCTCACCAATACCTTTACCAAATCGTGTTCACACACTTAGCTCACACACGATAGGACATGTTCATCACCATTCCAATTCATTCCCGATGAATCAGACCCGACTCAACTCTAAGAAGTAGCAGGCATGACAAACAAGCATGAATGAGTAGGCACATCAGGGCTCAAACAACTCCTACTCATGCTAGTGGGTTTCATCTATTTACTGTGGAATGACAGGTCATGCAGAGGATAAAGGGGTTCAGCTACCGCAGCATGTAACAGTTGAATCGTTGTTGTCCTAATGCAGCAAAAGAGAGCAGGGGCGAGAAAGTAGGATTGTATCGGAATGAACAAGGTGGTTTTGCTTGCCTGGCACTTCTGAAGATATTATAGTTCTTCATCGGTGTCATCGAACTCATCGTCGAAACATCGGCTACCGAGAGGGAACGAATACCGGCAACAGAGAAGAAACACAATCAATGCAATGCAACAGTATGATGCATGAATGTGACATGGAAATATGCTATTGATTGAGCTAATGCAGCTAGTAACAGAAAGGTTTGGGTTGAATTGAACTCAAGGTTCAAATTCAAATTCAAACTATGAATTCAAATGGTGCATTATCATGTTTTGGACTAAACAGTGAGGTTAAGTTGTTCAAACATGCATGAAAATGGTACAGATGGATTCCTTGAATTTTTCTGATAATTTTTCATATATAAATTATTTCATTTGGAGCTACGGTTGAATTGATATGATTTTTTTGAAGTTTAGAATATTTTCTGGAATTTCCTATATAAAAAATAAATCCAGAAATTGAATTAATGCGTCAACGTGACATAGGTGTGACGTCAGCGGTCAAAGGCGCCAGCCCAGGTCAAACCTGACCAGTGGGACCCACTGGTCAGTGTCTCTGGCTGGATAGGGTCGCTGACGTGTGGGCCCAATCAACTGCCTCGTCAGCATGGTCAAAGCTGACGCGTGGGCCCACCGTGGTTAGTTAAAATTTTAACAGAAAGCTAAACCGTGTTTAGTTATGAGGTGGGTCCCAGCTGTCAGCTTCACTGGAGGTTAATTAGTGGCGCGATTAGCCGCTAATGACGGCCACGTCGGCAGTCGCCGGAGACCAGCCGACGGCGACCACAGAACACGGCGGGGCACGCCGGACTTGCGCTAGAAGCGTCGGTTTAGCGCGCGGAGGGCACCAGGGCATAGCCCTTGCTCTTGCGCATCCAGAGAGCCAAGCGGCAGCAGCTGGGGTTGCCGGAGCTGACGGCGGCGAGCTCTTTTGCGGCCGCCGGAGATCGGTGTGGAGGGGGTCGACGCTAGAGAGCGTGGGAGGGGGAGCTGCTGGTGGCTACGGGTTGGCGGAGACGTCCTGAGCACACTGATGTGCTCGGACATGGGCTGCAGCAACCGTGGCCATGGCTGCATCATCGCCGGCGGCGAGGAGCTCACGGCTCCGGTGAAAAGGGCGGCCAGAGTGCGGGAACGAGTACGGGGAGGAGGGGGAAAGACGCAGAAGCTCACAACGAGTAGAACGGAGGCCTCGGCATGCTCGGGGAGGGGCTGGTGATGACGAATCGGAGTCGGCGGTCGGCGGCGTCCGAGGAGGAAGACGATGGCGACGGCGGCTCCGCAGGGCGTCCGGCGTCTTGTGGCTTGACGGAGAGCTTCGGAGGAAGGAGGCGGAGCTCCTGTGCGTGCAGGAGAGGCAAGGGGGAGGCAGTGGCCATGGTGAACGGCGACGGTAGCGATGAGCTCCGCTCGGTGGTGTGCGCGAGAGGGGAGCAGAGGGAGAGACAGGGGGGAAGAGTGAGCGAGAGGGTCCAGGGGCCGCGGGCGTCTCCGTGGCGAGAGGAGGGGCTCGGCAGCGCCTCGGTGGCAAGCAGGAGGTGGCCAGAGGCGAGCGTGCGCGCGCGACAGCGAGCTGCTCCTACTGGCAGGAGGAAGACGACGCGGTGGGGCGGTGGGATGGGCTCTCTATGGTGCTGGGCCACAGCTGGGCCGACTAGGTGGGCTGCACAGTGAGGCCAGGTAAGTTTCCTCTCTCTCTCTCCTTTTATTTCTGTTTTCTATTTATTCTGTAACTTGTTTGGGTTTAGTTTTAACACCAAACCATTTTATAAAATCCTGAAAATAATTATGTGGCTATAACTAAAGTATACAAGACCACATAAAATGTTCCAGAATTTATTGGATACAAATTAATTATATGAAAAATATATATCCAATGCAAATAGCTATTGCATTAATTCAAAGGCCCAAGATAATTATTTAAAGCCCCCAAAAATATTGGTTTGAACTTTAATCTTGCCAATATGTTTCAAGGTTTAACAGCAACATTTTCTTGGGCTTCTTTGAGAAGATTTTAATGTTGATCATTTTTAAAAGGTTTCTGAGGCTTTGAAATTTCCTCAATTCAAATTTCATTTGAATTTAGCCATGATGGCAAGAATATCAAACAAAGGCAACAGGGCTAATCTAGGGCTGTGACAACTCACCCCCACTAAACAAGAATCTCGTCCCGAGATTCAAGACGTGAGGTAAGAAGACAGAGGGGTCACAAGCTAATACAATCTTCTCGATCCAGCTTCCCTCCTCGAAGAAGTAGCTCCAATGCATTATAGTGATCTTGACGTCCTCGCTTCGAGATCTTCACCCAACACGATGGCGACAGAAGGAAACTCTAAAGGAAACGATCTCCTTGAAGATCGAGCATTCAAGATCAACTCGCGGAATGAGAGGTTGGAACATCTCAAGTTGAGATGCCAAATACATCGAGGGGACGGAAGAGCCAACGACGGGGTTTCAAGTAGCGAGGAAAAATTGCCATGATTTCCTAACGGGGCACCTCAGGGAAGGTGACTCGAAGAACTATTCCCTTAAGTGGCAAAAAGAATTACTTTTGATCCATAGATCATTGGAACTCTCTAAACCAGCCTAAGGAAAATCACAACAATCGTTTGAACGAATTCGAAAGAATGGCATACTCATAACACAATGGATGATGTGGACTACCTTGTTGAAGACAACGCAAAGGATGACTTTGCTTACTCGTGCTCTCAAGAACTTGAGCATTTCCATATTCATCAAGGTTCTACCAACAACCGTGCCGAGGTTCCTGGCAACACATCATACTACCATGATGACTAGTGATGGATGATGCGGATACAAAGGAAGATAACACCTTCTCAGACTTCCCCTTAGCGAGGCTAAGGAACAGAATCTGGATGATCGACCGAGAGACATTTAGCACTCCGCTCCTAATGTTCTCCTTGATGTACTGGTTACCACGATCATGCTTAAAGCATCCTCATGGTCATCAAATATAGGTCGGACTTCGGGAGCACAGAATCCATAAGGAACAACTTGTGGAATAAGTCATACCAAATCCTCATGGACAAGATGGTCGAATTGCTCGTTCAAGATACTACAATAATAGATCTTCCGGCTAGGTGTGTCGGCCAGAACATCAACCTCGTCGGGACCTACATCATAGATCTTGGAAATGTTCCAGCCATCATATCTGCCTGAGATTCAGATCTGGCTGGTAATAGGATTTTTCAGACAATATGTCTAGAAAAGAAAGGTTGCAACACAAGTCGACGAGATAACGTTGCGAGACTCTCAGGAGATGAACTACGATAGCGAGCTCCAAAATATGAGCGAGTTCTGCTACACACATGTGAACATGTTGTCCACGACAAGAATGGCCACATAGTAGTCTTATAACAAAACACTATCGAGTTCAGGTGGGGAACCATCATCGAAGATATCGAAGTCTTTGTATACTTATCGATGAACTTCTTATCCTTGAACAGATCAATCAGTGGCTTGGTGTGCTAGGGATACATATAGAATGAAGGTTGCAAGTCTTCAGACTACAGAATACTTCGCACGTATGCATGACTGACTTGGGATGATTCCAGGGGAAGCAAAACAAACCTTTCTCAAATTCTTAATGCACGTGAACTTGGAGAAAGTCACTTCTTTCACCAGAACATATACCTCATGAGCGGAACATGAAGGCAATGCTAACAAAGTTTCCAATACTAGTGTAGCGTTCAACATGAATCATGGGGGAGACAAAATGCTGCTGATGGGCTCAACAACAACTCATCGGTATTTCCATATCACTGGACTTCCACCATCATGTGAACACGGTGATAGCATTGGTCAGACCAAAAGATATAACGATGTATACCCGAGGGACAACCGCGAGTAAGACAACATTACGAATACCATTGGTTCTGATTTGACTTGACGATAGCCCATACTCAAATCAAGTTTTGACAAGATAATAGATCCAACAACTAATCACGAGGACCAATTGGTGAAAATACCATCTTTCTTCAACACACACACACACACACACAAAGATATCCCTTAACATGAACTAAGTTAGACAAGCTTTTATCTTCCAACTCTCCAAGTTGTTGTCTAGCTCAACCAACTAGCTCAGGGATATCAACACAGATTCTTGGAGAAAGGGTGGTTCACAAGGAACCAACTTGATCACGAGCTCAACATAACAGTCTGGGGACAACCTGGTAATACTTCCGAGAAGATATTCGGAAAATCACGAACCACCGATATGATACTAAGCTCGAGATCAATCTTGCTTTTCAGGGCAAGATGATATGATCAAATAAACAAGGGATTGAACAATCCTTACTCATTGATCGAAGAGTGCACCAGAAATAAGGACTAGGTAGCACGATCAATCTTAGGATGATGATTTAGTAACCAACACGCTAAGAATGAGAATATTGTCCATTTACTACAAGCAACGAGTTGCTCAGAGTATTGATTTCACACATCACGAATCACTTGTCGGCATTCCGGTTGCAACGATACGAAACCGAGGAATGAACAATGATGGCAAGAAGTATTACTGCGTCAAGAATTCATAAGAGGTGGTGCAATTCTCATGACACTCTTGACATAAATATGGTAACACTCCAAGACAGAGCAGAGTAAAAGCTGGATTGGCATTTCGATCTACGGGATACAATTACTTTGACCCAATCCGAGAAATGGATGAGGTACTGGAGCTTGTTTCTCCTAGTCATTCTGGACTAGAATGGCTTAACGGACCACAAGAATAATAGGCATCGATGAACACGATCGCACACATACTCTTGACTATCAATTGACAGACGAAGGTCGGAATATAACTGAAGGGGGATAACTCAAGGAACATATAATTTTCTGAGTTGAGGAGGCATAGATTAGTATGGTGAGCAAAGCTCAACATATTTCTTCCGGATAACCCATGCAGAAGAAGAAGGGCTGGCAGATTCACAATTATGGATGGAGAACTCCTCAAGAGTACTCTGATTGTGAGCTTTTGGTTCAAAAGAAATTCTGCCATATTGGTTCATGGTATTTGGAAGAGGGAAATGCCACGGACCTCGAGGACTATCACAAGGGTTACTAAATTCCTAAAGGTACGAGCAACACTATCAACATGAAGTAAGTAGGGTGAATCTCGGGTTCAGAAACCCAGGAGTAGAATACCTACTACTAATTGGCATCACGGGATGCTTTCGAGAATGGTGGCCAGATTCATCACACTCGGAACACAAAACATGGACAGATTACTAGATGATTTCATAAGACACCTAGGGTCATAATAGTAGTTCCAACATATATGCCGAGGCAACGGAGTACCTCAACGGACCGATGAGTGTGCTTGTTCTGACCAAAAAGGACATCGGGAACAGAAAGAAAGGATTGCAAATGCATCAGACTATTTAGAGACCTGGGATGACTCGGACAGCATAACGGCTGTAAATGCTCAAAAATGATTTGAGACAACCTGT
The DNA here is from genome assembly GCA_032464435.1 of Aegilops umbellulata. Classification (NCBI taxonomy): domain Eukaryota; kingdom Viridiplantae; phylum Streptophyta; class Magnoliopsida; order Poales; family Poaceae; genus Aegilops; species Aegilops umbellulata. Next base: position 417,517,307 of record CP136059.1, read on the forward strand.
AAAAATGGTGGCATGGCCACTCAACATCACCATATCAACGATCTGAGATCATTAAGAACACATGGAAGTAGTAGAAACTGATCAGAGGCTTGAACTCAACAATCCTAGGCAACTACGGTTTAGTAACACGTCATCCTGAGGGATAGAAGAGAAGCCTAGTTCTTAACCCCCGTAGAAGAGAAGAGGATGACTCAGATCAGAAGGGCATGAGGTATAAGGAGTAAAAAGAGCCTTACGTTCCCTTCCACAATCAATTCCCTTACATAACTAAAGCATTTCTAGACTCAACTTCGACCAGTTTGGCTTGGTAATCCTACAGGCAGTCAGGCTCTGATACCAACGCTGTCAGGACCCCGATCCTAAGTCACACCGATCTAGCATGTAACACATCATATCACTTTGCGGCCTCACGCACGGTATTCCCACGGGTGCCACCTTACCTGGCCCGGGACCGTTTGCGCCTTTTGGCTCACGTATATGATAGTGTCGCTAGCATCCATATGACAAAGAACCCGGGCCGACATGGCTAGTCGTGAACCCAAAGCGGCGCTAGCCTATGAGGACAGGCATACATGAATCACATCGAGCATGTCGGTCATCAACGTATTTATTCGGGCTGTAGCACTGGGCTAACAGGACTCCGGTAACCCGGGCTGTAGCAGGCTAGACAGGACTCCGAATAACAGCGCGTGACATTTCCCCGAAGGGACAGACATAGGAACGACGTGAAACACATGCCGGCCAGTCATGTGTTCCGAGCAGTAGTGCTGGGCTAGCAGGACTCCGGTGATCCGGGCTGTAGCAGACTACTATCGCTCAGAAGCACTAGACTACATTTCCTCATATGATAGGCTGCCAAGGATAAACAACTAGATAGTCGGATCCCACACATAGCAAGCATTTCAATCATACACACAATATGCTCGATATGTGTAGATACAACATGGCATCACAACAAGACTCTACGACTCAAGTATTTATTCATTAGGCTCCGAGGAGCGAGATATTACAAACATGGGTCTCATGACCCAACATTCAGAGCATACAAGTCAAACACATGCGAAAGCTTAACATGTCTGAGTACAGACATCTACAAATGAAAAAGGCTGAGAAGCCTGACTATCTACCAGATCCTGCCGAGGGCACAAGATCGTAGCTGAGGTAACAAGCTAAACGTCGAAGTCCAAGCGGTACTATTAGCGAGACTGAAGTCTCTCTGCAAAAACATAAAATAGGCAAACGTGAGTACAAATGTACTCAGCAAGACTTACATCAGAACTAACTACATATGCATCAGTATCAATAAAGGGGGTGGTGGAGTTTGACTGCAGCAAGCCAGCTTTGACTTAGTGGCTAACCTGAACTACGACTGCAAGTAACTCTTTTGAGGTGGCGCACACGAGTCCACATATTCACCATATCAATACACCACTATGGATCCACTTCCGTCTCCCTACGAGAAGGCCATCCATAGCACTCACACTTATCTTGCGAGTTTTAGAGTATCCACTTTCACTTGTCTATGAACTGATATAGGCAACCCAGAAGTCCTTAACCGCGGACACGGCTATTCGAATAGATGATGTTAACCCTGCAGGGGTGTACTTCTTCACACACGCTCTCACCACTTACCGCCGTTTACACGACATGTACTCGGCAACCTTCAAGCGGAAGCCCAGCGAGGGTGTCGGCCACGGCCTACCTAAACACTCAAGTCTCTAGTCCAGGTTTATTGCCTATTCGGGTTCCATCCATGAGGAGATCCGGCCGGAGTTTCGCTCACAGCCCCAAACGATGTGTGCAGGGTTCCCGGAACACCAAACGGGCGCCCGGTACACCGTGCCACGTGCCTACCGCAACACAGCCCACCCCTACGGTCAGCGCTGCGTGCGGCCCCCAGCATACTACAAACACCAGAAACTACTTGCAACTCCTGGACAGAGGACAAGGTGATCAAGAAGCCGAGAGGGTCCATTGGTTTCGGGCCCAATGCGTGGTAGTAACTGTTTCATGGATCACAAACACAGAACTCAGTTCCTGAGGACGGCTTCAATGAGACAACCCACCATGTACTCCTACATGGCCTCTCACCAATACCTTTACCAAATCGTGTTCACACACTTAGCTCACACACGATAGGACATGTTCATCACCATTCCAATTCATTCCCGATGAATCAGACCCGACTCAACTCTAAGAAGTAGCAGGCATGACAAACAAGCATGAATGAGTAGGCACATCAGGGCTCAAACAACTCCTACTCATGCTAGTGGGTTTCATCTATTTATTGTGGAATGACAGGTCATGCAGAGGATAAAGGGGTTCAGCTACCGCAGCATGTAACAGTTGAATCGTTGTTGTCCTAATGCAGCAAAAGAGAGCAGGGGCGAGAAAGTAGGATTGTATCGGAATGAACAAGGTGGTTTTGCTTGCGTGGCACTTCTGAAGATATTATAGTTCTTCATCGGTGTCATCGAACTCATCGTCGAAACATCGGCTACCGAGAGGGAACGAATACCGGCAACAGAGAAGAAACACAATCAATGCAATGCAACAGTATGATGCATGAATGTGACATGGAAATATGCTGTTGATTGAGCTAATGCAGCTAGTAACAGAAAGGTTTGGGTTGAATTGAACTCAAGGTTCAAATTCAAATTCAAACTATGAATTCAAATGGTGCATTATCATGTTTTGGACTAAACAGTGAGGTTAAGTTGTTCAAACATGCATGAAAATGGTACAGATGGATTCCTTGAATTTTTCTGATAATTTTTCATATATAAATTATTTCATTTGGAGCTACGGTTGAATTGATATGATTTTTTTGAAGTTTAGAATATTTTCTGGAATTTCCTATATAAAAAATAAATCCAGAAATTGAATTAATGCGTCAGCGTGACATAGGTGTGACGTCAGCGGTCAAAGGCGCCAGCCCAGGTCAAACCTGACCAGTGGGACCCACTGGTCAGTGTCTCTGGCTGGATAGGGTCGCTGATGTGTGGGCCCAGTCAACTGCCTCGTCAGCATGGTCAAAGCTGACGCGTGGGCCCACCGTGGTTAGTTAAAATTTTAACAGAAAGCTAAACCGTGTTTAGTTATGAGGTGGGTCCCAGCTGTCAGCTTCACTGGAGGTTAATTAGTGGCGCGATTAGCCGCTAATGACGGCCACGTCGGCAGTCGCCGGAGACCAGCCGACGGCGACCACAGAACACGGCGGGGCACGCCGGACTTGCGCTAGAAGCGTCGGTTTAGCGCGCGGAGGGCACCAGGGCATAGCCCTTGCTCTTGCGCATCCAGAGAGCCAAGCGGCAGCAGCTGGGGTTGCCGGAGCTGACGGCGGCGAGCTCTTTTGCGGCCGCCGGAGATCGGTGTGGAGGGGGTCGACGCTAGAGAGCGTGGGAGGGGGAGCTGCTGGTGGCTACGGGTTGGCGGAGACGTCCTGAGCACACTGATGTGCTCGGACATGGGCTGCAGCAACCGTGGCCATGGCTGCATCATCGCCGGCGGCGAGGAGCTCACGGCTCCGGTGAAAAGGGCGGCCAGAGTGCGGGAACGAGTACGGGGAGGAGGGGGAAAGACGCAGAAGCTCACAGCGAGTAGAACGGAGGCCTCGGCGTGCTCGGGGAGGGGCTGGTGACGACGAATCGGAGTCGGCGGTCGGCGGCGTCCGAGGAGGAAGACGATGGCGACGGCGGCTCCGCAGGGCGTCCGGCGTCTTGTGGCTTGACGGAGAGCTTCGGAGGAAGGAGGCGGAGCTCCTGTGCGTGCAGGAGAGGCAAGGGGGAGGCAGTGGCCATGGTGAACGGCGACGGTAGCGATGAGCTCCGCTCGGTGGTGTGCGCGAGAGGGGAGCAGAGGGAGAGACAGGGGGGAAGAGTGAGCGAGAGGGTCCAGGGGCCGCGTGCGTCTCCGTGGCGAGAGGAGGGGCTCGGCAGCGCCTCGGTGGCAAGCAGGAGGTGGCCAGAGGCGAGCGTGCGCGCGCGACAGCGAGCTGCTCCTACTGGCAGGAGGAAGACGACGCGGTGGGGCGGTGGGATGGGCTCTCTATGGTGCTGGGCCACAGCTGGGCCGACTAGGTGGGCTGCACAGTGAGGCCAGGTAAGTTTCCTCTCTCTCTCTCCTTTTATTTCTGTTTTCTATTTATTCTGTAACTTGTTTGGGTTTAGTTTTAACACCAAACCATTTTATAAAATCCTGAAAATAATTATGTGGCTATAACTAAAGTATACAAGACCACATAAAATGTTCCAGAATTTATTGGATACAAATTAATTATATGAAAAATATATATCCAATGCAAATAGCTATTGCATTAATTCAAAGGCCCAAGATAATTATTTAAAGCCCCCAAAAATATTGGTTTGAACTTTAATCTTGCCAATATGTTTCAAGGTTTAACAGCAACATTTTCTTGGGCTTCTTTGAGAAGATTTTAATGTTGATCATTTTTAAAAGGTTTCTGAGGCTTTGAAATTTCCTCAATTCAAATTTCATTTGAATTTAGCCATGATGGCAAGAATATCAAACAAAGGCAACAGGGCTAATCTAGGGCTGTGACACCCGTCAACTTCCATGATTTCTTCATGAGGTCTATAGCCAATATTGCTATGTCACCATTTGAGCTGAAGCCTTATGCGCCATGGATTATGAGATTCATCAGGACAAGATCTTCACTCAATTACAAAGCTGACACTCTGAACCACTGCAGCTACTTGCCTCCTATTGAAGTCCTCAAAAGGACATTTTCCTCAGCTGATGAAAAGGGCAAGGCAACTACTGTGATAGATGAAGGCATTCGTCCGTTGGATGGTCAATTTCGCAAAGCTGCATCTTACTCCACCATTGATGACTCTGCCACACATGACTCTGCTGCCAACAATGCCAAGCCAAATCCTCACGCCACAGCACCCAGGGTGATGACTGATCGTGAGTTACTCCTCAGTCTTCATTAGAAGGTTGATCGCAATCACAAATGGGTTAAGCGTCAGTTTGGTTCAATTCTTCACAACATGACTTTAACACACAATGCAGTGAAGAAAAACCACTACTACCTCCATGAAACCCTCAACCGCACCTGGGCTATTCTGTCTCAAGTTTACAGCGCTGAAGATCTGAAGAAAATGGGTCTCAAAGAAGAGTTTGACTGGTCTGCACCTCCTCCGAAGAAATACAAGAAGGTCAAGGTTCCTTCTTTGGTGGCCAGCTCCTATTCTTCATCGCGTGATACTGATGAAAATGAAGACTTGGACGACACAGCGGCAGGCCCTACTTCAACAACCGACCCCGACAACGCTGGCGCTCCTTCATCAACTTGATTATCCTCAGGGGCGTTAGTCCTCAGTTTCAATCCTTTTGGTCATTCGATGACAAAGGGGGAGAAATCTGAGTTAGTCTTCAAGCGGGTCTATAATAAGGGAATTTTTTTTACTAAGTTACAACTCTCGTTCTTCCGAAACTTTTATTGGATCGAGTTGTAAACTTAAACACGATGGTGGTCTGATACTTCTGCTACGTTATTCTGCATGCTTATTCCTCGTTAATATTATTGCACGCATGCTGAATTAGATCAGTCACCATATTTCATTATGCATTTCAAATTCTTCATATTATATATCAAATGCGTGTATGAATTACAAGATATAGGGGGAGTTCTCCATGATTCAACTCTTCAAGTGTGCATTGCTTCAAAAGCAAATTCCTCACTATGCACATCTTCAGGGGGAGTTCTTCTATATCTTGCAATCAAATTCCTCAATATCAGTATTTGCACTTCATATATTTATCCCCGTTGAAAACTTAACCTATATTGTCATCAATCACCAAAAAGGGGGAGATTGTAAGTGCATCTAGTGCCCCTTAGTGATTTTGGTGTATTGAAGACTTATAGGTTAAGGATCTAATGCGTTTATGAGTGTACACAGGTCTATAAGTGTATGAGAGGTTTATGAGAGGTTTTAGTTGCCGATCATGTAATTCCAGCATGTGTTGCTGACTCTGTTATGGGCGACCTTGCCCTAAATATTTCGTAATAAAGCTATTTTCTTACCCTAAAAAAAGGTCTATAAGTCTATGAGGCGTTTGATATTTACAGAGAAAGTCGACCCCTAAAAATGAAGTTCTTCGACTGAAGACCTTGATATTCTGAAGACTTTCTGAATACTTTGAAAGTGAAGAAATTGGTGTGACCTTGAAGACTTGGTATTCATTCAAGGAACATGAAGCGTGAAGACTTTTGTTTTTGTAGTTTCATTTTCTCTTTCTTGAGTCATAGGAAACACCGTACTTTTAAAGGGGGTCGAGGAAATACTAAGGAGAAAATTTCCGTGTGATGCTCAACTCAAAGCCTACACCTACCAATCCCTTAGAGTGAAGCCATTGGAAATCTCATACAGTTCAGTCAATTTCTTCAGTGACAGAGACGCAGTTCTTCTGGTCACTGAGGACTTTTGTTCTTACTGGGGAGTTAGGAATTCGCCAGTGCGGATTGCCTACACAGTGAGGAACATGATAGTCCTGAGGAATTTGAACCTCAAATTTCCGACCGTTGCTGTGCTACGCGCCACCTATCCCAAATATCTTATCCATCCAACGGTCATATCATTAAAGGGCATTTATGTCTTATCATGTCGGGTTGCTCCCTAGGCTATAAATAGCCGCCCCCTACAACCACTAGCTAGTTGGCTGCTCCGCGAGAAACTGACATTTGTCATTTGAGAGCATCCCATCCTCCGAGGACTTTGAGCGAAAATCACCAAGTGAGGAAAATCCAAAACCCAAACACCTACAAACCCAAAGTGATTGGGCATCACTGAAGAGATTGATCCAGCGTGGATCCGACGCTCGTTACCTTTGAAGACTATGCTTCTTCCAGATGGTTAGGCGTCATGGTCTAGAGCATCCAAGAGGAATTGTGGATCGCCGAGTGACCGAGTTTGTGAAGGTTTGGAAGTCACCTGAAGACTTACCACGAGTGATTGGGCGAGGACTTTGTGTCCTTAGCTCAAGGAGAATACGGTGAGGACTATGTGTCCGGGACTGTGTGTCCTCAGGTTTAAATACCTAGCCGCTCCAACCAGATGTACAACTGAGACAGTAGTTGGAACTGGTCTACCAAATCATTGTCTTCACCAAGCCAACTGGTTCTATTTCCTCAACACTTTCATTTCTTCATTACTGTGTTGTGTGTTTGTTCATATATGTGCTTGAAGACTTTGACTGAAGACTTTCCAATTTCCTCAGTTCAATTTCTTCAGTTTGTTTGTCTTCATCTTGTCCTATCCTGTGTTTACGCTTTCTGTACTCTGTGTTTGTCTTCATTTCATCATGATGACCATGCATGTATTCTGCTATGTTTACTTTTGAGTACTTATTCCGCTGCTAGTAGTTCTTCGCTAAGGAATTTCCTCACTAGCAAATTCCTCAGTGAAGAATTTCATAAAAATCGTCTATTCACCCCCCCCCCCGCCCCCCCTCTAGTCGATATAACGCACTTTCAGAGTTTTGGATTTACTAGAATTTAAAAACCAGGCATCTCAATGTTTTGCCGGCAATCAACGGTGCCCTGGTGTTTGAAATTCATTCCCATTTCTTGCACGGGACCTAAGCATGCACCCAAGGACACAGATTTGATTTTTCAACCAATTTATATGCACTGGAGCATGTGCATGTAGTTCAAATTTGAATTATGCACATAAATGCATTGAAAACTCAGTTAATGCATAAAAATGTCCAAACGAACCCCGAAAAATCACAAAAATTGACACAACAATCCTGTTGTTCTATGTTGACACGAAAACAAATTTGAAAGCAATAAGAGGGAATGGATATCGTTTCGTCCCCAAAGGTGGGACGTTCCTCACCGAAACCATCATGCTTGTTGTGAGAAGCTCTGGTTTGTGAGAAGCATATACCCAAACCTACCCCAAATGGGACAAAAAATTTACCACGACATGTTGATGCCGCTCCCTGATAGCATGCCAAGTTTCATGAATTTCAGACGAGTTTTGGATTTACAAGAATTTAAAAAACAGGCATCTCAATGTTTTGTCGGCAATCAACGGTGCCCTGGTGTTTGAAATTCATTCCCACTTCTTGCATGGGACCTAAGCATGCACACACGGACACATATTTGTTTTTTCAACCAATTTATATGCACTGGAGCATGTGCATGTAGTTCAAATTTGAATTATGCACATAAATGCATCGAAAACTCGGTTAATGCATAAAAATGTCCAAACAAACCCCGAAAAATCACAAAAATTGACACGGCACTCCTGTTGTTCTATGTTGACATGGGAATTTTTTTGGAAGCAATAAGAGGCAATGGATATCGTTTCATCCCCAAAGGTGGGACGTTCCCTATCGTTGCCATCATGCTTGTTGTGAGAAGCTCTGGTTTGTGAGAAGCATATACCCAAACCTGCCCCAAATGGGACAAAAAATTTACCACGGCATGTTGATGCCGCTCCATGATAGCATGCCAAGTTTCATGAATTTCATACGAGTTTTGGATTTACTAGAATTTAAAAACCAGGTATCTCAATGTTTGCGGCCGAGTGACGGTGGCAGGGTGTTTGACATTCATTCCCATTTCTTGCGTGGGACCTAAGCAGGCAACCAAGGAACCGATTTGAATTTTCAACTAATTTATATGCATTAGAGCATGTGCCTGTAGTTCAAATTTGAATTATGCACATGAATGCACAGAAAACTCTGTTAAATATGTCCAAGCGAACCCCGAAAAATCCCAAAAATTGACACAACACTCCTGTTGTTCTATGTTGACACTAGGAAAAATTTTGAAATCGAGAAGAGGCAATCGTTTCGTCCAGAAATGTGAAACGTTCCCTACCAAAACCATCACACTTGTTGTGAGAAGCTCTGGTTTAAGAGAAGCTTATACCCAAATCTGCCCCAAATGGGACAAAAATTTTACCACGGCATGCTGATGCCGCTCCATGATAGCATGCCAAGTTTCACGGATTTTGGACGAATTTTGGATTTACTAGAATTACAAAAGCAAGTACGTCGACGTTTGCCGGAGAGCCACAGTGTCGTGGTGTTCAAATTTCATCCCCATTTCTTGCATGGGGGATAAGCATAAACCCATGGACACATATATGATTTTACAACCCATGTTGGTGCACTGGAGCATGTGCATGTAGTTTAATTTTGAATTGTGCACCTGAAATGGCTAGAAAACCAATTTAATGTATAAAATGTTCAAACGAACCCTGAATAATTCCAATTCTTTTACGACACACATATAGTTGCATGTTCACTCTAGATAAAAGGTCTAGCAACTCAAACATCGTCAATTGCCGCTGTGAACCCATTATGTAATTCAAATCAAGATAAAAAATCAAGTAGATTGCACACAGTTTATTATCACCAACCGTGTGAGATGCAGCACAAAAATATCCTGAAGCACCGCCGCTGTATAGTACGCCTGTGGCTTACGCAAGAAGGTGTGTCGGCTACAGTCTACAGCCGGCGTCTCAAGCACACTAGCTCGCTCCCCAAATATCATTTCACTGTTCAATCGTCGCCGGTGAAAGATGGGCACGTGGACCCGTGTCATGAGGGCAACTTCGGTGGCCCACTCCGGCGAGAGCGCGGCCGCAGCCGCCATGCGCGTGCTAACAAGGTGCATGAGCGCGACCGCAATCTGCGACCGGGCGGCCATGGCAGCCCAAACGGCCGTTGTTGCTTCTCAGGTGGCGGCAGCAACATCTGGCTCGGGGATAACAACTGGCGAGAGCGGCACAGGAGCTGTCTGTTCTGCAGCGGCGGCCTTAGCCCTGATGGAGGCTGCCCACGACCATGTCGAGGCCGCCCACGCCCAGCTCCCGGCGGTCACTGCACAAATCGAACGAAGCTTCTCCGACAACGGTCGGCAACCCACGGCCAAAGAGCTGGCAATCGCCGAGAGCGTTCGAGCAGCCGTACGTTCCTCCGCCGCATACCTTGTGATGACGGAGCCCGTCCTAGCCTAGATCGCGTCGTCCCACGCCCATCTCGTGGCGGCCTTTTCCAAAGAGATGGCGGATGCGGATGGCGAGATGCTTGCCGAGTATGGTGCGACGGATTCCATGGAGCCCCTTCGCCAGGAGACCATCGGGCGCGAGCTGGACATGGAGGCGGCAACGGAGATTGACGAGCAGCAGCCGTAGTAGTACTCTTTGTTCTGTTTAATTAAGAGCGTCGGTCTTTAATTTGTTAGAGTAATGTTTAGGTCAGCTAACTCTGTTTAATTGCTGAACTTGCTCGATTAAGAAGTGTGGGTGTGCTGTAGTCTCCTTTGTGTACCCAGATTATGCAATGACGTGGATGACCACTGTAACCATGGAAATTCAAACCAAAAATTTTGACGTTCAAACTCATCACACACGGGTTAAGCTATCTGAATCGTTTGTGATGTTCACATATCGTACACAGTTCTGAATAAGGGACCGTGTCTGATGACACTTTGCGCGCCAGTTTTTTCGCTGAAGCGATTCCAAATTTTCTGCTTCCGTGGAAATATCTACCTCCCCGCCCCCTCCCCCTTACAAAAAGTCACATTTCCCCTGTTTCCGCCTTCCTTTCCAAGTTCAAACCTTCACTCCTTGCTTGCAGCGCCGCCTCCTCGTCGGCGACCCTCCTTCACGCTGCTCGGCCTTGTCTATCCAGGCAAGTAATTCACACCCGACCCCCATCCTCCTCCTTCCACATCCCACATGCCCGGACCACCGGCGCGGGCGCGACACCTTCCACCCAAATCATCAACCTCTCCACCAAATAAGTGCGGCCCTAAGCCATGGTGCACGCAGTATAGCCGGGATCTCAAGGAGCATTTGGCAGCGGAGAAGCAAATCGCAGCCACACACGCGGATGAGGTCGTGATGGCTGCCATTCGTGCCGACCCCCAGATCTTGGAGGAGCACCTTCTCATTTGCTAGCTACTCCGGTTAAGCATGCTCGGTTTACCCATTGCGTGTGCTGCTCCTGCCTTTCCTTCACAAATTCTAGTGAATTGTGCTATCTAATTTTACCATGCAATCTGTTGCTCTAGTGTATATGTTCTATATGTCATGTAGTGTGGTGCTCACTTATTAACTGTTTTGTTAATTAGTTGTCGTCTTCAGTTAACTATTTGGTTCAATTCTGCAAATGTGATGTTCAATTCTTCAGGATGCAATTTTGTATTGTCTTCCATGTGAGAAATAAATCGAATTTATCTTTACAAAATACATGAGAAACGAATACAATTGCTATACTTCCAAGTTGTCAAGCATGCTTGGTTTGGTTATACATTGTGCAATGTGGTGCTCAGTTAACGTTTCGTTCATTTGTGTTGTGGTGTTTAGTTAACTGTTTGGTTCAATTCTGCAATGCGATGTTCAATAGTTGTGGGTGCATTCTGTTATTGTATACCATGTGAGGAATAAATTGAATTTGGCTGTAGTAAATACATGAGAAACAAATACAATTGCTACAATTGGTTGTAGTTAACTGTTTGGTTAACTGTTTGATCTTCTATTAGGAGTATGTTATACTGTGCAATGTGGTGCTCAGCTAATGTTGGTTCATTTGTTGTGGTGTTTAATTAACTACTTGGTTCAATTCTGGAATGCGATCTCCAATTGTTGTGGGTAGAATTTTGTATTGTTGTGCATGTGAGGAATAAATTGAATTTGGTTGCACTTAATACATGAGAAACATATACAAGTGTTATATTTCCTAGTTCTTAATCATGCTTGGTTTGGATAAATGGGTTTTCCATGTGGCTTGAATTAATCCGATGAATCTGCAATGTTCTTATTTTTCATCAACATATTTTACTAATAGCATGTGAACCCTTACTTAACCTGATGAGTAACTACCTTATATGTGTTGCAGGGAAACAATGGGAAGCACTGAGGTTTACAATTGAGGTTAGCACGTGCATGGTCCGTTGTCTAATAGCACATTATTGTGCAATTGCAGGAACCATTCTAATATTTTGGTTTTTAACAATTTGGTCTTGCACATGTAGGTCCTGCTGTCAGAGGTTTTGACCCACTGTTCGACCCTTTTTGCATATGGGGAAATGAGTTGTCCATGAATATCAATCAAATCAAGAAACTCAGAAAGATTGTTAGGATAAAGAAATTAGCGACAAAAAACAACAAGATCTTTGTCTGCACAACGAAGAAGAGATCAGTTCACTACAAGATGGTACTAACTATTATACCTTGCCTTTTTTTATTCATTTGCCCCATTTCCAATATAGAGAATATATTTATGCACATCCTTGTTTTCAGGCCTTTCCAAAGCAGTTCACTGATGATTACCTCTCAACCCACCTCTATGGTCAGGAGGCGAGGAAGGTTTTCATACAACACCCACAGTTCAATATTGGAGTGTTCCTGAAGAGGACGAAGGACGGACGGTCAATCATCCATAGGCACTGGCCTAAAGTTGCAAAGACCTTCAACATGAATGAAGGCTCAATATTCGCCTTCCGCTTCAGCAGTTTTCCAGATGAGATGCATCTGTCTATATACCGTCTATGATGCTAATTTCGAAAGGTTCTACATGTTGCATGTGAAACATGGTGCTGGTGCAATTGTGTAATGGGGTAGCTGAGTGCTGAAGCTATATTATGTTGTACTCTGATGTATTTCAATTATGAAATTCTGCTCCCTTTATATGGAAATGAAATATATTATATGCTTAATATGAATGTCAATTAGATTAATAAATGGATTATTGATAATAGGGCAATTAGCCTGCTAATTGGGTTTTGCTATTACAAACGGTTGTTGAAAAAATGCCGTGGGCGATGACCTCAGGCAATGCACACAGTTTCTGGGAATAAACCGTGTTGGATCAATGAACAATCACACACGACTTTCTCTTGAAAGTTGTTTGCGTTAGGCCACCTTGCGCAAACGTTTACCACATAAAAACTATGTGTGATGGACAACCTTTGCCACACAGTTTCTTCTATGGACCATGTGTGATACATTCAACAACGCAAACAATTTAATGGGAAACATTGTGTGTGATGTACGTGTGAACGGAAACGTTTTCCTTGGAGCGACTGTGTGGGATGTACATACGAACGAAAACATTTAGCGGGGACTGACTGTGTGGGATGTACTTGCGACCGGAAACAATTTCACCGTATAATTGTATTTTTTAGCTCTACTGTACGTATTTCCGTATTTAAGCGCTCGCCGGTTGCACACAACCTCATTTTGCTGAGCGTGTGTGCCAGGAGGGCATATCCCCGATGGTTTCTGGGCCGTGTGGGAAGGACCCCCTATCACCCACACTCACTAGGCGATGGTTCCAAATGCTGTCGCGGAAAGGGGTTAAAAACTGTTTGTATAGGACCGACGCGTACCGGTGTCAGCTCCTTTTCTATCAATGATATGTAAATCAAATTCTTGTAACAAGAGACCCAACGAATAAGTCTAGGTTTAGCATCTTTCTTTTCCATAAGATATTTAATAGCAGCATGGTCTGTGTGAACAGTTACTTTGGAATCAACAATATAATATCTAAATTTATCACAAGCAAACACCACTGCTAAGAATTCTTTTTCAGTAGTAGCATAATTTCTTTGAGCATTGTCTAGAGTTTTACTAGCATAATGAATAACATTCAGTTTCTTATCAACTCTTTGTCCTAGAACAGTACCAACAGCATAATCACTAGCATCACACATAATTTCAAAAGGCAAGTTCCAATCAGGTGGTTAAACAATAGGTGTAGAGATTAACGCCTTCTTGAGTGTTTCAAAGGCTTCAAGACAATCATCATCAAAAACAAAAGGAATATCCTTTTGCAAAAGATTAGTAAGAGGCCTAGAAATTTTAGAAAAGTCTTTGATAAATCTCCTATTGAAACCAGCATGACCTAGGAAACTACAAATACCTTTGATGTCCTTAGGACATAGCATTTTCTCAATGGCATCAACCTTAGATTTGTCCACTTCAATACCCTTCTCAGAAATTTTATGACCCAAGACAATGCCTTCATTAACCATAAAGTGGCACTTCTCCCAATTCAAGACAAGATTTGTTTGTTCACATCTCTCCAAAAATCGATCCAGGTTGCTTAAACAGTCATCAAAAGACTTCACATAAGCAAAAAAGTCATCCATGAAAACCTCAACAATCTTTTCACAAAAGTCAGAGAATATAGCAGTCATACATCTTTGAAAGGTAGCAGGTGCATTACATAAACCAAAAGGCATACGTCTATAAGCATAGGTTCCAAAAGGAGAAGTAAAAATGGTCTTTTCTTGATCAGGTTGAGAAACAGGTATTTGTGAAAAGCCAGAATATCCATCAAGGAAGGAAAAGTGTGTATTCTTAGATAATCTTTCAAGCATCTGATCAATAAAAGGCAAAGGGTAATGATCTTTGCTAGTTGCTTTGTTTAATTTTCTAAAATCAATTACCATTCTATAGCCTGTAACAATTCTTTGTGGAATAAGTTCATTCTTATCATTAGGAACAACAATTATACCTCCTTTCTTAGGGACACAATGAACAATACTTACCCATCTACTATCAGCTATTGGATAAATTATACCTGCTTCCAGAAATTTTAATATTTCCGTTATTACCACCTCTTTCATCTTCGGATGTAACCGACGTTGGTGATCAACAACGGGTTTAGCATCAGGTTCCATATTAATTTTGTGCTACATAGAGTGGGACTAATTCCCTTTAAATCATCAAGAGTATATCCAATAGCAGCTCGGTGCTTCCTTAGAACTTTCAATAATCTTTCTTCTTCATGTTCTGAAAGGTTAGCACTAATAATAATAGGATATATCTTATTTTCGTCAAGATAAGAATATTTCAAAGTGTCTGGCAATTGTTTTAATTCAAACACAGGATCACCTTTAGGTGGAGGAGGACCTCCTAGAGTTTCAATAGGCAAATTGTGTTTAAGTAGAGGACGTTATTCAAAGAAAATCTTATCTATTTCATTTCTTTCATGCATATGTAAATCATTTTCATGGTCTAACAAATATTGTTCTAAAGGATCAGTAGGTGGCACAGCAATAGAAGCAAGACCAATTAGTTCATACTTACTAGGCAATTATTTTTCATGAAGACTTCTACTAAACTTGGAAAAATTAAACTCATGAGACTCACCACCAAAGCTAACACCGACAATTTTTTTCCTACAATCTATCTTAGCATTAACTGTGTTCAAGAAAGGTTTACCAAATATAATGGGACATAAGTCATCTTGTGGGGAACCAAGAACAAGAAAATCAGTAATATTTTACTTTCCCACACAAGACTCCAACATCTCTAACAATCCCAATTGGTGATATGGTGTCTCTATTAGCAAGTTTAATAGTAACACCTATTTCTTCTATCTCACCAGGTGTTATGTCTTTCATAATTTCTTGATATAAAGTGTAAGGAATAACACTCACACTAGCACTCATGTCACATAAACTATGATAACAGTGATCTCCTATTTTAACTGAGATGACAGGCATGCCAACAACAGGTCTATGATTATCTTTTTTTATCAGGTTTAGTAATTCTAGCAGCTTCAACACAGAAGTAAATAACATGGCCATCCATATCTTTCTCTAAGAGATCTTTAACCATAGCTATGCTAGGTTCTACTTTAATTTGTTCATCAGGTTTAGGTGTTCTAACAAAGCTTTTGTTAACCACAATTGAAACTTTAGCATGTTCTTTATCCTAACAGGGAAAGGTGGTTTCTCAATATAAGCAGAAGGGACAACTGGATCAAAATTATAAAGTATAGTTTCTTCCTTAACTGGTACTGATTTTTTAATTTCTTCTTTAATAGGTGGGTGATATTTAAACCACTTCTCTTTAGGGAGTTCAACATGAGTAGCAAAAGATTCACAAAAAGAGGCTACTATCTCAGAGTCAAGTCCATATTTGGTGCTAAACTTTTGAAAAGCATCAGTATCCATAAAAGATTTAACACAATCATACTCAAGTTTAATACCTGACTCTTTACCTTTGTTGAGTTCCCAATCATCAGAGTTGCGTTTAATTCTTTACAAAAGATCCCACCGGAATTCAATAGTCTTTTTCATAAAAGAACCAGCACACGAAGTAACAAGCATGGTTTGATCATTACGAGGAAGCAGAGCATAAAAGTTCTGGATAATAATTTCTCTTGAGAGCTCATGATTGGGGCATGAATATAACATTGACTTAAGCCTCCCCCAAGCTAGAGCGATACTTTCACCTTCACGAGGCCAAAAATTATATATATAATTCCGATCACGATGAACTAGATGCATAGGATAATTTTTTTGGTGAAATTCCAATTTCAAGCGATTCCAATTCCATGATCCAATATCATCGCATAGCCTATACCATGCCAATGCTTTTCCCTTCAAAGATAAAGGGAAAACCTTTTTCATCACCTCATCTTGGGGTAGACCTGCAAGCTTAAACAATCCACAAATTTGTTCCACATATATCAAGTGCATATCAGGATGTTCTGTTCCATCTCCTGCATAAGGATTGGCTAGTAGTTGTTCTATCATACCCGAAGGAATTTCATATTCAATATTTTCAGTAGGTGCAGTAGGTTGAGGGGTCGCTAATTGTGATTCCGTATGAGGTGAAGATACCATGAACAAACCCCTCAAAGGATTGTTTTCCATAGTAACAAGTGACAATTCAGCATACTATATAAATGTTTCCTTACCGAATTCCACTTACCAAAGGCGCTTCACTCCCCGACGACGGTGCCAGAAAATACCCTTGATGACCAACAATTATAGGGGATCAATTGTAGTTCTTTTTGATAAGTAAGAGTGTCGAACCCAACGAGGAGCAGAAGGAAATGACAAGTAGTTTTCAGTAAGGTAATGTATGCAAGTGCTGAAATTGTAAGTAGTGTAGTAGTTTGATAGCAAGATAATTTGTAACGAACAAGTAACACTAGTAGTAACAAAAGTGCAGCAAGGTAGCCCAATCCTTTTGAGGCGAAGGACTAGCTAGAACAGTCTCTTATGATAAGCAAAGCGTTCTTGAGGGTACACGGGAATTTCAACTAGTCACTTTTATCATGTTTGTTTGATTTGTGTTCGCTACTTTGATAATTTGGTATGTGGGTGGACCGGTGCTTAGGTGTTGTTCTTACTTGAACAAACCTCCTACTTATGGTTAACCCTCCCGCAAGCATCCGCAACTACGAGAAAAGTATTAAGAATAAATTCTAACCATAGCATTAAACTCTAGGATCCAATCGGTCCCTTACGGAATAGCGCATAAACTGGGGTTTAAGATTGTGTCACTCTCGAAACCCATCATCTAATTGCTACTCCATAATGCATTCCCTTAGGCACAAAATATGGTGAAGTGTCATGTAGTCGACGTTCACATGACACCACTAAGGGAATCACAACATACATACTATCAAAATATCGAACACATATCAAATTCACATGATTACTTGCAACATGATTTCTCCCATGACCTCGAAAACAAAAGTAACTACTCACAAATGATAAACATGTTCATGATCAGAGGAATATTAAATAGCATAAGGGATCTGAACATATAATCTTCCACCAAATAAACCATATAGTAATCAACTACAAGATGTAATCAACACTACTAGTCACCCAAAAGCACCAATCTATAGTTCCGGTAACAAGATTGAATATAAGAGATGAACTAGGGTTTGAGATGAGATGGTGTTGTTGAAGATGTTGATGGAGATTGCCCTCCCCAAGATGGGAGATTTGTTGGTGATGATGATGACGATGATTTCCACCTCCGGGAGGGAAGTTCCCCCGGCGGAATCGCTCCGCCGGAGAGCAAAAGTGCTCCTGCCCAAGTTCCGCCTCGAGACGGCGGCACTCCGTCCCGAAAGCCTTTTGTTTATTTTTTTCTATAGGTTAAAATGACTTATATACCAGAAGATGGGTGTCGGTGTCAAAATTGGCGGATCTCGGGTAGGGGGTCCTGAACTGTGCGTCTAGGCGGATGGTAACAGGAGACAAGGGACACGATGTTTTTACCCAGGTTCGGGCCCTCTCGATGGAGGTAAAACCCTACTCCTGCTTGATTAATATTGATGATATGGGTAGTATAAGAGTAGATCTACCACGAGATCAGAGAGGCTAAACCCTAGAAGCTAGCCTATGGTATGATTGTTGTTGTTGTCCTACGGACTAAACCCTCCGGTTTATATAGACACTGGAGGGGGCTAGGGTTACACAGAGTCGGTTACAATGGGAGGAGATCTACATATCCGTATTGCTAAGCTTGCCTTCCACGCCAAGGAAAGTCCCATCCGGACATGGGACAAGTCTTCAATCTTGTATCTTCATAGTCCAAGAGTCCGGCCAAAGGTTATAGCCCGGCTATCCAGACACCCCCTAATCCAGGACTCCCTCAGTAGCCCCCGAACCAGGCTTCAATGACGATGAGTCCGGCGCGCAGATTGTCTTCGGCATTGCAAGGCGGGTTCTTCTCCAAATTCCGAATACCTGTTAAATAGTGTTCGGCTTCTTGTAAATGATGCGCTCCTTGGCTTCCACGCCCAATAATGGCCACCTTCCACGTGTCAGACGAATGTGAAGAGCCAGGGTGTTTTTACATTTACCCCCCTTGCCATGCAAATGAACTGACTATTAAAGAGACGAGGATCCAGATCCAAACCACACCATCTTCCCTCAGCGAGCATTCATCGGAGCGCGCCCGAAAGAAATCCATTCCACCATGGCCAATCAACGCAACTCCTCTTCTCGTTCCTCCAGCCCCAAGCCCGGAGATTGGGAGAGGTGTTCCGTCCCGCACAGCCAACTAGTGAAGCTTCAGACCCAGGGATTTCTCCCCCCAGCATATATGGTCCCGGTTCAAGCCGGGCTCGCCACCTACAATGGCGGAGAGCCTTCCCAATCCCTCTAAGGGAGAGCGGGTATGCCTTGTCCCTTATTTGATAAGAGGACTCGGATTTCCAATTCATCCGTTTCTCCGGGGGCTCCTGGAGTTCTACGGCCTCCAGCTGCACAGCCTTACGCCTGCCTCCATACTGCATATCGCGGGCTTCGTAGCCCTTTGCGAGCTGTTTTTGGGCTGCGAGGCTCATTTCACGCTGTGGAAGAAGCTGTTTTGCCTTGTGCCCCGTTCTCAGAGGGGGTCAATATATCAAGTGGGAGGAGCCGAAGTATGGCGCATCGCCAGGACCGGATAAATATCCGGAACTCCAAAGAAGACGTCCGAAGACTGGCCTTCAGAATGGTTTTATATAGATGACGTCCCCCTCCCGGATCCTATTCGGATCGGCCTTCCCGAGTTCGATAATGCTCCTTTGAAGAAGCGCCTGAGCTGGCGTCCACGGAGCCCCCAAGAGGAAGATGACGGGGACGTTCTTTACCTGATGAGCCGGATAGGGTTGTTAGCTCAATCCGGATTGACCATGATCGAGGTCATGGCCATATGCATTATGCAAGGGGTGCAGCCTCTTCAATATAGGGGCCACCCCATGTGGGATTTCAACGGGGAGGATGACACCACCCGCTGCGGCCGCAAGGGGCCGGACTCGGTCGCCGCTCTAGTGAAGATCTTGTCTGATTTGTACAAGGGAGAAGAGGAGGAATTCCTCCGCGTCAGTCCACGGGGCGGATTTTCTATGTACAATCCTCCGAACTGGGTAAGCCGACACCCTTTTTTTTCTTACCCATCTGTTCCATATTCCCACAGTTAAGTATTTTACCTTGTGATTTCAACGCAGGAGCTGCGTAAGGCCGTAAGGGAGATAAACGGCCCGCCTCCACAACCCGAGGATCCGGAGCGGTCCCTCGACCCGGCCTCCCAGGAGGATCCGAACATATCTGTGGAGCTAATCGATAGGGTATTTTACCAGTTAAGCAGCGACAATGCCTTGGTGTCCATTACGGCCAATTACCCTGGGCTGCTTCCAGCCTCGCTGGTAACTGAGACCGAAGTCCCAGCACTTTGAAAAGGATCCGTCCTTGCGGATTTTGCTTACCGTATACCAACGGTGTTTTTTCAGGGGAGACCCCCGGGACGTCATGCCGAGCCCGCGGCGACTAGCCAACAAGGGGCTTCAAGGCCGGGCAGGCTGAAAAGAAATGCAGTCCGGACCGAGACACTGTTGCAGCGGTAAGGCGTGCCACCTCACCCCACGGTATCATTTGTAAAGGCATATTAACGCCCGTACTTTCTTAGGAAGAAGAACGCTAGCCGTACTATATCCGGAGAGGTCGCCAATCTCGCCTCCACCAGTCAGGCTCCAAGGCCGGACCCGGAAGCGGAAGCGAGTACGAGGCACACGCCGAATGCTCCTCCGACAGAGGATGCGGACAGACTGTCCGCCACAAATTCCGAGGTGGTGAGCGCCCTGAACGACAGGCATCGACGAGCTGTTCTCCGTGACGCTTGTTTCTCCCAAGAGGCATTTGATGCCTTTAACTCGGGAGACGCGTACCTCCGTGCTGCTCAAAGTGGTCTAGCCAGAGCCACGAATCAGTATGTAAAGGACATACGGGTGAGAAAGTTTGATGATTATATATATCAGTAGCCCCTGAGACTTGAAACAGTTAGAATAACTGATTTAAGGATCATTTGATATGCAGGTTCTTACAGAAAAGAATACCCAACTGTCCCATGAGCTTGAAGAGTGCAAAGCCCGACTTTAGGCCGCACTGGCCGCCGAAGAGAAGTCCAAGAAGACCCCCTCTAGTACGACATATTTAAAATGATAGATACCATATAGAATGCGGCATATGTGTAAATCTGACAATGAAATTGTAGATGACGCCGGAGGAAATCTGGATGAGCAACAACTGCAACGCCAGCTAGAGGCTGGCGAGAGTATGCTTACGAAGGTTAGGCAGGAGAAGAATAATCTCCAGGATGCCAACACCCAGCTGAGCGTGGAACTAAAGGATGTTCGTGCCCAACTGTCAGACTCCGTGAAGGAGAATCAGCGGCTTCGACGCGGCATTTTCAGTAAGTGCTTGAACGAACTTTTTAAGAAGCGTTCGGCGAAGAAGTTGACTAACAGAGTTATGTATGTAGGTATGCTAACAGGTCATCCCGCGGAGGAAATGCCCGGGTCTGCGGGTGATCTTCTGTCTGAGCTCCTACAGCTACACAAACGAGTTCGGCAGGTAATGCAAGGCATTGCCCAGGCCTTGTGGCCATCTATCTCCGTGCCCGAAGGCCTTGGAGAGCTTGCAAAGAAGCTAAAGGGAGCACGGCGGCGCTTCCGATTATGGAAGATATTGGCCTGCCATCAAGGTGCCAGGGAGGCCTGGGCCATGGTGAAGACGCGGTATACCAAGGCTGACCCAAACCACATGGCCGAGGTCGGACCTGTGGGGCCCGATGGGAAAGAGATCCATGTTAGCCTAGTGTACGGGCAAGTAGAATTGGCCGCAAAGTATTCCCAACAGGATTGTAGACTAGACAGCCTGTTGGATGGTATAGAAGAAGAATTTAGCCAGTCCAATTGACTATGTAATTAAATTGACATGTATAATGCCTTCTAGCCGGATTGTAGATCTTTTGTCATGGCGGACCTTTTCGCTTCAACCTCAGGACCCGATAGTCCGGAGTGTATCCGAATACCCTCTTGGTTATGTAAGAACCGGGGCATGCATGGAGACCAGGCGTAGGGGTCATTAGTGCTTGAACAGACAAGTGCCCAACTAGTTATGTTATATTACATGGTTAGTAAGAAACATCTTCCAGGGAGAATAGTTCCGTTAAGGGTTCCTTTCCCTGGGGCGCATGCCCTAAAGTGCATGTCCGGACTGCGAAAAGAGACGCAGAAAAACATCTGGGGGCGCATATATAAATAAGTAAGAAATCATCTTTAGTTCACCGACCGAATATTCCCTTAAGAACGCTAGCTTTCGGCTTCACCCAGTCTGAGGTACACATCTGGCTGACCCGGCAGTAACAATCGCAGAGGTGCTCCCCTTATGCCCTAGCCAAATTAACGGGAACGTAGGGCATAAATACAAGAGCCAGGCAACCCAGCTTGGCCAAAACTTAAGTCATATCGATGCATATAATGGCGAATAAAAGGTACATGCGGAAGGATAACACATGTGCTGGGCATGAAGCCCGTATATATAAATAAGCTTCTGTGAAAGAAGCCCCCAGGTATCATGAGCGCAGATAGCGCGTCAACTGTGTGCAAAAAGGGCACAAATTGGCCCTTTAAAGGTTGTGAGAGGAAGGAAGGGGAGAAGGAGAGAAATATAAGACAGATAGTGTATAAAAAATGGACAGAGGAAGGAAACGAACACAGAGTCCGGCGCTAGGTGTAGAATCTTCGGAGTCTGGCTGCGTTCATGGATTCGGCTCGAGTCGATTATCCGATGCATCCCGCGGACGGTACGCTCCACCAGTCAGGACTTGGTCAATAATGAAGGGACCTTCCCATTTGGGCTTGAGTTTATCCTTTTTCTTTTCTGGCAGGCATGGAACTAATTCGCCAAGATTATAAGTTTTGGCCCGTACTTCTCTGCTTTGGTATCTTCGAGCCTGCTATTGATAGAATGTGGAACGGGCTTTTGCCACGTCACACTCCTCCTCCAAAGCGTCCAAACTGTCCTGCCGATTGAGCTCGACTTCTCTTTCTTCATACATGCGCACTCGAGGTGAATCATGAATTATGTCGCAGGGCAGAACAGCCTCTGCGCCGTATACCATAAAGAATGGTGTGTATCTGGTTGTGCGATTCGGCATGGTCCGCAGCCCCCAGAGTATGGAGTCGAGCTCCTCTACTCAGTGCGTGTCAGATTCCTTTAGGGACCGGACTAATATGGGTTTGATGCCGCTCATGATAAGACCATTTGCTCGTTCGACTTGACCGTTAGTTTGTGGGTGATAGACGGAAGCATAATCGAGCTTGATGCCCATGTTTTTGCACCAAAGTTTTACCTCTTCGGCCGTGAAGTTCGTGCCGTTATCAGTGATGATGCTGTGGGGGACGCCATAACGGTGTATGACCACGGATATGAAGTCTATCACCGGTCCGGATTCGGCCGTCTTAACAGGCTTGGCTTCTATCCATTTGGTGAACTTATCCACCATGACCAGCAAGTATTTTTTCTTGTGGGTTCCTCCTTTAAGGGGTCCAACCATGTCAAGCCCCCAGACCGCAAAGGGCCAAGTTATGGGGATTGTGTGGAGGGCGGTGGGCGGCATATGGCTTTGATTTGCAAAAAGCTGGCAACCAACGCAGCGTTGGACCAGGTCCAGTGCTTCTTCCCAGGCCGTAGGCCAGTAAAAACCAGTACGGAAAGCCTTGCTTACAAGGGCCCGGGCTACGGCGTGGTGGCTGCCGAGTCCGGCATGAATTTCTGCCAGGAGCTTCCGCCCTTCCTCTTCGGAGATGCACCTTTGAAGGACTCTGGTTGTGCTTTTCTTATAAAGTTCTCCCTCATGGACCCTCTAGGCTTTAGATCACCGCACTATGCAGCGTGCCTCGTTTTGGTCCTCAGGGAGTTCCTGCCTAGTTAAGTAGGCCAGGAATGGTTCTGTCCATGGGGCAATGACGGCCATTATGACGTGGGCTGAGGATGTTATTTCGATGGCGGAGCCTCCGATTATGTCAGAGTGTTTGGTATCGGGCATTGCGGTTGGGTCCGGTAAGTTATTACCAGTGTCCCCTTCCCATACCACGGATGGCTTGAAAAGCCTTTCCAAAAAGATGTTGGGCGGGACCGCCTCACGTTTTGCGCTGATGCGTGCGAGGACATTGGCCGCCTGATTGTTTTCGCGGGCTATATGGTGAAATTCGAGCCCCTCGAACCAAGCTGACATTTTTAGGACGGCGTTGCGATAAGCCGCCATTTTCGGATCCTTGGCATCAAAGTCTCCATTTATTTGGGATATTGCGAGGTTCGAATCCCCCCGCACCTCTAGGCGTTGAATGCCCATGGATACTGCCATCCGGAGACCACGTAGAAGGGCCTCATATTCGGCTGCGTTGTTGGAGTCCGTGTACATTATCTAGAGTACGTATTGAACTGTATCTCTGGTTGGGGACGTCAAGACGACGCCAGCCGCGAGACCAGCCAACATTTTGGAGCCGTCGAAGTGCATGATCCAGTTGGAATATGCGCCGTACTCTTTAGGGAGTTCGGCTTCAGTCCATTCAGCAACAAAGTCAGCCATTACTTGCGACTTAATGGCTCGCCACGGCTTGTAAGTTATGTCGAACGGGAGGAGCTCAATGGCCCATTTGGCAATCCGGCCCGTGGCGTCGCGGTTGTTTATAATATCATTAAGTGGCACTTCCGAGGCTACTATTATCGAACACTCTTGAAAGTAGTGTCGCAGCTTCCGGGATGCCATGAATACCTCGTATGCTATCTTTTGATAATGCGGGTACCGTGACTTGCATGGAGTAAGGACAGTGGACACATAGTAGACCGGCTTTTGAAGGGGGGATTTATGTTCGTCCGTTTCTCGTTCGACGACGAGCACTGCGCTCACAACTTGATGAGTTGCCGCAATGTATAATAGCATTGGTTCGCCAATGTTTGGCGCGGCCAGGACTGGGTTGGTTGCCAATATGGCTTTTATTTCTTTTAGTCCGGCTGTGGCAGCATCCGTCCACTCGAAGTGTTCGGTGCGCCGAAGGAGGCGATAAAGGGGTAATGCCTTTTCTCCCAGGTGGGAGATAAAGCGGCTTAGAGCCTCCACGCATCCAGTTAATTTTTGTATTTGCTTGAGGTCCGTTGGGATATCCAATTGTGACAGAGCTCGGATCTTGGCCGGATTTGCTTCAATTCCTCTACCGGATACAATGAAGCCCAGGAGCTTTCCGGCTGGTACGCCGAAAACGCATTTTTCCGGGCTGAGCTTGATGTCATATGTTCGGAGGTTATCGAATGTGAGCCTCAAGTTGTCTACTAGAGATTCGACATGTTTGGTTTTAATGACCACGTCATCTACGTATGCCTCCACTGTTTTGCCGATCTGGTTTGCCAGACATGTTTGAATCATGCGTTGATATGTTGCGCCAGTGTTTTTGAGCCCGAAGGGCATTGTGTTGAAGCAGAAGGGGTCGTATGGTGTGATAAATGCCGTTGCGGCTTGGTCGGGCTCTGCCATCTTAATTTGGTGGTAGTCGGAGTATGCATCGAGGAAACACAATGAATCGTGTCCTACTGTCGCATCGATAATTTGATCGATGCGGGGGAGGGGGAAGAGATCCTTTGGGCAAGCCTTATTGAGGTCCTTAAAGTCGACGCACAGGCGCCAGGATTTATCCTTCTTTGGTACCATCACTAGGTTTGCTAGCCAGTCCAGATGTTTTATTTCTCTAATGAATCCGGCCTCCGATAACTTGGCTAGCTCCTCTCCCATGGCTTGTCTTTTAGGTTCAGAGAAACGCCGAAGAGCCTGTTTGACTGGTTTGAATCCTTTTAAAATATTTAGGCTGTGCTCGGCCAGCCTGCGCGGGATTCCTGGCATGTCTGAAGGGTGCCAGGCAAAAATGTTCCAGTTCTCGCGTAGGAACTCTCGTAGTGCGGCGTCTATGTCAGGGTTTAGTTGTGCCCCGATGGAAGCTGTTTTAGTAGGGTCCGTTGGATGGACTTGGAATTTGACTATTTCGTCCGCCGGTTTGAAGGAGGTGGACTTAGATCTTTTATCGAGTATCACATCATCCCTGTTCACCGTGGAGCGCAGTGCAGTCAGTTCCTCGACCGCTAGGGCTTCGGATAGTGCCTCGAGGGCTAGTGCAGCTGTCTTATTTTCGGCGCGGAGTGCTATGTCCGGATCACTAGCAAGAGTGATGATTCCGTTGGGCCCGGGCATTTTGAGCTTCATGTACCCATAGTGGGGTATGGCTTGGAAGATTGTAAACGCCTCCCGCCCTAACAGGGCGTGGTATCCGCTACTGAACGGGGCCACTTGGAACATAACCTCTTCGGACCTGTAATTATCCGACGTGCCGAACACCACATCTAGTGTGATTTTACCCGTACAGCGCACTTCCCAACTGGGGATTATTCCTCTAAAGGTTGTGCTGCTTCACTCAATGCGGTTCCAGTCTATTTCCATTTTTTGAAGGGTTTCCTCATAAATGAGGTTTAATCCGTTGCCGCCATCCATGAGTACCTTGGTTAGTCGAAAGCCGTCCACTATTGGACTGAGGACCAATGCGGCTGGTGCTCGGGCTGTTCGGAATTTTGGTTCGTCACTGGCATTAAAAGTAATAGCCGTGTCACTCCATGGGTTTATTGTTGCCATGTGGTAGACTTTGGCAAGGCTGCGGAGTGTTCGCTTTCGCATATTATTTGATGCGAAGGTCTCAAAGAGTGTTAATACCGTACTGGTATCCCTGGGATGGTGCTCTGTGGCTTCTGGATTAGAAGATCTTCGCCACTTTTGGCTACCTGCCAGAGTATATCCAACATGCTCTAAGGCTATGAGTTGGTGTGGCGCCCTCTATACTATGAATTTTACAGGGTCCATTGAGCCATCCATCCAGTACGGTTCCATGCCCTGTAGAGGGTTTTTGCTTTTTGGTATTTAATTCAGGTGTCTGGCGATGATGCACCCTTTTATTTCGGACTGGGTTCGTATTTAGGGCCGGATTGTCCTAAAATTTTATTTCGGTTTTCCAGGCACTTTCCATCACACAGTACTTTCGTACTATGGACGCCAGGTCGGCAAAGCATGTGATTTCACGGCGACGTATGGCGTTGAGGATTCCCTTATCCGTGCAATTATTGCAGAAGAATGAGATTGCGTCTTTCTCGTGGCAGTCCTTGATCCTGCTCGTTACTAGGAGGAATCTGGCCCAATAATGGTGTACTGTTTCTCAGGGCTCTTGCCTGATTTGGGAAAGATCGCTTATGCTTGGGTGGGTGGGTGGAATTGAATCCGAAACCTCACCCAATCTGAGACTCAGGGGCCAAGGAGTTTCCAATCTTGAAAATTCGGGTTCTTGGATGTTGTCCAATGAATCTGGCCCGCTGCCTGACTCTAGGTTCAGGGCTTGAGTGGCGTCCTCTCGTGCACAGGTATCCGGCTTGGAGGGCTCGGGAATCCGGACATAGCTAGTCCTCAAGATAGAGGAAAGGTCGGCGCATTGTTCCTCCACCACCGCAACGTGATGGGTGACCTGGGGAGAGTTAATATCTCTCAGATCGGGTTTAGGCCCAATCTGATCGTAGTCCGTAGCGACTCCCAGGGCGGCGATGCGATCCAAGAGCTCGTTTAGGGAAGAGAGCTCCATTGGATCTAACTGCTCGGTGAATTCCGAGTCGACGTGAAGATTTCTTTTGATGACCCGAGAAGTCATCATTGGTGCAGCGATCGAACAGGCGGTCATAAGAAAACCACCTAGCCGGAGAGTTTGGCCGACAGCCAAAGCTCCCTCAGCAAAAGTGCCGTTTTTAAAGACGGGACGAGGCATCCTTCCTGATGGCGACGGCACAGTGGAACTCTCAATGAAAGCACCAATGTCGGAGTCAAAACCGGCGGATCTCGGGTAGGGGGTCCCGAACTGTGCGTCTAGGCGGATGGTAACAGGAGACAAGGGACACGATGTTTTTACCCAGGTTCGGGCCCTCTCGATGGAGGTAAAACCCTACTCCTGCTTGATTAATATTGATGATATGGGTAGTACAAGAGTAGATCTACCACGAGATCAGAGAGGCTAAACCCTAGAAGCTAGCCTATTCTATGATTGTTGTTGTTGTTCTACGGACTAAACCCTCCGGTTTATATAGACACCGGAGGGGGCTAGGGTTACACGGAGTCGGTTACAATGGGAGGAGATCTACATATCTGTATTGCCAAGCTTGCCTTCCACGCCAAGGAAAGTCCCATCCGGACATGGGACAAGTCTTCAATCTTGTATCTTCATAGTCCAAGAGTCCGGCCAAAGGTTATAGTCCGGCTATCCAGACACCCCCTAATCCAGGACTCCCTCAATGGGTGATATGTCCATTTTGCATCATGCTTTTATATCGATATTCATTGCATTATGGGCTGTTGTTACACATTATGTCACAATACTTATGCCTATTCTCTCTTATTTTACAAGCTTTGCATAAGGAGGGAGAATGCCGGTAGCTGGAATTCTGGGCTAGAAAAGGAGCAAATATTAGAGACCTATTCTGCACAACTCCAAAAGTCCTGAAACTCCACAAAAGTCATTTTTGGAAATAATAAAAAATATTGAGCGGAAGAAGTACGTCAGAGGGGGACCCACCTGGCCACGAGGGTGGGGGCGCGCCCTACCCCCCAGGGCGCGCCCCCCTGCCTCGTGGGCCCCCTGTTGGCGCTCTCGTGGCCATCATCTGCTATATGAGGTCTTTCGTCGAGGCAAAAATCATCAGCAACCTTTCGGGATGAGACTCCGCCGCCACGAGGCGGAACCTTGGCGGAACCAATCTAGGGCTTCGGCAGAGCTGTTCTGCCGGGGACACTTCCCTCCGGGAGGGGGAAATCATCGCCATCGTCATCACCAACGCTCCTCTCATTAGGAGAGGGCAATCTCCATCAACATCTTCGCCAGCACCATCTCCTCTCAAAACCCTAGTTCATCTCTTGTATCCAATTCTTGTCTCCAAGTCCGGGATTGGTACTAGTAGGTTGCTAGTAGTGTTGATTACTCCTTGTAGTTGATGCTAGTTGGTTTATTTGGTGGAAGATCATATGTTCATATCCTATATGCATATTAATACCCCTCTGATTATGAACATAAATATGCTTTGTGAGTAGTTACGTTTGTTCCTGAGGACATGGGAGAAGTCTTGCTATTAGTAGTCATGTGAATTTGGTATTCGTTCGATATTTTGATGAGATGTATGTTGTCTAGCCTCTAGTGGTGTTATGTGAACGTCGACTACATAACACTTCACCATTATTTGGGCCTAGAGGAAGGCATTGGGAAGTAATAAGTAGATGATGGGTTGCTAGAGTGACAGAAGCTTAAACCCTAGTTTATGCGTTGCTTCGTAAGGGGCTGATTTGGATCCATATGTTTCATGCTATGGTTAGGTTTACCTTAGTACTTTTGTTGTAGTTGCGGATGCTTGCAATAGAGGTTAATCATAAGTGGGATGCTTGTTCAAGTAAGAACAGCACCCAAGCACCAGTCCACCCACATATCAAATTATCAAAGTACCGAACACGAATCATATGAACGTGATGAAAACTAGCTTGACGATAATTCCCATGTGTCCTCAGGAGCGCTTTTCTCCATATAAGAGTTTGTCCAGGCTTGTACTTTGCTACAAAAAGGATTGGGCCACCTTGCTGCACTTTATTTACTTTTGTTACTTGTTGCTCATTACAAAATTATCCTATCACAAAATTATCTGTTACCACTTATTTCAGTACTTGCAGAGAATACCTTGCTGAAAACCGCTTATCATTTCCTTCTGCTCCTCATTGGGTTCGACGCTCTTACTTATTGAAAGGACTATAATAGATACCCTATACTTGTGGGTCATCAAGACTCCTTTCTGGCACCGTTGCCAGGGAGTGAAGCGCCTTTGGTAGGTGGAATCTGGTAAGAAAAAATGTATATAGTGTGTTGAAATTTACTGTCACTTGTTACTATGGAAATTAATCCTCTGAGGGGCTTGTTCGGGGTATCTTCACCCCGACCAGTAGAGCAAAGAATTTCTCCTCAACCTACTGAACCTACCGAAAATGAAAATGTTCCCTTTGAAGTTCCTTCGGGTATGTTAGAAAAACTGCTAGCTAATCTTTTTGTAGGAGATGGAATGAAGCATCCTGATGAGCACCTAACATATGTGGATGAAGTTTGTGGATTATTTAAGCTTGCAGGTATACCCGATGATGTTGTTAAGAAGAAGGTCTTCCCTTTATCTTTGAAGAAGATGCATCGACATGGTATAGGCTATGTGATGATACGGGATCATGGAACTATAAACGATTGAAATTGGAATTCCATCAGAAATTTTACCATATGCATCTTGTTCATCGTGATCGCAATTATATATATAATTTTTTGCCTCGTGAAGGAGAAAGCATCGCTCAAGCTTGGGGTACGCTTAAATCAATGTTATATTCATGCCCCAATCATGAGATCCCAAGAGAAATAATTCTTCAAAGTTTTTATGCTCGGCTTTCTCATAATAATCAAACCATGCTCGATACTTCTTGTGCTGGCTATTTTATGATGAAGACTATTGAATTCAAATGGAATTTATTGGATAGAATTAAACGTAACTCTGAAGATTGGGATCTCGACGAAGGTAAGGAGTCAGGTATGACACCTAAGTTTGATTGTGTTAAATCTTTTATGGATACCGATGTTTTCCGTAAATTTAGCACTAAATATGGACTTGATTATGAGATAGTAGCTTCTTTTTGTGAATCTTTTGCTACTTATTTTGATCTCCCCAAGGAGAAGTGGTATAAATATCATCCTCCCATAGAAGTAAAAGTAGCTGCACCTACTAAAGTTGAAGAAAAGACTATCACTTATAATGATCCTGTTGTTCCTACTTCTTATGTTGAGAAACCACCTTTCCCTGTTAGGATAAAGGAACATGCTAAAGCTTCAACTGTGGTTCGTCAAAGCAATATTAGAACTTATACACCTCCTGAGTGGATTAAAGTTGAACCTAATATTGTTATCGTTAAAGATCTCTTGGCTGATAATATTGATGGGCATGTTATTTATTTCTGCGGTGAAACTGCTAGAATTGCCAAACCTTGTGCTAAAGATAAACATAGACCTGTGATACATCTCCAACGTATCTATAGATTTTGATTGCTCCATGCTATATTATCTACTGTTTTGGACTATATTGGGCTTTATTTTCCACTTTTATATTATTTTTGGGACTAACCTATTAACCGGAGGCCCAGCCCAGAATTGCTTTTTTTTTGGCCTATTTCAGTGTTTCACAGAAACAGAATATCAAACGGAGTCCAAACGGAATGAAACCTTCGGGAACGTGATTTTCTCATCAGATAAGACCCATGAGACTTGGACCCTCTGTCAAGAAAGCCACGAGGCGGTCACGAGGGTGGAGGGCGCCCCCCCCTAGGGCACCCCCCTGCCTCGTGGGCCCCTCGAAGCTCCACCGACGTACTTCTTCCTCCTATATATACCTACGTACCCCCAAACGCTCAGATACGGAGCCAAAAACCTAATTCCACCGCCGCAACTTTCTGTATCCACGAGATCCCATCTTGGGGCCTGTTCCGGAGCTCCGCCGGAGAGGGCCATCATCACGGAGGGCTTCTACATCGTCATAGCCTCTCCGATGAAGTGTGAGTAGTTTACCTCAGACCTTCGGGCCAATAGTTAGTAGCTAGATGGCTTCTTCTCTCTTTTTGCATCTCAATACAATGTTCTCCCCCTCTCTCATGGAGATCTATTCGATGTAATCTTCTTTTTGTGGTGTGTTTGTTGAGACCAATGAATTGTGGGTTTATGATCAAGTCTATCTATGAACAATATTTGAATCTTCTCTGAATTCTTTTATGTATGATTGGTTATCTTTGCAAGTCTCTTCGAATTATCAGTTTGGTTTGGCCTACTAGATTGGTTTTTCTTGCAATGGGAGAAGTGCTTAGCTTTGGGTTCAATCTTGTGGTGTCCTTTCCCAGTGACATAAGGGGCAGCAAGGCACGTATTTTATTGTTGCCATCGAGGATAACAAGATGGGGTTTTTATCATATTGCATGAAACTATCCCTCTACATCATGTCATCTTGCTTAAGGCGTTACTTTGTTTTTAACTTAATACTCTAGATGCATGCTGGATAGCGGTCGATGAGTGGAGTAATAGTAGTAGATGCAGGCAGGAGTCGGTCTACTTGTCTCGGACGTGATGCCTATATACATGATCATACCTAGATATTCTCATAACTATGCTCAATCTGTCAATTGCTCAACAGTAATTTGTTCACCCACCGCAGAATACTTATGCTCTTGAGAGAAGCCACTAGTGAAACCTATGGCCCCCGGGTCTATTCTCATCATATCAATCTCCATCACTTTATTATTGCTTTGCTTTTTTACTTTGCCTTTTACTTTTCAGTTTGCATCTCTAAACCAAAAATACCAAAAATATTATCTATCATCTCTATCAGATCTCACTCCCGTAAGTAGTCGTGAAGGGATTGACAACCCCTAATCACGTTGGTTGTGTTGAGCTATTGTTTTGTGTAGGTACGAGGGACTTGCGTGTAGCCTCCTACTGGATTGATACCTTGGTTCTCAAAAACTGAGGGAAATACTTACGCTACTTTGTTGCATCATCCTCTCCTCTTCGGGGAAATCCAACGTAGTGCCCAAGAGGTAGCAAGAAGAATTTCTGGCGCCATTGCCGGGGAGTCTATGAAAAAGTCAACATACCAAGTACCTATCACAATCCCTCATCTCTCGCACTACATTATTTGCCATTTGCCTCTCGTTTTCCTCTCCCCCACTTCACCCTTGCCGTTTTATTCGCCCTCTCTTTTCCGTTCGCCTTGATGTCTTTCTTGGCTCGTTTTCTCGCTTGGTTGAAATAGTTGAGTATTTATTCCTAAACAGAGAAGCTAATATCTATGGATCCTCATCCGCTTGCCAATCTTTTTAATAGATCCAATTATGATGAACCAATTCCTAGTGATTTGGATGCACTAGATTATCTTTATAAGCTTTTGTCTGAAATCCGTAAATCTGAAAATTGTGATGAAGTGCTTCACGATAGATCTTTGAATAAAAAGCATGATTGCAATGATTTTATTATAAATTCTATTGATGTAAATTATGCTAATAATATGCAAAACCCTAAGCTTGGGGATGCTAGTTTTGCTATGTCAAATAGTCATGATTGGGGAGATTCTTCTTATGATCTTGAAAATTTATTTAAGCCCCATGATGAATATAAGATTGATAATAGTGTTTGCAATAATATTGAAAGTGGGTTTGGAAGAGTGTCAACTTTAGATCCCACATATTTGGATAACATTCAATCTTATGAAATTTTTGATAAAAGTGGGCTTGGAGAAATCATGACTTTAGTTAATGATAATCCCACTATTTTGGAAGAGTGTCAACTTCGCATGCATGTGGATCGTGTTGAGAATATGTTATGTGATAGATATATTGTTGAATTTTCTTATGATCCTACATGTAATTATTATGAGAGAGGAAAATATGCTTATAGAAATTTTCATGTTACTAAATTACCTCTCGTTATGTTGAGATTGCTATTGTTCCTTTCCGCTTCCTTGCATATGCTAGTTTTTGCTTGTTACGATAATTTGTTTGCATATAATATGCCTATGCATAGGAAGTATGTTAGACTTAAGTGTGCTTGTCACATGTTTTATGATGCTCTCTTTGTGCCTCAATTCTTGTCCTTCTTGTGAGCATCATTGAAATCTCAATGCCTAGCTAAAAAGGCTTTAAAGAAAAGCGCTTGTTGGGATACAACCCAATATTTTTCCTTACTGCTTAGTAATAAATAATCCATCTACCTTCTGTTTAGATGTGGTTTTGTGTTTTAATTAGTGTTTGTGCCAAGTTAGACCTATAGGATCTTCTTGGATGATAGTTATTTGATCTTGCTGTAATTTCCAGAAACTTTCTGTTCACGAAAACAATTGTTAAAAATCACCAGAACGTGATAAAATACTGATTCCAATTGCTGCTGATCTATAAACGAATTTTCTAGGTCGTCCTATTTTGGTA
Organism: Aegilops umbellulata; assembly: GCA_032464435.1. Classification (NCBI taxonomy): domain Eukaryota; kingdom Viridiplantae; phylum Streptophyta; class Magnoliopsida; order Poales; family Poaceae; genus Aegilops; species Aegilops umbellulata. The sequence continues at coordinate 417,550,987 of CP136059.1, forward strand.
GATTTTGTGGAGTTCCAGAAGTTTGTGTTAGTTACAGATTACTACAGACTGTTCTGTTTTTGACAGATTCTGTTTTTCGTGTGTTGTTTGCTTATTTTGATGAATCTATGGCTAGTAAAAGAGTTTATAATCCATAGAGAAGTTGGAATACAATAGGTTTAACGCCAATATAAATAAATAATGAGTTCATTACAGCACCTTGAAGTGGTCTTTTGTTTTCTTTCGCTAACGGAGCTCACGAGATTTCTGTTGAGTTTTGTGTTGTGAAGTTTTCAAGTTTTGGGTAAATTCTTTTGATGGATTATGTTACAAGGAGTGGCAAGAGCCTAAGCTTGGGGATGCCCATGGCACCCCCAAGATAATCTAAGGACACCAAAAAGTCAAAGCTTGGGGATGCCCCGGAAGGCATCCCCTCTTTCGTCTACTTCCGTCGGTAATTTTACTTGGAGCTATATTTTTATTCACCACATGATATGTGTTTTGCTTGGAGCGTCTTGTGTTATTTGTGTCTTTGTTTGTTAGTGTGCCACAATCATCCTTGCTGTATACACCTTTTGAGAGAGCCATACATGAATTGGAATTTGATAGAATACTCTATGTGCTTCACTTATATCTTTTGAGCTATGTAGTTTTGCTCTATGTGCTTCACTTATATCTTTTGAGCGTTATAATTTTGCTCTATGTGCTTCACTTATATCTTTTAGAGCACGGTGGTGGATTTGTTTTATAGAAACTATTGATCTCTCATGCTTCACTTAGATTATTTTGAGAGTCTCTAATAGCATGGTAATTTTCTTAATAATAATATGCTTGGTATTCAAGATTTGTAAAACTTTCTTTTGAGCGCGTTGAATACTAAGAAAGGATTGATGCTTGATAATTGTTTTGAGATATGAAGATGGTGATATTAGAGTCATGCTAGTTGAGTAGTTGTGAATTTGAGAAATACTTGTGTTAAAGTTTGTGATTCCCGTAGCATGCACGTATGGTGAACCATTATGTGATGAAGTCGGAGCATGATTTATTTATTGATTGTCTTCCTTATGAGTGGCGGTCGGGGATGAGCGATGGTCTTTTCCTACCAATCTATCCCCCTAGGAGCATGCGCGTAATACTTTGCTTTGATAACTCCTAGATTTTTGCAATAAGTATATGAGTTCTTTATGACTAATGTTGAGTCCATGGATTATACACACTTTTTCCCATCCTTCCACCATTGCTAGCCTCTCTAATACCGCACACTTTTCGCCGGAATCATACACCCACCATATACCTTCCTCAAAACAGCCACCATACCTACCTATCATGGCATTTCCATAGCCATTCCGAGATATATTGCCATGCAACTTTCCACCGTTCCGTTTATTATGACACGCTCCATCATTGTCATATTGCTAGCATGATCATGTAGTTGACATCGTATTTGTGGCAAAGCCACCGTTCATAATTCTTTCATACATGTCACTCTTGATTCATTGCATATCCCGGTACACCATCGGAGGCATTCATATAGAGTCATATTTTGTTCTAAGTATTGAGTTGTAATTGTTGAGTTGTAAGAAAAATAAAAGTGTGATGATCATCATTTTTAGAGCATTGTCCCAAGTGAGGAAAGGATGATGGAGACTATGATTCCCCCACAAGTCGGGATGAGACTCCGGACGAAAAATAAAATAAAAATAAAAAAGAGGCCATAAAAAAGGCCCAAATAAAAAAACGAGAGAAAAAGAGAGAAGGTACAATGTTACTATCCTTTTACCACACTTGTGCTTCAAAGTAGCACCATGATCTTCATGATAGAGAGTCTCCTATGATATCACTTTCATATACTAGTGGGAATTTTTCATTATAGAACTTGGCTTGTATATTCCAATGATGGGCTTCCTCAAATTGCCCTAGGTCTTCGTGAGCAAGCGAGTTGGATGCACACCCACTTAGTTTCTTTTATTGAGCTTTCATATACTTATAGCTATAGTGCATCCGTTGCATGGTAATCCCTACTCACTCACATTGATATCTATTGATGGGCATCTCCATAGCCCGTTGATACGCCTAGTTGATGTGAGACTATCCTCCCCTCCTTTTGTCTTCTCCACAACCACCATTCTATTCCACATATAGTGTTATATCCATGGCTCACGCTCATGTATTGCGTGAAGATCGAAAAAGTTCTGAAAATGTTAAAATATGAAACAATTGCTTGGCTTGTCATCGGGGTTGTGCATGATTTAAATACTTTGTGTGGTGAAGATAGAGCATAGCCAAACTATATGATTTTGTAGGGATAACTTTCTTTGGCCATGTTATTTTGAGAAGACATAATTGCTTTGTTAGTATGCTTGAAGTATTATTATTTTTATGTCAACATGAAATTTTGTCTTGAATCTTTTGGATCTGAATATTCATACCACAATTAAGAAGATTTACATTGAAATTATGCCAAGTAGCACTCCGCATCAAAATTTCTCTTTTTATCATTTACCTACTCGAGGACGAGCATGAATTAAGCTTGGGGATGCCTGATACGTCTCCAACGTATCTATAATTTTTTATTGCTCCATGCTATATTATCTACTGTTTTGGACTATATTGGGCTTTATTTTCCACTTCTATATTATTTTTGGGACTAACCTATTAACCGGAGGCCCAACCCAGAATTGATGTTTTCTGCCTATTTCAGTGTTTCGGAGAAACAGAATATCAAACGGAGTCCAAACGGAATGAAACCTTCGGGAACGTGATTTTTTCAACAGATAAGACCCAGGAGACTTGGACCCTCTGTCAAGAAAGCCACGAGGCGGTCACGAGGGTGGAGGGCGTGCCTCCCTAGGGCGCGCCCCCTGCCTCGTGGGCCCCTCAAAGCTCCACCGACGTATTTCTTCCTCCTATATATACCTACGTACCCCCAAACGATCAGATACGGAGCCAAAAACCTAATTCCACCGCCGCAACTTTCTGTATCCACGAGATCCCATCTTGGGGCCTGTTCCGGAGCTCCACCGGAGAGGGCCATCATCACGGAGGGCTTATACATCATCATAGCCTCTCCGATCAAGTGTGAGTAGTTTACCTCAGACCTTCAGGTCCATAGTTAGTAGCTAGATGGCTTCTTCTCTCTTTTTGGATCTCAATACAATGTTCTCCCCCTCTCTTGTGGAGATCTATTTGATGTAATCTTCTTTTTGCGGAGTGTTTATTGAGATCGATGAATTGTGGGTTTATGATCAAGTCTATCTATGAACAATATTTGAATCTTCTCTGAATTCTTTTACGTATGATTGGTTATCTTTGCAAGTCTCTTCGAATTATCAGTTTGGTTTGGCCTACTAGATTGGTTTTTCTTGCAATGGGAGAAGTGCTTAGCTTTGGGTTCAATCTTGTGGTGTCCTTTCCCAGTGACATAAGGGGCAGCAAGGCACGTATTGTATTGTTGCCATCGAGGATAACAAGATGGGGTTTTTATCATATTGCATGAAACTATCCCTCTACATCATGTCATCTTGCTTAAGGCGTTACTTTGTTTTTAACTTAATACTCTAGATGCATGCTGGATAGCGGTCGATGAGTGGAGTAATAGTAGTAGATGCAGGCAGTTGTCGGTCTACTTCTCTCAGACGTGATGCCTATATACATGATCATACCTAGATATTCTCATAACTATGCTCAATTCTGTCAATTGCTCAACAGTAATTTGTTCACCCACCGTAGAATACTTATGCTCTTGAGAGAAGCCACTAGTGAAACCTATGGCCCCCGGGTCTATTCTCATCATATCAATCTCCATCACTTTATTATTGCTTTGCTTTTTTACTTTGCCTTTTACTTTTCACTTTGCATCTCTATACCAAAAATATTATCTATCATCTCTATTAGATCTCACTCCTGTAAGTAACCGTGAAGGGATTGACAACCCCTAATCGCGTTGGTTGCGTTGAGCTATTGTTTTGTGTAGGTACGAGGGACTTGCGTGTAGCCTCCTACTGGATTGATACCTTGGTTCTAAAAAACTAAGGGAAATACTTACGCTACTTTGCTGCATCATCCTCTCCTCTTCGGGGAACTCCAACGCAGTGCTCAAGAGGTTGCAACCTGTGGTAGGCGTGCCTGTTATTTCTGTTAAAATAGGAGATCATTGCTATCATTGCTTATGTGATATGGGTGCTAGTGCTAGCACCATACATATTGGCTTATACAAAGAAATTATGCATGAAATTGCACCTGCTGAGTTAGAAGATATTGATGTCACAATTAAGCTTGCCAATACAGATACTATTTCACCAATGGGAATTGTTAGAGATGTTGAACTCTTGTGTGGGAAAATTAAATATCCTGCTGATTTTCTTGTTCTTGGTTCCCCACAAAATAGCTTTTGTCCCATTATATTTGGTAGACCCTTCTTGAACACCGTTAATGCTAAGATAGACTACAAAAAGAATGTTGTTACTATTGGCTTGGGTGATATGTCTCATGAGTTTAATTTCTATAAATTTAGTAGACAACACCATGAAGAAGAATTGCCTAGTAAGGAAGAAATTATTGGCCTTGCTTCTATTGTCGTACCTCCTAGTGATCCTTTAGAACAATATTTGCTAGACCATGAAAATGATATGTTTGAGAATGAAAGAAGGGAAATAGATGAAATATTCTTTAAATAGGAACCTATTCTGAAACACAATTTACCTGTTGAAATCCTAGGGGATCATCCTCCACCCAAGGGTGATCCCGTGTTTGAGCTTAAATCGTTGCCTGATACTCTTAAATATGCTTATCTTGATGAAAAGAAGATATATCCTGTTATTATTAGTGCTAAACTTTCAGAGCATGAAGAAGAAAGATTATTGAAAACTCTGAGGAAGCACCATGCTGCTATTGGATATACTCTTGATGATCTTAAGGGCATTAGTCCCACACTATGTCAACATAAAATAAATCTGGAAGAAGATGCTAAACCAGTTCGTGATCATCAACGATGTCTGAATCCTAAAATGAAAGAAGTGGTAAAAAAGGAAATACTAAAGCTCCTTGAGGAAGGTATAATTTATCCCGTTGCTGACAGTCAGTGGGTAAGTCATGTCCATTGTGTCCCTAAGAAGGGAGGTATTACCGTCGTTCCTAATGATAAAGATGAATTGATTCCGCAAAGAATTATCACATGTTATAGGATGGTAATTGATTTCCTAAATTAAATAAGGCTACTAAGAAAGATCATTACCCCTTACCTTTTATCGATCAAATGCTAGAAAGATTATCCAAATATACACATTTTTGCTTCCTAGATGGTTACTCTTGTTTCTCTCAAATACCTGTGTCAGCTAATGATCAATCAAAGACTACTTTTACTTGCCCTTTTGGTACTTTTGCTTATAGATGTATGCCTTTTGGTTTATGTAATGCACCTGCTACCTTTCAAAGATGCATGATGGCTATATTCTCTGACTTTTGTGCAAAGATTTGTGAGGTTTTCATGGATGATTTCTCCATCTATGGATCCTCTTTTGATGATTGCTTGAGCAACCTTGATCGAGTTTTGCAGAGATGTGAAGAAACTAATCTTGTCTTGAATTGGGAAAAGTGCCACTTTATGGTTAATGAAGGTATCATCTTGGGGCATAAAGTTCCTGAAAGAGGTATTGAAGTTGATAAAGCCAAGGTTGATGCTATTGAAAAGATGCCATGTCCCAAGGACATCAAAGGTATAAGAAGTTTCCTAGGTCATGTCGGTTTTTATAGGAGGTTCATTAAGGACTTCTCAAAAAATTCTCGGCCTCTGACTAATTTATTACAAAAAGATATACCATTTGTCTTTGATGATGATTGTGTAGAAGCATTTGAAATACTTAAGAAAGCATTGATCTCTGCACCCATTGTTCAGCCACCTGATTGGAATTTACCCTCTGAAATTATGCGTGATGCTAGTGATTATGCTGTTCTAGGGCAAAGAGTTGATAAGAAATTAAATGTTATTCATTATGCTAGTAAAAATCTAGACAATGCTCAAAGAAACTATGCTGCTACTGAAAAAGAATTCTTAGCAGTTGTATTTGCTTGTGATAAGTTCAGACCTTATATTGTTGATTCTAAAGTAACTATTCACACGGATCATGCTGCTATTAAATATCTTATGGAAAAGAAAGATGCTAAACCTAAACTTATTAGATGGGTTCTCTTGCTACAAGAATTTGATTTGCATATTGTTGATAGAAAGGGAGCTGAGAACCCCGTTGCAGACAACTTGTCTAGGTTAGAAAATGTTCTTGATGACCCACTACCTATTGATGATAGCTTTCCTGATGAGTAATTAAATGTCATAAATGCCTCTCTTAGTACTCTGTGGTATGCTGATTATGCTAATTACATCGTTGCTAAATTTATACCACCTAGTTTCACTTACCAGCAAAAGAAAAAGTTTTTCTATGATTTGAGACATTACTTTTGGGATGACCAACACCTTTATAAGGAAGGAGTAGATGGTGTTATTTGATGTTGTGTACCTGAGCATGAACAGGAACAGATCCTACGCAAGTGTCACTCCGAAGCTTATGGAGGACACCACGTTGGAGATAGAACTGCACATAAGGTATTGCAATCCGGTTTTCATTGGCCTACTCTCTTCAAGGATGCCCGTAAGTTTGTCTTATCTTGTGATGAATGTCAAAGAATTGGTAATATTAGTAGACGGCAAGAAATGCCTATGAATTATTCACTTATTATTGAACCATTTGATGTTTGGGGCTTTGATTATATGGGACCTTTTCCTGCCTCTAATGGATATACACATATTTTAGTTACTAAGTGGGTAGAAGCTATTCCAACTAGTAGTGCTGATCATAACACTTCTATTAAGATGCTTAAAGAAGTTATTTTTCTGAGGTTTGGAGTCCCTAGATATTTAATGACTGATGGTGGTTCACATTTTATTCATGGTGCTTTCCGTAAAATGCTTGCTAAGTATGATGTTAATCATAGAATTGCATCTCCTTATCACCCACAGTCTAGTGGTCAAGTAGAATTGAGTAATAGAGAGCTCAAATTAATTTTGCAAAAGACTGTCAATAGGTCTAGAAAGAATTGGTCCAAGAAACTTGATGATGCACTATGGGCCTATAGAACTGCATATAAAAATCCTATGGGTATGTCTCCGTATAAAATGGTTTATGGAAAAGCATGTCACTTACCTCTCGAACTAGAACACCAGGCTTATTGGGCTATTAAAGAGCTCAACTATGATTTCAAACTTGCCGGTGAGAAGAGGTTATTTAACATTAGCTCACTTGATGAATGGAGAACCCAAGCTTATGAAAATGCCAAGTTGTTTTAAAAAAAGTTAAAAGATGGCATGACAAAAGAATGCAAAAGCGTGAGTTTAATGTAGGTGATTATGTATTGCTATACAACTCTCGTTTAAGATTTTTTGCAGGAAAACTTCTCTCTAAATGGGAAGGTCCTTACGTTATCGAGGAGGTCTATCATTCCGGTGCCATAAAAATCAACAACTTTGAAGGCACAAATCCGAAGGTGGTAAACGGTCAAAGAATCAAACATTATATCTCAGGTAATCCTATAAATGTTGAAACCAATGTTATTGAAACCGTAACCCCGGAGGAATACATAAGGGACACTTTCCGGAACATTTCAGACTCCGAAAAGGAATAGGTATGTGGTACTGTAAGTAAACCGACTCCAAAATAGCTTGCCTTTCCCCCTCATGCTAGCCAAATTCTTTGCACCAAGTAGAGATACTACTTGTGCTTCCCAAAACCCTTAAACCATTTTTGTCATGAGAGTCCACCATATCTACCCATGGATTGAGTAAGATCCTTCAAGTAAGTTGTCATCGGTGCAAGCAATAAAAATTGCTCTCTAAGTATGTATGATTGATTGGTGTGGAGGAAATAAGCTTTATACGATCTTGTGATGTGGAAGAATAAAAGCGATGGACTGCATAATAAAGGTTCATATCACAAGGGGCAACATAAAGTGACGTTCTTTCGCATTAAGATTTTGTGCATCCAACCATAAAAGCGCATGGCAACCTCTGCTTCCCTCTGCGAAGGACCTATCTGTTACTATTATCTTCTACCTTATGCAAGAGTCATGGTGATCTTCACCTTTCCTTTTTATTTTATCCTTTGGCAAGCACAGGGTGTTGGAAAGATCCTTATAGATATATCTAATTGGAAGGGGAGCATGAGTTATTATTGTGACATTACCCTTGAGGTAAAAGGTTGGGAGGCGAAACTATAAGCCCTTATCTTTCTCTGTGTCCGGCTAAAACTCCGTAACCACAAGTCTTGCGTGAGTGTTAGCGATTATGAAAGACTAAATGATAGTTGAGTGTGTGGACTTGCTAGAAAGCTCTGACATAGACTCTTTCTGATGTTATGTTAAATTGCAATTGCTTCAATGACTGAGATTCTAGTTTGTTAGTTCTCAATAAAGTTTCTGATTCGTACTTTTGCATTGTGAATAGATTATTACTTGAGCATAAGAAATCATATGACAATATTCATATAAGTTGTTGTTATGAGAATAATTATGATGCCCTCATGTCCGTATTTTATTTTATCGACACCTCTACCTCTAAACATGCAGACATATTTATCGTTATCGGCTTCCGCTTGAGGACAAGCGAGGTCTAAGCTTGGGGGAGTTGATACGTCCATTTTGCATCATGCTTTTATATTGATATTTATTGCATTATGGGCTGTTGTTACACGTTATGTCACAATACTTATTCCTATTCTTTCTTATTTTACAAGGTTTACATAAGGAGGGAGAATGTCGGCAGCTGGAATTCTGGGCTGGAAAAGGAGCAAATATTAGAGACCTATTCTGCACAACTCCAAAAGTCCTGAAACTCCACGAAAGTCATTTTTGGAAATAATAAAAAATATTGAGCGGAAGAAGTACGTCAGAGGGGGACCCACCTGGCCACGAGGGTGGGGGGCGCGCCCTACCCCCCAGGGCGCGGCCCCCTGCCTCGTGGGCCCCCTGTTGGCTCTCCGGTGGCCATCTTTTGCTATATGAGGTCTTTCGTCGAGGAAAAAATCATAAGCAACCTTTCGGGACGAGACTCTGCCGCCACGAGGCGGAACCAATCTAGGGCTCCGGCAGAGCTGTTCTGCCGGGGACACTTCCCTCCGGGAGGGGGAAATCATCGCCATCGTCATCACCAACGCTCCTCTCATCAGGAGAGGGCAATATCCATCAACATCTTCACCAGCACCATCTCCTCTCAAAACCCTAGTTCATCTCTTGTATCCAATTCTTGTCTCCAAGTCCGGGATTGGTACTAGTAGGTTGCTAGTAGTGTTGATTACTCCTTGTAGTTGATGCTAGTTGGTTTATTTGGTGGAAGATCATATGTTCAGATCCTATATGCATATTAATACCCCTCTGATTATGAACATAAATATGCTTTGTGAGTAGTTACGTTTGTTCCTGAGGACATGGGAGAAGTCTTGCTTTTAGTAGTCATGTGAATTTGGTATTCGTTCGATATTTTGATGAGATGTATGTTGTCTAGCCTCTAGTGGTGTTATGTGAACGTCGACTACATAACACTTCACCATTATTTGGGCCTAGAGGAAGGCATTGGGAAGTAATAAGTAGATGATGGGTTGCTAGAGTGACAGAAGCTTAAACCCTAGTTTATGCGTTGCTTCGTAAGGGGCTGATTTGGATCCATATGTTTCATGCTATGGTTAGGTTTATCTTAATACTTTTGTTGTACTTGCGGATGCTTGCAATAGAGGTTAGTCATAAGTGGGATGCTTGTTCAAGTAAGAACAACACCCAAACACCGGTCCACCCACATATCAAATTATCAAAGTACCGAACGCGAATCATATGAACGTGATGAAAACTAGCTTGACGATAATTCTCACGTGTCCTTGGGAGCGCTTTTCTCCATATAAGAGTTTGTCCAGGCTTGTCCTTTGCTACAAAAAGGATTGAGCCACCTTGCTACAATTTATTTACTTTTGTTACTTGTTGCTCGTTACAAAGTTATCCTATCACAAAACTATTTGTTACCACTTATTTCAGTACTTGCAGAGAATACCTTGCAGAAAACCGCTTATCATTTCCTTTTGCTCCTCGTTGGGTTCGACACTCTTACTTATCGAAAGGACTACGATAGATCGCCTATACTTGTGGGTCATCAATGGGCACCGGAGGTGGACCGAGGAGGGCACAACCCACCAGGGCGGCCTGGGCTCCCTGGCGCGCCCAGGTGGGTTGTGCCCACCTGGTGGGCCCCCTCTGGTAGTTATTTTCTCCAATAATTCTTAAATATTCCATAAAAAATCTCCGTGAAGTTTCAGCTTGTTTGGAGTTGTGCAGAATAGGTAGCCTGACGTAGCTTTTTTAGGTCCAGATTTCCAGCTGCCGGAATTCTCCTTCTTGGTGTGTACCTTGCAAATCATGAGAGAAAAGGCATTAAAATTACTCCAATAAGCATTATTATGGATAAACACATCATAAATAACAGTAAGAAAACATGATGCAAAATGGACGTATCAATGATACGGCATCCTCTTCCATGAATGCTTTTGAAAATCGAGGTTGCGACTTCCTTTGCAACAAACATGCTCCAAACTATAAGCCAAAGTTGGCTCTTTGAGGCTGATATATGTAATTTGTTTTGGATTAGCCTGACAAAGTAGCCCTCTTTTAGACGACTTCAGTTTTCCAATCCTCTATTCTTAAATAGTTGCAACCCACTACTTATTTTTCCTCTTCATGCAACTATGTCACATCATCAACTCATCTATGTGGTCATAAGTTACAATTCATGCACCGATCTATCCATGCGACCACGCCACCTCAACAGTCATGCATGTTAATTTGTTTCACTATTTTTGTGTTCGTGCATAGCTGTGACACTTGGAGAAAATGTATGTAGGTCATACTACACATTTTTGTTATGTAGGCACCACATCGACTTCAATCCAATAGTTTTATTTTTGTATACAACATTTGATCACATGCTTCATATGTTTTATTGTTTTTAAATATAAACCGAGAGCAATCTTAATTTTTTTTCTTGCAATAGTTTTAGTTTTTAGCACCTATTTATGCATTTGTTGCATCAAGGTTCATGCAGCAACGTGCGGGGCATCATCTAGTTTCTTTTGCCTCGATCACCTTCAGCGTGAGCGGCTTCTTGTACGTTTGTACATATGAATCCATCCTCCCCGTCACATGCTCGATGACTTTCCATTTATTATTTGTCTACTACTCCCTAGAGGCATCCAACAACCCATGCTCTGCACCCTTACCTGCAAGGCCGACACTATCTAGAGCAAAGAGTCGTCCTCGTTGTGCAAACAAACTTATTGATAAACTCCATCGGGCCATATGATGTGGCTCCATAGCATCATCCTACATCTTTTTAATCACTACCCTCCTCACCATTGATGCAAGGCACACCAATTTTTTTCGACGGTGCGTGCGACGTCAAAACACCACTCTTCTCGAAAGTGAATATGGCCTCGAGCGAGTATGCTCCATTGCCATAGACGAAACATGCACTACAAACTACCATCATAGCTCAAGCATGATCCGCGCCTCCAGAGTCTCAACCATAATGTTGGCCCGATAGAGGGCAATGTGGGAAGCGACGACGAACTAGTATGAGCACAAGGATATTATGAGTGTCAAAAAGCTCTTCGCTAATACTCAGGTCATGCTTGTTGTTTCTTAGTCTTGTTACGCCCTCCGTCCCAAAAATCTTGTCAGATACAGACATGATTTTTGGAACGGAGCAAATATAAAAAAAATCCACAAATTACATCCATCCCCAAAACTTGTTGGTCATTGGTGTCTTTGTTCTTTACCTCCCCCATTTCTCTCCACCAAGAGACCACCATGTCAAAATCCCACATAGTCGCGCTTTGCTGACGACTTTCCCTTCGGTGAGAACACTGACAACTGATGTCGCAAAACGCCACGACGGCCGACGGCCCGCCCACCGCCGACGACGACTTTACGTTAACCTACGTCGCTGACAGACAGCGGCGGCGTTACTGGTCAGGTTAAAAAGTCAAAGCGAGGTCAGGTCAGAAACGCCCACTGCAGCGTCAAGCCCCTCACCAACCCGTTCGCTCACCGGCGACGCCACCCCTCCCACCGCCAGGCGGGCCCCGCGCGTCATCCTCCCCACCCACCTTCTCCCCCGCCGCGCCGGTATATTTAACACCGCTCCCAAATTCCTCCCCTGCCCAGGAGCCGGAGCAGAGCACGCGCGCCCAGGATCCCGGCCCCCCATTTCTCGCCCCACGCCACCAATTCCGCCCGCCCGGAGACACGCCGGCGGCGAGATCCCATGGGCTCCGTGGCGGCGGACGCGCCGGAGGCGCCCACGGAGACGGTGTTCCGGTCCAGGCTCCCGGACATCGAGATCCCGGCGCACCTGACTCTCCAGGACTACTGCTTCGAGCGGCTCCCGGAGGTGGCCGCCCGGCCCTGCCTCATCGACGGCCAGACGGGCGCCGTGCACACCTATGCGGACGTCGAGCGGCTGTCCCGCCGGTGCGCGGCGGGGCTGCGGCGGCTGGGCGTGGGGAAGGGCGACGTGGTCATGAACCTGCTCCGCAACTGCCCGGAGTTTGCCTTCGTGTTCCTCGGCGCGGCCCGGCTGGGCGCCGCCACCACCACGGCCAACCCGTTCTGCACGCCGCACGAGATCCACCGCCAGGCGAGCGCGGCCGGGGCGCGGCTGATCGTCACCGAGGCCTGCGCCGTCGACAAGGTGCGCGCCTTCGCCGCCGAGCGCGGGATCCCCGTGGTCACCGTCGACGGCCCGGCCTCGGACGACGGCGGCTGCCTCGCGTTCGACGACGCGCTGCTGCCCGCGGAGCCGCTCGCCGCCGACGAGCAGGTCGACCCCGACGACGTGGTGGCCCTCCCCTACTCGTCCGGCACCACGGGGCTCCCCAAGGGCGTCATGCTCACCCACCGCAGCCTCGTCACCAGCGTCGCGCAGCAGGTCAGCTCACTCCCCGCTACGCTTCCACCTCCATTGCCACTGGCTGGACCGAGCCGCGGATCCTTCGGGGCGATGGGGCGAGCTTCCCATTTACGTTTCCCGTGGCCTCGCTTTACGCTTTCCAGCTCGGGACGTTCCTTTCCTCATCACGCGCCTCTCCGTCGGCGCCGGAGCCAGCGACCAATTACTCCCCTGCTTAAAATAACGCCGCGCCATAAATTATTCGGATCGGATCTGATTCGACGGGCCGACGTGACCCACGTAGGGCCCGCCACGCACACGATCACATTTTTCAATTCAAACGTTGTCGATGCAAAAAAAGTAAAAGAGTTCAAATTGCACGACCACATTTTCAATTCAATTTTTTGACGTGAAAAAGGTTCAAATTTGCTGAACATTTGGTTTCTGAATTTTGTTGTGTGTGTGCAGGTGGACGGGGAGAACCCGAACTTGTACTTCGGCGCGTCGGACGTGCTGCTGTGCGTGCTGCCGCTGTTCCACATCTACTCGCTCAACTCGGTGCTGCTGGCGGGGCTGCGCGCCGGGTGCGCGATCGTGATCATGCGCAAGTTCGACCACGGCGCGCTGGTGCGCCTGGTGCGCGCGCACGCGGTCACCGTGGCGCCCTTCGTGCCGCCCATCGTCGTCGAGATCGCCAAGAGCGACCGGGTGACGGCGGCCGACCTGGCGTCCATCCGCATGGTCATGTCCGGCGCCGCGCCCATGGGCAAGGACCTCCAGGACGCGTTCATGGCCAAGATCCCCAACGCCGTGCTCGGGCAGGTTCGAACCCATATCCGATGATTCCTTGCTTGCTTGGTTATCTGGCACTGTGGAGTGTTTTGGAGGGCGAGTGAGCCTCGAAAGATCAATGGTTGTTGGGGGCATCGGGGAGGCGATTGGGATGGGTTGGGCGGTGGTGGCCCGGCGTGCGAGCCAAGGTCGCAGTATTGGTGGGTGGGTGGCATGGTGGCGTCGTGCTTTTGGGTGCGGGATATGGCGACATCCCAACCTTTACGCTTCGTGACGGCTTCGTCCGAACTGAACCGAGCGCACGCCACACCCATGATCCCGGCGGGCGGGTTGCCGTCCCTACAAGCCAGCCAGCGTTTTCTATAATGCCAACCGCCAAGCGTCAGACTTTTGGGTCGACAAGTCGCTCTCGTCACGGATTGTTCTCGGCCTTCTGAATCTTTTTTGCAATGTATATTCGCAGGGGTACGGGATGACGGAGGCCGGGCCGGTGCTGTCCATGTGCCTGGCGTTCGCCAAGGAGCCGTTCGGGGTCAAGTCGGGGTCGTGCGGCACGGTGGTGCGCAACGCGGAGCTCAAGATCGTGGACCCCGACACCGGCGCCTCCCTCGGCCGCAACCTGCCGGGGGAGATCTGCATCCGCGGCAACCAGATCATGAAAGGTACGTGCCGCTCATCCGAACCACCCTCCAACAAAACAAAACAGGTTTACTCATTTCTCGAACAAAATGTCCAACCAAAAATAGCACAGTGCCGCCATGTCTGGTCACCGCTCAGGAGTGGCAAACGATGTGGACGGCACGACGATCCACTGTTCCATGGCCAGCTGATTAGGTGAGTGGTTGGCGGCGACTAGGCCGGCATCGGTAGCTCGTGAGCAGGTGCTGTGCTGCTACAGTAGTTTGGTGATCGGTTCGGGCAGCTGCGGGGCTCGAATTATTGGCCACGCCTAGCTAGGGCAACTGCACCCACATCATGCTGCGTTTTCCGATCACCGGCAGCTCAGTCACCTGCACGCATGTGTGCCCGTGTTCCGTCCACGTCCGGCACGTACGTTTGGCCACTAGCTAGCCAGCGAACGGACGGACGGCTAGGCTAATCTGAGTGATCAGTAGCTGCACGGACCAGAGCTTCTTCCACCTTCTGCCCACCAGATGCTCGGTGCACCGGCCGGTCGGTCTCCAGTTAGGTGCGTAGCTGGTGACCGGTGAGCCCACTCGATCCAACCTAACACGTCTCCTTCTAGTCCTCCGCAACTGTTGGCAAATCATCGTCGGCTGGCCCATCGACGGCGACGGCGTGCGTCAGCCGATGAGCCGGCGGCATCCCCTTGGCTCCAGCGGCAGCATGCACATCCTGACTGACTGCTCTGCCACCGCCGCGCTAGCTATCGTCGCACGCACTGGCGCTTCACAAGTCAATAATGGAGTGCGCTGAACTGAAGGCTGAGGGCTGAGGCCATACGCATCTCTCAGATTCAGATGTACTTGCACCGCTTGGGCATTGGCGACAAGGAACCAAGCCGGCGGATGCGCGAGCGTCTCCAAAGCCTGGCCTTGGCATCTTGCCGCATGTGTCGTTCAGAGCGTCAGCCACCGTTTTCACCGAGTTTTCGGATAACCAGTTCATTTTCTTTGCTCTGCATTCAAGAGAAGCAGAGAGCTAGCTATTTTTTGGCCACCAGCCTTTGAGCCTGGCCCATCATGAGAGCTAGCTGTTTTTTGGCCGCCACTTATGGCTGGGGCTTCCACATAATACTAATGTAATACCGGTTGATATACCAACTCATGAATAAAGCCTAGCTGATTTTGCTCAAAAAAATAAAGATAAGATCTTGTTTTCCAGGAAGAAATGGGATTTTTTTAGGTGCCGCCAATTGGTCTGAACTCCTCCATGGTCCAGCATTTTTGTTTTAGCTATACTACAAGGCCGCACAATCACACGTCGAAGGTTCCAGATTAAGTTGCAGGGCACGATGGCTACATGTACATGCGGTTCCAGCAGTGCAACCAGGCCTCTGAGTAGTACCGCAAAGAATCAAACTTGGCATCATCTTCTAGATGGCCCATACATACTTTGTATAGCTTGCACTCATTGATGCAGCATGCTGGCCATGTGAAGAATCCACAACAAACTCCCATATGCATGACCAGTTATCTTTGCTTGAAAGTCTATGCTTACATTTTTGGGGGAAATGGCCAAGCTTAGGTCTATCATTAACATGAAAAAACAAAGCCTGCCTTTCTGCTCGTTTTTAATAGTTACAAGTAGTACCAAATTGTTTGACCTAGCACATGTGGTGAGGTGGAGATGTTTAGACTTGGCGTATGGATACCTTATACCTTGTACCATGAACGATTGGATACGTTGTGGCAACAGGCTGTCCTGTGGGCTGTAGCCACCCATGATTGCATACAACCACACACGATGGCAACTGGATGGGAATGTTGATGATTCCTAATTTTGTCCATTTCCTATGTATGCCCCTTCATGCTCTGAAACTAGTAAGGGCACAAGAAGCATTTCCTCACTTCACTAATACATGAGAGTTTGAAAACCATCTAAATACGTCTAGAATTTGGATATGATCAGTATATCGCTTTCACAGACAGCTGGATGTGTGTCCAGCGACTACGACATTGAAGAAATATTCTTCTCTTTTTTCAAAACAATATATGTACTCTCCCAAAAAGATACATGTACAGCGCACTCTAGATTGAAAATAAATGGATAAGAACTATTACCAGGTACTA
Source organism: Aegilops umbellulata (assembly GCA_032464435.1). NCBI lineage: Eukaryota > Viridiplantae > Streptophyta > Magnoliopsida > Poales > Poaceae > Aegilops > Aegilops umbellulata. The sequence continues at coordinate 417,567,484 of CP136059.1, forward strand.
GCATGTCTACCAAGTTTCAAACCTGAAGTTGAGATTCACTCCATTCAGTAGTGTTCTTACCAAAGATTCTAGCTATTTTCACTTGGACTGTGTCTGTACTTCATACCGGCCTCACATGCTTAGCCATTGATACATTTATTTGCGGTATAAAAAAAATCTTAATACGCAAAAAGGTGTTCAGAGATATCAACTCATGTAAATGACCGTAAATGACCAAGCCTATGATTGCAGGTTATCTAAATGATCCGGAGGCCACAAAGAACACCATTGACAAGGACGGCTGGCTGCATACTGGAGACATCGGTTATGTCGATGATGATGACGAGATCTTCATTGTCGACAGGCTCAAGGAGATAATCAAATACAAGGGTTTCCAAGTACCTCCTGCGGAACTCGAAGCCCTTCTCATCACACACGCCGAAATAAAGGATGCTGCTGTCGTATCGTAAGTTGATAGACTGTTCAAAGGGATTTAGGATCCATTTGGTTCATGTTCAAAAGTAGGTGATTAAATTTAGCTGGTCTTCAATTTTTGCAGGATGCAAGATGAACTTACTGGTGAGATTCCAGTTGCATTCATTGTGCGGATTGAAGGCTCTGAGATCAGCGAGAGCGAGATCAAGCAGTTCGTTGCAAAAGAGGTAATAACGAGTCATCCACTTTTCACATATTCATTTATGACGCACAAGTAGAGAAACAGACACAAACAGTACTTTTTTACAAAATTCTGAAGAGAGCATAATTTACAACATGTGATTTGTGAACTGTGAGGCATACAGGCCATCCAGCATGTTATTTTACAAGACTGAAGAGAGCATCAAATGTTTGCATTGGTTCATGTATCTTCACCAATTCAGTGCTGATGTGAGAGTTCAAAAACCTAATAAATTGTACAATGTTATTACAGGTTGTTTTCTACAAAAGGATCCACAAAGTATTCTTCGCGGACTCGGTTCCGAAGAGTCCTGCTGGCAAGATCCTCAGGAAGGACCTGAGAGCAAAGCTTGCTGCAGGCATCCCAGGCAGTGGAAGCACACAATCCAAAAGCTGAGTCCCATCTTACACACACTCACACACACACTCCTCTGTCCAAAATCATGTAATGTTGTCGATGAAATGGCAATAATATTATTATTACATATAGAAGGGCTGGCTGGCACATGGTCGTCGATTCTTTCAATTAGATGGCTAAGTTATATGATTTGTTTGTTCGTTCGATGATGTGTATCCTGTCATGTATAGATACCGAACTCTTTTTGACAACAAAGGCTGATTATAATGTATACCGCTTATGATTTATATCACAAATTGAATTAAACTCATTTGTTCTAGTGGATGGGCCGTTTCGGGGTTCGAGTGGTTGCTGCTCTTATTATTTTTTCTCCCAGTCTTATAGAATAATAGAAGGACTTTATTTCCGGATCGGGATTTCTCTTTCACGGATAAAATTGATCTTCTCCCAGAAAAACAACATATTCTGCTCAATTTTCACACAGCACGGTGGTGTCCAACTATAAGCAGTGTTGGATTGTTGGATGATGCCTGATCAAAATCAGTCCAGACGAACTGAGTGAATTTCATTGGAATCAGTATGTTTATTGCGCGAATGAGACAGTTTTGCAGGGACTTTTTTCCACTCTTTTTTTTTTGCGAGTAGAACACTTGTATTACTCAATCACCAACATGATTACAATCAGCTAAAGACAGCTCAACGGCTCCTTGGGGGTCCAGAACCCAACCAAGTCATCAGTTTCACCTTCTAAACGGAGTAGGCACGTCCTGAACGCATGGACATCGGCACCCACTTAAAAAAACATTTTAAGTATGTTTTAAAAAGTCAAAAAGTTCAAAAGAACATTTCACGCATACATGTTCGCAAATCTGTGTGCGCGTCACAAAGTTTTTTGAAAAAAAATGTCTTTTTTGTTTTGCCTCCGCAAAAAAAGAAAATTTTAAGTGCTTTTAAATAGCGTTCCATGAGACAATTTTTTGCCTTTTTTGCAAAGGCCACAACTAATATTATTTTGTTCATGAAACTTTATGCACGCACATAGAACATGGAGACATACCCGTGCAACCCCTTTTTCAGATTTTTTTAGTATTTAAAAATGTGTTTGTCAAAGTGGGTTCATCCATGCACTTCCCCTTCTAAATGAGCATAATTAGCTAAAACAATTGCTTGTCTTTATTGTGGGATCGACTGATACGAGTAATACTGGTTCCACGAAGGCTCATAAGTTGCTGGAGGAGGTTACACGGTCTATGAACAATACACGGAGAATACATACATACAAACACACTGATACTGCAGTACACAGTCACGTCTTCTTACACTAGTTTTCTTTAGAGCAGTCTTCTCACACAGTAGCAACATAACGAAACAGAAGAGAAGCCCAAGAAGAAGTAGTCACTTGGGCGTAGCCGGGTCGAGTGTCTCTCTTGCGGCCCAATAGCACTAGCTAGCCGCTCATCGGAGGCCACCTGCTGGGGTCGATGGGCCGGGCCGCCTACTTCGTGGAGGAGGAGCGGTGCGGGTGCGGGTGCGGGCGGGAGAGCGAGGGGTAGAGGCGGAAGAGGTTGCGGGCGGAGAGCGCGGAGAGCACGGCGGTGCCGACGGCGGCGAGCCCGCCGCAGACGAGGCTCCCGGCGACCTGCTGGCAGAAGCGGGTGAAGATGTTGCAGACCTTGTTCCACTGCAGCGCCTGCGCGCCGTCCAGCGCGATCAGGCACGCCTGCGCCGCCGCCACCGTCGCCGCGAACGTCACGTACGCGCACCCCTGCACAACGCACGTCATCAGGCACACACATACAGTCAATCTTACGTGTTTTTCAGATCATAATGCCATTAGATTAACTCGATGAATGCCTTTTGACACTGTTAGACAGTAGCAAGTTAAGCAGTTAACCTGCCGAAATATATCCTGGAATAATCACAGCAGCTAACTCATAAATTTGTGCCAAAAATGGTCAATTTGGCAAGCCATATCTCAGAAGCGAAATGAGCAAACATCTCTTAAATTTGTGGGCTAAACCCACCCACCCATATGACCATATGCTGCGGACTGAGTGGATGTAGTCTGCCTCATTTATTATTTGCGTTCTAGTACTGTGTATGCCTAGGTTGCTTTCGGGGCTTTTTAAACAAAACTTAGTAATAATTGTGTGTTTGTTTCTACTCGTGTCGTGAAAAATCAGAAGAGTTCTAGTGCTACAAGTTCTTTGATTGTTACCGTGTTACGAATGCATGGTAACATCAAGGAAAAAAATAGCGCTCTATACAAAATAGTGCCGTCACTTAAAATACACTATTAACGTGCTATAGCGTTACCACATGTCATATGTGGTAAGCTAACTAAAAACCCCCCAAAAAAACGTGCTATAGCGTTGCTATTAACGAGACATTGTACAGTGATTTGTTTAGCGAGCCAATCTTCTACACGCTATAGTATGCTATTTTTTCAGTGGGTAACATCCTACAAAGTTGTGAATTTATCGGGAAACAATTGAGTGTGTCAATAAGAAATTTGTCTACAACCCCATAAAATTTAGAAATCCAAATTAGTTTTCAATTGAGAGAAACAGAAAAAAGACAATTCTAGGTATATACACAGTATCAAAAAGACAAAACACGGATAAACTAAAATGTTGGACACTATTGATAACTAAAGTTGCATAGCTGGTTGCTCCAATCTTGACACGACAACAAATATGCTATCTACCAGCAGTGTTCTAGAAAGAAACAATAAATAGTTAGTTTAGTTTATCTGAAACGCGCATGGTTCTAGACTGGCCTGATTTATCCACATACAGTGTTCTAGAAAGAGACTATAAACCGCGGAGTACTTCCTCTGTAAAGAGATATAAGAGCATTTAGATCATTAATGTAAGAGCATTTAGATCACTATTTTAGAAATAAAAGAGTAATCTAAATGATCTTATATTTCTTTACGGAGGGTACTTTATATAAAAGAAAATGGAGAGCTTGTAGACTTTGACTCTATTTATTATAAGTAAAAGAGATTATCGGCATGCATGGCACATGAAACTTGAATTTTCTAAATCATCTGCACATAATTGGATGGACATGCATGTGCAGCACCAGGCCAGGCACTTGGAGCTTAATGCGCCGATCTTTTCCGACGGGGCACCAAAAATGATTTGGGATGGCCCTCGACGCACGCATTGATGGAAGCATGAATGAGAAGCAGCGGTGCAGCTGCAACCAACGCAGCAGTCCTGGTCTGATTTGCCAGTCCGGGAGGCCTGCCGTGAGGAGCTGACGGTGACGGCGAGATAGGAAGATGCCGGTTACCATTTGCCGGCCGTAGAATCGTTGTTATCACGACGGGACCGATCGATCACATGATAGCTCAGTGCTAACTGTTAATTATGCATAGCCTCTGAAAACTGTTTCCTATTCCTGTCGCGGAATTGAAGGTTGTTGGCCCGGTCGCCGTCGGGCGATCAATGAGCTGCCCAGTTAGTGCCTATCTTGTTTAATTCACCGGTGCTGATCGGAATTCATGCATGTTGTTGTGTGGTACTTCTGTTGATTAATTAGGCGCTGGACATAGAACGGGCTCTAGTATGTGTGGGGTGGAAATGAGCACAGTGAGACGCCAACGAAGTTCACTCAATTTCAATGATTTCAGCACGCTCTAAAAATATTTACCATCCAGTCAAAATATTTCAGCGGTCTCCTTAATACTCAGGAATTCAAATATTTTTTTGAGTTTGTCATATTTTGTTGAGTTTCAAGTGAATGCTTTGGCCATGAACCGAAATCGCTGAATTTCGGTTGTGGCTGAAATATTTCTGATGGAACCAAAGGTGACAGAGGGACTGGCCGGTCATGGATACTGGACTGGAGACTGTGCAGAAGGAACATTCAAGGGCGCCTGTGTGTGCTACGGTGGCCGGAGGTGTGGGCAAAGTGATCGGAGCAGTACCTTGTCGAGGAGGAGGAAAGCCCAGGCCAGGGCCCTGCTGTTGCGGCAGGGGTTGTGGGCGAAGCGGCCGAGGTAGAGGCACCGGAGGAGGTGCAGCAGGTGGTACCCCGCCGCCGCGCCGGCCGCCGCCGCCAGCACCCTGCACGCACACACGTTACGCGCTCGATCGGTCACACGTACACTTACCATGGCCGTACGGCGCATACGCACTGAGTGCTAGCTAGCTTAGCTCACCAGAGGGCGTGGACGTCCTTGACGGTGGCCTTCTTCCGTATGAGCAGCACCGTCTCCGTCTGCGTGTCCAGCCCCATGAGCAGCGCCGACGCCGTCGCCAGCGCCGCGCACGCGCCCCGCATCAGCCCCTCCGCCCTCACCTCCGACGGCCTCCTCCTCCCCGCCTGCGCCGCGTCCATCGTCGCGCCCGGTCGGCCGGCCTCTGCGCGTGGTATGGAGCTAGTAAGCTGATGTCGTCTCGTCTCCAGCGCACGCACACGCCGTAGCGAACGAGGGGGGCTCACGGGAGTTTTATAGGCGCCGTGCACGGCGAGAGGGCGAGTGGGAAGCGTCTGCTCTAGGGAGTGTGCGATAGCTAGGCGAGAGCATGTGCGCACGGGTACGGCGGCGGGGTGACGTGCTCGATCGTGGCGGGGTGCGAGCGGTGCTCTGTGCGTGGGTTTAATGCACTGCGGTTAACGGGCTCTGACCGCCCAACCGATCGAGTACCGGATCGACAGGCAAAACGGCAGACAAGGCTGGGATAGGCCGTTAACTGAAATTGGACGCTCATGGTGCTACACCCTGTCAACGAATTAGATCATGCAATTTGCTTTTAGGACAAGAGTTCAAAGCACCAGGAGTACTAGAATTTGCTCTTAATGTGATGCTTTAGTCCTACAACTTGAAATTGGACCCTACCCAGTCCCTCAACTTGCATAAGATGTGCAAATTTGGTCCTGACGAATCAGAGAGCGCCATGTGGACGTGTGGGTGCATACCCGGTTAGCGCGTGCTCTTTTGCAAAGAGGCCCCTGGCGTTGCTGTGAATCAACCCGCACAGATGAGCACTTCTCTGATTCGTCAGGACCAAATTATCTGTGCGGGTTGGGTTGCCAAGAGTTCGTGCATGCATGGTCTAAGGCCAAACTGATGGTGCGCCTGGTCAATAGTAGGACCGGATCATCCATCATCCCGCGGTTTTGCCACGGATTGGTTCCGATCAGAGACGGTGATGAGCGTGCGGGATCCTTCTCGGCGGCTCTTGCGGTTTGGCGAGGTGGGGTGGGAGTCCTCCTCCCAGGCTCCAGTGGTGGCGCATTCAGGCAGTGGCCGGTGTGCTAGGGCTCCTACGGTGGCACTGCCGTTGCGGTTGGTCGCCGGATGTAGGCGGCTAGATCTGGGGCTTTGAAGGTGGTCGAGACAGTGCACAGGTTGTCGGGTGGATTTCTTGGGACGGATCCGAGTGAAAACTTGGTCTTCGGTCGTTGGCCAGAGCCGGTGATGACGATGCCCTTATCATCGTTTTCTTCATGAAGGCATCATCGAGGTACAAGTCCCAAACCCACCCAATACCTCCGGGGGAAACCCTAGATCAGTTGATCGGATGACGGCGGCATTCATGTGTCGTTACCCCTTGGGGGCGACATCCTTGGAGATGCACTCGGGCTAGAGGGACCAGCGGATGGCTTCTTCGGTGGAGCGGTGTTTCTTATTCATGGCGGTGGCTCTTGACGGCATGGAGCAGCGGAGGCTTGGCGTCAGATGTGTGGTGATAGACACGCGCAAGAGGTCGACGCTGTCTGGCGTCGTGGTGGCTTCGGCGACAACTAGACCGGGCAAGGTTGATGCAGCAATACAACTTTGAAGATGGATTGGTGGCAAGTGGCTGCGACGGCCTCATACCCGGCAGGCGTCCTGGTTGAGGAGCACGCCGGACTGGTGGGGGCCCATACCCGGCAAGCGTCCTGGTTGGGACCTCAGGTCTTAGATGTTAGGTCTGGCTGCGATGTCTGTTTGCTATTAGGCCCAGGCTATCAGCGCCCCTTCATCAATTGGATAGGTGTAGCGACAGATGTTGCTTAGACGGTGGCTTTAGTCTTACTGTTGTATGACTTTGTAAGGTCTTGTGAGAATAATTAATAAAGTGACAGCATGCATCGCCCAGATGCAGAGGCCGGGGGTCCTCCTCCTTTTCTAAAAAAACATATAGGAAGAAAGGGCGACGCTTAAAGTCGTTGGGGCCCTCAACCGTGAACGAGTTGACGAAGCCGTGCACGACAACCTGGATGCTCCAAGGCGGCACAAGCATGCTCCTTGGTGAGGCGCTCCGCTTTTGCCGCCTTCTCCTTGGTGAGCCGCTCAGACTCCTCAAGGCTGAGTCGCATGCCTTGGCATTTCTGCACCGGCAGTTGCGAGCGTCTGTCCCTGCCGTGGTCAAGGATCTGAGGGCAGAGCCGGGCAACAGGTGTAGATCTGCATGATCCACAGACAGACCGGGTAGATCCGGCCCGGGGAGCTGCCCCACCTCCGACTCAAGGATCCACGACCATGGGCTCGACAATGCTGGCACCAGCACTAGCGCCGCCTAGAGGAGTGGGATCGGAGGTGACGGCCACCAAGCGAAAGCAGACCGCTATGAACTGACCCCATCGTGTGTGCAGGAGGAGGAGCCCCGCCAGGCCACGGGGAGTGAACATAGGAGGAGGAACCCCGCCTGGCCACGGGAAGTGAACGGAGGAGGAGTCGCCCTTATCAACTCGCGACTGACGGAGGGCAACTCGGATGGCGAGCACCTCGTCTGGCTCCGCCATGAGGGCATCCTAATCATCGGGTTTGGCTTCGGGCGAGGCGCCACTGTTGGATCCGGCCATGGTCCGGCTAGGGATGGGGATCGGACGAGAAGAGTAAAGCGAAAGTTGCTAGGGTTTGATCTGAGCGGGGGTTTTGTGGGATTAAGATGAGCCAACGTGGTCTGGATCCTGCATGGTTGCCGTGTCCAAACGCTCCTATATCTGCCCAACGTATAGACATGATATAAGGGATACCAGACAACCCGATCATTTGACCTGGATTTAAGGGGTTCGGTTAGGTAGCAAATTTTATCCATGCAATATCTCACTTGTTCGGGAGGACGTTTAGGAAGAAAGCAGAGGAGATGCTCTACGGACCACACGCATATCACGAGCTAGAACAAACTACAAGGCTCGTGGCAGTAGAGCGTGCGTAGACGGCAACAACATATCACATGCTACAACCGTTAGAATTTACTACTGCACATCCATTACTGCCTCTCGTAGCTTCGCCCATTGCACATGATACCTCACTTTCAGAGAATTTATTTATCCCTTTCCGATCTTTCATCTTTGGTACCCAACAAATGCAGGCCCATGGTTTATCACCACTACATATGGGTTAACCGTGTAGGTAGTCCTGGCCATGGGCGGCCCGGCCCGACCTGCCCGGCCCGACGCTGCTCCCGGGCCGGGCTCGGGCCTAGATTTTAAGCCCGAAGGCCGGGCCAGGCCCGGGCCCATCGTTTTTGCATTTTCCTGAAGGACGGGCCGGGCCAGCCCGAAGCCCGACGGGCTTTTACGTGTTCGGGCCTGGCTCGGGCCAAAAAACAGGCCCGACGGCCGGGCCGGGCCGGGCTCGGGCCTGGGTTTTTTGCGACGGGCTTGGCTAGGCCCAGCCTGAAGCCCGGCCCGGCCCGAGGTATGGCCAGGTATACGTGTAGGTATTACTTCCTCCGTAAAAAACTAGTATAAAGTTTGTAAATTGTTGAGCCACAAGTGAGAAACTGTCCTTTTAAGGAGGGTTTCCCCCGGACATCTACATGAAGGATGCACAGAGCCACAAGTGAGAAACAGTTTGGGAGTGATATAAGTCAAGTAAAACTAAGCACTTCTCAAGTCTTCTAAATGAAAGCACTCGTCAGGTCACATCACAGATTAATGGTTCAGAAAAGACTAATCTAAAAAACGTGACTAGTTGAAATAAATCCACCACACCAGAGAGGCAGAGACTACTCAAATCTTTTGAGGGCTGGCTCTCCAGCGTCTTCTCCACTTGCAGACTTTATTACTGTGCCCTGAAACTTATCGATCAGCATGCATTCGTTGCAATCAGCGTACGTCAAGGAGCGCACGCACAGCACCACGAGCTAGAACGAACTGCAATGCTCGCAGCAGGGGAGCGTGCGTAGACGGCAACAGCAGAACAGTTACAGTACTGTTCGAATTTGCTACTAGTACTGCTACATCCATTACTGCCTGCCTAGCTTTGCCCTCTGCACAGGGCACTTCACTTTCAGATAGCAACCAGAGAATTCATTCATCCTTCCTTCCCGATCTCTGGCACCCAAACAAATTCAGCCGCATGGATTGTTAATAGCACTCCAGCCCTCCATGCACGTCTACTGCAGCCGTGTAGGCAGTACAGGTAAGTAATTTTTTGAGCTGATGAACTTGCATAATTCAGGGAAGGAATTTGGCACCTGATTGATCTTGGAGTACTATTCCCATTACCTTCAGAGAGTGCTGACATTTCTCCATGGCTTGGGCGATCTGGCGTATCTTGAGAATTGATGGAGCCTGGAAGTTAGGTGTATTTTTGTCTGTGTGGTGCGTCCAGAGACACTGTTATTATCCTAATTGATGGCGGAAACAGTGTTCAATTAGTGTGTCCTTTCGTATCATGAATGGTGGGTACAGTCGGTGTACGTGTTGATCAAGGGCTACGTTTCACCAACGGCCGTTGAGTTGGGACAAGCTTAAGGGTGGTACAATTGTTATTACTACAACATCATATCGCTCTTGAAGAGAAGAAGAGAGAGCAGGTGGCTGGTTTCTGGCCATGGATGAGATGGTATGAACAGTTGTTTTGCTTTGTTAAACTGTTGGTGATTCAAAACAACAGCCTTGGTTTTGCAGGTGATCTCTGTTTGCCCATGGCTGAACTGACAGCGCCTTCATTCATTCATTCATCCCCAAAGATGACAACCTTTTCTTTTCCATTGCGCTGAAGGAATACAAAAAAAAAACTCACAATAAGGGACAAATTCAGAAGGCAAGCTTACTGTAGCTAGATTTAGTGGCAAACAATCATGCTGCATGCATGTGAGCCATGTATTATTGTTATTTGAGAGTTAATTAAGGGCCCCTCCATTCATGGGGTGACGACTAGTACAGAGATGCATGCGTGTATATACACTTCACTTCGCTTACTCCTACAGTCCTACTTGTGCGAGCGGTCCCGTTACGGATGCAGTAACTCTGCACACCATACATAGTCAGCCAAGAACTATGCTTTGGTGCCTTAAGACACTTGCCTTTCTGTCTATGACATGTGGGCCCAATAGATGGCTGGTCCACACGTCAGTGACGCAAAGGCAGGTGCCTTTTAAGGCACCGAAGCTGCGTCCGTCAGCCAAGTACATACAATTATCGATTGGGAATTTCCTTGGCAGTCTACTTTAAAGTTAAAACTCTATATTTCTCCAAGCGTAGGTGCTCAGTTTTAGTAGTGTTGTACCAGTACTACACTGTTTGCAATCTTTTGGTCATGTTTTTATGTGGGGAATCTTTTGGTCTTGTTATTTTCAGCCATGCTGTTGGCGCGAAAACTATATATATATATATACTCCATCCGTCCGAAAAAGCTTTTGGTCTTGTTATTTTCAGCAATGTTGTTGGCGTGAAAACTATCAAATGGATGTATCTAGCATTAATTTGATATAGATACGTCCATTTAAGAGATAAGTTTTTTCGGACGGATAGAGTATACATTAATTAGATATCCATCAATTCCTGTGTATAGGCAGTTAGGCACGAGGGCGATTGAGCCGAATAGGTCATCCCTCTCTGACAGCTGAAGAAGCTAGCGAGCTCCGGCGGGAACAAATTGGTTGGCGAGCGGAGCTTAATTAGGTGCCACTTAATTTACTCCGGCCATCCTGAAGCGCGCGCGAGACCGGTGGAAGCATCAGGCATGGAGGGGCCAAACCAATCTGCGACCCCCTATAATCGAATTTTTTAAATGGCTTTTATCGCTCTGAAAGCGATGCGCCGATCGGCCGATCATCCGCGAGCGCGCGTTAATGCCGCGGCGGCCGGCGGTTGGTCGACGTACGGACCATCGGGCACGCCGCGCGCATCGCGTGGTCGACCGCGGTCCTGCGCCTGTGGCCGGAGGTGCATGGGCCACGCTACGTACAGTACTCCTACGTGCGTGCGTGTAGCTCGTTCGGCCACCGCTGGCGCTGGGCGCCGCATGGGAGACGAGTGCGCGCGTGCGTGCTGCTGGCATGCATGTCGATTATTTGTTTCGCGTGGAACATGTCTGCCATGAATGTGCAAACTAGCAGACTGCGTCGGCGCATGCACGGCAACCGCGAGATGGACGGATCAGCGTGCGTGCATGCATGCCTTGTGGATCACTCCATGTACTAACAATTCTATACAAAGCAAGGGCGCGCGAGATGGATGGATCAGTGAGACAAGTAACTTGCTTGGACATGGGACGTCGCCGGCGAGTTTGCACTAGGTGGGTACACGTGTTGCACGGGGATGGGAGGGGGAGTCCATGCATATATATACGCGAATAAAGTACGGAAGCAGCATTGCCAACATGTACGTAACAGACACTCGTGGCCAAGCTAGCCACGGCATGTGGGGAGGGGCTGTCAGGCTCAGACAGTCCTGGCCTTCTGGGCTCCTTCAGTGCCATTAGTGCGGCCACGTTAAGCAGGCAAGTTACGAAGCTAGCTCCCAGCTGCCATCGGCGCCATATAGCTTGCTGGTTGCCCGGTGCACTGCACTGCACGCACGCACGCACAGAGGAAAACACACTTGCGCGCGCCTTCCAGTTTCCAGATGCACGAGTACTACCAAGTCGTTTGGGGATCTCCGCGCCGTGCCTTTCCCTGATTGCCTCGCTCGCAGGCGCACGACGCAACCAACACGAAGAGGGCGGAAACAGGGGAAGGGAGCACGGTCAGTGGCAGAGGTGGCCGAGAGCGCGTGTCTCACCAGCCGGTCCCCAAGGACAAGGAGGCCAAGCCCCGATGGCGAAATGGAAGCAGCTGCCGGCCGCCTCTCGGCCTCTCTCATCAGAGTACAGAGGTGTTTGATTGACACGGCTACCCCCATTTGATGTATATATAGTCAGTAACTAATCGCCGTACGTCAAGCATCGTAACCGGCACTACCACAGAACAAAGCAATGCAAAAAAAAAAAAAAAACTCATGCTTTCCTCATGCATGCTCCTATCACTGTGCAGCATATACAGATTATCACATACTCTACTCTCTACAGTATTTACAGTGCATACCACTGGCAAAAACGTACGTACTAACCATGTGTTGTGTGCACTGGGTGAAGAGCATTAATACGGCGCACGCATGAATGCATAGTTAGAAAAGGAAATTTGTATCCAGGGTAGCAAAGTCATGAATTCGGCAGTCCTTTGTTAGGAAAACGCTTTATTCAGGTTATTAAACAAGGGTCCCTGCAAGTAATATCCACTTGCAAAAGACTTTCAGCATAGCTGTATGCCTGTATATCACTGTGCATATAGTCGGTAACTAATCGCAGTAGAGAATCCTAACTGGTAGTAGTACTCTGTCTGTAAAGAAATATAAAAGCGTTTAGTTGGAAGTATAAAGCAGTAATCATCCCGGGGAGACTATTCGCTATGAGAAATTGTGATGTCTAGGCAAGTTGTGCTATCTCTTTCCTCGTGCATATGCTATCACTGTACAATATATACACGTTACATATCGCTAGCAAAAAAAGTAGTAGCAGTTATAATACGATGCTTAGTGTTGGTGTTGGATAATGGGTAAAGCGTCTAAATCATAGGTATATATTGATATATGATGCAGTACATAGTTTGGGGTTGTTATAAACCAACTGCGGGAGAGACATACAAAGAGATAGAGATAGATACAAAGTTAAATAACTAACTATCTCTCAACTAGTTGCTATGAGATATCCTGGTGGCGCCCGTCCATGGTTGATGGTTAACACCCTCCCTTAATCTAAACTCCTCAAGTTTAGATTGCACTTGAATCCTTCAAACTATTGTGTAGCCAAAGCTTTTGTGAAACCATTTGTAGTTTGATCTCTGGAAGGAACAAACAGAATCTCCAACACCTTACTAGCAACCATTTCTATGACAAAGTGATAATCAATTTCAATGTGTTTGGTCCTTGCATGAAAAACATGATTAGCAAAAAGATATGGTGCACCAATGTTATCACACCAAATACATGGAGTTTATGTATGACATAGTCCAAGTTCCTTGAGTATAGACTTAACCCATATGATCTCTGCAGTGGCATTTGCCAATGCCTTATATTCTGCTTCGATACTTGATCTTCACATAGTTGCATGTTTCTTTGCACACCAAGAAATTAAGTTAGGTCCAAAGAAAATGGCAAAGCCTCCTGTGGACCTCCTGTCATCCAAGCAACCTGCCTAGTCAGAATCAGAGAAGACACTAACAGGAGTATAGGATGACTTGGTGAATGTTAGTCCAACACTTAAAGTGTGCTTCACATATCTCAGTATGTGTTTGGCAGCAGTCCAATGAGCTAAGATGGGTGCATGAAGAAACCGACACACTTTATTCACTGCAAAGGAAATATCAGGTCTGGTGAGTGTTAAGTACTGAAGTGCTCCCACCAAACTTCTGTATTTGATACCATCCTCTTGACCCAAGAGTCAAGAGATAGTTTTTCTAAACTAGACAATAGTGTTAATGAGGGTTTACAACTCTGCAAACCCTGCCTTGCTCAAAATATCGGTAGCATACTTTTCTTAAGAGAGATGAAGGGCACCATCTCTATTTTTATTTACCTCAATACCAAGGAAATACTTCAAATCTCCAAGATCTTTGAGAGCAAAATCTGAGTTCAAATCTTTCAAAAGAGTTCTAACTGCTTCATTAGAGGAACTAGTAACAATGATGTCATCAACATATATGAGGAAAACATAACGGTGGAAGACTTGTTGTAAATGAACAATGAAGTGTCAGATTTGGAGGGAAGAAAACCAAGAGCTTGCAACTTGAGACTCAAGCGGGAGTACCATGCCCGTGGAGCCTGTTTTAGCCCATAGAGAGATTTATCAAGCCTGCATATGTGAAATGGTTTATGCTGGTCTTCAAACCCAGGAGGTTGCTTCATATAGACTTACTCTTCCAGAACACCATAAAGAAACGCATTCTGCACGTCTAGCTGGCGAAGGCTCCATCCTCTAGACACAAAAATTGTGAAGGAGATGAGTTCTCCCTCCCCGGGCGACTTGCCCACCGCAGCGAGCTCATCGGAGAGAGATCTCATGTGCCCAAAGTAGGCCGAAGCTGACTGGGACCCCTTCTGCGCGTTGTTGAGAGATGCGTGTATGTTGTTGACGCACGACAAGGATACAATGGAGAACATGTTCGCCAACGCACCCTAGATCACATGTGATGTCTCAAGGGAGGCGACTTGGACAAGAACTTATTTGGATAGGTTTCAAAGGAGGTATGCAACTTTTTGCTGATCTAGAATAAGCCATGGGGATTAGGCAGGGTGTGGGGCAACCTGTTCCTTCCCTTCGGCGCCCTTGGATGTAATGGTTTTTGGAGGGTTCTTGGGTGGTCGGATCGAGATAGCCATAAAGGCCAGCGCCCATGATCTGGGATCTGGCCTGGGCACGCCATAGGACGTAGTTGTTGTGGGTGAGTGGCTCAGAGGTGTTGTTGTTCAAGCCAGAGAAGATGGCCAAGCTAGAGGAGGACATGGTTGCTGGGGTGATCAGTGGAAGCTAGGGCTTTGGCCGAGGGCGTCATGAGATCGATAGGAAGGAGATGAGAACAAGCTAGACGAGGTGGAAGAGTCCTGCTCTGTATACCATGTTGGATAATGGGTAAAGCCTCTCAATCACCATACATGGTGACCCGCATAGGTATATATTGATTTATGCTGCGATACATAGTTTGGGGTTGTTATAAACCAACCACATGAGAGATATACTAGGAGGAGATAGAGATAGCTACGAAGTTGAATATCTCCTAACTACTTGCTATGAGATATCATGGTGTTCTGGAAGAAACAGACCGAAGCTCCAACTCCTTATTAGTAACCCTTTCTCTAACAAATTGATAATCAATCTCAATGTGTTTTGTCCTTGCATGAAAAACAGGATTAGCAGAAAGATATGTTGCACCAATGTTATCACACCAAAGACATGTAGTTTGTGTATGACATAGTCCAAGTTCCTTGAGTATAGACTTAACCCATATGATCTCTGACGTAGCATTTGCCAATGCCTTATATTCTGCTTCGGTACTTGATCTTGACAAAGTTGCATGTTTCTTTGCACATCAAGAAATTAAGTTAGGTCCAAAGAAAATGGCAAAGCCTCCTGTGGACCTCCTATCATCCAAGCAACCTGCCCAGTCAGAATCAGAGAAGGCACAAACAAGAGTAGAGGATGACTTGATGAATGTTAGTCCAACACCTAAAGTGTGCTTCACATATCTCAGTATCCGTTTGGCACCGTCCAATGAGCTGAGGTGGGTGCATGAAGAAACTGACACACTTTACTCACTACAAAG
Source organism: Aegilops umbellulata (assembly GCA_032464435.1). Classification (NCBI taxonomy): domain Eukaryota; kingdom Viridiplantae; phylum Streptophyta; class Magnoliopsida; order Poales; family Poaceae; genus Aegilops; species Aegilops umbellulata. Next base: position 417,583,030 of record CP136059.1, read on the forward strand.
GAATATCAGGTCTAGTGAGTGTTAAGTACTGAAGTGCTCCCACCAAACATCTGTATTTGGTACCATCCTCTTGACCCAAGAGTAAACCCTCTTCAAGAAATAGTTTTTCTAAACTAGACAACGGTGTTAATGAGGGTTTACAACTCTGCAACCCTGCCTTGCTCAAAAGACGGGTTGCATACTTTTATTGAGAGAGATGAAGGGCACCATCTCCAGTTTTCTTTACCTCAATACCAAGGAAATAGTGCAAATCTCCAAGATCTTTTGAGAGAGAAATCTGAGTTCAAATCTTTCAAAAGAGTTGTGACTGCTTCATTAGAGGAACTGGTAACAATGATGTCATCAACATAAATGAGGGAAAAAATAACTGTGGAAGACTTGTTATAAATGAACAATGAAGTGTCAGATTTGGAGGGAACAAAACCAAGATCTTGCAACTTGAGACTCAAGCATGAGTACCATGTCCGTGGAGCTTGTTTTAGCCCATAGAGAGATTTATCAAGCCTGCATATGTGAAATCATTTATGCTCGTCTTCAAACCCAGGAGGTTGCTTCCTATAGACTTCCTCTTCCAGAACACCATGAAGAAACACATTCTACACGTCTAGCTGGCGAAGGCTCCATCCTATGGACACAACAATGATGAAGGAGATGAGTTATCCCTCCCCGAGTGGCTTGCCCACCGCTGCGAGCTCGTCGGAGAGATATATCATGTGCCCAAAGTAGGCCGAAGATGATTGGGACCCCTTCTGCACGTTTGTGAGAGATGCTTGTATGTTGTTGATGCGCAACAAGGATACAACAGAGAACATGTTCGCCAATGCACCCTAGATTGCATGTGATGTCTCAAGGGAGGCGACTTGGACAAGAACTTCTTTGGATAGGTTTCAGAGGAGGTATGCAACTTTTTGCTGATCTTGAATAAGCCATGGGGAGTAGGCAAGGTATGGGGCAACCTGTTCCTTCCCTTCGGCATTCTTGGTTGTAATGGTTTTGGAGGGTTCTTGGGTGGTCTGACCGAGATAGCCTTAGAGGCCAACGCCCATGATCTGGGATCTGGCCTGGAGTAAGGGCATATTTATCCCTAAGGTGTTTTGGTGATTGATGACAATGCTTTTGAGGACTAATCGTGTGCCTTGAGTTTCATAGACATTTCATCACTAGGCACAAGACGGTTTGGTGCCCCTCGAAGATTATTGAAGATGGCGTTTTTCTACGTTTCTTTTTGGTGGATTTGAGTCGTAGGAAAGCCGTACTATTAAGAGGGGGTCCGCGTCGGAAAGGTTTGGGTGGAATCATCACGTACACGTTCCCTTCCTTGTCTCCACCTTTCCCTTGCACTCTGGATCATTCCCCGTTATCCTCTTTGCGTTTGTCCTGTTGCTGATGTGCTTGCGGTAGTACTGCTCCTCGGAGTGGTAGTACCGCAGGCACCTGCGATAGTACCGTTGCTCAGGGGCGGTACTACTGCGGGCGCCCACGGTAGTACCGCTCTTCTGGAGCCGTACTACCGTGTACCCAGGCCAAGTACCGCATCGTTGCGGTAGTAGGGGCGGATGTAATTTTTTACATCCATGCCTCGCGGTAGTACCGCGCCTCGTGCGCGGTCTGATCCAGCAGCCACGCGGTAGTACCGCGCCCCAGCGGTAGTACCGTGTCGGATTTTTGCACGTTGTATTTTTGAGCGGAAGTAGCACGGATGTAATTTTATTCATCCGTGCCCGTCCCATGCTAGGGTTTTCCTGCCTTGCGGTAGTACCATAAGGGGGAGCGGTAGTACCGCGCTCGCGGTAGTACTGCCCCCTGTCAGGCCTGCCCTAGCTCCTGCTGCTGCCGCGGTAGTACTGTGGTGCCCCACGGTAGTACCGCGCGGCCTTGCGGTAGTACCGCGTCTCCGGAGCGGTAGTACCATGTGTCGCGGGCTGGTTAAGTGGATAACGGTTGGATTTCGTCCACCACTATAAAAGGGTCGTCTCCTACCTCTAGTTGACTATCTCTTCCATCCCTAAGCTCCATTGTTGCTCCAAGCTCCATTTTCGCCCGATCTCACTCCCTAGCCAATCAAACTTGTTGATTTGCTCGGGAGTGGTTGAGAAGGACCCGATCTACACTTCCACCAAGAGAAATTTGATTCCCCCACTAATCCCTTGCGGATCTTGTTACTCTTGGGTGTTTGAGCACCCTAGACGGTTGAGGTCACCGCGAAGCCATAGTCCATTGTGGTGAAGCTTTGTGGTATCATTGGGAGCCTCCAATTGAGTTGTGGAGATTGCCCCAACCTTGTTTGTAAAGGTTCGGTCGCCACCTTCAAGGGCACCAATAGTGGATTCACGGCATCTCGCATTGTGTGAGGGCGTGAGGAGAATACGGTGGCCCTAGTGGCTTCTTGGGGAGCATTGTGCCTCCACACCGCTCCAACGGAGACGTACTTCCCCTCAAAGGGAAGGAACTTCGGTAACACATCCTCGTCCCCACCGACTCCACTCTTGGTTATCTCGCTCCTTTACTTGTGCAAGCTTAATTGTGTTGTATCTCTTGCTTGCTTGTGTTCTTATTGTTGTTGCATCATATAGGTTGCTCACCTAGTTGCATATCTAGACAACCTACTCTGATGCAAAGTTTAAATTGTTAAAGAAAAGCTAAAAATTGTTAGTTGCCTATTCACCCCCTCTAGTCAACCATATCGATCCTTTCAATTGGTATCAGAGCCTCGTCTCTTTTTAAGGACTTTATCGTCCAAAGAGTATGGTTGACATCGAAGACGATGTGGCGGAGCACTCCGGTGCAAATCCGATATCGTCTATGGGAGATGGGGGTAACTCGATCTCACGCGAGGAGTCCAATGTGGTGTTCGACACATTGAAAACCTCCATGACAACCGAGGTCAAAGACATGTTTAAGGAATTCTTAGAAGGGCTTAAACTTTCCACCGCACCCGTGAAAGTGGGTGATCCCGCCAACACGGTGACGGATGCTAACCCCGACAAGGGGGAAGCTACTAGTGAGAAAGCCCCTTTGTCTAGTGGTAAGAATGGCACCGGCATTTTTGCTCATGTGCAACCTCCACCCGTCTATGGTGGACCGATTCCCTCGACTCACTTGAATCATGCCGGTCCACCTCCCAAGATTGACAAAAAGGAGGATTTTGATTCTTGGGTCTATCGTTTTAAGCGTCATTTAAATCATGTGAACACTAACCTTTGGAGAATCATTGAAGAAGGTTTTTATCCACATGACCGAAGCAACTTCACTCCTAGAGAAGAGGTGGAGAATCAATTCAACGAGAATGATCTCTTCATCATCGAAGAAGCAATCCTTCCCGAAGATCTTCCGCATCTCCGGCCCTACTCTTTGGCCAAAGATGCTTGGCATAAAGTGGTGTCCCTCTATCGGGGAAGCGCAAGCATTCAACGTTCCAATTATGAAGTGGTACAAGATGAAGCCGATGAGTTTGCAGTGAAAGAAGATGAAGAACCTCGTGAGCTCTATCGGAGAGTCACCAAGCTCGTGGTCTATCTCCGGGATCATGGAAGTAAGGACACGGATGACAATTGGATCAAGCGCAAATTCCTCAAGGCAATGATGCCCGATCACAAAGCCATGTCCTCCGTCATCCATCAAAGGCCGGACTTGCACACCTTGTCCTCAAGTGATGTGTTGGATGAGTTTGTGGCTATGAGAATGCGGTGCTTCGCTCCCAAAGAGCAAAGAAGCCCAACCTCACATTGAAGGCCAAGGTTTGTGTCGAAGAAGAAGAAGAGGAGGAAGAAGAGGAGAGCAACCTCGAAGATACGAAGTGTGCCTATCATGAACACATGGCCCTTGCTTCAGGGCAATTTTGGAGCAAGAAGAACTCAAGGCCCAACTTCAACAAGAGCAACTCAAGTGGCGCAAAGGGCAAGCAACGAGTGAGGACTTGCTTCAATTGTGGCAATGTGAGTCACTTTGTTGCGGAGTGCCCTTATGAGAAGAGAGAAGACAATGGTGGCAAGCTCATCCGTAAGGACAAGGCCAAGTCTTTCCCCAACAAGAGCAACTTCACCAAGAAGACTCCTCACAAGGCATTGGTGGTACAAGAAGAGTACAATGAGGATGATGATGATGATGAAGATGGTGAGTCGGTTGCCATTGCAACGACTCCACGGGTGTCTCTCTTCGACTCACCAAATGAAAGCATCACCGCCAAGTGCCTCATGGCTAAAGCCACCAACAAGGTAACCCCCAACATCAAAACTACCATCATTAATCACCCTTCTTCGACGGGTAGCATTGATGAACATGAGGGAACTAATGTGGAGGAGAATGAGTTTGAGGCTTTTATGGGTAAACTCAAGGGTAAATCCAAGAGGCACTTTGTTGCTCTCTTGGAACAACTTGGTGAAGCCAATGACATGATTGAGGCTCATGAAGACACCATCTCTAAGATGGAGGGGCATAGTCGTGACTATGCCGATGAGATTTCGGATCTTTCCAATGCTCTTGAGGAAGAGCGTGCTCTTCGTTTGACTCTTGAGGAGTCATACAACGATGATCATGCTAAATTAAAGAAATATCTTGATCATGCTCTTGTTGTGTCTCGTGTGCTAAGCTCCGAGAAGGCAAAGCTTGGGGTTGATATTGCTAGACTCAAAGAGGAGTTTGACATTCTCGACAAGGCTCACAAAGTCTTGAAGGGTGTTCATGCCAGCCTCAAAGAGTCTCATGGTCAACTCCAAGTGAAGCTAACCAAGGAGAAAGCCACTTTTCCTCATATGGTGTTGATTGATAATGCAAATGCTACTAACCCTTGTTGTGAGCATGTGCATCTTGTTGAGGAGAATGCTAAGTTGAAGGAGCAACTTGAGAAAGGCCTTGTTACATGCATACAAGGTGAGAAGAACCTCAACGACCTTTTGAGCAATCAAAAGGAAGTTGTGGCCAAGGAGGGGATTGGGTTCGCACCCAAGCCCAAGAACAAGAAGAAAAATGATAAGACCAAACGACCTCCTCCTCTCAAGCAAACTTTTGTGAAAGAGGGAGAGGGTGCATTCAAGGAGAAGAAGAACAATGCGAAGGGTGGCGGTGTCAAGAAGGGCAATGCCACTCCTCCCAACAAAGCCGGCGACTTTAATCCTTCTTATGTGTTATGCCGTGCTAGTGATGGGCATGTTTATGCCAAATTTGTTGGTTCTCCTCATGAATACATTGAATGGTCTATTTGGGTTCCTAAGACCCTTGTTACTAAAATCAAAGGACCCATTACAAAATGGGTACCTAAAACCAAGCATTGATCTCTTGTAGGTGTTTGCTTCCGGTGGGGGATCATGGTTGCTCGATAGTGGAGCTACAAATCATATGACCGGAAGCAAGGACTTGGTGGTGGACGTGCACAAGATTCCATCTATGCCCACCAATGTCGAGTGGGATGATGCCTCGTCCTCTAAGGTATTGGGACTCGACAAGGTTGTCATTTCTCATGATCTCATGATCGAGAAGGTCATGCTTGTAGAGTCCCTTGCATACAATTTACTTTCCGTTCGTCCACTTGCAATAATGGGCTTTGCCACTTTCTTTGATATTGATACCGTGGCCCTCTTGTGGAGCAAGACTCTTAAAGTAGCCATTGTTGGGCATGTCGAGAACGGTCTATATGTGATTAACTTTTCGGAGCAACCCACTAAGACCGCGACATGCCTAATGGCTAAAGTTGACGTGGGATGGCTTTGGCATCGCCGTTTAGCCCATGTCAATATGAGATCTTTGCAAAGTCTTCTCAAGGGGGACCATGTCCGTGGACTAACGAATGTTAGTTTTGCTAAAGATCGCGCTTGCAGTGCTTGTATCGAAGGAAAGCTTCATGAGAAGGCTCACCATCCCACGACTATCATTTACTCGAAGAGGCCTTTGGAGCTCCTTCACTTGGATCTCTTTGGGCCTCCATCTTTTGATAGTCTTGGGGGTAGAAAGTATTGCTTGGTGATTGTAGATGATTATCAAGATATACTTGGGTGTATTTCTTCAAGAGGAAGAGCGAGACCCAACAAACCGTCATTGACTTTGCAAATTAAGCACAACGTCAACACAATGCAAAGATCTTGACGATAAGAAGTGACAATGGCATCGAGTTCAAGAACTACACCTTGGATGAGTTCCTTAGTGATGAGGAGATCAAGCATCAATATTCCGCACCCTATACCCCTTAACAAAACGGTGTCGCAGAGAGGAAGAACCGGACGTTGATGGATGCGGCAAGGACCATGATGGCGGAATTCAAGTCTCCATACAACTTTTGGGCCGAAGCCATCAACACCGCATGTCATGCATCCAATCGGCTCTACCTCCGCAAGGGCTTGAACAAGACTCCATATGAGATACTCACCGGTAAAAAGCCCAACCTCAAGTACTTTCGGGTGTTCGGGTGTAAGTGTTTCATTCTCAAGAAAGGTGTTCGGTTGTCTAAATTTGAGGCTCGAGCTTATGAGGGCATATTTGTTGGTTATGCTACAAACTCTCATGCTTACCGTGTCCTCAATAAATCCACGGGACTTATTGAGGAGACATGTAACGTGGAGTTTGATGAGAATAACGGCTCCCAAGTGGAGCAAAGTGGTACTTGTGATGTAGGTGATGAAATTCCTCCTCAAGCCATAAGAAGAATGGGTGTTGGTTTTATCCTACCCATTGAGGAACTCCTTGTGGCCGAAGGAGAAGGACAATGCTCCACTCAAGTGGAGCCATCACCAACCCAAGACCCACACGCTTCCGAAGAACAAAGTGAAGGCCCTCAACCTCATGAACAAGACCAAGGGCAAGATCATGCTCAAGAAGATGTTGACACACCAAGTGATGCCCAAGGTCAAGTTCTCTCTCCCGAGCAAGTTCAAGGCCAAGAACAAGCTCAAGACGGCGCTCAAGATAATAAAGTGACTGCTCCTCAACTCACAACTGAGGAGGAATTAGAGCGTCGTGCCGCCAAGATTGCTTCCAAGCTCTCCACCAAGGGTCATCTCATGAAGAATGTACTTGGAAGCATTCGAAAGGGGGTAAGCACTCGTAGAAAATTGGCAAACTATTGTGAACATCACGCGTTTGTCTCTTGTGTTGAACCCCAAAAGGTATATGAAGCACTCGAAGATCCGGATTGGCTTAATGCCATGCATGAAGAACTAAACAACTTCGAGTACAACAAGGTGTGGAGGTTGGTGCCAAGGCCAACGGGGAACCACAATGTCATTGGGACCAAGTGGATTTTCAAGAACAAGCAAGATGCTCATGGGATCATCATTCACAACGAGGCAAGATTTGTGGCACAAGGCTACTCCCAAGTCGAGGGTATCGACTACGGTGAAACCTTTGCTCCTGTTGCTCGTCTTGAATCCATTCGTTTGTTGATTGCTTATGCTTCCCATCACAACTTTAAGTTGCAACAAATGGATGTGAAGAGTGCTTTTCTTAATGGTCCTATTAATGAGTTGGTTTACGTCAAACAACCCCCCGGGTTCGAGGATCCCTACTTTCCCGATCATGTGTATCAACTCGATAAGGCACTCTATGGCCTTAAACAAGCCCCACGTGCGTGGTATGATCACCTTACCGAGTTGCTACAAGATCGCGGGTTTGAAGTTGGGCTAATTGATCCCACTCTTTTTACTAAGAAGGTCAAAGGGGAGTTGTTTGTGTGCCAACTATATGTTGATGACATCATCTTTGGTTCCCCTAACAAAGCCTTCAATGATGAATTTGCCGCACTAATGACCTCAAAGTTTAAGATGTCTTGCATGGGAGAGTTGAAGTTCTTTCTAGGTTTCGAAGTGAAGCAAAGAAGAGAAGGTACCTTCATCAACCAAGCTAAATACACTCAAGACATGCTCAAGAGATTCAAGCTAAGCGATGTCAAGCCGGCTTCCACTCCAATGCCTACCAAGTGCCAACTTGACATTGATCCCAATGGTAAAGCGGTGGATCAAAAGGTATATCGCTCCATGATTGGATCCTTGCTTTACCTTTGTGCATCTAGACCGGATATCATGTTGAGTGTGGGAATTTGTGCACGGTTTCAAGCCGCACCTAAGGAAAGCCACTTTGTGGCGGTCAAGCGAATCTTTCGATATTTGGCTCATACCCCAAACTTTGGCTTGTGGTACCCAAGAGGAGCAAACTTCAAGCTTGTAGGATATTCGGATTCCGATTGGGCGGGAGACAAAGTGGATAGGAAGTCCACTTCCGGAGGGTGCCAATTTCTTGGTTGCTCTCTAGTAAGTTGGTCTTCCAAAAAGCAAAGTTGTGTGTCTCTCTCGTCCACCGAAGCGGAGTATGTAGCGGCCGGTAGTTGTTGTGCACAACTCTTATGGATGAGGCAAACTTTAAAGGATTACGATGTCATTTGTGACAAAGTGCCTCTTTGGTGTGACAATGAAAGTGCCATCAAGATTTCTCTCAACCCGGCAACACTTCAAGACGAAGCATATTGAGATTCGGTATCACTTCATCCGGGATCACATTAGGCGAGGGGAGATCGAGCTCAACTACGTCAACACTCTTGATAACCTTGCAGATATATTCACGAAGCCTTTGGATGAAGCAAGATTTCGTGAGTTAAGGCATGAGCTAAATATCATTGATTCGAGCAATGTTACTTGAACCCTTGCACACCCCACCATACTCAACTTGTTGTCTTGTTTAGGTGTAGGCATGGACATAGGGGGAGTGTTGTTCTCTCAATGAACTCTCCCTCCCCCCTATTATGCATAAATCGATCAACTCTTTCACATTAGCCATTGTTGATGGCACTTGTGCTTCAAAGACGAGTTTTGGTCATGGGCCCAAGGATAATTCGTCGCGGTGCCATACCAATCAACTCAAACATAGGTGGCTCCGGCCACCGCCCTCTCTTCGGAGAGGTGGTGTCTCGTGGTTGTTCCCGTGTTGTCTTTTGCCTTCGTGCCCTAGTGCGTCTCGTGTTCTCTTTGTGTCTTGTTGCCTAGTAGTTCTCGTGCAAAGACCTATTTTTGTTTGTTTGAAATGTGCAACTTCCTGAGGTCACGGTACTACCGCGGCTAGCCACGGTACTACCGCATTGAGAGGGCACGGTACTACTGCACCTGCGTGGCAATAATTTTTTACTGCCGCCCAGGGGAGCGGTACCACCGCTCATGTGCGGAACTTCCACCGAGCGGTACTACCGTGATGACGCGCGGTACTACCGCGCCGCGAGTAGGCGCGGGGGTTATGACTTGGGCAGGGGAGTTCCAACTCCCCATACCCATTCTTTTGTCTATCTCTCCCCTCGTCTCTCTCTCTCCTGCTCACGAACGGCGCCAGAGGTCCTCGCCGGATCTCCATCTCCAGCCACTCTTCTCGGATTCCGACCGGTGGGATCGCTCCCCACCACTTCCTCTTGCCATGGAACAAGGTTTTTCCCCAAATCCCTCTCTTTCTTGGTCGTTCTTTCGCTTCTAGGTTTTTGGGGAGATGCATGTTGTTCTTAAGATTTTAGGCCAAATCTATGCAAGAGTAGGATTCGTGAGAGTCGTGTTGCGTAGGAATTATACTTGCTATACTGTCCTGAGATAGATTTTATCAACCATAGTACCGCCATAGTTTCGTGGCTTTTTCCTCAGATTTGAACTGGTTCGGGTACTACCGCCCAGCTCGAGCGGTACTACCGTGCGTCGGGTGCAGTACTAACGCACTTGCTGCGGCACTAAGACAGTACTACCGCCCCCCAGACCCGGTACTACCGTGACTTCGCACGGTACTACCGCGACTTGGAGCGGTACTAGTTTTTTAGTTCCGCAGCCTCTGGCAGTACTACCGTGGGATCACATCTTCCTCATGGCATTTCGCATGTATACTTCCTCAGTGTTTCTTTTGCCTTTGCCAAGGTCTTTGCATTGATCTTTTTTGCCTGTCATGTGTGTTTTGCGCTTTGTGTCTTAGGTGGTGGCTCTCGCCGTTCCAATCCCAGTCGTGACACTGGCTCCAAGCGTCTGCGCAATCAGGGTGAAGCTCCAGAGGGCTCCAATGCCCCCAAGCGTCATGTCAAGACCACCGCCAACAAGAACAAGGACCCCGTTTGGGGCATGGACGAGATACCCCTTGCCGAGTACATCCGTCTCAGATAGTTCAACCCGTCTGTCAATCCTCGTGCTATCATCAAAGGGTGTGAGTTGTTCTGGAACAAGCAGCAGAACCTCACTTATCTGGATGTCATCAAGAACAAGCAGAATACCTACGTGGAGGTTAAGTGGATCGACATGCATCACATGAGGAAGGAGAAGTTTCGTGAGTACTTTGGCAAGGCTCTGGACTTGGTGGAGCAGTTTGGCATTGAGCATGTGATCTCATTCCATCTGGACTTTGACCTTGAGCTTGTGTGTCAGATCTTTGCTTCTGTGTACTTTCACCCTGGGGAGGAGCGGAGGATGACATGGATGACCAACGGCCGTCAGTTGACTGATACCTGGAAGGAGTTCATGGATCTGCTGCATGTTCCAGATGACGGGCTCAACACTCCTGTTGGCGTTCGTCCCCATGCCAATCCTGAGTCTGCGAACAAGAACAGGCTCCAGCAGTACTATGTTGAGAAGGTGCTTGCCAGTGGCAAGTCAGCTTGGGTGTTGAACTCTTTTCTGGACATCATGTATCGCATATTCCGCAACTCTCTGTTTCCGCGCATTGGCGACAAGGACAAGGTTCATGCATATATGGTGGATATGATGCTCATGTGCGAGGAGGCCCGGGTGTCTCAGACTCAGCCTCTGGATGTCTCACACATCATGTGGCGTGAGCTTCGGTTTGCGGTGTTCAACCGTAAGGTGCCTATCTATGGACCTTACCTGTTTCTGTTGATCTCCAGGACTTGGGAGAAGCTGTACCCTGCTGATGAGTTCCTTGCTCCTGACTGGATTCGCCATGAGTCTATCAGCCTCCGTGTCAAGCCCAACTGGGCCAACACTACTACTCATGCTGAGGCGTCTGCTGCTAGGAGGGCTGTTAGTGAGGAGGAGGCTAGAGCAGAGGGAGTTGCTGAGGACCGTGCTGCTAGGTCTTCCCAGAGTTCCTCTGAGCCCTCGTGGGCCAAGAAGCTGAAGGACAAGATGAAGTCTCTCTTCTGCATGCAAGCTAAGGGGCAGTACATGACCCACGTGGCCTCCAAGGAGGCTCGACGCCGTGACTTGCACATTCTGAGGGTCTTTGGAGAGGCTCAGTCTAGCGGTTCAGAGAGGGACATCACCCCAGAGGCCGAGTGGATGGCGAAGTAGGGCTACAAGTGGACTGATTCTGACGAGGACATCGAGGAGGACATCCCTGCCGCCGAGTCTGACAAGGAGCACTGCGATGATTTCCCCGCTTGAGCCACCCCGAGTGTGTAGGTGTCCTCTCTGCCTTTTTGGCGTCTCGATGCCAAAGGGGGAGAGAGTGTAGGGATTTTCTCGTGTTTGTGTGTTTGTCGTTCGTTTGGACCTCGTTTCGTTTGCTTTGGTTTGGTTTGAGACTTATCCTTCATATGGTGTAAGACATATGCACTCTATCCTATCTTAGCTAGCTTATGTTATAGTGTGCTACCTATGTGTTATGCTCTGGTTTAGTTGCGTAGCCTTATCATTGCTAGTTATGCCTTGTGTCGGTGTCAAAACCGGCGGATCTCGGGTAGGGGGTCCCGAACTGTGCGTCAAGGCCGGATGGTAACAGGAGACAAGGGACACGATGTTTTTACCCAGGTTCGGGCCCTCTCGATGGAGGTAATACCCTACTCTGCTTGATTAATATTGATGATATGGGTAGTACAAGAGTAGATCTACCACGAGATCAAGGAGGCTAAACCCTAGAAGCTACCCTATGGTATGATTGTGTATGATGATGGTTCATCCTGCGGACTACAACCCTCTGGTTTATATAGACACCGGATAGGGTTAGGGTTACACAGAGTCGGTTACAATGGTAGGAGATCTTGAGTATCCGCATCGCCTAGCTTGCCTTCCACGCCAAGGAAAGTCCCATCCGGACACGGGACGAAGTCTTCAATCTTGTATCTTCATAGTCCAGGAGTCCGGCGAAGGTATAGTCCGGCTACCCGAACACCCCCTAATCCAGGACTCCCTCAGTAGCCCCTGAACCAGGCTTCAATGACGACGAGTCCGGCATGCAGATTGTCTTCGGCATTGCAAGGCGGGTTCCTCCTCCAAGTCCTTCATAGAAGATTGTAAACACCAAAAATAGTGTCCGGCTCTGCAAAATAAGTTTCCACATATTGCCATAGAGAGAATAATATTAACACAAATCAAATCTGCTGACGTATTCCGCAGTGCGTCATCACACTGCGGCCAAGCTCTTTATACAAATTGTTTTCACTTTTCCACCTCAGCGCGTTTAGCGAGGCGGTTTCCTTGGCACGTCTTGTCAAAGCAGAGATCGTGTGCCCCTTTTAACGGGATTCTCATCAATACGGACGTGGGTAACCCAACCGCGCCATTTACCACGACGCTTGGGAGGCAAGCGAGTTTTATTAGGTAGGTGGGGACGCATTACCGCATCCGCCCATATAAGGGGATAAGGATCCGCCTTTTTTACCTACGCCTTCTTCCTCCTTTGCCAATCCATCTCTCGCGCACTCAAGCTCCAGCGCCCAAGCCCGCTTTTCCCACCTCAACCTTCTCCAGCAATGTCCGGAGCGGGAGGCAAGTGGATGGTCTCCTCCGTTACGGAGGTTGAAGTAAAAAAGCTAAGGAAGGCCGGATACCTGTCCAAGGACATCCCGCACCGGCTTCCTGAGAAGGGGCAGCTTCTCCCCACCCCAAGGCCCCATGAGAGGGTAGTTTTCCTTCCCCACTTCCTCCGCGGACTGGGTTTTCCACTTCACCCATTCGTCCGGGGACTCATGTTCTACTAAGGCCTAGATTTCCACGATCTGGCCCCGAACTTCATCCTCAACATCTCGGCGTTTATCGTCGTGTGTGAGGCCTTCCTCCGCGTCCGCCCCCATTTCGGCCTTTGGCTCAAGACTTTCAACGTCAAGCCCAAGGTGGTGCGCGGCAGCCAAGCGGAGTGCGGAGGCGCTATGGCTGGCAAGATAGCTAACGTCCTCTGGTTCGAGGGCTCCTTTGTGGAGACCCTAAAGGGGTGGCAAGACGGGTGGTTTTACATCACCGAGCCACGCGATCCGGAATGGGTCGCGGCCCCCAAGTTCAGATCCGAACCCCCCATGCGGCTTATGTCCTGGAAAGAGACGGGCTTGTCGTGGGGCAACGAGGAAGAGGTGACCGGACTAAAGACCTGCATCCAGTCCCTGGTAGACAAGCCAATCCGGCTGGTCAATATAGTCCAGGTCATGCTCGTTCGTCTGATCCTCCCGTGCCAACAACGGGATTTCAATTTGTGGGAGTTCGACCGGCGCAGCATCGAACCCTCAACAGGCTCTTCGACACGTCGTATGAAGACGTCTGGAAGGTGCTAATCAAAGGCGCCGGGCCCCCCGCATCCGCTTCCGAGGACCGCGGATACAGCGCGCAGCGTCACGCTAGCGAGGTAAGCTATCTATACCTTTGACAGGATTTATTAAGCTCTTTTTCATAGATTAACTCTATGCGGGATCTACCCTCCCTCACCTTTGACAGGCTTGGCAGGCGATATCCGGACCAATTAACTGTCCGGCTCCCCTGCCCGAAGACCCAGCCCCAGCTCTCCTAGTGAAGCTGCTGACTCCGGCACCTTATGTGGTGCCGGAGAGGAAGGTCAAGAAGAAGAAGACCACCGGGACTCGAAAGAGTGCCCGTAACTTGGTGGTGTCGGACTCGTCATCTAACGAGTCCGAGGCGCCCTCCCCTCGTGAAAACGAGGAGGAGGAAGAAGAAAGCTCCCCCCCCCCAGCGGAGGGAGAGAGAAGAAGAAGGCCACCCCATCAGGGGAGGCCGAGGGGTCTAGGAAAAGGAAGACCCCTCCGCCGGACTACTCCCATGACGCCGAAGAGAGTGGAGAGGAGTGGCCGAACCGGGCCAAGCTTCCGGCGAAATCGTAAGTATTCGTATACCAGAGTAACTCATGATATTCCTAGGTTGTTCAGCTTTCCATAATGCCAAACATAATTGTGCAGCCCGCCCCGGGCCGAACTCGACGATTCATCGAGCGGCTCCCTGGATTCGTCGGACGTGAACTCAGTTCCGCCCGCTGTCTCCCCCCGCACTGCAGACGACGCCGAAGTGGCGTCGCAACGAGCTCCAGGGCAGGAGGAGGTGGTCCTGGAGGAGCCGAAAGGCGACCTCCCGGACCCCAGGAATAAAGGGGAGAAGACCCCCAGGGCTCCGAGTCCGGCTTTGTGCTGGACGCCGCGCCGGACTCTTCAACAGTTCCGGTCCGCGGTAGGCGAACTCCTTCCAGGAGGAGCAAGCCTTCTGAGCCGGCGGCCTCCGTCCAACCGGAGGTGCCGGACAATCTGCTGGAGGTGCTTGACGGCGCCTCCATCGACGAGGAACACCGTACTATTATGAGTACGGTGATCCAAAGGGTTCAGTCCGCCAAGAGCGGACTGACTGAAGCTTGCTCTAGCCTTCTAACAGGCTTCGAGGTAAGTAAAAATATGTCAAAATATTACCGCATCGACAGTAGCCCCTGATGCTCTGTTTGGCGTTCGGAAAGAAAACCCGAATAGAGGATCTATTTATTTTCGCAGGAGTCTAACAATAAAGAGTCAATATGTGTATGTAGGCTTCGCTGCTATCCACCGCCGCACTGACTGCACAGGTGGATGTCCTAAAAAAGGACCTCGGGCGGACAGAGCAAGAGCTCGACCTTGCCAAACGGCATCTCGAGGAAAAAGAAGGTAAGAAATACCCTACAGAAAAAGGTGCCTATAGAGAGGTGTGATTGCAAAGAATAACAGGATCGTACTGCTTATTGTAGGGGCCACAACTGAGGTGGCGACCCTCAAGCAGGCGCTATCTGAGGCCGAAAAGAAAACGGCCGAGGAGCGCACCGAGCGAGAAAGACTTGGGGCTCAGGTTGGCGAGGTGCAGCAAGAGCTGCAGGCTCTCATGAAAAAACATGAGAGTTTGGAGCTTGAGTCAAAGGCGCGAGCATCCGAGCTCGCGTCCGCCCTTGAGACCACCAAGGGTGCCAAGGCCGAAGCCCAAAAGGCCCTCCAAGAGTTGAAGGAGATGAAAAAGATAGCAGCGGGTAAGGCATTCTTAATGCAAAGTAGAAATATAAAAGTAAACTACTTGTCACTTACCTGAATCCGGAGTTCTCCAGGGGCGTTCGCAGATCTTCCCCGCAGCGTATCCGACGCCGCCGCATTCTACCGAGCTAAAGAGGGCAGCTCGACGGAGAGTGTGTTCTGGTCTCAGTATTCCGAGGCCGGACACCCTATGCCCTTGAGCGACCAGCTGAAACAGCTGGCCGAGCTCCACAAGGCGGCCGAACAAGCCATGAAGGGCTTCATAGTTCGGCTGTGGCCCGGAGAGGCCCTGCCCGGGAGCTACTTCGGGCTGGTGCGGCGGCTGGTGGGGGCCTGTCCGAGGCTTGAGGTCATCAAGCGTTCCGTCTGCATCGAAGGTGCCCGGAGGGCCCTTGCTCGTGCAAAGGTGCACTGGGGTAAGCTTGACGGTGAGAAGCTGGTGAAGGACGGGTCGCCGCAGGGGAAGGAGCATCGCAAGCCCGAGAACTACTACAAGGATGTTCTTGCGGGTGCCCGCCTTATTGCGGATGAATGTACCAAAGATATAATTTTTGAATGAACTCGCTCGTGTTTATCCTGTGCGCTGAAAACTTGTTCATATGCGCTAAGCAATGCTTATTGAATTTAAAATATTATTTTCTGTGCGGCCGTTTATCAAAAATTGAGAGATGGCCAGTCGTCGGCTTCTGCCCCCATGCCGCTAGTGCTGGGGTGTTCGGGATAAACCTGAGCGCTCTTTTTCCCATGGTTGGGTCCTTCGAGGGAGGCGCTCAGCACAACGAACCAGGCAATCGGACTATAATGCTTGAACACTCTCACTTAGACATAGAATTTTATAATTTTAAATTTCGGCGAAGCCCCTAGTTCGGAAGACCGAATTCGGGGCACTATCCACGCCTTTGGCCGGACAAAGCCAGCTCCTCGCTCGAAGCGGCATAAGTCTTTAGGGACTCGAAAAACCTCTCGAACAGCGACCGGTCTCTCGCCTTATCATGACAGTCAGTTTTAGCTTTCTCCACTGAGGTGCTTAACCCAGCTGAACCGGGGCACAATCGCAGTGGTTCTCCTAGTGCTACCTTAGCCGATATAGCGGAACGTAAGGCACCAAAATATAGGAGCTGGGCAAACCCAACTATTGACCCAAATCATGATTCGGAGCCGATGCATATAGTGTTATAAGTTCGGGGTGCCGCACTTGTGAAAGTGTACGGACTTCTCACACCAGATCGAAGGGTACTGAAGCCCCTGGCGTGTTTGCCGTACCATGGTGTACGGGTGCGATCATGTTATTTAATAAACATATATATTAAAAGAGGATAATGCAAAAAATAGACAAAAAGCTATGCATTGTTTATAAAGAGGCTATTTATCAAAGCCGGACGATACAAGTAGTGCGATAAGCAAAGAGATATTAGACTATTTAACATGTCCTGACCAGGGTCAGGCCGCGGAATTGTATTCAAAACAGATATACCGCTCGTAATAGAGACCACCTGGGAGTTCCATAATGCGGCGTAGCTTTGTCTGCTTCCCTGGATCTTGCATCGTTTGTGTGGCAGTCGAATTGCCAAACAGGTCGTCCAAAGTGTGAAGTCCTGAAAGTAAAAAAAAGAATCCGGCAGCCCCTAGTACGTTTTAAGCCGTACTTCGGGCATGCCGTTACTGTGCCCCTTCCCCTGTGCCCATGGTATTTCAAGGGCGTAATTATGTACGCGAGGTACTAGCTTCGCTATGTCGCGATGGCTGGGGTTGGGGCCGCATTGCTACGCCTGCTCAGAACGTGCCAGGCGGTCTTGTTGTAGGTTACTCCGGGCGCGCTTGGCAGTGTCTGGCTTTTTAACGGCCGGACTGGAGAGTTGCCTAAAAAGGCTGCTTTGTACTTCCGCTGTGAGAGCCGCCGTGTGCTCCTCCGTACGGAGGGAGCGTTCGGTGTTTCCGTTGACCGTGATTACTCCTCGAGGGCCTGGCATCTTGAGCTTGAGATATGCGTAGTGCGGCACCGCATTGAACTTTATGAATGTGGTTCGTCCGAGCAGGGCGTGATAGCCACTGCGAAACGGGACTATGTCGAAGATTAACTCTTCGCTTTGGAAGTTATCCGAAGATCCGAAGACCACATCAAGTGTTACGGAGCCTGTACAGTTGGCTTCTACACCTGGTATAACGCCTTTAAAGGTCATTTTTGTGGGCTTAATCCTTGAGGGATCTATGCCCATTTTCCGCACTGTATCCTGGTAAAGCAGGTTCAGGCTACTGCCGCCGTCCATGAGGGCTCTTGTGAGGTGAAAGCCGTCGATGATTGGGTCGAGAACCAATGCGGCAAAGCCGCCATGACGGATGCTAGTGGGGTGGTCCCTTCAATCAAAAGTGATCGGGCAGGAGGACCATGGGTTGAACTTTGGGGCGACTGGCTCCATCGCGTATACGTCCCGTAGCGCACGCTTCCGTTCCCTCTTGGGAATGTGGGTTGCGTATATCATGTTCACCGTCCGCACTTGTGGGGGAAACCCCTTCTGTCCATTGTTGTTCGGCAGCCTGGGCTCCTCCTCGTCGTCGCTATGCAGCCCCTTGTCTTTGTTTTCGTCTCTTAATTTGCCTGCCTGCTTGAACACCCAACAATCCCTGTTGGTGTGATTGGTTGGCCTTTCGGGGGTGCCATGGATCTGGCACAAGCGGTCGAGTATTCGGTCCAAACTGGATGGGCCCTGAGTATTCTTTTTAAATGGCCTTTTCCGCTGACCTGATTTATAGCCTCTGAATCCGGCGTTAACTGCCGTATCTTCATTGCTGTCGCTGCTAACGCGGCGCTTTTGCTTATTTTGACGTGTCCTGCCACTTTTGTCCTTGGTATCCGAATTACCAGGGTTCTTTGATAAGTTGTTGCTGCGAGCTAGCCATCTATCTTCGCCCGTGCAAAAGCGGGTCATGAGTGTCGTGAGGGCTGCCATAGATTTCGGCTTTTCCTGTCCCAGGTGCCGGGCAAGCCACTCTTTGCCGATGTTATGCTTGAAGGCTGCTAGGGCCTCTGCGTCCGGACAATCGACTATCTGGTTTTTCTTTGTTAGGAACCGTGTCCAGAATTGCCTGGCCGATTCCTCTGGGTGCTGAATTATGTGGCTTAGGTCGTCGGCATTCGGTGGTCGCACATAAGTGCCCTGGAAGTTATCGAGGAATGCGGCTTCCAGGTCCTCCCAAGAACCGATTGAGTCTGCTGGCAGGCTGTTAAGCCAATGCCGGGCCGGTCCTTTGAGTTTGAGCGGGAGGTATTTGATGGCGTGTAGATCATCGCCACGTGCCATGTGGATGTGAAGGAGATAATCCTCGATCCGCACCACCGGATCTGTTGTTCCATCGTATGATTCGATGTTTACGGGTTTGAAACTCTCTGGGATTTTATGATCCATTACTTCATCTGTGAAGCATAGTGGGTGTGCGGCGCCCCTGTATTGGGCCATGTCACGACGCAGCTCAGAGGAGCTATGTCTGTTGTGTTTGGCCCTGCCGGATTTGTTGTATCCGGAGTGAAGATCATCGTCACGTGTCGTAGGGCACCTGCGCGATCCGTAGATCGATCTTGTTTGCCTTGCCTTATCCTCCAGTACATCTCGCAGGTCTGGCGCATTTTCCCGTGCCTTAGTTGAGCGACATCAGGGCATGGCTTGTGTGGAGGGCCGAGAGGCCTCTCTGTCACGGCCGCGAGGTGGCCGGTCTGCCATGTCGTGCGCTGGTGATGTAGGCGCTTCCTCCTCTGATCGGGGTAGCGTCCTGCGCTTTGGGTAGCTCTTGGAGGGGCGTTCGAGTTCATACTCTTCAGCCGCAAGGACTTCAGTCCATCTATCAGCTAGCAGATCTTGATCAGCTCTAAGCTGTTGCTGCTTTTTCTTGACGCTGTTCGCCGTGGCTAAGAGCCTGCGTTTGAAACGCTCTTGTTCGGCGGGGTCTGATGGTACGACGAATTCGTCGTCATCGAGGCTAGCCTCGTCTTCGGAGGGAGGCATATAGTTATCGTCCTCAACCTCTCGGTTTGCCGCTCTCTCATGAGGGCTGGCTTCTCCATCTTCCTACGCCGAATCTTGCTGGGGAGGGTATTCTTCGGCGCTATCCGGGGTATTATTATCTCTGGTGCCGGAATCATCATTTTTGCTTTGGCGGGATTTAGAGCGGCGCCGCCAACGTCGGCGCTTTGGCTGTTTCTTGGAGGTGTCATCCCCCGTTGTTCCATCGCCATCTCCATCTTTTGGAGTATCCACCATATATACGTAATATGATGAGGTGGCCGTCCAGCGCCCTACAGGTGCTGGTTCCTGTTCGTCTCCTACCTCGTCGTCCATACCGTCGAAGTCTTCGAAGCCGAAGCCAAGCATGTCGGTTAAATCGTCGACAGTGGCTACCAAGTGGGTGGTGGGTGGGCTTTGAATTTCTTCATCGTCCGTATCCCATCCTCGCTGACCGTAGTCCGACCAGGGCTCTCCTGATAAAGAGAGAGACTTGAAAGAATTCAGGATGTCGCCAAAAGGCGAGTGCTGAAAGATGTCCGCGGCGGTGAACTCCATTATCGACGCCCAATCGGCTTCGACTGGCAGGGGCGCGGGGGGTTCGGAGTCCGGGGAGGAGTCCGGACCCTCGGGGTCACGGGTCACGCGGAGTGCGGGGCTGGCGTTCGGCTCGATCGCCTTTGAGATCGCAGCCCCCGAGGTGACGTCCAACCGCTCATCCTCAATTGGCGCAATAGGCTCCGAGTTAAGGGTCGGAACCGGTGCGTGTGCGGCCTCCAGGACACTGTTCGGAGGCAGAGCTAGATCATGCCCCTCGAGATAGTGCGGCGCGCTTGGCTGTGGCTCGAACCCGTCGAAGATCAAGTCTCCGCGGATATCAGCCGTGTAGTTTAAGCTTCCAAACCTGACTTGATGGCCAGGGCGTAGCTTTCGATCTGCTCCAGATGACCAAGCGAATTGGCCCGCAGAGCGAAGCCGCCGAAGATGAAGATATGTCCGGGGAGAAAGGTCTCACCCTGGACCTCGTCGTTGTTGATGAGAAGAGGAGCCATCGGGCCTAAAGGCGACGACACAAAGGAACTCTCAATGAAAGCACCAATGTCGGTGTCAAAACCGGCGGATCTCGGGTAGAGGGTCCCGAACTGTGCGTCAAGGTCGGATGGTAACAGGAGACAAGGGACACGATGTTTTTACCCAGGTTCGGGCCCTCTCGATGGAGGTAATACCCTACTCCTGCTTGATTAATATTGATGATATGGGTAGTACAAGAGTAGATCTACCACGAGATCAAGGAGGCTAAACCCTAGAAGCTAGCCTATGGTATGATTGTGTATGATGATGGTTCGTCCTACGGACTACAACCCTCCGGTTTATATAGACACCGGATAGGGTTAGGGTTACACAGAGTCGGTTACAATGGTAGGAGATCTTGAGTATCCGCATCGCCTAGCTTGCCTTCCACGCCAAGGAAATTCCCATCCGGACACGGGACGAAGTCTTCAATCTTGTATCTTCATAGTCAAGGAGTCCGACGAAGGTATAGTCCGGCTACCCGAACACCCCCTAATCCAGGACTCCCTCACCTTGTCTCTCAAATATAGGGGGAGTGTTGATCCTAGTTGTGTGCTGTGCAGTCCAAAGCATCCATCTAGTTTGCACATATCTAGGGAGAGCCCGTCTATATTTTAGAGATGTTGGGTTGTGCTTATATTCTTTTTATATCCTTATGTGCAAATCCCGTATTGTCATCAATCCACCAAAAAAGGGGGAGATTGTAAGGGCATATTTATCCCTAAGGTGTTTTGGTGATTGATGACAATGCTTTTGCGGACTAATCGTGTGCCTTGAGTTTCTCAGATTTCATCACTAGGCACAAGATGGTTTGGTGCCCCTCGAAGATTATTGAAGACGGCGTTTTTCTACGTTTCTTTTTGGTGGATTTGAGTCGTAGGAAAGCCGTACTATTAAGAGGGGGTCCGCGTCGGAAAGATTTGGGTGGAATCATCACGTACACGTTCCCTTCCCTGTCTCCACCTTTCCCTTGCACTCTGGAGCATTCCCTGTTATCCTCTTTGCGTTTGTCCTATTGCTGCTGTGCTTGCGGTAGTACTGCTCCTCGGAGCGGTAGTACCGCAGGCACCTGCGGTAGTACCGTTGCTCAGGGGCGGTACTACCGCGGGTGCCCACGGTAGTACCGCTCTTCTGGAGCCGTACTACCGTGTACCCAGGCCAAGTACCGCAGCGTTGCGGTAGTAGGGGCGCATGTAATTTTTTACATCTGCGCCTCCGCGGTAGTACCGCGCCTCGTGCGCGGTAGTACCATGCGCGGTCTGATCCAGCAGCCACGCGGTAGTACCGCGCCCCAATGGTAGTATCGTGTCGGATTTTTGCACCTTGTATTTTCCAGCGGAAGTAGGCACAGATGTAATTTTATTCATCCGCGCCCGTCCCAGGCTAGGGTTTTCCTGCCTTGCGGTAGTACCGTAAGGGGGAGCGGTAGTACCGCGCTCGCGATAGTACTGCCCCCTGTCAGGCCTGCCCTAGCTCCTGCTGCTGCCGCGGTAGTACTGTGGTGCCCCACGGTAGTACCGCGCGGCCTTGCGGTAGTACCGCGTCTCCGGAGCGGTAGTACCATGTGTCGCGGGCTGGTTAAGTGGATAACGGTTGGATTTCGTCCACCACTATAAAAGGGTCGTCTCCTACCTCTAGTTGACTATCTCTTCCATCCCTAAGCTCCATTGTTGCTCTAAGCTCCATTTTCGCCCGATCTCACTCCCTAGCCAATCAAACTTGTTGATTTGCTCGGGAGTGGTTGAGAAGGCCCCGATCTACACTTCCACCAAGATAAATTTGATTCCCCCACTAATCCCTTGCGGATCTTGTTACTCTTGGGTGTTTGAGCATCCTAGACGGTTGAGGTCACCGCGAAGCCATAGTCCATTGTGGTGAAGCTTTGTGGTATCGTTGGGAGCCTCCAATTGAGTTGTGGAGATTGCCCCAACATTGTTTCTAAAGGTTCGGTCGCCGCCTTCAAGGGCACCAATAGTGGATTCACGGCATCTCGCATTGTGTGAGGGCGTGAGGAGAATACGGTGGCCCTAGTGGCTTCTTGGGGAGCATTGTGCCTCCACACCGCTCCAACGGAGACGTACTTCCCCTCAAAGGGAAGGAACTTCGGTAACACATCCTCGTCCCCACCGACTCCACTCTTGGTTATCTCGCTCCTTTACTTGTGCAAGCTTATTTGTGTTGTATCTCTTGCTTGCTTGTGTTCTTATTGTTGTTGCATCATATAGGTTGCTCACCTAGTTGCATATCTGGACAACCTACTTTGATGCAAAGTTTAAATTGTTAAAGAAAAGCTAAAAATTGTTAGTTGCCTATTCACCCCCCTCCCCCTCTAGTCAACCATATCGATCCTTTCACCTAGGAGCGCCATAGGATGTAGTTGTTGCGGGTGAGTGGCTCAGAGGTGTTGTCATTCAAGCCAGAGAAGATGGCCGAGCTAGAGGAGGACATGGTTGTTGGGGTGGTTAGTGGAAGCTAGGACGACAAAAAAACACTTCCGTGATGACACGTGTTTGTCACAGTAGGTCACGTTTTCTGTCATGTCACAACTACTTTGAAGAGAAGGAGGTGCGCTCCACATCAATTGGTATCAGAGACCTGTGTTGGTCATGGCACTTTGGAGGGGACGGCCAGCGCATCGTCACCAGGGAGCTATTGGATTTTATCCAGCGACTTTTTGCTGGAGGAGAAAAGGCTATGGTGCTGAACTTTTTCATACATATTGTAAAGTAGGAGAGAAAGTTTGCGCACGACGATCGACCATGACAGTTCGATCAACGCGGTCGACATCGACATGGTGGAAAAGCTGCAACTATCGGTGACGCCACATCCAAGACCGTACTCATTGAGGACATGCTACGACAAGCTTGATATAACGCACCAAACAACAATATTTTTTCTGGTCGGCAAATTTTCTTGTGAGGTTTATGTTATTATGAGTTAGACACTGCTTGTGTTTCGGCCGTCGGCCATTATCGAGTTTAGAGAAACCTTTGTCAAAAATCTCTACTGGCGTGTGAGTTCATGCGACGCGACGCGTATGAGACTGCAGGCTGAGCCTATACGGTTTGTCCACGTTATCCCTTCGGATCGAGGGGTTGGCGTGTTGTTTTTGCGGAGTTTGTGAATATTTTCGTAAACCCACAACGAGTTCTTGTTGTAATGGAGTTTTGTGCCGTGAAAGATCGGGCCAACAACGAATCGATTCTCGTCTCAAGGTTTGCTTCACATAAGTGTGTTTGCTCAACTACACAGCCAAAGCTAAAATGAGTGCATGTTGTGTTATTTATTTTTATTTCATTTCTTATATATTTGTGTGAGTTCGAATATTAAATCATTTCCTTTTCCCTATTGGAGATGGAATTGATGTCAGATTGAGGATTAGCTAATGGTTGGGTTTCCTTTTTTGTAGGGTTTTCTTAGAACACCACCAATTTATACTAAAAACTTTTACTCTTTGTAAGCCACTTTTTAAATAAATGTTATATTTATATATAAACTTCACATAAAAGTTTAATTAATATTTCTCGATTGTGTTTAACAAGATTGAAAACAAAAGTATATTCGTCATAGTCTAAATCATGGTTCAGAACTATAAAATTCATCCATTGTTTAAAAAATACATTAGTGCAAAAGTAGAACTATATTTTGCAAGGAAATAGCAATATATTTTTCTACGGAATATTTTGCGACCTAAGAAAAACACAAAAATATGACAAAATCATATTTTTTTTATGGATTATTTTGCGACACTTGGATTTAGTGTGGTGTGTTTATATTGATTTTAGTACTTCTAAATATCTTGATAAAGTTTTCTACAATGTACAGGTCCAACAAATATCCTAACAAAGTTTTGTTGAGTAGCTTAGTTGTAGAAACTAAAAGATTCTGGACCGTGTGAGTGTACAAGTTATTTTTCATCAGTGTCACTTCTCTGTCCATGTAACAATATTATGTAGCCAAGTATCAAACTGGGCTTGGCTTGAAGGTGTAAGAAAATATATGATGCAGCTACCCGACTTTACTTTTCGTGCCTTTTGAAGGTGGAGAGACCTAACCTGAAGAGGAACTCACAAGCTTGGCCTTTCTCTACGCAAGACGTTTTTTTTTTTTTTTGAGGGTTACGCAAGACGTTCTGGATCAAGCAGTTCCAGGCTTCCAGGTTAGCAAATGAAATTGTATTCCCAGGTCCAGGGCAACAAAGTCGGTCCAAAATTTTACGAAATTCGGCAGTCAGGGAAACGCTTTGTTCAGACTAGATAAAAGCACAAACAACATCCATTAGCATGCAAATAGACTTTCAGCAGTTGTATCCCCGTGTACAGAGAGTAACTAATTTTCGTAAAAACATCCTAACTGGTAGTATTGCCACAGAACAAAACAGCGATCGCCTGTCCTGCAGACACTATTCACTATGCAAAAATCTCATGCTTTCCTCACCGTGCAGTACATACAGATCATTACACACTCTACAGTATGTATGCACAGTACATATCGCTATAAAAAACGTAGCAATGCGTTATGTGATGGATGGACGCAGCTTCGGTGCCTTAAAGGCACCTGCCTTTGGGTCACTGACATGTGGACATGGACACAAAGGCATGTGCCTTAAGGCACCGAAGCATAGTCCGTGCTGGATGAAGAAGAGCATTAATACGGTGCACAAACATAGCTGGAGTAGAAAGTAAAATTGTATCCAGAGTAGCAAAGTCATGAATTCGGCAGCCCTTTGTTAGGAAAACGCTTTATTCAGGTTAAACAAGAGTACAAGTAACATCCACTAGCAAAATAGACTCTCAGCATAGCTGTATCCCCGTGTATATAGTCAGTAACTAATCGCCGTCGAGCATCGTAACCGGCAGATGCTATTCTCTATGAAAAATTGTGATATCCAGGCATGTCATGCATATGCTATCACTGTACAATATATACACGTTGTATCTCGCTAGCCAAAAAGTGTAGCAGTTATGCACCGGATGCAGGAGCAGTAATACGGCGCACCCCAACACTCCATAGGATATCACTGAAATGCTGCCTGGTGTTGGATCAGTTCAGAAGCACAGGAAGAGGGATTACTCCTGCAGTTCACTGTATGATGATGTGTTCACTAGCCTTCTGCTGTGCCGCTCCGCGATCATCTTCAGCCCCATGTACCTGTTAAAATGTCAGTAAGCAAGGCAAACATGTCAACTGGTACCATTTTAGTTAGTACAACATTGCTCAAAATGAACAGCAGAAGAACTATATATAACCCAGCTCATACCTGCCCATCATCATCACCGTCGCCTGAGGATTCGTTCCGGGCGTCACACTGAACGTCGACCCATCCACCACGCGAAGAGACCGCGTGCCCATGACCCGGAAATCCTTGTCAACCACCCTGCCAACCACACACCCTCCATGGTAATGCCACAGCGTAGCCACGGTTCGCCTGCAGAAATCCGCGACAGAAGTGTTGTTTGTGCTCCAGTCGAGTGGCAGGGCCGCACCAACGATCCTGAAGACCCTCCTACCACGCCCTCTCCTGCCCTGGCTCGACGTTCCTACGGCCGAACGGAATATGTCCATCGTCCTGCTCTGGAGCACCTGTGCCACGCGGCGCACGCCGACGACGCACTGCGCCAGGTCCTCAGGGCGGCTGAAGTAGTTGAACCGCACTAAGGGGGTCTCCATGGGATTGGGTGATGATAGCCAGAGCGAGCCCTCGGACAACGGGCCAGGGACCTTCTCCATGATGGTTGCCATGGTGACATAGAGCGGCGAAGTCGGGCTGATGAAAGGGCCGGCGGGGCGCAGCATGGGAGAAACGGGGACGATGTATGATGCGGCCTCGAGGTAGGAGGCAGTGCCATTGGCAGAAGGGATGCCGACCACCTGGATGAGGGAGTGGTCGATGGGGACTGATGGGATGATGGAGATGCCGTTGCGAGGGTTGTCGAACATGTGCTTCCCAACGTCAGGGGCATCCACAGAAACAGGGATGCCGAGGGACGTAAGATCGTTAGCAGGGCCGACGCCACTGAGAAGCAGCAACTGGGGACTTCCAAGTGTACCTGCAGAAAGTATGACCTCCCCACCTGGACGCAGCAGGGCATGGTGCTGCTGGAAAAGACGGTCCTGGTACACGACGCCAACTGCTCCCACTGCTGGTCGTGACCTTCCACGGCGTGCGGCTGGATAATAAATACAGAAAAAGGGAAAAGTTTACTCATACTTGCACATTGGTTTAGAGCTAAAAAAATGTATGTGCTGGTAATATGAAATGCCATTGGTTCAGGATAATTCTTATAGCAGCTAATGTGGAAAGGAGCTAATCTAGTACAAGTAGATTGTACCATTAAGCTTCTTTTTTCCTCAAAA
This sequence comes from Aegilops umbellulata, assembly GCA_032464435.1. Lineage (NCBI taxonomy): Eukaryota > Viridiplantae > Streptophyta > Magnoliopsida > Poales > Poaceae > Aegilops > Aegilops umbellulata. The sequence continues at coordinate 417,609,604 of CP136059.1, forward strand.
TGTTAAGCAAGCATAAGTGACATGAATAAATACCACATTAGTTTCAGTTTGCAGTGGCAGTTACACAAAGAGTAAGTTGTGATCAGTAATTCGGTATGTTCTGATATTTCTGAAATGCATGATATATCGGTCCTTTTGGATCCATAACTGAAATGACAAAATCATTAACATGGCGACTTCTGCAGTTATGTGGGCTCTTTTGAAAATAAGGAATAGGGCACACTGTCAAAATGTTAATTAGAGCTCTATGTAGAATACTTTGGAGGAAAACTGTGCAAACACTCAAGAACTCGTGTTTGCTGTGCCAGGACAAGGTTCTGCGATCATTTTAGTGGGACTATGGGGCGAAAAGCGCTGGCGCCACTAAGAGTAGGAATGTAGGATGGCTCTGAGTAAACTGAAGACAACAGGAGACAGCGGTGGAGATTGAAGAAAAAATATTTATGGGCAAAGCTAAGAGGAAGAACACCAATTATTTGCATTCAACACATGTCATTCTGGCATATCCTCGAAGGAACAATTGCTATAACAGGACCACAAGAGAGGACTGTTAATTTTGAACTGAGTTGAATTAGAGGACTACTATGGTTGTTGTTTTGTTAACAGAAACTCAAGAATTACTTGAACAAGAAAAGATACAAAATAACCAGTTGTCTAGTACAACTGCTACTTGTTTATATATATACCCAAGTGTCTCGATAATGCATATTTTGTTTGTGAAACCTGTAAGGTCTTAAAATGTTAGTTAGAGCTCTATGCAGAATACTTTGGACGAAAAACTGTGCAAACGCTCATGAACTGGTACTTGCTGTACCAGGACAAGGTTGTGCGATTATTTTAATAGGACTTTGGGGCGAAAAGTGTTGGCACCACTAAGAGTAGGAATGTAGGATGGCTCTGAGGAAACTGAAGACAACAGGAGGCGGCAGTGGAGCTTGAAGAAAAATATTTAGGGGCCAAAACTAAGAGGAAAACACCAATTGTTCACATTGAACACATATGTCATTCTGGCATATCCTTGAAGGAACAATTCTCATAACAGGAACACAAGAGAGGGCTGTTGATTTTGATGACAACTAAATCAGAGCACTATTAATGTTATTCTGTTAACAGATACTCAAACATTACTGGAACAAGAAAATTTGTGGAACATCTAGTTGTCCACTACAAGTGCTACTTGTTTCTCCACACCAGTCTGAAAAATGATTATTTTGTGTGTGAAACATACAAGGTCTTCAGTTACCAAGCTACTACAGTGGATTAATTAGGAAAAAACTTTTACTATTCTAATCTAGGTACAGCCCCTCACAAGTAGCATATCTCATACAGAAACAAGCAAGCAAAACAATAATAGAAATATGTTCACACTCTGTTGTGCACATCAGCATTTTCGCATAGCTTGCCGCTCAGAAATCAGCATTAGTCTAGACTCTTGCTATCATGTGAGTCCAGGAGGTCCAATGGTTATTATGATTATCATGCATTACATATACAGCAGCTCGCTCTTCCTAGAAATCCACAGCATTCAAACAGTTGGCATGATCAAACAAACGGTAACCAAACTGATGCAAGGCATTGAGGATACCACTTACTAATGCGGTTATATATGGGCTATGGCAAGTCAAAATTCGCATTTCAGACATAGTTTTGTGGCAATGTATTATGCAGCGATATGACCAACAAATTCAAAATTTGTAAAGTAGAACTATGTGTGGACAAAGAAGCAAGAAGTAGAATAAGAAATCACTCACCGGGATCAATAGGGTTAATTATGACACGGGTAACGGCAGCACGGACGGCAACATGGAGACGGCCAGGGCGGGCGAAAGCAAGGAGGTCCGCGGCGCTGTGGCGGCGCCCCGACGCATCGAAGGTGGTGGCGCCAATCTTTGTGCCAGTGACATGTTCCACCGTGAAGCCGTTCCACGGCGTCACGTTAGCTTCCAGCAGTGCGGCCCTCACCGCCGCCTGCCACCCGTGCACCTCCGGCTGGAATGTCAACTCTTGCTCCACCCACTCATATGATGAGTTCACCAGCCGCATGTCCCAATCCGGCACCTCGGCACCCTGAATCTCCAAAAATTAATTGACAGAATAATCGTTTCACAGCGTGCCAATAATCCCAGTCCTTTTAGGATGAATGTTATTATTTTGGATATCATGCTTGGGATTCATTGCCACTCAATTCTGTATGAATGAATCCATAACCGAAATGAACATTCTGGCTAGCTGAAACTAAATAAGGATTTGGAGAACCGGACCTCCCCGTGGCCGTGGAACCAGCCGGGGTGGGCGCGGGAGTAGAAGCCGGCGTTGATGGCGGTGCCGCCGCCGAGCACCCGCGCGCGCACGTTGGGGACGCCGTCCTCGGAGCTGAAGGCCTGCGCGGGCGCGTCGGAGTCGGGCGAGGGGTCGGCGAGCGCGAGCGTCCTGACGAAGCCGCCCGCCGTGGCGAGCGCCGGGAACTCGGCGGGCGCGCCGCCGCGCTCGAGCAGCAGCACGCGGCCCCCTCCGGGCCCCGCGAGGGTGGCCGCCAGCGGGCACCCCGCCGCGCCGCCCCCCACCACGATGTAGTCGTACTCCTCCTCCGCGCCCGTCGCCGTCGCGTCCGCCACGTACCGCGCGTACCCCGGCGGCGCCCCTGCGGAGGAACACGCGAGTTAGATGCCCCGCGGCCAGATCTCGCGAGTTTTGGTTCGCCCGGCCGAATCGGGGGTCGGTCCTGCTCCTGGGAGCGCGGGTTTGGTCGGTTGGTTGGTTACCTCCGAAGGGGCGGGGCTGGGCGGCGGCGAGGGCGGCGAAGAGGAAGGGGAGGGCGAGGAGGAGGAGGAGGGGGAGGGGTGTGGTGGTGGCGTCCATGGCCGTGGGGTGCGGTGGGGAGGAGACGGTGGCGGGGAGTGTGACGAGCGGAGAAGACGAAGCGGAAATGGGGTTTAGCTGTTGGAGATGGAGGAAAAACGGAAATGGGGTGGGCCAACGTAGTTGCGGATTACGGGGTTCTCTCGGCTCCGAGTCTGTTGGGCCTTTGGACAGAACGGGACAAAAGTGGGCCCCTCCAGTAGAGGCTCCTATGTTAAATACATAATTACCACTAAAAATGTTAAATGCATATTGAGCATTTCTAGTACAAGTTACACATTTTCATATACAAGTGTTCGAATACACATTTATTACTATTTAGACATTTATTACTATTTTACTACCGACCGGTACTTTCATTTAAATACACATTGAACATTTTCATATACGGGTTTTCAGATACACATTCAGCATTTCTAGTACATGCTGATGAACGTTTTTCTAAAACACGTTAAACTTTCTTCAGACCATGTTCAACAGTAATACACACTGAACATTTTTCATAAGTGTGATGAACCCATATTTTCTAAATGTGCAAAGTATTAGTTAAGTGTTAGAACATTTTTTTTCAATGCCACGAACATTTTCTGAAAGGTAGAATACATTTTTTTATAAATTACGTATAAATTAAATTTACAGTATATAAAATTCTTTTTTAAATGTCATGAGCATATTTTTGGAACGCATGAGCATTTTTTGAAATGCCATGAAGACTTCTTTCTAATGTCACGATTTTTTTGGATGGCACAACAATTTTTTTACATTGCATAAACTTTTTAAAATGTCACGAACTTATTTAAAAATAGGTAAATGTATTTATTATTTTTTAAATGGTACAAAACCGTTTCTAACTTGCGTTTACATTTTATTTACTGTATAAATGTTTTCTATAAATGTGAAAGATATTTGTTTCAAACGTGCGGCCCTTTTTTGTGACTGCTAGTGATGTATTTTAAATATTGCACAAACAAAGTTTTTAAACTGCGTTCATATTTTTCAATGCATGGTAAATGTTATTAAAAATTTATGTAAATTAACCTATGAAATATACTCCCTTCGTCCGAACGGTGGTAATATGTATTTATAGTATTTCCAAATAAAAATAAAAAAATAAACAAATGGGGTGCACCAAGGTGGTCGAGGATTACAGTTTTATTTTTTATGCGATGCGGAACTTTTTTTAAGGATTAAGCAATGCGGAGTACGGTGTTCTCTCGCTTCCGAGTCTGTTGGTCCTTTGAACAAAACACGAGAAAAGTGGGCCTATCCAGTGGGAGGGTCTACGTCTTCTTGTTTGTCGCTTGATGCAAGACCTAGCTTCGTCTCGCATGAATTGCTCGGCTTGGTGGTCCGGTCAAGGATAACGGTTTTGGGAAGAATCTAGAGATCAGTACTGGCCGGTTTTAGAGCCTCTCCGGTGTTAAATACATATTGAACATTTTTTAGTAGATGTTGAGCCTTTTTATATACAGTTTTTCAAATACACATTTATTACTCATTTATCACTGATCGGTGCTTCTATTTCAATACACATTGAACATTTCCATATACAGGTTTTCAGATACACATTCCACATTTCTTAGTACTGATTATTTGAATACACATTGAAAATTTTCATATACAGGTTTTCAGATACACATTCAACATTTTTAGTACAAGTTGAACATTTCTTAATACACGTTAAACTTTCTTTAGAACATGTTCAACGGCAATACACGTTGAACATTTTTAATAAATTCCATGAACCCATAAGTTAAGTGCTAGAACATATTTTTTCAATGCCATGTACTTTTCTGAATGGCACAGTACATTTGTCTTTTTAATAAATTATGTAAAATTTTCTTTTGCGGTATACAAACATTATTTTTAAATGTCACGAGCATATTTCTGAAATGCATGATCATTTTTTTAAATGCCACGAAGACATTTTTTCTAATATCAGGGATAATTTTTTGCATGGTACAAAACATTTCTAAATTTAGGTAAACATTTATTTAGATTTCCGAATCCTTTTTAAAATGTCATGGACAACATTTAAAATTGGTAATTCATTTAATTTTAAAGAGTTTTCTGAATGGTACGGAAAGTTCTGTAACTTATGTTAACAAAACAAATTACACTGGACAGGCATTTTTTTGAAACTTGCGACCATTTTTTGTGCCTGGTACTGATGTATTCTGAATATGGCTCAAGCAAAGTATTTACACTGCATTAATTCTTTTCAATGCAAGGTAAATCGTATTAAAAATTGAATTTAATTAAATTATGAAATATACTCCCTCATTTCAGAAATAACTGACCAGGTATATATATATATATATATATATATATATATATATATATATATATATATATATATGCTAAAGTACTCCAGAGCGTATTATAACGTAGCATGCGCTCCGGCCTCGCAACCCAACCAGCCATCGACGCGCTAATTAGCCCGAACCATGTACTCCCCTGTTCTGTGAGCGGTTGGACAGGATGGAAAAACCATCGTAATCAGTTAATGGAAAGTAGTAAGCGAAAAATATGCGGGCAGAGTTGAGTTGCGTGGTCGTAGACTTGTACTAGTAATGAAGAATAGATTTGTTACTATATTCACTAGTGTTTTCACCTTCATTTGCTAAAGCGTGGGCAGAAAATCCATCGTAACGAGTTAATGGATGCAGTAATGGATCCTGTTCATTGCGCCTCTCCACATAAATCTAGCTATGCACGATTAGGAAAATTCACATGCAGTAATGAGTTAATGGAACATAGTAACAGAGTACAGGGAACGTAGTAATGTAGTGATGTCTGTTACCATCATTGCTCTCTTTTACGCAGTCACATGTCGATCCTTTTTTCTTTACTCTTTACTAAGATGCACTATACAAGGTAATGCTACTTCCAATATATGATAACCAGTTACTAGAAGATCTACTCAAGTGTACTCAATTGTAGTACTGCATTACTACACATCAGCCTAGTTTTACTGGGTTTTCCTTGTGTCAGGATCGATGCATCTCTAAGTTTTTTGTTGTGAATTCTTTTCATTACCATCCACTCCATATTTTTTACTGCTGCCAATTAGGGAGCATGTAGTAATCCGTTACTATATGATAGCCAGGTTTTACTACGTTGATGGATCAAACCATTGATGACTCATCGCATGGTAAAGAATCTTCGTCCATTACCACCAATACTTTTCTCTTTTACTGCCACTCATTAGTGACCTTAGTGTCGGGATGTCGCAACCACACATCGTAACAAAATTAAATGCGTTACTTTTTCTTGCACATGCTGTTACCGTCAACAAATTAGTGGTGGAGAAAAGGCCTTCTCTGTGCGGCCCGCGCGCTTAATTAGGACCGGCCGAAGCGCACGCTAAGCATTCTGCGCGCTCGCTCATAATAGCGCCACCGTATATATAACAAAGAAAAGGAAATAAAAGATATGGCTAACATATGTGTTTATGGGTCTGGCCCATTCAGAAAGCGCAAGAGGCGAGCAAGCATACCGGGCGAGACAAAGAAACGGGGGAGCTCGTATTTGAGGCGCGCGGGCGTCAAACAGCTGTGCCTTCGCTTAAGGAATGTGGTAATGGGCCGGCCCATACGCATAAGCTCATTACAACTAGTTTCTTTTCCTTTGTTGCGTCTTATTGGAACTTCCTGGATATTGCTTATGGAGATAAATCAAAGTATAAATTCATATTTTTAAAATATACTGTATGTTAAACACTAAACAAATATCAATATATACGCTGAACATTTTTTAGTACACATTGAACATCTTGGCAAATACGTTAAACAAATATTGGAAACATATTGAACATTTTTGTTGATATACATTGAACAAATTTCGGATGCACATTGATCATTTTGCAAAAATATGTTGAATGGAACAAATTTTGGAAACACATTAATCATTTTTGTAGATATACATTGAACAAATGTCGGATACACATTGAACATTTTGCAAAGATACGTTGAAAAAATTCTTAAATATATGCTGAAATTCTTGTAAATGCATGGTGAACTTTGTATATAAATACAGAATGAACTTTCCATAATAAAAAAATAAAGAAAAAGGAAAAAAGAGAAAAGGAAAAACGGAAAAAGAAAAGGAATAGAAACTGAAACAGAAAAAAAAGAAAAAAAAGAAGAAGCAGCCTTGCAACGTGGGCGGCCGAAGCTGGGCGTCGGGAAGATGAGCTTCAGCGAAGCTGGGTCGTGTTGACGCCTACGCACGTCAAGTAGGGATTGCGAAGAAACAGGGAGCTCCTAGTCGGCGCTGCAAGCGCCGGTTTAGCGCTAACAACGCTCGCAGCGGGACGGCCCAATCGAGGACCCATCACCTAAGGTGTAGCAACGTAACGCCGAAACCACCATACCAAGAAGCCAAGCTTGTCAACTATCAGAAACGAGGTACATTTAACCCTCCTCTAGAAATATATTATATGCACAAAGTTAGTTATTTGAAAAAGAAATTCACAAAAAAACCCACGAATTCTGAAAAAAGGTTCGTGAAAACTGGAAACAGATCATCAATTTTGAAAAAAAATCTTCATCCATTTTGAAAAAAGTTCACAAATTTGAAAAAAAGTTCACTGTTTTTGTAGCAAAGTTCATCGAATTTGAAAAAGGTTCATCAAATTTTAGAAAAAGTTCATAGATTTTGGAAAAAAACTCATCAAAATTAAAAAAAGTTCATGGATTTCGAAAAAAGGTTCATCGATTTGCTAAAAGTTCATCAAATTTAAAAGAATTCATCAACTTTTTTTTAAAAAATCATTCATTTGAAGAAAACATTCACGTATTTGCGAATAGTTCATCGAACCTGTAAGAAGAAGAAAAAACAGAAAACGAAAAAGAAAAAAGAAAAAACGAAAAAAAAAATGAACAAATAAAAGACGAGAAAGATAAATGTTTATCAGGTCCCCGTTGTTGGCGCGGCGGTTAGACCAGCTTACCTGTATGCGGCCATTAAACCCTGTTGCGCTTCTGCAAGAAAGAAAGCTAGACTCCGTTCCGTACGTACGGTGACCGGTGGCGACAGTAGTTGCAAAGATTCGCTTGCTTGCTTTCTTTCCGGCTCATCCGTGACAAGGACAGAGGCCCTTATGAACATGAGCATGCAAGATCTTGGGCGTGCATGCATGCCATCGTGGTGTCCCTTCAAGGAGCACTACGCTATGTCGAACGTGTGATGTGGTTAGTAGGCGGCTAGACCTGTTTCCCTCGTCGAGGTAGCACCCGCTTTCTATGGAGATCAATACACCCACGGTCATTGCAATTGCGTCGAAAGCATGATACGGTCACCCAATTTTGAAATACGCTCGTTACGGTCACTGAATACGACATGACGTGAAAATACAGTCACTGTAGCGCGTATGCGGTGCGTACACGCAGTTTGACCACGTGTTGACCGCTCATTGGGGACAGGTGGCGAACCGTGGAGGCCCAGCTGTGGAATATGCAAAAAAAGCGCTCAGGCATCACTCCCCCATTCATCCCTCCTCCACTCAACTCGCCCGTTCGTCTTCGTTGTTAGAGAAAGGGGGCGTTGCATAGGCGACGCCGCCCCGGCGATCATCGGAGGGTTGAGGAAGCGACAGCCAGATTTCGTGTGTGGTTGAGGAGGCGCCGCCGCCGCACGCCTTCGCCACCCGTGGGAGGCGGCGATGATGTCCCCTGTTCGCCGTGCAGAAGGGGCGGCGGCCCCCGTGTATAGTTAGTCCCCTAAACTAAAGAATCTCGCTTTTTTTTGGCATTTTGATGTTGAAAAACCCTCCTTTTCGGCCCGCATTGCCTTACTAGATGTGTTGTAGTTGGTAGATAGGTCGGATTCCGCTAGGGTTTTGGCATGGGATTTGGGGGTACGAGAATTGGGGCTTAGGGTTTTAGATGTTCAAATAAATTGATGCTCATGTGGAGATGTCATGTCGATTCTGATGTATGTTGTATATGTGTTGTTGTCTGAGGCCGTCGAAGCAGCAATTTCTCTGTGGAAATCAATCATGGTGGTTTTTTTGTTGGGCATGGAAGGAACCGTGCTTATGTTAATGGCCGTGCCATTTGGTATGATCATGTGGAGAAGGTTACTTGGTCACCAATTTTAATTGAAAGCCTAGTTGAGGACATTGGCTATGAGATGGCAGGCAGGCTCAAGGTTTTCTACTGTGTCCCCATCCTTACACCCAATACTAATGGTCTGAGGGAACTGAGTGATGATGAGTAGACAGATACAATGATGGTGTTTGTTGATATTGGGCACCACTTCTTTAGCATCTAGCTAGATCATGATGAAAGCTTTCAGGCTAATCCAGATGAAGATGATGTTGTCCACAATCCAAGAGCACATTTGCCTCCAGTCTTGAGCCCTGCAAAGAGAGTTCCCACCAGTAGCGCACACACTGAAGAGGTTGAGGCAGAAACAGAGCATGCAGTGGCAGGGGCAGATGCAGAGCTAGAGACAGGGGCACCCATTCCTCTCCAGGTTATATTCCCTGATGTTGATGCATATGAGGGTGTGAATCGGTTTGAGTTTGTGAGGAGGCCATCAACACAGCAAGGTTTGGGTAATCAGATGGAGGAAGCAGAGCGAGTTGTAGTGCAACAACCAAGTCATCACAAAGATAATGAAATGCAAGTAGAGCCAGTTGTAGGAAGCACATCTATGAGGAGGAGTGCTAGGCAGACCAAAATCAATCATGCAATGGAAGAAGATGATGCAGCTAGTGACACAGATGATGAGTATTATGACCCTGGTCTAATTGTGGACAATGACAATGAGATTGGCAATGATGATGATGACTTGTATGCAGATAATGTAGATGAGGATGAACCAGAACAGAAACAGGAGAACAAATCAAATGAGAGAGGAAAGCAGAAAAGAAATCAAGTCCAAACTAAAGCTCAATACAAAGGAAAACATAAGTATAATTCAGATGAATACTTGTCTGAAGGTGAAGATTTGTGGGCACCTGATTCAGATGATGAAGAGTTGCACTTGAAGTTCAAAACTTTCAGACCAAAGGATCTACACAGGCCAAAATTCCATGTAGGCCAAGTCTTTGAGAGTGTAGAACTATTGAGGACAACAATTAAAGAGTACTCCTGCCAGAACACAGTTGATATCAAGACGCCTGTCAATGATAGGAAAATACTTAAAGCAAAGTGTGATGATGAATGCACATGGTATTTGTGGGCATCATATGACAACAGGACCAATGCATTCATGGTGAAGAGATATGTGCATGAGCACACATGCTACAAAAAGTGGAAGATTAGAGCTTTCACATCTAAATTCCTAGCACTGAAGTACTTAGAGAGCTTTAGGGCTGATCAATATATGAACTTGATGAATTTCTCTGGGGTTGTTTAGAAGGAATGGCACATGACACCTGGTAGTATGAAACTCTAGAGGGCAAGGAGAATGGCTATGAAAATAATTTATGGTGACGAAGAAGGGCAGCTTCTCTAGAACTATGCACATGAGGTTAGGAGAAGCAACCCTGGCTCATCTCTCAATGTCTCCCTTGATAATGGAAGGTTCAGTAAGTTGTACATGTGCCTAGATGCATGCAAGAGAGGATTTTTAGAAGGTTGCAGACATGTCATCTTTCTTGATGGTTGTCACATTAAGACTAGATACAGAGGTCAACTGCTTGCAGCTGTTGGGGTAGATCTAAATAACTGCATTTTTTCAATTGCAATAGTTGTGGTTGAAGTTGTGGACACCCCTAACTGGGCATGGTTTCTTGACACACTTAAAAGAGATCTAGGCATCATAAACACTAAACCTTGGACAATCATGTCAGACAAACAAAAGGGGCTCATCAATGCAGTTGAAGAATTGTTCCCTAAGTCAGAACACAGATTTTGTGTTAGGCACATGTGGCAGAACTTTCAGCAGTCTTTCAAGGGTGATATCTTGAAGAATCACTATGGAAGATAGCTAGGAGCAACACAGTGCAGCTATATGAGCAGAGCATGCAGGAAATGAAGATTCTTAATGAATATGCCCACAACTGACTGCATGAGTTAGAGCCTGAAACTTGGGTTAAAGCTTTCCAGAGTGACTTGCCAAAATGTGATATCTTGTTTAACAACATTTGTGAAGTATTCAATAGGTAACACCATCTTCTATGATCAACATTTGTGATGTACCTGTGACATAGTAGTGCTTGCTGCAACCTAGTGTGATCAATATGTTCAATGCAGGTACATTTTGGAGGCCAGGGAGCTGCCAATCCTTACCATGGTTGATAGGATTTATAGGGATTAAAACAAGCAAATGGAGTCAGACAAATGGCCAGGTGATATATGCCCAAAGAACAGGAAGAATGTTGAGAAGGCAACATAATTTGCAAACACCTGCTATGTGGAGGGATCAGGAGATGGTCTTTTTCTAGTAGGTGATAGAGGGGTTGATTACATAGTAGACATGCACAAGAAAACATGCACATGCAGAAGGATACATAAAGCAGGGGTTCCATGTTCTCATGTCATTGCCTGCTGCAGGAATGATAGAATTGATCCTCTTCATATGGTTGACCCTTGCTACTCAAAGGAGATGTTCAAAAAGGCATATGGAAACATTATATATCCTTGCAAAGATAGGACAGAGTGGTAGGACTTACATGGGCCTCCAATTGAGCCACCATTGTATCAGAAGCATGTGGGTAGGCCATGTACTACAAGGAGGCAAGCACATGGAGAGGTTGATCATAGAAGGGGATGGAAGAAAATAACAGGGCATTCATGCATTGTTCTTACTGTGGTGAGGCAGATCACAACAAGAAGGGCTGCAAATACTTGAAGGCTGGACTGCCACCACCAAGTGCTGCAAATGTGCCCCCTCCAGAACAAGGTGCTGGAAATGTGCCACCTCCAGAACAAGGTGTTGATGCACAAACAACAACATCAACTGAAGCTGGTCCAGTTTTAACACAGGTAACACTGTCTTCTTAGTCAGGTAGGCACTTCCATGCTCTCATGTTTTGGCAATTATGTAACACAAACTATTCCTGATGAGCAGAACTATGAAGAAGCTTCAGCTACATATGATAATCTCATGGTGGACAACATGATTGCCCAGGTAATATAATTTCTGAATTTCATGATGGACAAACTATGGCTACTTGTGTATGAATTTTATTGATCTCACAGTTGTCACTTGTGTATTTTTTGTAGATGCCAACACCTAGAGTTGTGGAATAGAGGCCACTACCTAGTTCTACTTTCCTCACTGCTGCACAAGTGTTGCTCAATCAGTCTGCTAGCCAAGGAAGCCAAGCAAGTTCAAGTACCATCAGGCCAGGTGAGTTGGCACAGAAGTTGGAGGCCATGAAGAACTAGAGAGATAGAGAACTAGAGGAGAGGAAGCAGGCCATTCTACAATCTAGAAGAGAAGAGGAATTGAGGAGAGTTGAGAGGCAGCAAGAAGGGAACATGAGGTAGCACAGAAGAAAGCTGAACTTGCAGAGAGAAGAAGATTGGTTGCATTGCAAACAGCTGCCAAAAAGAAAGAAGAAGCTGAGATAAACAAGAAAGTTCAAGCTGAGACTAGACAGATTATTCAAGAAACAATGAAAACAATAGCTGTTGAGAAAAAGGCAAGGCAAGAAGCAGAGAGGAGAGCTTCTGCTGAGAAGGAGGAGGAAGAGAAGAGAGTACAGAGGGAAGCAGCTGTTGCTAAAAGAGAAGAAGAGAAGAGAATTGTTGCTGCAAAAAGAGAAGAAGAGAAGAAGTTAGCTGCTGCAAAAAGAGAAGAGGAGAAGAAGCTTGCTAGTGCTAAAAGAGAAGCTAACAAGAGGCTTGATGCTGCTCAGGAGAGGATGAAGGCTGCTGCACAAAAAGCAAGGGAGCAAACCATGGCTGCTGCAAAAAGAAATTCAAGCTGCTTGGACAACCAATCTGATCTTCCAAAGAAGGCTCCAAGATCTTCTATGTTTGATATCTTTAGGTAGTTTGTAATAGATGCAGTGTTTGGTACCTTCCTGATCATTAAACCTGTGTTGGCATGATCATGTATGGTACCAATATGCTCATTTTGCAAATGCTGATGCATAGTGACTGCAATAATCTCCTGTAAAAAACAAGGCTACTTTGTTTTGTATGTCGATGATGGGCAAGACTTACTTGGTTATCATGCCAGTTTGGTTATCTAGTGTCAAGTTTTGATGCAATTGTACTGATGGATGCAAATTGTCATGTCAGTTTGGCATGTCTCTGAAGTTTGGCATTATATTTGTCAACTTTTGATGCAATTGTACTGATGGATGCAAATTTGGTCAGTTTGGCATGTCTGTCAAGTTTGGCATGATATTTTCTCTAATCATGGATGAAAATTTGGTCATGTTTGCCACTTGTGTTGAATACAATTTTGGCCAGCACTGCCTTACATTCTAATAAACCAAACTAGGCCAACACTGCCTTTCAATATGACAAAACCAAAACAAGTGATCCATTTTGATCAATTTTGCCATTTGATCAATTTAGGCCAACACTGCCTTTCAATAAGACAAAACAAGTGGTCACACACTCATAAGGGATGATATAAGAACAACATATTCATCAAAGATAACACAGGGTTGACCATAACATTGTCACTTGAACTTTCACACCATCACATCAGACTAAACCAAACTAAACACGGTTCAACATAGCATTTTCCAGTTCAACATTGACACCATTACATGACACATAACCAAAATAATTAGGACCGCCCCCACTACTAACATCACTTCAGACTCCCAAAATGAACCTGACATCACCAATGCAGCTCATCTTCAACATCTTCACTTCTTCACCATGAATACCACCAATGCAGCAACACCTAACATCAGCACAACAACAAGCAGCAACTTCATGAGCATCACCAGCTCTGTCCCAAGCTTCAGCAGTGCAGCAGCTTGCTGCCTGGTCATGACATTACCACTCTCTCTCTTCACAAACTTCTTGGTCCAACCGGTTGATCCATTCATGTAGGTAAGCTCTTGTGCTTTCAGAAGTTCCTCCCTGCGTTCCTCAGCCGCACCAATAGCATCCACAGTGGCATCGCCGACTAGATACTGATTCTCAACGAGGTACTCGACGTACTCCAATTCCCAACGCCAGAACTCACAACTCACCTATCCCAAAAAGACATGCCAAGGTCAAAAACTTCAATCTTTGGATCCAAAACGTAATAAATCCATGCAAAGCATACGAATCGAAGCACTAACCCCATGATTTTGGCACTTGTAGAAGACCCACCCATCGTGCTTCTCAGTGGTGGAGACATACGTGCGCACCTTCTCCTTGCAGCCTCCGCAGCTGATCAGCGGCAGCGCTAACGCCCGCCGACGGACATCATAGGAGAACGAGCAGACATGACCGCCAGAGCTTGCGGGGGAAAGCGGCTACATTAGATATGCCGGGCTCTGCCCGATTCGATGGCGGGAACGATGGTGGCGGAGCAGTGCGACAGAGGCGGAGAGGGGCGAGGGGGTTAGGGATTTGAGAGGGGCACCGCGGGTTAGGGATTTGAGGGATTGGAGATTTTGGTTCTTTTACAAAAAACCCCTCCATGAATCATTGGCCAAATGAGAGACCATTACGTGGTGGTCAACAATTGGTCAAACTAGGCCTGTACGCACTGCATACACGCTACAGTGACCGTATATTCACGTCCCATCATATTCAGTGACCGTAACGAGCGTATTTCAAAGTTGGGTGACCGACGCAATTACAGCGACCGTGGTGCTGGAATTTAGTATATTGTGGGCAGCCCAATAACTATTTCAGAAATTCCTAATAAATCCTAGAGGCCCACTTAGCACATTTGTGCAAGGCAAGGGATACTACTAAAGTTTAGTCCCACATTGCTAGTTTAGTGGGAGTTGGACCTCCTTATAAGGGAGGCTCTTTCCCCACTTGTACGAGCATTAGAACAAGAGGGATATCCATGCACGCTCCTCCTCCGCCGCCCGCCTCGCCACGCCACGCCTCGTCACGACGCGCCGCGGGTTGCGGGTTGCGGGAATGAGCCGAGCCGATGTCTAAATTTTTGCCACGCACTACGGGTATACGAAAGGCCACTCGGGAGCTGGAAAGTTTTGCTGTAGTGGATATTGAATACGAACGCTGCACCCTTCGGCTGCTGCCTCTTCGTTTCGTCTCCCTCGATCCCTTCAGCTCCCGGCGCAGCCTCTCGCCTCCTTCTCGTGCGCCTATAAAAGGGAGGTCGCTCCTCCCAAAGAGATGCACCAGAACCTCTTCCTCCTCTCGCCACAAGTTCCTGAGCACTGCGCTGCCGCTACGATCTTCCCCATCCCGGCTTGCGGCGTGCACCGCAGGTCGGGACAGTAGGCCTCCGAAACCGCACCTCTTTGAGTCCTGTACGGGAGAAGGGTGATAAGGTTTTTGGGGAGCGCTCTGCGCGACTACTGACTGACTCCTTCATCACGGACGCTCCGGACTCCGACGACTACTTCCCCGACGACGACTTCTTCCCCGACGTCGACAACCTCCTCGACGACATGGCTGGCGAGGACACCGACCCCAAGTCCAGTGCTACTGCTGCTGCTGTCCCGTATGTGTTCTTCTTTCTGTTAGATGTCATGCCACAGTTTCTCGTACTACTACTTGCCCTACACATGTTAGGTTCTTCTTCATATATGCAACTAGTTCTACTTTCTACTATAGATATGTTAGCCTATGGTTCATATATGCAGAAGCTATTTACCTTCTCTCTGTCAGAACGTATGACTTGTTTTATCTCTACTATACTAGTCATGCTTTATCTAGTATTTCTGTTAATAAAATCATTTGGTAAATTGCTCATATTTCCAACAATCCAAAAACCTTATTATAGGCTATTTACACCAAGTGGTTTTGCTGCTTCCATGAGACCTCCTATGTTTGAGGGTATCCACTATAAGAGGTGGCGCGTGAGAGCAGTCTTATGGTTTCAAACCATGAGTTGCTATGACGCCACTCTTGGAAAACCTGAAGGGGAGCTTGATGCTCAACAGGCACAAGCCTTTCAGAAAATGGATACTCTGTTTAAGGCTGCTCTCTTGAGTGTTCTTGGTGAGAACATAGTTGATGCTTATGCGTCAATTGATAATGGAAAAGATATGTGGGATGCACTCGAGGCCAAGTTTGGGGTCTCGGATGCTGGCACTGAGCTGTACATCATGGAGCAATTCTATGATTACAGGATGACTGAAGAGCGCTCCGTGGTTGAACAAGCTCATGAGATACAGTCATTTGCTAGAGAACTTGAGCACTTCAGTTGTATGCTACCGGACAAGTTTGTTGCCGGAGGTATCATCACTAAGCTTCCTCCTTCATGGAGGAACTTTGCTACCTTACTGAAGCATAAGAGGCAGGAGTTTTCCGTTCCGGATCTCATTGGCACTCTTGATGTGGAAGAAAAGGCGAGAGCAAAGGACACACGTGCTCGAGGTATTGAGGGAGGATCTAGTGCCAATGTGGTACAGAAGCAGAACTTCCAGTCCCACAAGTTCAAGAACAAGGGCAAGTTTGATGGTAAAGCAAAGTTTGATGGGAAGAGCAAGGCTGTGCAACACACGAACTTCAAGAAGAAGAATGGCAAGAAGAAAGGTTCTTGTCATGTGTGTGGGGATCCTGATCATTGGGCTCCTAGTTGCCCTAATCGCCATGACAAGCGTCATCCTGGGAAAGGCGGCAAGACCGCTAATGTTGTCATTGGAGACACTGGCATGAAGGATGCTGGGTATGGTATATTTCCCACTATTCTTTTAGTATGTCATTCTCCTGACTGGTTGATTGACACGGGTGCTAATGTGCATGTATGCGGTGATATTTCCATGTTTTCGTCTTATCAGACCGCAGGGACTTCAACCGTGCTGATGGGCAACGGTTCAAGTGCTTCTGTTCATGGTGTTGGCACGGTCGATCTGAAGTTTACTCCGGGGAAGATCGTGCGGCTGAAGAACGTGCATTATGTCCCCTCCGTCAATAAAAATCTTGTTAGCGGATCTCTTCTGTGTAGAGATGGCTACAAGCTTGTCTTTGAGTCGAACAAATTTGTAATATCCAAGTATGGAACCTTTGTTGGTAAAGGCTATGAGTCAGGAGGTCTGTTTCATTTATCCTTATCAGACGTTTGCAATAAAGTTGTTAATCATATTTGCAACAATAGTGAATCAAATGTGTGGCATTCACGTCTTTGTCATGTTAACTTTGGTTGCATGTCGCGACTAGCGAAGTTGAACTTAATCCCTAGCTTCACCACTGTTAAGGGATCTAAGTGTCAAGTGTGTGTGCAAGCTAAGCAACCTCGTAAGTCTCACACGACTGCAGAAACGAGAAATCTTGCACCACTAGAGCTTATACATTCAGATCTATGTGAAATGAATGGTGTTTTGACAAAAGGTGGAAAGAAATATTTCATGACGTTAATTGATGACTCCACTAGATACTGCCGTGTGTATCTTCTGAAATCTAAGGATGAGGCTTTGAACTTTTTCAAGATCTATAAAGCTGAGGTGGAAAACCAACTTGATCGAAAAATCAAGAGGCTTAGGTCCGACCGTGGTGGAGAGTATTTTTCCAATGAATTTGATGCTTTTTGTGCGGAACATGGTATAATCCATGAGAGGACGCCTCCCTATTCACCTCAGTCAAATGGGGTGGCCGAAAGAAAGAACCGTACTCTAACAGATTTGGTTAACGCCATGTTAGACACTTTGGGTCTCTCCAAGGCATGGTGGGGGGAGGCAATATTGACTGCATGTCATGTCCTAAACCGAGTTCCCACAAAGAACAAAGAGATAACTCCATTCGAGGAATGGGAGAAGAAAAGGTTAAAACTCTCTTATCTACAAACATGGGGTTGTTTGGCGAAAGTCAATGTTCCAATTCCAAAGAAGCCGAAGCTTGGACCAAAGACTGTGGATTGTGTTTTCCTGGGATATGCTTTTCATAGCATTGGCTATAGATTCTTGGTTGTAAAATCTGAGGTACCTGACATGCATGTTGGTACGATCATGGAGTCGAATGATGCGACTTTCTTTGAAGATATCTTTCCCATGAAGGATATGGATACCTCATCTAATCAGGAGATGCCTAGTTCATCGAATCAGGAACCAGTTACAATAACCGAACCTGCCATTTCGATGGAACACTTTGAAAGTCCTGTGGAGTAGAACAATGAAGTTCCTACTAGGAGCAAGAGACAGAGGACTGCAAAGTCCTTTGGTGATGATTTTCTTGTGTATCTCATAGATGACACTCCCAGTTCTATTTCAGAGGCCTATGCATCTGAAGATGCTGACTACTGGAAGGAAGCGGTTCGTAGCGAGATGGATTCCATCTTGACGAATGAAACCTGGGAGATAACTGATCGTCCTTATGGGTGCAAACCTATAGGATGCAAATGTGTATTCAAGAAGAAGCTTAGGCCTGATGGTACTATCGAAAAATACAAGGCTCGGCTCGTGGCTAAGGGTTATACCCAAAAGGAAGGTGAAGACTTCTTTGATACTTACTCACCTGTGGCTCGACTGACCACTATTCGAGTTCTACTTTCACTAGCTGCCTCGCATGGTCTTCTCGTTCATCAAATGAATGTTAAGACTGCTTTCCTAAATGGAGAGTTGGACGAGGAAATTTATATGGAACAACCAGATGGGTTTGTACTAGATGGTCAGGAAGGAAAAGTGTGCAAGTTGCTAAAGTCTTTGTACGGACTTAAGCAAGCACCCAAACAGTGGCATGAGAAGTTTGAAAGAACTTTAACAGCTGCAGGCTTTGTTGTGAACGAAGCTGACAAATGTGTGTACTATCGCCATGGTGGGGGCGAGGGAGTTATCCTGTGCTTGTATGTTGATGACATACTGATTTTTGGAACAAATCTGAATGTTATTAAGGAGGTCAAGGATTTCCTATCTCGTTGTTTTGAGATGAAGGATTTAGGAGTGGCTGATGTCATTCTGAACATCAAGTTGTTGAGAGAGGATGATGGTGGGATTACATTGCTTCAATCTCACTATGTGGAAAAGATCTTGAGTCGCTTTGGCTATAGTGACTGCAAGCCCTCTCCAACACCATATGATGCGAGTGTGTTACTTCGAAAGAATCAAAGAATTGCTAGAGATCAATTGAAATATTCTCAGATTATTGGCTCGCTTATGTACTTAGCAAGTGCTACAAGACCTGACATCTCTTTTGCTGTTAGCAAACTGATTCGGTTTGTCTCAAAACCAGGAGATGTGCATTGGAAAGCTCTAGAGAGAGTTTTGCGTTATTTGAAAGGCACTGCAAATTATGGAATTCACTACACCGGGCATCCAAAGGTGCTTGAAGGGTATAGTGACTCAAACTGGATCTCAGATGCTGATGAGATAAAGGCCACGAGCGGTTATGTATTCACTCATGGAGGTGGCGCTGTTTCTTGGAAGTCTTGCAAGCAGACCATCTTAACGAGGTCGACAATCAAACTGTGATCACGAAAGTGAGCAGCTCAAAGGATAACATGAAGTCATCAAGACACGTTCAGAGAAGGTTAAAGTCTGTCAGGAAAATGAAAAACTCCGGAGTTATTGCGTTGGATTATATCCAAACGTCTAAAAATCTGGCAGATCCTTTTACTAAGGGTCTATCACGTAATGTGATAGATAATGCATCGAGGGAGATGGGTATGAGACCCACAATATGAGTTGTTCACAGTGGTAACCTATTCTTTGTGATCGGAGATCCCGTGAATTAGATGTGGAAGACAAGCTGTTGGTCAACTGAGAGGAGAGTATCCTTACTATTTACAATACCACTCCATGAAGATGCAATACTCTCATAATCTGCATGGCAGGTTGATGTATATCTTAATGTGTTCTAAGTGGCTTATTTAAGCAGAGATGTTATCCTGCAGAACATCTTTTGAAGAACACACCTATATGAGTCTGATTGTCAAACGTTGCAATCTATGAGAGTAGGGTTCTCTCTAGTAAACTCATGAAAGGTCACGGAGTATGACGCATAAGCTCCACCCGTGGGGAAGACCCACGGTAGCCACGTATCGATCAAGGCTTTATGTGAAACTAGATTCGCAGAAAACTTGCAGTTCAAGGCCCAGTCCACTGTTCAAGTTGCTTACTAGTGTAACATAGAGTTCTAGGTGGAAGTTCAACTTAACAGTCTCCACTGCAGTACCGGTATATAAAACAGTGTTTTGGAACCAAAGGCAAATTTCTGTGTGCCTCTTCGATCTGGTGGGGGATTGCTGGAATTTAGTATATTGTGGGCAGCCCAATAACTATTTCAGAAATTCCTAATAAATCCTAGAGGCCCACTTAGCCCATTTGTGCAAGGCAAGGGATACTACTAAAGTTTAGTCCCACATTGCTAGTTTAGTGGGAGTTGGACCTCCTTATAAGGGAGGCTCTTTCCCCACTTGTACGAGCATGAGAACAAGAGGGATATCCACGCGCGCTCCTCCTCCGGCACCCGCCTCGCCACGCCACGCCTCGTCACGACGCGCCGCGGGTTGCGGTAATGAGCCGAGCCGATGTCTAAATTTTTGCCATGCACTACGGTTATACGAAAGGCCACTCGGGAGCTGGAAAGTTTTGCTGTAGTGGATATTGAATACGAACGCTGCACCCTTCGGCTGCTGCCTCTTCGTTTCGTCTCCCTCGATCCCTTCAGCTCCCGGCGCAGCCTCTCGCCTCCTTCTCGTGCGCCTATAAAAGGGAGGTCGCTCCTCCCAGAGAGATGCACCAGAACCTCTTCCTCCTCTCGTCACAAGTTCCTGAGCACTGCGCTGCCGCTACGATCTTCCCCATCCCGGCTTGCGGCGTGCACCGCAGGTCGGGACAGTAGGCCTCCGAAACCGCACCTCTTTGAGTCCTGTACGGGAGAAGGGTGATAAGGTTTTTGGGGAGCGCTCTGCGCGACTACTGACTGACTCCTTCATTACGGACGCTCCGGACTCTGACGACTACTTCCCCGACGACGACTTCTTCCCCGACGTCGACAACCTCCTCGACGACATGGCTGGCGAGGACACCGACCCCAAGTCCAGTGCTACTGCTGCTGCTGTCCCGTATGTGTTCTTCTTTCTGTTAGATGTCATGCCACAGTTTCTCGTAGTACTACTTGCCCTACACATGTTAGGTTCTTCTTCATATATGCAACTAGTTCTACTGTCTACTATAGATTTGTTAGCCTACGGTTCATATATGCAGAAGCTATTTACCTTCGCTCTGTCAGAACGTATGACTTGTTTTATTTCTACTATACTAGTCATGCTTTATCTAGTATTTCTGTTAATAAAATCATTTGATAAATTGCTCATATTTCCAACACGTGGATGTATTTATCTCCTTTCTATGATGCCTTCTTTCAATCCATCACAAGGACAGAGGTACTTTTGAACATGAGCATGGGCGTGCATGCATGCCATGGTGGCGTCCCTTCAAGGAGCAATACGCTCGTGTGGTGCGGTTAGTAGGCGGCTCGACCTGTTCCCCTCGTCGAGGTAGCACACGCTTTGTACAGGACACTGCGGAAGGTTGATGCCTTTCGTTATTCTTTGAGGCGGGCGTGGACAGCACCATAGGTGATGCTTTGATGGATATCAAAATCGTGATTTTCCTACCAGGTATCTACGTTCTTCGATGTAGGTAGTTGAGTGGTCCTATGTCGTCTTTTTGTAACCAACAAAAATAATAATGTGTATCTATGTACATGATCATTTTGCAGGTGGGAGCGAGACAGCACAGTCACCACTGCAATGGGCCATGCATGACAGAATTGATGCAGAACCCGAGCATGAGAGGTGAGGGGTGGAGAGTGCTTTTTCTAGCGGTGCCCCTTTCTACCGCATATCTGCATATGCCGTTAGATTATTCTGAGATTCAGGCGCCCTTATACCACCGCAGTCAAACCAACCCGTATACTCCCTTGTGTATCGCTACACATCCCGTACTGTACCGGCGTGATAATATACACGTACAGGATGTGGCGACAGAGTACAAGCTCTGGGAGGAAAATTTACCGTTCGTGTGGCGGGCGTTCAAGCGCCGGAAACACCTGTGTCCAATGCAGGAGGTCTCGTTTTCGATCTACAAGCGGCCCTCTTTTTGCGAATTAAGGCACACAAAACAAACAATAATGGGCCAAGCCCAGTTAAAGCGGCTGCAGGCGCCGGTTAGCAGAAAACCGAAGAAACCGGCGCCTGCAGCGTCAAATAGGTCTGGGCAAAGAAACGCCCTTCGGTCTAATGCGAGATGGTAGACCGCCCGCCTAAAAGAATGCCTCTAATGGGACGGCCTAGTCAACCTCTATAAATTCGTTCATTTCTTCGGCGCTTTGTTTTTACTTTTTTTATTTTCATTTATGTTTCAGAATATATAAAAGTCACCATACTTAATTTCTCAAAAAGTTACAGAACATTTAAAGTATTCATTTAATATAAGAAATGTTTAACTAATTTATAAAAAAAATCATATAAAAAAAGATTTATCACATTTTTATTTTTTCACAGGTTTTAAAATTACACTACAAGAATCCAGTACTTTGCCGTCTGCCATGGCGGACGGCAAAGGCACGGACGGCTGACGGCAAAGCACTTTGCTGTCCGTGGCGGACGGCAAACAGTGACGGCAAAGATAGAGTCGGCAAACAGGTCCTTTGCCGTCAGCTTTTTATGGCGGACGGCAAAGAGCCCTTTGCCTACAGCGGCGGACGGCAAAGAGGGGGGACAGCAAAGTGTTGCACGTCCTCCCGCGTTACTCCGTTAGGCGGCTAACGGCGGCCTTTGCCGTCCGCCGGCTGACGACAAATTTGAGCGCCTCTTTGCCGTCCGCCAGATGACGTCAGCAATACGTCAGCACCCGCTTTTTTTTGCCGTCCGCCCGGCGGACGGCAAAGGCAAAGTCTTTGCCATCAGCTTAGCTTTGTCGTCCGCCACGGTAAGCAAATTGGCCAAATGGTCCATCCCCCAGGAAGCACAGGTGGGCGCCACGTGCCCCCTTTGCCGTCTGCCACCGACGGCAAAGGGGTCTTTGCCGTCTGCCGCGGACGGCAAAGAGCCTGGACTGCCTCTTTTTTATTCTGTTTTTCTTATATCCAACAATTATCACAACAAATATATCACAGCACATATATATCCATCACATAAATATCCAGCACATATATATCCAACATAATAAATATCCAGCACATATATATCCATCCATACATACATAGTAGGTTGCACATAGTTCCATCGATCCATACATATTACAATATGCAAAGTTTCATCATAGCAAGCGAGCAGAATACAAGAAGTGTTGGGAACGTTGCAGAAAACAAAAAATTTCCTACGGTTTCACCAAGATCCATCTATGAGTTCATCTAGCAACGAGTGATTGGATGCATCTACATACCTTTGTAGATCGCGAGCGGAAGCGTTCAAAGAACGGGGATGAGGGAGTCGTACTCGACGTGATCCAATCACCGGAGATCCTAGCGCCGAACGGACGGCACCTCCGCGTTCAACACACGTACGGTCAGCGTGACGTCTCCTCCTTCTTGATCCAGCAAGGGGAAGGAGAGGTTGATGAAGATCCAGCAGCACGACGGCGTGGTGGTGGATGCAGCAGGGATCCGGCAGGGCTTCGCCAAGCGTCTGCGGGAGGGGGAGGTGTAGCAAGGGGAAGGGAGGCGCCAAGATGCAGGGTGCCGCTGCCCTTCCTCCCCTCCACTATATATAGGGGCTAGGGGGGCGCATGCCCCTTTGGAGATCCCATCTAGAGGGGGGGGGGCGGCGCCCCCCGGGGCAACGGCCCCCTTAGGGTTTCCAACCAAGGGGGGCAAATGCCCCCTCGGGGGGCAACGGCCCCCTAGGGTTTCCAACCAGGGGGGGCGCATGCCCCCTCGGGGGGCAACGCCCCCCTAGGGTTTCCAACCCTAGGCGCCTTGGGCCCTTGGGTGGGGCGCACCATCCCACCAGGGGCTGGTTCCCACGCCACTTCAGCCCATGGGGCCCTCCGGGATAGGTGGCCCCATCCGATGGACCCCCGGGACCCTTCTGGTGGTCCCGGTACAATACCGGTGACCCCCGAAACTCTCCAGATGGCCGAAACAGCACTTCCTATATATATTTCTTCACCTCCGGACCATTCCGGAACTCTTCCTGACGTCCGGGATCTCATCTGGGACTCCGAACAACTTTCAGTTTGCTGCATACTAATATCTCTACAACCCTAGCGTCACCGAACCTTAAGTGGGTAGACCCTACGGGTTCGGGAGATATGCAGACATGACCGAGACGCCTCTCCGGTCAATAACCAACAGCGGGATCTGGATACCCATGTTGGCTCCCACATACTCCTCGATGATCTCATCGGATGAACCACGATGTCGAGGATTCAATTAACCCCGTATTCAATTCCCTTTGTCAATCGGTATTTTACTTGCCCGAGATTCGATCGTCGGTATCCCAATACCTCGTTCAATCTCGTTACCGACAAGTCACTTTACTCCTACCGTAATGCATGATCCCGTGATCAAACACTTTGATCACATTGAGCTCATTATGATGATGCATTACCGAGCGGGCCCGGTGATACCTCTCCGTCATACGGAGTGACAAATCCCAGTCTCGATCCATGTCAACCCAACAGACACTTTCGGAGATACCCGTAGTATACCTTTATAGTCACCCAGTTACGTTGTGACGTTTGGCATACCCAAAGCACTCCTACGGTATCCGGGAGTTACACGATCTCATGGTCTAAGGAAAAGATACTTGACATTGGAAAAGCTCTAGCAAACG
The DNA here is from genome assembly GCA_032464435.1 of Aegilops umbellulata. Taxonomy (NCBI): domain Eukaryota; kingdom Viridiplantae; phylum Streptophyta; class Magnoliopsida; order Poales; family Poaceae; genus Aegilops; species Aegilops umbellulata. The sequence goes on from CP136059.1 coordinate 417,634,240, forward strand.
AATTATACAATCTTGTGCTTATGCTTAGGATTGGGTCTTGTCCATCACATCATTCTCCTAATGATGTGATCTCGTTATCAATGACATCCAATGTCCATAGTCAGGAAACCATGACTATCAGTTGATCAACGAGCTAGTCAACTAGAGGCTTACTAGGGACATGTTGGTGTCTATGTATTCACACATGTATTACGATTTCCGGATAACACAATTATAGCATGAATAAAAGACAATTATCATGAACAAGGAAATATAATAATAATGATTTTATTATTGCCTCTAGTGCATATTTCCAACAGTCTCCCACTTGCACTAGAGTCAATAATCTAGTTACATTGTGATGAATCGAACACCCATAGAGTTCTGGTGTTGATCATGTTTTGCTCTAGGGAGAGGTTTAGTCAACGGATCTGCGACATTCAGATCCGTATGCACTTTACAAATTTCTATGTATCCATCTTGAACATTTTCACGAATGGAGTTGAAGCGACGCTTGATGTGCCTGGTCTTCTTGTGAAACCTGGGCTCCTTGGCAAGTGCAATAGCTCCAGTGTTGTCACAGAAGAGTTTGATCGGCCCCGACGCATTGGGTATGACTCCTAGGTCGGTGATGAACTCCTTCACCCAAAGTGCTTCATGCGCTGCCTCCGAGGCTGCCATGTACTCCGCTTCACATGTAGATCCCGCCACGACGCTCTGCTTGCAGCTGCACCAGCTTACTGCTCCACCATTCAACATATACACGTATCTGGTTTGTGAATTAGAGTCAACCAGATATGTGTCGAAGCTAGCGTCGACGTAACCCTTTACGACGAGCTCTTCGTCACCTCCATAAACGAGAAACATGTCCTTTGTCCTTTTCAGGTACTTCAGGATATTCTTGACCGCTGTCCAGTGTTCCTTGCCAGGATTACTTTGGTACCTTCCTACCAAACTTACGTCAAGGTTTACATCAGGTCTGGTACACAGCATGGCATACATAATAGACCCTATGGTCGAGGCATAGGGGATGACACTCATCTCTCTATATCTTCTGCCGTGGTCGGGCATTGAACTGAGCTCAATTTCACACCTTGCAACACAGGCAAGAACCCCTTCTTGGACTGATCCATATTGAACTTCTTCAATATCTTTTCAAGGTATGTGCTTTGTGAAAGATCTATGAGGCGTCTTGATCTATCTCTATAGATCTTGATGCCTAATATATAAGCAGCTTCTCCAAGGTCCTTCATTGAAAAACTCTTATTCAAGTAGGCCTTAATGCTGTCCAAAAGTTCTATATCATTTCCCATCAAAAGTATGTCATCTACATATAATATGAGAAATGCTACAGAGCTCCCACTCACTTTCTTGTAAACGCAGGCTTCTCCATAAGTCTGCATAAACCCAAACGCCTTGATCATCTCATCAAAGCGAATGTTCCAACTCCGAGATGCTTGCACCAGCCCATAAATGGATCGCTGGAGCTTGCATACCTTGTTAGCATTCTTAGGGTCGACAAAACCTTCCGGCTGCATCATATACAGTTCTTCCTTAAGATAGCCGTTAAGGAATGCCGTTTTGACGTCCATTTGCCATATCTCATAATCATAGTATGCGGCAATTGCTAACATGATTCTGACGGACTTCAGCTTCGCTACGGGAGAGAAAGTCTCATCGTAGTCAACCCCTTGAACTTGCCGATAACCCTTAGCGACAAGTCGAGCTTTATAGATGGTAACATTACCATCCGCGTCCGTCTTCTTCTTAAAGATCCATTTGTTTTCTATCGCTCGCCGATCATCTGGCAAGTCTGTCAAAGTCCATACTTTGTTTTCATACATGGATCCTATCTCGGATTGCATGGCCTCCAGCCATTTGTTGGAATCTGGGCCCGCCATCGCTTCTTCATAGTTCGAAGGTTCACCGTTGTCTAACAACATGATTTCCAGGACATGGTTGCCGTACCACTCTGGTGCGGAACGTGTCCTTGTGGACCTACGAAGTTCAGTAGTAACTTGCTCTGAAGTTTCATGATCATCATCATTAACCTCCTCTCTAACCGGTGGAGGCACCATAGAAACATTTTCTTGAGCTGCGCTACTATTCGGTTCAAGAGGTAATACTTCATCAAGTTCCACTTTCCTCCCACTTACTTCTTTCGAGAGAAACTCTTTCTCCAGAAAGGATCCGTTCTTGGCAACAAAGATCTTGCCTTCGGATCTTAGGTAGAAGGTATACCCAATAGTTTCCTTAGGGTATCCTATGAAGACGCATTTTTCCGACTTGGGTTCGAGCTTTTCAGGTTGAAGTTTCTTGACATAAGCATCGCATCCCCAAACTTTTAGAAACGACAGCTTAGGTTTCTTCCCAAACCATAATTCATACGGCGTCGTCTCAACGGATTTAGACGGTGCCCTATTTAAAGTGAATGTAGCTGTCTCTAGAGCGTATCCCCAAAATGATAGCGGTACATCAGTAAGAGACATCATAGATCGCACCCTATCCAATAGAGTGCGATTATGACGTTCAGACACACCATTACGTTGAGGTGTTCCAGGCGGCGTGAGTTGTGAAACAATTCCACATTTCCTTAAGTGTGTGCCAAATTCGTGACTTAAATATTCTCCTCCACGATCTGATCGTAAGAACTTTATTTTTCGGTCACGTTGATTCTCTACCTCATTCTGAAATTCCTTGAACTTTTCAAAGGTCTCAGACTTGTGTTTCATTAAGTAGACATACCCATATCTACTCAAGTCATCAGTAAGAGTGAGAACATAACGATATCCTCCGCGAGCCTCAACACTCATTGGACCGCACACATCAGTATGTATGATTTCCAATAAGTTGGTTGCTCGCTCCATTGTTCCGGAGAACGGAGTCTTGGTCATTTTGCCCATGAGGCATGGTTCGCATGTGTCAAATGCTTCATAATCGAGAGACTCTAAAAGTCCATCAGCATGGATCTTCTTCATGCGCTTGACACCAATGTGACCAAGGAGGCAGTGCCACAAGTATGTGGGACTATCGTTATCAACTTTACATCTTTTGGTATTCACACTATGAATATGTGTAACATCACGCACGAGATTCATTAAGAATAAACCATTGACCATCGGAGCATGACCATAAAACATATCACTCATATAAATAGAACAACCATTATTCTCGGATTTAAATGAGTAGCCATCTCGTATTAAACGAGATCCAGATACAATGTTCATGCTCAAACTTGGCAACAAATAACAATTATTGAGGTTTAAAACTAATCCCGTAGGTAAATGTAGAGGTAGCGTGCCGACGGCGATCACATCGACCTTGGAACCATTCCCGACGCGCATCGTCACCTCGTCCTTCGCCAGTCTCCGCTTATTCCGCAGCTCCTGCTTTGAGTTACAAATATGAGCAACGACACCGGTATCAAATACCCAGGAGCTACTACGAGCACTGGTAAGGTACACATCAATTACATGTATATCACATATACCTTTAGTGTTGCTGGCCTTCTTGTCCGCTAAGCATTTGGGGCAGTTCCGCTTCCAGTGACCCTTCCCTTTGCAATAAAAGCACTCAATCTCAGGCTTGGGTCCATGCTTTGACTTCTTCCCGGCAACTGGCTTACCGGGCGCGGCAACATCCTTGTCGTCCTTCTTGAAGTTCTTCTTACCCTTGCCTTTCTTGAACTTAGTGGTTTTATTGACCATCAACACTTGATGTTCCTTTTTTATTTCAACCTCTGCTGATTTCAGCATAGCAAATACCTCAGGAATGGTCTTTACCATCCCCTGCATATTGTAGTTCATCACAAAGCTCTTGTAGCTAGGTGGGAGCGACTGAAGGATTCTGTCAATGACCGCCTCGTCTGGGAGGTTAATCTCCAGCTGAGTCAAGCGGTTGTGCAACCCAGACATCTTGAGTATGTGTTCACTGACAGAACTATTTCCCTCCATCTTACAACTATAGAACTTGTCGGAGACTTCATATCTCTCGACCCGGGCATGAGCTTGGAAAACTAGTTTCAGCTCCTCGAACATCTCATATTCTCCGTGATGCTCAAAAGGCTTTTGGAGCCCCGGTTCTAAGCTGTAAAGAATGCCGCACTGAACGAGGGAGTAATCATCAGCACGAGACTGCCAAGCATTCATAATGTCTTGGTTCTCTGGGATGGGTGCTTCACCTAGCGGTGCTTCTAGGACATATTGTTTCCTGGCAGCTATGAGGATGATCCTTAGGTTCCGGACCCAGTCCGTATAGTTGCTGCCATCGTCTTTCAGCTTGGTTTTCTCTAGGAACGCGTTGAAGTTCATGTTGACATTAGCTTGGGCCATTTGATCTACAAGACATATTGCAAAGTTTATTTAGACTAAGTTCATGATAATTAAGTTCATCTAATCAATTTAATGAACTCCCACTCAGATTAGACATCCCTCTAGTCATCTAAGTGAAACATGATCCGACTCGACTAGGCAGTGTCCGATCATCACGTTAGACGGACTAGTCATCATCGGTGAACATCTCCATGTTGATCGTATCTTCCATACGACTCATGTTCGACCTTTCGGTCTCTTGTGTTCCGAGGCCATGTCTGTACATGCTAGGCTCGTCAAGTCAACCTAAGTGTTTGCATGTGTAAATCTGTCTTACACCCGTTGTATGTGAACGTTGGAATCTATCACACCCGATCATCACGTGGTGCTTCAAAACAACGAACTGTCGCAACGGCGCACAGTTAGGGGGAACACTTTCTTGAAATTTATTATGAGGGATCATCTTATTTACTACCGTCGTTCTAAGTAAACAAGATGCAAAACATGATAAACATCACATGCAATCAAATAATAATAGTGACATGATATGGTCAATATCATATAGCTCCTTTGATCTCCATCTTGGGGCTCCATGATCATCTTGTCACCGGCATGACACCATGATCTCCATCATTGTGTCTCCATGAAGTTGCTCGCCAACTATTGCATCTACTACGGCTAACACGTTTAGCAATAAAGAAAAGTAATTTACATGTCGTTTCCAATGACACGCAGGTCATACAAAAAATAATGACAACTCCTATGGCTCCTGCCGGTTGTCATACTCATCGACATGCAAGTCGTGATTCCTATTATATGAACATGATCTCATACATCACATATATATCATTCATCATTCATCACAACTTTGGCCATATCATATCACAAAGCACTTGCTGCAAAAACAAGTTAGACGTCCTCTAATTGTTGTTGCAAGTTTTACGTGGCTGCAATAGGGTTCTAGCAAGAACGTTTTCTTACCTACGTAAAAGCCACAACGTGATTTGTCAACTTCCATTTACCCTTCATAAGGACCCTTTTCGTCGAATCTGCTCCAACTAAACTGGGAGAGAAAGACACCCGCCAGCCACCTTATGCAACTAGTGCATGTCAATCGGTGGAACCGGTCTCACGTAAGCGTACGTGTAAGGTTGGTCCGGGCCGCTTCATCCCACAATACCGCTGAAGCAAAATAAGACTAGTAGCAGCAAGAAAGTTGACAACATCTACGCCCACAACAATTGTGTTCTACTCGTGCAAAGAGAACTACGCATAGACCTAGCTCATGATGCCACTGTTGGGGAACGCTGCAGAAAAGAAAATTCCTACGGTTTCACCAAGATCCATCTATGAGTTCATCTAGCAACGAGTGATTGGATGCATCTACATACCTTTGTAGATCGCGAGCGGAAGCGTTCAAAGAACGGGGATGAGGGAGTCGTACTCGACGTGATCCAATCACCGGAGATCCTAGCGCCGAACGGACGGCACCTCCGCGTTCAACACACGTACGGTCAGCGTGACGTCTCCTCCTTCTTGATCCAGCAAGGGGAAGGAGAGGTTGATGAAGATCCAGCAGCACGACGGCGTGGTGGTGGATGCAGCAGGGATCCGGCAGGGCTTCGCCAAGCGTCTGCGGGAGGGGGAGGTGTAGCAAGGGGAAGGGAGGCGCCAAGATGCAGGGTGCCGCTGCCCTTCCTCCCCTCCACTATATATAAGGGCTAGGGGGCGCATGCCCCTCTGGAGATCCCATCTAGAGGGGGGCGGCGGCCCTCGGGGCAACGGCCCCCTTAGGGTTTCCAACCAGGGGGGCATGCCCCCTCGGGGGGGGGGGCAACGGCCCCTAGGGTTTCCAACCAGGGGGGGCATGCCCCCTCGGGGGGCAACGGCCCCCTAGGGTTTCCAACCCTAGGCGCCTTGGGCCCTTGGGTGGGGTGCACCAGCCCACCAGGGGCTGGTTCCCACGCCACTTCAGCCCATGGGGCCCTCCGGGATAGGTGGCCCCACCCGGTGGACCCCCGGGACCCTTCTGGTGGTCCCGGTACAATACCGGTGACCCCCGAAACTCTCCAGATGACCGAAACAGCACTTCCTATATATATTTCTTCACCTCCGGACCATTCCGGAACTCCTCCTGACGTCCGGGATCTCATCCGGGACTCCGAACAACTTTCGGTTTGCTGGATACTAATATCTCTACAACCCTAGCGTCACCGAACCTTAAGTGTGTAGACCCTACGGGTTCGGGAGATATGCAGACATGAACGAGACGCCTCTCCGGTCAACAACCAACAGCGGTATCTGGATACCCATGTTGGCTCCCACATACTCCTCAATGATCTCATCGGATGAACCACGATGTCGAGGATTCAATTAACCCCGTATTCAATTCCCTTTGTCAATCGGTATTTTACTTGCCCGAGATTCGATCGTCGGTATCCCAATACCTCATTCAATCTCGTTACCGGCAAGTCACTTTACTCATACCGTAATGCATGATCCCGTGATCAAACACTTTGATCACATTGAGCTCATTATGATGATGCATTATCGAGCGGGCCCGGTGATACCTCTCCGTCATACGGAGTGATAAATCCCAGTCTCGATCCGTGTCAACCCAACAGACACTTTCAGAGATACCCGTAGTATACCTTTATAGTCACCCAGTTATGTTGTGACGTTTGGCATACCCAAAGCACTCCTACGGTATCCGGGAGTTACACGATCTCATGGTCTAAGGAAAAGATACTTGACATTGGAAAAGCTCTAGCAAACGAATTATACGATCTTGTGCTTATGCTTAGGATTGGGTCTTGTCCATCACATCATTCTCCTAATGATGTGATCTCTTTATCAATGACATCCAATGTCCATAGTCAGGAAACCATGACTATCAGTTGATCAACGAGCTAGTCAACTAGAGGCTTACTAGGGACATGTTGGTGCCTATGTATTCACACATGTATTACGATTTCCGGATAACACAATTATAGCATGAATAAAAGACAATTATCATGAACAAGGAAATATAATAATAATGCTTTTATTATTACCTCTAGGGCATATTTCCAACAAGAAGTGCATCGAAGGAAAAAACAGGAAAAAGCAAGCAATCCATCATAGGAAGCTGGCTTCCGTGAAGTGAATGAAACCTGCAAAATGACAAATAAGAAAGTTAGAAAAAGAAGACTAGAAGAAGAATTAGACTAGAAGAAAAAGAATAGAAGAAGAAGACTAGAAGAAGTATATGCCATTTATTATCTAACTTAGGTGAAATGTATCGTTTATGAGCTAACCTAGGTGAAATGGGTAGTTTATGAGCTATCCTAGGTGAAATGGATCATTTTGGAGCTAAGTTAGGTGAAATGGGTCGTTTATGAGCTAACCTAGGTGAAATGGGTCATTTATGAGCAAACCTAGGTGAAATGGGTCGTTTATGAGCAAACCTAGGTGAAATGGGTCGTTTATGAGCAAACCTAGATGAAATGGGTCGTTTATGAGCAAACCTAGGTGAAATGGGTAGTTTATGAGCTGACCTAGGTGAAATGGATCGTTTATGAGCTAACCTAGGTGAAATGGGTCGTTTATGAGCTAACCTAGGTGAAATAGGTCGTTTATGAGCTAACGTAGGTGAAATAGGTTGTTTATGAGCTAACGTAGGTGAAATGGGTCGTTTATGAGCTAACCTAGGTGAAATGGGGCATTTATGGGCTAACCTAGGTGAAATGGGTCGTTTATAAGCTAACCTAGGTGAAATAGGTTGTTTATGAGCTAACCTAGGTGAAATGGGTCATTTATGAGCTAACCTAGGTCAAATGGGTCGTTTATGAGGTAACCTTGGTGAAATGGGTCGTTTATGAGCTAACCTAGGTGAAATTGATCATTTTGGAGCTAACTTAGTTGAAATGGGTCGTTTATGAGCTAACTAAGGTGAAATGCCATGTTTTTGAGCTAACTAAGGTAAAATGGATCGTTTTTGAGCTAACTTAGGTGAAATGGGTCATTTTGGAGCTAACCTAGGTGACATGGGTCATTTTGGAGCTAACCTAGGTGAAATGGGTCATTTTAAAGCTAACGTAGGTAAAATGGATCATTTAGGAGTTAATCTACGTAAAATGGGTCATTTTAGAGCTAACTTGGATAAATTGGATCACTTGTAAGCTAACTAAGGTAAAATGAGTCATTTTAGAGCTAACTTAGGTAGAATGGATGGTTTATGAGGTCAGTAAGCTTATTAAGTCATTTTGGAGGAAAAGAAGCTAACTCTAGGTCATTATGGTAAGCATATTGGAGGAAATAAAGCTAAGTCTAGGTCTTTATGCATTTGTTAAGCAAAACACTAGAGAAACTTACCGTGATCACGGAGGTGTAGGAGCGGGCTGGCTCGCGCCGGTACCTGGAGAAGGATCGTGCGATGCGTTTCTGGAGTTAAGCTGCACCAAAGATCATTTCCAATGTCTCGTTAGCATTATGACACTCAAATGTTAAGACTAGCAAGTAATATCCATTCAAATTAAACTCACCGTGCTCCCAGGAGCAATCACTGGCATCGACGGAGCGGTCTGACCGGACTTCTCGCACACAGACTGCACATTTGGTTTTCACAACAGAGTCATACTAGTTAGTAATGAGACTCAAATGATAAGACTAGAAAGTAATCTGCAGAAGAAACTTACCACAAGGAGCTCGTACATGGCCCTTGCCTGCATGTCATTCCGTGCCCTCTCCTCCTCCAACATCTTTGTCGTCCTCTCCTCCAACTCCCGCTGCCTCTCCGCCGCCTCCGCCAGAAGTTTCTCCGTTCTATCTCTCTCACTCTGTATAGCAGCCTGCAACACCACTCACATGACCATTTGTAATCATTGATGGAAGCGCACACAATGTAATGGAGAAAGATAGCTGAGTACGTATAACTAACCTTGAAGGCGAGTTGGACTGGCCGTTCACGAGGCCTTATCTCAGGAGCGGAGCTCTACTGGCACGCCTTGATCTCCGGGAGAGTGCTAGGACAACGGATAAGTCCATCTCCCATGGCTATGGAGCCATGGGACCTCCCGCCACCAGATATCATCAGCAGCTCTGTATCAATGGGACCCTGGCTTGGGTTAAAGTCCTCCCCTTTCCTCGCCTTCCCCTGATCTCTATGTTGCACGAGCTTGTCGTGTGCGGAGATGTTGGTGAAGTTCTTTGGATCATCGAGGTCAGACGCAGAGAATGCCTTGACTTTCTTGTAAGGGCCAGTGTGGGCCATGGCATACAGGTCGTACACATCTGGCACCTTATCCGCCTTATTGTAGCGTGCCTGAAAGAGAGAAACAAAGTAAATTAGTAATTAAAGGGCTAAAGCTAGCATGATGAATGAATTGCATGAATCATGAAGCAAACCACATACCCAGTTCCGCCCATACTGAAATAAGTTGGAGCTGCCTTGGTGGTGTGGCACACCTTCCATTTGGGCACGTTTGTCCTTGGCCTCTTTGTGGGTGGCCAGCCATTCTTTTGAGCACCACGCATTGACCAACACCTCCCAACAATCCATCCGATCCGCACACCATCTCGGAGGGGCCTAAGTTAGCAAATAGAAACTTGAGCGCTGCGGCTATGAATTACTAAATGAAGGAAGTAAGTACAAGGCCTTAAGAATTACCTTCATGTACTGCTCCTTACTCAAGAACTTATCGCGGCACTCCTGCTTGGGTTTCTTGATACCACGCCCGGCGTAGTAGTCTCGAACAGCCTGCACCCGAACCTCATGCCGTAAGTTCTGAAGTAGGCGCTTGCACTCCTTGTGGATAACATCTGCCGCCTCCTCCTCGTATCCCTCCTCACACCTGTAGAATGTCTGCAATCAAATGAGACAATATTGATTAGTACAATTAATAACTAGCTAGTTGAAGATTTTTAATTGTGTAAAGGAGCAATTACCCAGAACTTTCTGATCACCACGTCTGCCCTCGTCTTGCACAATACACCGTCGATAATCTCACCCGGCGGGGCCGGGGCAGCCAAGTAGTGCTCCCAAGTCAATCCAACCTCTGGAAGCCGACCCTCACCAGGCAACGTGACAAACCCCGGGAAGTTTTGCCGAATCAAAACTCCAAGGACGGAGTTGGGCTGGCGGACACTTTCATGGTGGTCCCAACCCCTGCAGCATGACAAGGCCAACACATCAGTTATTTGAAGAAACGTGAATGGAGAAGGTACAAAAAGATTAAATGCACTTACCTCTCCCCATCAGGAAAAATCAACCACCTTTGCTCGCGGGTCGCCGGCACGGACGGGAGCCGTGTAGCACCACGCTGGTAGACGTTGCCCCCTCCTCCCCCTCCTCCTCAAAATCAGTCGGCTCCCCGCCATCATCAGCATGGCCACTCGGCTCCCCGCCATCATCAGCATGGCCACTCAGCTCCTCAGGCTGACCCGACCAGTTACCCCATCCAGACATGTGCTCCTCCGGGGTCTCGTGGGCCCAAGTCTCGTGGGCCGAAGGCCCGTCGACCCGAGGCTCGTGGGCCGAAGACCCATGGACCGGAGGCTCGTGGACCAGAGTCCATGCAGCCTCCTCCTCAGACGAGTCCACCCTAGCAGTCACGTGCTCGGGTGAAACAGCTGGGGGCGGCGGCGAGGAAGGCGCCGTAAGAGTCACCCTACCTCCTCTCCCGCGACCACGTGCTCCACCTCCTTTCTTCTTCTTACCTCGTCCCCTGCTGGGCACCGCGGTCGACGAAGAAGGGCCCAACGGTGTCGCCATACTGTCTAGCAACGCTCGGCGGAGAGGTGCGTGTGGAATGGAAGACCTCACACCACGCGCCGACGAAGAAGGGGCCTCGGCGCGCTCCCGACCAGTGCCCACCATCTTTCAACACCTGTCATGACAAAGAATAAACGAAATTAGTACAACATAAAAAAAGTACCGACATGAATAATAATATGTATATCACTTAAGTGTATCATCATCAAGTACAACATAAAAAAATTGAATACCTGACACTACTAATAATCTCGATCAGTATCATCAATAAATGCATAATCATCATCATCACTATAATCGATGATGGGCTCATAGGGTTCATTGGCATCAACATGTGCAAGGCCACCTTGACGTAATCAGTCAAGCATTGACAGGTCATCCGCAACAGTAACCTCTTCTTGTTCCGGCTCTTCTTGTTCCTCCTCTGGGGTGATGTCCGATTCATTATCGCTGTCTACTTCAATGTTTTGGGGTGAAGTATAGCGGTTCTTGAAATGCTTTTTGGAAAGACGTGTCTCTTGGAAGAATTCTCCTTCATATGTGTCTAGGTTAATGTGAGGTTCATAATCCTCTTCCTTTGGGGGAGAAAGTCTAGCACATGGCGGCACTTCATAAACGACATCCCAACCTTTCAGATTTGGATTAGTTTGGCAGGCCCACGGTAGATAGAATACTTGGGTCGCCTGTTGAGTCGTAATATAGACATCAGGAACATCTAAATGGGTGCTTTGGTTGATTTCAACTAGCCATATATGTTCGTGAGTCCTTCTAGTCTCCTTCGGCTGAAACCAATAACATTTGAAGACTACGACATTCGGTGGGTTTTCACCATAGAACAAAAGTTCATAAATTGCTTCAACTCTCCCATAATACTCGGTACCTCCTTCGCCGATAAAAGATACACAATAATTTGTAGACTTTTGGTCGGCCATAGATAGCTCTTTGCCATAGGTACGAAAGCGATACTCGTTGATGTCGTACTTGTCAAATGAACGGACCTTATAGTCAAAACCATTAGCTACTTGTCTCAATTCGGCGTCCATAGACTCTGAATTAGCCTACAAGTTTAATATGAAAGGATTGTTGCATTACGCACAAATTAGCGAATGAAATGAAATTGTCTAATAGAAATTACCGTTTGTTTGAACCAAGAGATGAAACCGGGATAGCCGCCTCCTTGCTTTGCGAGAAGCTCATACTCTTCGACGGAATCCTTTTGGATCTCCGCTCCATACGAGAATATGGCGACGTATCGACTGTATGACATATCCAGGAATAAGAGCAGTTCAAAGGAAATAGAAGTTGCGAAACAATGTACCGAGAACTTACTCGATGTACGGCCGCACTTCTATCAGGTTGTTGAAGATATACAACGAAATGGTCCGCCATTCTTCGTTATCCAAAGATACTGGATGTGAAACACTAGCTGGTGCGAGATTCCCTTTGAATAGGCTGAGGTTGGATCCACCCTTTTTAGGGTCGTCAGCATTGTACCGAGGCTTCGGATTATGCAAATGACGATTTTTGGCTTCGTAGTGTGCTGTTACGAAGTTTGCCGCCTCCTCTGTGATGAATGCCTCAGCCATCGATGCTTCAATTCTACGTTTATTTTTACATTTTTCTCGAAGCGTCTTCTGCATCCTCTCAGTTGGGTAGCACCAACGATTTTGCACGGGCCCCCCCAATCTTGCCTCGGTCGGGAGATGCAAAATCAAATGCTGCATTGGATTAAAGAAGCCCGGTGGAAAGATCTTCTCTAACTTGCAGATCAACTCCGGCGCCAACTCTTCCATTTCTTCTAGCACGCCAGGCGATAGTTCTTTCGCACAAAGAACACGGAAGAAATAGCTGAGTTCTGCCAGTACTAGCCATTCATCCTCAGGGATGAAGCCGCGCAACATCACCGGCATTACCCGCTCAATCCATATGTGTCAATCATGACTCTTGAGACCAAATATCTTCAGTTTATCAAGATTCGCTCCCCTCTTTAGATTCGCTGCATACCCATCGGGGAACATCAACTGCTGTTGCACCCACAAGATAATTTCCCTCATAGCTGGCCTTCCAAGATTGAACCATGCCTTTGGCTTCGTCCTGTTCTGCTTTCCTTTCGGTTCTTACATGTTTTGTAACGGCCTATCACATAGCGCCTCCAGATCGACTCTAGCCTTAGTATTATCCTTTGACTTCCCATCTATGCCGAACAATGTACCAAAAAGTGCCTCGGCGATATTCTTCTCAGTGTGCATCACGTCGATGTTGTGTGGGCAAAGGAGGTCTTTGAAGTAAGGCAGATCCCATAAGCATGTTTTGTGAGTCCACGCGTGCTTAGTATTATACCCCTTGAAGTACCCTGGACGTTGTGGATCTGGCTCGAGAGCGTTTAACTGATCCAGGGTCTGTTGGCCTGTCAATGCAGGTGGTGCAGAGTTTTTGACAACTCTACCGCTGATGAAGTTCTTCTTGTCTTTCCTGAACTTATGGCGAGGATCCAGGAACTGTCTATGCATGTCGAAGCAAGAAAACTTGCGACCGGCCTGAAGCCAACGAAACTCAAGAGCTCCCTTGCATGTGGGGCACGGGAACCTTCCATGCACACACCAGCCAACGAATAGCGCATACGCCGGCAAGTCATGCGTCGAGTACATGTACCAGACACGCATTATGAAGTTCCGTTTGCTAAAGGCGTCGTATGTCTTGAACCCATTATCCCAGGCTTCTTGCAATTCGTCCTTAAGCGGCTGCATGTACACATTCATATTTTCCCCGGATAGTTGGGCCCTGGAATTATCAACGTCAGGAAAATGTTCTTTCTTTGCATAATCTGTCCGGGGGGGAGATTGAGTGGAAAGACAAATACGGGCCAACAACTGTATTGGGCTGCCGTCATACCAAATACACTGAACCCATTCGTGTTGATGCCGACTCGAGGATGCCTCGGATCTGCCGCTTTGTCAGCATGTAATTCATCAAACTTTTTCCACGCAACACCATCCGATGTGTGTACCATCATCAGATTCCCATCTGCATCTAGTTCGGTTCTTTTGCCTGTTTTGTGCCATGTCATCTGTCTGGCCGTCTCTTCGACCATGAAAAGACGTTGAAGTCTTGGTACGATTGGCATATACCGAAGAACACTAACGGGGATTTTGGTCTGTGTCTTCTCACCCATACCGTTGTCTACCACAATATACCTGGAAGACTTGCAAATGGGACCATAGTTCAAGTCCGCATAGTCAAGCCTAAATAAGGCACATCCTTTATCACAGGCATGTATCTTCTCATAGGGCATCTTCAGTGCATGGAGGATTTTGTCCGACTGGTACAGGTTTGCAGGCATTACATGGCCTTTGGGTAGAAAGCGTCCAAATACTGTCATAATTGCGTCATATCATTCTCTGCCCAAGTTGAACTGAGCCTTCAGAGCCATTACTTGTGAGATGGCATCCAACTGACAAAGCACAGTGTGCTCATGGAGCGGACGTTTTGAAGACTCCAACATTTCATTGAAGGCCTTTGCAGATTCCTCCATCTCCTCGTCCGAATCCCAAGCATCATCATAGTCTTGCACCATGTTTTCCATCCCGGTACCATGCTCGTCGGTGCTACGACGATCCACCTCAGCTCGGTCACGTTGGGCAGACTCACCATGAAATGCCCACACCGTATAATCGGGCGTAAAACCACTCTTCTGCAGGTGTTTACCCATTTCAGCCTCTGTCTTCTTTTCCCAATTGCCGCACCGGAAACAGGGGCACCAGGTTTTCTTTTGGCCATTTGCAAATGCGGCTTGCACAAACCCCTTGGTTTTTGTGAACCATTCAGCGCTCCATTTGTTCTGACCAGTGTGACCGGTATACATCCACGCACGGTCACTCATCTTGACTTTCAGAGCTACTGGACACACAACAATTATATATGTAATTCACCATGTATGTATTCATCAGTTGATCTACTTTGTCAATTTTATTACGTCCATGCAACCTACACTCTAATAGGTAATGATAGGTCCTAATCCCACCCGTGTATGTGTAGATTGGTTTCATATTCCCATGCTATGCTCCGGATCCGACGCAAAATTTCGGCAGCACCTCCCCGCTGTTCTCCTGATACACGTCTCTGCAATAAACAGAGAGGATGTGTACCCGGAGAACAACAGGGGAGGCACTGACAAAATTTATGCGTCGGATCCGGAGCAAAGCATATGGGAAAACGAACCCAATCTACACATACTCGGGCTGTCCATGGATAGTGTTGGACAATTCAAAAAAATCAAGGTTATAAATATGCAAATGCATGCATATTTATAACTATGACGCTTTCGAACGGGAGACACATATTGGTTATGCATACTGATGATTCAAGACACATATATAGCTAGCTATCAAGTTTCATCGGAATAGATCAAATAATTAATGGGGAGGAGGACTTGTCATTTGTGCTCACCCACGAACGAAGGGGCAGAGCTCGTTAAACGCACGGCGATATCGTCGAACACCAAACCTCGCAGCGATGAAACAACTGCACATTTAAAACTACAGGACAATTATATATGATGTTTTTCATAACAAAATCGAAAAATATATGACCTAACTAATAATTCACAAATATATGACCCCGTCGGCCTCTAGAAGGCCAAAGAACACCTTTTCGGGAGGTGTCGGGGGTCGGGGTGTCGTGTCGGTGTCGGGGTGCCGTGTCGGGGTCGGGGTGCTGTTTCGGGGTCGGGGTGTCGTGTCGATGTCGGGGTAGTGCCATGTCGGTGTCGGGGTGCTGTTTCGGGGTCGGGGTGTGGTGTCGGGGTCAGGGTGTCGGGTCAGGCTCGGGGTCGGGGTGTCGGGTCAGGCTCGGGGTCGGGGTGTCGGGTCTAGCTCGGGGTCAGGGTGTCGGGGTCGGTGTCGGGGTCGGGGTGTCGGGGTGTCGGGGTCGGGGTCTCGGAGTCGGGGTCGGGGTGTCGGGGTCGGGGTGTCGTGTCGGGGTGCCGAGTCGGGGTCTAGGTACCGTGTCGGGTCGGGTTTTTTTCCTTTATTTTCCTTTTCTTCTTCTTCCTCTTCTTCCTTTTCTTCCTTTTTTTCCTTCTTCTTCCTCTCCTCTTTTTCTCTTCTTCTTCTTTCCTAAAACTAAACTAAACCTAAACCTAAAACTAAAAAACAGAAAAAAAAAAAGGAAAAAACTAAATCTAAACCTAAAACTAAACTAAAACTAAACCTATAAACCTAAAACTAAACCTAAAACTAAAACTAAAACTAAATCTAAACTAAACATAAACCTAAAACTAAAAAAACAGAAAAAAGGAAAAAAAAGAGGAGGCAGAGAGCTCACCTGGGTGGAGGAGGGGGGTGAGGCGGCCTGGGGCGGCGGAGGAGGGGGGCGGGGCGGCCTGGGGCGGCGGCAGTGGTGACGGGGCCGGGCCCGGCCGGGGCGGCGGGGCGCGGGGGTGCCGGGGCGCCGGGGTGTGGCGGCGCCCAGACGGCAGGGCGGCGGGGGCGACGGGGTGGTGGGGCGACGGGGCGGGGTGGGCGCTGGGGCGACGGCGGGGTGGTGGGGCCACGGGGCGGCGGCGAGTACTGAGGAGAGAAAGAGAGAGAGAGGGGCGGGGTGGGGCGCGCGGCCGTTAACGTTAGTGGGGCCCTCCCTCTTTGCCGTCCGCCCCCCTTTGCCGTCCGCTAGCGGACGGCAAAGAGGGGGGGCCGTTAGGTTTTTTTAAGCAGCTCGTTAGTGGGGCCCCCTCCCTCTTTGCCGTCCGCTAGCCGACGGCAAAGAATCTTTGCCGTCTGCTAGCCGACGGCAAAGAACTGGCTGATGGCAAATTAGGTCTTTGCCATCAGCCAGTTCTTTACCGTCTGCTTTTTGGTAGCTGATGGCAAAGAGCTTCTTTGCCGTCCGCTAGCTGACGGCAAAGAGCTGGCAGATGGCAAAGTAGCTGATTCCAGTAGTGTTATGTTCGTGACATGTTTAAACAACATTTATATAATTCATAGATTTGCTCGCATAATTTTTGAAAAGTTGCATACCATTGAAAAAACTTGTGGCAATTTAAAAATTAATAACACTAAAAAATGTTCAGCTCATTTTTTTAAATGGAGATGCCAATTGTGAAAATGATCGATGTGTGTTAATAAAATCTTGAACACTTAAATTTGTTTCACGCGTTTTAAAAAGATGTTCTTGGCATTTTCGAAGAATGTTCAATGTGTGTTAATAAAATATTTACCGCGTATTTTTAAAATGTTAAAGGTGCTTTTGACAACTCTTTGAAAGTTCAACATGTATATAAAAGTTTAATGTGCTCGATGGACGCATGCCGCCATCCGCACCGGGAGCCCCACAAACACCACCTCAACCTCTTGGCGCGTTGCGAATTAACCTATGGTTGAGTTGGTTAGGTGGACAGTGGTATTCCCAACCCATCAGGGTTCAAATCCTGGTGCTCGCATTATTCCTGGATTTATTTCATGATTTCCGGCGATGCGCTTTCAGTGGGAGGAGACGTTCCCGTCGACGACGAGGCGCCTACGGTGACTTCGTAAATCTCAAGATGATATGGCGGCTCAGTCTCTCGGAGGTGCTCATAGGGGTAGGGTGTGCGTGTGTGCGTTCATAGGGGTGAGTGTATGCGCGTGTATATGAGCGCTTGTGTCTGTACTGATGCTAAAAAAAAACCTCTTGGCGCGTTCGAGCACGAGCGCATCCATATGAGTTGCGGCTTCTTTTCTCTGAGGTTCGAGGTTCAGAGACGTCGATCGGGGGTGGCCAGCGTCGCCTGGCTCTGCTTCTGCTCCACTCGTTCGATCAGCTCCCGGCCCTAAAGAAGTCGCCTCGAGATGGGTGTCGGGCCGGGAATGCGCGGGATCTCCACAAAATTCTGCTGTCGTCGGATCCGAAACACCCGAGCGAAGCGATCCATGCCGGCCGGTCGATCGATCGAGGATCTACCACTGAACAAGATCATCGCAACGAAACGGGCCCATTTGTTTTCGAGGAGTCTAGGTACTAGGTTATCTTAACCTCTGACCGGCTGGTGATGATTGCGCTTCTGTCATGAGATCTTTGATGACAGGGATAAAGTAACTAACTAGCTAAGCTTGCAGACAGTTGCAGTCGGTTGTCTGACGTGAGCTAGCAGAGAGATCATTGAGCATCCACAGTAGAATAAAACCCTAACGTGCCTATCTGAACCGATAAAACAATGCCAAGTGGTGCGGATCAACTGCTCCACTTCCATGCATGCAGACGCGACGTGCGTATTCAAATCATGGCAGCTTTTTGTTATTTGATGCTTTCTACTATGATTGTTAATTTTATGGCTACTGGACAGTGGGAGGAATAATGAACACATGCTGTGCAACCTAGTGGCAAGATCAGTTAAATCAGCACAAGGTTCTCTCATCGCCGCAAGTAGGCGGCGTGCTAGCGTGGTGAGTGCGTAGCCCCAGCGCGCTGTCACAACTCCCAACTCCCAACTGTGTGTCTGTTTGCAACTTGCTCTGTTTGTTGCCTTGAGTTTAGTGGCAATAGTTGCAATAAATCTAGTAGCTACGACATGGGTCTGTGCCCTTGTGAGTTTTTTTTTAGCAAATCTGTACCCTTGTGAGTGCCTTTAGTATTTTATTCGGCCTTAGTTAGGCCCATAAACTGGATCATAAAACCATATCAGCTTGGATATCTTTCTAGAACAAGGAAAGCCTAGGAAGCGAGGTCGAAGAATGTGTGAGGTTGCGAGCTTCTCCGTTGCAGCTTCCATTTCATGACAGTGTTGAAGGAAAGTGAATCCCTATTTCACACTCGGTGCTCCAAATTGCAAGGACTATGCACATGATGGGCGCTCCATGCGTCAGCCCATGTGCAGATTTTCATTCTCTTGTTTTTTTTTGTTATCGCAACATATTTGACACATGTGTATCATTTTTATTTCCCAAAAAAATTATTAGAAAAATATTTTTTAATTCTCATGGATACATATATACCACTAATGCCTACAACAATTACCAGCTCTAAATTATCAAATCCCATTGAGTAAATCAAGGCCATTGTGAAAATAATATTAGAAATATACCAAATTGTATATTGCATTTATGGAAGAAAGAATATGCACATCTTAGTATGGGCAACTTTTTTTCTCTTGTGCCCAGATTTTTTGCTTCTGTAGCTTTCCTTCTTTTTGTCCATCTTCATAAATAAATCCCACACTTTTAAAAATATTAAAAACATATAAAATATGAACGAACTTTCAAATGTGTACATGAATTTTCTTAAAGAAAAACAAACTGACTAAACCAGGGAAAAAAACTCCAAAGAAAACCGGTGACACATTACCTACTGAAACACAGAGAGGAAAATAAGGAGAATGGGCTGGCTCCAGGGTGACGTACTCTTAGTCTCGGCTCTGGTGCTTTGCTAATGGTCGGTTCAACACTGTAACTCAGTGGAACGGTTTTGGGACAGCTCTATGCACCAGTTCAGACCAATTTTAGACCCCTTTTGTGCGGTTTTTCTTCTTCTTTGTATCTATGTGTTTCTTGTATCTTTTTATACTTTTTGTACATTTTAATAAATTTTTTGTTGTTTTTATAAATACATGATGAAGATTTTTTAGATACATGTTGAACATTGTTAAAAAATATAGGTTGAACACTTTTCTGAAGTGCACCTTCAACATTTGTCTTATGCACAATAAACATTTTTTAACACACATTGAACTTTTATTATAAATCCCATGATCATTTTTTCAAAGTTGCAACACATTTGTTAGGTGTTTAGAGTATATTTGAAAATGCCACAATCATTTTATTGAATGGTAAGAAATACTTTTTGAAACTTACGCAAACATTTTTAATATTGTATAAACGTTTTTTTAATTTCAGTAACATTTTTTAAACTTGTGTGCATTTTTTAAGTGTCCCATAAATTTTTTGAGTGGTACAAAACATTTTTTAGGTTGTACGAACAAATTTTTATATTCTATGAAATTATTTAAAAAAAATGTCAAGAACATTTTACGGAAACTTGTGAATATTTTTTTAAATGTCACAAACATTATTTTAAAATTACGTGAACTCATTTTTACATTGTAATGACAATTTTTAAATCCATGATTAATGTTTTTACAATTATAAGTAAACTAATGAGAAAAGTGTATTCTAATCATCACGAGAGATTCATTAGGATGCCTCTCCTCAACCGAGACGAGGAAATGAAGAAATGGGCTCGTTGTCTCACTGGGATGTCGGTACGGTGGATGCAAGTGATGACATGGAGACAGATTTGCCAAAACCGAATACAAATGTTTGTGCCTAAATATTTCATTTAAGCGGTTCTATTAAATAAAATGCGAATAAATAAATAAACACTATCGTGGAAATAATAATATAGAAAAACCAAACTATATATTTCATTTTTGCAAGTTAGAGTATTCTCATGAATAGGCGACCTTTTGTTGTCGTTTTTCATTAAGTTTTTTTCCTCGTTTTATTTTTCATTTTTCGTAAAAATCATATTTTATAAAACGAATCATGGTTTAAAAATATATTCAAAAGTCTTACAAAAAATTAAACAACTTAAAAAATGTGCATGAATTTTAAGGAATATCCATGAATGAAAAAAAAGACACAATCTGAAAAGACTCAACTAAGATATGAAAATATGTCAAAGAAAATCCGGTGATGCGTTGGCTACTGAAAACATAGAGACGAAAGAAACGAAAATGGGCAGGCCGAATCACAGTGAACGGTGTGTATAGGGCTTGGGTAGTGCTATGTCTGGGCTACTAGTGTTTTGGACTAGGCTGAAATAGGAGAAGCATGTTAGCCCCTTTTTTTACGGGCGTTAGCCCATTTTTTTTAACTCTAGCCCGTCTGCTTTGATCGTCGTTCCTCCTTTATTCCGTATGGTGCTATTGTTCGAGAGATCAACCAAAGTTCTAGTAGTTTTTCCTCTTGTTTTATTTTACATGAGTTCGGAACCTCGAATGCCGAGGCCCAGAAACTAGCAAAGCATGCTTTAAGTCTAGGGACAGGTCGCCATGTTTGGTTGGTATCCCTGGAGATCTCTTGTTCGTCCGTGTAAATTGTGTGACGGTTCAATAAAACTTTGCGAGTTTGCCTTAAAAAAACCTTTGCCTAGAAAAACAAACTTGTGTGTACCCTTTTGCTTCGCCGGCAAAACAGGGAAGCACCCCCCCCCCCCCCCCCTCGCCACGGTACGACGAGACACGCGGCTCCCCAACCCACCCGCAGAGCATGCGTGCAGCAGCGCATCTACCGATCATACCGGCCACCGGCCGTCCCGTGCATCTCCCCTGGCTCGCCACGCACGCCGCAATCCGCACCTCCTCCTCCACCACCTCGAGCTCGCCCACATGCCAGCACGCGCGCATCCATGCCACTTGCGGATTGCCGGCTGCGTCGTCCATCTCTGCATCGAAAATTAGATTCCAGACTCCAGTCCCTAGTCTCCAACCATCGTTCCCCGTGACGAGAGCACGAGATTCCCATCGATTCGGTCGGGTTGCTGCTGCCGGCGGTGACGTCGCTTCTCTTGCTCCACTCGTTCCATCCTCCCCCGCGCCCTATAAAACTCCGCATCGAGATCTACCCGCCCCGCGCGATCTCCACAAAATTCTGCTGTCGGCCGTCGTTGGAGCTGGCCGGAACACCAAGATCGAGCATCGAGGCCGTCAACGCCGATCCATCGAGGATCTATCTACACGTCGTGGTATGCGTCGATCGATCATCGCCAACGAACCAACGTTCTCGAAATATGCATGCATGCATGCACCTACCGAACGAGATCGCAGCGACACCATTTCTTTTCCTGGTGTCGAGGAGAGGCCGCGCTATCTACCCACTTGCTCAGCGAACTACTCTGAAGTCTGATGATGATTACGCTTCTGTGATTAGATCTCGCCACGACAGGGATAAAATACGCTACCAGTCGGTATGGAAACCTGCGCGACGAGCGAGCAAGCCAGCGCGCGAGCGAGAACGATCATTAAGCAACGACCCGCAGCAGAATATAATCTTTAGCGTGCCTATCTGAACTCATAAAACAATGCGAGATGGCGCAGAATTGCAGACGCAATGTTCATAGTCAAATCAGAGACAGGAGCCATACATGGCACGATTTAAACATATCTAATACTACTGGAAGCTTCTCTCAAGGCTATGCCTACCGACAAGGCTCCGGGGCCTGACAGCTTTACTGGGGCATTCTTCAAGAGCTGCTGGCCAATTATAAAGGACGATCTTATGAAGGTCATCTCTGCATTCTCGAGTTTGCATGCGGACAACTTTCACTGGCTCAACTCCGCAAATGTGGTTCTCTTGTCAAAGAAGGAGGGGGCTGAGGCGATCATGGACTTTAGGCCTATCAATTTGATCCATGCCGTCGCCAAGATTATGGCCAAGGTGATGGCGATGAGGCTCACCCCTTTTATGAATATCCTCGTATCCCGTGCTTAGAGTGCCTTCATCAAATCTCGGTGCATCCACGATAACTTCATGTATGTGCCGGCTCCAACGAACAAACACGCCATCACTCCTGCTCAAGTTGGACATCAAGAAGGCTTTTGATTCAGTTAGATGGGAATATCATCTCGACTTGTTACAGAGGAGAGGTTTTCCTTCAAGGTTTCGTGAGTGGATCACGACCCTTCTTCGACGTCTACATCGAGGGTTCTTCTCAACGGTGTTCCCGGCAATCCTATGCAGCATGGGCAGGGCCTCCGGCAGGGGGACCCAGTGTCTCCCCTTCTATTTGTCCTTGCTATTGACCCCCTTCAGCAAATCTTGGACGTGGGCACGTGGCAACAGAGAATGGAGACCTACACAGATTACGTGGACGTGGTGCCCGCCTTCACACCTCCCTATACGCGGACGACACTGCCATATTCTTGGCGCCTATCAAGGAGGATGTGGATATGCTTGCCACCATACTTCAAAGCTCTGGAAACGTCACCGGCCTAGTAACATTAACAAGAGTTTGGTGGCCCCTATTAGATGCTCCAATGTCGACCTTGACATGATTCTGGTTGCCTTCCCAGCGGTCAGAGCTCGGTTCCCCTTGCGATACCTCGGCCTTCCGCTATCCATTCATCGTTTGCGGGTTGTGAACTTCCAGCATTTGCTTGATAAGATTGCTGGAAAGATCATGACTGGCCAGGGAAAGTACATTACGATGGCTGGGAGGAGCACGTGGGTAAAGTCGGTTATCACTTCGCAGACCATCCACCACCTAACTTCGCTTGTGGTGCCCAAAGGAATGATGGCGTCCATCGTCAAGCTGCAACGGCTTTTCTTTGGGGAGGCACGAATAAAGTTTCTGGAGGCAAATATAAGATAAGATGGGAGAAAGTTTGTACGCCCAAGGACATGGGCGGCCTAGGCATCCTGGACATGGAAAAATTCACACGTGCCTTATGGCTCAGATGGCCTTGGTTGGTTTGGAAAGATGCGGAAAGAGCTTGGGTTGATTTGGGGCACCCGTGTGCTGGAATTTTGTCTATTTTGGGCCAAGCCCAATAGCAGTTTTAGAAATTCCTAGTAAATTCTAGAGGCCCACGCAGCCCATTCGTGCAAGGCAAGAGGTGGAACTAAAGTTTAGTCCCACATTGCTAGTTTAGAGGGAGTTGGACCTCTTTATAAGGAAGGCTCTTTCACCACATGTATGAGGATGAGAACAAGAGGGACATCCACGCACGCAGCACGCTCCTCCTCCGCCGCCCGCCTCGCCACGTCACGACACGACACGACGCACCGCGGGCTGCGGGAGTGAGCCGAGCCGATGTCTAAATTTTTACGACGCACGACGGGTATACGAAAGGTCACGCGGAAGCTGAAACGTTTTTGTTGTAGTGGAGATTGAATACGAACGGCACACCTCTTCACCTGCTGCATGTTTGTTTCGTCTCCCTCGTTCTCCTCAGCTCCCGCCGCAGCCTCTCGCCTCCTTCTCTTGCGCCTATAAAAGGGAGGTCGCTCCTCTCAGAGAGACGCACCAGAACTTCTCCTTCCTCTTGCCACCGGCTCCAATCTCCGAGCTGTTGATGTCTTCCTCATCCCGGCTTGCGGCATGCATCGCGAGTCGGGACAGTAGGCCTCCGAAACCGCACCTCTTTGAGTGCTGTACGGGAAAAGGGTGATAAGGTTTTTGGGGAGCGCTCAGCGCGACTACTGACTTCCTCGTCACGGACGCCCCGGACTTCGACGACTACTTCCCCGACGTCGACAACCTCCTCGACGACATGGCTGGCAAGGACACCGACCCCAAGTCCAGTACTACTGCTGCTGTTGTCACGTATGTGTTTTTCTTCTTTCTGTTAGATGTCCTGCCACAGTTTCTCGTACTAGTACTTGCCCTAGATGTGTTAGGTTCTACTCCATATATGCAACCTGCTCTACTGTCTGCTCTAAATATGCTAGGCTACAGTTCATATATGCAAATGTTGTTTACCTTCTCTCTGTCAGAATGCATGACCTGTTTTATCTCTACTATATTAGTCATGCTTTATCTAGTATTTCTGGTAATAAAATCATTTGGTAAATTGCTCATATTTCCAACAATCCAAAAAACCTTATTATAGGCAATTTACACCGAGTGATTCTGCTGCTTCCATGAGACCCCCTCTGTTTGAGGGTATCCACTATAAGAGGTGGCGCGTGAGAGCAGTCTTATGGTTTCAAACCATGAGTTGCTATGACGCCACTCTTGGCCAACCTATAGGAGAGCTTGATGCCCAACAGGAACAAGCTTTTCAAAAAATGGATACTCTGTTTAAGGCTTCTCTCTTGAGTGTTCTTGGTGAGAACATAGTTGATGCTTATGCGTCAATTGATAATGGAAAAGATATGTGGGATGCACTCGAGGCCAAGTTTAGGGTCTCAGATGTTGGCACCGAGCTGTACATCATGGAGCAATTCTATGATTATAGGATGACTGAAGAGCGCTCCGTGGTTGAGCAAGCTCATGAGATACAGTCATTTGCTAGAGAACTTGAGCACTTCAGTTGTATGCTACCTGACAAGTTTGTTGCCAGAGGTATCATCACTAAGCTTCCTCCTTCGTGGAGGAACTTTTCTACCTTACTGAAGCATAAGAGGCAGGAGTTTTCCGTCCCGGATCTCATTGGCACTCTTGATGTGGAAGAAAAGGCGAGAGCAAAGGACACATGTGCTCGAGGTATTGAGGGGGGATCTAGTGCCAATCTGGTACAGAAGAAGAACTTCCAGCCCCACAAGTTCAAGAACAAGGGCAAGTTTGATGGCAAAGCAAAGTTTGATGGGAAGAACAAGGCTGTGCAACACACGAACTTCAAGAAGAAGAATGACAAGAAGAAAGGTGTTTGTCATGTGTGTGGGGATACTGATCATTGGGCTCCTATTTGCCCTAATCGCTATGACAAGCGTCATCCTGGAAAAGGCGGCAAGACCGCTAATGTTGTCATTGGAGACACTGACATGAAGGATACTGGGTATGATATATTTTCCACTATTCTTTCAGTATGTCATTCTCCTGATTGGTTGATTGACACGGGTGCTAATGTGCATGTATGCGGTGATATTTCCATGTTTTCGTCTTATCAGACCGCATGGACTTCAACCGTGCTGATGGGCAACGGTTCAAGTGGTTCTGTTCATGGTGTTGGCACGGTCGATCTGAAGTTTACTTCGGGGAAGATCGTGCGGCTGAAGAACATGCATTATGTCCCCTCCGTCAATAAAAATCTTGTTAGCGGATCTCTTCTATGTAGAGATGGCTACAAGCTTGTCTTTGAGTAAAATAAATTTGTAACATCCAAGTATGGAACTTCTGTTGGTAAAGGCTATGAGTCAGGAGGCCTGTTTCGTTTATCCTTATCAGACGTTTGCAATAAAGTTGTTAATCATGTTTGCAACAATAGTGAATCAAATGTGTGGCATTCACGTCTTTGTCATGTTAATTTTGGTTGCATGTTGCGACTAGCAAAGTTGAACTTAATCCCTAGTTTCACCACTGTCAAGGGATCTAAGTGTCAAGTTTGTGTGCAAGCTAAGCAACCTCGTAAGTCTCAAACGACTGCGGAAACGAGAAACCTTGCACGACTAGAGCTCATACATTCAGATCTATGTGAAATGAATGGTGTTTTGACAAAAGGTGGAAAGAAATATTTCATGACGTTAATTGATGAATCCACTAGATACTACCGTGTGTATCTTCTGAAATCTAAGGATGAGGCTTTGAACTTTTTCAAGATCTATAAAGTTGAAGTGGAAAACCAACTTGATCGGAAAATCAAGAGGCTTAGGTCCGACCGTGGAGGAGAGTATTTTTCCAATGAATTTGATGCTTTGTGAGGAACATGGTATAATCCATGAGAGGACGCCTTCCTATTCACCTCAGTCAAATGGGTTGGTCGAAAGAAAGAACCGTACTCTAACTTATTTGGTTAACGTCATGTTAGACACATCGGGTCTCTCCAAGGCATGGTGGGGGGAGGCGATATTGACTGCATGTCATGTCCTAAACCGATTTCCCACAAAGAATAAAAAGATAACTCCATTCGAGGAATGGGAGAAGAAAAGATTAAAACTATCTTATCTACGAACCTGGGGTTGTTTGTCGAAAGTCAATGTGCCAATTCCAAAGAAGCGCAAGCTTGGACCAAAAACCGTGGATTGTGTTTTTTTCTGGGATATGTTTTTCATAGCATTGGTTATAGATTCTTGGTTGTAAAATCTAAGGTACCTAACATGCATGTCGGTACGATCATGGAGTCGAATGATGCGACTTTCTTTGAAGATATCTTTTCCATGAAGGATATGGCTACCTCGTCTAATCTGGAGATGCCTAGTTCATCGAATCAGGAACCAATTACAATTACTGAAACTGCCATTTTGATGGAACACTTTGAAAGTCCTGTGGAGGAGAACAATAAAGTTCCTACTAGGAGCAAGAGACAAAGGACTGCAAAGTCCTTTGGTGATGATTTTCTTGTGTATCTTATAGATGACACTCCCAGTTCTATTTCAGAGGCCTATGCATCTGAAGATGCTGACTACTGGAAGGAAGCGGTTCGTAGCGATATGGATTCCATCTTAGAGAATGAAACTTGGGAGATAACTGATCGTCCTTATGGGTGCAAACCTATAGGATGCAAATGGGTATTCAAGAAGAAGCTTAGGCCTGATGTTACTATTGAAAAGTACAAGGCTCGGCTCATTGGCACTCTTGATGTGGAAGAAAAGGCGAGAGCAAAGGACACATGTGCTCGAGGTATTGAGGGAGGATCTAGTACCAATCTGGTACAGAAGAAGAACTTACAGCCCCACAAGTTCAAGAACAAGGGCAAGTTTGATGGCAAAGCAAAGTTTGATGGGAAGAACACACGATAGAAGCATGGATTAATTTTAGTTGCCCTTCACCTCGTCCATCACACAGATAGCGTGCATGTAAACTGTTTTACCAACAGAGTCCGGCTAAAATGAAAAATCAAGAACATCCAAGTGATGAGAGTACTGTCGAGAATCGTACCTCTTGGCTTTCAAATCAACTTGCAATTTTCATCTCACGTGCTTGGATGTGTAGGAAAAACGATTTGTTGGAGTAGAACGACATTGTCTCCTTGCTTATATGGAAGCCGATTGGTAATCACGCCGCCACAGCCACTTTGGTCTATTGGTCATCTGTTCCAAAATTGAGTTTTCTGGCAACAGTGCGTGACCATGGATGGACTATTTTTCAACCTGATTTTGAATTATGCTCCAATGATCTAAACAGTAGAGAAATAACTCACTGTTGTCAGATTGATGTCGTGGAAGGTTGTGGAGCCTAAGCCTTCGAGGATTCTCAATATTCACAGATATCTACGTTGGATCAGTCGGAGCTTGAGAGGAATTTCAATAATCTCAGATCTAACTTGGAGCGGCCGGCGGCAATTTGGGGAGAAGGAAGCGAGGCGGCAGCAGCGACGACGTGGAGTCGATCGATCTGTTTTGAGGGTTACGTAGAGTTTTTGAAGGCTACGTAGAGTTGTTTTTTTCTTAGAATAGCTACGTGGAGCCCTAAAAGCGTTGTAGACATGTTCAATTCGCTGGGCTTTGTAATCAAAATATCTTGGACCGAACTGAGCTGACCGCGTGTCATGCCTTTGGTGCATTTTTTTGCTGGCAAGAATTATATGGTTAATCTAATCTGCACCGTAATAACTCACATGGCCCACCAGATTAACGGCTCATAATTACTGATTAACGTGGTAATTTCTTGGAAGTCTGAAATTAGTATAGGTAGGTATAACTCACATGGCCCACCAGATTAACGGCTCATAATTACTGATTAATGTGGTAATTTCTTGGAAGTCTGAAATTAGTATAGGTATAGGTAGATAGATGCTCTCAGGCCTTTACGACGCTAGGTGTTTAAGAAGATGCTTAGAAAATAAATAGGGTTTTCTTAAAGCATCAATACTTATTTTTATGAAAGAAAACGTCTAATTAAATATCTGTCCTAAACAAATAAGCATATGTGCTTAAGAAAGGTTGGTTTATTTTTTCAAGCATCTCTCTTAAGCACCTTTTTTTATATAAGGTCTCGGGAGACTTTGGAAATATATATTCCTTACTGGACCAATCATCCTGGGATTTTCATGTTTAGAGCATCTCCAGCCGTTGCCCCCCCCCCCCAACCAGGAGGCATAAAAATCGCCGCCTGGGCCGAGCCGGCGGCACAATCGGGTCTGGGGGTGGTTGGGCATCCAGCTGTCGCCCCCAGGCGTTTGGCCCAGTTTTCGACCCACTTTCGGCGAATAAAGGCCCCATATGGGCGAGAATCGTCCCATATTCGGCGTGGTTCGTCGTAGTTCGGCGTCGAATTCTCAACATAAATATTATTTTATGACATAGTTTATCACAGAAAATCAAATAGTTCAACAAAATAATGCAACAACTATTAGTTCAATACAAATTATGTAGTTTAACAAATAAAAACTCATATTTCATCACACGTCGAGCCCGGCGTCGCCCTTGAGCCTCCATAGATGCTCCACCAGATTCTGCTGCAGTTAATGATGCACCTGTGGGTCTCGGATCTCCTGCCGCGTACTGAGGTAGGCAGTCCAGATTGCCAGTAGATGGTGATCAATTTCGGTTAGAGGACCTTGCCTGTAGTATGGTTCAGTGTCAAACACTGGCTCTTCCTGCTCGCTCTCGATGATTATGTTGTGCAAGACGACACAGCAAGTCATGATCTCCCACATTTGATCTTTCGACCAGGTCTGAGCAGCGTACCTGACAACAGCAAATCGAGATTGGAGCACACCGAATGCCCGCTCGACATCCTTCCTGCAAGCCTCCTGCACCTTGGCAAAGTGAGACTTCTTGCCTCCTGGCACAGCGTTTGAGATAGTCTTCCGTCTTCATAAATGTAGACCATCTCGGATAGATGCCATCAGCTAGGTAGTACCCCTTGTTGTAGTGCCGCCCGTTGACCTCGAAATTCACCGGAGGAGAATGACCTTCAACAAGCTTGGCAAAGACTGGGGAGCACTGCATCATGTTGATGTCATTGTGAGTTCCTGGCATACCAAAGAAAGAGTGCCAAATCCAGAGGTCCAGTGTGGCCACCGCCTCAAGTACCACACTGCAACCACCTTTGGCGCCTTTGTACATCCCCTGCCAAGCAAATGGGCAGTTCTTCCATTTCCAACGCATGCAGTCGATGCTTCCAAGCATCCCGGGGAATCCTTTTTCTGCATTCTGTGCTAAGATCCGAGCAGTGTCTTCCGCATTGGGTGTTCGCAAGTATTGCGGTCCAAGCACTGCCACCACTGCCCGACAAAACTTGTAGAAACACTCAATGGTGGTGGACTCGGCCATGAGCCCATAGTCGTCGAGTGAATCACCGGGAGCTCCGTATGCAAGCATCCTCATCGCTGTCATGCACTTCTGGACCGAGGTGAATCCAAGTTTGCCGGTGCAATCCATCTTGCACTTGAAGTAGCTGTCGAACTCCCGGATGGAATTCACAATCCTGAGGAAGAGCTTTCGGCTCATCCGATAACGGCGCCGAAATGTTTTGTCGCCGTGCAGTGGAGCGTCGGCGAAGTAGTCGGAGTAGAGCATGCAGTAACCTTCGAGACGATGATGGTTCTTTGCTTTGATCCGCCCCGGCGCCGAGCCACCTCGCCGCGGCTTTTCATTGCTCGCCAGCAGGCCGGCGAGGACCATGAGATGTTCCTCTTCCTGGACGTCGGCCTCGGCTTCCTCCTCCAGCAGCGCGGCGAGCGCCTCCTCGTCGTCCGAGTCCATCGCCGAGGCAGGAAAATCGCCGAACACCTTGCGGGCGCGGTGGGCGCGTACCCGCCGTTAAACTGCCTCTCCACTGCCGAAAACGGCGGGAAAACGCCCAGCTGCTGGTGGAGGGGCTGCCTCGGCGAAACCTCTGCTCTTTTTCCGGCGGGGATGGACACTCTAGCGGTGGCGGGCGGTTGGCGGCGGCGGGATCAGCCGGTTGGTGGCCGAGCGCGCGGGGGGTGGGAGGCGAATCTGGAAGAAAGACTTGACTTTTCGCCTGACGGTGTGGGCCAAACGTGCTTTTCCCTCGCGCCGGAGCCCCCGAGTGCCCCCGAGTGCGCTGGGTTCGGCCTGCGATCGCCGGGCCAAAAATGGGCCGAACCAGCGGATTTCGGCGTCTTGAGGACGCGACTGGGGCGTTTTTTCGGCACCGGCGCCGAAAAAGTCGCTTGGGAGGGAGGGGGGCTGTTGGGGGCGCGGCTGGAGATGCTCTTAGCAAGCACATGGTGGACTGATGGTCAACGATCACGGGCACGGCTCGGCGCGGTTGCGTGCTACCAGAAACATACCCAACGCAACCACAATGCGCGGTTCACTCGGCAGGGACACTATTTATGCTGTTCCAAGCGTGTCAAGGAGGTTTGTAGGGTGTCTAAAAAAAGAGGTTTGTAGGGGACGTGGAGTTTTTGCACCCAAGGTCACATGCTAACAGTAAAAGAAAAATATACTTAAAAATTCAAAAATTCTGCAATTTTTTGTGATAAAATGAATGTTTTCATCGCACGCAAAATATTGTGACCAAATGATATTTATGGAAATGTCGGAACAAAAAACAAAATCGATGCTTCAAAAAGACTATTGTTGCAAGCATTTTGAAGCATCAATTTTGTCTTTTTCGCCCACATTTCCACGAATGCCATTTTATCACAAAATTTTGCACACAGTGAAAACTTTCATCAATGTTTAGCATTTAAAAAAATCAATCCTTTGAACATTTTTACTATTTTTTCAATTTTACTATTCACGAGGGAGCATGTGAGCTCGGGGTGCAAAAGAGCACTTTCGGTTTGTAGGAGTAAGTCCTGAGAGTGTGGACGTCCTGAGCCCATCGTCCTATGAACCCTCTTTTCAAAAATGCATTTTAAACACGTATTAAAATATCAAAAAAATAAAAAAATCAAGCATACATCTTCACAAATGTGTGCCCGGCACAAAGTTTTGTAAAAAAAAAACCTTTTGGTTTTGCCCACAAAAAGGTAAATTTCAGTGCTTAAATAGTGTTTCATGGCACTTTTTTTTGTCTTTTTTGTATAGGCCAAAGAAAAGGTTGTTTTCCAATGAAAAATTCATGCGCACATAGAATGTGAAGATGTGTGTGTGAGAGACTTTTTTCAGATATTTTGGTATTTAGAAATGAGTTTTCCAAAGTGAGTTCATATGCCAATAGGTTCATCCATGCACTTCCCTAAGTCATGAGAGCAATTTCACTGGATTGTTCCGGGTCCGTGACAATGTCCGCATTAACACGGTTCTTTTCATATCTGGAGGAGGCTAATAACGACTCGATAATTAAACATTTTTCAGAATAACTTGCTAATTGAACTAATATTACATCTTTGACGGTGATTATACTTCGGTCATTATAGCATCTATAGCCGGGCTCCATAAACTTATGGTGGACGGTTGAGTCAGAAAAACCCGACCCAGACGCACCCCTCATTTCGGTCGCGGACGTCCGGGCTGACAGACACTGTCAAACCCAGCCCAAGTCTGGGTTGGATTTGGAGAGGCCCGGGAGCGCCGGCGCGTCCACCATGTATGCCTGGCTCATCGTGGCCCACCCAAACCCCACATATATCCCACATCTCCGGATGAATCCTAGACCAAAATCAACACACTCTACTCCACACTCTCTCCCTCTCCTCCTCTCCCCGTCCCATACGCTACTGATCTATGGCGAGCGACGACAGCAGCACCACAGGGGCGAGCGACGGCAGCAACACCACAGGCGGCGTCGGCAGCTCGAATTTACAAGAAGGGGGCTACCGACGAGGTCAGGCCGTCCAGTGGGGATGTCATTGACCTTTGCTATATCGACTGCTGCTCCAGGTTCGGCGATGGCAACGACGACCACATCGATTGGGAGAATCTCGCGAACAAAAATTAATTTTTTATTTTTTTGTTCAAATAGTTTAATTTAAATCCATACTCCCTCAGTTAGTACAAAGTTGAGTCACTTATTCTGCGACGGAGGGAGTATTATGCAATGTAGTTTGAATTGAATTGTGTTATCTATTTTTAAATTCATCTTGTGCAATGTAGTTTGAGACAAATTGTGCTATCTGGGTTTAAATTTACATGAAAAAAAGTTTTAGCGAGTTAAATTTAAGTGTTCAGCTAGGAACCACATGTGCGAATCAACCTGTGGTTGAGTTGGTTAGCTGGACAGTGGTATCCCCAACCCACCAGGGTTCAAATCCTGGTGCTCGCATTGTTCCTGGATTTATTTCAGGATTTCCGGCGATGCGCTTTCTGTGGGAGGTGCTCATAGGGGTAGGATGTGCGTGTGTGCGTTCATAGGGGTGAGTGTATGCGCGTGTATATGAGCGTTTGTGTCTGTACTGATGCTCAAAAAAAAAAGCTAGGAACCACATGTTTTAACTCCTGAAATAAAAGGAGTTAAATTTCGGGAGGCATACAAGGGGCTAAATTATAATGGGAACCACTAGGCTACTGATCCCTAGCAATCCATCAGACTAGTCTACTGCCGCACGATTAAGTTGATTTTACCGTCCGATATAATAGACTAGCTGGAAGTGGGCCTT
Organism: Aegilops umbellulata; assembly: GCA_032464435.1. Lineage (NCBI taxonomy): Eukaryota > Viridiplantae > Streptophyta > Magnoliopsida > Poales > Poaceae > Aegilops > Aegilops umbellulata. The sequence continues at coordinate 417,667,367 of CP136059.1, forward strand.
TAATTAGTAGTTAAGTGGGCTTCGGTAGTTTCCATGCATCAGCGAAAACTACTCCATGATGCACGCACGATCTTTACTTTCATGCACCAGCTTCCATATCTTAGCAATTTCCATGATGCATGCCACTGATTTCCCTCAATAAATCACCGATATTTCTGCTTCTAACATTCCAAAGCATGCTTCAGATTTGCATGCATATTTCCGTTGTACAGAAGTCATGCTTCCAACACTGCCACCACGCTTTGTAATTTGTAGTTAAAGAAATTCTACGAACACTACCATGCATGTGGTGTGCTTCCTTAATTTTTTGTATAACATGCTTCCAATTCTTTGATTTACTAGCCGTTCAGTTATTTCATACATAATTTATCATTTTATTGCTTCAGTACCAACAAAATGATCATATTTCCATGTTTTGAATTAAAAAATGGTTCTATTTTTGTGTTTTAGAGAGGTCACATGTCACCATTGATTCAAATTCTCCATAGCAATATTTCAATGTTTCATCACATATGCTTCCATGCTTTCAATTATTGCTACAACCATTGTAATTGTGTGCTTCCTTTCTTTTTTCGTGCATGCTTACTATGTTGTTTTTGAAGTTAATTACTTGCTTCCTCGAGAATTCTGCAATGCTTCATAGGTTATCATTCAGTGCTCCGTCAAGAAAAAGGAAATGCTTCCTTTACCTTCATTCCATGCTTCAATAGTAGACCAACACATATGCATATATTCATGCTATTTGCTTCCTGATTATATATCGATATTGCTTTAACTCAGGATTAGCATCGTAGGCATATCCGCTGATGGGAGAGGGGGACGCTGTTGTTGGAGGGGAGCTGCTGGTGTTTGGGGAGTGGGGGGGGGGGGGCTGGAGAAGAGAACCATCAATGGAGGAAGATGACTAAGACGCCTCCCCATTGCGTTCCTTGTCCCCGCTGTTGGTCGGCATCCTCGCCATCGCCTCTTCTACCCCTAGCATAGCCACCTTGTTGTCGTCGTCCTCATCTACCCGTTGGTCCTCGATGGCCGCAGAGAAGCCCTAAACGAAGCGAACGGGGCCACCTCTGCTGTTGCTCATGAGTCATGACATTTTGTGAAGAAACATTGCTTCCAAAATAATTGCTTCCTACGTACAAATATCATGCATCAAATATTGCTTCCATTGATATTAGAATTTGCACCAGAAGAAAAATGGGAAGCATATTACAGTGGTAGCCAAACTATCGTAGGATTACTATCGAAACATTATAGGAGTACGCACAGGCGCGATGAATAGGACCATGCCGGCGAGGCGATGACTGCGACTGTGACGAGGGACACACAGCTTGTGTTGTAGCCGTGGTAGCATGGGCAGACGAGGATGAAACAGGAGTTGTCACGTCCTCATGGCTGATCGGTCCCAGGATTCGGGCGGAGAGAACTGGAGCAGCGAGGCGCCTTGTGATCCTGACGGCGATCTGGATCGGAGGCAGGCGAGGCGCCTTGTGATCCCAACGGTGATCTGGATCGGAGGCAGGTGAGCCGCTGGCGAGGTGAACGAGGGTGAGCTCGATCGGGGAAAGGCTAGAGAAAAGGAAGCGTGATTAGTTGGGGAAATAGAAACGGGTGAGGGATTATGGGACATGGCGTGAAAAGCGGGTTTACAAATTGAGCGAGGCCTCGATTGCAAATCTGGGCCGTGCGGTTAAAACTGTATCGACGACGCCCGAGTGGTCTGAGGAAATCTTCGTATCAGACTACTGAGAGGAAGCGTTTCCCAATTATAATGCTTCGGCTAGAGATGCCCTTAGCCTATTGCATCGTGAGAACTTCTTCGGTTTCCCGTCTAACGTTAGAACTTTGTCCACAATTATTTTTATTAGCTTAATGGGTGTAAACTTCTGAAATTAGTCATTGCCATGCTGCTTTCTGGTTACTACAGGTAGTATTCAAAATTTAGAATTCAGATGACCTGATCAATGGATGCATCCGTTTTAGTTTATTTGGTTCGCATGACACCAATTAAACATGGAGTGCTGCTATGCAGACGATACATGTTGGACGATAGTGCAAATCAGACCATCCATGCAAAAAACTAGGTGCAACACAGCCACTGGATTGAACATATCGTGCGTGAATCGTTCAGCAGTATCGTTTGTGAAGTAGTTTCATTAAACACTAGAACATAAAGGCGCGCGTTGCCGCGCCCGTCCATCTTGAGAAATAAGAAATATAGATGTTTAAAATTTGAATAGTTCAAGCTAAAAGTGGTCCACTGATGTTGGTGTTTTCACATTCATGAGTACAGAGTATGCAAACATGAACATACAATATTTTATCTTGTTGGGTCAAATAAATTTCAGTGTGATATTGAAAATTTCAGTATCATCCTTTTTATTTGACGATGCAGCTACCAAGCATGTTGAAATTTTGCATAATAGCATAACCCTGAAAACAACTGCACAAACTCGTAGCATGGTTCTGGCACATTTCAGGTACAAGTTACATGCTTCATTTCAAACATAAAAGCTAAAAGATAGCATAAAGATTTTATGGTTTTCTCAAAATAATAGTACTTGACAATTTCCCACCATCCTAAGAATCAATTGATACGTGTTTTCCACCTTTTCTTGACATGGTATCACAATAGAGAAATCATAGGTGGCCGGACGTTCAAATCATAGTAAACCTCAACATGACATTGCTTGTTCTTCTTGAGCTGTGATATCTTCAAATCCTAACTCTCCTCTTTAAACTCTGATTCTTTTTTTAGTGTATATCCTGAATCCTTTGCATTTTTCCTTTTAAACCTCAGAAGTAGATATCTGCACCGCCACCCAAGGTTGAAACATTAATCGTTGTACTTATCGATATTGTACCATGAATGCTGACATCCATCTTGCAACCACTATTGTTCTTCTTCTCCCTACTTAGTGCTTTGCCAAACATCTCAAACCTACAGGTTTGACATTCAACTATCATGTACCAACACAACATAAAGCTCGGAAGAAGATGCACAATTATTATCTACTCCCTCCGTCCGGAAATACTTGTCGGACAAATAGATGTATCTAGATGTATTTTAGTTGTAGATACATCTATTTTTATCCATTTCTCCAACAAGTATTTTGGGACGGAGGGAGTACTAAGAAGATCACCCATTGGCAGCTGCAAGAACCACGACAAAATGGCCCTAGTCCATGGTCTACACTAAGCTCCTCCACTTGATGGAAGGATTATTTGATATATATCATTACACATACCACAGCAGCAAAATCATAGTGTTGATTCTGCTTTTACTTTTCAATATTAACAATCAAAAGATGAAGCACAAAGAAACATAACATAGATACATAAATTATGGTTCACTTATTCATTGGCATATACAATATAATTAGTGGGAAGAATATTGCCTGAAGGGACTATGGAAAATTAGCAGCAAGAACATCAGCCACATGTTTTCTTTTTAAAAAATGGTACAAAGGTTTCTATCTTATATATTCAAAACTGACCGGTGGTCACGATCACCAACCACAATGTTATCACCACTCTGTTATATACTCTTGTATCCATGACCAACTTCTTTCGGGCACTTCATCTCTGAAGTTCTTTTCTCACAAAACAAAGTGTAAATATAGAAGAACAATTGTAAGGCTAGATAATGTGTTGGAAGAGTCAAGCTCTCAAGCATGTAGTAAACAAAGAGATAATCGTGCGGTAGAGGTGCAGTAAGGGAAAAAACTTATGTCTTCACTCTTTAGTTGGGAAAAGCATCAAACAAAGGTAAGTTAATTTTGGAAACCCCATTATGTAAAGATGAACTGTATTTAAAACATAATCTTCAACTCCTCATAGTGCTCGAACAAAGTTGTCGACTTAGTACAGTCTACAGTGGCATGATGAAACTTTTTGGTAGGGCATAAAACATGATTATTACATGACATTCTTGGCATTACACTTCATTCTTGGAAGGCCCTGTGGACTATGCTCTGAATCTCAACCTATGATTTGCCAAAATAAAGAATGAAATAAGATGAACGATAAATAAAATAAGCATAGTGTTTTAAGTCAAGAGTCGGTTAAGTAGCTAGCTTTTTATTTGTAGAGTAGTTAGTTTTTTGGTTTGATATTGTATGGGCTTGTTGTGTGCAAGTTCTTCTTCTAAACTTTCTCTTAATTAGTGATAGTGTTTGGCAGAGCTCCTGCAATTAAAAATGCAAATGAATAATATTCTCTGAGTATATTGCAGAAAATTTGAAACTCTTGATGTTCACATATAAACATATCTACATCAAAGAGAAAAAATTCAAAAGATGGGTTTCTGTTTTGGTGAGAAAGTGTAGTGGTGATTATAAGATTGTTTACAAAAACAGTTCAATTTCATCGCTGCACCGTTTGGGTAGTTGCAAATCCCTTGCAACACAAGAGAATGGGATGTCTTTACGTGCCTAAACAAATGATCATCGGTACATTCAGTAAATGTCCTGGCTTGCAACTACAGTCGAGTGCATATATATATAACTGTAAGCAATCTAGATTCTGCAACTTTACATTGTGTAGTACCATCATATGGAGGAATCTTTGGTTCTAGTCTACCAATCCTGAAAGATAATAAAATCATAAATGAAGAAATTTGAAAACAACGTGCAGTGAACAACGTAGATGAAGAATGATTATTATTTCAACCAGCCAACCTAATTAAATATCTTTGAGTTGCACATCAAACTAAAATGTTCAAGGATTAATCTAGACTTACCTGGAAACCAAATCCCTACTAAATCATTTTGAGGGATCAAGCAAGAACTGCTTCTCCACAAGAAAAATCTAAAACCAGCAGCAGCTTGCAATCGATGCAAGATTAACCTGGTGCGAATCACTCAAATATGTAATGATCGTGGAATTTGAACCACATCTAATATGGTGGCTTTTTTTTTAGAAAAGGAGGATGACCCCCGGCCTCTGCATCTGGACGATACATACGACCACTTTATAAATTATTCTCACAAGACCTTACAAAGTCATACAACAGTAAGATTAAAGCCGTCGTCTAAACAACAAACTGTCGCTACACCTACCTAGTTGATGAAGGGGCGCAGATATAGAGAGAGATAGCTGACCGTTTACGTTTTGGAGATCGAGTCCATGCCTGCGTACCAAGAGAGGCAACCAATGCAGGGACCAGTTGCTGCCAAACCTACAAGGACGAATAGCAAGTTAAATCTGTAGATATGAACTATGAAGACATGGAGGAGATTTAGTGGGAGGAAGATGGATGGTCGACGAGAATGAAACTAAGCAACAGCCATGGCCGAGAGATGACGCGGAAGGCAGGAAGGAAGAGATGACGTGATGCAGGAGAAGGACAGCCGGCGATGGACGCCGGCGACGGGGGCGGGCGCTGCGCTGCCATGTAGGTGCAAGACTGAAATTAAAAAAAAACAGTAACGAAGGGGCTTCGGAGGAAGAGTACAGGCAGGTGGACGACACCGCGGGGAGTCAGATGCGCAGCAGGAACTTGCTGACGGCGGCGGTGCATCGCGGACGAGGCAGCGAATCGCCGAGGATGAAACGGCCGCGCATCGTGTAGGAAGGAGTTGTTCGGTTCGGGGGATAGCGCTGGAACCCGGACGACCTGGCCTATTAGCGTGCGAATGGATGACCTGGGCCTTGGACGACCCATTAAGGAGAGACACTCAAGCTCGTTCTGCGGAGCAGCAGCCCGCGAGATGGTGCGTCGAGCATGCGGACGACCTCGGACACAGCTAGATGATCTGGATCATAGGTTCGGAAATCCGACGGCTGAGATAGTCAAATCGCTGTGGAGGCTTCTAGCTAGCCCCGTTATACTGTTTCTCAATGTAAAAGCTATGCAATGAAATGATTTTGAGACTGCTTAATATGTGGACCTAAAGCTAGTGGACACATCTTTTGAATGAGTTAGAATAAATGAATAGACGGTGTGCATTGATTTATGCAGAGGCCAGTGGCTTAGGCTAATCATAGTGGGAGTAACTTAGCTAGTAACATAGCGCACTCTAATTTTTTTTTGCTTATGTGGCAAGTATTTAATGTGAGGTGGTAACATAATATTTTACTGTAATATAGCGCTTCCCAAGACAAGATGAGTCTACAAGCTAATAAATGAAGTCATCTATGACACTACTATCATGTTACTTTGCATTATGAAAGTAGTAACTTAGACTAGTGTCATGCATATGACACTACTCTAAGTTACTCCCCACTATGACTAGCCTTAATCTCCTTCAGTCTGGATATATGGCATGGCGTTTTCTGGTTCAATCTCTGAAGTGAAAGTAGCATTATCAAGAAAATAGGCAAGAAATACTTTTGAGTTTTGAGAAAGAAGCTATGGGGAAACTGGTGTTTTGGGAATATGAGAAGTCTGCATGCAGTGTTGCCTCTTTGACTAGAGTCGTATTATTGGGAAATGATCCCTCTGTTTTCTTGGCAAATCATGGTAACTAAGGAGGTTGACCATAACAATAATCTAGGGAGGACCGGGGGTGGTTGAGATGCAGTGTTACTCAGATTTATGTATTGGGAATATGAGAAGACTGCATGCAGTGGACGCTTGATGCGGCTTCTTTAATACTAAATGACTTTTGGCCTACGTGTGCCCTTCCAGTGCCTGGACGCCCCCTTCATAAGCAAGCCGGGACTAGCATTCCCTAGATACATCCTGCTACAGCGCAGCAGCCTTCAGCACCACGGTAAGCTTCTTCTTCCATGTTGCTCTCTTTGCTTGCAATTTAGTCATGTTCTTTCTTCTTCTACACCTGCATATGGAGCAGCCGTACCCCTGTTCTATTTTGTTTTGTTTTGCTTTCTCATTTCTGCTGAACTTCAGAAGCTGATAGTAGTGTAGAAAGCAGTTATGCTATACACCGATAGGAATTTCAGAAACTGAATTCATATGGTTGTTAACCATCAGTGATTTTTTTTTTAAAAAAGATACCATTGATTAGAGATATGCATTTTATCCCCCTAGTAACATCACAAATGGAGCCGAGTGATCAATAGATTCAATTAGGAAATTATTGCATGCATCAGAAAGATCAAGACAGAGCTTCTTCTGCCAAGTTTCTCTCTTCGTTTGCAATTTAGTCATGTCTTTTCTTCTTCTACACACCTGCATGGAGCAGCAGCATTTTTTTGAAGTGAACTGCTGTTTTGCTTTCCATTTTGTTTCTGCTGTTTGTCAGAAACTGGCAGGATATAGAGGGCAATGTTGTTATACAATGATAGGAATTTCTGAAACTGAATGTTCTATGGTTGTTAACCATCAGTGATTTTATTTCCTTTTTAAGAGATATCAGTGATTGATTTAGATCTGCATTTATCCCCCTAGTAGCATCACAAATGCAGTGTGGTTGATCAATTGACCCATTCTTAAAATTACTGCGTTCATCGATAAGATCAAGGCAGAGCTTCCTCTGCTCTCCTGTTTGCAATTTAATCAGGTCTTTTCTTCTAACAGACCTTCATAGAACATCAGTATTTGTATTAAAATTTTACTGTTATTTTGCTTTCTTTTTGCACGATAATCAAAATAGATTTGTACTCCAGCTTCACAAAGAGAGCATTCGCCGTACCACTGGTGGCAGGGCGGATATGGCACACACGGATACGTCATCTTTGGGACCTGAAGAGAATGGAGACAATTCTGAGGGAGCTTCTGAGACCTTCATACTGCCAAAGAGACCCTCTCTAACGCCAGCACAGCAGCAGAAATTGCTGGAGAAAGTAGAAGCCATTGACCCGAAAGTTCCACTTTACGTCGTGATCCTGAACGGGTCCAATGCTTGTCGCGGCTTACTAGTAAGTTCAAAAGAAAAGAAAATTTATTTGGTGGCCTATCAGTTCTTCAATTGTAACTGTGTCCTTGGGTTACATAGGCATGCACAAATTTCTCTAGTATATCTGCATCTGCCTTACTAACATCCTCGCTGTTTATGCATGTAAAAAGACATTTGGCACGGAGTACGCGTCAATGTATCTCAACAAGAATTCCACTGCCGGAAAGAAGAGCGTGATCAGTTTGGTGCTTCAGCTGGAGGGGGAGAGCAGGACATGGGACATGGAGCTGCAGCGCAAGACTGGTCGCACGATGATTGTTAAAGGATGGGCGTCTTTCGCCGGTGCAACCGCCTGCAGGACGGTGACATCTGCATCTTCAAGCTGATGGAGAGCGAGGAGCCGCTGAAGATGATGGTCTACATCATTCGTGGTGAAGAGTGTACTTGAGGCATGGATGCGCTCTTGCTACTCTGATTGTCAAGAATCTGGGAACGGGAAACAATGTGGCATCTCCAAACAGGGTCAGAGAGGAAGGAACTTGTTTGTTTTTCTACCGTCGTAGTAGTTATGTGCTCTCTTTGTTATCTAGACTCTAGAGTAAGTTTGCATGGTCAAGTTTGAACAACTTATTATGTTTTGCTGATAGTTCGGTCAGCGCTTTATTATCTAGGGTAACTCTGGAATCTGGATGGTCAAGATATATAATTTGAACTTGCTATGTGTTGCTGAGGTGTGAGGCCATATGTTTTTCCATGGTTGATGTATTTTAATTGGCAACACCTCTATTATCATATTCATCTTGGTTGCTACAGAAATACAGGCGCGCCTCCTGTGTCAGAGGCAAGATCTGAGCGGACCGGTGCAATTGGCGCAGGTCGGTGCCCTCTCGTGCAGGGAGATTCCGCTTGGACCGGCGTATTTGGTGAATGTCAGTGCCATCTCAGGCTAGCAGCGCCGCCATTGAGAGTTTCCTCACAGAGCCGTGGTTGCTCGAGCAAGGAGCTTGAGCTCGGAGGAAACCCGTAGAGGTGCGATTGCTGGAGGAGGATGAGAGATGTTCACCCTCCTTCCCCTTTGTGCTCTGACAGCTTGGCCCTCACACATCCATCCCGGCGGGGTGACGCCTCTTTAGTGCTCGGTGATGGAAGGTGCACAATTCCGATAGTGGTGATGTTCTTCTCGGTATTTGTCGGCCGTGGTTAGCCTCCACCGATGCGAAGGATGTGACCCCATCCACCTTGTGCTGGCGTGGGAGAGTTTGGACGCCGATGTGGTGGCCCTGAATGGTGAAATGTGCGGTCATCACTCCGGTGAGTGTCTCGACAGTGGAGTTCGGTGCTCTCCTTCACAGGGTGGATAGCGAGGGGATCAGCGGCGAGTGTGCGGGCCAGGCGGCTGCTAGCTAAGCCTAGAGTTGCCACTCGGCAAATAGGAAGGTGTTTACCGAGTGCTCCAGGGAGGACTCGCAAAGACCTGACCGCGACGTTCTTGACTCACACGGTTGTGAAGTCACTTTATTTTGTTGATATGGCCCCCTTTGTTCTCGGCAACATGTATGCCGAGTGACCAACATACGGCACACGACAAAGTTCTGTTTGCCTAAGGGGTGTACGCCGTATGCCTTCAGCCGAGAGTAGTTCCCGGAAAAGTTTTTGCCGAGTTTTTTCAGGGCTTCGCCGAGTTTCTCGGGCACTCGACAGAGTGGTCAATTCCAGTAGTGATAACATGTAACGCCTAAATGCAGCTCTAGCTAAATACACGATGTTTTGACGGTTGGAAACGAAACTTTTCTTCAACTCCTGTAAGTACATATATGAAAGCAAGCATGTACTCATGCCTGCATTTCCAGCTAGCCCACTTGATATATGAAAGGGCAAGAGCTGAGTAAGTCAACATGGTATTTAAAGTCTTACAACCATGTGTCAAACTGGTGGTGTTGGACATTGTGTGTTTGGCACTACGGCAAACCCATGCCTGCATTTCCAGCTAGCTCACTTGATACTATTTTTCCGGCTCCCTATAAAAATATGTGGAAAAGTAGCTTAGCATTGTGTAGCTTCAAGAGGAATGAAAATATTTTGAAACAGCTAACAGTGTTTGTTCAAAACATATGCATCCCCTTCCTTTGTAGACTAAACGGCAAGGACATTCCACAAAACCACTAGCAGAATGTCATGGTGTGCTGATATAAAAAAAAAATAGGAAATAAGTGCGTATGTACATGGCAAACATCGTAAATGAGATATAATATTAGCACAATGGTAACTAGCTAGCTAGAAAAACACAGCACTGGACGGATCAACAGGAGACAAACCTTGCAGAGGGTCATTCTTTTGGATCACACCCATCCTTCATCACAGGGAATTTAGGAGGCCAAACCATCATAAAGGGTGTGACTCCATACAAGTATCTATCCTCTTGTGTAACCTCATAAACCTTCTTTAACTCCTTACGTTTGATATCAAACAGGTAGAGGACACCATCCGTCTCCAAGAAAAGAAACCCTGAATCGACCCCAACTTCATGTACAAGAATAGCTTCTGGATTGCTCACATCCTCAAACATTCTAGTTGATATCATTTGATGAACACATATCTCACGCAAACAAATGGTATCTGCAAGTAACCAGTTGGCCAGGCCTTTCTTATCCATCGTGTAAAGCCAGATGCGAAGATGAGATCCTTTTACATGGATCAGATGGACTCCAGAGTCATTTGCAAGCGACATGTCGGTGCTCATATACTCCACCTCTTCCGGGAGGTTAACTAACGACAAACATGACAAGGCAAGATCTAACGAGACTAGCATATAAATGCCTCTCACAAGGGCCAGATTATAAATCTTGTCATTAGAAATCAAATTATTCAATGTCAGATCGCTTCCTTTTACGTCAGTTATAGCCGACGAGTAGATGGCACACACATCTCCCTGTAACACATAGACATCCCAAACCGACCGCTGCTCTTTACACCCTATCGCCAAACAGAAGTAGGAGATAACTAGCTCGCCGCCACGGTTGGGGAGGATATCATGATAGTCGTATGTGAAGCCCTCATCGACGTTGGTGTTGGGCACTGGTGGGAGGATGGTCGTAGATGTTGCAGGGCACAGGGGGCAGCGCACCAGTATTTCCGGGTGCTCGTCCCCATAGAAGATGAGGAGGAGGCCGTTCCAGCAATCCAGGTCGAACCACTCGCTGCGCAAGGAGTCCAGATTGAAGCTAGCGCGGCGGACGACGGCGGCGAGCTCAGGAGGCTGAGGCACCGGTACGAACCGTGGGGGTTCCCTGTTGTCGGTCGTATGGCTGGTGGTGGAGACGTAGAAGCCGAGAAGGCTGGGCGGGTGGAGGTCGCTGAAGCGGCGGAGGAAGGCCCGCGGAGGCGAGGCGGAGCCAGCGCTTAGAGACGAGGGCGGCGCGGACGAGGCTGGTGGGGAAGGCGACGCGGACGAGGATCTCACCAAGGAGATCATCGTCGTCGAGCACTGCCGAGAAGACCGCTGCGGCGGCCGCCGGCTCGCTCTCCCCTTCCATCTCCGCTCTCGATGTGCTTTGGGGGGTCCCGTTGAGAATTCGAGAGAAGGGTCGCCACGCCAAACTCAGACGATGAGAATTTGGGGTAAGAAACAGGAGGGTTTAGGGTTTTATATACGTACGTTTACTTACCTGGCATAGAGTCCGTTCAGGTTTAGCCTTCGTCCACTCACGGATCCGTCTTGGTTTCTAGTATTTGTGGACAGCCAAATTTCCTCGCCAAAATCATCAATTTTCTTGTCTTTCTTCTTCGTGTCCGACGATGGCAAGGCGGCGACATGCTTGACAAAGGATTAGGGTTAGCTGTCCTTGATGGGGGGAGAAAGGGAATGGGAAGGGTTCAGAGGGATGGCCTGATTCGAATGTGACCAGTGGCAAACCGAAAATCATTCACTGCTACTATTAGACACTCCCAAGAGCAGAATGTGTTTCAGGTTCAGAGGAGATCCAACTTTTAATAGACTCACAACACTCTTCACCTCTACTAATTGTTACTCCCTCCGTTCGGAATTACTTATCACAAAAATGGATGTATCTGCGACTAAAATACATCTAGATACATTCATTTCTTGGACGAGTAATTCCGAATGAAGGGAGTACAATTTTCCCTTTTTGTTATAACGATGTCGTCATAATTGGGAGAACATTATCAGCGAGAACGCTGCACACGAATGCAGTGATGTCTTATTTAACTATACCACAAATGCAAAACATGCTGGCTAAATAGAATGAAACTGAGCCTACTTACAGTTGATTATCAGATTATACAATTTGTTTCAGAACACTAGTCTTCGGTTCAGCATCCAGAGAAATTTGGAGCCATAAATTACTTTTGTGGATGATGTCTATCCAAAAAGTTCCGAAGGCATAGCAACAGTAACATCATCCAATCAAAAAGTAGGACACCAGGCCCAAGAACAGGCATCACATTCCGCGCATTTTTTCCGTAAGATTTATCTACCAGCAGCTTCTCCAGGTGGGCTTAAAAATACTCCCTCTGTCCCAAAATATAAAAACGTTTTTAACACTACACTATTGTCAAAAATGTTCTTATATTATGGGACAGAGGGAGTACCATTCTACACAGAAACTAAATAAGCTTGCAAAAAACACTCATCATACTAGTAAAGCAGGAGATGTTATATAGGAGTAGAAATCAGCCTGCATTCTCTAAAGCTTAAGAAAGACAAACTCCTGTACCGACGGCGTCTCCCCGATCAACTTGAGAGCTTCCTTCTCAGGCTCCTCATCAATCCCAATAGCCATGATGGCCTGCTTCCCTGGAGCAATCCTCCCAACGCTCATAAAGTTGACATTCAGGTTCATCGTCCCGAGGATCGATCCCACCTTGCCGATGATGCCCGGCTGGTCGACTTGCCGGCACAGCAACAGGTTGCCCTCAAGGCTGACGTCGACGCTGAAAGGGCCGACGAGCGTGAGATGCGGCGTGCCATCCTTAACCTTCCCCTCCACCCTGATGTCGCCGTCATCGGACAGCGCGCCGGCAAACTTGGACTCCACATTGGCAAGCTGGACCTGGATGGAGCTTATAGGGACCTCGGGGGAGCCGTCGAGGAGGATCTGCTCCTCGATTATGCGGAGCCCTCGTTGCTTAGCAACGTAGTCAGCATTGACAATGTTGACAAATGCGCTTGAAATGGGCTCGACGATGCCTTTTGTGACCATGCCGCGGAGAATTCTTGTGTCCAAGTCATCCGGGTCTCTGGCCGATGAGTAGACGACCTTGACTGCCTTGATCCCACTGCCACCAGCCACGAGTTGCACGGCGAGACGTCCCAACTTCTCGGCAAGGATGACATATGGGGATAACTCTGCTAAAACCTGTCGGGACAGATGAACTGTTCAAACTGAAGCAGAGTGTGCATTATGCTGTAAGTACAAAAGTATAGTCCTTGGCAATGGAAGTACCTCGGCAGAGACCATTGGGGCATTGACAGCAGTGGCAGCCAGTTCACCTTTCAACGCACCGATAACAGCCTCTGCGATTTCAAGGGCAACGCCTTCCTGTCGACGAACAGAGGGCAAAAGTTAAGAGAACAAGCTAGTAAGATGTATGGTGCAGAGATTGTTGCGAAACGAACAGCAAACCTGTGCTTCTGTTGTGCTAGCTCCAAGGTGCGGCGTCACCGTGACATTTTCATGGTGTACTAACTTGCTGTCTTTCGGCGGTGGCTCTTCAAAGAAAACGTCGAGTGCTGCCTGACACACATCACGAAGCAATCAGAAAAAGGCCAATGGAAACCTTTTGAAACAAAAAAAGAAGAGAAATGTGTACTGTCTATGCTAAAAGACACTATACCCAAGATAATGGCATAACTAAATGAATCATGACAACTGTCTGACAGCAATATGCACTATCCACATTTGGATCAATGGACATGACAAAAAAGACTACCTGTGCAACAGTACCATTATCAAGTGCTCTCAGCAATGCTTCTTCATCGACCACTCCACCCCTCGCAACATTGATAATCCTTACTCCTTTCGCCATTTTCGCAAAAGTCTCATCGTTGAAAATTTTTGTTGTTGACGGTGTTAGAGGCATATGCAGTGATATGAAGTCTGCAGTAGAGATGGCGTCGTCGAACGATACAAGATCTACACCGATAGCGCGGGCTCTATCAATGGGAGCATATGGGTCATGAGCAATGACATCCATTCCAAGTCCTTTCGCGCGTCGAGCAACTTCTGAGCCAACCTTCCCGAAGCCCATAATAGCTATTGTCTTTCCAACCAGGGAAACGCCAACATATTTGCTACGCTGCCATTTGCCTGAATATGCACAAATGCAAATCATGACACTAGATTAGTACGTGTGTAGCATGTGCAGCACAATGAGTACTGGCACTGTTACATAAGCTTTTTTCTTTCTTTTTTTGTTACATAAGCATTTCAGAGCAACGAAATGTTTCTATGCGAACGTGCCATGCTGATAAATGTTCTGAACCCAACAATGACTCTGTTCTTGCTCACAGTGACTCAAATTATGTAATTTAGTCTTGAACTTCAGTGTACTAATTTAATATGGTGTCCCTGGATTCAAGCTATATCAATGGTTAACAAAGGAATGAAGCTGCAGCAGTCATATATTCCATAGAGCAACAGTGAAAAAGATTATTAGGTGGATCGCCAAACAGTATCCAAAATTCAAAATGTTGGGAAAGTTCAAAAGAAGATAACCGTTTAACAGATTCACTGTTGAAAAGCAGCTAGAACAGAACATATCTCCACACTGAAAGTTTGAACAGCTAGTCCTAACATGCAGATAAAGTAGATCAAAATTAGTAGACAATCTGCATTGATCAGGAAACATCATAGGTTTCTCCGGCAGAGCAAATTGCCACCGTAGGTGCCCACATTTTGGGGCAATCATATAATCCACAGAGCAACAGTGTCAAACTGTTAGGTGGATCACCAAACTGGATCAAAATGTTGGTAAATTCTGAAGAGGAGATAACTGTTTTAATAGATTCACTGTTGAATGTTAAATAGAGTAGAACACATTTTCACACTGAAAGTTTTAACAGCTGCTAACATGCAGATGTAGCAGGTAAAAGTAATCGATAGTGTGCGTTGATCAGAAAACATGACAGGATTTTGCGATGGAGCGAATTTCTCCCGTGGCCGTGGGTATCCACCAGACCTTATCCATCTACCTACGCGTCCTCAGGATGTGGATAGCATTTGTTTGTTCGGAGAAAACGGAGGGCGCGTACGTACCGGCCTTGAGCGAGGCGTCGGCCTGGGCGACGTTGCGGGCCATGGCGGCGAGCAGCGCGACGGCGTGCTCGGCGGCGGCGACGGTGTTGGCGGTGGGCGCGTTGACGACGAGGCAGCCGGCCTCGGTGGCGGCCTGGAGGTCGACGTTGTCGATGCCGACGCCGGCGCGGCCCACGACGCGGAGCCGCCCGCGCGCCGCCTCGAAGACCTCCCGGGTCACCCGCGTGGCGCTGCGCACCACCAGCGCGTCCACCAGCGACACCTTGGCGCGCAGCTCCTCCGCCGTGAGCTCGTACGCGCAGTCCACGTTGGCGAACGCCCGCAGCAGCTCCAGCCCCGCCGCCCCCAGCTTCTCCGTCACCAGCACCGTCGGCCGCCCCCCGCCCGCCGCCCTCGCCGCGGGCCTGGCGGATGCCGGATGCACGGAAGGCGCCGCGGCGTGCCTGACGGAGCGGAGAAGGAGGCGGTGGTGGGGCGGGAAGGCGCGAGCTGGCTGCGTCAGGGTCAAGGACGGCGCCGCTCCGGTGGCGGGCTCGGGCTGCGCGGCGAGGAGGTGGCGGAGCGGCGTCGCCAATGCCATGGCGTAGCTGTGGGCAGCAGGGAGCGCAATGTGGCCTGCGTGGCTGATTGGTTGGACGATCGGAATCTGGAACGTTTGTTGTTGGGCGGACGACGGGAGGCGCGTGTTCCGCCTACGCCTGGCGAGCGACAGCTTTGCTCCCTCGCTCTCGCTTATCTGCACACTGTTTGGTGTCGTCCGCACAGCATTTCAGTAAGCAAAGCTGGAGGCCCCTTGTCTCAGGCATTCCTCTAAACTCCACAGCTACAAGTATTTCGATACAGAGGTAGTAGTAGTAGTAAAGGCCATGAAAAATTCAAGTAAAAACGTTGACATAGATTAAACATGTACATACTCTTTAAACAAAAATATACAAAAAAAATTGAGCTATCAATGGTACTGGCTAGTTCAATCAAAACTGGGCTGTGAATTCGGCCCATTGATAAGAACTATCAATGTCGATTTAGTCTTCTTCTTCTTTGGGGGCAATTTTTGCTTTGTCATTTTCTTCTGAAGCTACATATATATATATATATATATATATATATATATATATATATATATATATATATATATATATATATATATTTGGTTCGGTTTTGAAATATCATGGTGCAATAGATATATGTAAATATCACTGTTCTGAGTTTATTGCACCATTTTGATGAACCGTCAAATAGGCCAAATAATGTGGGTGTACCAAGAGTACTCAATGGTTGGGATTATAAGATGCATTCTCAACAACATTGTACTGAAAAGGTTTTGCTATGTCCGAAACTTCCTTCTCGACTGTCAAAGCGCCATTATATATGGTTATATATGGTATGGCTGTAATGTTTATTTAGTAGGTTCAAAACGAAATAGGTGGAATGGGGATGGCAGGGTGTTAACAACATGTCCATAGATATGGATGGGATTTTAACCAGACAAATGGCACCATGTAGATTGACAATTATTGAGATATTTAGCGATCTATTTCAATTTTTTCCAGATCTTTTCAATACCAGACACCTCAAGTTACAACCTGCAAGGCTTAATGCAACTCTTAGTCTGAAAATTATGTGTGAACCGAGGGGGATATGCCGTATACGGATGGTTCGATGTTTGTTCAAAAATATACAGAGGCTTGATTCACGTTATTAAACTAGACTGAGATAACCATCTCGCGATTATTGTAGCTTTGGCCCATGTTCGTTTTATACTTGTTTCATTTCCTCCTTTGTCGGCAACATCACTATAATGCTGGAACGTTCTTTTTCCAACTTCACAAGTTTAGAAGGTTCATCCAGTCCAATTACGACAGAGCTATGTATCGCTTACCGCGAGGTAGACCTCAAGATCGCCCTTAGAGCGGACATAACTGGGCCGGCCCAGTAGTGTACCTGCCGACGCGTGTTTTTTCTCAATGGTTTCTTATCTGGGTTTTCACTGTTTTCTTCACTATTCTTTCTTTTTTTCTATTATCTTGCTTCTTTCTTCCGGTTTCCTTCTTTCTTTCTTCCTTTTTCACCTATTTCCTATGATTTTTATCTTATTTGTTAACACAAGTCTACGTTTTCTGTACAGATTATACATTTTTCATGTAGATCAGGAATATTTTTTTCATACATGTTTGACACTTTTCAGATATATGATTCACATCTTTGTACAGATTATACATTTTTCTTGTACGTTTTGATGTTTTTTTCCATGCCAATTGTACATTTTGTGCTATACATATAAACCTTTTTTATATATGTTTACAATTTTTTCAATACAGGATTAACATTTTCAAATACATATTTATGAACCTTTTTAAATATGTATTACAAATTTCTTTAAAATACAAGTATAAATATTTTTAAGAATGATACAAATATGTTTTTAAGTACGTGAACATTTTTTATATTCTATAAATACATTTTTAAGGCAACAACATGTCTTTGAAACGCCTGAACATTCTTAAAATAGAATTTCATTTTTTGAATTGACCAATAACATTTTTTTGGAACTACGAGAGCATTTATAAAAATTTACATACATTTAGAAACTCGTAAAAAAGTTAAATGACACAAAAATATTTTTGAATGATATCCAAAAGATTACACTATCACAAAATTTACATTGTGCTAACATTTTCGAAATTTTATGGTAAATATTTTTTTAAGTTGAAGTACATTTATTTTTTCAGAATATATGTATTTGTATTATTTTTGAAAATATATAGGAATTTTAAAAATAAATAAATTAATAAATAACAAAAAAAGATGAATGATGAGTTGGGGTAGCCCATTTACGGCGACCTTGAGTCGAGGGAATTATTCATCTTGCGTAAAACGACACATATACCCACCCACTCAGCCACACCAAGCACCCCACTAAATCATGCTGGTCTTATATGGGCCCTTTTGGTTAGATTGGGCCAAACGGGTAATAAATAGTTGCCCAATATAGTCTTATATGGGGCCGTTTGATAATATTTATCATCTTTTTTCTCAAAAAAAAGAGATAATATTTATCATCCTATTTTATTTCTTAATGATGACCCACCTCCATTAGAACAAAAACGGAGTGAATTTCAGTGATTAACCATAGTTGTTTGTTTCAGATGTCTTATTTGACGTAAAAATTCGGGTTACCGATGTAAAAAACTATAGATCTGGTATTACCAATACGATAAGATTAGAAAAGCTGCACTACATAAGCAGTAAGCCCATCCTACTTTAGATCTGGTTACTAGCTAAGTATCTTTTAATTCTAAAAAAACTAAGTATCTTTTTACGGTAATGATGGATAGATAGGTGCCATGAAGATAATGGTTGAAAGCACATAAGCAGTAAGCCCATCCTAAGACGAATCATCGCTCATCTGTCATTTTTATAGCCTCCGGTAATAATATCAGAGACAATGGTGGGCTCGCCACACGTACATGCATGAAACAACAAAAGTATGAAAAGAGAATAAAATAGGAGCGAGACGAACTACTTAAATAAGGTCAAGTGAAAGTTGACCTCACAGAACTCAAAGGGCATCACCGGCGAGTTTCACCATATTTGGCAAGGTAACGAGAAACACAATGCACATTTTTTCCTTTGACGTGTGAGCATGTGCTTGGGTTTAGTGATGATTTTTTAGCCCAATAACTATTATGGAAAGCCCATCCTAATGTGAGCGATCTCTCCTCCGATTCCCCTGGAATAGTCGGTGTCACATCTGAGACAATGACATGTTCTCCACCTATACGGGGGTAAAACGATATAATTATGAGACTAAAATAAAGTTTTGGCGAGACAAAACTGCCTATAAATAGTGATCACCATTTGGAAGTGCAATGACAATTAACTTAGCACAATGACATCATAGAACTCGGAGTTTCGCCATATTTGGCAACGTAACGAGAAAAACAAGGCACTTTTTTTCCTCTAACATGTGTGCGTGTGCTTGGGTTTAGTGATGATCGAGTTAGCACAATAACAATTCGGGAAAGCTCATCCTAATCTGAGTGATCTCTCTTCCTTCCTATTCCTCTGGACCACCGGTATCATATCCGAGACAAAGACGGGTTCTCCACTCATAACGATATAAAACAACAAAATGTGGGATTGAAATAAAGTTGCGGCGAGATAGGACCGCCTATAGATGCGAGCACCAATCGAAAGTGCATTGACGATTGACTTAGCCCAATGATATCATAGAACTCGGAGATCGTTGCCGCCGAGTCTCGTCATATTTGGCAAGGTAACGAGGAACACAAGGCACTTTTTTTTCTCTAACAAACTTGTGAGCATGTGTTTGTGTTTAGTGATGATCGACTTAGCACAATAACTATTACGGAAAGTCCATCCCAATCTGAGTGATCTCTTCACGGATTCTTCTGGAGCCTCTGGTATGACAACCGAGACAGCGACAAGTTCTCCACCCATAAATGGATGAAACGATTTTCCGCAAAAAAAATGGATGAAAGGACATATGAGAATAACACAAAGTTGCATCAAGACAGAATTGCTTATAAATATAATTGAAAATGCGGTGATTATCAATTTGGCACGATGACGTCATAGGACTCGGAGGGCGTCGCGGCCGTGTTTCGCCATCTTTTAACAAGGTGACAAAACATCATCAATAACAACATAACACTGCAGAAACACGAGGCACCTCTTTTTTCCCCTCTGAATTGTGTGAGCGTGCGTTTGCGTCCCCAAGATCTCTGGATCCAACGGCCACGAGCTTTCAGGGGCCACGAGCAGGGGAGCCAGCGTCATCGAGGCGCGGAGGCCAGGAAGAGTCAGCGGAGGAATCCCACCTCCGTGCGCACCGCACCGCACCGCAAGCACGGCGGCGTCACGGTCGGGCGAGTGGCGCGCGCGCTCTGCCACCGGCCATCCAGTTTCAAGTGTCGCCGCATGATTGACCTGCCCCGGAAGAGGTGGCCTGGCCAGGCCATCAACTGGCGCAAGTGGCGCCTGCCTGCCTGCCTCTGCGATCAACTGGCACAACTCGATCGGCGTCAGGCCACCTGCCGGCCGGCCGGCCCTGCGCGCGCGCGCACACGCTGGCCGGCCACACGCACGGCAGCTCACGTTTACACCGCAACTGGGGGCTCAGAGCAGGCGGTAGAGGGCATCTGCCCAATTTGCAGTGACATTTCGACAATGTTATCTTGATCCTACATGCCATGCCACCGCTGCACCAGCCGTTCCGTTGGGCAGATCAGAGCACGCTGGTTTTCCTCTCGGAACCTCTGATGAGTCTGACGACTGCTACTTTGTCCTCCGGGCTATTCTTATATGATCATCCTACTGTCGTTATTCAGTATACGTGTCAGGGTGCCGCGTCCGCGATCGCCATCACGAAGCACCGCCGCTCCTTCACACGCAACTAAACTACTCCCATGCTATTTCTAAACAAGGCACAGTTCAGTGCCATCCCTGCGCTGAAGAACGAACAAGCAAGCTCCGGGGCCTGCATCTGCCGCACTCGAAGCTGTCTTTCCTGCAGGTCTCAACTTTCTCTTTGGCACTGTGCAGACTGCAGGCATAGACTACACAAAAACTCTTCGATCCATTGGCTCCTGCAGTACTATATACTCCTATAAATTATAATTAAGGGGGGTTAAGTAGACTTTGTACGTACGTGCACAGGCAGGCACACGCGCGCACTGACACACCTGAGCTCACGCCCAGCTGTGTCCTGCCATGCGCGCACGAACTGCCCCCATTTCTTTACTGCTCATCAATCATTCCTCCCGATCGCTTCCTTACAATAAGTGTATACGTATTCGGTGGAGCATGACGGTACTCTACTAGCTCAAAAAAATATACTCAAAGGTTGTACGTACATTTGTATAGTCCATTCTCCATCAGTGTGCTACTGCTACCCTACGGGAGCGGTAAGTGGTTTTCCTTTCAGATATGTCTCGCCCAAAAGTACTTCATGTTAGCGAAACACTGAAAATTCTTTTATTGACCCATAGGTTGTATGGTATGGGAAACAAAAAAAATCCCAAATGTTGCCATCTTAAAAAGAGGGGGAAATGAGCATCATGCTCATGATAAAAATTCTACAAAATGTTTGGCCATTTTTCAAGATTCATGTAACTTAAAAAGAAAAACCATCTTAAAACCCAAACAAAGTTGCCATGTTATGTAGCATAAAAAGTGCCAAGTATGCCATTGTAAAAACAGAAAAGTTTGCTATGGTACGTTCAGATAAAATTTCCAAGGTAGGTTCAAATAAATTGCCGTCGTACTTCAATTTTCTTACAATAGTTTGTTAAAATAAATCAATGTTGTGCACAATAAATTGCCATGGTCCGAAAACTATTTACTAAAAAGGAAATTACCATGGTATGCTCAAAAATGAAATATGATGTGATATGTACAAATAAATTTTCTATGGTACAACAATAAAATATCCACGATAGAAGTAAGAAAAATAATTCCATGGTACAAAAAATAATTTAATTTTGCCATATGATTTCTGTTCTGAAAAAGGATTTCTAAATTTTTCCATGTGATTTTGAAAATTTTAGCCATGTCGTTTTACAAAATTTGCCATGTATTTTGTGAGAAATTATTATCTTTATGTTGCCATGGACCACTAATAACAAGCTAAGAAAATTGCCACGTTATCTAGAATAACATGGCAAACATTGTACACCAAATGAAAGGATATACAATGTGCACATCATATGCAAATTATATAAAATTGCCGTGATTAAAAAAACAAAAATGCTACGAATTTGCCCATGTGAGAAGTAATACAAATTGCTTTGCCATGTTTCAAAGAATAAATTTCAATGGTAACAAAGTAAATTCGCACTCATAAAATTAAGAAAATGAATTTCCCGGTGTATAAAAAAATTCCATGTGATTTTACTTTAAATAAGGGTTTCTAGATTTTGCCATGTGATTTTGCACACACAAAATTCATGTCACCTTAAAGAATTTGTCATGCCTTTTGTGAGAACCTTTTATCTTTAATTTGCCTTGGACAAGCAATAACAAGTTAAGAAAATTGTCATATTTTCTGGAATAACATGGCAAACATTGTGCAACCAATCAAAAGGATATAAACTATGCACATTATACTCAAATTATATAAATATTTTTCCATGATTACAAAACAAAAATGCTATGAATTCTTCATGTGCCATGTAGTTCTTTTTTACAAAATTTGCAATGTGCAGGAAAAGTCGTTTCTTAGAAAAATGCAAAAAAGAATGTAAAATTGCCATGTGACAAAGTAGAAAATATTCCCAAAATTACCATGAAAAATCGATAAAATTTCTAAAGCTTGGCATGGGAGCATTACAAAGACCTAATTTTGTCATTTTTGAAAGACAATTTTTTTTTTGAATTTGCCATCTGACTCAGAGAAATATTCTCTAAATTTTCCATGTGTTGGAAACCACTTCCTTATAAGAAATAAAAAATCGTTATCTAAAATTTGCCATGTGACTACTAGAAACATTTCCAAAAATTGCCTTTTCTTACACACACAAATGTGTAAAATTTCCATTTAAAACATGATAATTTTTTGTGAAATTGCTATTGCCGAGAAAATATAAAAATGCCAAGTGCCTAATGCAAAAATATATCCTAGAAGGAAATATGTTTTAAAAACAACAAAATTAAAACTTGACATGTGGATATAACAAAAATGTGTGAAAATTGTCAAGGACAAGTTTAAAAATTCATAGGTATGGCATGTAGACATGCCCGAACATTTATACAATTTGCCATGTTTCGAAAGCAAAATGTTATGATTTTGTCATGTAACCATATATGAATTTGCCATGTTGTGAACATTCATAGAGATTGTTTTTTGTAATTAACCACGGTAAACCAATATGTAATCCTATCCGAGATCCTGGGAAAATTTCCATGGTTGAAAACCTAAATATACCATGGCTGTCATGTTTTGAAAAAACTAGGAAGTTTTGAATTTGCTATGTGACCATTAGAAACATTTTACAGATTTACTGTGTTTCCATGTATATAAGGTGCACACAAATTTTGAGTTGCCATGTGGTGATTTGAAAAGGGCATAGAAAGTACTCTCTTCGTTCTTAAACATTTGTCTTTCTAGAGATTTCAACACGTGACTACATACGGAACAAAATGAGTGAGTCTACACTCTAAAATATGTCTATACACATCCGTATATGATAATCCATTTGAAATCTCTAAAACGGCAAATATTTAGGAACGGAGGAAGTATCAGGTAATGAATACAAATTTGCCATGCATTTCCATTTGCAAGATGGACAAAATTTCAGGAAAAATATATCAGAAATCTTATGCTCAAGATGGAGCAAGTGCATCAGATATATTATAATTATTGTATGCACATTGTCTGCAACGCCTAAAAAATGTGTGAAAAACCTTATGCTTAGATTCTTTTATTATTATCATTATTGTTATTATTATTATAAATGGTCATAAGAAGCAAAAGGCATTCTAAACATAATACTACAAGTTACATCGAGGACTCTGCACCACTGAATGACCACTGCCCTAGCAGAGCAAGCCGCCGAGGCGCAGCTATCTTCTCTTGCCTACCGAAGCCGGCTTGACTTTATCGATAACAATCGGGAAGTTTTCGTGCCCGCAAGGACTAGCGTCCAGAGCCGTAATCGTCGCCGTTGGACCCTTGAATCGACCCGAAGCAACTGGCATCATATCTCGCCATCGCACACGCGGAGTGAATAGCGTCACCGTCTCAAGGTGATGATAGAAATCTATGCCGAAGCTCTGTCTTTTGCATCTTGATGCACGAACTCGAGGAGGATCATCGAAGTCCGGAAGACCAGCTCGAAGGCCTTCAGTCCAGCATTTCGAACAAGCTCCGCGCGGAAAATCATTATTACGAGAAATGAAGATGCTGTAAAACTTTTTCAAAAACAGTCGGCATCAAAGTCCGTTTGTGCAGTGGTACTAGTACCGGGCTAGGACCCTAGGAGCTAGGACGGAGCCTAGCAGTAGCGGGCTACCAGCACCACCCACGCGACGCCGCCATTATGCGTGCGTGCCCCATCCCGCGCCCTCCCACTAGGCGCGGTCCGGACCTCAGACGTCGCCGTCGCGCCATGATTAGCGCCCACTCCCCCCCATTAGAATTGGAAGGAAAAAGAAGCCACTCGACTCGATCGGGCCAGGAGGAAAAGAGGAGGAGATACCCATCCGTCCCACCCCGGGATCGATCGAGATCGAGAGGACGGCGCACACCCGTCGCCGTCGAGGCCGCTCCGCCAGCCCCGTCCAGATCGCAGATCCGCCCCCAATCCCCGTCCCATCCCCTGCTTTTTCTCTCACCCGCACCAGCAATGGTCCACCATGGATTCCTTCGCGCTTTGCTTAGCAAGCAACCGCCCTCCCGCGGCTCATGATCGACCGGTCGGCCGGCCATCATGCGCGCCTGCTAAATATGACAAGCCCGGGCGGACGGGTCGGCGGGGAATGTGTATTTCTCCTTCGTTCTCGCTCTGCTCTGCCGGTCCGGACATGTGTGTGCCGTTGATGTCGAGCTCACTCCACTCCGTCGCGACAAGTCCAAAGCGTGCGTTTTTTTTTCTTACAGGTAGCAGTGGGACTAGTACGAACGCAAGCGGAAAATGCTCTGATAAAGCGGGAAATAAAGTCTGGTGGACTACTACGAGCCATTGTTGCAGGTGTAATCATTTTGCTCTTTACACGCACGCACGCACGCACGCTTCCTCTCTGCTCTGCTCTGCTCTGCTCAGCAGGCATAAAGGCCACGCTCGGCTGCTCTCGCTCCGGTGGCTGACGCACGGGGCCCCGCATGGCAGGCCTCGCCGCCCGCCCGTGCGCTCGGCTGGCTAGTAGGAGTACTAGTAACAGTAGTTGCCCGACCGCTGCGGCGTCAGCAGTGAGCTACTAGCTCGGTGATGACGGAGGAGTAAGTAGTCACTGACATGCGGGGCCAGGGTACCCTTTCCCCCGCCGGTGACTGGCGCCGACGAGGTTAGCGTCCGTCTCAGGCGTAGAGGACCTGCGCGTTGCAGGGCGCGAGCCCGACGAACTCCTCGGGCCCCTTGACGACCTCCCACTCCACGCGCTCCTCCTCCGTGCCGGCGCCGTTCTGGACGGCGGACACGGTGCCGACGGCGACGTCGAGCCCGGCGCCGACCACGTAGATCCTGCGCCGGCCACCGCCGACCTCCTCCAGCTGGCCCGCCACGACGTGCGGCCGCCGCACCTCCTGCGGCACCCCGCCGCCGGCCACCATCCGCCACTCGTCCCGCGGCTCGTCGTACCGCTTCAGGCGCCACTCGCCGTACTCGGCCACGATGTACATCCGGCCGCCGGACACGGCGCAGGAGCCCGTCCACCCCTCCCGCATCCCGCGGGCCATGTCCGACCACGCGTCCGCCGCCGCGTCGTACACCGCGCCCCGCGGCGCGCGCTCAAACGGCCACGCCCACCCCTCCGTCACGTACAGCTTGCCGCCCGCCGCCGCCGCGTCGTACCTCGCCACGGCCGCGCCGCCCCGGGCCGCCGCGGGCGCCCACCGCGCCGAATCCGGGTCGAACACCTCCGCCTCGCCGTCCTCGCCGGCCACCACCACGCGCCCGCCGACCTCGCCGGCCGCCATGTAGCCCCTGGGCGTCCTCATGCCGGCCACCTGCCCCCACCCGTTGGTCGCCGCGCTGTACACCGCCACGCTGCTCACGGCCTTGTCGCCGCCCTCCTCCACGCCGCCGATCACGTAGATCTCTCCGCGGGCGGGGAGGCCCACGACCGCGAACGAGCCGGCCGCGGCGCCGCAGGGGACCGGGGGCAGCAGCAGCCAGCGGCGGGAGAAGGGGTCGAGCGCCTGGCACTGGAGGCGGCGCGAGACCGGGTCGAAGGCGAAGGCGAAGAGGAACGGCAGCGAGAGCGAGACCGTCGCCGCAGTCGCCGCCGGCGGGGCCGAGCTCTTGGCGGCGGCCCCCGGCGCGTCGGTGAGGAACCGGTTCCAGTTGGAGGAGACGGTGCGGAACAGGCGGTGGTAGAGGAAGGGCAGGTGGAGGAGGCACTTCTCGGCCACCTCCTCCGGCAGGCCGGGGATGAGCTCCATCGCCCCCTCCTCCTCCCTCGCCTCCTCGCCGCCGGCGCCCAGCACCTGCTGCTTGCACGCCGACGAGAAGCTCATCGCGCGCGGCCGAACGGCGTTCTTGCTGCGGTTTGGCGATGGAATTTTGCTGGACGGGGGAGCGTTGGTCTGAGCTTGCTCTGGTTTGGAATGGAGGATTGTGCGGGAGCGAGGGGGGCGGTGCGGAATTTATAGAGCGGGAGAGTGGGAAGCCGGTGCGCGCACTGGCGCTGGCTGGCTTTGCCTTTGCGCTCGGGCGGGCCTGTGGTGCTGCCTGTCAGAGCTTCCGATCTGGCGACGTGGTACGGAGCGTTTGTGGCCGTCCGATCGAGGTTCCGCGCTCAGATCTGGACTCTGGAGTGCTATGCACACAGTTCTGGGCCGAGGAGCACCGAAAACCGCACGTACAGCCTTATTTGAGAGGGATGCTTATCCAATTGACCTTTGGTTCATGCTTACAAGGCAACTTTGTTTTTCCTGTGAAATTAGGAGATAGATGATGCTTATCCGATTGGCTTTTTGTTTCTGCTCACATGGCCATTTTGTTTTTCTTGTGAAATTATGGGGTCGCGGATGTTTATCCAATTGGCTTTTCGTTTGTGCATACAAGGCCACTTTGTTTTTCTTATAAAATTGTGACATACAATTTTGTTTAACATAATATGGGTTATATGGCATCAAAAATATATCAAATGAAAGTTCATTGAAATATACATCCAACAACATACTTTTTGTGACATATAGCTCACATTTTATTGGTAAAATTAACGATCAAAGTTACACATGAAGAGAATGAAGTGGCGTCGTATATAACAAGGAGTTAGTAGCAAAGTTGCATCTTAATCGACGTCAAAACTACGAGAATGTCAATTTTTTGTGATATGGTGGGAGTGTGTCAAGTGTAACATATGGATTGGTGAAAATGGGTATGTTCAGAAGTACTCCATCCGTCCCAAAACAAGTGTCTCTACATTGTACTAGCTCTAGTACAAATTTATACTAAGCTTAAGACACTTATTTTGAGACGGAGGGAGTAGTTTACAGGTTTTTCTTTGGAAAATTTGTATAAAAATATATAAAAATTTCTTTACACGGAGGGAGCATTTTAAAAATATACAAAAATTCAATATTTTTATCTGATTTTTTAACTATGTGATAACCTTTAATTCACATACAAAAAGAGTACTCCCCGTCCAGAAATACTTGTAGGAGAAATGGATGTATCAAGACATATTTTAGTTTTAGATACATCCATTTTTATCCGTTTCTTCGACAAGTATTTTAGGACGGAGGGAGTACTATTCATGTGCATAGTTAAGGGAGGGGAATATTTGGAACATGGGGCCATATCAACCGTTTTTCAACAAAAATAGTAATTTAAAAAATGGTCAAAAATCCTGAAATGCTACCGCATCAAAATCCATAAATTACATTTATTTGCATTTCTCTATGCATGCAATGCTACCACATCAAAATCCATGATCATAAGCTATGTTTTGCATTAGAGTTCATCCTTCGCATTTTGCTTGGAATGAGATTCTTCTAAATGCAATTCATTTTTTCTCCTTTTATATCCTTTGTATTTTTATTATTTTTAAGCTTACATTTGGTTTTCATTAGTTTTAGATGTTTTAAGCAACTATTTATGCATTTGCTTACCAAGGTTCTCACTGCGATGCGCGGGCCATCATCTAGTAACGCACAGTTACGGAGGTTCAGAAGTCCTCTGCGGATTGTTGTTATAAAATCCGTGGTCTTGGATCGTTTACGAAAACAATAGAAAATACAAAAAAAGTGAAATACAGTTAGCTCTAAACTGTCACGTTGTCCCAACATTTCCCCCTTTTTTTAATAAAAAAAGACGAAAAACATTATTTGCATCCTAATTGAAGCAACATGATATGGGGCATCCCCATACAGCATTGCCAACTCGTGAAGTCTGATTGAGGTGGCAGAACGCCAGAACCGGATCGGCACGGAAGCAAACAAATGCACCAGCTGTTCGGTTATACACAGGCTGCGAAGTTCAGGAAACAGCACCTTCTTTCCATCATTTGCAGCCAACTGCAATACAAACAGTCCCCCTCAATCGCTGAAACGGCCCATGCTGTTTTTGTCCACCACTGTGCTACCGACTGTCGACTGATTCGAGCAGGGATTCAGTGGGCGGGGGCTCTCCCTCTCCTCTACAGTGCCAATTAGGTACAGTCCCAGGTCCCAAAACTGCATGAAATTGACGATCAAGAAGGGCAGAAGGCCACGGCGGTGAACACTGAAGAGAGCAGTGTCGTAAACAGTTTAACAGACAGCCAACCAGCGGGCAGCCGAAGGTGAACAGAGCAAGGCAGGCCGGCAGGGATGTTGTTGTCCGGACGGGTGTGGGCCCGCCCGCAGAGGGGCATTCGCGTCGCTCCGGCCCGTGACTGAGCCCAGCGGGCCCCATGCCGCCAACCAGGGTCGCGGCTTGGGAGCGGGCCCAGGACCGAGAACAATCGTATTCTTTTTACTTCATTTCTTTCCGTTTTCTTGGCGGTGCGTGTACGTAGTACACTGTTGGATCAGAAGGACCGAAGGTGGTGTGCACGCGAGTGCTCGGGGTGCGGGCGGGCACCGACATTTTTCTCCCGATCGAGGCGCGGTTGACCTGACAAGACGATGGGTGGTGAGTTGCCGAGCGAGCTCGACACAGGCATAGGTACTCGCGTCACGGTTTGAACTCCGGTGGCACTTGGCACGGGGGCCGAGAACTTTATGCCGGTGCAACGAACCGGAACATGCATCAGATGCATGCATGCATGTACCGCGCGAACGAACCGTTGAGCTAAGGTAATTTTTCCTACTACTCAACGGCTGTATCATTCGCATAACCAATGATGCGTGCCGGAGTGTCGTCATGTTTTTTTTTAACAGTCCTGATGTTATTTTAACGATCGCGAGTTCGTGACACATGTGCTAACGTGTCTAACGTGACGATGCCACGTATGCAGACTATGCATGCACCGTAGTAAGCAACATATTGTATAATCCACCAATCGTATACAAACTAGACATGACATATCATTACTACCGACCAATGAATGGAGTAGCACGGCTGTATCTTTTGCATGACCACTGAAGTGGAGACACGGTCCAGACAGAATAATAATTAATAAAGGGCATAACGTATGTGGTGATCGTGGGTAGAAAGAAAATCTTTTGCGAGCAGTCATGCCAATGCGTTCCCTAAAAAATGTATCGCGAAACGGCACGTAGATGGAATGGCGTGCGAAATGAGACCCTTCTAGATCCTTCCGTGCATATCAACAAAGTACGTACAATTAATGATTTCTCTAGTTAATAAGTAGAGCGTCCCGGCCGTATACGTACGTCCGCTGCCTCCGACTAAGAGAATCGTTTATGTCTACCGACTCCAAATAAAACACATGCCATGTGTTCGGCGACAAAGACGGATGTCTCATTTGCGCTGGACGCGAGGACGAACCATGCATGCCATCGCATATGGCGACATGAGTGCGAGTTGCGAACCGTACTAGCTACATGATGTTGGCGCGGTGCACCAGATCAATCGTCGATCAGCAGCGCTGTATGTCGAAAAGAAGTGGCAATCTTCTTATTAGCGGAAATGAATAGTTAATCGATTAGGTAGAGTTTTTTTTTCCGATATGGCCAGATAGGTTGCCGCAAAAAAAAAAAAAAAAGAGTTGGTCAGATAGAGATAGCTAGCTAGATGGAATCTGCACCTCTCTTTCCACCTTGGTTGACAACCATATTGATTTTCCCCCCACGGGACAACCATATAGATTTGGATCTGCCAATATAAAAGGCCAGTGATTTAGAAAGTCACGCCTCTAAACCATGCAAAAAAGTCAATGAGCAAATATTTCAAGCAGCAAGGTCAACGATTTAACAAACACACCTATGGGAATCCCCCACTGCAGATGTGGTCGTGAGGTTGTCATTCCTGATTCGCAGTTTGCATAAGGATTTCTTAGCCGGTTTTGCTACTGGACAGGCGACTCAATTTGTTATCCCGTACAATTGATTTTTTTCCTTTTTTTTACGTGTGTTTGCGGATGTTGTGTGTGTAGTTATAAACACAAATACTACACAATATAGGTGCAGATTATATTTGAATACCAACATTGCACTATCATATGCATATTCTTGCATTTTATAAAAATATAGTATTTGTGCAATTTCTTTTTTTGAGTATTTTTTTCTTCACATGTATGTGTGGATGTTGGGTATGTGTGTGAAAGTATATGCATGATTACTTAGAACATGTGTGTAAATTATACTTGAGTGTGATAAGTGCACTATCCATATATATACTTATTCTTAGATATTATAGAAAAGTTTAAATTGTGTGCAAGTATTTGTCTTCATTTATTTTATTTTATTCATTCTACTTCTTTTTAATAATAATATTTATGTCACTAATTTGTATGTTTATAAATTTTATTTTTTAAAATATTATTTTTATTTTTATTTGAAATAGGGGTGCAGAAGAAGGTTGGAGTAAAAAGAAGTCAGCGGGGCCTTTGGATCGATCTTGATCGGACTGTGACGAGTGATTTGACTTAACCGAAAAACAGACCCTGTTTAATAGTTGCCCTCTTCTTAGCTACGAAAAATAGAATCTCCGTTTTTTCCTCTCCTAGTTTTCTTTTCTTCACTATCTTATTTTTTTGCGGGTTCTCTTCATGGATTTTTGTAAATTCTTGCATGAGATCGGGCACTAGAAACTCACGAGGAACGACCAACATATCTGAAGGCTAAGTTTATGAACTATACTCTCTTCGTTCAAAATAATTGAAGCTTTGGGTTTGTCCAAAGTCAAACTTGTTTAAGTTTGGCCAACTTTAGAGAAAAATGTGCTAAAACCAAAAATACCAAATATACATAATAGAAATTATATTTTGTAAAGAATATCATAAGACTGATTTTATGCCCTAGATGGTAATATTTTTTGATATATACTTGTTCAAAGCTAAACAAGCTTCCTTTAGGACCTACCTGGAGTTCAATAATTTTGAAACGGAGGGAGTATACATGACACTTAAATAGTTTCGTCTATTTCTGCAAAATGGCGAACGTCTGAGTCTCAATGGGATAAGTCAGTTGTTAAATTCGTAGGTCATCTTTGGCACAGGAATGAAAAACACATAAACAGTAATAAAAATCTACAATAATCCAACTACAACACAAAGGACATTGAAAGTATAAAAAGGTTAAATAGCCGCCTGGATGATACATAGAGAAAAAAGTATCTTGATACTACTTTTTTGGGGAAAAAAAATCTTGATCACACTTGAAGAGCGACTGTAAGAAAGGAAGTTGAACTGTGGACTATTAGTCTGCACACTTGCACGTAAAGCAGAAGCCTGCGACGGAAAAAACCAAAAAAAAGGAGTTGAAGCGACGAAGCCAACGTGACGAGTAGTAGATGCCATGCGTACAAACACGGCAGCTCGACTCCACACTCCACTCGGAATCGAATCAAGGTGATGGACGCACGCCATGCCACTTACCGACTACCGAGACTCAGACTACATGCCATGCATGCCGCTTGCCGATCACACTGGTCCTAGTAGCTGCCAAGGGTACCCGAGATTGTTGGGGTAGGCCGGCCGCGAAACTCGACGGGAATCTAGCGGCGGCGACAGCGACGGGCCGGCGGGCTCACGCGCCCGCGGAGGTCCGAGTTGGAGGACGACGAGGACCGGCCGGCCAGTGGCACAATATTATTAGGTCAGGCGTCGGCGTCCTGTTGACACGGATACCACATCGCCGTCCACTGTCGCGTCTGGCGCGTACTAACAGGGGATGGACAGAGACATAGACGTCCAGGGGTGCCGCACGACGATGAACCTCGCCGTTGTAGCTGTGTACAGTATGAACAGTTGCGCCTGGTTTCGTTTCACCGGTCGTCGTGCTCGTTGTCACGGAGACCTGCATGATGGGTACTGGTGCGTGTCCCTGGGATAGATTGCGTGCTAAAACGGGGAGGAATACCATGCCCGCCAACAGCGATGTTTCTCTTGCCCGTCGTACGCACTTGAAATGGACTCGTAGTTCAAGAAATTTTCTCCGCAGTTGGAACTGCGGGTTTGGTTTCTCTTGAAAAGGAGATTCTGTCCTAGTCGGTCCCTGCGTCGATAAATGATGTTGGAGGACTCTTTTTTTCTTCGAAGGCCAGCTCTAACAAAAATAAATAAATATAAATTACAATCAGCTCCTTCGAAAAGCCAACACAATCTTAGGGCCATCTTGCACACGCCGGCGGCGCGCCGTGACGCACCCTCGGTCCGGCGACTGAAACTCCGTATCACTGTCGGAGCCAACAAGACATTGAAATTTGTGGTTGAGAAGTTGATAGAACACGACATCATTTGAAGGTCGGGGCACCGCCTTGAAAAGAATACGAGAAGGGCTGGACATGACTAAGATGACCATCAATATGGACATGGCGCGACACCACCACCACCTCAACATTACGACTAAGACACACAACGCGTCCACCCAGCTTTGAAAGAATTCAGACGGCACATACACTACATCTCAGATCTAACACCAATAGGACGGAGAGAGATACCATGTGAGAGGAAGATCCGTAATAATCTTATTCGTCGCCGACATAGCTAGTGCCAAAGCCGAAGACATGGACAACCAAAAATCTGATTGGACAAACCATGACTATCGGACGCACATGGAACAAGGTCCCGAGGTTTCCCTCCTACCCATCACGACTGTAGCGGCCGATAGAGATGAGGGAGCCCTAGTGACACCGGTTGCCAATCACCCTATCATCTCCTATCTTCAAATGGATTTATGCAGAAGGGCTGTTTGTGTTATAGGATTGGGTCTGTCATGCCCAGTGATGGAGCCAGGGGTGCGAGGAAGCCATGGCCGCCCCTAGATTGTTTTTATACACACCATTCAGCTCTATGTGTGACACAACAAACAGTTTATATGTGCCCCCCTCTAAGATTTAGTAACTTGTATTTACCCCTTCCCCTTATCTACTCATTCATTGCTTCATCCTTGTTCATGCCGGTTCCGATGACGTGGACGCATCGGCGGCTCGTTTGTACGACAATAGTGACCCTTCGATGGTTCAGAGATCTCGGTGTGATTTTTCTGATGCCTGGGGTATTTTGCATTTGTAGTGAACTTTCACAATAGATTCACGTCTTTCTTGCAAAATAAAAATTCGGTGCACCAGATACATATAATTCTCAACTTAAGTTTGTGCTCCTCATTTTAGCTCCTGGGAGAACTAGATTTTTCTTTTTGTATAAAGTTGCTCAAACATGCACAAATTTAAATTTAAACAACTACGAAAACACTAACGCCCACACGTGTGGGCGTTCCCCAATTCGCCCACACGCCTGGATCGTCGTCCAGTGCCTTTTGCACGAATCTTGGCACGAAAAGGTTGATTTTCCGTGCCACGTAGGACGGGGCTGGTGTGTGGGCGTTGGAGAGTTTGCCCACACGCCCGCACCACGCTGTTTGCCAGCTGCGCTGTGTGGGCGAACTAGTTTCTGCCCACACAGCCACCACCTAGGTCATGCGCGTGTGGGCGAACTGTTTTTTGCCCCACACGACACTCCTACGTTGTGGATGGCAACTGCAGTTACGCGAACGTGGCAACTCGGTACACACACATGGCAACTGTGATTCTTTACTACACGGCAACTGCAGTTACGCGAACGTGGAAACTCGGTACACACACCACTAGTAGAAAAGGGGGCAACGGTCCAAGCCGGGTCAGTCCATTAGTCCCGGTTCAGTCTAGAACCGGGACCAATGGGGGCATTGGACCCGGTTCGTGAGCCCAGGGGGCCGGCCGGGCCACGTGGGCCATTGGTCCCGGTTCGTCTGGACCTTTTGGTCCCGGTTGGTGGGACGAACCGGGACCAATGGGCCTCGCTCCTGGCCCACCACCATTGGTCCCGGTTGGAGGCATGAACCGGGACCAAAGGGTCCCCTTTAGTCCCGGTTCATGCCACGAACGGGGACCAATGAGGTGCCTATATATACCCTCGCCCGCGAGCAGAGCACTCCAGTGCTCTGTTTTTCTCTGGCCGGCGAGGGGAGGGGTTTGTGGTGCTCTAGCTCACCTCCTATGCACATGACGTGTTCGATGAAATGCCCGAGCCACAGTAGTTAAGCTTTCTCCTCTCGAAGCTCGACCTCAAAGCTCCATTTTCCTCGAGATTTGTCTAGATTTAGCGGTCGATCACCCGCGCCGATCTCATCACCGACACCACCGTGGTGAGCCTCTTGTTCTTATCTTCTTTCTGAAAGGAAAAATATTGTTACTTGTATGTTTAGATAGATACTTGTATAATTTTCTTACTTTTATTATTGCATCTTATATAGTGCGATGGTTTCGGTATCCGACCCCGTCGGCCCTCGTCCTGTCTATGATTCGGATGTGATATATATACTATCTTTATAACTGGGATGAGTTTGCAAAGGACCCAAGAAACGTATGTTTTGCTTTAAGCGCGGATGGCATTAATCTTTTCGGGGAGCAGAGCAGCAATCACAGCACCTGGCCTGTGACTCTATGTATGTATAACCTTCCTCCTTGGACGTGCATGAAGCGGAAGTTCATTATGATGCCAGTTCTCATCCAAGGCCCTAAGCAACCCGGCAACGACATTGATGTGTACCTAAGGCCATTAGTTGAAGAACTTTTACAGCTGTGGAATGGAAACGGTGTACGTACGTGGGATGAGCATAGACAAGAGGAATTTAACCTAAAGGCGTTGCTGTTCGTGACCATCGACGATTGGCCCGCTCTCAGTAACCTTTCAGGACAGACAAACAAAGGATACCACGCATTCACACACTGTCTAGATGACACTGAAAGTATATACCTGGACAAATGCAGGAATAATGTGTACCTGGGCCATCGTCGATTTCTTCCGACCAACCATCAATGTCGAAAGAAAGGCAAGTATTTCAAAGGCGAGGCAGATCACCGGAAGAAGCCCGCCATGCGTATCGGTGATCACGTACTTGCTATGGTCAATGATTTACACGTAATCTTTGGAAAGGGTCCGGACGCACTAGCTGTTCCGAATGACGCTGAGGGACACGCACCCATGTGGAAGAAGAAATCTATATTTTGGGACCTACCCTAATGGAAAGACCTAGAGGTCCGCTCTTCAATCGACGTGATGCACGTGACGAGAACCTTTGCGTGAACCTGCTAGGCTTCTTGGGCGTGTATGGAAAGACAAAAGATACACCTGAGGCACGGGAGGACCTGCAACGTTTGCACGAAAAGACGGCATGCCTCCGAAGCAGTATGAAGGTCCTGCCAGCTACGCTCTTATGAAAAAAGAGAAAGAAATCTTCTTTGAATGCCTGCTCAGTATGAAGGTCCTGACTGGCTTCTCGTCGAATATAAAGGGAATAATAAATATCCCAAAGAAAAGTTCCCGAACCTAAAGTCTCATGACTGCCACGTGATTATGACGCAACTGCTTCCGGTTGCATTGAGGGGGCTTCTACCGGAAAACGTCCGATTAGCCATAGTGAAGTTATGTGCATTCCTCAATGCAATCTCTCAGAAGGTGATCGATCCAGAAATCGTACCAAGGCTAAGGAGTGATGTGGCACAATGTCTTGTCAGTTTCGAGCTGTTGTTCCCACCATCCTTCTTCAATATCATGACGCATGTCCTAGTTCATCTAGTCGACGAGATTGTCATTCTCGGGCCCGTATTTCTACACAATATGTTCCCCTTTGAGAGGTTCATGGGAGTCCTAAAGAAATATGTCCATAACCGCGCTAGGCCAGAAGGAAGCATCTCCATGGGCCATCAAACAGAGGATGTCATCGGGTTTTGTGTTGACTTCATTCCTGGCCTTAAGAAGATAGGTCTCCCTAAATCGCAGTATGAGGGGAGACTGACTGGAAAATGCACGCTAGGAGCGGACTCAATAATATGCAGGGACGGGCATTCTTGGTCTCAAGCACACTACACAGTTCTACAGAACTCTACCTTGGTGACCCCGTATGTCGATGAACACAAGAACAGTCTGCGCTCCAAACACCCGGAGCAGTGCGACGACTGGATTACGTGTGAACACATTAGGACTTTCAGCAGTTGGTTGGAAGCACGTCTCAGAGGTGACAACACTGTTTGTGATGAGTTGTTCTTGTTGTCCAGGGGACCATCTTTGACTGTATTGATTTATAAAGGATACGAGATAAATGGGAATACATTTTACACGTTTGACCAAGATCAAAAGAGCACCAACCAAAACAGCGGTGTCCGCTTTGATGCAACAACCGAGAAGGGACAGGACACATTTGTGGTTACATAGTGAACATATGGGAACTTGACTACGGACAAGATTTTAAGGTCCCTTTGTTTAAGTGCAAATGGGTCAATCTATCAGGAGGCGGGGTACATGTAGACCCACAGTACGGAATGACAACAGTCGATCTGAAAAATCTTGGGTACACTCATGAACCGTTCGTCCTAGCCAATGATGTGGCACAAGTTATCTGTGTGAAGGACATGTCTACCAGACCGAGAAAAAGAAAAGATAAGGAAGCGAATACATCATACGATGAGCCAAAGCGCCACATAGTTCTTTCAGGAAAAAGAGACATCTTGGGAGTGAAGGGCAAGACAGACATGTCTGAAGATTATGAAAAGTTTCATGAAATTCCTCCCTTCAATGTCAAGGCTGACCCAAGCATCCTGATAAACGATGAAGATTATCCATGGTTACGGCGCAATAAGCAAATGACACAAGCGAAAAAAAGTGAAGACTTTCTCTCGCAACTGTTATGATGATACCATGCCAAATTTGTAACAGATGAGTATGCTATGCTAACTTTTTCAGAGTTCATTTGAAAACTATGAATTTAGGTCGAATTTTCTCTATAGGTGCATCTATGTTCATTTTTTTAGTAAAGTTAATCACAAACTTGTGATTCACACAAATTTCAAAGAATTCAAATTTTAACTATTCAAATTTGAAAACTAATGACACTAACAGAAAGTTTATATTTTTTCTAAAACTAATGGCACTAATAGAAAGTTTATAATTTTGCTAACCTAAAAGCAAAAATAATTAATAAATAAATAGCAAAAAAGGAAAAAATGCCTATAATATTTGTTATGACTAACTAAAATTACCAAATTGAGTATAATAATAAAACACAGTAATATTAAAAAGCAGGAAAAAGATTGACTCAAAAATCAATTTTTATAGTAAAGTTATTCATAAACTAGTGATTCACCCAAATTTAAACTATTCAAATTTTAAAACTAATGGCACTAACAAAAAGCAAAAAGAATTAAAAAATAAAGCAAAAACAAAAGAAAATAAATAATGCAGAAAACAAAACAAAAAAACTGGAAAAAAAAATTAAATATAGCAACAATAAGTATTTTGTTGTAAGTAGAAAAAAAACAAAAAAAAATGCCACCTACTGGGCACCCAAGGCCTGAATACGACTAGAAACCCTACCATGGGCCAGGATTCAGGCCCGTGGGAGGCCCAGTAGGCCCACAGGCACACATTGCACGGTTAGGCCCGAAAGCCTGCTTTAGAGAGGAGCTCGAGAGGGAAGGCGCACCGCACCTTATAAACAGGTGCGGCTCCCTCTCAACTAGCGAGGTGGGACTAAACATTTGGGCGCGGGGCAGCACAAGGCCTTTGGTCCCCGTTGGTGGCACCAACCGGGACTAAAGGGCCCCCTTTGGTCCCGGTTGGTGCCACCAACCGGGACCAAAGGCCGGGGCATTAGTCCCGGTTGGTTTCACGAACCAGGACCAATGCTCTTGCTATATAAGCAGCACTTAGCAGTTTTCGACCAAATCACCCACTTCTCCCCCGACGCCCCCTGCTCCTCCTCGTCGTCGTCGCCGCCCGACGCCCCTGCTCCTCCTCGTCGCCATCGCCACCGACGCCGTCAGGCTGCTCGCCTTCGCCGTCGCTGCCGCCACCGACGCCGTCAGGCTGATCGCCTTCACCGTCACCGCCGCCCCCTGTGAGCACTGTACAACCCCTCCCGTCCTGCACCCCTGCGCCGACCCCTGTCCTGCGCGGCCGCCGCGCCGCCGCCCCTGCCCTGCGCAGCTGCCATGCGCCGCCCAGCCGCCCCTGCCCTGCCCCGCCGGCGCCACCGCGCTGCCACCATATGCCCCTCTGCCCCGCCGGCGCCACCACTTTTCTTATTAGTTTAATTTTTTTCATATATATATATATAATGTATGTGTATGTATGTGGCTATATGTTTTTGTTCATATGTTGCAATATGTTTTTTTTATTTTTATTAGTTTATTTTTTTGTTCATATGTGATGTATATGTGTATGTGGCTATAATGTATATGTGTATGTGATGTATGTGGCTAGAATTTGCTAAATATATATGTTAAAAATGTTTTTTTGTTCATAGAATTTTTTTGTTCATATATAGAAAGTTACAATTTTAGAAAAGTTTTATATATGCAAAAGTTACAATTTTACAAAAAGAAGGATAGGAAAGAAGAAAATAAGAAGAGGAAAGAAAGAAGAAGAGGAGAGAAAAAGAAGAGGAGAAATAAATAAGAAGAAGAAAAAAGAAGAAAAAGAAGAGGAGAATAAGAAAGGAATAGTGGTTTTCTCTTCCTCTCCACTATTCCTTTACCACTATTCCTTTCTTCTTCTCTTCTTTTTTTTTCTTCTATTTTTTCTTCGATCTTCTCGAACATGAGAGGAAGAAGAGGATAAAAAAATAAGAGGAAGAAGAAAGAAAAGAGGAGAAGAAAGAATTAGAGGAGTTCTACTCCTCTATTCTTTCTTCTCATCTTTTTTTTCTTCTTCTTCCTCTTTTTTTTATCGGGAACGAGGGTCGTCGAGGGACATAGATGTAGTGTCGTCGTTGTCGATATACCCGCCCCCTCCCGATAGCTTCAACACGTGGGGGGGGGGGTCGATATTACCCCCTCCTTGAAGCGTTCTCGAAGCCACCCCTAACCCTTGAAGCATTGTCGAGGCCACCCGAAACCCTAGAGAAGCAGCGTCGAGGCCACTAAATTAATATGATTCCTTATTGTGATTAGCTAGCTAGATCTACGTTTGCCACTAATATATCCATATGTCATGTTTGAATAATAATTGCCATGTTGTACATATTTGTAGAAACTATGGACACCGCCCGAGACGAAGCAAAAGAAGCGTTGTTGAGGGACATAATCGCAGAAGGAAGTGATGCCGTCTCGTTGTTTCTCAACGACACCGATGGTCTGGAAGGAGAGGGTGAAGAAGCTGGCTCCGGTGACCTAATGCCGGTGCAAGAAGGAGACCGTGAGGACGGCTCCGGTGACCCAATGCAGATGCAAGAAGGAGACCGTGATGAAGGCTCCGGTGACCGAACTGAGTCCGACCAGGTATATATATTAGTTAAGCCTCTGCTGACTAGCTAATTGATGCATTCATTGTTTTGGTATGTACACATATTAATTAAGTCTTTGTTCTTTTTTCTAGCCCTCCGGGATCGAGCACAACTGAGGTAAAGAGACGAGGCCCGAAGAAAAAGTTGAGCTCGGATGAAAGGTTTGAGATCATAGCAATCGCGCCCGACGGCCAACCTATTGAACCCATCCGAACAAAGAAGGCATTTGTTGCTCAGTGCGGGGTTCTGGTTAGGGACAAGATCCCGATCAGCATCAAGCAATGGTTTAAGCCGGCTACAGAAGACCCTGAGGTGTCTTACGTCAATGATATGAAGAAAAATGATCTTTGGATTGAGCTGAAGACAAATTTCACCCTACCGCCAGAGGATGATCCTGAGAAGCCAGTTAAAGAGCAATTAATCAAGTTTTTGCTCTTAAGAGGATGGCAGACCTATTCAGGAGGTGGAAGAAAGACCCGAATAGGTTTGTCGAGAAAGAAGAGACACCAGAATTGAAGGGCATATATGAGAAGATGAGAGATGACTGGCCTGCATTTGTGGCCCACAAGACATCGGAAAAGAGTAAGAAGATGTCGGTGAAAAACAAGAAAAATGCTACGAAGAAGAAGCTTCACCATCGCACGGGGTCAGGTGGCTACCTCGTAGCCCGGCCTAAGTGGGCCAAGGCTGAGAATGATCTGGTTGAAAAAGGGATCGAACGAGAGACAATGAACTGGCCAGACCGTTGCCGGACTTGGTTATTCGGGGCTGGCGGAACCTTGGACCCTGTAACAGGGAAGTGCATTTGGACGGACGAGCAACTTGACATACCCTTGAAGAAGCTTCGGTACTATATCAATGCAGCACAGCAAGGGACGTTCCGTCCAGACAGAGAGAACGACGAGCTCACAAAGGCCCTCGGGAATCCTGAGCACCCTGAACGGACACGAGGCACGCCAGGCTCCATTCCGTGGAGGGCTGGGTTTCCGGACGCAGGCGGATACAAAAGCCAGGAGAGGAGGAAGAAAGTGCAGCAGTCCGAACTGCAGGCGCTTAAAGCAAGGGTACTCGGTATAGAGGAACGAGAAGCAAATCGCAGCAAACGAACTGCCGAAGCTTCCCCTGAAGCTACCCCGCCATCTCAGCGGAGAAGCAGCGTGGCTTCCACCGAGCTGCTTCAGCCGGAGCTTGTCTTGACGGCTCCTGCCAGCTATCCCATGGATGCTATCACGGAGGCTCAAAATTGCCACCTTATGATGCAATGGATGAATATGAAGGTCAAGGCGGCTGTTGGCTCTGTTTTTCCTAATGAACCCGACGCAACTTTTCACTGCCAGCCGATTCCAGAAGGATATGCTAAGGTGATGGTGGATGAAATAACGGAGGGATTTGAGGACCTCCCGCTTGACCACCCTACTGGAGAAGGGGAGACTCGGCTGGGTTCTGCTATGAATACTCCATGCCTATGGCAGAAGGAGCTCATCAACCTTCCAAACTGGACGCCTCCTCCTCCTCCTCCGGCGAGTCAGGGCACTCCGCCTCCTCCACCGCCTCCTCCTCCGGTGAGTGACGATCAGGGCCCTCGGCTGGCTCCTTCTCCGGCGCGTGGCGGCACTCTGCCTCCTTCTCCGCCTGCGCCGGCGCGCCCGAGCAGCCATCCTACTCCTTGTCCGCCTCGTCAGCAAGGGCGGAAGAGACCCGCCGCCACTCCGGCAGCTGCTCCGACGCGTCGTAGTCCTTCTCCTCCGCCTCGTAAGCAAGTCAAGAAGACTGCCGCTTCGTCTGCTCTGCCGGCATCTAGCAGTACAGCCAGAGGCGGGAGGACATACAGATTCGGTCCTTCTTTGAAGACACCAGAGAAATTACCATACGAGATGAGTCCGGAGGAGAACGCGAAGATCGCGCGAACCGAAGCGAAGGAATGGTTTCAAGGATTGAAAGCAAAGAGACATCCACCTCCGGAGAAAAAGGTAGATCCGGTGAAAGCGAAGCGCACTCTGTCTGCCCTGGCAAAACCACCCAAGTCTCCGCTGAAAGGCAACTATGAGTGCATTATTGCAAAGACATGGGCCGAAGCGGAGCGGTCGGGAAATACAGTCAGTGATCAAAGGTTGAAAGAACGACGAGCAGCTGGGAAACAAATTGCCCAGCTCGGCGAACAAGGGAATCAATCGTGCCCCCCGCTCAAGGTGCCTAGCGTCGATCCGAGGATGGTGCCCGGTTATAGCAATCTTGACGATTAACTGCCCGACGATGTACGTTATGATTTCCTGGACGTGCAGATACACAGATACGAGTACGGGAAGCCTCTCGTCAAAGATGAAAGATCTCTATCAACGATGATGCGAAGATTGCATGATTGGTACTTGAAAATGTGCAGAGAGTCTGGGGGGAGGAGTACTTTGTATGCGAGAGTTCAACCGGAGCATGACCTTGTTGTAATTGATCTGTTGCCTATTCCATTTGAGGAGTTCTATCAGTTTTTCAATCAATTGGCCCTCGATGAAGCAACGGTCACCTGCTACTGTCTGTAAATACTACTACTTCTGTCATTAAGTCTCTCTATATAGCTCAGCTCTTTCACTGCATGTATTTATAATTATCCTCACTATATTATGCAGATTGAAGATCGCTGAATTGAAGAAAAGACAAATCGGTGATATTGGGTTCGTTAACACAAATCTCATAGATGCAATTCAGGTTAAACATCATGCCGCAGAAACCGAGGCCAGCTTGCTACGATCATTCAAAATAAATGAACACAAAGATATAATACTCTTTCCTTACAACTTCAAGTGAGTGTTGTCTTGTGCATATTCGGTTTCCCTTATATATTAGTCCAGGTTATAGTAATGTAATTGATGAGTTATGCATGAGTGCGTAGTTTTCACTATATTCTCCTGGAGATTAGGCTTGAGCAGGGAGTAGTAACTGTCTTGGACTCGAGACGAAAAAATCCCCAGGTGTATGCGGACATGACTGCAATCCTCGAGAAGTAAGTTAAATCGGTCATTATCCACCATATCAGCAAATTTGTTCATTTCCATCAAGTAATTGTTTTTTTTGTCTGACAGGGTTTGGAGAAAATTCACCACAAAATCCCCGGGACTGCCGAAGGAGCTGGAATTTAGATACCCGAAAGTAAGTACTATAGTACCATGTTCTGCGCGTCTCCTAGCTATTGATTCAAGCGCTAGTTTCATCAATACCATTTGGCATTCTTGCTTATCTGTTTGATTGACCTCTATTTCTTGTAAAGTGGTTGTGGCAGGAATAAGGGAATGATTTCTGTGGATACTACGTTTGCGAGTCCATCCGCCACACGACCTGTGAGCGGGGCGGGTACTCTGATGAACAATATGAAGTGCGTAAGAAATAATATTCACAATTTTAGTTTATTACCATCATTTGTATTGAGTTTCATTCATTCATATATATATGTATTGACCCCCTTCTTCAAATTAGATGTTTCGGCAGCGGGATGAATTCCTAGAACCAGATCGCATGCGAGCAATTCAAGAGGAATTGGCGGCATTCTTTCTTGACCACGTGATCGCTGAAGACGAAGAATACTATGTGGACCATGCGTCCATAATTTAGGAGATTATATTTGTAAAAGATAATTATTGTATATATGTAGCCGGTAGTGTCGGACGATAGATATACGAGAACTTGTTGTTCGACCAATCTCTCGGAGAAGGAGAGGTGGTCGATATCACTTCTCTCTGTATGCATATATGTTCATGACGATCTTCTGTTTCCTTCGTTTGCTTACTAGCTAGTTAGCGTGCCTAGTCCTCTCTATACGTATGTATAGTACGTAGCGTCGACCAAGCACGGACATAAGAGAAGACACTTCTCTCTATTAATTAGTTATCTAACACAATATATGAAATACCTAAATTAACTCCCCAAAACCCCCAAACCCCCCCCCCCCTTTCAAAAAAAAACCAAAAACCCCAGCCACAGAAATGCTGACGCGTGGAGGTCTATTGGTCCCGGTTGGTGCCACCAACCGGGACCAAAGGCCCTCCTGCCTGGGCTCGGCGCATATGCCACGTGGAGGCCCATCTGTCCCGATTCTGTTTTGAACGGGGACTAAAGGGTGAGGGCATTAGTAACGACCCTTTAGTCCCTGTTCAGGAATCGGGACAATAGGCCCTTACGAACCGGGACAATTGGCCCGTTTTCTACTAGTGCACATGGCAACTGTGATTCTTTGCTACACAGCAACTGCAGTTGCGCGTACATGGCAACCAAATAAACACACATGGCAACTGTGATTAACAATACATGGCAACTATGGCTGGACCACACGTGGCAACTAGGTAAACACACATGGCAACTACTGTTTTGACCATATGTGGCAAGTAGTTAATCACACACGGCAACTACGGTTTGATTACACGCGGCAACTACCATAAATTAGACATGGCAACTATAGTTAACCAAAACAGATAGAGTTGCCATGCTTTTACAACTACACTTGTTATCCCGGATAACTACATCTGCCAACCAGGATGACAACTAAATCGTCATCCTGAGGGGTACCTAATGTAGCTGCATCAGGACGTGTGGGCATTTTTGCTTCGTGCCACACGCATAGGGTGGAGATGAGTAGTATTTTTTGGGCGTGTGGCACGAAGTAGCCGCGCCCACCCATGTGGGCAATTCTAATATCCGCCCACACACAGCCCGTGTGGGCTGCCTCCCGCTCACACCACACACGGTGTGTGGGCGCATGTCGTATATGCCACACGTGTGACAGTTATCGGCGTCCAACAACTAATACACCTTACATTTTTTAAACATGATACTTCCCATCATGAGTCCTAGCGAAAAACGAGAAACTAGTATAGTAGACATACAAATATTTACCAAGCAGTAAGTTGGTCCGGGAGATTGCACT
Source organism: Aegilops umbellulata (assembly GCA_032464435.1). NCBI lineage: Eukaryota > Viridiplantae > Streptophyta > Magnoliopsida > Poales > Poaceae > Aegilops > Aegilops umbellulata. Next base: position 417,711,899 of record CP136059.1, read on the forward strand.
CGTCGTGTAAGCAGCGGCCGGTGCTCGGTCGATGTGCTCCCGCTGGAAGCTCGTTTGTTCGGGTGCGGAGCATCACCGCACCGACTTCTCCCGTCCCGACGCACCGCGGTCGATGGGACGCGCCATGCACGATGAGCTCGACACGGGCCTAGTTACGCGTGTATTCTATATCGTGCCTATTTGTCCCCCGGTGACCTCGGTCGAAAGCTTGCCGGCAAAGCGAAGTGCGGCGATCGCTGACCGCCGACGTACGTGGAATGAGAAGAAGATGTACACGTACGTACGTGCTGGTGTTCTCCTTTCAAGTTTTCAAACTCGTTGCTTCTTTTGAGGAGTATGCGCGCGTCTCCGCCGACGGCACAAAAGAAAGAATCTGCTCGCAACACACGCCATGTGTGCGTTGTTTCGGCGACAATGACCGCTGTCCCGTTCGCGCTGGACACGGGTAGCAACTAGCTAGGCGGATCGCGTGCATAAATGGGCGGCACGAGCGTGAGTTGCGAGCCAGACCATGCCGCATGATGGTTCACCGAAAATTGTGCATGGCATATGCTCGTCTCTTTCAGCACCAGCGCTGGTTGAAAAGCGACGTCCTCTTTTTTTTTCAAAAAACATTGCGAACAAGAAAAGAAAAGAGATGGAGATAGCTTAGCCGAGGGACTGCAGAGGTCGTGCCAAAATTTCTGAAAAGAAAAGAGATGGAAAAGAAAAGAATTCCACCAACTTTTGCCAAAGTTGTGCCAAGATTTCTGAATCTGAATCCAAATCGAGGGAGTGCAGAAGCCGAGTGATGACTGGTCATGCATGACATGAAGCAACGACGGTCGGCACATGGTGCACAATTTCTGGTCAAAATAATAAGGATAGAAACAACGAGTAGATCGAGCATATAGCATGCGTATGCGGACGACTGGCTGGATGGACTCTATACTCCACTGGGGAATCAAGACTCGAGAGCACTAGTAGCCGCGCAATAGACGGATTATCAAGGGAGAAGCCGGCAAAGAAACCCGCGAAATGTGATGCAATCGGAGCTGTGACGAAAACGACGCACGCCGGTCTTTGATGATGGAGGGCGAACACCATTAGAGGTCCTGCATCGGCGTCTTACAGACAGGGACGTGTATTTTACAGACGTCCAGCGCTCACATGGGCAATAGGTTGATGGATATGCTATCATATACAGTCGCGTATTAATGGTCGTACTCGTCGTGAGCTCCATATGACAGGTACGGGGAGATAGATTGCGTGCTGACACGGGGAGGAAGACCAAGGCCAGAAACAGCGATGTCCACATGTGAAGTGCAGTGACGCATGCACTTGGCATTTCATGTAGGTGCAGGTTTCGTGGTGCGTTCAGAGAAATAGTGACGACGGAGTCGACGTCCGGACCGCCACCTCCCCGGCCGAGAAGGACGCGCACAGTGTGTTGATGTAATGCGCCGACCTCCTTCCTCCATCCTCATCCCCATCACTCATGCGCCACGGCCGTACCGCCGGTCTCTGGCCAGCGGCAGTGGCTGGCTGGTCCCTGCCCTGGCCGCGCATGCTCCATCCGTCCGTTGCGTGCACGGCTCTCCGCACCTCGGCCGATCCCCGCGCTGTTTTGTAGGGCACGAACGCGTCGCTCTCCATCTGCATCGGCGTCTCGCACGCCCCACGACGGCGACCCGTGTAGCAGACCACGCCCGTGCATCGCCTTCTTCCCCACGGCACCGGTAGCGGTAGGGACACTTGTACGTGAGCTGCTTGCATTGCGCTCCAACATGTGCCCACCCGTGGCCTGCCGTCGGGAGCGCGTCTCCTGGTGGCCGCTGTCCCGTCGCGCCCCGTCCCATCCCGACGGCCGAATATGCCGGTCGGATCCATCAGGGTGAAAATGCCTCCAATCAACCGATCAACTTGTCGTGAACGCGCGTCCAACCGGTGCAACTTTGCGTGGTGCAGCGAGATTCACTCCGAGCGAGCAACGTACGCGACGTTAAGTCCGACCCTGACCGATGTGAAACAAAGCCGTGGTTTGGCTTCGACGGTGACGGTTTTTGGCACCGGGATCACATTCTACCCACCCCACCCGCCAGGCTTTGCTGATTCCTCCTGAGCCGGCCGGCCGTCTCCGATTACTCCGGGGAGTCAGCCACGTCGTCGCCGCCGTTAATTACTTGACGAAATCACTCCTCTGAGACAGGCGAAGCGGGGACAAGACGGGACGTGAGTGGACGATATCCTCACAGTCTCGCCCTACGACACCACCACCACACCACCCTCTGAAATCTTGGCGCGATGGCACCGCCTCCCCAGCCAGAATTCGACAGCTCGATTGCACCGGAAGAAATATCGTAGAATCACCAACCATCGCGTGCCGGAAATCCGAGGATAGGCACACGCCGGTATATTCCCATACATGTAGTAGCACACGAAAGTAGGACACGACGCGACACGAGGACGACGGGGGTGTACGCATGCATTTGCCACTTCCATCAACAGGTCATTTCCGGCGCCCCAAAGGATGGACCTGGTGTCGTGCCAGGGCAAGGGCTTTGCCTGTCCTTCCAGCTAATTCATGGATGGACACGATGTGTGGATGACGACACTACTACTGCTTGATTTGCCACGGCCCGACAGGATCTATCAAGTGTTTCGACCGAAAATGGCGCCGGGGGTAGCACCGTTTCCAGAGATTAAACGCTGCTAAAACGATCATTGCAGCGTCCACGGGACCTCAAACGCTGATACTCTAATTTTAGGTTCATGTTTTGCAGCGTGTGATCCTGCCAAACGCTACAAAAGTTTTGGCCAGAGAGCCTTTTCCTCGAAGTTAAAATTAGCGACATTCGCAAATATGGCAGACGCTCCTACTAAGTCACACAACTACGACATTTTATCCAGCCGAACGCGGCTACTACTGTGAGGCCTGGAATCTTCTGGGCATCACACAATGGCAGCGTTTGGTTCCGCCTGGACGCCGCAAGTGCAAATACCTTTGCCGCGTTTTTCCTGGATGGCAAACACTTCTAGTAATTAGCGGAAATAGCCGCGGCGTCCTGTTTTGCTCAACGTTGCAGGTACAAAAATTCCATAAAAGGTTTTTCTACTAGTGGCGGACGTGATCCGCTCCTGCTTCTCCCCTTTCCCAATATGGTTCTCTGGGAGCTAGTTTGGCCTCGGTCCAGGTAAGCGTTGTCGGCTTCGTTGGCGGTTGGGTTTTTTTTTTTAAACTCCGGCCTCTTTATTAGATCAAATAACCACTACATCGTCCACCAGCCACTTTACAATAGATGCCGGTGGTTCCTCGACCCACAGCGAGGGTGGATTTGAGACCGCCAGCCTAGCTAGCTCATGAGAGACACAGTTTGCTTCCCTAGGGCAATGGACGAAAGACACCGAAGTATAAACTACTATCAAAGCATTACAATCTGCATAAATTGCCGCCGCACCAGTCGCCGTGAATCCGCCCGAGTTCATCGTGTTGATTACTTCCAGACAATCCGCCTCCACCACCAGCTTGGTCACGCCCACCTGTTGCGCCAGTAGGAGCCCATATCTCAAGGCATATGCTTCTGCTGTTGCCGCGTCCGCCGCATGCTCAAGTGTTTCATTCGACGCAGCTATGAATCCCCCTCTGTCATCCCTCAACACTGCCCCGACTGCTCCCCTGCGGGTTTCTACATGAAATGCTGCATCAACATTAAGCTTGACACAGCCCTCCATGGGCTTCTTCCATCCCTCCTTCTTCACCCCCGTGACCTTCTTCCTTGCATGCGTGTAATTTGCAGCTAGGGCTGCTATTGACAAAGCCGACCGAGCCGGTGTTTGAACTTCTTCTCCATGGACTCGTTGCCTTCTCTCCCACCATACATACCATATCCCGACGAGGATTAATGTCTGTGCGCTCACATCTAGAAGCAGGCTCCCTCTCGTCGGCATACATAAAATATGGTCCAAAACTGAAGAACCAGCTCTCTCCACATTACACGCGTCCTCCACAAATCCCTCTAGCTGTAGACACCTCCATATTTTTGCCGCTCTTGTGCAAGTAAACAACACATGCTTGATATCCTCACATCCGCATGCACACATTGGACAGTTCCTGGGCATAGCAATATGTCGATTTGCCAGGACTCTGAAACATGGTATGAACCCATGCAACACTTTCCACGCGTGTATCTTGATCTTGCCTGGCAATGAGGACTCCCAAAGCTTCGCCCAAACTGGGTAACGTTGTGATTGTTGTCCTTCCGTTCTTACAAACCATCGTCCAAACTGGTGATTCCACTCCGCATGATACGCCGACCGGACTGTAAACATGTTGTTCTTAGTAAATCTCCATGCCACAAAATCCTCCATCATACCTTGCGGCGCAAGCGGAATCGCTAGGATTCTCTCTGCATCAACCTGCCAAAACGTATCCATCACAAGTTCTTGATCCCATACCCCTGTCACCGGATCAATCAGGTCGGACACCTTTGACAACAAGTTTGCTCCTTTCGGGGTAACGACACGTCCATCTGCACTCTCGGCAATCCACGGGTCAGACCAAATATTAACCTGAGAACCATCTCCGATCCGCCAAATGGCACCTCTTTTGAAAGTGTTAATCCCTGCACAAATGCTCTGCCACGTGTAAGAACACCCACTCTTCATCTTTGCATCCAAAAGTTTTCCGTCCGGGTAATACTTCACTCTTAAGACTTGTGCACACAGTGACTCCGGGTTTTCCAACAGTCTCCATACCTGCTTAGCCAGCAAGGCAAGATTGAAACTATGTAGATCCCTAAACCCCAGCCCCCCTTTGCTCTTCGGTATGCAGATCTTCCACCAAGTCGCCCAGTGGATTCTCTTATGGTTGTCATCATCGCCCCACCAATACCTTGATATGGCGTCCGTCATCCCTTTGCAAATCTTTTTCGGGATATTAAACACCGACATCGCGAATACTGGCATGGCTTGGGCAACGACTTTAATGAGAATATCCTTCCCTCACGTGGAAAGTAGCTTCTCCTTCCATCCATTCACCAACTGGTTGATCCGTTCAATTAGATATTCAAAAGCTTTACACCTATCCACACCCACCATTGCTGGTAATCCCAAATACCTGTCGTTCATGGCTTCCGTAAAAATACACAGGTTCTGACATATCACCGCCTTCTCTTCCGCTGGCAAGTTCGAGCTAAAGAACACACTGGACTTAGCATCACTGACCAGCTGCCCTGAGCTCTCACAGTATGCATCCAAAATCTCCCTCAGACATGCTGCATTAGCCGCGTCGGCTCTCATCAGAATTAGGGAGTCGTCCGCGAAGAGTAAGTGCGAGACTTGCGGTGCATCTCTACAGACTCGCACCCCCACAAGGTTACCGTTGTTCTCCTCCCTTTGCAGCGAATTCGACAAAGCCTCTACACACAATAAAAATAGATAAGGAGATAGAGGATCTCCTTGCCTTAATCCTTTCGAAGGGGTAAACACCTCCGTACTGGACCCATTGGAACACACGTTATATGACACTGTTGAAACACATGCCATAATCAACGAAACCCACTTATTATCAAAGCCCAGCCTCTCCATCATTCTCTTCAGAAAACACCATTCCACTCGGTCGTATGCCTTATGCATATCTAACTTCACCGCACAAAGCCCTGACTTTCCTTGTTTCCTCTTAATGGAATGCATGCATTCATACGCAATAAGTATATTGTCCGTGATCAATCTCCCGGGAACAAATGCACTTTGCGTCGGGCTAATGATCTCCGGCAGGATTCCTTTCAACCGATTAGCCAACATCTTGGAGATGATCTTGTAGGCCACATTACATAGACTAATCGGTCTAAATTGCATGATATTGGTCGGTGCAGCCACCTTGGGGATCAGCACAATAGTTGTGCTATTCCACCCTTCAGGTATCTTGCCTGTGTTTATAGCTTCCAAGACTTCCTTCACCATATCGTCCTTGATCATACTCCAAAACCGCTTGTAACACGCCGCATGTAATCCATCCGGTCCAGGGGCCTTGAAATCCCCTATACTGAAAAGTGCTCGGCGCACATCCTCTTCATTGAACGGCGCCAGAAGGGCCTCATTCATATGCACCGACACTTTGGGCGCCGCTTTTTGTATTACTTCCTCATTCGGTATATTCACCTGTGAAGTAAACAAGTTAGTAAAATACGTCTGTATAATGTTCGCTATCTCTGCTTGTCCTTCTTGCACCACTCCATTCTCATCCTGTAAACTCTTTATAGTATTTCTCTTTCTTCTAGCTGAGGCATACATATGAAAGAAGCTTGTGTTTCTATCCCCATGTTTTAGCCAGTTAGCTCGGCCTCTTTGCACCCACTCCATTTCTTCCTGTTCCAATAGGTTCTCAATGACTAGCAGTATCTCCTTCTGTCTGTCTATGGCTGCATCCATAGCCGGCCCCCTCCTCAGGTCCTCCAGCTCTGCTTTGAGGGCCGCCATCCTCTTCTGCGGTCTCTTCAACACCTCTCTATCCCACTTGTGCAGCTCTACGTGTACAACATCAATCTTTGGCTTAAAGGGCCCAATCCCTAGCATCTGCGCACGTTTCCACGCCTTTCTTACTACCTCCTCCACCGATTCCTCCTTTAACCATCTTGCTTCGAACCTTCGTTTCGCTCCCCTTGGCCTGCTCTGCTCCGCATAAAATTCAGTATTCACCACCAAGGGTCGATGGTCCGACTTTGTCATTTCACCATTCAGCACTCCCACACGCGGGAACAATATATTCCATCGGGAGTTACACACTGCTCTATCCAATCGCTCCTTAATCCGTCCTCTGCTCCACGTAAAACTGTCCCCCAACGCTCCCATATCATCCAGGTTACAGTCAGCCAAAGCATCTCTGAACCCTTGCATTAGATGCTGCTCCCGCACCGCTCCCCCCTCCTTCTCATGAGCAAATAGAATCTCATTAAAATCTCCAAATACCATCCATGGTATATCCATGACCTGATGTAATGATCATAGATACTCCCAAGATTTGTGTTTATTTTCTCTAGCCGGTTCTCCATAGAAGCCTGTACATCTCCACTTCCTTCCATCATCAACAATGACATCAATAAAACTACTTGTTACATCGAGTTTTGTGATATCCATCCCCCGTCTCCATAACATCACTAGACCTCCTGCCCTACCATCGCTCGGATCGACCAACCTCTCCTGAAATCCTAACTTGGTCATTAACTTCTCCGCCCCCGCGTCAAACAAATGTGCTTCAGACAAAAAGAGCACATCTGGTTTATAGCACCTCTAGACCTCCAGGAGTGCTCGAACTGCCCGGGACTGACGCATCCCGCGGCAGTTCCATCCTAGGAGAATCATTGGGCCTGGCGGTCCCCGGAGCCAGGGGCCGCCAATGTTGCCAAGTCCATAGTTATTGTCTCGTCCACCTTGTGCCTCTTACTCCCCTGCGAGTTAGTGTCATCCACCTCCTCCTCCTCTCTACCAACCCTGCAAGCTTCATTCGCCACACAATCATCCCCCACTTTACCATCAGTCAACAACAGTTGCGATCCAGTTCCCTTTTGATTCTCCTCAAACTCCAAATGTCTTTTAAAAGAACCTTCAGAGTGAGAGAAGCTCGGGTGCTTCACCGGGCTTCTAGCTGTACTACGCAAATCATCATCATTCCTTTCCTTTGCAGCCTGATTCCTCCAACCTTGCCCCCCCTCTTCCTCCTCTTCCACCATAAGTGGCCTTTGTCCCTCTTCCTTCCTGCCCCGTTTGCGCCCAATGCTCATCTCTCCTAAACTCCGGCGTGATTAGAGAAATAGGGTATTGTCGGTGTCAAAACCGGCGGATCTCGGATAGGGGGTCCCGAACTGTGCGTCTAGGCGGATGGTAACAGGACACAAGGGACACGAAGTTTTACCCAGGTTCGGGCCCTCTCGATGGAGGTAAAACCCTACGACCTGCTTGATTAATATTGATGATATGGGTAGTACAAGAGTAGATCTACCACGAGATCAAGGAGGCTAAACCCTAGAAGCTAGCCTATGGTATGATTGTTGTATATCGTCCTACGGACTAAAGCCCTCCGGTTTATATAGACACCGAAGAGGGTTAGGGTTACACAAAGTCGGTTACAACGGTAGGAGATCTAAATATCCGCATCGCCAAGCTTGCCTTCCACGCCAAGGAAAGTCCCTCCCGGACACGGGACGAAGTCTTCAATCTTGTATCTTCATAGTCCAGGAGTCCGGCTGAAGGTATAGTCCGGCTATCCGGACACCCCCTAATCCAGGACTCCCTCAGTAGCCCCTGAACCAGGCTTCAATGACGACGAGTCTGGCACGCAGATTGTCTTCGGCATTGCAAGGCGGGTTCCTCCTCCAAGTACTTCATAGAAGATTTTGAACACAAAAGACAGTGTCCGACCCTACAAAATAAGTTTCCACATATTGCCATAGAGAGAATAATATTTACACAAATCTAATCTGCTGGCGTATTCCGTAGCATGACATCACACCACGGCCAAGTCTTTATTCGAATCGTTTTTACTCCCCCACCTCAGCGCGTTTCGCGAGGCGGTTTCCTTGGCACGTCTTGTCAAAGCAGAGATCGTGTCCCCTTATTTACGGGATTCTCATCAATACGGACGTGGGTAACCCAATCGTGCCCGTTGGCATGTTTTCTCGATTAAAGGCGAGTACCAAACGGTTATGGGGAGGGCCCTTGGTATTCCACCTCTTATAAAGAGACCAAGGCCTTGCTCCTTCCTTTCAATCTCAAACGAGTTCGCCCTTCGCCTCGAGTTCCAACACCCAAGGTTCCAGATTTCAGGCGCTTCGGATCTTTGACAATGTCCGGTTCCGTCCTTCGAGGCTGATGGGCGCCCTCTTCTGTTACAGAGGAGGACGTTTTAAAGCTGAGAGAGGCCAGGTTCTTGACCGGCGAAATCTCGCATAGGTTACCTGCTCTAGGGCAGGTCATTCCCACTCCCAGGCCTGGTGAGAGTGTGGTGGTCATGTCTCACTTCCTTCGGGGGATAGGCTTCCCAATGGACCCCTTCATGAGGGGGCTCATGTTCTATTACGGGTTGGAATTTCACGACTTAGCTCCGGAGTCCATCCTCCACATTTCCTCTTTCATCGTCGTGTGCGAAGCCTTCCTCCGTATTAATCCCCACTTCGGACTATGGCTCAATACCTTTAAAGTAATGCCGAAGATGATCGAGGGGCGGCACGCAGAGTGCGGTGGCGCTGTTATAAGCAAGAATGCTGATGCTCCATGGCCCGAGGGATCTTTCCAAGAGGAGTTCAACTTATGGCAACGAGAGTGGTTCTATATCACCGCTCCCAGGGGCACCAAGTGGGTGGCGCCATCTGCCTTTCGTTCGGGTCCCCCACCACAACTAGCGTCATGGGTCAATAAGGGACTTGACTGGGGGTCATCCAAGGACGTGCCCTTGTTGCATGGCCGCATCAGGGATCTCTTAGAAAGTGACTTCAGCCTGGTCAAAGTGACGCAGGTCATGCTGATCCGTCGAACCCTGCCCGGGAAACATCGCTCCCTCTGCCTGTGGGAGTTTAATCCGGAGGGACCGCGAGCTCTCCAACATTTCATGGGCGCAACGCCCGTGGAGATGTATAAATTGTTCTTCGGATCACAAGTGATGTGTCCGGACTTGACCGAGGACGCAGGATTGAGCTGCAATTGCACGGATACTAAAGTAAGTAGCCTTGTGCCCGAACTTGCTATCCGTATATTTGTTATGAAACTTGCTTCTAAAGAACTGTTCTTTAAACAGGAGTGTATAGCAAAAGCAAAGCTTATCAGGTGTCCGGCTCCCCTCCCCGAGACCACGCCGGATCCCGTGCTGGTCAAGATGTTGAAGATTGTGCCTTTGAAGGAAAGCAAGGGAGGGGACAAGGAAACTACGGCCTCCTCGAAGGAGGCTGTTCGGAGGGAAGGAATCGAAAATTCCACTCCGCAAGGAAAGAAGAGGACCGCCTCTGGAGACCCGGAGGCCGTGGCCTCAAAACGGGGGAAGATATCTTCGTTAGAGGGTCCTGCGCCGGGGGATACCTCGGCCAGACTATGCCCTCAAGGGGGCCAGCCCTCCACCGAGCCGTAAGTAGAGAGAGGTTTTTTCCTTTGAGAAGAATCCTTGTTTTATATCTGAGACGAGTAACCAAAAATTTACCTTGTACTTCGGACCTCAGCCCTTCTCCGCAGAGCTCGTCTTCGGGGGATCTTCTTCCGGAGGTGATGGAGAGCGGAACGCGTCCCCCTGCCGAATCGCCTAGAGAGGCGGGCGACCCTGAGGTATCGTCGCGGAGGGTTTCTCCAAATTCGGCGGGGACGGAAGGCAGCCATATGGCCCCCCAAGGCTCTCCGCGTCCGTCCTTCGAGAAAGGTAACAGGACGAATCCAGCACCGTCCAGTGCTCGGTCGGAGGAGTTGAAGAATCTGCTAGGGCGAGCATCTATCTCAGAGGAGCATCGTGCATTGATGGGCATGGTGATTGAAAGGGTTTCATCCGCGGAAAGCGGTTTGCACGAGGCCGTCAGAAGTTTACTGACGGGTTTTGAGGTACGCGAAATAACGCGCCCTTTTTTAACAGTGGCGCATAAACAAGATGCGCCCTGTGCACATAGTAGCCCCTGAGACTCTGTGCGTTGTCAAAATTGACGGTGCGCAGAGGATCATAACCCCAGGTCTAAAACGCTGTCTTCGTATGCAGGTGACGAATTGTCCGGCGTCCAGCCGGACTAATGGGTTTGCCGAGCTAAAGCGGCAACTTGACGTGGCAGAAGCCGACATCGTGCTTGTTACAAGCGGCTTGACGAGGCGCAAGGTATGTAACCCCTCCAGTGGCACCTGGTAAGAGGAGCCTATGCCAGTATCTTACCCTGAGTGTGCTTGATGCAGATGGTGCGGCTGCCATGGAGAGTCTTCGGGCGGAACTTGCCCGAGCCAAGGATCAAGCCAGAAAAAGTGATGCGGCTGCCAAGAAGGCCCTTGAAGAGCTGAGAGCCGAACAGACTGCTCACTGCCGAAGCAGGAAAAAGATGGTCGAAATGGCCGTGAAGCTGAAGAGCGCTGCTGACCGTCGCAAGCTTTTGGAAAAAGAAGATCGGGCGTAACAGACGGACTTGAAGAGGGCCGTTGCCGATGCCAAGGATGCTCGCTCTGCGATGAGAGCTGCGAAGGAGCAGCTTCGTGAAGCCGGAGAGATCGTGGCTGGAAAGCCCTTTATGCTGCGGAGGAAGTTTTGTGATCCTAAGCATGCTCCGTTGGACCGGCTGTGAAGTGCGACGGACACCTATCTGGATTTGGCGGCAAGTGCTGCTGATGCGACCGAACACTTTCGAGATCAAGAAGATCGCGAAGTGGAGAAACTCTTCTGGTCGCACTTCCACAATCCAGAGCGTCCACTGTCAGTGGCCGATCGTCTGGCCGAATGGGCCAAGCTGAACAGGTTGTTCGGACTCGCCATGAAGTGCGTCATGAGTCATTTGTGGCCGGAGAGACCGGAGCCGAAGAGTTATTTCAGCTTGGTGCAGCAATTCCTTGGTGCGGTGCCAAGTATCAATGCAATGAAGAGGTCAGCATGCATAGAGGGCGCACGGATGGCTCTTGCCCGTGTCAAGACATACTGGGCGGAGATGGAGACCACCGTTGTTGCATCCCGAGATTCGGACAAAAGCCGAGTATCCTCCGAGCACTATTTTCAGGATGTCCTTCAAGGCGCTCATGTAATAGAGACGCAGTGCTCGAAGGATGCTATGTTCTAATAGCATATTTAATTGTAAAGCAATATTTTGATAAATTGTAGAAGCCTTTTATACTTGTGCCTTCAAGTATTTGAAACACCTCCTGTGCGGCCATTTTAAGATATATATATAATCTAAAAGATGGCAGTTGTTGGCTTCAGCCCCCACGCACATAGTGCGGAGGTGCTCGCAGAAGGCGCATTTTCACACTTAATCCAACGTCTTGGTCCTACAGAGGAGGTGATAGCGCAGCGAGCTAGGCAACCAGACTATAATGCTTTATCACTTTCACTTAGCCATAGGAGCTTGACAGTGAGGCTACTTAGATAGCCCCTGGTGGCGCTTGCGCTCGCTCGAAGTCGGGGCGCATATGTGCCTGGCCGGGAAACGGCCCTTCGTTAGTGCGGAGGAATCCTATAGATTCCGGTGAGTCATCGAGTGGTTGACCAGTCTCACGCTATATCATGACAGTCAGTTTTCGGCTTTCTCTACTGAGGTGCTCGCCTGGCCGAACCGGGCCACAATCGCAGTAGTTCTCCTGGTGCCGCCTTAGCCGATAGTGCGGAACGTAAGGCAGCAAAACACAGGAGCCGGGCAACCCAACATTTGACAAAAGACATGATTCGGAGCTGATGCATATAAGGCCAAACTCGCGACGCCGAACACTCCCTAAGGTATTCGGTCTTTATGAGTGCGGGCGGGACAGCGCCCTTGGTTATAAGCCCCTAGTGTCCAGGTACGCGCAAAATTCCTGACGTGGCCACATGCCAAGACACCAGTCCCCTCCTTGATTATAACGAAAAACCGGAGGATGTGTATCAACAAGAGACAGTAAAAAAGGTTTATGCAGGGTCTTAATCTGAAAAGAATCCTTGGAACGGGTCCCTGCTGCATGTCTACGCCTATGTCTCCGTTGTGCCGTATCCTGTACGGGCGCAACACGATGTTCATCTGTAAAAGAGAGGAACTTAGTTGGAAAAAAAGGTCGTGTCGAACAGAAGTTATACTAAATAAGCAAAGTATAGATTGAAATGGGTAAAATTGAGCTTGATTGTCTCATATTGTATATGCGCGGAGCCCCTAGCGCAGGGGTATACGGCTATTAAGCCTTTATTAATGATATGTTTACGCCGGACTCGTCCAGCCGTGTCCGTGGTCTTAACGACCTGTTTGGATGTTTTTGGCTGATGAAGCCGTATTATTGTGGGGCTATTAAGGCAGCCGCACGATCCTCCGCACGGGGGCGCGTTTGATGTTTCCCTTTAGTGAGATGATGCCTCGTGGACCGGGCAGCTTGAGCGTAAGAGATGCGTAATGCGGTATTGCGTTAAAGCGGGTGAAAGCTTCGCCTCCCAGCAGTGCCTGATAGCGACTTGAGAATGGGACGATGTGGAAAGTTAGCTTTTCGCGGCGAAGTTATCGGGGAAGCCGAATATGACTTCAAGCCGGAGAAAACCCATACAATGGGTATCCGGACCTGGTGTTACCGCTTGAAAGGAGGTTTTGCTGTGGCGAATTCTTGTTGGGTCTATCCCCATGTGGCGGATTGTGTCCTGATATATCAGGTTTAGACCACTGCCGCCGTCCATCAAGACATTTGTAAACTGGAGTCCGCCAATTATTGGATGGAGTACCAAGGCAGTCCAGCCTGCGCTCCTGATACTTTTAGAGTAATCCCGATGATCGAAGATGATTGGTTTTGACAACCAGTGGAGGGACTCCTTTGGGATAGGCCGTATGGCGCGTACCTTTTGGGCGCCGCACATTTTGTTATGTGAACTAAGTTTACTGTTTTTACTTCTTGTGGAAAATTCTTTTGTTTCCTCGTGCTCTGCTTTTGGGGTTCGTCATCGTCTTCGCTTGGAGTGTCGAGCCCCCTGTGTTCGGCGTTGAGTCGGCCGGATTGCTTAAAAACCCAGCAATCTCTGTGGGTATGGTTTGCAGGCTTCCCAGGAGTACTGTGTATCTGACATATCTTGTCTAAGATTGTGTTTAAGTTGGACATCTCGTCCCTATTATCTTTGAGGGGCTGCTTTTTCTGATTCTGCCGCGAGCTTTTGAATCTGGCATTGACTGTCGTGCTCTTCAGACTGTTTGCCTTAGTCCGGCGCTGGTCCTTGTTGCGTCGCGGTTTTTCGTTTCCATCCCTAGTTTCGGATGTACTTGGGTCGCTGTTGCTACGTCTTGCCAACCAGCTGTCCTCTCCTGCGCAAAAGCGGGTCATGAGGCTTGTTAATGTGGCCATTGTTCATGGCTTTTCTTGGCCGAGGTGTCTGGCAAGCCATTCGTCTCGGACATTATGCTTAAAAGCTGCTAAGGCTTCGGCGTCCGGACAGTCGACTACCTGATTCTTTTTAGTAAGAAATCTATTCCAAAATTGTCGAGCTGACTCTCCGGGCTATTGAGTTATGTGACTGAGATCGTCCGCGTCCGGGGGGCGGATATAGGTCCCTTGAAAATTTGCTCGGAAAGCGTCCTCGATCTCTTCCCAACTTCCAATTGTGTTTTCAGGAAGGCTTTTGAGCCAATGTCGGGCTGGCCCTTTAAGCTTGAGGGGTAAGTATTTTATGGCGTGGAGGTCATCTCCTTTGGCCATATGTATGTGGAGGATATAATCCTTAATCCAGACTCCGGGGTATGTTGTTCCATCGTACGCCTCTATGTTTACGGGCTTAAATCCCGCTGGAAATTCATAATCCATGACCTCATCGGTAAAACATAGGGGGGGTGCGGCACCCCTGTATTTGGATGTGCCGTGATGTTCGGATACTGGTTTTGTAGCATTGCTTACGAGAGCTTGCTTTCTAGGCCCATAAATAGATCTGGCTGGGCCATCTTTTTGATGTGAATCCTTGAGTGGATCGCGTGCTGGCTTGTGTGCGGCGCCACTTGCCGCTCCATGCTGGCCGTGGGGTCGTCTATCCGACCGGGTGGCTTTCTTACTTTTTGACTGTGGGGGCTCTAGGGCCTCCTCGTCGAATTCCGGTAGTAGCTTTTGCTTCGGATAACTTTTTGTGCGGCGACTGCCGCCGTATTTGTCTGCGGTGTTGAGTATTTTGCTCCATTTGATTCTGAGTGCGTCTTCCGCGCTTTTGAGCTTCCGCTACTGTTTTTTCAGGCTGCGTGCAGTAGCAACGAGCCTTTTGTGGAGGTTGTTCTGCTTCATGAGCTTATCCGGTGTAAGGCCGTCCGGAATGCCGTTTATGCCGGGGGTGGGTTGTTCGGTTTCTTTATCCGAGTTGCCCTGTTCGGACGGTTGCTCTAAGGCATGCTCGTCGTCCCCCGGCTTATCCTGCTCTATGGACGGGTCATCATGGCTGTTGTGTTTATCGAGGCGGGGCTTGGAGCGGCGTTTACGCCGCCGCTTTGATTGTTTTTCGAGAGATCGATCCCTCGTTGCATCCCCGTGTTCCTCGTTGTCGCCTTCTTTAGGTGTATCCACCATGTACACATCATGAGATGAGGTTGCTGTCCAATGCCCTATAGGCGTTGGTTCATGTGCATCTCCTGGATCGTCGTCCATACCGTCGATGTCTTCGGAGTCGAAATTGAGCATGTCGTTTAAATTATCGACAGTGGCTACCAGGTGGGTGGTGGGTGGGCTTTGAATTTCTTCATCGTCCGTATCCCAACCTTGCTGACCGTAGTCCAGCCAGGGCTCTCCTGATAAGGAGAGAGACTTTAATGACTTCAGAATATCGCCAAAGGGCGAGTGCTGAAAGATGTCCGCGGCGGTAAACTCCATGATCGGCGCCCAATCGGATTCGATCGGCAGGGGAGCGGGGGGCTTGGAGTCCATAGAGGAGTCTGGCCCCACGGAGTCACGGGCCTTGTAGAGTGCGGGGCTGGTGTTCGGCTCGATCACCGTTGGGATCGCAGCCCCCGAGGCGACGTCCAACCACTCGTCCTCGATCGGCGCAGTTGGTTCTGAATCCAGGGTCGGAACCGATACGTGCGCGGCCTACAGGGCACTGTTCGGCGGCAGAGCTAGATCATGCCCATCGCGACAGTGCGGCACGCTCGGTTGTGGCTCGAATCCGTCGAAGATCAAGTCCCCGCGGACGTCAGCCGTGTAGTTTAAACTTCCAAATCTGACCTGATGGCCAGGGGCGTAGCTTTCGATCTGCTCCAGATGGCCAAGCGAATTGGCCCGCAATGCGAAGCCGCCAAAGATGAAGATCTGTCCGGGGAGAAAAGTCTCACCCTGGACTGCATCATTATTGATGAGCGGAGGAGCCATCGGGCCTAAAAGCGACGACACAGAGGAACTCTCAACGAAAGCACCAATGTCGGTGTCAAAACCGGCGGATATCGGGTAGGGGGTCCCGAACTGTGCGTCTAGGCGGATGGTAACAGGAGACAAGGGACACGAAGTTTTACCCAGGTTCGGGCCCTCTAGATGGAGGTAAAACCCTACGTCCTGCTTGATTAATATTGATGATATGGGTAGTACAAGAGTAGATCTACCATGAGATCAAGGAGGCTAAACCCTAGAATCTAGCCTATGGTATGATTGTTGTATACCGTCCTACGGACTAAAGCCCTCCGGTTTATATGGACATCGGAGAGGGTTAGGGTTACACAAAGTCGGTTACAATGGTAGGAGATCTAAATATCCGCATCGCCAAGCTTGCCTTCCACGCCAAGGAAAGTCCCTCCCGGACACGGGACGAAGTCTTCAATCTTGTATCTTCATAGTCCAGGAATCCGGCTGAAGGTATAGTCCGGCTATCCGGACACCCCCTAATCCAGGAGTCCCTCAGGTATATTATGGGACTTTCCTCGTGGATCCCATTACCATGCTCCTTAGCGACATGACTAACCAAGCCACAAACTCCACAAAAAACTGGCATCTTCTCATATTCGAAATCAAAATACACCTTCTTCTGCCTTAGCGTAAGACTCGCACATCTCGTCAGAGGTTTCCGCACATCCAGAATGAGTCTCATCCTAATTCCTCCACCTTGCCCCTTGACAGATCGCTCATCCACACGCTCCACTTCCCCTGCCTTCTTTGCTAGTTGCTTAGCAATACTCGCAGACCTTATTTTCTCCTTTAACCTCGTTCACATCCGACCACCCATCATATGGATCCAGCAAAATAGGGCAGTTCCTGAAAATCCATGGTCCTTCGTTCATCACCCTCTCCCAATCTCCCAAGCAACTCATCTGGATTGAAAATAGATTGTCCTTGAGGGAGTCCTGGATTAGGGGGTGTCCGGATAGCTGGACTATACCTTCAGCCGGACTCCTGGACTATGAAGATACAAGATTGAAGACTTCATCCCGTGTCCGGAAGGGACTTTCCTTGGCGTGGAAGGCAAGCTTGGCGATGTGGATATTTAGATCTCCTACCATTGTAACCGACTTTGTGTAACCCTAACCCTCTCCGGTGTCTATATAAACCGGAGGGCTTTAGTCCGTAGGACAATATACAACAATCAGACCATAGGCTAGCTTCTAGGGTTTAGCCTCCTTGATCTCGTGGTAGATCTACTCTTGTACTACCCATATCATCAATATTAATCAAGCAGGACATAGGGTTTTACCTCCATCAAGAGGGCCCGAACCTGGGTAAAACTTCGTGTCCCTTGTCTCCTGTTACCATTCGCCTAGACGCACAGTTCGGGACCCCCTACCCGAGATCCGCCGGTTTTGACATCGACATTGGTGCTTTCATTGAGAGTTCCTCTGTTTCGTCACTTTTAGGCCCGATGGCTCCTCCGCTCATCAATAATGATGCAGTCCAGGGTGAGACTTTTCTCCCCGGACAGATCTTCATCTTCGGCGGCTTCGCACTGCGGGCCAATTCGCTTGGCCATCTGGAGCAGATCGAAAGCTACGCCCTTGGCCATCAGGTCAGATTTGGAAGTTTAAACTACACGGCTGACGTTCGCGGGAACTTGATCTTCGACGGATTCGAGCCACAGCCGAGCGCGCCACACTATCGCGATGGGCATGATCTAGCTCTGCCGCCGGACAGTGCCCTGGAGGCCGCGCACGCATCGGTTCCGACCCTGGATTCGGAACCAACCGCGCCGATCGAGGACGAGTGGTTGGACGCCGCCTCGGGGGCTGCGATCCCAACGGCGATCGAGCCAAACACCTGCCCCGCACTCCGCAAGGCCCGTGACTCCGTGGGGCCGGACTCCTCTACGGACTCCAAGCCCCCCGCGCCCCTGCCGATCGAATCCGATTGGGCGCCGATCATGGAGTTTACCGCCGCGGACATCTTTCAGCACTCGCCCTTTGGCGATATTCTGAAGTCATTAAAGTCTCTCTCTTTATCAGGAGAGCCCTGGCCGAACTGCGGTCAGCAAGGTTGGGATACGGACGACGAAGAAATTCAAAGCCCACCCACCACCCACTTTGTAGCCACTGTCGATGATTTAACTGACATGCTCGACTTCGACTCCGAAGACATCGACGGTATGGACGCCGATGTAGGAGACGACCAAGAACAACACCTATAGGGCACTGGAAAGCCACCTCGTCGTATGACATATACATGGTGGATACCCCAAAAGAAGGAGATGGTGATGGAACAACGGGGGATGACCCCTCCAAGAAACAGCCTAAGCTTCGGCGTCAGCGGCGCCGCTCTAAATCCCGCCAAAGGAAAAACGGTGATTCCGGCACAGGAGATAATAATACTCCGGATAGCGCCAAAGAACACCCCCTCCACCAAGATTCAGCGCAGGAGGACGGAGAAGCTAGCCCTCACGAGAGAGCGGCAGACAGAGAGGTCGAGGATGACAATTATATGCCTCCCTCCGAAGACGAGGCAAGGCTCGATGACGACGAATTCGTCATGCCAGAGGATCCCGTCGAACAAGAGCGTTTCAAACGCAGGCTTATGGCCACGGCAAGCAGCCTCAAGAAAAAACAGCAACAGCTTAGAGCTGATCAAGATTTGCTAGCCGACAGATGGACTGAAGTCCTTGCGGCCGAAGAGTATGAACTCGAACGCCCCTCCAAGAGCTACCCAAAGCGCAGGCTGCTACCCCTAGTAGAGGAGGAAGCACCTAAACCTATATCACCAGCGCATGACACGGCCGACCGGCCACCTCATGGCCGCGACAGAGAGGCCTCTCGGCCCTCCACTCAAGCCGCACCCCGGCGCCGTTCAAAACATTTTAAGGCACGGGAAAATGCGCCAGACCTGCGAGACATATTGGAGGACAAGGAAAAGCAAACAAGATCGATCTACGGATCGCGCGGACGCCCCACGACACGTGACGGTGATCGTCACTCCGGATATAATAAATTCGGCCGGGCCGGACACAATAGACAAAGCTCATTTGAGCTGCGTCGTGATATAGCCCAATACAGAGGCGCCGCACACCCCCTATGCTTCATAGATGAAGTAATGGATCATCAAATACCTGAGGGTTTCAAACCCATGAACATCGAATCATACGATGGCACAACAGATCCCGCGGTATGGATCGAGGATTATCTCCTTCATATCCACATGGCCCGCGGCGACGATCTACACGCCATCAAATACCTCCCACTCAAACTCAAGGGACCAGCTCGGCACTGGCTTAACAGCTTGCCAGCAGAATCTATCGGGTGTTGGGAGGACCTGGAAGCCGCATTCCTCGACAATTTCCAGCGCACCTATGTGCGACCACTAGACGCCGATGACCTAAGCCACATAATTCAGCAGCCAGAGGAATCGGCCAGGCAATTCTGGACACGTTTCCTAACAAAGAAAAACCAAATAGTCGACTGTCCGGACGCTGAGGCCCTAGCAACCTTCAAGCATAATATCCGCGACGAGTGGCTTGCCCGGCACCTTGGACAGGAAAAGCCGAAATCCGTGGCAGCACTCACGACGCTCATGACCCGCTTTTGTGCAGGAGAAGACAACTGGCTAGCTCGTAGCAATAACTTGACAAAGAGCCTTGGTAATTCAGACACCAAGGACAACAGTGGCAGGTCGCGTCGAAACAAGCAAAAACGCCGCGTTAACAGCGACAACAACGAGGATACGGCAGTCAACGCCAGATTCAGAGGCTATAAATCCGGCCAGCGGAAAAAGCCATTCAAAAGAAATACTCAGGGCCCGTCCAGTTTGGACCGAATACTCGATCGCTTGTGCCAAATACATGGCACCCCCGAAAAGCCAGCCAATCACACCAACAGAGATTGTTGGGTGTTCAAGCAGGCAGGCAGGCTAAATGCCGAAAATAGAGGCAAGGGGCTGCATAGCGATGACGAGGAGGAGCCCCGGCCGCCGAACAACAGTGGACAAAAGGGTTTTCCCCCACAAGTGCGGACGATGAACATGATATACGCAACCCACATCCCCAAGAGGGAGCGGAAGCGTGCGTTAAGGGACGTATATGCGATGGAGCCACTCGCCCCAAAGTTCAACCCATAGTCCTCCTGCCCGATCACCTTCGATCGAAGGGACCACCCCACTAGCACCCGTCATGGAGGATTCACCGCATTGGTTCTAGACCCAATTATTGACGGATTTCATCTCACAAGAGTCCTTATGGACGGCGGCAGCAGCCTGAACATGCTTTACCAGGATACAGTGCGGAAAATGGGCATAGATCCCTCAAGGATTAAGCCCACCAAAACGACCTTTAAAGGCGGCATACCTGGTGTAGAGGCCAACTGTACAGGCTCAGTCACACTTGAAGTGGTCTTCGGATCTCCGGACAATTTCCGAAGCGAGGAGTTAATCTTCGACATAGTCCCGTTCCGCAGTGGCTATCACGCACTGCTCGGCGCGAACCGCATTCGCAAAGTTCAATGCGGTGCCGCACTATGCATACCTTAAGCTCAAGATGATAGGCCCTCGAGGAGTAATCACGGTCAGTGGAAACACTGAACGCTTCCTCCGAACGGAGGAACACACGGCGGCCCTCGCAGCAGAAGTATAAAGCGGCCTCTCAAGGCAGCTAAACAGTCCGGCCGTTAAACGTCCGGACATCGTCAAGCGCGCCCGGAGTAACCTACAACAAGACCGCCTGGCACGTTCCGAGCAGGCGTAGCAACGCGGCCCCAACCCCAGCCCTCGCGAACTAGCGAAACCAGTGCCTCGCGTACATAACTACGCTCTCGAAATACCATGGGCACAGGGGGAGGGGCACCATCACGGCGCGCCCGAAACACGGCTTAAACCGCACTAGGGGCTGCCTATTTCTTTATTTTCTCTTACTTTCAGGACTCCACACTTCGGAAGACCTGTTCGGCAATCCAACTGCCGCTCAAACGATGCAAGAACCAGGGAAGCAGAAAAGCTACGCCGCATTATATAAACTCCCAGGTGGTCTCTATCGCAAGCAATATACCTGTTTTGCATACTATTCCACAGCCTGCCCCTGGAAAGGACATGTTAAATAGTCCCACTTTTGCTTATCGCACTATTTGTATCGTTCTGCTTTGATCGCAGCCTTTTTATAAACAGTGCATAGCTTTTTGTCTACTTTCGCATTACTGTTTTTTACAAATATATGTTCATTAACGACATGCTGCACCCGTACACTTTGGTACGGTCAATATGCCAGGGGCTTCAGTACCCCCCTTATATGGTGTGAGAAGTCCGAACACTTTAACAAGTGTGGCACCCCGAACTTATAGCATTATATGCATCGGCTCCGAATCATGTCTTGGGTCAATAGTTGGGTTTGCCCGGCTCCTATGTTTTTGTGCCTTACGTTCCGTTGTATAGGCTAAGGTAGCACTAGGAGAACTACTGCGATTGTGCCCTAGTTGAGCTGGGCGGAGCACCTCAGTAGAGAAAGCTAAAACTGACTGTCATGATGAAGCGAGAGACTGGTCGCTGTTCGAGAGGTTTTTCGAGTCCCTAAAGACTTATGCCGCTTAGAGCGAGGAGTCGGCTTTGTCCGGCCAAAGGCGTGGATAGCGCCCCACACTCGGTCTTCCGAACACTAGGGGCTTCGCCGAAATTTAAAATTATAGAATTCTATGGCTAAGTGAGAGTGTTCAAGCACTATAGTCCGATTGCCTTGTTCGTTGTGCTGAGCGCCTCCCTCGAAGGACCCATACATAGGAAAAAGAGCGCTCAGGTTTCACCTGAACACCCCAGCACTAGTGGCATGGGGGCAGAAGCCGACGACTCGCCATCTCTCAAATTTGATAAACGGCCGCACAGAAGGTAATATTTTAAATTCAAAATGCATTGCTTAAGCGCACATGAACAAGTTTTCAGCGCACAGGATAACACGAGCGAGTTTACTCCAAAATTACATCCATGGAACATTCATCCGCCACAAGGCGGGCACCCTTCAGAACATCCTTATAATAGTTCTCGGCCTTGCAATGCTCCTTCCCCGGCGGTGGCCCGTCCTTCACAAGCTTCTCACCATCCAGCTTGCCCCAGTGCACCTTAGCACGGGCAAGGGCCCTACGGGCACCTTCAATGCAAATGGAGCGCTTGATGACCTCGAGCCTTGGACAGGCCTCCACCAGCCGCCGCACCAGCCCGAAGTAGCTCCCAGGCAGAGCCTCTCCAGGCCACAGCCGAACTATGAGGCCCTTCATGGCATGTTCGGCCACCTTGTGGATCTCGACCAGCTGCTTCAGCTGGTCGCTCAGGGGCATTGGGTGTCCGGCCTCAGCATACTGAGACCAGAACACCTTCTCCGTCGAGCTACCCTCCTCGGCTCGATAGAATGCGGCGGCATCGGACACGCTACGGGGAAGATCTGCGAATGCTCCTGGAGAGCTCCGGATTCGGGTAAGTAACAAGAAGCTCACTTTTACATGTTTGCTTTGCATAAAGAATGCCTTACCCGCCGCTATCTTCTTCGCCGCATCCAACTCCTGGAGGGCCTTCTGTGATTCAGCCTTGGCAGACTTGGCATTTTCAATAGTTGCTGCGAGCTCGGACGCTCGCGTCTTTGAGTCAAGCTCCAAACTCTCATGTTTTTTCATGAGAGCCTGGAGCTCTTGCCGCACCTCGCCAACCTGGGCTTCATACCTCTCCCGCTCGGAGCGCTCCGTGGCCGCTCTCTTATCGGCCTCGGCCAACGCTTGCTTGAGGGTCGCCACCTCAGTTGTGGCCCCTACAATAACCATGTTAATCCTGTTATATTTTTGCAATTGCACTTTTATATTTTGTTTTTTTCTATATGGTATTTCTTACCTTCTTTCTCCTCGAGCTGCCGTTTGGCAAGGCCGAGCTCTTGCTCGGTCCGCTCGAGGCCCTGCTTCAGTGTGCCCACCTCCGCAGTCAGTGCGGCGGTCGCCAGCAGCGAAACCTGCATACGCATATTGACTCTTTTTCTGTTAGACTCCTGCGAATTTTATTAGATCCTCTATTCGGCTTTTCTTTCCGAACGCCAAACAGAGCATCAGGGGCTACTGTCTATGCGGTAATATTTTTTATATATCCTGCACTTACCTCGAAGCCTGTTAGAAGGCTGGCACAAGCTTCAGTTAGTCCGCTCCTGGCGGACTGAATCTTCTGGATCACCACACTCATAATAGTGCGGTGTTCCTCGTCGATGGAGGCGCCGTTAAGCACCTCCAGCAGATTGTCCAGCGCCTCCGGTTGGACGGGGGCCGCCGACTCAGTAGGCTTGCTCTCTTGGAAGGAGTTCACCTACCGCGGTCCGGAACTGGTGTCTGGCTCAAAGCCGGACTCCGAGCCCTGGGTGGTTTTATCCCCTTTACTCATGGAGTCCGGGAGGTCGCCTTGTGGCGCCTCCAGGACCACCTCCTCTTGGCTTGGAGCCTGTTGGGACGCCACCTCGGCATCACCTGTAGGGCGGGGGGAGGTGGAGGGCGGAAGTGAATTCACGTTCGATGAATCCAGGGAGCCGCTCGACGACTCGTCGAGCCCGGCCTTGGGTGGACTGCATAATCATATTCGACATAAGGATAGGCTGTGCAATAAAGGAATGCTATGAATTACTCGGGTGCTCGGATGCTTACGATTCCGCCGGGCGCTTGGCCCTGTGCGGCCACTCCTCTTCGTCGTCATCAGCGTCGGCGGGTAGTCTGGAGGAAGGGTTTTCCCCTTCTTGGACCCTTCGGCCTCCCCGGTCGGGGCAGCCTTCCTTTTCTTTCCTCCCCCCGCTGGAGGGGGAGAGGTTTCTTCTTCCTCCTCCTTGTTTTCACGGGAGGAGCGCATCTCGGATTCGTCGGATGAAGAATCCGACACCTCCTGGAGCCGGGAACTCTTTCGAGTCCCTGTGGCCCTCTTCATGGCCTTCTTCTCCGGCACCACGTAAGGTGCCGGAGCCAACAACTTCGCTAAGCGAGCATCGGCTGGGTCTTCGGGCAAAGGAGCCGGACAGTCGATCTGTCCGGACTTCGCCAGCCAATCCTATCAAAGGAAAGGGAGTTTATATCCCGCATCGAGTCAAACTATGAAAAACCAACATCCTGCAAAAGGTAAAAATAGCTTACCGCACTGGCGGGAAGCTGCGTGCTGAATCCGCGGTCCTCGGAAGCGGATGCGGGAGCCTCGGCGCCTTTGAATAGCACCTTCCAGGTGTCTTCGTACGTTGTGGCGAAGAGCCTGCTCAGGGTGGGGTGCTGCGCCGAGTCGAACTCCCACAAATTGAAGCCCCGTTGCTGACACGGGAGGATCCGGCGGACGAGCATAACCTGGACTACGTTGACAAGCTTGAGCTGCTTGTTCACCAAGGTTTGGATGCATTTTTGCAGTCCGGTTACCTCTCCTTTATTGCCCCACGACAGGCCCGTCTCTTTCCAAGACGTGAGCCGCGTAGGGGGTCCAGACCGGAACTCGGGGGCGGCGACCCATTTGGGATCGCGCGGCTCGGTGATGTAAAACCACCCCGATTGCCACCCCTTCAGGGTCTCCACAATGGAGCCCTCAAGCCATAGGACGTTGGCTATCTTGCCCGCCATGGCGCCTCCGCACTCCGCCTGGTTGCCACGCACCACCTTGGGCTTGACGTTGAAAGTCTTGAGCTATTAGGCCGAAATGGGGGCGGACGCAGAGGAAAGCCTCACACACGACGATAAATGCCGAGATGTTGAGGTCGGAGTTCGGGGACAGATCGTGGAAATCTAGGCCATAGTAGAGCATGAGCCCCCAAACGAACGGGTGGAGAGGAAAGCCCAGTCCGCGGAGAAAATGGGGAAGGAATACTACCCTCTCATGGGGCCTTGGGGTGGGGAGGAGCTGCCCCTCTTCGGGAAGCCGGTGCGCGATGTCGTTAAACAAGTATCTGACTTTCCTCAGTTTTTTGACGTGTCCCTCCGTAACGGAGGAGACCATCCACTTGCCTCCCGCTCCAGACATGGCTGGAGAAGGTTGAGGTGGGAAGTGCGGGCTTGGGCGTTGGAGCTCGAGTGCGCGGAAGATGGATAGGCAAAGGAGGAAGAAGGCGTAGGTAAAAAGGTGGATCCTTATCCCCTTATATGGGCGGATGCGGTTAAGCGTCCCCATCAGCCTGGTAAAACTCGCTTATCTCCCAAGCGTCGTGATAAATGGCGCGGTTGGGTTACCCACGTCCGTATTGATGAGAATCCCGTAAATAAGGGGACACGATCTCTGCTTTGACAAGACGTGCCAAGTAAACCGCCTCGCGAAATGCGCTGAGGTGGGGGAGTAAAAATGATTCGAACAAAGACTTGGCCGTGGTGTGATGTCACGCTACGGAATACGTCGGCAGATTAGATTTGTGTAAATATTATTCTCTCTATGGCAATATGTGGAAACTTATTTTGCAGAGTCGG
Source organism: Aegilops umbellulata (assembly GCA_032464435.1). NCBI lineage: Eukaryota > Viridiplantae > Streptophyta > Magnoliopsida > Poales > Poaceae > Aegilops > Aegilops umbellulata. Next base: position 417,737,332 of record CP136059.1, read on the forward strand.
ACACTGTCTTTTTGTGTTGAGTATCTTCTATGAAGTACTTGGAGGAGGAACCCGCCTTGCAATGCCGAAGACAATCTGCGCGCCGGACTCGTCGTCATTGAAGCCTGGTTCAGGGGCTACTGAGGGAGTCCTAGATTTGGGGTTGTCCGGATAGCCGGACTATACCTTCAGCCGGACTCCTGGACTATGAAGATACAAGATTGAAGACTTCGTCCCGTGTCCGGAAGGGACTTCCCTTGGCGTGGAAGGCAAGCTTGGCGATGCGGATATTTAGATCTCTTACCATTGTAACCGACTTTGTGTAACCCTAACCCTCTCCGGTGTCTATATAAACCGGAGGGCTTTAGTCCGAAGGACAATATACAACAATCAGACCATAGGCTAGCTTCTAGGGTTTAGCCTCCTTGATCTCGTGGTAGATCTACTCTTGTACTACCCATATCATCAATATTAATCAAGCAGGACGTAGGGTTTTACCTCCATCGAGAGGGCCCGAACCTGGGTAAAACTTCGTGTCCCTTGTCTCCTGTTACCGGCCGCCTAGACGCACAGTTCGGGACCCCCTACCCGAGATCCGCCGGTTTTGACACCGACAGTCCTCGATTGCCCTAAACTCTACTTCCTGTGCGAAGTTCCACGTCGACCTCATATTGCCATAAAAGGCCCCATGGCTAAACTTTTTATTGGTATGAACTCTAGCCAGCGCCATGAATTCAGCATCCCTCTCCAACTCTTCCATATCTTCCTCCAGAACCACATCTTCCTCCTCATCTTCCCTGAGATTCATGTACTTAAGCTTGTCGTTCAACGAATCCTCCTGTGACACCTTGTCGCCATCGCTCGGCCCTTCCGACCCTCAGTCTCCCTTCCTCCTGCTCCTTGGTCTTCCGCCCATCAACCCTAGACGTGGACGAGTCAGCACTCGCCATGATCTCCCCGCCTAGTTTAGTTGTTCCCGCGTGTTGTACGTACTGGATCGCGAGGACCTCGCCTAGCTGAAGATCGGGTGCAAGATACGATCTAGCCTCGACGTGGTTGGGAGGTCTCCTCGGCCGCCGCCTAGGAGAAAGAAACCCTAAAGGGTACGGGACGTCCTCAAATTAATTCGTCGGCGGTTGGGGTTCGTCGTACGACGCAAGGCCGGTGCTTTTGGCGGGGATCTGAAGCACCCGGTGGTCGGGCCGCCGCCGCCCGGTGGGAGTAGTGGACTCGTGGGTGGAGCGCACGACTCATGTGCTGGTCTGTGGCCATGGCCGCGTGGACGTCACGATCTCTGATGGTTGGCGTGCTATGCCGTTGGTGCGGCAGATGCGATGTTGGCCGCACCCAGGTCAGAGGAGGAGCATGTTGGCGTCTGCAATGTTGCCTCCTTTCTTGAAGGCTTTGGCGTGGTTGCTCCATGTGAAAATCTTGATCCTTTAGGTCGGGCGTTGGCGGCGCTATAGCGTCGTGCCCTTCATGAAGGCACCGTCATGGAGCTCATGGTATGTCGGCGCTTAGTCTCGTCTCTTCGCGGTGCTTTTTCACGGTCGAGAGCTTCATCATCTACACATCCACTTGGAGTTGCATGGAGCCTGGTGTGACTGAACCGAAACACCTTTGTATCTTGTTTGGGTGTGTGCGATCTCGTGTTATATGGATCGTTTGTATAGTGATTGTTGCTTCATATATAAAATGGGGTGGAAGTCTTTTTCAGTGGTTGATGGTCATACGATACTACCATCTACACCTTTTGGTAGTCACTAGTCACTACGCTCCTCCATACGCCCCCTATAATAATATTGTCAGTGAAATAACCATGACACAAACAATCGTCCTAGCAAAAAAAAACGATCACGCACGAAAACTAAACGTGTGATACGTAAAATAAGCACATTGGCCGGTGGTCGGTCGATGTGCTTCCGGTTGGAGCTGGTTGTGCGGGTGCAGGAGCACCGCCGCACCGACTTCACCCGTCCCGACGCATACACATGCATGATGAGCTCGACACGGGCCTAGTTAGGCGTGTAATCTATCATGCCAGTTTGTCGCCCGGCGGTGACCTCGGTCGATAGCTTGACGGCGAAGCGAGCAAACTCCACACTGTGCGCCGGCCGCCGGCCGCCGACGTACGTGGAACGAGAAGAAGGTGTACACGTACGTGCTGGTTCTCTCCTGTCAACAGTTTTCAACTCCTCGTCGCTACTTTTGAGGAGCATGCGGCTACGTATGCCGGCGGATCAAAGTAAAAGAATGAAGAATCTGTTGGGAACACACACCATGTCCATGTGTGGCTTGTTTAATTTCGGCGACGGTGAGCGCTGTCTCGTTCGCGCTGGACATGGGCAGGAATGAGTGCGAGTTGCGAACCAGAACTATGGTGCATAGTTGGTTGGTTCACCACATGTTGTGCATGCCATATGGTCGTCTCTTCCGGCGCCAGTGCGGGTAGAAAAGCGACGAGATAGCTTAGCTTAATTAGCTACCCAGCTCGATCGATGGGGGGTGGATATGTATATTTTTCTAGTGTGTGGTTGACAACCACGTAGATTTGGATCCGGCAATATGAAAGGCCCGTGACTATTCAACTGTGTACTAATTCTAGTACAAAGATATACTAAGCTTGATTAGGACGGAGGAAGCAGATCTTTCGAAAAGAATTGCACTCATGCAAAGGGACAGTCAGGTTCTTTGTAAAATTCCTACATGGAGCCGAGTGTTGACAGAGGACTGTGCACACATAAACCATCCACGGCCACACGGAGCGCCAATTCTGGTCAAAATTATGAGGAGAAACACACATGAGTAGAGTATATACCGTGCGTATGCAGACGGCTATATCGGCTCTACGCTCAACTAGACTGCACTTGGGAGTCAAGAGGATGATGACATGCAACTTGCTGGCACTGTGTTGCTGCCAAGGCACAGGCGCAATTGGCGGACTGTGAAGGGAGAAGCCGGCAAGGAAACCCGCGGAATGTGATGGGTTCGTAGCGGCGGCGAAAACGACGCCGGTCTTGGATCGAGTCCGATGGTGGGCGAACACCATTGGCACACTATGCATGCTAGGTCTTGCATCAGCGTCTTACAGACAGGGACGTATTACTACAGGCGTCCAGTGATCATATGCATACGGGCGATATAAAGACCGATGGATATGCTATCATATACAGTCGCGTAATAACCGTCGTGATCGTCGTGACCTCCATGATAGATACTTGGAGGGAGATAGATTGCGTGCTCAAACGGGGAGGAGGACCAAGACCAGCAACAGTGACGGTCTTCTTTATTTGTAATTCAAACGCACATAGTCCGGAGAACTAAAGTAAGAGCATCTACAGGCATCTTTAACCCGTCTCGAATGCCCGGGCGGACCGCCCGGTCATTGATCGATCATAAAATTTGACCTAGACGGACGCCTCAAACGGGCCTTAGACACCCGGGCTAACCGGCACTTAGGGACGATTCCAAGGGGGACGAGAGGAGGGGGGGGGGGGTCCCCCCCAAACGATCACGTTGCCCCTTAATAGCGATGAGGTATTAGCAGATTTTTCTGTGTACGCACACGATTGGTGGTTGTCTCGCCCCCGACCCCTGTGCCTTTCGTAGCCCATGTACATACTTGCAGGCAGCAGGTCAAAGCCCATGTATTATTCATTGCAGCAGGTAGCAGGTCAAAGGCCCAAATATTAGAAGATGAAAAAGAAAAGAATAACAGCCCACCGTGAAACATAAGGACCCAGGCTCACGCACGTACACGGTAGTTTCCTTTTGGTCCCTTGTTTCCAATCTGCTAGTTCCTGGCTTCTTGCGATCCGAAAAGCCTACTAGCTGCCGCCACCGCTGCCGCTGCCGCTGCTTAGTAGATCATCTACCGTCCAGAAGGGAAGGCGACGGGCAAGCGCCGTTGCGCCGATCCACAGGCACATTCCGGCCGGCCGGCATCGATCAAGCGAGGAAAAAGGGTTAGTTTATTTTTTAGGATTAGATGAGTTTGTGTCTTATGTTGTACTCGTAGAACTACATACAAGAAAAACTAATTCGAAAATTTTCGATTCTCTAATTGTGTTTGTATAGTCATGAAGATGAAGAGAGATAAATCAATTCATAATTTTTTTTATGCCAGTTGGTTATTTTTTCTTTTTCTTATGCCAATTGGTTCAAGCTGTCAGCCATGTGAATATGATGCAAATGAAATTAACAATCTGCAACCTAGCCAAGAGAACAACCCTAGTCCTCCTAAAGGTGATTATCAGCCTGATCATTGGTTTAGCTAGCATGAAATGAATTAGGGGAAGCACTATCACAAGGAGCCACCATAGACCTAAAGATGCATGACTTCCTCTCTGCCTCCATATGGTACGACCCCTCTCATCAACTTCAATATTTTAATTTATTTTGTCTAACATGAATGATCGTCGATTGATGGACATGAAAATCAGATTGGAATCAATTATTCGTAGTACAGCGTACCAAATTTTGCTATATAAATTTAATACAAAATGAAGTTGTCTTGTCGAAGATGGACAATTTGGTAGTCCTCTTCTACTGTTTACATCAATGAAAACATGCTTTCAGTTTTGGCCTTTTATACAGTCTGAATATTTTTTGGCTGGGTCGAAGCTCATCAGTATCTAAGAGCTCAAGTTAGGAACTCGCCCCCCCCCCTATACCAAATTCCTGGCTCTGTCCCTACCGGCACTTCTCATATCCAGCAAAAATATGGAGTGTGTGGACGCGTCTGCCACGTCGGACTGACGTTGGGGTCCCACACGAAAATAGTCCAAAACCCGGCGGTCTGAAACTCGTCTCATTCCGCGCCGGACTGTTGTTCCCGAACGGCACCGCTCCGGCGGGCTGCGTACTGCCTAGCCCGGCAATTTAAGCCGATGGCGGAACCGAAACCCTACCCCTCCACATTTTCCTCCTCCCGTCCGCCGGCCGCCGCTACTTTCTATTCCTCGTATGCCACCACTAGTAGCCATGCCCCCACACCGCCAGGTGAGGAGCTATCCGTTTCTAACACCAGAGCGCCGGTTGTAGCTCCTTGAGCAGATCCGGGCAAGGTGCGAAGATCGGATCCTCGCGGGGCTACCTTCGAATGCAATGGATCCGGCGGAGGAGTTGGAGGAGGTTGGAGGAGGAGGAGGAGGATGTGAGGAACGCTGGGGACGCGGATCTGCAGGCAGAGCAGCAAACTATCCTCGATTCGCTTTGCTCGGAGTCAGATTTAGAGGTCAGACGCCATCGTCAGCAGGAGATGGAGGTGGAGCACACCGCAAAGGAGGAGGAGATGCCCGCCTACATTGATGAGGCCGAGGGAGGAGTAGGAGCCGGAGCCTTCATACGCCGGTTCACGCGGCGCCCGGCACCGACGACGTGGATATCTCCGACGACGAAGATTAGTTAGTATGTAATATATAGTACATAGAATTTTTTTTTGCATGTTTTGTTTGGATTTATGATCAAAATATGAGAGATTCAGATCTAGAATAGCAAATTTAAGACATGGCCGGTCACTGTCCGCAAACCCATCCAGTCGCGACCGCGTGCGTTTAAGTGATACGGATTTGTCAAGTCCAGAGCGCATGAATGCAGCAGCCCATGAGGTAGCTTTGCCACACAAGTTACGTTCAATGGCCATCCTTCCTCGTGGACCGACAAGGAAGGACGCCCACGATGTGTACATGCACCGCACCTCGTTGCTCCGGCCGCGCAACTTGTTGATGAGCACAAGTACAAAGCACAGCGGTACGTACACCGCGTACAGCACTCTTCCATCCGTCGCGTGCACGGCTCTCCGCGCCTCGGCCGTCGGCGCGGTGGTCCGATCCCCGCGCTGTTTTTGTAGGCCACGCACGCGTCGCCCTCCATCGGCAGTTCGGATTTCGTCATGGCGGCAGGCCTTGCATGCATCTGGCACGCCCCATGAGGGCGACGCGTGTACGGCACCTCACCCCACGCATCGTCTTCTTCCCCGTGGCACCAGACACTTGTACGCGAGCTGCAAGCGCTCCTACATCTGCCCGTCCCCTGGTGGCCGCTGTCGCGTCCCGTCCCGTCCTGGCGGCCAAGAAGAGCACCGAATATGCCACGCCGATGCCTCAACTCATCTCGAATGGCGCCGGTCGACGCGCCCGCGCGTCCAATCGGTGCAACTTTGCGTAGTGCGGTGAGATTCACTCGAAGCGACGTACCCGACGTAAAATCCGACCACGACTGATGTGGAATAAAGCCGTCCGTCTCCAATCGCTCCGGGAGTCGACGGCGTCGTGAGGCCAAAGGGCACACAAACTTAGGACTCACTGCGCAAGCACTTGACGTTTGATTCAGACACAGCAGAGAAACTCACTCGAAAACATCCTAGCTACTCCTAGGTGAATTTGCTTGAAGGAATCGCGCCCTTGGGACTGACGGGACGCGAGTGGACGCAGGGGTCAAGCAAAGATACGGATACCACCACCACCACCACCACCCAGCACCTTCTGAAATCTTGGTGCGATGGCACCATCGAGCACCGCCTGCGCTCCCGGAATTCCACAGCTCAATCGCACCGGCGAAAAGTTGGTACTACCATTACTCCGTCGCGTGATCAAATCCGTGGTCGTGGCCCATGCAACCTTGAATTATCATGCAATGACACGACACGACGGGCTGTGCGCGTTTTGCCACTTCCATCCACAGGTCATATATATCCGGTGCCCCAGAGGCTGGACCTCGTGTCGTGCCAGGGCATTGCCTGTCCTTGTAGCTAGTGGATGGATGGACACGATGTGTGGATGATGATACTTGATTTGATCGATATGGTCCTGCTGTCTGCTTGACAGTTGTGGGGCTAGTAATAAGTGACTAATCATGACCGTGATTGATTGCCATCTTGTCTCGGGAAGAATCATCGGATACGATCAGCTTGCACATCGACATGGTAAAGTCTTTAGTTAGGATTTCTTTGGTAGTACAAATAATTTTCAATAACTTTGTAGAATTATTACGGTTCATAGAACTATTTTACAAAAGTCCGTTTGGTTCAAAGGCATGAACCCTCTAAATTTGCTTTTCTACGCTCTAGTTATGTACTCTAGGATTTCTAGCAAGCGGCGAGACCTCTTGATAAAAAGAAACATATGAAAGCATTCTAGATTTTACTTTCCAGTTGCTGCGAGTTTTTATAATAAAGAACATTGCTCGTTTTCAGACGTTGGGTATTAAGTTTAGTTCATGCAGCCGGATTCGTCACAAACTAGAAGGGCGTCCGCACTTTGCTGCGCCGCTTATATACCTGGGGTTGTACATGTTTTATCTTTACATGGTCATTTTCTTTAAGTTGTGAAAATTATTTACGTGCTAGTTGGTTTGGTGTGTGAGAAAAACAATGGAGTGTGTTCTCTGTATCAGAGAAGCTACACCTATAGATAGACTTTACGGAATCATGGTTACAGATGGATGTGTCAATTTATGATTGGAGATAAGGGAAGGAGTGGCTCAACGGTGAAAATCAGGGAAGTGATTTGTGGGAGAGTGTTTGGTATGATCAATCAGTAGCAAATTATTCATGAGTGTATCAATTTTCCTTTCTTTATTGTGGTGTTTGGTGGGTCATTTTGACGGAGTGATTGAAGGGCGTCTTTTAATTAATACAAATACATACGAAAGTTACATATGTTGTTGACCGCGTGTATTATGCCAATGCTAAGAACGTTAAACGTGTCAAAGGCGGCACTTCCCATTTGTCAAGGAAGGCCCACACCAACCAGATTTACAAGAGACCCATTTATCGAGAGATCCCACCGCGAAGCATAGGTCAACGACCCAATCTATCACGTATCAATTCTAAATTGAAGATTTGAATTGCATGAGGGGCTAGGGAGCTTAAAAGTTAGATACTTCGATTGCCACAATCAAGGATTGACCGAGTCAAAATCAAGCATTGAAATTGTATACTTGGATTGAGTGGGTGGGCTCCAAAATTCGGGAGGCTAGTGTACTGAAAAATGGAATGAGAGAGCTTCTTGTGAAATTGTTGATCCGGTCATAATTGGATGACCCAATTTCAAATTGAAGACTTCAATTAATTGTCAGGCATTAATAACTAGAGAGTAGTATATTATCATGGGTAGCAAGTTAACTAGGACATGATAATATATTATCATCAGTTCGCCGCGCATCATCGGAGGGCCCAGAAGCAGTGGCAAACAGCCGCATTCAGCGAGTAGCCTGATTAAAACAACTAGTAGTACGTAGCGAGTATAGTATAGCTACTAGGAGTGGCAGTAGGATCGCCGCCGATCAGAGCAACGATCCTCATAATTAAACCATCCTCTCTCATGTCTCGTGCTTGGATCGATTACACGCCGGCAGTATTATATACTCATTTGGATCACTTTAGTTTCTGTGGCCTGCTGCTTTTAATCAACATGATTGATATGCCATCAAGTTGGCGTACCTGGATGCATTCAAGTTGTTTCTGAACATTGTTGAGAATCAGACACAATCTTATGAGATGCCCTAAGACAACAACTACTCCCTCCGTTTTTATTTAGTCTGCATATTAGGTTTGATCGAAGTTAAACTTTACAAAGTTTGACCAAGTTTATAGCAAAATATTTAAACATTTACCGTAACAAATCTATATGATGTGAAAATACATTCAATAATGAATCTATGGTATTGAGTTTTTATTGTATATGTTAATGTTTTTGTTTATAAACTTAGTCAAAGTTTACAAAGCTTGACTTTGACCAAAGCTAATATGTGGACTAAATAAAAACGAAGGGAGTATCTTGCAACAGCTTATAGGCCTAATTATGAATAGAATATACTACACTGAGGCTGCTCGCCACTCACGAGGGCACAGAAGAACCTTGTCCTAGTGGAGTTGATTCCAATTATAATGCAACTAACTCAAGGGCAATCAGATCTGCTGACAAACATACAGTTGGGACAGATCGCTGGGGTTAGGTAGTACTACTTGTAGGGCTGCAATTAGATATGCTTAGAAGGTGAGTAGATCGTGTGTGGTACTACTCAAGGGCACCTCGGGTCTGCACTTGTGCAGCATCTCGACGCTTTGTTTTGTCAGTTCAGATGGGCACGTCCCGTAGGATTATGTTCTGCTTCCGGCCGATACTCGACGATCTCTCAAATCTATCCCCACGTCGTGGCTTGCATCGGTCATTGCAACGAATGCGGTGGAAACGTGCAGGCATCTAGTATGCTAAACTTTGGTGATGATCACGCTGCTGTCATTAGATCCTGCCAGGGATAAAATAAGGTCCCTGATAAGTGTCGAATGTCAGGTTCGAGCGCATGACAACTAAAACATTTTTTATAGCAAATTTAGTTACGCGAGGATGTCAACTTTAGTTGTCAAGCAAGGTAACTTTAATGCTTCAATTTATTTTTGACAGGAAATTGCCCTGTGTCATTGGAAATTGCAATCCTTACGTGATTGAAATTGCTATCGTAAAATGTCAGGGCAGGAGTGCCACATACTTGTCGTGTGACACTTATCATTAGGAATAAAATAAACCTACTATCACTTGTTGTTATGGGAATTTAGATCCTCGATGGGGACCGACCGCTCGTTTGGGGTTCTTGGGCTCCATGTCAGGTACTGACTCTGAAGATAACTGGAGATACTAGTGTTCAAGTTTTGTTTTGTCACGATACCGCTTTGCCAGACGGACGTACATGATGGCTCCTTCTTTTACCTCGTTGTGTATGTCCGTCCAGTTAAGTTATCGTTATTACAGTGGCTAGTTAAATTGGAAAAAAAACCTCCTCTCCTACTTAAGCCGGAATGTGGCTATGAGGCAGGTATCGATCATTATGAGAAGAACTTGCCTCTGAGGCAAAGCTATACTTTAAAGCTTTTAGCTATAGTAATACATAAATGGCCTCTTTCCTTCACCACCAACCCTAGCTACTTTCCCCAATTCCTTTGATTCCTTGTCTCGATCCCTTTCTTCCTCTCTCGGGTCTTGACACTCCATCGACAACATAATTTTGTGGGGATCATTACTGGTGTCGATCAAGGTGACAAAAGATTTTTTAGGGGCTAGGAGGTGGTCGAACGAGTGGAGCAAAGCCAGGTGACGTCATCGATCATCGTCTCTGCTCCCCGGATGAATTGATTAGAATTTCGCTGTAGGAGAGGATTCTTTCTTCCAACGAACACCAATAACTCCATTGCCAAGTGCAAGAACAAAGAAGAGGAATCGGGCTTGCAGTTGCAGTGTGCAGAGACACGCCGTGTACACCTCATGTGGGCTTCCACAGGTATTGTTGCATTGTATAGGGAACTCCAGCCCAGACTCTCCCGTTTATGAGCTGGCCCAATAAAGGCTGATATTTTCTACCTTCAATTTTTTTTCTTTTCTAGTTTCTCCTCTCTTTCTTTCTTCGAGTTTTTCACTTTCCTCTTCGTCTTCGATTCTATCTATTGGGCAAACATGTGAATGTTTTACACGAATGTGCGTCTTGACACATATGAACAACTCTTCTCTTCATATACAAGCATAAATATTCATTTTACGCTGGTGTAATTTATTATAATAAGAGGTGAAGTTTTCATTTTAAGTAGATACACATCTACAATGAAGTACATAAACCCTGCAAAAAAAATTAATTATATTTTTTTTCATATTTAAATCTTCATCAAGCGGTTCCATGAAACCGAAATTTGCATCTTCAGTTATTTTGTCTTTTTGAAAAATAGAACTAGAAAAAAAATGAAACCAGCTCTACAAACTCTGGATTTTTTATTTATTTTGAAAATTTGAATCTTTTACTTTTAGTCGCCGGCTTTCTCTTGGGATCATTACGAGCGTTGCATATATAGAACTCGTGCAGGTGGATTCGCGCCAAATTATTAGGAGCAGCCGAGTGCCACGATACATTGACGTGAACTGAAAGATAGAATAAGGACCAATTCCCCGGCCGGGTACGAATCATCGGAGCTGTGGCAAACAGCCGCATTCCGCGATAGCTAGTTTAGTAGGAGTAGTGGCAAACAGAATCAGTACCGGCAGTGGCGGAGAACGGGGGGGGGGGGGGGGGGGGACGACCAGCAGGGGCCCTGGCCCCCCCAACATTTTTCAACTAAGCCTAATATGCATATGTAAATGTGATTATTTGCCACTAAATTGGTGTATTTTGATGCACCGGGCCTCTCAAATGAAGATTAGCAACACTTGCCCCCCTTATTCTATTTTCCTGGCTCCGCCACTGAGTACCGGTGGGAGCAACCATGTGATAAACAATCCTTTGCTCATGTCTCATGCTTGGATTGCACACCAGTATTATAACCCTTAGGCCCCTCTGGCCTTGATTTCTCTGGCTGCTTTGTGCAAAGTTGTGTGTACGATACTACGTGTTCTGATCTTACATGATTGAGATGCCATCTACTTGACGTAGATGCATCCAAGTTGCTTTCTCACTCCCCTATTAATCCTAGCTACTAGTACCATACATGATTTTGTGATCTAGTTTATGGGCCTAAGGCTGAATAAACTACCCGCAAAAAAAAAGAGGCTGAATAAACTAACATGCTCGCCTCGCCACTCAGAAGGCAATCAGAGCAAGTGGCCCTTGTCTTAGCTAGATTATATTGCAATTATTGCCACTAAACTCAAGGCAATCAGACAAGTGACAAACATACAGTTGGGACAGCTCGCTGGAGGTACCACGCTACTAGCACGCCTACTTGCGATGAGAGAACCTTGTGCTCCTTCAACTGCTTTGCCACCGGCTCCCACACCCACAGCATGTGTACTACTTCCTCGGTTCCGAATTACTTGTCGCAGGTATGGATGTATCTAGATGTATTTTAGTTCTAGATACATCCATTTCTGCGATAAGTAATTTGGAACGGAGGGAGTACATTATGTCTCCGGTCTCCCATTGTCTAGTAGCCATAAAACTAACAATCTCCTAGAGATGATAATAGTACTAGTGGTACCATTAGATATGCTTAATTTTTTAGTACGAGTACTCTAGTTGAGTAAATCGTCGCATGTATTACTATAAGAACCTGTCTATCCGTGATTTGTTTCCCTGAACGGTTCTTGTTTATTGATTTTACTATGCATCAAATGCATGCACTACGTATTGTTTTGTGATTTTTAGAGGAAAAGGGCTTGAAAGCCCCGGTTCCATTGCAACAATGAAACCACCGAAACTGTCAAGTGCGGTTACAAGCACGCGGGGGAAAACAGCAAAGTCGCTGCCCCAGCAAAATGAAAAAGAAAGAAAACCACACAAACCACACTCCCAGCAGTAGCAAAGTTAAAATAAAACGCAGGGAAGATCACCCCCTTTTTTTCCAGGGCTACAAGTGTTTCCAGTGAAGGCGCCCACATCTCAGAGTGAAAAGCCACCTCCGTAGTAAGGAGATCTCCCACCGCACTGATTCAGACCTAGCCAGGGTCTGGCCAGAGGAGTAGAGGTGGAGCTCGCGCCATATGCTCCATCTTTTGTACCAGGAGTCGACATCTCCTCTTGACTGTATCTGTACATCTGATCTCCCACAAGGTTAAAAAGGAAGCTGTTTTTTGCCACAAAACCTGCATACCAAGCCAGGGCACAACGTCAAAACAAATGTCATTGCGATATCTCCAGAGAGCCCATAAAACAGCTGCATGAAGCATAATGTCTGCAGCTCTATTGTCATTACTCGCCCACCATTCTAGGAGCACGTCCGAGTTAAGCTCGACGTTGTTCCCTAGGGGGCTGAATGTCTCTCTCCAGAGTTCTCTCGCAACAACGCAATCAAAAAACAGATGGTAGACCGATTCTGCTTCTTTACAGAACAGGCAGGTAGGATCAGCCACATGTTGTCTCTTCAGAAGATTATCTCTGGTGAGTAGTTTGTTTTTCACAATCAACCAGAGGAAGATCTGAATCCTCTGAGGGACATTAGCTTTCCAAATCGAAATAATGTTATCTGGGGCCACACCTCTAAAATTCACAAGATTATAATAGGATTTAACAGTGTATATCCCCTTAGGCTCCAAATCCCAAATGATAGTGTCATCACAATCATTTAAGCTCAGATCCTTGACAGCACAAAAAATCTCATTCCAAGCAGCAAGCATGTTTGGCGAAAAACATCTTCTGAAATTAATTTTCAGAGACACACCGTCCCACACCTCACTGATTGAAACATTAGTGGTATTGGCAATATTCTACAACTCCCAATAACTAGTAGCAAGAGTAGCATTACCAGTCCACCTGTCCTCCCAAAACCTAACACTCTTGCCATTACCTACCTTCCAGGAAAAGCAAACTTTTGAAGCTTTTATAGCCCAAAGAATGCCCTTCCAGAGGGGGGAAGCACCACTATCAAGGCAAGCAAAAATGTTAGGATTGCAAGTATTATATTTAGCGTCAATAATTTGCTTCCAAATTTTACCATCATCATTGAAATATCTCTTAGTCCACGAAGCTAGCAGGCTGAGGTTCATATCAGCTATATTAGGTATGCCCAAACCACCAAACTGTTTTTTCAAAGCAATGTTGCCCCAGGCAGCTAGGTGGTATTTATGATGGCCCTCATAATCATCCCAAAAGCAGTGAGCAAGGTTGGAATTGATCATGCTAATAGCCCACTTGGGGAATTTAATAATTCCCATAAGATAGCAGGGAATACTAGAAAGACAAGACTGAACAAGGGTAAGACGTTTACCAGAGGAAAGTAATCTCCCTCTCCAGCCTGCCCCTTTCTTAATAATTTTATCCACAGTGGGTTGTAAATCCTCTTTTCTAAGCTTTTTATAGTGAAGAGGGGCTCCTAAATATTTAATAGGAAAATTGCCAAGCTTACAGCCTAGGACCTGAGCAAATAAACTTGCTTCATCATGGTCAATGTTAATAGGGACTAAATCACACTTGTGAAAATTGATCCTCATCCCAGATAACTGTTCAAAACAAGACAATAACCACTTAAGATTTTTAGCAAAAGAAAGATTATTGCCCAGGAAGAGCAAAGTGTCATCTGCATACTGCATACTAATGATGCCAGCAGGGTTAGTGACAGGAAAAAGCCCTTCAACTTTGTTATTAATAGAGGCTTTAATTAAAATCCTAGTAAAAACATCTGCAACTAGGTTGAAAAGAAGAGGGGAGAAAGGATCTCCTTGTCTTGCACCTTTGCCAGGGACAAAGAACTCACTGTTGTTGTCATTAACCCTAACAGCAACAGAGCCTTTGAAGATGAGAGATCCTACTTTAGCCATCCACTTATGACTAAAACCTCTTCTTTTCATCATATCCATAAGAAATTCCCTATTAATCATGTCGTAAGCTTTCTCATAGTCCAGCTTGAACACAAAACCAGACTTCTTGCTAGAATGCACAGAATGGATAATTTCATGTGCCGCAATAATGCTTTCAGTAATGAAACGCCCTTTAATAAAGGCTGTCTGGTTAGGAGCTACAAGCTCATTGCAAATGGGGCCAAACTTAGTTGTGGCACATTTTGCAAATATTTTAAAACTACAGTTAATCATGGCAAGAGGTCTGAATTTCTCCATCTTGATTGCCTCAGCTTCTTTAGGAACCAGAGTTAGGAGGGAGAAATTTAGTCTATAAAGGTCTAAATCCCCCTTCTCCCAATCCTGGAACAGAGCAAAAAGGTTGCCTTTAATAAGGTCCCAGAATTGCTGATAAAATAAAAAAGTAAACCCATCTGGGCCAGGCGCTCCTTCAGCATATGAGCTGAAAACAGCAGCCTTAATTTCTTCCTCAGTAAAAGCAGCATCTAAGATATTGTTATGGACTTCTGAAACTAATTCTTCCTCACTCCAAAAGTCATCTTTCAGGGCGATATCTATTTTGTCTACAAAGCCAAATAAATTCTTATAGTAATTAACAGCAGTATTCATAATGCCTTTTGGGTCAGTGACAATACCTTCATCATTTTCTAGCATCAGGATCTGTTTCTTCCTCCTTTTTCGACTTGCCACAGCTTTGAAATACCCAGTGTTAAGATCACCTTCCAAGATCTCCCTCTCCCTGGACCTCTGTCTGGCTTTGATCTCTTCTTTTTTCCATATATCATTCAGTTCACCTGCAATATTTTTAATCCTCAGCTTAGAGTTAGGTGAGGGAGGTTGAGACTCAGCCAAAATATCAAGGCAGTTGTATTCTGCCACCAGGGCCTGTTTCTGCCTTTTTTGCTCTGCCTCAAAATTAGCACACCAGCCTTTAATGGCTTTCCTGGTATTTCTAATATTAAACTGCCAAATATCAATGGCTTTGGTAAAATAGCATTTAGTGTTCCAAGCTTTATGGACTATCTCCCTAAAGCCATCTACTTCCAAGAACCATTTCTCAAATCTAAAAGCTTTCTCCTTAGGGGAAGGAAAAGCACAAGTGTTCAACACTAGAGGGGTGTGATCACTACCAACCCTAGGGAGAGCTCTGAGCTGAACATTAGGGAAAGCAGTGGCCCAATTAGTGGACATGAAAACCCTATCTATAGTGGCCATAACCATTGAGTCTTGGTTATTTGCCCAGGTATATTTCCTGCCATTAATCTTTAGCTCAAGAAGACCAAATCTATTAATCCAGTCATTAAACAAGTCTGCCCAGTGCTGGTTGATCAGACCTGTATTTTTCTCACTGGCCTCTCTAATCAGATTAAAATCCCCACCAACCAGGGTTGGGCCAGTCCACCCAGTAAGCAGGTTGTGCAATTCATTAATAGAATCCAGTTTAAACTGGTCATAAGCAGTACCATAAACGGAGATCAGTCTCCAGGAGGACCCATCTTGTTTGTTTTGAAGCAAGCAAGAGACACTGTAAGTGTGTATATCACAGCAAACAATGTCAAAGAGATCCTCCCTAATACCTACTATAATGCCTCCAGCAGTGTTATTAGCAGGAAGCCATTTCCAATGTAACATGATCTAGTATCAAAAGCTTCTAATTGAAGAGGGGTAAACTCTTCTTTTTTAGACTCAGAAATGCTAACAAAATCAGGCATATGAGCTGTAATGAGCTCTTTCAGTTTATTGCATTTGATGGGCCCATTTAGGCCTCTAATATTCCAAAAAAGCCCAATCATTTAACTACAAAATTAAGTTTTTTCCTACTACTAGTGTTAGGTTTTTTGACCTCAATCCAGGGGGAATCTAGTTCTGGGTCCACATTCATATGTGGGCCAGCACCAGTTTCAGATTGGGCCTCTGGATTAGAAGTAAACAAATCAAACTCTTCCCCAGAAACATCAATGCTTGTTGGGAGAAAAATTTCAGGGTTATCCTGATTAAACTTATCCATCCTCTTAAGCTCAAAGTTCTTAATCACAGCAATATTGTTACTAATATTGCATCCACTAGAACTCAAGTTAATACCTGAGCATTCAGCAGTGGAGATAAGAACATCATCTTCTAGACAAGCAAAAGAGTTGTGAAAACTTTTTTTACCTTTGTTTGGAACCTCCAAATTTCTGATACGTTTCAGATCTTGGGCTTTTTGAATAGTAGGCCTCCCATCTTTCAAGTTTCTAGTGCTGGCCCTAGTGGCAACCACACGACCCCACTGTTTGTTCTTGTCAGCAACGGTTTGAGGCAGAATAGCAGCTTGAGAGATGACTGCATCAAATTTCTCCAGCAGGGCACCCCCCAAATTCTCAACCGGCTTCTTTTTGACAATCTCCAAGTAACTCTTGGTCATGGGGGCCCCTTGGACTTTGGAGAAGACCGAATCTTCAACATCGGTTTCAGGGGCAGGGGTGCAGCTTTGTTGAACCAAACTTGCAACTCTAGAACCAGAAGGACCTCCAGAGCCAACAGCAAACTTAGAAATGTTGTTACTAGTACCAGTGTCCATCTCCTCCCCCAGAAGGTCATCATTACTAGAGTCAAATTCCTCTTCAGTCTGCTTCTTTTGGTTAGGATCTTCAGGATTATCATCAGGTCCAGATGGCTTATCAGAAGTGTTCCCAGCATCAGCATCCCTTTCAACAGAAAATTTCAGTAGGTATAGCTCATGATTGATTTCCACAACCCTATCTCTGGGAATCTTGACTGGGTCTCTGACAGCAACTAGGATCCTAACTTTCTCATAAAAACTTCTGAAAATAGTGTGCCAGTCAATATTGACAAGCACCCCAAGAGTTGTGCCCACCTGAGAAATAGTCGACCAAGCGAGCCATTTGGGTGGAAATCCCTCAATAGTAATACAGGTTTCGTTCAGACTGTCATAGACCGGGTGCTCTCCATTCCAATCAGCAAAAGATATGGTAACTCCTTCCTTCTTCAGATTAATTGAGGGAATTTCCACCAGGTCCTTGATCTTTTTGTGGGGAGGGAATCTAACAATGTATTTGTTATTGTCATAAGGTCTGATCTGCCAGGGCCAGTTGGTCTTCCACATCTCAGAGAAGTTCTGACCTAATTCTTTTCCAGAAATTTCACCCTTTTCAACAAGAACAAGACCTACATTGCCAAAATTAAGCCATTCACAGTCTTCAGCACCATTAGTTTCAATGTGAAAAAACCCCAGTCCAGGACTAGCACTCCCCCAATAGGTAGCTGCAGGATAAGCTTTGTACCAAGAGGGGCAGGCATCCATGTGGTGACCAGGGGTCTTACAAATGAAGCACACTTTGGGGACTGAGCACATTCCAACAAAATGTCCAGGCAGCCCGCAGTTATAGCAGACAACACCAATAAACTTCGGGTCTACAGTGAAAGGGGGATCATCCTCTCGCACAGCACTCTGAGCCTGGCTACTCTGATTTTTGTTCTTCTTTTTCTTGCTCTTACTCTGGCCAGCTTGAGATTGATCGCCTCCACTCATCGAAGAACTCCCACCACTGAACTGTACTGCTTGAACTGGCTGCATATTCTGACTGTTTGGACTGAACTGTTGCTGAAAACCTGCAGCAGGTGGCATATACTGAAACTGAAAATTCGGGTGTTGAGGCCACTGCGACATCTGCTGCATATGAGGATTCCACCCCCCTGATATCCAAACATGGGGTTAGGCTGCATCATAGGAGGAGCTGATCCCACCGGAAACAGCGGGGGTTTTGCATAAATGGACATGGGAGGAGGCTGCGCTTGAGTAGCTTGCGGAGCTTGAGAGATCTGGGGCGGGGGCAAAGCATTAGTCGCTTGACCAGTAACGGGGGCAGGGGGACGACCAGTGTTTCGCCCCCTCCCCCCACCGTATCTCCCCCCACCTCTGTTGCCTGCATCTCTGCCACCACCACCCATGGATTTGACCACAACAACAAAGGGGATCTGACCTGATCTCCTCGACCAGTAATCTCTGGAAAAACTGAAGGACTTTGGAACAGGGAGATGCTTGTAATCACGATCAGCAACTGGGAAACAATCTGTAGCAGAGAAATCTCCCGAAGCAAACTTATCCTTCCTAATCCAGACTAGATTGATTTTGGGTCTCGGACAAGCCCTAGCAGAGTCTCTTCTCGGAGCCCCAGCCCGCAGGACAGAGGGAGCTCTGGAAGGCGGGTTCTGAGATGTCGCCACCGCTTTATCGTGGGATTCCACCTCTTCCCCGTCATGCCATCCAGCTGGACGAGCTTCACCTTTTTTGCCATAGTCACTGACATGCGGGTCAACCCACCTCGTCTTCTCCCTTGGGCCCGAGTCGACGCACCGTTGCAGACCGAAGATCACCGGCGGCGGCGAAATCGACCTCCTCGAACTCGAGCTGCTACGCGAGCGTGTCAAGTTCGAGGAGAATCCATCACCCGAGCTGGAAGAATATCTCCTGCTTGTTATCGATCTGCCGCAGCAATTTGGGTCGACAGCCGCCGCGGGACACCAGATGGAATCACTCCCAGCAGGCACTCCCACCTCAGAGCTTGACGTGGATCTGCCGATTTCGCCTCCGCCCTCGCCCACAGAACGATTTCTGCCGGCGTCGAGTGGGGGAGAGTAGGCATCCTCGCCCTTTCCTCCAAGGTGGCCTCCTCGAAAATCCGTTGCGCCAGAGACCGCTGCTCCAGTCCAGCACGCCTCTGACAACTCTCTGCATGCTTCATAGCCTCTTCTCTGTTGCTCCGGTCTCTCGCCGCCACCACCGCCAAGTCTGCCGCCTTCCAATCTCGCACAGCTCGAATCCACGCCGCAGTAGCGTCTCGGATCCTGATCGCTCTCTCCGTCCAGCCCCGCGCCCCAATCTCCAGGAGCACTCCCTGCGAGATTGGTGAGATTAACCTCACAATCTCCGATAAGACCTCGATGGTGTGTGGAGGCAAAAGGGGAGGGGATGGGGGAGCAGGAGCGGGCGCGCCAGACGGCGCCCGCGGCCCTCGTCGGCGCGGGGGCATGCCTAGTGGCTAGGGCGACGAGATCTACGGCGGCGATGGCGGATGCGGCGTGCGGGGGGCGCGGGGTCGCCGTGGTGCACGCGGTCATGCGTGGTGGATATCGGCCTGGAATGTAGACTCCTTCGAGTCTTGTCCGATTGGTTTATTATTGTTTTGTGATCTCAGATAGGCACGTTAAGATTATATTCCGCTGCCGGTCGATGCCCTCAATGATGGACCTCTCTCGCTCGCTCGTCGCCCAGGTTTCCATACCGACTGCTTGTTGGTTTGTTTATCCCCGGCGAGATCTAATGACAGAAGGGTAGTAATCATCAGAGTTCAGAGAAGAGTATAGTTAAGTGGGCAAGTGGATACCGGCCGGCCTCTCCTCGAGACCAGGAAAAGAAATGGCCTCGTTGCGATCTTGTTGGGTAACCTACCATGCATGCAAGTTTCCAGAACATTCATTGGCAACAATGATCGATCGATGAACGCAGGCGTCGACGTGTAGGTAATTGATAGATCCAGGATGGGCATATGGGGGTGTTCCAACGACGGTCGACAGCGGAATTTTGTGGAGATGGCGTGACCCGACAGCCACCGGCCTGGACGCGAGATTTTATAGGGCGCTGGGTGGATGGAACGAGTGGAGCAAGAGAAGCGACGTCGCCGCCGATCGGCATGGCGACGTCTCCGCAGCAGCCGGATCCATGCATGGGAATCTCGTGATCTCATCGTCAGGGGAGGGAGACTATGGATGGTTGGAGACTCCGGACTGGAATCGTTTCTCCAGAGGCGCAAGTGGCGTGGATGCGCGCGTGCTGGCATGTGGGCGATCGGGGGAAGGTCGAGGTGGTGGAGGAGGTGCGGATTGCGGCGTGCGTCGGGAGGTGTTGGAGGCGAGCCAGAGGATCTGGATGCACGGCGCACGGGACGGCCGGTATGATCGGTGGAAACTGGCAACTGCTGCATGCGATGCGATGCGATGCGATGCGCTGCTGCGCGCGTGCCCGGCCGCGTGTTTCGTCTTATGGGGACAGTGCGATCTAGGCTGCCGCCTGATCGATCGAGGCTCCGTGCCGGGCGGGGGGAGGCAGCGATGTGGAGACGAGACGTCAGCCTCGCCTAAAGTGGGCTGACCCAACAGGAACATGTGGTTCGTTACGTAGGTGCGTTTCGTTCGTCTTTCTCCCTTATTGTTCTCTTTTTCTGTTTTTGGTTGTGTTTTTCAAAGTATTCATCATGCATTTAACAAATGTTCATCCAGGGTAAAAAAATGTGTTCGCCTAATTTTAAAAAATGGGTGCACATTCAAAAATTTGTTTGTGAGATTTCAAAAATATTCAAGCATTTCAAAAAATTGTGATATTTGTTTAAAAAGTTTTATAGAATATAAAACAGTCATGTAATCTAAAGAAAATGTTTCGTACCTCCAAAAAATTGTCTATGACATTCAGAAAAAACTAGCAGAGCTACCCGCGCATTGCGCAGCTACATATAATTTTATTGGTTTCGATTCTCAAGGAAAATGTTCTCTACTATGAATGTTGTACACTTTTTATATTTCAAAATAAATAAATTATATTGCTATGAAATCATTTTGTGTAATGAGTTATTAGGATGTTATGTGTGTGTGTGTGTGTGTGTGTGTGTGTGTGTGTGTGTGTGTGTGTGTGTGTTATGTAGTTTCTTAAGATTCATTATTACTTTGTTAATTAGTGCTTACGGAGTCTCCATGAAATTATTAGTGAGCTAAGTATAATTTTTCGGTCAAGAAGCAACCTCAAATTTGTTTTATTCTCCTGCCAGCATCGATTGTAAGAACTCTTGTAGTCTCTCATCTCAAGCAATATTTTCTTGATAATGTTCATATTTACTCCTCGGCTTGTTACAACAATCCGGGCTAGCCCTATTCAAATATATGCCTCATATGTGCAGTTCACCATGAAACAACTCTACTTGCGACACCGCCATCCCTGGCAGTGATTGGACACGTGCTTGTAAATGTTTGAGGCCAATGTATGTTTGTAAGACGTGACATGCCATGTGTACATGATTCCCACCCAAACCCAGTTGAAGGATGTCTAAGCCATAATATTCGGAGCGAGGCAAATAGAAAATGAATCATTCTAGATTTGAAACAATGTTTGGTACCAACAACTCTTGTGTGATAAGATAGGTTTTTTTTTTTTGCGAGGAGTGTGATCAGGTCACATGATTAGAGAGCAGAAGTACACTCTTGATGCAATTGGAATGCAGTTTGCCCAATTCACATCTAGACGTTTCTAAGGATGTCACATCTAAGATTCCACAAATATATATTGTAGCAACAAGAAACAAAAAAAAACTAGGATAAAAAATAGACCATAAATAGAATGAACATCAGCTTAGATGTGACATAACTATGTCACATCTAGATGTGTCGTAGGCAGACCCATTGGAATAAACATTTGAATTCTAAACGGCTGTTGTTGCAAATCCCTTACGTCAAGCGCATGCATGCAAGTACTACTTATGGCAGATTTGTGTGTACATGGACTTTGTACTTATCGGTGTATGTTAGCTAAACTTGCTGAAATCTTTTAGGGTATTCTTGGTACCGAACTCAAAGTAGGAATGTGCAAAACGAGATTATCTGTCAAACCATTCACTCCTTTACCATATGTGAAAAGACCCTGCAAGATGAACCGGAGCAGGGCCGGCACACGGACATAAGAGCCAAGAAAACATACAGTCTTCTTTACATGGCGGAAAGACGACACAGTTGACATAATCAATTCTGACGGTGTGATCAATATACGTGACTGATCCATGAGATGTGATATGCTTGCGAGAGACGTTGAAGGAGCGAAGAAATTGCTTACGGAGAAAAGGAAACGGGGGAGGCGAGGGACACGTACCACCGAGATTCTCCTGTTTGGGCATGTCTTTGTATTTTTGTACCATATTTAATTAATGAAAATTACCATAGAACAATTGTTCTATGGTTTCGGCTAAAAAAAAACCGAGATTCTCCTGGGAATGTGCCGGCCAAGAAAAGGAAAATAACGATTCTGTTATAATTTTGCAAGGAGAAAGTGTAGGGCAGGGAGGGATCGGTTGACAGATAATGAAATACTAATTTGGAAGAATATCTTCCTATAGTTAATATATTTCCTAGAACTATCCTTAATTGTGACGAAATATTCTGTTTGGATGTGGGTTGCATGGTGTATATATATGTTGGTTCTAGGAAACACCAATCATCTTCCATTGTTACTGATGATATAAGAGAACATACGTTACATACCCTGAGGGCCACTAACCAATATCCTGCGCTTGCATTGCGGTAACTAGCTAGATGGAAAAGTACATGAACAACTTCGCTGCAAGGACCACACTCTGTGTGCTTCTCCTGTCCTCTACGATCCATACACAGTGTAAGTGGCTATAAACATATATTCTTTGAATACTTTTTTGTTAAATGGGTTTGTCTAGGGCACATCTAGATGTGCTATAGTTATTGCACATCTAAGTGACTCAATCAAACTAGAAAGAAAAGAAAAAAAGACAAGTGAAAACGCTTGCACGAATCTTCACGTAAAATCTATGGCATAGGACTTAGATGTGCAATACTTAGATCACATCTAGATGTGCTTTAGCAAAACTGAATTTTTCTTTTCTATGATTGTGGACTTTTCTTTCTAGCTTATCGAACTATAGCTTTCTAAATACATTGATGATTTCCCTGTATTCCGTAGGTGAAATCATGGAAGGCCGAGAAAATGAGAAGGTCAATTTACCATCTGGATTATGCGTCCATGATAAACAACAACGGGGTTGCAAAGAGAGATCATTTTGTTTCTGTTGTTTGGTGAACAACTTGTGCTATCTTGCAATGGATACTTGCATGAGTGAATGTCGAAAGCCTGCTTCATCAGGCGTAGGGGCTTCACAGAAACAATTTCTGTTGCCCTCCCATGTATTTACTGCACTTTTGCTATTTCACATCTAGATCTGAAATAGCAACCTCACATCTAAGTTGTCCACCACATGATGAAAAGCTGAAATATTCGTGCAAACTGTTGACCTGCTCCGTGTCGCTGTGTTGTTGCCAAATTTTTTGCCTGGCTGTGTCGGCCTTCTAGGCTTGATCTCGCACGGCTGTCTCGTTTTGTAGGGCTGTTGGTTTATATATATGGGCTAGCAGCATGGGCATAGCTGTTTTCTAGTTGTTTTTTTGTTTGGACGTTGGCCTTTTTCTGTCGTTTGTACGTGGGTCATGGACAGAATAGGAAGGCACGTGCATGCATTTTCTTCAGGTCTTCTCATTTTGTTCACTCCCGTTCTTCTGTACGTCGATTATGAAGAGTCGCAAGAGCGACGGCGAGCACTTATGGGGAAAGTGCGATCTAGGCTGCCACCCGACCGATCGATCTAGGCTGAACACTTAATAATACTTAAAATTTTCAAAGTATTCATCCCACATTAATTAAACTTCATTTAGGGGGGTGGCTTCTACTATGTGGACGCGACACTGGAGGGTGAGCCCGTCCGCCCACATTTGGCGACGATCACCCTTGTCCCGAATCAGCAGCTTCCGCCCTCGCTGGTGGTTACCGCCGAGGTCATTCGGGCGGAGCTGTCAGCATACATTGGTGACTACAGAGGCAACGCCTTTCACTGAGACGACACCGTTGGTCTTCTCAGTGCCCTTCCCCTCTGCTGAGATGCTCAACGTCTGCACCCACGATCACGTCAAGTGCCCCATCAACAAGTTCATGATGTCGATCCAGAAGGCGGCAGCTGAGCCAGACACGATCCCCCCACTGGCACATGTGTGGATGCTCATCTACGGGCTCCCACGGGGGCCATATTCTCAAGGCCATCTCGGAGCCTGTGGGCAAGCTCCTGACCGTCGATATGGATTCCATGGAGGGCGATAGCCCAGTGCGGGTCAAGGTCCTTTGTCAGGCTCCAGAGGATGTGGATGGCCTGTCCCTGATCTTCTACTTCGGCAAGAACAAGGGAAAGGCTATCACTTACGAGCTGGACCTGGACCTGCCCGTTGTGCGGCCAGAGGGCTGATACGTCTCCAGCATATCTATAATTTTTTATTGCTCCATGCTATATTATCTACTGTTTTGGACAATATTGGGCTATATTTTCTGCTTTTATATTATTTTTGGGACTAACCTATTAACCGGAGGCCAAGCCCAGAATTGCTGGTTTTTACCTATTTCAGTGTTTCGAAGAAACAAAATATCAAACGGAGTTCAAACAGAAAAATCCTTTTTGGAACGTGATTTTCTTCCCAAACAAGACCCAGGAGACTTGGACCCTACTCCAAGAAGTACCGGAGGCGGTCACGAGGGTGGGGGGCGCGCCCCCTGCCTTGTGGGCCCCTCGGTGCTCCACCGACGTACTCCTTCCTCCTATATATACCCACGTACCCCCAAACGATCAGAACAGGAGCCAAAAACATAATTCCACCGCCGCAACTTTCTGTATCCACGAGATCCCATCTTGGGGCCTGTTCCGGAGCTCCGCCGGAGAGGGCCGTCATCACGGAGGGCTTCTACATCGTCATAGCCTCTCCGATGAAGTGTGAGTAGTTTACCTCAGACCTTCGAGTCCATAGTTATTAGCTAGATGGCTTCTTCTCTCTTTTTGGATCTCAATACAATGTTCTCCCCCTCTCTTGTGGAGATCTATTTGATGTAATCTTCTTCTTTTGCGGTGTGTTTGTTGAGACCGATGAATTGTGGGTTTATGATCAAGTCTATCTATGAACAATATTTGAATCTTCTCTGAATTCTTTTATGTATGATTGGTTATCTTTGCAAGTCTCTTCGAATTATCCGTTTGGTTTGGCTAACTAGATTGGTAGTTCTTGCCATGGAAGAAGTGCTTAGCTTTGGGTTCGATCTTGCGTTGTCCTTTCCCAGTGACAGAAGGGGCAGCAAGGCACGTATTGTATCGTTGCCATCGAGGATAACAAGATGTGATAATTTCCTCCTAAGCATGATATCAATGAGTCTCTCAAAGCTATGATAATTTCCATTGATGAGTGCAAGAAAAGAACCGCTAGGATGCATGCTTGAAAAGATGCCTTTATTAAAGTGTGTTCTTCCAATACCTATGAAAATCAAGATGAAGATCTAAAAGTAATTGATGTGTCCCTTATCAAATCTTTGTTTTGCAATATGAATCTTGATGAAACTGAATATGATCTTCCTTTACCTAGAAGGTGTTCCAAAAATTCGGAGTATTTAGATCTTTATGATGAAATTGATGAAAGTGGGATTGAAAGAAATAAACATTTAAATGTTGCTAAACCCACTATTTTGGATTTCAAGGAATTTAATTATGAAAGTTGCTCTTTGATTGATTGTACACTACTAGGAAAAGGCCTACTAATGGCGCACCGGTTTTGCCTACTAATGGCGCACCACCGGTGCGCCATTAGTACCACGCCACTAGTATTTATTACTAATGGCGCACCAGGCAGTGCGCCATTAGTTTTGCCCATGGTGCGCCACTAGTGTCTGATATACTAATGGCGCACCACATGGTAGTGTGCCATTAGTAACAATTTTTTTAATTTTTTTTCTTAATCTCAGGTCACGATTTTACCTATGAGATATCCAACACATATATATACAACAAGCATCCATATAACATACATAGCCAACACACAAGTTCCATCATATATACATACATAGCCAACACATAGTTCCATCGTTACATATTACAAAAGTTTCACATTGTTCATCCAACACCGTTATCCATCAATTCACAAAAGTTTCACATTGATACAAAATAAAAACACCAATGGAAAAGAAGCACTCCATCCATGCAAGCTTCCATGAATTAAATCAAATCTGCAAAATGATAAACAAGAAGTTAGAAGAAGAAAAAGAAGAAGACTAGAAGAATACTAGAAGAAGAAGAACACTAGAAGAAGAATAAGAAGAATTTTGGAAAAGAAATAAGAAGAAGACTATAAGCTTATTATGTAAACTTGATCATTTTGTGGTAACATAACTTACTTTCGAGCTAACCTATAGGAAACTAAGCATATAAGCTCTAAGTTAGTATATTAGAGCCAACTTAGGTAAAATGAAGCTAACCTATGTCATTTTGGAAAAGAAGAAGAATAAGAAAAAGGCTATAAGCTTATTATGTAAACTTGATCATTTTATGCTAACATAAGTTATTTTGGAGCTAACCTATAGGAAACTAAGCATATAAGCTCTAAGTTAGCATATTAGAGCCAACTTAGGTAAAATGAAGCTAACCTATAGGAAACTAAGCATATTAAACATAGTCGCGTTGAACACCTTCACGATGAGCATGGTGGCGTCGTCGTCGTACCTGAAGAGAAGGAAGTACCCCAGCCGTAGGTCGTAGGCACGGTAGAACTTCTCCCACCCACGAGACAAGTACATGTGGCCCTCCTTGATCACCAACTCCACATCCCACAGCCTGTGAAACCCGCTGCCGGCCTGTCGCACCTTCACATTATTTGGCGGATCTTCACCGATCAGCATGTTCTTAAAACTGCCAGGCAGCCTCTGCAGTTTGGGACCATGAGTGATGTAGGCAAACAACAGATATCATAATGAGATGGGTGAGTGATGTAGGCAAACAACAGATATCATAATGAGATGGGTGAAGGGGAGATCTCTTGTTTTATATACCTGCGTCATGGATGATACTGAAGTCCCAAGTATGATAGTGAAGAACTCGGAAGCATCCAACTCGTACTGCGGTGTCGCAGAGCAGCGGTGGCTGCTTCCCGCCATCTCTGATAAGCAGCAGAAGAGATATTTTATGATACAAGAAGAAAGCAGCCACAACTACAGTAAAGACAAGCAACTACACACACAGGAGTTGTAAAATATCCCTGCTATTATTTTTTACATAAACATGTAATTAGTCAAGACAACTTCTCTCATATTTTTAAACTTCCATTTATTTTAATCTACAGTAGAGACATGACATCACTTGGCCTAATCACTTGGCACTAATCACTAACCACTTAACTAAGTACTAAGATACCCCGGCCCATGCATTAGTCGCAAGTACCCCATATGTCCTACTTTTAGCAAAGTCATGCTAAAATTTACGGAAAATTTCAGCATGACCTTGCTGAAAATAGGACATATGGAGTACCCGAATTTGCCGGAACGGAAGTTAATCGACATTCCGGCAAACTCAAGGGCCTCTCGGGGTACCTGCAAATTCATCACGACACAATGGTCGGAGACAAAACCCAGCCACAGACCATATGGTCCTCTGCTTTCATATGGACAAAAATCAACTCAACTTATGTGAGCTTCCATTCCAGATATAATATGTCACCCAACAAAAAATCATCAATAGTTTAGCAAGTCTGTACAAACACAGAAAGAATGACAAATGTATTTTACAGATCATGGCATTGTTTTTACTATATGCACCATGGCAAATTTCTTTTCTTTTTGCAACATGGCAAATTTCTTTTCTTTTTGCAACATGGCAAAAAAAGGTATGTATAATCACTAACAGGCATGGAAAATTATTTTAGCCATGATCCCTGAGGATTAGAGCCTCCACAAGTCAGACAAAATTAGTGTCTCCACTTATGTGATGTGCATCCCAATTAGCCTTTTCATTTTCCATCTATTTCACAACATAAATTTTAAGATTAATTGTCAAGCACTTCATGCACATACTGCTGTCATGCATTGTTGTCATAACACTTTAATCAATCAACACATATACTAATATAGGCTAATATGACCATATATTTGACATACATCAACACAGTTTGTATTATTGCAGCAAGAATTCACACAAATATGGCAGCAATAATTCACACAAACACAACAACAATATGGTATCTATCTCACATATGGAAGCAAGCACAAACAGGGATTTGTACATCAGAAAAGTATATTTTTTACCTCACAGAGAGCTGCCGGGACAGAGCTTTGGTGAGGTAGGTGGTGCAGCTTGGATTAGCAGCAGCAGCAAGTTCCCGGAGTGAAGAGGCTCGTCAGGCAAAGGAGGAAGTGGGGATGGAGGCGTCCGTCGGTGGTGGCTGGCCGGTGCTCCTCTCCTCTTGTAGCTGCAGCGGCAGGAGAAGAGCCCATGCCCGCGGAGTGGAGGGGATCTTCGCACGGACAGGGATAGAGCTCGAGGCGGTCCACGGACGGCGGCGCCTGGTCGTCGCGGCGGAGGAGGGCCGGTGGTCGCGGGGACGATGCGGTGTCGACGGGGACGACCTAGTCGGGTGAAGCAGCACGAGGGGAGGGGAAGTGGGGAGGCGCGGGGGTCGTCGGAGCGGGCGCAGGGAGCCGGAGCGGGTGTGCAGCGGACGCGGGGGTCGTTGGAGCGGGCCGGGGGTCATTGGAGCGGGTGTGGCGGCGGGGGAGGGAAGGGGGATTTGGCGAGGGAGAGGGAAGGGGGGATCGGGCGAAGGGGTATCCAGCTAGACACTATAGCAATGGCGCACCACCCTCTGGTGCGCCATTAGTATTTTTTTTTTCTGATAGCAATGGCGCACCCTCCTTTGTTGCGCCATTAGTAAAAAAAATTCATTATTTCTTGTTGCATCTAATAATTTGTTTTTTTTATCAAATTTGTTATTTTCATGAGGACTAGAACAGAAGATATCATCAAATATCATCAATTTTTTTTTGAAAATATCTTCAAAAAGTGGGGGAGGGGTGCGGGTGTCGGCGGCGGCGGTGGAGCGGGCCGGGGGAAGGTGCGGGGTGTCGGCGGCAGCGGTGGAGCGGGGGAGGGTGCGGTGGGTCGTCGGCGGCGGTGGAGTGGGGGAGGGTGCGGGGGTCGTCGGCGGCGGTGGAGCGGGGGACGTGCGCGTCCATGATCCCTCGGATTGCAACTGGAAGTATCTGCGCCCATCAGCACGTGACAGTCGTGAGACTTCATCCCGCTGAACTTCTGCTTCGCTGGGTCTAGGTATCTGTTTATCTTCGCTGGGTGACTCAGCATCTTGTTGGTTATTAAAAAATAAGATATATATACTAATGGCGTACTGTGTAATAGTGCGCCATTACTATTTTAAACTAGTAATGGCGCACAATATGCCATTAGTAGTTTTGCAAAAAAAAGAATAAAAAAATTTACAGTAATGGTGCACTGTCTTCTTGGTGCGCCATTACTACTTAGAACTAGTAATGGCGCATTTCGACATGATGCGCCATTAGTATGTATGGAAAAAAAAATAATACTAGTGGCGCACCCTGTTTCTGGTGCGCCATTAGTGTCTTCCACACTAATGGCGCATCACCAACCGATGCGCCATTAGTATATAGTAGTGGCGCACTGCTTTCATGGTGCGCCATTAGTATCAATCCTATCTATAGCCCTTTTCCTAGTAGTGGTATTTCCTTGTTGTAATCCGTGCTAAATTCTTCGCATGCTTATAGTCAAAAGAAAGCCTTCACCGAACATATTGTTGATGCCTTGATGCAATCTTATGAAGAAAAACTTGAGTTGAAAGTCTCTATCCCTAGAAAACTCTATGATGAGTGGGACCAACTATCAAAATTAAAATTAAAGATCATGAGTTTTATGCTTTGTGTGATTTGGGTGCTAGTGTCTCCACTATCCCCAAAACTTTGTGTGATTTGCTAGATTTCCGCGATCTTGATGATTGCTCTTTAAACTTACATCTCGCGGACTGTACTATTAAGAAACCTATGGGAAGGATTAACGATGTTCTTATTGTTGCAAATACGAATTATGTGCCCGTAGATTTCATTGTTCTTGATATAGATTGCAATCCTTCTTGCCCTATTATTCTTGGTAGACCTTCTTAGAACGGTTGGTGCGATTTTGTTTGGATGTGATTTTGTTTTTTAATTAGTGTTTGTGCCAAGCTAGACCTATTGGATCTTTTTGGATTATAGTTATTTGATCTTGCTGTAATTTCCAGAAACTTTGCGTTCAGTGCCCGAATTATTAAAAATCATCAGAATGTGATAAAATATTGATTCCAATTGCTGCTGATCAATAAACAAATTTTCTAGGTCGTCTAATTTTGGTAGATGTTTTGGAGTTCCAGAAGTTTGCGTTAGTTACAGATTATTACAGACTATTCTGTTTTTGACAGATTCTGTTTTTCGTGTGTTGTTTGCTTATTTTGATGAATCTATGGTTAGTAAAATAGTTTATAATCCATAGAGAAGTTGGAATACAGTAGGTTTAACACCAAAATAAATAAAGAATGAGTTCATTATAGTACCTTGAAGTGGTTTTATGTTTTCTTTTTCTAACGGAGCTCACGAGATTTCTATTGAGTTTTGTGTTGTGAAGTTTTCAAGTTTTGGGTGAATTCTTTTGATGTATTATGGAACAAGGAGTGGCAAGAGCCTAAGATTGGGGATGCCCATGGAACCCCCAAGATAATCCAAGGACACCAAAAAGTCAAATCTTGGGGATGCCCCGGAAGGCATCCCCTCTTTCGTCCACTTCCATCGGTAATTTACTTGGAGCTATATTTTTATTCACCAACATGATATGTGTTTTGCTTGGAGCGTCTTGTATTATTTGTGTCTTTGTTTCTGAGTGTGCCACAATCATCCTTGCTGTACACACCTTTTGAGAGAGCCATACATAAATTGGAATTTGATAGAATACTCTATGTGCTTCACTTATATCTTTTGAGTTATGTAGTTTTGCTCTATGTGCTTCACTTATATCTTTTGAGCGTTGTAACTTTGCTCTATGTGCTTCGCTTAGATATTTTAGAGCATGGTGGTGGTTTGTTTTAAAGAAACTATTGATCTCTCATGCTTCACTTAAATTATTTTGAGAGTCGTAATAGCATGGTAATTAGCTTAATAATAACTTGCTTGGTATTCAAGATTTGTGAAACTTTTTTTGAGTGCGTTGAATACTAAGAAAAGTTGGATGATTGATAATTGTTTTGAGATATGGAGGTAGTAGTATCAAAGTCATGCTAGTAGAGTAATTGTGAATTTGAGAAGTGCTTGAGTTAAAGTTTGCAAGTCCCGTAGCATGCACGTATGGTTAACATTATGCAACAAATTTGAAACATGAGGTGTTATTTGATTGTCCTCCTTATGAGTGGCGGTCGGGGACGAGCGATGGTCTTTTCCTACCAATCTATCCCCCTAGGAGCATGCGCGTAATACTTTGGTTTTGGATGACTTGTAGATTTTTGCAATAAGTATATGAGTTCTTTATGACTAATGTTGAGTCCATGGATTATACGCACTCTCACCCTTCCATCATTGCTAGCCTCTATGGTACCGTGCATTGCCCTTTCTCACATTGAGATTTGGTGCAAACTTCGCCGGTGCATCCAAACCCCGTGATATGATACACACTTTCACACATAAACCTTATTATATCTTCCTCAAAACAGCCACCATACCTACCTATTATGGCATTTCCATAGCCATTCCGACATATATTGCCATGCAACTTTCCACCATCCAGTTTATCATGACACATTCATCATTGTCATATTGCTTAGCATGATCATGTAGTTGACATAGTATTTGTGGCAAAGTCACCGTTCATAATTTTTTCATACTTGTCACTCTTGATTCATTGCATATCCCGGTACACCGTCGGAGGCATTCATATAAAGTCATACTTTGTTCTAGTATCGAGTTGTAATCATTGAGTTGTAAATAAATAGAAGTGTGACGATCATCATTCAACAGAGCATTGTCCCCCCAAAAAAGAGAAAGGCCAAAGGAAAAAAGGAGGCCCAAAAAAAGAAAATAAATAAAAAGGGGCAATGCTACTATCCTTTTTTTTCCACACTTGTGCTTCAAAGTAGCACCATGATATAGCGAGTCTCATATATTGTGCTTCAAAGTAGCACCATGTTCTTCATATAGAGAGTCTCTTAAGTTATCACTTTCATATACTAGTGGGAATTTTTCATTATAGAACTTGGATTGTATATTCCAACAATGGGCCTCCTCAAGTGCCCTAGGTCTTCGTGAGCAAGCAAGTTGGATGCACACCCACTTAGTTTCTTTTGTTGAGCTTTCATACATTTATAGCTCTAGTGCATCCGTCGCATGGCAATCCCTACTCCTTGCATTAACATCAATCGATGGGCATCTCCCTAGCCCATTGATTAGCCCCGTTGATGTGAGACTTTCTCCTTTTTTGTCTTCTCCACAAAACCCCCATCATTATATTATATTCCACCCATAGTGCTATATCCATGGCTCACGCTCATGTATTGCGTGAAAGTTTATGAGTTTGAAATTATTAAGGTATGAAACAATTGCTTGGCTTGTCATCGGGGTTGTGCATGATGAGAGCATTCTTGTGTGACGAAAATGGAGCATGCATGACTAAACTATATGATTTTGTAGGGATGAACTTTCTTTGGCCATGTTACTTTGAGAAAACATAATTGCTTTGTTGGTTTGCTTCAAGTGTTATTATTCTTTATGTCAATATGAACTTTTGTCTTGAAACTTCCTAATCTGAATATTCATACCACAATTAAGAAATTTTGCATTGAAATTATGCCAAGTAGCACTCCGCATCAAAAATTCTCTTTTTATCATTTACCTACTCGAGGACGAGCAGGTATTAAGCTTGGGGATGCCTGATACGTCTCCAACGTATCTATAATTTTTGATTGCTCCATGCTATATTATCTACTGTTTTGGACTATATTGGGCTTTCTTTTCCACTTTTATATTATTTTTGGGACTAACCTATTAACCGGAGGCCCAGCTCAGAATTGTTGTTTTTTGCCTATTTCAGTGTTTCGAAGAAACAGAATATCAAACGGAGTCCAAACAGAAAAATCCTTTTTGAAACGTGATTTTCTTCCCGAACAAGACCCAAGAGACTTGGACCCTACTCCAAGAAGTACCAGAGGCGGTCACGAGGGTGGGGGCGCCGCCCCCCCCCCCTACAGGGCGCGCCCCCCTGCCTCGTGGGTCCCTCGGTGCTCCACCGACGTACTCCTTCCTCCTATATATACCCACGTACCCCCAAACGATCAGAACAGGAGCCAAAAACCTAATTCCACTGCCGCAACTTTCTGTATCCATGAGATTCCATCTTGGGGCCTGTTCCGGAGCTCCGCCGGAGAGGGCCGTCATCACGGAGGGCTTCTACATCATCATAGCCTCTCCGATGAAGTGTGAGTAGTTTACCTCAGACCTTTGGGTCCATAGTTATTAGCTAGATGGCTTCTTCTCTCTTTTTGGATCGCAATACAATGTTCTCCCCCTCTCTTGTGGAGATCTATTTGATGTAATCTTCTTCTTTTGCGGTGTATTTGTTGAGACCGATGAATTGTGGGTTTACGATCAAGTCTATCTATGAACAATATTTGAATCTTCTCTGAATTCTTTTATGTATGATTGGTTATCTTTGCAAGTCTCTTCAAATTATCCGTTTGGTTTGGCCAACTAGATTGGTAGTTCTTGCCATGGGAGAAGTGTTTAGCTTTGGGTTCGATCTTGCGTTGTCCTTTCCCAGTGACAGAAGGGGCAGCAAGGCACGTATTGTATCGTTGCCATCGAGGATAACAAGATGGGGTTTATTTCATATTGCATGAGTTTATCTCTCTACATCATGTCATCTTGCTTAAAGCGTTACTCTGTTTTTAACTTAATACTCTAGATGCATGCTGGATAGCAGTCGATGAGTGGAGTAATAGTAGTAGATGCAGAATCGTTTTGATCTACTTGTCACGGACGTGGTGCCTATATACATGATCATGCCTAGATATTCTCATAACTATGCTCAATTCTGTCAATTGCTCAACAGTAATTTGTTCACCCACTGTAGAAAACTTATGCTCTTAAGAGAAGCCATTAGTGAAACCTATGGCCCCCGGGTCTATTCTCATCATATCAATCTCCATCACTTTAATCTTGCTTTGTTTTTACTTTGCCTTTTACTTTTCACTTTGCATCTTTATATCAAAAATACCAAAAATATTATCTCTTTTAGATCTCACTCTCATAAGAGACCGTGAAGGGATTGACAACCCCTAATCGCGTTGGTTGCGAGTTGCTATCGATTTGTGCAGGTACGAGGGACTTGAGCGTGGCCTCCTACTGAATTGATACCGTGGTTCTCAAAAACTGAGGGAAATACTTACGCTACTCTGCTGCATCATCCTCTCCTCTTCGGGGAAAACCAACGCAAGCTTAAGAGGTAGCAAGGGCGAGCCGCCGGCCCCTCCCTCGGCCGGGAAAGATGGCGAGGATTGCCAGTCGGAGGACAGCTCCGCGGAGCCGGGGGATGCGCATCCGCTTCCAGCGTTGAGTGTGGGTCGGCTTACATCGGCGCTGGCCAATGCGGAGGACGGCGGCGGATCAGTGGGTGCCTAACTTACCCTTGCGGTTGCCCGGTCGCCCTCGATGACTCATACGCTGGACTGTCTGGCTCCGGTTTCTTCGCCGAGTTCGGGGTCAAAGGAGGACTCTCGGAGTGCTGGGTTGGATGTATGCTTGTCGTCTTCACCGCGTTCCCCTGGGATGGTATGCTACACTCGTTCGCCTGGGACCCCACTCCATCTCTGGGGTCTCCGGCTCTGGTGCCTGCTACGCCACCGCCGCCAGGTGTGGGGCTAGTCACGGCCGGCACCGAGTCTCCCGTGCCAGACCCGGGCACCGACTGGCGGCTTCGCCGGTGGTGGCCTCGAGGCTGAGTGCTCGCCTCTGCCGGTCCCGACCCAGAACCCTCCCGGATGGCCGGGTGCCAACGGTTCCTGAGATGGCGGCCATGCATGCAGCGGCACACAACCTCACTCCAGCACTGGCACCCGCTCTCGAGGCAGCGTGATCGCAACCAAATAGGCCTTATGGTAGATGCGCTCCTGGCGTCGGCGCGTCGCTTATCATCATCCTAGTACCA
The DNA here is from genome assembly GCA_032464435.1 of Aegilops umbellulata. Taxonomy (NCBI): domain Eukaryota; kingdom Viridiplantae; phylum Streptophyta; class Magnoliopsida; order Poales; family Poaceae; genus Aegilops; species Aegilops umbellulata. The sequence continues at coordinate 417,772,466 of CP136059.1, forward strand.
TCTGGTGCACGCCACTAGGTGGCTTTTTTTCTCATTTCTTTTATGCATTTTTTGGGCATGTTTGTGCTGTGGCCCCAGCCGTCGTTTCTCTGATGATGTTCGAATTTGGGTTGTATGGACCGTTGCTTTATTTAAAGCGGGGCGAAAGCCTATTTCGAGAAGAGAGAGATAACTTCATTTAGGGTCAAAAGATGTGTTTGCATAAGTTTCATAAATGGTTATGACATTCAAAAAAATGCTTGTGAGATTAAAAAATCATTCACGTGTTTCAGAAAAATGTTTATAATATTTTTTAAATGTTTTTGTAGAATATCAAAAATATTCCCGTAATCTTAAAAAAATGTTGCATACCACTCAAAATGTCTGCAACATTCAGATAAAATGTTCATGTGTTTCAATATGATCATGATTTTTTTAAATGATTATTCAATCTAAAAACTATTCCCCTAATTTTACAAAAGATATATTTAATAAATTATTGTGAATTTTAAAAACAAAGAAAAGATGGCAAAAAATAAGAAGAACAAAAAAATAAAAACCAAATATAAAAAGCAAAGAAATAGTGAAAAAGAAAACCCGCAGAGAAGGTTCTAAAATTGGTCTGAACCGGTTCATATCCCAAAACCGCTTCATGTAGCTACAGTGTTGGGCCGATCGTTAGTACATCGCTTGAGACGAGACTAGGGCACATTTCATAATAACTGAGACATAGTCCTCGCGCCTTAAGAGTCAGTGTGATTGGGGCATTCCCATGTTTGTTTCTTTGTTTTTTCAACGGGGAGATTCAGCGAAGGAACCGGAGCCTATCCTTGAGCTAACGAGGCTTTGGTCCAGCCCGGATGCAGACTTCAGACATTTTTCAGAAAAACATACCGTTATTCAACAGCCACTTCTCCTTCACAACACTTGCCGTCAACCTCGACGAGAACTACACAAACATGAAGTCTGGGGTGTATATGTTTCGGAAACATCGCGCCATCTAGCACAATGTGCATGAACGTTCTTATTGGCCATGCGACTAAGCCAGCTACTCTCCACTGTGCTCCTCATTTTAGCTCCTGGGAGAACTAGAAGTGCATTACCCTTGCACTCGGTCCGTCTACTATTTCTCTACGGTCCTCTTTTTTCATCATTCAATTAAATTTAAAACGGCAGCAAAAATGAATACTCCCTTTGTTCCAAAATATAAGGCGTGTTTATTTTTCAATCAAAAGTCAAACCATTATATGTTAATACCAAATAAACGAAATATGGGTCTGTTTGATGCTGAATCTTTGGAATATTAATTTGGTACTGTAGATACTGATAGTTTTGTCGATAAGTTTGATCAAATGAAGACTAGTTTGATCTTTTTAAACTGATATAAACCATATATTTTGAAATGGAGTGTGTGTGAGAGAGTATGTTGTAAGCTAAAGAGCGCGCCCTAGCGAAAAAGGAGAAACAAGACATACAAATATGCACTGAGCAGTAAGCTGGTCCGGGATGTCGCATTCTCGGGGTAAAGCAATGGCCGGTGGTCGATCGATGTGCAAACTCGTTGTCCAGGACTCCAGGTGCGGAGCATCGCCGCGCCGACTTCTTCCGCCCCGACGCACATGAGCTAGGCTGCCTTGCATGATGTGCTCGACACGGACTAGGCACCCGTGTAATCCACCGTGCCTGTTTTTCGTCGCCCGGCGGTGAGACCTCGGTCGAAAGCTTGCCGGCGAAGCGAGCAAACTTCACACCGTGGGCCGACCGCCGAGGTACGTGGAACAAGAAGAAGATGCACACGTAGTACGTACTGGTTTTCTCGTTTCATGTTTTCAACTCCTCGCACCTTTTGAGGAATATGAATAGAAGAATGCGTTCGTCTCTGCCGACTGCACAAAAGAAAGAATCTGCTCCTAAGGGCATCTCCAGCCGCGTCCCAGGAAGGCCTTCCCAGACGATTTTTTCGCGCCGGCGCCGAAGAAACGGTCCAGTCGCGCCCCAGGAGCCCGATTTTCGCCGGCTTGGGCCGAAAACAGCGCCGGCGGACCCAGGCCGAACCCGGCGCGCTGGGGGGCGCCCGGGGCGAGCTGTTTTAGCGCGAAAAAGACGCGGGCCAGCCGCGTCAGCGACTCGGCACCTCGTCTTCCCCCAACGGCCTCGGTTTCCGCAGGGAATCAATGGCAAGGCTGACCGGCAGCAGCCTTGCCATTGATTCCTCACGGGCGGCGCGTCACGGGACGGCGCGCCGACGCCTCCCCTCCCTCGCACGCGTACACACAGGCGCGGCCCGGCTATAAAAGCCGGCGGCCTCCCCTCGCTTGTGCCCACATCAGTCCCGCCCCTCGCCGCCGTCCAGCCCCTCCCTCTCCCTGCCTCCCCCGAGCGCCGCCGCCCAGCCCCTCCCGCTACCTCTCCCGAACCCGCCCAGCCCCGCCGTCGCCATGGCAGAACGCTTCTCCGGAGACGAGGCGGCGGCCAACGGCTTCGGCCGTCGTTCGCTCCGCGAACAGGAGTCCTGACTCTTGTTCCAGGCGAACATCCCGGCGCCGCCGGACATGCGCGCCGGGCCAACGGGGTGGAGACTCAGCACCGGGGGAGTGCCCATTCCCCCGTTGCCCGACGCCGTGGCGAAGCCGAAGTACTTCGCCGAGGAGGTCGAGATCGTGCGCGCGTCCCTCACCGACGCCCAACTCTCCCTCCCCCAGTACGCCGCCGACAACCACGCGACCTGGGCGGCGTATTTCGAGCGCCGGGAGCAGCAGCGCTTGGCGTCCACCAACGGCGCGCCGGTGGTCAGCGGCCGGCAGAACAGCGAGGGGCGCCGCCTCTGGTGGGGCGTCCCCGGCCGCACACTCGAGGGCGTGCTCACATACCTCGAGGGCGGCAACGACCCGCCGTTGGCGTACCCCCCGGCGAGGGTGGCCGCCCCGGCGCAGCACCGACGCGCCGGGCCATGGGCGCCAAGGAGGTTCGGCGCTTCCTCTTCTTCCTCCTCATCACGCTCTTCTTCACACTCCTCCGGCTCTCCGGCGCTGCTCGGCGTCAAGGCCGAGCCCGCGGCGGAGACGCCGCTCGGCGGGCGCACTCGCAGCGCCGGCATCGTCATCAGCGAGGGCGGCCGGCGCACCTCTTCCTCGTCGGCTCCTCCACGCTTCGTCAAGCCGAAGACGGAGCCGGGGCTGGCGCCGGTGAAGACGGAGCCGGGGCTGGCGCCGGTGAAGACGGAGCCGGGGCTGGCGTCGGTGAAGACGGAGCCGGGGCTGACGCCGGTGAAGGCGGAGGTCGACGGCGACGACGCGGCCCTCGAATGGGCGCGCCAGGACTCCATTGCGATGGAGAAGGCGCGCCGGGAGAAGGAAAAGGAGCGCCAGCGCGCCGCCCTACGCCGCTTCGAGGAGCGCCGACGCGGCCGCGAGGAAGGCGGGGTCGTCGTCTTATGCGACAGCGACGACGACGACGACGCGCCGCCGCCTGTTCGCCAAGGCGACGCCGGGCAGGGGTCCAGCAGGGGCACCCGCGTCAAGGACGAGAAGGCCGACGACGACGATGGCGGCGACGACTTCAGCCCCTTTCTGTTTTTTTAGAGTAGGTTAATGTAATTCGCCGAAATTTGCCATGTTTGGCCGAAATTTAACTAGTTTTTGTCATAACTTGACCGAACGGTTTTTTTTTGTTTTTTTAAATACGCGCCTGGGGGCGGCCCTGGGGCCGACGGCTGGGGACCGACTCGCCCCCAGGGCCATTTTTTGCGCCGGCTCACCCCAGGCGGCGCCTTTAGACCCCCCTGTAAGGCCAACGGCTGGAGATGCCCTAACACACGCCATGTGTGTGCGTTGTTTCCGCGACAATGACCGCTGTCTCGTTCGCGCTGGACACGAGTAGTACGAAGCAGCTAGGCGCATCGCATTCGCATAAATGGGCGGCACGAGAGTGCGAGTTGCGAACCAGAGACCAGAGCCATGCTTCATGATGGTTCACCCAAAGTCGTGCATGCCATATGCTCGTCTCTTTCAGCACCAGCTAGCGCGAGTCGAAAAGCGACGTCCTTTTAAGAAAAAAAAACGAGAACGAGAAAAGAGACGGAGATAGCTTAGTTAAATTAGCTAGCCAGCTCGATCCATCGATCTGCATATGTTTTCTAGCGCGATTATTCAAGTCACACGTCTAAACATTGCAACAAATCAACGACCTACTAATGTAGTATATGAAAAGAAGTCAAAGAGTTACTGAGCACACTATTGTACTCGTCTACACATCGTCACCCTGAGCATGTGTTGTTTCGTTGTTGAGAAGATTCTTGTACGCATATGTTTTCTCCTAGCATCATTTCGGGTGGTTCATGAGAATGCATGCAAGCAACACCTTTTTTTACGGTTTTGGTAAAACTCATCTAGATATATGTCCCAAGTATTGTGCATCTAAATTATATCCTATTGATTTCAGGTGAAGATTCATGTGGGTATTTTCTTTCTATTTTTCTTTCTTTGTTTATGTTTGCTTGAGTCATTTAGATGTGCAATAACTCGGACAAGACAATGTTTTTGGTATTTCCAATAGAGGGAAATCCGTTAACAATTGCACCTAATGTGGTTGCCGTGCCAAACTTTCCGAGTTATTAAGGGGTGGTCAGGGTCTCTGTAAAATGCTTATCAGAAGCAACTAGTCGATCGATCCTACACTCCACCACACTCCACTCCGCCTGAGACTTGGTGTGGTCAAGAAGATGATGCCATGCAACCTGCTAACCAGCGCTAAGCGTGTTTATGACAGATGGGACCCGCTAGTCAGGCTGACGTGGCACCGCCTAATTAATGACGAGGTTGGCTAACGTTATCATCCTGTGGGGTCCACCTGTCATTGAAAGAAAAAAGGAAAAAAAATATCGTGACCGTCAACCTCCCACCGCTGGACCAAAAGGAAAAAAAAATATCGTGCCCGTCAACCTTCCACCGCTGGACCAATTCGTCCAGATCCGTTGCTGCTCGCCACGTCCACCACGCGCCGAGCCCGCTGCTCGCCGTGGCCGCCACGCCTCGCTGCTGCTGTGCCGCACCCGCTGCTCGCCGCCGCGGCCGTCGCGCCTCGCTGCTGCTGCTCGCCGCGGCCGTCGCGGCTCGCCGCGCTCGCTGGCCGCCGCGCCCCCGCGCCCGGTTGAGGAGCGGCCCGCCGCTGCTCGCCAACAGCCCGCCGCCACACCTTCTCGCCAGGAACCACCTCGCCGCCGCCCAGTTCGTCAGGGCCGCACCTCGAACTCCGGCGGGCGGCCAAGGTGCATGGGCGCACGCGGAAGCTGCCATCGCCCCTGCTCGCGCCGACGAATTCCGACAGCTCACCCCTGCCTCCAGCGCCCCTGTACTTCGACGTCGTCTCGGCCCGCTCCAGCGTCACCGGAGACCCCCTCCGTGAACCTCCAGCGCCCCACAACACCTGCACGCCACATGCTCGATAAAATGACACAAAGAGTAAGTGGTTTGAGAGATAGGGAGGAGTCTTTCGCTGACGAGCCGGTCCCGCGTCCAGCAAAACGTTTCGATGTAACGGTGTGAGAGATTGATGCCATGTCAGCCTGATTGGCGGGCCCCATCTGTCATAAACACACTTAACTGAGCCAGATCCGCCGATCAATGGTTTTTGTAAAAAAAATAAACGCAAGACCTGATGTTTTTTGTCGAAAAAATGTATCCAAGTGTTTTTCGCAAACCTACCTTCAAAATGGTGGTCTTTTGGAATTTACTCTTATGCAGATGATGAAGTCGACTTCCGAACTGCCACCTCGCCGACGCGCGCGATGCACCGCGGCCGCACAACTTGATGGGCATCTACACAAAGCACGGCGGACGTACACCTCGAACAGCACGCTTCCATCCTCATCCCCATCACTGCCCTACCGCCGGTCGCTGTGTCCCGGCCGGCCGCGCATGCACCATCCGTCCGTTGCGTGCACGGCTCTCCGCACCTCTGCCGTCGGCGCCGTGGTCCGATCAGCTGTTGGCAGGGCATCCACGCGTTGCCCTCAATCGACATCGGCAGGCCATGTATCTCGCACGACCCATGACGGCGACGCGTGTACCGGACCACGCCCCATGCATCGCCTTCTTCCCCACGGCACCGGCAGGGACTGGACACTTGTACGTGAGCTGCTTGCGCTCCAACATCTTCCCGTGTCCCGCCCCTGCCCTGTCCCGTCCCGATGGCCGAATATGCCGGATCCATCAGGGTGAAAATGCTTCCAATCAATCGATCAACTCGTGTCGAATGGCGCTGGTCGACCGTCGACGCGTCCAATCGGTGCAACTTTGCCTAGTGCGCCGAGATTCACTCGAAGCGACGAGAGGGAAAATCCGGCCCCTATGTGGAACAAAGCTACGACGGTGACTGTTTTGGTATCGGGATCACATTCTACCCACCCCACCCGCGCGGCATTGCCGATTCCTCCTGAGCCGGCCGGCAGTCCGTCTCCAATTGCTCCGGAGAGTCGAAATGTGCAGAAATTTAGTCACATCAAGGAGAAGTTGCGGCCACCATGTTTTTGACTGTGCAAACACTTGACGTTTGATTCAGACACAGCAACAGCTAGCCCACGGCTCTGCACATGGCGAACGCACCGCACGGAGAGTGCGTGCCAAAAGGAGGGACAGCCTAGCAGTTTTTTCTCTCCTTGCAGATGATCGACGCAAAGATGAATTGCTTGACATAATCGCGCCCTTGAACTGACGGGACGTGAGTGTGAGTGGACGCAGGGGGGCAAGCAAAGATACGGATGCCACCATAGATCCCGATCATCTCACCCACGACACTACCACCACCGTAGTCCGTAGGTGCACCCTCTGAAATCTCCGTGCGATGGCACCATCGACCACCGCCTCCGCTCCCGGAATTCGACAGCTCAACCGCACCGGCGAAAAGATCGTACTACATCTCCGTCGCGTGATGAAATCCGAGGTATAGTCCCTACGCCCCTACATGTATCACGTACGACGTTGCGGTGCGCATGCATTTGCCACTTCCATCCACATGTCATTTGCTGTCCCCGCTTAGGCTGGACCCTTTGCCTGTTTTCCAGCAGATGGATGTGCACGATTGGAACTACATGGATGGTCGTCCTGCTGTCTGCTGGCCAGCTGTGAGGGCAGTAATAAGTGGTTAATGACGACCATGACTGATTTACGTTTTGCAATTACTAACTTGCACATCGATGCTGAAGTCATTACAGCCTCTCTCGTTCAGAGAATTGTCTTTATAGGATTTCATCCATAGACATAGAGTTACTATTTTTTAAGTCCATTTGGTTCAAGCGAATGTACCCTCAAGATTTCTATGAATAGCTTTTGCATCGTATAAGTTCAAAGGATTTCTAGCACGCGGCCACGCCTCTAGAAAGGAATTATTTCTGCTCATTCTAGAATTTTCTTTCCCGTTGATGAGGTTGTGTTTTGAAAGAAAGAAAGAAAAAACTTCTTCTCTATACAGCTCGTTTTTCAAACATTGGATATTAAGTTGTGCAGACATATTGGTGGGGAACTGTCATGGGTAGGAAGCATCTACAGCCCGGCGTCCCAAAACCTGTCTAGAACGCCCGGGCAGACGGCCCGGTCACTAACAACGGAATTTTGTGGAGATCATTCCCCCGATCAACCCGACACCCCTGGTGTCGACCGAGGCGACGCAAGTTTGTTAGGGCCGGGAGATGGTCGAACTGAGTGGTACAAAGCCGAGCGATGTGTCTGCACTGAACCGATTGGAATCTCGTCGTCACAGGAGAGGATTCTTTCTTTGACGGAACATTGACAGCATTGCCAAACGCACAAGGATAGGAGAAGAGGAAACCCGACATTGTACGAGCTCCGTGGCAGCAGGCTGCGCGGAGACGCCGTGCAGACCTTACGTGGGCTTCCACTCAGTTTAACTACACAATCAACACCTATCTTGTTCGCCGCTCGCGTCAAATAGCGAAATAGGATATTACAGCCCACACTCTCTCGTTTGTGAGCCGGCCCAATAAAGGCCAATATTTTCCTCCTTAGTCGTCTTTAGCTTCTTCTTTTTTTCATAATTTTTTTTTCTAACGTTTTCGTTCCATTTTTGTTTCAATATCCTGGCGAAACATTGCTATTTTACACTATAAAATGTATAACTTATATGTGAAAAATGTTTCTAATAGATGGACTCTTAAATACATGAATATTCTTTTTCGCTTTGTGGAATTTTTATTATATGAGCCCAGGATTTCATTTTGTAGATACATAAAAGTTTATAATCAAGTATATAAACATTTTTTTATTTTTCTATATATCAACCTTCATTAACTTAGATAGATTCAGCAAAACTTGAATTTGTACCTACAACAATTTCGTTTCTTACAGAGTAGAACTGAATAAAAATGAACCAACATTACAATATGATCTGGATCTTCTTACTTTTTAGTTTCTCTTGGTATCATTGTCATCATTGTATATATAAATCCATGCAGGTGGATTCGCGCCAAATTATTAGGAGCAGCCGAGCGCCACCATACATTGGCGTGAACTGAAAGACTTAGAATAAGGATCAATTCCCCGGGCATGCATCATCGGTGCTAGCCAAATAAATTAAAAGCTGCGGCAAACAGCCGCATTCCGCGAGTAGATAGCCACGAGCAACTAGCAAGCCTATAGTAGTGGCCAACAGAATCAGTACCGGTCAGAGCAACCATCTCATAAACAATCCTGTGCTCATGTCTCATGCTTGGATTATAAAGTACACACCAGTATTATAACCCATTGGGCCCTCTTGATTTGATTTCTCTGGCTGCTTTGTGCAAAGATGTGTGTACGTATACATGATTGAGATGCTATCAACTTGGTGTAGGATCGATACCTTCATGCATTCAAGTAGCTATTATACTAGCTACATGATTTTGTGATCTAGTTTATGGGCCTAACTAAGGCAGAATAAAATAACATGCATTGCCGCCACTCACAAGGGCACAGAAGAACCTTGTCCTAGTGGTCTAGTGGAGTTGATCCCGATTATTGCCGCTAAACTCAAGGCAATCAGGGCAGGTGAGACACATACAGTTGGGACAGATCGTTGGGGCACCTCGCTAGCACGCCGCCTACTTGCGGCGATGATTTAACTGTTTTTGCCACTAGCTCGCAGAGCATGTGTTCATTATTCCTCCCCATAGTCCAGTAGCCATAAAAGTAGCAAGTAGCAATCTTCTAAAGATTTTTAATTTTTTTAGGTTAGCAATCTTCTAAAGATAATAACAATAATAGTACAGATGAGTAAATCGTGCCATGCACAAGAATCTGTCCTATTTGTGATTTGTTTTCCCCCGACGGTCCCGCTTCTGATTTGACAATGCACGTTGCGCCTGCACCCTGCAGCCCTGCGCTCCACCATCTTGCATTGTTTTATGAGTTCAGGTAGGATTATATCCTGCTGCCGGTCCTTGCACAATGATCGATCTCGCTCGCTCGCTCGTCGGCTCGTCGCGCATATTTAGTTTGCTTGTCTATCCATGGCAAGAGCAAAGATCCAATGACAGAAGCGTAATCGTGGTCAGAGCATTAGTTAACTGAGCAAGTGGATACCGGCCTCTCCTCGAAACTAGGAAAACAAATGGTCTCGTTGCGATCCTGTTCGGTGGGTGCATGCATGCATGGAGAACATCCGTTGGAATCTATCATCGATCGGCATGATCCGCCTCGATCGGGTGTTCCGACGACAGTCGACAGCAGAATTTTGTGGAGGTCGCGGGGGCAGGCAGATCTGGATGCCGGTTTTTATAGGGCGCGGGGCGGATGGAATGAGTGGTGCAAGAGAAGCAACGTCGCCGCAGGCAGCAGCAACCCGGATCGGAGAAGGGAATCTCGTGCTCTCGTCGTCCGGCACGGGAAACGGTGGTTGGAGATCACGGACTGGAATCGTTTCTCCAGAGCCGCAAGTGGCATGGATGCGATGTGCAGCGTGCTGGCATGTGGGCGAACGAGGCGAGGTCGAGGAGGAGGCGAGATCCGTCGACGAATTGCGGCGTGCGTGGCGTGGTGTTTGGTGCCGAGGGGAGATGCACATCCACGGGATGGCCGGCCGGTATGATCGGTCGAGCTGCAGCATGCGCTGCGCTGGCCGATGAGTGCCGCTCAGGGGGAGGCAGGCAGGGATTTGGAGAGGAGCGTGCTGATTATTGCCGGTGAGGCGAAATGGCAGGGGCGCCCCTATGCCTCGCTTCTTTTCGTTTTTATTTTTATTTTTTTTTTACAATTTTTTATGCTTCAAATATTCGAAATAAACATATTAAAAAAATTACATAAAACATTTGAAAAAAATGCTAACCAAGCATTTGAAAAATGTTAAATATGTATAGAGAAAATGTTTCTCATGTATACAAAAAATATACTATGTGTGTGAAAAAATAGAAAATGTATTTAAAAAAATGTTAATCCAAGAATTAAAAAATGCTAAACTTGTATTTAAAATTAATCAATTATAAAAAAATGTTAAACTTGCATTTCAAAAATGTTGATCAAGCATTGTAAATATGTTAAATGTGTATAAAAAATATACACCATGTACTAAAGAGTAAATCTTGTATTTTAAAAATATTAATCAAGCATTTGAACAATGTTAAATGTGTATAGAAAAAGTTGACCATGTATTAAAAACGTTAATCTTTTACTTTAGAATTGTTAAACTTGTATTAAAAATGTATTAGATATATAGCAAAAATCTTTATAAAAAAATAGTGGCAATCGAGAGAAAATGAAAAAATTATGAAAACGAGAAAGAAACAAACAAAGCCGAAGAGAAAAAAAAAGAACAAAATTAAAACAAAGAAAATCAAAGAAAACCCGAAGAAAAGAACAAAAATCAAAGAAAATTGAAGAAAAGAACAATAATCAAAGAAAAAGCGAAGAAAAGAACAAATATCAACGAAAACAGAGAAAGAAACGAAAAAACCCAGTGAAAAACAAACAAAATCTAAAAAAACCAGTGAAAAAACTGGCTCTTTTACCTTAAGTTGGTCATGCTCTACTATTTTACCATGAACCAGACACTGATTCGGTTGCTTGCAGCGCGACACAGCATCCAGGATACCTGATTCGAGCACTCGCTTCTCCTATTTTTCTCTCTTTTTCTTCAGTGTGCGCTAATGGGCCAGTCTATTATTGTGGATGCTTCATGCAAGAGATCCTTCCATCTCGCTATAAGCGAGATATAGCCCTCACAGAAATAAAGGTGTAAAAATAAAAAAGAGAGATGGGCTACAATATTTCTCCTGCTTTGGCCTACCCCAAAAAACAATACTAGGCCTGACATAGTAGTAGCGCAACACAATGAATGCAGCATTCACCTCATCTAACCTCATGGCCCCAAACCCTATTTGGTGCCTTAAGCGCCAGACAAAGGGTTATTTTTTGACAAAATTAGAGGGTTATCTATAACTAGAGAACACCCTCCTCGCCCACATCAATCCTAATGCCCTGGCCGAAACGAGAGTCCCTCGTGTTCGATTTTTCAGAAGCCCCTCCAATTTTGGGAAGCATCCAAAAGCTTTCCAACCATTTTTATGTGTTTCAGTTTTCTGGTTGTTCCTTGGGTTTTTTCCCTTTTGTTTTCTTTAAATTTATTCTTCTTTTCCTTTCCCTTTTCATTTTATGCCTTTTCTTTTTCTAAATGCACGATTTTCAAATTTTTGATTTTTTTTGTTAATTCATGAACTTTGTGAAATCTATGTTTTTTTATATTCACGAATTTCTTTCCGAACTCATGGTTTTTTTAAATTCTGTTTTTTCTTATTCAAAACCTTTTTATATGCGGAAACTTTTTAAAATTAGAGAACATTTTTTAAATTTGTGAATGTTTTTCCATTACATGAACCTTTTTAAACGCCTGACATTTTCCAAATTCCTGAAATTTCAAGTCTGCAAACTTGTTTTTCAAAAGCATGAATATATTCAAATCCATAAAAATATATGGACTTTTTAAAAACTTAATGAACTTTATCAAATTTTGAAAATTTCATATTTGTGAACTTTATTGCAAATCCATGAACTCTTTTCATATCCATGATTTTTTTTCTATTCACTTTTCTTTTAATGATTTACTATCTTTTACAAATATTAAATGGGTGAGTGGACAACCACCGACGGAAGAGATGTGGGAGCCTTTGCCTGGTCGGGTCGCCTTAGTTGGGCCATCACTAGCTGATCGAGACGTGAACGCCAAGATATTTTACCGGCGATAAAGGGCCGGACCAGAAGCACTCCCTCAGGATGTGATGTGTGCTGCTCATAATGACCGCTTGACGCCCGTGGCGTCAAACCAGCGAGCTTTCACTGAACGACGGCGCAAATCAGGCGGCCCATTTTACCCGTTGCCGATCTGAGACATCTTTCGTCCCTTCTCGACCTGCAAAATGTAGGGGCCCCGAGGAGCGCCTTAAAGATCACGGTGTCTCTGGTCTGCTCATTGAATTTCAGTCTCACATTGCATGCAACAATCTGTGTAACCAAAAAACACAACATTAATGGTAATAGCAAGAGAAGAAAATACACACACAATTAATATATCCTATTAGAGAAGAAGTTTAGTTGTTACCGCTGAAAAAACAAAGCACCACTGGAAGTAGATGCCGAACAGATCGTTGTAAGGCTGGTGGTGCACCTTGACTTGCATAGTTGACATGGTGCTGGTGGCGTCATTCTACAAAAAAGCATATCAATTCTATGCTAAATTCAAAATCAGTTTCTACAGTAATAAATAAAATTCTACTAAGTATAATTGGATTCTAGAGTACCCAAACCAACGCATATATCCAGTAAAAATATTCTACCCTCCAAAATTAGTTTCTACACTATTAATCAAATTGTACTAAATATAATCGGATTCTACACTACTGAACCAACATAAGAAACCAGCATCCGATTCTACACTAAAACAAATTCAACACTAAAAAAATTCTACCGTAAGTACAAAATCGGTTTCTAAACATAAAAATCAATTTCTACTAAGTATTATCAGATTCTACACTGCTAAATCTAATTCTACACTACTAATCTTATACACAAATAAACAAAATCCACGGATTGCATGGCATCCGCGTACGAGAGGCGCGAGGGGAGGGAATCTCACCTTTTGACCAGGAGCTGGTGGCGGCGGCGGATACGTCTCCAATGTATCTATAATTTTTTATTGTTTCATGCTATTATATTCTGAATCTTGGATGTTTTATATACATTTACAAGCAACTTTATATCATTTTTTGGGCCAAACCTATTAACTTAGTGTCTAGTGTCAGTTGCTATTTTTTGCTTGTTTTTTGGTTTCGCAAAATATCAGTACCAAATGAAGTCCAAATGCCACAAAACTTTTTGAAGATTTTTTCTGGATATAAGAGGCACTAAAAGCTTCGAGAGAAGACCAGACGTGGGAGCATGGGCCCACCACCCATCAGGGCGCGGCCTGATGGGCGGTGGGGCCTAGTGGCTCCGTTTGACCTAACTTCGCCTCTATAAATACCCTAAAATTAGAAAACCATCGGGGAAGTCCACGAAATACTTTGTTCTCCAGTACTCCACCGGAGGGGGAATCGATCACGGAGGGGTTCTTCATCAACCTTGATGCCCCTCCGATGATGGTGAGTAGTTTACCACAGACCTACGCGTCCATAGCTAGTAGCTAGATGGCTTCTTCTCTCTCGATGTTTCTCAATAAAATGTTCTCTTTGTTGTTCTTGGAGATCTATTCGATGCAATGCCTTTTTGCGATGTGTTTGTCAAGATCCGATGAATTGTGAGTTTATGATCAGATCTATCCATGAATATTATTTGAGTTTTCTCTGAACTCTTTTATGCATGATTAATAGCTTCATATTTCTTCTCCGATTTATTGGTTTGGTTTCGCCAACTAGATTGATTTATCTTTCCAGCGGAAGAGGTGCTTTGTAATGGGTTCGATCTTGCGATGCTCAATCCCAGTGACAGAAAAGGACATAACACGTATGCATCGTTGCTATTAAGGGTAAAAGATGTGATTTATTCATACGTGAGTTTATCTTGTCTACATCATGCCATCTTGCTTAATGCATTACTCTATTTTTCCATGAACTTCATACACTAGATGCATGCTGGATAGTGGTCGATGTGTGGAGTAATAGTAATAGATCCAGAATCGCTTTGGTCTACTAATGTTGGACATGATGCCTATATGTTTGATTATTGCCTTGGATATTTTCATAATTATTTGCTTTTCTGTCAGTTGTTCAACAGTAATTTATCTACCCACCATATGCCATTTCTCGAGAGAAGCCTCTAGTGAAAACTATGGTCCCCCGGGTCTATCTTGTATCATATAAAAATCCTAAAAATACCTTCCTGCAATTTTCTTTTATTTATTTTATTTTGTATTTTTTAATCTATCTATCAAAACCTATACAATTTAATCTTTCTCGTAACCGTTGAGGGATTAACAACCCCTTTATGCATTGGGTTGCAAGTATTTGTTGTTTGTGTGCAGGTGTTGTTTACATATGTTGCTTGGTTCTCCTACTGGATTGATAATCTTGGTTTCATAACTGAGGGAAAAACTTATCTCTACTGTACTGCATCATCCCCTCCTCTCCGGGGAAATCCCAACGCAACTCACTAGTAGCAGTGGCCATGCTGGTCTGGTGGAGATGAGTGGTGACGTACGGAGGTGGCGACGGCAGTGGTGGTCGAGACGGGAAGTGAAAAATATAGGTGAATCAGAATGACTTAGATATTTTGATTGGGGGAGGTAGATAGAAGATGGAGTAGTGCTGTCATGGGCCAACTTTCTAAGGAGACGCAGAGTAGTATGGCATTGTTTAAGCATAGGCACCCTTGCTGGGCTAATTAGTATGACATTGTTATCATGGTTGACTATTTTTCAGGTAGTTGTATTGGAGGATGATGGTGTTCTCCAATCGGACAGCCTCAAGGCAGCGGTGACAAACCACCTCGAGTAGATGCATTGCATGAGTATTGAGATATATATAAAGTACATAAAGTATGATCAGCACAGTCCTTGCATTGGTCACAGAGGAATGATAACCCACAAGTATAGAGAATCGCAACAGTTTTCGAGGGTAGAGTATTCAACCCGAATTTATTGATTCGACACAAGGGGATCCAAAGAATATTCTCAAGTATTAGTATCTGAGTTGTCAATTCAATCACACCTGAAATACTTAATATCTGCAGCAAAATATTTAGTAGCAAAGTAGTATGGAAGTAACGGTAATGGTGATAAAAGTAACAGTAGCAGTTTTGTAGCAATTGTAACAGTGGCAATGGTGAAGTAACTGAGCAAAGATCAATATGTGAAAAGCTCGTAGGCAATAGATCAATGATGGATAATTGTGTCGGATGGCATTCATCATGTAACAGTTATAACCTAGTGTGACACAGAACTAGCTCCAATTCATCAATATAATGTATGCATGTATTCCGTATATAGTCATACGTGCTTATGGAAAAGAACTTGCATGACATCTTTTATCCTACCCTCCCGTGGCAGCAGGGTCCTAATGGAAACTAAGGGATATTAACGCCTTCTTTTAGTAGAGAACCAGACCAAAGCATTAGCACTTAGTGAATACATGAACTCCTCAAACTACGGTAATCACCGGAAAGAATTCCAATTATTGTCACCTTGGGGTATGCGGATCATAGATCGTAGTAGGTGTCTACAACTTGCAAAATATGATCAAGAACACATATATATATTCATGAAAACATAATAAGTTCAGATATGAAATCATGGCACTCGGGCCCTAGTGACAAGCATTAAGCATAGAAAAGTCATAGCAACATCAATCTCAGAACATAGTGGATACTAGGGATCAAACCCTAACAAAACTAACTCGATTACATGATTAATCTCATCCAACCCATCACCGTCCAGCAAGCCTACGATGGAATTACTCATGCACGGTGGTGAGCATCATGAAATTGGTGATTGAGGATGGTTGATGATGACGGCGACGCCGATTCCCATCTACGGAGCCCCAAACGGACTTCAGATATGCCCTTTAGATGAAGATCAGGAGGTGGCGGCGGCGGCTACGTATCGTGAAACATGATGAAATCTTCTCTCTAATTTTTTTTCTCCCCGAATGTGAATATATGAAGTTGGAGTTAAGGTCGGTGGAGGTCCAGGGGACCCACAAGGTAGGGGGCGCGCCCTAGGGGGGCACCCTCGACCCTTGCGGACAGCCGGTGGGTCCCCTCAGGTAGATTCTTTCGCCAATATTTTTTTATATATTTCAGAAATATTCTTCGTAAATTTTCAGGTCAATCCGAGAACTTTTATTTCTGCACAAAAATAACACCAAGGAATTTCTGCTGAAAATAACGCCAGTCCAGGTTAGTTCCATTCAAATCATGCAAATCAGAGTCCAATACAAGGCAAAAGAGTTTGAAAAAGTAGATACGATGGAGACGTATCAAGGAAACATACTAACCCCACCATTATAGTCAAGGAATGAATGGTATTGAGATATCTATCTAAGTACATAATGTATGGTAATATAAAAACGTTGAATGTTAAAACCCCAACAAAACAATTCATTCACACCTAGAATTTTGCTTGCAAAGTGTGACGCCCCCGATTCAATCGTACACTAATCATGCACGCAAATGTGTACGATTAAGATCAGGGACTCACGGGAAGATATCACAACACAACTCTACAAATAAAATAAGTCATACAAGCATCATAATACAAGCCAGGGGCCTCGAGGGCTCGAATACAAGTGCTCGATCATAGACGAGTCAGCGGAAGCAACAATATCTGAGCACAGACATAAGTTAAACAAGTTTTCCTTAAGAAGGCTAGCACAAACTGGGATACAGATCGAACGAGGCGCAGGCCTCCTGCCTGGGATCCTCCTAACTACTCCTGGTCGTCGTCAGCGGCAGCACGTAGAAGTAGGCACCTCCGGGGTAGTAGTAGTCGTCGTCGACGGTGGCGTCTGGATCCTGGGCTCCAGCATCTGGTTGCGGTAACCGGGTAGAAGGGAAAGGGGGAAAAAGGGGAGAAAAGCAACCGTGAATACTCATCCAAAGTACTCGCAAGCAAGGAGCTACACTACATATGCATGGATATATGTGTAAAGGGCCATATCAGTGGACTGAACTGCAGAATGCCAGAATAAGAGGGGGATAGCTAGTCTTATCAAAGACTACGCTTCTGGTCGCCATCGTCTTGCAGCATATAGAAGAGAGTAGACTGAAGTCCTCCAAGTAGCATCGCATAGCATAATCCTACCCGGCGATCCCCTCCTCGTTGCCCTGTTAGAGAGCGATCACCGGGTTGTATCTGGCACTTGGAAGGGTGTGTTTTATTAAATATCCAGTTCTAGTTATCATAAGGTCAAGGTACAACTCCGGGTCGTCCTTTTACCAAGGGACACGGCTATTCGAATAGATAAACTTCCCTGCAGGGGTGCACCACATAGCCCAACACGCTTGATCCCATTTGGCCGGACACACTTTTCTGGGTCATGCCCGGCCTCGGAAGATCAACACGTCGCAGCCCCACCTAGGCACAACAGAGCGGTCAGCACGCCGGTCTAAACCTATGCGCGCAGGGGTCTGGGCCCATCGCCCTGAGCACACCTGCACGTTGCGTACGCGGCCGGAGAGCAGACCTAGCAACCTCCATTTCAAAGGAAGTCACGTTACGCGGTCCAACCCGGCGCGCGCCGCTCAGTCGCTGACGTCACGAAGTGCTTCGGCTGATACCACGACGTCGGGATACCCATAACTACTCCCGCGTAGGTGGTTAGTGCGTATAGACCAAATGGCCAGACTTAGATCAAATACCCAGATCTCGTTAAGCGTGTTAAGTATCGCGAACGCCGACTAGGGCCAGGCCCACCTCTCTCCTAGGTGGTCCGAACCTGCCCTGTCGCTCCGCCACAAAGTAACAGTCGGGGGCCGTCGGGAACCCAGGCCCACCTCTACCGGGATGGAGCCACCTGCCCCTTCAGCCCCCATCTCCGAATAGTATCACATGTAATGTAACAGTGTAAAGTATATAGTATATGCCCGTGATCACCTCCCGAAGTGATCACGGCCCAGTAGTATAGCATGGCAGACGGACAAGAGTGTAGGGCCACTGATGGAACACTAGCATTCTATACTAAGCAAGTAGGATTGCAGGTAAAGGTATCAACAGCAGTATCAAAGACAGGCTATGCATCAGGATAGGAATAACGAAAGCAGTAACAAGCTACACTACTCTAATGCAAGCAGTATAGGGAAGAGTAGGCGATATCTGGTGATCAAGGGGGGGGGCTTGCCTGGTTGCTCTGGCAAGAGAGAGGGATCGTCAACTCCGTAGTCGAACGAGGCAGCAGCAACGTCGGTCTCGGGGTCTATCGAGAGAAGAGGGGGGAGAAACAATAAATATTTAAGCAAGCAGATGCATAGTGATGCATGACATGACAAATAACGGCGTTAGTGGTGCCCTAACGCGGTATGGGATGATACCGGTGAAGGGGGAAAATATCCCCGGTGTTTCGCGTTTTCGGGCAGAGGAGCCGGAGGGGAAAAGTTGCGAGTTTGATATGTTAGGAATGTGCGGCGGACGAACGGGCTGCGTATCTGGGTTCGCCTCGTCGTTCTGAGCAACTTTCATGTACAAAGTTTTTCGATCCGAGCTACGGTTTATTTTATATTAATTTTAAAAGATTTAATTCATTTTTAGGATTTATTTAATCATTTAAATTCAACATTATCCAGAACAGTGCTGCTGACGTCATCATGACGTCAGCATGACGTCAGCAGTCAACAGGGAGTTGACTGGGTCAATCTGACGTGTGGGTCCCGCATGTCATTGACTGTTAATTAACTTAATTGATTAATTAATTAAACTAGGTGATTACGTTAATCTAATCAGAATTAATTAAGTTAATTAATTCTTTAACTAAATAAATAATAAATATTTTAACTATTTTATTTATTTATATCTCTTTTTATTAAACCCCTTTTTTTAATTTTTTTATTGTTATTATTATTATTATTATTATTATTTTTCTACTAAACCGTTCTGGGGGGGTGGGCCCCCGTTGTCATAGGGCCACTGGGCCTATGCGGATCGGGTGCAGAGGACAAACGGGCGCGGGCGACGCTTTCGGGCGCGACCCAATCGGGCGCACGTCCAGGGGCTGTGGCGAGGCCGATCGGTCCCCGGAGGGGGACGCCGGCGGGAGAGCAGCAGGGCGGCGCCGGGGTGGGGCCACGCGGACGGGTGAGCCGTCAGGCGAGCCGAGGGACAGAGGGGGAGTGGCCGTGGGTTCAGGGAAGGGGGAGCAGCGGGGGAGGCCGGTGGCCACGGTCGAACTAGGCAGGGCGCGGGGGGGGGGGCTCCGAGTGGCGCAGTGGGGCGAGGCCTCCGTGGCGACGGGGCGCGCGCAGCCCGACTGGTGCCAGGCGCCAGCTGGGCCGGAGGAGGGCGCCGGCCAGGGTAAGGGTCAGAGGCGGAGCGGGATGGCGGACGGGCGCAGGCGTGCGTGCACGGGGCGCGACGAGCACAGCTACAGGAAGGAAGATGGACGCGGTGACCTGCGGGGGAAAGAGGAGGAGGGGAGGATGGGGCTCACCGAGCCCTGTAGTTGAGCAAAGTGGGCTCGAGGAGGAGCCGGGGAGGTCCGGCGAGGCGGCACCAGCGACGGAGAGGACGGCGGCGTCCGACGCGGGGCGGGGCATGGCGACGGCGGTCCGAGGCGGCGAGACGCGATGGAGTCGGCTCGAGGGAGAGGTGGGGAGGCGTCCGGCGAGGTGGCATCGGTCTAGCGGGTGGCGGTGGTCGGCGACGGGGCCGGGGCGGCACCGGGCGGCGGTGGCGGGGGCGAGTGCCCCGATCTCGATCTGGATCGGGTGAGAGGGAGAGACGAGGGAGTTGGGAGAGTGGGTGCAGTCGTGGGGTTAGGGTTTCGTTTGGGGGGTCGGGTGGCCTAGTAGGGCGCGGGTGGGCCGATCTGGTTGGCCCGATGGCCAGCTGGGTCGGCCCAGCTGGGGAAGGCCTTTCTCCCTTTTTTTATTAGGTTTTGTTTTTTTGTTATTCCCTTTTCTTTATACTTATTTTCTTTTAATTTACAATTTGTTTTAATTTGTATAAAGAATATATAACTAGCATCTACTTTAGTGTTTCAACATACCCCAATGCCACAAAAGAGTTTTGGTGACAAAAATAAAATAGTTTAATATTTTATTAAATGAAAAAGGCATTTAACTAATTGTTTTTGCTACTGTTTAAAATATGTTTACAATATTAAACCTTTTCTAAAAATGTGGTTTCTCCACCATACTTACCTATGCATTATTTGGCTCACCCCGAACATTTTAGTTTTAATATTTGAAAACTTTTATTGTTTGCTTGATTTTGAATTTGAATTTGAATCGGTTTCGAACTAACTCGAGATTAGCAACTATAATCGAGGTGACGTGGCATCACTAGCAGAGGATCACTGTAGCTTAATTACCCGGGAGTCACAATTCTCCTCCACTACAAGAAATCTCGTCCCGAGATTTAAGAGGTAGTTAAAGGGGGAAAGGTTTGGTAACGAATCTAGCGGGTCTTCTCATTCTGGCTTGCTCCTCTCAAAGAGACCTGTCCAATACATTGATGTCTTCATTCCTCCACTTCGGGTCATCATGAGGAAGTCGGCATCCTTTCTTCGGGATCTTCATCGTATTTACGAATAGGTAACGGGACAGGTCGGCAACGACAGAATGTTATAAGGGTTATAATGTGGGATTAACCCCTGAATGAGCATATGAGTACCTCTTGAGTTGAACATTTAAAAGGCATCGAGAGTAAAGTTGGGAGGCACAATAAGAAGTTTCAAGCAGCCAGGCAATCGTTCAATGCCTAGCCAGAAGGTGAAAGTGGTTTCAAAGCAACGGGATAATTATTGTGTCCGATGCCAGAATTGATGATCTCTTCGGAAAGGTGGCTCATGAACTACATACGAGTCCACGCGGGAGGAATAACTTTGGAAACTGGGGGGTGCAGGAGAGTCAGGTTTCGATCCGGTGGAACTGTGGGTTATGGGCCCACCATGTTTTTTTTAAATAGGAGCAATGACATCTTACACGGTCACGATAGCGAGGCGTGTCAGAGGGTAGCCTGTCAGTTATGTCGGCAACAACATCGGTACCAAGGGCGAGGGACGAAGAGAACCATTTTCCTGCTCGTTGAACGAGGCGGGCCAAGAGGCAAAGTTCTCATCCATCGACGGTTACCGAAATGTCATCAACAATAGCAACAGGGTCTTACTGACAGAGTGGTACAACGTGGTTTTTTTTTGTTTTGTTTTTTACATAAGAAGTGAATTGCTACTTCTTAGATTATATAGATCACAAGAAAGGTCAAGCAAACCAAAGGAGAGGAAAATGTGATCATCAGTTTAAACAGAACAATGGAAAGGAAAATGTGTTTAAACACATATTTCAGGGGTATATCCTTCCCAAGGACAAGCAGAGCATAATATCCAAGACATGATATAATGTAGAAAACTCATTAGGTAAGGGGAAGAATTTTCATGACATTACCCATACAACGGTGTTTCGATAATAGAGCAGGAAACATTTAGCATTGGGCTTCAAATGTTCTTTTTGAAAATCGGAGTACCACAGACATGCTTCGAGATAGCATTGACAAGGTCTTTAAGCAAAGATCGGACTTTGGATACACGAAGGATTCATCAGGGACAACTTGTAGAATAAGTCTTACCATTTCTCATGGAAGAATAGATAACATTGCTAAAAAGGAAAACTATAACATTAGGGCCTCCGACCAGGTGTGCTAGGCACGACATCACTTTACCGGATCATATTAAGACCAATGTGATAACTCTTGAAAATATGTTCCAACCATCATATCTGACCGAGATTCAGATCTGATTGGCGTCAGGATACCTCAGACTCAGGATGCCTGAGAAGAAAGGTGCAACACAAATTGTCGAGATGACATTGTAAGATTCTCGGGAAATTAACTACGGAAGCGAGTTTCGAAAGAAAAGCTCATCATTAAAACAATGAAGGGAGAAGGAGGTAGCTGATGAATTCAACGACAATTCATCGAGTCTTCCAAAAGATGGGTTTCCACAAGTATGTGAACAAGGAGATATCATTAGTCAGATGAAATGATATAAGGGGATATGCTCGAGGAAAACATACCCAGTTTAAGCATTGGTTGATAGGTGCACCCGAAATATGGGTTGGGTTGCACGACCAACGTCGGAATGGTGATTCAATAATCAATAGTCTAAGAATGACGGCCGACCATTAACTTCAAAGCAATAGGATTGCTAGAAGGGCAGAATCCAAACAGCACCGCTCACTTGTTGGTACCCCGGTTGGGATCAACACGAGGACCCAAAAAGGAATGGTGATGGTGAGAAGTAACACCATACCAAGAATTCTTAAGCGGTGGTGAAATTCCCACAACATTGATGACATAAGAGATGTTAATGTTCCAAGGTAAGGGAGAACAATTCCTGGATAGCAAGGAACTCAAGGTACAATATCAAACACGAACAAGTTTGTGTTGAACGAAAGGCAATAAAGTGGTCGATGATAACACAAATCATCGAGGGCAAGGATGGTGTTTCTCATCATGAATTCAATAGATACCCTGGAAGAGCTCAGAGGGCTGATGCTGATCATGACACATTTGTCAAGAGATTTCATGAAGAGGTAATCGATCCGCGATCACATCAAGTCAAAAGAATGATGAAGCAAGAGGTTATTGGAACCATGGGTACGACACAAACTCGAAACCAAGCTTGTTGTCTGAGGTGGAATGATAAGATAAGGAGATCATCGTAAGCTTGGCTCAGCGTCGAAAATTGTGTTCCGGGAAGAAGGACCAGGTAGCACAGTTAAGATTTAGCACGTTGATGATATAGCCGATCAGGCTAGGGATGACATGATCGAGTACAAACTCGGCCTTAAAGAAGATTATCAAGAGTTGTTGAACCGTAGGGCAGACTCAGTTCAGTTATCGGTGTCTTTGAGTGTTTAATAACTCAGAGCCCATGAAAACTGTAATCAGTGAGAATGTAGTACTTGATGAAGAACTCATAAGAAATTATGCAGTTCCAAGATAATCTCGAGATACCAGGGGGTAATACTCGACGGTAGATCAAAGTAAAGGTTGGACTGGGGTACTGATCCACAGAAGACAAGTACTTAAACTTGCCCAGGAAATGGTATTTAAAGGAGAACATGGTCGGAACCATGATTGCAAGGGATCAATTCACTGATACCAAAGGGTATTATTTCACGGAAATAGTTACAAGAAGCTTCCAGGATAGGATCTACATCGTGTCTATGGGCATGAACACAAAGTTCAAGGTCGACTCCCACTTCTCCAATGCATAACCTTTCATCCACTTCTCGCGTTCGATGAAGTTGTATTGTTGAAATTTTATCTGGCAAAATACCAGAAGAGGGTGACTCATGGGAACTTTCGAGTTCACACATATTAAGGAAGGCATAGGTTCAACCCATCGGGGCATCATGGAAACATATACCACAAACTTCGATAGTAAACACCACCAGCTCGAAAGCTGAGCATGGTTGAGAAAGTAGAGGATACAATTTACCAAAGGCATTATGTATCTGAGGGAAGGCTCACAAGGTTGTTGAATATGAAGGATGTTGTTGGATAAAATCCAACAAAGGGTTTGCCGGTCCATAATGGAGCTGATGTGAGTATAGGCACACGATCAGAGGACAAAACAAAGCAAGGACTTGGATTATAGAAACAACTGACTAATTCAAAGCTCAAAGCAAAGGAATTAAGATTTCCAAAGCAAAGGATCAGAAGCAACGCTTTGATTAAGGATGGATAAGTTGAGTAAGCTTAGGGGTAAAATTGACAAAAATTTGATTGGTCGAGATCCAGCTCACGTTTAAGACAATGTCTGAGCCGAAAGGATGAACTCTAGGATCTGATTGAGGATTGCGAGCATTCACAACATATTGAGTCAATGTACCCAAAATGATAGTGACAAAGGCTGCCAATAAGATTACTATACTTATGGGTTTAACCATAATGCAAGCAAGCAAGAATTTCAAGAGCAATAAGCTGCTAAGGATTTTCGGAATATCGAATATTATTTCGAAGAACTTAGTGAAACACATAAACAATTGGGGATGGGCGGATACTCGGTAAGTGTGAGGAATTATCCGTTGGGGTGTTTATGTGGGCAATGCACTGCAAGGCAGTAGGCACAAAGTATTCTCGAAACAATAGAGAGAACTTTCGAGGTATCTTGTAATAACAAGATCAATGGGATTGAAAGGACAAGTGTATGTAGTTAACCATAATAACATAACAGTGGTAGGGAATTTGCAAAGGCGGTGGGCACAAGTGTCTCGAGAGAACATCGGAGATTATCTTCGGAATCTTCTAGTGAAGCAGTCGATCATCTGTAATGAAGGGGCTCTCCGGCAGGAAGTGGTAACGAGAATCTAGAGTTAGATTTTAGTAAAATTATTTAACCCGAATAGAAGAGAGATCAGAGTCCCAGAGTAAAGATCGAGGAGTAAAAGATTCTAATACCACCCAATGGCGACGTGGGCCCATGGGCCGCACAGCCATGTTAGTAAAAGTTTTGTAAAGTCTAGACTCGACTTCGGCCAAGGAGTTGGAAAGGGGGATTCCTACAGGCAGTCGGCTCTGATACCAACTTGTGACGCCCCCGATTCAATCGTACACTAATCATGCACGCAAATGTGTACGATTAAGATCAGGGACTCACGGGAAGATATCACAACACAACTCTACAAATAAAATAAGTCATACAAGCATCATAATACAAGCCAGGGGCCTCGAGGGCTCGAATACAAGTGCTCGATCATAGACGAGTCAGCGGAAGCAACAATATCTGAGCACAGACATAAGTTAAACAAGTTTGCCTTAAGAAGGCTAGCACAAACTGGGATACAGATCGAACGAGGAGCAGGCCTCCTGCCTGGGATCCTCCTAACTACTCCTGGTCGTCGTCAGCGGCAGCACGTAGAAGTAGGCACCTCCGGGGTAGTAGTAGTCGTCGTCGACGGTGGCGTCTGGATCCTGGGCTCCAGCATCTGGTTGCGGTAACCGGGTAGAAGGGAAAGGGGGAAAAAGGGGAGAAAAGCAACCGTGAATACTCATCCAAAGTACTCGCAAGCAAGGAGCTACACTACATATGCATGGATATATGTGTAAAGGGCCATATCAGTGGACTGAACTGCAGAATGCCAGAATAAGAGGGGGATAGCTAGTCTTATCAAAGACTACGCTTCTGGTCGCCATCGTCTTGCAGCATATAGAAGAGAGTAGACTGAAGTCCTCCAAGTAGCATCGCATAGCATAATCCTACCCGGCGATCCCCTCCTCGTTGCCCTGTTAGAGAGCGATCACCGGGTTGTATCTGGCACTTGGAAGGGTGTGTTTTATTAAATATCCAGTTCTAGTTATCATAAGGTCAAGGTACAACTCCGGGTCGTCCTTTTACCGAGGGACACGGCTATTCGAATAGATAAACTTCCCTGCAGGGGTGCACCACATAGCCCAACACGCTTGATCCCATTTGGCCGGACACACTTTTCTGGGTCATGCCCGGCCTCGGAAGATCAACACGTCGCAGCCCCACCTAGGCACAACAGAGCGGTCAGCACGCCGGTCTAAACCTATGCGCGCAGGGGTCTGGGCCCATCGCCCTGAGCACACCTGCACGTTGCGTACGCGGCCGGAGAGCAGACCTAGCAACCTCCATTTCAAAGGAAGTCACGTTACGCGGTCCAACCCGGCGCGCGCCGCTCAGTCGCTGACGTCACGAAGTGCTTCGGCTGATACCACGACGTCGGGATACCCATAACTACTCCCGCGTAGGTGGTTAGGGCGTATAGACCAAATGGCCAGACTTAGATCAAATACCCAGATCTCGTTAAGCGTGTTAAGTATCGCGAACGCCGACTAGGGCCAGGCCCACCTCTCTCCTAGGTGGTCCGAACCTGCCCTGTCGCTCCGCCACAAAGTAACAGTCGGGGGCCGTCGGGAACCCAGGCCCACCTCTACCGGGATGGAGCCACCTGCCCCTTCAGCCCCCATCTCCGAATAGTATCACATGTAATGTAACAGTGTAAAGTATATAGTATATGCCCGTGATCACCTCCCGAAGTGATCACGGCCCAGTAGTATAGCATGGCAGACGGACAAGAGTGTAGGGCCACTGATGGAACACTAGCATTCTATACTAAGCAAGTAGGATTGCAGGTAAAGGTATCAACAGCAGTATCAAAGACAGGCTATGCATCAGGATAGGAATAACGAAAGCAGTAACAAGCTACACTACTCTAATGCAAGCAGTATAGGGAAGAGTAGGCGATATCTGGTGATCAAGGGGGGGGGGGCTTGCCTGGTTGCTCTGGCAAGAGAGAGGGATCGTCAACTCCGTAGTCGAACGAGGCAGCAGCAACGTCGGTCTCGGGGTCTATCGAGAGAAGAGGGGGGAGAAACAATAAATATTTAAGCAAGCAGATGCATAGTGATGCATGACATGACAAATAACGGCGTTAGTGGTGCCCTAACGCGGTATGGGAT
This sequence comes from Aegilops umbellulata, assembly GCA_032464435.1. Classification (NCBI taxonomy): domain Eukaryota; kingdom Viridiplantae; phylum Streptophyta; class Magnoliopsida; order Poales; family Poaceae; genus Aegilops; species Aegilops umbellulata. The sequence continues at coordinate 417,799,052 of CP136059.1, forward strand.
GATACCGGTGAAGGGGGAAAATATCCCCGGTGTTTCGCGTTTTCGGGCAGAGGAGCCGGAGGGGAAAAGTTGCGAGTTTGATATGTTAGGAATGTGTGGCGGACGAACGGGCTGCGTATCTGGGTTCGCCTCGTCGTTCTGAGCAACTTTCATGTACAAAGTTTTTCGATCCGAGCTACGGTTTATTTTATATTAATTTTAAAAGATTTAATTCATTTTTAGGATTTATTTAATCATTTAAATTCAACATTATCCAGAACAGTGCTGCTGACGTCATCATGACGTCAGCATGACATCAGCAGTCAACAGGGAGTTGACTGGGTCAATCTGACGTGTGGGTCCCGCATGTCATTGACTGTTAATTAACTTAATTGATTAATTAATTAAACTAGGTGATTACGTTAATCTAATCAGAATTAATTAAGTTAATTAATTCTTTAACTAAATAAATAATAAATATTTTAACTATTTTATTTATTTATATCTCTTTTTATTAAACCCCTTTTTTTTAATTTTTTTATTATTATTATTATTATTATTATTATTTTTCTACTAAACCGTTCTGGGGGGGTGGGCCCCCGTTGTCATAGGGCCACTGGGCCTATGCGGATCGGGTGCAGAGGACAAACGGGCGCGGGCGACGCTTTCGGGCGCGACCCAATCGGGCGCACGTCCAGGGGCTGTGGCGAGGCCGATCGGTCCCCGGAGGGGGACGCCGGCGGGAGAGCAGCAGGGCGGCGCCGGGGTGGGGCCACGCGGACGGGCGAGCCGTCAGGCGAGCCGAGGGACAGAGGGGGAGTGGCCGTGGGTTCAGGGAAGGGGGAGCAGCGGGGGAGGCCGGTGGCCACGGTCGAACTAGGCAGGGCGCGGGGGGGGGGCTCCGAGTGGCGCAGTGGGGCGAGGCCTCCGTGGCGACGGGGCGCGCGCAGCCCGACTGGTGCCAGGCGCCAGCTGGGCCGGAGGAGGGCGCCGGCCAGGGTAAGGGTCAGAGGCGGAGCGGGATGACGGACGGGCGCAGGCGTGCATGCACGGGGCGCGACGAGCACAGCTACAGGAAGGAAGATGGACGCGGTGACCTGCGGGGGAAAGAGGAGGAGGGGAGGATGGGGCTCACCGAGCCCTGTAGTTGAGCAAAGTGGGCTCGAGGAGGAGCCGGGGAGGTCCGGCGAGGCGGCACCAGCGACGGAGAGGACGGCGGCGTCCGACGCGGGGCGGGGCATGGCGACGGCGGTCCGAGGCGGCGAGACGCGATGGAGTCGGCTCGAGGGAGAGGTGGGGAGGCGTCCGGCGAGGTGGCATCGGTCTAGCGGGTGGCGGTGGTCGGCGACGGGGCCGGGGCGGCACCGGGCGGCGGTGGCGGGGGCGAGTGCCCCGATCCCGATCTGGATCGGGTGAGAGGGAGAGACGAGGGAGTTGGGAGAGTGGGTGCGGTCGTGGGGTTAGGGTTTCGCTTGGGGGGTCGGGTGGCCTAGTAGGGCGCGGGTGGGCCGATCTGGTTGGCCCGATGGCCAGCTGGGTCGGCCCAGCTGGGGAAGGCCTTTCTCCCTTTTTTTATTAGGTTTTGTTTTTTTGTTATTCCCTTTTCTTTATACTTATTTTCTTTTAATTTACAATTTGTTTTAATTTGTATAAAGAATATATAACTAGCATCTACTTTAGTGTTTCAACATACCCCAATGCCACAAAAGAGTTTTGGTGACAAAAATAAAATAGTTTAATATTTTATTAAATGAAAAAGGCATTTAACTAATTGTTTTTGCTACTGTTTAAAATATGTTTACAATATTAAACCTTTTCTAAAAATGTGGTTTCTCCACCATACTTACCTATGCATTATTTGGCTCACCCCGAACATTTTAGTTTTAATATTTGAAAACTTTTATTGTTTGCTTGATTTTGAATTTGAATTTGAATCGGTTTCGAACTAACTCGAGATTAGCAACTATAATCGAGGTGACGTGGCATCACTAGCAGAGGATCACTGTAGCTTAATTACCCGGGCGTCACACAAAGTAAGGTATCTACCTATCATGCTCATCTGCTTGACGCAACACTCTATTAGCGATACTTCCTGGAGTGTTGGTCTAGTTCCTCCAGCAATGGTAAATTAAGAAGAGCCTAAGAACTCATGCAAGTGTACGATCAAAATGTTGATGTCATCTGTAAAGCAACAAGTTCCATAGATTTTCTAAAGCATATCCGATTGTACGTTCATAGGTTACGAAAACAAGCCATCTAATACTCCTAGTCTAAAAGGGGATCATCCATACTTTCAAATCTACATGGGGTACACTGCACCATGCCAAGCAATGACATCATAGTTTTACATTTTCTGCTTCTGCTACAATAGTTAGTTACGAAACCAACACAGGAAAAGGTATGCATTCTAAATGGTTGAGTTGTTTTGGATTGGTTACATCTGGTCTTATGTAAACTGAATCAAGTAATTAAGGGAAGATTCCACCATGAAGAAATGCGATGAATGAACAATGCCAATTGTGAGGGTGACAGAAGTGAACTCAACAAAACAACTTGTTGACACTTCATCCATTCTAGAGTTTTATATTACTTAGAATTAGGCTAGAAAACTCTAATTTTCAAATCACTCTTGCAATTATTTTTAGACATGTGCATTGTAGATTCCTCTACCAAGCCGTGTTGTAATACTACATCAAAGAGGGACATATTATACTGTATGATTGTGATTTTTCTCTTGCTTTGGTTACATTTAGAAAACAAAATTGTACATACTTACTTTTGTACAAATTATAATTTAGCACTGGCATATTTCTAATAATAAACTTTTGTTTGTATAACAATAAATTTGACTTCAATGTTTCCAATGTTGCTAGATATATGAGAAAAAGTAGTCACTAAGATTTTTAGGATGAAGGTCTATTGATTGGAAAATCTAGTTAAGCTTTTAAACCAAATATTTTGTGGAGAAAATAAAAGTGTTTAGTATAATTAGATGAGGATTATCCATAATATAATGAAAATTTCCTTCCAGTGAAGTAAAAACTAAATCTTTCCTCGGTTTCAAGTCAAGATACAAGTCATGAGTTTTTCTATCCACCTACTAGATCATTAATGGCGCGCGTTGTTGTGCCTATCTATTTGTAATATTTAATGATAGGGCTTGAAGCAAATATGTTGAGAGTAATTTTACTTAAAGTTGAAGTAGCACTACAAGAAATACAGTCGATAGTGACACACCATTTTTGTCAATAAATCATCATTATTTTTAATATATGACCTTTTTTGACCAAACTGAGAAGGTCAATAGTTGGCCGTAAATAACAAATAAACATGACCTTTTCTAAGTTTTGGTCGTAGTTTTTCTGACCAAAATTATTTGGTCATAGTTTTTATGACAAATTTTTTTGGTCATTATGTGTGCGCCTCAACATAGGATCTAATGTGGCATCATCCACGTGGCCAACATGGTGACATGTACAAAATATTAGACCTGACGTGGCATTGGTAGTGATATTATAAAATCATCATAATTTCTGGCAAACCAAGGCCAACAAGGTTGGCCCATAGAACTTTATACGCATTCGGCCAAAGCCCATATCTGATCCATTACGTATTACGATCCATTATGTATTATAATGCCGTTTAACCTTTTTTAGCTCAAAAAAAGGTACCCCTAAAAAAGCTCAAAAAAGGTCGTTTATCCTTCTTAGACAAGAAATTGCACTACAAGTAAAGTTCTATACAGAATACATCACTGGTATAAATTAGGTAGATAGATTTTTGAATATATCCCAGCACACACAAACTAAGATTACACAGGCCAGACAACATTTAAATTACATAAATAGCTTTTTGAATATCATAGCACACACATTAGTATATGGAAAATGTTGAAAAAGTATCTGAAAAATGTTGAAAAGCGTTCAAACAATGTTGAATGTGTGTACAAATCTTTTTGATCACTTATTAAAAACAATTTTGACTTCTACGAAAATATAGAGTGAAGACGTAAACAAACATAAGAAAAAACTTAAAAAAAATGGAGAAGAAACAAAGAAAACCAAACAAAAAATAGAGAATAAAAAAGAAAGCATATAAAAATGAAGAACCCTATCAAAATAAGAAAAAATAGGAACAAAACCCCATGAAAAACAATGAAAAAATCCGTCTTTATTCGCCTCCAGTACAATACGCGCCAACAATTTATCTTGTGCAAAGACACAGGTGCAGTGGATAGCATTGCGAGCTCTCTCCCGGTTTCCCATTCCCTTTTTCATTCGATCGCTGCGCGAAAATGGGCCGACTCAACTACTCTACAACCTTAAGCGAGATGTCCCCGCGTGATTGCTTAATTCGATAAATAACGTTCGTGCAACCGATGCATCGTGGTATTAATCGGCTTGGCTGCCAATGGGCCGGCCCAGTTTGCTGGCCGGCTGTGCGTCCTGAGCTATACGATGCACAGTGCGTCACACAGGGCGTCCCGGGACCTCCTATATGCCTCTTATTGCGGCAGGGAATCACGGTTTCGCATAGGAGGCGGTTCACCTGGACCAACCCATTCGCTGTCCTTCGCGGAATGAAAGATGCTAAAAAAGAGCACGCTAGTGATGGAATCAAACCCGCGATCTCTACAGGTACACGCGATGCACTAGCCACTCCACCTGGCGAGCTATGTGTGAAAGATTGGCAACGTGAATATTAAAGAACCAAGCAGAACCAACAACAAAATAAAACAAGTTTGCAAAATTCCGTAAAACTTGTGGACGAGGGATTGAACACAAGTCCTCCGCGAGGAAAGCGCGTCCATAGCACAATAGTACATGAGGTTTAGTGTGTAAAATGGCAGCCCGATATATATTAACTATAATACATGGCATATTAAAACTTTTAAAAAAGCCTAACGTGATTTTTAGAAAGGAAATACTTTTTGAAACACAAACTTTATTTGGGAAACTAAAAAAAAATTAAAAACAAAAAATAAATACAAGACAATTTTTCAAAATAATGAAATAATTATTGTAAACGCAATGTTTTAAAAAAAAACAACAACAACATTTAAAAAGTGAATATTTTTCAAAATTACAAACTAGTTTTTACAAAACTCAAGCACTTTTTGAATTTGCAAAATAATTTTGAAACACATGAACCTTTTTTTGAATTTGTGAACAAATTAAAAAACTGTAGAGTTTTTTCAGTATGTGAACAAATTTGGAAAAAAGAACATTTTTTAAATTCTCAGATATTTTTGAATTGGGAAAAAAACTAAACATGCAGTTTTTCTTTTGCATATGTGAACAAATTTTGAAAATAGCAAGAATTGTTGAAATTCCTGGACATCTTCAAATTTGTGAGCAAAAATTGGAAACACGAACAATTTTTTGAAATTCCCAAACATTTTTTATTTTTGAAGAAAATTTAAAGATGTGAACATTTCTGCACGATCTCTCGAATCTCCTGTGCGGTACAGCGACAATTTTGAGGCAGAATCGCGTCAAATAGGGATTTCCGGGCGTCCCCGCCTCCTTTTCTGACCGTTGGTGCGTGGCCTCCCCTTCCAAATTTGCTCTTCAACGAAAGAGAAAAAAAAAAGAAGCCCGGCCCAGTAGCCCACGCAGTCGTCCGTCTTCCTCCACATCTCCGTCTCCAAGAACACGGGTGGGGAGAAAACCAATCCGCCGCCGACGCCGCCCCCTCATCCCCGTCTCTCCCAATCTTTTCTTCCCTCTCCCGCACCCCGTCGCCTCCGCCGTGGGCCGATCGAGTGTTCCAGAATTCTTCGTCCGCCGTCCGTCCCCGCACTCACGCACGCGTACACCTATCTTCCTCCTTCGCCTGGTTCGTGTACGGCTCAGAGCGGAGAAGGGGACTGATTGATGTAAGATTCGGCTTCCAATCCGTCCAGGCCGCCGGCCGGTCCACCGAGGGGAGAGTCCAAGTCGTCCAGGCGAAACCCTAGACGCCGCGGGGATGGAGCATCTCCGCCGCCTCGCCCAGTTCTTGCTCGCCTCAGCTCGCGGGGATGGAGCAGGACGGCGCCGCCCAGGCCCAGGACGACGGCGCCGCCCAGGCCCAGGACGACGGCGCCGTGGACGGCTGGGCGCACGACGGCACGGGGACCCCTCCCTACGGCACCCCGGCGGAGTGCCCCGGGGCCGTAGACCCCCCTCCTTGCCGGCGCCTCCGTGCAGCCGCTCGTGCGCGACCCTCAACTACGACTGTGCGTGCCCTTCAACCCTCTGTCTCGAATCCATGGATTGTATTGTCATTTGTTTCTGATTTGAGCGTCCGTGGATGGTGGCAGCGGTGGGGAGGAGCCCTTCGACGACCTTGACGCCTGCTCCGTCCACCACAACCACTGCTTCCGCAAGAAAGGTACTAAACCAACCGCACATCCCCCCTCAGGAATCAGACACAACCATACATGCTGCCATGAACAACCCATACATTACATTGCGTTGTTAGGACAAGCGAATTCATATGGTAGTAATGATTAATAAGATGAGCAGCCGTGGATTCAGCAAGTGGCTAGAGAATTTCAGAATCCAGACTGTTGCTGCATAGATCTACTCTGCTCCGTCATTTAGTAACTAATGGCAATGCAGTAGCTGTGTAGTTCACGGTTTATGCAGCAGCTGTTCTTCTACCAATCTGTTGCTCGATTGTGTGTGGTTGGTTAATTTACTGGGTAAACTGCACAGCTCAGTAGCATGCAATGCGCTGGGATGACCGGACAAGTCACATGTTCAGTAGCCATTCCCTGCCTGCCTGTGGCTATGCGTTCCAGCGATTTCCTTCTAAATTCCACTTGTTATGTGCAGCCGCATGGATTGGGGATATGTACTTCGGTTTGGGTTCATCAAAAGCGGCAATTTTTGCGCATTTGTGTTAACTATCGAGGATCTCAAGTTCACATGGATCACACTATGATCAAGTGCATTCTAGTGCTGTGATGATTGTGACGGAAAATGTTAGCAGCAGAAGCAATTGCTACGTAAGTGATAGCCTGTATGATGTCTCTTTTGATCTTGCTTTATTTATTTTTCAAATCATTAATATTTGCATTGCTTTTCTTCTTGCATAATTACTCTAATCTTCAGCAATTTTCCGTTATTGATAAAAATTGGTACTATATGCACTGTGATCATGAAATTGTATTGGACAGAATAGGGAAAAGGTCATTTGATTAATGGAATAGATGATGCCTTAACTCTGTTCAAGATAGGTCTCAGCTGTGATCATGAAATTGTATTGGGCAGAATAGGGAAAAGGTCATTTGATTAATGGAATAGATGATGCCTAACTCTGTTCAAGATAGTTCTCAGCTGTGATAATGAAATTGTACTGAGCAAAACAAGGAAAATGTTATTTGTTTAATGGAATAGATTATGCCCTCGTGACAGGTCTCAGCTCCAATATTAAAAATCAGTGCACCTGAACTGCGACACAATTTTTCTCATTTGGAACTGCGGTTATAAGGTATCTAATCTGAAAGCGAAATCATCAGGTATGGAAATGCTTGACCAGTTCTGTAAATTACATAGTACAACATTATCAGATTGATTTTTTTGCATTATTTCCCAGTTCTCTTGCGGTGCTATTCAACTACCTATCTTCCTGCCTACTAGATGAAAGAGGGTTTTTGTTTACTTAACATGGTTGCCTTGTTAACAAAGTCATAGTTTCTGTCAGTTATTTTTTATACACTACCTAAGGAACAACTCATCTTCCTACCTACCAGATATACTACTGCTTGATTGCATAGCTCCCTGCTTAAGAAGCTCCACCGTTCTTTTATACGATCCTAAAAAGTTTGAGTTCTAATTTTGTGGAAAGACACGCACAGTGCTGAAAAAGAAACATTAACTCTTGGGTTATCATTAAGGGAATATGCCTTATTAGTGTACTCTTATGGTGGTTATTATTGCTCAACGTTGTGAGGAAAAAGAAGAATACCACATTTTTGTCTTAGAAAAGGGTTGTGGCAAACTGTTATAAGAAATGGTGGCTCTATGCAGGATTTTGACCTCCATACGAAATCTGCAAGGGTAACAACAACAAAGGAAACTGGTGTAAGATTGAGTACTAAGGCTCGAAGATGAGCTACCATCAAGATTATGTCTCGACAATCAAGTATAGTGTGAGCAACTATTTTCCTTTTATACGTCAATTAAGTACAAAGTGATCAACATATTTGTCTTAAATATTAAGAAAACTTTTAGTAATGTCATCTGCCGTATAGACTTAACTTTGTCTCATCTAGTTAATCAGAGCACAAAGAGTGAATATCAAATTGGCTAACTTGAATTATCTGGAACTTTCACCATACCATCTGTACAGTATCCATTAAAATCTGAAATTGGATCAGTAGTGGCCTTCCCTACTGATTTTCACTTAAAAAAATCTCAAACTTAAGACTGCAATGCAATATGGGTGCATGTCATTTTTATGATGCCCGAGTAACTGATAAAAAATAAGTCATCTATAGTTCCGTTGTGAGTAAAGTAAAAAGGGTAAAGTTGTGAAGAAGAAACACAACGATCAACAGTAGTTATATCTTTAGTTTTGAATTAAACTAAAGTTGCCATGGTAGCAATATTTTAGAAAAATCCGATTTTGTAGCAGGGCACTAAGTTTGACTTAACCTGCAAAAAGTTAAATCAGATTGTAGCACGAACATAGAGGTAAATATTTTGATGGCTGATATGAATGTTTATAGAATAAGTATATTTGATAAACTTACACACTTTACTGGCCTGATTGATCTAAAAAATTATTGTTATGCATCCACATTATATTTCTATAAAGTTGGTACTATATATAAATTCGAGAGGCGATATAAACAAAGCAGTACGTAAACATGCAAAAAATGTCAGAAGAATATCATATTAGTTTCATAATCACAGTTATGCAAGAGAATACAAAAATAAAGTGGACTATTGCTTAAATCTCGAAATAACACATGATCCATATTAAGTTAATTACCAATACGGTGTCATTTACATAGTACTTAAGATAATATTCCTCCAAACCTGATGAAAGTTCTTTTACGCCTGAGATCTATGTTAAAAGGAAATACAAATTTAGTTTTTTTGCAATATAATTGGTGTTGGCTGTTATGCAGGATTTTTTTTACCGAACTCACAGAAGTAGATTGTGTATCCCATCCAACGTTCAACCTAATGGACATCGAGGGAACCACTTTGAGTACGCAATTGTTTGTGTGGAGGAAAATGCATGGTACTAAAGCTAACCTTCCTATGGTCCAGATGAAATCAAGGCAACTGGGTCTTCTATCTTCAAGCATCAATTTGTTAGTTTTTCCTGGCTTCAGTGCATCCCCTCATATTACTGTGTTTAAACTACATTGCAGTGTGCTAATTATTTTCTAAAAAAATTATAGTGTATTAATTAAGTAAAACTTATTTGAAGTAGATGTAGCACAACCTTTAGGACTTTGCACACGAACCACACCAATTTCGAGTAGTCGTAATTCTACATATCTGCTCACCAAATAAGCTGCATGATTATTATGAACGTGGTAAACTCTGAAGCTATTTTCTTTATTAGTCCGAAAAGAAACTGAACTATTTGTGTGGGGCCAGAGAAGCGTACTTCTAATAAAAACTGCAATTGATTGGGCAAGAGAAATCAACTCAATACTGCAATTTTCCATATGAAGTAGTAAGACTACCCACAGTGGGAGTAACATAGGTCGTAACATCACACATATCTTGGCAAAATAGATGATGTGGCAAGTAATTAATGAAGAAAGAGAGTCATGTGGTAACATAGCTAGTTACTAGTAGTATGAGTAACATCACACATATCAAGGCAAGATAGTCTACAACCTAATAAATGAAGTGTTGCATGACACCACATATATGTTACTCCCCACTATAGAGGTAGTAACATAGACTAGTAACATATGCATGTCACTAGTCTAAGTTCCTCCCCACTGTGGCTAGTCTAAGAAGAGGCGTACCATTGTAAATCGATGTAGGCTAAAGGCTAGCTGCATCTTTGGCATGTGATCAAACCCGGCAAGCTGCAACTATGTGGAGCATCCACACTACTGCCACCACATGCTTGCTAAAACGCTAATCTGACCTTCCCTGTCCATCGGCCACATATTCGGCGAGAATGTTTGATGGCAAGCTGGGGCAACTGTTATTGTATTGAGTATCCAGATGATAACCGTCATGAAAATCACTACATGGATCGATGTGCCCATCATGTTTGGTAGTAGATGATGCATTATTTGAGCTTGATAGAGTATGATTTTATCCCACACGGTCTTGTTTGCATCAAAAGTGTGGCCCACTTTGGGTTTGGGGAAGAATACACCAACCATCTTGGTAGTGGGCATCTCAACAATTCTATTTGGGCCTCATTCCCCTAATACGCTAGTAATTGTCTCCTTTCCCATATTTCTCTTAGTCTCACTCCCATACACTTCATAATCAGAGAGGGAATGTTAGCAGCCATGGTGGCAGTGTCCCCTCCGGCCGTTCATGCAACTTGAGAGGATGAAGCCTCTAGCGATGTCGCGTGAAAGGCATCTGCACCAGTGAGTTTGCCACCATCCTAGCCGCGACGACAATGCATCAGAACATATAATGGAGGGCAGAGCAAGACGGCCGAGGGAGATGGCTCATCAGAAGAATACACAACACGCGGATGACCAGTGTAGTAGAGAAGAGGATGAGGGGGAATTACTGGGGAAGCCTCAGGGGACGAGCCAGGTGAGGTAGTCTCAGGTAATGAACGAGGCGGGAAAGCCGCAGGTGATGATGAGCTTGATAAAGAAGCGATTAGAGGTAGAAGAAACCTCAATCCCTAGGAAGTAGCGAAGAGGACCAAGATCAGACATAAGAAACCCACTATGATGAGCCTTCACAAAGGCAATGTACTTAGAGTCATCGCAGAGATGATCGACATATAGAAGAAGAGTTTGACCACGAGTTGAAAGGTGGACAAGAAGTGTAGGATCATGAGCACTCGCCGAAAACTAGCCGCAATCACCACTGAGACAAAATGCTCAAACTAGGCACAGAGGGTTTGCTTAAGGCCATAAAAGAGCGATGAAGACGACAAACCATGCCATCAGGAAGAGAATACCTAGGTGGTGGCTATATGTAGACCTCATGCAACAGGGAGGAAGAGAAATGATATCCCACATGCCTATGCGCGCAAGAGCAACAATCTCCTCTACAATCGCCTGCTGCTATTCATGATGAACAAATGCGTCATACTAAGAAGTCGTCTCGAGAAAAGCGACGATAGAATATCCAATGACCATAATGGCCAATAGGCAGAAGCGAGCGAGCTCGGAAGCCATTAGTAGGCCGAGCTTTAGGTGGTGCATTGCCGACAAGAAAGCCCATAGTAGTCGAGGGAGACGGCTCATTAGAAGGATCCACAACACATGGACCACAAGTGTAGTGAAGAAGATGATAAAGGGGAATCATTGAGGAAACCTCATTGATGAGCGAGGTGAGGTAGCCTCAGGTAATGAACGAGGTGGGGAAGCCGCACGTGGCGACGTGTGGGGTCTATAACAGTAGTACGTGAGGATAAGCTGGGATAGGTGAGCGAGGGCAATAAATGAGTGATAAGTGTATCAGGAAAACTGAGGGAAGAAATATTCTCAATGGGGGAGGCCGAAGGAGAGGATGGACATGGATAGAAAGGACGAGACTCAATCAAAAGTCACATCAAGAAATGCCCATCCGATGACTAACAAGATCCCAACACTGATAGCGCTTATGCTCATCATTACTGTAACCTAAGAAGACACATTCAACAGATTGATCAAACAGTTTGGTGCGTGAAGAACGTAGCAAACACATCCAAACAAATGAAGTGTTTAGTAGTTAGGAGAGAATGCTCACAAAGACGCTCGAGAGGAATGTCGCCCTGTAGAGCTAAGGAAGGATGAATGTTGATGAGATAGGTGACCACGATCAACGCGCTAGCGGCCTCACGAAGGTGACGATGCTTGCGCTCAACAACCCCATTCCAAGCATGAGCATCGGGACAAGAGAACTGAGCTAGTGTGCTTTGCTCAACAAGGAATCTGGGCAGCAAATGAGAGAGATACACACAAGCAGAATCTGCACGAAAGACATGGATAATAGTGGAAAACTGGGTATGAACCAAGGAGGCAAACTTCTTATAGATAGGTAAGACCTCACTAGAAGAAGACATAAAATATATCGACTTGTGTCGAGAGAAATAGTTGTAAAGATAATATAGTGGGGATGGCCTCCTTTAGAGGCGAAGGGAGCTGGGTCCCAAACATTAGAGTGAACGAGATTGAAAGGATGCTGAAACACAGTCTCGCTATGAGGATATGGTAACTGAACGTGTTTACCCAGCTGACAAACTTGACCGTCTAAAGTTACATTGTGAGAGACAGATCATAGAAGACCACATCGTTCTAAGGATGAGAAATGATAGCCACACATGTGAGTGAGACGATGTGCCACAAAGAGTCGATAGACAAGGTAAGAGAGTCGAAGAGACTGGCGGATGTGGTAGCGGAAGGAAAGCGAAGCCTGGCAAGCTTCAGAGGTCGTGCGAGTCACAACGTCGAGGGCCAACACCAAGTAGAGCACCCATGTGCCGATCTTAAATCAGAACAAGAGTCAAAGTCAAGAATATTGGAATAATACAAATATTGTTTGGTTCAATGATACATCTGCTTGGATTCTAGGACGGAGTTAGACTTGAGATTGGGCACTTGGATTTGTGATATCTTGACATGAGCTTGAAACTGGAGAACTTTAGGGTGTAGCATGATCAACCTGAGATATATTGAATTTATATAGGTATAGTATGATTAGCATGAATGCGGTATTGGTGGACTATTGGATCATCTCGGATATTACTAGTTGGATTCTAGGTTAGAGATAACTTGAGCACTTGGATTTGTGATATTTTGACCTAAGCTTGGTAGCTTGTATGTGACCCATATGGATATGAGCATGGAGATGATACAAACGGATTGTAGTTGGTAGACTTTGATGATTTTGCTAGCCTTCCCAAATAATGTTACGAGTAGAAGATCATAGGAGGATGATTTGGATTAATTAAATAGATGACAATTTCAGTGGTATGAGCCTTGTTGGAGCTGTTGATGTTGCTTTTATTATGTGTTTGTGCTCCTTTAGATGCAGTAGTACAAGGTATGACTTATGAAGTGACATTATATTGGTGGATAAATATATCTTTATTAACCTTGAAACAGTTTGGATTTACTTGGATGATTGTGATCTTGAAAAAAATCTGGTGGATAATAAATTCTATATTTGGATCTATAGTCATCCAGTGGAGCTTGCTTTACAGTAGACTTAGATAACCATGATAATGGGCTTGGTTGGATCATATTTATGATTTGTATTAGATGCACACTTTTAGAGATTGAAACTAGAGAACTTTAGGGTGTAGTTTCATCAATCGGAGATATATTGGATTTAATATGAATATAATGTGATCAGCGTGATTGTGAAAATTGATGGAAGAAAACAAAGATATTGAAGTAATAGAAATGTTGTTTGTGTTAGGTTCAAGATATACCTGATTGGATTCTAGTTCTAGGTGGGCGCTAAACTTGAGATTAGGCACTTATATTTGTGATATTTTGGCATGAGCTTCGAAGCTGGAGAACTTTAGGGTGTAGCATGGTCAACCTGAGATATATTGGATTTATATTGGCATAGTATGATTAGCATGAATGCGGTATTGGTGGACTATTGGATGATCTTGGATATTACCAGTCGGATTCTAGGTTGGAGATAACATGAGCACCTGGATTTGTGATATTTTGACCTAAACTTAGTAGCTTGTATGCGCCCCATATGGATATGAGCATGCAGATCAATCAAATGGATTGTAGTTGGTAGTCTTTGATGATTTTGCTAGCCCTCCCAAGAATGTTACGGGTACAAGATCACCATTGGAGAATGATTTGGGTTCATTAGAATAGATGATAATTTCAGTGGTATGAGTCTTGTTGGAGTAGCTGATCTTGCTTTTATTATGTGTTTGTGCTCCTTTAGATGCAGTAGTAGGAGGGTAGTAGTTATGATGTGATATCATATTGGTGGATAAATACATCTTTAATAACCTTGGAACATTTTGGATTTACTTAGACGATTGTGATCTTGAAAACAAATTTGGTGGATAAATAATTTTTAATTGTTGGATCTATAGTAATCTAGCGGAGACTGAGGTAGTTGAAGAGGAGCGATGAGAAAGCACATGAGAAGCTTTACTCGATCGCCTGAAGATCGACATTGCCGCAACGGCTTGGCACAAAGCTCGATGCGGCTGATAGGGTTTTCACCCTCTCGCACACCTCTCATGCATTGTTCCTTCCTCGCCAATTCGGCTTGGTGTCCTTCCCTTGTTTGCGGGTTCCGTGCCATTGACTTGATCCTGCATCACACGTTCTCCCGCCGTGTGTCCTTGGCCTTGGCGGTAGGTAACGTCGTGCTCTCGTGCTGTGTCTCGTGGGTTAGCCATTGCGGTGCCGACTGCCTTTGTGGCTATGGCGGCACCCAGCAGGGGAACACAAGATGTGGGATTAAGGCATTGCACATAGCAACCTGAAGCCAGGCAAAGGATGCCGGTCGGACTGGCAGGGAACGGATTGCACATGAGGTATGGTGGAAGGGATGAAAACGTTGGTGGGAGCGTACTTGGAGCCAAGCATTGAAGGGATGGCGATTGGGGAAGGTGGAAAGATGGTTGGATCATAGTTATGATTACTACTAGATTCACACCTTTAGAGATTGAAACCGGAGAACTTTAGGTTGTAGCATGATCAATATGAGATGTATTGGATTTATATAGGTGTAGCATGATTAGCATGAGTGCGGTATTCATGGACTATTGGATGATCTTGGATATTACTAGTTGGATTTTAGGTTGGAGATAACTTGAGCACTTGGATTTGTGATATTTTGACCTAAGCTTAGTAGCTTGTATGTGCTCCATATTTATATGAGCATGGAGATGATACAAATGGATCGTAGTTGGTAGACTTTGATGATTTTGCTAGCCTTCCCCAAGAATGTTACGAGTACAAGATTATCATGGGAGGGTGATTTGGATTAATTAGAGTAGATGACAATTTCAGTGGTATGAGCCTTGTTGGAGCAGCTAATCTTACTTTTATTATGTGTTTGTGCCTTTAGATGAAGTAGTAGGAGGGGACTAGTACTTATGAAGTGATATTATATTGGTGGATAGATAGATCTTTAATAACCTTGGAATTGTTTGGATTTACTTAGATGGTGTGATCTTGAAAAAGAATCTGGTAGATAGTTGGATTCTAGGTTGGAGATAACTTGACAACTTGGATTTGTGATATTTTGACCTAATCGTAGTATGTTGTATATGCCCCATATTGATAGGAATACGAACGGATCGTAGTTGGTAGACTTTGATGGTTTTGCTAGCCCTCCCTAAGAATGTTACGAGTACAATATCATCATGGGAGAATGATTTGGATTAATTTCAGTGGTATGAGCCTTGTAGGAGGGTAGTACTTATGAAGTGATATTATATTGGTGGATAAATAGAATTTAATAACCTTGAAACAGTTTGGATTTGCTAAGATTGTGATCTTGGAAAAAATCTGGTGGATAAATAACTTCTAATTTTTGGATCTAGTCATCCGGTGGAAGCTTGCTTTATACTGGACTTAGATAACCATGATAGTGGGCTTGGTTTGGATCATAGTTATGATTTATACTAAATGCACACCTTTAGAGATTGAAACCGGAGAACTTTAGGGTCTAGTATGATCAATCGGAGATATATTGGATATATATATGTAATATTATCAACATGATTGTGAAAATTGATGGACTATTACATCATCTTGGATTGCATTAGTAGGAAGAAACAAAGATTTTCGAGTAATAGAAATGTTATTTGTCTTAGGTTCAATGATATATGCGCTTGGATTCTAGGTCGGAGTTAAACTTGAGATTGGGCACTTGTATTTATGTTATTTTGACATGGGCTTTTAACCGGAGAACTTTTGGGTGTAGCATGATCAAATTTATATAGGTATAATATGATTAGCATGAATACCTATTGATGGACTATTGGATGATCTTGGATATTACTAGTTGGATTTTAGGTTGGAGATAACATGAGCATCTGGATTTGTGATATTTTGATCTAACCTTAGTAGCTTGTATGCGCCCCATATGGGTATGAGCATCCAGAAACAAGAACCTAGGGGAAAACCGTGCTCTCACAACGATTAGGTAGATCTGGCCTTTCGTTTCATTGGCTTGATGCGCTTTTGGCCATTGGATCTCGCTTCTGGACGATCTGGGTCGCGGGATCAAAAAACGGCGCTGCAGCAATGAATAGTTATCTCGTTCCTGACACCGCATGTAATTACTGTGCCCCGCCGAGGGCATTTTCGTCATTTCACGTACACCTATATATCTCAGGAAACCTAGCCTCTTCCTCACTTGCGCCTCCTTCCCCATCCTCGCATCCCAACCCCCATCCCCTAACCCTAGCTCCTCCCGCCGTTGCCCGTCCTCCTCCCGCAGTCCATCCCGTCGCCAGGCGTGCGCTGCCGCCACCCTTCTTCCTCCCCTCCTACCATTCCCCTCCCCTAGGCCTGTCTTGATCGACCAAGCTCAGGGCACGCCGTCGGCTCCCAAGCCCTCCTGCTCCGACCGCGCATAGGGCGCGTCAATGGCCGGAGCAGAGGAGGAGATCCAGGGTTCGACTACAAACCCGTTACGGCCAGCTTCTCTTCCCCTCGTTTCTTGCTTCTTAGCTGTCAGGAGTGAGCTGCCTCTGTCGGTGCTTCTGCTGAGTCGGGTTCATGGTTTGCTTCCTGCTAGTTGGTTGACTTCGAGTGAGGGAGGAGATTTTTCTAGAGATTGTTGTCCTCATGAGACGGACGTGAGGAGGGACGCGGGGGCGACGGAAATCCGGGGCCAGGGGATCATTCCCTTGACTCGTACTGATGGCCCTTTTCTCGCAGGTACTAGAGATTGCACAACCTTGCCTTGAACGCAC
Organism: Aegilops umbellulata; assembly: GCA_032464435.1. NCBI lineage: Eukaryota > Viridiplantae > Streptophyta > Magnoliopsida > Poales > Poaceae > Aegilops > Aegilops umbellulata. Next base: position 417,816,092 of record CP136059.1, read on the forward strand.
AAGCTAGTAGGCACTCTTGTGTGGGTTGGCTCATTCCCCTGGGGGAGGGACTAGTTCCCCGTCGTCATGCGGGCACGCATGCTGCGCATTTAGGAGACTCGGTCCTCCTCTGACCTTTGGACTCTGCTCCGGCGCCATGTTGTTACTGATCTTTGTAGCGTTGCAGGTTCCGGCCGGATCTGAGAGTAAAAGTGACAGTACCACTACCACCTCTTCCATCTACATTTCCTTCTGGGAGGCGCTTCAGATCAAATCGGGCATTGAAAAGTTGCTTCAGATGCTGGTCCTGTTACTTTTGCTTCAGGGTAGGCTTGAAACTTTGGCAGAGTAGGATCGACTGTAACTCATTTTTCCTTTTGACTGTCGGCTGTAATTTTTGGTGCAGGGAGAACACATTCTTTTGTCAGAAAACCTCAGGTTTGGCACCCAAGACGGACGCCCATATAGGCCTAAAGGTAATCAGACCCGGCCGTGGGAAAATAAATATATGCATGAATGCTAAGGAATTTTGTAATCGAGTCAATTGATTTTGCCGCTCCTTTGTTGTAGCTTGAGGACTGTGCTTAACTCACTTGTATCTACTACCTCGCCTCCCCGTTGACCTGCAAGAAGGTACCCTTGCACCTCCCTCCCACTTGTCGAATCCACTTCACATCGTTACACTTCTGTTCCTTGCACTCATCCAATTATTATCATAGCCTTGTAGCAGTAGGAAACTAGGAATCTGTATGACTCGAGAATGAACTCAAGTGCAGCACTAATTGCAGGGTAATGAGATTTCTTTTAGGAATTTTACATGCAGCGGTTCAATTTCTGCATGATTAGGAGACAATTCTGATGTTTCAAACACATACATTTGATTTGAGCTTTTTTAGTTTGACATTGATCCAACTTGAGCAGGCATGCTTTACATTTCTTACATACTAATCTGATCAAATCAGATTTCTGTTGTACCTTCGGATCATTTTTATCTTAATGTTAGTTCAATACGTACCTTTTGCCCTTGCTGATCTGCTGGATAAGTTGTAGATTTTGTATGGATAAGTAGGATATATGGCTGCTAGGTGCAGGTTTGTAATTTTGTTTTAATTGTAGGGACATGTAGGTCCTTTATTTGTATTTCGGGCTCTTGTACTAATGTTCAGGGCAGTGGAAATCTTGTATAATAATCTGTACGTAGTTGAGACTAACAACAGAATGATGACATGTTTGTTTTTGGGCATAAATTTATCATGAGGTGTGGGTGGTAAAGGAATAAAGAAGGTTGATATTCTTTTAATCTTTTTAATTCAACTCTACCACAGTTATATGGAATACTCTACTTCCAAACAGTTACATGGAAATGTCCACTGTCCATACGAAATGAACTCTAACTTTCTCCAAATATTGTATATTAACCAAAGATGATTTTTATTTCATCCAAATGGTTTTATAGGTACACAACGATGATGAGGTCAGAGCCTTGTTTAAGCAAGTGCAAGAAGTCCCTGGATCTTCTATAATTATTATGAAGGTGGCATCTCAGGTGATACGTGATATACTGTTAACAGTCATTATTTTCTGTTGTATCTTTGTGTTACTCATGTTCAGTATTCAGCGAGCGCTTCTTCTGTACTGATATATAGTTCATTTATCTAAAATCTTGCCTTTCTGTTCATTCTTTGTAGAGCTGACATCTAGAGGATCAGTTGCTCTGTGACAAGCATGGCAACGTGGCATCACTGCAAAGTTGAGACTGCAGCGTTCAAAGAAGGCACCAAAAGGTTAGTTATTCTCCTGAGACATTGTGTTGTTCAATATCAGTTTTGTTGGAATTAGTCTAAGCCAAACATTTGTGTAGTGAGTATTGGTAGAAGTTCTACAGCTTCAGGGAACTAAGAGAGTGTTTGGTTGATGACCTGGGCGCTTCACGCCTGGCCTGGGCTCTCCCTGGACCCTGCCTGGTATTTGTTTGGATAGTGTCCTGAAAACTAGAACGCTTGCCTGGCCTAGGAGTCCATGCAATGTCATTAGCCTGGTCCATGTTGAAAAAATAAAAGAAAGAAAACAATTTTGGCCCGGGCATGTAATTAGCCTGACCCAGGCGTCATGTTCCATCCGCCTGGCCAGCTGCCTGACACTATAACAAGCCATGTGCAGTACGGTCCATCATTTAAAATTTCTTTAACCACTAAATGACAAAGCGACCACCCAGGTATGGAACCAAACACACATGCCCCAGGCTTGCCTCGCCAGGCAAAAAAGTCCGCTGTCCCAGGCTCGATTCAGGCAGCGCTTTCCTCCAGGCACCATGTTGTGGACTCGATCCAAACTAGCCCTAAAACTTCATTGGACGATGTAGCAATCATATACTGTTTAGCAAAGTGCAAAATGTTGCAGGAGCTATACAAAATTCTCCTGAGACATTGTCTTGTTCAATATCAGTTTTGTTGGAATTAGTCTAAGCCAAACATTTGTGTAGTGAGTATTGGTAGAAGTTCTACAGCTTCAGGGAACTAAAACTTCATTGGACGATGTAGCAATCATATACTGTTTAGCAAAGTGCAAAATGTTGCAGGAGCTATACAAAATTTAAGTCTTAGCATTTTCTTCAATGGAATCATTTATTGCTGTCAGTTATACTTATACTGTACTAAATAGTTGAATGTTGCATTTCGAATTCAAGAACAAACTTTTTCTTCCTATATTAAATATTGATATATGTGTCGGGATGCTGAGGGGATTCGGCCTCTCTCTCCCTGAGCTAGCGTGCCGCCGAACGGCAGGGGCCATTTCGACTTGGTTTCTGGCGTGCGACCGAGATCTGCTCTGCGCAGTGCTGGAAAACTAGACGGTTTCAATCGAGATCTGTTCGTTCGTTCGATAGAAGCTGATTCAGTTGAGCCCTTATATTGTTGTTGCGGTTTCCAATAATTGATGCGTAACAGTTCTGAGATACACATACTGATGCTCCTTCATGCAATCAACTAGCTAAGCTAGGTTAACATTTGGTCTTCCAAATGGATACTAGCCCCACCTACATTAGGGATTCACTTTAGCTATATCATCATTAGTAGATTCTCTGGTTAGTTTTTGCACTTCTCCATCTCAAACTTGCTAATTCCGTTTATGGCTCTCATTCTTTCTCTTTTCGTTGGGAGGTGGGTATCAATGTTAGTATTTTGTATCATTATCTTAACCTTGGTAGGCTGATGGTTGATTTTGTACTCCCTTTTGTATATAATCCCTTTTGCATTCTGAGTTTATTTTTTTCATATGTGTTCATCAAATTCGGCCTCTGGGTGGCAGGATTAGCCGATTTAAAGCATTCTCTGCGCAAACATTAGTCGCTGCTATCCAAAAACCTGTAGAACTAGCTTGCTGTATAATTATCTTAACTCACATACATAAGGGTAAGCACAAATTGAAAAGGAACCCCTAAGCTTTCTTTAGGTGTGCTCATTTTTATACATTAGTAGATAGAGTTACATAAGTTTGCCTCTACCACTACTGATATTAGCGATGAAATTTAACTGCTTTTTAGTTCTAGGTTGAAAATGATGCTGAAGTTCTAAAGATTCTGTTTGACTGGATTTTCTTCTTGATGTGCAGCTGAATTAGGGAAGGAAGCCGAAGTTACATGTACACAACCCTTATTCTGCTAACTATGGCTCTCTTTTGTTGATCGTTTGCCTTTTGGAAGCTGTTGGCCTTTGGTTACCCCAAGGGGAAATTTTCTGGCTTGCTTCATGGGCCGTAGCTCCTCCTTCCCCAACCCCACTTTGTCTCCCCTGTGATTTGCCTGTTCCTGATCTTAGTGGCTGGCATGTCTCAAATTTTTATTGTGCAGGGCTACTAACGTAAAGGAGCAAACTGGAAATTCCACCTGCATATATTAGGCAATTATTCATGTTTTTTAAACCCTTTGTGTGCATATGGTAAGCATGAACTTGTCCCTGCAGTTCATGATAAGAGTAGGACCTTAAATTCGCCAGAATGAGTTCTTATTTTGATTATCTATGAAGTCTTATTTTGATTATCTTTCACTTTACTATAAGATAATAAATCTGGGAAGCTAAAGCTTAAGAAGTGTCAAAATGAATTTGCCTCCTTTCTCACTCTATATATTGTATTCTTTGGTCATTTTATACCAAGATCTTGCCCATGTCCCTGAACTTGTTGATTTTGTAGGGTTCTTGCAGATCATGTTGGCCATTCCGGGGCATTGGAGTGGGCCAACTTCGTGACGACGGGCAAGATGGAGCTGATCGGCTGCTCGGCGGCGACCATGAGGTGAGGCGTGGTGCCAGTGGCAGCGGGTGCAGGAAGCAGCAACATTAGAGATGGGCACCGAGGTACACTGCTCACTCCCTCTGAAGGAAGAATCGATGTAGTAGCTAGCATTCATTTTTAGATGCTATGTATCTTTCTGATTGTTTGGGCAGTAGAGAGCTATTTATCTGTAAACATCTGCAGTAGAGAGCTATGTATCTGTAAACATTAAATATTGTTGCATCAAAGAGCAGTAGCACCTCCTTGTCATTGTCAATACGTGTTGATATTGTGTAGTGCATCATGATCAGCTACACTGCAAACATCTGCAAATATTACTCTTGCGTTAATCATTGTATATTTTATTCCTGTTTTAGATGTTTCTCTTCAAGAGATGCTTTCACTTTAGTCTGAGAATTTTATTCCTGTCCAATCAGTAGTATGTGTTAGAATGTGTACGAGAACAGGGAGCAAGTATGGTAGGCAGTGCCAGATTTAATTAGCAATTAGACTGAAAGACCATACTCATAGGCAATGATGCTGATGTCTCATTCATTATTTGTTACCAGATCATATCCATAAAAACGTACTACTTAATCGAGTCTTGGATGACCTGCATGTTCTACTTATAGAACCATTATTTTCTGTAACGACCTGCTTCACAATGATGTGGTCCAAATCAGATATCTTTTCTTTTGTTAGCAAGCATTCATATGAAACCCAATATTTGATAGTAGTTCCCGAGAAAGATATTGTTGCATGTACATCCACACATTATATTAATTAGTTAAGTTTATCTTTCAGTAGAAACCCTTATTTTTTCCATCTTCTAATTAATCTCCTCAGATTTCAGGTTCTGACCACGTAACAATCCAAGCTTCCTTTTTTTTTTTGAATTAAGGACTTACTCTCACCGTGGTTGATGCTTGATGTAGTGGAGGTGTATTGAGACATAGGATATGGAGTCTCAGTTCTGATATGTACATGAATCTCCTTTTATTTTGTCATGCTACTGGTAGTTCTCATAGGGTGCCTCTATTTCTTGCCTCCAGCGAGTCTGGCTTCAGACTCGCTGAAGGGGTGGGCGAACTGGGCCGGCCCACGAGCGCGGGAAGCCTAAGCCTCTTTTCACTGTTTTTTTATGTCTTCTGTTTTCTTTTTTTCTTTATTTTTGTTCTTTTATTCTAAATATATATTACCAAAAACACTCTTCAAAAAAATTTGAAAAAAAATGTTGAACAACTATATTAAAAATGTTGAAGAAGTATTTAAATAGTGTTGAATAAGTATTTCAAAAATGTTGAACAAGTATTTGAAAAAATATTGATCATGTTAAAAAAATGCTGAACAAGTATTTGAAAAATGTTGAACAAGTATTTGTGAATGTTGAACAAGTTTCTGAAAGATGTTGAACACGTATTTGAAAAAAAAGTTGTTCGTGTATATAAAAATGTTAAAAAGTATCTGAAAAATATCTGAACAAGTATTTGAAAAAATATTGATCTTGTATAAGAAAATGTTGAACTAGTATTTGGAAAGTGTTGTACAAGTATTTGAAAAAATGTTGATCATCTATTAAAACAAGTATTTATAAAAATATTAAATAAGTATTTGAAAAATTGTTGAACAAGTATTTGAAAAATGTTGAATAAGTATATTAGAATGTAGAATGAAAAACCAAAAAAATGAGAACCAAACAAGAAACAAAATAAACCAAAGGAAAAAAAATGAAAAAACTGAAGAAACAAATAAAATAACCTGGATAAGAAAAGGAAAACAAAAAAGTAAACAAAAACCCTGGAGAAAAACCAGCTTGACTCGCTTCAAGCAGGAGAAAACGGAAATAAACCGACCGTGTTGCCTAAGTAGGAGGCTCCATGCATCTACCATTCTTAAGAAGTTGCTTCCCACTACTTCTTATTCTCTTGACATGCAACCTATCTACATCATCATCAACATGCAGCCATCCACCTCAGCAAATCTGCCACCTCAGCCGTCCACTGTCCCGTGCATTAAAATTCTCCGTGCGTCTGCTTTCACCCTCCGACTCGAATTCCTGTTCTCGGGCTGGCCTATCTGAGCCAAGCATGGGGCGTTTGTGAGCTAGAGCCCGCCACAGCTTGCTGCATGGGCTGCACGACCACATATGGGCCATGAACCTGGTTGCTACTTGCACATTGCATTTACTCGCTAATAGCTAACCTTCCCCGATGATGTCGCCGTCTCTTCCGGTGCCGTAACTTCCGAATTTGAACCCACAAATGCATATGAAACGGACCGAGCCCATATGAGACCTGGGATCGAATCTCACTCCCTTAGGCCATCTTCAGCCGTTGGCCCCCCAGGAGCGTCTAAAAGCGCCGCCTGGGGTGAGCCGGCGCAAAAAATGGCCCTGGGGCGAGTCGGTCCCAGCCGTCGGCGCCCAGGGCCGCCCCCAGACGCGTATTTAAAAAAAAAACCGTTCGGCCAAGTTATGACAAAAACTAGTTAAATTTCAGCCAAACATGGCAAATTTCGGCGAATTACATTAACCTACTTTAAAAAAAAAAGAAAGGCGCTGAAGTCGTCGCCGCCATCGTCGTCGTCGTCGGCCGCCTTCTCGTCCTTGACGCGGGTGCCCCTGCTGGACCCCTGCCCGGCGTCGCCTTGGCGAACAGGCGGCGGCGCGTCCTCGTCGTCGTCGCTGTCGCACAGGACGACGACCCCGCCTTCCTTGCGGCCGCGTCGGCGCTCCTCGAAGCGGCGTAGGGCGGCGCGCTGGCGCTCCTTCTCCTTCTCCCGACGCGCCTTCTCCATCGCAATGGAGTCCTGCCGCGCCCATTCGAGGGCCGCGTCGTCGTCGTCGAGCTCCGCCTTCACCGGCGCCAGCCCCGGCTTCGTCTTCGGCTTGACGAAGCGCGGAGGAGCCGACGAGGACGAGGCGCGCCGGCCGCCCTCGTTGATGACGATGCCGGCGCTGCGAGTGCGCCGGCCGAGCGGCGTCTCCGCCGCGGGCTCGGCTTTGACGCCGAGCAGCGCCGGAGAGCCGGAGGAGTGCGAAGAAGAGCGTGATGAGGAGGAAGAAGAGGAAGCGCCGAACCTCCTTGGCGCCCATGGCCCGACGCGTCGGTGCTGCGCCTGGCCGGTCGTCCTCGCCGGGGGGTACGCCAACGGCGGGTCGTTACCGCCCTCGAGGTACGTGAGCACGCCCTCGAGCGTGCGGCCGGGGACGCCCCACCAGAGGCGGCGCCCGTCGCTGTTCTGCCGGCCGCTGACCACTGGCGCGCCGTTGGTGGACGCCAAGCGCTGCTGCTGCCGGCGCTCGAAATACGTCGCCCAGGCCGCGTGGTTGTCGGCGGCGTACTGGGGGAGGGAGAGCTGCGCGTCGGTGAGGGACGCACGCACGATGTCGACCTCCTTGGCGAAGTACTTCGGCTTCACCACGGCGTCAGGCAACGGGGGAATGGGCACTCCCCCGGCGCTGAGTCTCCACCCCGTTGGCCCGGCGCGCATGTCCGGCGGCGCCGAGATGTTCGCCTGGAACAGGAGCCAGGACTCCTGTTCGCGGAGCGAACGGCGGCCAAAGCCGTTGGCCGCTGCCTCGTCTCCGGGGAAGCGTTCTGCCATGGCGTAGAGGGGAGAGGGAGGGGTTGGACGGCGGCGAGGGAGGAGCGGGGCTGGTGGGCGGCGGCGCTCGGGCTCGGGAGAGGGGAGAGGGAGGGGCTGGACGGCGGCGAGGGAGGAGCGGGGCTGGTGTGGGCACAGGCGAGGGAGGCCGCCGGCTTTTATAGCCGGGCCACGCCCGTGTGTACGCGTGCGAGGGAGGGGAGGCGTCGGCGCGCCGTCCCGTGACGCGCCGCCCGTGAGGAATCAATGGCAAGGCTGACCGGCGGCAGCCTTGCCATTGATTCCCCGCGGGAACCGAGGCCGTTGGGGGAAGACGAGGCGCCGAGTCGCTGACGCGGCTGGCCCACGTCTTTTTCGCGCCAAAACAGCTCGCCCCGGCGCCCCCGGGCGCCACCAGCGCGCCGGGTTCGGCTTGGTCCGCCGGCGCTGTTTTCGGCCCAAGCCGGCGAAAATTGGGCTCCTGGGGGCGCGACTGGGCCGTTTTTTCGGCGCCGGCGCGAAAAAATCGCCTGAGGAGGCCTTCCTGGGGGCGCGGCTGGAGATGCCCTTAGGCAGAAAGATCGCTAAAAAAACCAGGAAAGGAAACTAACGTACGCGTATGTACGTGACTAATGGTGTCTTTAATTAATCTGGACTGCTAGCGTCCAGTTCTGCCAGTGCTAGAGGCCCAAATAACATATTTACAGAAAAGAAGGTTGGAGGCCCAACAGGTCGATCGGAAGATTGGATACGGATCGCTTGATTCCAGCGATTGCGGACGAACAGACAGCGAACTGCAGTCTAGGTCTCGTGAGCGGCGATCGGGGCGTCTTCCTGTGTGAAGCCGCAACAGCTGTGGACCGCAGTTCCGTTCGTTGTTTCAATCAGGATCGAGCCATCGAGGAACACATCCAGGGCAAACTACAGACTGTGTTTTAATAGTGCAAGGTTCTATTTTCAATTCATTTTCTTTGTATTTGGATGATCTATTAATCTAACGACCGTTACTATTAGAAACTAAATAGATTTTGTTTGATCAATGATCACTTTTATAATTTATTAGGCTATGTGTTCCTGAATCTTCATCATGTCCGCTAGAATTAGGAAGCATGAATCTGGTGCTGCAAAGCGTAAGAAGAAACAAAAACTCGAAGTTGAGGCTCAATCTTTAACGGGTTCCCTTGATAGATATTTGGTGAAAGGGCACCAACATAATTCTAAAAATTAAACTACAGATTTTAATGTTGATGATGGTCTTGATGATAATGCAACAGAGGTTGAGGCTCCTGATGCAGAAATTGATGATGACAATATTGCCAATGAAGGGGTGATGGTAATATCGCCGGTGGAGGTGATGATGTTGATACTGGCAATGAAGGTGATAATGCTATACCGGCGATGATGATAATATTGCCGATGACATCAAATGTCCTTTTCCGTTTGATATATTTGATCCAAGAAATTGGGATGCACTTGATTAAAAAAATGATATATGTTTTGGTGCAAAAAGGTCCTAAAAGAGACACGTCTATTGAACATGGTGAAAAACACATTGTCTAGAAGGTTTTCTGCATGGAGAGAAGTGTGACAGAGAATGGCTTGTATACAACAAAGATCTTGACAAAGTATTTTGTTTTTGCTGCAAATTATTAAGAAAAGGGTTTGGTGAGAGGGCAGTTAGCAAATGATGGTTTTAGTGACTAGGCTCATCTTGGTAATAGACTTAAAGAGCATGAAAGAAGCAAAGAACATGTCACAAATATGACTACATGATATGACATGCGTCTTAGGTTAGAGAAGAATCAAACAATTGACAAAATTGCTCACCGAGAACTTGAGAAGGAAAAGGAACATTGGAGAGAACTTTTTCTCAGAATCCTCTTGATTGTAAAATTTCTTGCAGAACACAATATAGCATTCCGTGGTAATAATAGCAAGTTGTACCAAGACAACAATGGCAATTTCTTAGGACTCGTTCAAATGTTGGCTGAATTTGACCCAGTTATCAAATAGCACGTTGATCGCATCACCATTGATAAAATTCGTGATCATTATCTTGGTCCTTCCATACAAAATGAGTTAATCAATTTGCTTGTTGTTGCAATCAAGTCAAAAATCATTGAGAAGGTGAAAGAAGCAAAATACTTCTCTGTTATACTTGACTGCACTCCTGATGCAAGCCACCAAGAACAAATGTCTTTGATAATTAGGTATGTTGATGCATCTTCAGGTTCTTTTTGCATTGAAGAATCCTTCTTAGGTTTTTTTGGATGTGAAAGATACCACTAGGCAAGGATTGTTTGATGTTCAGCTGAAGGAATTAAAGAGTCCTGACCTTTATGTGGACAAAGTGAGAGGACAGGGATATGATAATGGGTCAAATATGAAAGGAAAAAGTAAAGGGGTACAAAACAAAGTACTGGAAGTAAACGAAGAGCTTTTTATTCGGCTTGTGGTTGTCATAGTCTGAATTTGGCACTATGTGATATGGCAAAGTCTTGTCATAAATCAACATAATTTTTTGGAGTTATTCAACGTACTAATACAATATTTGCTAATTCTACTAAGAGATGGCAAATTCTGAAAGATAACATACGAGGATTGACTCTCAAGGCATTGTCATCTACTCGCTGGGAGAGTCGTGTTGATAGTGTTCAGGCTATAAGGTTTCAACTACCATAAATAAGGGAGGCCTTACTTCAAGTGGTTGAAAGTGATGAAGATTCATCGACACAAAGTGAAGCTCAATCATTGGCAGAAAATGAACTTGGTGGCTTTGACTTTTTAGTATCAATAATCATCTGCTATGAAATATTATTTGCTGTTAATTTGATTAGCAAAGAGTTACAGTCAAAGGATATGATTATTGATATTGCAATTGAATCCGTAGAAAGCTTGCTTTCCTTTTTCAAGAAGTATAGAGAAACTGGCTTTTCAAAAGCATTGGAAGTTGCAATTTTTTTTTTTGCAATGGAGATGGATATTCATCCAGAGTTTCACACCAAGCGTAAAATCAAAAGAAAAAAAACAATTTGATGAGGGCGAAGATGATGCATCTATTGATTCACAATCTGCATAGGAGTCATTCAGGGTCAATTATTTTATACGTGTTGTTGATCAAGCTATAACTTCAGTTACCATGAGATTTGAAAAATACGAGGGGTATGAAAAGATATTTGGTTTCTTGTTTACTTCAGATAGGCTGCGATCACTACTCCCTCCGTTCCTAAATATAAGTCTTTTTAGAGGTTTCAAATGGACTATAACATACAAATGTATATAAACATATTTTAGAGTGTAGATTCACTCATTTTGCTCCATAGTCACTTGTTGAAATCTCTAAAAAGACTTATATTTGGGAATAGAGGGAGTAGATGACAAGAGTTTGATGGCTGCTTGTGTTAATCTTGAAGATTCACTTAAGAGTGGAGAACATATGAATATTGATGGACTTGAATTGTGTTGCGAGCTAATTTTCATACAGGATTCACTTCAGAAATCTATGGGTCCTCTTGACATTCTGAATTATTTGAAGAAGCGCTCTACAATCTATCCCAATGCTATTATTGCATACAAAATTTACTTGACCATTCCTGTAACTGTTGCATCTGCGGAAAGGAGTTTTTCTAAACTCAAATTGTTGAAGTCGTACTTGCGTTCTACTATGACACAAGAAAGACTGAATGGATTGGCGGCAATAGCACTTGAAAACGATGTCTTGGAGAAGATAAAGTACGAAGATATGATCAAAGATTTTATTTCAAGAAGCACTAGACGGGTGCTCCTTTTTGGTAGGACACGAGGTCCGTTCATTGCTTTGCAATCCCTTTACCTTGTAGCATTAGTGTTGAAATATGCCTAAATAAGGTAGAAATAAAGTAGACTTGAAATTATATAATAAAGTGAGAGTATTCTTTACACACATTAATTCTTCTTTTATGTGAATTGTCAAAATTTTGGGCCACATTTTGGTTTTCGCCCGGGGCCCCGAATTTCTAGAGACGGCCCTGTGTTTATGTCTTATAAATAATGAAATGGCCTATATGTTAAGCTCTCATATTTTAATTATAGTATGTTGTCAATGATGTATGGTTCTAGAATTTGGAGATTAACATTCGGGCTTTTGGTATCTCTAATCTTTTTTCTTTCTGCTAAACTTGATGCAAACAGTTTGTCCTATGGCACTGCCACTCTGGCTTTTTGGAACAAATTTTGTCATGTGCTCGCAAAAATTATCCTATCTACTTACTATACTCAGCTTACCATGCTTTTGGTATATCTCTACTGTTTGCGCTCTACACTAAACTCCTTAGTCCTGAAAGAGTGTCGTAATTTCGTTTCGATGTACAAGCTTTATACATAATGGGTCACGACGCTTAGACGGGCAATGCGCGCCAAGGCGCGCCACTTAGTCGGTGGGGACCCCATGGTTGCCGCCAACCAGATGCCACCACCGCTGCTGACATCGTCATCGTCCCGCTGCCACAACACACGACACTATCGAACAGGTAAGTATGCGTTGATCTCACCCGATGCTTCTCTCGCCTCGCTGGTTGGTTTGGTGACCTGCTTTGACCCCTCTTCCTCAGCCTTAGGAAAAGCATGGCTGCCAACACATAATGGGCGAGGAAGAGGTGAGCCGCCGCGCCATCAAAGCTCTCACGCCAGTGCTCCCCGTCGAGCTTGCGCGTGCGCCGGATCTGGTGGCCAACACAGCTTGTCCATCCGCCGACGCCTCCAAGCAATGCCTACAACAGTAGGTGAGGCCCCCTACTCGCAGTTTTTCTTTGCATCCTTTGAAACGAATCGATAGACTACTGAACTTTATATCTTCAAAGATGTTCTTTAGGATCTCTATCAAGAAGGGGATATATCAAAGTAGTGTCATGTTCTAATTATAAAGGAATAAATGATGATAAGGAAGTTAATAACTTCGTAATTACATAGTAAGCATAGTTAGAGCATATAGGTTAGAGATGTACAAATGCTTGACTAAAGATATATATTTGTATTTGCAACAATACAATGTATCACATCACATCAGGTAAATATTTTTGTAGAATACAAGTCAAGTTTAAAATCTGACCACGACAGCTGAAAAACCAAAGTAAATGCATCATATATATTCAAAAAAAGAAAGATATTCATGGCGTTGCATAAGCATAATTCAGCCCCCCTCCTGAGCACTAGTAGTTGGCATATACATGTATTTCTTGATTCTAATAGATGCATGCCAATCATAGAAAATATAGTAAGCACCTATCCTGCAATTTAGAACTGGCGTGACGTGGCTCTTTGTTGATAACTATCATACTTGCATAGCTGGTTGATTGATTTGACTATAACCAAACTGCACCATACATGTACCAAAGTCGCATCTGTTGAGATCATGAGTAGGCATACAATTGCTCCAAATTATTATGATACTGTAGTGCTCTTTAGTCTAATAAATTATATATTGTGGTGCTCCACCTCCTTTTATCTTCTTGCCAGGACATATACTCTGCATAGGAAGTTGTGTGCTTGCTACGAGCTTCAGACTCATCGGCAGCCGCTACACCTTTTGATATACTTTTGTTATTATGATGCATCTCTTGCTTTTGGTATATTGTAGTGAACTTATTGTCGTGGACAACCATTGTATGGTATGAATTGGGTCTTTATGCCTTTGTCATCAAATGGAATCTATCAAAGGGCAGTTACTCTGCTCTTTGTTATTTTGGAATCTGACTTGCTTCTGGTATATTAAGCATCTATCCTCTGTAATGAATGTATTGTTGTCAACCTATTGACATAGGCGATTACTATTCCTTGCTTGTGTCTTTATGCTTTCTGATCAAATAGCAATCTATCATAGGAAGCTACTTTGCTATTTTTATTTTGGATCTGTCATTATGTCATTTAGAATTAGGCGTGTTGCACCTATGGGATGGACCAGACAGTGCGTCAAGATGTGTTGACAACAATTATGCTATCTATAAAGATAATCTTATGTTTGATTACTCTTGCAAAAAATTGTACTTTGTTTACATGTCCGTGTGATGTGTTGAGCCAGGCACCACCTGCCAGCACCAAACTAAGAATATGGCACCAGAACCTGGATTACTACTGACTTAGCATTACCTGCCTGATCAAAACGTTGGGACCGTCACCATCGCGCCAAGGCCCGATCCCGATCTAGTGGAGATGATACAAACGAATTCTAGTTGGTAGACTTTGATGATTTTTGCTAGCCCTCCCCAAGAATGTTACAAGTACAAGATCATCATGGGAGGATAATTTGGATTAATTAGAATAGATGACAATTTTCGGTGGTATGAGCCTTGTTGGAGCAGTTGATCTTGCTTTTATTATGTGTTTGTGCTCCTTTATATGCAATTGTAGGAGGATGGTAGTACTTATGAAGTGATATTATATAGGTGGATAAATAGATCTTTAATTAGTTTGGAACAATTTGGATTTAGTTAGGTGATTGTGATCTTGAAAAAAATTTGATGGATAAATAAATTCTTATTTTTGGATCTATAGTTATCTAGTGGAAGCTTGCTCTATATTGGACTTAGATAACCATGATAGTGGGCTTGGTTGGATCATAGTTATGGTTTGTACTAGATGCACACCTTTAGATATTGAAACTTGAGAACTTTGCCTATGCACAGGGATCTTGCTTCCACTGCCCTGCTCGTGCCATGGATGATCTGGAAGCATAGCAATGGCTGCATCTTCGAGGGGGCTTGCCCTTCTGTCACCTCATTGATCGCTACGATCTAGGCCAAGGCTGTACCTTGGGCCAGAGCCGGGGCCCTAGGCCTCCGCGTCATCCTACCACAAACCTGGGATGTTCACTAATGTTCCTATACTTGCCTTGTAACTGGTCTCCTAGGAGGATTGTACCAAACTCCTTTTCAATACAATGAAACACAAAGCTTTGGCGTTTTCTCAAAAAAAAAACCTTGAGAACTTTAACGTGTAGTATGATCAATCAGAGATATATTGGATTTATATGAGTATAATATGAATTTTGAAAATTGATGGACTATTACATCATCTTGGATTGAAATAGTTGAAAGAAAACGAAGATATTGGAGTAATAGAAATGTTGTTTGTGTTAGGTTCAATGATATATCTGCTTGGATTCTAGGTCGGAGTTAAACTTGAGATTGGGCACTTGGATTTCTGATATTTTCACATGAGCTTGAAACTGGAGAACTTCAGGGTGTAGCATGATCAACCTGAGATATATTGGATTTATATAGTATAGTATGATTAGAATGAATGTGGTATTTGTGGACTATTGGATCGTCTTGGATATTAGTTGGATTATATATAGGTTGGAGATAACTTGAGCACTTGGATTTGTGATATTTTAACCTAAGCTTAGTAGCTTGTATGTGCGCCATATGGACATGAGCATGAAGATTATACAAACGGATTGTAGTTGGTCGATTTTAATGATTTTCCTAGCCCTCCCCAAGAATGTTACGAGTACGGGATCATCATGGGAGGGTGATTTGGATAATTAGAATAGATGACAATTTCAGTGCTCTGAGCCTCGTTGGAGCAGCTGATCTTGCTTTTATTATGTGTTTGTGCTCCTATAGATGCAGTAGTAGGAGGGTATCACTTATGAAGTGATATTATATCCGTGAATAAATAGATTTTTAATAACCTTGGAACAATTTGGATATACTTATGTGATTGTGATCTTGAAAAAACTCTGGTGGATAAATACCTTCTAATTTTTGGATCTATAGTAATCCAGTGGAAACTTTGTTTATACTGGACTTAGATAATGATGAAAGTGGGTTTTGTTGGATCATAGTTATGATAGGTACTAGATGCACACCTTTAGAGATCGAAACTAGAGAACTTTAGGGTGTAGTATGATCAATCGGACATATATATATGGGAAAATTGATGGACTATTACATCATATTGGATTGAATTAGTAGGAAGAAAACAAATATATTGGGGTAATAGAAATGTTGTTTGTGTTTGGTTCAATGATATATCTGCTTGGATTCTAGGTTGGAGTTAAACCGGGCACTTGGATTTGCGATATTTTGGCATGAGCTTGAAACTGGAGAACTTTAGGGTGTAGCATGATCAACCTGAGATGTATTTGATTTATATAGGTATAGTATGATTAGCATGAATGTAGTATTGGTGGACTATCAGATGATCTTGGAAATTACTAGTTGGATTCTAGGTTGGAGATAACATGAGCACCTGGATTTGTGATATTTTGACCTAAGCTTAGTAGCCTGTATGTGCCCCATATGGATATGAGCATAGAGATGATACAAAGAAATTGTAGTTGATAGATTTTGATGATTTTGCTAGCCCTCCCCAAGAATGTTACGAGCACAAGATCATCATGGGAGGATGATTTGGATTAATTAGAATAGATGACATTTTCAGTGGTATGAGCCTTGTTGGAGCAGCTGAACATTCTTGTATTATGTGTTTGTGCTCCTTTAGATGGAGTAGTCAGAGGAGTATAGTTTCACATTTAGAGATTGAAACCAGAGAACTTTAGTGTGTAGTATGATCAATCCAAGATATATTGGATTTATACGAGTGCAATATAATCAACATGATTGTGAGAATTGATGGACTATTACATCATTTTGGATTGAATTAGTAGGAACGAAACAAAGATATTGGAGAAATAGAAATGTTGTTTGTGTTAGGTTCAATGATATATCTGCTTGAATTCTAGGTCAGAGTTAAACTTGAGATTGAGCACTTGGATTTGTGATATTTTGGCATTAACTTGAAACTCGAGAACTTTAGGGTGTAGCATGATTGACCTGAGATATATTGGATTTATATAGGTATTGTTTGATTAGCATGAATGTGGTATTGGTGGAATATTGGATCATCTTGGATATTACTAGTTGAATTCTAGGTTGGAGATAACTTGAGCACTTGGATTTGTGATATTTTGACCTAATCTTAGTAGCTTGTATGTTCCCCATATGGATATGAGCATGGAGATGATACAAATGGATCGTAGTTGGTAGAATTTGATGATTTTGCTAGCCCTCCCCCAAGAATGTTGCGAGTACAAGATCATCATGGGAGGATGATTTGGGTTAACTAGAACAGATGGAAATTTCTGTGGTATGTGTGCCTTGTTGGCAGCTGATCACGTTTGTGCTCATTTAGATGCAGTACCAGTAGGATAGTACTATGCAAAGATGAATCCAAGGGTGAATGTTTGGTCTTGCTAATTTCAATTGTTACAATTCATTAGTTTTTTTCTCAAATCTTATTGGATGAAGTTTCGTTGTTGAACTGAAGTTTTTTGGCCCCTCATGAATTTTCAGATGATCACAAATTCTCAACCCTCTTGATTTAACTTCTTCGCTTGCTCAGTACAATAATTTAGTCTCCAAAGATTCTGATTTGGATTATTATTATTATTGGTCATTTTTCTAAAACATGGGATTATATGGTTAGGGGCAGGGGTGACTTATCTTCTTGATGATCTGTGTTTGGATGATCATTACTTTCTGTATTTTTATTTCTTCCCCTCCACAACTCATCTTTAATCTCACAATTCTAATTTGCATTTATTGGTGGTTTTCTACAAATTTGGGGGTTATACGGCTTAGCAGGGGCACTTATCATCTCGCTGATCTATGTTTGGAGATCATTACTCTTTCCATTTAATTTCCTCCTCTCCATTATTTAATTTTAAAGTCCTCGACGACTCTGATTATACAGCCTAGCGGGTGGTCCTATTTTGCCTCTGCGGTTCTTTTTCAGTCCCTTGACTTTTTTGACATTATTCAATAATTAAACTCCCCAGACATTAGGTTTTCTCTATCCTTGGTCGGTAATTCTCAACTGTTGCAGAAGGTTTTCCCTATCCTCGGTTGTTAATTATCAACTATTGCAGATACCGGCTTGGATAAGTGCATTTTGGAACCAGTGTTGTAACCCGTCATCCCTACCCCAACCGAGACAAGCTTATTTACTCTTTACATCCTCTTTTGTTTGACACATGCTTTAGCTGAGCTTCACTAACTTATTGAAACGTATCTTGCGCGTTGCATGTCGTAATTGATGAATTCAAGTACAACCTGCTGCTGAGTTGCAGCTTTTCTAAATCTACTATTTTCCAATTCATTGTAACTTTGCCATCCTTTAAAATTATCTTATTGGGCCATATTTTGAATCTAGATTTATCTGCAAAGGTGCAACAATGGAGATTCAAACTAATGTAGCATCCTACAACCAAAAAAGACTACGCTTCAGTTTTAACTCTTACCACTTATTTTTATTTCATGTAGCTACTTGTTCATCTCTTTGATTCTGCCCTCCCTGTGATTGCAGATTTAATTTAATCCCAGAGCATGCTGGTAGTGAGTCGGAAATCAATTAAAATTGTTATGTTCTCGTTGTCTCTTGCTCCGTTTCTCTTGCCCAGAGATACATTTATTCATTTTCGCTGACCTGCTATGTTCTATTGTAATTCAAGTTCGAATATTTATTTTGTAGCCCTGCTTTGTGTTGTCCTAATTCAAGTTGCGCCGCCACAAAATGCTGCTAGTTTAACTGATGTAAGTGCAACAATAGGAGTAGCGCAGGCGGCCGCTGCAGCTAAGCTCACATGGAACGTATGCCCTATTGTAGCCTCACAGGTACCCACAGTTATCTCTCTCTTTTGATTTGATCCCCACAAATTCTCAGCTTTATTTCTGTGGATTCTGTTTTTATCTATGCCTGCTATGTGTTTGACAAAAATCCAAGCAGGCCGAGGCAGAGATTTTGTGCTTATGAACTGAAATTTTTTGGCTTCCCTTTTTCCCCTGCAGGTCATTATCATCTCATCTCACCACACTCATGCCACATAACCTGGCGAGCTCACTCACTCATTCTATGTACCCGTTCTGTAGCTTTATTCATTGAACTGAGAGATGATGTTTGCACTCAGTTAGATGTTGCTTGCTCGATTTTGACTACGATGGCTGCAATAATCAATCTATTCGATATGGGTCCTATAAGCTCCTTCGTTGATATTTGGTTACAGATCCTGGAGCTGTTCTTGATGTATTGAGAGACATTTGTTAGAACCCATTATCAACTTTTTTGGTTGTGGTTCATCTTTGCCATACGATGTGTTAGTAAACTGCCTGAGAATGTTAGATAATTTTATATGGATTTCGATCTTGCAGCTGCAGCCGCACGCTGTATGTGGCGGGGGGGGGGGGGGTTACTTCTGGTGCAGTAATACCATTTTGGAGTGTCTCGTGTTTGCAACTATCCTTATGTGCAGCCCCTGCTAACAAGGCATCAGAGAAAATTAAAGGGACAAATAAAGTAAGCTGAAAACAAAAATATCCACTTGGATGTGGTTTTTTGTACTGCTCTAATTTGTCCCAGCTAAATTAACTATTTCCAGGGCCGTTCTTTCATATGTAGCTCGGTTGCACAGCGCGAGGCAGCAATGGTGGCTGCGGGTCGAGAGGAGTGGAGAATAGGGTTCCTCGAGGCTCCATCCATGAATGGTGTGGGTCCAATTAATGCCTTTCGTAAATTTTAGCTCTTCCTTCATTTCTTCATCTTCAGTTGAAGAATCGCCCATCTACTGTCTTCTTGAAGGGTGGCATGTGGCAATGTTGGGGACCAGTGAGGAAGATGGCTGGTATACACTCTTTGAAATAAAGTTGAAGTAAGCCACCACTGAGCCTACTTTGCAGACCATCTTGGTGTTTCAGCAACAATAGCTGCACATGTTTGTTTTCTCTATTTCAACTTCTTTTCAACAATCAGTGACACAAAGAGATGATTTATGTCATCCTCCCCTTTGTTCAGGGTGAGGAACTTAGGAAGCAGGCCGGCACTGCAGCATACATCAAATGCAGCTTGGAGACACATCAGGTGCAATCAAGACCAGTAATTAGGATTGGTTCTCATTTGTTTGACCAAAAGTTTGCTGGTAGATCAGTTTAAGGTACTGTGAATGAACCAAAAGTTAATGTTGTTGGCCTTGCCAGAATGCCATGGTTGTCTTTCGACACTGCCTTCAAAGGTGTCCTTCAGCCTCCAAGGAGAAGGGAATTGATGGCTGCCAGGGAAAGAAACTAGGCGAAACTCTGGATGCTCGATCGAGCAAGCACCCACTTATTATCACTCTACTTCGTCGGTTGTCCAATGAAATGGTGTGAGCAGTTCCTCAAATTTGGTCCATGACATCTTGCTTGCCATGTGGTCCACTTGATACCATTGTTTCCGGTTACCTGATAAAAGTGTCGGGGTAAATGACCACGGGTAGCCTAACCGGCTCCCCCTGGCACTTCAGAAAAAATTACGAGCCGATCCGGCCTCCAAAAGATCCAAGACGTGGGGCCGCCTTCCCCCTGCCGGCTACCTCTCAAGCCGACTGTCGGAAGGCGGCCCAACCTTGACCCTCATGAAGAAAGCCGCGGGAGGGCCGGCTCCAAGAAGCCGGCCACAAGAAGGCCGACTCCAAGAAGCCGGCTCCCACAACGCGGTCAAGATCGTACCCTCAAAGTCCGCATCCACATAACGGCGATGGGACGGGGCGTGGCTACAGTGAAGCCTGCCACCCCCGAAACCCGAAGCACGCCTGGCATAGTGCGCCGTACGGGGTAGCCCTGACCCGTCCGGCGCGACACTGTTGCCATGATGACTATGGTGCCATCCACGGTAGGCTGTCAGCACGGCCCACGGGCGGTGGGCCCCTTCGGGCAGAGAGACACCCGAAGGCGGCCAGGCCTCCTCCAGTCGGTCCAAGACATGGCCGGCTTCCCTAAGCCGGCCTGCCCCCTCCCTCGAAGGAGGCGCTCCATTGAGGAGACAAGACGACATGAGGCTACAGTGATCGCCCGCCCGGCGGCGGCACTGTAGCCACGCTTACCTCGATAAAGCCCTCATCATCAGGATTGAGGCAATGGTAACCAGCCACCGACAGGGCCCTAGGCAGTAGGGCCTGCCTGTCGACCAAGATGCCAGCAGCCGGCGGGACCCATCAGTCGGCGGGCCCCAGCAGCCGGCGCAGAAGCCGGCAAGCGTAGACACTAACGGCTAGGGCCCGCGCCCAGCTGGATTACCGTTGTACCCCCGGAGGGTAGGCCTATATAAACCCCCCGGGGCACCCATGCAAAGGGTTGATATCATCTAGGTTTAGAGACTGCATAGAGAGAAGAGTAGAGCTAGCCTTGCCCTTCTTCTTCCTCTCGCCAAACAGCTCAAGGAGCATCTTGTAGCTACTTGTTCATCGAGTGATCATGCGAAGACCCCGCAGAGCAGCAGTAGGGGTGTTATCTCCACGGAGAGCCCCGAAGCTGGGTAAGATTCGCCGGCGTGCATGTCTTCGCCTCATCTCGCTTCCAGGCACCGGCGACATCTTACTGGCTCCCACACAGATAAGCCACCCGCTGGCATATGTCGCACCTACCACCGACATTTGGCGCCCACCATGGGGCCAGGTGCACCGTCGTCCGGAGACCTGTTCTGGACGGGAACCCTCTTCCTCCCCAGCGAGCGTAGCCAGCCCGGCACGCCCGATGGCGCTTGCCACGACGTGCTGCAAGGCGTCACCAACACCTGCGCAGCAGGCAACCTCGCCGATCCCCTTGGCGAGGTTCTCATCTCCGACGAGCCCGCCTCCGATGCGGGAACCGACCACCTCGTCAACCTCCTCGGCCAGCTCCATGTCTCTAGCGAGCCTGCTGTGGACCAGGAGTCCGTTGGCTCCACCGATCCAATGCCTGTCGATTCCGACACGGCCTCGCTCGACGCCTTCCCCACCAACGTCGTGATCTACGACGATCCGCTTCCCCGAGCCGATGGCTGTGACGGTGCCACTGCCGAGGTGATGGTCATCAGCCACGGCGGAGCTTCTGGCGAGAACGCCCACGACGCCCCACAAGCGATGATCCACGACTTGTCCGTCCCCCTCCCGGCCGATGCCGACGCCGAAGCACTGGAGGCTCGCCGCCTCGCCCTCCTCGCGGAGGGCCGGAAGCTAGCTTCCATAAGACGCCTCACCGAGGCCCACCAGCGCGAAGTCGACCGCGCCGCCTTTGGCACGCCACCCCCTGGCGGGACAAGCTGAGCCAGCGTCATCAGACAGCGCGGCGCTGTCATCGCCGACATGCTTGGAGTCGACCGCCCAGTCTATGCCACACTTCTCAAGTACCTGCGTGCCGCCCAAGCGGCCGTAGACGAGCTGGATGGACTGGGGGCCGAAGATCTCCCCCACATGACCAAACGCAACCAGCAGCTAATCGATGCAGCCGCGCAGCAACATGAAGCCGATGCCCACGCGGAAAGCCTCCCCCCCGCGCCGAGACCACGGCGCGACGTCCCGGACGCCGACTGCGGGTAAAACCCGCGCGCGACACGAGAGAGAGCCGGCTGTCAGCCGAAGCCGAACCCAGATCTCGATCGAGCGAGACGAAGAAGGTCGCCCTCGAGCCGTGGAGCGGCGGGGCAACCCGCCTCCGCCTCCGCCTCGTGGGGAGAGGTATCCCACCCCGCCGCCTGTCACGCATCCGACTCTCAGCGGCCGGCTAGGTCGCCGCGAAGGAGTCGGCGAGAACGACGCCCGCCATCGGATCGACCGCCTAGCACGATCCCTGGCGCTAGAAGAAGAAGACGATGTCGGCCCGCCTTGTTTCGGCCCCCGCATCCGCGACGAGCCCTTCCCCAAAGAGTTCTCGCTCCCAAGGGACACGCCCAAGTACAACGGCTCTGTGAAACCTGAAGATTGGTTGATCGACTACTCCACCGTAGTACGCATCGTGAACGACAACAGGCGCGTTGCCATGAAGTACGTGCCCCTCATGCTCCAAGGCACGGCGCGGATCTGGCTCAACAGCCTCAAGCCATACAGCGTCAATAGTTGGCTAGATTTCACAGAAGCCTTCGTCCGCAACTTCACCAGCACCTACAAGCGGGCTCCCAAGCCCAGACAGCTCTCCTTGTGCGTACAAGGCCCCGCCGAGTCCACTCGCGACTACCTCACCCGTTGGGCCGAGCTCCGCAACTCTTGCGAGGGAGTGCACGAGGTGCAAGCCATAGAGTACTTCACAGCCGAGTGTCGAGAAGGCACCCTCCTCAAGCACAAGCTCCTCCGCGACGAGCCGACTACCCTCGACGAGCTTCTGGTCATAGCGGACAAGTACGCCAACGCCGACTCCTCAATGAAGACCGAACTTCGGGTTGACGCGTCCGGGAAGGTACTCAACCCGGCGCCCAAGACGCCGGCTGGGGACTCCGACCGACGCCCGTACCAAAACGATCACAAGCGCAAGGGCCCTGTGCCACCCTCCACCAGTCGGCAGGTGGCCACGGTCGAGGGCGAGCAGCCCGAAGGTCGGCCCACACCCAAGAAGCAAAAGGGTGCTAGGCCGGCTTGGCAGCCGACCTTCTCCTACGAGCAAACCCTCGACGCCCCATGCAAGTTCCACAGCGGCGCGAAGCCGTCCAACCACACTACCCGGAAGTGCCACTGGCTCACCCGAATCTCCAAAGGCGAAGGGCTCGCGCCGCCTCCACTTGTTGGTCCGCCGCCTCCGGCTCCGCAGCAGCCAGCCGCTCGGCCAGCAGTCGGAGCGGTGCACGATGAGTTCCCCGACGAGCACGCCGCCTACGTCGTCTTTACAAGCCAGCTCGGAGATCGGCGCAGCAGGCGCCGAGAGCACCAGGAAGTCAATGCGGTCGCTGCCAATCCCTCCGAGCACATGCACTGGTCAGAGAAGCCTATCAGTTGGAGCCGAGCCGACCACCCAGAGGTGATGCCGTCTCCCGGCTCTTATGCGTTGGTTTTGGATGCCACCCTTGCAACGGACAGACGCGCCGCCCGTTTCTCCCGCGTGCTGATAGACGGCGGGAGCAGCATCAACATCCTGTACCGTGATACCCTGGAGAAGCTCAACGTCAAGACAAAGGAGCTCATGCCTACCCGGACTGTGTTCCACGGCATCGTACCCGGCCTGTCCTGCGCCCCCATTGGCAAAATCAAGATTGATGTCCTCTTTGGGGACAAGGATCATTTCCGCAGGGAGGCCATCTGGTTTGAGTGGTGGACCTTGAGAGCCCTTACCATGCACTGCTTGGCCGACCTGCCTTGGGCAAGTTCATGGCTGTTCCCCACTATGCTTACCTCAAGATGAAGATGCCGAGTACCAAGGGCATCATCACCATAGCCGGCGATTACAAGAAATCCTCTGAGTGCGCAGCAGCCAGCAGCCGGCTGGCCGAGTCCCTTGTGATTGTAGAAGAGAAGAAGATGTTGAACTGGGTCGTGGCCATGGCCGGCAAGCAGCCGGCCCTGTCCCCCGATCCCAAAGAAAGTGATGCCCAAGGTTCCTTCTAGCCGGCCAAGGAAACAAAGAAGATACCTCTTGACCCCGAGCACCCAGAAAGGTTTGCCGTCATTGGGGCAAACCTAAGCAGCAAATAGGAAGGCGAGCTCGCCGATTTCCTCTGTGAGAATCGGGACATCTTTGCATGGTCCCCCAAGGACATGCCGGGTGTTCCGAAGGATTTCGCCGAGCACAAACTACACGTCCGAGAAGGTGCAAAACCAGTCAAACAACCCCTCCGCCGACTGTCGGAGGAAAAGAGGAGGATTGTAGGAGAAGAGATAGCCCGGCTTCTAGCTGCCGGCTTCATTATGGAGGTTTTCTTTCCGGAGTGGCTTGCCAACCCGGTCCTCGTGCTGAAGAAGAACAACAAGTGGCGCATGTGTGTAGACTACACGAGCCTCAACAAGGCCTGCCCCAAAGACCCTTTCGCCCTGCCAAGGATAGATCAAGTGATAGACTCCACAGCCGGATGCGAGCTGTTGAGTTTCTTGGATGCTTACTCTGGATACCATCAGATAAAGTTGGACCCAGACGACCGCCTGAAGACCGCCTTCATCACGCCCTTCGGAGCCTTCTGCTACCTGACCATGACATTCGGCTTGAGAAATGCCGGTGCCACCTTTCAGCGTTGCATGCAGAAGTGCCTCCTCAAGCAGCTCGGCAGAAACGCCCACGTCTACGTGGATGACATTGTGGCGAAGACGGAAAAGCGCAGCACCTTGCTGGATGACCTCAAGGAAACATTCGAGAACCTGCGCCGATTCCGGATCAAGCTCAACCCCGAGAAATGCGTGTTCGGAGTGCCAGCCGACCAGCTCCTAGGCTTCCTAGTCTCCGAACGCGGCATCAAATGCAACCCAGTGAAGATCAAGGCCATTGAGAGGATGGCGATTCCCACCAAACTGCGAGACGTCCAGAAGTTCACCAGATGCTTGGCTTCCCTGAACCGCTTCATCGGCCGGCTCGGAGAGAAGGCTCTCCCCCTCTACCGCCTCATGAAGAAGACCACTCACTTCGAGTGGAACGACCAAGCCGACCAAGCTTTTCACGAGCTGAAGAAGATGCTGACCACGCCATCTATCCTGGCGGCGCCGACTGAGAAAGAGCCCATGCTCCTTTACATTGCTGCAACCAGCCGGGTGGTCAGCACCGTCATCGTAGTCCAGCGCCCAGAAGAAGGCCGAGCCCAGCCGGTCCAGAGGCCGGTGTACTATTTGAGTGAGGTGTTGTCTACCTCGAAGCAGAACTACCCGCACTACCAGAAGATGTGCTACGACGTGTACTTTGCCGCCAAGAAGCTGAAGCCCTACTTCCAAGAGCACTCCATCACGGTCGTATGCACCGTCCCGCTTGCCGAGATCATAGGCAGCCGGGATGCATCCGGCCAGGTGGCAAAATGGGCCATCGAGCTGGCCCCTTACACGATCTTCTACCAGCCCCGCACCGCCATCAAGTCCCAAGCATTGGCTGACTTCCTCGTCGACTGGGCCGAGACCCAGTACCTGCCGCCGGCTCCGGACTCCACTCACTGGCGCTTGCACTTCGACGGGTCCAAGATGCGCACCGGCTTGGGAGCCGGCGTCATCCTCACCTCTCCCAAAGGCGACAAGCTCAGATACACGCTGCAAATTCACTTTGCCACCTCCAACAACGTGGCCGAGTATGAGGCGCTCGTACACGGGCTCCGGCTTGCCAAAGAACTCGGCATACGCCGGATCCTGTGTTACGGCGACTCAGACTTGATAGTTCAGCAGTCATCCGGCGATTGGGACGCCAAGGACGCAAACATGGCGAGCTACCGCTTCCTCGTTCAGCAGATCAGCGGGTACTTTGAAGGATGCGAGTTCCTCCACGTACCACGAGCCAACAACGAGCCAGCAGATGCCCTGGCTCGAATAGGCTCCACTCGGCAGGCAATACCAACCGGCGTCTCTCTGCAATGCCTCCTCAAGCCATCTATCAAGCCGTCTCCAGAGTCCGAGTCCATCTTCGTGCCGCCTAGCCCTGATGCAGCCGGATTCGGCTTGAAGAACCAAGCAGGCGGCCCGGGGACTTCGATAGTCGGCCCGGGGACTTCGGTAGTCGGCCCGGGGACTTCAGTAGGCGCTCGGGGACTTCCGTAGTTGCACCCGACCCAGGGACTTCTGAACCCGGCTCGGGGACTGCGGTAGTTGGCCCGGGGACTGCACCAACACAACACGCGGCAACCGACTCCAACATTCCACAACCCAGCCCGCCCACCCTGGTTGCGGTAGCCATGTTGGCAATAGAAGAAGTCACAGCTCCATCATGGGCTCAGCCCATCCTCAACTTCCTGATAAACCAAGAACTGCCGACTGATGAGACAGAAGCAAGACAAGTCCAACGCCGAGCCGGAGCATACACAATCGTCAACAGAGAGCTCGTCAGGCGCAGCGTCACTGGAATCTTCCAGCGGTGTGTTGAGCAAGAGAAGGGCATAGCAATCCTCAGAGACATCCACCAAGGCGAATGCGGCCACCATGCGGCTTCAAGATCACTAGTAGCCAAGGCTTTCCGCCATGGATTCTTCTGGCCGACTGCCTTGGACGACGCCAAGGAGTTAGTCAAACATTGCAAAGGGTGCCAAGTCTTCAGCTCCAAGCAACACCTGCCGGCTTCGGCACTCAAGACCATTCCCCTCACTTGGCCCTTTGCCGTTTGGGGTCTGGACATGGTGGGCCCATTCAAGACGGCGCGCGGCGGCATGACACATCTGCTTGTTGCCGTGGACAAGTTCACCAAATGGATCGAAGCAAAGCCGATCAAGAAGCTGAATGGGCCGACTGCCGTGACATTCATCGCAGATATAACAACTCGGTACGACGTGCCGCACAGCATCATCACTGACAACATCACAAATTTTGCCAAGGGAGCATTGGCACGTTTCTGCGCGACGCAGGGCATCCGACTGGACTTAGCGTCCGTTGCCCACTCGCAGTCAAACGACCAAGTCGAGCGAGCCAATGGCCTCATCCTTTCCGGCATCAAGCCCCGACTGGTCGTGCCACTGGAGCGCTCGGCCGGCTGCTGGCTCGATGAGCTGCCGGCCGTCCTCTGGAGTATGCGCACTACCCCAAATAGGTCAACCGTCTTCACTCCTTTCTTCCTCGTGTATGGTGCCGAGGCGGTCATCCCAACCGACATCGAGTTCGACTCGCCTCGGGTGACCATGTACACGGAGGTGGAGGCCAAGGAAGCACGAGAAGATGGCGTCGACCTGCTGGAAGAAAGCCGGCTGTTAGCCCTCAGCCGGTCCGCCATCTACCAGTAGGGTCTGCGTCGCTACCACAGCCGGAAGGTCAAGCCAAGATCTTTCCAAGAGGGCGACCTTGTGCTCCGGCTGATCCAGCGAACAGCCGGCCAGCACAAGCTCTCAGCCCCTTGGGAAGGCCCCTTCGTCATCAGCAGAGCGCTAGGAAACGACTCCTACTACCTGATCGACGCACAGAAGCCGAGGGCACGAAAGAGAGATGACTCCGGCACGGAGTCGAAACAACCATGGAATGCCAACCTCCTCCGAAGATTTTACAGTTGAAATGCAGTATGTATCACGCTAACTTTTGTACTAAGTACGAGAGAATAGGCCCCCCGAGGAAAACTCGGGGACTGCCATCTTTTATCTATGAATGAAGTGTATCATGCTTATGATTTTGTCATTACATTCACTTCTTTCGTCCGGCACCGGGTTCGACTAGTCGGCCCGGGGACTGGCCGCCTTGAGATTATATTAGAAGTGCTACCCGCGGTCAGACAAGTACTGTGCCGGCACCTAAGCCCTCTCTTGCCAAAAGTCGCAGTACGAAGAATCGGCTGTCCGGCTGGCAAGAGCCAAAGGCAGGAAAGGACGCCCACACGAAAAACGGCTAGGGACTAGCGGACTAATATAACAAAAGCCGACTTTTTCCTACCGCCGACCGACTACAAGAGTAGCCGGCCCGCCGGCTTCCATTCACTTCGCCACAATCTAAGAAAGCTCGAGTACTTGCCTTCCCCAACAAGATAGCCGAGTCCTTCTTTAGCCACAGACTGTAGAGCAGCTGCCGGCTGGGAAGGCAGCAATCAGGGGAAGGCGGCAAAGGAAACAGCCTAAGGATAAAAGGCACACGAGAATGGAAGCCAAACACATGCATGATTATATTTACACAAAAGGCCTCGAAAAGGCCAACATTCAACATAGTTTGAATACACCCCCAGTGGATGGAACTGCGCAAGCTTAATAAAAATTGTTCAAAGAGTAACAAGCAGGAAAAGCAAAGTCGGCAGATCAAGCCAAGGGAGCGACTGACGTATCGGGTAGGTCGGCTGAGACGGCAGCACCGGCTGGTGAACCTCGGCATGATCACCGCCTCCCGCAGAGGGCGCGCCAGCACGCGCCTCGTTGCTGGAGGCACGGTCATGCTGAGGCTGGCTGGTTGCTTCACTGGCCGGTTCGACGTCTTCGCCTTCCTTCCCTTCCTCGTCTTCGCCTTCATTGCTGGAGGCGATCTCCTCCGCCGAGTCCTCACCCTCCGCCGGGTTCAGCCCGAACCACTCCTCCGGCTGAGCGACGCCGTTGTCATCCACCTCAGGAGCGAAGACGCTGGTGTCCGTAAACTCGGCAAGGGCCGAAGCGCGCTGGATGATAGCCGGCCGCACCTCCACCAGCTCTTCGTCGGCTTCCTCCCGCCAAGTCCTCAGCTATTTCAAGTTCAGCCCAGGGTACCAGGCTTGGACAAACTCCAACGCCCGCCTGGCACCGGATCGTGCAGCGGAGGCCTGCCTTCCAGGCCTCAAAGCGGCCGACTGCCACCTCCAGCCAGTCGGCAGTATGGCTCGGGGTGCGGGGGATCGCTTTGCCTGGCCAGAGGGCGGCCAGCACCCGCGCCCCAACGCGCTGGAGGCGGCGGAGCATGCGGTGTGCCGGCTGCAACCGGGCTTGGATCGCCAAGAGCTGCTCCTCAAGTGTCCGGTTCGCGTCCGGCGCGATCTCAACCCCCGCCTGCCAGCGTGCCTCGCGGTGGGCCTCGATGGTCTGGGTGGCAATGACGGAGTAGCCGGGGAAGTAGTCTGCAAAAAGAGCAAAGAAGCAACACAAATCAGAAGACGAACCAAAGGGCAAGGGGCGAGCAAGGAGTGAGGAAGGCGGCTTACCGTCGATCAGATCCTCGATCCGGCCGTAACCCTCGCTCAGCTCTTGCCTCGCCTCAGCCCAGCCCGCCGTTTCGGTCTCGAACTCAGCTTTGAGGGCGGCCTCGCTGTCCTGCGCCTCCTTCAGGGCCGCCTTGTGGCTCTCCTCCTGGTCGGCCAACTTCTTGGCCAGGCGGTCGCGCTCCAGGACCAGGGCGTTGAGCTCAGCCTCCTTGGCGCGAAGGCCGGTCTGGGCCCCGCCGAGCTGCTCGCTCAAGTCGGCATTAGCCCTTGCAAGCATGAAGACAAAGGAAGAAACGATAAGGAAGAAGTCGTCGGGGAAGATCCGACCCGACTGCTCAGCAGTCGGCCCGGATCTCGGGGACTACACCCAGTGGATGCGCTGACGCGCCCCCATAGGATATGAAGAAAACAGAGCACGCACTCTGGCTGTTGGTCAGATCCTCGCTCTTCTGGCGCAGCTCCTGAGCCTGGGAGTCGAAGGCGGCAACACTCCGGTTATGGTACTCCTGGAAGATCAGACAGGATGCAGGAATAAGATAATTGTCAGGACCTAGTAAGTTCCAAGCCGCCTGCTCAACAGCCGACTCGGAACTCGGGGACTACACCCAGTGGGTGCGCTGACACGCCCCCACAGAAGAAATCAAAGAAGCAAAAAAATCAAGGCCAGAAGACTCACCCGGACGACGGCCCGCGTCGCAAGGAAATCCCGGGTATATCGCTGAAGCGCGGTAGCATGAGCCTGAAGCCGGCTCCGGACCTCCTGGGCCGACGCGGTCAGCTCGACCGTCCCCCCGCTGGGCGTCCACTCGGACGTGCTGAGGCTCGCCGCCTCCAGGGCCTCCGTCGTCCGGCTGGCGCTCGCAGCTCAATCCGGCTCCGGCACGGGGGTAGTTCCCTCCGCGCGCCGGCATGGTGCCGGCTGCACCACCAGGATGGCTCCTACTGCCGGCTCGCTCCCAGCCGGCTGCTCCGGCGCCGTAGCCGGCTGACCGCTCTGGCCCGCCCCAGTCGGCGTCGTCCGTGGCACCTCCTCCAGGACAATCACATCATCCTCCCTCCGCTCCGCCTCCGACCGGCCGCGGTTGGCCTCCTCTGACGGAGGCACGGGGGCGTCGGGTGCCACGCTGCGGAGGGGAACGACGAGTTGTGGAGGCTGGTTGCGCGAGGCCTCGGTGTAACGCCCTCGATGCGGCTATATCTCCCACGTGTCGAAGCACGACTTAGAGACATAACCTCATTGAAAGCAATGTCGCAAGTGAGGTAATCTTCACACAACCCATGTAATACATAAGGGAAAGAGCTACATAGTTGGCTTACAGTCGCCACTTCACACAATACATAAATAAACATCCATCATCTAGATTACACTCAAGGTCCGACTACGGAACCAAAATGAAAGAAGACTACCCCAAATGCTACACAGATCTCTGATCGTCCCAACTGGGCTCCACTACTGATCATCAGGAAAAGACACATAGTAACGACCACGTTCCTCGTCGAACTCCCACTTGAGCTCGGCTTCGTCATCTGCACTGGCATCGTCGGCACCTGCAACTGTTTTGGTAGAATCTGTGAGTCACGGGGACTCAGCAATCTCACACCCGCGAGATCAAGACTATTTAAGCTTAAAGGTAGGATAGGGTTGTGAGGTGGAGCTGCAGCAAGCGACTAGCATATATGGTGGCTAACAACGCAAAAGAGAGCGAGAAGAGAGGCAAAGCACGGTCGTGAAGCTAGAAGTAGAACAACCTACGTCAAACATAACTCCAACACCGTGTTCACTTCCCGGACCCTGCCGAGAGGAGACCATCACGGTTACACACGCGGTTGATGTGTTTTAATTAAGGTCAACTTCGGGTTTTCTACAACCAGACATTAACAAATTCCCATCTGCCTCATAACCGCGGGCACGGCTTTCGAAAGATAATACCCTGCAGGGGTGTCCCAACTTAGCCCATTATAAGCTCTCACAGTCAACGAAGGATATTCCTTCTACCGGGAAAACCCGATCAGTCTCGGAATCCCGGACTACAAGACATTTCGACAGTAATAAAACAAGTTCAGCAAAGCCACCCGATTGTGCCGACAAATCCCGATAGGAGCTGCACATATCTCGTTCTCAGGGCACATCCGGATGAGCAGTACGTACGGCAACCGAGGATACCCCAAGTTGCCTCAGGGCGGCACCGCAAGTGGCTCTAGTTTGGACCAGCAATCGAAGGAGAACTGGCCCGGGGGGTTAAAATAAAGATGACCCTCGGGCTCGCGAAAACCCGGGGGAAAAAGGCTTAGGTGGCAAATGGTAAAACCGAAGTTGGGCCTTGCTGGAGGAGTCTTATTCAAGGCGAACTGTCAAGGGGGTCCCATAAATCACCCAACCGTGTAAGGAACGCAAAATCAAGGAACATAACACCGGTATGACGGAAACTAGGGTGGCAAGAGTGGAACAAAACACCAGGCATAAGGCCGAGCCTTCCACCCTTTACCAAGTATATAGATGCATTAATTAAATAAGATGATATTGTGATATCCCAACATAATCATGTTCCAACATGGAACAAACTTCATCTTCACCTGCAACTAGCAACGCTATAAGAGGGGCTGAGCAAAGCGGTAACATAGCCAAACAACGGTTTGCTAGGAAAGGATGGTTAGAGGTTTGACATGGCAATATGGTTGGCATGATATAGCAAATGGTAGGTATCGTAGCATAGGCATAGCAAAAGAGCGAGCATCTAGCAAGCAAAGATAGAAGTGATTTCGAGGGTATGGTCATCTTGCCTGCAAGGTTCTCAGAGTTGTCGAAGGCTTGATCCTCGTAAGCGTTCTCAACAGGTTCCTCGTTCACGTACTCGTCTCCCGGCTCTACCCTAGGCAAGAACACAAGCAAAGGAACAACTATCAACCACGATGCAATGCGCAAACAACATGATGCAAAACATGGCATTATATGCGAGATGTGGTATGCGATGCATATGCATGCTCCGGAAGGAAAAGATGAACAAGGCATAATCTTGGCAAACCAAGTATGCCACTGGAAAGGTGAGGTGATTTCGTTTGAAATCGATATAAAGATCACCGGAATCGGATGCACGGTTTGCAAATGGCAAGCAAAACAAGAATGACAAGTTCCTGCCATTAACAGCATGATGCCACTTAGCATGCAACAAGAAATTAAGCTACTGCACCCAAACATATCAGCAAAGCATATGGAAGTGATCTACTCAAGATGATTGACAAAATATGAACACTGAGCTATGGCTAAATCGCACCACAACAGGTTCAAACAAGCATGGCAAAAGAGCAAAAGATAACAGGTTCACAGACTTAGTGAAAATACTATCATGCTAGAAATTAACATCAGGATGACATGTTCAGAGCAAGGAAACAACATGCTACAGGAACATGACATAGCAAAATATGGCATGGCATGGATCCACTCAAAGTATATAACAAAAGTCCCTTACTGACCATGAGCCAAAAAGGACCATAAAACATAATAGCACCCATGTCAATTAAGCAAGTTTCGTTACAGTTTTCAGACTTAGCAGAAAACTGGACATGTCAAAAACAGATAACAAGTAGGCATGTTTACGAGCTCGATGCACTCACTACAGAGATTTTCATGATAAACTAAACATACACCCATCAAGAAGACATGGCATAGAAGCTATAAATGGCAAGATCAACATCATAGCATGTAATAATCAACTACAACAAGCTTGGCAAAATCTAATAACATGTAAACAATCTGCCAGTAATATTTTATAGCAAAAGTAGAGCTCGATTGACTCAAGCTATGTCACTCCATAATTACAAACAAAGACATGGATGGATATATAAAATCCATATGTTCAAAACACCCTTAATGATCATGCTCAAAATAAGCATGGATCTCTCTGAAACAACATGAACACATGGCATAAAAATAACAGCAGGAAATAACTTAGTGAAATTACTAAGTCTCTGAAATCAGCAACAATATGA
The DNA here is from genome assembly GCA_032464435.1 of Aegilops umbellulata. Lineage (NCBI taxonomy): Eukaryota > Viridiplantae > Streptophyta > Magnoliopsida > Poales > Poaceae > Aegilops > Aegilops umbellulata. The sequence goes on from CP136059.1 coordinate 417,849,415, forward strand.
TCCCTAGTTTGCATGCTTGTGCTAGTCACCAAAAAGATCACAAAAATACATGGCATACACCCCTGTAAAGATGGCATGGCATATTACAAAACACATGTAGGACTCAACTTCATAGGATGCACACATCAATCATGGCAAAAATGACAAAAGTGCATCTACTGAAACAGATCTGAAACTAACATCACATAGCCCTATTACAACAGCATTTCGGGCATCAAGATGAACTCAAATGAAAATGATGCAATGAGATGAAATGATGTACTCATCGAGGCGAACAATTCGACATATATCACACACGAAACAGAGCACTATGCAGCAAGTTATGATGCGATGAACATGCGCTAAAATTATACCAGGAAAAGACTTAGAGGAATCGAGGGGAGGAGAAAGTCAACCCTGGATCTGCACGTGAACCGAGGCGGGGCCGGAGTGCTCGCCGAAGAGGGGGGAGATGGCCGGAGGAGGCGGGACCGGACCGGATCTTGCCGGATCCGGCCGGATCCGGGGCCGGGCGGCGCGGGGCGAGGCGGAGGAGGCGACAGGTGGCGGCGAACGGCGGCGGCCGGCAGAGGCGGCGCGGAGCGGAGGGCGGCGGCGGCTGCGGCGGCGGCGAGCGCGACGGGCGGCGGAGGAGGCACGGCCCGGGCGGAGGCGGCGGGGCGCGGCCCGGGTCGGGGCGCGGGAGGGCCGGCCTCGGGCCAGGCGGGCCGGCGGCGCGGGCGACAGAGGCGCGCCACGTGGCGGACGCCGGTTGGTGCGGAGGCGGCGGCGCGGGCTTTGTCCGGCGCGGACGGACGCGTCCGGCGCGGAGAGGGGAATTTTTTAGGGTTTGGACTGCGGGATTGGAGGGGGGGATGCATATTTATAGGTAGGGGGAGCTAGGGAGCTCCAAATTGAGCACGGTTTTCGGCCATGCGATCGTGATCGAACGACGATAGACATGGGAGTGTCTTAGATGGGTTATTGGGCTGATTTGAAGGGGTTTTGGGATGCAACACACACGAGGCCTTCATGGTTACCCGGTTAACCGTTGGAGTATCAAGCGACCTCCGAATGACCCGAAACTTGACAGGCGGTCTACCGGTGCTATACCAAGGCCGCTTGGCGAACCTCGGTCCATTCCGATAAAGTTTAATACCCGCTCACGGAAAAAGGTAAAAGGGGACGCCGGAGGACGTAGGAGCGCCGGATTGCAAAACGGACAACGGGGAAAATGCTCGGATTCATAAGACGAACACGTATGCGAATGCGATGCACATGATGACATGATATGAAATGCATGACATGAACAAAATGCAAAATGAAGGAAAACCCAACCACGGGGGGAATATCATATCACATGGCCGGAAATGGCAAGAGTTGGAGTTACAAATATGTCAAGTCACATCCGGGGTGTTACAACACTCCACCACTACGAGAGGATCTCGTCCCGAGATCTAGGACTAAAAGAACTCCGGATATTCGGAACGGAGGTGGTCCTCGCGCTCCCAGGTGGCTTCTCGGTCTGAATGGTGAGACCACTTCACTTTCAGGAATTTGATAGACTTGTTGCGAGTCTTGCGCTCAGTTTCTTCAAGAATAGCAACGGGATGCTCATGATAAGACAAATCTTCTTGAAGATCAATCTCTTCGAAGTTGATGGTGCGCTCAGGCGTCTTGAAGCACTTGCGAAGCTGTGACACGTGGAACACATCGTGCACATTTGCAAAGTTGGGGGGAAGCTCAAGTTGATTGGCGAGATTGCCTCGTTTGCCGATGATCTTGAATGGACCGACGTATCTAGGGGCAAGTTTCCCTTTGATACCGAAGCGACGAGTGCCTTTCATTGGAGAGACGCGGAGGTAGACATGGTCTCCGATCTCGAAAGCCAAATCACGGTGTTTGCTATCATAATAGCTCTTCTGGCGCGATTGAGCGGCTTTGAGATTCTCACGAATGACTTTACACATATCTTCAGCCTCTGTGATCAAATCGTTGCCAAGAAGTTGGCGTTCGCCCGTCTCTGACCAATTGAGAGGAGTACGGCACTTTCTGTCATAGAGAATCTCGAATGGGGCTTTGCCCGAGCTCGCTTGAAAGCTGTTGTTGTAAGAGAACTCAGCATATGGAAGACAATCCTCCTAGTTCATGCCGGAAGAGATAACACAAGCCCTGAGCATATCTTCAAGAATTTGGTTGACACGCTCGACTTGTCCACTAGTTTGAGGATGGAAAGTTGTGCTGAAGCGAATATTTGAGCCCATGGCCTTCTAAAAAGAATCCCAAAACTTGGATGTAAAGATGCTGCCACGGTCTGAAGAAATCAATTGTGGAATGCCATGCAAGGAGACAATTCTGGAGGTGTAAAGCTCTGCTAGCTGCGCTGTTGTGATAGACTCTTTGATAGGAAGAAAATGAGCCACTTTAGTGAGCTTGTCGATGACGACGAAGATAGCATCATTTCCACGCTTGGACTTTGGAAAACCAGTCACGAAGTCCATTTCGATATGATCAAACTTCCATTCTGGAATAGCAAGAGGTTGGAGTAGACCAGCTGGTCGTTGGTGTTCTGCTTTCACCCTTCTGCAGACATCACATTCATTCACGAATTGAGCAATTTCTCGCTTCATTCGAGTCCACCAATATGACTGCTTGAGGTCATGGTACATCTTTGTACTTCCAGGATGAATTGACAGAAGAGAATTGTGCGCCTCGTTCATAATGACTTTACGAAGATCACCCTTAGGAACCACAATCCGGTCCTCGAAGAAAAGAGTATCTCTGTCATCAACGCGATAGCACTTGTATTTGGAAATGCCCTTGTCAATACCACGTTTCACCTTATTCACCATGGTATCCAACAGTTGTGCCTCACAAATCTGATCTTCCAAGGTAGGAGAGACTATGAGGTTGGCAAGAAAACCTTGAGGAACAACTTGGAGATTCAACTTGCGGAAAGCTTCACAAAGATCCGGTTGAAAAGGCTTGAGGATTAAGCTGTTGCATTAAGCCTTCCTGCTCAAAGCGTCTGCAATCACATTAGCCTTGCCTGGAGTATATTCAATACTCGGATTATACTCTTGAATCATTTCGACCCATCGAGTTTGCCTGAGGTTGAGGTTGGGCTGAGTGAAGATGTACTTGAGACTCTTGTGATCGGTGAATATGTCCACTTTCCTTCCCAACAAGAGATGTCTCCATGTTATTAATGCATGGACAACTGCCGCCAACTCAAGATCGTGAGTGGGGTAGTTCTTTTCGTTGGGCTTCAACTGATGAGAGGTATAGGCCACAACCTTCTTCTCTTGCATTAACACAGCACCGAGACCTTGAAGAGAAGTATCACAGAAAACTTCATAAGGCTTGGATTCGTCAGGAGGAGTCAAAACTGGAGCAGTGACGAGTTTCTCTTTGATAGTGTTGAAAGCAACGTCACACTCAGGAGACCAGACATACTTCACATGCTTCTGGAGGAGGTTGGAAAGAGGCTTTGCAATCTTTGAGAAATTCTCAACGAATCTTCGGCAATAGCTTGCAAGTCCAAGAAAACTACGAAGCTGCTTGACATTCTGAGGAGGTTCCCAATTCAAAACTGCAGACACCCTCTCGGGATTAATAGCAATGCCCTTGGCAGAGATGATATGACCAAGGTAAAGAACTTCGTCAAGCCAGAATTCACATTTGGAGAACTTCGCATAGAATTGATACTCTCTGAGCTTGTCGAGCACCAATCGCAAATGTTTGGCATGATCCTTCTTATTCTTGGAGAAGACCAATATATCATCGAGATAGACCAAGACAAATTCATTGGTGTAGGGGTTGAAGATGAAGTTCATCATTCGAGAGAAAGTTGGAGGAGCATTGACAAGGCCGAAAGACATGACAGTATATTCATAAGAACCAAAGCTTGTTCTGAATGCTGTCTTGGGAATATCTTCTTCATGAATGCGAATCTGATGATAACCCATACAAAGGTCAAGCTTGGAGAACACTTTAGCACCTTTAAGTTGCTCGAATAGCTCATTGATGTTGGGAAGTGGGTACTTGTTCTTGATTGTCTTCTTGTTCAATGGACGGTAATCGACGCAAAGTCGGTCCGTGCCATCCTTCTTCTGGACAAAAAGAACACCACAACCCCAAGAAGAAGAACTCGGTCTGATCAGACGCTCTTGTTCATCGAGTTGTTTCTTTAATTCCTTCAACTCTTTTGGCCCAAGCTTGTAAGGACGCTTGCAAACGGGTTCCGTGCCAGGCTTAGGATCAATAACGAATTCAACTGGCCGGTGAGGAGGCATACCCGGAACCTCTTCTGGAAAGACATCTTGGTACTCACAAACGACTGGAATCTGAGAGATAGCATCCAATTCGCCCTTCTCATTGAGAGAAAACAACCGAATGGTTTCATCGCGAGCGGCATACATGATCACATCGTCAGAAGAGTGAGTCAATTGAATTTCCCTGGCAGCACAATCGAGCTGAGCCTTGTGCTTAGAAAGCCAGTCCATCCCGAGAATTAGATCAATATCAGAGTCGCCAAGAACAATTGGTTTAGCCAGAAATCTATAGTCGCCCATCTTGATACCGACATTCAGAACCAAAATTCGAGAAGTCATCTGCTTACCCGGGGACACAATCTTCAACGGAATAGGAATCTTTTCTGTCACAAACTCATGCTTGGCAACAAAAGGTCTTGAAATGAAAGAATGCGATGCACCAGTATCAAATAAGACTTTTGCAGGAATATCATTAACTGAGAGACTACCCATGATCACTTCTGAAGAATCCTCTGCCTGAGCCGCGTTCATCATGTTCACTTTGGCATGCTTAGGATTATGCTTGACCACTGCATTGCTTGAAGATCTCACAGGAGGAGGAGGCGGAAGGCGCTTTTGGTTGAAGCACTTGTTCGCATAGTGACCCTTTTGCTGACATTTGTTGCAAGTCACTTCTGAGAGCGGACGATTATAAGGAGCATTTGGCCTTGGAGCTTGGTTCTGAGACTTGTTCTGATAGCCAGGGTTGGGTGGGTGGGAAGATCCACGACCACCTGAGTTCTTCTGTTGATAAGGCTGACGGAACGGAGGAGGAGGAGGCAACCAGAACTTCTGTTGCTTAGCTGCCACCAGTGAGGAAGAAGAAGACTGAACTGTGTCTCTGACTCTCTTCTTAGATGCCTCACACTTGAGCTGAGCAGCTTCTTGTTTCAGTGCCATGTTGTAGAATTCAACATACTTTAACGGCTCAAAAAGCACGAGAGCTAGTTGCAGATCTTCTCTGAGGCCACGCCTGAATTGATAGATCATACTCTTCTCATCAGGGATGTCTTGCTTCGCAAAACGAGAGAGCTTCTGGAACTGAGTGTTGTATTAATACACAGACATGTTGCCTTGCTTGAGATTGCGGAATTCCTCACGCTTAGTCTCAACAACACTTTCTGGAATGTGATGAGCTTTGAAGTCACGGCGGAAATCATCCCAGGTAATCACACGACCTCCTCTGGAATCTTTGTATTGTTGGAACCACTCAGCAGCTTGATCCTTAAGTTGAAAAGAGGCAAACTTGACAAAGTCCTCAGGTCTGACATTGCTACATTCGAAGTGCTTGTTGATGTCCACGAGCCAATCATCGGCGTATGTGGCCTCGACACAGTAGCTGAAAGTCTTTGGTTGATTTGCAAGGAACTGATTGAGGGTAGCAAAATGGGGCTGATTGTTGCCTTGGCCTTGATTTCCCTGATTACCTTGCCCTTGGTTGCGATCTTGCAAGAGCTGAATCAGAATCTGAGCGTTGGCATTGGTGGCTGTCATCAAGGCTTGCCATGCCTCCGGAGGTGGAGGTGGTGGCGGAGGGTTAGCCTGACTTCCTTCATTGCGTTCCGGATTCTGACGCGTTGGCGGAGCCATCCTGAAGAGGGTGACATCCATTAGCATCTTGAAAGACATAAATTCAAGCTGAATCAAAGGATCGAAATTGCAACATATAGTCTTCACAATAAACATTCGAACAAGAATGAACGAATGAATTCCAAAGTAAAGCATCACACTTCCATAAGCTGAGAAGCCATTTAGATAAAGGTATGGAATCACCATCTGCCTCGAAACAACTCGAATACCACAACTGAAAACAAAACAAAGGGTTGGATTGCAGAATAAGCCGGAACAAACATATGATAGACCCCATATCGTATCATGTGTCTGTTGGAAAGATATTCTAGGAGCTACTTGAATTCCCACTTATAAACTCCAGAAACTTTCTAGTTATGCAATCAGGTGTTGGGGATACAGGGGACACAAAATATATCACCCAAACTAACAATACCTAGATCCAGCTGTATCCATCCTTCAACACATAACCAAGAAACCTTCGGAAATCGTCTACCTCAACCTTCGAAAAAACATCCGTTATACGAGTTATGGCAATACTCCCGCACTCGCCTCAGTACTGGGCTATCAGGGTTATCTCACCAACAACTGTACAAAAGAGATTTTCGATGTCGGCGTACTAAACTCAGGTATTCCAGAACTGCAACGATAAAATTATGACGACAACACCTCGGAGCTCAACTCCCCGGGACACCTCCACTAAACCCCTGCTGACAGGAGGCACCAAGACAATGTTGTCATCACAAAACCATCAAAACGATTCTAAGATACCCGCGTGATCCTAATTTTTTTTTGTGAAATTTGAGAAGAGAAGAGTCAAAACTCTACGTCAGGATGCCTTACCAGAGCGATGAGGAGACTGGGAAGTAAAAAGAATTCCTAAACTCTCCAGTACATAATTTCTAAATGACTCAAAACATTTTTCTAGACACAACTCGGCCGCTAAAAACGATCAATCAGTGGGGGCTCCTAAGGTCGGGGAAGGCTCTGATTACCAACTTGTAACGCCCTCGATGCGGCTATATCTCCCACGTGTCGAAGCACGACTTAGAGACATAACCTCATTGAAAGCAATGTCGCAAGTGAGGTAATCTTCACACAACCCATGTAATACATAAGGGAAAGAGATACATAGTTGGCTTACAGTCGCCACTTCACACAATACATAAATAAACATCCATCATCCAGATTACACTCAAGGTCCGACTACGGAACCAAAATGAAAGAAGACTACCCCAAATGCTACACAGATCCCCGATCGTCCCAACTGGGCTCCACTACTGATCATCAGGAAAAGACACATAGTAACGACCACGTTCCTCGTCGAACTCCCACTTGAGCTCGGCTTCGTCATCTGCACTGGCATCGTCGGCACCTGCAACTGTTTTGGTAGAATCTGTGAGTCACGGGGACTCAGCAATCTCACACCCGCGAGATCAAGACTATTTAAGCTTAAAGGTAGGATAGGGTTGTGAGGTGGAGCTGCAGCAACCGACTAGCATATATGGTGGCTAACAACGCAAAAGAGAGCGAGAAGAGAGGCAAAGCACGGTCGTGAAGCTAGAAGTGATCAAGAAATGATCCTAGAACAACCTACGTCAAACATAACTCCAACACCGTGTTCACTTCCCGGACCCTGCCGAGAAGAGACCATCACGGTAACACACGCGGTTGATGTGTTTTAATTAAGGTCAACTTCGGGTTTTCTACAACCGGACATTAACAAATTCCCATCTGCCTCATAACCATGGGCACGGCTTTCGAAAGATAATACCCTGCAGGGGTGTCCCAACTTAGCCCATTATAAGCTCTCACGGTCAACGAAGGATATTCCTTCTACCGGGAAAACCCGATCAGTCTCGGAATCCCGGACTACAAGACATTTCGACAGTAATAAAACAAGTCCAGCAAAGCCACCCGATTGTGCCGACAAATCCCGATAGGAGCTGCACATCTCTCGTTCTCAGGGCACATCCGGATGAGCAGTACGTACGGCAACCGAGGATACCCCAAGTTGCCTCAGGGCGGACCGCAAGTGGCTCTAGTTTGGACCAGCAATCGAAGGAGAACTGGCTCGGGGGGTTAAAATAAAGATGACCCTCGAGCTCGCGAAAATCCGGGGGAAAAAGGCTTAGGTGGCAAATGGTAAAACCAAAGTTGGGCCTTGCTGGAGGAGTCTTATTCAAGGCGAACTATCAAGGGGGTCCCATAAATCACCCAACCGTGTAAGGAACGCAAAATCAAGGAACATAACACCGGTATGACGGAAACTAGGGTGGCAAGAGTGGAACAAAACACCAGGCATAAGCCCGAGCCTTCCACCCTTTACCAAGTATATAGATGCATTAATTAAATAAGATGATATTGTGATATCCCAACATAATCATGTTCTAACATGGAACAAACTTCATCTTCACCTGCAACTAGCAACGCTATAAGAGGGGCTGAGCAAAGCGGTAACATAGCCAAACAACGGTTTGCTAGGAAAGGATGCTTAGAGGTTTGACATGGCAATATGGGTGGCATGATATAGCAAATGGTAGGTATCGCAGCATAGGCATAGCAAAAGAGCGAGCATCTAGCAAGCAAAGATAGAAGTGATTTCGAGGGTATGGTCATCTTGCCTGCAAGGTTCTTAGAGTTGTCGAAGGCTTGATCCTCGTAAGCGTCCTCAACAGGTTTCTCGTTCACGTACTCGTCTCCCGGCTCTACCCAAGGCAAGAACACAAGCAAAGGAACAACTATCAACCACGATGCAATGCCCAAACAACATGATGCAAAACATGGCATTATATGCGAGATGTGGTATGCGATGCATATGCATGCTCCGGAAGGAAAAGATGAACAAGGCATAATCTTGGCAAACCAAGTATGCCACTGGAAAGGTGAGGTGATTTCGTTTGAAATCGATATAAAGATCACCGGAATCGGATGCACGGTTTGCAAATGGCAAGCAAAACAAGAATGACAAGTTCCTGCCATTAACAGCATGATGCCACTTAGCATGCAACAAGAAATTAAGCTACTGCACCCAAACATATCAGCAAAGCATATGGCAGTGATCTACTCAAGATTATTGACAAAAGATGAACACTGAGCTACGGCTAAATCACACCACAACAGGTTCAAGCAAGCATGGCAAAAGAGCAAAAGATAACAGGTTCACAGACTTGGTGAAAATACTATCATGCCAGAAATTAACATCAGGATGACATGTTCAGAGCAAGGAAACAACATGCTACAGGAACAGGACATAGCAAAATATGGCATGGCATGGATCTACTCAAAGCATAGAACAAAAGTACGTTACTGACCATGAGCCAAAAAGGACCAGAAAACATAATAGCACCCATGTCAATTAAGCAAGTTTCGTTACAGTTTTCAGACTTAGCAGAAAACTGGACATGTCAAAAACAGATAACAAGTAGGCATGTTTACGAGCTCGATGCACTCACTACAGAGATTTTCATGATAAACTAAACATACACCCATCAAGAAGACATGGCATAGAAGCTATACATGGCAAGATCAACATCATAGCATGTAATAATCAACTACAACAAGCTTGGCAAAATTGAATAACATGTAAACAATCTGCCAGTAATATTTTATAGCAAAAGTAGAGCTCGATTGACTCAAGCTATGGCACTCCATAATTACAAACAAAGACATGGATGGATATAGCAAATACATATGTTCAAAACACCCTTAATGATCATGCTCAAAATAAGCACGGATCTCTCTGAAACAACATGAACACATGGCATAAAAATAACAGCAGGAAATAACTTAGTGCATCTACTGAAACACATGTAGGACTCAACTTCATAGGATGCACACATCAATCATGGCAAAAATGACAAAAGTGCATCTACTGAAACAGATCTGAAACTAACATCACATAGCCCTCTTCCAACAGCATTTAGGGCATCAAGATGAACTCAAATGAAAATGATGCAATGATATGAAATGATGCACTCGTCGAGACGAACAATTTGAAATATTACACGCACGAAACGGAGCAGTATGCAGCAAGTTATGATGCAATGAACATGCGCTAAAATTATACCAGGAAAAGACTTAGAGGAATCGAGGGGAGGAGAAATTCAACCCTGGATCTGCACGTGAACCGAGGCGGGACCGGAGTGCTCGCCGGAAGCTCGCCGGAGAGGGGGGAGATGGCCGGAGGAGGCGGGGCGCGGCGGAGGAGGCAACGGGTGGCGGCGAACGGCGGCGGCCGGCGGAGGCGGCGCGGAGCGGAGGGCGGCGGCGGCTGCGGCGGCGGCGAGCGCGACGGGCGGCGGAGGAGGCGCGGCCCGGGCGGAGGCGGCGGGGCGCGGCCCGGGTCGGGGCGCGGGAGGGCCGGCCTCGGGCCAGGCGGGCCGGTGGCGCGGGCGACGGAGGCGCGCCATGTGGCGGACGCCGGTTGGTGCGGAGGCGGCGGCGCGGGCTTTGTCCGGCGCGGACGGACGCGTCCGGCGTGGAGAGGGGAATTTTTTAGGGTTTGGACTGCGGGATTGGAGGGGGAGATGCATATTTATAGGTAGGAGGAGCTAGGGAGCTCCAAATTGAGCACGGTTTTCGGCCACGCGATCGTGATCGAACGGCGATGGACATGGGAGTTTCTTAGATGGGTTATTGGGCTGATTTGAAGGGGTTTTGGGCTGCAACACACACGAGGCCTTCACGGTTACCCGGTTAACCGTTGGAGTACCAAACGACCTCCGGATGACCCGAAACTTGACAGGCGGTCTACCGGTGCTATACCAAGGCCGCTTGGCGAACCTCGGTCCATTCCAAGAAAGTTTAATACCCGCTCACGGAAAAAGGTAAAAGGGGACGCCGGAGGACGTAGGAGCGCCGGATTGCAAAACGGACAACGGGCAAAATGCTCGAATTCATAAGACGAACACGTATGCGAATGCGATGCACATGATGACATGATATGAAATGCATGACATGAACAAAATGCAAAATGAAGGAAAACCCAACCACGGAGGGAATATCATATCACATGGCCGGAAATGGCAAGAGTTGGAGTTACAAATATGTCAAGTTACATCCGGGGTGTTACACTCCGCCTCCCTCTCCGCGGCCGTCGCCTCCTCCTGGGCCTTGGCCGCCGCATCGGCCTGCTCCTTCGCCGCCTGGGCGGCCCTTCGCTCCGACGCCTCCCGCTCCTCCCGCGCCTCCCGCGCGTTCCGCTCCGTGGCCTCCATGAGGTCGGCGCGGGGATCCACGCGGCGGGAGCTTGAAGACCCTCCGGATGATCCGATCACGGAGCCGGCAGGACCCCGCTCGAGGGAAAGCGGCGCCCTGGCCGGTTAACCAAGAAAGAATTTAGAAGAACTCCAATTGAAGAACACGGCAAGAAAACAAGACGCTTAAACACTTACGCCGAAACCGCCTGCGGCTGCTTCACGACCTTCTGGAAGCGGGCCGCCCTCGCGGCCGCTTCATCCCGCTTGGTTGCCGCGGCGGTGGCCCTGGCCTTCTTCGGCCGGCTGTCGAAGTAGGTCGATACGGCCCGGCGCTTCGGCGCGCCGCCACGGGCGCCCGGCGCGGCAGAAGGACCCGCGCCTTGATGATCAGGCACCGGCTGGCGGTGCGGGACGACTTCGACCTCGTCGTCGTCCGCCCAGTCCTCGAGACCGGCTCCGAGCCCCGCGCCGCCTGCCTCGCCGCCTTCCCCCGCGGCGGCATCTTCCATGGCGGCCGCTCCAAGATCCGGATCATCAACGTCGTCCACCGTGCGGTCGGGGAGGAACTGGCGCTCTGCCCCTGCGGCCCCGGTCGCCGGCGGAAGAAGGGGATTCTGCAGAAGACAAGCCGGCTGATCAGAGGCAGGCTACCATGAGGCCGACTACAAAAAGAAAAAAGAAAAGGAAAAGAGAAAGACTTACCGCAGGCGGAGGGTTGGCGCGAGAGAACGGCCCCTTGCCGTATCGCCAATCCTCGGGGAGCTTGCAGTTGGCGATGTAGTTCACCATGTAAGACACCTCGGCATGGGGCATCTCCCTAGTGCTCAGCCGGCATGGGTCGAAGCGGTCGCTCATCTGGCAGATCATGTGCGTCCGGCCTTGGAGCGAGAGTACCCGGCGCTCCACGAAGGCGGCGATGAGGTCGGCTCTGACCAGGCCCTCCGACTGCGCCATCACCCGGAGTCAGGCGACGGCGGTGTTCCCGGCCTGAGACAGCGTCCTGGCCCGGAAGCTCCACGAGGGCGGCCTCGAGGCCGGCGGGCCGGCTACGTAAGCCGGTAGGTTGACAAAGTCGCTTTGCGGGGCGACGTTGTTCATGTAGAAGTAAGATTTTTGCCAAAGCTTCACCGACTGGATCAGCGGGATGGACAGGAACGGATTGTTCTCGCCCGTCCGCCTCATGGCGATGAAAGCTCCGCATGGGGCGGGCATGCCCGCGACGACGGTGCCAAGCTTGCTCTGGAAGAATTCCCCCCAAAGCTCCAGGGTGGGGAGAATGCCAAGAAAGCCCTCGCAGAGGGTGACGAAAGCCGATAGCAGCATCACCGCGTTGGGGGTGAGATGATGCGGCTGAAGGTGATAGAAGTCGAGGAAGGAGCGAAGGAACGCGCTCGCCGGGAGGCCGAAGCCGCGCAAGAAGTGCGAGCGGAAGACCACCAGCTCGCCCTCCTCCGGCGCCGGCGAGATCTCCCTCTCCGGCGCGCGCCGAACCCGCACGTAGTTCTCGCCGGCAGACGCCGCGTCCGGCGGAGGAACTCGATGTGCTCATCGAGGACGTTGGAGCCGTCCCACGAGCTCGACAACGCCATTGGGACGGTGCGGCGAGAAGAAAGGTGCAGCGACGGCGGAACGGCGCAGCGATGAGGCGCTGCGGTGGCGGAGAGAACGAGTATGGAAGAAGAGAAGGGTTGGAGCGAGGGAGAGCGTGCGAGCCCTTGCCGCTCCCTCTCCTCCCCCTACTTATAGACCCGCGCGGCGGAGCCGAGGAGGCATGGAGTGGGGGACGTGGGATTAACTGCACCCACTCCCCCACGTCCTGCTATAACTGCGCCTTGACGGCGTGGTAAAACCGTCGCGGGAAGGCAAACAACCCATCTTGGGCCACAGAAGATCTGCGCCTGGGTCGAGGTCAGGAGTGGCGGGCCCAGGCCTGCGGCGACGTCCCGTCGCGCACGCGCAATGGCAGGCCTTTTCTGCCACGTGACACGCGGGGAGGCGCGCGGTCAACGCGCGAGTTGGCCCACGTCCCCGTTGACGAGTCCACGACGCCCTCCCAAGGCGGCGCACATAAGCAGAGCCGGCTCCTAGCTGCCGGCTCCTCAAGATAGGAAGCTGACCGAGCTTCTCGTCTCCCTTGCCAACCTCGAAGCGCGACCAGCTTCGGAGACTACTGTCGGGGTAAATGACCACGGGTAGCCTAGCCAGCTCCCCCTGGCACTTCAGAAAAAATTACGAGCCGATCCGGCCTCCAAAAGATCCAAGACGTGGGGCCGCCTTCCCCCTGCCGGCTACCTCTCAAGCCGACTGTCGGAAGGCGGCCCAACCTTGACCCTCATGAAGAAAGCCGCGGGAGGGCCGGCTCCAAGAAGCCGGCCACGAGAAGGCCGACTCCAAGAAGCCGGCTCCCACAACGCGGTCAAGATCGTACCCTCGAAGTCCGCATCCACATAACGGCGATGGGACGGGGCGTGGCTACAGTGAAGCCTGCCACCCCCGAAACCCGGAGCACGCCTGGCACATTGCGCCGTACGGGGTAGCCCTGACCCGTCCGGCGTGACACTGTTGCCATGATGACTATGGCGCCATCCACGGTAGGCTGTCAGCGCGGCCCGCGGGCGGTGGGCCCCTTCGGGCAGAGAGACACCCGAAGGCGGCCAGGCCTCCTCCAGTCGGTCCAAGACATGGCCGTCTTCCCTAAGCCGGCCTGCCCCCTCCCTCGAAGGAGGCGCTCCATTGAGGAGACAAGACGACATGAGGCTACAGTGATCGCCCGCCCGGCGGCGGCACTGTAGCCACGCTTACCTCGATAAAGCCCTCATCATCAGGATTGAGGCAATGGTAACCAGCCACCGACAGGGCCCTAGGCAGTAGGGCCTGCCTGTCGACCAAGATGCCAGCAGCCGGCGGGACCTACCAGCCGGCGCAGAAGCCGGCAAGCGTAGACACTGATGGCTAGGGCCCGCGCCCAGCCGGATTACCGTTGTACCCCCGGGGGGTAGGCCTATATAAACCCCCCGGGGCACCCATGCAAAGGGTTGATCTCATCTAGGTTTAGAGACTGCATAGAGAGAAGAGTAGAGCTAGCCTTGCCATTCTTCTTCCTCTCGCCAAACAGCTCAAGGAGCATCTTGTAGCTACTTGTTCATCGAGTGATCATGCGGAGACCCCGCAGAGCAGCAGTAGGGGTGTTATCTCCACGGAGAGCCCCGAAGCTGGGTAAGATTCGCCGGCGTGCATGTCTTCGCCTCATCCCGCTTCCAGGCACCGGCGACGTCTTACTGGCTCCCACACAGATAAGCCACCCGTTGGCATATGTCGCACCTACCACCCGACAAAAAGCGTATGGAAATTAGCTTAGCAATGCTTAGCTTCAGGAGGAAAAAATATTTTTTTTGAAACAGCAAGCATCTTTTGGTGATATGTTCGCAGAGTTTGTCTGTGCAAGAATTTTCGAGAAGTATATAAGAAAAATTCCAAACTGTTTTGTCATTATTCATATCTATAAGTGTTTCAATCTTCTAATAATTTACTTCTTTTCCCACCGAGCATAAACAAACAGAAGTAGGATGTGCTATATATGCACTGTTGAGAACATGTATTATCTCATTTGTAGACTATACAGGTACACAGGTATTCTGATCGAAAACAATGTTTGGCAGTCCTGACATACATAATAGAGTAATTAACCACCCTAAAACTCAATGAGGATAAACCACCTTGTGTTTCAGTAAGGAAACTAGCTGGACTCTGAAGAATCAACAATCAAAAGCTTGGCTAATGGGGTTGCAGCCAAGCTTCCATAGAATAGGAAACTAGCTGGACTCTGAAGAATCAACAATCAAGAGTGGCAGAATGTGTATAAACAGAATTTTCTTAACATGTAAATTTGCAAGATGGCAGCTAAGAAAACATTTAAAGTACTATATAATAGGGGACGACCAATTATCCTAGAATCTATGTTGCGCTTGTTACTACTAACCAATTGTCCTGTCGTGTTGATTTAAAAAACAATCAGAAACATCATAAGATGAGATAAAATATTAGCATAACGGAGACTGGAAGACCACAATACTAGACGGATCAACAAGAAACAAACCTTGCAGGGACGTCATTTTTTTGGATCACACCCTCCCTTCATAATAGGAAATTTAGGAGGCCAAACCATCATGAAGGGTCTGACTCTATATATATTTATCCTCTTGTGTCACCTCGTAAACCTTCTTTGCCGCCTTGCGTTTAATATCAAACAGGTAGAGGACATCATTCTTCTCCAAGAAAAGAAACCCATAATGAACCCCAAGTGCATTCACCACAAGAGCAGAATCACCCACATCCTCGAACATGCTAGTTGGTATCATATGATTAGCACACATCTCACGCAAACAAATGGTATCTACAATTAACCAGTTGGGGATGAAATTCTTATCCATGGTGTAGAGCCAGATGCGAAGCTGGGATCCTTTCACATGAATGAACTAAACCCCAGGATCATTTGCAAGCGGCATGCCGGTGGTTTGAAACTTCGCCTCCTCTGGGAGGTCAACTAGCGACGCAAGATCTAGCAAGAGTAACTTATAAATGCCATTCACATGGGTCAGATTACAGATCCTTTCATCCACAATCAAACTACTCAATAGCAAACCCGCAAAAAAAAAAACTACTCAATAGCAGTCCGATTCAAAAGGTTTCAGTTACAACCGAAGAGTAGATGGCCCAGAGACCATCCTGTAGCACATACACATCCAAAATGGACTGCTGATCTTTATGCTCTATTGTCAAATAGAAGCAGGACAGGCCATCGCTGCTGTGACTGAGGAGGATCTCACGGTGGTAGCATGTGAAGCCGTTATGGATGGTGTGTGGATAGCCATATCTCTCACGGGGTACAAGGGGCAGCGTACACTTCTGGTCTGTCTGCCTGAGGAGGAGGCCATCAAAGCATTCAATATATATAGAGCATGTTGCACCCCAAACTTTCCAAATCGAACCTAGCACGGCAAACGACGTCTGCGAGCTCAGAGGGGGGGGGGGGGGGGGGAGGCAACAATACAAACCGTGGGGTGTTGACGGTAGTTTCGATGTAGAAATCGAGGATATTGGGCGGGTAGAGGTCACGGAAGCGAAAGGAGAGGTGAGGCGGAGCCAGCATTTGCGGACGAGGCTGGTGGGGAAGGCGGCACATATGAGGATCTCACCGACGAGGCTGGTGGGGAAGGCGACACATATGAGGATCTCATCGAGGAGATCGTCATCATCAAGCACTGCCGAGATGGCCGGCGCCGGCACCCCCTCTCCTCCCATCTCGAATCTAGCTTGATGTGTATTGGGAGATTGGCAATTGATTCACGGATTTTGGGTAAGAAACGCGAGGGTTTAGGGCACCTCCAGCCGTTGGCCCCCCCAGGACGCATAAAAATCGCCCCCTGGGGGCGAGCCGGCGATACACTGCGCCCAGTCGTCGCCTCCAGCTCGCCCCCAGGCGCCGAAATTGGCCCACTTTGCAGCCCAATTTCGGCGAATAAACGGCCCATATGGGCGAGAATAGGCCCATATTCGGCGTGGTTTCGCCGTGTCTCGGCGTTCAATTATCAACACAATTATTTCTTATCACATATTTCATCACAGAAAAATCAAATACTTCAACAAAATATTACAACAACAAATAGTTCAATACAAATTATATAGTTTAACAAATAAAAATTCGTATTTCATCACGCGGCGTCCCCCTTGAGCCTCCATAGGTGCTCAATCAGATCTTTCTGTAGTTGATGATGCACCTGTGGGTCTCGGATATCCTGACGCATACTGAGATAGGCAGTCCAAGTTGCCGGTAGCTGGTGATCAACTTCGGCTAGAGGACCCTGCCTGTAGTATGGTTCAGTGTCAAACACTGGGTCTTCTTGCTCGCTCTCGATGATCATGTTGTGCAAGATGACACAGCAAGTCATGATCTCCCACATTTGATCTTTCGACCAGGTCTGAGCGGGGTACCGAACAACAGCGAATCGAGATTTGAGCACACCAAATGCCTGCTCGACATCCTTTCTGCAAGCCTCCTGAATCTTCGCAAACCAGGCGTTCTTGCCTCCTGGCACAGGGTTTGAGATCGTCTTCACAAATGTCGACCATCTCGGATAGATGCCGTCAGCTAGATAGTACCCCTTGTTGTATTGGTCCCCATTGATCTCGAAGTTCACCGGAGGAGAATGGCCCTCAACGACCTTGGCAAAAACAGGAGAGCACTGCAGCACGTTGATGTCATTGTGAGTTCCTGGCATACCAAAGAAGGAGTGCCAAATCCAGAGGTCCTGTGTGGCTACCGCCTCAAGTACCACACTGCAACCGCCTTTGGCGCCTTTGTACATCCCCTGCCAACCAAATGGGCAGTTCTTCCATTTCCAATGCATGCAGTCGATACTTCCAAGCATCCCAGGAAAACCTCTTGCTGCATTCTGGGCTAGGATCCGAGCAGTGTCTTCCGCATTGGGTGTTCTCAAGTATTGTGGCCCAAACACTGCCACCACTGTCCGACAGAACTTGTAGAAACACTCTATGCTGGTGGACTCGGCCATGCGCCCATAGTCGTCGAGTGAATCACTGGGAGCTCCATATGCAAGCATCCTCATCGCTGTCGTGCACTTCTGGATGGAGGTGAATCCAAGAGCGCCAGTGCAATCCATCTTGCACTTGAAGTAGTTGTCGAACTCCCAGATGGAATTCACAATCCTGAGGAAGAGCTTTCGGCTCATCCGATAACGGCGCCGAAATGTTCTCTCGCCATGAAGTGGAGCATCGGCGAAGTAGTCGGAGTAGAGCATGCAGTAGCCTTGGAGACGATGCCGGTTCTTTGCTTTCACCCGCCCCGGCGCCGAGCCACCTCGCCGCGGCTTTTCAGTGCTCGCCAGCAGCTGGGCGAGGGCGGCGAGCACCATGAGATGCTCTTCTTCCTGGGCGTCGGCCGCGGCTTCCTCCTCCAGCAGCGCGGCGAGCTCTTCCTCCTCATCCGAGTCCATCGCCGAGATAGGCAAAACGCCGAACACCTTGCGACCGGTGGGCGTGTACCCGCCGTCAAACCGCGCCTCCGCGGCCGGAAACGGCGGCCGGAAACGCCCAACTGCTGTGGGAGGGGCTGCCGCGGCGAAGCGCTGCTATTTTCCGGCGGGGAATGGCTATCTAGCGGAGTAGGGCGGCGGCCGTCGCCGGGATATAGGTAGTGGTGGCCGAGGGCGCGGGGGTGCGTGGCGAGTCGGGGGAAGAAAACCTTGACTTTAACCCTGTCGGTGTGGGCCAGGCGTGCTTTTCCCTAGCGCCGGAGCCCTCAACGGCTCCTCAGCGCGCCGGGTTCGGCCTGTGACCGCCGGGCGAAAAAAAGACCCGAACCAGTGATTTTCGTCGTCCTGGGGGCGTGACTGGGCCGTTTTTTCGGCGCCGGCGCCGAAAAAGTGGCCTGGGGGGGCCTCTTGGGGGCGCGGCTGGAGATGCCCTTAGGGTTTTACGTTTACTTGGTTCTGTACATAGTCCGTTCAATCTTTCTTCCTACTCCAGGATTGATTTCAAATTCGTCAAAAGTGAAATTTTCACACCAATCTATTTATCGTGTCTTTCTTTTTCGTATTGGAGTTGCAGAGGCCAAGACACGCTTGGGCTTCAGATCTCGGGCACGAAGAAGGGGAGAAGGGAGTATGGAGGGATTACCTGATTCGACGGCAACATGGTTGGTTGAGATTTGCTGATAAAGTAGGCAGACGGTTCATGTACCAGTTGTTACGGCCGTCACATAAGATTGTGTTTTGCTCAAACGTGACACCATAAATGTAAGTAGAAGGTGCAGAACAATTCACGGATCAAACTGGAGCACACCAGATATTCATCCATACTTAAGCACTTCAGATACCCATCACTTTACAGAAACAAAACCATGTCATACATAGCTACCTCATCATTGCAGAGTACACACCTCCAGGGCATCTGAGTGTACACTTTACTAGAGAGCAAACACAATAAGCATCGGCGGCATGCCAGCATCCCAAACAATCAAATTTGCACACAATACAGAAACACAGAAATCATCGAATCTGGAATGCCAAATATCAATCCGGAACTGATAATTTAGACCAGCACACTAGGGCCCGCTCGGATTGAGTGTAAAATTAGTGTGCTCCCTGGCATTCAACTCAAGTTTGAGCTAAAATGCAATAAACATGTCACCTAAAAACATCATGCTAGAACTTGGGAGCACTAGTCACATACCCACATCTAGTACATAGCAGAAAGTGGCATACATATACAAGAGTTGCACTGATCTAGCAGAAGCATCATCAGTACATATAAAAGCAGGCATGTAAAGGCTAACAGCTGCATAAGTCAACATGGTAAGTTGGTATCATCTTACAACAATATGCAAAACTGGTAGTATGGGACGCTGTGGATCTGCTGGTACTATGAGTCTATGACAGACCCACATCTGCATTATCTGCTGCCTCCAGCCCTCCACTGGTTATGGCATTTGATACCATTGATTTCAGTTACCTGATAAAATATAGGTGAAATTCAAGCAATTATCTTGGTTCAGCAAACAACTTTCAGTGATATTTCTGCAGAACTTGGGAGTGCCAGAATTTCAAAAAGCATACAAGAAAAGTCTGCAGTTGTGCTGTCTTCGTTTATCAGATTTGTATATCCACTTCTAACAATCGGGTCCTATTCCCACAAAGTAGAAAAATAATTAGGTTGTGCCATGAACTCTGTCTCCTTTCTAGACAATACAGTTACACAGGCATTCAAATTCTCAAATCAAAGACAACAACTGGGATTCCTGATGTACATAGTAATAATTAACAACCCTGAAACTTGAGGAGGATAAACCACCTTGTGCTGAAGAATCAAGAATCCAACAAAAAAAAAAGATCAACTAAAGCTCAAGTTATGGGGTTGTAGCCCAGTGTTTATATAGAGTTATTAGAACATAAAAGATAGAATTTTTTAAAATGTAAATCTGCACAATAGCAGCTAACAAAAGCATAATATCAAAATATGAAATGAACATGAATTATCCTTATATCTTAGTTAACACTGCTACCATTATTACCAAAGTTTTAAATAGCGCGCTAAGACTCTTAGCGGCGGACCTCTTCTAAATGCTATAGCGTGCTATAGCGGAGCTATAGCGAGCTATTTAAAATGTTTGCTCAATTGTTTGAACAAAAGACTCTTAGCGCGGGACATTTTCTAAACGCTATAGCGTGCTATAGTGGAGCTATAGCGGGCTATTTAAAACCATGATTATTACCACACAAGGGAGCGTAAAAAAGCAAGTGCATTTCGCCACTACGGGATTGTACTCGTATGTTGATTTGCATTAGAAACTTGAACCAGAATTAGGCATATGCACATGATAAAATTCGCAAAGGAGATAAAATATCAGCATAATGGACATTGGAAAATAGATGACGGTACTAGGCAGATTGATAGGAGGCAAACCATACAGGGTAATTCTGTTGGATCTTGCATCTCCTTCATCGCAGGGAATTTAGGAGGCCAAACCATCATAAAAGGAATGACACTATTGAAACTTTTATCCTCTGGCGTCATCTTGTAAACCTTCTTTGCCGCCTTGTTCTTAATATCAAACAGGTAGAGGACATCTTCCATCTCCAAGAAAACAAACTCGGCATTGACCCCAACCGCATGCACCCTGGCAAATGCTGAGTCACTCCCATCCTTGAACATGCAAGTTGAAGTTGGTATCCTATAGTTAGCACATATCTCACGCAAACAAATGGCATGCTCAAGGAACCAGTTGGAGACGCCATTGATATCCATCATGTGGAGCCAGACGCAAAGCTGAGACCCTTTTACATGGATCAGATGAAGTCGAGAATCATCCGTGAGCGACAGCTCAAAACTCGTGGGCTTAACCTCTTCTGGGAAATTCACTAATGACAAAGAACCGGACACAAGATCTAGCAGGATCAACTTATGACTGTTGTTCACAAAGGCCACATTGTAGATTTTAGTGTCACCAATCAAAGTAGAAGGCAACAGGAGTACAATTCTAGGGATTTCAGTTACAGAGGAAGAGTAGATGGTCCAGATACCTTCTTGTAATGCGTACACATCCACAACTGTCTGCTGCTCTCTATGCATTATTGCCAGACAGAAGTAGGACAGACACTGGCCGCCGCTCCCACTGACGAGGATCTCACGATCGTGGTATGTGAAGCCGTCGTGATGGATGCTGGTGTTGGGGACTGTTGGGAGGATGGCCGTGTCCCTCGCAGGGTAGAGGGGACAACGCACCCTTGTTGGGTTCATGGTGCGGTTCGGGTACATCTCGAAGGTTGAGAGGAGAAGGAGGCCGTTCCAGCAATCCAGGTCGAACCTGTCGGGGCCCAAGGAGTCCAGATCGAAGCTACCGCGGCGGACGACGTCGGCGAGCTCAGGGGGCTGGGGCAGCGCCACGAACCGAGGGGGGTGGGTGCCTGTGGTGACGACGTAGAAGCCGAGAAGGCTGGGCGGGTGGAGGTCGCGGAAGCGGCGGAGGAAGGCGGGCGCGGCGGCGTGGAGGAGCCAGCGCTTGCAGACGAGCGCGGCGCGGACGAGGCTGGTGGGGAAGGCGAGGCGAAGGAGGATCTCACCGAGGAGGTCGTCGTCGTCGAGCACGGCCGAGATGGCCGCTGCGGCGGCCGCCGGCGCTCTCTTCCCTTCCATCTCCGCTCTCGATCTGGTTTGGAGATAAAGAATTTGAGAGGAGCACAATTTGGGGTTAGTAAAAACTGGAGTTCAGGGGTCAATTGGGCCGGCCCGTTGGCACACTAGACACGTCGGCCAATTGACAGTTTTGCTTGCTGGGCTTTTTTATCTATTGATTGGTATTAAGCCATATATAAAAAATCAAGATTAAAATAAAAAAATAAACGAGTCATGTCCTGCTGGCCCGCGTGCTCAGCGTAGCTGCCCAAACACGACCCAAGGTGTGCTGCATGCCTGGCACGACTCGATTAGACCATGCCGGGCCTGGCCCGTCACGTACCGTGCCAGCATGCTTGCGGGTCGGCATGCCAGGCCCGGCCCGTTTGGCCAGCTTTGTCTTGGAGGCTTGGGGCACCTACAGCGAGACCCCTCCAACCAGGCAGATCCTATTTGACGCCCAGAAGCGTCAAAAGGACGAGCCTTCACTGAAGCAAGTCGCCACTTGGGCCGGCCCACGTATAGATTTGGTTCGCTACTGTTTGCTGGTTTCTTGTGTCTTTTATTGGTTTTTTTCTGTGGTTTTTTGCTTCCAGTTTTTCATCATTTTGTCGGTTTTCAATTATTTTGTTTTGGTTTTCTTATTTTTCTATTTTGGTTCCTTTCTCTTATGTTTCCTTTTTCATTTATGTTTCTGTTCTTCTTCTCATTATTGAGCATTATATAAAACAGTTTTGCTAAAACATATCTAGATATGCTATAAGTATTGCATATTTAAGTCATATGTCATTGATCTTACACGAAGATTCATGTGGGTATTTTTTCACCCGTGTGTTACAAAAATGTTCATCGTATTAAAAAAATGTTCATCATATATTATGAAATAGTTCACCTTGCACTATAAAAATGTTCATCGTGTATTACAAAAACGTTCATCATATATTATAAATTGTTCAACGTATATTAGGAAATGTTCATTGTGTATTTAAATTTTGCTCATCATATATTAAGAAATTGTTCAACATATACTATAAAATGTCCATTTTAGTATTTTAAATTTGTTTAGTAATTTTTTTTACAAAAATTTCACTGTATTTTAAAATTTGTTCAACGTATATTATAAAAATGTTGAACGTTAATTAAAAAGAAGGATTTTCCGCTGTACTTTCTACTTTAAGTTTGGCGCTGCATGTATAATGTTTGAGGTGGCTAGCTTAGCCAGCCTCACTAGAATCATATTCTCACTCTCGGTATGAACATTTGGGCTGTCCAACACATCCCAAATACAGACCATATGTCGGTGAATATGGGTTGGTCTGAATGCAGTCGCCACGTCACACCGGTCCAGTCCCACCCCACATATACCCTACCCTAGACCAAACTTTAGACTAGTGCTTCAGTTATATCTTTTTGAGCACGGTGTGCTTTAGTATTTTTGAAGAAATGCTCTCTTGCTTCACTTACATTTGTTTGAGAGTTAGTAATTTCTTTAAAGAAATTCTCTCTTGCTTCACTTAAATTAATTTGAGAGAAAGAAAAAAAATTATGCTCATGATTTTCACTTATATTTATTTGAGCTTATCAAAAGCAACATATGACAATTAGTTTCAAAGTGATAGATATCCGAGAAGGATATAATAAAAACTTTCATGAAGATCATTGGACAAAATAAACTTGATTCTTAGTAATGGTTTTGAGATATGATGATTGAGGGAGTCCTGGATTAGGGGGTATCCGGACAGCCGGACTATATCCTTTGGCCGGACTGCTAGACTATGAAGATACAAGATTGAAGACTTCGTCTCGTGTCCGGATGAGACTCTCCTTGGCGTGGAAGGCAAGCTTGGTGATACGGATATGTAGATCTCCTCCCATTGTAACCGACTCTGTGTAACCCTAGCCCCCTCCGGTGTCTATATAAACCGGAGGGTTTAGTCCGTAGGACAAGAACAATCATACCATAGGCTAGCTTCTAGGGTTTAGCCTCTACGATCTCGTGGTAGATCAACTCTTGTACTACTCATATCATCAAGATCAATCAAGCAGGAAGTAGGGTATTACCTCCATAGAGAGGGCCCGAACCTGGGTAAACATCGTGTCCCCTACCTCCTATTACCATCCGCCTTAGACGCACAGTTCGGGACCCCCTACCCGAGATCCGCCGGTTTTGACACCAACAATGATGTTATATGTGAGTTATGTTGATGCGTAATTACGCTTTAGTAAGAATATTGGTGTTAAGGTTTGTGATTCCCTATGCAAGCACGAAAGTCAATAATTATGCAATGAAATTATATCCTACTTATGGTGCATTATTCGGTCTTAATTATGCTTAATGCTCGCTTATGAGATTATTCATTTCTTGGTTGGTCGCTTCTCAATCTTTTGCTAGCCTTCATTTTGCACTAAGTATGATCTCTACTTATGCATCCAAAAACCTTTAAACCAGGTTTGCCAGATGAGTCTACTATATCTACCTATATGTGGTATTCTTTTGCTGTTCTAAGCAAATTTGTATGTGTCATCTCTAATTTTCAAAATAAACTTCTCCTTTGTGTGTTCGTTCCGCTCGCGAAGCGGGGGGTGGCTAATTTTTTCCATGCTAGATGTGTTATTCTCACGATGAGTGTTTTTTCACTTGTCATTGCACAAGAGTAAGGCAAAGGTATTAGGGATGCCTAGTCCTGAAATGAAAAATGAATTTACTTTATGTTGTCAAATAATAAATTCCTTGGAAAGTGTTGGTATGGAGGGCAACCGTGGATACGGCTAGCCATGGAAAGTGAAAGTATGGTTGAAAAAGAAATAAACTTTATTTTCTATTTGGGAACCGCCTATGATATATCTAGCATGAAAAGTGTTGGGAACTCTAAGTCGTTTTCGTTGGTGGGAAGGATACACCTCCCAGAATGTTTTTATCTCTAAATTTTTCGCTTTGAGCTCTAGCACCTCTACAAATCCCTACTTCCCTGCGAAGGGTCTTTCTTTACTTTATGCAATCTTTATTTTGAATTTGAGTCTTCATCTTCTCTTATAAAAGCACCAACTAGAAGGCAATATGATCGTACTTGAGTATTGGGTGTAGTTAATATGCGAGTGTGTTTCATGAATGGATCAATGATTGAGCATGATGGGCTAGGGATAGCTTATTTTAGCATTGATATTTTGAAAGACATGGTTGCTTGTTGATATGCTTGAGTATTTAAATTATCATGTCAAAACTAGACTATTGCTTTGAACAATATAAAAGTCCAAATGTCCATGCTATAAAGAAAAGAATATGATATGACATGTTAGGCAGCATTCCACATCAAAAATTCTATTTTTATCACTTACCTACTCGAGCACGAGTAGGAATTAAGCTTAGGGATGCTGATACGTCTCCAACGTATCTATAATTTTGAATTGTTCCATGCTGTTATATTATCAATCTTGGATGTTTTATAATCATTTTATAGTTATTTTTATATCATTTTTTGGTACTAACCTATTGACATAGTGCCAAGTGCCAGTTGCTGTTTTCTGCATGTTTTTTACATCGCAGAAAATCAATACCAAACGGAGTCCAAATGCAAGGAAACTTTACGGAGATTTTTTTATGGACCAGAAGACACCTAATGGGCCAAGGCTGTGCCTGGGGGGGTACTCCGAGGAGAGCACAACCCACCAGGGCGCACCAGGAGGCCCAGGCGCGCCCTGGTCGGTTGTGCCCACCTCGGGTGCCCCTCGGACCGCCTCTTTGCTCTATAAATACCCCAATATTCCAGAAACCCTAGGGGTGTCGACGAAATCAATTCCAGCCGCCGCAGAGTCTACAACCACTAGATCCAATCTAGACACCATCACGGATGGGGTTCACCACCTCCATTGGTGCTTCTCCGATGATGCACGAGTTGTTCTTTTGTAGACCTTCGGGGTCCGTAGTTAGTAGCTAGATGGCTTCCTCTTTCTCGCTGAATTCTCAATAAAATGGTCTCTTGAAGATCCATATGATGTAACTCTTTTTGCGGTGTGTTTGCAGGGATTAGATGAACTTTGAGTTTATGATCAGATCTATTTTTTTATATCCATGAAAGTATTTGAGTTTTTTGATCTCTTTTATGCGTGATTGATTATAGACTCGTATTTCTTCTCCGACATTTGGGTTTTGTTTGGCCAACTTGATCTATTTATCTTGCAATGGGAAGAGGTGCTTTGTAGTGGGTTTGATCTTACGGTGCTTGATCCTAGTGACAGAAGGGGAACCGACACGTATGTATCGTTGCTACTAAGGATAAAACGATGGGGTCTATCTCTACATAGATAGATCTTGTCTACATCATGTCATCGTTCTTATTGCATTACTCCGTTTCTCCATGAACTTAATAAACTAGATGCATGCTGGATAGCGGTCGACGTGTGGAGTAATAGTAGTAGATGCAGGCACGAGTCGGTCTACTAATCTTGGACATGATGCCTATGTAATGATCATTTCCTGGATATCGTCATGATTATTTGAAGTTCTATCAATTGCCCAACAGTAATTTGTTCACCCACCGTTTGCTATTTTTCTCGAGAGAAGCCACTAGTGAAACCTACTGCCCCCGTATCTCTTTCTCATATATTTGCCTTTGCGATCTACTTTTTTTGCATTTATTCTCAGATCTATTAAATATAAAATACAAAAATACCTTGCTGCGTTTTATTATTATTTATTTTATTTGGCGGTCGATCTATCAATCTACTACAATTTTATCTCACGTCCGTTTGCCATCTTGGGCGCCGTTACCCGGAAGGTATTGACAACCCCTTTAACACGTCGGGTTGCGAAGATTTGTTATCTATGTGCAGGGGTTGTTTACGTTGTGTTGCTTGTTTCTCCTACTGGTTCGATAACCTTGGTTTCATATCTAAGGGAAATATCTACCGCCACTGTGCTGCATAATCCCTTCCTCTTTGGAGAAATACCGACGTAGCTTCGAGCCGCATCAAGCCCCAGCGCTTGGTCGCCGGCGCGTGCCTTCGAGCGCGCATGCCACCCCGCCTGAGAGCCGGCTGGCCCTCTGCTTGTTGGGCCAGGCCCCTGCTAATTAGTGGGGGGCTAATCCCATTTTAGTACCTAACTACCCAGCTAACCCCCACTTACATGTGCCCCCCAGCTAAATAATCCCCTTTAGTTAAAATAACCCCAGAGCCAATGGCATGTGGGACCCCATGCACTATTCAAATGGATAAGGCTAATGAGTCAGTAGTTGACTCAACACACTCTGGCCCCACATGTCATACACATGCATACTTTGCTGGGTACACTTTTGTGTACCAATAGCAATTTATATGTTTATTAATTCGGATTAAAGTAAATTCAGAAAATCCAGAAAAATGTTTAAAAGTTTGCAAAATCATATAAAATAATCTATAACTCGGATGAAAATAATTTATATACGGAAGTTGATCAGAAAAATATGACAAACCCGTTTATGCCCTGCACATACCTGTCACACCCCTCCAACACTGCAAACATGTAACCTTCTCCTCCGGTTCGTCTCTTCGATAATTGCCTAAACCCGGGAAAATATTTCCAGATATTTTCTGGCTCCGTGTGTAACGCGTAGCACTGCATTAGGTCACCGCTAACACCGCATATTGACATGTCATGCTTTGTGATGCATTTGTTTGCTTTCTATTTACTGTTTCTCCCCCTCTTCTCTCCGATAGACCCCGAGACCCATGTCGTTGCCCCTGTGATCGACTACGTCAACGATGACCCCTCCTTCTCGGCAGAGCTTCCAGGCAAGCAAAACCCCCTTGATCATTCCTATATCGCCCATTCTTTCTCTATCATGCTTGCGTTAGATTTTGCTACTCTTGTTCGGCAGCTCCTATCCCGATGCATAGCCTACTTTTGTAACCTACTATTATTACTTTACCTAATATCCTAAATGCTTAGTATAGGATGGTTAGTGATCCATCAGTGGCTCCTCACCCTTGTCCTTTTTGCCCCGCTTGGTTACCGATGCCTCGATCAAGGTGATCGATGTGCTAAGACCAACACATCATCGCACACCCCCTTAGTTGTCGGACTCTGCAGAGCTACTATCGAGTGTCGAGGGAGATACCTCCTACCTCACTCCTAATGATATCTCTGATAAACGTTTATTATTCATGCCCTAGAGGTAATAACAAAGTTGTTATTTATATTTCCTTATATCATGATAAATGTTTATTATTGATGCTAGAATTGTATTAACCCGAAACTTAGTACATGTGTGAATACATAGACAAACAGAATGTCACTAGTATGCCTCTACTTGACTAGCTCGTTGAATCAAAGATGGTTATGTTTCCTAACCATAGACATGAGTTGTAATTTGATTAACGGGATCACATCATTAGAGAATGATGTGATTGACTTGACCCAATCCGTTAGCTTAGCATTTGATCGTTCAGTATATTGCTATTGCTTTCTTCATGACTTATACATGTTCCTATGACTATGATATTATGCAACTCCCGAATACCGAAGGAACACTTTGTGTGCTACCAAACGTCACAACATAACTGGGTGATTATAAAGATGCTCTACAGGTGTCTCCGATGGTACTTGTTGAGTTGGCATAGATCAAGATTAGGATTTGCCACTCCGATTGTCGGAGATGTATCTTTGGGCCCTCTCAGTAATACACATCACTATAATCCTTGCAAGCAATGTAACTAATGAGTTAGTTGTGGGATGATGCATTACGGAACGAGTAAAGAGACTTGCCGGTAACGAGATTGAACTAGGTATTGAGATACCGACGACCGAATCTCGGGCAAGTAACACACCGTTGACAAAGGGAACAACGTATGTTGTTATGCGGTTTGACCGATAAAGATATTCGTAGAATATGTAGGAACCAATATGAGCATCTAGGTTCCGCTATTGGTTATTGACCGTAGATGAGTCTCGGTCATGTCTACATAGTTCTCGAACCCGTAGGGTCCGCACGCTTAACGTTCGGTGATGATCAGTATTATGAATTTATGTGTTTTGATGTACCGAAGATAGTTTGGAGTCCCGAATGTGATCACGGACATGACGATGAGTCTTGAAATGGTTGAGACATAAAGATTGATATATTGGACGACTATATTCGGACACCGGATGAGTTCCGGGGGTCACCGGATATTTATCGGAGTGCCGGGGGGTTATCGGAACCCCCGAGGGATATAATGGGCCAACATGGGCCTTGTGGGAAAGAGAGGAGAGGGCCTAGGGCTGCCCCCCCCTGGTAGTCCGAATTGGACAAGGAGGGGGGCGGCGCCCCCTCTTTCCTCCCTCTCTCCCTCTCATTCCTTCCCCCTTCCTCCTTCCTAGTTGGACTAGGAAAGGGGAGTCCTACTCCCACTAGGAGGAGGACTCCCACCTCTCCTTGGCGCGCCCAAGGCCGGCCGGCCTCCCCCTTGCTCCTTTATACTCCCTCCGTTCCAGAATATAAGGTGTATTGGTTTCCGTGCAAGTCAACCATTTGAAAGTTTGACCAAGATTATAGAACAAAATAGAAACATTTACAGTATCTAATAGATAAAGTATGAAACTACCTTTCATGATCGATCAAAAGATATAAATTTCATATTATGGATATTGATATATTTTTCTAAAAACTTGGTCAAACATGCACTCGTTTGACTTTTGAAAAAACAAATACACCTTATATAAAAGAACGGAGGGAGTATACGGGAGCAGGGGGCACCCTAGAACACACAAGTTGATTGTTCCAAGCCGTGTACGGTGCCCCCCTCCAGCATAGTCCACCTCGGTCATATCGTCGTAGCCCTTAGGCGAAGCCCTGCGCTGATAGCTTCATAATCACCTTCATCACGCCGTCGTGCTAACGAAGCTCTCCCTCGAAGATCTACTGGATCGTGAGTTCGCGGGACGTCACCGAGCTGAACGTGTGCAGATCGCGGAGGTGCCGTACGTTCGGTACTAGGATCGGTCGATCGTGAAGACGTACGACTACATCAACCGCGTTGTCATAACACTTCCGCTTTCGGTCTACGAGGGTACGTGGACAACACTCTCCCCTCTCGTTGCTATGCATCACCATGATCTTGCGTGTGCGTAGATTTTTTTTGAAATTACTATGTTCCCCAACAGTGGCATCCGAGCCAGGTTTATGCATAGATGTTATATGCACGAGTATAACACAAGTGAGTTGTGGGTGATACTAGTCATACTGCTTACCAGCATGTCATACTTTGATTCGGCGGTATTGTTGGATGAAGCGGCCCGGACCGACATTATGCGTACGCTTACGCGAGACTGGTTCTACCGACATGCTTCGCACACAGGTGGCTGGCGGGTGTCAGTTTCTCCAACTTTAGTTGAATCAAGTGTGGCTACGCCCGGTCCTTGTGAAGGTTAAAACATCACATACTTGATGAAATATCGTTGTGGTTTTGATGCATAGGTAAGAACGATTCTTGCTCAGCCCGTAGCAGCCATGTAAAACTTGCAAGAACAAAGTAGAGGACGTCTAACTTGTTTTTGCAGGGCATGTTGTGATGTGATATGGTCAAGACATGATGCTAAATTTTATTGTATGAGATGATCATGTTTTGTAACGGAGTTAACGGCAATTGGCAGGAGCCATATTGTTGTCGCTTTATTGTATGCAATGCATTCGCCATGTAATTGCTTTACTTTATCACTAAGTGGTAGAGATAATCGTAGAAGCAGTAGTTGGCGATATGACAACGATGCTACGATGGAGATCAAGGTGTCGCGCCGGTGACGATGGTGATCATGACGGTGCTTTGGAGATGGAGATCAAAGGCACAAGATGATGATGGCCATATCATATCACTTATATTGATTGCATGTGATGTTTATCCTTTATGCATCTTATTTTGCTTAGATCGATGGTAGAATTATAAGATGATCTCTCACTAAATTTCAAGGTATAAGTGTTCTCCCTGAATATGCACCGTTGCGAAAGTTCGTTGTGCCGAGACACCATGTGATGATCGGTTGTGATAAGCTCTACGTTCACATACAACGGGTGCAAGCCAGTTTTGCACATGCAGAATACTCAGGTTAAACTTGACGAGCCTAGCATATGCAGATATATATGGCCTCGGAACACTGAGACCGAAAGGTTGAGCGTGAATCATATAGTAGATATGATCAACATATGATGTTCACCATTGAAAACTACTCCATCTCACGTGATGATCGGACATGGTTTAGTTTATATGGATCACGTGATCACTTAGATGATTAGAGAGACGTCTATCTAAGTGGGAGTTCTTAAGTAATTTGATTACTTGAACTTTAATTTATCATGAACTTAGTACCTGATAGTATTTTGCATTTCTATGTTGTTGTAGATAGATTGCTCGTGTTGTTGTTCCGTTGAATTTTAATGCGTTCCTAGAGAAAGCTAAGTTGAAAGATGATGGTAGCAACTACACGGACTGGGTCCGTAACTTGAGATTATCCTCATTTCTGCACAGAAGAATTACGTCCTGGAAGCACCGCTTGGTGCCAAACCCGCTGCAGGAGCAACTCCAGATGTTATGAACGTCTGGCAGAGCAAAGCTGATGACTACTCGATAGTTCAGTGTGCCATGCTTGACGGCTTAGAACCGGGACTTCAACGACGTTTTGAACATCATGGAGCATATGAGATGTTCTAGGAGTTGAATTTAATAATTCAAGCAAATGCCCGGATTGAGAGATATGAAGTCTCCAATAAGTTATACAACTGCAAGATGGAGAAGAATAGTTCTGTCAGTGAGCATATACTCAAAATGTCTGGGTATAACAATCACTTGATTCAAATGTGAGTTAATCTTCCGGATGATAGTGTCATTGAAATAATTCTTAAATCACTACCACCTAGCTACAAGAGCTTTGTGATGAACTATAACATGTAATGGATGGATAAGACAATTCCCGAGCTCTTCGCAATGCTAAAGGTTGCAGAGGCAGAAATCAAGAAGGAGCATCAAGTGTTGATGGTCAACAAGACCACCAGTTTCAAGAAAAAGGGTAAAGGGAAGAAGGGTTACTTCAATAAGAATGGCAAGCAAGTTGCTGCTCAAGTAAAGAAACCCAAGTCTGGACCTAAGCCTGAGACTGAGTGCTTCTACTGCAAAGGGACTGGTCACTAGAAGCGGAACTACCCCAAGTATTTGGCGGATAAGAAGGATGTCAAGGTGAACAAAGGTATATGTGATATACATGTTATTGATGTGTACCTTACTAATGCTCGCAGTAGCACCTGGGTATTTGATACTAGTTCCGTTGCTAATAGTTGCAACTCGAAACAGGGACTACAGATTAAGCGAAGATTGGCTAAATACGAGGTGACGATGCTCGTGGGAAATGGTTCCAAAGTCGATGTGATCGCGGTCGGCACGCTACCTCGACATCTACCTTCGGGATTAGTTTATACCTGAATAATTGTTATTTGGTGCCAGTGTTGAGCATGAACATTATATCTGGATCTTGTTTGATGCGAGACGGTTATTCATTTAAATCAGAGAATAATGGTTGTTCTATTTATATGAGTAATATCTTTAATGGTCATGCACCCTTGAAGAGCGGTCTATTTTTATTGAATCTCGATAGTAATGATACACATATTCATAATATTGAAGCCAAAAGATGCAGAGTTGATAATGATAGTGCAACTTATTTTTGGCACCGGTGTTTATGTCATATTGGTGTAAAGCGCATGAAGAAACTCCATTATGATGGACTTTTGGAATCACTTGGTACTTGTGAACCATGCCTCATGGGCAAGATGACTAAAACTCCGTTTTCCGAAACAATGGAGCGAGCAACAGATTTGTTGGAAATCATACATACTAATGTATGTGGTCAAATGAATATTGAAGCCCGCGGCGGGTATCATTACTTTGTCACCTTCACAGATGATTTGAGCAGCTATGGGTATATCTACTTGATGAAGCATAAGTCTGAAACATTTGAAAATTTCAAAGAATCTCATAGTGAAGTGGAAAATCATCGTAACAAGAAAATAAAGTTTCTACGATCTGATCGTGGAGGAGAATATTTGAGTTACGAGTTTGGTCTTCATTTGAGACAATGGTGTGTCTGAACATCGTAATCATACTTTACTGGATATGGTGCGATCTATGATGTCTCTTACTGATTTACCGCTATTGTTTTGGGGTTATGCTTTAGAAACGGCTGCATTCACGTTAAATAGGGCACCATCTAAATCCGTTGAGACGACACCTTTTGAGCTGTGGTTTGGTAAGAAACCAAAGTTGTCGTTTCTTAAAGTTTGGGGTTGCGATGCTTATGTGAAAAAACTTCAAACTGATAAGGTCGAACCCAAATCGGAGAAATGTGTCTTCATAGGATACCCAAAGAAGACTGTTGGGTACACCTTCTGTCACAGATCCGAAGGCAAGACATTATTGCTAAGAATGGATCCTTTCTAGAGAAGGAGTTTCTCTCGAAACAAGTGAGTGGGAGGAAAGTAGAACTTGATGAGGTAACTGTACATGCTCCCTTATTGGAAAGTAGTTCATCATAGAAATCAGTTCCTGTGACTCCTACACCAATTCGTGAGGAAGCTAATGATGATGATCATGTAACTTCAGATCAATTTACTAGTGAACCTCGTAGGTCAACCAGAGTAAGATCCGCACCAGAGTGGTACGGTAATCCTATTCTGGAGGTCGTGTTACTTGACCATGACAAACCTACGAACTACGAGGAAGCGATGACGAGCCCAGATTCCGCAAAATGGCTTGAGGTCATGAAATCTGAGATGGGATCCATGTATGAGAACAAAGTGTGGACTTCGGTTGACTTGCCCGATGATCGACAAGCCATTGAGAATAAATGGATCTTCAAGAAGAAGACTGACGCTGACGGTAATGTTACTGTCTACAAAGCTCGACCTTGCGAAAGGTTTTCGACAAGTTCAAGGAGTTGACTACGATGAGACCTTCTCACCCGTAGCGATGCTTAAGTCCGTCAGAATCATGTTAGCAATTGCCGCATTTTATGATTATGAAATTTGGCAAATGGATGTAAAGACTACATTCCTGAATGGATTTCTGGAAGAAGAGTTGTATATGATGCAACCTGAAGGTTTTATCGATCCAAAGGGTGCTAACAAAGTGTGCAAGCTCCAGCGATCCATTTATGGACTGGTGCTAGCATCTTGGAGTTGGAATAAATGTTTTGATAGTGTGATCAAAGCATATGTTTTTATATAGACTTTTGGAGAAGCTTGTATTTACAAGAAAGTGAGTGGGAGCTCTGTAGCATTTCTAATATTATATGTGGATGACATATTATTGATTGGAAATGATGTAGAATTTCTGGATAGCATAAAAGGATACTCGAATAAGAGTTTTTCAATGAAAGACCTCGGTGAAGTTGCTTATTGTTGGGGAACGTAGTAATTTCAAAAATTTCCTACGCACACGCAAGATCATGGTGATGCATAGCAACGAGAGGGGAGAGTGTTGTCCATGTACCCTCGTAGATCGAAAGCGGAAGCGTTATAACAATGCGGTTGATGTAGTCGTACGTCTTCATGGCCGGACCGATCAAGCACCAAAACTACGACACCTCCGAGTTCTAGCACACTTTCAGCTCGATGACGATCCCCGGACTCTGATCCAGCAAAGTGTTGGGGAAGAGTTCCATCAGCACGACGGCGTGATGATGATCTTGATGTTCTACCGTCGCAGTGCTTCGCCTAAGCACTGCTACAATATTATCGAGGATTGTGGTGGAGGGGGGCACCGCACACGGCTAATAGATCTCAAGGATCAATTGTGGTCTCTAGAGGTGCCCCCCTGCCCCCGTATATAAAGGAGAAAGGGGGAGGGGCGGCCGGCCAGGAGGAGGCGCGCCAGGGAGGAGTCCTACTCCTATTGGGAGTAGGACTCCCTCCTTTCCTTGTCCAACTAGGAGAGGGGGAAGGAAGGGAGAGAGGAGAGGAAGGAAAGGGGGGCGCCGCCCCCCCTCCTTGTCCAATTCAGACTAGAGGGGGAGGGGGCGTGCGGCCTGCCCTGGCTGCCCCTCCTCTACTCCACTTTGGGCCCATGAGGCCCATTAACCCCCCGGGGGGTTCCGGTAACCACCCGGTACTCTGTTCTATATCCGATAACCCCCGAAACCATTCCTGTGTCCGAATATAGTCGTCCGATATATCAATCTTTATGTCTCGACCATTTTGAGACTCCTCATTATGTCCGTGATCACATCTGGGACTCCAAACAACCTTTGGTACATCAAAACATATAAACTCAACTGTCATCGTAATGTTAAGCGTGCGGACCCTACGGGTTCGAGAACAATGTAGACATGACCGAGACATGTCTGCGGTCAATAACCAATAGCGGAACCTGGATGCTCATATTGGCTCCTACATATTCTACGAAGATCTTTATCGGTCAGACTGCATAACAACATACATTGTTCCCTTTGTCATCGGTATGTTACTTGCCTGAGATTCGATCGTCGGTATCTTAATACCTAGTTCAATCTCGTTACCGGCAAGTCTCTTTACTCGTTCCGTAATACATCATCCCGCAACTAACTCATGAGTTGCAATGCTTGCAAGGCTTATAGTGATGTGCATTACTGAGTGGGCCCAGAGATACCTCTCCGACAATCGGAGTGACAAATCCTAATCTCGAAATATACCAACCCAACAAGTACCTTCGGAGACACCTGTAGAGCACCTTTATAATCACCCAGTTATGTTGTGATGTTTGGTAGCACACAAAGTGTTCCTCCGGCAAACGGGAGTTGCATAATCTCATAGTCATAGGAACATGTATAAGTCATGAAGAAAGCAATAGCAACATACTAAATGATCGGGTGCTAAGCTAATGGAATGGGTCATGTCAATCACATCATTCTCCTAATGATGTGATCCCGTTAATCAAATGACAACAAATGTCTATGGTTAGGAAACATAACCATCTTTGATCAACGAGCTAGTCAAGTAGAGGCATACTAGTGACACTTAGTTTGTCTATGTATTCACACAAGTATTATGTTTCCGGTTAATACAATTATAGCATGAATAATAAACATTTATCATGATATAAGGAAATACATAATAACTTTATTATTGCCTCTAGGGCATATTTCCTTCAGTCTCCCACTTGCACTAGAGTCAATAATCTAGATTACACAGTAATGATTCTAACACCCATGGAGCCTTGGTGCTGATCATGTTTTGCTCGTGGAAGAGGCTTAGTCAGTGGGTCTGCAACATTCAGATCCGTATGTATCTTGCAAATCTCTATGTCTACCACCTGGATTAGATCCCGGATGGAATTGAAGCGTATCTTGATGTGCTTGGTTCTCTTGTGAAATCTGGATTCCTTTGCCAAGGCAATTGCACCAGTATTGTCACAAAAGATTTTCATTGGACCCGATGCACTAGGTATGACACCTAGATCGGATATGAACTCCTTCATCCAGACTCCTTCATTTGCTGCTTCCGAAGCAGCTATGTACTCTGCTTCACATGTAGATCCCGCCATGATGCTTTGTTTAGAACTGCACCAACTGACAGCTCCACCGTTTAATGTAAACACGTATCCGGTTTGGGATTTAGAATCATCCGGATCAGTGTCAAAGCTTGCATCAACATAACCATTTACGATGAGCTCTTTGTCACCGCCATATACGAGAAACATATGCTTAGTCCTTTTCAGGTACTTCAGGATGTTCTTGGCCGCTATCCAGTGATCCACTCCTGGATTACTTTGGTACCTCCCTGCTAGACTTATAGCTAGACACACATCAGGTCTGGTACACAACATTGCATACATGATAGAGCCTATGGCTGAAGCATAGGGAACATCTTTCATTTTCTCTCTATCTTCTGCAGTGGTCGGGCATTGAGTCTTACTCAACTTCACACCTTGTAACACAGGCAAGAATCCTTTCTTTGCCTGATCCATTTTGAATTTCTTCAAAACTTTGTCAAGGTATGTGCTTTGTGAAAGTCCAATTAAGCGTCTTGATCTATCTCTATAGATCTTAATGCCCAATATGTAAGCAGCTTCACCGAGGTCTTTCCTTGAAAAACTCTTATTCAAGTATCCCTTTATGCTATCCAGAAATTCTATATCATTTCCAATTAGTAGTATGTCATCCACATATAATATCAGAAATGCTACAGAGCTCCCACTCACTTTCTTGTAAATACATGCTTCTCCAAAAGTCTGTATAAAACCAAATGCTTTAATCGCACTATCAAAGCGTTTATTCCAACTTCGAGAGGCTTGCACCAGTCCATAAATGGATCGCTGGAGCTTGCACACTTTGTTAGCTCCCTTTGGATGGACAAAACCTTCCGGTTGCATCATATACAACTCTTCTTCCAGAAATCCATTCAGGAATGCAGTTTTGACATCTGTCGGTGTCAAAACCGGCGGATCTTGGGTAGGGGGTCCCGAACTGTGCGTCTAGGAGGATGGTAACAGGATACAAGGGACACAATGTTTTACCTAGGTTCGGGCCCTCTTGATGGAGGTAAAACCCTACGTCCTGCTTGATTAATATTGATGATATGGGTAGTACAAGAGTAGATCTACCACGAGATCAAGGAGGCTAAACCCTAGAAGCTAGCCTATGGTATGATTGTTGTATGTTGAAGTTCTGTCCTACGGACTAAAACCCTCCGGTTTATATAGACACCGGAGAGGGTTAGGGTTACACAAAGTCGGTTACAATGGTAGGAGATCTAGATATCCGCATCGCCAAGCTTGCCTTCCACACCAAGGAAAGTCCCTCCGGACACGGGACGAAGTCTTCAATCTTGTATCTTCATAGTCCAGGAGTCCGGCTGAAGGTATAGTCCGGCCATCCGGACACCCCCTAATCCAGGACTCCCTCAGTAGCCCCCGAACCAGGCTTCAATGACGACGAGTCCGGCGCGCAGATTGTCTTCGGCATTGCAAGGCGGGTTCTTCTCCAAATTCCGTGTACCTGTCGAATAATGTCCGGTTTTTGTAATATAGCGCTCCTTGGCTTCTACGCCAATAATGGTCGTCTTCCACGTGTCAAACGAATACGAAAAGTCTGGGTGTTTTTACATTTACACCCCTAGCCGCGTAAATGAGCTGCCTATTTAAAGGAATGGGGATTTAGATCCAAACCACACCTTCTCCCTTCCGTGAGTGTCCATCAGAGCGCATTCGACAAAGGTCCATTCCACCATGGCCAGCCGTCGCAACTCCTCCTCTCGCCCTTCCAGCCCTAAGCCCGGAGACTGGGAGAGGTGCTCCATCCCGCATAGCGAGCTAGTATCGCTTCAGACCAAGGGATTCCTTCCTCCGGCCTACATGGTCCCGGTTCGAGCTGGACTCGCCGCCTATAATGGCGGAGAGCAAGCGGAGAGCGTTCCCACTCCCTCCAAAGGAGAGCGGGGATGCCTTGTCCCTTATCTAATCAGGGGACTCGGATTTCCAATTCATCCGTTTCTCCGAGGGCTTCTGGAGTTCTATGGCCTCCAGTTGCACAACTTCACACCTGCCTCTATATTGCATATCGCGGGCTTCGTCGCCCTTTGCGAGCTGTTCTTGGGTATTGAGGCTCATTTCGCGTTGTGGAAGAGGATGTTCTGCCTGTTACCCCGTTCTCAGGAGGGGTTAATATATGAAGTGGGCGGAGCCGAAATCTAGCGCATCGTCGGGACCGGATATCTATCCGGAACCCCAAAGAAGGCGTCCGAGGACTGGCCTGCAGAATGGTTTTATATGGAGGATGTCCCACTGTCGGATCCTATCCGGATCGGCCTCCCGGAATTCAACAGTGCTCCCTTAAGGAAATGCTTAAGTTGGCGTCCTCGGAGCTCTCAGAGAGAAAGTGACAGGGACGTCCTCTACCTGATGGGCCGGATAAGACTATTGGCTCATTCCGGACTAACCATGGTTGGAGTCATGGCCATATGCATCATGCGGGAGGTGCAGCCGCTTCAATATAGAAGCCACCCCATGTGGGATTTTAACGGGGAGGATGATGCCACTCGTTATGGTCGTAAGGGACCGGATTCAACTGCCGCTCTAGTAAAGATCTTGTCCTCTTTGTACAAGGGAGAAGAGGAGGAATTCCTCCGCGTCAACCCACATGGTGGATTTACTATGTACAACCCTCCAAGTTGGGTAAGCGGACAATCTTGCTTGCCCATCCGTTTTATATTCCCATGGATAAATATATAGTCTAACGACTCCTACGCAGGAACTGCGTCAGGAAGTAAAGGATATAAACAGCCATCCTCCACAGCCCGAGGATCCTGAACGGTCCCTCGATCCGGCCTCCGAAGAGGATCCGGACATTTGGTGGAGCTGATTGACGGGGTGTTTTATCAGTTGAGCAAGGATGAAACCTTGGTGGCCATTACGGCCGATTACCCAGGGTTAATCCCGGCCTCCCAGGTAACCGAGACCGGAGTCTCATCACCTTGGGGAGGGATCCATCCCCATGTGTTTTCAGTTTTCCTGACAACAACCGTGTTTTGCAGGGGAGGTTCCAAAGGCGGGAGGCCGAGCCTACGGCGGCAAGACAATGAGGGGCCGCAGGGCCCCGTGGGGGAAAAAGGATGTAGTCCGGACTGAGGCGCCGGTGCAAAGGTATAGCGCGCCTTCTTATTCCCAGGTGTTATCCCTGTAAGGCATGTTAACACTTGTGCCCTCGCGCAGGACAAAGAGATCTCGCCGGATTATGTCCGGAGAGGCTGCCAATCGTGCCTCCACCAGCCAGGCTCCACAGCCCGGTCCAGTGGCGGAGGCAAACACGAGGCACGCATCG
This sequence comes from Aegilops umbellulata, assembly GCA_032464435.1. Classification (NCBI taxonomy): domain Eukaryota; kingdom Viridiplantae; phylum Streptophyta; class Magnoliopsida; order Poales; family Poaceae; genus Aegilops; species Aegilops umbellulata. The sequence goes on from CP136059.1 coordinate 417,888,957, forward strand.
GACGCTCCTCTGACAGAGGATGCGGACAGGCTGTCTGCCACCCGTTCCGAGGTGGAGAGTGCCATGAATCACCGGCACCGCCGAACAGTTCTCCGCGACGCTTGTTTCTCCCAAGAGGCGTTAGATGCCTTCAATTCGGGAGATGCGTATCTCCGTGCCGCTCAAAATGGTTTAGCCAGAGCCACGGAGCAATATGTAAAAGACATACGGGTAAGAATTTTAATGGTTATATATATCAGTAGCCCCCGAGACTTGAAATAGTTAGAATAACTGATTTAAGGATCATGTAATACACAGGTTCTTTCCGAGAGGAATACCCAACTGTCCCAGGAGCTAAAAGAGTGCAAAGCCCAACTTGAGGCTGCACTAGTCGCGACAGGGGAGCCCAAGGAGACCCCCTGGTAATATATGCTTCAAAAGGATAAGCATTATGCGGCGTGTGTGCTAATCTAACAAATAAAATTGCAGATGGTGCTGGACTAGATCCGGAAAGGCAACAACTCCTGCGCCGGCTGAAGACCGGTGAGAGCGTGCTGGCAAAGGTGAGGCGGGAGAAGAATGATCTTCAAGATGCCACCACCAAGCTGGACGTTGAACTCAAAGATGTTCGTGCCCAGCTGTCGGACTCCGTTAAGGAGAATCGGCGGCTTCGACGCGGCATATTTAGTAAGTGCTTGAACGAACTCTAAAAAAAAGGAGTTCGGCGAGGAAGTCGACTAACAGAGTTGTGTCTGTAGGTATGCTAACAGGTTGTCCTGCAGAGGAGATGCCCGATTCTATGGGTGACCTTCTTCCCGAGCTCTCGCAACTGCACGAGCGAGTTCGGCAGGCAATGCAAGGCGTTGCCCAGGCCTTATGGCCATCCCTCTCCATGCCTGAGGGCCTCGGAGAGCTTGTAGAGAAGCTGAAGGGAGCGTGGCGGCGCTTCCGGTTGTGGAAGATATCGGCCTGCCGTCAAGGCGCTAGGGAGGCCTGGGCCATGGTGAAGACGCGGTACACAAAGGCTGACCCAAACCACATGGCTGAGGTCGGACCTGTGGGGCCCGATGGGAAGGAGATCCCTGTAAGCTTAGTATACGGCCAAGTAGAATTGGCCGCAAAGTATTCCCAGCAGGACTGTAAATTAGACAGCCTGTTAGATGGTATTGAAGAGGAATACAATCAGTCAGAGTGACTATGTAATTTTAATTGACATGTGTAATGCCTTCTAGCCGGATTGTAGATCGTTTGTCGTTGCCGACCTTTTTGCTTCGACCTCGGGACCTGACGGTCCAGAGTGTGTCCGAATACCCTAGCGGTTATATAGGAACCAGGGTATGCATGGAGACCAGGCGTAGGGGTCATCAGTGCTTTATCAGACAAGTGCCCAACTAGTTATGTTATATTACATGGTTAGTAAGAAACATCTTCCAGAGAGAATAGTTACGTTAGGGGTTCCTTTCTCTGGGGGGGCATGCCCTAAAGTGCATGTCCGGACTGCGAACGCAGAAAAAACATCTGGGGGCACATAAATAAGTAAAAAAGGTCATCTTTAGTTCACCGACCGAATATTCCCTTAAGAACGCTAGCTTTCGGCTTCACCCAGTTTGAGGTACACATCCGGCTGACCCGACAGTAACAATCGCAGAGGTGCTCCCTTTACCACCTAGCCGAACAATCAGGAACGTAGGGGTAAGCACAGGAGCCAGGCAACCCAACTTGGTCAATACTTAAGTCACATCGATGCATATAATGGTGAAGAAAAGGTACATGCGGAAGTTTGACACATGTGTTGGGCGCGAAGCCCGTATAAATAAGCTTCTGTTTAAAGAAGCCCCCAGGTATAGTGAGCGCGGTTAGCGCGTCTCTTTATGAGCTTTTAAGGGAAGGAGAGAAATGTAAGACAGAAAATATAAAAAATAGACAGAGGTGGGAGACGAACACAGAGTCCGGTGCTAGGCATAGAACCTTCGGAGACGGGCTGTGTTCCATGGGTTCGGCTCGAGTCGGTTGTCCGACGCATCTCGCAGGCGGTACGCTCTGCCAGTCAGGACTTGGTCGATTATGAAGGGACCTTCCCACTTGGGCTTCAGTTTGTCCTTTTTCTTGTCCGGCAGGCGTAGAACTAGTTCGCCAACGTTGTAATTTTTGGCACGTACTTCTCTGCTTTGATATCTTCGAGCTGTTGATAGAATGCGGAACGGGCTTTTGCCACGTCACACTCCTCCTCTAAGGCGTCCAAGCTGTCCTGCCGATCGAGTTCGGCTTCTCTTTCTTCGTACATGCACACTCGAGGTGAGTCATGAATGATGTCACAAGGCAAAACCGCCTCTGCACCGTACACCATGAAGAATGGTGTGTATCCGGTGGTGCGATTCGGCGTGGTCCGCAGCCCCCAGAGTACGGAGTCGAGCTCCTCTACCCAGTGCGTGTTGGATTCCTTGAGGGACCGCACTAATCGAGGTTTGATGCCGCTCATAATAAGACAATTTGCACGTTCGACCTGGCCGTTAGTTTGTGGGTGTTAGACGGATGCATAATCGAGCTTGATGCCCATGTTTTTGCACCAGAGTTTTACCTCATCGGACGTAAAGTTCGTGCCGTTATCAGCGATGATGCTGTGGGGGACACCGTAACGGTGTACGACCCCGGATATGAAGTCTATCACCGGTCCGGATTCGACCGTCTTAACAGGCTTGGCTTCTATCCATTTGGTGAACTTGTCCACCATGACCAGTAAGTATTTTTTCTTGTGGGTTCCGCCTTTAAGGGGTCCAACCATGTCAAGCCCCCAGACCGCGAAAGGCCAAGTAATGGGGATAGTTTGGAGGGCGGTGGGTGGCATATGGCTTTGGTTTGCGAAAAGCTGGCAACCGACGCATCGTTGGACCAAGTCCTGAGCGTCTGCCCGGGCCGTCGGCCAATAAAAGCCTGCATGGAAAGCCTTGCTTAGGAGGGACCGAGCTGCAGCGTGATGACCACCGAGTCCGGCATGAATTTCAGCCAACAAGTTCCGCCCTTCCTCTTTGGAGATGCACCTTTGAAGGACTCCGATAGTGCTTTTCTTGTAAAGTTCTCCCTCATGGACTTTATAGGCTTTAGATCGCCGCACTATGCAGCGTGCCTCATTTTGGTCCTCTGGGAGCTCCTGCCTAGTAAGGTAGGCTAGGAATGGTTCTGTCCACGGGGCGATGATGGCCATTATTACGTGGGCTGAAGTTGTAATTTCATTGGCAGAGCCTCCGATTATGTCAGATTGTTCGGTGCCGGACAGTGCGGTTTGGTCCGGGCTGTTATAGCCAGGTTCCCCTTCCCATACTACGGATGGCTTGAATAGCCTTTCCAAGAAGATGTTGGGGGGACTGCATCACGTTTTGCGCCGATGCGTGCCAGGACGTTTGCCGCTTGATTGTTTTCCCGGGCTATGTGGTGAAATTCGAGCCCCTCGAACCGAGCTGACATTTTTAAGACGGCGTTGCGGTAAGCTGCCATTTTTGGATCCTTGGCATCGAAGTCTCCATTTATCTGGGATATAGCAAGGTTCGAATCCCCGCACACCTCTAGGTGTTGAATGCCCATGGATACTGCCATCCGGAGACCATGTAAAAGGGCCTCGTATTCGGCTGCATTGTTGGAGTCTGTGTACATAATCTGGAGTACGTATTGAACTGTGTCTCCCGTTAGGTACGTCAAAACGACGCCAGCCCCCAGACCGACCAACATTTTGGAGCCATCGAAATGCATGATCCAGTTTGAATATGTGTCGTACTCTTTAGGGAGTTCGGCCTCCGTCCATTGCGCGACGAAGTCGGCCAAAACTTGCGATTTAATAGCTCGCCGTGGCTTATAAGTTATGTCGAGTGGGAGGAGCTCGATGGCCCATTTTGCAATCCGGCCCGTTGCTTCGCGGTTGTTTATAATATCATTAAGTGGTACTTCGGAGGCTACTGTTATCGAACACTCTTGAAAGTAGTGTCGCAGCTTCCGGGATGCCATGAATACCGCGTATGCAATCTTTTGATAATGCGGGTACCGTGATTTGCATGGAGTGAGGACAGTGGACACATAGTAGACCAGCTTTTGAAGGGGGAATTTGTGTCCGTCCGTTTCTCGTTCGACGACGAGCACTGCGCTAACAACCTGGTGTGTTGCTGCAATGTACAATAGCATTGGTTCGCCAATATTTGGCACGGCCAGGACTGGGTTTGTTGCCAATATGGCTTTTATTTTGTTGAGTCCGACCGTGGCGGCATCCGTCCACTCGAAGTGTTTGGTGCGCCGAAGGAGGCGATAAAGGGGTAGTGCCTTTTCTCCCAAGCGGGAGATGAAGCGGCTTAGAGCCACCACGCATCCGGTTAATTTTTGTATTTGTTTGAGGTCCTTTGGGATATCCAATTGCGACAAAGCTCGGATATTGGCTGGATTTGCTTCAATTCCTCTGCCGGATACGATGAAGCCCAAGAGCTTTCCGGCTGGAACGCCGAAAACACATTTTTCTGGTTGAGCTTGATGTCATATGTTCGGAGGTTATCGAATGTAAGCCTCAAGTCGTCTACTAGAGATTCGACATGTCTTGTTTTTACGACCACATCATCCACGTATGCCTCCACTGTTTTGCCGATCTGGTTTGCCAGACATGTCTGAATCATGCGCTGATATGTTGCGCCGGCGTTTTTGAGCCCAAAGGGCATTGTGTTGAAGCAGAACGGGCCGTATGGTGTGATGAATGCCGTTGCGGCTTGGTCTGACTCTGCCATCTTGATTTGATGGTAGCCGGAGTATGCGTCGAGGAAACACAACGAATCGTGTCCTGCGGTGGCGTCGATAATTTGATCGATGCGAGGGAGGGGGAAGGGATCCTTTGGGCAGGCCTTGTTAAGGTCTTTGAAATCGACTCACAGGCGCCAGGATTTGTCCTTCTTTGGTACCATCACCAAGTTTGCTAGCTAGTCCGGATGTTTTATATCTCTGCTGAATCCGGCCTCCAATAGCTTGGCTAGCTCCTCTCCCATAGCCTGTCTCTTGTGTTCGGAGAAACGCCGAAGGGCTTGTTTGACAGGTTTGAATCCTTTTAGGATATTTAAGCTATGATCGGCCAGCCTGCATGGGATTCCTGGCATGTCTGAAGGGTGCCAGGTGAAGATGTCCCAATTTTCACATAGGAATTCTCGCAGTGCGACATCTACATCAGGGTTTAATTGTACCCCGATGGAAGCTGTTTTATTGGGGTCCGTTGGATGGACCTGGAATTTGACTATTTCATCCGCTGGTTTAAAGGAGGTGGACTTGGATCTTTTGTCGAGTATCACATCGTCCCTGTTTACCATGGAGCGAAGCGTAGTCAGTTCCTCAGCTGCTAGGGCTTCGGATAGTGCCTCGAGGGCTAATGCGGCTGTCTTGTTTTCTGCGCGGAGTGCTATGTCCGGATCACTAGCGAGAGTGATAATTCCGTTCGGCCCGGGCATCTTGAGCTTCATGTACCCATAATGGGGTATTGCTTAGAAGATTGTAAATGCTTCCCGCCCTAGCAGAGCGTGGTATCCGCTACTGAACAGGGCCACCTGGAACGTGACCTCTTCGGACCTGTAATTATCCGGCGTGCCGAACACCCCATCTAGTGTGATTTTTCCTGTACAGCGCGCTTCCCGACTGGGGATTATTCCTCGAAAGGTTGTGCTGCTTCGCTCGATGCAGTTCCAGTCTATTTCCATTTTTTGAAGGGTTTCCTCATAAATGAGGTTCAATCCGCTGCCTCCATCCATGAGTACCTTGGTGAGCCAAAAGCCGTCCACAATTGGACTGAGGACCAATGCGGCTGGTGCTCGGGCTATTCGGAATTTAGGTTCATCACTGGCATTAGAAGTAATAGCCGTGTCACTCCATGGTTTTATTGTTGCTACTTGATAAACTTCGGCAAGACTACGGAGTGTTTTTTTCCGCATATTATCTATACTACTATTAAACAAGCAAACATATTCATCACTACGTGCACCCATCCTAACCTACACATAATAACACAAAGGAATTACAGCCTCCCGATCAAACCACTTAATTTGATCTAACAGTCAATATTTCACCAACCAACATCCAATGTGCGTTTAGCAATTTACCGGTCGGACGAAAACCCTGCCATCCCGCATCCCCATGTCGTGTTCGTGGCTAAAATTATGGGCCTCCTCCCCACCTCCTCCTCCCAGAAAAAATAGGAAGTAGTACGCGCCCGTCGCCCACACCTCTCGCAAACACCGCCCAACCCATGACGCCGCCGCCCCACCCGACGCATGCCTTCCTCGCCGCCCCGCCGCTCCTCCTACACGACATCGCCACACACCTCTAGCCACCGGCGGTGTATCACGGGTCATCGTCTGCCGCTCCTCAGCGGTCTCGTGTGATAGCTCTTTCAGATACGAGGGAGGAGGCTTCGATACGAGTACCGAGCGAGCTCATGGAGCGGCTGGCCGGCTAGGCGGTGTCTACCTAGCTCCAGGAACACGCCGGGCTATAACAATGGGTAGGGGAGGCTTGACATAACCGAGTTCATCGGCCATGGCGGCAAACAGAGCCGGAGCTTGCGAGGCGGCGGCTACAGATCGAGGATGATGACTAAGAGAGAGGGGAAAGGATGCAGGGATAGCCACAAGGAGGTTCGTGCTGTCGGCAGGACCAGAGAAGGCAGGAGCACGATGAATCGACGACGGCGGCTTACGGATGGTGTTGGAGAGGACGATGTCCGTGTGCTCTGTGCAGGGCATCACAACTCAATTCGTTCGACATGGAGGATCAAGAGGGCGTCGCGGTTCTCTCGGATGCGACGGCTTGTCGGGGATAGACCGCTGGCTATGGCGCGCGGCGAAGAGGGAGTTCGAGGATGAGCGGAGGGTGCACCAGATCGAGGCAGGTCACAAATGCATTGACTGCTCCTCGGCGCATCGGCGGTGACATCTAGCACACGCGGCAGCAATGCGTCGATGGGCGGCTATAGGATGCGTGCAACAGCCTGAGCATTCGCGTTGTGGTGGCAGCGCAGTGCCGCACACGTGGCAGCGAGTGTGTCGACGACCGGCTAGAAGAGGCGTGCGGCGGCCTAGGCGTTCACATTGTGGTTGCGGTGCAGTGCCGTGCGGCGGCGACAACTAGGGTGCTCAACGGCGGGGCCAACCAGGGTGTGCAGAGCAGGAGCCAGCTAGGTCGCTCCGTGGCCGGCAGAGTTGGGGCGCCGCAGCCGCCCGACATGCTGCGTGCGTGATGCTATCAGGCATGTTGTGCATTAGGGCATCTCCAGCCGTTGGCCCCCCAGGAAGGGCAAAAAATCGCCCCCTGGGGGTGCGCCAACGCTAAACCGCACCCTGGGGGCGTGTTGCCCCCCAGTCGCGGCGCCCACGTTTATTTAAAAAATTCAAAATAGGTGCAAACACGACGAAATTTAACGCAAACATCGGCGAGTTTGTTCAAACTTAAACATATTTTACAAAAAAAAACTTCTGCGGGCTACCCCGGCGTCTCCCTCGCCGCCCGCCTCGCCGCCCGCGCACGCGGTTTACATGCCGAGGAAGCTGTAGAACCGCGTGTAGTCACCGCCGTCGTCGTCGTCGTCGCCGCCGCCGCCCCCGCCTACGCCTCCGCCGTCCCTGCTGCATCCCTCCCCCGGTTGGCGCGGCGGGTTGGACGGTCCGGGGGCGTCGTCGTCGTCGTCGCTGTCGAGGACCACGACGCCGTGCTCGTCCTCGCGCCCACGCCTGCGGGCGGCGATCTCCTCTAGGGCCCGGCATTGCCGGACCGTCTCCACGCGGAGGTAGTCGTCCCACGCCCACCGCATGGCGTCCTCGTCGGAGAAGCCACGCCGGGCTATCTCCTCGTACTCCGCGGGGAGGCCGGGCTCCGGCTTGGGCTCGACGAGGACGAAGCTGCCGGTGGGTGGGGAGGCGTTTGCGCCGATGTGGACGCCGGAGCTGCGGGTGCGCGCGCTGACCGGCGTGTCCTGGGGCTCTGGCTTGACGGGGCGGAGCCAGGGCGAGCCTCCGGACGACGAGGAGGACCCCGGTCTCCATGCGCCTCGGGGTCCAGGAGCTTCCCCGGCGACGTGAGAAGGAAAGGGGAGCGGGGTACTCGAGGCGCGGCGTGTTGCCGCCCTCGATGTACTCGAGGACGGCCTCCAACGTACGCCCGGGCACGTCCCACCACCGGCGCCTGCCCTCGGAGTTGAGCCTGCCGGAGGGCTCTACACCGTTGGTGGCCTCGAGCTGCTGGGCGTGGCGGCGCCGGAAGTAGGGCTCCCAGAGCGGGCTGTCGGGGACGTACCGAGGTCCCTCCCTCGCCGCCCGCGGCAGGTTTGAGCGGATGCGTGCGATCTCCGCACGCCGCGCCGCACCGGTGGGTACCGGGGGCACCGGCACGCCGCCGGCGCTGATCCTCCACGCGCCGGGCACCCGCATGTCCGGCGGGACCGGGTACTTGGCCTCGTAAAGGAGGCGAGCCTCGTCCTCGTGGAGATGGCGGCGGCCGAAGCCGTTCGCCGCCGCGTCGTCGCCTGGGAAGCGCTCGGCCATGGGTTCTGGAGACGGCGAGAGAGAGGAGAGGGAGGAACGACGACGGCCGCGAGGGAGAGGAGAGTGGAGACTGTGATCGCCGAGCACGCTGGTGAGTGTCTTATATAGGCCGAGGCGCCGCCCGTACGCGTTGCCGCCGTGTGTACGCGTGGCGGGCGAGGGACGCGCGTCGTCCGGCCTTCACTGCGCCGCCCGTGAGGCATCAATGGCGCAGGCTGACCGGCGCGGCAGCGCGGCAGCTTAGGCATTGATTCGCCGCGGGAAACGAGGCGATGAGGACGACGAAGGGGCGAGAAGAGAATCGTGTCGCTGACGCGGCAGGCCTGCGGCTTTTTCGCGCCAAAAAAGTTCGCCCGGCGCCACCGGGCGCCCCCCAGCGCGCTGGGTTCGGCTTGGGTCCGCCGACGCTGTTTTCGGCTCAGGCCGGCGAAAATCGGGCTCCTCGGAACGCGACTGGGCCGATTTTTCGGCGCCGGCGCAAAAAATACGCCTGGGGAGGCCTTCCTGGGGCGCGGCTGGAGATGCCCTTAGTGTTGTCCGACAGAGGCGCGCGCAGCTGGCCGGCGTGTGTGAGGTGCGTGCCTGGGGCTGCCGGCAGGCTGTGCGTGCGGCTTGCTTAGTTCAGGTACTGTCAAATTCAGGAGAGGAAGAGAACTCGAGTGGTGCTGTCAGTTTCTGCATTCAATGTCGATGATTCAGATTCAGCATGGATAATGTTGTTTAGGACTGAAAGTTTGTCATGGACTCATGGTTGAATAAATAGGCATGGTTGACTTTAGTTGCTAGAAGGAAAAGCAGTGCTATAAATTATAGAATTAGGATGGCGTTTTGCACGGTTCTATCAAATTATTTGCATTGTACAGTCACAATTCTAAGCTTAATCTTGTTAGCTATGTAGCATTGCAGATCAGGCTCTTTTTTCCTAGCAGATCAATACCTTGGTCAGATTTAGCTTATATGATACTCCCTCTATAAACTAATATAAGAGTGTTTAGATCACTAAAATAGTGATCTAAACGCTCTTATATTTGTTTACAGAGGGAGTAATAAACAAACAATAAATAGTGTGAATATAACAAATAATTATGCGGTAGTGACCTATCAAAACTATTAATGTGAATTTTCCAGTTCCGATTTTTACAATTTTTATTCTTCCCTTCAGATCCACGGTTTGCTCCTCTAACACATAATACTAGATATGCACATGCAGCCCCTTTCAGTTGAGCTGGGTCCGGGTATCCTTGGGAACATTTTTTATGGAATCCAGGTAAGTTCAGCATGATAATCATTCCATTTCGTTGATTTACTCTTTATTTGTGTCACTTTTCACGACTTCATTCCTGTTAAATTTGCAGCGCCCCCTAAACACTATTGCTATTAGATCTGAAGACGATGCACTCTGGGAAATTTAAGACAAAAAGCTGGGTAATGCATTTAGCATATTTTAATTGTGAACGAGGGATATCCTGTTAGGAAAAAAGAGCCTGTTAGGTGGACTTGGGCTTTTTGGATGGAAAAAAAGTTGATCCAAACCGACACCATGTATTCTCATGGATGTATGAGTCATCTCACTGTAGGTGGAGCTAGCGTTTCTCTTGTGCAGAACTTACTTTATTTTACGCTTTGTCAGTGTAATCTCCAATTTCATTCGCATGTATACCATTACTCTTCTCATTGTCTTCCAGATGCATCTTGTCTAGCTTTTCAGCCTTGCAAATTAGAGGTTTTGATTGATACATGCATATTATTGGAATATTTGGTGCATTGAAAATACTATGGGTGGAATTAACAAACTGAGTGAATGTATGAAAGAAACATGGATTCTTTGTCAGCTTCTCTTGGAGCTTCTGCTAATTTCAACAAGGTAATACTTCAGATTTATTACAATCTTGTATTTTTTTTATCTGAATCACTTATCATCTATACTATTGCACACACAAAAAAAACTTGCATGATTAAACAGAGGAGGAACTTAAAGAATTGGATGGAGCAGTGTGTGTCAGTTAGATCGATTTGTAATTCACTGGTGCACGTTGAATACTCTAACATATACAAGTGGATTTTCATATATGATTGTAATATTAGTCAAGACGTGCGTTGCACGTGCACACTTACTAGTTTGATGTGAAAGTCTCGAAGACTGTTAAGACTGTACTGGTGTCCCTGGGGTGGTTTTCTGCAGCCTCCGGGATTAGGAGGTCTTCGCCAATTTTGGCCACCTGTCGGAGTATCCAACATGCTCTAAGGCTATGAGTTGGTGTGGCGTCCTCCGTACTATGAATTTTACAGGGTCCATTAAGCCATCCTTCCAGTACGGTTCCATGCCCTGTATAGGTTTTTGGTTTTTTGGTTTTTAACCCGGCTGTCTGTCGATGATGCACCCTTTTATTTCGGACGAGGTTTCTATTCAGAGCCGGATTGTACCAAAATTTTATTTCGGTTTTCCAGGCGCTTTCCATCGCACAGTACTTTTGTACCATGGACGCCAAGTCAGCGAAGCGTGTAATATCACGACGACTTATGGCGTTGAGGATTCCCTTGTCCGTGCAATTATTGCGGAAAATTGAGATTGCGTCTTCCTCGCGGCCGTCCTTTATCCTGTTCATAACCAGGAGGAATCTCGCCCAGTAATGATGTACTGTTTCTTCGGGCTTTTGCCTGATTTGGGATAGATCGCTTATGTTCGGGTGGGTGGGTGGAGTTAAATCCAAACCTCACCCCATCTGAGACTCAGTGGCCAAGGAGTTTCCGAACTCTGAAGTTTGGATTCTTGGATGTTGTCCAATGAATCTAGCCCGTTGCCTGATTCTAAGTTCAGGTCTTGAGTTACATCCTCCCCTCTGCGGCTATCTGGCTTGGAGGGATCGGGAATCCGGACGTAGCTAGTCCTTAGGATAGATGAAGGATCGCCGCACTGCGCCTCGACCACGGGAACGTGATGGGTGGCTTGGGGAGAGTTAATTTCTCTTAGATCGGGTTTAAGCCCAACTTGGTCGTAATCTGTAGCGACCCCCAGACCGGCGATGCGATCCAAGAGCTCGTTTACGGAAGAGAGCTTCATTGGATCTAACTGCTCGGCGAGTTCCGAGCTGACATGAAGATTGCTTTTGATGACCCGAGAGGTCACCGTCGGCGCAACAGCCGAACAGGCGGTCATAAGAAAACCACCTAGCCGGAGAGTTTGGCCGACAGCCAAGGCTCCCTTAGTAACGGCGCCGTCTTTAAAGACGGGAAGAGGCATCCTTCCTGATTGCGACGGCACAGAGGAACTCTTAATGAAAGCACCAATGTCTGTGTCAAAACCGGCGGATCTCGGGTATGGGGTCCGAACTGTGCGTCTAGGCGGATGGTAACAGGAGACAAGGGACACAATGTTTTACCCTGGTTCGGGCCCTCTTGATGGAGGTAAAACCCTACGTCCTGCTCGATTAATATTGATGATATGGGTAGTACAAGAGTAGATCTACCATGAGATCAAGGAGGCTAAACCCTAGAAGCTAGCCTATGGTATGATTGTTGTATGTTGAATTCTGTCCTACGGACTAAAACCCTCCGGTTTATATAGACACTGGAGAGGGTTAGGGTTACACAAAGTTGGTTTCAATGGTAGGAGATCTAGATATCCGCATCACCAAGCTTGCCTTCCACGCCAAGGAAAGTCCCCTCCGGACACGGGACGAAGTCTTCAATCTTGTATCTTCATAGTCCAGGAGTCCGGCTGAAGGTATAGTCCGGCCATCCGGACACCCCCTATTCCAGGACTCCCTCAACATCCATCTGCCAAATTTCATAATCATAAAATGCGGCAATTGCTAACATGATTCGGACAGACTTAAGCATCGCTACGGGTGAGAAGGTCTCATCGTAGTCAATCCCTTGAACTTGTCGAAAACCTTTTGCGACAAGTCGAGCTTTGTAGACAGTAACATTACCGTCAGCGTCAGTCTTCTTATTAAAGATCCATTTGTTCTCAATTGCTTGCCGATCATCGGGCAAGTCAACCAAAGTCCACACTTTGTTCTCATACATGGATCCCATCTCAGATTTCATGGCTTCAAGCCATTTTGCGGAATCTGGGCTCACCATCGCTTCTTCATAGTTCGTAGGTTCACCATGATCTAGTAGCATGACTTCCAGAACAGGATTACCGTACCACTCTGGTGCGGATCTTACTCTGGTTGATCTACGAGGTTCAGCAACAACTTGATCTGAAGTTTCATGATCATCATCATTAACTTCCTCAATAATTGGTGTAGGTGTCACAGAAACCGGTTTCTATGATGAACTACTCTCCAACAAGGGAGCAGGTACAATTACCTCGTCAAGTTCTACTTTCCTCCCACTCTCACTTCTTTCGAGAGAAACTCCTTCTCTAGAAAGTTTCCGAATTTAGCAACAAAAGTCTTGCCTTCGGATCTGTGATAGAAGGTGTATCCAATAGTCTCCTTTGGATATCCTATGAAGACACATTTCTCCGATTTGGGTTTGAGCTTATCAGGTTGAAGCTTTTTCACATAAGCATCGCATCCCCAAACTTTCAGAAACGACAACTTTGGTTTCTTGCCAAACCACAGTTCATAAGGTGACGTCTCAACGGATTTTCTTGGTGCCCTATTTAACGTGAATGCGGCCGTCTCTAAAGCATAACCCCAAAACGATAGTGGTAAATCGGTAAGAAACATCATAGATTGCACTATATCCAATAAAGTACGGTTATGACGTTCGGACACACCATTATGCTATGGTGTTCCAGGTGGCGCGAGTACTGAAACTATTTCACATTGTTTTAACTGAAGACCAAACTCGTAACTCAAATACTCTTCTCCATGATCAGATCGTAGAAACTTTATTTTCTTGTTACGATGATTTTCCACTTCACTCTGAAATTATATGAACTTTTCAAATGTTTCAGACTTCTATTTCATTAAGTAGATATACCCATATCTGCTCAAATCATCTGTGAAGGTCAGAAAATAATGATACCCACTGCAAGCCTTAATATTCATCGGACCACATATATCAGTATGTATGATTTCCAACAAATCTGTTGCTTGCTCCATTGTTCGGGAGAACGGCGTTTTAGTCATCTTGCCCAGGAGACATGGTTCGCAAGCATCAAGTGATTCATAATCAAGTGATTCCAAAATCCCATCAGCATGGAGTTTCTTCATGCGCTTTACACCAATATGACTTAAATAGCAGTGCCACAAATAAGTTGCACTATCATTATTAACTTTGCATCTTTTGGCTTCAATATTGTGAATATGTGTATCACTACGATCGAGATCCAACAAACCATTTTCGTTGGTGTGTATGACCATAGAAGGTTTTATTCATGTAAACAGAACAACAATTATTCTCTAACTTAAATGAATAACCGTATTGCAATAAACATGATCAAATCATATTCATGCTCAACGCAAACACCAAATAACACTTATTTAGTTTCAACACTAATCCCGAAGGTATAGGGAGAGTGCGATGATGATCATATCAATCTTGGAACCACTTCCAACACACATCGTCACTTCACCCTTAACTAGTCTCTGTTTATTCTGCAACTCCCGTTTCGAGTTACTACTCTTAGCAACTGAACCAGTATCAAATACTGAGGGGTTTCTATAAAAACTATTAAAGTACACATCAATAACATGTATATCAAATATACCTTTGTTCACTTTGCCATCCTTCTTATCCGCCAAATACTTGGGGCAGTTCCACCTCCAGTGACCAGTATGCTTGCAGTAGAAGCACTCAGTTTCAGGCTTAGGTCCAGACTTGGGTTTCTTCTCCTGAGCAGCAACTTGCTTGCTGTTCTTCTTGAAGTTCCCCTTCTTCTTCTCTGTGCCCTTTTTCTTGAAACTAGTGGTCTTGTTGACCATCAACACTTGATGCTCCTTCTTGATTTCTACCTCCGCAGCTTTTAGCATTGCGAAGAGCTCGGGAATCGTCTTATCTATCCCTTGCATGTTATAGTTCATCGCAAAGCTCTTGTAGCTTGGTGGCAGTGATTGGAGAATTTTGTCAATGAAGCAATCATCTAGAAGATTAACTCCCAGTTGAATCAAGTGATTATTATACCCAGACATTTTGAGTATATGCTCACTGACAGAACTGTTCTTCTCCATCTTGCAGCTATAGAACTTATTGGAGACTTCATATCTCTCAATCCGGGCATTTGCTTGAAATATTAACTTCAACTCCTGGAACATCTCATATGCTCCATGACGTTCAAAACGTCGTTGAAGTCCCGGTTCTAATCCGTAAAGCATGGCACATTGAACTATCGAGTAGTCATCAGCTTTGCTCTGCCATACGTTCTTAACGTCGTCAGTTGCATCAGCAGCAAGCCTGGCACCCAGCGGTGCTTCCAGGACGTACTTCTTCTGTGCAGCAATGAGGATAATCCTCAAGTTATGGACCCAGTCCGTGTAATTGCTACCATCATCTTTCAACTTTGCTTTCTCAAGGAACGCATTAAAATTCAACGGAACAACAGCACGGGCCATCTATCTACAATCAAACATAAACAAGCGAGATACTATCAGGTACTAAGTTCATGATAAATTTAAGTTCAATTAATCATATTACTAAAGAACTCCCACTTAGATAGACATCCCTCTAATCCTCTAAGTGATCACGTGATCCAAATCAACTAAACCATGTCCGATCATCACGTGAGATGGAGTAGTTTCAATGGTGAACATCACTATGTTGATGATATCTACTATATGATTCACGCTTAACCTTTTGGTCTCCGTGTTCCGAGGCCATATCTGTTATCTGCTAGGCTTGTCAAGTTAAACCTGAGTATTCTGCGTGTGCAACTGTTTTGCACCCGTTGTATTTGAACGTAGAGCCTATCACACCCGATCATCACGTGGTGTCTCAGCACGAAGAACATTCGCAACGGTGCATACTCTGGGAGAACACTTATACTTTGATAATTTAGTGAGGGATCATCTTATAATGCTACCGTCAATCAAAGCAAGATAAGATACATAAAAGATAAACATCACATGCAATCAATATAAGTGATATGATATGGCCATCATCTTGTGCTTGTGATCTCCATCTCCAAAGCAGCGTCATGATCACCATCGTCACCGATGCGACACCTTGATCTCCATCCTAGCATCATTCTCATCTCGCCAATCTTATGCTTCTATGACTATCGCTACCGCTTAGTGATAAAGTAAGGCATTACATGGCGATTGCATTGCATACAATAAAGCGACAACCATATGGCTCCTGCCAGTTGCCCATAACTCGGTTACAAAACTTGATCATCTCATACAATAAAATTTAGCATCATGTCTTGACCATATCACACCACAACATGCCCTGCAAAAACAAGTTAGACGTCCTCTACTTTGTTGTTGCAAGTTTTACGTGGCTGCTACGGGCTTAGCAAGAACCGTTCTTACCTACGCATCAAAACCACAACGATAGTTTGTCAAGTTAGTGATGTTTTAACCTTCGCAAGACCATCAGATGTCTTCTTGGAAAGACTTAGTCGTGGAGCCATCGCAACGGGTTAGCTTGAAGGGGTTAAACCGGACAAGGGACACGGGAGTTTATACTAGTTCGGCCCCTTCGATGAAGGTAAAGCCTACGTCTAGTTGTGATGGGATTGATTGGGTTTCGATGCGCAGGGAGCGAATACGCTAGCCTGAGCCTCGAGTTGTTGTTGTCTATCCCTAAACCGCCGCCGGGTCACCCCTTTATATACACAGGAGGACCCCGGCCGATCTACAGAGTCCTAGGCTGACTTATACAAGTGCCAGCCTTGGTCTCTTCCTTTCTTTCTTATAATACAAGTTTATACAAGCATGTCGGTTTATCATCATGGGCCCTAAATCGCCCGTGGGCCCTAGGCCACTAAGCTTCATCCGTAAAGCGCCATCCTCCGGGTTGTCTTGGGCTTCGGTATAGCTAAAGGTAAACCGGCCCATCCTGGTCGGTTTACCCTTAGCGGTTATATCCTCAATATTAGGCCCCAGATTGATTTGGACCTGTTCATGTCAATCTTCAATCCTTAGAAAAATTATTAAAATTGATAACCACCCTCGTAAACCGCCATATTGCTTTTCCCTGTGAACTTTAGTGAACCGCCGTGACATCATCTTCTGTCACTGCAGTAAGTTATCGTGATGTCATCTCTGCATAAAAAGATTTATGAAGATTCCCTTCTCTTTAATTAATTCCCAAAGACCGAGGCGACAACTGCATCCTTTTCTACCGCTTCAGACCCCTCGATTTTCGCGCCTGCCATTTTATCCCCTTTCCTTTATAAATAAGACCGAGGCTCCTTCCGTTTTCCCCCTTGCCTCTTCGCCTCGTCTTCCTCCTCTCGACCCGAAAAATTCAAGCATCGCCGCTGTCGTCGACCTTGGAGCTCTGCCTCATCTCAGGCCGCTGCATCACCCTGTTTGCACCAGAGCTCCTGCGATACTCCTCCGCCGCTGCGTGACTCTGGTAAATGCTCCCTTTTCTCACTTATCAGATCTGTATTAGGGTTTCAAAGTTTCTTTGGTGTTCGTCGGTGTTCATCAGCGTTCATTAGCGTTTACCTGCCTTCCCTTTAGCATCTCACTGAATCTAGTTATGCCTGATAGTTTCTTTTTGCGGCTGGATCTATAGTTTTTACTGTATCGTACCACAACATCTTGCTATTCCTGGATAAATTCTTATCTGAACCTTCTCTGTTCCGCTTAACGCCATTGTAGGGCTCAGAAAAATTTCTTCATTGACCGATGATAGATCCAAAATTATATCGCCATCTTGTGAAACTTGTTTCTGCAACACTTAGTAAATTTTCAGATCTAACCCTTTCACCGGAGGGCGGTTTAACCTGCGATAGTTGATAATTCCTCATATGCCATTAGCCCTCACTTAAACCGCCGTATAATTTTGAATAGCAATGCTTGGCTCCTCTTACGTACACTTTGATTAAATTTCCGGTTTAGCATTATATGCCAATTTAATATTGATGAATTCATTTGGATCAGCAATCGTAAACTTCCCATTTTCCTTCTGCAGACTGTGATGGCACCACAATTTGCTGCCTGTAACTGGGTCCCATCCCGGATTACCGAGACACAGATCAACAATTTTGTCGTTACAAGCACTTTAGCTCCACAGAATGTTCTTTAGTGGTGAGTTCCTGGTCCTGAATGCCCTCCTGAACCCAAAGAGGGAGAGGTGATTGTGTTCTTGCAACATCTGGGCCGGGGCTTCAGTCCCCCCAGATCAAAAAAATTCCGGGATGTGCTTGCCAGCTTCCAACTCCATCCTCAAGATATAGGACCAAACTCAGTGTCCAATATATGTGATTTGCAGGTTTTTTGCGAAGTTTATCTGCAGGAAGAACCAACTGTTGATTTATTCCGGGATCTCTTTCACTTAAACCGCCGGACCGAATTTGCTGACGGCCCCAACACTGAACTTGGCGGCGTTTCAATTCAGAAGAGGAAAGAAGTTGAATTTCCTCACGCCAAACTTCATAGCCACCCGAAGGACTGGAACCAAACGTGGTTCTACTGTCAAAACACTGCTCCTACTGACGAAAATCCTCTGCCGGGTTACCGGCCATACCGGCTTAGCAATAGCCACCCTTTACCTCCATGACTAACAGCAAAAGAACGTAAAGCCTATGCATCCCAACTTGTTAGACTCTGGGCTTTCATGGCCAATGGTTTAACTGGTGTTGATCTTGTCCGCTGCTGGCTTTCATGGTGTATTTTTCCCTTAAGCCACCGCCCCGGGTTAATGTGTGAATATACTGGCCAGACATATGACCCACAACGGTTTAACCAAATAGAGATGACTAAGGATGAGGTCACTGAAAGTGTGAAGAAGATACTTGATAAAAATCTCACTGTGTGCACTCAGGTCGGTCTGCCTCCTTATTATGCCTCCAACAAACTGCCAGCGGTAAGCATTTTAACTTTGTATCTTCCTGACTCTACTGCGCTTTTAGCTCTATTGTAGTAATCCTTTGCACAACCTCCCAGGGAGACAGCTCCTTCTGGAAAAAGAAACTTCAAGACAAACCGGCCAAGGCTCCTCGGGTTAAGAGCAAGGTCACCAAGAGAGCTGGCAAGAAGAAAGCCGCTGAGACTTCTGAACCGCCAGAAGATGTCCATCAATCAACTGAAGAGGTAGAACTTGACTCCCTTGGCTTTTATTTCATACATCTTATTGACAATGATTGCTCCCAGGATGATGCAGAGGCCAGCCGTGCAGATCACGTTGAGGTAATTTATCTTTCTGACTCAGAACTTGTGCCAGCTCAAAGGCTTCGCCGTGCAGTTCGGAAAGTGAAATGCTCTCACCCTCTTGCTTATGTGGGTCAAAAACATTCTTTGAAGACACAGCAAACCGAAAGTCGTCGCATAACTCGGCACAGTGGCCAACAGGTCACTTCCTCCGGTTTACCTCTGACACCAACCCGGAAACGCCGTCCAGAGGTTGCTTGTTCTCCTGAAAAACGTTATCCTTTGAAGGGTTTTTTCCGATGCCCTCTCAATCCATCTGACTCAAACTATCAGGTATCTTCAAACTCGTCGGGCGGTTCATCCACCACTCAACTGCCTCCATTGAAAACCGTCCCTGGGTAAAGCATACAACCTTTCATTTTTCCCTTATCCTTATATTAACCCTGCTAATCCTTGTTTTGATATTAGCGGCAAAGCTCGTCTGAGTAAGAAGGCTAAGACCAGTACCCCTTCTAGCGAAGTTGAACCGGCAGAGATTCCTGAAGATGCTCGTGAGAACTTTGATAATCCCATGGACGATTTTGTCCCGCCAGAACCAATTGTAAACGCTGATCCGCCAGAAGCTGACCCGGCCACTCACGAGGGCACCTCCAGTCCACATGCCACACCTGCCAGTCCAGTTGTTGATCCTCTGAACTCCACAGCCAATCTACCAACTCCTCCTACCACTTCAATCCCAAGAAAGGATGATGAAGTTGTCGTCACCGGCATTGGTTATACCGTCCCGCGCAATCCGGTCGTCTTGGCAAAGCATAAGGCCAAAGATGAATTTGCTTTCTCGGGCAAAGGAAAAATAGAAATTGATTTGTCAAAATACGCTCATCTTTCTGTCCAGGAGCTTCATTCCGGATTCTTGAACCGGCTTTATGCAAACCGAGACTCTGAAGCTGATTTGGTGAACCTGATGAAAGAACGCTATGAGGTATTCCTACTCATCTCAATCTTGTATCCTATAGCCCCCAAGAGCCGGGTTAATTTGTAAAGTTGAACCGGGACTTGTGATCCCTCTCATTCTGTACTGCTCCTTATTGATGTTCTTTTGAATAAATATACATTAGCCCCCAAGTGCCCGGATTAAAATTTGTATTGATCCTGGGGACTTTGAACCAGCAGCAGGAAAGAAGCAATCCGCATTAGCCCCCAAGTGCCAAGTGTATAACTAGTTATATACTTGGGACTTTGATATTATATTGATATGCATCTGTGACTAACAGGCGGAGATAAACGGTCAATGCACTAAAATTGTTGACCTTCAAGAAAGCATCAAATCTCAGCAAGAGGAATCTTCCAAGTCCAAAGATTAACTAAAAGCCACTTTAACTTCCCTGGAACAACTTAAAGAAGACTTCAAGACTGAATGTGCCAAGTGGGAAACTGAGAAGGATGCATTATGAAAACGAGCTGAAGACGCCGAATTAGCTCTTAAACCGGTGGAAGAGGAGCTTTCCGGATTGAAGCGCCAAGTGAATGCTATGACCTCTGCCGTTTTTGATGAGTACTCTCACTAAGCCATGAAATATTCCTTGTTGGAAGGCAGCCGTTAATAATCCTTAAACCGTTGCAGGAAGCCGTATTACTCATCTGGGCTCAGATGCACGGGTGAAATTGAAAGCAGCATATACTTTTATTGAACAACTGTATGCTGGTGCCCAACGGGTTATTTGTGCAGCCTCCTATGACAACCCGGCCCCAACCCTGATCAAGGAAACGCTAGCAAGGCTATCTATGGTACCAGCACAGATAGAAGAGGTGAAGCGATCTGCTGCCAGGGCAGGCGCTTTGCTGGCCCTTACCCGAGCCAAAGCGTGGATAGCTGACCTGATCCGGTTGACCTTGCCAAAGGCTTTCCAAGCACACAAGAAGATGGGGAGGACTTTGACGACGAAGCCTTGAAAAGGGTGACAAGGGAGATGCGTCCTCTGGCGAGTCAGCTGGCAGAAGATGCTAACTTGACTGTTCACCGGTCTCGTTATGATGCAAATAACAAACGGATTAATGCTAATCTGCCGGAAGTGCAAAATCTCATTCCAACAATCCGTAAGCACACTTATGCCCCTGATGTTGATCCGTCAGAACTTATCAGTGAAGAAGCTGTCTTTCAGGCTTTAACCCGGATTGACTGGACAAGCACGGATTTCCAACCACAAGGTGAAGAAGAGGCTGACCCGGCACCAAATGACCCGTCAACTTCGCAACATCGCGGCAACGAAACTTAATCTGTCAAGCTGTTGGATGCTCCGCAAAATTTGTTCAGGGGGACACAACGCCATATTTTGGGCCTTGAAAGCGCCTTGTAATAGGCTAGAAAAATATTGTGATCCAGCTGCCATCGTGCACTGGGATATACTTTGCCTTGATCTGTCATGAGAATTTTAATACTGCCTTATGTTTGCTCCATATCATGCAATCCCTGTATCTGCATAAGAGAAAATCTGCCCAGACGGTTTACCGCTGGACGGGTCAAAAATACCCCGCATATCTTGGCAAGCAACCATGGTTGCTAACAACATAGCAATAATAAATCATACCTGTGATATGAAACATTGCTGTTTGTTTTACCAATTGTGATATTAGGAAGGATGAAAATCCAACTTCCACTATGCCATGTTGGTATATGATATCGAACTGGGTTGTGATAAACACCAGACGATTGCTGGAGACAGTGTCAAACCAGACCGGTTTGAAGGATGCCGGATTACCTTTATTTGAATGCTTAAACAGAAAATCCGTAAGCCACACCGGGTTAAGAAACACCGGGTTCGTCGTAAACATGATGAAAGAATAAAGACTTAGCATGAACAAAGAAAACATAGCAAGGCTTTTCAAGGGCTGCCAAGCCCAAATCGAGGCTTTTCATTGAATGCCAGGCCACTGAGTTAAACCATTTTAGCAAAGCCTTTTAAGATGGGCCTCCAACTAACCAATAATCGTTTTAACTTTGACGAGTTCAGGGTCTCAAAGAGAGTAACTATCAAACGTTCGACGGGTCGTGCCAGGATTACCTGGATAGGAGTGGCTTACTTGATGAAGGCAGGTTAACCCCGGGGTTTTAGGTGAATACACCAGGCTTCCAAGTCGTGGGTCGATACCCGGCTACAAGGGTCCTTTCAAGCTCTTTGGTATTTGACACAAAGAGCCCCCAAGTAACTTTGTGAGCTGTGCTCAATGGATGCCTATGTTTGAGCTGTGCTGTGAGCAATCAGACTCTCTTTGGCCCCTTGGGTGTGAAGCTCCCAAGCTAGGTGGTGGCGTGATAGCCGGTTTAAGAGGTAGTACTCCGCTTTTCTTAGCTGAAGCCCCCAAGTTAATAGATATTGGAAGAAAAACAGCGGAGACCCTGCTTGATTTAGCAAGGGTGTCAGTTTATTTTATTGATCATAATATGTACATTGTCGAAATATATACATAAGAAAAGCCAATGGCTTCAAGTATGATAAGGCCATAGGAGAGCTATGTTCCATGGCCGCCGGGTCTCCTCCTCAGAGCTACGTGAGTCTTCTCGAACGTCAATGAGGTAGTATGATCCGTTGTGCAGATTCTTGCTGACCACAAAGGGTCCTTCCCAAGGCGGGGATAGCTTGTGCATATCAGTCTGGTCTTGAACAAGATGGAGCACCAGATCACCTTCTTGAAAGGTTCTTGTCTTAACCCGGCGGCTGTGATAACGCCGCAGGTCTTGTTGATAAACCGCCGACCGAGCCAAAGCCATGTCCCGTTTCTCATCTAACAGGTCCAGTGCCACTTGGCGTGCTTGCTCATTGTCCGCTTCAACATAATTCGCAACTCGGGGCGAGTCGTGACGGATATCGCTTGGAAGGACAGCCTCTGCCCCGTAAACCATGAAAAAAGGTGTATAACCTATAGACCGGTTTGGTGTGGTGTTTATACTCCATAACGCTGACGGTAATTCTTCCACCCAACAACCCGGGGTCCGCTTCAGAGGGACCATAAGCCGAGGCTTGATACCCTTTAGGATTTCTTGATTCGCCCTCTCCGCTTGACCATTAGACTAGGGGTGAGCCACAGATGCTAGATCAAGCCGGATGTGCTCTCGTTGGTAAAATTCCTCCATCTCCCCTTTAGAAAGGTCCGTACCATTATCTGTGATGATGCTGTGTGGAAAGCCAAAACGGAAAATAATCTTTTTAAGGAATTGAACCGCCGTAGCTGCGTCACACTTACTGATGGGCTCCGCTTCAACCCATTTAGTGAATTTGTCAACCGCCACCAACAGGTGGGTCTTCTTGTCCTTGGAACGCTTAAAGGGTCCCACCATATCGAGCCCCCAAGTAGCAAACGACCAAGTAATGGGAATCATGCGTAATTCTTGAGCCGGAACATGAGCTCAACGTGAAAATTTCTGACAAGCATCACACCGCTTTACCAGAACCTCCGCATCAGAATGGGCTGTTAACCAGTAGAACCCATGACGGAATGCTTTAGCCACGAGGGATTTTGAACCGGCATGGTGACCACAATCCCCTTCATGGATTTCACGCAAAATCCCATGCCCTTCTTCAGGAGAAACACAACGTTGGAACACGCCTGAAACACTGCAACGGTGTAGCTCACCATTGTGCACGACCATAGACTTGGACCGCCGGATTATCTGTTTGGCGAAAAGCTCGTCATCTGGTAACTCGCCCCGGTTTAGGTATGCCAAATATGGGACAGTCTAATCTGGAGTGGCATGTAAAGCAGCTACCAATTGGGCCTCCGGATCAGGAACAGCTAAATCCTCCTCTGTAGGCAATTTCACAGACGGGTTATGTAAAATATCCAGAAAGGTATTAGGTGGTACTGGTTTACGTTGAGATCCCAGCCGGCTTAGAGCATCAGCTGCTTCGTTCTTGCGCCGGTTGATGTGCTCCACCTGATAACCTTTAAAGTGGCCTGCTACCATATCCACCTCTCGCCTATAAGCTGCCATGGGTGGATCCTTTGAATCCCAAGTGCTAGAAACTTGCTGGTGTTGGGGAACGTAGCAGAAAATTAAAAAATTTCCTACGGTTTCACCAAGATCCATCTATGAGTTCATCTAAGCAACGAGTCATGGGAGAGAGATTTCATCTACATACCACTTTGTAGATCGCGAGCGGAAGCGTTCAACGAACGGGGATGAGGTAGTCGTACACGACGTGATCCAAATCACCGGAGATCCTAGCACCGAACGGACAGCACCTCCGCGTTCAACACACGTACGGTCAGCGTAACGTCTCCTTCTTCTTGATCCAGCAAGGCAAAGGAGAGGTTGAGGAAGATGGCTCCAGCAGCAGCACGACGGCGTGGTGATGGTGGAGCTGCAGTACTCCGGCAGGGCTTCGCCGAGCTCTATGGAGGAGGAGGAGGTGTTGGAGAGGGAGAGGGAGGCGCCAGGGCCAGGGGTGCGGCTGCCCCCTCCCCTCCCCCCTTTATATAGGCCCCTGGGGGGGCGCCGGCCCTGGGAGATTGAATCTCCCAAGGGGGCGGCGGCCAAGGGGGGTGGAGTGCCCCCCCAAGGCAAGTGGGCGCCCCCCCATCCTAGGGTTCCAACCCTAGGCGTAGGGGGTGGGCCTTGGGGGGCGCACCGGCCCACTAAGGGCTGGTCCCCCTCCCACTTCAGCCCATGGGGCCCTCCGGGATGGGTGGCCCCACCCGGTGGACCCCCGGGACCCATCTGGTGGTCCCGGTACAATACCGGTGACCCCCAGATCATTCCCGATGGCCGAAACTGCACTTCCTATATATAATTCTTCACCTCCGGACCAATCCGGAACTCCTCGTGACGTCCGGGATCTCATCCGGGACTCCAAACAACATTCGGGTTACTGCATATACATATCTTCACAACCCTAGCGTCACCGAACCTTAAGTGTGTAGACCCTACGGGTTCGGGAGACATGCAGACATGACCGAGACAGCTCTCGGACAATAGCCAACAGCGGGATCTGGATACCCATGTTGGCTCCCACATGCTCCACGATGATCTCATCGGATGAACCACGATGTCGAGGATTCAATTAATCCCGTATACGATTCCCTTTGTCAATCGGTATTTTACTTGCCCGAGATTCGATCGTCGGTATCCCAATACCTCGTTCAATCTCGTTACCGGCAAGTCACTTTACTCGTACCGTAATGCATGATCCCGTGATCAAACACTTTGATCACATTGAGCTCATTATGATGATGCATTACCGAGAGGGCCCGGTGATACCTCTCCGTCAAGCGGAGTGACAAATCCCAGTCTCGATCCGTGTCAACCCAACAGATACTTTCAGAGAAACCCGTAGTATACCTTTATAGTCACCCAGTTACATTGTGACGTTTGGCACACCCAAAGCACTCCTACGGTGTCCGGGAGTTACACGATCTCATGGTCTAAGGAAAGGATACTTGACATTGGAAAACTCTAGCAAACGAACTATGCGATCTTATGCTATGTTTAGGATTGGGTCTCGTCCATCACATCATTCTCCTAATGATGTGATCTCATTATCATTGACATCCAATGCCCATAGTCAGGAAACCACGACTATCTATTGATCAACGAGCTAGTCAACTAGAGGCTTACTAGGGACACGTTGTTGTCTGTTATTCACACATGTATTACGATTTCCGGATAACACAATTATAGCACGAATAAAGACAATTATCACGAATAAGGAAATATAATAATAATGCTTTTATTATTGCCTCTAGGGCATATTTCCAACAGCTGGGCCACTAGATCAGAGTCTCCAAAGTACCGAACCCGGCTTAAGTTCATTTCCTTAGCCACACGGAGGCCGTGGAGTAAGGCCTCGTACTCTGTTGCATTGTTAGTACAAGGAAACATTAAGCGGAGAACATAACAAATTTTATCACCTCGAGGGGAAGTAAGGACGACTCCAGCCCCCGAGCCTTCCAACTGCCTAGACCCGTCAAAGTGAATAGTCCAGTATGTGTTATCCGGTTTGTCCTCTGGTGCCTGTAACTCGGTCCAGTCATTAATGAAGTCAACCAGCGCCTGAGATTTGACGGCTGTTCGGGGCATATATTTCAACCCATGGGGACCAAGCTCAATTGCCCACTTTGCAACCCGGCCAGTTGCCTGTCTATTCAGGATTATATCACCCAAGGGAGCGGAGCTAACCACTGTGATGGGATGGCCTTGAAAGTATTGCTTGAGCTTCCTACTTGCCATGAAGACTCCATATACAAGCTTCTGCCAGTGCGAATATCGTTGCTTGGATTCGATCAGTACTTCGCTGATATAGTAAACTGGCCGTTGAACCGGATATTCATTTCCAGCCTCCTTACGTTCAACCACAATCGCTACACTGACTGCACGGGCATTGGCAGCCACGTACAATAACAAGGGCTCCTTATCAACCGGAGCAGCAAGAAGGGGCGGTTCAGCCAGCTGCCGCTTCAAATCCTCAAATATTGCGTTAGCGGCGTCACTCCAGACGAATTTATCTGTCTTCTTCAACATCTGATATAAGGGAATTGCCTTTTCTCCCAAACAACTGATAAACCGGCTGAGGGCTACAATCCGGCCCGCCAAACGCTGAACATCATTGATACATGCTGGTTTAGCCAAAGATGTGATTGCTTTGATTTTTTCTGGATTGGCCTCAATGCCTCGGTTGGACACGAGAAAGCCCAGAAGCTTGCCTGCCGGAACACCAAAAACGCACTTCTCCGGGTTAAGCATCATTTTATAAACCTGGAGATTGTCAAACGTCTCCTTGAGATCGTCTATCAAGGTTTCCTGCTTCCTGGACTTTACCACAATATCATCCATGTAAGCATGAACATTGCGTCCGATCTGCTTGTGAAGACAATTCTGCACACAACGCTGATAGGTTGCTTGGGCACTCTTGAGCCCAAAAGGCATGGAGACATAGCAGAAGGCTCCAAAGGGGGTGATGAAGGCTGTCTTCTCCTGGTCCTTAACTGCCATTTTGATCTGATGATAACCTGAATAAGCATCTAGGAAACTCAGGCGATCACAACCCGCCGTCGCATCAATGATCTGTTCAATACGCGGGAGAGCAAAAGGATCGGCTGGGCATGCCTTGTTCAAATCTGTGTAGTCCACACACATACGCCAAGTGACGTTTTTCTTAAGAACAAGCACCGGATTAGCCAACCATTCGGGATGATAAACTTCGATGATAAACCCTGCTGCCAGTAGCCGGGCTACCTCTTCTCCAATGGCCTTGCGTCTCTCTTCATTAAAACGGCGAAGGAACTGCTTGACCGGTTTGAACTTGGGATCAATATTGAGGGTGTGCTCAGCGAGTCCTCTCGGTACACCTGGCATGTCATAAGGCTTCCATGCAAAAATGTCCCGGTTCTCACGGATGAACTCGATGAGCGCGCTTTCCTATTTCGGATCCAGATTGGCACTGATACTAAACTGTTTGGATGAGTCACCAGGGACAAAGTCGATAAGTTTAGTCTCATTAGCCGGTTTGAACGTTAGGGCCGGGTCATGTTCAGTTGTAGGCTTCTTTAAAGGGGTCATGTCTGCCGGATCAACATTGTCTTTATAAAATTTCAACTCCTCGGTAGCACAAACCGACTCAGCATAGGCCGCCTCACCTTCCTCACAATCCAAAGCAATCTTGCGGCTCCCGTGTACTGTGATCGTCCCCTTATGACCCAGCATTTTGAGCTGTAGGTAGACATAACAGGGTCTCGCCATGAATCTCGCATAGGCCGGCCGTCCGAACAGCGCGTGATATGGGCTCTGGATCTTCACCACCTCAAATGTCAATGTCTCAGATCTGGAATCATGCTCGTCTCCAAACACAACTTCCAAAGCAATCCTCCCAACAGGGTATGCCGATTTGCCTGGTACCACGCCGTGAAAAACTGTATTCAACGGTTTAAGATTCTTATCTGTCAACCCCATGCAACGGAAAGTCTCGTAGTACAGGATGTTAATGCTGCTTCCTCCATCCATTAAAACTTTGGTGAACTTGTAACCCCCCACCTGAGGTGCTACGACCAAGGCTAACTGACCCGGATTGTCAACCCGGGGTGGGTGATCCTCTCTGCTCCACACAATGGGCTGCTCCAACCATCGTAGATAACGTGGCACGACCGGTTCAATAGCATTAACTGCCCTCTTGTGAAGCTTCTGATCTCGCTTGCACAGGCTAGTCGTGAGCACGTGATATTGTCCGTTGTTCAACTGCTTGGGATGACTCTGGTAGCCTGACTGCTGTTGATTCCCCTTGTTGTTCTGCTGGTTATTGCCATGGTTGTTCTGATGGCCTTGGTTATTCTAAAACCCAGAGCTTGAACCGCCGTCCCCATGGAAACCAGGACCTGAACCGCCGGACGGACCCTGATCATACCGGTAGAGATCAGAGTTTTTGAACTCCCTCATTATGTGACAATCCTTCCAAAGGTGTGTGGAAGGGGCCTCCTTGGTTCCATGCTTCGGACAGGGCTGGTTTAACAAGCGCTCCAGATTCATCCCGCCACCGCGTTGGGGCGGTTTACCTTTACGACGCTGCATATTCGTGTTAGCCACAAAATTTGAATTATCTGCCTTGCGTTTACAGTTATTCCCATGGCCTCCTTGGTTATGGTGCTGCTGCCCTTTTGCATCGCCGTTCTTCTTTCCCTTCTCCAGTTTATCCTCATCAGACTCGGGATCCTTGGTATTATCAGAATCGACATATTTTACCAAGGCGGCCATAAGTGTTCCGATATCATTGCAATGGCGCTTGAGCCTTCCTAACTTCATCTTTAATGACTTAAACCGGCAATTGCGCTCCAGCGTTAAGATCGCTTGGCCAGCGCTAATCCGGTCTGAAGAGTGCAAAACCTCCGAAACCCGGCGCACCCAGTGAGTTGTTGACTCGCTCTCCCCTTGGACACAGGCATCCAGATCCACAATGGACATAGGCTGTTTGCAGGTGTCTTTGAAATTGGCTATGAACAGGGCCTTCAATTGCCCCCACGACTCGATGGAATTGGCCGGTAGGTTTTTCAGCCAAGTGCAGGATGTCCCCTCTAACATCATCATGAAATATTTTGCACAAGCCGCTTCATCCACCTCCAGCATCTCCATTGCCATCTCGTAACTCTCCACCCACGCCTCAGGCGGCTGATCAGCAGTGTAATTGGGTACCTTTTGTGGACCCTTAAAATCTTTAGGTAGTCGTATGTTACGGAGGGCCGGAATAAGACACGGCACTCCCCAGGAACTGAAAGCGACCCCAGTGCCTCGGTCTACCGACGCTGTTGGCTGAAGCAGGGCGGTTTGATGACGACCTGCCTCCCTGCGTGCCCTGCCATTATCTACCACCTCCTGAGCATTTATCTCACCGTGGGCCGCATTACGGTACCTGGCACTGCTAGATACTTCCGGTTCATCCATGTGTCTTCTGTAGCTTTTTCTTGGATGGGGGGTCGAATGAATTCTATCCCGGCTATAAGAATAGGCCTACTGTTGCACCACGGCGGTTTGAAGAAGATCCCTAGCCCGCCGTGTTTTGATCGCCGCCAATGAGTCACCTTCGATCGGAATAGCCGCCAGACGGGACGCTGCAGCAATCATATTATCCAAAGGGCTCGGAAAGTGATCCGATGGCGCGGCCACATACGGCGGCGGGTTGTCCGTCCGTCGAGGTGGTTCTGTCAGGCGTGGCTGATCCAGTGCCGTCCTAGGTGCTTCAGTCCGGTTTACGGCTGCTGGATTGCTCGTCCCAGCCCCCGGTGTATTAAAGAGGTTCAAGCCTTCAAAGACCGGCGGCAGGCGCGATCGATATTTCCGCCGCATTACCTTGTTCGATGCGTTTTGATCCAACGCCAGCCGGTAATTCTGTGCCTGTATCAATTGTGACTGGGCTTCCAAAGCGGCTCGTTCCTCGGCCATCCTTGCATCCTCAACCGCCAGATCCTCCTTGGCATGCACTATCTGGTCCTTCAGTTTAGCAACGTCCGCATTATGCTGGTCCTGCGTCTCCGGGGTAACCACCGCGGTTAGCAAGGTCGCCCAAGCATCCATCAGATCAGAGAGAACTTGAACCGGCCGGCGCACCGGGCCTCCTGCCGCGGCTGCTGTTGAAGATTGCAAAGTAGGCTGTGTTCCGGCCATGTAAACAGTAACCCGACTTGGCGGTTCAAGGAGATCCGGAATACTGCCGCCGTCGGAATATCCTTGGAACCCATCGTCATGGACTTGGTACAGGGACTCAGTCTCACCGATGGATGATTCGCTGTCAGAATACACAACTGTCTCGCCTTCCGACACCGGTTCAGATCCAGCCCCATGGACGCATCCTACGAACGCCCGCTTCACAGCAGGTTTAACCTGGGTAGGGCTTGCACGCTGAGCTGTTTCGATGAGGTCGGTGCAGATGTCCAGCTCAGGACCCGGTTCGCCGATCTTGCCGATGAAGACATGGATTCCTCCAAAGGGGACTCGGTATCCGTACTCGATTGAGCCGGTCTCGGGGCCCCACCCTTCGTTGTCGATGTAGAGCTTGCCGCGACGACTCTTGGTCATCCGGCCAACCGCGTACCCTTTGAGTCCTTCGAAGTTGCCCTTCAAGAACTCGAAACCATCGTGCGATAGCCCCACGGTGGGCGCCAACTGTCATGGAATTAACACGTCAGATGTCTTCTTGGAAAGACTTAGTCATGGAGCCATCGCAACGGGTTAGCTTGAAGGGGTTAAACCGGACAAGGGACACGGGAGTTTATACTAGTTCGGCCCCTTCGATGAAGGTAAAGCCTACGTCTAGTTGTGATGGGATTAATTGGGTTTCGATGCGCAGGGAGCGAATACGCTAGCCTGAGCCTCGAGTTGTTGTTGTCTGTCCCTAAACCGCCGCCGGGTCACCCCATTATATACAGAGGAGGACCTCGGCCGGTCTACAGAGTCCTAGGCTGACTTATACAAGTGCCAGCCTTGGTCTCTTCCTTACTTTCTTATAATACAAGTTTATACAAGCATGTCGGTTTATCATCATGGGCCCTAAATCGCACGTGGGCCCTGGGCCACTAAGCTTCATCCGTAAAGCGCCAACCTCCGGGTTGTCTTGGGCTTCGGTATAGCTAAAGGTAAACCGGCCCCTCCTGGTCGGTTTACCCTTAGCGGTTATATCCTCAACAATATGGCTCCTGCCAGTTGCCGATAACTCGGTTACAAAACATGATCATCTCATACAATAAAATTTAGCATCATGTCTTGACCATATCACATCACAACATGCCCTGCAAAAACAAGTTAAACGTCCTCTACTTTGTTGTTGCAAGTTTTACGTGGCTGCTACGGGCTTAGCAAGAACCGTTCTTACATACGCATCAAAACCACAACAATAGTTTGTCAAGTTAGTGTTGTTTTAACCTTCGCAAGGACCAGGCGTAGCCACACTTGGTTCAACTAAAGTTGGAGAAACT
Organism: Aegilops umbellulata; assembly: GCA_032464435.1. Lineage (NCBI taxonomy): Eukaryota > Viridiplantae > Streptophyta > Magnoliopsida > Poales > Poaceae > Aegilops > Aegilops umbellulata. The sequence continues at coordinate 417,920,152 of CP136059.1, forward strand.
GGCACCCGCCAGCCACCTGTGTGCAAAGCACGTCGGTAGAACCAGTCTCGCGTAAGCGTACGCTTAATGTCGGTCCGGGCCGCTTCTTCCAACAATACCACCGAACCAAAGTATGACATGCTGGTAAGCAGTATGACTTATATCGCCCACAACTCACTTGTGTTCTACTCGTGCATATGACATCTATGCATAAAACCTGGCTCGGATGCCACTGTTGGGGAACGTAGTAATTTCAAAAATTTCCTATGCACACGCAAGATCATGGTGATGCATAGCAACGAGAGGGGAGAGTGTTGTCCACGTACCCTCGTAGACCGAAAGCGGAAGCGTTATAACAACGCGATTGATGTAGTCGTACGTCTTCACGGCCCGACCGATCAAGCACCGAAACTACGACACCTTCGAGTTCTACCACACATTCAGCTAGATGACGATCCCAGGACTCCAATCCAGCAAAGTGTCGGGGAAGAGTTCCGTCAGCACGACGGCGTGATGACGATCTTGATGTTCTACCGTCGCAGGGCTTCGCCTAAGCACTGCTACAATATTATCGAGGATTGTGGTGGAGGGGGCACCGCACACGGCTAATAGATCTCAAGGATCAATTGTTGTCTCTAGAGGTGCCCCCTGCCCCAGCATATAAAGGAGCAAGGGGGAGGGGGCGGCCGGCCAGGAGGAGACGCGCCAGGGAGGAGTCCTACACCTACCGGGAGTAGGACTCCCTCCTTTCCTTGTCCAACTAGGAGAGGGGGAAGGAAGGGAGAGAGGAGAGGAAGGAAAGGGGGGGCGCCGCCCCCCTCCTTGTGAAATCCGGACTAGAGGGGGAGGGGGCGCGCGGCCTGCCCTGGCCCTCTGCTCCACTTTGGGCCCATGAGGCCCATTAACCCCCCGGGGGGTTCCGGTAACCCCCCGGTACTTCGTTCTATATCTGATAACCCCCGGAACAATTCCTGTGTCCGAATATAGTCGTCCAATATATCAATCTTTATGTCTCGACCATTTCGAGACTCCTCGTTATGTCCGTGATCACATCCGGGACTCCAAACAACCTTCAGTACATCAAAACATATAAACTCATAATGAAACTGTCATTGTAACGCTAAGCATGCGGACCCTACGGGTTCGAGAACAATGTAGACATGACCGAGACATGTCTTTGGTCAATAACCAATAGCAGAACCTGGATGCTCATATTGGCTCCTACATATTCTACGAAGATCTTTATCGGTCATACCGCATAACAACATACGTTGTTCCCTTTGTCATCGGTATGTTACTTGCCCGAGATTCGATCGTCGGTATGTTAATACTTAGTTCAATCTCGTTACCGGCAAGTCTCTTTACTCGTTCTGTAATACATCATCCCGCTACTAACTCATTAGTTGCAATGCTTGCAAGGCTTATAGTGATGTGCATTACCGAGTGGGCCCAGAGATACCTCTCCGATAATCGGAATGACAAATCCTAATCTCGAAATACGCCAACCCAACAAGTACCTTCGGAGACACCTGTAGAGCACCTTTATAATCACTCAGTTACGTTGTGACTTTTGGTAGCACACAAAGTGTTCCTCCGGCAAACGGGAGTTGCATAATCTCATAGTCATAGGAACATGTATAAGTCATGAAGAAAGCAATAGCAACATACTAAATGATCGGGTGCTAATCTAATGGAATGGGTCATGTCAATCACATCATTCTCCTAATGATGTGATCCCATTAATCAAATGACAACTCATGTCTATGGTTAGGAAACATAACCATCTTTGATCAACGAGCTAGTCAAGTAGAGGCATACTAGTGACACTTAGTTTGTCTATGTATTCACACAAGTATTATGTTTCCGGTTAATACAATTATAGCATGAATAATGAACATTTATCATGATATAAGGAAATAAATAATAACTTTATTATTGCCTCTAGGGCATATTTCCTTCACTTATATATTGGGCATTAAGATCTATAGAGATAGATCAAGACGCTTAATTGAACTTTTACAGAGCACATACCTTGACAAAATTTTGAACAAGTTCAAAATGGATCAAGAAAAGAAAGGGTTCTTGCCTGTGTTACAAGGTGTGAAGTTGAGTCAGGCTCAATGCCCGACCACTTCAGAAGATAGAGATAAAATGAAAGGTGTTCCCTATGTTGGAAATATGCCCTAGAGGCAATAATAAAAGCATTATTATTATATTTCCTTATTCATGATAATTGTCTTTATTCGTGCTATAATTGTGTTATCCGGAAATCGTAATACATGTGTGAATAACAGACAACAATATGTCCCTAGTGAGCCTCTAGTTGACTAGCTCGTTGATCGACAGATAGTCATGGTTTCCTGACTATGGACATTGGATGTCATTGATAACGAGATCACATCATTAGGAGAATGATGTGATGGACAAGACCCAATCCTAAACATAGCATAAGATCGCATAGTTCGTTTGCTAGAGTTTTCCAATGTCAAGTATCCTTTCCTTAGACCATGAGATCGTGTAACTCCCGGATACCGTAGGAGTGCTTTGGGTGTGCCAAACGTCACAACGTAACTGGGTGACTATAAAGGTATACTACGGGTATCTCTGAAAGTGTCTATTGGGTTGACATGGATCGAGACTGGGATTTGTCACTCCGCTTGACGGAGAGGTATCACCGGGCCCTCTCGGTAATGCATCATCATAATGAGCTCAATGTGATCAAAGTGTTTGATCACGGGATCATGCATTACGATACGAGAAAAGTGACTTGCCGGTAACGAGATTGAACGAGGTATTGGGATACCGACGATCGAATCTCGGGCAAGTAAAATACCGATTGACAAAGGGAATCGTATACGGGATTAATTGAATCCTCGACATCGTGGTTCATCCGATGAGATCATCGTGGAGCATGTGGGAGCCAACATGGGTATCCAGATCCCGCTGTTGGTTATTGCCCGAGAGCCGTCTCGGTCATGTCTGCATGTCTCCCGAACCCGTAGGGTCGACACACTTAAGGTTCGGTGACGCTAGGGTTGTGAAGATATGTATATGCAGTAACCCGAATGTTGTTCGGAGTCCCGGATGAGATCCCGGACGTCACAAGGAGTTTCGGAATGGTCTGGAGGTAAAGAATTATATATAGAAAGTGCTGTTTTGGCCATCGGGACAAGTTTCGGGGTTATCGGTATTGTACCGGACCACCGAAGGGTCCCGGGGGTCCACCGGGTGGGGCCACCTGCCTCAGAGGGGCCCCATGGGCTGTATGAGGAAGGGAACCAGCCCAAAGTGGGCTGGTGCGCCTCCCCCCCAAGGGCCCATGCGCCTAGGGTTGGGGGGGAACCCTAAAGGGGGCGCCCCCCTTGCTTGTGTTGGGGAACGTAGTAATTTCAAAATTTTCCTACGCACACGCAAGATCATGGTGATGCATAGCAACGAGAGGGGAGAGTGTTGTCTACGTACCCTCGTAGGCCGAAAACAGAAGCGTTATATCAACGCGGTTGATGTAGTCGTACTTCTTCACGATCCAACCGATCTAAGCACCGAACGTACGACACCTCCGAGTTCTGCACACGTTCAGCTCGATGACGATCCCCGGGCTCTGATCCAGCAAAGCGTCGGGGAAGAGTTCCGTCAGCACGACGGCGTGGTGACAATCTTGATGTGTTACTGGCGCAGAGCTTCGCCTAAGCACTGCAACGATATGACCGAGGTGGAATTTGGTGGAAGGGGGCACCGCACACGGCTAAGGAACGATCCGTAGATCAACTTGTTTTGTCCTAGGGTGCTCCCCTGCCCCCGTATATAAAGGAGCCAAGGGGGAGGGGCTGTCCGGCCAAGGGGTGGCGCGCCAGGGAGTCCTACTCCCTCCGGGAGTAGGATCCCCCCCCCCCCCAATCCTAGTTGGAATAGGATTCCTCAAGGGGGGAAGAGAGAGAGGGGGGCCGGCCACCTTATCCTAGTCCTAATAGGACTAGGGAAGGGGGGAGGCGCGCGGCCACTAGGGCTGCCCCTTTCTCCTTTCCACTAAGGCCCATCAAGGCCCATATCGCTCCCGGGGGGTTCCGGTAACCCACCCGGTATTCCGGTAAAATCCTGATTTCACCTGGAACACTTCCGATATCCAAATGTAGGCTTCCAATATATCAATCTTTACGTCTCGACCATTTCGAGACTCCTCGTCATGTCCGTGATCACATCCGGGACTCCGAACTACCTTCGGTACATCAACATCATATAAACTCATAACAACTGTCATCGAAATGTTAAGCGTGCGGACCCTACGGGTTCGAGAACAATGTAGACATGACCGAGACACCTCTCCGGTCAATAACCAATAGCGGGCCCTGGATGCCCATATTGGCTCCTACATATTCTACGAAGATCTTTATCGGTCAGACCGCATAACAACATACGTTGCTCCTTTTTGTCATCGGTATGTTACTTGCCCGAGATTCGATCGTCGGTATCCAATACCTAGTTCAATCTCGTTACTGGCAAGTCTCTTTACTCGTTCCGTAATACATCATCTAACAACTAACACATTAGTTGTAATGCTTGCAAGGCTTATGTGATGTGCATTACCGAGAGGGCCCAGAGATACCTCTCCGACAATCGGAGTGACAAATCCTAATCTCGAAATACGCCAACCCAACATGTACCTTCGGAGACACCTGTAATGCTCCTTTATAATCACCCAGTTACGTTGTGACGTTTGGTAGCACCCAAAGTGTTCCTCTGGCAAATGGGAGTTGCATAATCTCATAGTCATAGGAACCTGTATAAGTTATGAAGAATAGCAACAGCAACAAACTAAACGATCAGGTGCTATGCTAATGAAATGGGTCATGTCAATCAGATCATTCAACTAATGATGTGATCCCGTCAATCAAATAACAACTCTTTGTTCATGGTTAGGAAACATAACCATCTTTGATTAACGAGCTAGTCAAGTAGAGGCATACTAGTGACACTCTGTATGTTTATTCACACATGTATTATGTTTCCGGTTAATACAATTCTAGCATGAATAATAAACATTTATCATGATATAAGGAAATAAATAATAACTTTATTATTGCCTCTAGGGCATATTTCCTTCAGTCTCCCACTTGCACTAGAGTCAATAATCTAGATTACAAAGTAATGATTCTAACACCCATGGAGTCTTGGTGCTGATCATGTCTTGCTCGTGGAAGAGGCTTAGTCAACGGGTCTGCAACATTCAGATCCGTATGTATCTTGCATAACTCTATGTCTCCCACCTGGACTAAATCCCGGATGGAGTTGAAGCGTCTTTTGATGTGTTTGGTTCTTTTGTGAAATCTAGATTCCTTTGCCAAGGCAATTGCACCAGTATTGTCACAAAAGATTTTCATTGGATCCGATACGCTAGGTACAACACCTAGATCGGATATGAACTCCTTCATCCAGACTCCTTCATTAGCTGCTTCTGAAGCAGCTATGTACTCAGCTTCACATGTAGATCCCGCCACGACGCTTTGTTTAGAACTGCACCAACTGACAGCTCCACCGTTTAATGTAAATACGTATCCGGTTTGCGATTTAGAATCGTCCGGATCAGTGTCAAAGCTTGCGTCGACGTAACCATTTACGACGAGCTCTTTGTCACCTCCATAAACGAGAAACATATCCCTAGTCCTTCTCAAGTACTTAAGGATGTTCTTGACCGCTGTCCAGTGATCCACTCCTGGATTACTTTGGTACCTGCCTGCTAAGCTTACAACAAGGCAAACATCAGGTCTGGTACACAGCATTGCATACATGATAGAGCCTATGGCTGAAGCATAGGGAACATCTTTCATTTTCTCTCTATCTTCTGCAGTGGTCGGGCATTGAGTCTTACTCAACTTCACACCTTCTAACACAGGCAAGAACCCTTTCTTTGCCTGATCCATTTTGAACTTCTTCAAAACTTTGTCAAGGTATGTGCTTTGTGAAAGTCCTATTAAGCGTCTTGATCTATCTCTATAGATCTTAATGCCCAATATGTAAGCAGCTTCATCGAGGTCTTTCATTGAAAAACTCTTATTCAAGTATCCCTTTATGCTATCCAGAAATTCTATATTATTTCCGATCAGTAATATGTCATCTACATATAATATCAGAAATGCTACAGAGCTCCCACTCACTTTCTTGTAAATACAGGCTTCTCCAAAAGTCTGTATAAAACCAAATGCTTTGATCACACTATCAAAGCGTTTATTCCAACTCCGAGAGGCTTGCACCAGTCCATAAATGGATCGCTGGAGCTTGCATACTTTGTTAGCTCCCTTTGGATCGACAAAACCTTCTGGTTGCATCATATACAACTCTTCTTCCAGAAATCCATTCAGGAATGTAGTTTTTACATCCATCTGCCAAATTTCATAATCATAAAATCCGGCAATTGCTGACATGATTCGGACAGACTTAAGCATCGCTACGGGTGAGAAGGTCTCATCGTAGTCAATCCCTTGAACTTGTCGAAAACCTTTTGCAACAAGTCGAGCTTTATAGACAGTAACATTACCATCAGCGTCAGTCTTCTTCTTAAAGATCCATTTATTCTCAATTGCTTGCCGATCATCGGGCAAGTCAACCAAAGTCCACACTTTGTTCTCATACATGGATCCCATCTCAGATTTCATGGCCTCAAGCCATTTTGCGGAATCTGGGCTCACCATTGCTTCTTCATAGTTCGTAGGTTCATCATGGTCTAGTAACATGACTTCCATAATAGGATTACCGTACCACTCTGGTGCGGATCTTACTCTGGTTGATCTACGAGGTTCGGTAGAAACTTGATCTGAAGTTTCATGATCATTATCATTGGCTTCCTCTCTATTTGGTGTAGGTGTCATAGAAACTGATTTCTGTGACGTACTACTTCTCAATAAGGGAGTAGATACAGTTATCTCATCAAGTTCTACTTTCCTCCCACTCACTTCTTTCGAGAGAAACTCCTTCTCTAGAAAGTTTCCGAATTTAGCAACAAAAATCTTGCCTTCGGATTTGTGATAGAAGGTGTACCCAACAGTCTCCTTTGGGTATCCTATGAAGACACATTTTTCCGATTTGGGTTCGAGCTTATCAGGTTGAAGCTTTTTCACATAAGCATCGCAGCCCCAAACTTTAAGAAACGACAACTTTGGTTTCTTGCCAAACCACAGTTCATAAGGCGTCGTCTCAACGGATTTCGATGGTGCCCTATTTAATGTGAATGCGGCCGTCTCTAAAGCATAACCCCAAAACGATAGCGGTAAATTGGTAAGAGACATCATAGAACGCACCATATCCAGTAAAGTACGATTACGACGTTCGGACACACCATTGTGTTGTGGTGTTCCGGGTGGCGTGAGTTGCGAAACTATTCCGCATTGTTTCAAATGTAGACCAAACTCGTAACTCAAATATTCTCCTCCACGATCAGATCATAGAAACTTTATTTTCTTGTTACGATGATTTTCCACTTCACTCTGAAATTCTTTGAACTTTTCAAATGTTTCAGACTTGTGTTTCATTAAGTAGATATACCCATATCTGCTTAAATCATCAGTGAAGGTGAGAAAATAACGATATCCGCCACGAGCCTCAACATTCATTGGACCACATACATCAGTATGTATGATTTCCAATAAATCTGTTGCTCTTTCCATAGTACCGGAGAACGGCGTTTTAGTCATCTTGCCCATAAGGCACGGTTCGCAAGTGCCAAGTGATTCATAATCAAGTGACTCCAAAAGTCCATCAGTATGGAGTTTCTTCATGCGTTTTACACCGATATGACCTAAACGGCAGTGCCACAAATAAGTTGCACTATCATTATCAACTCTGCATCTTTTGGCTTCAACATTATGAATATGTGTATCACTACTATCGAGATTAAGTAAGAACAAACCATTCTTTAATGGTGCATGACCATAAAAGATATTACTCATATAAATAGAACAACCATTATTCTCTGATTTAAATGAATAACCGTCTCGCATTAAACAAGATCCAGATATAATGTTCATGCTCAACGCTGGTACTAAATAACAATTATTTAGGTCTAATATTAATCCCGAAGGTAGATGTAGAGGTAGCGTGCCGACCGCGATCACATCGACTTTGGAACCGTTTCCCACGCGCATCGTCACCTCGTCCTTAGCCAATCTTCGCTTAATCCGTAGCCCCTGTTTCGAGTTGCAAATATTAGCAACAGAATCAGTATCAAATACCCAGGCGCTACTGCGAGAATTAGTAAGGTACACATCAATAACATGTATATCATATATACCTTTGTTAACCTTGCCATCCTTCTTATCCGCCAAATACTTGGGGCAATTCCGCTTCCAGTGACCAGTCTGTTTGCAATAGAAGCACCCAGTTTCAGGCTTAGGTCCAGACTTGGGTTTCTTCTCTTGATTGGCAACTTGCTTGCTGTTCTTTTTGAAGTTCCCCTTTTTCTTCCCTTTGCCCTTTTTCTTGAAACTAGTGGTTTTGTTAACCATCAACACTTGATGCTCCTTTTTGATTTCTACCTCCGCGACTTTCAGCATCGCGAAGAGCTCGGGCATAGTTTTGGTCATCCCTTGCATATTATAGTTCATCACGAAGCTCTTGTAGCTTGGTGGCAGTGATTCGAGAATTCTGTCAATGACGCAATCATCCGGAAGATTAACTCCCAGTTGAATCAAGTGATTGTTATACCCAGACATTCTGAGTATATGCTCACTGACAGAACCGTTCTCCTCCATCTTACAGATATAGAACTTATTGGAGACTTCATATCTCTCAATCCGGGCATTTGCTTGAAATATTAACTTCAACTCCTGGAACATCTCATATGCTCCATGGTGTTCAAAACGTCGTTGAAGTCCCGGTTCTAAGCCGTAAAGCATGGCACACTGAACTATAGAGTAGTCATCAGCTTTGCTTTTCCAGACGTTCACAACATCTGGCGCAGCCCTTGCACCAGGTCTGGCACCTAGCGGTGCTTCCAGGACGTAATTCTTCTGTGCAGCAATGAGGATAATCCTCAAGTTACGGACCCAGTCCGTGTAATTGCTACCATCATCTTTCAACTTTTCTTTCTCAAGGAACGCATTAAAATTCAACGGAACAACAGCACGAGCCATCTATCTACACAACATAGACAAGCAAGATACTATTAGGTACTAAGTTTCATGATAAATTTAAGTTCAATTAATCATATTACTTAAGAACTCCCACTTAGAAAAACATCCCTCCAATTCTCTAAGTGATTACGTGATCCATATTAACTACACCATGACCGATCATCACGTGAGATGGAGTAGTTTCAATGGTGAACATCATTATGTTGATCATATCTACTATATGATTCATGCTCGACGTTTCGGTCTCCGTGTTCCGAGGTCATATCTTATATGCATAGCTCGTCAAGTATAACCTGAGTATTCCGCGTGTGCAACTGTTTTGCACCCGTTGTATTTGAACGTAGAACCTATCACACCCGATCATCACGTGGTGTCTCAGCACGAAGAACTTTTGCAACGGTGCATACTCAGGGAGAACACTTCTTGATAATTTAGTGAGAGATCATCTTATAATGCTACCGTCAATCAAAGCAAGATAAGATGCATAAAAGGATAAACATCACATGCAATCAATATAAGTGATATGATATGGTCATCATCATCTTGTGCTTGTGATCTCCATCTCCAAAGCACCGTCATGATCACCATCGTCACCGGCGCGACACCTTGATCTCCATCGTAGCATCGTTGTCGTCTCGCCAATCTTATGCTTCCACGACTATCACTACCGCTTAGTAATAAAGTAAAGCATTACATTGCGATTGCATTGCATACAATAAAGCGACAACCATATGGCTCCTGCCAGTTGCCGATAACTCGGTTACAAAACATGATCATCTCATACAATAAAATTTAGCATCATGTCTTGACCATATCACATCACAACATGCCCTGCAAAAACAAGTTAGACGTCCTCTACTTTGTTGTTGCAAGTTTTACGTGGCTGCTACGGGCTTTAAGCAAGAACTCATCTTACCTATGCATCAAAACCACAACGATACTTCGTCAAATAGACTCCGTTTTAACCTTCTCAAGGACCGGGCGTAGCCACACTTGGTTCAACTAAAGTTGGAGAGACAGTCTTCCGCAAGCCATCTATGTGCAAAGCACGTCGAGGGAACCAGTCTCGCGTAAGCGTACGCGTAAGGTTGGTCCAGATCGTCTCGTCCAACAATACCGCTGAACCAAAGTATGACATGCTGGTAGGCAGTATGACTTGTATCGTCCACAACTCACTTGTGTTCTACTCGTGCAAATAACGTCAAACCATAAAAACCTAGGCTCGGATGCCACTGTTGGGGAACGTAGTAATTTCAAAATTTTCCTACGCACACGCAAGATCATGGTGATGCATAGCAACGAGAGGGGAGAGTGTTGTCTACGTACCCTCGTAGACCGAAAACGGAAGCATTATATCAACGCGGTTGATGTAGTCGTACTTCTTCACGATCCAACCGATCTAAGCACCGAACGTACGGCACCTCCGAGTTCTGCACACGTTCAGCTCGATGACGATCCCCGGGCTCCGATCCAGCAAAGCGTCGGGGAAGAGTTCCGTCAGCACGACGGCGTGGTGACAATCTTGATGTGTTACCGGCGCAGAGCTTCGCCTAAGCACTGCAACGATATGACCGAGGTGGAATTTGGTGGAAGGGGGCACCGCACACGGCTAAGGAACGATCCGTAGATCAACTTGTTTTGTCCTAGGGTGCTCCCCTGCCCCCGTATATAAAGGAGCCAAGGGGGAGGGGCTGGCCGGCCAAGGGGTGGCGCGCCAGGGAGTCCTACTCCCTCCGCGAGTAGGATTCCCCCCCCCCCCCCAATCCTAGTTGGAATAGGATTCCTCAAGGGGGGGAAGAGTGAGAGGGGGGCCGGCCACCTTCTCCTAGTCCTAATAGGACTAGGGAAGGGGGGAGGCGCGCGGCCACTAGGGCTGCCCCTTTCTCCTTTCCACTAAGGCCCATCAAGGCCCATATCGCTCCCGGGGGGTTCCGGTAACCCACCCGGTATTCCGGTAAAATCCTGATTTCACCTGGAACACTTCCGATATCCAAATGTAGGCTTCCAATATATCAATCTTTACGTCTCGACCATTTCGAGACTCCTCGTCATGTCCGTGATCACATCCGGGACTCCGAACTACCTTTGGTACATCAACATCATATAAACTCATAACAACTGTCATCGAAACGTTAAGCGTGCGGACCCTACGGGTTCGAGAACAATGTAGACATGACCGAGACACCTCTCCGGTCAATAACCAATAGCGGGACCTGGATGCCCATATTGGCTCCTACATATTCTACGAAGATCTTTATCGGTCAGACCGCATAACAACATACGTTGTTCCTTTTTGTCATCGGTATGTTACTTGCCCGAGATTCGATCGTCGGTATCCAATACCTAGTTCAATCTCGTTACCGGCAAGTCTCTTTACTCGTTCCGTAATACATCATCTAACAACTAACACATTAGTTGTAATGCTTGCAAGGCTTATGTGATGTGCATTACCGAGAGGGCCCAGAGATACCTCTCCGACAATCGGAGTGACAAATCCTAATCTCGAAATACGCCAACCCAACATGTACCTTCGGAGACACCTGTAATGCTCCTTTATAATCACCCAGTTACGTTGTGACGTTTGGTAGCACCCAAAGTGTTCCTCTGGCAAATGGGAGTTGCATAATCTCATAGTCATAGGAACCTGTATAAGTTATGAAGAATAGCAACAGCAACAAACTAAACGATCAGGTGCTATGCTAATGAAATGGGTCATGTCAATCAGATCATTCAACTAATGATGTGATCCCGTCAATCAAATAACAACTCTTTGTTCATGGTTAGGAAACATAACCATCTTTGATTAACGAGCTAGTCAAGTAGAGGCATACTAGTGACACTCTGTATGTTTATTCACACATGTATTATGTTTCCGGTTAATACAATTCTAGCATGAATAATAAACATTTATCATGATATAAGGAAATAAATAATAACTTTATTATTGCCTCTAGGGCATATTTCCTTCAGCTTGGGGGGCAAGTTCCCCTCCCTGGTCGCCGCCCCCCTAGGAGATTCCATCTCCTAGGCCGGCGCCCCCCCAAGGGGCTATATAAAGGGGGGAAGGGGAGGGGGGCTGCGCACCCTTTGCCCTGGCGCCTCCCTCTCCCTCTCCAACACCTCCTCCTCCTCCATAGAGCTCGGCGAAGCCCTGTCGGAGTACTGCGGCTCCACCATCACCACGCTGTCGTGCTGCTGCTGGAGTCTTCTTCCCCAACCTCTCCTTTGCCTTGCTGGATCAAGAAGAAGGAGACGTTACGCTGACCGTACGTGTGTTGAACGCGGAGGTGCCGTGCTTTCGGTGCTAGGATCTTCGGTGATTTGGATCACGGTGTGTATGACTACTTCATCCCCGTTCGTTGAACGCTTCCGCTCGCGATCTACAAAGTGGTATATAGATGCATTCTCTCTCTCCCATGACTCGTTGCTAAATGAACTCATAGATGGATCTTGGTGAAACCGTAGGAAAATTTTTGTTTTCTGCAACGTTCCCAACAGTGGCATCATGAGCTAGGTCTATGCGTAGTTCTCTATTGCACGAGTAGAACACAATTTGTTGTGGGCGTAGATGTTGTCAACTTTCTTGCCGCTACTAGTCTTATCTTGCTTCAGCGGTATTGTGGGATGAAGCGGCCCGGACCAACCTTACACGTACTCTTACGTGAGACCGGTTCCACCGACTAACATGCACTAGTTGCATAAGGTGGCTGGCGGGTGTCTGTCTCTCCCACTTTAGTTGGAGCGGATTCGATGAAAAGGGTCCTTATGAAGGGTAAATAGAAGTTGACAAATCACGTTGTGGTTTTCACGTAGGTAAGAAAACGTTCTTGCTAGACCCTAATTCAGCCACGTAAAAACTTGCAACAACAATTAGAGGACGTCTAACTTGTTTTTGCAGCAAGTGCTTTGTGATATGATATGGCCAAAGTTGTGATGAATGATGAATGATCTATATGTGATGTATGAGATGTTCATGCTATTGTAATAGGAATCACGACTTGCATGTCGATGAGTATGACAACCGGCAGGAGCCATAGGAGTTGTCTTTATTTTTTGTATGACCTGCGTGTCATTGAGAAACGCCATGTAATTTACTTTACTTTATTGCTAAACGCGTTAGCCATAGTAGTAGAAGTAATAGTTGGCGAGCAACTTAATGGAGACACGATGATGAAGATCATGATGATGAAGATCATGGTGTCAAGCCGGTGACAAGATGATCATGGAGCCCCAAGATGGAGATCGAAGGAGCTATGTGATATTGGCCATATCATGTCACGTTTATTATTTGATTGCATGTGATGTTTATCATGTTTTGCATCTTGTTTACTTAGAACGACGGTAGTAAATAAGATGATCCCTCATAATAATTTCAAGAAAGTGTTCCCCCTAACTGTGCACCATTGCGACAGTTCGTTGTTTCGAAGCACCACGTGATGATCGGGTGTGATAGATTCTAACGTTCACATACAACGGGTGTAAGACAGATTTACACACGCAAAACACTTAGGTTGACTTGATGAGCCTAGCATGTACAGACATGGCCTCGGAACACAGAAGACCGAAAGGTCGAGCATGAGTCGTATATAAGATATGATCAACATGAAGATGTTCACCGATGTTGACTAGTCCGTCTCACGTGATGATCGGACACGGCCTAGTTGACTCGGATCATGTAATACTTAGATGACTAGAAGAGGGATGTCTATCTAAGTGGGAGTTCATTAAATAATTTGATTAAATGAACTTTATTATCATGAACTTAGTCTAAAAATTTTACAATATGTCTTGTAGATCAAATGGCCAACGTAGTCCTCAACTTCAACGCGTTCCTAGAGAAAACTAAGCTGAAAGACGATGGTAGCAACTATACGGACTGGGTCCGGAACCTGAGGATCATCCTCATAGCTGCCAAGAAAGATTATGTCCTACGAGCACCGCTGGGTGACGCACCTATTCTCCCTGCAGAACAAGACGTTATGAATGCTTGGCAGTCACGCTGCGATGATTACTCCCTCGTTCAGTGCGGCATGCTTTACAGCTTAGAGCCGGGGCTCCAAAAGCGTTTTGAGAGACATGGAGCATATGAGATGTTCGAAGAGCTGAAAATGGTTTTCCAAGCTCATGCCCGGGTCGAGAGATATGAAGTCTCCGACAAATTCTTTAGCTGTAAGATGGAGGAAAATAGCTCTGTTAGTGAACACATACTCAAAATGTCTGGGTTGCACAACCGCTTGACTCAACTGGAAGTTAATCTCCCGGATGAAGCGGTCATTGACAGAATCCTCCAGTCGCTTCCACCTAGCTACAAGAGCTTTGTGATGAACTATAATATGCAGGGGATGGTAAAGACAATTCCTGAGGTATATGCTATGCTGAAATCAGCAGAGGTAGAAATCAAGAAGGAGCATCAAGTGTTGATGGTGAATAAAACCACTAAGTTCAAGAAGGGCAAGGGTAAAAAGAACTTCAAGAAGGACGGCAAGGAAGTTGCCGCGCCCGGTAAGCAAGTTGCCGGGAAGAAGCCAAAGAATGGACCCAAGCCCGAGACTGAGTGCTTTTATTGCAAGGGAAGTGGTCACTGGAAGCGGAACTGCCCCAAATACTTAGCGGACAAGAAGGCCGGCAAAACAAAAGGTATATGTGATATACATGTAATTGATGTGTACCTTAACAGTACTCGTAGTAGCTCTTGGGTATTTGATACCGGTGCAGTTGCTCACATTTGTAACTCAAAACAGGAGCTGCGGAATAAACGGAGACTGGTGAAGGACGAGGTGACGATGCGCGTCGGGAATGGTTCCAAGGTCGATGTGATCGCCGTCGGCACGCTGCCTCTACATTTACCTACGGGATTAGTTTTAAACCTCAATAATTGTTATTTAGTGCCAAGTTTGAGCATGAACATTGTGTCTGGATCTCGTTTAATTCGAGATGGCTACTCATTTAAATCCGAGAATAATGGTTGTTCTATTTATATGAGAGATATGTTTTATGGTCATGCTCCGATGGTTAATGGTTTATTCTTAATGAATCTCGTACGTGATGATACACATATTCATAGTGTGAATACCAAAAGAGTTAAAGTTGATAACAATAGTCCCACATATTTGTGGCACTGCCGCCTTGGTCACATAGGTGTCAAACGCATGAAGAAGCTCCATGCAGATGGACTTTTAGAGTCTCTTGATTATGAATCATTTGACACGTGCGAACCATGCCTCATGGGTAAAATGACCAAGACTCCGTTCTCAGGAACAATGGAGCGAGCAACCAACTTATTGGAAATCATACATACCGATGTGTGCGGTCCAATGAGTGTTGAGGCTCGCGGTGGCTATCATTATGTTCTCACCCTCACTGATGACTTGAGTAGATATGGGTATGTCTACTTAATGAAACACAAGTCTGAGACCTTTGAAAAGTTCAAGGAATTTCAGAGTGAGGTTGAAAATCAACGTAAGAGAAAGATCAAGTTTCTACTATCAGATCATGGAGGAGAATACTTGAGTCACGAATTTGGCACACACTTAAGAAAATGTGGAATAGTTTCACAACTCACGCCGCCTGGAACAGCTCAGCGTAATGGTGTGTCCGAACGTCGTAATCGCACTCTATTAGATATGGTGCGATCTATGATGTCTCTTACCGACTTACCGCTATCTTTTTGGGGCTATGCTTTAGAGACTGCCGCATTCACTTTAAATAGGGCTCCGTCGAAATCCGTTGAGACGACACCGTATGAATTATGGTTTGGGAAGAAACCTAAGCTGTCGTTTCTAAAAGTTTGGGGATGCGATGCTTATGTCAAGAAACTTCAACCTGAAAAGCTCGAACCCAAGTCGGAAAAATGTGTCTTCATAGGATACCCTAAAGAAACTGTTGGGTATACCTTCTACCTCAGATCCGAAGGCAAGATCTTTGTTGCCAAGAATGGATCCTTTCTAGAGAAAGAGTTTCTCTCGAAAGAAGTAAGTGGGAGGAAAGTAGAACTTGATGAAGTGTTACCTCTTGAACCGGAAAATGGCGAAACTCAAGAAAACGTTTCTGAGGTGCCTGCACCGACTAGAGAGGAAATTAATGATGATGATCAAGATACTTCTAATCAAGCTCCTACTAAAATTCGAAGGTCCACAAGGACACATTCCGCACCAGAGTGGTACGGCAACCCTATCTTGGAAATCATGTTGTTAGACAACGATGAACCTTCGAACTATGAGGAAGCAATGGCGGGCCCGGATTCCGACAAATGGCTAGAAGCCATGAAATCCGAGATAGGATCCATGTATGAAAACGAAGTATGGACTTTGACTGACTTGCCCGTTGAGCGGCGAGCCATAGAAAATAAATGGATCTTTAAGAAGAAGACAGACGCGGGTGGTAATGTGACCATCTATAAAGCTCGGCTTGTCGCTAAGGGTTATCGACAAGTTCAAGGGGTTGACTACGATGAGACTTTCTCACCGGTAGCGAAGCTGAAGTCCGTCCGAATCATGTTAGCAATTGCCGCATTCTATGATTATGAAATATGGCAAATGGACGTCAAAACGGCATTCCTTAATGGTTTCCTTAAGGAAGAATTGTATATGATGCAGCCAGAAGGTTTTGTCGATCCTAAGAATGCTGACAAGGTGTGCAAGCTCCAACGCTCGATTTATGGGCTGGTGCAAGCATCTCGGAGTTGGAACATTCGCTTTGATGAGATGATCAAAGCGTTTGGGTTTACACAGACTTATGGAGAAGCCTGTGTTTACAAGAAAGTGAGTGGGAGCTCTGTAGCATTTCTCATATTGTATGTAGACGACATACTTTTAATGGGAAATGATATAGAACTCTTGGACAGCATTAAGGCCTACTTGAATAAAAGTGTTTCAATGAAGGACCTTGGAGAAGCTGCTTATATATTAGGCATCAAGATCTATAGAGATAGATCGAGACGCCTCATAGGTCTTTCACAAAGCACATACCTTGATAAGATATTGAAGAAATTCAATATGGATCAATCTAAGAAAGGGTTCTTACCTATGTTACAAGGTGTGAAATTGAGCTCAGCTCAATGTCCGACCACGGCAGAAGATATAGAAGAGATGAGTGTCATCCCCTATGCCTCAGCCATAGGTTCTATTATGTATGCCATGCTGTGTACCAGACCTGATGTAAACCTTGCCGTAAGTTTGGTGGGAAGGTACCAAAGTAATCCCGGCAAGGAACACTGGACAGCGGTCAAGAATATCCTGAAGTACCTGAAAAGGACTAAGGAAATGTTTCTCGTTTATGGAGGTGACGAAGAGCTCGTCGTAAAGGGTTACGTCGACGCTAGCTTCGACACAGATCTGGATGACTCTAAGTCACAAACCGGATACGTGTATATTTTGAATGGTGGGGCAGTAAGCTGGTGCAGTTGCAAGCAAAGCGTCCTGGCGGGATCTACATGTGAAGCGGAGTACATGGCAGCCTCGGAGGCAGCACATGAAGCAATTTGGGTGAAGGAGTTCATCACCGACCTCGGAGTCATACCCAATGCGTCGGGGCCAATCAAGCTCTTCTGTGACAACACTGGAGCTATTGCACTTGCAAAGGAGCCCAGGTTTCACAAGAAGACCAGGCACATCAAGCGTTGCTTCAACTCCATTCGTGAAAATGTTCAAGATGGAGACATAGAAATTTGTAAAGTGCACACGGATCTGAATGTCGCGGATCCGTTGACTAAACCTCTCCCTAAGGCAAAACATGATCAGCACCAGAACTCTATGGGTGTTCGATTCATCACAATGTAACTAGATTATTGACTCTAGTGCAAGTGGGAGACTGTTGGAAATATGCCCTAGAGGCAATAATAAAAGCATTATTATTATATTTCCTTATTCATGATAATTGTCTTTATTCGTGCTATAATTGTGTTATCCGGAAATCGTAATACATGTGTGAATAACAGACAACAATATGTCCCTAGTGAGCCTCTAGTTGACTAGCTCGTTGATCGACAGATAGTCATGGTTTCCTGACTATGGACATTGGATGTCATTGATAACGAGATCACATCATTAGGAGAATGATGTGATGGACAAGACCCAATCCTAAACATAGCATAAGATCGCATAGTTCGTTTGCTAGAGTTTTCCAATGTCAAGTATCCTTTCCTTAGACCATGAGATCGTGTAACTCCCGGATACCGTAGGAGTGCTTTGGGTGTGCCAAACGTCACAACGTAACTGGGTGACTATAAAGGTATACTACGGGTATCTCTGAAAGTGTCTGTTGGGTTGACATGGATCGAGACTGGAATTTGTCACTCCGCTTGACGGAGAGGTATCACCGGGCCCTCTCGGTAATGCATCATCATAATGAGCTCAATGTGATCAAAGTGTTTGATCACGGGATCATGCATTACGATACGAGAAAAGTGACTTGCCGGTAACGATATTGAACGAGGTATTGGGATACCGACGATCGAATCTCGGGCAAGTAAAATACCGATTGACAAAGGGAATCGTATACGGGATTAATTGAATCCTCGACATCGTGGTTCATCCGATGAGATCATCGTGGAGCATGTGGGAGCCAACATGGGTATCCAGATCCCGCTGTTGGTTATTGCCCGAGAGCCGTCTCGGTCATGTCTGCATGTCTCCCGAACTCGTAGGGTCTACACACTTAAGGTTCGGTGACGCTAGGGTTGTGAAGATATGTATATGCAGTAACCCGAATGTTGTTTGGAGTCCCGGATGAGATCCCGGACGTCACGAGGAGTTTCGGAATGGTCCGGAGGTAAAGAATTATATATAGAAAGTGCTGTTTTGGCCATCGGGACAAGTTTCGGGGTTATCGGTATTGTACCGGGACCACCGGAGGGTCCCGGGGGTCCACCGGGTGGGGCCACCTGCCTCAGAGGGGCCCCATGGGCTGTATGAGGAAGGGAACCAGCCCAAAGTGGGCTGGTGCGCCTCCCCCCCCCAAGGGCCCATGCGCCTAGGGTTGGGGGGAACCATAAAGGGGGCGCCCCCCTTGCTTTGGGGGCAAGTTCCCCTCCCTGGCCGCCCCCCCCCCCAAGGGGCTATATAAAGGGGGGAGGGGAGGGGGCTGCGCACCCTTTGCCCTGGCGCCTCCCTCTCCCTCTCCAACACCTCCTCCTCCTCCGTAGAGCTCGGCGAAGCCCTGTCGGAGTACTGCGGCTCCACCATCACCACGCCGTCGTGCTGCTGCTGGAGTCTTCTTCCCCAACCTCTCCTTTGCCTTGCTGGATCAAGAAGAAGGAGACGTTACGCTGACCGTACGTGTGTTGAACGCGGAGGTGCCGTGCTTTCGGTGCTAGGATCTCTGGTGATTTGGATCACGGTGTGTACGACTACTTCATCCCCGTTCGTTGAACGCTTCCGCTCGCGATCTACAAAGTGGTATGTAGATGCAATCTCTCTCTCCCATGACTCGTTGCTAAATGAACTCATAGATGGATCTTGGTGAAACCGTAGGAAAATTTTTGTTTTCTGCAACGTTCCCAACACCCTATGCTTCAGCCATAGGCTGTATCATGTATGCAATGTTGTGTACCAGACCTGATGTGTTCCTTGCTATTAGTTTAGTAGGGAGGTAACAAGGTAATCCAGGAGCGGATCAGTGGACAGCGGTAAAGAACATCCTGAAATACCTGAAAAGGACTAAGGATATGTTTCTCGTTTATGGAGGTGATAAAGAGCTCGTCGTAAATGGTTATGTCGATGCAAGCTTTGACACTGATCCGGATGACTCTAAGTCACAAACCGGATATGTGTTTATTAAATGGTGGAGCTGTCAGTTGGTGCATTTCTAAGCAAAGCGTCGTGGTGGGATCTACGTGTGAAGCGGAGTACATAGCTCCTTCGGAAGCAGCAAATGAAGGAGTCTGGATGAAGGAGTTCATATCTGATCTAGGTGTCATACCTAGTGCATCGGGTCCAATGAAAATCTTTTGTGACAATACTGGTGCAATTGCCTTGGCAAAGGAATCCAGATTTCACAAGAGAACCAAGCACATCAAGAGACGCTTCAATTCCATCCGCGATCAAGTCAAGGAGGGAGACATAGAGATTTGTAAGATACACACGGATCTGAATGTTGCAGACCCGTTGACTAAGCCTCTCTCACGAGCAAAACATGATCACCACCAAGACTCCATGGGTGTTAGAATCAATACTGTATAATCTAGATTATTAACTCTAGTGTAAGTGGGAGACTGGAGGAAATATGCTCTGGAGGCAATAATAAAGTTGTTATTTATATTTCCTTATATCATGAGAAATGTTTATTATTCATGCTAGAATTGTATTAACCCGAAACTTAGTACATGTGTGAATACATAGACAAATAGAATGTCACTGGTATGCCTCTACTTGACTAGCTCGTTGAATCAAAGATGGTTATGTTTCCTAACCATATACATGAGTTGTAATTTGATTAATGGGATCACATCATTAGAGAATGATGTGATTGACTTGATCCATTCCGTTAGCTTAGCATTTGATCGTTTAGTATATTGCTATTGCTTTCTTCATGACTTATACATGTTCCTATGACTATGAGATTATGCAACTCCCGAATACCGAAGGAACACTTTGTGTGCTACCAAATGTCACAACGTAACTGGGTGATTATAAAGGTGCTCTACAGGTGTCTCTGATGGTACTTGTTGAGTTGGCATAGATCAAGATTAGGATCTGTCACTCCGACTGTTGGAGAGGTATCACTGGGCCCTCTTGGTAATACACATCACATTAAGCCTTGCAAGAAATTTAACTAATGAGTTAGTTGCGGGATGATGCATTACGGAATGAGTAAAGAGACTTGCCGATAACGAGATTGAACTAGGTATTGAGATACCGATGATCGAATCTCGGGCAAGTAACATACCGTTGACAAAGGAAACAACGTATGTTGTTATGCGGTTTGACCGATAAAGATCTTTGAGGGAGTCCTGGATTAGGGGGTGTCCAGATAGCCGGACTATACCATCAGTCGGACTCCAGGACTATGAAGATACAAGATCGAAGACTTCGTCCCGTGTCCGGGTGGGACTTTCCTTGGCGTGGAAGGCAAGCTTGGCGATACGGATATTTAGATCTCCTACCATTGTAACCGACTTTGTGTAACCCTAACCCTCTCTGGAGTCTATATAAACCGGAGGGTTTTAGTCCGTAGGACAACAGAATATACAACAATCATACCATAGGCTAGCTTCTAGGGTTTAGCCTCCTTGATCTCGTGGTAGATCTACTCTTGTACTACCCATATCATCAATATTAATCAAGCAGGACGTAGGGTTTTACCTCCATCGAGAGGGCCCGAACCTGGGTAAAACTTCGTGTCCCTTGCCTCCTGTTACCATCCGCCTAGACGCACAGTTCGGGACCCCCTACCTGAGATCCGCCGGTTTTGACACCGACATTAGTGCTTTCATTGAGAGTTCCTCTGTGTCGTCGCTTTTAGGCCCGATGGCTCCTTCAATCATCAACGACGATGCATTCCGGGGTGAGACTTTTCTCCCCGAACAGATCTTTGTCTTCGGCGGCTTCGTACCGCGGGCCAATTCGCTTGGCCATCTGGAGCAGATCGAAAGCTACGCCCCTGGCCATCAGGTCAGATTTGGAAGTTTAAACTACACGGCTGACATCCGCGGGAACTTGATCTTCGACGGATTCGAGCCATAGCCGAGCACGCCGCACTGTCACGATGGGCATGATCTAGCCCTGCCGTCGAAGAGTGCCCTGGAGGCCGCACACGCTTCGGTTCCGACCCTTAATTCGGAGCTGGCTGCGCCGATCGAGGATGAGCGGTTGGACGCCGCCTCGGGGGCTGCGATCTCAAAGGCGATTGAGCTGAACACCAGCCCCGTACTCCGCAAGGCCCCTGACTCCGAGGAGCCGGATTCCTCTCCGGACTCCAAGCCCTCCGCGCGCCTGCCAATCGAATCCGATTGGGTGCCGATCATGGAGTTCACCGCTGCGGACATCTTCCAGTACTCGCCCTTCGGCGACATCCTGAAGTCACTAAAGTCTCTCTCTTTATCAGGAGAGCCCTGGCCGGACTACGGTCAGCAAGGTTGGGATACGGACGACGAAGAAATTCAAAGCCCACCCACCATCCATCTAATAGCCACCTATAATAATCTAAACGACGTGCTCAAATTCGACTCCAAAGACATCGACGGTATGGACGACGATGCAGGAGACGCATATGAACCAACGCCTATAGGGCATTGGACAGCCACCTCATCTCATGATGTGTACATGGTGGATACGCCTAAAAGAAGCGACAACGAGGAACACGGGGATGCAACGAGGGATCGATCTCTCGAAAAGCAATCAAAGCGGCGGCGTAAACGCCGCCCCAAGCCCCGCCTCGACACAGACCCAGCCATAGAGCAGGGCGAGCCGGCAGACGACGAGCATGCCTTAGAGCAACCGTCCGAACAGGGCAACTCGGATAAAGAAACCGAACAACCCGTCCCCGGTGAAAACGGCATTCCGGACGCCCTTACACCGGATAAGGCCACGGAGCAGAAGAATATCCACAAAAGGCTCGTTGCAACCGCGCGTAGCCTGAAAAAGCAGAAGCGGAAGCTAAAAAACTACGGAAGATGCACTCAGAATCAGATGGAGCAAAGTAATCAATACCGCAGACAAATACGGCGACAGTCGCCGCATTAAAAGCTACCCGAAGCGAAAGCTACTGCCTGAATTCGACGAAGAGGCCTTAGAGCCCTCGCATGCAAAAAGTAAGAAAGCCACCCGATCGGATAGACGACCCCATGGCCAGCATAAAACGGCAAGCGGCGCCGCACTCAAGCCGGCATGCGACCCACTCAAGGACTCGCATCAAAAAGATAGCCCAGCCAGGTCTATTTATGGGCCAAGAAAGCAAGCTCTCGAAAGCAATGCAACAAAACCAGTATCCGAACGCCATGACACACCCAAATACAGGGGTGCCGCACACCCCCTATGTTTCACCGATGAGGTCCTGGATTATGAATTTCCAGCGGGATTTAAACCTGTAAACATAGAGGCGTACGACGGAACAACAGACCCTGGAGTCTGGATCGAGGATTATATCCTCCACATACATATGGCCAGAGGAGATGACCTCCATGCCATAAAGTACTTACCCCTCAAGCTTAAAGGGCCAGCCCGGCATTGGCTTAAAGGCCTTCCTGAAAACACAATTGGAAGTTGGAAAGAGCTCGAGGACGCTTTCCGAGCAAATTTTCAAGGGACTTATGTCCGCCCTCCGGATGCAGGCGATCTCAGTCACATAACTCAACAGCTCGGAGAGTCAGCTCGGAAATTCTGGAACAGATTTCTTACTAAAAAGAATCAGATAGTCGACTGTCCGGACGCCGAAGCACCAGCAGCTTTTAGGTATAATGTTCGAGACGAATGGCTAGCCAGACACCTCGGCCAAGAAAATCCAAGAACATTGGCCGCATTAACAAGCCTCATGACCCGCTTTTGCGCAGGAGAGGACAGCTAGTTGGCAAGATGTAGCACCAGCGACCCAAGTACATCCGAAACTGGGGATGGAAACGGAAAACCGCAACGCAACAAGGATCGTCGCCAGACTAAGGAAAACAGTCCGAAGAGCACGGCAGTCAACGCCGGATTCAAAAGCTCACGACAGAATCAGAAAAAGCCGCCCCTCCAGGAGAACAGGGACGAGCAATCCAACCTAAACAAAATCCTGGACAGGATATGTCAAATACACAGTACTCCCGGGAAGCCTGCTAACCATACCCATAGAGATTGTTGGGTCTTCAAACAATCCGGCAGACTCAGCGCCGAACACAAGGGGCTCGACACACCAAGCGAAGACGATGACGAACCCCACAAGCAGAGCACCAGGAAACAAAAGAATTTTCCACAAGAAGTAAAAATAGTAAACTTACTTCACATAACAAAACTTGCGGCGCCCATAAAGATACGCGCCATACGGCCTATCCCAAAGGAGTCCCGCCACTGGCTGACAAAACCGATCGTCATCGATCATCAGGATTACTCTAGAAGTACCAGGAGCGCAGGCGGGACTGCCTTGGTACTTGATCCAATAATTGGCGGACTCAAGTTTACAAATGTCCTGATGGACGGCGGCAGCGGTCTAAACCTGATATATCAGGACACAATCCGCCACATGGGGATAGACCCAACAAGAACTCGCCACAGCAAAACCTCCTTTCAAGGGGTAGCGCCAGGTTCAGATACCCATTGCATGGGATTTCTCCGGCTTGAAGTCATATTTAGCTTCCCCGATAACTCCCGCCGCGAAAAGCTAACTTTCCACATCGTCCCATTCTCAAGTCGCTATCAAGCACTGCTGGGACGCGAAGCTTTCGCCCGCTTTAAGGCAATACCGCATTACGCATCTCTTACGCTCAAGATGCCCGGTCCACGAGGCATCATCTCTTTAAAGGGAAAACATTGAGTGCGCCCCCCTCGGAGGATCGTGCGACTGCCTTAACAGCCCCACAATAATACGGCTCCATCAGCCAAAAACATCCAAACATGTCGTTAAGACCACGGACCCGGCTGGACGAGTCCGGCGTAACCATACCATTAATAAAGGCTTAATAAACCGTATACCCCTGCGCTAGGGGCTCCGCGCATGTACAATATGAGACAATCAAGCTCAATTTTACACATTTCAATCTATACTTTGATTATTTAGTATAACTTTTGTTCCGCACGACCCTTTTTTCTTTTTCAACTAAGTTCTTGTCTTTTACATATGAACATCATGCTGCGCCCGTCCAGGATACGGCACAACGGAGACACAGGCGCAGACGTGCAGCAGGGACCCGTTCCAAGGATTCTTTTCAGATTAAGACCCTGCGTAAACCTTTTTTACTGTCTCTTGTTGATACACACCCTCCGGTTTTTCGTTATAATCAAGGAGGGGACTGACGTCTTGGCGGCCACGTCAGGAATTTTGCGCGTACCTAGACACTAGGGGCTTATAACCAAGGGTGTTGTCCCGCCCGCACTCATAAAGACCGAATACCTTAGGGAGTGTTCGGCGTCGCGAGTTTGGCCTTATATGCATCAGCTCCGAATCATGTCTTTGGTCAAATGTTGGGTTGCCCGGCTCCTGTGTTTGGCTGCCTTACGTTCTGCACTATGGGCTAAGGCAGCACCAGGAGAACTAATGCGATTGTGCCCCGGTTTGGCCAGGCGAGCACCTCAGTAGAGAAAGCCAAAAACTGACAGTCATGATATAGCGTGAGACTGGTCAACCACTCGATGACTCACCGGATTCCTATAGGATTCCTCCGCATTAACGAAGGGTCGTTTCCCAGCCAGGCACATATGCGCCCCGACTTCAGGCGAGCGCAGGCGCCACCAGGGGCTATTTAAGTAGCCTCACTATCAAGCTCCTATGGCTAAGTGAAAGTGTTAAAGCATTATAGTCCGGTTGCCTAGCCTGCTGCGCTATCACCTCCTTTATAGGACCAAGACATTGGATTAAGTGTGAAAATGCGCCTTCTGCGAGCACCCCCGCACTATGTGCGTGGGGGCTGAAGCCGACGATTGCCATCTTTCAGATTTTATATATATCTTAAAACGGCCGCACAGGAGGTGTTTCAAATACTTGAAGGCACAAGTATAAAAGGCTACTACAATTTATCAAAATATTGCTTTACAATCAAATATGCTATTAGAACATAGCATCCTTCGAGCACTGCGTCTCTATTACATGAGCGCTTTCAAGAACTTCCTGAAAATAGTGCTCGGAGGGTACTCGGCTTTTGTCCGAATCTCGAGATGCAACAACGGTGGTCTCCATCCCAGCCCAGTATGTCTTGACACGGGCAAGAGCCATCCGTGCGCCCTCTATGCATGCTGACCTCTTCATTGCATCGATACATGGCACCACACCAAGGAATTGCTGCACCAAGCTAAAATAACTCTTCGGCTCCGATCTCCCCGGCCACAGATGACTCATGACGCACTTCATGGCGAGTCCGGACAACCTATTCAGCTCGGCCCATTCGGCCAGACGATCGGCCACTGACAGTGGACGCTCGGGATTGTGGAACTGCGACCAAAAGAGTTTCTCCACTTCGCGATCCCCTTGATCTCGGAAGTGTTCGGTCGCATCAACAGCACTTGCCGCCAAATCCAGATAGGTGTCCGTCGTACTCCACAGCCGGTCCAACGGAGCATGCTTAGGATCACAAAACTTCCTTCACAGCATAAAGGGCTTTCCAGCCGCGATCTCTCCGGCTTCACGAAGCTCCTCCCTCGCAGCTCCCATTGCAGAGCGAGCATCCTTGGCATCGGCAACAGCCTTCTTCAAGTCCGTCTGTTCCGCCCGATCTTCTTTTTCCAGAAGCTTGCAACGGTCAGCAGCACTCTTTAGCTTCACGGCCATCTCGGCCATCTCTTTCTTGCTTCGGCAGTGAGCAGCCTGTTCGGCTCTCAGCTCTTCAAGGGCCTTCTCAGTAGCCGCATCACTTTTTCTGGCTTATTCCTTAGCTCGGGCAAGTTCCGCCCGAAGACTCTCCACGGCGGCCGCACCATCTGCGTCAAGCACACACATTGTAAGATACTGGCATAAAGCTCCTCTTAACAGGTGCCGCCCGACACGTCAAGTTGCCGCTTTAGCTCGGCAAAATCATCAGTCCAGCTGGATTCCGGACACTTCGCCACCTACACTTAAAGGCGACATTTTAGACCTGGGATTATGATCCTCTGTGCGCCGTCACTTTTTGACGACGCACAGAGTCTCAGGGGCTACTATCTACACAGGGCGCATCTTATTTATGCGCAACTGTCAGAAAATGTACATTATTTCACGTACCTCAAAACCTGTCAGTAAACTTCTGACAGCCTCATGTAATCCGCTTTCCACGGACGAAATCCTTTCAATTACCGCACCCATCAATGCACGGTGCTCCTCTGAGATAGAAGCTCGCCCTAGCAGATTCTTTAGCTCCTCCGACTGAGCACCGAACGGCGCCGGATTCGTCCTATGTCCTCTTTCGAAGGTCGGACGCGGAGAACCTTGGGGGGCCATATAGCTACCTTCCGCCCCTGCCGGATTCGGAGAAGCCCTCCACGACGACACCTCAGGGTCGCCAGTCTCGCTAGGTGGTACGACAGGGGGAGGCGTCCCGCTCTCCATCATCTCCGGAAGAAGGTCCCTCGAAGACGAGCTCTGTTGAGAAGGGCTGAGGTCCGAACTACATGGTAAAATTTTGGTTAATCTTCTCAGATATAAAGCAAGGATTTCTCTCTCAAAAATATAATCTTTCTCTACTTACAGCTCGCTGGAGGGCTGGCCCCCTTGAGGGCATAGTTCCGCCGAGGTATCCCCTGGCATAGGACCCTCTGACAAGGATTCCCCCCCCCCCCCCGCTTTGAGGCCATAGTCTCCGGGTTTTCAGAGGCAGTCCTCTTCTTCCCCTGAGGAGAGGAATTTTCGGTTCCTCCCTTCCGAACAGCCTCCTTTGAGGAGGCCGTAGTTTCCTTGTTCCCTCCCTCACTTTCCCCCAAAGTCACAATCTTCAGCATCCTGACTAGCACGGGATCCGGCCTGGTCTCGGGGAGGGGAGCCGGACACCTGATCAGCTTTGCTTTCGCTATCCAGTCCTATTTAAAAGGACAACTCTTTTAGGGGCAAGTTTATGACAAATATACGGATAACGAGTCCGGGCACAAGGCTACTTACTTGAGTATCCGGGCGATTGCAGCTCAGACCTGCGTCCTCGGTCAAATCCGGACACATTGCTTGTGATCCCAAGAACAGTTTATACATCTCCGCGGGCGTTGCGCCCATAAAATGCTGGAGAGCTCGTGGTCCCTCCGGATTAAACTCCCACAAACAAAGGGAGCGACGTTTGCCGGGCAGTGTTCGGCGGATCAGCATGACTTGCGTCACTTTGACCAAGCTGACACCTCTTTCTAAGAGATCCCTGATGCGGCCCCACAACAAAGACATGTCTTGGGGTGGCCCTCAATCTAGGTCTTTACTGACCCATGACCCTAGCTGCTTTTGGGGACCCGAGCGAAAGGCAGGTGGCGCCACCCACTTGGTGCCCCTGGGAGCGGTGATGTAGAACCACTCTCGTTGCCACAAGCCGAGCTCCTCTTGAAAAGGGCCCTCGGGCCATGGAGCATCAGCCTTCTTGCTTATAACAGCGCCTCTGCACTCTGCGTGTCGTGCCTCAATCATCTTTGGCTCCACCTTAAAGATCTTGAGCCATAATCCGAAGTGAGGAGTAACGCGGAGGAATGCTTCGCACACGACGATGAATGAGGAAACATGGAGGATGGACTCCGAAGCTAAATCGTAAAATTCCAGCCCATAATAGAACATCAACCCCCTCACAAAGGGATCCATGGGGAAGCCTAACCCCTGAAGGAAGTGAGACACGAACACCACGCTCTCACCGGGCTGGGGACTGGGAATAGCCTGCCCTTGAGCAGGCAGCCTATGCGAAATTTCATCGGTCAAGAACTTGGCTCTCTCAACTTTAGCACGTCCTCCTCCGTGACGGAGGAGGGCATCCGTCGGCCTTGATGGTCGGAACCGGACATTGTCGAAGGTCCGAAGCGCCTGAAATCTAGAGCCTAGGGTGTTGAAACTCGAGGCGACGGGCGAACTCGTTTGAGATTGAAAGAAAGGGGTAAAGCCTTGGTCTCTTTATAAGAGGGTGAATACCAAGGGTCATCCCCGTAACCGTTTGGGACTCGCCTTTAATCAAGAAAACGTGCTAACGGGCACGATTGGGTTACCCACGTCCGTATTGATGAGAATCCCGTAAATAAAGGGACACGGTCTCTGCTTTGATAAGACGTGCCAAGGAAACCGCCTCACAAAATGTGCTGAGGTGGGGAAGTGAAAACGATTCGGATAGAGGCTTGGCCGTAGTATGGTGTCACGCTATGGAATACGTCAGCAGATTAGATTTTTGTAAATATTATTCTCTCTATGGCAATATGTGGAAACTTATTTTGCAGAGCCGGAAACTATCTTTAGTGTTAACAATCTTTTATGAAGTACTTGGTGGAGGAACCCGCCTTGCAATGCCGAAGACAATCTGTGCGCCGGACTCGTCGTCATTGAAGCCTGGTTCAGGGGCTACTGAGGGAGTCCTGGATTAGGGGGTGTCCGGATAGCCGGACTATACCATCAGCCGGACTCCAGGACTATGAAGATAAAAGATCGAGGACTTCGTCCCGTGTCTGGATGGGACTTTCCTTGGCGTGGAAGGCAAGCTTGGCGATGCGGATATTTAGATCTCCTACTATTGTAACCGACTTTGTGTAACCCTAACCCTCTCCGGTGTCTATATAAACCAGAGGGTTTTAGTCCGTAGGACAACAGAATATACAACAATCATACCATAGGCTAGCTTCTAGGGTTTAGCCTCCTTGATATCGTGGTAGATCTACTCTTGTACTACCCATATCATCAATATTAATCAAGCAGGACGTAGGGTTTTACCTCCATCGAGAGGGCCCGAACCTGGGTAAAACTTCGTGTCCCTTGCCTCCTGTTACCATCCGCCTAGACGCATAGTTCGGGACCCCCTACCCGAGATCCGCCGGTTTTGACACCGACAATCTTCGTAGAATATGTAGGAACCAATATGAGCATCCAGGTTCCGCTATTGGTTATTGACCGGAGATGAGTATCGGTCATGTCTACATAGTTCTCGAACACGTAGGGTCCGCACGCTTAACGTTCGGTGACGATCGGTATTATGAGTTTATGTGTTTTGATGTACCGAAGATAGTTCGGAGTCCCGTATGTGATCACGGACATGACGAGGAATCTCAAAATGGTTGAGACATAAAGATTGATATATTGGACGACTATATTCGGACACCGGATGAGTTCCGGGGGTCACCGGATATTTATCGGAGTGCCGGGGGGTTATCGGAACCCCCAGGGGATATAATGGGCCAACATGGGCCTTGTGGGAGAGATAGGAGAGGGCCTAGGGCTGGCCCCCCCCCCTTGGGAGTCCGAATTGGACAAGGAGGGGGGCGGCGCCCTCTCTTTCCTCCTTCTCTCCCTCTCCTTCCTTCCCCCTTCCTCCTTCCTAGTTGGACTAGGAAAGGGGAGTCCTACTCCCACTAGGAGGAGCACTCCCCCTCTCCTTTGCGTGCCCCAAGGGCCAAGGCCGGTCGGCCTCCCCCTTGCTCCTTCATATACGGGGGTAGGGGGCACCCTAGAACACACAAGTTGATTGTTCCAAGCCATGTGCGGTGGCCCCCTCCACCATAATCCACCTCGGTCATATCGTCGTAGTGCTTAGGCGAAGCCCTGCGCCGTTAGCTTCATCATCACCTTCATCACGCCGTCGTGTTGACGAAGCTCTCCTTCGAAGCTCTACTGGATCGTGAGTTCGTGGGACGTCACCGAGCTGAACGTGTGCAGATTGAGGAGGTGTCGTATGTTCGGTACTAGTATCGGTCGATCGCGAAGACGTACGACTACATCAACCGCATTGTCATAACGTTTCCACTTCCGATCTACGAGGGTACGTGGGCAACACTCTCCCCTCTCGTTGCAATGCATCACCATGATCTTGCATGTGCATAGGATTTTTTTTTGAAAATACTACATTCCCCAACACACGTACCCTCGTAGACCGAAAGCGGAAGCGTTAAGTAACGCGGTTGATGTAGTCGAACGTCTTCGTGATCCAACCGATCAAGTACCGAACGCACGACACCTCCGCTATCTGCACACGTACAGCTCGGTGACGTCCCTCGAACTCTAGATCCGGCTGAGGCCGAGGGAGAGTTTCATCAACACGACGGCGTGGTGACGGTGATGGTGAAGTGATCCACGCAGGGCTTCGCCTAAGCACTACGACAATATGACCTGTGGCGTAAACTGTGGAGGGGGGCGCTGTACACGGCTAGGAATCAATGTGTGTTCTAGCGGTGCCCTCCCCACATATATATAGGTGGGAGAGGGAGAGGGTCTGCAAGGGCCGCCCCAAGTAAGAGTAATCCTACTTGAGCGCCTCCTCCAAGTCGGCCTCCCCCCTTCCATATCCATCAGAGGGGAAAGGAAAGAGAGGGGGGAGGGAAGCAAAGGGGGAGGTCGAATCCTCCCCTTTCCTTCTCCATTTCCTTCTCCCTTCCCTTCCTTTCCTTCTCCTCCTATTCGGCCTATAGGGGGCACACCAGCCCCTTTTGGGGCAGGTCTGTCCAACTCTTGGCCCATTAGGCCCTTATAGCTTGCCGGGGGTTGCCTGGAACCCCTTCCGGTGACCCGATACGTACCCGGTACCCCCAGAACACTTCCGGTGTCCGAATACTATCGTCATATATATGAATCTTTACCTCTCGACCAATTCGAGACTCCTCGGCATGTCCGTGATATCATCCGGGACTCCGAACAACATTCGGTCACCAAATCACATAACTCATATAATACAAAATCGGCATCGAACATTAAGCGTGCGGACCCTACGGGTTCAAGAACTATGTAGATATGACCGAGACACCTTTCCAATCAATAACCAACAGCAGAACCTAGATGCTCATATTGGTTCCTACATATTCTACGAAGATCTTTATCGGTCAAACCGTAATGACGACATACGTAATTCCCTTTGTCATCAGTATGTTACTTGCCCGAGATTCGATCATCGGTATCCTCATACCTAGTTCAATCTCGTTATAGGTAAGTCTCTTTACTCGTTTCGTAATGCATTATCTTGTAACTAACTCATTAGTCACATTGCTTGCAAGGCTTATCATGATGTGCATTACCGAGAGGGCCCAGAGACACCTCTCCGATACTCGGAGTGACAAATCCTAATCTCGATTCAAGCCAACCCAACAAGACACCTTCGGAGATACCTGTAGTGCATCTTTATAATCACCAAGTTACGTTGTGACGTTTGATAGCACACAAGGCATTCCTCCGGTATCCGGGAGTTGCATAATCTCATAGTCAAAGGAATATGTATATGACATGAAGACAGCTATAGCAATAAAATGAACGATCATTATGCTAGACTAACGGATGGGTCTTGTCCATCACATCATTCTCCTAATGATGTGATCATGTTCATCAAATGACAACACATGTCTATGGTTAGGAAACTTAACCATCTTTGATTAACGAGCTAGTCTAGTAGAGGCTTACTAGGGACACGGTGTTTTGTGTATGTATCAACACATGTATCAAGTTTTCGGTTAATACAATTCTAGCATGAATAATAAACATTTATCATGATATAAGGAAATATAAAATAACAACTTTATTATTGCCTCTAGGGCATATTTTGTTCAGACCTGAGTTCATGACAGTCACGTGTGAGTCGGGTTGACCTAGAGGGTCACTACAAGAAATATGTCAACTTGTGACCTTCTGTCAATGACCCTGGAAGAATTGGTAGTAAATCTACGACCATTTGAGACCTATTGGTCAAAAGCTGTTCAGGGGCTCCAAACCGTAAACCATAACAACCATTTTGGTCAGAATGGTTGTAATTTTCTTACACCGAATGGTCGTATAGCAGATAGCAGAGGTCCGCTGCCTTATTTTTGTCGGTTTTAACCAATTTAAATTGGTCATGACCTTGCAAATTGTGGTGCATTGCTATGACTGGACGACACCTCATCATCTTTGTCTATGTGTCATGCTTAGTTCACAATTTTTTTTACCAATTTTGCACATGTGTCGTGCTTAGGTGTCATTTCTTTTGCTTATGTGTCAATTTTACATATGGTTTGAACCAAACTCAGCTGACCTATGGGACCTGCCCCTACCGACCAACGGGACCGACCTGATGACATGCAGGACCCTCCATGCAAGACCCATCCACCTAACATGCAGACACACACAAGCTGACACGTGGGTCCCAGCACACTCAAACAACCAAGCGAATAATCAAACAAAAAATAGGCAGCGGAGGAGTCAAACCCGCGATCCCCCGTTCCTGGGGGTCGAACAAGACCACCACGCCACTTGGTCTATTGTGTTAACCTACCTCGTGCGGGCTACTTAAGGTATAGAGAGCGTGGCTGGGCCCTGGGCCTTTTTACACAAGGCCACCTTTTTTTCTTTTAAATTTTTTCATTGTGTCGAGTGGGCCGACAACCCATAGGCCTTTCGAAGGTCCATCTGGTGGCAAATATGTTTTTTCCAACAACTTTGAGGCCATATAAATAGTGGAGTTCAATTTCTCTCAAGAAAACAGAGGGAGTTCAAACAAAATAGGAAAATTCTAAAATATAATTGCACCATCAATTTTGCGTATGACCTTGGATCAAAATTATCCAAAAATAGGTTTGGTTTATCTCAACATTTGAAGAAAAATGTTAATAAAGCATTTGAAATATATAAAAAGAATATGTATAAAAATGTTAATAAGCATTTGAGAAAATGTTGACCATGTATTAAAAACTGTTAATATTGTATTTGAAAAATGTCAATCAAGCAATTGAAAATGTTAGAATGTGTAGAAAAAAAGTTGAGCATGTATTAAAAAAACTTGTATTTCAAAACTATAAATTAAGTATTCCAAAAATGTTAAAATTGTATATAAAAATGTTGAACATGTATATAAAAAAATCTTATCTCGGTTTAAAGACATTTGCCATAGTCCAAGTTCGTTATTTTTCCTAGAAACTAGGTCATGAATAATGACACAATGCAAAGGTTTTCAATTTTTTCAATTTTTTTTATTTCTTATGCCCGTTTCAAAAAAGGCGGTCAAAACGATGGGCATGACTGTTCGTAGCTAGGGGTTGAATATTGGAAAACTTTTGGTGTTTCTCTTATTAAATAAATAGTTATGTAGCTAGGAATGATTTTTGGAAAATATAAAGAGCAAACTATGAGACAGCTGCAGCTCAAATTTGACCTGTTTCCTACTGAATCGGCGGAAATTTATCTTTTTCACCAGAGGTGGATCAAGGCTTTTGACACCCAACCATTTGATCAATTGTGCATTAAATATGGCCTATTATTTTAGAAATTTAATGGAGTCCAATTTTGCAACAACTATATGGTAGCTCCTTCACAAAAAAGTCATTTTGGGCACTCGGAAAATGGAAAATGAATTTTTAATCCAAAGAAAATGAGAACTTTCTTAAGAAACATTGTTTGGAATTCCAAGATGCCCCCTTTTGCACGATATGAGATCATTTTAAAAAACTATGCCATGAATGTAGTTATAAGGTTGATCATTTGGCTTAAAAGCCATGAATCTTCACACTTGATAGTTCATTTCTGAGAACACTTTTTAAAAAAAAATTGTTGTATTACATGTTTATTATTTTTCCTGGTAAGTTTTTCACATATAAAGACACAATGCGAAGGTTTTCCAATTATTTGATTTTTTTGAATTTTTCATGCCCATTTCAAAATGCGGTCAAAACGGCGGGCATGACCGTTCCTATCTAGCGGTTGAATCCTAGAAAAATTTTGGTGTTTCGCTGATTAAATAGATACTTGTGTACCTAGAGATGATTTTTGAAAAAAATAAAGAGCAAACTATGAGGCAGGTGCAGTTCAAATTTGACCCGCTTCCAGTGTGGTACGTTGCAAAGCAAATGCCACCTAGGCTCCTCCATTTGAGCTAAAAAATTGTGAAGACAGTCTTCTTAGTAGATGATCATCCTCAACCAAAACTCACGCCCATTGGCCATGTGCATTTCCCGTACCGCTGATCAAACACTTGGCTGCTAATTCATGTTTGAGCATAGTTCGGTCTCCTTGTTGGATTCTTTTGTTGTCATTTTCTTCCTAGCACCTACCTGGGGAGTTCCCAACCCACTAGACATGCCTATGCCGTCCAGAACGCAGGTCAATGCCACGGTCACACGGTGACCACGCGGTGGTCATGCGAGTTTACGCGCTCTAGACTTGGGGCCCTCGGCCACCGTCCAAACCTCTACATATCACCAGCAAACCATGTATTTCTGATTAAATATATACTTATGTATCTAGAAATGATTTTTGGAAAAAATAAATAGCAAACTATAAGGCAGCTACAGTTCAAATTTGACCCGCTTCCTACTAAATCGGCGGAAATTTGTCTTTTTCACCAGAGGTGGATCAAAACTTTTGACACTCAACCATTTTGTCAATTTTGCATTAAATATGGCCTAGTATTTTATAAAATTGATTAGGTCCAATTTTGCAACAAATATATGGTAGGTCCTTCACAAAAAAAAAACTCATTTTGGGCACTCGGAAAATGGAAAATTGATTTTCCGTCCAAAGAAAATGAAAACTCCCTTAGGCAACATTGTATGCTATTCCAACATGCATCATTGTGAACAATATGAGATCAATTGAAGAAACTATGCCATGAATTTGGCCATAAGATTGATCGTTTGGCTTGAAAGCCATGAATCTTCACGCATGATAGCTCATTTCTGAGAACACTTTTTAAAAATAATTGCCGTATTACAAGTTTATTATTTTTCCTGGAAACTTGGTCACATATAATGACACAATGCGAAGGTTTTACAATTTTTATTTTTTTTTTAATTTTTTATGACCGTTTCAAAATGCGGTCAAAACGACGGGCTTGACCGTTCCTATCTAGTGGTTGAATCTTGGAAAACTTTTGATGTTTCTCTTATTAAATAGATACTTATGCACCTAGAAATGATTTTTGGAAAAAATAAAGAGCAAACTATGAGGCAGCTGCAGTTCAAATTTGACCCACTTCCTACTGAATCGGTGAAATTTGTCTTTTTCACCATAGGTGGATCAAGGCTTCTGACACCCAACCATTTGGTCAATTGTTCATTAAATATGGCCTAGTATTTAATAAAATTGATTAGTTCCAATTTTGCAACAAATATATGGTAGGTCCTTCACAAAAAAACTCATTTCGGGCACTCAAAAAATGGAAAATGAATTTTCCATGCAAAAAAATGAAAACTCCCTTAGGCAACATTGTTTGGAATTCTAAGATGCACCCTTGTGCACAATATAAGATCATTTGAACAAACTATGCCATGAATGTGGCCATAAGATTGACCATCTCGCTTGAAAGCCATGAAATTTCACGCATGATAGCTCATTTCTGAAAACACTTTTTAAAAATAATTGCCATATTACAAGTTTATTATTTTTCTAGAAACTTTGTCACATATAATGACACAATGCGAAGGTTTTGCATTTTTTTGATTTTTTTGAATTTTTATGCCCCGTTTCAAAATGCGGTCAAAACGGCGGACTTGACCGTTCCTAGCTAGTGGTTGAATCTTGGAATTTTTTTGATGTTTCTCTTATTAAATAGATACTTATGTACCTAGAAATGATTTTTGAAAAAAATAAAGAGCAAACTATGAGGCAGTTGCAGTTCAAATTTGACCCACTTCCTACTTAATCGGTGAAATTTGTCTTTTCCACCATAGGTGGATCAAGGCTTCTGACACCCAACCATTTGGTCAATTGTTCATTAAATATGGCCTAGTATTTTATAAAATTGATTAGTTCCAATTTTGCAACAAATATATGGTAGGTCCTTCACAAAAAAACTCATTTCGGGCACTCAAAAAATGGAAAATGAATTTTCCATGCAAAAAAATGAAAACTCCCTTAGGCAACTTTGTTTGGAATTCTAAGATGCACCCTTGTGCACAATATGAGATCATTTGAACAAACTATGCCATGAATGTTGCCATAAGGTTGATCATCTCGCTTGAAAGCCATGAAATTTCACGCATGATAGCTCATTTCTAAGAACACTTTTTTTATAATAATTGACGTATTACAAGTTTATTATTTTTCTGGAAACTTTGTCACATATAATGACACAATGCGAAGGTTTTGCAATTTTTTGATTTTTTTGAATTTTTATGCCCGTTTCAAAATGCGGTCAAAACGGCGGGCTTGACCGTTCCTAGCTAGTGGTTGAATCTTGGTAATTTTTTGATGTTTCTCTTATTAAATAGATACTTATGTACCTAGAAATGATTTTTGGAAAAAATAAAGAGCAAACTATGAGGCAGCTGCAGTTCAAATTTGACCCACTTCCTACTGAATCGGTGAAATTTGTCTTTTTCACCACAGGTGGATCAAGGCTTCTGACACCCAACCATTTGGTCAATTGTTCATTAAATATGTTCTAGTATTTTAGAAAATTGATTTGGTCCAATTTTATAACAAATATATGGTAGGTCCCTCACAAAAAAATTCATTTTGGTCACTAAAAAAATGATTTAAAATAGCTAGAAAGATAATAAATGCATGAAAATTTGTGATCATCCATAAAATGTGGTCTAACTTGAGTGATAAATCTAGTTGAGCCATTTTGCAAAATATTTTTGATAGTTGCTTCACAAAACCTTCTAGTTTTAGTACTTAGAAACCATTTCAAATCATAAATTTTCTGAACCAATCAGGGCACTTCCCACGGATCACCCCAATGTAGCCGATCTGAACCGTCCACATCCGACGGATCCAACGGCTCTCACTCACCTCTCAGGTCTCTCTCTCCCCAACCCAAACCCTAGCAGCCCCCTCTCCTTGCTCCATCCAGATATCTCTCCCGCCGCCGCCTGTCTCCTCCTCGCTCGTCCTTGTCTCCTCGCCGCCGCCGTCACCTCCTCCCCGTCCCCGACCTCCTTCCGCGACGCGCCCTGATCCCGATCCCTCTCCCCTCTCCTCCCGATCCCAATCCACTCCTCTCCCCGCCGCTCCAACCCACCCACCGAACCGATCCCGCTCCCACCCACCGAACCTATCCTGATTCTCCTCCAGTCAAGACCTTCTTCGCCCCCGATTCCCCCCAATCCCAACGCCACCGACGACATCCATCCATCCGCAGCTCCCCCTCCTGCCGTGGGGATGGATGAGGAGATCCTCGCCCCTCAACCACCCATGGATGGATGTGGACGGGGACAGGACGGCGCCGGCGCCGGATCTGCACCCACCTGCGTCTCGGTGGGGCAGCACAACGGAGCGCGCGGCTGCGACGCCGCCCTCGCCGGGACGCCACCACCACGCGCCTGCGCCATGGAAGATGAGGAGGAGTGCCTCCCTCCGTCGTATGGGACACCGCCATGGAAGGAGATGGAGCTCCTCCCTTCTCCTCAACCA
The DNA here is from genome assembly GCA_032464435.1 of Aegilops umbellulata. NCBI lineage: Eukaryota > Viridiplantae > Streptophyta > Magnoliopsida > Poales > Poaceae > Aegilops > Aegilops umbellulata. The sequence goes on from CP136059.1 coordinate 417,958,311, forward strand.
CGCACACAGCATGAGATCGGCAAGGGTGGGTACCAATCCCTTCTCCCCTATCCTGGTCCTCTTCTTCTCCTCTAATATATGAATCTCATTTTCTTCTTGCATCATGGAATCCAAGAGGGAGAGGAGGAGCTGCTCTGACCCACCCTACTGACGACCGACGCCATGCAGGTGTCCCTCCTCCCTTGCCCTCCCCTTCTCTGCTTCTTCTTGATTAGATCTGATCTGATCTGTGAAGGGGGTTTGTGCAGGCTATCACCATGGTAAGCTGAGGTGCTGCGGGTGTCGAGGAAGATGATGGTTCGGGTGAGACAGTGAAGAGAGGATAGCGTGCAGAGGGGGAGGACGTCGGTTCCAGCTGCTTAGATTACTCAAGGGTAAAATCATCCAACCTGTCCCAGTTTGGCTGCTTGGTCCACTCTAGCTCCATACCGGCCTCGGTGTCTAGTGATTTAATTTGTGGTTGTATAGTAGCATCAGCGTTGTGTGCTAATGTATAGCACAGATGATGTACATACGGTGTGTCTTTTTCTTCAGTCACAGAAGTTAGAATAGCATCTTCACTGTAGTTCTACTTGCAACCCAACTAAACTGCAGCACAGTTCGAACATAACACATGACACTGATTCCGGCAATGGAGTCCAACATCAGGCTTGTGATAAGCTGGTTTGTTGTCTCTGTTGGATGGAAAGCATTATCTTGTTCATGCAAATACTTGCTAGGCTTTACACTAATACATACTTTACATGTTCATGCAAATCCGATGTGAAACTGGTCATCTTGTTCATGCAAATCCAAACACTCTAATGCATTAACTTGTATTGTATTATTATGATAAGTATGTGTTAGGTTTGTCCAGTCCATCAATGTCGGTAAATGTGTTGTGGTCTATGCATGTGTATAGATTTTTTTATTTTGTTGGCTGTTGCAACACTTGGATTATTTATTAATATAACCCAGCAGCGATGCTTCCATTTTAACACATGTACTAGTGTGCTAAAACTACTATTGTACCTGCTTCTTCTTAGCCTGAGTAGTACATCAGGCTTGTATTAACTTGTGTTAATTGTATTAACTTGTAGCCTAGTCACTCCAGTCATCTTGTGCAGTCTATCAGAATCCATTCTTCTGCTCTTTTTCTTGTACTGTATGTCATCCATTGCTCAAACGTGTTGGTAAGTTCTTGTAGTGTGTCGCTCTGTTCAGAAGTGCATTTTTATTTTAGGATTTGCTTCCTGTGTGGTACTGGATGGCTGAGTATTAAAACAATTTGGTTACTATCAGAAGCACTTTAATTCTCTGGAATTAAACTTTGACAAGCATGCATATATATGTGTTCAATTTGTCTGGACTACGTGATGGCATTCTATGATTCTATTTAACAACTTCCGTATTATCTTCTTATTTCTCTTGTCCTTGTGCAGTAGGATTTGATTCTGTACAAGGGGTTCATCGTGCCAGGCTCCTGTTTTCTGATGCTTCCATGCAACGGTGGTGGCGATGTTGCCGTTTGGCATCGGCTACAAAAACACCCTGCCATGTCATGTCAATGAAGTTAATTATATGATGCTCTTTTCATGTTCTGCTTCATACATACATGCATATGTGATGGCTCCCTGCCTCCCTGCCTGCTACATCTCCGCTTGCATAAATCAAAGAGAAGAAAGAAACACCCAGCTTAAAATAATTGTAATGAGCAGCACATGCCTTTCATTTTACAGGATGGTCATTGTATCATGACAACTGGATCATGTCTATGCCACATACAAATCATTGAGCAGTGTTCCTGATGGCCTGTTACCTTGAATAATAGTGTTGACTGGAGCATTTTGGTTGCATGTTTGCGACTTCTTGCTTGAATCCCAAAGTTTCCGATCAACGTGGGGTTCAATGTTTGCTTTCCATTCTTATTGTCCGTCTTAGATCGTTCCCAGTTCACTGAATCAAGTTGCCTGACCTACCTATCAGGCTGGCTCACATAGCCGTATCTGCCGTGTCCTTTCCAGTTGGACATGCGCAAGCTGTGTTTTTACATAAGCTCATTTGAAAATCACATACTAGTAGCAGCAAAGTTTAGTGCAATAGTTGTCTATCAACGTTCAGTGCCAGCAGCAAAATTCAGTTATGCACAAGCACCATTTAGCAGCATAGGTATATAGCATTCATTTAGCGGCAGAAAAATCCAGTTCACTCTACTCGCTCCTCTCTTTGGCATTTACAGTCTTGGACTCTCTGGCTGCTCCTCCTCTGGCAAATGGTGAAGTGCCCGATGAGGCACCAGCATCAAGGCATTGTAGCGGGATCGTGCTCCCGTGATCGTCTGAGGCGCCTGCTCTGCTGCTCAAGGTATGATTACCTGTTGATTCCATGGTCTCGATGTTTTTCTCCTATATGGTTCGGAAGGTGAATCTGCCATTTGAGAAGTCAGACTGCTATGGATGTAGCATTAAGCCCCTGGATGTAGCTTTTTGACTTACAAAATGTGTGTGTTCTTTGAATTTGGTACAAAATCAGTGGTTTGAAGTATTCTGACATATAATCAACTGAATTTATTGGCAAACTCATTGACAAATCTGAATATGCTTTGACAGTTGGTCAAGGAGCAAAGTGTGTGAGTAGGCCGCTGGTTTTCATTATCAGTAAACAGTTGGTTGCTGTGTAGGTTTTCGATGCTGTTGTGGTAGCCCCATCGCTGTTGCGTTTAATCTCATGCCAGCGCTGGTGCGCCTGTGGCTTGATGTGCTGTGATCTTTATTTGTGTAGGTTTTGTTTGATGATATGCTTAGATTATGATCGTAAGCATGGTGGTTTGATGATGCTGAGGCCGGCTGTGAAATTGAACTGTCATTCATTACATGCTCTGTTAAACCATGATATAGTTACTGGAACTGAGCTTAATATTCATGTGTGTATGCGTGTGTGTGGAGTAAAGTTGTGGTTTGCGCTGCTCCTTTGTAACATGATGAAACAAAGAATGTCCTTTACTCCTTTACTCCTTTTTTGAATGGAATGTTCATAATATATTGGCTCCAGTTATTCTAATTCTTAGCAGCTGATTCATGTAACAGGGCGTCCGTGGAAGGCCCAGTCTCGACTATTGAAGGAGCTACATGTAGAAGAAGACAACACTTGTAGACCAGTGATTCCCATACTTGTAGAGCTTGTATCAACTAAGCTTGTATTACGTGTAACTTGTAGAGCTACATGTAGAAGAAGACAACACTTGTAGACCAGTGATTCCCATACTTGTAGAGCTTGTATCAACTAAGCTTGTATTACGTGTAACTTGTAGAACTTGTAAAGTACTATATATGTAACAGCTTGTAGTACGTGTCATTTGTAGAACTTGTATTGAATCTGGCTATTGTTATTTGAAGTATCATGTGTTTTTTCTGCTTGCCAATTTAACTATTGGTTATTTTCTTTTTGTTAAATTGAAATGTGAAGAATCTAGGCCTAATAGTTGGGACCCACTTATCAGAACCTGACAAGTGGGACCTGTTTGACTAGTGGACCCATTTTATAAAAAAGAAAACTAAAATTGTTGGTACAAAAAGGCCACGACCCATGAAATAAGAAGGCTGAATTGTTGGGCTTAGCCTATCAAGTCGACCAAAAATTGTCAGAAAAAATATAGAAAGGCTGAATTAATGGGCTCGGTCCATGTAAAACACCTAATCGGACTGAGCTGAATCTTATCAATGACCTTTTCAATTGGTCGCAATTTTGCCACGTCAGATTGCCACGTCGGATCCGACGTGGCCTGGGCAGAGAGCTAGCGACCAAAACAGAAGGTCATATAATCAATGACCTTTTGTTTTGGTCGTGGAATTCCACGACCTTCTCACAGAGAAGGTTGTTAATTTCAGTTTACGACCGCCAGCTTTTGACCATCTGTTTTTTGTCAAAAAAAGGTCGCAAATGAAAAACAATGACCTTTCAGTGACCAATAGTGATGGTCGCAAGTTGACATATTTCTTGTAGTGGTTACCCGCGAGATAATTATGAGGCACGACCGGGAAGGTAGACCGCCCTAGAAGGGATGAGCCTGACCCTTGTCGTAAGTCCTCGAGACGGGGCGACAGGATCACTGATCGTCTCCGCGTGCTCCCAAGACACTAATGGGTTTGGATATGTGATCTGAGTAGGCCCTTAGCCTTTTCGCACTAACCACCACACGGGAATAAGTATAGGCATTCGACATCGTACGATTCTCTGAAAGCTCTTCGGACGTCAGCGACTGAACGATGCGTGCCGGGTTGGACGGTAACCACATGCGCTTGTATAAGGGTGTGTACACAACGCACAAGAGTGCAAAGGGTGATGGGCCCAAGACCCCTGAGAGCTTAGGATGTAGACCGGCGTGATGACCTCTTTGTTGAGTCTAGGTAGGACTATGTGTGCCGATCAGCCGAGGCCAGGCATGACCCGGAAAAAGTGTGTCGGGCGAGAGTTAGTGGAGTGTGTTGGGTAAGTTGGTGCACCCATGCAGGGAAGTTTATCTATTCGAAAAGCCGTGTCCATGGTAATGGACGCTCGGAGTTGTATCCCAATCTATTACAACTAGAGCAAGATACTTGAAGTGGGTGTTCAAGCACAAGTTTCATCCCGATGGTACACTCGACCGCTATAAAACACGTTGGGTGGTTCATGGTTTTCGATAGTGTGCTGGCGTTGACTTCACGGATACATTTGCCCCGGTTGTCAAATCAGGATGGTTCATACCGTTCTCCAGCTTGCGGTGTGATACGTCTCCAACCTATCTATAATTTTTGATTGTTCCATGCTATTAGAGTACCAATCTTGGATGTTTTATATACATTTACAAGCGATTATATATTTTTTGGACTAACCTATTATCTTAGTGCCTAGTGCTAGTTGTTGTTTTTTTGCTTGTTTTTGGTTTTCCAGAATATCAATACCGAACGAAATCCAAATGCCCCGAAACTTTTTGGAGATTTTTTCTGGACAAAAGAGACACTAAAAGCTTCGGGAGGAAGTCAGAAGATGATGGAGGTGGCCACGAGCTTAAGGCGTTACTCCGTTCTTTATGAATTTAATACTCTAGATGCATGCTGGATAGCAGTCGATGCGTGGAATAATAGCAGTAGATGCAGAATCATTTTGGTCTACTTGTTTCGGGCATGATGCCTATATACCTCATCATTTCCTTGGATATCGTCATGATTATTTGCTTTTCTATCAATTGCCAAGAGTAATTTGTTTACCCACCGTATGCTATTTTCAAGAGAGAAGCATCTAGTGAAAACTATGGCCCCCGGGTCTATTTTTATCATATATTAATATCAAAAAATACCTTGCTGCAATTTTATTTATTTTGTGTTCTATCTACCAATCTACCACTATAAAATTTGATCTTGCAAATAACCGCTGAGGGATTGACAACTTCTTGTTCACGTTGGGTGCAATGATTCGTTATTATGCGTGTATGTGTTGCTAATGAGTTGTTGCACGATTTTTCTACTGCATTGGTAACCTTGGTTTCATAACTGAGGGAAATACTTATCTCTATTGTACTGCATCATCCTTTCCTCTTCAGGGAAATCCCAATGCAGCTCACAAGTAGCAGGAAGAATCTCTGGTGCCATTGCCGAGCAGACATTATCAACATCTATCAAGTACCTACGCATAAAATTTCATCTCCTTGCATTTATTTTATTTGCCTTTGCACCTTTTTTTCATCTTCCCCACTATTAAAAGTTTTCGCAATATATTACAAAAATATTTTCCGTTTGCCTTTTGCTTGTTTGCTTGTTATCTTGTTTGTGTAGCCACAATGTCTCAAGAAAATACAAAATTGTGTGATTTTTCCAATACTACTAATAATGATTTTATTAGTACTCTGATTGCTCCTCCCGCCGCTAGTGCGGAGACTTGTGATATTAATTCCTCTTTATTAAATCTTGTTATGAAATAACAATTTTCTGGTAGTCTTGATGAAAAATGTTGCATCCCATCTTAAAATTTTCGTAGAATTGTGTGATATGCAAAAGAAAAGAATATGTATAATGATATTGTCAAATTAAAATTATTCTCGTTCTCATTGTGGGATTGCGCTAAAATTTGTTTTTCATCTTTTCCATGAAATAGCATTGATTTTTGCGATAGGTGTAAAGATGCCTTTATTACCAAGTATTTTCCTCCTGCAAAAATTATTTCTCTTACAAATTAAATTATGAATTTTAAGAAATTTGAGCATGAACATATTGCCCAATCTTGGGAGAGGATGAAACTAATGATAAGAAATTTCCCTACTCATGGTTTAAATGTATGGATGATCATACAAAAAATTATGCGGGGTTGAACTTTGTTTCTACATATCTTTTAGATTCCGCCGCGGGTAGTACTTTTATGAAAATTACATTGGGAGAAGCTACCAAATTACTTAACAATGTTATGACAAATTACTCACAATGGCATAATGAAAGAGCTCCTACTAGTAAAAAAGTGATTTCGGTTGAAGAAGTTAGTACTTTGAGTGATAAAGTTGATGCGCTTATGAAATTGGTTGCCAGTAAAATGCTTTTATTGATCCTAATGATGTGTCATTGTCCACTTTGATTGAGCAAAATAATGACCCCGTAGACATGCATTTTGTCTCGCGGAACAATTTTAATAGTAATTCTCTCACCGTTGTCCCAAATCTTTCCTCCATAGCCTTCTGCTTAGCCCTCCAAGCCTTCCCATAAGGGATGTGATAATTCCATCTTATCTTTACTGCTGTCTGGATGTGTTTTGCTTCCATATCTTTCTTCTGCACTATCTTAGTATACATGAGTTGCGCAATGAGAGTTGAAGTCAGGTTTGGATGATTAACCAATAGGTTTTTCCTCACACAATTATGTGGGATGACATCTGTGACGACCCAGTGGATGTTATACTTCGTCACGTACCCGTGCACCTTCCCAGGACAACCTGTTTGAACACATTTCACAGTATAGTTTGCTGGACTGATATGTGTGTCCGGAAAACCCTCTGCGTAGACATAGCCCACTTTATCACCGCACACTTTAGTTTTTTCTTTGTATCAAACATAGCCCCTATCTAGACTTTGTTCAGATTATACTACCATGGAGTCTCATGGCCATCGTTGACCGTAAGGCCGGTGGATATGTCCTGATCCCATGTATAATTAATCGGTACCTCCACTTCATCGTCGAAATTTCCAGAATCCATCCTCGTCCTCTTCCTCCGTCACCCTCTGCATTTCCTCCCCTTCCTCCTCTTCTCAGGTTGGCTAGCATCCAGATCTGCTGGCTATGACCCGGATAAATAAATCTTGTTAGCCACTTGACTGCCTTGGCCGGGTTCATACACCCTGTGGAGTTGTACGATATTCTCCTCCTTCGACACATGTTGCACTAGGGCATATGGGTGGATTCTTCGGTCTGGGCAACGACTTAACAGGGTCAACCAATGCTGGCTCTTATCTATTGGCATCAACTCCCACTTGACATTTTTACAGGATTTGGTCCACAATGCATGAATATTGACGGAACATACTTCAGGATCCAGCCCAAATCTAGTAGTCACTCAGTACTTCAACTGTCTAATGTCCAGTCTGTCCGGGTCTGGAAGTGTCATCACGCAATTTTATACTCGCTAAGATCAACCCCAACTCATTATATTGAACACTACCAGGGTGTAGTAAACAGACAGATTTACTGATTCAGACATTTTCACCTGTCAGACATTTCCATCTTCTCATTAATCACTAAAATGACACCACAGACAAATTAAGACTAACTAAAAAAACTCTACAACTTAGAGAAAAAATATGACGACATGGTTATACCTTCGTCGCCTGTCTCTCCTGCTTCTTGCTCCTCTCTTCAACTCAGCGGCACCGGCCACCTCACGGAGTACTTGCACCACTAGACAACACCACTGCACCTCCACCTTACCACCACCTCCTCCCCAGCCGCACCTCCTCCTCACCACCACCTCCTCCCCAACCGCTCCTTCTCCACCCCACCACCTCCTGCCTAGCTAGCTGCACCTCCTCCACCCCACCATGTCTCCTCCTCACGTACGTACAAATAACTACCCCATAGCGGCAAAAAAGACCGTAGGCCGCCGGGGATTCCTACAATCTATTGATTCTACCGCTTGGATGGGAAAATGAGTGGAATAGAGAGGAGATCGGCGCGGGGGTGGCCAGTACAGAGAGGAACGAGAGAGATAGAGGAGGAGCTCGCGAGCCAGAGGAAGGAGACGACATTTCGGCCTTATCCACATGTCTTCGGTCGCGTGGAGGCTGAAGACCTTTTCGGTCGCGCGCGGCCGAAGACAGCCTTCTTCGGTCGCTGCTAGTCTGGTGGGCCCCTCTTCGGTCAGCAGCCCACCGACAACTCCTCTTCGGCCCAGCTAGGCCTCTCTTCAGCCAACAGGTGGCCGACGAGCCCACTTCGGCCAACCTATGGCCGAAAACCATGTCTTCTGCCTTCGAGTGGCCGACGTGGTCATACTTCTGAAATTTATGCATTTTTTTGCGGGGATCTGAAATTTATGCGTTCAGTCCTATAGTTTCCAAATTTGCTATAAAAACATGCTAGTTTAAAAAAAAACCAATACCCTCTGCCATGCCACTGTCATCGCCTCCGGCTTGCCCAAATGTGTCTCCGCTTTTGTCACCATCTGACAGGAAGAAGAAAGACAAGAAAACAATATAGTTCGGGCGAGAGAATTTGACTGTTCACCGCTTAGAAAACAGTCCTTTTTTGAACGAGAAAGAAAGACAAAAGAATCCCCGTTGTTGTTGTATTATAATCAAGGTTTTAAATTACCGGCTATTGCGGCGCTATTTGCCGGACATAGCGGCTGGAAAAGCTGGGGGCAACGCAATGCCATTTTTTGCGCTACAGTAACTAAACCGCAAAAAGCCGCAATTAGCCGGTTGTAGCCGCTATTTCCTGGATAAGATTGCGCCGCTATACGAGTTTGGGCCACCAGGGAGTACGCTCAGTATGGGAATTCTGGGCCTTTTCAGAATCGCCGCATAGAGGCCCAAAAGAGGAGCTACAAAAGAGCCGAGCGCTAACCCTAACAAGCAAAACATCCGCTCCGCTTCCCCGATCTATATCGCTGGCGACGGCGGCATGGCGGTGAGCCTGCAACACGGATGCGAAGAAGAACTACAGGACCATGTCTCAGCCGGAGTCAGGGATTCAGGGAGGCAAGTTTCTTAGTCAGTCCTTTCATTAGTTCATCTTCTATTATCTCAGATACTATCTCTTGTACTCGCATATGTAGATAGATTGTTCCAAGTAGAGGGAACGTATGTTTATCTTCCAATAGAAGAGAAACGTATTCTATGTTTTACGTTCTGCAATCTAACAAGTTTATGTTCCATCTCCCTTATCAATCTGAAAGCTAACAAGTAGCCAATTATTATTTTCAGTAGGTTATACGTTGTAGGTAGATTATCAATCAAATAAACCGTGGCAAATCTCCTATGCTTTAACAACAATTTACAATGTTAGATGTTTCTGAATCCAAGTAATTAATTGTGGCATATATCATCTGCTTCTTCCTTAATTAGGATAGATTAATTATCAATCAAATAGGTCATCTGTAGCACTGTAGGTTAATGAAATTATTTTGTACTTTTTCTGTAGGTGATTCGGTCCCCCAAACACAAGCAAGGAAAGCAGTAATGTCCGATGACCCTGCATATGCGTATTGTTTTGCCCCAGATGTGAACAAGAAGTACCATTTGCAGTGCAATTTTTGTGACAAGCTATTGAAAGGTGGAATTACTAGAATGAAGTACCATCTTGCTTGCATTACTGGCTTCAATGCTATTAAATGTAAGAAGGTTCCAGCTGATGTGAAGGAAGAGATTATTGCTTTTCTTACGAAGAAGAGTGGTGACAAGCAAAAGAAGAAGGATGAAGTGCAAAGGGTTCGATCTGCAATTAATATAGAGAACTCAGATGATGAAAGGGGTAGTGGGGATGATTCTGACTTTGAGAGGAATGATGTTGTGTTGCTGAAGTCAACAAGAGGCAGTGGTACGAGTAACTCTGGAGCTGTGGTAGGTGGTGGCAGTGCCACTATTGATAAGTTTTACAAGAAAACATCTATAGAAGAGTCTGTTCGCAATAATCAAAGGGGATTCAATGTTAGCCAGAAGGTCCAATCAAAGTTGTCAACTATGAAAAGAGAAGAGAAAAGGGACAGAGTTTGTGAGTATATTTGCCAGTTTTTCTATGAAGCTAGCATTCCTCACAACACTGTTACCCTCCCTAGCTTTGCTCATATGCTTGAGTCCATCGGACAGTTTGGCAAGGACTTGAGAGGGCCTAGTCCATATGAGATGAGTGGACCATTTTTGCAGAAGAGGAAACAGAAGGTGCTGGATGGATTCAAGAATCATAAGGAATCATGGGAGCTCACAGGTTGCACGGTTATGACTGATGCATGGACAGATAAGAATGGCAGAGGAGTTATGAATTTAGTTGTGCACAGTGCTCATGGTGTTTGCTTCATTGATTCGGTGGACTGCTCCGGTGACAGAAAAGATGGCAAGTACATATTTGACTTGGTGGACAAATGCATTGAAGAAATAGGTGAAGAAAATGTTGTGCAAGTGGTGACTGATAATGCTAGTGTGAATGTATCAGCAGCTAGTATGCTAACAGCAAAGAGACCATCCATATTTTGGAATGGATGTGCTGCTCACTGCCTAGATCTCATGCTGGAGGATCTTGGGAAGCTTGGACCAGTTGCAAAAACTATTTCAAGTGCAAGAGAAGTGACTAGCTTCTTGTATGCTCATACAAGGGTATTGGATTTGATGAGGAAATTTCTTGGGAAGGACTTGGTTTGCTCTAGTGTTACTCGGTTTGCCACTGCTTACTTAAATCTGAAAAGTTTGCTAGACAACAAGAAGGAGTTGACAAGGCTCTTCAGATCAGATGAGATGAATGAACTAGGTTCATACTTGACAAAGGCAAAGGGGGAAAAAGCACTCAAAGTGGTGCGATCTAAAGTTTTTTGGAAACATGTTGACATGGCTGTTAATTTCTTCGAGCCAATGGCTAATGTGCTTCGCAGAATGGACAGTGATGTTCCTGCAATGGGATTCTTCCATGGATTAATGCTTGATGCAAAGAAACATATTGCTGTGAGGTTTGATAATGATGAGAGCAAGTACAAAGTTGCTTGGGACATCATTGATAAAAGATGGGACAGCAAGCTCAAGACTCCTCTCCACTTGGCTGGCTACTATTTGAATCCTCACTATTATTACCCAAACAAGTCAGAGATTGAGCATGATGGATCACTTAGAGCTGCTGTTATTACATGCATTTGCAAGATGATTGAGGACGAAGAAACCCAAGACACTGTAATTGAAGAACTCAACATGTATCAAGATCAGCAAGGATCTTTCGGCCATGAGATTGCTATAAGGCAAAGGAGAAACAAGAATTTTAATCCAGGTTAGTTATTGTAGCTAATATGATTGATGAATAAAATGCTTCTGTTTCCATTTCTTTAACTATTAACTTGTATAATGTGCAGCAAAATGGTGGCTGAACCATGGCACCAGCACACCAAAGTTGAGAACTTTGGCATCTAGGATTCTTAATTTGACATGTAGCTCATCAGCTTGTGAGAGGAACTGGTCAGCTTTCGAAGAGGTAACAAATTATATGTTTGCAGTTTATACAATTGGGTAACAAATTATAAGTATTTATTTTTTATGAACTTTTAGGTTCATACAAAGAAGCGCAATAGGCTGCTGCATGACAGGATGAGGGATCTCGTGTTTGTGAAATTCAACTCGAAACTAAGGAACAAGAGAGAGAACAAAAACAGACATCCCATAGAGAAAGAAGTAGATGATGTTCTTGCTGATTATGAAAATGAGTTCATCACTGGGAAAGAACCAACTGCAGAAGCTGATGAAGAACAAGAGAAAGCTCATGAAGATGCATCGGAAGAGGCACCAAACAGGGCATCATCATCACAGGGACAAGCCAAAAGGAAGAGGAGTTCTCGTCCTAGGAAGAAAATCAAGACCGTGAACCTGCAGTCCTTGATGGCTAGGCGTGTTGAAACAATGCCGCAAGCTGCTTCTTCTTCTAAATCGGAGTCTGATAAGTCTCCTTCAGATTCTGGAGAATAATAGAAGAGAATGCACCACTACCTTTATGGATTATTTATCTGCAAAACTTACTAGCAGCCTGTGTCCAGTGTCGAACTATTTTCTTTGTCGCTTGAGACGGTCCAATGTCTACCGAATTATTTGCTTTGTCGCTTGAGACGATTGCTGAATGTTGGCTTAATGGATGATCTTATGGTTCAGTTATTATGTTCCTGTTTGTCTCAACTATTTAATCGATGCTGAATTTCTATAGTTCGACATGTATCTTGCACTTATTTTCGAAATTCTTGCATGTATTCTGCAAAACCGCTATTTGGCATAGCGGCAGCTATTGCTGGCAATAGCTGCTCATTGCTGCCGCTAGTGGGTGCCGCTTTTTTCAATAGCCGGTAATTTTAAACATTGATTATAATACATGTATAAGATTGAACGGACTGTTTACGGATTAGAAATGAGTCCTGAAGGTATACGAAAAACCCTAACACAATAGCATTGTCAATCTGAGAGTTGCCCTGGCGACCAAATTGTCAATCCGCCAGTGGCGTAAAACCCTAACCTTCAGCGGAGATGGAAGGAAAGGAGGCGCCGGCGCCGGTGATCTCGGCTGTGCTCGAAGAGGATGATCTCCTCGGCGAGATCCTCCTCCGTGTCGCCTTCCCCACCAGCCTCGTCCGCGCCGCCCTCGTCTGTAAGCGCTGGCTCCGCCTCGCCTCCGCGCCCCCCTTCCTCCGCCAGTTCGGCGTCTTGCACCCGCCCCACCTCCTCGGATTCTACGTCAACACGAACAGCGAACACCCGCGGTTCGTGCCGTTGCCTCAGCCCCTTGAGCTTGCCACCGTCGTCCGCCGTGCTAGCTTTGATTTGGACGCATTGGGCTGCGACTGGCACAACGTGGAGTGCTGTAATGGCCTCCTCATCATCACCTCCGGCATGTACCACCAGGCTGCTCCACCCACATACACGAGAAGGGTGCGCTGCCCCCTGTACCCTGCGAGGTATATAACCATCCTTCCACCAGTCCCTGACACCAGCATACACGACGGCTTGGCATACTATGAACATGACATCGTCCCCAGTGTCAGCGGTGATCGCTACTTCTATTTGGCCCTAGGGTATAAAGAGGAGCAGTCAGTTTTGGATGTCTATGTGTTACAGGGCGATATCTGGGCCATATACTGTTCGGCTGTAACTGACATCTTCCAAATTGAACTGTTATCTACTAGTTTGATTGTTCATGACAAAATCTATAATCTGGCCAATGCGAGCGGCATTTATAAGTTAGTCTCGCTAGATCTTGCATCATCAAGCTTGTCGATCGTTAACCTCCCGGGAGAGGTGGACTGTATGAGCACAGATCTGTCGCTTGCAAATGATTCCGGTGTCCATCTGATCCATGTAAAAGGATCCCAGCTTCGCATCTGGCGCCACATGGTGGGTAAGAAGGGCCTCACCAATTGGTTACTTGTAGATAGGACTTGTTTGCGTGAGATATGTGTTAATCATATGATATCAACTAGAATGTTTGAGGATGTCGGTAATTCTGCTCTTATTGTACATGCAGTTGAGGTCAATTCTTGGTTCCTTTTCTGGGAGTGGGATGGGGTCCTCTACCTGTTTGATATTAAAGGTAAGGAGGCAAAGAAGGTTTATGAGGTTACACAAGAGGATAGATACATACATGGAGTCAGACCCTTAATGATGGTTTGGCCTCCTAAATTCCCTATGATGAAGGAAGGGTACTGTGATCCAAAAGAATGACGCCCTTTTGCAAGGTTTGCCTCTTATTGAGCTATCTCGCACCATGATCTTCTATTTATTTCTGCTTGTTTTGTAATAAGTCAACACACCAAGAAAATCCATTAGTGCTGTAGGTATGCCCTTGCAGTTTAGTGATAACAAGCTTAACAAGATTAACTTTTTAATCGTTCCATATTCCATATTATATTTTTTAATCTTGAAAACAAATATTTCTCGGCGTAAGAAGAAAAATCTTTTTAGCATCCATGTTGCAGATTGACTCCTTTAAGAAAATTCTGTCTATAAACTTTGTATCATCTAGAAATAGAAACTTGGTTGTCACCCCATTACTCAAGCTTTAGATTCTTGATTCATCGGAGTCAAGTAGTTTCCTTGCAGAAACAAAAGATGGTTTATCCTCCTTCAATTTTATGGTGGTTAAAATTTGTATTATGTATGTCAGGACTGCCAACCATTTTTTTCAACCCGATGGAACACCATGTGTTCCTGTATATATAGTCTACAAAGGAGATACATGTTCTCAACAGTGCATATCACATCCTAATTTTTCTTTGTTAATGCTTTTGTGGGAATGGAAGTAGATTATTACTCCCTCCGTCCCAAAAATTTTGTCTTAAATTTGTCTAGATACGGATGTACCTAATACATCCGTATCTAGACAAATCTAAGACAAGAACTTTGAGACGGAGGGAGTAGAAGACTTCGTCAAACACCAGAGTTATAAATAAGGACCAAACAGTTTGGAAATTTTCTTATATGCTTCTCGAAGATTCTTGCACTGTGGTCATGTTCTGCAGAAATATCACTAATATACTTTCTTTCCTCCTGAAGCTATGCAATGATAAGCTAATTTTTCCATATATTTTTTATCAGGTAGCCGGAAGAATGGTATCAAGTGTTATCACCTACGGAGGTAGATGGAAATGCAGTAGGGGGTACTGCGAAGCCCCCAATGTCCAATACTAGCTACCAGTTTGACACATGCATGGTTGTAAGACGTCACCACGTTGACTTATTAAGCTCTTGGCCTCTTGCCCTTTATATATGCTTGCTTTCTATGTACCTATGGGTGTTCAAAAATATTGTTTCGTTTCAACCTGTCAAGTCAACCCATCGCCTATAATCCTTTTTAGCTAGAGCTGCATCGGAGGTCACATGCTATGAGGGAAAATTAACTACACCTCCGATCCAAATTAGTTGACGCATCCTGTATACAATGTCCATTTTACATTGTATATATAGAGGCTGCGCCAATCCGACTTAATTGGCGCATATCCTCTATACAATCTCATTTTCCATTGTATAGAGGATGCGTCAATTAATTTGAATTGGAGGGAGTGTCACATTTGTCGGCCGTTTGGCTGGGTTGAAGTAAACCTATACCTGAACAAAGATATATGCAGATGCTTTTGGAAGGCCACCGCAAGCTCTTACGATGTACTGGCTGTATCTATGCGCACATTGCTTACAAACTCTAGCTTATTGTTCTGAAGTATCAATTCCAGATTTCATGGATTATGTGCTTTCAGTGTTATATGCAACTTTGTTTGTTTTGATGACGCCTTGAATAGCCATATATATAGGAGTAACAATTCCAGATTCGTATGTGCTACTCCAGATTTGTTGGCTTATATATGGGTTCTGTGTTGGGGGCAAATTTTATTGTTTGATGACGCCATGAATAATCATGTATTCGATGTTTGATTACACTGAGATGCTATTTTTTTATCTCTTTGAGGTGCAGAGGATAGTAATGACTTCTGTACTTTTCGGGGAGATAGTATAAACATTTGGCTTTGTGATTACCTTCAACTTTACTAGGCTATGGATGCGCTGCACATTGACAGGTTATAAGTTATGGAGTTTTGGGTTTTGTTTGTGCGAAAGATACTTTTGTGTTACAACCATAACAACCGTAGAAGAACAACCAGCAAATCTAAACATATTTTGATTTCAACCATCACCCCCTTGCCTTGACCCGATGCTGGATCAGGCCATGTTTCCGCACTGGCAAATACTTCAAGTTTAGCCATTCTGACTCTTCGATGACGAGCCGCAATTCCTTAAATTTTTTGCCGCGGTTGCCGCAGGCGTACGTCTCCACCGAGGTGAATGACTGACACATGACGTCACGGAGAAGGTCATCCCTGGAGGCGGTGGGTGAAAGCGGCTCAGGCGCGGATCTGCACGACTAGCTACAAGACCAGCTAGATCTGAATGCGATGTTTTCTGTCTCGCGCGGCAAATGGCCAGCGCCTCTGACTCAGGTAGCCGCGGGCTCGACATTGAAGGCACGAGCAGCCAGAACCATCCAGGAGGAACAGGAGCTGGAGGTGCCGGGCACCACTAGTCGCCCCTTCCGCCTGACTAGGCAGGCGCGAATTGTGACGGGCCTATACGGAGCTACAGTTGCCCCACCAGGCCATCGGGGAGGCCGCGGAGTCGAGCTCCCGCCCCTGTCTATCCACGATGATGGATGAAAATGCAGAGGGTCCTCGTTGTCTGTGGCAGAGCTGGATTCCTCCTTGAGCAGTGCCTTCTACTCCACGAGGTCAGACTCGTTGCCAGGCAGAGTTGGCCATGGTGGCCATGGTCAACACTGGTCTAGGGTTTGGTCCAGTGGGTTATATATGTGGGGTGGGACTCGACTGGTGTGACGGTGAGAAGTGGTGGCCGCATCCAGACCAACCCATATCCGCTCGACATATGCTGTGTATTTGGGAAGTGCTGGACAGCTCTGATGTTTGGACTGATGGTGAGGGTCTTTTTTGCGGGTGAGGGTGAGGGTATGATTAGATGGTCAATTTTTAATCAGGCGTTGATCGAGCTGTTCGTTCAGATGTTTAGGGATGGTTCGAGGGGTGTTGTTGTATGCGCTAAAAGAGGGTAGTGAATGGACTAGTCCATGCTAAATCATCTACAGTCGGATATAGCAAATCCGACCCCTCAACCGCTCGCGGACACGCCTGGGCGCGTCTGCGGACAATGACCGCTCATGCCTCAAATAAGCTCTTCCACATTCGGATACCTTAATTATGAAACTTCAAATCCATACTATTACATGCAACTTAAAACCTACTCTAATTGGAGCTCGCTTGACTGCGCCATGGCCATGTTCGGTGGCTGGCTGCGGCCCTCAGAGTGTTGCTCCGATCGCCGGCGAGGTAGGGTAGGACATGGGACATTGGTCGGCTCATGGGACTCAAGGCGCCGCCATCTCCCATATCCTACTCTTGCTCGTTGGAGTCCAGAGCCCTGACAGTGCCGGTGGACGTGATGTCGATGATGGATCCATTGTGGGACCGTCGTCCACCACGACGCAGTTGTGCAGCCCGGGTTGGGCGGGCCCCATATGGGGTGCTAGAGAATGCGGCTCCACCTCGCAACGTCTACCGCCGCAAGAGCTGCAGTTGTCTCCCGCGCCTGGTTCCTGATACGTCTCCAACGTATCTATAATTTTTGATTGTTCCATGCTATTATATTATTTGTTTTCGATGTTTTATATGCATTAATATGCTATTTTATATTATTTTTGGGACTAACCTATTAACCTAGAGCCCAGTGCCAGTTCCCATTTTCCCCCTGTTTTTGAGTTTCGCAGAAAAGGAATACCAAACGGAGTCCAAACGGAATAAAACCTTCGCGATGATTTTTCTTGGACCAGAAGACAACCAGGAGACTTGGAGATGAATTCGGAGGAGCTACGAGGCGGCCACAAGGACAGAGGGCGCGCCCAGGGGGGTAGGGCGCGCCCCCATCCTGGTGGGCCCCTCGTGCACCTCCTGACCTAATTTTTGCGCCTATATATTCCCATATATCCCCAAACCAATAGAGGCATCCATGAAAACACTTTTCCACCACCGCAACCTTATGTACTGGTGAGATCTCATCTAGGGACCTTTTTCGGTACCCTGCCGGAGGGGGTTTCGATCACGGAGGGCTTCTACATCAACTCTATTGCCCTTCCGATGAAGCGTGAGTAGTTTACCATAGACCTACGGGTCCATAGCTAGTATCTAGATGACTTCTTCTCTCTCTTTGATTATCAATACCAAGTTCGCCTCGTTATTCTTGGAGATCTATTTGATGTAATACTTTTTTGTGGTGTGTTTGCCGAGATCCGATAAATTGAGGATTTATGATCAGCTTATCTATCAATATTATTTTAATCTTCTCTGAATTCTTATATGCATGATTTGATATATTTGTAACTCTCTTCAAACTATCGGTTTGGTTTTGCCAACTAGATTGGTTTTCTTGCAATGGAAGAAGTGCTTAGCTTTGGGTTCAATCTTGCGGTGTCCTTTCCCAGTGACAGTAGCGGCAGCAAGGCACGTATTGTATTATTGCCATCGAGGATAAAAAGATGGGCTTTTCATCATATTGTTTGAGTTAATCCTCTACATCATGCCATCTTGCTTAATGCGTTACACCATTGAACTTAATACTCTAGACGCATGCTGTATAGCGGTTGATGTGTGAAGTAATAGTAGTAGATGCAGAATCGTTTTGGTCTACTTGACCCGGACGTGATGCCTATATTCATGATCATTGCCTTAGATATCGTCATAACTTTGCGCTTTTCTATCAATTGCTCGGCAGTAATTTGTTCACCCATCGTATTATTTTCTATCTTGAGAGATGCCTCTAATGAAACCTATGGCCCCCTGGTCTATTTTCCATCATATAAGTTTCCGATCTACTATTTTGCAATCTTTTACTTTTCGATCTATAAACCAAAAATTCCAACAATATTTACCTTATTGTTTATCTATCTATATCAAATCTCACTTTTGCAAGTAACTGTGAAGGGATTGACAACCCCTTTATCGCGTTGGGTGCAAGTTGTGTGATAGTTTGTGCAGGTATTCAGTGACTTGTGTGTTGTCTCCTACTGGATTGATACCTTGGTTCTCAAACTGAGGGAAATACTTATTTCTATTTTGCTGCATCATCTTTTCCTCTTTAAGGGAAAAACCAACGCAAGCTCAAGAAGTAACAGGAAGAATTTCTATTGTCGTTACCGGGGAGATCTATGCCAAATCAAGACATACCAAGTACCCATCATAAACTCTCATCTCTTGCATTACATTAGTTTCCATTCGCCTCTCGTTTTTCTCTCCCTCACCTCTAAAACGATTTTCAAAAAGATTTGCTTTTTCTTCACCCCTCTTCCGTTCGTGTTCTTCTTTGCTTTTGGTTTGCTCGTTGGTAGATTTGTTTGCTGCCACCATGTCTAAAATGCGGGAGGTTATCGTTAAAAATCTTGAGGAAAAACTTGAATATTGTTCTTTGGATCATGAAACTGAAACTCCTCCTAATTACGAAACAAAATTTGTGCATATTCATCAATAATAGGGGATTTAATCAGGATTGGTTGAATAAAATGATGAAGGAACCCATTAGAAACGAGTTACGTATTTTATATCATGATATTTACGGTGATGATCCCGACTATGGGTTTATGAATGTTAAAATTACCAATCAAAGTCCTTTTCATGATTTAAGTTCATCTACTAGGAGGAAAATAAAGGAAAGGATATATTTGCTAAGACGAGTTTTGGAGGATTTTATGAGAAAAGAATTGCATACCAAAGATGAGAACACCTAGATCTATTCGTGTTTTATGCCTATCTAAGGGCGTTAAACAATAGCGCTTGTTGGGAGGCAATCCAATTTTATTTTCATTTTTGCTTTTTAGGTTCTGTTTTTCAATAAATAATCCATCTAGCCTCTGGTTAGATGTGGTTTTGTGTTTTAGTTAGTGTTTGTGCCAAGTAAGACCTTTGGGATAGCTTATGGTGATAGTTGATTTGATCTTGCTGAAAAACAGAAACTTTTGCGCTCAGGAAAACAATTCTCATTTTCGACAGAAGCGTGATAAAATACTGATTCTTTTTGCAGAAGATTAATAAACAAATTTCTTAGGTTTTCCTAATTTGTCAGAATTTTTGGAGTTACATAAGTATTTGAAATATCCAGATTGCTACAGACTGTTCTGTTTTTGATAGATTCTGTTTTCTATGTGTTGTTTGCTTATTTTGATGATTCTATGGGTATTATCGGGTGGTATGAACCATGTAAAAGTTGGAATACAGTAGATATTACACCAATTTAAATAAAGTATGAATTCACAACACTACCAAAAGTGGTGATTTATTTTCTTATACTAACGGAGCTTATGAGATTTTCTGTTGAGTTTTGTGTTGTAAAGTTTTCAAGTTTTGGGTAAGGATTTGATGCACTATGAAATAAGGAGTGGCAAGAGCCTAAGCTTGGGGACGCCCAAGGCACCCCAAGGTAATATTCAAGGACAACCAAGAGCCTAAGATTGGGGATGCCTCGGAAGGCATCCCCTCTTTTGTTTTTGTCTATCAGTAACTTTACTTGAGACTATTTTTATTCACCACATGATATGTGTTTTGCTTGGAGCGTCTTGTATGATTTGAGTCTTTGCTTTTTAGTTTTCCACAATCATACTTCCTGTACACACCTTTTGAGAGAGACACACATGAATCGTGATTTATTAGAATACTCTATGTGCTTCACTTATATCTTTTGAGCTAGGCAATTCTGCTCTAGTGCTTCACTTATATCTTTTTATAGCACGGCGGTGGTTTTATTTTATAGAAATTGATGAACTCTCATGCTTCACTTATAATATTTTGAGATTCTTTAAACAGCATGGTAAGTTGCTTTGGTTATAAATTTAGTCCTAATATGATAGGCATCCAAGAGAGATATAATAAAAACTTTCATATAAAGTGCATTGAATACTATGAGAAGTTCAATTCCCTATGATTGTTTTGGGATATGAATATGGTGATATTAGAGTCATGCTAGTGAGTAATTGTGAATTTAGGAAATTCCTTTGTTAAAGTTTTTGATTCATGTAGTATGCACGTATGGTGAACCGTTATGTGATGAAGTCGGAACATGATTTATTTATTGATTGTCTTCCTTATGAGTGGCGGTCGGGGACGAGCGATGGTCTTTTCCTACCAATCTATCCCCCTAGGAGCATGCGCGTAGTACTTTGTTTTGATAACTAATAGATTTTTGCAATAAGTATGTGAATTTTTTATGACTAATGTTGAGTCCATGGATTATACGCACTCTCACCCTTCCACCATTGCTAGCCGCTCTAGCACCGCGCAACTTTTGCCGGTGCCATAAACCCACCATATACCTTCCTCAAAACAGCCACCATACCTACCTATTATGGCATTTCCATAGTCATTCCGAGATACATTGCCATGCAACTTTCCACTGTTCCGTTTATTATGACACGTTCCATCATTGTCATATTGCTTTGCATGATCATGTAGTTGAGCCACCGTTCATAATTCTTTCATACATGTCACTCTTGATTCATTGCACATCCCGGTACACCGCCGGAGGCGTTCATATAGAGTCATATTTTGTTCTAAGTATCGAGTTGTAATTCTGGAGTTGTAAATAAATAAAAGTGTGATGAGCTTCGTTATTAGAGCATTGTTCCATGTGAGGAAAGGATGATGGAGACTATGGTTCCCCCACAAGTCGGGATGAGACTCCGGACGAAAAAAGAGGCCAAAAATGAGAGAAGGCCCAAATAAAAAAAAGAGAGAGAAAAGAGAGAAGGGGTAATGCTACTATCCTTTTACCACACTTGTGCTTCAAAGTAGCACCGTGTTCTTCACGATAGAGAGTCTCCTATATTGTCACTTTCATTTACTAGTGGGAATTTTTCATTATAGTACTTGGCTTGTATATTCCAATGATGGGCTTCCTCAAATTGCCCTAGGGTCTGCGTGAGCAAGCAAGTTGGATGCACACCCACTTAGTTTCTTTTTGAGCTTTCATAAACTTATAAGCTCTAGTGCATCCGTTGCATGGCATCCCCTACTCACTCACATTCATATCTGTTGATGGGCATCTCCATAGTTCGTTGATGCGCCTAGCTGATGTGAGACTATCTCCTTCTTTTTATCTTCTCCACAACCACCTTCTATTCCACCTATAGTGCTATGTCCATGGTTCACGCTCACGTATTGCATGAAAGTTGAAAAAGTTTGAGGACATCAAAAGTATGAACCAATTGCTTGGCTTGTCATCGGGGTTATGCATGATTTAAATATTTTGTGTGATGAAGATGGAGTATAGCCAGACTATATGATTTTGTAGGGATAAGCTTTCTTTGGCCATGTTATTTTGAGAAGACATAATTGCCTTGTTAGTATGCTTGAAGTATTATTGTTTTTATGTCAATATTAAACTTTTGTTTTGAATCATACGGATCTGAACATTCATGCCACAATAAAGAAATTACATGGATAAATATGTTAGGTAGCATTCCACATCAAAAATTCTGTTTTTATCATTTACCTACTCGAGGGCGAGCTGGAATTAAGCTTGGGGATGCTTGATACATCTCCAACGTATCTATAATTTTTGATTGTTCCATACTATTATATTATCTGTTTTGGATGTTTTATATGCATTAATATGCTATTTTATAATATTTTTGGGACTAACCTATTAACCTAGAGTGAAGTGTCAGTTCCTGTTTTTTCCCTGTTTTTGAGTTTTGCAGAAAAGAAATACCAAACAGAGTCCAAACCGAATAAAACCTTCGCTATGATTTTTCTTGGACTAGAAGACAACCAGGAGACTTGGAGATGAAGTCGGAGGAGCCACGAGGCGGCCAAAAGGACGGAGGGTGTGCCCAGTGGTGTAGGACGCGCGACCCAACCTTGTGGGCCCCTCGTGCACCTCCTGGCCTAATTCTTGCGCCTATATATTCTCATATATCCTCAAACCAACAGAGGCATCCACAAAAACACTTTTCCACCGCCGCAGTCTTCTGTACCCGTGAGATCCCATCTAGGGACCTTTTTCGCCACCCTGCCGGAGGAGGATTAGATCACGGAGGGCTTCTACATCAATTCTATTTCCCTTTCGATGAAGCGTGAGTAGTTTAACACAGACCTACGGGTCCATAGCTAGTAGCTAGATGGCTTCTTCTCTCTTTTTGATTCTCAATACCATGTTCTCCTCGATGTTCTTGGAGACCTATTTGATGTAATACTTTTTTGAGGTGTGTTTGCTGAGATCCAATGAATTGTGGATTTATGATCAACTTATCTATGAATATTATCTGAATCTTCTCTGAATTCTTATATGCATGATTTGATATCTTTGTAACTCTCTTCGAACTATCGGTTTGGTTTGGCCAACTAGATTGGTTTTTCTTGCAATGTCCTTTCCCAATGACAGTAGGGGTTTTCATCATATTGTTTGAGTTAATTCCTCTATATTATGTCATCTTGCTTAATGTGTTACTCCGTTCTTTACGAACTTAATACTCTAGATGCATGTTGGATAGTGGTCGATTTATGGAGTAATAGTAGTAGATGCAGAATCGTTTTGGTCTACTTGACACAGACGTGATGCCTATATTCATGATCATTGCCTTAGATATCGTCATAACTTTGCGCTTTTCTATCAATTGCTCGGTAGTAATTTGTTCATCCACTGTATTATTTTCTATCTTGACAAAAGCCTCTAGTGAAACCTATGGCCCCCGGGTCTATTTTCCATCATATAAGTTTCCGATCTACTATTTTGCAATCTTTTACTTTCCGATCTATAAACCAAAAATACAAAAAATATTTACCTTATCATTTATCTATCTCTATCAGATCTCATTTTTGCAAGTAACCGTGAAGGGATTGACAACCTCTTTTTCGCGTTGGCTGCAAGTTGTTTGATTGTTTGTGCAGGTATTCGGTGACTTGAGCGTTGTCTACTACTGGATTGATACATTGGTTCTTAAACTAAGGGAAATACTTATCTCTTCTTTGCTGCATCACCCTTTCCTCTTAAAAGGAAAAACCAACGCAATCTCAAAAAGTAGCAGTTCCTCGCACTCTGGGCATGTCACACCATACTTGTGTCTCATGACACCTGTGCCTTCACATCCACCTCGGCGCACCAACAAAGGGACTGCACGTCCACCATCTGACAGTAAGAAGAAAGACAAGAAACACTATAATTCGGGTGAGAGAATATAACTGTTCACCGATTTGAAAATGGACAACATTGAAAAGCACCCAGACGATTTCTCCAGAAGTTAAGCCGTGTCGCCTGCTCTCCATGCGTCCGCGTGGGGCCACACCACGATCTCATGCAGTTTTTCTTATCTCTAGCATCAACGACAGTCTCTCTCTCTCTCTCTCTCATATATATATATATACCGCATGGATCCCCTTTTTCCTCTCCTACCTTTGTCTCACTTGGCCCAGCCTGTCCATCGACTCGCCATTAATCCTGGTCGGAGCAAGCCACCCCACCTCTTCCCCACCAGCCCTCGTCAAAGCAACCCCCGGGGTAGCTTGCAGCACTCGGCATCGACCTGCCGCACTCCAGCCGTCAGCGACCTGCAGCTCCAATGCGGGCTTGACAGGCACAACGGTGCTGCCGGTGTTGAAGCTGTTAAGCTTCATGCACTAGCCAACACAACCAAAAGTCCGAACTGATGGAAAGGACTAGTGCAATTCACATAT
This sequence comes from Aegilops umbellulata, assembly GCA_032464435.1. NCBI lineage: Eukaryota > Viridiplantae > Streptophyta > Magnoliopsida > Poales > Poaceae > Aegilops > Aegilops umbellulata. Next base: position 417,982,746 of record CP136059.1, read on the forward strand.
ACTGTAAAACTCTCTCTCACGTGTGACGGGAAAGACAAGTCAACACGTGCAACCGGAAGAGAGGGACGGCGCATGAAACTCATGTTTGACTCAAGGGGCCTATACGTGGACACAAAGGGGGGCAACAACAATTTTTAGATAAATTACGCAAACCAGGACTTAAACTCAAGACCTTGACTCCGATACCATGTTATGCTTCATGCACTAGCCAACGGAACCAAAAATCTGAACTGATGTAAAGGGCTAGTGCAATCTAGATATACCATAACAGGAGGGCGCGGCGGTGCTGCGCGTGAGCGTCCTGTGTTGCAAAGTGTGCTGATGCAGTGTAGTTTGCAATCCAGATATACTGTAACAGGAGGGCGCGACGGTGCTGCCGGTGAGCGGCCTGTGTTGCAGAGTGTGCTGATGCAGCGTAGCTTGCATGCGAGCGTCCAGTGTTTTCCAGCAATGACGTGTGCTAGTGACAGCAGCAACTGCAATCCGCACGTCACAACACTTTGTCGCCGTCGCGCTGCTATGGAGCACCGTCGCGCCGGTGGTGGGGCTGCAATGAAGCTTCTCCGGCGGTCATCGGGTGCTATGATGGATCTTTCGATGGAGGCTGCCGGTGCTGCGAAGGAGCACCGCCCGTGTGGTGGTGGCTCTTCAAGGAAGCTTCGCCGGTGGCCGTCGGGGTGTTGTGATGGAGAACCGCCGCGCTGGTGTGGCGTTGCACTGAAACATCGCCGACAACCGTTGGATGATGCGATAGAGCACCACCGCGCCGGCGTCGACGCTGCAGTGAAGCATCGCCGCCGCGCCGGTGTCGCCGCTGTAGTGAAGCGTCGACGGCGGCTACCCGTGCTCCCAGTGGCGGAGCTATGTTGGGGCGGGGGGGGGGGGGGGGGGGGGGCTGCTGCCCCCCAGCCTTGGCTCAATTTCTGAAGAAATTTTTTTAGCGAGACATAAATTAGAAGTTTTTTAACATTTGCTATTTTTTTTTTAATACGTGCTCCCATGCAGTGCAGGAGTGGTCGCCGGCGGCTCGGGGTGCTGTGAGATTGAAGCGGAGAGGAGGGCTGGTTGTGAGGAGAAGATGTGCATGCTTTGACCATTCCACAGGTTGAGAGGAAGGGACCAGACGGTGTGGTCGGGCTTGATCGAACGGTCAACGAGGCGACTTAAAATTTCCTCGCAACAGCCGGTTGGTTTGTAGCATTGGCCCCTTTTTTTGAACGAGAAAGAAAGACAAAAGAATCTCCGTTCTTGTTGTATAGTATATGTACGGGTAAGATTGAACGGACTGTTTAATTACGGATTAGAAAGCAAGTCGTGAACCAAGGTAAACGTAAAACCCTAACCCAATACAATTGTCAATCCGAGAGTTTGCCCTGGCGACCCAATTGTCAATCTGCCAGCGGCGTAAAACCCTAACCTTCAGCGGAGATGGAAGGAAAGGAGGAGCCGGCGCCGGCGATCTCTGCTGTGCTCGAAGACGATGATCTGCTCGGCGAGATCCTCCTCCGCGCCGCCTTCCCCACCAGCCTCGTCCGCGCCGCTCTCGTATGTAAGCGCTGGCTCCGCCTCGCCTCCGCGCCCGCCTTCCTCCAACGCTTCGGTGGCTTGCACCCGCCCAGCCTCCTCGGATTCTACGTCAACACGAGCATCGAACCCCCGCGCTTCGTGGCGTTGCCTCAGCCCCCGGAACTCGACACCGTCGTCCGCCGTGCTAGGTTTGATCTGAACACATTGGGCTGCGCCTGGCACAGCGTGGATTGCTGGAATGGCCTCCTCATCCTCACCTCTGGCATGCACTGTTGGGGTGCCACGCCCACACACACGAGAGGGGTGCGCTGCCCCCTGTACCCTGCGAGGTATATAGCCATCCTCCCAACAGTGCCGGACACCAGCATGCATGACGGCTTCAAGTACTTCCACTGTGAGATCCTCCCCAATGGCGCCGGCAGCGATGGCCTGTCCTATTTCTGTTTTGCAATTGGGTGTAAAGACCAGCAGTCAGTTCTGGATGTTTATGTGTTACGGGAAAATCTCTGGGCCATCTACTCTTCGGCTGTAACTGAAATCAATGAAATTGAACTGATATTGACCAGTTTGATTGTTGATGACAAGATCTATAATCTGATCCGCGTGAGCGGCATTTTGAAGTTAGTCTCGCTAGATCTTGCGTCGTCATGCTTGTCGTTGGTTAACCTCCCAGAAGAGGTGGATTATATGAGCACGGATCTGTCGCTTGCAAATGATTCCCGGGTCCATCTGATCCATGTAAAAGGATCCCAGCTTCGCATCTGGCACTACATAGTGGATAAGAAGGGTCCCGCCAATTGGCTACTTGTTGATACCATTTGTTTGCGCGAGATATGTTTTTATCATATGATATCAATTAGAATGTTCGAGGATGTGGGTAATTCTACTCTTATTGTACATGCGGTTGGGGTCAATCCTGGGTTTCTTTTCTTGGAGACGGATGGTGTCCTCTACCTGTTTGATCTTGAACGCAAGGCGGCAAAGAAGGTTTATGAGGTTACACAAGAGTATATATACTTATATAGAGTCACTCCCTTCATGATGGTTTGGCCTCCTAAATTCCCTGTGATGAAGGAAGGGTGTGATCCAAAAGAATGACACCCTTTTGCAAGGTTTAATTTGCCTCTTATTGATCTGTCTCGTATCGTGATCTTCTATTTATTTCTGCTTGTTTTGTAGGTCAAGAGGCACCAAGCTAATCCTTTAGTGCTGTTATATGCGCCCTTGTAGTTTAGTGATAGCAAAGCTTAACAGGACTGACTTTTTTTTAATCATTCCATATTACATATTATATTCTTAATCTTGAAAAACAAATATTTCTTGGCGTAAGAAGAAAAATCCTTTTAGCGTCCATGTTGCAGATTGACTTTTAAAGAAAACTCTGTCTATAATTATTATATCATCTAGATATAGAAGCTTGTTTGCCACCCCATTACTCAAGCTTTAGATTCTTGATTCTTTGGAGTCAAGTAGTTTCCTAATAGAAACAAGATGGTTTATCATCCTTGATTTTTGGGGTGCTTAAATTTTTATTATGTATGTCAGGACTGCCAACCATTTTTTTTCAACCCGAAGTCCTTGAACACCATGTGTACCTGTATAGTCTACAAAGGATATACATGTTCTCAGCAGTGCATATCACATCCTAATTTTTCTTCGTTTATGCTTTTGTGGGAATAGAAGTAGATTATTAGAAGACTTCAATTTCAAACACCAGATATATAAATAAGGACCAAACAGTTTTCAAAAAAATCTTATATGCTTCTCGAAAATTCTTACACTGCTGTCATGTTCTACAGAAATATCACTAATATATTTTCTTTCCTCCTGAAGCTGTGCAATGATAAGCTAATTTTCCATATGTTTTTATCAGGTAGCCGGAACAATGGTATCAAGTGTTATCACCAACGGAGTTAGATGAAATGAAGTAGTGGGTACTGCGAAGCCCCCAATGTCCAATACTAACAGTTTGACACATGCCTGGTTGTAAGATGTCACCATGTTGAATTATTAAACTCTTGGCCACTTGTCCTTTATAGTATACACTTGCTTTCTATGTACCTACAGTAGTTCAAACATATTGTTTCGTTTCTACTTGTCAAGTGAAAACCATCACATACAATCCTTTTAGCTAGAGCTGCATCGGACATCACATGATATGATGGAAAATGAACTACTCCTTTCAATGCAAATTAATCGAACCATCCTCTATACAATGCCTATTTTACATTGTATATATAGAGGCTGCACCAATCCGAATTAATTGACGCATCCTCTATAATTATATGGGATTAGAGGGAGTATCACTTTTCTCGGCCGTTTGGCTGGGTCGAAGAAAACCCATACCTAAACACCCCTATATACAGATGATTTTGGAAGAGCATTGCAAGCTCTTACGATGTACTAGCTGTATCTATGCGCACATTACTTACAAACTCTAGCTTATTGGTCTAAAGTATCGATTCCAGATTCATGGATTATGGGCTTTATGTGTTATATGCAACTTTGATTGTTTTGATGATGCCTTCAATAGCCATATATAGGAGTATCAATTCCATATCCCTCCAGATTTGATGGCTTATATGGGTTCTACGTTGGGGGCAAATTCGATTGTTTGATGGCACCATGAATAATCATGTAATCAATGTTTGATTATACTGAGATGCTATTTTTTATCTCTTTGAGGTGTAGAGGATGGTAAGGACTTCTGTATTTTTCGGGGAGATGGTAAGTACATTTGGCTTATGTGATTCCCTTCAATTTTATTGTAGTACATTGACAGGTTATAAGTTATGGAGTATTGGGTTGTTTGCGCGAAAGATACTTTTGTGTCACAACCATAACAACGGTACAAGAACCACCAGCAAATCTAAACATATCTTGTTTTAAAACATCACCCCCTTGCCTTGACCCCATGCTGGATCATGCCACATTTTTTGTGGTGTTTGTACTTCGTCGGTGGGCATGTGAAGATTTATCTCCGGCGGATCTCGCGGGATTCGTTCGGCGTTTGTCTTCGGTGGACCGATGTGGTCTTGTCTTCATTCGCCTGTGTTTGTGTGTTTACATGTTGGATCCTTTCAATCTCCGCTTCTCTTCATAGGCGACACGATTGCTGCTCTGGTGCACTAGTCCTATGGGGTCTTAGCGCGACGACTTCCTGACAGTCTACAACAACAAGGTTTACCCTGCTCTGATAAGAGAGGGGCGAAGATGACGAGCCACAATGCCTATGATACCATCCTCGATACCATTCTTCGTGGGCAAGCCGATCTAACTCCTCAATGACGAGCCACAATGCCTTGGCATTTTTTGCTGTGGCTGCGGCGGGCGTTCGTCTTGGCCGAGGTGAACGACCAACCAATGACGTCGCGTAGAAGGACAATGTCAGAGTCGGTGGGTGACAACGGCTCAAGCATGGATCCGCACGACCAGCTGGACCCGACAGGTGCCGCCTTCTACCTCGTGCGGCGAGCGGCCGACGCCTCCCTCAGGTAGCCACGGGCTTGAAGTTGAAGGCGTGAGCAGCCAGAACCTTCCAAGAGGAGCAGGGCTGGAGGTGTCGGGCACCACTGGTTGCCCCGCCGCCTGACAGGGGAGGCGCGGACCGTGACGGGACAGTACGGAGCTGCACTTGTCCTTTCGGACCACCAAGGAGGCCGAAGTCGAGCTCCCGACCCTGTCCATCCATATTAGGCGGATGGCAATGCGGAGGCTCCTCGTTGTCTTGGGGCGGAGCTGGATTCCTTCTTGAGGAGTGCCTCCGAGTCGACGAGGTCAGACTCATTGTCAGGCAGAGTTGACCATGGTGGTGTTGGAGCGGTGAGGAAAAGGGATGGCAAGAGGAGCAGAGCGGACTGCAGTGTGGTGGAGTGGTCAACAATGGTCCAGGGTTTGGTCTAGGGTAGGGTATATATGGGGTGGGACTGGACATACGCTTTACCCAAAACCACCACACTTGGGGTTAGGGTAATAGATTGGTACCACATATGAGGCAGGGCACAAAAAACCACCAACAATGGGGCTAATCTGTAACACGAGCACTAATGCTGCGTTTTAGCCCAGAAAACAGCGAATCCGACAGGTGGGTCCCGCCTATCGGGCTGATGTGGCGCGGGTTGACGTACGCCGTTAGACGGCGACAGACGGCCGTTTCCACGCGCTCGTATGAGTGGCCCGCACCGATCGGTGTTTGGACCAGACCAGCCAGTTCGTCCCGCTCGCTCTCCTCTCTCTCGACTACGACCACCGCCGGCGCCGCTACTGTCGACTCACCGCCGTTCGCCGCTCCGCCATGGTTTCTTGGAGCGACCAGTCCTCCGGCTCTTCTTCGGGCGGCGAAGAAGTCACTAGCCAGGTATGCGTGTTCGCCACCCCCGTCGAGGGTTAGGGTTAGGGTTCATCATTTGGGGATTTTTTTACCAGGTCGCTGATTTGTGCAATTTGTGTACTACTTAGCTTCTTAGGACTATCCCTTGCTATGAATGGAGTGCCATTGCTCACGATCAGTCTTCTCATTATCTGCATCGAGAACCTTGAATCCATGGACACGGGCAGATATTTTCTTGCGTGCGCTGAGGAGAAGGTATGTTGCTTAGTAATGCAAATATATTTTCTTAGTTAGCTTATGCTCCATTCACTTGTCAATACTCCAATTTTGTGTATGAAAGATTTGTTCCTGGATAGTTGCTCAAATATGAATTGCTTCAGTACTCCAATCTTCTCTTGCTTCAGTTGGTGTAATAAATCTTTATGCTTGCCCACAATTTATACATATACAATCTTATTGAGGAAAATTTTATTTATATATGTTATTATAATTGTTTCTGCCCAGAATCTATGCATACAATTTCTTATTGAGAATATCTCTATTAATTTATGATCTAATATTTGTTTTAGCCCCCAATTTATGCATAGAATATAAGCTAATGTAACCTAATTAGCCTGTGCCCACAAATTCATACAGTATTATATAATTTGTGCACATTTCATACAATTTTTTATTGAGGACATATTTATTTAATTGTAGGCAGAACTAAAGTGCAGCTATCTGGAGTGCATAGATCCTGAGTGGTCAGTGGCTATGCAGTTCAACCTAACTGAATTGTGGAGCATGTATGACAATGAAAACAAGGACAGGCTGAGGGACAATGTTCAGCTTGCTGAACAAACTTTTAAAGTAGTTGGAGAAAAGAGGAAGATGGAGGAAGATCTGAGGTTTTTCAAACTGGACTTTGCTAAAATGGTTGCTGACAAGGAGGAGGCTATCACACAGTTGGGCAATGCTAGGTTGGCTCTAAGTGATCTCAAAGAAGAGATGGAGAAGAAGAAGTTGGCAGACCATGGTTGTACCAATCTACATCAGCTACATAGGGCAAAGGCAGAGAAAAAGAGAGACTAGCTTGTGCTAGAGAGAGACCAAGTTGTGACAGAGAGGGACCAACTGAAGCAAGAGAAGAAAAAACATGAATATATGATTGCAGATCTCTCAAACAGAAACATTGGTACAAGGACAAGATAAATAAGTTGAAGGAGATATGTAATGATTTTTAATAACGTATTATGGTGTGGTTTAGGGTAGCACTGCAGTTGCTATGATTGTGCTCTTTTGCACTTAATAAGCTGTGATGCTTTAACTTGTAGTGAATTATTCCGTTTATCTTCAAGACTTATGTTGTGTACTCCCAAGACTTGAATATGCAATGGCATGGATTTAATGGCTTATTTTGTTATTATCATTGCATCTTTGGATCAATGTCCAAGTTATGAATGTATTATGTTTGTATCAAATGAAATGGTTGTGGTAGTTGTGCCATAATAGTTCCTGATGATTTTGCACAGAATATGTATAGAACATATTTTGACAATTCAGATAATTATGCACAGAATATGTACAGAACATATTTTGCACCGAATTTACTTTGCACAGAATATGTTCGACAATTGAGATAAATATGCACAAAATATGTACAAAATTTATTTTGCACACAATTGGCACAGAACCTGCTTTGCACAGAACATATTTTGCACAGAATTTTAACAGCAAGAAATAAACATAGATAACTTGACAGTGAAGAAACATAGATAGTTCATGATGTGCTAGAGATAAGACCAACATAGCATTACAATAGTAGTTCTTAGTGCCATACATAGGTTCAACATAGGTTCTACAATATAGGTGATGTACTACTGTAATGCCTGATTTAGCACATGCACTTGGATACACACTTCAAAGGTGAACATTCAGTAGTTCCCACTGGCATAGAAGTACCCCTCCATCCTCATGCTCATGTATTTTCTCCTCTTTGGCCTATTCTCTGTTGGCTGGCTACTTGAAGCTTCTGCAGAACTTCTTGGTGGGTTGAACATTCTTGCATCCCTTCCAGCAGTAGTAGAAGATCTTGCACCTCTTCCGGCAACATGAGAAGAACTTGCACCCCTTTTAGCAGCGGCAGAAGACCTTGCTCCTCTTCCAGCAGCAGGAGATGAGGTTGCACCCCTTCCAGCAGCAGCAAAAGACCTTGCACCTCTTCCAGCAGCAGGAGAAGAGTTTGCAGTAGATGATGATGTCGCACCCCTAGCACTTCCAGTAGCTGATGATCCTGCACCATGCTGCCATTCAGGTGCACTCCTGTTTTCCTGTAATTAAAAATGTAAACAACTTTATAATGATCACCGAATAGAAATGAACACTTAAGTAATTTCGAATTGAAAATACCATGTGGTTGTTCCTCCTGATTTGCAGATCGGGCCTCAATGGCTTTGTACAACTTGTGTACTTGTGTCCCTGCAGCTTGCAGTTCCCACATGTTATATTAGCCATCCTAGATGTCCGATTTGCTTGAAGTGGCTCAAACTTTTCTTTTTCCTTTCTCTTCTGCTGGCTCCTTCTTGTCATCTTTGAATTGTGGTGGGTCAATGTCAGGTGTTGGAGTTTTCACCCAACTATCTGGACCAGGAATAAGGTAAATTACATGCTTATGTGACTCCAAGTACATTGATTTTTTGAAGAACACATTCATATGGTCCTCTGGCCGCTGTTTAGACCTATAGATGGCAGAACAAGCATGGTTTCAAGGAAATGCGGTGATGTCCCATTTCTTGCACCCACATATCTGTAGGTTTGTGTCAACATTATAGGTCTTGTCTCCACTAGTGACTTGGAAAAGTCCTTGGCCAGCTATTAGTGCTTTTCAATCCCTTGCATACTTCTTGTTCATCTCCAACTTCTCTGCATAGGTTGGTGCAATCTCCTATCTAGCACATTTTCCACCCTCTCTCTTCTGGTGGAACCTCACTAGAAACTTGTCCTTGATCACATTGATCATCGTGACAATTGGCTTGTTCCTTACATCTAGGATGTAGTTATTAAAAACTTCACTTAAGTTATGGACCACCAGATCAGTTTGGCAATTAGTATCCATTGCATGCCTAGACCAAGCTTTAGGAGGAATTCTTGACATCCACTCCCAAGCAGCAATGCACTCAGCCTTCATACTATCCATTGCCAAAATAAAGTCATGTTCATTGTAAGCATAGGCAGCTGCATCCATGCATCTCTTCAAATCCTCTCCCCTGAATCTTGCTCTCTGGAAGTTTCCATAAATGTGCCTCAAACAGTACCTATGATGGCAGTTTGTGAATACTGATGTCACTTCATTCAGTAGACCCTACATGAAAATGAATTTAACTAATTAGAGATGATTTAATGTGAATTTAAATGACTATAAATGATTTAATATGAAATTAAATGATTATACATGATTTAATATGAATTTAAATGATTATAAATAATTTAATATGGCTCTAAATGATTATAAATCATTTAATATGTGTTTAAATGATTTAATATGAATTTGAATGATTATAAATGATTTAATATGAATTTAAATGATTATAAATGATTTAATATGAATTTAAATAATTATAAATGATTTAATATGAATTTAAATTATTAAATATGATTTAATATGAATTTAAATGATTTTTGTACCCACATGGGTCACCCTAGGCTATCTAGACCAAAGTGTCAATAAAAAGCGTTACGACTCGACACCTACCAAGTAGGGTTGATGGGTTCATTTTGATTATGCCTATGCTTTTTGTACCCACATGGGTCACCCTAGGTTATATAGACTAAAGTGTCGACAAGAAGCGTTACGACTCGATACCTACCAAGTATAGGGTTGATGGGTTCATTTTGATGATGCCTATGCTTTTTGTACCCACATGTGTCACCCTAGGCTATCTAGACCATAGTGTCAACAAGAAGCATTACGACTCGACACCTACAAAGCAGGGTTGATGGGTTCATTTTGTCGACAAGAAGCGTTACGACTTGGCACCTACCAACAAGAGGCTATCTACAAGTAAATGAACTAAATGGACAAGTAAATAAACTAGATGGACAAGTAAATGAACTAACCTTCTGTCTATCGGACATGAATGTGTACTTTCCAAATTTCCCCTCTTCACTTCCTCCTAAACAATACTTGAGTTCTGTCAAGAACCTGGACCAGTTTGGTGTATCTTCAAATCCAACCACTCCATAGGCAATGGGGTACATATTGTTGTTTGCATCCCTTCTAGTAGCTGCTAGTATCTGTGCACCACTTGTCAATATGATGAAGCAACCATCTAGACCTATGTGAATGGCCTATATCCATTCAAAAAGCCCTCACAACATGCATTCAAACGGAAAAATAGACCATGGAACCTTGGTCCAACAATAGGATTTTCTCTGGTTTTGCCACTAACAGTACTGACAATGCACCTAGATCCAGGATTTTTAAGCTTCACAGTCTCCAAATAATCTCTCAGCCTCCTATAATGTTTCTTGTGATCTCCAAGCACAATATCCTTAGCTTTCTTCTTAGATCTCCATGCCATCATCCTAGGAACCTCAAGCCCAAACTGCCTCTTTGCCTTGTCAACAATAGCAGGTACGGTAGTGTTGGGACCTGATCTGATAGTTTCAAGCATTTTGTTGCCAAGCCACTTGGAGAGAATCCTAGTCTTCTTAGACTGGGTGGGACATGTGTGCTCCAACCTCATCTTCTTAGTGCAGAAAGTGGGCTAATTGCTTATCTTTGCTGCTACCATGTAGAACTGACAACCATCTCCATCATAGCAAACTATTATCCTATCACTGCAGTTTCTGTGATATTTGTGTCTTCTAAGTTGTTTCACATGCAAATTGACAAGAGCCTCTCTGAATTGGTAAACATATTTGAAACAAAGCTTTAGCTGGAATTATTGTTCTGGATGCATCCTCTCCTCATCATACCAGACCCTAGGTGGTCTTTTCTTAGCTCTACTCCTTCTACCAGAGGTGATAACAAAGGACATTGGTTCATTGCCATCATCATCTGCTTCAAAGCATGTATCTTCCTCTTCTGAAGATGGAAACCAACCAGGATTAATGGTTGGACCACCACTAGAGTGGGACCTACTTGTAGGACATGGCCTCTTTGTCTTCTTTTGAACAGGCTCAGGAACTGGAATCTCTTGGGCCTCCTCATCATCTTCTTCCTGGTCCATGTCATATATATCTTCAGGATCTGTGTCCCCCTCATAGTGTGTACTACACATGTATTCAACTCTCTTCCTCTTTATTTCAGAAATAGTTTCCTCTAGCTCAGGTTCCTCTTTCCTCCTGTTTGAAGGAAATATGACCTAGAGACAATAATAAAATTGTTATTTATATTTCCTTACATCATGATAAATGTTTATTATTCATGCTAGAATTGTATTAACGTGAAACTTAGTACATGTGTGAATACATAGACAAACAGAGTGTCACTAGTATGCCTCTACTTGACTAGCTTGTTGAATCAAAGATGGTTAAGTTTCCTACATAGACATGAGTTGTCATTTGATTAATGGGATCACATCATTAGATAATGATGTGATTTATTTGACCCATTCCGTTAGCTTAGCACTTGATCGTTCAGTATGTTGCTATTGCTTTATTCATGACTTAGACATGTTCCTATGACTATGAGATTATGAAACTCCCGAATATCGGAGGAACACTTTGTGTGCTATCAAACGTCACAACGTAACTAGGTCATTATAAAGATGCTCTACAGGTGTCTCCGATGGTGTTTGTTGAGTTGGCATAGATCGAGATTAGGATTTGTCACTCCATGTATCGGAGAGGTATCTCTAAGCCCTCTTGGTAATGCACATCACTATAAGTCTTGCAAGCATTGTGACTAATGATTTAGTTGCGGGATGATGCATTACGGAACGAGTAAAGAGACTTGCCGCTAACGAGATTGAACTAGGTATTGAGATACCGATGATCGAATCTCGGGCAAGTAACATAAAGATCTTCATAGAATATGTAGGAACAACGTATGTTGTTATGTGAACTAACAAAGGGAACAACGTATGTTGTTATGTGGTTTGACCGACAAAGATCTTCGTAGAATATGTAGGAACCAATATGAGCATCCAGGTTCAGCTATTGGTTATTGATCGGAGATGAGTCTCGGTCATGTCTACATAGTTCTCGAACCCGTAAGGTCCGCACGCTTAACGTACGGTGACGATCGATATTATGAGTTTATGTGTTTTGATGTACCGAAGATAGTTCGGAGTCCCGTATGTGATCACGGACATGAAGATGAGTCTCGAAATGGTCGAGACATAAAGATTGATATATTGGACGGCTATATTCAGACACGGGAAGTGTTCGAGGTGATTTCGGAGAAAACCGAAGTGCCGGAGGGATTACTGGAACCCCCAGGGGAAGTATTGGGCCTTAGTGCCATAGGGGAGATAGAGGTCAGCAGCCCAGGAGGTGGCGCGCCCCCTCCCAAGGGGAGTCCGAATTGGACTAGGGGAAGGGGGGCGCGGCCCCTCTTTCCCTCTCCCTCTCCCTCTCTTTCCTTCCCCCTTCCTCCTCCTAGTTGGACTAGGAAAGCGGGAGTCCTACTCCTACTAGGAGGAGGACTCCTCCCTCTCCTTGGCGCGCCCCAAGGCCGGCCGGCCTCCCCCTTGCTCCTTTAAATACGGGGGCAGGGGGGCACCCTAGGACACACAAGTTGATTGTTCCAAGCCGTGTGCGGTGCCCCCCTCCACCATATTCCACCTCGGTTATATCGTTGCAGTGCTTAGGCGAAGCCCTATGCCGGTAGCTTCATCAACACCGTCATCACGCCGTCGTGCTGTTGAAGCTCTCCCTCGAAGCTCTACTGGATCGTGAGTTCGTGGGACGTCACCGACCTGAACGTGTGCAGATCACGGAGGTGCCGCACTTTTGGTACTAGGATCGGCCGAACGTGAAGACGTACGACTACATCAACCACGTTGTCATAACGCTTCCGTTTACAATCTACGAGGGTACGTGGACAACACTCTCCCCTCTCATTGCTATGCATCACCATGATCTTGCGTGTGCGCATGATTTTTTTTGAAATTACTACGTTCCCAAACAGTGGCATCCGAGCAAGGTTTATGCGTAGATGTTATATGCATGAGTAGAACACAAGTGAGTTGTGGGTGATACTAGTCATACTGCTTACCAGCATGTCATACTTTGATTCGGCGGTATTGTTGGATGAAGCGGCCCGGACCGACATTACGCGTACGCTTACGCGAGACTGGTTCTACCGACATGCTTCACACACAGGTGGCTGGCGGGTGTCAGTTTCTCCAACTTTAGTTGAATCAAGTGTGGCTGCGCCCGGTCCTTGTGAAGGTTAAAACATCACATACTTGATGAAATATCGTTGTGGTTTTGATGCATAGGTAAGAACGGTTCTTGCTCAGCCCGTAGCAGCCACGTAAAACTTGCACCAACAATGTAGAGGACGTCTAACTTGTTTTTGCAGGGCATGTTGTGATGTGATATGGTCAAGACATGATGCTAAATTTTATTGTATGAGATGATCATGTTTTGTAATGGAGTTATTGGCAACTGGCAGGAGCCATATGGTTGTCGCTTTATTGTATGAAATGCAATCGCCATGTAATTTCTTTACTTCATCACTAAGCGGTAGCGATAGTCGTAGAAGCAATAGTTGGCGAGATGACAACGATGCTACGATGGAGATCAACGTATCGCGCCAGTGATTATGGTGATCATGACAGTGCTTTGGAGATGGAGATCAAAGGCACAAGATGATGATGGCCATATCATATCACTTATATTGATTGCATGTGATGTTTATCTTTGATGCATCTTATTTTGCTTAGTTCGGCGGTAGCATTATAAGATGATCTCTCACTAAATTTCAAGGTACAAGTGTTCTCCCTGAGTATGCACCGTTGCGAAAGTTCGTCGTGCCGAGGCACCACGTGATGGTCAGGTGTGATAAGTTCTACGTTCACATACAACGGGTGCAAGCCAGTTTTTGCACACGCAGAATACTCAGGTTAAACTTGACGAGCCTAGCATATGCGGATATGGCCTCGGAACACTAGAGACCGAAAGGTCGAGCATGAATCATATAGTAGATATGATCAACATAGTGATGTTCACCATTGAAAACTACTCCATGTCACGTGATGATCGGACATGGTTTAGTTGATTTGGATCACGTGATCATTTAGATGACTAGAGGGATGTCTATCTAGGTGGGAGTTCTTAAGTAATATGATTAATTGAACTTTAATTTATCATGAACTTAGTCCTCATAGTATTTGCATATCTATGTTGTAGATCAATAGCTCACAAATAGCTTCCCCGTTTATTTTTTATATGTTCCTAGAGAAACTAAGTTGAAAGATGTTAGTAGCAATGATGCGGACTAGCTCCGTGATATGAGGATTATCCTCATTGCTGCACAGAAGAATTATGTCCTTGATGCACTGCTAGGTGACAGAGCGATTGCAGGAGCAGTGCAGACGTTATGAATGTTTGGCAAGCTTGATATGATGACTACTTGATAGTTTAGTGCACCATGCTTTACGGCTTAGAATCGGGGCTTCAAAGACGTTTTGAACGCCACGGAGCATATGAGATGTTCCAAGAGTTGAAATTAGTATTTCAGACTCATGCCCATGTCAAAAGGTATGAGACCTTTGACAAGTACTTTGCCTACAAGATGGAGGAGAATAGCTCAGCTAGTGAGCATGTGCTCGGAATGTCTGAGTACTACAGTCACTTGAATCAAGAGGGAGTTAATCTTCTAGATAAGATAGTGATTGACAGAATTCTCTAGTCACTATCATCAAGTTACTAGAACTTCGTGATGAACTATAATATGCAAGGGATAACGGAAACGATTCGGTTGACGAGACCACTAGTTTCAAGAAAAAGGGCAAAGGAAAGAAGGGGAACTTCAAGAAGAACAGCAAGCAAGTTGCTGCTCAAGTGAAGAAGCCCAAGTCTGGACCTAAACCTGAGACTAAGTGATTCTACTGCAAAGGGACTGGTCACTGAAAGCGGAGCTGCCCCAAGTATTTGGCGGATAAGAAGGATGGCAAAGTGAACAAAGGTATATTTGATATACATGTTATTGATGTGTATTTTACTAGTGTTTATAGCAACGCCTCAGTATTTGATACTAGTTCAGTAGCGAAGATTAGTAACTCGAAACGGGAATTGCAGAATGAACAGAGACTAGTTAAGGGTGAAGTGATGATGTGTGTTGGAAGTGGCTCCAAGATTGATATGATCATCATCGCACACTCCCTATACTTTCGGGATTAGTGTTGGACCTAAATAAATGTTATTTGGTGTTTGTGTTGAGCATGAATATGATTTGATCATGTTTATTTCAATACGGTTATTCATTTAAAGTCAGTGAATAAAACCTTTGACGGTCATACACCCAATGAAAATAGTTTGTTGGATCTCGATCGTAGTGATACACGTATTCATAATATTGAAGCCAAAAGATGCAAAGTTAATAATGATAGTGCAACTTATTTGTGTCACTTCCGTTTAGGTCATATTGGTGTAAAGCGCATGAAGAAGCTCCATGCTGATGGGCTTTTGGAATCACTTGATTATGAATCATTCGATGCTTGCGAACCATGCCTCATGGAGAAGATGACTAAGACTCCGTTCTCTGGAACAATGGAGCGAGCAACTGAATTATTGGAAATAATACATACTGATGTATGCGGTCCGATAAGTGTTGAGGCTCGCGGCAGGTATCGTTATTTTCTAACCTTCATAGATGTTTTGAGCAGATATGGGTATATCTACTTGATGAAACACAAGTCTGAAACATTTGAAAAGTTCAAAGAATTTCAGAGTGAAGTGGAGAATCATCGTAACAAGAAAATAAAGTTTTCTGCGATTTGATCGCGGAGACGAATATTTGAGTTACGAGTTTGATCTTCAGTTAAAACAATGTGGAATAGTTTCATAAACTCATGCCACCCGGAACACCACAACGTAATGGTGTGTTCGAACGTCATAACCGTACTTTATTGGATATAGTGCAATCTATGATGTCTCTTACCAATTTACCACTATTGTTTTTGGGGTTATGCATTAGAGACAGCTACATTCACGTTAAATAGGGCACCATCTAAATCCGTTGAGATGACACCGTATGAACTATGGTTTGGCAAGAAACCTAAGCTGTCGTTTCTTAAAGTTTGGGGTTGCGGTGCTTATGTTAAAAAGTTTCAACCTGATAAGCTCGAACCCAAATCGGAGAAATGCGTCTTCATAGGATACCCAAAGGAAACTGTTGGGCACACCTTCTATCACAGATCCGAAGGCAAGATCTTTGTTGCTAAGAATGGATTCTTTCTAGAGAAGAAGTTTCTCTCGAAAGAAGTGAGTGGGAGGAAAGTAGAACTTGATAAGGTAACTGTACCTGCTCCCTTGTTGGAAAGTAGTTCATCACAGAAATCAGTTCCTGTGATTCCTACACCACTAAGTGAGGAAGCTAATGATGATGATCATGTAACTTCAGATCAAGTTACTACTGAACCTCGTAAGTCAACCAGAGTAAGATCCGCACCAGAGTGGTACGGTAATCCTGTTCTAGAGTTCATGTTACTTGACCATGATGAACCTACGAACCATGAGGAAGCGATGATGAGCCCAGATTCCGCGAAATGGCTTGAGGCCATGAAATCTAAGATAGGATCCATGTATGAGAACAAAGTATGGACTTTGGTTGACTTGCCCGATGATCAGCAAGCAATTGAGAATAAATGGATCTTCAAGAGGAAGACGGACGCTGATGGTAGTGTTACTATCTACAAAGATCGACTTGTCGCGAAAGGTTTTAGACAAGTTCAAGGTGTTGACTACGATGAGTTTTTGTCACTCGTAGCGATGCTTAAGTCTGTCCAAATCATGTTAGCAAATTGCCAAATTTTATGTAATTTGGCAAATGGATGTCAAAACTACACTCCTTAATGGATTTCTTAAAGAAGAGTTGTATATGATGCAACCAGAAGGTTTTGTCGATCCTAATGGTGCTAACAAAATGTGCAAGCTCCAGCGATCCATCCATGGACTGGTGCAAAGCATCTCAGAGTTGGAATATACGCTTTGATGAGTTGATCAAAGCACATATTTTTATACAGACTTGCGATGAAGCCTGTATTTACAAGAAAGTGAGTGGGAGCACTACAACCTTTCTGATAAGTATATGTGAATGACATATTGTCGATTGGAAATGATGTAGAATTTTCTGGAAAGCATAAAGGAGTGTTTGAAAGGAGTTTTTCAAAGAAAGACCTCGATGAAGCTGCTTACATATTGAGCATCAAGATCTATAGAGATAGATCAAGACACTTGATAAGTTTTTTCAATGAGTACATACCTTGACAAATTTTTGAAGTAGTTCAAAATGGAAAAGTTAAAGAAGGAGTTCTTGCCTGCATTGCAAGGTGTGAAATTGAGTAAGACTCAAAGCCCGACCACAGCAGAAGATAGAAAGAGAATGAAAGTCATTCCCTATACCTCAGCCATAGGTTCTATAAAGTATGTCATGCTGTGTACAAGATCTATTGTATACCCTACACTGAGTTTGGCAAGGGAGTACAATAGTGATCTAGGAGTGGATCACTGGACATCGGTCAAAATTATCCTTAGTGGAATAAGGATATGTTTCTCGATTATGGAGGAGACAAAAGGTTTGTCGTAAAGGGTTACGTAGATACAAGTTTTGACACTGATCCAGATGACTTTAAGTCTCAATCTGGATACATATTAAAAGTGGGAGCAATTAGCTAGAGTAGCTCCATGCAGAGCATTGTTGACATAGAAATTTGCAAAATACAGACGAATCTGAATTTGGCAGACCCATTGACTAAACTTATCTCACAAGCAAAACATGATCACACCTTAGTACTCTTTGGGTGTTAATCACATAGAGATGTGAACTAGATTCTTGACTCTAGTAAACCCTTTGGGTGTTAATCACATGGCGATGTGAACTAATCACATGATGATGTGAACTATTGGTGTTAAATCACATGGCGATGTGAACTAGATTATTGACTCTAGTGCAAGTGGGAGACTGAAAGAAATATGCCCAAGAGGCAATAATAAAGTTGTTATTTATATTTACTTATATCATGATAAATTTTTATTATTCATGCTAGAATTGTATTAACGGGAAACTTAGTACATGTGTGAATACATAGACAAACAGAGTGTCACTAGTATGCCTCTACTTGACTAGCTCGTTGAATCAAAGATGGTTAAGTTTCCTAGCCATAGACATGAGTTGCCATTTGATTAATGGGATCACATCATTAGAGAATGATGTGATTGACTTGATCCATTCCGTTAGCTTAGCACTTGATTGTTTAGTATGTTGCTATTGCTTTCTTCATGACTTATACATGTTCCTATGACTATGAGATTATGCAACTCCTGAATATCGGAGGAACACTTTGGGTGCTATCAAATGTCACAACGTAACTGGGTGATTACAAAGATGCTTTACAGGTGTCTCCGATGGTGTTTGTTGAGTTGGCATAGATCGAGATTAGGATTTGTCACTCTGTGTATCGCAGAGGTATCTCTGGGCCCTGTCGGTAATGCACATCACTATAAGCCTTGCAAGCATTGTGACTAATGATTTAGTTGCGGGATGATGCATTACGGAACGAGTAAAGAGACTTGCCGGTAACGAGATTGAACTAGGTATTGAGATACCGACGATCGAATCTCGGGCAAGTAACATACCGATGACAAAGGGAACAACGTATGTTGTTATGCGTTTTGACCGATAAAGATCTTCGTAGAATATGTAGGAACCAATATGAGCATCCAGGTTCCGCTATTGGTTATTGACCGGAGATGAGTCTCAGTCATGTCTACATAGTTCTCAAACCCGTAGGGTCCGCACACTTAACGTTCGGTGACGATCGGTATTATGAGTTTATGTGTTTTGATGTACCGAAGATAGTTTGGAGTCCCGGGTGTGATCACGGACATGACGAGGAGTATCTAAATGGAAGAGACATAAAGATTGATATATTGGACGGCTATATTCGGACAAAGGAAGTGTTTCGGGTGATTTCGCTGAAAACCGGAGTGCAGGAGGGGTTACCGGAATCCCCCGGGGAAGTATTGGGCCTTAGTGGGCCTTAGGGGAGAGAGAGGGCAGCAGCCCAGGAGGTGGCGCGCCCCCTCCCAAGGGGAGTCTGAATTGGACTAGGGGAAGGGGGCGCGGCCCCTCTTTCCCTCTCCCTCTCCCTCTCTTTCCTTCCCCCTTTCTCCTCCTAGTTGGACTAGGAAAGGGGGAGTCCTACTCCTACTAGGAGGAGGGCTCCTCCCTCTCCTTGGCGCGCCCCAAGGCCGGCTGGCCTCCCCCTTGCTCCTTTATATACGGGGGCAGGGGGCATCCTAGGACACACAAGTTGATTGTTCCAAGCCGTGTGCGCTGCTCCCCTCCACCATATTCCACCTCGGTCATATCGTTGCAGTGCTTAGGCGAAGCCCTGCGCCGGTAGCTTCATCAACACCGTCATCACGCCGTCGTGCTGACGAAGCTCTCCCTCGAAGCTCTACTGGATCGTGAGTTTGTGGGACGTCACCGAGCCGAACATGTGCGGATCGCAGAGGTGCCGTACTTTCAGTACTAGGATCGGTCGAACGTGAAGACGTACGACTACATCAACCGCGTTGTCGTAACGCTTCCGTTTACGGTCTACGAGGGTACGTGGACAACACTCTCCCCTCTCGTTGCATTGCATCACCATGATCTTGCATGTGCGTACGATTTTTTTTGAAATTACTACGTTCCCCAACACTGTTTGCACTCTGTTCTTGTACATACTGCATTGAATCCGAGTCTTCTTCTTCTTCTCCTGCATCTAAGAGGTCCACATCGACTACAAAATCTTCATCACTGCTTGAACCTTCATCATCATCTGTGTCCATGCCTACAGGAATTTCTTTCGCACTGACTGCATGGTCCTCCTCATCTGTATTAAACTAAAAATCGGCATAATTGAAACTTATTTCAGTGTTAAGCTGTGTCCCAAGATGTAACTGACAGTTAGGAAGAACTGAATTGAGTGGCAAAAAATTGAGGCTTTCCTGTGTACCAATTGTTTTGTGCACAACACCTGATTCAGCAACAACAAACACAACAGATGGCTCTCCATCTATTTGTTGAGCCTCTTCATCTTCTCCAATTGGTGATTCTTTAATAACTAGCTTTCCCTTTCTAACTGTCAGAGACAATGTCTGGGTGCTCTCAAATTTTCTCAGCATGTGAACTACTTCAATATTGTCTTTGATGACACAAACACCTTGCAGCCCTATATCTTCCTCTTTCAAGTAGCAAAGACCATTGCTGACCATTGAGCAAACTACCAGAAGTGATTTCTCTTTCACACATCTGAACAAGAGCATACTTCTTCCCATGAAATTGGAAATATATTGACCATAAATCTTCAGGCTTAAAATAGACATACAAATGAATATTACCAAGCCAATTCTACTAACACAACTGACCATTATAGCTGACCATTACAATGCACTAAAAAAATCAAAACCCTAAAATTACTACTAACATTACTAACATAGACATACAAATGAATATCTTCAGGCCTAATATAGCCGACCATTACAATGCACTATAAAAAAATTAGCAAGTCAATTCTACTAACATTACAATAACATAACTGAACCCTACAGTGTGATTTTCTCCATAAATTCATAACCCTACATTACTGCTAACATAACCGAACCCTACAGTATGATTTTCTCCAAAAATTCAGGACTACAGTTAATTCTAAATGACTAACAAATGAATATTCAGACCTACTTTATGATTATAAGTCTAGAATCTTTGTTCCATGTCTAAAACAGATCCAGTAGTACGGAAAGAATGAAAGAACACATTTTCAAAGATTCAGATTTACCTCGCTGAAGATGGGGCGAACGGAAGCACATCCTCGGGACCAATCTGTGAAGCTGCTTCCTCGGTACAAGGCTCCGGCGATAGGACCGCCGCCGCCGCCGACTCTGGATCTAGGTCGCAACCGCTATCGGTGTGGGGGCCGATGACTCTGCATTGCGAGCGCTGCCGCTTCTGCCCTGAAGTACTACCACCGCCGTCGCCGCCGCTGTGTGCGCCGTCGCCACTTCCGTCGACTCCGTGTGCTCCGTCGCCGCCGGAGCTGGTCGCCGTCGGAGCGGGAGCAAACTGAATAGATGGGTTGGGGAACGGCTAGAACCAGTACACGGGCGCGCGAAAACAACCGTCCATCGCCGTCTAACGGGGTCCGTCCCACGCCACATCAGCCCGACAGGCAGGACCCACCTGTCGGATTCGCTGTTTCTGGGCTAAAACGCAGCGTCAGTGCTCCACATTACAGAGTAGCCCCATTGTTGATGTTTTTTTGTGCCCTGTCTCAGATGTGGTACCGTTCTATTACCCTAGCCCATAATGTGATGGTTTTGGGTAAATAACTCCGTTCAGACCAACCCATATCCACACGACATATGGGCTGAATTTGGAATGTGCTGGACAACTTAAATCTCTGTACTGAGAGTGAGAATATGATTGGATGGTCAATTTTTAGTCGGATGATGAATACATTTAGGGATAGTTAGAGGGGTATCGTTGAGTCTCCAAGAGCGTAGTGAACGGACTTGTCCGTGCTACGTACACTAGCCCTGAACGGACTCCAGTTCTTTCTGCTCGTGTGAGTTTGCCGTGGCGACCCTTCTCTGAAATTCTCAATCCCCAAACCAGATCGACAGCGGAGATGGAGGGGAAGAGAGCGCCGGCGGCCGCCGCAGCGGCCATCTCGGCCGTGCTCGACAACGACGACCTCCTCGGTGAGATCCTCCTTCGCCTCGCCTTCCCCACCAGCCTCGTCCGCGCCGCGCTCGTCTGTAGGCGCTGGCTCCTCCACGCCGCCGCGCCGGCCTTCCTCCGCCGCTTCCGCGGTCTCCACCCGCCCAGCCTTCTCGGCTTCTACATCGTCACCACATGCACCCACCCCCCTCGGTTCGCGGCGCTGCCCCAGCCCCCTCAGCTCGCCGACGTCGTCCGTCGCGGTAGCTTCGATCTGTATTCCTTGGGCCCCGACGGGTTCGACCTGGATTGCTGGAACGGCCTCCTCCTCCTCTCAACCTTCCAGATGTACCCGAACCGCACCATGAACCCAACAAGGGTGCGTTGTCCCATCTATCCTGCGAGGGACACGGCCATCCTCCCGACAGTGCCGAACACCAGCATCCATGACGACGGCTTGACATACCACGACCGTGAGATCCTCGTCAGTCGCGGCGGCCAGTGTCTGTCTACTTCTGTTTGGCAATAATGCATAGAGAGCAGCAGACACTTGTGGATGTGTACGCACTACAAGAAGGTACCTGGACCATCTACTCTTCATCTGTAATTGACAACCCTAGAATTGGACTCCTACTGCCTTCTACTTTACTCGCTGATGCCAAGATCTACAATGTGGCCTTTGTGAACAACAGTTATAAGTTGATCCTGCTAGATCTTGTGTCCGGATCTTTGTCATTAGTGAACTTTCCAGAAGAGGTTAAGCGTTTGAGCTTCGAGCTGTTGCTCACGAATGACTCTCATCTTCATCTGATCCATGTAAAAGGGTCTCAACTTCGCATCGGGCTCCACAGAATGGATAGCAATGGCGTCTCCAACTGGTTCCTTGAGCGTACCATTTGTTTGCGTGAGATATTTGCTAACTATAGGATACCAACTTGCATGGTCAAGGATGTGGCTGATTCAGCGTTTGCCAGGGTGCATGCAGTTGGGGTCAATGCCGAGTTTGTTTTCTTGGAGATGGAAGATGTCCTCTACCTGTTTGATATTAAGAGCAAGGCGGCAAAGAAGGTTTACAAGATGACGCCAGAGGATAAAATTTTATATAGTGTCATTCCTTTTATGATGGTTTGGACTCCTAAATTCCCTGCGTTGAAGGAGATGCGCGATCCAACAGAATGACCCTGTACGGTTTGCCTCTTATCAATCTACCTAGTACCATCGTCTATTTTCCAATGTCCACTATATGCTGATATGTTGTCTCCTTTGTGATTTTTATCATGTGCGCATGCCTATTTTGATTCAAAATTCTAGTGCAAATCAACATACGAGGACAATCCCTTAGTGGTGAAATGCACTTGCTTTTCTTACATGACGTTTTTTGGTAATAATTGTCGGAAAGTTAACTGAGATACTAGCATATATTTTAGATATTTTTTTAGCTGCTATCTTGCAGATTTACATCTTAACAAATTTCTATCTTTTACATTCTAATACCTCTATAAAAACTTGGTTTCCACCCCATAACTTGAGCTTTAGATTCTTTTTTCAGGACTTAGATTCTTGATTCTTCAGCTCGAGGTGGTTTATCCCTCTCGAGTTTCAGGGTTTGTAAATTATTATTATGTATATCAGGAATGCCAAAGGTTGTCTTTGATTTGAATACCCATGTACCTGTATTGTTTTTCCTTTTTTTTATACTTGGCGGGAATAGAAGCCGATTATTAGAAAATTGGAAACACCAATCCGATGACTGAAGACAACACAACTGCAGACTTATCTTGTATGCTTTTCGAAAATTTCTGGCACTCCCAAGTTCTGCAGAAGTATCACTGAAAGTTGTTTGCTGAACCAAGATAATTGCTTCAATTTCACCTATATTTTATCAGGTAACTGAAATCAATGGTATCAAACACCATGACCAGTGGAGGGCTGGAGGCAGCAGATAATGCAGACGTGGGTCTGTCCTAGTACCAGCAGATCCACAGCGTCCCATCCCATACTACCAGTTTTGCACATTGTTGTAAGGTGCTACCAACTTACCATGTTGACTTATGAAGCTGTTAGGCATTACATGCCTGATTTTGTATGTACTGATGATGCTTCTGCTAGACCAGTGCAGCTCTTGTATATGTATGCCACTTTCTGCTGTGTACTAGATGTGGGTATGTGACTACCGAAAAAGGGTTTCCCCCCGA
Source organism: Aegilops umbellulata (assembly GCA_032464435.1). Classification (NCBI taxonomy): domain Eukaryota; kingdom Viridiplantae; phylum Streptophyta; class Magnoliopsida; order Poales; family Poaceae; genus Aegilops; species Aegilops umbellulata. Next base: position 418,006,657 of record CP136059.1, read on the forward strand.
TTTATATTATAAAGCAACCACCAAGTCACAAGTTCAATGATACAAAAGAAAGGAAGAAAAAACCATAAACAGCAAAGATACAAGATACCAAAGGAGCCACTAACAAGACTCGAATGCACCAAGCACAAGCTTGAACATCGAAGCCCTCGGCGAACAGGAGCCAACACACGCCGCGACTAAGCCGAGGTAGATCCGCTGCAGGAGGATTGTCACGCTCCGTCATCCCCCTTGAGCCAAGCCATCCAGTCCGCCATCCGTCTCTACCTCCGAAGAGAGCCCCCTGCCCTCTAGTCCTGGATCGGAGGACACTACGCCGTCGACAGGCAGAGTCGCTCACCCCTGAGCTCGCATGACCAGGATCAACAGGTTGCCGGGAGGGGGCGACAAGCATGACTACCGCACCAGGCAGCCGCACCACCAAGCATCGCGCGTCGGCGCCAACTTCAACCGCAAGTGGCCGAGCATGGACACCACTGGCGATATCCGGCAGCCACCTCCCGTGCCAAAGCCTCGACCACCACTCCGCCGCTCCAAGGTGGTGTCTTCAAGAAGAAAAAGGACGCCGGAGCGTCGTCACCACCCAATCCGAAGATTTGGGGCTTTCACCCGGGATGACGAAGGGAGGGCGAGGGGGGATTACGAAGCCGCCTTCAAGAAGGGGAACGACGCCGGAGCGCCGCCGACATCGTGGCCACAGCGAACAGGCAAGGGGTTTCCCCCAATCCATCCCCCCAAGAGGGAGCACCATCGCCAAGTCTGCACCAAGGGCAAACGGGGAAACCCCAGGAGCCAGCCACGCTCGCCGCCGATCCGCCGCCCACGCGGCCAGGAGCGGCGTTCCCCGCATCTGCATCAGCCACCCGCCGAAGGGGGCCGACGCGCTCCACTAGTGGCCGCCGCCACCACGCCAGACGCAACCGCGCGGAACAGAACACCACCGAGCCCATCTCGCCGCCGCTAGGCACCGGCCCCGCCACCGCCGCCCGCCGCCGCGCCGTCACACCCTCTACCAGCGCCACGCCGCCGCCCGCTGACCCCGACCCGACCAGTGCTCCCAAGTTCTACCGTGAGGATTTCAGGTGACGCGTTTATTGCAGTTTGGCTCAGACTTCAGTTAAATACCAGGGAGCACACTAAATTTACACTCATTCCAAGCGGGCCCTAGTGTGCTCGTCGAAATTATCAGTTCCAGATTGATATTTGACATTCCAGATTCGATGGTTTCTGTCCTTATGTAATGTGTGCAAATTTGACTGTTTGGTGTTCCAGATTCGATGTTGCTGATGTTTATTCAGAGTAATGTTCCTTGTGTTTGCTCTCTAGTAAAGTGTACACTCGGATGCTAGTGTTTTTGCCCTCGAGGTGTATTCTCTGCAATGATGGGGTAGCTATGTATGACATGGTTTTGTTTCTGGAAAGTGATGGGTATCTGAAGTACTTACGTATGGATGAAAATATATCTGGTGTGCTTCAGTTTGATCCATGCATCGTTTTGCACCTTCTACTTACATTAATTATAGTGATAACGTTTGAGCAAAACACAATATTATTGTGTGACGGCCGTAACAACTGGTACATGAACCATCTGCCTAACTTTTTCAGCAAATCTCAACCAATCTTGTTGCCGTCGAATCTCAGGTCATCCCTCCATACTCCCTTCCTCGTGCCCGAGCTCCGAAACCCAAGTGTGTCTTGGCCTCTGTGGCTCTGCCACGCCCTCTAATGCGTAGAAGAAAGACACGATAAATAGATAATTTTGGTGTGAAAATTTCACTTTTCACGTATTAGAAATCAATCCTGGACGAGGAAGAATATTAAACGGACTATTTAAGGGTCAAAAACCAGCCCTGAGCCGTTCCTCAAATAAAAGGAAAAGAAACAACCCTGAACCAAGTAAACGTAAAACCCTAAACCCAAATCGGAGACCCAATTGCCAATTTCCCAGTACGCATCAAGCTAGAGCGGAGATGGAAGCAGAGGCTGCGCCGGCGCCGGCGCCGGCCATATCCCACGTGCTTGACAACGACGATCTCCTCGGGGAGATCCTCCTACGGGTCGCCTTCCCCACCAGCCTTGTCCACACCGCGCTGGTCTGCAAGCGGTGGCTCCGCCTCGCCTCCACGCCCGCCTTCCTCCGCCGCTTCCGCGACCTTCACCCACCAAGCCGGCTAGTGTTCTACGGCGAGACTGCCGTCAGCGCCCCGCGGTTCGTGCTGTTGCCTCCGCCCCCTGAGCAGCGGCCATGGCCTATCCAGTTTCTATTTGGCAATAGGGCATAACGAGCAGCAATCCGTTTTGGATGTCTGTGTGTTACAAGACTATCTCTGGGTCATCTACTCTTCCGCTGTAACTGGATTCTGTCGAATTGGACTGCTATTGAGTAGTTTGATTGTGCATGAAAGTATCTGTAATCTAACCTGTGTGAGTGGCATTTATAAGTTAGTCTTGCTAGATCTTGCGTGGTCACGGTTGTCGCTAGTTGACCTCCCAGAGGAGGAGTTTCAGACCACCGGCATGTCGCTTGCAAATGATTCTGGGGTACATTTGATTCATGTGAAAGGATCCCAGCTTCGCAGCTCGCTCTACACGATGGATAAGAATGTCCTCCCCAACTGGTTACTTATAGACACCAATTGTTTGCGTGAGATATGTTCTAATCATATGATACCAACTAGCATGTTCGAGGCTGTGGCTGATTCTGCTCTTGTGGTAAATGCAGTTGAGGTTCATTCTGGGTTTCTTTTCTTGGAGAAGAATGAATGATGTCCTCTACTTGTTGGATACTCCCTCTGTAAAGAAATATAAGAGATAACTAAAGTAGTGATCTAAACACTCTTATATTTCTGTACGGAGGGAGTATTAAACGCAAGGCGGAAAAGAAGGTTTATGAGGTGACACAAGAGGATATATACATATATAGAGTCAGACCCTTCATGATGGCTTGGCCTCCTAAATTCCCTATTATGAAGGGAGGGTGTGATCGATCAAAAAAAATGACGTCCCTGCATAGTTTGCCTCTGGTTGATCTGTTTAGTATCGTGGTCTTCCAGTCTCCGTTATGCTAATATTTTATCTCATTTTATGATGTTTCTGATTTTATTAAATCAATACAAAAGGAGATTCCGTATGGTGGTAGCAAGCATAACCTAGGTACTAGGATAAATATTCATTCCATATTATATACAAAATATATTTTGATAGCTGCCATGTTGCAAATTTACATTTTATGAAAATTCTGTCTATATACGTTCTATGACCTAAATATAGAAGCTTGGCTGCAACCCGATTACTTAATCTTTAGATTCTTGATTCTTTCGTCTGCTAGTTTCCTAACTGAAAGACAAAAAGGGGTTTTAAATTACAGTTTTGCTAAAGCACATCTAGATGTGCCATAAGTATTGCACATCTAAGTCCTATGTTATTGATCTTACGTTGAGATTCGTGTGGATATTTTCTTTTTCTTTTTTCTTTTCCTCTTTATACTTGATTCACTCACTTAGATTTGCAATAACTAGAGCACATATAGATGTGCCCTAGACACAATGGTTAAAAAAAGTGTCATTACGGATTGAGCTAGTTGAATATGTAGGCATGTGTCTGCCACAGTGCCAGACCCGCAAATGTCCAGCACTACCAGTTTGACACATGGTTGTAAACTGTTATACCATGTTGTGTTATTCAGCTCTTGCCTTTACATGCTTGCTTTCGTCTCTGTACTTATAGCAGTTTAAGACAGCCCCGTTTCAACCTGTCAAACTATCATGTACTCCCTCCGTTCCTAAATAATTGTCTTTCTAGAGATTTCAACAAGTGACTACATACGGAACAAAATGAGTGAATCTACACTCTAAAACATGTCTACATACATCCGTATGTTGTAGTTCATTTGAGATGGCTAGAAAGACAACTATTTGGGAACGGAGGGAGTATTTTTTAGCTAGAGCTGCATTCGATTGTGTATATGGTAGTGATGTGGGCAAATTTGATTGTTTGGTGATGCCACCGATATTTATTCGGAGTTAGGTTAACTGCACACCTTAGTTTATATTACTGTAAATGTGGTTACTGATGTATACATGGATGAAGATCTCGTGTGCTCCGGTTTGACCTATGCATTGCTCTGCACCTTGCAAAATATAGTGTATAGTAACTTTTCGTGTCATGGCCGTAACGACTGTATCAGCAAACTGAACTTGTTTCTAGAAACCAGGGGCGAGATTAGCAGCGTCACCGTCAAATCAAAGTCCCTTCTCCCCTTCTTCGTGCGCAAGCTCTGAAACCCTCACCAGCACGAATACCAAACACATCAATTGTGTCTCCTCCTCTGCCACCCTCTAATAGGAAGAAGAAAGACACCAAAATTAGGTAATCTACAGGTGTGAAAATTTGACATTTCACAAATTAGAAACCAGTCCTGGACGAGAAGAGAGACAAGAAAGCCCCTTCTCAGCGGGCTATACACGGACCAAAAACCAGCCCTGAACCGTTCCTATAGAGAGAAAAACAGCCCTGCACCAATTGCAAATCCCGGACCTCAAACCCTAAATCCCAAATCCCGTACTGGCGCCGGTCAGTACACACCCTGCCAGATCGGAGATGGAAGGAGAGGGGGTGCCGGCGCCGGCCATCTCAGCCGTGCTCGACGACGACGATCCCCTCTCCGAAATCCTGCTCCGCGTCGCCTTCCCCACCAGCCTCGTCCGCGCCGCCCTCGTCTGTAAGCGCTGGCTTCGCCTCGCCTCTGCCCCCGTCTTCCTCGGCTTCTACATCCTCACTATGGGTTCGAAAATCCCACGGTTCGAGCCAATGCCTCAGCCCCCTGAGCTCGCCACCTGTCATCCGCCGTGCTAGCTTTGATTTGAACACTTTGGGCTTGCGCTGTCAATACATGTGTTGCTGCAATGGATTCCTGGTGCTCACCTCCCACCTCGAGGTAGGCTCTCCCAAGCCCAACTGGATTGTGCGCTGCCCCCTGGACCCCGCGGGGAATATGCCCATTCTCCCACTGGTTCACGAAACCAGCATCCATGCATGACGGTTTCACATACTATGACATTGATGGGATCATCTCCAACAGTGGCGGCGATGACGTGTCCTTCTCCCACTGGTTCACGAAACCAGCACTGGGCTCTAACGGGAAGCAGACAAGCGTGGATGTGTTTCTGTTGAAAGACGATGTCTGGGCCATCTACTCTTCGGTTGTAACTGAAATCCCTGACGTCGAACTGCTATTTCCTAGTTTGATTGGTGACAGGAAGATCTATAATATGGTGGAATGTGTGGGCATGATTGATAATAAGTTATTCCTGCTAGATCTTGTGACCTCATCTTTGTCACTGGTGAACCTCCCCAAAGAGATGGATCTCCTTCGGAACGTTGATCTGTCGCTTACACATGATGCTGGTCTTAATCTGGCTTCGCAGGATGGATGACAATGGCGTCTCCAACTGGTTCCTTGAGGGCACCGTTTGTTTGCATGAGATATGTGCTAATTCTATGATACCAACTTGCAAATCCAAGGATGTGAATGATTCATTCTTTACGGTGTATGCGGTTGGGACCAATTCTGAGTTTGTTTTCTTGGCGATGGAAGATGTCCTCTACCTATTTGATATTAAGAGCAAGGCGGCAAAGAAAGTTTATGAGATGAAGCCAGGGGATAAAGGTTTGGCTTATGTCACTCCTATTATGATGGTCTGGCCGCCTAAATTCCATGTGATGAATTAAAGATGTGAGCGGAAAAAAAAGACCTTGCAAGGTTTGCCTCTTGTCAGTTTGTAGTATTGTGGTCTAGTTTCCGGTGTCCATTGCTGATATTTTATCTTATTTTATGGCGTTTACCATGTGTGTGTGCGTATTTATGATCTGGTTTCTCAATCCAAATCAACACATGAGGTGAATCCATCAGTGCTGGAAACTTTTCAATTTTATCTTCTTGAGGAGTGCTTCCGTAACCCCTACTAGCTATGAGAATCATGATATTTATAGTCGGCGAGGGGGGCGGGGGTGTGCACCGAAGCACTCCTATATCTCGTTGCTGGTTTTTATTCCCTCCTTTTTAATTTACTCTGCATAGATTTGCCCTAAGTCAAATTAGGTAACATTTGACCAAATTTTAAAAATACAATAAACATCTACAATGTGAAATAAATATGATTTCCACCACTGAATATATTTTCACATCATATATACTTGTTTTATTGATAATGCATGTATTATTATTTTACAATATTCGCCAAAATTTAGGACAAAGCCAATATACAGAGGGAGGCTTTGACTTTTGTGTTAATACTGGTAGAAACATTAACTTGGACATAGTGATAATTAGTTTGTATTCTATTATGGTATCTTCCTTTGTTGGTGGCTATCATCAGGATAAAATAGGACGTCAAAGATTGTCTATTTTTTTGTGATTGAACATCATGTACTTGTAGATAGTCGACATACAAGGACATACATGTTTATGTCACAAAACCAATAACGTGATGACATGAAAATTAGTGTGGTAAAAAAGCAAGTTTCTAATAAAACATATATTTCATCATACTAATTTTATTTTTGAGAAACTATATGTTCCCTGAAAACTGCACGAAAGCAATATCATTTTGCGAGAAAACTTTCTATCTATTAATTATGCTATGGCCGTATAAAGAACATAGGAATGAAAAATGTTACAACCATGTCCGTAGACCACCTAGTGACGAGTACAAGCATTGAAGCGAGCCGGAGGCACGCTGTCACCATCGCCCCTTGCTCACCGGAGTTGGTTGTAGTAGACAGTTGAAAAGTCGTCAAGCTAAGACCCCATAGGACCAGCGCACCAGAACAACAACCGTCACTGATGAAGAGAAGTATAAATTGAAAGGATCCAGCCAATAGACACACGGTCGAAAACGAACAAAGACATGATCCAAGTAGATCCACTGAAGACCAGTACCGACCAAATCCAGCGAGATCCCCCGGAGACACGACACACCTCCACACACCCTTCGACGACGCTAGAGCATTATTAGAATTGGGGCTAGGCGGGGAGAACCTTATTCCATCATCAGGGACCTGCCACCGCCTCTTCTTCCTGAGCAGGACACAAACCATAAACGAACCCACAAAAACACCTAAAAATGAAGCAAGATCCCTCCCGCCGTCAAGGGCCTGGGTCCACGCGCTCCATGGCCCTATGGCTACTGGAGACAAGGCGGACCAACGGCGGCGCCGGGGAGAGGGGGAGAAACCCTAAGCGTTTTTCTTGGAGAGGATGCGGCGGTTGTGTCTATGTGTGGTGGAGAAAACATGTTTTAGCTTAAACTTCATTACCATAACACATGTTGAAAAAATAACCGCTGCCCCTATGAAAATTGAAAAAGACAAGTTTAATGACCATTTTAATGAGATGCATTCAACTATATAATAAACGCTTGCTTGAGCTTTTAGTCCAAACCATACTTAACTTATCAAGCCATTATGGGAAATCATCTTTGTACTAGAAACTTGACGATGAAGTCGAAATTTGATTTGGCACTTGGTTCGTAAGTGATGCATTTTTAAAACTTTTTTGCCCTTTTTTTTTCTTTTGTGGGTGGGATTCAGAAAGGCATTGCACAGGCGAGAGGTGGGTTTCAGCCGGGGCTTGCCTGCTCCCACCGGCGTGCTCCCATCGGTGCTCCCGGCTGCTCATTTTATATCCAACGGCCGCTACAATTCTTCTCCTTAATATATTTTTCCGGTCAAAAGAAAACACAGAAACTTTCCGTATTTCCGTCGGTCCCAGCAGTAAAACAACTAGTACTACTGTATTTCCTCCTTCCTGTGTAGGCATTGGCCCTCGACGTGCACAGCGGTGTGGCCGGCACCGCCGCTTCTCGGATTGATGCCCAAGATGACTCTAGCTGATGCGTCAGGAAGACAACGTCCGCACTGGCAACCGCGTTGTGCACAGCCAGAGCGCCATGGCTAGCACAGCTAGCGGCGTCACTGTTCCGCGCGTCGATGCTGGAAGCTGCACCGCGGCAACCTGAACCACGTTCGACGCAGTTCTACCGCTCGACGGTCAACCAAGCGGCGTCCTTGGTGAAGCGAACAGGGCCGAACCTGAAGTGCACGAGGACGGAGTACGCGTCGACGACCACGACAACGTAGTAGCGTGGCTGACATAGATAGCGGCACCGGCGGTCCCAGCGTCGATGTCCGATCTGACTACGACCGCCGTGCATGTTATTGGAGGCTGCACCGAGCTCAACATGGATCGTGTCACCTATACCAAAGCACCCCGTGCAGCACCACTGCTCACCGGCGTTCCAGGCGGGGGCGGACAGTGATCCCTCCGGCGGCGGGGGCGGCAGGGCTTCCCGGTGCAAGGCTACGGTTCAGCGGCAACGGAGGACCGGCCGGGAGAGAGAGGGGTGGTGGTGAGAGGAGATCGGGCCGGCGGCTCGATGGGCGCTAGGTGAGGAGAAAATACGGATGGGCTGGAGGAGAATAACGTGACCGTTGGATTAGAAAAAGGCGGACGGGAGCATGGATGGGAGCACGCCGAGGGAGCAGGCAAGCCCCGTCCGGGGAACGGTCGACATCTTCTTCTTTTTTTCTATTTGGGAAACAAGTGATTTGAACTTTCCATTTATAAAGTGTGTGCCCTGGACGAGGATAGCGCCATATAGCAGCGTCCTCATTTTAGTGTTGGATCATTACTACATAGCAAGCCATAACAAGGCACTAATATTAGTACCAAAGAAAACTAGGAAAGAATTGAATATATATATATATATATATATATATATATATATATATATATATATATATATATATATATATATAGTACTACTCCTATATCACAGTTGTGTCTCGTCTATATACGCGCTGAGATATCTCCATGCAGTTAATGCATTTGGTAGCCTGCCTTGTATATCTACCTCTTGCTGGTCTATATATAGCACAAGGCTTGACTTAGCCCATAAGCAGTACCCCGAGATCTATCAAACATTCAAACAAGATGTGCCACAGATCCGGCAGCAAGATGAGAGGCAAGGCAGCACTGATCTTGCTCCTCGCCATCCTTGTATGACATGCGTTCTCCTCTGCACACGGTAAGTTCGTTGGTACGCAAGCGACCGATCCGTCGAAATATTATCCATCATGTGCGCTAATATGCATCTGCTTGTCCATTCCATCTTACGCAGCCATCCGTCAGCCAGATGATTGGCACGATATACTGCACAAGGAGTGTAAGCTGAGTGTGTCCCATGAAATCGGAGGGCACAAGAGTTGCTTCTGCTGCTTGGCGACGCCCGACAGTCCTTGTTGGTTCAAGGAGGACGAGCGCAAGAAGGTCTGCTCGCAGGTGCAGCTGCCACCATCCTCTTCTGCCGGCACCAATCAAGTAGTGCCGTGAGATCTTTGCAACGAAAGCAATATATAGGAGATCACGCCGTGCTTTTGTTTTCAAAATGAATCGAATGGGTCGTCTAATGTTGTATCTCCTTTCAAAAAATTGTGTAAGAAATTGAGTCAAGAAATCAAGCTTTTCCCTGATTATTAGCTGTGACCAAAGTACTGCTGTTTATTTGCAAAATTAACGCGAAACAATAGCTGGATGATTTTGCAGCAATTAATACCGGTTCAATTTCTTGCTGTATTTGCCTTCTTCCAGCAAATGCACAGTGGAAGGGATAATAAGATGGCTAATAGCGCTTCCAAAATACTATACAAGATACTACTAGAGGAACATGCACGTTCTCTTCGGCCGGGCAGCTATTGTTAAACTAGTACAATGCCGTGCTTTGCTACGGGCCGGCTATAATGCATGTATAAACAAATCAAATAAATGACTAAAGTCATCTTCAAGATTGAAGTTTATTTCTCCCTCATACATCCGGGTGTGTTCGAATATCAAACGGGCGCCCAATAGCCTCCCCAAATCCAGACCATACATGGGGAGAAATATGGTTTCCCGGACTATTCGCCATGTTTGGGCCCAACACAAAAACCCCACCCTACGATGCATCCTTCCATATTTCTGTCAAACCTTCTCCTTGCTGCTGGCTTTTCTCGCTGTAACGAGACATTTCTCGCTGGACCACTTCTTTAAAATCGGATGACGTCTACTTCACCTTCGCCATGCATTGTAACACAAATGATTTTTTTTCATATTTACAATATACTAATAGAGTGGGTTAAACTAACACATACTATTGAAACAAACAATAAATAACTATAGAGATCATATTCAAAGGTCCATTCAACTTTACAAATGCATGCAGTAAATTGTCATCTTTTCTAGGGTTCTAATTGTGTCGCAACACGTGCCAATATTTTTATCCCATTTCTCATATCTGGCATCTATTTAGAGTGTGCAACACCTTCATTTCAGCATGTCAATGTCATGATGAAATGACATTATATGTCCATTGAATTCTGCAATTTTGTATCATGATGTATGAGTGTGCCGCCTTCCTCGGCTACACATTCTTCTCCTATCCTCTTCTCCAACTAGTGTTGTTGGCGCCAACTAGCACCACGTCAGCGGCGCCTCATCTTCTTAGTCCTCCTTCCTCACCAGCTTTAGTTCTCGATCATACTTATTTCCTCGAATACAATTTCTTTCTTTTCTCGCTTTATTTTCTGGAACACTCTTTCTTTCTCCAACACCATGGACCATTTGGCCACTTTAATTTATTTTTCCTTCTTATTCTTGAAGCACTCTTCCATTCTACTATAGCATGAACCAATGTAGTGTCATGATTTCTTTGCCCGCGAACGTTTTAACAACCGTTAGCGTGTGGACATCTTGCAGAGCATGGTCGTCATCCATCTTGGTGAATGCTTGGTCGCCCATGTCGCGAGCTCATGGTGGCCATTGCATATGTTGGCAAGTGGTGCTCTGCCATGTCACTGAGAGATTATTGACCGTCCATGCCCGCGAGCGCTTTCAAAATGATTGAACGCAATTAACTGTTTGCTTCATTAATTAATTACACAAATAATTCATTGCCTACCGTATTCCTTGCATGCCCAAATTAACTGTCGAGCAATTAAATTAATTATCTGCCTATTTGGGGAAAATCATTACTTCTAAATGCATTAATGACTAGGTTTTCAAATTGATTCGGTATGGGGAAATCGTATTTAAATGGACCTAATTGATTACATTAATGGTTTGATTTAGTTTGATTCATTGCTCGATTTCCAAATTATTTTTGCATTTGCGGCTGCTATGAACGATGATTACGTAAGTAGTCCCTTTGATAATAGAGAATTACACATTTGACATGCGTCTTATATTGTCCAACTGCGACTTGTGGTAAAGTCACTTTTGTAGTGGATCCATTTCTACAAGGCCTATCAAGTATTGCAGTACACATTTCCTTAAGAAATTTCTTGTCATTTTAATGGACACACTTGATTTAAGAATGTAACCTATCCGGCTCTCTGTATGACTAAGAAGAAATACGAAATGACTGCGTCCACGAAGGCCACGTGCGGTCAGACAACCCGCCTGCCGCCACTCGGCACTGTGCTCCACGCCCTGGCATTCTCGAGCATCGACCTGACGTCAGGCCCAGCCACGACGTCCTCCATGGTGTCGCACATAGCGACCATCCGCCTTGGCGCGAATGTGTATGCCCATCTTGAACTCCTCCATTAGATAAGAAAAGGGATGCATTATTTTTTGTTGTATTAGGAAAATTGTGTTGTCATTTAATATGTGCACGGGACTAACGATTTGTTATTAAGAAATATATGATCTTGCTTTGAAGGTTATCAAGAAAAAATATTATGTCTGTCTTTTTGGAAGGTGATCTCACATATATGGTGTGATTTCTGAATTCTGAATTACTTATTATTTACGTGATTTAATTGAATCAGTACCTACCATAGCAAGCACGAAACAAGATCTCCCTTTAATTTGATTTGGTTTTTGAGATGCAGAAAAAACCAATGAAAGGTGATGATGGGAAGTAAGGTGAAAATAAACAAGACAAAATAGATGGTGGTGAGAGTTGAGGCGGAAAAAAAACCATGCAGGGGAAGTTACTAACTCTGCCTTTAGGAGTAGAGATTTGTTGTGGATTCATTTATGCAAGGCCGACCGAGTATTGTAGGACACATTTTCTTAGCGAAAATCTTGACATTTAAATGTACATATTTGATTTAATGTAGCCTAGCTGGCTCTCTGTATATGATTGAGAAGTATAACGAGGCTATCAGGGGCAAGGCTTACACAACGGAAACGAAGAGGGAAAACCTTGAACGTGAACGAGTTTGTTGCGCTGGTACCAACAAGATCAGAGAAGTAAACAATGTAAAACAAATCAAAGATGTAATTATGTATGATAACTTGTTTCCCCGGTGTGAGACGAGACTGTGGATCCATTTTAAGCCTAAAGTTTCAATTTGATTTTTGCAAAGCCGCACAAAATATTTCAAGTTCTCTTCCCCAAGGATGCACGCCCTCAAAAAAAGGATGCATGTCCTTAGTTCCAACAAAAAAATGTTTTCAAGCCCTCCGAAATTATGATGGAAAAATTTGAGGCCAACATTGTTGGGTATTTTTGCATCCACGACCATGGTTTAGGTGCACTGCGAACTTTTAAATTTCCTGCAGATAAAGCTAGCAGGCAACGGAAAGGGAGAGCAAACACAAATAACTCCTCTAGCGGTCCCCTAAAAATCTTTAATCCCTAAGAGCAAGTACAACAAGGTGACATAAGCAAGCTATAAGCACTAAAATATTATATCTTTACTTAGTTGGAGGAGGGAGAAGAGAAGGGAGAAGAAAAGCGGGTTGTAGAATAAGAGTCGGCTATAGCACGTGACCCTAGACACTTTGTGAGATTGTAAGATGGACCAACTATTAGTAAAGTGGTACATATTAAAAACTTAATATTGTACAAGCCGGCTATTAGGTTGGCTCTAGATGACATGACAACTTTTTATAACCGATTGTTGGCTATATTATTAACCATGCTCTAACAAAAAATGTATAGGGAACTAGCCCTAGGTACCCTTCCTACGTTTACTCCCTTGAAAACTTAGTTGTCCCCCAAAACTAACCCCCACTAGTCCAAATTTAATCCAAGAGAGGTCACTCTCCATGCTTTCTCTCTCCTCCTTCCCGACCCCCCTCTTTCTCTTGATAACCTCTCCTCGCTGCTAAAGCTAACCGCCAGTAGCCACCCTACCTTCCGTCTGCCGCCCCATTTGTCGAAATGGACTCCACTACCCCTCCCCACCTCAGGTGACCCCCTACCGGGACGGAAACTTGCTGACATATGCTTAGTTTTTTAGGGGCATCTGCTTAGTTGCTCCGCCTTAGTTGCACAACAGGCAAAACAATTCCCCTCTATAAAGGACAAAGAAAAATTTACAAAAAGAAAAAAACAAGCCCAAAAAAAATATTTAGTGCAATCTAAGGACACACACACAACAAGGTTCGAACCCTCTACTTCGCGTATATCTCGTGTGTGACAAGAGACTGTTGCTACCCGACTCTGAAAAATGAGTGTCGTGAAAGAACGGGCCACAACAACAGATCTCGCCTTGCGGTTTGGTCTGCGTCGAATGGCACTTGCTTCGCCTTGTGGAATGCAACTATGAGGCTACGACGAATTTTTCTAGGAAACTATGACATATTAGTGGCTCAGTGGCCAGGAGCATGAATCATGATGCAAGTAGATTCGACACCTCTCGCATCAGACTTAGACTTAACTTATTCTCGGTCAACTAAGAATTAATTAAAAGAATAAAATAAACTGAAGATCCTTCTATGAAAAATAAAATATTTGATTTGTAAATCTGCTGCAATATGGGCTATTCTACCAAAGACAATCTGACAAAGCTTATGTAGATGGAAGGCAATCAAATGTGTATCATCTGCGCCTCAGATGTGATGGTTATGGCAGTTCACTATTTTAAAAATAGTATATGTAAATGAGACAATAAATATCCATATTTTATTACCAAAAAACAAAGAAACTGTTCTTCATTCCCAGTGCATGTGAATTGCCGACCAAAATTAGAACTAGCATCTTTTCAATGTTGGATCTCTTTATGTGGCAAGCAATAACAAGGAAATAATATTACCGCCAAAGAAAACTAGCATTCATTGGATAGATGCATGATGTGCTATATATAGCGCAAGGCTGGACTCAACCACATGAGCAGTATATATTCGTAGATCTACGTACCACACAATCAACATTCGAACATGATGTGCTGCAGATCCGGCAGCCAGATGAGAGGCAAGGCGGCCTTCATCTTATTCCTCGTGCTCCTTGTATGCCATGCGTTCTCTGCACACTGTAAGTTCATTCATACGCGAGTGATCCCTCGATCAAAGGATTATCCATCTCACATAGCATATGCGATGCTAATAAGCATCTTCTCCGATCCATTCCATCTTATGCAGGCAGCCGCCATCTAGATCTAGATGGTGCATACTACAATGTACTGCCCAAAGAGTGCAAACTGAGTATATGCCATGACGGCAAAGACGACAAATGCTTCTGCTGTTTGGCGACCCCTGACAGTCCGTGTTGGCTCGACGAGGACGAGTGCACGAAGGTCTGCTCGCAGGTGGAGTTGCCTCCACCCTCTGCCGACAAGTGGCAGCAATCATTAATTTCATGAGATGTTTAGAGAGTAGGCAATAAAGGATTGATCATGCTGTGTTTTGGTTTCGGTCAAATGGATGGAATGTTGTACTCCTATCTCCATCCACTGGATGGTGTAAGGAATTGAGTCAAGAAGCCAGCTTTTCCTTGATCGATACCGTGACCAAATCACAACTATTTGTTCGCCATATAAAGTATATGTTTTGTGCAAAACTAACGTTGAATAAGTTTTGCCGGAATACCCAACAGTGGTTTAATTCCTTGCCGTATTTGTCTTCCATCTGATGCACGGTGCAAGGGGTGAGATGGCCAATCAATCAAGCCACTTGCCAACTATACATGACTAGAAAAAGAACCAGTTAGTTGTAACCGGTATAAAATGAAGTTGACTTTTCTTGTGGTATTCAAGAGTTTAACTTTGATCAATTGCTCATGTGTTGGCACAGAAGAACAAGTAGATACTAAGTTTAGATTTGGTTCAAATTGTTAGTTGAGAGGCACGAAAGTGTTTGTCCCCCGTCTCTCCTTGGGGGAGTCATTGTGGTCGGACACGCTGACGTCCGTGCAGGCTATGTCATCTCCGACCCTTAGCTGTCGTCCATAGAACTGACATATGGGCCCCACATATTGACGGTCAATGTTAACGGTGATTAGTTTTTCAGTCCTGGCGTGTTGGCCCAGTCTATCATAGTCGGGTTTAATCTGGCAATTGTCAGACTTGGTATACTTTTTGCATAAAAAAACGTAGAGTGGTAGTTTTCAGAAAAAAATATATGAAGTGGTAATTTTTCGTCAGGGTCGGTCAAATTGTGGTAGTTTTCTGTTAAATACTCTGACTTCAATGGACCAATTACCGAAGATTTGAAAAGGCCATCAGAGACAAAGCAAATCCAAAAATCACACAGGGGTGGACGCAGCTTGGAAAGCAGCGGTAATGTTTTCAGTGTGGTACTTAAACTTTATATGGTTATATAATCTATAATGCCAGACGCCTAACCTGATGACGATCGCGCAAGGGAATTCGGGCTAGGGGAGAAGCTCTGTACACATCCAACATTCCAACGTTGACCTTTCCATCTGAACGTCGCTGGGAAGATAAGCCATGTTAGCGGCCGCGTAATGTTTTGCCTGAACGTTTATGTACTAGTGTCTAAGTTCTTGAACAGAGTGATGATGAGTTGGGGAAGCGCAGAAGGATGCGGAGCCATTTGAAATCCCCAGAGTTCACGATGAGAGCCACGATCCCGGTGTTGGCATCGGAGAAGGAGAAGCGTTGGTCATCCTCCATTGTGACGTCGTTGTAGCGCTCATAGTAGCCGTCGAATAGTTGAGCGAGGATAAGAGCCAGTAGGACGGACGGACGGGTCTTTGGTTGAAGAATACTAATACAATGTTTGGTTGAAAAATATTAATTTCAACTAAAACCACGACACTTATTATGGAACAGACGTATATATTCTCATTAAGAAAGATGGTTAGCAACTTAAAAAAAAAAGATGGTTAGCACATAATTACTATTCAACAACAGATCAAATTGAATGGAATTTTGTGAATTAACTAGGTAGGGTAACAGATCAAGCAAAGCTGCACCATCGCGTAGTTACTGATGAAGTGGTGAAATACGATCTGATTACAACTCAAATCGTCTATTATAAGGTGTCTTCATGACCCGAACCCTAACCCTTCCAAGTTATTTCTCTTGGCCCAAAATATGCAAGGGCAGGAGATGCCGCAATCGCCGCCGGCGGCCATCTCGGCCGTGCTCGATGATGATGATCTCCTGGGCGAGATCATCCTCCGCGTCACCTTCCCCACCAGCCTCGTTCGTGTTGCCCTCGTTTGCAAGCGCTGGCTCAGCCTCGCCTCCGCGCCCGCCTTCCTCCGCAGCTTCCGCAAGCTCCACCCGCCCAGCCTCCTCGGCGTCTACGTCTTCAGCATGTATAAGAATGGACCGCGGTTCGTGCCGATGCCTCAGCCCCCTGAGCTCCAGGCCGCCCTCCATAGCGGTAGCTTCAATTTAGACGCCTTGATTGGCCACGTCGAAGCGCCTCAATGCTGGAACGGCCTCCTCCTCCTCACCTCCCTCGACGAGCAGGGCACAAGAACGGTGCGCTGGCCCCTGTACCCTACGAGAAATACGACCATCCTCCCACCAGTCCCCACCTTCTTCGATCTCGATGACGGCTTCGTAGGCTACTGGGATCATGACATCTTCCCCAACGGTGGCGACAATGCCCTGTCTTTCTTCTGTTTGGCATTAGGTTGCAAGGAGCAACAGACAATTGTGCATCTGTATGTGTTACAAGACGATATCTGTGCCATCCACACTAAGGTAGTAATTGAAATCCCGAAGGTCGAATTGATAACCGCCAGTTTGATCTCTGACATGAAGATCTATAGTCTGGTCACTGTGGGCGAGACTGCTAAGTTATTCGTGCTAGATCTTGTTTCTTCATCTTTCTCACTAGTTAACCTACCTGAAGATGGTTGGACAGTGGGTCTGTCGCTCACGCATGGTACTGGGGTTCATCTGACCCATGTAAAGGACTGTCAGCTTCGCATCTGGCTTATCAGGATGGATAGCAACGGCGTCCACAGCTGGTTTCTTGTGGATACCATCTTTCTGCGTGAGATATGTGCTAATCATATGATACCAACTTGCATCTTCGAGGATATTGGTGATTCTGATCTTACAATACATGCAGTTTGGGACAATTCTGAGTTTGTTCTCATGGAGTTGGATGGTGTCCTCTACCTTTTGGATATTAAACGCAAGGCAGCAAGGGAGGTCTACAAGCTGACACCAACCGAAAAACACTTTCTCCGTGTCACTCCCGTTTTTATGGTCTGGCCTCCTAAGTTCCCTGAGATAAAGTTAGGATGAGATCCAGAATAATAACGTTGCAAGGTTTGCTTTTTGTTTATCTGTTTAGTACTGTGGTCTAGTTTCTAGTTAACTGAGCTGATATTTTATCTCGTTTATGATGTTCATCATCATGTGCATGCTTGTTTCGGATTGTACTCCCTCTGTAAACAAATATAAGAGTGTTTAGATCACTATTTTAGTGATCTAAACGCTCTTATATTTCTTTACGAAGGGAGTAAATTTTAGTTCAAATTGACCATGTTCATTCCAACTACATATTCGTGACTATGTATAATTCCAACTACTTATCTGTTTAGTACTGTCTCGTTGCTTTTTTTTTGCCGTGAACTAGATTTGATACTCGGTGAAGACTTTGCCGAGCGTCGGAAGAAAGGAACTCATTAAAAATCTGTTTGCCGGAAGGGTGTAAGCCAAGTGCGCTTTGCCAAATACATCACTTGGCAAAACCATTACCGAGTTTTTTGGGCATTTGCCGAGTGTTTTGAGCACTCGGCAAACAAGTGAATTCCAGTAGTGATTATAACTTGGATGTCATCACTGTTATAGAAGTATAAACATAGAGATAAGCAGAGATAGAGATAAACTTAGTTTAAACACATAATATCTTGTCTTGTACTCCAAGCCTCAACCCCTATATATACCGCATGCGAAGGTCAATTCAATACAACACAATATTCAACCATCCTATAATTTTCCACATGGTATTAGAGCGGTTAGTCTCACGATGCCGATCCTAGGTTTTCCCATTACTTCCGTAGCGCGACGCCTCCAGGGAGATTAATCTCTTCTCCTCGGGGACGCGGCACCCGGTCTCAGTCAAAGATCGGATCGGTTCTTTAGATTAGAATACTAGGTCAATTTTCGAAATTCTATTGGATTAAATTTTCTGTAGTGGCCACAAATGAATTCATAGATCTCCATGACCTTCTATCCGGTGGAAACCAGCACAGATTCAACCTTGACGGCGAGCGCTCCAAGTGACGCCGAGGCGGTCAGGAGGCGATAACAACCAGGCGAACCAGCCGACAGCGGCCAAGATCACGCCTGACCGGAGGGCAGACTCTCGCAAGCTGTTGATCTCTCGACCTCCAGGGGCGGCCTCACATGCACACGCGAATCAAGCAACAGGCGCTCCTGCGGCAATCTACTCCAACGCGGACTGGTGTAGGTAGCCCTGGGCGTTCTGTCTTTTCGGTTTGTTCGGTTCGGTCTTTTCGGTCTTCCAATAATTCGGTCTTTCATAATTGAAGACCGAAATAATTTTGGTTTTTTTGGTTTTTCGCTATTCGGTCTTCGGTCTTTACTATTCGGTCTTCCGTTCCGACCAAATACACCAAATTAATTTGCTACAACTCATATCCATGTTACTTCCAGTACCAATACATGTTTATATTTGAGAGCAGAAAGTACCAATACATGTTTATATGCAACATGAAGTAACCAAGTACAAGTACATGTTTACATTTGAGAGCAAGTAACAATATTCATAATAAGTGTCGTGGCTTTAGTTCAACGGAGAGAGTACTTTGAAGGCTCACTTGACAGTCCCAAATGTTGCCATTGCTACATGTGAACCGATACTAGATTTATTCTCTTTGGGCAATACTGTGGCCATGGCCAGAAAATGGTACACGAACCATCTGCCTTTCTTTATGAAAAATGCTATTTGGGAGAGATATTGCATGGGAGAAGAGAACACCTCTGTTTCTCCTACAAACCAGAGCAGCCACTTACCAAGTTCAGGTGCACACATAACAGGATCTCGAGACATCGGTAAGCCAGGTGAACATATGCAGCAAACATTGTTTTCCTTGTGTGCTAAGTTTATTTTTTTATTACAACATTGGCATGGGGTGCACTCTACCATACTGAAACGTTGGACCTGAATTTCATAAAATACACAACAACAACTTACAATGGAGCCTGAAGGCACTGCAAACCATGCCATTGTTGGTCTACTCTGAAGGAGTCTGAATTTGTCGAAAGTGGTTCAGATCACGCACAGCCTAGCGGAGGAGTCACTACTAACACGCTAGATTTGCTAGGCTATAGCAGCCTGTGGTTTCGTACTTAATGTTGCCACACTCCGGCTGGCTTGCTCATGCCACACGACTGACAGCACGGGTATGAAGTTGTTGTCCAGCCAGCCCAGGGAAGCCTTCACTAGTAGAAAAAGGGCCTTTAGTCCCGGTTTTTTGAACCGAGACTAAAGGGTCGTTACTAATGCCTCACCCTTTAGTCTCGGTTCAAACCAGAACCGGGACTAAAGGCCCTCCACGTGGCCGCTGTCTGGAGGCCCACCTTTAGTCCCGGTTGGTGTCGGTTGGTAACACCAACCGGTACTAAAGGAAATTTTTTAAAATTTTTTTTTGAAATTTTTTTTGAATTTTTTTATTTTCAAATTTTAACCTCTAATATCTAATCACCACCCCCTCATCACTACTCAATTTATCCTCTAATCACCCCTCATCATTCGAAATCATCTAACTTCCCGACCGGTCACCCATCCCTCTCACTACTCTAGCCCGAGCACGCTTAACTTTCGGGTTCTATTCTCCTTCGCTTCCGAGTCTGCATTTGTCGTTTTCCTAACAATATTAAGATGTCAATCCTATTAACCCTCACAAATTTTGCTTGAGCATGAAGTGACACATTTCACTGTTTGAGTTTGAAACTATTGTTTTAAAAAATAATTATTATTTACTAACACTAATATTTCTTGAATAATTAGTTTGACCATTGTTTGACCACAGTTTGACCAGATTTGACCAAAATTCAAAATAACTAAAATAATTATTTAGTAACACTAATATTGTAGAATAATTAGTTTGACCATTGTTTGACCACAGTTTGACCATAGTTTGAAATTTTTTGCCTCTCCAGATCTTAAAAGCCCCGTAACTTTTTTTCTGTTAGGTTTTTGAGGATTTTGAAAATGTTTAACGGGGTTCCCTTGGTTAAATTTGGATGTAACTTTTCGAGTAGATGATTTTTCATATAAAAAACTTTTTCATCCGAGTTCGTATGCAAAAGTTACGCCCATTTTTACAAATTCTCGAGAGATTTTGCAAAAAAGTCGAAAATTCATGTTTGTAAATTTTCCCAACAACTAGACCACATATCACATGGGAAACTTATTTTATTTTATTTTTTTGACATTTCCATCATTTTCTTTTATTTTTTTTAAAACTGAAAAGGCGATGGGGGGGGGGGGGTAGAGTTTGAAAATGGGACCTTTAGTACCGGTTCGTGGCACGAACCGGGACTAAAGGTCTCAACCCCATTAGTCCCGGTTCGTGCCTCAAACCGGGACTAAAGGTCTAATCTTTAGTCCCAGTTTGAGGCACGAACCGGGACTAAAGGTCATCGCACCCTTTAGTCCCGGTTTGTAACACGAACCGGGACTAAAGGGCCCAGATGAACCGGGACTAATGGGCCCAGGTGAACCGGGACTAATGCCTTAGCCGCACGAACCGGGATAAATGCTCACATTAGTCCCGGTTCTAGACTGAGCCGGGACTAATGCTCAATCCGGCCTGGACCATTGCCCCTTTTCTACTAATGCTTTTTTAAAGAGGGCCCAAGGAAGCCTGAAGTAGTCAGACATAGTGGGCAAAACAGATTCAGAAATTCATGTATCTCTGAATTTTTCATCTTCCAAGGCATTGACATGGCATCCTATCACGCCTTCCCTCCGGAGGAGAATATGGGTAGCGAGGCACCACCGGTGCGCAGGGGTGAGGATGACGACCAGGGCCCATAGGCAATGAGTGACGACTAGTCAGCGGTCGATTAGGTGTGCGTGTGACATGTGGGGCCTAGGTTGCCTGGGTATATGTGGGCGCTTGGCCTGAGATCACGTCAGCTATTGAAATCAAATATTTCAAACTCTCTCATTTCTCCCCTATTCTCCAAGTTCTCACCTACCGTCTCCTACCTCCGATCTCAACCCGTCTCCTTTGATCTCCCTACTTTGGTTCCTATCCGCGATGGTCGTTACAACTTGCTATCAGAGACTGGTTGCGGTCCACCATTGCGCCACAATCCTTCGATATGGTCGTAACATCCACCGCGAAAGGTGTTGGGTTGCTCCGGCGATTCGACCCAAAAATCCTAAGCGGGGTAGATTTGGGGCGGCAGCGATGACGCCGTCTTCCACTCCACCTGCGCGGACCTAGTTCGTGCTCCAGGCTATGGAGGGGGTATAGGAAACGTTGGAGGAATTGCTGGAAAAATTCTCGTCTCTGTTGATTGAGGTTCGGCAGTTGGGCACACTGGTGGCCGATTTCAGTGACGGATTGGATGTGGTCAAGTGCACGCTGGTCATGGAGGCGGCGGCGGCGCGGGTGCTTGCTTTTTCCTCGACTGTGTCCACCACTGCAGTGTTGGTGGTCAACAGGGACCACCTCTTCTCCACCTACCACCCCGACCACCGCCCCCTTAAGCTCACCACGTGGAGCACCAAAGTCGCCAGGCCTCACCACCACGGTCACCCCACGACAACTACTGCCAGAAGCCATCGAAAGATGATTTTCCTCGCTGCGGCGGCGAGACGGCACCTCTGGTTCGGTCTCTGCCACATACTTCGAGCTCTATCAGACGCCGCCAGAGCAATGGGTCACCATGACAATGCTGTAAATGGAGGGCTACACAAAGCTCTGGTGCTAGGCATTCCAGAGAGTGCATGGGCTGGGTAACTACCTTGCGTTCACGTAAGTAGTGGAGGCGGAGTTTGGGCAGGATGAGTTTGGTGGTCTGCTGCACTGTCTGCATCATCTCAAGCAAACTTCAACGGTCGCGGAGTACCATCTCTCATTTGAGGCGATCATCTATCATCTGGTTGCGTTGGATCCGTCCCTCGATAAAAATTCTTTGTCTCCCAATTCATCATCGCTCTCCGCGATGAGGTACGCATGGCGCGTGCGTTAGCACCCGCCCACGAGCGTCTCCAGAGTAACGACTCTTGCTCTGATTCAGGAGGAATAATCCGAGCATAGCATGCCACCGGAAATTCCTAATCCTCGTCATACGATGGAAAAAATCCGTGCTTACACTAACCTGATATTGCAGCACCTTTTCAATCATGTACCTGTGATCAGGCGTGAGTCTTCCTCATCCAACACTATGTGGACTCCACCGCCGCCAGGTGTGATTGTCATCAATTCAGACGCTGCAATTTTTCCAGAGATGAATATGTCAGGGGCTGGTGTGGTGGCCCTGAACCATAAAGGAGCATGTATGGTAGCATGTACTGAACCTATCCATGGGGCATTGGAGCCTGAACTTGCGGAGGCTCTGGCTTTACGAAGAGCTGTGTATCTGGCCCGAGAACAACAATTCTCCAAAGAGATATTTGCCTCAGATTGCCCGTCGCTGGTTACTAGGATTAATTCAAGTATCTCTGACCATTCTTCAATTGGTACTGTGGTCAATGATATAACTTTTGCTTCAAGGAGCTTTGTGTCTGTGGTGTTCAAGCATGTTCGTCGGCAAGTGAATATGGCTGCTCATTTGTTAGCTAAATTTTGTAAAAATTTGTCAATTGTTGTTTTCCATTCTAGTCCGAAGTGTATCCGGGAGACCCTTTGTAACTTTGTCTAAGTGTTTAATAAAACTGACGTTCTATCAAAGAAAAAAAGAAGAAAAAAGCATGCCACGGGCTCGCCCACCAGTGTACGTGTGGCCTATCTCTTGCCCTCAGTTAGGCTGGTCACAATGGGGAGGAACTTAGAAGTAACATCACACACTTCAATGCAACTTTACTTATGTGGCACATATTTAATGAAGAGAGATGTGCTTGTGGTAACTAGCTAAGTTACCGGAACATCACACACTCCAAGAAGCAATGAGTCTATAACCTAATAAATACATGGTTGCATGACACTACATAGATGTTCCTACCCACTGTGGACTACCCACTGTGGAGATAGTAACATAGTCTAGGAAAACGTGAAGTTCCTAGCTTATGTTCTTGCCCATTATGACCAGCCTTATTTCGGTCTTTGTTCTTTTTTTTGGGAAGGACCCACAGGTGCTACGCCTTTTCATTTAAGTAGGGGAAAACACAATATACAGAGAAACTAATTAAGCAGGGAAATAAAGAAAAGAAAAGGGTCCAGGAGTGCCACCAGCAGCCCGGCTGTACAACATCTAATGTTTTGGGTGCGACCAGATTTTGTGTTAAGCCATAAAACCCTCTAACCTTTTCTTTGAGGAAAAAAAAAACCTCTCCTTGTCTTTCTTGGCCCGAATCCATAATTTTGTTGGGGGATCCATCACATGGAAGGACATGGGGCGCCGCAACCAGCGCCGCCGGCAGCCGCGGCCATCTCGGCCGTGCTCGAAGACGAGAATCTCCTCGGCGAGATCCTCCTCCGCGTGGGATTTCCCACCAGTCTCGTCCGCGCGGCTCTAGTTTGCAAGCGCCGGCTCCGCCTCTCCTCCAACCCCGTCTTCCTCCGCCGCTTCCGCGACCTCCACCCACCGAGCCTCCTTGGCTTCTACGTCGAAACTGGAGGCACCAAGCCCCGATTCGTGCCGATGCCTCAGCCCCCTGAGCTCGCTGCCGTCGTCCGCCGCGCTAACATCGATTTGGGCACTTTGGGCAGAGACAACTTCTGCCTCAGCGTGGATTGCCGGAACGGTCTCCTCCTCCTCACCTCCTACCTGCACCAGGGCCCTCCAATAAGAACAGTCCGCTACCCGTTGTACCCTGGGAGACACACGACCATCCTCCCGCCAGTGCCGGAAACCAGCATCCATGACGACCGCTTCACATACTACGACAGAGAGGTCATCCTCAAAGGCGGCGACGATGGCCTGTCGTTCTTGTATCTGGCACTGGGCGTGGAAGGGCAGCAGACAATTGTGGATGTATATGTCTTACAAGATGATATCTGGGCCATCTACTCTTCGGTTGCAACTGAGTTCACCCGTATTTCGCTACGACTTGATCATCTTGCTAGTTTGATTGGTGACGGCAAGGTCTATACCATGGCCTATGTGAGCAACATTTCTAACTTGATCGTGCTCGATCTTGTGTCCGCCTCTCTGTCCTTAGTTAACCTCCCAGAAGAGGTGTTACCGTGGCGTGGCAAGCTGTCGCTTGCAGATGATCATTCTGGGGTTCATCTCATCAGTCTGAACGACCTTCAAATACGCATCTGGCTCCACAGGGTGGATAGCAATAATGGCCTTGCCAACAGCTGGTTCCTTGTGAATACCATTTGTCTACGTGAGATATGTGCTAATCATATGATACCGAGTCATGGCTTCGAGGATGCGGATGTACATGCACCTGGGTTCAATTCTGACTTTGTTTTCATTGAGGCGAACAATGCCCTCTACCTTTTTTATATTAATCGCAAGGTGTTAAAGAAGGTTTACGACGTGACAAAAGAGGATGATTATGTGTTTAGTGTCAGCCCCTTTATGATGGTTTGGCCTCCAAAATTCCCTCTGATGAAGGAAGGACGTGATCTGAAAGAATAACACCATGAGGTTTGCCTCTTTTTAATCTGCCTATATAAATGTGGTGTGGTTACAATTAATATGCACGATGCTACTATATACTTATATCTGTTTGACGATTAAAAATGTTTGGGTAACGGGCATCCTCAGTTCCCAGCAATGAAGGAGGAATGCAAGATTTACCTCTTGCTGATTTGTTTAGTACTGTGGTCTAGCTTCCAATGTGCGTCATGCTAATATTTTATCAGGTCTAGGATGTTTACTCTGTGCGTACACTTATTTTTTTATAGCAATTTTTATTCAGGTCGGCTCAGGCGCGAGGATAATTCATTAGTGGTGTATATATAATGCACACGCTGCTTTCTACATGGTTTTCTATGCTAATTGTGTTAGCAACGTTCAACTTAGATATCAGGACATTTAGTATCCATTCCATATTAGACATGCTACTATGTAACTAGAGTTTTAGATACTTGATTCTTCATAGTCAGTCTGTCTTGAGTTTTAGGGATGCTTAAAGTATTGTTATGTATGTCAGGACTCAGGATACATAACAATTCAGTAGTATAGAAGGCTGGACATACATGTTTTCAGCAGTTCATACCACATCTTAATTTGTGGTCTAGTTACAATTGACTATTATAGAAGGGAAGACATAAATGTGGTCTAGCTACAATTGATGTACATGATGCTACTATATATATATACTTATATCTGTTTGACGATTAAAAATGTGATTGAATAACTGGCATCCTCAGTTCCCAGCAATGAAGGAGGAATGCAAGGTTTACCTCTTCCTGATTTGTTTAGTACTGTGGTCTAGTTTCCAATGTGTGGTATGCTAATATTTATCGGGTCTACGATGTTTACCATATGTGCGTACACTTATTTTTTGATTGCAATTCTTTGTTCAGGTCTGCGCACGAGGATAATTCATTAGTGGTGTATATAATGCACACACTGCTTTCTACATGGTGTTTTATGATAATTGTGGTAGCAACATTAAACCTAGATATTAGGACAATTAGTTTCTGTTCTATATTAAACATGCTACTACGTAACTAGTCCTTTATTAGGTACTTCATTCTTCATTGTTAATCGGTTTTGTGTTTCAGGGATGCTTGATGTATTGTTATGTATGTCAGGCTACAGTACGATGCGCACCATCGTCTTTGATTGCACACCAGTGCACCTGTATAGTACATGATAATTAGGTACTTCATTCTTCATCGTCTTTAATCTTGCATGTATGTACTGATTTCTGCAATATTTGGATGTACCCATGCTCCCAGGCTCTAGTGTGCTGGCCTAGAATCTCGATTCAGTAGTTCATATGATTAATTTGATTGTTTGAGTTGTGATGAACTGTTGTGTTTGCGTTTGTGCAATCTTGGAGCTATCCTCGAGTTTGAGGATAAATTGTTTAGGCTTGATGATGAATTCCCCTCTGGTATCTGTCGAAATGTGGCTAGGTTTAAGGACGATCTACATAATAAGCTACGCATGGTCTACTTTTGTGTCTGGGTATCTGGACGACGTATAGTAAGTTGTTCGTGCTTTGAAGGCTCAATTAACAATTCCAAATGCTGCGCATTGCTAAATGTGAGCCAACACTCTGTTTATTCTCTTTGGGTAAAGGACAATAGAGCGGCCACGGCCAGAGAAACGGTACACATACCATCTGCCTTTCTTTATGAACAATGCTACTCGGTACAGATACTGAATGGGACAAGAGAACACCTATGTTTCTCCTAAAAACCAGAGGAGTCACTTACCAAGTTCAGGTTCACACTTAACAGGAGCTCAAGACATAGTTAAGCTGTGAGGTGAACATATACACGAAACATTGTCATCCATATGTGATAATTTTTTTATTGCAACATTAGTACCGGGCGCATTCTACCATACTGAACCGTCGGACCTGTAATGAAAGGACTAGTGAAAGGACTTAAGCGCGAAGCCATCGCAATGGTGATTAGCTTGTTGGGGTTGAGCGGGACGAGAGACACGGGTTTACCCAGGTTCGGCCCCTCACGGTGGAGGTAAAAGCCCACTTCTGCTCTTGTTGCTATTGCTTGAGTATCGATTACAAGGGAGCGTATTCGCTTGACCTAGCTATTGATTGATTGTAACCTGTCTATTCTATGCCCGGGGCTCGCCTTTATATATAGGCCGAGGCCACCGGCTTACAAGAGTCCAGGTCGGGTTATAACCCGTGACCGAGTCATATTCTAAATCGCCCATCCTTGTATGACAAGTCGCCATTTGGCGGCTTACACCTCTGGGCCACCTTCTGGATCCAGGCCCTAAGCCCATCCATCTTGTGAGTCGCCCCTTCAGCCTTGTACCTTGATCTCTGGCCTGTCTGAGGCCCATCGTCTAGAATTGCCAGCAGCCTAACCCGGCCTTGCCAGGGTGGGTTACATCATGGGGTTATATTCCCAACATTAAACCCCGGATTGATTTGGACTGGTTCGTGTCAATCTTCAATCCCTCCGTCTCGCGAATCTTCTATTTATTCTTTCTAATCTCAGTCTTGAATATCTTCATAACCCACCATGAAAAAAGATGACATCACCTCCGTGATTTTGGGAAAACCTTCATGACGTCAATAACGAATCTTTGTATAAATCTATCATTCCGGAAATTGAGGCGCCCCCTTGTTGTAAAATCTATTGTGCCTCCTCGATCCTCGCACTGGCCATTTACCGTTCCCCCCATTTCCTTATAAATAGACACACGGGCCCCTCCTTTTACCTTTTACCTTGTCTTCTCTGCTTCTTCTTCCTCGCGAGTCCCTTCGCTACCGGTGCTCCGCTGCGCCCGTCGAGCCGCGCCAACTTCCGTCACTCGAGGTAGTAACACCACCCCATAGTTGTCGGGACTCAGCGGAGCACCTCCGCCTTCCTTTATCACCATAAGGTACCACTTCCCTTCTTTCTCAGATCTACATTAGTTGACCTGAGTTCCTGGAGTTTGTCGGTGTTCATCCCTTTCTTTATCCATCATATCTTTGAATAGATCTTGTTTTTTATCCGAAATATTATAGAAGCATTGCGGTAGCAGTTTTGACACTATCTTATACCTTAGGCAACTTGTATTCGCACTAGAATCAATGGATAGCCGGCTAGCTCTTCCGTTACTACCCTTTTAGGCTTAGCAATTACTTTACTTTTCTAAACTACTTGTAGATTCACGTTCACGCATATCGATGAGAAAATAAGATCCGTTGTTGAGGTTTTTGCTAACCACAAAGGGCCCCTCCTAAGGGGGTGATAGCTTATGCATGCCTGTCTGATCTTGAATCAAACGGAGCACTAAGTCGCCCCTGGAACGTCCGACTTCGGACCCTGCGACTGTGATAGCGGCGCAGGTCTTGTTGGTAAATCGCCGAGCGAGCTGCTGCGAGGTCACGTTCTTCATCCAAGGCATCAAGAGCGTTTTGACGTGCCGTCTCATTCTGTCTGTTTCAACGTAAGCCGCCACCCTGGGCGAGACATGACGAATATCACTTGGGAGAACTGCCTCTGCACCATAAACCATGAAGAAGGGCGTATATCCTCTCGATCTGTTAGGGGTGGTCTTGATACTCCAGGGAACTAAAGGAACCTCCTCAACCCACTAACCTGGCGTTCGTTCCAAAGGAACCATAAGCCGGGGCTTGATCCCTCGTAATATCTCCTGGTTAGCACGTTCTGCATGACCACTAGACTGAGGATGAGTGACCGAAGATACATCAAGTCGGATGTGCTCCCTTTGACAGAACTCCTTCATAGCACCCTTAGACAAATTTGTGCCATTATTAGCGATGATACAATGGGGATAACCAACCGGAAGATTGGTTTATTAACAAAGTGAACTGCAATCGCTGCTTCACAGTTGCTAACTGGCTCTGCCCCAATCCACTTGGTAAACTTGTCAACTGCCACCAAAAGGTGGGTCTTCTTGTCTTTGACCTCTTGAACGGCCCAACCATATCAAGCCCCCAGACCGCAAACGACCAAGTGATTGGTATCATCTGCAACTCCTGAGCTGACACATAAGCTTGTCTTGTAAATTTCTGACATCCATCGCACTTGCTGACACTGTCTTCTGCATCAGCATGAGTCTTCAGCCAGAAAAACCCATGACGAAAAGCTTTAGCCACCAAAGATCGTGACCCGGCATGATGACCACAATCGCCTGCAAGAATCTCATGTAGAATCTCATGTCCATCTTGAGGAGAAACACAACGTTGGAACACACAGTCACACTACATCTGTGTAACTCGCCATTAACAATGGTCATGCACTTGGATCGCCTTGCTTTCTGTCATGCCATATTTTCTTTGTCTGGTAACTCGCCTCGGGTCAAATAAGCCATGTAAGGCATCGTCCAGTCAGGAATAGCCCGTAGAGCTGCCACCAACTGTCCCTCCGGGTCAGAATAGCAAGATCTTCCTCTGAAGGCAATTTGTCAGAAGGATTATGCAACACATCAAGGAACACATTGGGGGGACCGAGTTACGCTGTGATCCAAGCCGAGATAGTGCATCAGCCGCCTTGTTCTTACGCCGGTCTATGTGATCCACTTGGTACCCCTTAAAGTGACCAACAATGTTGTCAATTGCCTGACGATAAGCTGCCATAAGCAGGTCTTTAGAATCCCACGTTCTTGAGACCCGCTGAGCCACGAAGTCTGAGTCACCCAAACATCTAAACCGGCTCAGGTTCATCTCCTTAGCCATTCGGAGTCCATTGAGAAAAGCCTCATACTCAGCTACATTGTTAGTACAAGGGAACATGAGCCTTAAGACATAACAAAATTGGTCACCTCGTGGAGATTCCGAGATGACTCAACCCCCGAGCCTTCCAACTTTTTGGACCCATCAAACTGTATAGTCCAATATGTATTGTCAGGCTTCTCCTTAGGGTTCTGCAGCTCCTTCCAATCATTTATGAAATCCACCAAAGCTTGAGACTTGATGGCTGTTTTAGGCACATACTTCAGATGATGAGGTCCAAGCTCAATTGCCCACTTAGCAAACTGGCCAATAGCCTCTCTGTTCTGAATATGTCGCCAAGTGGAGCAGAACTGACCACTGTGATCGGATGTCCTAGGAAATAATGCTTAAGTTTATGTTTGGCCATGAACACCCAAACACCACCTTCTCCCAATGCAGGTATCATTGCATGGACTCAGTAAGGACTTCATTGACATAGTAAACCAGCCGCTGAACCGGATACTCTTTACCCCCTCCTTGCGCTCCACGACAACTACAACACCGACCGCCTTATTATTAGCCGCCACGTACAGGAGCAAAGGCTCTTTATCTATGGGAGCAACCAAGATGGGCGGCTCAGCCAACTA
This sequence comes from Aegilops umbellulata, assembly GCA_032464435.1. Classification (NCBI taxonomy): domain Eukaryota; kingdom Viridiplantae; phylum Streptophyta; class Magnoliopsida; order Poales; family Poaceae; genus Aegilops; species Aegilops umbellulata. Next base: position 418,036,972 of record CP136059.1, read on the forward strand.
CTTTTTGAGTGCCTCGAACACCTCATTAGTGCATCACTCCATACAAAATGATCAGACTTCTTCATCATCTGGTACAAAGGAATTGCCTTCTCTTCAAGGAGGCTTATGAACCGTCTTAGGGCTGCGATACGACCCGCCAGGCATTGAACATCATTAATACACGCCGACTTAGAAAGAGAGGTTATTGCCTTAATCTTCTCTGGGTTAGCCTCAATGCACGTCTCTGAGACTAAGTAACCTAGCAATTTTCCAGCTGGCACACCAAAAACACACTTAGCCGGGCTAAGCATCATCTTGTACACCCTGAGATTGTCAAATGTCTCCTTGAGGTCATCAAGCAAAGTTTCATTATTTTTGGACGTAACCATCATGTCATGCACATAAGCATGAACGTTCTGGACAATCTGGTTTTGAAAACAATTCTGGACACATCGTTGATAAGTCGCCTAGGCACTCTTGAACCCAAAGGACATAGACACATAAGAGAAAGCTCCAAAAGGGGTGATGAAAGTTGTCTTTTCCTGATCTTCCACTGCCATCTTGATCTGATGATAACCATAATATGCATCCAGGAAACACAAACTTTCACAACCCACCATAGCATCAATGATCTGGTCAATAAGAGGGAGAGAAAAATTATCAAATGGACACGCCTTGTTAAGATCCATGTAATCAACACACATGCGCCATGTGTCGTTCTTTTTAAGCACTAGCACAGGGTTAGCCAACCACTGAGGGTGGAACACCTCAATTATGAAGCCGGCAGCTAGCAGCCAGGCCACTTATTCCCCAATAGCTTTACGCCTCTCTTCATTAAAACAATGAAGGAACTGGCGAACAGGTTTCATCTTAGGATCAATATTAAGTTGGTGCTCAGCGACTCTCTCGGTACACCTGGCATGTCAGAAGGTTTCCATGCGAAGGATGTCCTGATTCTCATGGATGAATTTTATGAATACGCTTTCCTATTGAGGATCCAGCCCTGTCCCAATGGTGAACTGTTGAGGAGAATCACCAGGGAAAAAATAAATTTTCTGTGTGTCTTTGGCTGACTTAAACTAAAATGACAAGTTTGTCTCTGTGGTGGGCTTCTTTAGATGGGTCATATCGGTCGTGTGAGCTTATCCTTATAATACTCGAGCTCCTCCGTGGCACAAGCCGACTCTACATAAGCCGCATCTCCTTCCTCGCACTCCAAGGCGAGTTTGCGGTTTCCATGAACGGTGATTGTCCCCGCACGTCCTGGGATCATGAACTGCAGATTGACATAACAAGCACGAGCCATGAACTTAGCATAAGCCGACCGTCCAAATAGGGCATGATATGGGCTCTTGATCTTGACCACCTCAAACCACAGTGTCTCTGCTCTATAGTTGTTCCCGTCACCAAAAGCCACTTCCAGTGATATTTTCCTAACAAGGTAAGCTGACTTGCTAGGAACCACTCCGTGAAAAACTATGGACGACGGCTTGAGGTCCTTGTCATTCAAACTCATCCGACGAAAAGTATCATAATACAATATATTGATGCTACTTCCACCATCCATACACTACTAGGGAAAACCTTATACATAGAATCTTAATAGTAGCGCTGGATAAAAAGAAGCGCTACTGCTAGTTAGTAGTAGCACGTTGTAGTAAAAGGCGCTTCTGCTATTCTGTTAGCAGTAGCGCATTTTAGCAAAATGTGCTACTGGTATGTTTGAACTGTGCGCACATTGCTAGCCGACGCTACTGCTATGCTCCGTAGTAGTAGCGCTTTTCTCTAGCCCGCGTTGCTACTAACCCTACCTTATCGTCCCCCACGCGGCCGACCCTCTCACTCGTCAGTTGCATCAGCAGCAGGCCTGGCACCTAGCGGTGCTTCCAGGACGTAATTCTTCTGTGCAGCAATGAGGATAACCCTCAAGTTATGGACCCAGTCCGTGTAATTGCTACCATCATCTTTCAACTTTGCTTTCTCAAGGAACGCATTAAAATTCAACGGAACAACAGCACGGGCCATCTATCTACAATCAAACATAAACAAGCAAGATACTATCAGGTACTAAGTTCATGATAAATTTAAGTTCAATTAATCATATTACTTAAGAACTCCCACTTAGAAAGACATCCCTCTAATCTTCTAAGTGATCACGTGATCCAAATCAACTAAACCATAACCGATCATCACGTGAAATGGAGTAGTTTTCAATGGTGAACATCACTATGTTGATCATATCTACTATATGATTCATGCTCGACCTTTCGGCCTCAGTGTTCCGAGGCCATATCTGCATATGCTAGGCTCGTCAAGTTTAACCTGAGTATTCTGCGTGTGCAAAACTGGCTTGCACCCGTTGTAGATGGATGTAGAGCTTATCACACCCGATCATCATGTGGTGTCTGGGCACGACGAACTTTGGCAACGGTGCATACTCAGGGAGACCACTTTTATCTTGAAATTTAGTGAGAGATCATCTTATAATGCTACCGTCAATCAAAGCAAGATAAGATGCATAAAAGATAAATATCACATGCAATCAATATAAGTGATATGATATGGCCATCATCATCTTGTGCTTGTGATCTCCATCTCCGAAGCATCGTCATGATCACCATCATCACCGGCGCGACACCTTGATCTCCATCGTAGCATCGTTGTCGTCTCGCCAATCTTATGCTTCTATGACTATCGCTACCGCTTAGTGATAAAGTAAAGCATTACAGGGCGATTGCATTGCATACAATAAAGCGACAACCATATGGCTCCTGCCAGTTGCCGATAACTCGGTTACAAAACATGATCATCTCATACAATAAAATTTAGCATCATGTCTTGACCATATCACATCACAACATGCCCTACAAAAACAAGTTAGACGTCCTCTACTTTGTTTGTTGCAAGTTTTACGTGGCTGCTACGGGCTTAAGCAAGAACCAATCTTACCTACGCATCAAAAATCACAACGATAGTTTGTCAAGTTGGTGTTGTTTTAACCTTCGTAAGGACCGGGCATAGCCACACTCGGTTCAACTAAAGTTGGAGAAACTGACACCCGCCAGCCACCTGTGTGCAAAGCACGTCGGTAGAACTAGTCTCGCGTAAGCGTACGCGTAATGTCGGTCCAGGCCGCTTCATCCAACAATACCGCTGAACCAAAGTATGACATGCTGGTAAGAAGTATGACTTATATCGCCCACAACTCACTTGTGTTCTACTCGTGCATATAACATCAACACATAAAACATAGGCTCGGATGCCACTGTTGGGGAACGTAGTAATTTCAAAAAGTTTCGTACGCACACGCAAGATCATGGTGATGCATAGCAACGAGAGGGGAGAGTGTTGTCCACGTACCCTCGTAGACCGAAAGCGGAAGTGTTATGACAACGCGGTTGATGTAGTCGTACGTCTTCATGGCCCGACCGATCAAGCACCGAAACTACGGCACCTCCGAGTTCTAGCACACGTTCAGCTCGATTACGATCTCCGGACTCCGATCCACCAAAGTGTTGGGGAAGAGTTCCGTCAGCACGACGGCGTGGTGACGATCTTGATGTTCTACCTTCGCAGGGCTTCGCCTAAGCACCGCTACAATATTATCGAGGATTATGGTGGAGGGGGGCACCGCACACGGCTAAGAGAAAGATCACGAAGATCAACTTGTGTGTCTAGAGGTGCCCCCCTGCCCCCCTGCCCCCGTATATAAAGGAGCAAGGGGGGAGGCCGGCCGGCCCTTGGGGCGCGCCAAGGAGGGGGGAGTCCTCCTCCTAGTAGGAGTAGGACTCCCCTTTCCCAGTCCAACTAGGAAGAGAGAAGGGGGGAGGAAAGAGAGGGAGAGGGAGAGGGAAAGAGGGGCCGCGCCCTCCTCCCCTAGTCCAATTCGGACTCCTCATGGGAGGGGGCGCGCCACCTCCTGGGCTGCTGCCCTCTCTCTCCCCTCAGGCCCACTAAGGCCCAATACTTGCCCGGGGGAGGTTCCGGTAACCCTTCCGGCACTCTGGTTTTCTCCGAAATCACCCGAAACACTTCCTGTGTCCGAATATAGCCGTCCAATATATCGATCTTTATGTGTCGACTATTCCGAGACTCCTCGTCATGTCCGTGATCACATCCGGGACTCCGAACAACCTTCGGTACATCAAAATATATAAACTCATAATGAAACTGTCATCGTAACGTTAGGCGTGCGGACCCTACGGGTTCGAGAACAATGTAGACATGACCGAGACACGTCTCTGGTCAATAACCAATAGCGGAACCTGGATGCTCATATTGGCTCCTACATATTCTACGAAGATCTTTATCGGTCAGACCGCATAACAACATACGCTGTTCCCTTTGTCATCGGTATGTTACTTGCCCGAGATTCGACCGTCGGTATCGCAATACCTAGTTCAATCTCGTTACCGGCAAGTCTCTTTACTCGTTCCGTAATACATCATCTCGCAACTAACTCATTAGTTGCATTGCTTGCAAGGCTTAAGTGATGTGCATTACCTAGAGGGCCCAGAGATACCTCTCCGACAATCGAAGTGACAAATCATAATCTCGAAATACGCCAACCCAACATGTACCTTTGGAGACACCTGTAGAGCACCTTTATAATCACCCAGTTACGTTGTGACGTTTGGTAGCACACAAAGTGTTCCTCCGACAAATGGGAGTTGTATAATCTCATAGTCATAGGAACATGTATAAGTCGTGAAGAAAGCTAATGTAATGGGTCATGTCAATCACATCATTCTCCTAATGATGTGATCCCGTTAATCAAATGACAACACATGTCTATGGTTAGGAAACATAACCATCTTTGATCAACGAGCTAGTCAAGTAGAGGCATACTAGTGACGTTTAGTTTGTCTATGTATTCACACAAGTATTATGTTTCTGGTTAATACAATTCTAGCATGAATAATAAACATTTATCATGATATAAGGAAATAAATAATAACTTTATTATTACCTCTAGGTCATATTTCCTTCAATGTCATCCACTCATTGGACAGAAGGCGCCTATGGTACGTCGACACGTGGCACGGCCCAACAATTTTAAATGGGCCGGCCCAACTAAAGGCCCACAAGATTTTGCGGACCATAATGGGTCGGCCTAGCTAAAGGCCCACGAAATTTTGTGGACCATAATGGGCCGGCCCAGGTATAGGCCCACAAGATTCTTGTGGATCATAATGGGCCGGTCCAACTAAAGGCCCATGAGATTTCGCCGACATTAATGGGCCGGCCCAACTGTAGGCTCACAAGATTTTGAGGACCCTAGTAGGCCGGCCCATTAACTGGCTGCCATGTTTTGGGCCAAATGCCGGCCCATATTTGATCCGGTCCATTAATGGCCTGCCACGCTCCGGGCCTAATAGTGGCCCATATGAGATCCAGCCCGTTAAATGCCTACCACGTTCTGGGCCAAATTACGGCCCAGATCAGGTCCGCCCCTTTAAGAGGTTTTGGGCTCAATTATGGCCCATATCAGATTCGGCCCGTCAACTGGACACTATGCTTTTGGGCCCACTTGCTAAAGGCCCACTTAGTAATTCGGCCTGATATTATTTTTGGCCTGTTAAGGGCCCGTTTAACATTTAGACCCTATATTAATTTCAGCCTGTTAAAAGCCCGTCATATAGTTGGGCCTAACTACGGCCCGGTTTGCATCCGACCTGCTCGCAGCCGATATCTGATTGGGTCAAACAAGGACCGAGACAATTTTTTGGCATGTTAAATGCCCGTGATTTGATTCGCACAATCATGGGCCGGGGTTCATTTCGGGCTGCTGCTGGCCCGTGAGCTGTTCGGCACGTTTCAGGCCCAACCTACATCGTGATTGCATGACAGCCCGATTATGTACCATAATTTTAGGGTTTGGCCGGTTTACTGCGAAGACAGGATATATATACAGTAAAATAACTGCAGCATCGTGAATAAGAAAAAACCTAGACTATACAATAAAGAAATTACGGCATATTACATCCACTGAGCATCCAAGTTCGCCACTATGATAATAAAGCACAAGCAGACAGCAGTTTACATACACTGGGCATCAAAGATCGCCACCAGTGCAAATAAACACGCCTACAAAATAATATACAAAACCGACAACACTTCAATAGAGTTCAAGAAAGGTTAGCCCTGCTGGGGAGCTGCAGCGCAAGCAGCTGAGCAAGATGATGAGACTGCGCTTGTTCAACACTTATATCTTCCTCACTCTGAAAGATAAACAAGCAGATAGATGACAGGTTTTGCACATAACAATTCATCACATTTCTTACTGACGAATAAAGTGACACAGTTTAAATTTGCATTAACACAATATGGTATTGTTCAGTTCAAGACATGGCAAGAAATGACATTGTGAAGGAGTTGGCAGCTTCACGACACCACTGGATTACAGATCAAGAACTCATAAGTATCAATGGTTAGTGTCCTGTCAATTTATACCACCATTTCAGATTGGCAAATAAAGAGACGGTTTAAATAATAGTAGAATGATATGACATTGTTCATAGTTAAGACATTGCAGAATATGACATTGTGCTGTAGTGGGTAGGTTCACCACGCCACTGGATTACGGATGAAGAACAGAAGCATACATGCGGTGCAAAAGAAGATCACTTGCTCTATATAGTTTAATTTACATGGTATGAAGAAGGAACTTGGTTGTACAACTGAAAACTTAAATTGAGAAAGGACAAACTTTTGGTTATGAACTACATAATAAAGTTTAAACAAGCAATTTGATGCAAACACCAAAAATAAACAGTTGTTGCAGTCATGCCTAACCAAATATATACAACAAAGTTAGAAGGCTTGAGATGGACAAACTTACATTATTGGTGAAGATAGGCTCTATAAAGGCCTTGTCCATGCTGATGGGGGTGGGGGGCAATTCAAGAAGTTTACCACAGAATCTTCTTCAAAAGCATTGCCTTTATTCTACATTTTGTTAAGAGTAAATATAGATGTGATAATATACGAAAAAATGGAGAATATTTAAGATAAGATGAAGAGTGATGCTACATTACCAAGTAGCTATAAATGTAAGTGTAGCGATACAGGAAAAAGGTACAGCCAAGAGCAATGCACAGCTAAACTTCTTCAGTACCAACCTTATGGTAAGAGTAAATATAGATCTGATGTGTAGAGAATGCAGGGCAAAGGAAAATAAGCTGCAGAGTGATGGTACATGAACAACTACCTGTCATTGTAAGTACACTGATAAAGGACAACATATACTTATAAGAACAATGCAGAGCTAAAAAAACATTTGCATTTGATATATTCTACACTAATGTAACAATTCATACAGATCAGATAATTCACTACAAGAAATATGTCAACTTGTGACCTTGACTATTGGTCACTGAAAGGTCATTGTTTTTCATTTGCGACCTTTTTTTGACCAAAAACAAAAGGACAAAAGCTGGCGGTCGTAAACTGAAATTAACGACCTTCTCTGTGAGAAGGTCGTGGACGTTTACGACCAAAATATGCCTACTGTTTTGTTTTGGTCACTAGCAACCTCCCCAGGCCACGTAAGCATCCAGCGTGGCAAGCTGATGTGGCACAAGATTCAACCTGGCCCAATTTGGTATTCTACATGGGCCGAGCTCATTAATTTAGCCTATTAGTGTTTTTTTCTCATATTAATTTTGGCTTGGTAGATGGGCCAAGCCCAACAATTAAGCCTTCTCATTTTTGGGCCGTGGCCTTTTCTGCTAGAAAGTTTTAGTTTTTTCGTAATATAAAAAAGGTCCACTAGTCAAATGGGTCCCAGATGTCAGGTTCAGGTACGTGGGTCCCAGCTAGCAAGTTCATATTCTTCATATTTTCAGTTTAACAGTAAATAAATAACCAGTATTTAAATTGGCACAAACAAAACACACACATAATACTCCAAATATTATCAGCCAGATTCAGTACAGAGCTCCTATTGTACAAATAACATATACTTTACAAGCTCTACACATAATAAGCTCTAACATATACAAGCTCTACAAGCTCTACACGTGATACGATGCCCTGGTGTTAACCCTGTAGCTCTACAAGTGTCTTCAATCTTCTTCAACATGGAGCTCCTTCGGTAGCGAGCACAAACTGGGCACCTGCATCATCACAGGAAGGCAATTTTAGATCATAAAAACGAATGTTCCATGCACAGTTTAGAGAAAAGAACCAAGTAAATTTGCCCTCAATCATACAAACAAAGTTTAGAGAAAACCAAACATGAACAAGCACTTATTATGCAGTTTTTAAAGTTTTAATACATTTATTTTCTATTAGCAAAACTAAATATGCTACTTCCTGATTCATGGCTCCATAGTCCAGCTAGCTACACCAGTTTAGTAGACTATGATCCTTTAGTAGCAAGAGCTGGTTCATGTCTAGCTTGTATTGCAGATAACTAGTACATTTTTCACACAAAAAATAGGATTGCAGTATATATTCACAGCATGTAAGAATACTTGGATTAATAGACTAATCGATCATCAACTAACACTTTCACAGTACCAACTAACACTTCACAGTACCAAAAAAATGGGGTGGCGCTCACCACTTCGGATGTGCAGCTGCCATGAGGGCTTCTTCCTGTTCCACCTGCAACAGCGGCAGCGGTGGCGGCGGCAGCTTCTACAGATCTGAGACACTAAACAAAACGCAAGTAGGAGGAATCAGAGGGAGGGGAGATGAAGAACATGGCAGGCATTTATATGATGGCAGTACATAACTACATATGAAACAACCAGCAGTCCATACTTGCATCATCATGTGTATAACAAAATCACGGTGGCCTCTACAGGCAGCACTATACTAGAGTAGAGAGCTAAACATAATAATTCTACCAGGATACAACATAAACACATAGTCACACCATTGACAGATTAAGAACCACTACTCCCATGAGCATCTCAGTATCACATACATCATGTACAATGGCGAGCATGTAAATCGGGACACACACTTGTACAGCGTGTAGTCATCGTGGCAGAGGCCTTGCATATCTCACCTATCTTTCTCTGCTTGCCCGGACCATCGCGCACACCGCTAGTATCAACGATGTTGCCAGTGCATAATTGACACACTCGCTGCAATAAAAAAAGATGAAACTTGCATATTATTCCAAGTCCCATTTTCAGCTTGAGTACACACAAATATGTAACCAGGATTCCGTGAAAATAATGCTTATAATCTTAACGATGCACTAGGCAGACTAATTATGCAAAAAGAGTTGTACTGATGCAACCATCAGCAAGTGCTATACTATTGATGTCCTACACTAAATTACTGGAACCAAACAAATTAATTGATTAAAAAGGTTCCATTTAAATGAAAAGATTCATTCAGTTTTAAAAGATTTCCGGTTAATTCCAAGCTACTAGGTTTAGCCCAAGTGTGTGTGTGTGTGTGTGCGCGCGCGCGCTCCAAGTATAAACAAGTACAAGCAATAAGAGTAGTGCACTATTGATGCAAGCAAGCAGTATACACCAAATTTTAATTAACTGAAAATGTTTCAGTTAATTACTCCTTCAAGCAAACAAGAGCACATTTGAAGGTGCAATAAGTCTCAGAAAGGTCACACATTGCTAGCCATGGCAACATTCCTAGAGAATTGTAATGCATGATCATGTGATGTAGATATTGTATGGCTGCGGTCAAACTTACGTGTATGGCTTCACCTTCTGATTCAAGGATGTAGGTCCTGGCTGGATTCTGTGGGGCGCCTCTATGGTCAATGCAAGCTGCGGTGAAAGAAAGAAAAAAAGTGAGATGTGGCTCTTTAGACCAAGAGGTTCAAATTTGGTTCCAATCACTCAGGCGCAACAAAGGTGAGAACTAGGAACATGCCATGTATCTTTCAAATGTAAACGATTATCAGTGCCAATCATCCATTGCTGACAAACCTAGATAGAATGTAATAAACTTGTGCATTCTAGCTCATTCCAATCATAATTGTACCATGGCATAGAAAACAATTCCATGACCTCACTGCTACAAATTAACTTGATGTTGTTCCACTACTAGACCACTCAAGCTCATGGTCGGATCAACCAGAATCAGAACATAATAAACATATAAAACATATGTGGAAATGAGTTTCTATTCAAAACAGCCAATTATATCCCTAAATGAACAGACCTCAGTACCACTATTCTGGCATGGTAGAGAACTATTTGTAAGCAGACTCACATTCCCACATATGTATTCATCTGCTAACCACTCATGAGAAATAACAAATAAGTTGAGATTTTACAAGTCCACGTCACAAATACCGTAATATCTCACATGCGTCAGTTTACAGAACCTAGAAATTACCAGGTATTTAAATAACAATACTTACTGGTACTACCATATTAAATGAATCTTTCGTTCCTAATTTTCAACCCTATAAACAACTCTACAACAGCATAGATAACGTTGCCACCATCCATCACAGAGAAACTGGATGACTTGCAGCATTACTAATCGAGCCACCTGAAAGGGACACACAAACCAAAGCCCAACTCAGTTGTGTCAGGACCCCGATCTTGAGTCACACCGATCTAGCATGTAACACATCATATCACTTTGCGGCCTCACGCACGGTATTCCCACGGGTGCCACCTTACCTGGCCCGGGACCGTTTGCGCCTTTTGGCTCACGTATATGATAGTGTCGCTAGCATCCATATGATAGAGAACCCGGGCCGACATGGCTAGTCGTGAACCCAAAGCGGCACTAACCCATGGGGACAGGCATACATGAATCAACTTCGAGCATGTCGGTCAACATCGTGTGAATCGGGGCTGTAGCACTGGGCTAACAGGACTCCGGTAACCCGGGCTGGAGCAGGCTAGGCAGGACTCCGGATGTCACCGCGTGACATTTCCCCGAAGGGACAGACACAGGAACGAAGTGATACACATGCCGGCCAGTCAAGTGTCCTGGGCAGTAGTGCTGGGCTAGCAGGACTCCGGTGAACCGGGCTGTAGCGGACTACTATGGCTCAAGGAAATCACTAGACTACATTTCCCCATAAGAGAGGCTGCCAAGGATAAACAACTAGATTGTCGGATCCCACACATACCAAGCATTTCAATCATACACACAATATGCTCGATATGTGTAAATACAACATGGCATCACAACATAACTCTATGACTCAAGTATTTATTCATTAGGCTCCGAGGAGCGAGAAATTACAATCATGGGTCTCATGACCCAACATTCAGAGCATACAAGTCAAAGAACATGTGGAAGCTTAACATGTCTGAGTACAGACATCTACAAATGAAAAAGGCTGAGAAGCCTGACTATCTACCAGATCTTGCCGAGGGCACAAGATCGTAGCTGAGGTATCAATCTAAACGTCGAAGTCCACATGGAACTACTAGCGAGACTGACGTCTCTCTGCAAAAACATAAAATAGGCAAACGTGAGTACAAATGTACCCAGCAAGACTTACATCAGAACTAGCTACAGATGCATCAGTATCAATAAAGGGGGTGGTGGAGTTTGACTGCAGCAAGCCAGCTTTGACTCAGTGGCTAACCTGAACTACGAGTGCAAGTAACTCTTTTGAGGTGGCGCACACGAGTCCACATATTCACCATATCAATACACCACTATGGATCCACTTCCGTCTCCCTACGAGAAGGCCATCCATAGCACTCACGCTTATCTTGCGAGTTTTAGAGTATCCACTTTCACTTGTCTATGAACTGTTATAGGCAACCCAGAAGTCCATTACCGCTGACACGGTTATTCGAATAGATGATGTTAACCCTGCAGGGGTGTACTTCTTCACACACGCTCTCGCCACTTACCACCATGTACACATCGTGTATCTCGGCAACCTTCAAGCGGAAGCCTGGCGAGGGAGTCGGCCACGACCTGACTAACCACACAAGTCTCTAGTCCAGGTTTATCGCCTATTCCGGTTCCATCCGCGAGGAGATCCGGCCAGAGTTTCGCCCACAGCCCCAAACGATGTGTGCAGGGTTCCCGAGACACCAAACGGGCGCCCGGTACACCGTGCCACGTAACTACCGCAACATAGCCCACCCCTCAGGTCAGCGCTGCGTACGGCCCCCAGCATACTACAAACACCAGAAACTACTTGCAACTCCTGGACAGAGGACAAGGGCAGTTAATAAGTCGAGAGGGTTCATTGGTTTCGGGCCCAATGCATGGTAGTAACTGTTTCATGGATCACAAACACAGAACTCAATTCCTGAGGACGAATTCAATGAGACAACCCACCATGTACTCCTACATAGCCTCTCACTGCTACCTTTACCAAATCGTGTTCACACACTTAGCTCACACACAGTAGGACATGTTTACACACCTCCAATTCATCCCCGATGAATCAGACCTGACTCAACTCTAAGGAGTAGCAGGCATGACAAACAAACATGAATGAGTAGGCACATCAGGGCTCAAACAACTCCTACTCATGCTAGTGGGTTTCATCTATTTACTGTGGCAATGACAGGTCATGCAAAGGATTAAGGGGTTCAGCTACCGCAGCAAGTAACAGATGAATCGTTGTTGTCCTAATGCAGTAAAAGAGAGCAGGAGTGAGAGAGTGGGATTGTATCGAAATGAACAAGGGGGTTTTGCTTGCCTGGCACTTCTGAAGATAATATAGCTCTTCATCGGTGTCATCGATCTCATCGTTGAAACCACGTCTATCAAGAGGGGACAAATACCGGCAACAAAGAAGGAAAACACAATCAATGCAATGCACAATATGATGCATGATCATGACATGTCAATATGAATGTGTTTTGACTAATGCATATGTCACGACCGGTTTTCCAATAAAAATATTTATTGAGAAACCAATCTTTAGAACCCAGTTTGAGATAAAACCTCCTCACTGGCAGACAAACTTTTGATACAAAAAGCCAGTAGCATAAATATATTACAGGGTTGAGCTGACGATGCTCAACAATTTATTACAAGCGCGCCAATAATTATACATGAAGGCGATTTGACACAAGGGAGTGGTGGCATACTACTGACTCGCAAATATGGTAGAGATGGAGTAACACAGTGGGGAGTGGATATGGGATACTCAAACTAACATCCCATCGAGCGTCGAGGTGAGGCTCGATGAATTTTATTAGGGTAGTGGAAGCGGATATGAAACAGTGACCAACTCCAGGATTGCACGAGACTGACTGGGACTCCTCTAGGCGTCGGATTCGCTATCGAACTCTTCATCCATGAGATCACCTTCGTCAGCATCTGGCCAAATCAACAAGCCAGTGAGTACTTTGAAAGTACTCGCAAGACAGTTCGGACGTAAGATATAACAAATGCTAACATGAATTACATGGATAAGTTAACCAGTACGATCAGACATAAAGGTAATAAACACTGGGTGCCAAGCGAGTGTCTGAAAGACTCCTCGAGCGGAAAATGCAGAATAATAAAGCTGGTGCCAAATGAGTGTCTGAAAGACTCCTCGAGCGGAAAATACGGAACAATAATACTGGTGCCAAACGAGTGTCTGAAAGACTCCACGAGCGGAAAATGCGGAACAATAATGCCACAATCGGGCGTCTGAGCGACACCACACAAAGGGCTTTAAAAGAAATGCCATAGTCAGGCGTCTGAGAGACACCACATAAAGGGCTTTAAAAGAAATGCCACAGTCGGGCGTCTGAGCGACACCACATAAAGGGCTTTAAAAGAAATGCCACAGTCGGGCGTCTGAGCGACACCACATAAAGGGCTTTAAAAGAAATGCCACAGTCGGGCGTCTGAGCGACACCACATAAAGGGCTTTAAAAGAAATGCCACAGTCGGGCGTCTGAGCGACACCACATAAAGGGCTTTAAAAGAAACGCCACAGTCGGGCGTCTGAGCGACACCACATAAAGGGCTTTAAGAGAAAACATATGCGCTAGCGTGAATACCGAGAGGTGCATAAAAAGTATTGCAAATATTTTTCAAATAAATCTGATAAAAAACTAGACAAAATTTTGAAGAGAACAGAAAAAGAATCAATCAAAAATATGCTTCTGATAAAAAGTTATAAAGGTTTTTGCCCAGGGACTCATCTGTAATGAAACAGAAACTTCCCAGGGTTCTAACTGAGAAAATAGAAAACGGTTCGTTTGGAAATGCGCAAGCGCAAGAGAGAAAACGTATTTTGCCCGAAGGCGCCAACAGAAAACGTTTCGCGAATAAAAGAACAGAGGCTGACATGCGGGGTCCGCATGTCAGTTTTGAAAAGGCTCGCCGGCGCCCGAAGACGGCGGTGGACGCCGGCGTCGAACTACGGCGAATTAGGAGAAACGGAGGGTACCAAGAGCTTCAGTGTCTTCTTCCGCGTCGGTGGGTGGTGGACTCGTCCAACGGGGAGCACCACGTCGACGGCGACACTAACTCCGGCGGACGGCGGTTCGGGTGAGGATGGGGAACTCCGGTGGAGGGCTGCAAGCTTCAAATTGAAGTGCGGGTCAGAAAGAGGGATGCATGGTGAAGCTACTGGCAGGAGAATGGAGGTGGAGGAGCACACACGGGGGCGAATCAGGCTGGATCCAGTGGCGGGTCGCGGCGGTCGGAGTCGAGGAAGGAGACCTCCTCGGGCCTCTTCCAGAGGCCTGGCATGCTCTTGGGGGAGTGCAGGGCTAGCGGGTGCTCGAGTTGAAGCTCGGGGCCCCTATTTATAGGCAGATCGACGGGGTGGCCGTAAACGGAGAATCTCTGGCGAGCGATTACGGCGGAGCAGTGGGTTAGAGGGTGGTTTGAGCGGTCGGGCAGCATCAGTGGAGGTTACTGGACTAGTTCCGCTACTAAGCGGAGCTGGCCCCGGCGTAATGGCGTCTGTCCACAGTGAGGTGACCGCACGGGCTCAACGGCGGCAGAGAGCGCGCGCTGTGCGCGTTGCGCCACGGCAACGGTGCTGCATGCGTGCGCTGGCGTGGAGATGGCCACGCGGAGCCATCAGCAGGGTTGTGCGGCGCGGAACGGCGTTGAGCCTCCGTTCTGCTCCCTGTTGGCTGCCACGGCGGTTCAGCCGCCGCGAGACACGCCGGCGTGGTCGGGTCAGACCGCCACCGACGCCAGGAAGAAGCCAAGCGCGCGTGCGGGGCTCTGGACAAGCAGACCAGGCGGCGAGCAACGTGCCAAGCGCACTGTGGGCGCGTGAACTGAACTGAAGAAATCGACACTGAAACTGAATTTGACTGAAAGTGTTTTAACAGTGCATGCAAGGTGTTCGACAGAATGATCCAGGCATGTAGGGATTTTTCCTTGGGCTGATTTTGGGTGGAGTGGCTCCTCATTGCTCCAGTAGGCTGCCTGATTTTTGGTAGAATTTTTGGAGAAGTATAGATATGAATTTCACCAAATTTGGCAAATCTGGTCCAAACTTGTAGCAGATGAAATTTGAAAAATTTGAACTAGAGACCAGTGGATCTTCATAGTTCTAGGTTGATGGTTCAAAGGACTAGGAGGGGAAAAAGGTTTGGTGGCAAAAATCAAAACAGAAAAAGGAGTTCCTTTGCAAAACTCCAAGTGCTATAAGAGAAGATAGAAAAATTATTTGAATAGAATTTGAATGGAAATGATCACATGGGGAGGTTCAACTTGCTGGGTTTGATGCAAATCTTGATCCAAAGGTGGGGGAAAGGTTAGGAGAGAGTATTTGCACCAATGCCATGGCAAGAGGGATAGTTGCAAGTGGCAGAGGACTTTTCCAAAAGCCATAGTGCATTCTCAAAAAGATTTTCAAAAGCTATTTCTCAAATAATAAAAAAAAACATTTTGTCTTAAGCCCAAATGAAGAGCAAGGACTCCCAAGACCAAAGGCTGACCTTGGGTGAATCCAAAAACTTTTGCCCTAAGGAAATTTTATGAGAGGGAGAGTCCTCTTGAATTTTTTTTTAAATCACCCCCCCTCAAGTCAAATAAAACCTTTTGAAAAAAAATCTAAATAAATCTTGGGTGTCACAACACCTACCCCCTTAGGAAAAATCTCGTCCCCGAGATTTCAGTTGGTCCTTAAATAAGTGTGGATGCTCTGTTCGAAGAAAATCCTCTCTTTCCCATGTTGCTTCACTTTCGGTGTGATTACTCCACTGAACTTTGAAAATTTTGACGGTTCTCTGCCGGGTCCTCCTTTCAGACTCCTCTACTATCTTTACTGGACGTTCCAGATAGGTGAGGTCTGGCTGCACGTCTATGTTCTCATGGGATACTTGTTTCTCTGGGTTGCTCACGTATTTCCTTAAATGTGAAACGTGGAATACGTTGTGGATATCTGATAGTTCCTTGGGTAGGTCTAGCTGGTAGGCTACAGTGCCTCTCCGTGCCAATATACCGAATGGCCCGATGAACCTTGGTGCTAGTTTCCCTTTGATTTTGAATCGTTGTAGCCCTCTCATAGGGGATACTCGTAGATATACGAATTCTCCGGGTTCGAAGCTGACCCCACGATGTTTCTGATCGTAATAACTTTTTTGTCGGCTTTGGGCGGTCTTGAGTCGATCTCTGATTAGCTGGACCTTTTCCTCGGCTTCCTTGAGCATGTCTGGGCCGAAGATACGGCTGTCTCCGGTCTCTGACCAATTTAACGGGGTACGACATCTTTGTCCATACAAGGCCTCAAATGGTGCCATTTGCAGGCTGGCCTGATGACTGTTGTTGTATGCGAACTCGGCATATGGCAGGCTGTCTTCCCAACTGGTTCCATAGGTGAGGACACATGCTCTCAGCATGTCCTCTAAAATCTGGTTTACCCGTTCTGTTTGTCCATCTGTCTGGGGGTGGTACGCCGTACTGAAGGCTAGTTGAGTTCCTAGAGCCTGTTGTAACTGCTCCCAGAATCTCGAGACGAACTGTGTTCCTCTGTCAGATATTATAGTCTTCGGGACGCCGTGCAGACAAACTATGCGAGAGAGATATATCTTGGCAAGCTTCTGATTGGTGTGGGTCGTCTTTACTGGAATGAAATGTGCCACCTTAGTCAACCTATCGGTGATAACCCATATGGCATCATTCCCGTGTCGTGATCGAGGTAGTCCGACAATGAAATCCATCCCTATTTCATCCCATTTCCACTCAGGTATTTTATTTGGTTGCAGCAGTCCGGCTGGTCTCTGATGTTCAGCCTTTATACGCCGACAAGAGTCGCAGCATGCAATGAAGGTGGCTATGTCCCTCTTCATACCGTGCCACCAAAATCCTTCCTGGATATCCTTATACATCTTGGTTCCTCCAGGGTGGATCGAATATGGAGCGGTGTGGGCTTCAGCTAGATTTTCCGTTTGAGGTCTTCTATGTCTGGCACGCAGAGTCTGTTTCCGTACCATAGTGTCCCTTCTTCGTCTATGATGAATTCGGAGGCCTTGCCCATACTCACCTTTCTTTTGATGCCTTCAATGCTGGGGTGACCCGGCTGGGCTTCTTTGTTTCTTTTCACAAGGTTGGGTTGTATCTCCAAGTTTGTTATGGTGCCTTCTGCTACCATCAACAAGTTGAGTCTAGCAAATTCCCGTTGGAATTCGGGTCTTAAGTTGGGCAGACTGTTGTTGTCGGTGCTGGGGTTCCGACTAAGAGCATCGGCTACTACATTTGCTTTTCCAGGATGATAGTGGATTCCGACATCATAATCCTTTACTAGCTCCAACCAGCGTCGTTGCCTTAAATTCAGCTCTGGCTGTGTGAAAATATATTTGAGACTTTTATGGTCCGTATACATTTCACATCGATTTCCAAGTAGGAAATGCCTCCATTCCTTGAGTGCATGAATAACTGCTGCCATTTCTAAGTCATGAGTGGGATAGTTTTCCTCATGCTTGCGAAGTTGCCTCGAAGCGTATGCGACAACCTTGCCTTGTTGCATTAATACGCACCCGAGTCCCTTTCTGGACGCGTCACAATATACTTCAAAATTCTTGCGTATGTCTGGCACAATCAATACTGGTGCTGTTGTTAATTTCCGTTTTAGCTCTTGGAAACTTTTCTCACAGGCTTCTGTCCATTCAAATTTCTTATCTTTCTTGAGCAACTGCGTCATTGGCTTGGCTATGGTGGAGAATCCTTCAATAAATCTGCGGTAATATCCTGCCATTCCCAAGAAACTCCGTATGTCCGTTACGCTGGCTGGTGACTTCCAGCCAAGTACGGCCTTGACTTTCTCTGGGTCCACGGCGATCCCGTCTTGGGTTAGCCCGTGCCCTAGAAAGCCTACTTGCCTTAACCAAAATTCACACTTGCTGAACTTGGCGTACAATTGGTGTTTCCTGAGTTCTCCTAGTACAATTCTGAGATGTTCAGCGTGTTCTTCTGGTGTCTTGGAGTATACTAAAATATCATCGATGAATACCACAACGAACTTGTCCATAAACTTCATAAATACTTTGTTCATGAGGTGAACAAAATATGCAGGGGCATTTGATAATCCAAAAGGCATTACTGTGAACTCATACAGTCCATATATGGAGGTGAAGGCTGTCTTGGGGATATCTTCTGTTCGTACCTTTAATTGATGGTATCCTGACCTTAGGTCGATTTTTGAGAATACCTTGGCCTTAGCGAGTTGATCGAATAAATCATTTATTCTTGGCATCGGGTATTTGTTCTTGATCGTGACCATGTTGAGTGCTCGGTAGTCAATACACAATCGCAGTGTTCCATCCTTCTTTTTGGCAAACAAAATTGGTGATCCCCGTGGTGAGGAACTGGCTCGAATGTATCCCTTGTCAAGCAATTCCTTTATTTGTTTCTTCAGTTCAACTAACTCGGATGGTGCCATTCTGTATGGTTTCTTGTATATGGGGGTGGTCCCTGGTGCTAGCTCAATGCTGAATTCTATCTCTCGGTCTGGTGGCATGCCTGGTAGCTCTTCGGGAAATACGTCTGGAAATTCACATACTACTGGGACCTTGTTTAATTCAGAAATGTCCACCTTGTTCAGTCTTGGTTGTCTGGGCATTTCCCTTTATTTGGCGGATACTCTTATTGTCTTACCATGGTGGTGTGTGAGAATCACGGTCCGATTGAAACAATCAATGAAACCTTTGTTGGTGGTTAACCAGTCCATCCCTAGGATGACATCTAGTCCTTTATTTTCCAACACAATGAGATTGGCGTGAAACTTCAATCCTTTGAACTCAATAATCACATCCTGACAGTAATTCTGAGTGACTTGCTGAATCCCAGGGGACTTGATGATCATGGATTTCTCCAAAGGAAGCATCGAAAAATTATTTTGCAAAGCAAAACTTTTCGAAATAAAAGAGTGAGAAGCTCCAGAATCAAACAAAACCATTGCAGGTATTGTGTTGACAGGGAACGTACCGAGTATGATATCCGGAGCGTTTTGTGCCTCCTCTTTGGTCACGTGGTTCAGATGACCTTTCCTGTGGTTATTGTTGGGATTGAAGTTGTTTCGCTTGGGCGCTGAATTATTGTTGCCGTTGTTCGGCTTTGGTGCTGAGCTTCTTGGCTTGGGACACTGCTTGGCATAGTGTCCTTCTTCTCCACAGGCGTAACAAGTAACACCTGGGAGATATGTGAACTCCTTGTCCCTAGCATGAAAATTCTTTGTTGGGCGTGAGACGTTGGATGATGACTTGTGCGTCCCACCCTTCTGAAAATCGGTCTTACTTCGGTGATTGCGAGCATGGTTAGTCTGGTCCCTTTTTCGCTTGCGGATATCTTCCAAACTGCGTCTTTCATTTTCCAGAGTAATGGCTTTATCCACCAGCGTCTTAAAATCTGGGAAAGTGTGTATGAACAGTTGGCATTTAAGCGCGGGCGCTAGGCCGTCAAGGAACTTCTCCATTTTCTTGCTTTCAGTCATACACTCTTTGTTGGCGTAGCGGTATAACAGAGTAAATTGGCTGTTGTAATCTGACACTGTCATGTTCCTTTGCTTGAGGTCATCGAACTCTCTTTTCTTGATTTTCATAATACTCTTAGGAATATGCGCGCCACGGAAACCTTCTTTGAAATCATCCCAGGTTATATCATTTTCGTTGGGATGCATGTGCAGAAAATTCTCCCACCAGGATGCGGCTGCTCCCGTGAGATAATGTGGTGCGTACAGTACCTTTTCTGGGTCTGAGCATTTTGCAATGATTAACTTTCTCTCCATATCGCGAAGCCAGTCTTCGGCCTCAAGTGGCTTGTCAGTATGAGAAAATGATGAGGGACGTGTCTTCTGTAGCTCAGATAACTTGGAATGCTGCGGATACTGCCCATGGTGATTTCCCATGTTAATGACTTGGTTCATCATTTCCCGATGTTGTTGCTGACTCTGTTCATAAAGGCGGCACATTTGGGAAAGTGCCGTTTCACTGTCCTGTTGACTTGTCTGACCTCGTGTAAAATTGTTGCCTGATTGAGTATTATAGTGTTGACTTGACTGCCCTTGTGCAAAATTGTTGCCCGGTTGATTGCCATAATCTTCCTCTGGTGGAGCTGGCATGGAGAGGGTCCAAGGACGAGACATTTTTCACTCTGGGGATGTATTTGCAAAACCCATAAGGAAATGGAAGGGTTGCAAAGATAAAACCCAAAATGCACAAGGTTGACAAATAAATTTTTAAAGCCAAGATTACTCAAGGGAAAACAATCGATTTGCGCATGGAGAAGGACTGCGTCATTACGTATCTTACACGCGGCAATAATTATACAATACATCACTCAGGATATGCGTACATAACCCTGACATGTTATTTAGGCTAGTGCACTTCTCCAGATCCTACATGATGTGCAAACAAGCTACTTCTCACAACATCTTACATGGCGATGCAACGCATGGCGGCTAAGCGTACTCAGTCGGAGATGTTGATGACGTCCTTGGCCCTGCCAAGGGTGAGGCGTAGCGAAGCCGGGGACTCGACTTCTTCCTCGATAATAGGCTCCATACGAGTAGTGCTGCGCCGAGTAGATGGAGTGGGTGCCAGGGGCGGAATGACACGGATTGGAGTCGGTGCGAGTGGCGGTGCAGTGCACGCTGGAGAGGGCGCAATGACCTGGTTGAACTCCTCGGTGGTAGGCAGGCGACGAGCAGGAGCATGGGATGCAGAGGACGAGACAAAAGTCAGTGGCGGTGCGGTGGGCAGGAGCTCCCTCCTATTGGCGGCACAACCGTGGACTGAGTCCATGCGGGCAGCCACAAAGTCATCCACCAAGTTGTCGAAGGCTGCCTCCAAGGCCCGGAGATACTCAATAAGCATCTCAAAAGCCTCGTCTCGTTCTCCTCTGGGGCAGGAGAATGCGTAGTGACAGGTGTAGGGCACATGGCATGGAAGATAGTGGTAGCGACGAGCCTTCATCGCGGGAAGGGCATCCCTGAGACGAGCTATCGCCTCGCGGGCTGCCATCTGGATGGCATGCTTCTCCGTAGGCATGGCTCTCCCCAAGAACCGAAAGCGGCGTAGCTCACCACGCCCTCCCTTGAACTGCACCACGGCCTGGTGCATAGTCAGACTGTCGTTGACTCTGTGCTGACAGAGAGTGACGACTGGGTGCACAGACGGCCCCATCGCGACCTGAACGACGAAGGAGAGAAGCTTAACGAACCCATCGGGCACGTTGGCGAAGGTCTGAGACTCGCAGCTGCGGTCGGCCATCTACAAAAGTAGGCAAAAATCCTGAATGGTCAGATCATAAATATATGCTGACTGTCAGGAAAATGACTACTATTGCAAAAACATGAACAAGCTCTATCATGCTAATAACCGATTAGCGATCGCACCTAGTGGCTTCCTACAGTCAGCCCGGCTCTGGTACCAAGCTTGTCACGACCGGTTTTCCAATAAAAATATTTATTGAGAAACCAATCTTTAGAACCCAGTTTGAGATAAAACCTCCTCACTGGCAGACAAACTTTTGATACAAAAAGCCAGTAGCATAAATATATTACAGGGTTGAGCTGACGATGCTCAACAATTTATTACAAGCGTGCCAATAATTATACATGAAGGCAATTTGACACAAGGGAGTGGTGGCATACTACTGACTCGCAAATATGGTAGAGATGGAGTAACACAGTGGGGAGTGGATATGGGATACTCAAACTAACATCCCATCGAGCGTCGAGGTGAGGCTCGATGAATTTTATTAGGGTAGCGGAAGCGGATATGAAACAGTGACCAACTCCAGGATTGCACGAGACTGACTTGGACTCCTCTAGGCGTCGGATTCGCTATCGAACTCTTCATCCATGAGATCACCTTCGTCAGCATCTGGCCAAATCAACAAGCCAGTGAGTACTTTGAAAGTACTCGCAAGACAGTTCGGACGTAAGATATAACAAATGCTAACATGAATTACATGGATAAGTTAACCAGTACGATCAGACATAAAGGTAATAAACACTGGGTGCCAAGCGAGTGTCTGAAAGACTCCTCGAGCGGAAAATGCAGAATAATAAAGCTGGTGCCAAACGAGTGTCTGAAAGACTCCTCGAGCGGAAAATACGGAACAATAATACTGGTGCCAAACGAGTGTCTGAAAGACTCCACGAGCGGAAAATGCGGAACAATAATGCCACAATCGGGCGTCTGAGCGACACCACACAAAGGGCTTTAAAAGAAATGCCACAGTCAGGCGTCTGAGAGACACCACATAAAGGGCTTTAAAAGAAATGCCACAGTCGGGCGTCTGAGCGACACCACATAAAGGGCTTTAAAAGAAATGCCACAGTCGGGCGTCTGAGCGACACTACATAAAGGGCTTTAAAAGAAATGCCACAGTCGGGCGTCTGAGCGACACCACATAAAGGGCTTTAAAAGAAATGCCACAATCGGGCGTCTGAGCGACACCACATAAAGGGCTTTAAAAGAAATGCCACAGTCGGGCGTCTGAGCGACACCACATAAAGGGCTTTTAAAAAAATGCCACAGTCGGGCGTCTGAGCGACACCACATAAAGGGCTTTAAAAGAAACGCCACAGTCGGGCGTCTGAGCGACACCACATAAAGGGCTTTTGACTGATAAGGAAAATGATATATTCATCATAAATATAATCAACTCAAGGGATTAAACGAGTTAGTCCATCCACAAGAATAAACATTTAACCGGTCTTAGTGCTCATGTGTCCCACTGGGTAATCTATCACCAAACTGGCACATGACTGTTAGCAGGGAACTTGGATATAGATAAGATGATTTAAGGATATAGAGCTCTGCAGAGTTTGTACAAAAATTTCCCACAGTCGACGGATTTCCGTAGTCACCAGGACTAGTTCCGTTACGGTATTTCAGAAGAAAACACAGCTAACCAGTACACACCCATCCAACTCTTCGGTGTTAGGAATCACCCTCAACATCGTCCAAGAAAAACTATTGAGACGGGGAGATCACAATGTCGAATAGCATGGGATCAAATTTATATACGCGCGCTCTAAGGGGTGCCCCCCTCTCGGTCCCAATCGGAAACACCCATGCCCCCTGACCGGATGCCTGGCTTTAATCCAGGGCCATGGAACCAGCATTCCGGCCTCTCCTTTTTGGTGTGTACCAAGAAAGCGGTTTGCGACTTACTAAACCATATCCCTTTCGGGAAACATGTGGTAGTACAGGGAAAGGGAATGGATATGAACCCAACCGATACGGGTTGGTACTGAAGATAACTTGCATGGCCTAAGACTGGCATGCTACAACACTGCCATCTTACCCATCTTCATTCCAACACATGGCCTTGCATACTTACGTCCAATGACGTGTGAAATCATCGGGCTTACTTGCCTCAACAATGCATAATGAACGGTTCATCGGTATGCTTCACGCATGCCATGAAACTATCTACATGCAAACATGCCAAGACACTCATCATATCAAAAGTTCGAACATGCTTGCCTGGTTCAGAGTAGTCGGAGCCTAGCTCGGTGAAGTTCGCGGCCCCGTCACCTCCGTCGGTATCTATGGTACAGAGAAAACATATGCGCTAACGTGAATACCGAGAGGTGTAGAAAACGTATTGCAAATATTTTTCAAATAAATCTGATAAAAAACTAGACAAAATTTTGAAGAGAACAGAAAAAGAATCAATCAAAAATATGCTTCTGATAAAAAGTTATAAAGGTTTTTGCCCAGGGACTCATCTGTAATAAAACAGAAACTTCCCAGGGTTCTAACTGAGAAAACAGAAAACGGTTCGTTTGGAAATGCGCAAGCGCAAGAGAGAAAACGTATTTTGCCCGAAGGCGCCAACAGAAAACGTTTCGCGAATAAAAGAACTGAGGCTGACATGCGGGGTCCGCATGTCAGGTTTGAAAAGGCTCGCCGGCGCCCGAAGACGGCGGTGGATGCCGGCGTCGAACTACGGTGAATTAGGAGAAACGGAGGGTACCAAGAGCTTCAGTGTCTTCTTCCGCGTCGGTGGGTGGTGGACTCGTCCAACGGGGAGCACCACGTCGACGGCGACACTAACTCCGGCGGACGGCGGTTCGGGTGAGGATGGGGAACTCCGGTGGAGGGCTGCAAGCTTCAAATTGAAGTGCGGGTCAGAAAGAGGGATGCATGGTGAAGCTACTGGCAGGAGAATGGAGGTGGAGGAGCACACACGGGGGCGAATCGGGCTGGATCCAGTGGCGGGTCGCGGCGGTCGGAGTCGAGGAAGGAGACCTCCTCGGGGCTCTTCCAGAGGCATGGTGTGCTCTTGGGGGAGTGCAGGGCTAGTGGGTGCTCGAGTTGAAGCTCGGGGCCCCTATTTATAGGCAGATCGACGGGGTGGCCGTAAACGGAGAATCTCCGGCGAGCGATTACGGCGGAGCAGTGGGTTAGAGGGTGGTTTGAGCGGTCGGGCAGCATCAGTGGAGGTTACTGGACTCGTTCCGCTACTAAGCGGAGCTGGCCCCGGCGTAATGGCGTCTGTCCACGGTGAGGTGACCGCACGGGCTCAACGGCGGCAGAGAGCGCGCGCTGTGCGCGTTGCGCCACGGCGACGGTGCTGCATGCGTGCGCTGGCGTGGAGATGGCCACGCGGAGCCATCAGCGGGGTTGTGCGGTGCGGAACGGCGTTGAGCCTCCGTTCTGCTCCCTGTTGGCTGCCACGGCGGTTCAGCCGCCGCGAGACACGCCGGCGTGGTCGGGTCAGAGCGCCACCGACGCCAGGAAGAAGCCAAGCGCGCGTGCGGGGCTCTGGACAAGCAGACCAGGCGGCGAGCAACGTGCCAAGCGCACTGTGGGCGCGTGAACTGAACTGAAGAAATCGACACTGAAACTGAATTTGACTGAAAGTGTTTTAACAGTGCATGCAAGGTGTTCGACAGAATGATCCAGGCATGTAGGGATTTTTCCTTGGGCTGATTTTTGGTGGAGTGGCTCCTCATTGCTCCAGTAGGCTGCCTGATTTTTGGTAGAATTTTTGGAGAAGTATAGATATGAATTTCACCAAATTTGGCAAATCTGGTCCAAACTTGTAGCAGATGAAATTTGAAAAATTTGAACTAGAGACCAGTGGATCTTCATAGTTCTAGGTTGATGGTTCAAAGGACTAGGAGGGGAAAAAGATTTGGTGGCAAAAATCAAAACAGAAAAAGGAGTTCCTTTGCAAAACTCCAAGTGCTATAAGAGAAGATAGAAAAATTATTTGAATAGAATTTCAATGGAAATGATCACATGGGGAGGTTCAACTTGCTGGGTTTGATGCAAATCTTGAACCAAAGGTGGGGGAAAGGTTAGGAGAGAGTATTTGCACCAATGCCATGGCAAGAGGGATAGTTGCAAGTGGCAGAGGACTTTTCCAAAAGCCATAGTGCATTCTCAAAAAGATTTTCAAAAGCTACTTCTCAAATAATAATAAAAAACATTTTGTCTTAAGCCCAAATGAAGAGCAAGGACTCCCAAGACCAAAGGCTGACCTTGGGTGAATCCAAAAACTTTTGCCCTAAGGAAATTTTATGAGAGGGAGAGTCCTCTTAATTTTTTTTAAATCACCCCCCTCAAGTCAAATAAAACCTTTTGAAAAAAAATCTAAATAAAACTTGGGTGTCACAGCATACTAGGACAGGATGATTTGAATCCATTTGAATCAAAAATTCAAATGTAAGCTCATGTACATAGTCATAATGGTGCATTATCTTGTTTCGTTTAAACAGCAAGGTTATTGTGTTCTAACATGCATGAAACCAGTACAGATGGATAGATTGGATTTTTCTGATCATTTTTCATATATAAATTATTTCAGTCTGAGTTACGGTTGATTTTATATGAATTTTTGAAGTTAGCACTATTTTTTGAAATTACCTGAATAAGAATAAATCCATAAAAACCTATTACTGCGTCAGCATTGCGTCATGCTGACCTCAGCAGGTCAACAGGCGCTGGTCCAGGTCAAACCTGACCAGTGGGGCCCATTGGTCAGTGTCACAAGTTGGCTTGGGTCACTGACGGGTGGGGTCGGCCAGGGGCCACGTCAGCCACGTCAACGCTGATGCGTGGGGCCACGGTGATTAGTTAAAACTAACATGAATTTAAACTGTGGTTAACTAAGGGCATGGGGCCCGTGTGTCAGTGGGTAATTAAGTTGGTACTTAGTCCCTAATGACGGTGCCACGTCATCACCACCGGCGTGTGAACGCCGGCGACCAAACCCGGGGCGGGTGTGCACCGGAGTGGCTCGGCATTCCTTCTCCAGCGACAAAATGGCCGTCAGAGGGCATCTACGTGACGCGGGCACCTACGTGCTCTACGCAACGCGGTGAGCAAGATGGATGTGACGGCGGAGCCATTGCGTGGCCGGAGCCACACCGGCGGTGAGCACAGACGGCGGCGGGTGCGGTGAGCTCGGTGTGGTGCGTACGGTGCACGAGAGAGGGAACGGAGAGGGGGAGGACGGGCAGCAGCTCACAGTGGTCTCGACGAGCGGGTTAGAGAGGTCGGGGAAGAGCTGGAGTGGTCACGGCGGCGAGGGGGATCTCCGGCAACGGCGGATCGGGATGGCTCGGTGCAGCGTCTCCGGGGCGAGCGAGCGCTCGGGGCTCGGTCGAGGCAAAGCGGCGGACGACGGTGAAGCTTCTGGGCACGGAGAGGCGATGAGTGGACGGCAGTGGCTGCGGCTTTACGACGGCGCGGGCGCGGCTGCGTCGGCCATGGCTTCCAAGGAGCGAGGGAGAGAGCAAGGGGGAAGAGTGGGGTGTCGGCGGGGTCGGGGCGGCGCCGAGGAGTGGCTTCGAGGCGTCGCCGCGCTGTCCAAGCGAGGCAGGTGGCCAGGGAGCTGCGTGGCGAGCTCGGGCACGCCGGTGCTCACCTCTCTGCCTGCCTGGCGAGAGGAAGCAGCTGACTGGCCATGGGCCAGCACAGTGCTGGGCCGCCAGGTGGGCTGGCCAGCTGGCCGGCCAGGTAAGTCAGGTGGGCCTCTCCCTCTCTTCGTTATTTGATTATGTTTTCTATTTTATTTCTCTGTTTTGAATTAGTAAAAATACTATTTCATTTTGTAAAATCCTGGAAATATTTGTGGGCACTTTTGAAACTATTTCCAATAGCCCTCAAATGCTTTCAAGATTATTTGGACATTTGAAATATTTTATAGAATTTAAATGTCCAAATTCAAATACTTATGATTTAATTCAAATATCCAGAATAGCCCCCAAAAATATGAAACCATTTTTGGCAGAGGGTTGAGCCGGGACCAAAGATGGTGAACATTTATGAAGGGCATTTTGGGTTCATTGAAAAGTTTTAAGTTTGAACCTAGTTGAATTCATTTGGTGCTAGGGTTTCAACATCCCCATTTCAAGTTCTTAGGAATTTAAACATGATTACATGATGAGTAAGCAAAGTCAAACAAGGGCTGATTTGGGGCTGTGACAAGTTGAGTCATCGACAGATCGGTAGTCCCTTATTCAACAAAGAATGCCACAAGAAGACATTTAGAATTGTAAATAATAGACAAATACTAGTTGTGTTAGGAGAAAGAGGCTGCCATGGATGGGAGGCGAGGGTACAAACAAGATCCCATCCATAACCGATGGTCGTTTGTCCACTTACAAAGTTAATCTAAAAGAGATGGTAAGGTATAACTATGAGCGGCAGAGCAGACCTCTGTATTACACAAACAGACTATGAAACACATAGTCATGGGCGTCATACGTCACCCAAGCAAATCCATAATTAATCTAACAGTGCTGATTAATCTAACAGTGCTAGCGATAGGTTACAATGCAGGGGAATGGACCGGAGGAGAAGAGGAAGGGGTTACCTTGGGAGGATGGGTTTACCCGAGCGTCAGCTATCTTCGTCGAGTACAACACGTCGCTCCCCGGCGGACTCCTTCCTTCCGTCCCGCTGTCTCTTCTTCCCACTTCCTTCTAGGCTAGGAAGCTCCGTGTCGTCGGCAGCGGCCGAGCAGAAGCACGAGGAAGAAGCCGGCACGCGAGCACCTCCGTCGAGGCCATTGACAATGGCGCGAATCCGCCTCGATCTGGCCGCCGCCTGATGTGAGGTGAGGAAGAGAGGATCAGCACGGAGCAGGCCATGAGGACCTCCATCGAGGCCCAGGTCGAAGAAATCATGGGCAACCGTGGCGGATCTGGTCGCGCCATGGTGGCCGCTCGGTCTCCCTACCTCTTCTCTTCCTCTTCTCGTGAGGGGAGGGGAGGGGACTGGAGAGGGTACGGGAGTGGCGGCTGTCGGGGAGATACGGGAGGCCATGGCCACCGGCCGGATGTGAGGGGATCGGCAGTGTGTGGCGGCAGCGGCGATGTGGGAGGGGGGCGTAGGCCGGCGGCAGATCCGGCCGGGATCGGTTCGGTGGGTGGGATCGGGAGGGGAGGGAAGAGGGGATCGCGCGCCACGAGAGGAGGCTGGGGACGGGGAGGAAAGGAGGCCGGGGACAGGGAGGAGGTGGCGGCGGCGACGAGATGAGGATGAGGGAGGAGTACGATGGGAGGAGACAAACGGTGGCGGGGGAAAAGGGAGCGGGAGCGGCAGCGGCGATGGGGATAAGTGAGCTAGGGTTTTCGTGGGTGGATGAGGATGAGAGGGAGGGGGGAGAGCGACGAGGGGGCTGTGTGGGCTGCCGTTGGATCCGGGCACATCCGACGGTGCTAATCCATGATCCGCGTGAGATGGTTTTGGACCAATCAAAACGCAGTACCCCTTTGATGATTTTAAGACCATTTAAATTGGTCATAATCGATTGAAAATAAGATATTAAAACATGTCTGCTATTTGACGGCCTAGAAAATTTATAAAAACAAATAGAAATCAAAAAACTTTGCATTGTGTCACCAAGTGTGACCTACTTTTCAGTAAGAATAACAAACTTTGAATAATGCAAATATCATAAAAAAGTGTCCTCACAAATAAGTTTTCTGTAAGAGAATTATTTTTCGAGTGCCCAAAATGATTTTTTAATGAAGAACCTAGCAAATATTTGTTGCAAATTTGGGCCACATCAATTTTATAAAATCTTAGTTCTTATTTAATGTTCAGTTGACCAAATGTTGCCTAAAGAAGTTTTCATTTTCTGTGCACGGAAAAATCATTTTCCATTTTCCGAGTGCCCCAAATGAGGTTTTTTTGTGAAGGACCTACCAAATAATTCTTGCAAAATTGGACCAAATCATTTTTATAAAATACTAGGTCATATTTAATGCACAATTGACCAAATGGTTGGGTGTAAAAAGTTCTGATCCACCTCTCGTGAAAAATACAAATTTCCACCGATTTAGTTGGAAGCGGGTCAAATTTGAACTGTAGCTACCTCGTAGTTTGCTCTTTATTTTTTCCAAAAATCATTTCTAGGTACATAAGTATCTATTTAATCATAGAAACACCAAAAAAATTCCAAGATTCAACCACTAGCGAGGAACGGTCAAGCCCGCCGTTTTGACCGCATTTTGAAACGGGCATAAAAATTAAAAAAAAATCAAAAAATTGGAAAACCTTCGCATTGCGTCATCATATGTGACCAAGTTACCAGGAAAAATAATAAACTTGTAATACGGCAATTATTTTAAAAAAGTGTTTTCGGAAACGAGCTATCAAGTGTGAAGATTCATGGCTTTCAATCCAAATGATCAATCTTATGGCCACATTCATGACATAGTTTGTTCAAATGATCTCATATTGTGCATAAGGGTACATATTGGAATGGCAAACAATGTTGCCTATGGAAGTTTTTTCATTTTATTTGGATGAAGAAACCATTTTCCATTTTCCGAGTGCCCAAAAGGAGGTTTTTTTGTGAAGGACCTCCAAAATAATTGTTGCAAAATTGGACCAAATCATTTTTCTAAAATACCAGGCCATATTTAATGCAAAATTGACAAAATGGTTGGGGTGTAAAAAGTTTTGATCCACCTCTCGTGAAAAAGACAAATTTCCGCCGATTCAGCTAGAAGCGGGTCAAATTTGAACTGCAGCTGCCTAATAGTTTGCTATTTATTTGTTCCAAAAATCATTTCTAGGTACATAAGTATCTATTTAATCAGAGAATCACCAAAAAAATCCAAGATTCAACCACTAGCTAGGAACGGTCAAGCCCACCGTTTTGACCGCATTTTGAAACGGGCGTAAAAATTCAAAAAAAATCAAAAAATTGGAAAACCTTCGCATTGCGTCATCATATGTGACCAAGTTACCAGGAAAAATAATAAACTTGTAATACGGCAAATATTTTAAAAAAGTGTTCTCGGAGACGAGCTATTAAGTGTGAAGATTCATGGCTTTCAAGCCAAATGATCAATCTTATGGCCACATTCATGACATAGTTTGTTCAAATGATCTCATATTGTGCACAAGGGTGCATATTGTAATGGCAAACAATGTTGCCTAAGGAAGTTTTCATTTTTCTTTGGACGAAAAAACCATTTTCCATTTTTCGAGTGCCCAAAAGGAGGTTTTTTTGTGAAGGACCTCCAAAATAATTGTTGCAAAATTGGACCAAATCATTTTTATAAAATACTAGGCCATATTTAATGCACAATTGACAAAATGGTTGGGGTGTAAAAAGTTTTGATCCACCTCTCGTGAAAAAGATAAATTTCCGCCGATTCAGTTGGAAGCGGGTCCAATTTGAACTGCAGCTGCCTCATAGTTTGCTATTTATTTCTAGGTACATAAGTATCAATTTAATCAGATAAACACCAAAAAAATTCAAAGATTCAACCACTAACTAGGAACGGTCATTCACGCCATTTTGACCGCATTTTGAAACGGGCATAAAAAATTCAAAAAAAATAAAAAATTGGGAAACCTTCGCATTGTGTCATTATATATGGCCAAGTTCCCAGGAAAAATAACAAACTTGTAATACAGCAATTATTTTAAAAAAGTATTCTCAGAAACGAGCTATCACGTGTGGAGATCAATGGCTTTCAAGCCAAATGATCAATCTTATGGCCACATTCATGGCATAGTTTGTTCAAATGATCTCATATTGTGCAAAAGGGTGCATATTGGAATGGCAAACAATGTTGCCCAAGGAAGTTTTCATTTTCTTTGGACGAAAAAACAACTTTCCATTCTTCGAGTGCCCAAAAGGAGGTTTTTTTTGTGAAGGACCTCCAAAATAATTGTTGCAAAATTGGACCAAATAATTTTTCTAAAATACTAGGACATATTTAATGAACAATCGACAAAATGGTTGGGTGTAAAAAGTTTTGATCCACCTCTCATGAAAAAGACAAATTTCTGCCGATTCAGTTGGAAGCGGGTCAAATTTGAACTGCAGCTGCCTCATAGTTTGCTATTTATTTTTTCCAAAAACAATTTCTAGTTACATAAGTACCTATTTAATCATAAATACATGGTTTGGTGCCGATACGTCGAGGTTTGGACGGTGGCCGAGGGCTCCAACTCTAGAGCGCGTAAACTCGCATGCCCGCCGCGTGGTCACCGCGTGACCGTGGCATTGCCATGTGTTTTTGGACATGTCAAAGTGGTGGAATTGAGCTGGAATTTGGTGGAGGATGGTTATTTGGGCATAGGAAAGCACTATAGAAAATGGATACTATTTGGACATGTCAAAGTGGTACTTTCTTCACAAACTGTTGTTGTGAACAGAATAGGAAAATGAATATTTTTGAATTATTTTTGAACTAGGCAAGGAAGGTTTTTACATATTTGACGAAGATATGACCCAAGGAATTTATGAGATTTCTTTGGGAATTTTGGGAATGACAGAAATATAGGTTGCTTCATAACCTAGGGCAAAAACTGCCACATGGACATGACACATAGGCAAAACTGATGAGATGGCGGCTAGTCATCGCAACCCACCACAATTTACAAGGCTATGACCATCTATATTGGTCGTTAACAACTAGAAATAAGGCAGCGGACTAGCGCTGTTTGCTTTATGACCATTTCGTGTAAGGAAATTACGACATTTCTGACCAAAATGGTCGCAATGGTTTAGGGTTTGGAGCCCCCCGAACAGCTTTTGACCAATTGGTCTGAAATGGTCATAGATCTATGACCATTTCTTCCAGGGTCATTGACAGAAGGTCACTAGTTGACATATTTCTTGTAGTGATTTGGAGCGAACAATTGATAAGCAAGCTATCATGCATACTATTGTCACATAATGAACCAGGTATGTATGCAAGTACAGTGATACAGGACAACAGGTACTAACAAGAGCAAAGCAGCGGGTAGCATATTTGCGATATCCTGTCGTTCTTGTCAAACCGGAATTCTTATTCGAGCAGATTTCCTACAAAAAAGATCCGTAAGGCACATGCGGAAAAGTAGAAGTTCGAATTGTCATGTGATTTCATAGACAGTACCTCATCCTAGGAACGAGACCAGTGCATAACAAGGTTTTTCCATTCAATGTCTTCTGAATTTAGAATAGGAGACTTCACCGGAAATTCGTTTATAGACTTGCCATCGAAGTGTGATTTCCTCAGGTAACATCGATACTGCTGCAATGTTTCCTTGAAAAGCGCAAGCAAGCTTTGCTCGTCATGACTATCCAGATTGACCCTCACCTACTTACAACAATGCAATGTAAATCACTGATGTGTTCAATCAGCAGAAAATAGGGAAATAATCACCGTGAATTATAGCACTCCCAACACGTAAGTGGGACAGGAAGATGTGAAAATGGTGTTTGTCTTCGCTATAATCTTCCCATTATGGGAATATATGCATGTAGTCCCTAACAACATTTTTTTTGAAGGTTAGGACAGTAGGAAAGGCTCCTACTGCTTATATATTACCACCAAATTAAAAGTTTGTTACATATGCACAAGGTGGGGGGAGGGGGGAAAGGAGTTATAGAACCAACTACATAGCTAAGTTACAAGATGGAGGCAATATCCTTAGCAAGGATTCCTCTATAGCTCTCTCTATGTATAGGATCATTGTATAGTAGCCAAAGTGTCATGCACAAGTTGTTTTTTGTGGTCAGGTAGTCTGTGCAGGAGATCTCGAAAGTCATTGATGAACCTCCCTTTCCATGAGTCAATGCATGGCCGTATTTTTCTGAAATGATTGTTATTGCGTTCTTTCCATAAACTCCAGGCTGAGAGGAGGAATATTTCCATGATCATTTTGTGGTGTTGTCTTTCTTTCAATCTTTCCAGTAGATGGAGGCGATGTCGGAGGTTGCTCCATGTGATGTTCAGTATCCTCCAGCAGGACTGGCTAAAAGAGCAGTGGAAGAAGAGGTGTTCCACTGTTTCTTCAACGTGTTGGCCACAGAGCAAGCAATCCAGATTGGTCCCTATGTTATAATGTCTCCGCTTTAGCATGTTCCTTGTATTGAGACGGTTAGATAGGAGTAGCCATCCAAAAACCTTTATTTTTGCCGTGCACTTAGTTTTCCATAGCCAGTTGAAAGCCACATGCGCCTTTATGTCTCTGGAGTAGTAGCTGTAATATGAAGTTGTTTTGAAACTGTGTGCACCCCAACAGCAGGTCCATGTATCATTCTCGTTTATTAGTTCCACATTTCCAACCTCTCTTTGAATCTGCCTCAGCTCATCGTGGGCTTGTACAGAAAGTGGGAGATGAAAGTTTGTTGCCAGGTCAGTTGTGTTGAGGAAGGCTTGAACCGGAATGTCACCATTTTTGCAGTAAGAAAATGCTCTTGGGTGTTTTTCCTCATAAATAGAGTGATTCCAGTCATCTTTCCAGAACAGAGCTGAGCTGCCATTGTGCACATTGACTTGGGTTACCCCTCGATAAATGGGCATTAATCGGATGAGGTCTCGCCACCAAAAGGATCCGCAGGGTTCTGTTGCATGGGGTACAGAATCTGTATAATATGTATTCCAGATGAGGCTAACCCAAGGTGTGTCTTGCTGATTGTAGAACTTGTGCAGGAGTTTGAGTAGCAGAGCATCATTTTGAATATGAAGGTCGAGGACCCCTAGTCCACCGGATTTTTTTGGGCGGCAAACCATAGACCACGCAGCCAGTGAGTTACATATTTCTCCATTGTCCGTTTTCTTATTCCAAAGGAAGTATCTTCTGATTTTGTCCAATTGTTCAATGATTTTCGGAGGGAGTCTTAATGTGCCCATGGGGTAGATAGCCAACGATGTGATGAGGGGGTTTAGGAGTGCCAGTCTACCTGCATAGGACATAAGCGACATAGCTGCGCTAACTTTCCTTTCAGCCTTGCAGACAAACGGTGTCAGGTCCAAAATCGAAGGTCGAGTGGTACCTAAGGGCAGTCCAAGGTAAGTGAAGGGCATGGTTGCTTGAACACAGCCAAAGATCGCTGCAAGCTCATCACATTTGTCCTGAGGGGTGTTGATGGGCACTAAAGTTGACTTATGAAAATTGATTTTGAGTCCCACAGAAGTGGCACAATCCTCAAGAATCTGTTTGATCTGGGTGGCCTGATTGATGCAGGCAGGGAGGACAATTATCGTGTCGTCAGCGTATTGAATCACCGGGTACTGATCATTTCCTTTTGGCGGGATTGGGTGTTGGATGAGCTGGATTTGAAGTGCCTCATTTAGAGCGGTTTGGAGCAGGTCTGCAGCTAACACAAATAATAGTGGTGATAATGGATCACCCGGACGTACTCCACATTTGCACAAAAAATGTCGACCTGGCACCCCGTTGAGAAGCACCGAGGATTTGCCCGAAGAGAAGATATGCTCCATCCAGTTTAGCCATTGAGTTGGAAAGCCCATGTGTTTCATAATTTGCAGCATCGCGGGGTATTGGATCGTATCAAAGGCCTTCACGAAGTCTAGTTTCAGTAGTACAATCTCCCGTTTGGACATTTGGCACTGATGGATATACTCGAAGGCCCAGGCAAGGTAGTCGTGAATGGATCGACCACGGAGAAAACCATATTGGTTGCGATGAACAATCTTTAAAATAATTTTCTGAAGTCGATTGGCAAGGATCTTGGTTATAAGCTTGAGGCAAAAGTTCAAGAGTGTGATCGGACGAAAATCATTTACTGTCACAGGAGCATTATTCTTAGGTATTAAAGTGATATGTCCATAGTTGATAGTCTCCAGACTTAAATTTCCCTCATGGAACTCTTCACACAGCTGATAAATGTCATTTTTGATAATAGGCCAGCAAGCTTTAATGAAAGCCCCGTTAAACCCATCCAGTCCTGGGGCCCTATCTGGTGGCATGTCTTTGACTACCGTGTCGATTTCTGCATGTGTAAATGGGGTAATCAGGCTGTGAAAGTCAACCTCTTGTCGGAGCATTTGTGACAAGTTGAACTTCATCGATCGTGGGTTGTAAGATCCTAGTCTGTCTTTGTATGCGTCAAACAGGATCGCCTCTTTCGCTGTGTGGTCCTCCGCTTCAATTCCATTGTGGTCCTGCAAGGTTTTTATAAAGTTTTTTCTGTATCTTTTAGTGGCCACAGCTTGAAAATTTTTGGAATTCTCATCACCTAATTGAATCCATCGGATGGTGCAACATTTTTTCCAATGATCTTTTTGGTATTGTAGCAGGCGAAGCAGGTGTTTTTTGAGTACATCTCTAAAGTTACCTTCAGGCAAAGTGAGGGATCGCCAATCAGCAATGTTGTCGAGTTCAACCAGAGCTTTGTTGGTGTAGTCAATCGCAATCTTCAG
Organism: Aegilops umbellulata; assembly: GCA_032464435.1. Classification (NCBI taxonomy): domain Eukaryota; kingdom Viridiplantae; phylum Streptophyta; class Magnoliopsida; order Poales; family Poaceae; genus Aegilops; species Aegilops umbellulata. The sequence goes on from CP136059.1 coordinate 418,072,928, forward strand.
TCTAGAGATATTGGGGCTCCAATGTTTGAGAGCATGCCGTACTGCCTTCAGTTTTTGACACAGACGGGATGCAGCATTAGACTTCTTGTTATATTTGATCGGTTTATTCCAGGCTAGGGACACCACATCCATAAACCCTGGGTGTGCGATCCAGTAAGTTTCAAACCTGAAAATCTTACTTCGTGGTATGGAGGTCTGAATGGCCACAGAGCAGGGGACATGATCGTATATTGGCTTACTAAGGGGGGTCACCGTGGTGTTTAGGAACATGGCAGTCCAGTTTAAGGATGTGAAAAACCAGTCAAGCTGTTCCAATAGAGGGTTATGCTGCATGTTAGACCACGTATATTTTCTGCCCTTTATAGGTAGCTCAGTGAGATTTTGTTCTCGTACAAAGTCGTTGAAAGTGAACATATCGTGGATGTCTCCTCCAGGTTTATTACGATTTTCCGGTGAGCGTATGTAATTAAAATCACCCAGAATGAGCCAATCCTCTGTCGAGGGTATGTGCAGGTCAAAAAGCCATTGTGTATATGTGGATCTTTGTTCACCTTGACAAGGGCCGTATATATTCACCAGTTTCCAGTAGTGGCCTGATTGGGTTGACGTAAGTTCTACCCCAGGGCAAATGGTTCAGATAAGAAAACCCGTCTCGTGAAAAGGTGGCTATTCCATATCGTAATAATACCCCCAGAAGCGCCTCGCGAAGGAATATAAGCAAATTGATCAAAACGTTTCGGGCATAAAGCTTTAAGGGAGGAATCATCAAAGCATGGCATTTTTTATTTTTGTAAACAAATAACCGCGCACCCACTAACGTTGATCGCATTAGATAGAGCTAGATGCTTGTCTGACGAATTAAGACCACGGATGTTCCAACATAACACGTTCCAGTTTTGATAAAGAGACATAAACGAAAAGATACGGGAAGATAACTAGATCGAGGAGGTCGATCCATCTGCCAGCTTGGAGAGCGCAGGAACCGTCAGTTCTTCTGCTGGAATAGCACACAACTGTGTGCCAATAGCTTGCATTGATTCAATTGTCGTTGGCGGTGGGATTTATGAGTCTTGCACTTGAGGCATGTTGTCATCTGCAGTAACTTGAGCAGCAGGGTTGATGCGGGGCTTCACCTTGGATTTAGGCAGACGCGTGTCAGAAGGCTGAGGTACTTGGAATCCATCGTACTTGGTCGATCTTTTACTGCGACGAAGAGATGTTGTGTCCACAGGAACAGGAAGCTTCCCTTTGCGCTGCTTGGTAGCTCTGTTGCTAGCTTCACCCATAGTGTTGTCCGCCACAGACTGAATTTCCTCCAGAGAGGTGTTGCTATCAGCAGACAGAGCCAAGGAACCAGATTCAGAAATATGAAGTGTAGAACTAGAGTGCTGTTGAGATGTGTCAGAGGATCTGTCAGCAACGCCCTTATCATCAGCAGCAATGATACCAGTGTGAGTGTCCATCAGAGCCGGTAATGCCAGCAGGTTGGTGTTGTTGTTAATAACAGGTTCAGTCAGTTCAGAGATGTGCACTGAATTCGCTGGAGCTGAGGGACATGGAGTTGGCAACTGTGTGAACTGAATCCCTGTGATTCCCAGGTCCACTTGTATTTCCACACGCAGATTGTCATTCCTGAATCCATATCCACCATTCCATGGTCCAACTAACGCCAAGAGCGGGCGCAACGCCGCAAAGATCGTGGTATTCAGTTGTTGACGGGGAACAAGGTCAGCTAGCAGGAGTGCCATGAGTTGCTCACCTTGAGTGGAAAGACCAAAACGAATCCCTTGCGCATGTAATTCCACAGAGACATTTATGCGCTCAACCACAGCAGGTGATTCCATTTCGCTAGGCAGCACAATCAAAGCCAGGGAATGTTCAGAGCTAGAATCATCCGAGACAGTGATGGAATCGTTCCAGGCCTGGGTAGCACTGTCCACTGTATTATCATCAGGTACGACTCCATCTTGCACTGAGAGGCCCTGTTCAGCCAGCCAAGCTTGGAAATTCATCAGAAAAGGTGGCATAGGAGGAGCAGGAGGTTCAGGCCAGGCATCCCAACCTTGATTACCATTATCAGGTGCAGCCTGACCTGCAGGTGGTGCATTGTCAGGGGCGGCATTCTGCACGAGCCAAGCATGAACTTGTTCTTGATACAGTTGTTCGGCAGTCAGATGAGGACCATGGAGAGGGTGGGGATTGCCATCAGGTGGTGGTTCTTCCTCTCTAGCCGGTGGTACTTCCGGAAGCAGTGCATTCCAATCATTGCTACGAAGTATGGTGATTTGCACTGTCCAACAGTCGTGAGCTCCCCCAAGTTGCCAAACTACAAAACTCTTTGGAATAAGTTTGAGACTTATCACCCGCGCTTTGATAAGCATGAAGCGACGATCTTGCCGAGGGTTGTACCAGGAAACCAGAGACCCAAATCCACCCAGTGATTTGCTGATGTAGTAGTCTGTCTGGTAGTCATAGGGGAAGCCGAAGTACATAAGCCATACCTCAGGTCCAAAGGTGGTGGTGCGGCGATTCAGTGATTCATGGTGAGGGTCAAAGGATACAAGCAGATCTTCATCTTATAATTCAAATGGTGTGGCTACAGCAGTATCTCTGATGAACGAGTCTACAAATCCAAAGATCCCTATACCAAAAGGATGATCGCTGACCTCGGTGGTGAAAAGCTGAGCTTCATGGAGCAGACCTCTGATGGTGTTGCACATGATGGCCCGGCGATGCAGAGGGACTTAGTGGCTCGTCTTCGCTATTGCCAGATAGTCGTGGTTGAGGGGAGGTATCGGGCAAACCACCATACCGCTGCAGATGACACGGTTCGCCAGACCAGGCTCGACGGCGAAGCCCGGCGGCAGGAACGGGACGGGGTTGAGGGGATTGTTGGCCATTGCAATGGAGCAGAGCAAAGGTGGCAGGGGGGCGAATGGATGAGCGTGGGCGGTGTCGCTCGGGAAATCGTGACAGAAGTTGGAACGTGAGGGGTAGGATGGGAAGGCCTCGTCAATCTCGGGACCCACTTCCATTTTTGTTTAATTTGCCTTTTGAGACAGGCACGTTCCAGATGCCCATAGTGACCGCATGATGAACATCGAACGGTAGATCTCAGTCTGGGCTGTCTATTCAAAATAGGTAATATATTTGCAGAAAATCCGACATTGGGGATTGCTTTCTCTTGGTTATTTATTAAGGGATTGTGATTCTTCGGGAAAGACCGGGAGGGGAAGTCAATTACCTTATGACCAGGAGAGGAGCAATAAATGCAAATAAGCCGAGCGTGGCAATGTATTTTCTGGTGCCCCCATTGTAAGCATCTAGAGCACAGCGAGGCCCAGTTGATAGCTAGAGTATCAATCTCCTCCTGAGAGTAGCAGGCTTGGGCCAAGTCCACCTTGTGACGGGCCGCGAGGATAGGAGGCCAACAAGAATGGGCCGGAGCGTATTTGAACGCGGAGGTCAGGAAACTCTGTGGCAGACGTGGATAAGGCATCGTGATTGGGCATTTAAAAGCTCCTAGACACAGAAAATCTGGGCTATTACTTTCTTCCAAATCTGCTTGTCGGAGATAGATGTCCATTAAGGATTTGTGATTATTGGCCACACTAGCTGCTGGCTTGTCATTAATGCTCGCGACAATTTCACCAAATTTGATTTGTTCATGATCAGGGGGCGAAGAATGAACCGGCAAGATCATGGAAGAAGAAGCCTCAGCAGCATTGGCATTAGAGAAATTCATATGTGTCAATGGGGTCAATGCAAACTTACTGAATTCTCTTCGTGATGATTCCTGATCAATAGGTGCTTGGGTGAAGAAATCCACTTTTGAGGAAACGGCCATAGAACGGCGATTGTCAAGATTGGTCAATGTCTTGTCCGCATGCCAACAATCAGGAGAAGTTGGTGCTCGGGTATAACGGCCATTGAATAGATGAAAATGACATATAAAATCTGGCCACACCCGGTCCTTGAGACCATAGATAAAATGTCCCACTTTATTATTGGCGACCGAGAATTTCAAAGCACGCGAATTGATTTGCTTCACCTCGAAACCAGAACTGATACCGCCAATGCAGCATTGTAGAGCAATACCCACAGAATCCACATTGAGTGGGAATGAGGCCGAAGAGAAAGTGACCACAAGAAAGAACTCTTTACAATCACGAGAAGGAGAGAAGTGCACCGTGGATCCAAATTTTCTCCTCACCTGATCCGCAAGGGCAAGCCCTGGGGCAAAATCCCAGTGAAGAAGACTGTCCATCTTGAACTAATCTAGAGATCGCCATGGTTCTCGTTGGAGCAGGTGGAGGGGAGGAGAGGAGAGGAGAGGGAGAGAGCCATCCCTTTTTCTCGGAGATGCACCTTTGAAGGACTCCAATGGTAGTCCCTAACAATATTGAAAGCATTGTCTTTTAAACTGAGAATAAATGGAATGGGGTTCCAATATGCAGGAATTGGCCGTCTCTGTAGTTGGGATAGGTCTTCGGCCGGTGGGCTTGCTGTATTTTTTGCTGGAGTGGGATTTTTCTGTGGTACGGCTGGTGCTATGGCAAATGAATTTGGTATACCTTTTGCTGGAGTGCAGGTCTTGTGTGGTGGGGCTAGTGGTGTGGCTAGTGAAGTATGGGTACAATCTGCTGGAGTCGGTCCTACGTTTTATGTCACTGGTTGTATAGCCAATATAAGTGGGGCGCTGTCTGATTTCTCCGGCACCACCACGTTTTTCAAGGACTTTGCTGGTGCTCCTTCAGGTTCGGCAATCACCCTCTTCCTTTTTGATGTCTGATGCGCAAGAACAGCATTTGAGTGAAAAAACATGGTATGATGACAGATGGAATATGTATTGATAATGGATGGGCATGGCATCTCGAGTTATATGATGAGTAAACTAAGCAGATGGTGGTGCAACAAAGTAGAAGAAATGCAAGACAACATATGCAAGATACACGCAATCAATAAAACCTTGCCAAATTAGAACAGGCACCTTGATGGGTGAACAGGACAGGCCATCTGCCTTTGACTCCTCGAGGTTAGAATAGTCATTAGGATGATATTCTGAATAAGAATCAACAGGTGGGGAGCGTACGAGTTTCATTGCTTCCAGAATGGCACTCAATGCCTTGCTGCCAATTTTGTAAGTCATTGCAGTGTTCCATAATATTCTTCTGATGCGCGGATTCTGATATTCACTGTAATTGTGTATAATATCTGAGAACCATGAAAACATAAATAGCTGTGAGATTATCTTTGTAATGAAGATGATATTCTAATATAGGGGCGCCCCTGTAAACACTTGTGTGCTATCACTGGATTCTGATGAGAGAGCTCATGTGTGCTGTAATATGGTGCGTGCATTTATATAATCTGGCACAAGTACACAAAAAAATAGGCTCCAGAAGTAAGGATAGCTGGCAGATGATAGGTTCATAATATACTGTAGAGAGAGTTTATTGCCAAACCATGATAACAAGAGCACACAACAACTAGGCAAATCATAGTGTACATAACAGGGGTACACCATAACCAGGATATATAAATCGGGAAAGTGGAACTGGCTGGAAATTACGGTGGTGTATTGCCGCTAGTAATTGAAAGCTTATCGATCACGTACAGGCCAGCTCTATCAGCTATTGACTGCAGATGTCCCTGCTCCCCTTCCTCACAAGGAACATACTGTGCTTCCCATACAGAACACCGCACGGGCCGCCGGCCGAACCATCGGCCCCACCGCCTGTGTTCCTCCGCCACCCCCACCCCCGCCCCCACCCGCGTCGAGTTTTCTTCGTTCGATGAGGCCCCACCACTGCCTCCACAACCACCGTCCCACCCGAGCCCCTTCCTTCGCACCGGCGAACTCCGGCGAGCTCTCAAAAATCGACTGACCTAATTTTGAAATTTAGTGTACTGCGATTTAACTAGTGTGGAATATAAAAGGGGAAACCATAAGCATTGGGATTATGGTGTTGAGCGTGCCATGGCGGATCTGAAGGTGCAAACCGGGCAAAGGCAACTTCGCAACCAAGACAAGAAATCAGAGTAAAGCAGTGGCGATCTATTTTCTTGCTGCGATAAATAAGTTGAGCAGATACGAAAGAGTACCGCCTCTGGTGCGGCGCCGTGTACGCATCTGCTAAGAATTTGTAGGTGCTGCGGTAGCGATGGCTGTCGGCGGCGTGGAAGCAGATCTAGGAGGGTAGACGATGGCGGCAGGGCGCAGTGGACGAGACGGTCGTAGGAGCGGCGCCGGCAAGGTGGACGACGGCGGGGATGAAGCAAGAGGACGGGATGCAAGGATCCCGGTTCGAAGCCGTGGATGAGAGAGGTCGATCTCTTGCAATGGACGGCGGCGTCGGGGTATCAGCTCCGGCATGGTGGAGGAGGACGGTGGTGGATGGGGTGGCGGATGGCGGCGGACGGAGGAGGGTGGGGTGGAGAGGGTGTTTTGGCGACCACGGAGTACCTATGGGGAAAATGGAGGTAGAGAGGAAGGGGGGAACCATGTATTCAGGGCGCGCTTGTCTCAAATGCGAGGAAATTTACAAACTTAGCCCCCGTTTCAAATTTCTACTACATCACAGCAACACTAGTCGGTTGGGGATAGGACGGTAATCTCGCATACACCGAATATTTGCCGACGAGAGTTTGTTTTTGACGCCCACCGTGTATGAATATGAATCGGGGAGAGAGTCGATTTCGGCCGAGGACACACTGTGTTTTGGCCCCACCGTGTATTAATCCGGGTGAGAGGCGCGTTTGGGTGAAATTACAAACCTACCCCTATCGAAACCTATAGAAATCCAGCAGATAGGCTTTGCGTGGCAGGGATAGGCAGTAGTGATTTCCATCTCGCAGATTTTGGTTTCGGGCGGTTACTGCGACTTTCCTCGCTTCGTTCAAATTTTGCAGAGTGCACGTTTACCGTGCCAACTCGATTCGAATCCCGTTTGTATTCTATTTTTTCCGGGCGGGATCCATTTTCAATTGGAATTACATTCTATATACATCATTTTTTTATATATTTTCAAAAGCACAACAAAGAATTCTGGTCCTTTATATGTATAATATGATTTACAAATACAACGATCTCAAAATCTTAAGGTTGAATTCGAAAATATTTATGTTCTACTAAAATGTATGGATAAGTAATATCTACATATTAAATAACATAGATGTGCGTGAATTCATATGAGTATGAATGTTTGATAGATCAATTTTGGTTCGAGTATGGATTACATGTATCATCATCTCGAATTCAAATATTTGAATCCCTTTTTTGTTCACTCCTTTCACGCCCATCTCTCTCGCATGCATGCTCCTCCAGGTAGCTATCACTCTCTTTTCTCCAGCTCACCCGCATGCTCACTTCATGTTGCAGATAAGGCCTTCCCTCGTTCATCCTTTTCTCCCACAAGATCTTGATGTTTCGTGCAACGCACGGGCATCTTGCTAGTAAGAGTAGAAATTAGACATATACCACTTCTCGAATCTTGAAACCAACAACATTCCTCCCTTATCTCATCAAAACCGCCAAAGGAATATATTTTGAGTGAAACATAACATATTTTTCGTGATATACATATTTCAAAACTAGACTTTTTTCTATCAAATCGGTGAATATGTACTAATCCAGTGGCGGAGACAGGCCTGGGGCAAGTAGGGCTATAGCCCCGGACCTAGAAACAATTTCCTTTGTAATTTCTTCATGCAAAGCATAGAAAATCATAGAAGTTTATCTCTCAACATAGCACAGCCCTAGGCGTAATCTGCATCTAGCTCTGCCACTGTATTAATCTACTTTGATCGTGTGGCAATGCATTGGCACATTGCTAGTAGTTATTATAATTTTTTGGACACCAGACAAACGGTGGAGTACATATACGAAGAGAAGAGGCGCACGCACGCAGTCGACCTCTCGCTGTCTCACAACATGAGTGTTACGTAAAGGCGACGTTAACACTAGGTGCACGATTGCTGCATTCGCGGGTACCGAGTACGTGGTGGAGCACCTTTGTAGGAATAGTCAGCTCGCGTTATAATTTGATCCATAGGAGTTGATGGTCGGGACCATAGCTGAACGACTTGGAGCGCGGTGGCTCGCCAGTTGCCACAGATCGAGTAGCCACGTTTAAAATATCGTTTTTAGCGGGGTTAAGAGTTCCGATTTTCAATGGCGCGTTATAAGTAGGAAGTAGTTTTTAGAACGATTGGTATGGAGCGAAAATGGAATTCATAGTACTACATACCTCCTTGGCGTATGGTTGAATGGTTTTTTTTTGCGATGGAGGTTGTATGGGTTTATGTTGTGAGATGTTGAACCTGGTAGTTCTAGGGCAAATACTATGGTTTAGATTTAGATGCTGGTTTTCAGTAATGAAAATCGGAAGGGGAAACCCTTCTTTGATTAAAAAAAGCTACTACCTCCATTCTGGTTTACTAGTCTCGATCCAACTTTGGGTCAAAGTTTTTCCACGAATTTTACTTGTAAAATGTGAATGGAAAACAAGATTTTGTTATACCCAAACAAAAAAGGACTGGAGGGAGTGATTGCTCTGACACGGACGTGACCTCTCATAGCGCAGGCATTGAACCGGCGCGCCGGATAAGAGGGCCGCACTCGCTGCAGGCCCGGCTGAGCACGCCTCCTCGCCGCGTGCAACCAGCTTAAGACTGCCCCGCCACGTCCTTCCGCGAGCCGGCAAGCATTTTAGAACACAAAAAAGGACTAAAATAGAATTAATTTACGCATGGTGTTGACTTGTTGTGCTTGCACTGGTAGTAGGAACTAGTAAAGGATTTTCTTTATTTATAACTCTCCTCACATTTTTTTGGCTTTGAAGTGAATCATGGTTGTGGACATTATGTAAGAATGTGCAGATATCTGTGAACATGAGTTTGATGTGGAAGTTGAACTTGGAATGTCGGGCTTGCGCGTGAACTATACCATGTCCAATGCTTCGTCTGTTATTCTTTGGAAAGTAATTGCTGTTATTACATGACCCGAATATAAACATTTTGTGCCACATCAGTAGATGCACGGACATCACAACAGGCATGCTGACTGGATAAATATTTGAACCTAGCTATTATGAAGGAACTTTTGTATTGACAAAAATTTTAGAAAGCAGGAGACGCCTAGCCTGCCTGCCTCTGCTAGCTTATTTCTGGCTCCTTCCATCTCTTCATTGGCTTGGGTGAAGAGAGCATCTGATTGCTCTTTTCGCTTCTTCAGGAACTCAGATACATTCTCAAGGGCTGCTGCACGCTTTCTTTCAGCCTTTACTAATGCCACGAGGACACGAGCAACTGACGACTCCACCTGACTTGTGCGTAATCCATCATCATCTGGGAATTTGCACCTTGTGTCTAATCCAGCATCATTAGGGAACTGGCACCTTGTGTGTAATCCAGCTTCATTTTGGAAACATGATCTCGAGGTTGACCATACTTCCCTCCTCATAGGAACTGCATCCTGACATGAAGTTACTTCTTTCTTAGATCAATACTCAGAGCAACCTAAATCCATTTAGTAGAAGCCAGATAAACAGAACTCGGAGAAGTGAATTCAAAAGGAAAAAATAAATAAAAACAGACTCCAAGGTGAGAACACCCACTTCCTACATCAAGCTAAAAACGAAAGCATCAGGACGATTAAGACTCTTCTTATCACACATCGAAGGACACCACGCTTAAGAGAAACAGAAACTACAACATATACACATCGAAGAACACGAGGCTACACGAAAGTAATTGAAAGAGTGTTACTTACCAAAGCTCGTTTTACAGGTTCGGTGCAGCTCCTCTTTAACTTGCCATGCTCCTTGAAGATGTCCCGAATATCCCGTGTTTGGTCTGCATTGCTCCTCTGCATGTTAGCAATCGTGGTTTTAAAATCTCAACATGGCAAGAAAAATATACTACTACTAATACTCGCGCATCTTGTGGGCAACATTAAAGCACTCGTCTGCCATGTTAGAGCATCTCCAACAAGATAAACTACTCATACAAATGCATCTTGATGCGTGCAATGCATGGGCATCTTGCTAGTTCTAAAAACCTTTCCATCATTTGCTACACTACTTGTCATGGATTTGTCACGGCAGATGTCCTTAGTGTCAGGACTTAGTCGCGAGGCCAACGCATCTATGTGGTAGCTTGAGAGGGGTTGAGCGGAATCGAGAGACGCAACATAAGACAAGGATTTAGACAGCTTCGGTCCCCGAGAAACATCATCCGGTAACAACCCTACATGTTGTTTGAGGCTAGGTCTCATTATCATCATGAGGGAGTCGCCGTAAACCAGCTCACCTCTTTGTGTCTAGCCCTAAGATTGTTTCTTCTAGCTTGTAGCTTGTAATTTGTCCCTCTTTGGGGAGCCCTGCCCCTCTTTATATAAGTTAGAGGGGCGGGTTACATGTGGAGTCCTATTACGATTAGGACTAGTCTATCTCTAATACAAACCGGATACAAGTCCAGGTCTTAACTCCTTGTAAGACAAATATTCCTCACGCCTTTCCTCTTAAACCGGCCCACCATAACATGAGCCGGCCTTCTGGGCCTTGGGCCTTGTCATCCGTCTGACCCGCCCGCCGAGTCACTAGTGAGTCATAATGACCAGGCGGGTTGCTTGTAAACCGCCAGGTCAGGACGGGTCGCTAGTAAACCGCCAAGTGTCAGCGGGGTCTTCCAATAAACCGCCAAGTCCGGCCGGTTTACACTTCCGGCCGTTTTACGCCGCGGGGTATATCCCCGACATTAGCCCCCAGTTTAATTTGGATTTATCCATGTTAAGCTGATCCTGTAAAACAAATACAAGAACAATTTTGACAGATTACGCTCCAGGGTTAAGAATTCTTGTAAACCGGCATCTGATCATTCTTAAGTCCTTGTCATTTCCTCCTTCTGAAAAATCCGAGTCAATAGACCAGCTTCATAGTCAATGTTTTTGTAGAAGATATTTCGTAAATAAAGAATCCATTTAAATCGGCCTTCAACGCTTTGATTTCAAAAAATATTGGTCTTCAAATATTCAACTGATATCAGCCGGTTTGAAAATGTAGAACTTGCCGGTTTATCATTGCCAAAATTGCTAGTTTATAAATATTGATGGCACCGAGTCATAATTGTTACCGACGCCGGGTTATAATTGTTGCAGACACCGGGTCAATCTGGTTTGCTCAGAACTGAGAATTTGAAGATTTTTCTTCCTTATATCCATATTACCTGTAGCCCCCAAGTCTTGAGGAGAACAAAGTGATCGCTTAAGACTTGTTTCCATATAATTACTGCCACTTTGAAGAAATCCATATTGTTCATCTCAGTCACTAGTAAAAACTGAATATTCCATATATGTAGCCCCCAAGTGACGGGTCATTATGCAATAATGAGCAGGGACTTTATAAATATGATCATGTAAATTTGAACAATAACGTGTAGCCCCCAAGGGTCGGCTTAGTAAGATAATACTGAAACGGGACTTGATATATACTTGAATGTTTGACAGGAGCAATTGGTAGCACCCAAGGGCCGGCTCATTATGATATGATGAGTCGGGTCTTCAATAAGACGAGCAAAAAATGACTTTGCATTAGCCCCTAAGTGTCATGGTGCATGCTCGCAGCGACATGAGACTTGCATATTTGATATAATCTCAACTTTGAATAATGTAACCCCCAAGTGCCGGGTCGTAAGCCTGCAGCGACTCCGGACTATTCCTTTCATTGCAAAATAAATCATATTCATTGACAAAATAATATCCATTGCGCTAAAGCAACTTTGAAAACCTCAATCATAATATTAATAACCATAATAAAAATCCAGCCATGTTGGCTATTCAAGATAATATAATCCGGTATGAAAACCTTATTCATCCAATATCATAATGAAAATTCAGCCAAGTTTGGCTATTTGAATAATATAACCCAATCATTTATAAGTGCATGATTCCAATGGCGCAATCCAAATATATACTGGCGACTTATAGTCCAAAGCCAGGCCGGTTTAATAAACACTGGATAATTTCTCAGCATATACTGGCGACTTATCGTCTTAAAGCCAGGCCGGTTTAACAAACACCGGATAATTTATCATCATACTGGAGACTTATCGTCTTAAAGCCAGGCCAGTTTAACAAACACCGGATAATTTATCATCATACTGGACACTTATCGTCTTAAATCCAGGCCGGTTTAACAAACACCGGTGATTTATAATCATGCTTTATTCAACCTGTTTCTGCATACAACAAGTTTAAAGTGTCCTGACGGTTTACCACCGGACGGGTCATAATGCCCAACATATAACCTGGGTTTATAACCAAGGCTGCACTTAAAAATAAAATATGAAATATATCATACCTGTGACATTGAATCACATCGTTGGTTTACCAAGTTTTTGTAGTAAGAGTGATAACCCCAATCTTGAGTAATGATAACTCCTTTCATATTGTGTCGGTCTATGATTAAACCGTACCGGGTTTGTGATAAACACCGGATTAACCATATATAATACTGGTGACTTGTAGTCAAACCAGACCGGGCTAATAGTCTCTAGATTATGATTTGATCATGTACTGACAACTTGTAATTGACAGTCGAACCGGGTTGTTAACGCCGATTTAAAAAGCAACAACAAAAATCTTTATCAAAAAGAGAACAAAACTCAAACAAAGGCAAAATAAAAACCATTGTAGGTTAGGCTTTGAGACGATCAAGAGGTGTGACTATGGTTCAGACATGACCAAGCCCCCAAATGACATCGTGGCATTACGCCGATCAAGAGGCGTGGCTATGATTCGGGTTCGACCAAAGCCCCCAAGTGATGTTGTGGCATTGAGCCGATCAAGAGGTGTAACTATGGTTCAGACATGACCAAGCCCCCAAGTGATCATTAATATGATAAGCCAATAAGGCATGATACCCATGTTTGAACCGCGCTTCATGGTAGCAGGTCCTCTTCAGCAACTTTTAACTTTTTGCAAGAGATAAATTCTTCTTGAACCGGGATTTTGAACCGGATATTGAGAGCTTCAAAGCTTTGTGGGAGACATCTTTCCCTTGAACCGGATTTTAAACCGGAATCCTCATTTTCAGCCGGAAATTTTCTGACGGCCTTTAAACTCGAACTTGCGAGAGATTAATTCTTTTTTTGAACCGGATATTGCTAAACTGGATTTGAGCGCTGCAGAGCCTTGTGGGAGAATAGATTTCCCTTGAGCCGGATTTTAAACCAGAGTTATTTCTGATGACCCGGAACTTCTTCATTGAGCCGAGATTTTGTAACTATCATATACTTTCTAAACCGGAAATTTTCTGACGGCCTTTAAATTTTCATCAATATAACAGTAGCCTCCGGGACCGGGTTATCTTTCCTTTCATCGTCCTGGGGTTCTTAAATTTGCTGAAACTGACAAGATTTGCTGAGTCATGTCATCGTAGCCCCCGAGTCTCAAAGGTGACTCGAGGAGTTGGCTTGAGACTCTCCATATTTGACCATGATGTAAACCGGCATAACTTGTATATTATTGGTGTCGATAGCATAGTGTGAATCCACGGAAGGTTGAGGTGACTGCAGCGGGTTTATAAATGATCTCGTATGAGCCATGTCAGCAACTCGGCCAATGGTTCCTTCCAACTGGCTCTTTGAAGTTTAACCAAACTATAGTGGCGGCGACTTGTGTGCCTGTCCAGTGAGCCATCCAGTGCAGACGGCGGTTGACAATATGTGATAATTTGCCTTCAATTTGTTGAAAGAAAACCCGGCTACCCAAGCTGTGAATTGCTCAAATAGCTCATGCAGATAGGTGCAGCCCGGTATGTTGATGTAGACCAGTCCGCGAGAGACGAACGGTAAAAACGATCGCAGCATCAGAGGTAGTTCGGACAGATGAGTCGGCCGCGGCATTGTAAACCGGCGCGGACGGGGAAGATCGGCACCGGTGTCGTAAACCGGCTCGGACGGGTGAGCTAATCGCGGGCGCAGTCCCGACAAGCTGATGTAAACCGGGCCACAGGGACGGCGACTTGCTCACGTTCATTCACCGGGTGGTATGACACGGACGAAACGCCAGTGCAGAACGTTGCTAGCGCGTGCTCCGTGCCCGTAATATAACACTCATTTGTAATGAACAATTATCCTGCATCAAAAAAATATTGCAAAAATAATTGTTTCACACAAAAAATAATATGTGCTGAAATAAACCGGATAGATATCAGCTGGTCATGGGAGTTTGAAAACTTGGGCGGCTCAGAATGAATTCGGAGCGATGGCTCAACGCGGAGATCGACAATAATGTTAGGCAGAAAACACCAAATGGCGGCGGGTCACCGCGGGAATCTGCAGTGTTGCGGGCACTTGACTCGGGCGCGCGGAAGAGCAGCACGGCGGCCCGCGGCACGGTGGCCCGCGGTAGACGATTCAAGGCCGCCCGATCAAGACAGCTTGAAGTGGCGGATTGAGGCCCCAGTGGCGCGGCGGCTGGCCTCCGGAGCAAGACAGCGATGGAGGTGCATAGTACTGTGTTGAAAACGGAGGCGAGATGGACGAGTTGTACGTACACGCGCGAGTAGAGCAGAGCATAGGTGAACTCGGGGCGAGGCCACAGGCGTCGAGGAGACCCCCGGCGAGGAGATACGCCATGGCAAACCGGCTCGGGATGCGGTAACAAGGTGAGGCAGAAATAGCCCGCGGTGGCAGAGGCAGAGCACCGCTCGTGTCTGGGTGGTTCAGTACTGCACGGGAGGAGATGCGGTGATGAGAGGTTGCAGCCATCCGAAGCTGCAGGGCCAGAGCCAATGCAAGGCGATGTAACGGAGGAATCCGGCGGCTCGAGGATGAGGCCATGGAGGTTTGAGGCAGTAGTTCTGCGATTCGAAGGTCGCAGTGGCGACCGCAACGGCTCGGAGGCAGGCCATCAGGGCCGGCCACAGCGGGCGGCGGCTCAAAACTCGGACAGAATAAACGACGGCAGCCTGAACCGACTTGGCGCGAAGTCCTCCTGGTGATTCAGAGCGAGGCCGAAGCGGCGACGGCGGAAACCGGCCGGCTTGAAGGCGAGCCCGGCTCACAGGAACGACGGCGGCTCGGAGCGGGTGTCTCAACGGCGGCGACCCGGGCCGGCGAGGCACGCACGGCCCACGGTAGACGAACGGGGCGGCCCAAGGCGGACGGCGAAGCTCGGCGACTCGCAGGTGAGGCCGGGCACTTGGCGACTCTCAACGGCAGTTGGTCAGAGGCCGTCAACTTTTGGTGATCTTCTCAATCCTGCAGTGTAGATACGTGCCATACCATGAAACGGGCAGATTCAATTTAAGCTTCAACCTTTCCTCCGTGGATACGACGGCTCATGGCAGTAGAGGAGGTGAGGACGCGACGGATTGGCGTTGCTCCGGCGGCTCGGATCGCTGCCAGGCCGGTACTCCCGCGGAGGCAGCGGCGACTCGAGGACGCGGTGGCCCGGAGACAGGGCCATGGCCGTGAGAAACGGCAGTGCACCGGCGAGCCTGCAACGGCGGCTCGAGGCGGCGGAAGCGGGTCACGACAGCGCCCGAGCTGGGCGGGTCGGGGCGGAGACGGTCGGCCGGCGGTGACTTGCTGCGGGGGCGACTCGGGGCCAGTCCGATGGAGATCAGTCAAACGAGACCGGCTCGAAGGCGGAGACCGAGTTTCACGCCCAAATCCACTCCGGGTCGTAATGGGTTTGACCTCGTGTCCATGGTATTGACTTGTCTGACCCCAGTGCGCAGCTTTGGTAATTTTCTGATAGGAGAAAAAACGATATACGTGGACCAGTACTAGTTTTTGATCTCCACTTGATTAATCTTTGTATCCATGTGGATTAGCAGCACCAAGCAGCCTTGGGACTTGAACCTGTAATCCAGCCAGAACAGCTTCATGGAACTCGGCGGATCGGACAGCAGAAATCTTTTGTCCGTTTCGATCGAAATTTTGACCGGACAGACTGCAGGACTTGGCAAAACAAATCCTCCGTCGGATTGGACAGATCATCTCGGGTTGGCAGCGTGTAAAACGACAGCTTGCCACGGAGACGATGTATATTCTTCTGCGCCAGTTCTTTTTCCTCCAGCACATCACGAGTTTCTCGATCCTTAAAGGGATCCCTCCAAAAACTCAACACCACCGTGCGCAAGCCCCACGGTGGGCGTCAACTCTCGTGGATTTGTCACGGCAGATGTCCTTAATGTCAGGACTTAGTCGCGAGGCCAATGCATCTATGTGGTAGCTTTAGAGGGGTTGAGCGGAATCGAGAGACACAACATAAAACAAGGATTTAGACAGCTTCGGGCTCCGGGAAACATCATCCGGTAACAACCCTACCTGCTGTTCTAGGCTAAGTCTCATTATCATCACGAGGGAGTCGCCGTAAACCGGCTCTCCTCTTTGTGTCTAGCCCTAAGATTGTTCCTTCTTGCTTGGAGCTTGTAACTTGTCCCTCTTTGGGGAGCCCTGCCCCTCTTTATATAAGTTAGAGGGGTGGGTTACATGTGGAGTCCTATTAGGATTAGGACTAGTCTACCTCTAATACAAACCGGATACAAGTCCAGGTCTTAACTCCTTGTAAGACAAATATTCCTCACGCCTTTTCTCTTAAACTGGCCCACCATAGCATGAGCCGGCCTTCTTGGCCTTTAGCCTTGTCATCCGTCTGACCCGCCCGCCGAGTCACCAGTGAGTCATAATGACCAGGCGGGTTGCTTGTAAACCGCCAGTTCAGGCTGGGTCGCTAGTAAACCGCCAAGTGTCAGCAGGGTCTTCCAATAAACCACCAAGTCTGGCCGGGTTACACTTCCGGCCGGTTTACGTCGTGGGGTATATCCCCGACACTACTGGTTGCAGATGAAAAACCTACCCAAGCACAGCGCGATACAGGAGCGACACACAATTACAAGTTGATATTCTATTGGACAATAGAGGCTATAACCAATTACTTTTACAGGAACAATAGCACCCAGGAAATTTGAAAGGTAGGTATGAACAAAATTGGAACTGCACATGTACTGCTAAGTGATTCAATACACACATTACCAATCGAGGAGGAGAACGATGGTCGCGGCGGCCTCTATGAGTCATGGTCGGCAACGGGAGTTAGTTCATTGTCCACGACGGTGGTACTTCTGTGCTTGGCGTCGGCTTCCGGGAAGCAGATCCGAGACCGTGGAAGACGATGCCGGGGAAGAGGCTCCGTGTACGACGACGATGGTGGACCGGCTCCAGTGCGGCGTACGAGGTCGTCGATGAGGCAGATGCACTGTGATGGACGAGTGCGCCGATGTAAAGGGGAGGAGCACGAAGGCTGCTGAGGGAGTCCTGGATTAGGGGGTGTCCGGATAGCCGGACTATACCATCAGCCGGACTGCTAGACTATGAAGATACAAGATTGAAGACTTCGTCCCATGTCCGGATGGGACTTTCCTTGGCATGGAAGGCAAGCTTGGCGATGCGGATATTTTGATCTCCTACCATTGTAACCGACTTTGTGTAACCCTAACCCTCTCCTGTGTCTATATAAACCGGAGGGTTTTAGTCCGTAGGACAACAGAACATACAACAATCATACCATAGACTAGCTTCTAGGGTTTAGCCTTCTTGATCTCGTGGTAGATCTACTCTTGTACTACCCATATCATCAATATTAATCAAGCAGGACGTAGGGTTTTACCTCCATCGAGAGGGCCCGAACCTGGGTAAAACTTCATGTCCCTTGTCTCCTGTTACCATCCGCCTAGACGCACAGTTCGGGACCCCCTACCCGAGATGTGCCGGTTTTGACACCGACAGCTGCGGTGCCGTGGAGAAGTCTATTTTGCGGCGGGGATAGAAATTGGGGAGTATTCAGGTGTCCTACTGTGGGTTCTGGGGTGGGGTTGGCTGGGTAGGGTGGACCTGAAGTTACGAAAACAGCCCCCTACCAAGTGTCATTCGTAGGCCTGTTCCGAAGGCTATGATGGTAACTTCCCACTGCTCGAATCAGGGTCGCGGGATATTTTCCTGCCGACAACAAAATTTTGTGACACTGGACTCCCCGTGATACGACCCGTTGTAATATAAATACCAAGGTCGTTGATGTTTCGGTTGAAGCCTGTGTTCTCCGGAAAAACATTGCAGATACAATGGAGCATCTTCGGACAAGTTCTACGGCCGTATACACTGATGTGTTGGAGAGCATGTGCATATGCAAAAAGGAGAGACATGCTAAATTTGAGATGCCATCTGCTTATGGATTAGACGTGCATGCTTCAAGAGGAAATCTAGGAAAAAAATACTTTAATTATTTTAGCAAGACACGTTCATGAGGAGGCATCGAGGAGTCCACAACTCATCTTGAGTATTTCCTTAGGATTTGCTACGTGAAGATGAAAGCAAGAAGATTATTGTTTCTTTTCCTGCCGGGCAAGGAAACTATCAATCGTAAGGAGCCAGTTTATCTGGGAGTTATTTAGTTTGAAGGATGTTGGCTGAGGCCCGCCAGCACAAGGACACAAGTGGGCGACGCATGCACCAGAAATAGTAGTTTTTGTTTTCCTAAATACTAATCAAGTCGGTTTAGCTTATGCCTAGGAGTTATCTTTTTTTAAGTACGTACATGTGCTTGCTTTCCAAGCTAGTTAGGACGCTCTGACTATTATATAAAGTCAATTGAATCCTTCGTAAAATCCAGGTTATATTTGAGGAATAAACACGATGTGTTTTTAGGGTAAATACCCGTATCGAGTTTTGGGGGAAGCTGTCTAAAAATCCCTAAGTTTTGAGGAAGCTTTAGAAAACCTCTTTGTTGCGATTTCTGCGAGGAAATTGTTTTGTGCGTGAGTACCATCGTCGAGATTGGTTTTCTCGTGCTGGACCGTAAGATTCAATCCCTCTACTTCACGCACATCGCGTGCGCGGGCGAGAGGTTACTACCGCTGAAGGAGGAGTGTCGTGAAAGGTCGGGCCGCAACAACGGATCGGATCTCGCCACGAGGTTCGGTTTACATCACCCTGTGTGGCGTGTTGAGTGATTCGGCTAAGCAACTAGCGAGTAGTAGTAGTAAACTCTGCATATTAGGTTTGACCGAAGTCAAACTTCCTAAAGTTTGACCAAGTTTATAGAAAAATATAAACATTTACCATAACAAATATGTATGATGTGAAAGTACATTCAATAATGAATCTAATGGTATTTATTTGTTATTATTTTTTGTTATAAGCTTTATGAGAGTTTACAAAACTTGACTTTGACCAATGCTAATACGCAGACTTAAATAAAAACGGAGGGACTACACATTTGTTTTCTTAGTTTGTAGTGAACTAATCATTTGTTGAAATTGTGAAATAAATATATTAGGCTATTGACTTCGAATGTAATGGTCTATATAATTCAATTGTTACAATCATTGTCGAATCCCAAGATGTATACAAGGTCTATAGTACTTCACAATATGCTCAAACTCACATAATCCCAGTCAAATGAGAATCTAAATGCATTTCATAGTTATTACTTGGTAGGATGCAACAAAAACAACCATAACTCTACATCAACCATTATAGAAGCAACATTTTGACATATCCCAATGTGTGAATGAAACATGCAGAGAGAGCTTTTGAAGGTGGAGCAGATAGGGCGGGAAAGATTGTATGTATGTGGACGAGAGAGTAGGAGACAAACCTAACGAGACAAAGAGAGATAGAGAGAGAGAGAGAAAGAGAGAGGAAGAAGTTAGGTCTGCGAGAAAGATGCATACATGTAATATACATGAGATGCGTGTGCATCTGGATTCTGTATACGTGAAAGGAGAAGAGACAACATGTTTGATGGGAGAGCTGGAAAAACATGGACGAGAAGGGAAGGATCTCGTGGGTTGAGGGATTGACGATTTTGTGCGGGGGAGAAAGGGATTGGTAATTTTGTGCAAGAGAGAGAGAGGGTGGGGGGGAGGGGAGGAGTCAGTAAGCCGTCGTCACATCACCCTGCTTCCAAATGACCCCGCATTCTGTAGCGCGGTGTGGTCGCCGTCTTCGATCTGCTCGTTGCCCTCTTTGAAGATTGAGGTGTTGTGCATGTTGGGGTGCAAAGAAGCACAAGCGAGAGTGGTCGCCGTATAACCTTGGATGAGGATGAATTATGTGCTCGGAAGAGTATGTGTGTTAGGATTTGAATCTCTGATGGGCTGAGATGTCATGGTTCCTCTAACCATCCAATCACATATTGGTTCGCTTTTATAAAGCTAATTTGGTGCGTACCTTTCACGGATAAAGTACCCATGCATGCACAGTTGAACGGAGTTCATTGCAATTTGCAGAGAAATTTTAAGATCGATCACAAGAGCATTCGCGATCGATCATATCGACCCTTGTTTTTGTCGGTACATGAACAGAATCGCCATAAACTTAGATGATAAATAATGATTGATGATCCAAATGTTTGGGCTACTAGTTTCGGCCATCCAAAAATAAACGAGCATATTGACCAAAGTACTACTACTGTTACAGTTTACAGTATTACTAGTACATCAAAAGCGCGATCGAACTAGCTCAGGAGGAGTACATGGATGGATTACTAGTCCCCTACTACTGTACATGCATCAATAGTACAAGTACAAGGCGGCCGGCTGATCAGAAGGACGGCACGACGCCGTAGCCAAAGTCGAGCAAGTAGGAGGTGGAAGACGGCACGGCATGGGCCTCCGCGTCCAAGTCCTCGCCGTCGGCGTCCTGGTCGGTGCGCTTGGCGAAGCGGCCCTTGACGCGCGGCCGCGACTCGGCGTAGGCCTTCCTGGACGCGTACCGGATGGTCTTCTCGAACCGGCGGTTCTTCCTCTTCTCCCGGTACCGCATCAGCCTCGCCACCCTGCCCTCCCCGGTCACCGCCACCGGCCGCTCCGGCACCGTCAAATACCCCATGTCCACCGGCGACGCCTGCCGCATGCCCACGCCGTGGCTCGGCGGCGCCGTGGTGTACGCGGGCATGTACGCCTGCGGCTTGGGCCGGGTGAAGTCGATCTCGAAGCTCCCGACGCCGCCGCAGATGGCCTCCGGCACCACGCCGACCTCCGATGAAGAGCCCTGAAAAATTATAGCCCTCTCGATCGATCAGCAAGTTGGTCTACGTACGGCGAGCAAGAAGCCAAGAAGGCGATCGGTTCGCGCCAAGGCAAAGGCGAGGCGACTAACGCTGTGCGCGCCGGAGGCGTTGGCCGTGTACGAGGAGCTGTAGGACGGCGGCGGCTTGGCGCCGATACCGGACACGAAGTCCAGGTCCAAAACAGCGGGTACAGCGGCCGTGGCGACGCCGCTGGGGACGACGCTGTCTGCATGGGCGAAGCGCGTAAAGTCGACGGCGTGGTAGGGGTCGACGAGGTCGGAGAAGAGGTAGTCCATCTTCCCGCCCTCCTTGCCGGCCTCCACGTTGAGGTTCAGCATCCCCCCGTGCTGGTGCAGCTGCTCGGGCACCTCGTCCTGATCCGCCCGCGCCTCCCCGTCACCGGCGCCGCAGAACATCATAGCCTCGGCCGCCACCGCGGCGGCCTCGGGGGAGCCGATGGGCGCGATGGGCACGCGCACGTGGCGCTCGGCGAGCGGGTTGGCGTGGTGGATGTCGGCGTCGCACGCGGCGCAGAGCACGGCGGCGTCGGCCTTGCACGTCACGGCCGCAGGGCTGACCTCGCAGACCTCGCACACCCAGACGCGCTCGTGCCCCGCGCGCGCGTGCGCCGGGCGCGCGTCGCACCCCGTGCACAGGTACCCGGCGCAGTCCCGGCAGTGCACCGCCGCGGGCGCCGCCCCCTCGCACGCCCCGCACCGCCGGCCCCCCACGCCCCAGTACTTGCGCAGCTCCATCATAACTAGCTAGCACCCCTGCGCGTCCCCGATCGGTCCTCCTAGCTCCGACAGGCAATGGCGGGTGAACGCGGTGGGGGTAGTGGGAGGGAAGAGTGGTTGATCTGAGGTGAGGGAGGTGGTGGGGGAGGAGGCAGTAGATGTAATAGTGGGTGGGGGAGGGGGACGTGGCCGGAGCGGGGCACGTGGTAGGTTGGGAGCCAAGCGATGGGTTGATGCCGATATGATACAGTGGGGATTTTGGCGGGGATTTGGTGCATGTGAAAGACGGGGAGACATCGCCGTCGGCGAGCTGGCCGGCTGGCTGGGTGCTGGGTGGGCTGGCTTGGCTTTTCGGGGGAGGCAACCGATACCGGGGTACTAATCCCATCTTATCATGTCCTCGTCCATGCTCACGGTGATGCCGCACTGGTGTCCGTGAACTGTGATGCCGTTGCCGGGGAGGCAAACGGCGAGATCGCCATGACCGGGGTGCGCGCGTAGGCCACACGGCCGGGACACGGGGCTGGCTGATTTTGCTACCTCGGGTCATACGCACACGTCTCCTCTCCGGGACGTAACGTTGAACATACTATGAATCTTTTTGAGTACTACTCCCTCCGTTCCTAAATAATTGTCTTTCTAGCCATTTTAAATGGAGTACAACATACGAATGTATGTAGACATGTTTTAGAGTGTAGATTCACTCATTTTGCTCCATATATAGTCATTTGTTGAAATCTCTAAAAAGACAATTATTTAGGAACGGAGGGAGTGGTTTGGATTGCTTACCATATATGTCATATGGTAACGTACTATGAATCTGGTTTGTCCGTGCCGACGTGGTATATGCCCCCGTACGTAGTACACCAGTATCGATTCCGACTGGTGGGCCGGCATGGCACATGCATGATTGCTCCGTCGTATTCGTATCTCTCCGAAATTTCCTTTGACCTCTATCTGTATCATGGTACTCAATGCTTTGTACAAAGCATTAGCCTTTTTTCAGAAAAGAAGGAAAATTCCATGACACCCACAATAAAAAAACCAGTACAAATACGTTGCAAAAGCCAAGAGGCTAAAAGTTTGAGGGGACCCGAAAAAGACGGTTGTATGACACGTCCCCTAAGTTGTAGTACTAAAAATTTTCTTTTTGTGAAAAAGAGTATCAATTATAAAAGTTCATCAACAATTTACAGTTTCAAATTGTACTTTGACACTTACTAAGAGGACCCCAAATTAATGAGCTGACATAGATCGCAATTGGGTCCCTAGCTACTCCTACACAAACCTATTCTCATTGCCGCCGGGTACGACACCACTTGAGTGTGGCGAAGCTCTAGGACACCACGCCATAGACTTCATGCAGAGGCCGCACTGCCTCCCTGCCATCTTAGCTACGAGGAAGAAGAGTGGCTACCATTCAGCTAGCATATTCGTTGACAGGTAGTAGACGACCGACAATCGATCACAGTAGTGTGCATCATAGCCTCTCCACAACAATCACCGGTGACGACCACCTTCCCAATATGGAACTTCATCTCTCATCTGCTCATGCTTTACCACCATCTGCTCATGCCTCCTCCAGATCAGGGAACCAGGCGATACACAACACTAGATCGAGGCATGTTCCTCTGACCACTCCCCCCCCCCCCCACCAGAGGTACGAAAAGAACGGGGATTCCAGTACGAGTCCTAAAATATCGAAAACCAGAGTATTTTGTTATATGACAGAGCAGACAATGTGTCTTCTACAAGAAAGTTGTGCGTGGCTCCCATGAGGGAGGGCTGCTGACGGCAGCATGCCTTCGGCTCGGCCCAGTTCTTGTACTCGTCGGTAAGTGATCTACAAACCGGAATGCACTTTCGTTACTTCAAATTTTAGCTAGTATGTGAGACTAGCTAACATACTTCAAATTTACGGATCGATTATCTTACATGCGTACATATTATTCCCTCTGTAAATAAATATAAGACGTTTTGTAACACTATTTCAACACTTGAAACTTCATTTTCTTACATGAGCCACAAAACAATTATTTTTACATATCAAGAGTATTTACATGTTCACTTTCTCTTTGTTAACTTGTAACACTCGGAATGATAGCCCTTTCTTTTACCCAAAAACACTTGCTTTCAGGCTTTGTTTCGGCTGCACGTTTGAACACCCACTTGGTCCTACAGAAATAAATAACTATCACCAGCTAGGCCCTCCATATGCGCCCATGTTTCCAATGCTAGAAATAGCTTGTTCCTCAAAAGTTTTGTGCCAACGGAAAGCATCTCCCGAACCGTTTGGATCCTAGATTACTCCTTATAGTACTACCCTGACATAGATTATTATTGTCTAAAGTCAAAATATATCATAAATAAGGGCGGCCACGGGATCTTCAGTGCTCATCACGAAAGGCTCTCTGAAAGCAACCTCTCTTGCTGGTCCTCGGGCTCACCCAATAATTCCCAAAAGCTGGAAAGAGACAAGGATTGGCTTTATGGCTCTGACGCCGTCCGCTGCAGCGTTTAGGGGATTAGCCATTTTAATTAGCGGATTGATTCGATGCGTATCAACGTCACGCCAGCTCTATCGGCCACCTAAAACTGGCCTTGCTGGCGGGCAATGCCCGAAATGCCCTCGCGTAGCCCGAGCCTATCCGAACTGTAGAAAGCAACCGCCGGAAAATGGCTTGGTACCTGTGTTGTGGAAAACGTTTGTTTGGATTGCCTTGCACACGCTTTCAGCAAAGGGGTTGCACTGCACACACGTTGCTCGTAGGCCTTATCATGAATTGCTCAAATTTGTTTTTGTTTTGTTTTACATCACAACGAACGTCCCTTGCAAACCATGTGAGAGGTAGACCTGCCTTGCTTCAGTCCTCTATGGTGACAAAAATGTTGCTTTGGGTCTGAACAATTGTTTGGGAATTTGAAACTGAAAATTTATCATGAATTGGGAAAAACTTCCAAAAGGCAAAATTCTAGCTGGATTCAAATGACATCATTCTTTAAATGGTGCTTGCACCAGATGCCGGCGGTGGACCGGGGTCGACGGCGTGTGTACTCCATGTCCTCACCAACCCAACTAGATCTACTAGTGTTCCTGAACTGTTTTTGGTCAAACTTTGCTATGTGTAATATTTGTTACTATATCTCGAATAATATGGTTTTATATTTGAACCATTTATTTCATGATATTTATGGTTTTGGATTATATCTGTAGGTTTTGTTACCGACTGTACCTCCAAACCGGTGAGTGACCCCGAGGATGACAAATTGTAAGAGCATATATAGCCGGTCGCCCTAAACCCGCCTCAAACGACCGGACGGGCTGACTGGTCACTGACCTGTCACAAAAAATTGACCCACACAGACCCCTCAAACCGTTCTCAAACGCCCGGGCTGTCCGGCGCCCATCATATCGAGCTAAATGTAGAGCTTATATAGGGCGCGTCCGCCACGTCGGAGCTGACATGCCCGGTCCACCATCTACCCCATGGTTGTTCCACAAAAAAAAACCCATCCGACTCCTCACTCGGAACCCTAGCTTCAGTCACTCCCCTCTCTCGCTCCATCCTCTCCTCTCCCCTCTCCGATTTCAATCCACTCCGGCATAATATCGAGCTCTGGCGGCCACTCCGGCTCCGACCTCGACGCTAACGAGGAGTTGGGCCTCCGTATTGCCTTGGAGCGGTCTAAGGTGGACACTAGTGGCGGTTCCGGATCTACAGCGTCACCGTTGCGCGGACGGGGCCAGAGCTGGGTCCTTCCATCCCGCACGTAGCTCTGCCACGGCAGCATCGTGCGCTCCACCCCCGCGTCGTCCCCTTTCCTCGCTGGCATCTGCTCTGTGAGGGCAGTGGTGGATGCTATTGCCCGCGTCGTCGGCCCAAACGCACACACTCCGGAATCGGAGGCGCGTGCCGACCGCCGCGAGAGGCAGCTGGCGAGGGAGAGGGACATGGCGGAGGTTTCTGTTCGCCGTCGCCATGGGATGCCGGCGGAGCCCGACGAGGACGAGCGGCTCCTTGCTTGGGTCTACCATTGGTCGCTCACGATGGCGGAGACACATGCTCGCCACTTCCAGCGAAAGAATGCAGAGGTGCTCCGGCTAGCCAGAGAGCAGTCATAGAGCGAGGAGAAGGAGGCAACGGCGGAGGCGGCTCGGCTCGCCAAGTTGAATCGGCAGTAGGACATGGTCGTCTGCTAGATGAAGGGCTTGATCGTCCTCTCAGACTTTGACTCCAAGAACGGCGATGACCACAACTCCACCTCCGCCTCCGACGACCAAGATCCTTCACCAATCGCGGACGCCTACAGCTACGCCGGCGACCGGAAGGGAAAGGCCTGAGGAGGAAGTGGCGAATAAGCTTCCTCCTATGTTTATTATCGTTTTCAGTTGTTAAAGTTAAGAACTTGTCCGGAGATGAACTCCGGCGATCTTTTGGATGATGTGCAATTCGGTTATGTGCATTTGCTTGTCCGTTTGATGCCGATATCATTGTGTGTTGTTTGATTACATAGAGTTGCTCTTACATTGCATGCTTACTATGGATATAGGGTGCCGGATATGAGGTACACAAATGTAGAGAGAAAGATTTGAGACGTGGCCGGTTAGTGCCCGCGAATGCGCCCGAACGCATCTGCGGGTGTTTGAGGGGTTGGATTTGCTATTCGCAGTTGTAGATGCTCTAATATCAGTGTTTATCATAGTGTTACTTGTGCTTAGATTATAGAAAGAACATTAACTTTAGATCACTAGCACAAGTAAATATGCACTATGATGTGTTTAATATTATCCAAGAAACACCTCAATATACACTTCCGTGCATGCTATTTCAAAATTTTCATCTCTAGTTTACTATTTGTTATTCGCCTAACACATGTTAATTATCGATCCCTCTAAAGATTCTACGGTTACAAATATAACCACAACTCTATTACATTCACTTGAGAAGCAATGACTAAAATACCGTAAGGTAGCTTGAGCCTATCCAAACCAGAAAGCAACTGCTGGGAAATGGCTTGGTACCTGTTGTGGGAAACGTTTATTCGGGTTACGTTGTTGTACATGCTTTTAGAGAAGGGTTGCATTGTACACAGACCCCTCCCATATCTTATCATTTCAAACTTGTACTTTTGTTTTTGACATGACAATAAACTTTCACCGTTCTTTTGCTTTAGTCCTTGAATGTGATCAAAATTTGTAGCACTGGTCCGAAAGTTTGATTGGAATATGAAACTCAATTTTAACAAGAATTGGGAGAAATTCTTAAACTCAACCTTCTAGCTGGATTCAACTAATATCATTTTGATTGTAAAATCGTGCTTGCACGGGGTTCAAATGGCAGTGGATCAAGAGTTAATGGCATGTGCACTCCATGTTCACCAACCCAACTAGTTCCATTTTTGTTCTAGAACTTTTTTGGTGCAAATTTACTATTTGTAATGCATGTTAATTGTATGACTTTAGATTTGAATCACTCGTGTCATCATATTTTATGTCTTTGGATTATATTTGCAAGTTGTATTTCCAACTACAACTTCAAACTTGCTACTCTAAGAAGGGGGGGGGGGACATGCCTGAATATAATTGGTGAGAACTATGCTTTGAGGATCATATATGTACATTAATTGTTAATGTGTTGCCCGGGTGATCTCTAAAAAGTATCACCAACATTATTTTTATATATTGGCAGTCGCAAGCATGGTGAACAATAGATGAATCATAAATATATAGATACATCTTACATCATATGGAACCACTAGTGCAGAATCGAGCTTTAGTCCCGGTTCGTAAGGACTTTTAGTCCCGGTTCTGCAACCGGCACTAAAGGGTGGGAACTAAAGGTCCCACCCCCTTTTGTCCCGGTTCAACACGGCCCAGGACCAAAGGCCCACCACGTGGCACGAGCCCGCGCCGGGGGCCGGGGGACCTTTAGTCCTGGTTGGTAATACCAACCGGGACTAAAGGAATTTTTTTGAATTTTTTTCTGATTTTCAAAATTTTGAATTATTTGACAATTTAATCTCTAATCACCCCTCATCACTGCTCAAGTGTGGAGCACTCATTCCAAATCGTCTAACTTCCCGGCCGGTCACCCATCCTCTCAATACTCTAGCCTGAGCATGCTTAACTTTGAGTTCTATTCCCCCTAGTTTTCAAGTTTGCACTTTTTGTTTTCCTGGCAATAGTAAGTTGTCAATCGTATTAACCCTTAGGAGTTTAGCTTGAGCATGAAGTCACACGTTTCACCGTTTGAGTTTGAAACTATGATTGTAAAAAAACAATAATTATTTATTAACACTGATATTTCTTGAATAAGTAGTTTCACCATACTTTGACCAAAGTATGACCAAAATTCAAAAAAACTAAAATTTGAGTATAATTTTGTTTCCTTTCAGAATTTGAGGATTCTAAAAATTTGCAAAACAGCCTATACGGCGGTCGAAATCGGAACCGCCTTTTTGTGCTGAACATTTTGTTATATTATACATTTTTTCAACATTGTATGAAAAAGTTATAGTCGTTTTACTTTTTCATAACACTTTTTTGCAAAACATGTCGAAATTTATGTTTTTAAATTTCCCTAACTAGTAGATGTAGTAACATAACTACATCTCGAAGGATTTTAATTTTGAAGTTTTTGTCATTTTCTTTTGTTTTTTTTTTCAAAACTGAAAAGGTGACACGGGGGAGGGGGTAGAGTTTGAAAATTGCAGAACCCTTTAGTCCGGGTTGGAGCCACCAACCAAGACTAAAAGGTTAGACCCATTTAGTCCCGGTTGGTGGCTCCAACCCGGATTAAAGGGGCTCGTGGGGCCCCGGCCTGACGCCAGCCTGCCACCACCCCTTTAGTCCCGGTTTGTGACACCAACCGGGACTATAGGTCACAAATGAACCGGGACTAATGCATAGCCGTTGGAACCGGGACTAATGGTACCATTAGTACTGGGCCATAATCGAACCGGGACTAATGAGGTGAGCGTAAGGTCGTTTTCTACTAGTAAACACATACCTACATTAGAGAGAAGAGGAACTTTGAATTATTAGTACGACTAAATATGCACTATTAAGTACTCCCTCCGTTTTTATTTACTATGCATATTAGAGTTGACTGAAGTCAAACTTCATAAAGTTTGACCTAGTTTATAGGAAAGAATATAAATATTCACGATAATAATTTTATATGATGTGAAAGTACGTTCAATAATGAATCTAATGGTATTGTTTTGTAATTGTACATGTTAATATCTTTATTTATAAATTTTGTTAAAGTTTATAAAGCTTGACTTTGACCAAAGCTAATATGAGAAGTAAATAAAAACGGAGGGAGTACTTGTTATTATTCGACACCTAATTATACACTCATGTGTATTCTATTTTAATAATGTTATCTCTAATTTATTTATTTTATTCAACTAATGTATGTTAAATAGTAATCTGATTTAACTTATTGTAATTACAAATAATCACACCTATGTATTTTCCAATGGCAAGCCAATAAATTAGTTACTACCATAATCAAGAGTTACATCCCAACTGCTAAAATATTTATTTTGATGCATACCGTTTGGATACAAATTTTGGTTAATTTTTTTTGGAAAGATCAAGACAGTAGGAGAGGCTCCTACTCACACACACACACACACACACACACACACACACACACACACACACACACACACACAAACACACACACACACACACCACACACACACACACACACACACACAAACACACACACACAAACAAAAACACACACGCACACACACACACACACACACACACACACACACACACACACACACACACACACACACACACACACACATAGGCAAATTAACTGGGGCACCTAAGTGCCTGGGCACCTTGATCGGGTTCAACCCGTTAGTACATCTTTTGATTTGTTTCCTTTTTTGCGTTCCAGACTTTCCATGTATGAAACAGCAAGACACATTTTAAATTATCTAAATCAATATGCTTCCTTTTATTGCTTTCTATCTCTCATACCTTTACGATGCGGAATTTTAGGTAATATATTTGCGACTATATACCAAAAAAACAATAGGTTCGTGCCCACATATTTGCATGGACATATAAAGATCCTAGAGAACCGAAGCTCACACCACCCAGCGGGTGGTGGTAGAGGAGTGTTACAAGACTAAAGGCGATATAAGGGAGGTGACAGAATCAAAAAGAAGCTACAAAGTCTTTTACAAAGTCTACCGAAGAGGGTTTAACCCTATGGATGAGTAGTCCAAAATCAGTCTTAAACCTTTCCCTCCAGGCCTCTTGGGAGTGAGGAATCCCTTGGAAAATCTTTCAGTTGCATTCCTTCCAAGTACTCCAAGCCGATGTCATGAAAACCTCGATGAACATGCCACGGGTCCAGCCCATCGTCCCTGTGTGAATCAGGTGCAGCCTATTGCCAGCGGTGCCCCAACTCATGCCAAGGGCAACCAGCAACTCATACTAAACGGACAGAGAAAGAAGAGGTGCTCAACCGTCTCTTCAAGGTTATCCTGGCAGAGTGCACATTTAAGTTTGTCGCCTACATTGTAGTGTCGTCTCTTGAGCATATTTTTCGTGTTCACTCTGTCTGCCAATAGGAGCCAGGTAAATACCTTTATTTTCATCGTACATCTAGACTTCCAGATCCATTTCAAGGCTTCGTCGGAAGTTACTTCCCAGAATTAGTGTTTGTAGT
Organism: Aegilops umbellulata; assembly: GCA_032464435.1. NCBI lineage: Eukaryota > Viridiplantae > Streptophyta > Magnoliopsida > Poales > Poaceae > Aegilops > Aegilops umbellulata. Next base: position 418,103,449 of record CP136059.1, read on the forward strand.
ATTTTGCAGTAGTGTATTGGCCGCCCCAACAACACAACCACTCATCTTTGGTTTTCCATGTTCGGGGTGGTCAATGCAATCGTATTTTGCAGATCTTGGATCTCCTCTCCGGCCTGTTGCAGAGGGGTAGATGAAACCCATCTTGGAGTTCAGACATCACCAAAACGGTAGCCACTGAAGCTTCTTCAAGTCTTGAATAAGAAAATGCCCGAGGATGTGATAGTTCCAGTGTATCGTGTAGCCATAAATCCTTCCAGAATAGCACTGTTGAACCATCCCCAATTTTTAACTTTTGTGATGCCTTGGTAAACATCACTTAGGCTCATGACATCTCGCCACCAGAACGATCCACATCCTTCCACCGCATGTGGCACTTTTCCATCATAATAAGAGTCCAACACCAAATTGACCCAAGGCGTCCCCTTTTTATTATAAAACGCATGCAGAAATTTCATAAGTAGCGCCGTGTTTTGGATTTTGATGTTTAGCACACCGAGTCACCCACAACGTTTAGGCCGGCACACGAGGTCCCATGCCACAAGGGAGTTGGCTGATTCACCCATCTCTGTTTTCTTGCGCCACAGGCACCTTCTTCTGATCTTGTCTAGGTGTTCAGTAAGCTTGGGAGGGAATCTGATGGTGCACATAGGGTAGATCATCATGGAAGTAATCAGGGAGTTGAGCAGTGTAAGTTTGCTTCCATGGTCCATCATGCACAGGGATGGAGATAATTTTCTCTCCGTGTGTTCAACAATTGGCATCAGTTCCATGATGGTTGGTATCGTGGTTCCCATGGGCATTCCGAGATAAGTAAATAGCATGGTCCCAGTAGAGAACTGCCAAATATTTGCCAATTGGGTCACCCTATCACTGTCCACATTGAGGGGAATAAGCACGATTTTATTAAAATTGAGCTTGAGGCCAATGGAGTCAGCATAGACAATCGGGATTTTTTTCATGGTTCTGGCTTCATTTGGGCATGCCGGCATCAACAAGATTGTGCCATCACCGTACTATACCACGGGGTAATCACTACTCCCTCTAGCTGGCAATGGAAGTTCAATCACATGTCTTGTGTAGGCATCATTGATGGCAGATTGCATAAGGTCGGGTGCAAGGACAAAGATGAGCGGTGACAAGGGATCCCCTTGATGGACTCCCCGCTTGCAGCCAAATTGACGGCTAGGGACTCCATTAAGAAGGACCGAGGAAGTGCTTGAACTAATGATACATTTAACCCATCCCAATCATTTGTCGTCAAAGCCCATATGCTTCATGATTTCCAACATGGAGGAGTGTTGAATTGTGTCGAATGCCTTGGCAAAGTCAAGTTTGAGCAAAATGATAGGAAGTTTGAACGCTTGGCATTGGTGTATGTATTTGAATATCCAGGCCAGGAAATCTTGTATTATTCTCGATCGATGAAAGCCGTATTAGTTTTTATGTATGATGTCAAGGATGACTCTCTGTACTTTTTTGGATAGTATTTTTGTGATTATTTTCATGCAACAGTTTAGAAGGGTGATTGGACCAAAGTCAGTCGATGTTTCTGGTACTCCGATCTTCGGGATTAAACAGATGAAGCCAGTGTTAACACTGCTGAGATCCAGCCCGCCATGATGGAAATCCTCATAGAGTTTGTAGAAGTCCCATTTCAAAATATGCAAGCAGGTTTTTAGAAAATTTCCATTAAATTCATCCAGGCCTGGAGCATGGTTCGATGGCATGCATTTCACCAGCTCGTCAATCTCGATGTGGGTGAAAGGGGCGGACAAGGTTTCCAACCCCTCTATTCAGTTAACAATGGACCGCAGATTGAATTTCATGGTCGGTGGAGAGGACTCTCCTAGTCTCTGTCTGTAAGTGTCAAAAGGGCAGCTTCTTTTGATTTCTGGTCGCTGGCCATAGTGTTTTTTTGGACATTTCAGTGAAGCTATATAGTTTTTTCTGAATCTTTCCGTCGCCAACGCATGGAAAAGTTTCGTGTTTTCCTGACCCAATTTAATGTATCTGATCGTGCACCTCTCATGGCAGTACTGGTTCTAGTATTGTAGAAGCTTCAGCAAATGGGCTTTAAAAAATTCTCCAGAAGTTGGATTCTGGGACTGACAGGGGTCTTTTTCTTCCAATCAATCAAGTTCAGCTAAGGCCCAGTTACAGTTTTGAACGCAAATGGACAGGCGGGAGATTTTTTTGCTCCATTTTTTAAGTTCATATGGAAGGTCTTTCAATTTTTTACACGGGATGGTTGCACTGAGCGTGACATGGTTTCTTCCAAGCTGCGTCCACCACATCAATGAACGTCGGGTGATGAATCTAGTAGTTCTCGAAGCAGAAGATTTTACTCTTAGGGATGTTGGTTTCAATGTTAACCACACACGGAGAGTGGCCAGAGATAGGCTTAGCCAGCGAAGTGACCATGGTGTTAGGGAAGGACTGAGTCTAGTGGCTCGACGAGAAAAACCAGTCTATTTGTTCTAACAGCGAATCATCTTGCATATTGTTCCAGGTGTATGATCGATCCTTGGGTGGAATTTCAAGGAGAGCTTGGGCACTGATGATATCATTAAACATGAGAATATCATTGTAGTTCCCTCCAGGTTTATTACGGTTAGATGTGGACCTGGTGAAGTTATAATCGCCGACCAGGAGCCAATCTTCAGTGTCTGGTATCACAAGATCATATAACCCATTAGTAAAGAGGAGACGGTCATCACTACCACACGATCCATAAATATTATACAAATGCCAATGATTCCCTGAAGCTTTAGATGTAAAGAGGATGCCAAGAGCAAAGAAATCATAGAAAACCACATTTCCATCAAAAGCTGAGCTATTCCAGATCGTTACTAGACCTCCAGAAGCACCACTCAAGGGAACAAAAGCAAATTTATCAAAGCGGCGAGGGCAGAAAGTTTTAACATAAGCTAGCTCAAAAGAGGATCGCTTGGTCTCTTGTAGACATATTACATCACATCCACAAGCATTGATTGCTTTCTTAATAGCTAAGAGTTTATCATCGGAATTTATTCCATGGATATTCCAAACCAAAATGTTCCACTGCTACCGGGCGGGGGGTGGGGCATTGAAGATTAGGACGAAGAGGGGGGGTGTCCTGATGTTGACCAAAAGCATGGAAGCCTCCAGGTCTTCAGCTGGGATGCCACATTTGACAGTGCCTATCTTTTGGAGGGTAGGAATGGGAGTGGGAGGAGGCACATTAGCAGGTAGAGCAGAGGTGGTGGTCTTAACATCAGGCACTGTTGCAACATTGCGTGGCTTGACCTTACTCTTCACCTGGCGACTCTTATTTATCGATGGTGGTTTGAAGCTGTCATATCTATTTGTACGGGTGCTTCTACGTAGTTCAGCTGGGTCGATTACCACCTGGGTCTTCTTCTTGTTTCCCTTGTGCATAACAGTCTCAGGCATGTCACCCACTGCTTCAGTTTGGGTAGATTCAGATTCGGGATAAATGTGCGTTTCAGTGTCTTTGATCACCATAGAGCTACCAGTAGTTTTGTGTCCTGCAGATTACCAGAGGAGCAAATGCAGTGTCCCAGTTACGCTTGTCCACCCTGAACATCTAAGAGTAGTCTATATTGATGATAGGATCCAGGCTAGCTTTTATGACATGACACACAAATAAGAACTAGAGTTGCTTGCAAAAGATTGCATTAGCATTGAGATTTCCATCAGAGTTACCATTCATGAGCATTGGCAACATCATTTCGTATATATAGGTCCTGAAGAAAGCAATAATGCCTCGGTCTGGCAAGACCCTGAAATTAGCTTCTTCAGTAGTACCTCTGACGAAACTGAACTGACTAGAATTGAAGCCCAGAACAATGTCATCAACTGCTAGCTCAACCTGTGCAGCATGTGCATTCTAGGCCGCTAGTCCATCATCCTGAACATTCTCCTCTGGGGTCACTCCATCCATCATCGACGAGACCGTGTATCTAATGATACGGCACCAGCTTTCCCCGGTGTACTGCGGCGACACTTCGGGCCAGGCGGGCCATCCATTTGCCTGCATCTGCTGCTGCTGTGGCTGTAGGTTTGGTCCCCAATTTGCATTAGCTTGCTGCTGCTGTAGAACCATGGCCTCAAATGACGCCCGCTGGGCTGCTGTTAACTACGGTAGCTCTCTCGGATGCGGGGACACATTCATCGGTGGAGGTTGTTCTTCAGTGCCCTCATTGGGGGATTGGTTAGCCAGTTCGTCAGAATGTAGACAGGAACCGTCCAAGACCGGCCCAAGCCCCTAAACACATTAGCCATTCTGATAATCTAGTGGAAAGCCTAGGAAAACAACCCATGCATCAGCTTCAAAAATAGGGATTCTCGTATTGGGGCCTTCATCAGGTCGGGCAAATTAAAAACTTATATCTTCATCAATCGGGCGAGGGCCAGTATTGATCAGGAAATCTTTAACCGCGACACTTCAAAAAGCCATCAGACCAACTCCATGATGGAAAATGTCAGAGTAAATCACTCAGCAAGGAAGTCTTCTTCAATGATCTGGAGGATTTCAGTGAGCACAGCCGGGCGTTGAAGTTCGGGTGTGGCCGGGAGGGTGAAGACGATTGCATAGTTCTCATGGCTGAGTGTCAAATATGTGGATGTTTCACAATAAAAAATTGAATAAAATTTGATAATTTTCGTACAGTTAATTATATAGTTGATGCAACCACGTAAAATTAGTTAGTTCAGCACTATTGAAAAGATACATCACCTATTTATACTGAACATCTTTACTTCTTTTATTATCCTACTTGTTCTCTAAACCTTAACTAGTTTCATATAAAATTTAGCATAAAAAATTAACTACTATGTTTTTTTTGTATATGACAATGTTAAAAACATAGTTATATGTTTAAACATATATTCAAATTCCACCATTATACGATTCGGTTTCCGTTTTTACAAATACACTAGTGTTATGGTCATATTCTATTTTGCAGTTGAAATCATATCACTATCATATTTTAGTTTGGGAGTTTTTTACTGAATTATGTCAGCCAAATAAAATTTAAAAAGGGAGCAAAAATCACATTCATCTACCGATTGATTAGTGCCTCTTAGATTTATTGTAGCATATTATATGTCTTTGTATAAATTTTAGTAGTTTTGAATATCATGACAAAAAAGGTTCTAGAATGTACATGCCTAACAAATATCCTAGGAGTAGTTTACTTATTATGATTGTGTAGCTTGGTTGTAGAAAATAAAAAATTATAGTGCTTTGTCATTAAAGCCCCCCGCACTTAACATAATCGAATGGCATTGTTCACTTATTCTTTTATTATCCAATCATCTCTCGTCTCCTTCATGATTTATAATTGGTGGGCAAATTTGCTAGCTCTATGCTCTGTTCAAGGTAACTGACACCAGTTCATGTAACCAATCAAGGACTACATCTTTCTTAATGGTGCTTGAACGGTTGAACCGGATCTTAGGATGATGGATTGTAGTGTTCAAGGCGTGTGCACTCCACGTCCTCAGTAACACAGCCAGTGAAGAGAAGTGGACCGGAGGGCATGGCGGAAAGTGTGGTGTTTGGGACCTGGCGATATGATCAATAGCATAGCAATTGAAGATGATCGAAGTGGGCTCCCATCGAAATGATTATCTATGAAACACTAAATTCTTAGCGAAAAGTGTTACAAGTGAACATTGTAAATACGAACTCAAAGAGGACGAACACCTAAACTGCAAACCATCAAATTTAGTGAAAATTTACGTCCAACTAATCTTTCTTGCATAAGCCAATATTCTACGAATCAGTATATTTTTTTTCTCCATACAGGTTTAAATAGTCTTTGCAACAGGCCACAATATCAACCTGTGATTACACGAGGAATAAACTTCTGCCCGCGAAAGGAATTGTCACATGGAAAATACACTTGCTTTCGGAATGGACAAAACTTTCCTTTTGCCTTGACAGGATAGATGGGCCCTTTGGTAATTTCGGAAAGAATTGAGCGAAACGGCGTTGCACTGGTGCAGCGTTGTCTACTGTCGCAGTCCGGCCGGAGAATCTTGATCGCTAAATCTCGATGTGGACGCGTCGATTCGCCACGCCCCGGGGGCACAAGCGTCAACTCACGCCCGCGATGAGTGACGAACTGGATGCCGTCATTTCGGCCACCCGCTGGATCCCTTGCGGGCACCACCATGTGTCTTCCGGTGCCACACGTTCTTGGTGGGCTCTGGCTCGATGGGATGTGAGAAGCTACTCAGCGTGAGTTGTCAATTTAAAGACAGGGCAGTTTCTTTTTTGAGAAAACCTTCAATATATTTATCTTTGAATCATGGCACTATAACGGACATAAAAAATAATAAAACTACATCCAAATCCGTAGATCACCTGGCAACGACTACAAGCACTGAAACGAGTCGAAGATGCGTTCTCCCTCGTCGGAGTCAGGCAAAAATTCTTGTAGTACACAGTCGGGAATTCGTCGTGCAAAGGCCCAATAGAATCAACGCAACAGAACAACAACCGCCGCAGTTGAAGAACAGCATAGTCGAAATGATTCAACCTGGAGACACATAAACGTAGAGGAACTACGACCAGATTTGAATCCACCAATGATAAATCCATCGAAGACATACCTCCACACGCCCACCGACGATGCTAGACGCACCACTGGGAAGGGGGCTAGGCGGGGAGAACCTTATTTCGTCTTCACGGAGCCGCCGCCGTCTCGTCTTTCTGAGCAGGATAGAAACCCTAACAAAACTCAAAGTAACATCTAAAAGATGGAGCCCTCCCACCGGCAAGTGTTGGGATCCACCGCGCCGCCATGACCCTAAGACCACCGGAGACGAGGCGGACCAACAACGACGCTGGCGGAAGGCAGAGGGCACTACTAGAGAAAAGCATAGCAGTAGCGCGGGTCAAATGCCTAGTAGTAGCACGGGCAACAACGCTACTAGTAAGGCGCTACAACTAACTTGTAGCAGTAGCGTTGTTTGTCCCGCGCTACTGCTATACTAGTTATAGGATACTGAAAAATTCAGCCCAAAGCAAATCCTGTAAAAAAAAGGTGTGGCCCCTCAAACCCTAGGGTCTCTACTATGATTACCGGAATCGGCACGTTTGAGGGTTCCTATCCAGTGAATCCCCAACCCTCCTCCGCCGCAATCTCTCTCTCTCTCTCTCTCTCTCTCTCTCTCTCTCTCTCTCTCTCTCTCTCTCTCTCTCTCTCTCTCTCTCTCTCTCCGATGCCAAATCCCTCTCTCTCCGGTTGGCGTTTTCCACGTGCACAACCACTCTTTGACTGCCTCAATGTCGAGTGAGGCATGCAGGCGCAGTTCCCGAGTGGGCCACGGCGGCTCGCCGCCGCACAAGCGAGCCCACCATGACGACAAGGTCGGGAGCTCCGCCATCCGCCCCTCGGTGGAGGAATGGTGCCGCGTGCTTGCGAGGGAGCGCGGCGCCCTCCCCGCAGCGGTGGCCGGAGAACATGGAGGGAGTTCCACCGCCGCCACAAAATCCTTTGGCCAACCACCAACCGCTTCCGCGAGGTGGAGCGCGAGTTCGCCAAGGCGAAGGAGGCGGTCGTCGCCCGAGAAGAAGGTGCCGCCGCGCGCCTCAAGGCGGCCAAGGAGGAGTTCGACCTCGCCTTCGTCCTCTCCAACTTTGTAATGGAGTTTCATCTCCATGTCCAGAAGGATGAGTAGTTTAGATTAGGTTTAATCTTAGTATGTTTAAGTTTGTGCGATGAACTTCGGGCGAACTCTGGTGGCAGGAACTATGTTTTATGTACCATGTTTAAATTATGCAGTATGGTGTGAAGGATCTACTCTTCCCCGTGCCTTCCGCGGTACAGAAAAATCGTTTTAGATTATTCCGTAAACGAAATTTACCGTACCGCGGTTTACATGATCTGCCAGTGATGCTCTTAGGCCAGTCTCTTCCTGTTCGCACGCGATCAGGGTGGGACCAAGCACCATCCCGCCGGGGCAGATGATTGGTTGGTCCGCCAACATCTTGGAAGAGGCCCACCTCCCCATGCTGTTAAGCTTTCTTCACGTGATCTCGATCGGCATTTCTTTTGAAGGAGATTTTGGGTTTGCTTCCCATGATGAGAAAGATATCCCATTATTGTCATCGACAGATCGCTCTCAGATGGAACTTTCCAGACGACTTATCTTGGGCAATCGGATGAGTTCCCATTACGCCATATACTCCTCCCCTTGCTTGGGTTTTGGGCACAAAAATCAGATGCTTACAGGTGCAATGTGGACGTGCTAGGAGTACTCTGTAAGCACAAAATTGAGCAGGTCCCAGCTCCCAGTTGACGAAGCCTATACGTTCTCTAGTTACTAGAGCGCTATCGAATAATGATTTTTTTGTCCGTAACGTTCTTTGCGAAAAAAGGAATAATTGTAAATCTTCTTTTAGAAATGGGGAATCAAATGGAAAAGGCTGAATCCCAAGCCGGGACCGGAGGCGGCATAGGGACATAAACGGCTACTGAATCGTCAAGTGCAGAAAATAGACCATAGAAAAGTACTGGTTGATTAAAAGGTTTAGTGTCTTCGAAATGCATACTTGGCTGAGAAAAATCAATGGAGGAAATATCTTTAACTTTGAAAGAAAAGAAAATAGACTAGTCTTTTTCGTTCACGATGAAGAGCTCTCAGTTACTACCTTACACGACGACCCGGAGACCCGAATAACTGAGGGCAAGAAAAAAACAGGACAGCGGCGGCCTCTTTTATTCTTGGGATAGTTATCGGCGCACATCATGGAGGCCGAGATGTGGCGGAGAATATAAGCATTGCATTGCCAATGCCTTGGAAGATGAAAAAATTCAGAGACGCATGAATCTCTGAATCTGTTTTGCCCACCATGTCCAGCTAGCTCAGCAACTCAGGCCTCCCTGGGCTGGCAGTGGCAGGAAAGCATCCTCCTCCTAACGCTTACAGGTCGCCGTCAGTCGTGTGGCATGAGCAAGCCAGCCGGCGCATGGCAACATTATTCGGCCGGAACCACGCGACGTAAGCCTGGCAAATCCAGCCCGTTGGAAAGCGACTCTTCTCATCCTCTGAACTGAACCAGTGTTACCAGTCTCGGCGTAGTTCAGTATTGTTTCTCCAGTTTGCAGTAGCTTCAGACACAGTTCAACTGCACGAGCTGCTGCCTTGTGGATCAAATTCAGACCCGACGCTTCAGTATGGTAGATGCGCCCTGTGACATTCTTGTATAAATGATTCATGATCCTGCACATGTATTTCCTCTGAGCCTACCAACGTTCCAGAGTCCCTGCTAACTGTAAATTGGCTGCTCTGGTTTGTAGAAGAAACAGAGGTGCTCTCCCAAAGGCTGGTTCATGTACGGCTGCTCTCGCGAAGACCCAGTACTGCCCTTTCTTCCAAGACAATAAATCAAGTCTCAGGCCACATGTAAAACGCAATACTTTATCATTGAGACTCAAGATAGAATGACTACGAAGATTCTGAGGGTCTAAAGCTCGAGTTACAGGGTAACATTTTATATCGATGTGTTAGAAAGTAAACGATAGACATTGCTTAAAGTATAATATGGATTCGAAACTCATTGTCCCAATATATAATGAATTATCTGGCAACTAGGTAATTAGACCACAATACTAAACAAATCAGCAATAGATAAACTTTACAGAATCATTCTTGTGGTTCGACCCCTCATTCACCGCAAGGATTTTAAGAGGCCAGTACCCATCCCATTGTTAATCGTGAAAAAGATATATAGTAGCATCATGGATTTTGTAGACCAGATCACAACTAGCCAGATCAAAAGAAGCCAAAGCATGCAGGTCTATTCTTTCAGATCACATCCTTACTTTACTTCATCACAGGAAATTTTGGAGGCCAAATCATCATAAAGGGGCTGACAGAATACAAGCATTCATCCTCTTCTGTTATCTCGTAAACTTTCTTTAACGCCTTGGATTTGATATCTAAAAGGTAGAGGACATTGTCGGCTGTGTCGATGAAAACAAACTCAGAGTTGAACCCAATGACTGCATATACCGCAAAGAAATAATCATCAGACTCCTCAAACGTGTGAATTGGCATCATATGATTACCGAAAATCTCACGCAAACAAATGGTATTCACAAGGAACCAGTTGGCGACGCCATTGCCATCAATCCTGTGGAGCCAAATGCGAATCTGAAAGTCCTTGACATGGGTCAGATGAAGCCCAGAATCATGTGCATGCGACAGCATGCCACGCCACATAGACACCTCCTCCGGGAGGTTGACTAACGAAAAAGACAGGGACACGAGATCTAGCATGAACAGCTTTTCCACTATCTCGCTCACAGCGGCCAGATTATAGATCTTCCCATCACCAATCAAACTAGGGAATTGCAGCGAGAGTTCACTGATTTCAGTTACAATCGAAAAATATATGGCCCAGATATCATCTCGTAACGCATACACACGCACAACCGTCTGCTGCCCTTTAGAGCCCAGCGCCAAGTAGATGAAGGACAGGCCATCGCCTCCACCACCGTAGAGGATGGTCACATGCTCGTAGTATGTGAAACCATCCTGCAGAAGGCTGGTGTCGGGATCTGGTGGACGGATGGTCGTACATCTCGCAGGGTACACGAAGGATGTCCACGAAGGATGTGAGGAGGAGGAGGTCGTTCCAGCAATCCACGTACCGCAATCTCGTGGGGCTGTCGCTGCCCAAGGTGCCCAAATCGAAGTTAGCGCGGCGGACGACGGCGGCGAGCTCAGGGGGCTGAGGCATCGGCACGAAAAACGGGGGCTTGCTGCCCGTTGTGCAGACGTAGAAGCCGAGCAGGCTGGGTGGGTGGAGATCGCGGAAGCGGCGGAGGAACACGGGGTCGGAGGCGAGGCGGAGCCAACGTTTGCAGACGAGAGCGGCGCAGATGAGGCAGGTTGGGAAGGCGACGCGGAGGAGGATCTCGCCGAGGAGATCGTCGTCGTCGAGAACGGCCGAGGTGGCGGCTGCGGCCGGCGGCGGCGGTTGTGCCGTCCCGAATCCTTCCATGTTTTGGTGATTTGAGATGGAATTTCGGGCAAAACACCCGTACGTATTTTATTTGTGTTTATTTAACAGTTGAACATACAACGGCAAAGAAAGCAATCCCGGACTCCCGATAAAAACCAAAAGTTACACCGATGTCCAATGTATTATTTTTTGGGAAATACTTACCGTCCACCGACGGATAACTGAGACTTCTTCCGCCATCTTATTTGCGTGACGCGTGTCCAGTGGAGGTCCACCACTGTTGTCACCCCCAATCTTATCCCAACAGAGGCGGTGATTTTTTTCCTCCATGAGTCTTCTTTCCTGGAAATCTCCATGGCTTTCTTCTCGCCAACACCAATCACTGCATGGTAGTTCTGGCCCAAAGTCACCATTGTTGATGCCCTGCCGTCAGCCACCCACCTCACCGGAGAGGAGGATGGGGGCGCAGTTGTAGCCGGGGTAAGGCGCGGTCGCCGCTGTTGCCACCCGCTTCCATTGCGACCGTCGGCCGCACGCGGTGCAGCCACCTCGCCGGCGAGGAGGATAACGGCGAGCCGACCTGGTCGAAGGATAACGGCGAGCCGACCTGGTCAGAGGTCCGGCGTCCCTCCTTCCTCACCCCTGTTTGACGGGAGTCTGCGGCGAACGACGGACTGTGATTTATTTCTCGCCACATCTTCCATGTTGCAAGAAATATTCCCGTAACATCAGTAATGTTACAAATTTCTCTTCCAAAACACCTATATAAACGTGAAGACAAATATATTTTTATAACTTTAGCTTTGTTGAAAAAATTTCTACAGACGTTTCTGCAACATGATCTTTGTTGCAAAAAAATAAATTCTGCAGCATCACGTCTGTTGAAAGGTTTCTGCAACACGACTTATGTTACAAATGTTTCCGCAACACCGCTCTTGTTGCAAAGGAGGCCGCATACGTGGATGGGTAGATCGGACGGCCATCCCGCACACATCCAATGGCCGGCCAGGCGGCGGATGTTTCCAACGTATCCACCGGCCGACGCGTAGCGTTGCCCTTATCTTTTTCTCCATCGTTCTAGCATCTTGTTTCCTTCACCGTCGAGTCGCTGCACAAACGGATGTGTCGTTGTTATAGAGGCCTGCCACCACGATAAATAATCTTGTATGAGCAACGCACAACACAACGGGATGAGAAGCAGAGATCGAGTAACCCTAAAAAATAGCAGAGAGTATTGTCATGCAGCCATAAGAGATCAATCCCATACAATTTGACGCTTCAAGGAGCGCCATCAGCCAGGAGAAGGAAGCTTGGCACAAAGAAAGCGACGCCGACGAGTAAGAAGAACGAAGCGGAGACCGACGTCGATGGTCCCAAACCCTGCAGAACAAGCCACCGACGTCACAGCACACCAAAGCGGAGACCTCATTAACTAGGGCATGCAAACTTCAGCTGCATGGTGTATCACAAGAGCCAACATGTTGTATAACATGTAATGAGACGACATGCAAACGTGAATCCCCGGGGCGGTGGAAAAGTTGCCCGCGGTGGGTGACAGTGGGTGGCGATTGTTGGAATTTGTTAGTAGGCCTTTGGCCCAAAGCCCAACTAAAATTTTAAAATTCTCATGCAACTGTGAGTAGTGTGAGTGGGACTAAAGTGGCAGACATGCAACTGTCACTCCCTCCAACAAAACACCACCAGAATGCAATTTTGCACGACACATGTAGTTGTGTTCCTAATGAAGATATTCTAGAAAAATGCTTAAAAGGATGATAAAAATAGAAAAACAAAAATAGAAAGATGAAAAATACAAATGCAAAATAAAATAAATGTCATAAGGAACACATAAAAATGTTAAAAAATAATTACAAGAAAATAAAAATAAACTAGAAAAATATTTAAAAAGAAAAGCAAATAAAACCGAAAAAACCAAGCCATAAAAATCTAGGAGTGGGCATGCAACTGGAAGCGGTTATTCTGCTCCCGAGCACAGGTGCAATCGGTATCTGGGCGGCTCGTTTTGTCGTTTGGATGCGCCACATTAAATTATAAGCTAGTCAGTGGTTCATTTTTAAATCAAGTGGAGGAGGAAATACAGTAGACGGCGGGGGCATACGGGTTGCCGGTCATGGCGCGCGGAGATGCCGCTGTGACGGAAGGAGCAGAGCCGTGGCTCGAGACTGTCATATTTTCCTGATCCGTAGCTCAGGAAATCGGTTTTCCGTTAGGCGGCAGTGCCCCGGGCTAGTAAATGAGGAATGGATCCGAGGCGGAGTGGTCTCCTACCTCTTGCTACGCCTGTTGGATCTCCATTGACGACTGCGGCCTGCTGAGCAGTAGCAGGTGGCGCTAGTTGGGATGGAGTTCTTGATGAAGCCCATTAGAAGGTAAACCCGCGTCCCCAACCCGCAAATCCTTGGTGCGCAGTTCATGTTTCTTTGGATTCGTGTGGAAAGGGATCTGTGTCATGGTACCAAGTATGGCCGGTGCGTGGAATAGCGAGGGTCCACCACGGGGAGTGCGCAAAGGCGGTTGTGAGCGATCGCAAGGCGATTGCGTTGCAACGCTAGGGTTAGGGTTCTCTGCTGGGGGTGGGGTGCTTCCGGCTGGGTCTAGGGTTGCGACGACGCGCCTTGGACGCCAGGTCGGTGGAGTCGTGCTCTGTCAAGGGTGCTGCTCATGGCGAAGAAGGCGAAGGATAAGGCAACTGCTTCGGCGGGGAAGACTGCAAATCCGGTGATCGAGAAAACGGCGGTGGTCGTCACTCCAGCGAAGAGACCGGAGGGATCTGCTAGTCGGGGGACGTCCAGGTCTCCGGCGGAGAGCAAGACCCCTGATCCAGCAGCGAGCCTGTCGGCGAGACTTGGGGGGATGATCCTCTTGGACAAGGAGGCAGATGGGATATTTTTTGAGGAGGAGGATCAGCCGCTCCCGTCGGATTCCAGGTGGTTGGCTGTTGGCAAGGTATGCTCGTCCAAACCCTTGAAGAAAGCTGCGCTTGAGCGCACGATGCCGAAAGCCTGGGGATTGCATAAAGAGGCGAAATTTCGAGATTTGGGGTCTAACATCTTTGTGGTCCACTTTGGATGCGAGGGAGACTGGAAACATGTGATGTTTAACGGACCTTGGCAATTTGACTTCAGTGTGTTGATCATGAAGGACTACGAGGGAGGAGTCAGACCGTCGGAGATGGTGTTTGACAAAATCGACATCTGGGTCCGTATCAGCGACTTGCCGCCAGACAAATGCACTGAAGCATTTGGTAAGGCTATTGGGAATTGGCTTGGATCAACTGTGAAGGTCCACACTGACAGAGATGGGATTGTTAGGGGGAAGGACTTACGGATTCGAGCCACAATTCCGGTCTTTGAGCCTCTGGTCAGATGTTTTAACCAGAAGAAGTCGAAGGATGATACAGAGGGCACATGGTTTGATCTTCACTATGAAAAAATCCCCCACTTCTGTTTGGATTGTGGTCGTCTAGTTCATGTTGGTGGGGTGTGCAACCCGCCTGTTGATTCTGCAGAACAATGGTGAGAGTGGTTGCGGGTCTCTCCGGGAAGGAACTTTTCAGGAAAGGAGGGGTTGGCAGGTGGCGCTGTAAGCAGTACTAATAGTCAGGCTAGTTCGTCGGGGGCAAATACACAAAAGGATAGTTGGGAGCGCCCACGTATAAAGGACCAACCCACCAAGCGTAATCTGTCGGCTGAGTTTGGGGGTCCGTCTGCGGCCCGCACTGGCGGGAACACTATGAGAAACATGGATAATACTGGAGAAACCTGGCGTGGTCAGGCCCGGGACGATGACCTCAGGCAGGAGCTGGAGCAAAGGAGAGAGAAGAATCTGCGAGACAAGCTTATGGAACAAAGCTACAGGCGGAACAGCCAGACTGACTGGGGCGTGGAGGAAGAAAACAGGGGGAAGGGATACAACAGAGAGCATGCAAATGAGTACAATGACGGTGGATACCGGGGTCACAGGACTACAGGTGCGTTGCGGAGCCAGGAACCCGCTATGCATGGGTGGCCTGTTATGCATGAGATGCCTACGTCGCATGAGGAGAGGAGCAGGCGGAAGGGTTACTATGTCAGAAAGAGCCGGCGTGAGGGTGATGTTCATATGGGCAGTTCCTCCGCTACCTGGGAGGGCTCTGACAGCCGCAAGAGAAGGACAAAGCAGGTTTGGATGGCTAAGGGAGATGTCGACAGACAAGGTAGCCAGGATGCGTTCATTCGCGAGACAAGGCGTAAGATGTCAGTGTTTGACCGCATCTCAGATAGGACTGAAGAATCGGCGGACCCCGAGGGCCGGGGCCGCCGAGGACAATGAATCTGCTTGCCTGGAACTGTCGGGGATTGGGGTTGGACTTGACAGTTGGCGAACTCAGGGACTTGGTAAGGTCCTACAACCCAGCGGTGGTGTTTCTAAGTGAAACGAAGAAAAGTGTCAGGGCTATGGAGAAGCTGAAGTGTAGTCTTGGGTTCAAGGAGGGTGTTGCTGTGGGCTGTAATGGCAAAAGCGGGGGCATTGCATTGTGGTGGAGAGACACGGTCCAAGTGACAATTAGACCGTGGTGTCAGTACTTCATCGATGCTGCTATGACTTTTGAGGGGAAATCCCTTAGGATCACTGGATTCTATGGGGAGCCTCGGACGGAGCTAAGAGAGAAGTCCTGGGAAGCACTTCGCTTCTTGAGGAGGCAAGATGCCCAGCCGTGGATTTGTCTTGGGGATTTGAACGAGGCCCTCCTCCTGTCTGAACAACACGGAGGTAACCCAAGAAGCTTTGCCCAGATGGATAAGTTCAGGGACTGCCTAGATGATTGTGGGCTGGCAGATCTTGCCTTTTTTGGGTACCCCTACACTTGGGACAACAAAAGAGATGGCGCAGACAATATACAGGTGATACTGGATAGGGCTGTTTGCAATGGTAGATTTATGCAGATGTTTCCGGACACGGCTGTTGAGCACATCATAACGGAAGAATCGGATCACAACGCCATTGTTGTGAGGGCTAGGGAGACAGCTCATGATGCAAATCACGCTGGTCCTAGGAGGTTCATGTATGAAGAAATGTGGGCCAGACATGATGGCTATGATGCTATGGTGAGTGATGCGTGGTCTCATGCGACCTCCCCAAGCCACGACGCTATGAAAATGGGCGACAAACTCCAAGCTGTGATTGCGGACATGCAAACCTGGGGACGCACGGTCTTCGGGTCAGTGCGTAGTCAGATTAAGAATCTCAAGCTGGAGCTTGAACGGGCTAAGCAGCGGGCGCTGGTTTCTGGCTCCTCACTGGAGGTGCAAGATTTGGAGGGCTAGCTCAAGGAGCTATAAGAGCGGGAGGAGATCATGTATAAGCAGCGTTCAAGGGTCGGTTGGCTGCGCGAAGGCGACCAGAATACCAGGTATTTTCAGAACCGTGCTAGTCACAGGAAGAGAAAGAATACAGTTCGCGGGCTTAGGCGGGATGATGGATCCAAGTGCACTGTTGACAAAGAGATGAGATCCATGGCTGCTAGTTATTATGCAAACCTATTCTGCTCTGAAGGTTCTGTCAATGCGGACATAGTTATTGGGCTAATGGATGAGGTAATCACCACTGATATGAACGGACAGCTCTCTGCACCCATTACGGATGATGAGATAGAGTTTGCTTTATTTCAAATGGGTCCCACTAAAGCACCTGGGCCTGACGGCTTGCCTGCAATTTTCTATTAGAGACACTGGTCTTTGTTAAAGGGGGATGTTTGTGATGCGGTCCGAGACTTTCTTGCTGGAGGTACTGTCCCAGAGACCTTCAATGATACAGTAATAGTTATGATCCCGAAGGTGACAACACCTGATCTCTTATCCCAGTTTCAGCCCATTAGCCTCTGCAA
This sequence comes from Aegilops umbellulata, assembly GCA_032464435.1. Classification (NCBI taxonomy): domain Eukaryota; kingdom Viridiplantae; phylum Streptophyta; class Magnoliopsida; order Poales; family Poaceae; genus Aegilops; species Aegilops umbellulata. The sequence continues at coordinate 418,120,320 of CP136059.1, forward strand.
TGTGCTCTACAAAATTGCGTCTAAGGTGTTGGCCAACAGACTTAAGAGCATTCTTCCCGTGTTAATCTCTGAAGAACAAAGTTCTTTTGTCCCGGGAAGGCTAATTACGGATAATGTCTTGGTGGCATATGAATGTGTCCATGCGATTCGACACCGTAAGAGGAAGATGCCTTTGTGTGCAGACAAGCTCGATATGATGAAGGCATACAATCGGGTGGAGTGGAGCTTTCTGGAACAAGTCTTGCAGAAGTATGGTTTTGCTCAGAGCTAGATATATATGATCATGAGATGTGTTAGGACAGCTAGGTTCTCTATCAAGCTCAATGGCGGTTTCTCTGACATCTTTCTGCCATCACGAGGTCTTCGGCAGGGTGACCCGCTGTCTCCATATTTGTTTCTTTTTTGTGTTGAAGGTTTTTCAGCTCTGTTACGACGAGCCCAACAGGAAAATAAAATCAAAGGAGTGTCGTTTGGGAGCACTGGCCCCCATGTGACTCATCTTCTCTTTGCCGATGACAGCATCGTGTTCTTGGAGGGATCGCAAACTAGTATGCAAGCCCTGAGAGATATTCTTCAAGTATATGAACAAACTTCTAGGAAGCGGGTGAATTTGCAAAAGTCTTCTATCTTCTTCGGAAAGGGTAGTTCGGAGGTTAATAAGGACATGCTCAAAGGTACTATTGGAATCACTTCTAAAGCTCTTAGCGAAAAATATCTGGGTCTCCCAACAGTGGTTGGGCGATCAAAGGAGGGCACTTTCAAGCATGTCAAGGAAAGCTCGCGGGGTAAAGTGTTGGGCTGGAAGGGTCAAGGGCTATCGAAGGCGACCAAAGAAGTCCTTACCAAATCAGGATTACAAGCGACTCCAACGTTCACCATGAGTTGTTTTCAACTCTCAAAGAAAATGTGCCGGAACCTGACATCCATTTCTTCTAACTTCTGGTGGGGTTCAACTCATGGTGAAAACAAGGTTCATTGGATAGGGTGGGACAAAATGTGTATGGCTAAGAGGGATGGTGGGATGGGGTTCTGAAATTATGAGGCTTTTAACCAAGCTTTACTGGCGAAGCAAGCCTGGCGAATCCTTCAAGTTCCAGATTCTCTTGCTGCTAGGGTTCTTCGTGCCCGGTACTTCCCACAATCTTCAATCATGCAAGCTACATGCCCTTCCAACGGCTCTTTTACGTTCAGAAGTATTCTGCATGGCCGTGACCTGTTGAAAGAAGGATTGGTGTGGCGTGTTGGCGATGGCACGCAAATTTTAATCCACCACGATAACTGGATCCCTCGAAAAGGATGCCTGCGGCCACTGGGTCAAACTTTCATCCAGGGTATAACAAGGGTGGCTGACTTGCTGAGTGGAGATGGAACCTGCCGGGATGCTTCTAAAGTCGAAGCCATGTTCTCTGAGGATGATGCTACTCATATCATGCAAATCCCGGTGGGTGGAAGCGAGGTTCACGATTTCATGGCCTGGAACTACACTAAGGATGGAGTGTTCACTGTTCGCTCCGGTTACCACTTGGCAATGAACATTAGGAGGGCTAGATCCGGACGGCCGGAGGGCTCATCGTCTGTCAACACCCACAGAAACTGGCTTGCTCTATGGGGTGCCCATGTTCCAAATAAAGTGAAAATCCACGCGTGGAGGCTTATGTCTAATGGGCTGGCCAGTGGGTCTGAGCTCCACCGGCGCCGAATCAAGGCGGGTATCTTTTGCCCAGCGTGTGGAAGGGAGGAGACCCTGATCCACCGGTTCTGGGAGTGCCCGCACTCCAAAGCCTTCTGGAGGGAACTTGCTGCGAGGAGGAGTGTAGATGTGATGGCTCCTCTGGCTCAAGAGTTGGGTGGGGAATGCAAATGATGAACAAAAGGAGTGTTTTTTGCAAGGGGTTTACGGACTTTGGCTGGCCAGGAATGCGACGAGGGATGGCATTAGGATTCAGGAAGCCAGGGAGGTTGCTGGTTCGGTCTCTCGGCTCATGGATGAGTGGGTCAATGCGGTTCCGAGGAAGGTGAAATCTGCCGCAAAGCCCCCTGTTGAAAGATGGTCGACTCCGGAGCGGGGCTGGATGAAGGCGAATGTTGATGGTGCTGTTGCATCCAGCTCGGGTAATGGTGGCGGTGGCGTGGTCTTTCGCGACCATGCTGGCGCCTTTAGTGGAGCGCTGGCTCACTTCTTCCTCCAAGTTTCAAAGCCTGAAGCGGTGGAGTTATTGGCATGTAGGAAAGCACTCCAACTGGGACGTGAGATGAACATCCAGAGAATTCATGTTGAAATGGACTGCAAGGAAGCTGTTGGAATGATCAATGGAGCAGGCAAGAATCTCTCTCTGTTGGGCACTATCGTTGAAGATATCAAGAGGCTCATGCAGGGATGGCAGGGCTGCAAGGTTTCCCGGAGAAGAAGATCTGCGAATAAAGCTGCGCATATACTTGCTAAGCTTGCTGTGGGTGATGGGGTGTGTGTTGTATGGCCACATGTGCCACCAGACTGTATTGTAAGTGTAATAGCTGACGAGATCCTAGACTATGCTTAAATAAAGTTTGAAGTTTCCCTAAAAAAAAAAAGTATGGCCGGTGCAGGACGGCTGTGGTGGAGGAGGTGAACGACAACGAGCTTCCAACTGAGCCGCTGCACTACCCCGCCGTCGCGGTATCAATTGAAGAGCTACCCCCATGGCAATAGCTAGCGCAGAGGGACAGATTTGTGCAGCGGTTGGGGATGGAGCGGCCGGGGTGTATGTTGAACCGCCAGCAGAGCAGTCAATTGATCAGATTGACCGAGAAACTCCAGGCTAGACTCGAAGGTAATCTGTTGGCCAAGTTTGTTTCGATTGCAGTCTAATCATGCGATTTTAGGTGTATTTGAAAAACATGGACTGACTTGAAGATAGGGTGATTTAGTTTTGCTGAAAAAGATTTCAGTTATATACGTTGGAACAATGAAATTCAGGAGAAATTAGACAATTTAAAAAAAATTGTGGAGCTGCTTTTGTATCATAACCTGTTCTGCTTCCCTCCTATCCAATACTGAAGTTAGTAGCACCCATCACATGCCTGAGGGGGAAAATGGATAGCAGTATTGGTTGGTTTTCTGGATCCTGGGTCCTCCTAATATGAGTGAGTAAACAACGTAATTTAGTTGACAAACTTTTTGTTACAGATTTAAATCGTGACACCAAAGAGTGTAGGATTCCACACTGTGCTGTCTGATTTGGGTGAACTTGCAATTGCATAAACTGATGTGCAGACAGGGTGATCAGTATTCCAAGAGTTTCCGTTTATATATTTTTCAAGTAGCAAAAATCCTGGCTAAATTAACCTAGCTGAATAGAATTTGTGAAAACCTTGTGTGGTTCCTTCCTAGGTAATGATGGAACTACTAGCACACAGTAGATGGTCATAGAAGCAATACAAAAAACTTGATTGGTTTATCCTACATACTGGATTCCAATATAGCACAATTCAGTTGGAAACTTTTGATTACAGACTTCAGGTGTACACATTCATGGCGGGTGTGTCTCGTAAGGAAAATAGAGACCATATGAGGTGCCAATGTCAAATGAATGTAAAGAGAAAAGCATCATCTGGGTTGTTTTGGGAAAGGATTTTTTTTATATTATTTTTGAATAATGAAATCGTGATGAAATTAGAAAAGGTAAGTAGCTTCTGTGGAAAGCCTGATTTGCTTCTCCTCCTAACCAGTAATGAATACACTAGCACCAATCACATGAAAAAAAATAGCAATGTGGGTTGGTTTTATTGATACTGGTTACCGATATGAGTGATTAAATAGCACAATTTAGGTGGCAAACTTGTAATTACAAACTTAAATACTAAAACCCAAGAAATTTAGTATGGCCTGTAACGTAATCTCTTGCATATAGATGTTTGGATTCCATAATGTTTGCCTGATTTGAGTGAGATGGAATCAGAGGACAAAAGAAAGTGTCAAACCAATGAATGTGTACATGAGAAAAACATCATCTGTGTTGTTGTTTTTTCCGAAAAGATGTTTGTGACAGGTTGAATTTTTATGAGACGCAGGGTGAGAATTGGAGCTGCTGCTCCAGGATGGACGCCCTGCCCTGGGCAGACCAGCGCCCTTGAGAAAGCAATTCGTGGATTCGTTGACAAACCGGGTGAAAATGTAATCGTGCCTGCCCTGGGTACAAGCTTTGATACACTCGGCGAGGCGTACAATTTTTACAATCTCTACTCTTGGGAGAAGGGTTCATGTCTCATAAAGAACTTCATGATAGAGATGCAGCCTTTTGCTGAAGTTAGGGATGGGCTAGGATTGCAGGACATGATAGCTGAACATGGAGATGTCACCAATCAGCTGCTGGTGCAAATGGCAATTGTTGCTGCTAGCGGAGATGCAACTATTGGGGCTTTGAACGATGATGCTAACTCAGCAAATGAGAGTGGGAATAGGCTTGTTGGATTGTTGGCACCAAAGAAGCGGAAAGAGATGGGGCGCCCAACAACTATCCGGGAGAAAGCACCATACGGGCCTTAGCAAACGGACAAGGTTCTGCGCTATATGTCGCCGGCAGGGGCACAAGAGGACAACCTGCCCGGACCGGGGTGACATTCCAAAGACTGTCCGCAAACCAGCTAGGTGCAAAGATCGTGGCACCGAAGGTCACAGGATAAACAAGTGCCACAGAGTGGGTGATCTCCGGATGAACGCCATGTGATCAGTTGTTAGCTTTAATCTTGATGTATGTATCTGCATATTTAGTTTGCTTTCGTCATGCATGTAGGATAGGTTAGAGAGTAGCTAGTCCGGTGAAGCTTCAACGGAGATGTGCGGAGAAGGCGAGATGCTAGGCCACCGTGTGATACGGCGAGCACGGCAAGATGCCGATGGCAGTGTGAAGCTGCAGCGGCGCGCGAGGCGGCGAGGCCGTGTGATACGGCAAGCACGTGTATGACTGGAGCAAGACCGGATGTGCTGGACTGATTAGTTGGAGGAGCCAAGAGATCTGGTGAGTTAGTTGCATGCAAGTCGTAGTTAGCTGCATAGCCGGGTCATGTGACCGTTGAGATATTGGCACAAGTGATGAGTATAGACGTGCATGTAGTTAGTGGTTAGGTAGTGCCTTAGTGCATGGAATTAGTTGAGCTAGTGGCCGGGTGATGCGTGAGTGCATGGGCTAGTGGCCGGTGTAGTGGCGTGAGTTGTGGGCTTGAGTGCTTGCCCCTGATGTATATATATGTGTTGAGCAGATGAATGAAGTGAGGCCGAGAGGGCTGAGGAAAATATGTAGCCTGTGTGTTCGCCAAGGAGAAGAGCCTATGGCAAAGCATTTGTGCTCCTTCTTGGTTCATGCGTGCGTGTGTGTTTGAGTTTCTCCCATGTGTCTGTGTTTTTGTCTTCTTGAGAGAAGAAGATAGAGAGAAACCACAAGAGAGTTGTGTGAGGGAGTTCGAGGTAGAAGAAGAAGGGGCGCTGCGAGGAGAGGCGGCGCCAACATCAGTGGCTCCCGAAAGTCTGTTTTTATAAAGACTATGGTTATGCAGAACTAAATGTGTGTGTGTGTGGGGGGGGGGGGGAGGGGTTATTCCATATGTAGAACTCATCCTGTTTCATGTTCCCTGAGTGTACTGGCTAGTTGTTAGTCGTAGCAATTGCCGAAATGTCTTGTTTGGGAATAAAAGGGAAACTTATTTGCATGAATGTTTTTGACTGAATTTAAGATGGTATGCGCAATGTACGTGCGCTGATAGGATGCTGTCTTTTTTTCATGAATTTTCTGACATTATGGCCATGCTTTCTGAATTTTGTCACAGTAAGCTATTCAAGACTGAAATTCCCAAGGGACATGATATTGCATTAGGAATTTTTGTAAGCATCAGCATATGCGTACAGACTGCTATACATATTTAATAGATATTATGAGAATTAGAGTGGCCATTGCAAAACATGGCTTTATGTTGACTGAATTTTAAGTTTGGGGTAACCTGGCAATGTTTTTCCTATTTTGCGCTGGGTCATGCAGTTGAATGCTTGACACCTAGCTATGTGCAGTGTGGACAAGTTTACGCGGCTGTGAGACCGCGCGCCCAGTGCTCTGCCGATCCCATTTGAAATTCAAACTGTGAGAGCGGGGAAAGCAGGGCAGCATATACATAAGCAGCAGGGTAGTCACTCCTCCCCCTACGCATGCAGTAGTTGAGCAATTGCCCGTTCTGAGTGAAAACAAATCTGAAGGCTACAGGGCAGTTCTCGCCATGGCTTCTACTTCCTCCGTTTCTAAATATTTGTCTTTCTAGAGGTTTTAAATGGTGACTACATACGGAACAAAATGAGTGAATCTACACTCTAAAATATGTCTATATACATCCGTATGTGGTGACCATTTGAAATCTCTAGAAAGACAAATATTTAGGAACGGAGGGAGTACGTTTCTATTTCTCTCAGAGTCTGGCATTACAAAATGAGATCCAACTCACACAAGCTGCTGGACGAAGTCTCGTCAGATGCGGATGAATGAATCGTGGTGGAGAAGATTTGTGTCCAGCTGCGGTGGTGGGGGCGCAATAAATGACACAACACCCAACGTTGGTCCAGAATCCACGCGGTGATGGCCCACTGTTGCTCGGCTGTCTGATCCGTAGGCCAGGTAACAGACGGGGTAGCAAGCCCGTTATGCCAGACGTGGGCCACTCAACTGTTCATTAAAACATATACGATAACAATACCTGGGCCTATACACGTGGGATTGTCGATCCCGAGGTTCTCGTGCGGATAGGATACCGATAGCACCTGTGCTCGAGCATAGAATAGCACTTTCGCATGCAACTAGCTTACTTCCCTCCCATTCGAGTTGCAGTCCTGCTGTACCCCTTGAGTTGTAGCCTTGTAGGCGGGACGACACGCGTAGTTTCAACTATACTAGTGGATATGCAATGCCCCTCCAGGAGGCCCTTCTCTTGAGACCATCTTTGCATCTTCTTTAATGGGCCAAAAGCGCTTGGTGCCACCACATACATACGGCTAATTCTCCAGCAGGTACACAGTTCCTCACCACCAATTTTTCATTCGTTGGTTTATTAAGTGGCAAGATGAAACTTTTCACAAATATAATAAGAATTCCTAAAAACAAATATAATGAGAAAATGAAACTCTAAGCACAATGACAAGAAGAAAGTAGCGTGGCAAAGCACGTAGTTCCTTCTAGTTTTTAATCAATTTAATTTGCAACAAAATAAGCACCAAACACAGTGCCTTATGACATTTTTTCCTGTTAAAACACAAGGTAGCTCTAGTTGGAGCATAGTAAGCAGTGGGATTAAGGGTTAATTACCCTTTTCTAAATAATCCTAGCGGTCTAGCACATGTGGATTGAAACCTGAAATCTACGCGGTGGCAATTAATGGCTAAGCGTTGTACATGCTAATCATTCGAACTAAATTCTTCCGATGGGTGCTCGAAGCTGCAGTCTGTTGGGGATCGTAGCAGAAATTAAAATTTTCCTACGCATCACCAAGATCTATCCATGGAGTATTCTAGCAACGAGGGGATAGGAGAGCATCTACATACCACTTTTAGATCGCAACGGAAGCGTTCAAGAAGAACATGGATGATGGAGTCGTACTCGTCGTGATCCAAATCACCGATGACCAGCGCCGAACGGACGACACCTCCGCGTTCAACACACGTACGGTCGGGATGACGTCTCCTCCTTCTTGATCCAGCAAGGGGGAAGGAGAGGTTGATGAAGATCCAGCAACACGACGGCATGGTGGTGGATGCAGCAGAATTCCAGCAGGGCTTCGCCAAGCGTCTACGGAGAGAGGGAGATGTGTAACAGCGGAGAGGGAGGCGCCAAGGCTGCAGTGCGCGGCTGCCCTCCCTCCCCCCTTTATATAGGCCCCCTAGGGGGGGGGGCGCCGGCCCTGGAGATCCATCTCCAGGGGGGGGGGGCGGCCAGGGGGGGGAGGCTTGCCCCCCAAGGCAAGTGCGGCGCCCCCTGCCCTAGGGTTTCCAACCCTAGGCGCAGGGGGGAGGCCCATGGGGGGGGGGTGCACCAGCCCACTATGTGCTGGTTCCCTCCCCACTTCAGCCCACGGGGCCCTCCGGGATGGGTGGACCCACCCGGTGGACCCCCGGGACCTATCTGGTGGTCCCGGTACAATACCGGTGACCCCCAGACCACTCCCGATGGCCGAAACGACACTTCCTATATATAATTCTTTACCTCCGGACCATTCCGGAACCTCTCATGACGTCCGGGATCTCATCCGGGACTCCGAACAACCTTCGGTTTGCTGCATACTAATATCTTTACAACCCTAGCATCACCGAACCTTAAGTGTGTAGACCCTACGGGTTCGGGAGACATGCAGACATGACCGAGACGATCTCCGGTCAATAACCATCAGCGGGATCTGGATACCCATGTTGGCTCCCACATGCTCCTCGATGATCTCATCGGATGAACCACGATGTCGAGGATTTAATCAATCCCGTACTCAATTCCCTTCGTCTATCGGTACGATACTTGCCCGAGATTCGATCATCGGTATACCGATACCTTGTTCAATCTCGTTACCGGCAAGTCTCTTTACTCGTTCCCATAACACATCATCCCGTGAACAACACCTTGATCACATTGAGCTCATTATGATGATGTCTTACCGAGTAGGCCCAGAGATACCTCTCCGTCACACGGAGTGACAAATCCCAGTCTCGATTCATGCCAACCCAACAAACACTTTCGGAGATACCTGTAGTGCACCTTTATAGTCACCCAGTTACGTTGTGACGTTTGATACACCCAAAGCACTCCTACGGCATCCGGGAGTTGCATAATCTCATGGTCTAAGGAATGATACTTGACATTCAGAAAAGCTCTAGCAAACGAACTATACGATCTTTTGTGCTATGCTTAGGTTTGGGTCTTGTCCATCACATCATTCTCTTAATGATGTGATCCCGTTATCAATGACATCCCCATGTCCATAGTCAGGAAACCATGACTATCTATTGATCAACGAGCTAGTCAACTAGAGGCTTACTAGGGACACATTGTGGTCTATGTATTCACACATGTATTATGATTTTCGGACAATACAATTATAGCATGAACAATAGACGATTATCATGAACAAGGAAATATAATAATACTTTTATTATTGCCTCTAGGGCATATTTCCAACAGTCTCCCACTTGCACTAGAGACAATAGTCTAGTTACATTGTGATGAATCGCACACCCATGGAATTTTGGTGTTGATCATGTTTTGCTCTAGGGAGAGGTTTAGTCAACGAATCTGCCACATTCAGGTCTGTATGTGCTTTACAAATCTCTATGTCTCCATTTTGAACACTTTCACGAATGGAGTTGAAGCGACGCTTGATATGCCTGGTCTTCCTGTGAAACCTGGGCTCCTTCGCAAGGGCAATTGCTCCAGTGTTGTCAAAGAAGAGAGTCATCGGGTCCGACGCATTGGGTATGACTCCTAGGTCGGTAATGAACTCCTTCACCCAGACTGCTTCTTGTGCTGCCTCCGAGGCTGTCATATACTCTGCTTCACATGTAGATCCCTCCACGACGCTTTGCTTGCAACTGCACCAGCTTACTGCCCCTCCATTCAAAATATACACGTATCCGGTTTGTGAATTGGAGTCATCCAGATCTGTGTCGAAGCTGGCGTTGACGTAACCCTTTACGACGAGCTCTTCGGCACCTCCATAAACGAGAAACATATCCTTAGTCCTTTTCAGGTACTTCAGGATGTTTTTGACCGCTGTCCAGTGTTCCTTCACTACAAGAAATGTGTCAACTTGTGACCACCACTATTGGTCACTGAAAGGTCACAAATTTCCATTTACGACCTTTTTGTGACCAAAAACAGAAGGTCAAAAGCTGGCGGTCGTAAACTGACTATAGCGACCTTTAACAAAAGGTCGTTGATCCTATGACCTTCTGTTTTGGTCGCTAGCTCTCTCCCCAGGCCACGTCGAATCCGACATGGCAATCTGATGTGGCAAAATTGCGACGAATTGAAAAGGTCGTTGGTTAAAATTAGCCCGGTCAAATTGGGGGTTTTACATGGGCTGAGCCCAATAATTCAGCCCATTTATTGTTTTTTTATGTGAATATTTGGTCGGCTACATGGGCCTGGCCCAACAGACTTATTTTTTGGGCAACAACCTTTTACAGTCCATATTTTTTGGGCCTCAGCCTTTTTCCAGCCCATTTATTCATTTTCTTTTGTTTCTTTTCCATTTTAAAGTAGGTCCCACTAGTCAATTGGGAACCAATTACCACACGTCAATACTATATTTGTGCAATTAAATAATTTGATTCAAAAAGAGCCAACAAGGCATAATATTTCATACAACAACCAACCAAAGTACATTACAATCATGTACACCCAAAACTGAGATGGTACATTACAACAGCCAAGCAAAGTACATAGTACAAATCTGGTATGCAGCTATAAAATACAACTAAATATACACACAACTAGCTCCAGTGAGCTAAAACGCACTCTGGGTATGGTTTTTCTTCGGGATTCGTCTTCCTACAGCTCATGTACACCCAACTTTTGAAGAATGAAGGCCAACATCTGCAAATAATAAATTATGAAAAGTTAGAAACATAATCAAGTGAATCCGTGAATACAAAATTCTCATAACGATGAAAATTTGTTGCAGAACTTTAGATTTAACAAGAAACCATGCATATAACATTCTCATAACAGCAAAAACTGAGATATATTTTGCAAACGATAAGTACCAGCACAGTACAAGTTAACAGAATAGATGGACAATACAAGCTAACAGTGATTTTCCAATGATTTTCCACTTTAGAACATGGCGCATGCATCAATTTTTATAGTCAGGAACAACGAAGATAGCGCTGGCTAGAATAGGCCAGAGAGATGACATAACCTGGGGCAGCCAAAAATGGTGAAATGATGATCTGCTTGTTCTTAGACAACTCAATGAGCACCTGCTATCAAAAATAGGATTTTAAAGGAAAAAATAGGCTCCAATCAGCCTGCATACAACAAGTAATAAAACTATTAGGAGAGTATACAGTTACCAACAACATGTATAAAACAACTTTGATGATGTAATATTTACTAAAAATGACAAGCCACGTTTCAAGTATAAACCACTAATGGAGCATGCAACAAATGTATTTGATATCAACTTAACTAATTCCACATGAGTCTTGTACGTTCCAATATACACGATCAGTCCAAGATCAAGCTTATTCAGCCAATAAAGTAAAGAGGATCACCACCATAATGGACCAATGGGTACAAATCGACCAAAAAATCCCAACAGAAGCTAATGCACAAATATATTCAACATTCCTCATAAGCTGAATTAGTCACATTTTGGTTCTAAAAAGTGGAGAGAGGATCACCACCAGGGTACAAATCGACCAAAAAAAATCCCAGCAAAAGCTAATGCACAAAAATATTCAACATTCCTCATAAGCATAATCACATTTTTGTTCTAAAAAATGGAGAGAATATATGTGCCTCGTGAGTAATCCTATGAGATAACTAGAAGAAAAACAGTGAAGGGAATCTGTAGTTTAATTCGTTCGGAACAATACTCAAGCCAGTCAGGTTAAGCAACATATGCATTTGAGTTTGATCTTCAGGATTAATAGAACAGGACAGATAAATTAATGTTTTTCTGAAACTATAAGAGACATAGCAGCACACATATTGTTACTATTCAAGTTTTCAACTATAAGAGGCTATAGACTGTCAAATAAAGAACATCAGTTACAGAACTCTGTATCAGGTAGGCAGTAAGCATGCTTATAAATCACATGGACATACCTATGCATATTTCCCATACTACATAAGTACCAAACAAACGACAGATGGGGACAGTGCAGAAAAAGGGCGACAATAGTAGTTCGATTGTCCCGCGAGGTATAAGTTTTATTTATCCCTTGTTCCTGCCTCATGTTGGGGGAGGGGGTGATGTCTCCCACCTTAACCCCTCTGTCACCTTCTACATATGTGTCACCGAGAGATTGAAGATGCCGAATAAGGAACATTCCACAGAAGAATGATACTCTGGCATTATTGTCGGGCCCAATGAATTTGTTACTTTGTTACTTTGGTGGGTTGAGTGACCACACGACAGTTCATGAACTGCGCAATCTCATGCCGACGTGTGTGATACGTCACAGATATATCTATAAACTTTGTATATTTCATGCCTATTAACTTCTAAGTGTGCAACATTTCTAATGTTTTTCATGGACCAACCTATTAATTCAATGCTCACTACTAGTTCCTATTTTTTTTGTAATTTCAGAAAAAAAATCACCAAACAAAAAGTCCTCAATAGAATCTGAGAAAATCCTAGGGTGTTTTTTTAGCACTAGAGGACTAGAGGGCCAAGGCCCATCATATGGAGGGGCATGGTGTGCCCGCAGGGCCTGGGCACCTGGTGACGGTGCCCAGCTTGCAAATGCGCCTATGACATGCGGGGCTTTCCTCCCACCTCTGTGGATCTGGTGGCCGATTGCTTTATATAACCTTGAAACCCAACCCTGAAAAATTATGAATTTTTTGGCCTCCACTTCGTGATTCTGAGGGCGATGTTCATATTCAACCCTTTTCGTTACTCTCCGAAGGTGGAACTCATTTGCATCATCACCAACACCGATCCTCATGCTTCTAGATAAATTATAAGTAGCACTCCAACATATCCGAACACTATTGATCGTGCATCACTGACCGTCCACTGGCCACACGTTAGTGATGAGCATTACCACTGACCTACCATAAGTACTTTGGTGCTCGGCCGGATGCTTATCATAGACCAGTAAAAATCGCGCCATCTATGATACGGTGATTCTAAATGAAAAGGCTGCTCCATTTGACATGTCCGAGTTTTCCTTCTAAATCCGACCCTTCGTCTTTCCCACCCGTCAATGATGTTGTTTAGTTTGGTTGTTATATGCAACCTCCATGGCTCATGTACATTAGAACCCTCCCCGCCCATGGCCGAGCACCAGCCACTTTAGCTTTCAGTTTTGTCCTACACTGCTTCATCAAACGTCCCTAGTGTCCTTGCCGACAACCCCGCGACCATCTCTGACAACGGTCCTGAAAGTGCAACTATCCCTAGGTGGTTTTGGTAATTCATAACAACATATAGCTCATTGAGCTAATGCAATTCCAAGACAATTATTTCAGGAAAGCTCAATGACTGGCATGGCATGGATGGTGAAAGTGGAACCCTCAAAATGCTAAGGACAAAGGATTGGCTCAAGCTCAAAAGCTCAAGACTCTTCATTTTATATTTTAGTGATCCAATATCACATTGAGTCTATAGGAAAAGCCAATACTATCAAGGAGGGATGAGGTGTTGCTTAATGAGCTCTTTGCCTTATGTGCTTAATGATATGCTCCAAAATCCTCAACTACTTTCCCATATCCACATATGACCTAAACCCTAAGACAAACTCGGTCCTACCGATTCTTTCTATCCGGCGCCACCGAGTTTCTCATATGTCATAAGCCACTGCCAAACCCTAGCAAATCGGTTCTACCGATAGGGATCTCGGTCTCACCGAGATGGGATTGCAACCTCTCTGTTTCCTTTTTGTAACTTTTCGGTCTCACCAAAAGAGCGGATCGGTCCCACCGAGATTGCAATGCAAACTCTCTGTTTCCCTTTTGTAACTTTTCGGTCTCACCGAAAGAGCAAATCGGTCCCACCGAGTTTGCCTGACCAACTCTCTGGTTAGCTAATTACCAAATCGGTCTCACCGAGTTTGTGTAATCTGTCTCACCGAGATTACATTATGCCCAAACCCTAACCATATCGTTCCTACGGAGTTGCATGTCAGTCCCACCGAAAATCTCTAACGGTCACTAGGTTTCCCGTTTCGGTCCGACCGAGTTTGTTGATTCGGTCCCACCGAGATTGGTAGATTGTGTGTAACGGTTGGATTTTAAGTGGAGGCTATATATACCCCTCCACCTCCTCTTCATTCATGGAGAGAGCCATCAGAACACACCTACACTTCCAACTCATATGTTCTGAGAGAGAACCACCTACTCATGTGTTGAGACCAAGATATTCCATTCCTACCATATGAATCTTGATCTCTAGCCTTTCCCAAGTTGCTTTCTACTCAAATCTTCTTTCCACCAAATCCAAATCCTGTGAGAGAGAGTTGAGTGTTGGGGAGACAATCATTTGAAGCACAAGAGCAAGGAGTTCATCATCAACACACCATTTGTTACTTCTTAGAGAGTGGTGTCTCCTAGATTGGCTAGGTGTCACTTGGGAGCCTCCGACAAGATTGTGGAGTTGAACCAAGGAGTTTCTAAGGGCAAGGAGATCGCCTACTTCGTGAAGATCTACCGCTAGTGAGGCAAGTCCTTCATGGGCGATGGCCATGGTGGGATAGACAAGGTTGCTTCTTCGTGGACCCTTCGTGGGTGGAGCCCTCCGTGGACTCGCGCAACCGTTACCCTTCGTGGGTTGAAGTCTCCACTAACGTGGATGTAGTATAGCACCACCTATCCGAACCACGGGAAAAACATCCGTGTCTCCAATAGCGTTTGAATTCTCCAAACCCTTCCCTTTACATTCTTGCAAGTTGCATGCTTTACTTTCCGCTGCCTATATACTCTTTGCATGCTTGCTTGAATTGTGTGATGATTGCTTGACTTGTCCTTAAGTAGCTAAAATCTGCCACTAACTAAAATTGGGAAAAGGTTAAGTTTTTATTTGGTCAAGTAGTCTAATCACCCCCCTCTAGACAAACTTCCGATCCTACAGGTCCCCTCGCTGATACCCGTGTTGCCAGCCAGCGCGCGGCGCCACTCTGATACGGCTGCACCCATGTCGTCCCTAGCGGCATTCTGTTTCATGAGTCACCTCTACGGTCACGCGACCATAGACCCCCCTCCCCCCTCAATCATTCTGATGGTTGTGCCGGTGTTGATATGCCCTGTAGCCTGGTCTCCCGCGCCCAATGTATGGGTCTACAATCAACATGTGGCGCCTTGTACTTAGGTCGCAGCGCCAGCCACAGTGGTAAGATTCATTCCTTGTAGGTGCCGATGTATATTCTGCCATGCATGTTTTCATGAACCTAGAGGTGAAAATGTTACAATTCTTCTGAATGTTACAATTGATATGTGCGGCGATACATATTATGTTATGCGTAGTTAGAGGTGACAATGTTACAATTTTGTTGAGTGTCTATGCATGTGTTGTCTTGGAAATCATCTTGGGGGTGTGGAGGAGTAGAAACTGTAGAGGCCCTCCGTTCGGAAGGAGCACGCTTATCCGTTGCCTTGCTAACTTCCTTCCGCTTTATTGATTTTGAATTGTCAAGTAAAACCGACAAGAAAAAGCAATAAAATTGTCTCTTCAGAACTCATTCATGCATGATACTGACAATCACTACTTTGATGTAAGGCAAACACATGATACCAGGATGGAATATGTACGAAAAACAGGACGACATGGCATGTTCACAACTGTTTGTGTAAACTAAGCAGAAACCACTCCAGCAAATAAGAAGCAATGCAAGCTAGACACCACATGAAAGATGCAACCAATATGACTCTGCCAAGTTAAAAGCGTCCCATCATAAATGGAATTTCAACAAATTAGAAGCAGCGCATGCTATAAATCATATGAAAGATGCAACTAATATCGCACTGCATATACTAAAGGTGTCTCGTCATGTTGATTGATGCGGGATACAAAAAAAATAGTTTTATGTAAGGACATGCTTAATAGACAGATGTACTATGTACTAAATACATGAAGGCATGTCACATTAACAGGTATAATGTATAAGCTAAGCAGACTAGCACATGCAGTTTAACCATATTGGAAGAATTACAATCTAGATACCATATGCAACATGCAACCAGATATCACACTGCCAAGTTAGAGCAAGCACCTGTGATGCTAGTGTAGGGGAAATGCTGTAATCAACTACAGAGCTACGTTCACTATCTTCATGTAGCATTTCTGTTTCTTGAGAATCATGTCGGGAGGCTGACGCTGCATTCTTTAAATGAGGAGTAGTCCCCTTGCCTGCCTGCCTCGTCATAAGTGATTGATGAGGGATACACAAGAACATTAGTTTGATGTAAGAACATGGTTAATACACATATGTACTAGTATGCACCAAAAACATAAAGGCATGTCATATTCAAAGGTATAATGTGTAAGCTAAGCAGATGCAATTTAACCAAATTGGAAGCAATACAAGCTAGACATTCGGCTGGAGTGGTGAGCATGATCATCTAGGACCTGAGAGCCTGGTGGGAGGCAGGCTGCTTCGCCACCATCGCAGCTTTTTAGTTGTCTTCCAGGTGATGCCTATCTTTGCTGGGCTTGTCACTGGCTCGGCCAGTGCCCTGACTAGCTATTTGTCTTCTGGTGCTCACGGGATGGTGGTTCATGTAATAAAATATCTTTCCTTATCTTATCGACTTTGGCCTTTTGAATACAAGCTAGACACCATATGGAACATGCAACCACATATGACACCGTGAGTTAAAGCAAGCACCTGGGATGGTGGTTCATTGCGAGCGAGGTCATCAACTCCAGAGCTACGTTCCCCGTCTCCATCTGCTGACACTGCACCCATTAAAGCGTTGAAACGTGTCTTGCCTAGCCGCACAACATGCTGGAGCGACTTATCTCTTTCCTTTTTGGCTTCTCTCATGGCAGCAGAGTCTGAAATACCCTTGCATAAAAACACAACATTGAGTGTAAGGGTGAAGTGTGTGCAGAACTAGTGCACTGTAAAAGTAGCAGATAGCAGGTGGCTAAAAAATAAATGACATCAGACATATGATAGCTCTACAACATTGCATGGCAAAAAAAATTAGATTCTACTCCGTATGATTTTGTAATATATGAGCACAGGAAATGCAGGTACTCCTCTAGCACACCACCACATGTGGTCATATCTAAGATAACAGTTGACTGAAAATAAATAGGTCAGTCGATTTTTTTAATGAACCGTCCGATCTATAAGGAACGGGCAGATGGCCTTCGTCTACCTCCCGCCAGTCACTGTTGATGATCTTTCTCGAACCGCCAGCGACCACCGGCCTAGACCCCTGCCTCCGCTGCCCCACCCTCCCATCGACCTCACACCACCGCCGCGCTTGGCCGCGCCCCAGGCCATCCCTTTAATCCCGGTTGACCTCCAGATCGGGCGCCAGTAGCTCTAGGCCGCACACGCCCCTAAGATAAACACCAAGGCGCTGCTTCCCCGGCGTAATAGGCGTACTAGCGCCTGTTACGCCGGGGAATGCTTCCGTTAATTGGGAATCAACTGGCCAGAAATTGAAATTCAGGGGGGGGGGGGTGACGGACCTCTAGCTAAGGTGAAATAGTATATGAGGAGAAACCTTGTGCATCGCGAGTTACTAGGAACATCTAGTATCAAGAAGAAGCAGTCAACTAGTGTCTTCTGTGGGATGAATACCGTGCAAGCAGAGACGTAAGATTTGCACGAATAAGGGAAGAGGAGTACCTTTTTCGGTTGTCGGTGTGGTCACCCCACATGTCTTGCCGATCTTCTTGTTTTTACCAGGGAAACCGATGTTCTGGAGGGTGCATGCTTGGACGAACCCCTGGCCAAATTGTTGACTGTGTTGCCGTGGCCATATGTTGGAGGAGGGGAAGCAGATCCGTGGCGGCGAAGGACGGCGTAGCAGGAACAACTCCGGTGCGGTGGAGGGTGGCGAAGTAGGAGTGGCAGCGGTGAGGCGCAGGACGGCGTGGTTGAACTGGCTCGGGTACAGACGGCTCAGCCTCGGCTTCAACTATTAGGCGTTGAGGGCATTGCGGTTGAGGTTGCGGTGGACGATGGCGTCGGGGTATCGGCTCCGGCGTGATGGAGGAGGGCGGCGGTTGATGGGTGGGATGGGGTGGCGGACGGAGGACGCCGGGGTTTCGGGGCTGGTGGAGAGGTAGTTTTGGCGCCCACGGAGTACGAATGGGGCGGACGGGTGGGGGGAACCATGTTTCGGTCTGGGACGCGCTTGTTTTTGGCTTTTTTGAACAAAAAGATGGGACGCGCTTGTTTGAAATTTGGGGAAAGTACAAACTTTGTCCCCCTCTTAAATTTGGGACCTACTGCGGGTCGGGGGTAGGATGGTAATCCCAGGTGTCCCAAATAGTGGGCGGGATCAATTTCGGCCGCGTGCATGTGTGCTTAGGCGCCATTGTGTATGAATGTTTTTCGGATGCGGTTGCATGGCGTCTAGATGAAGCTACAAACCTACCCCGGTTTATACCTTTGGACGTCGGGCCGGTAGGTTTCACGGGTCAGAGTTATTAGAAAAGTAATTTCCTTGTACTACCAAACATTGGTCTCACGTGGTTTCGGGCGAGTAGAGGCTCTTTTGGCGCTTCGTTCAAAATTTTGAAACACAAGCATTCACGTTTAGAGTACTCTTGAACTATGAGGATTGACCTAAATATACAACGTTATATTTGACCTTGTATGTTTGAAAACATCATTAAATTATCTGCTTCTTTTTGAAAATTTGACACTTGAAAATCCTATAACTACGATTATTTTGGAATGGAGAAGCTAAATTTGAATCTATTTTGTACACGACTACATATGCTATTATGTACAAAATCAGAGCAAAGATTGGTGCCCCCATAATTTAGGTATGGTTTACAAATGCCATGATATAAAATTCAAATAATTGAATGGACTTCATGTTGAATTCGATTTCTTTAAACCACCTTAAGTTGAATTCAAATGTATGCTAGTTCATAGGTAGTAGCTATTTATAATGTCCATTGTGTAACTTTCGTATGTATAACGTGCTTCACACACACAACATGAACTATACTCACGTTTATATTCGATTGCTAAAGCGATGCATTGTATGGAGTTCAAAATACTAACTATGTGGATCAATTGTGTCGAATAATAACATAGACTTGCTCAAATTCGATAGAATCTAGATGTCTGATGGATCAATGACCGCTCCTTACGCGAATTGCAATATAGGCCGTCCGATTTATATCTGACGGATAGAAAGAAACTATGGTAATTTTGCAAAAAGGTACCCACACACCTCTCCACATTTGCAAATAAGGCCTTCCCTCGTTCATCCTTTTCTCTCACAAGATAAACAAGTCATACAAATGCATCTTGATGTTACGTGCAACGCACGGGCATCTTGCTAGTAAGAATGAAAACAAACGACAAAAAAAATATTTGGACGGTGGTTCAAAGTCATGACCGCGGGCACAGCGGACAAGGTGGCCTTGTATTGGTATGCTGAGCCGTCTATTTTAACACACAGGAGCTGGTGTGGTGATTATACACACACGCACGCATGCACACGAACTGCGTCCACGCAACACTCACACAAACACATGCACCCACGCACGCACGCAACACTCAGACATACACACGCAGCCACGCACGCACGCAACACTCACACGCACACACGCAACACTCACATGCACACACGCACGCATGCATGCACACACCAGTACACCACACGACCAACACACACTCTCACGCTCAAGTGCTCAACCTACACGTGCATGCAGACACATCAGGCCCTGACAGACACATACACAACCAGGTGATTCCCGCGCACGGGTTGGAGCCTTATCGCGCCTGCGTAAATTTGTGTTTATCTGACCTTTTGGCTATGCGAACTGACAGGTGGGACCCACAACGAACGTGGTCAATTTAACTAGTCAACATGGCGCCACGCAGACTATTTGGCCGGTCAACAGAGTGCAATCCGATGCTAAGTTGTGAGCAAGTGACCGTATAAGCACCGCAAAACGTATATAGTGACCGTAATCAGCTTATTCTGAAGTTCGGTGACCATATTATGCTTTTCTCTCTGTAGGCCCTCCAAAACTACATCTCTACACGTTCTTGCATGTTACATCTAACAACTATGCTGTACAGCACTACTACTACACTCTAATACAATAAATCATATGTGTTTTTAGTTTTACTAGATATCATATTGTTACTTATAATTATTCAGTTTGCATACATTAAAATTGCCTTTGAAATGTATGGCCAGTATCATCTACCGCGCGGGAAAAATCCGGCCCTTTCCTGTTTAATCGGGTTTGTATCGATGGATCGTGCGAAACAACAAAACTATACTAGTACTATACAATACAAGTGATAGTTCACTGGGCCGTCTTGTCGTCTACTCCTCCGTCGTAAGAGTGGAGCGCTTGCTTTCATAAATCTTCTAGTCCCTTTCGCTGACATGTGGACATCAAGCTACCGGGTCCACGTGCCATACCGGAATACAGTGCAGAGCAGCCGGGGTGAAGCACCCCAGTCATGGCGCCGGCGTAGTAATGAGCAATGAGGCGTCAAGTCACAAAGCTGCACCTTTCCCGCAGTTAAGTTGGAGGGACGAAGCAACCATCATTTCACTCGTTGCTGAATCCGCTTCTCCCTCATCTTCTTCAACTTAACCACGTGTTGCTTCTGCCGTTGTTCTGCCTCATGTGGGACGCGGATCGGCTTGGTAAAGCACTGACATGTGGGACCGCATGTTAGCAAACCGCCAGGACAACGTCCTCCGAAAATAAGAAGCCTAATCCTAGACTTACAATGGGCTACATAGCTGCTACGTATACTTTCCATGTAATCTATATATGCCCCCTAATTTTCAGGTGGGGTGGGCCTAATCCTTTCCTTTAATCCAATCAAATAGTCCGACATCACATCAGTTCGTAACTTTACGTAAACCATTACGTGGATGTAGCATTGCTCAAATAAGAAACCTCCCCCGCCATCCGCCCGGCAAAATCACCTCATTTTACTAATCTCGATTCTATAATTTTTTAGATCAATATAATTGAGATTTGTATAGATAGCACACAGGAGCAAAACCAAGTGGTATGGTTAAGGGCATCCACAATGTGTAGCCAAATGTGAAAATAGCTTTTGGCATCGTGGGATCCATTGTGGACGGTGTTGCCAAAGCGAAAAAGATGGAACCGAAGCTCCGTGATTGATTGATTGAAGGAATAGAAAAATGCAACGTCTCTCCTCTTTCTCCCATGCTTGGACGCATGTAGTACTACAATATAGAGCACAGAGTCTACTCCCCTGTCCCTTCTATCAAAAATCACAAAGCAGTGAGGCGTCAAATCACAAAAGCACGGATGAAGCAACCATCATTTCACTCTTCGTTGACTCCGCTTCTCCATCGTCTTCTTTGAGAAGCCATCTCACCGCATTAGTTACTCCTAGTAGTACTAGTAAAGGACTTCCTGGATGCAAATGGTGTTCTCCGTCGAACACACTTCGCCAAACCACCACAAAAAAATATCATCGACGTCACCGCAATGGCGAAGGAAGTCAAATATAGTTACTACCTCCATTTTTTTGTACACAAGGCCAGTATATCAAAATTACAATTTGAAAAGGGCCACTAACACTAATCGAGGCAAAAATGATGGGGTTAGCAACCAAGGACATTAATATCCCCTGCATGCATGCGGAAGTGAGAAGGTTGGTTTGCATGGCGCTGCATTAATCAAGCGATGAGGAGTGAGATGGTTAGCTCTTTGGTCTTTGGAGAAGAAAATACGCATTAATTAACACGTGAAACGAGGATTTGTATCGATTAAATCCCGCGAAGGAAAACCCAGCCTTTCTTTTTTAACACTAGTACTCCTAGTACGTACGCACTTATCCTGTTTGGGTCTAGGCCTTGCATTGCCAAACTTCGCCACACATTTTTGCCAAGCTTGCCTAAAGTTTTCAAAATGAGACGGAGGTACACTTGCGCACGGCTATCGCGGTCGCACCGCACCCTCACACGGTCACTCCTGCACGTCGCGGTCGCACCGCAACCTCACACAGTCGCTCCTGCACGCCGCAAACCCAACCAAGGGAACACACCCTCACTGACACGTGCTGTCGCATGTGAACACACAAAACTCAGCCATCCTATCGCTGACACATAATTTTCGTTCATAGAGTATGTTTATCCAACCGCATGTTGGGGAGTATCCGTACGGCCTGTGCGGTGGTCTGTTGGGGAAGAGGAAGAGGTGAGGAAGAAGGAAAGAAGGGTTAGGAGACGTAGGATATTCATCCAATCGCCTGAAATGGTAGACTAACCCAAGTCAGGCGACTTGCATAACAAATATATATTTTTACATAGCAAAAGATCCATGAAAACAACAACATAAAGAAAAACTATCACTGCTCGCGGAAAGAGACGGCCTCGTCGTCTTTGGCTGCCGGCGCGAACCAGCCATCGCTGCCAACGTTTTTCTCCGCACCGTGGTTGTCCTCGGCCTCCAGCTACTCGTTCAAGCGGAGCGTGCGGGCGCTCTGCACGGATGAGAGCACAACCCGGTTCAAGTCGAGGACGTCCGGTTCCGCCTGCAGGAGGGCCTCGATGGCAGCGGCATCCGCGCGCTCTGCGTCGATTCAAGCCTCCGCCGCCCGGTTCAAGTCCAGGATGTCCGGTTCCGCCTGCAGGAGGGCGTCGATGAGAGCGGCATCCGCGCGCTCTGCGTAGAGTCGAGCCTCTGCCACCCGGTTCAAGTCCAGGACATCCGGTTCCCCCTGCAGGAGGGCCTTGATGGCAGCGGCATCCGCGCGCTCCGCTTCAAGTTGAGCCTCCGCCGCCCGGTTCACATCCACGACATCCGGTTCCGCCTGCAGGAGAGCCTCAATGGCAGTGGCATGCGATCGCTCCGCGTCGAGTTGAGACTCTGCCTCCCGGTCCTCCTTTAGTATCGCCATGTTGAACCGCTGGTCCGCCTTCACCATGCGGGACTCGGACGCCAGCACGAAGTCGACGTCCATCGTCTCATACCCATCGGGGGCCTTCTGCGCCGCGACCTCCGCCATAAACATTGGATCGGCTTCCTCCTCCTCGTAGCTTGGCTCCAGAGAACTCGGGGATTGGCCCGCCGCAAAGCGAGCTTGGGAACGGAGGTCTGTGGCGCCGACCGCCACCGCGATTTCTGCACGGCGCTCCGGCGTCAGTATCTTGTAGTAAGTGATCTTGCGGCGCACCATGGCTTTCCGGCGAACTAGGGGACGCTTGATGCGGGCTAGGGGATCGAAAGGTGGGGGAATGGGCTGGAGATTTGGTGTGGTTTTAGGGCAGTGGCTGGCGTAAGCTGAGTAGCGAAGGTTCTGGTGTTAATAGTGGTTCCGGTGATGACCGGTCAATCGGTTTTGACTGTACATCGCTCTTGTCGCGTTCGCGTTGCAGCCCGACACACTGGACCGTCCACATCGCCCACCGAATGGAACTCACTTCGTCTTGCGTTTTCGCTCGCTTGTGGGACCACAGTTGAGAGCAAACCGACGTCCCTCCCCACCCCCACCCGCGTCATTTATTATGCCACCACTCCCTCCGTTTTATGCGGAGTAAATAAAAACAGAGGGAGTATTACTACGGATGAGGATCCCCTGATGTGGCTGAACCCATTGAGTAACTGACATGCGGGGCCTAGCAAGCATGGGGTCCGCCAGTAAGTGACCGAAAGGGAGGGTAAGGCAGGGATACCTACGTCAGAGGATCCACTTCCACTATACTACTTTGACCAAATGTTAGAGTAAAAATATATGACATGCAACTTACACAAATGTTAGAGTAATAATATATGACATGCAACTTACACAAAGCATACAGGGTCTAATGCGTTTTTCGAGGCTAACTTTGACCAAATGTTAGAGTAATAATATATGACATGCAACTTGCACAAAGCCTACGGTCATATTCGTATGTGAAAGGAGTTTCCAATGATATAATTTTCCCATTATACATCTCATGTACTATTAATCTTGTCAATAGTCAAATTGGAAACCATCTCGAGTACAAATCTAGGAGTACGTACGAATCTAACAATATTGATTGGGCGTTGTTGAATGTTGATACCTTTTTTATCAAAGTAGATATACTTTGACTACACATAAAACTTATATGTAAACTACTCCCTCCTTCTATCTGTATAGGGCCTAATGCGTTTTCGAGGCTAACTTTGACCAAAAGGTAGAGCAATAGTATATGACATGCAACTTAAATAAAGCATACCATCATATTCGTATGTGAAAGGAGTTTCCAATGATATAATTTTCACATTATACATCTCATGTACTATTAATCTTGTCAATAGTCAAAGGTGGTCTTGAATTAGGCCCAATATAGATGGAAGGAGGGAGTAGAAAGGATAGGAGGGAGTATATTGTACGTTCAAAAATGAAATGAACATTGAATACCCTTTATATATGATTTGCGTATGCTATGATCACCGGTTCAAAATTTTGAATCCGCCTTAGGTATCACGTGCCCCCACTCGTTCCCTCTCGATTTCATCTCGGGGTCCGGAGATCTATTGAAAGAGGACTAGGGTGGGTACATGCGAATGATACTCGGCGGAATGTTCAAATGAGGCATGCGGGAGGATGGTCTCGACTGGAGGGCGACATGATCGATGGAGAAGAGGGTTGGAGAGGAATGAGAAATAAGCAAACGCCACATGATTATACTTGAACGACTCAAATAAACAATAAGTTGTCTCGCTTGGCCTACATAGTGAAAGGCCTAATGCGCAACGCGGAGCACTGACGCTCCAATATGGCCGGGAAAACAGGGAAACAGACATGTGGGGCACACCCGTCGAGACGACGTAGCGTAGACTAGTCCAATGGAGGAGCTGGCCCACGACCTCCTCACCACCGACAACCGTTCATGTGGGTCGTTGGGGCCAACAACGGGGCGCAGCTCCAGCACCGCCTCTGGACACAACGACCGCGGTGAGCGACACGCTCATATGTCGCTAGACACGGTCGGTTTCAGTTTGCCGAGGGTGGCGTTAGTACTATGGCACGACCAACGGTATGTTTGGTTTGTGCCCAAGGTTGCCTCATCAAAGCATTGGGTAGCCAAAATTTTGGTTGAGGTATTGGTTGCCCATGATTTGGCCGACATTGGCAAGAAAAATGAACTTGAGTTGGCTAGAGTTCATTGGCATGCCAAAGAAATGGCAACCATCCAAACAAAGACCAATCTTTGGGTCATGACCAAAATTTTGGTTGAGGTATTGGTTGCCCATGATTTGGCCGACATTGGCAAGAAAAATGAACTAGAGTTGGCTAGAGTTCATTGGCATGCCAAAAAAATGGCAACCATCCAAACAAAGACCAATCTTTTGGTCATGACCAAAATTTTGGCAAGGTGCACTTTGGCTACAATCCAAACACACACAACACCCGGCTCGTCAAGGATGCACGGAGCGCCGCGACGCGTTTGCGGAGTGGTGTAGTGCGGCCAACTGCATCCTCTGGACCTGATACCATGCCGGGTCGTCTTGCTTTTTCAATGACATGCGGGGATCGCATGTGAGCAAAGGGCATCTCCAACGTTGCCACGACCGCAGCTGACTACCCTGGCACACCAAAACCCTCGTCCCTCGCGCCGCCGCGCGGTGCGTTCCCAGCCGGCGCCAGCTGCCCGCATTCATGCCGCCCGTTCGTATGTCGTCATTAAGAGGCTCGGTGCCCAAGGAACAACTCCAGCGACTTAATGACGCACCTGGACGCTTGGCCTCACCGGAATGCTCTACTTAAAGCGGCAACGCCCAGCTAAACTCCACACCATAGCGCATCGTCCTCCTACCTAGAACCACATCCGCCATGACCGCAAGCGCGAACGCTCTGCGGGAGAGCTTGTCTTCGGGGATGGAGCTCGAGGTCGCCGCCCTCGCTGAAGTCACTGCACAAGCGGTGGCCACGCTGGCGGTCGACGACGGGAGCACTGTCAGCCACACGTCCTACCTGCCGCCGTCCAACGTCCGGCACCGCCGAGGTCGGGGACTCCTCCGAGGATGAGTAGGGCATGGGAGGCGGTAGGGCATGGTGTGCCAACTGGCCGGTCCGTCTCCCGTGTTCTACTTTTCCTCACCAGAGACCGCACCTTCACTTCACGGGTCTTGAACCCTGCCCTCGTACATGGAGATCACAGATGGAGGACGTCGGTCGCCGCCGTAGAATAGGTTTAGGGTCGGGTTTCTTTTATTTTTTTGTCCTATAAAAGTTCGAAATGTAATGAAAATCTGCCATGTTTGCATTAATCTCGGCCGGTGTATATGAACTTTCACAATAATATACATATTGTAAGAGTACTAGCAAGATGCCCGTGCGTTGCACAGAAGATCAAGATCTTGTGGGAGAAAAGGATGAACGAGGGAAAGCCTTATTTGCAAATGTGGAGAGGAGTGCGGGTAAATTGTCATAGTTTCCTTCCTATCCGTTAGATATAGATCGGACGGACTATATTACAGGATCGGACACATCTTTCTACATCTACGGGAACCTACGAAAGGGTTAACGTAAATTGCCTCTCTCTCTCCTCCCCTGATTTTCATGGTGGTGGGCCCCTCCCTCCCCCCAATCTACAATCAACAGCTCACACGTTTCACATTACGTTAATTACGTAACTGGGATTACGTAGGTCTAACATTACTCGTCCTAAAAAACCAAACTAAGACAACCTCCCAGCATATCGCGCGGGAAAAGACCCGGCCACGCCGTTTTAGTCGGGATTACTGGATTACTAGTAGTAGTATCGGTGGATCGCGCGAAGCAACATATTTTTTTGTGGGGGCGAAGCACCTAGTTTAAAAGAAAAAATGTGGTACACTCACAACACTCCTGTTGCGGTCGCATTGCACCCCACACACGTTCGGTCCTGCACACGGCTCACGCAAACGGAACGCGCTTCGGCTTGCCTCTTCACTAACACGTGGGACTGCACTTGGAGAAACTGACCATGCGCCAAACTCCCCCCCCGCCCACCGCGCGAAAATCCTCCCCCCCAACCCAAAAATTCCCCCCAAATCCGATTCAACCGCCCTTTGGCCAACTAGCCAATAATATTCCCCAAACCCTCCTCCCCCCTATCCCCCCCCACTCCATTCGCTCCGCCAAAGCCGCCCTCCCCACCGCACCGATACGTCGGCGCCATTGTTCGGCGATCCTCTCGCTCCCACAGTATGCTCTCGTAGACTGCCGTCCTCTAGCCGCGCCGCCACCTCTGGCTACGTTGTTGTGGAGGCACACGGCGGTGAGCGCCGCCACCGCTGGCGACGTTCATGTGGAGACGCACGGCATTCAGCTTCTCCCACGGTACACGCATTCTAGACTGAGGCCCCGTTCATGTCGGTGTAGCGCTGAATGTTAGCTGATAGACGCTGTTAATCTCAATGTTTGCCAAAGTAGTTTACTGTCAATATGCTCTGCTTAAGAAGCTTCCTTGCCCTGTTCTGCACTCAATCTGCTTAGCTAAGATGGCATGCCAAGGCCGATTAGTTGCTAAAATATCCTGCGATATATTTATTGTGACGTAGATTGCCATGGTCTAGTAGCCAATCTGTTAGGTGAAATAGCTCTACACCGTTTTATACTCGATCTTTGTTGCTGCGATGGCCTTCGATAGTTCGATGGCTGTGTGCTCGGCCTCATTGACTGCTGAAACAGCCTGCCATAATTTGGCACTCAAATCTGTTTGCTGAATTATCTTTACATATATTTCGTTACTTAGATCTCCTCGTCCAAATATCTTGCCATAGCTTTAGACATCTACCTAAGTATTTTTTTTCTTGACTTCATAAAAAAGCATATATGTTTTCCTGTAAAATCTAGTAGAAGAACTAATTTTTATGTCTAACAGATGGACATGACTTGGATAACTTCTGCTCGAAGATTGTCCGCTGCATATGTCGAGGGGGTTGAAAACTTCATGAACTTTATCAGAGCTGAGTACGGTGGTCCAAAATCAGATGTGCTCTGTCCATGTAGCAGTTGTACGAATTCAGTTACAAGACCCCTGTCAACTATGGAAAATCATCTACACTTGTATGGGATGTCGTTCACATATACTAGGTGGGTTCATCATGGTGAAGCTGTGAACTTTAATGTTATTGACTACGTGGAAGCAGCAGATCACCATCTTGATCTGCCTGATGCTCAGGTGGAAGAGGAGGAGGAGGTGGTGGCGGCGGAGCCAGTGAGTTTGACCAACATTGAAACAATGCTACGAAATGCTCGTGCATTCCGTGAACTTTCACCTGCAGAAGAAAAACGGTGGGCCCGCATGTTGGAACAATGCAACGTTGTTGTCACCCCAGGAAATAAGCTGTCAGTATTCTCAGCTATGGTCACCTTTCTTCAGGTGAAGACATCTGAGTGGATGACCAGCAAATCATTCGATGTGATGTTGGCTGCTTTCCGCGAATCTTTCCCAGATGCGTCTGAGCTGCCACACACCTACAGTAAAATGATGAATTTCCTTCGTGCATTTGGAATTGGATATGATATGATCCATGTTTGTAAGAATAATTGTGTTCTGTTCCGGAAGGATTATGCCAACTTAAGTGAATGCCGGAAATGCAAATCATCAAGATTGAAAGAGGGTGATGTTGTGAAGAGGATTCCTCATAATGTTCTGAGACATTTTCCAATTACACCAAGAGTTTGCTGCTGACCCGAGAAACATTAGACTTGGCTTAGCTTCAGATGGATTTAACCCATTTGGCCACCAGAGCGCCACATATTGCATGTGGCCAGTGCTTGTTATCCCTTACAACATGCCTCCAAATGTCTGCACCAAAGAATAGAACTACATGATGGCCTTGCTCATCCCAGGTCCAAAAAGTCCTGGAAAGGATTTTGATTTGTTCATGGAGCCTCTTGTGGAGGAAGTTCAACAGCTATGGAAGGGTGTTCTCACTCGAGAGCTATATAGCAGCCAACCAGCTGATTTCTTACTACGTGCTGTTATAATTTGGTGCATCCATGATTATCCGGCTTTGGGCACTATGTTAGGGCGAACGACACATGGTTACAATGCATGTGTTCGCTGTGACAGGAATCTGCTGTCATACACAATACTTAGCAAGATCTATTACATTGGACACCGCCGTTTCCTCGCCAAGGACAAGCCGCTTCCTAGAAAATACCAAAGACATGTGTTCAATGCAAAACATGAAAACCGTGATGCGCCAAAGAGGCTCACCGCCGATGAGTTGGAAGTGGAATTAGAGAATGTCAGGCATATTACACCAGGAAACCATCCTGATAATGGTAGCGGGCAAAGGAAGCGTGGCAGGGCAGAAGAGAGATTATTGTTTACCCGCAGGTCCACTTTGTGGGACTTGGAGTATTGGAAAGATTTGGATCTGCGGCATAATCTTGATGTGATGCACATCGAGAAAAATATATGTGACAGCATTATCGGCACACTTCTTAATATTGAAGGCAAGACGAAAGATACCTTAAAATCTAGGATTGATTTGACACACCTGGGTATCAGACAGGATTTGCAGGTGCAAGATGAAGGTAAACCACGGGATATGGCACCACCTGTGTACGTCTTGGACAAGGTAAAAAGAAAAGAATTCTGCGAGGTCCTGTCACGTGAGAGATTCCCACATGGATTTGCTTCCAACCCTGAAAGGAGAGTCAGTGCAGATGGAAACAAGGTACAAGGGTTGAAAACTCATGACTGCCACGTCCTACTTCAAAGGGTTTTACCTGTTATCCTTAGAGGATTGGGCCGCCCTGACTTATACAGAGCAGTTGCAGAGTTGGGACAATTCTTCAGGGAACTCTGCAGTAGGAATATCAGGATAGATGCTTTGGAGTGTCTTAGAGACAAGATACCAACTATCCTATGCGACCTTGAGAAGATATATCCTCCAGCCTTCTTTGATGTGATGGTGCATTTGGCTGTTCATCTACCTGATGAGGCACTACTTAGAGGTCCAGTATAGTATGGCTGGATGTACCCTATTGAAAGGCGGCTAGGCACTTTCAAGGGCTATGTTAGGAACAGAGCTAGACCCGAGGGTTCCATTGCAGCGGCCTACATTGCTACAGAAGCGTTGACATTCTGCTCAAAATACATTGAAATAGCTGATCAGCTTAGCAAAGAGGTGGGTGAAGACAATCCCGGGCTCAATGTTTTCGATTATTCTGTTCGAGTTACAGAGAAGATTCGACAAGAGGACAAACCTAACGATTTGGACAAAATGGTTTGGTATGTGTTGAATAACTGTCCTGAGATACTACTGAAGGAAATATGCCCTAGAGGCAATAATAAAGTTATTATTTATTTCCTTATATCATGATAAATGTTTATTATTCATGCTAGAATTGTATTAACCGGAAACATAATACATGTGTGAATACATAGAGAAACAGAGTGTCACTAGTATGCCTCTACTTCACTAGCTCGTTAATTAAAGATGGTTATGTTTCCTAACCATGGACAAAGAGTTGTTATTTGATTAATGGGGTCACATCATTAGGATAATGATGTGATTGACATGACCCATTCCGTTAGCTTAGCACTTGATCGTTTAGTATGTTGCTATTGCTTTCTTCATGACTTATACATGTACCTATGACTATGAGATTATACAACTCCCATTTGTCGGAGGAACACTTTGTGTGCTACCAAACGTCACAACGTAACTGGGTGATTATAAAGGTGCTCTACAGGTGTCTCTGAAGGTACATTTTGGGTTGGCGTATTTCGAGATTAGGATTTGTCACTCCGATTGTCGGAGAGGTATCTCTGGGCCCTCTCGGTAATGCACATCACATAAGCCTTGCAAGCATTGCAACTAATGAGTTAGTTTTGAGATGATGTATTACGGAACAAGTACGAGACTTGCCGGTAACGAGATTGAACTAGGTATTGAGATACCGATGATCGAATCTCGGGCAAGTAACATACCGATGACAAAGGGACAATGTATGTTGTTATGCGGTCTGACCGATAAAGATCTTCGTAGAATATGTAGGAGCCAATACGAGCATCCAGGTTCCACTATTGGTTATTGACCAGAGACGTGTCTCGGTCATGTCTACATTGTTCTCGAACATGTAGGGTCCGCACGCTTAAGGTTTCGATGACAGTTATATTATGAGTTTTGATGTACCGAAGGAGCTCGGAGTCCTGGATGCGATCGGGGACATGACGAGGAGTCTCGAAATGGTCGAGACGTAAAGATCGATATATTGGACGACTATATTCGGATATCGGAAAGGTTCCGAGTGATTCGGGTATTTTCGGGGGTACCGGGGAGTTACGGGAATACGAGGAAGAAGTAATGGGCCTCATGGGCCACGTGGTGGAAGAGAGGAGGCAGGGCGCGCGACCCCCCTAGCCCAAACCGAATTGGACTAGGGGGCCGGCCCCCCTTTCCTCCTTTTCCTCCCTCTCCTTCCTTCTCCTTCTCCTTCCCTTCCTTCCCCTCTCCTACTTGGACTAGGAAAGAAGGGGGAATCCAACTTGGAGTAGGATTGCCCCCCTTGGGCGCGCCTCTGTGACGCCCGGATAATCAAGCTACAGTAAAACTCTGCTAATGGTGTCGCGTCACCTCGATTACTGTTGCAAATCTCGCTTTAGTTCAAAAACCGATTCAAGATTCAAATTCAAATTTAAGTTAAAGGCAAACCGCAAAAGTTTTCAAATATTAAAACAAAAACATTCGAAATGCGACATATAAATCATAGGTAATTGTGGTGGAGAAATCATCTTTTTATAAAATAGTTAGATGGACTTAATTAATTAACACGTCGTTACAACAAATAATTAAATGCCCTTTTAGTATTAAACAAATATAACATACTTATTTAAAGTGCCAAATTATTTATGTTAGAGATATAGTTAATAATATTAATTTAGCTTTAACTTTTGTATTTCATAACACTTGAATAAAAATAAAACAGAAAAGAGAAATTAAATAAAAACTAAACAAAAGGAAAAGAAGCACCCCCACGCTGGGCCAACCGGCCCAGCTAGCCAGCCAAACCGGCCCGGGCCGGCCCCCTCACTCCCCTTATCCCCTCACACACCGAACCCTAACCCTCGATCCATCCCACGATTCCCACTCCCCCCACGTCTCCCTCGACTCCCTCCCATGCGCCGCCACACACACACGCGCGCGCATGCAACACAGAGCGCTATGCTCGATCCCCTTCTCTCCCTCCCTCGCTTTCCCTCGTCCACTCCCACACCTGCACGCACATATCGCGCCAGGGAGAGGCGCTCCTCGCGCCATCCTCTGCTCGACGGAGGGCCATGGCGCCGCCGCCTCACTTGCTTGGCCTCCTCCAGCAACGTTGTAGCAAACCCCCTCCCCATCGTCGTCCACGCCGGCACCCGAGCCTGGCGTCTGGTTGTCCTCCGACCGCGCCTCACCGCCAACCAGAGCTACCTCGCCGGCTTTGATGCCCCGACGCTGCAGAACCTCGCCGTCGCCCGAAGCCGCCTCGCCGGACCGCTTCATCGCCGAATCTCCTCCCCCACCGTCGCTCGTCCCCATCCTCCTCCTCGTCGGACGCCATCGAGCCACGCCGCCCCTTCCCTGCATCGAATGTGAGCACCGCCTCGTGCTCCCTCTTCCCCCTTGTGCTGAACGCGCCACGCTCGCCGTGGCCCTACCCGGCGCCTTGTCTCGCGCACGCCCGCAGCCGTAGCTGCTTGCTGCTCCCCTGCCCGCTGCTTGCACTGCTTCTGCTGCTAGCACCGCGCCGCGCCACTCCTAGGTGCTGCGGCTGCTTCCCGCGGCTGCTCACTGCTGCTGCTGCCGCCTCCCTAGCTGCGCCCTATCCCACACCCGCGTGCCCAGACCGCCCGCCGCCAGCCGCACCCGGCGCTGCTCGTCGCGCCTGCCGCTGTCGGCTTCTGCCTCATGCCGCCGGCGCCCCTGCTCATGCGAGACAGATGGGCTGGCCCCTGTTGGATTAGGGACTAATCCCCTAATTGCTAACCCCCTCCTAAAAGTAGTCTATGACATCAGGCCCCACTTCTAAATCAAAAAAAATAATAATAAATAAAAACATTAAATAAATAAATAAATAAATAAATAACTTAATTAATCTTGCATTAGATTAACCTAATCATTTAGTTAATTATTTAATCATGTTTAATTAACCTGAGACTATGACGAACGGGCCCCACGTGCCAGGGTTGACCTAGTCAACCTGTAGACCTGCTGGCATCATGCTGATGTCACGCTGACCCAATAATTACCTTTTCTAATTAATTAAAATCTGTTAATTCCAAAATTGATTAAAGCTTTTAAAATTAATAGAAAATAAACCGTAGCTCGGATGAAAAAAAAACTTTGTACATGAAAGTTGCTCAGAACGTTGAGACGAATCTGGATACGCAGCCCGTTCGTCCACCACACATCCCTAGCATAGCAAACACGCAACTTTCCCCCTCCGGTTAATCTGTCCGAAAACGCGAAACACCGGGAATACTTTCCCGGATGTTTCCCCCCTTCGCCGGTATCACGTATCCCTACGTTAGGGCACCTCTAGCACAACGTATTGCCGCTTCTTGCTTTTTGTTACATTTGATTGCTCTATTATTTATTGTTTTTCCCCTCCATTACTTCTTTCCGGTAGACCCCGAGACCGATGCCGGTACCCCTGTGATCGACTACGGTGTTGACGACCCCTCCTTCTTGTCTGAGCAACCAGGCAAGCCCCCCCTTGATCACCAGATATCGCCTATTCTTCTCTACTGCTTGCATTATAGTAGTGTAGCATGTTACTGCTTTCAGTTAATCCTATACTGCTGCATAGCCTGTCCTTGCTACTACTATTGTTACCTTTACCTGCTATCCTACTGCTTAGTATAGGATGCTAGTGCTCCATCAGTGGCCCTACACTCTTGTCCGTCTGCCATGCTATACTACTGGGCCGTGATCACTTCGGGAGGTGATCACGGGCATATACTATATACTTTACACTATTACATTACCTATGATACTGTTCGGAGATGGGGGCTGAAGGGGCAGGTGGTTCCACCCAGGTAGTGGTGGGCCTGGGTTCCCGACGGCCCTCGATTGTTACTTTGTGGCGGAGCGACAGGGCAGGTTGAGACCACCTAGGAGAGAGGTGGCCTAGCCCTGGTCGGCGTTTGCGGATACTTAACACGCTTAACGAGATCTGGGTATTTGATCTAAGTCTGGACATTTGGTCTATACGCACTAACCATCCACGCGGGAGTAGTTATGGGTATCTCGGCGTCGTGGTATCAGCCGAAGCACTTCGTGACGTCAGCGACTGAGCGGCGCGCGCCGGGTTGGACCGCGTAACGTGACTTCCTTTGTAGTGGAGGTTGCTAGGTCTGCTCTCTGGCCGCGTACGCAACGTGCAGGTGTGCAATGGGCGATGGGCCCAGACCCCTGCGCATAGGATTTAGACCGGCGTGCTGACCTCTCTGTTAAGCCTAGGTGGGGCTGCAACGTGTTGATCTTCCAAGGCCGGGCATGACCCAGGAAAGTGTGTCCGGCAAAACGGGATCAAGCGTGTTGGGTTATGTGGTGCACCCCTGCAGGGAAGTTAATCTATTCGAATAGCCATGTCCCTCGGTAAAAGGACGACCCGGAGTTGTACCTTGACCTTATGACAACTAGAACCGGATACTTAATAAAACACACCCTTCCAAGTGCCAGATACAACCCGGTGATCGCTCTCTAACAGGGCATCGAGGAGGGGATTGCCGGGTAGGATTATGCTATGCGATGCTACTTGGAGGACTTCAGTCTACTCTCTTCTATATGCTGCAAGATGGAGGCTGCCAGAAGCGTAGTCTTCGACAGGATTAGATATCCCCCTCTTATTCTGGCATTCTGCAGTTTAGTCCACCGATATGCCCCTTTACACATATACCCATGCATATGTAGTGTAGCTCCTTGCTTGCGAGTACTTTGGATGAGTACTCACGGTTGCCTTGTTTCCCCTTTTCTCCATCTGTCTACATGATTGCTGCAACCAGACGATGGAGCCCAGGATCCAGACGCCACCGTCGACTACGACTCCTACTACACTGGAGGTGCCTACTACTACGTGCAGCTCGCTGACTACGACCAGGGGTAGTTAGGAGGATCCCAGGCAGGAGGCCTGCGCCTCGTTCGATCTGTATCCCAGTTTGTGCTAGCCTTCTTAAGGCAAACTTGTTTAACTTATATCTGTGCTCAGATATTGTTGCTTCCGCTGACTCGTCTATGATCGAGCACTTGTATTCGAGCCCTCGAGGCCCCTGGCTTGTATTATGATGCTTGTATGACTTATTTATGTTTTAGAGTTGTGTTGTGATATCTTCCCGTGAGTCCCTGATCTTGATCGTACACGTTTGCGTGCATGATTAGTGTACGATTGAATCGGGGGCGTCACAAGTTGGTATCAGAGCCAACTGCCTATAGGAATCCCCCTTCCACACTCCTTGGCCGAAGTCGAGTCTAGACATTGCAAAACTTTTACTAACATGGCTGTGCGGCCCATGGGCCCACGTCGCCATTGGGTGGTATTAGGATCTTTTACTCCTCGATCTTTACTCCGGGATTCTAAACTCTCTTCTATTCGGGTTAAACGATTTTTACTAAAATCTAACTTTAGGCTCTCGAAAGTACTTTCTCCCGGAGGGCCCTTTCAGTCAAGATGATCGCCGGCTGCACCAGAAGATTTCAAAATTACTTTCTGATTTTCTCTCGAGACCTTGTGCCCGTTGCTTTTGCAATTCCTTTCCACCGAAATATCCCTATGGATAAATACTTACACATGTCGTGCTTACTGTTATTCCTAGTCGATCTTGTTATTACAAGATACCCCGAGAATATTTTGTGCCTACTGCCTTACAGATCTTGCCGCATGAATATCCCTACGGATAATTCCTCGCACTTATCGAGTATTCGTCCATTCCTAGTTGATTCATGCATTTCACAACAGTCTTCGAAATACCATTTGATCTTCCGAAAATCCTGAGCAACCTACTGCTCTTGAAATTGTTGCTATCTTGCATTAGGTTTAATCCCATAAGTCTCGTAATCTTATTGGCATCCCTTGTCATTATCCTTTCAAGTCTGTTGATTCAATATGTTGCGAATGCTCGCAATCCTCAGTCAGATCCTAGAATTCATCCTTTTGGCTCAGACGTCATTTTAAAGGTGAGCTGGTTCTCGCCAATCAAATTGTCGTCGATTGTGCCCCTAAGTATATTGAACTTATCCATCCTTGATCAGAGCGTCTGCTTCTGATCCTTCGCTTTGTAAATCTTAATTCCTTTGCAAGTGAGCTCTAAGTTACTCAGTTGTTTCTATAATCCAATGTCTTTGCATTGATTCTTCCTCTGGTTGTGAGCCGATACTCACATCAGATCGTTTATGGACCATCAGAACCTTGTTGGATCTTATCCGACAACGTCCTTCATATTCAATCACTTTGGAAGTTCTTTCCCTGATACATAATGCCTTTGGTAAATCATATTTCTTGATTTGACCAACCATGATCTGCTTTCGAGCTGGTGAGATTTACTATTGAAGCTTGTGGTATATACTCCCACGATACCCTGATGGGTTGAACCTATGCCTTCCTTAATATGTGTGAACTCGAAAGTTTTCACGAGTCATAAACTTCTGTTATTTTGCCAGATAAAATTTCAACACTACAACTTCTACGAAAGTGAGAAGTGATTGAAAAGTTATGCATTGGAGAAGTGGGAGTCGACCTTGAACCTTGCGTTCATGCCCATGGACACGATGTTGATCTTATCATGGATGCTTCTCTTAAACCCTCTTTGGTATAAGTTCATCTTATATAGGGGAATTGGTCTTTTGCAACCATGGTTCTGACCATATTTTCTTCTTGATTCCATTTCTCGGACATGTTAGAGTACTTGCCTTCTGCAGATCAATACGCCTGCCCAACCTCTATTTTGATCTGCCTTCTTGTATTACCCCCATGGTATCTCGAGGATATATCTTATGAATTTCTTATGAAGTAGTACCTTCCCTGTCATGGTGACTCCACGGGTTCTGGGTTGTCGTCAACCAAGAACATCCATAAGTGAATCGATTCCGCGCTCCAATATGATAGCTCTAAGTAATTTTCGTTGCTTATGAGTTTAATAATCCTTTGAGTCATTCCTAGCCTAATCGGCTATATCATTATCCTACTAAGTTTTAACTGTGCTATTTGGTCCTTAATCCTGGAGCACAGCTTTCGACGATGGTCTAACCTTACGCCGATCTTCCTCGTCGTATTATTTCACCTTGATCTTCTGAGGCCGGGCATGACCCAGGAAAGTGTGTCCGGCCAAATGGGATCAAGCGTGTTGGGTTATGTGGTGCACCCCTGCAGGGAAGTTAATCTATTCGAATAGCCATGTCCCTCGGTAAAAGGATGACCCGGAGTTGTACCTTGACCTTATGACAACTAGAATCGGAAACTTAATAAAACACACCCTTCCAAGTGCCAGATACAACCCGGTGATCGCTCTCTAACAGGGCATCGAGGAGGGGATCGCCGGGTAGGATTATGCTATGCGATGCTACTTGGAGGACTGCAGTCTACTCTCTTCTATATGCTGCAAGACGGAGGCTGCCAGAAGCGTAGTCTTCGACAGGATTAGATATCCCCCTCTTATTCTGGCATTCTGCAGTTCAGTCCACCGATATGCCCCTTTACACATATACCCATGCATATGTAGTGTAGCTCCTTGCTTGCGAGTACTTTGGATGAGTACTCACGGTTGCCTTGTTTCCCCTTTTCCCCATCTCTCTACCCGATTGCTGCAACCAGACGATGGAGCCCAGGATCCAGACGCCACCGTCGACGACGACTCCTACTACACTAGAGGTGCCTACTACTATGTGCAGCCCGCTGACGACGACTAGGGGTAGTTAGGAGGATCCCAGGCAGGAGGCCTGCGCCTCGTTCGATCTGTATCCCAGTTTGTGCTAGCCTTCTTAAGGCAAACTTGTTTAACTTATATCTGTGCTCAGATATTTTTGCTTCCACTGACTCGTCTATGATCGAGCACTTGTATTCGAGCCCTCGAGGCCCCTGGCTTGTATTATGATGCTTGTATGACTTATTTATGTTTTAGAGTTGTGTTGTGATATCTTCCCGTGAGTCCCTGATCTTGATCGTACACATTTGTGTGCATGATTAGTGTACGATTGAATCGGGGGCGTCACAGCCTCCTCCCCTTGGCTGCCTCTCCCCCCTTGCTCCTTTATATACTGGGGCAGGGGGCACCCCATAGACACAACAATTAATCCTTGAGATCTCTTAGACGTGTGCGGTGCCCCCCTCCACCATAATCCTCGATAATATTGTAGCGGTGCTTAGGCAAAGCCCTGCGATGGTAGAACATCAAGATCGTCCCCACACCGTCGTGCTGACGAAAGTCTTCCCCGACACTTTGCTGGATCGGAGTCCGGGGATCGTCATCGAGCTGAACGTGTGCTAGAACTCGGAGGTGCCGTAGTTTCGGTGCTTGATCGGTCGGGCCGTGAAGACGTACGACTACATCAATCGCGTTGTCATAACGCTTCCGCTTTCGGTCTACGAGGGTACGTGGATAACACTCTCCCCTCTCGTTGCTATGCATCACCATGATCTTGCGTGTGCGTAGGATTTTTTTTGAAATTACTATGTTCCCCAACAGTGGCATCCGAGCCTGGTTTTATGCGTAGATATCATATGCACGAGTAGAACACAAGTGAGTTGTGGGCGATATAAGTCATACTGCTTACCAGCATATCATACTTTGGTTCGGCGGTATTGTTGGATGAAGTGGCCCGGACCGACATTACGCGTACGCTTACGCGAGACTGGTTTTACCGCCGTGCTATGCACACAGGTGAGTAGCGGGTGTCAGTTTCTCCAACTTTAGTTGAACCGAGTGTGGCTATGCCCGGTCCTTGCGAAGGTTAAAACAGCACGAACTTGACAAACTATAGTCGTGGTTTTGATGCGTAGGTAAGAAAGGTTCTTGCTAAGCCCAGTAGCAGCCACGTAAAACTTGCAACAACAAAGTAGAGGACGTCTAACTTGTTTTTGCAGGGCATGTTGTGATGTGATATGGTCAAGACGTGATGAGATATAAGTTGTTGTATGAGATGATCATGTTTTGTTGAAGTTATCGGCAACTGGCAAAAGCCTTATGGTTGTCTCTCTATTGCGTAAGATGCACGCGCCAAATAATGGCTTTACTTTATCGCTATGCGATAGCAATAGTTGCAAGAGTAATTGTTGGCGAGACGACCATGTGACGACACATTGATATAGATCAAGATGATGGAGATCATGGTGTCATGTCGGTGACGATGGAGATCATGACGATGCTTTGGAGATGGAGATCAAAGGCACAAGATGATGATGGCCATATCATGTCACATATTTTGATTGCATGTGATGTTTATCTTTTTATACATCTTATTTTGCTTAGTTCGACGGTAGCTTTATAAGATGATCTCTCACTAAATTTCAAGATAAAAGTGTTCTCCCTGAGTATGCACCGTTGCCAAAGTTCGTCGTGCCCAGACACCACGTGATGATCGAGTTTGATAAGCTCTACGTTCATCTACAACGGGTGCAAGCCAGTTTTGCACACGCAGAATACTCAGGTTAAACTTGACGAGCCTAGCATATGCAGATATGACCTCGAAACACTGAGACCGAAAGGTCGAGCGTGAATCATATAGTAGATATGATCAACATAGTGATGTTCACCATTGAAAACTACTCCATTTCACGTGATGATAGGTTATGGTTGATTTGGATCACGTGATCACTTAGATGATTAGAGGGATATCTATCTAGGTGGGAGTTCTTAAGTAATATGATTAATTGAACTTTAATTTATCATGAACTTAGTCCTGGTAGTATTTGCATATCTATGTTGTAGATCAATTGCTCGCGTTTAGCTCCCCTGTTTTATTTTTGATATGTTCCTCGAGAAAACTAAGTTGAATGATGTTAGTAGCAATGATGCGGATTGGGTCCGTGATCTGAGGTTTATCCTCATTGCAGCACAGAAGAGTTATGTCCTTGATGCACCGCTAGGTGACAGACCTATTGCAGGAGTAGATGCAGACGTTATGAACGTTTGGCTAGCTAAATATGATGACTACTTGATAGTTAAGTGCACCATACTTAACAACTTAGAATCGGGACTTCAAAGAAGTTTTGAACGTCATGGACCATATGAGATGTTCCAGGAGTTGAAGTTAATATTTCAAGCAAATACCTGAGTTGAGAGATATGAAGTCTCCAAAACGTTCTATAGCTAAAAGATGGAGGAGAATAACTCAAGCAGTGAGCATGTGCTCAGATTGTCTGGGTACTACAATCGCTTGAACCAAGTGGGAGTTAATCTTCCAGATAAGATAGTGATTGACAGAATTCTCCAGTCACCATCACCAAGTTAGTAGAACTTCGTGATGCACTATAATATGCAAGGGATAACAGAAACAATTCCCAAGCTCTTCGTGATGCTGAAATCGACGAAGGTGGAAATCAAGAAAAACATCAAGTGTTGATGGTTGACGAGACCACTAGTTTCAAGAAAAGGGCAAAGGGAAGAAGGGGAACTTCAAGAAGAATGGCAAGCAAGTTGCTGCTCAAGTGAAGAAACCCAAGTCTGGTCCTAAGCCTGAGACTAAGTGCTTCTACTGCAAAGGGACTGGTCATTGGAAGTGGAACTGCCCCAATTATTTGGCGGATAAGAAGGATGGCAAAGTGAACAAAGGTATATTTGATATACAAATTATTGATGTGTATTTTACTACTGTTCGTAGCAACCCCTCGGTATTTGATACTGGTCTAGTTGCTAAGAGCAGTAACTCAAAACGGAAGTTGCAGAATGAACAAAAACTAGTTAAGGGTGAAGTGACGATGTGTGTTGGAAGTAGTTCCAAGATTGATATGATCCTCATCGCACACTCCCTATACTTTCGGGATTAGTGTTGAACCTAAATAAGTGTTATTTGGTGTTTGCGTTGAGCATGAATATGATTGGATCATGTTTATTGCAATACGGTTATTCATTTAAGTTAGAGAACAATTGTTGTTCTGTTTACATGAATAAAACCTTCTATGGTCATACACACCAACGAAAATGGTTTGTTGGATCTCGATCGTAATGATACACATATTCATAATATTGAAGCCAAAAGATGCAAAGTTAGTAATGATAGTGCAACTTGTTTGTGGCACTGCCATTTAGGTCATATTGGTGTAAAGTGCATGAAGAAAATCCATGCTGATGGGATTTTTGAATCACTTGATTATGAATCACTTGATGCTTGCGAACCATGCCTTATGGGCAAGATGACTAAAGACTCCGTTCTTCAGAACAATGGAGCGAGCAATTGAGTTATTGGAAATAATACATATTGATGTATGCAATCTGATGACTGTTGAGAGTCGCGGCGGGTATCGTTATTTTCTGACCTTCACAGATGATTTGAGCAGATATGGGTATATCTAATTGATGAAACATAAGTCTGAAACATTTGAGAAGTTCAAAGAATTTCAGAGTGAAGTGGAAAATCATCGTGACAAGAAAATAAGGTTTCTACGATCCGATCGCGGAGACAAATATATGATTTACGAGTTTGGTCTTCAATTAAAACAATGTGGAATAGTTTCACAAATTCGTGCCACCTGGAACACCACAGCGTAATGGTGTGTCCGAACGTCATAACCGTACTTTATTGGATATCGTACAATCTATGATGTTTCTTACCGATTTACCACTATCGTTTTGGGGTTATGCATTAAAGACAGCTGCATTCACGGTAAAAAGGGCACCATCTAAGTCCGTTGAGATGACACAATCTGAACTGTGGTTTGGCAAGAAACCAAAGTTGTCGTTTCTTAAAATTTGGGGTTGTGATGCTTATATGAAAAAGTTTCATCCTGATAAGCTCAAACCCAAATCGGAGAAATCTGTCTTCATAGGATACCCAAAGGAGAAAGTTGGGTACACCTTCTATCACAGATCCGAAGGCAAGACATTCATTTTTAAGAATGGATCCTTTCTAGAGAAGGAGTTTCTCTCGAAATAAGTTAGTGGGAGGAAAGTAGAACTTGATAAGGTAATTGTACCTTCTCCCTTATTGGAAAGTAGTTCATCATAGAAATCTGTTCCTGTGACTACTACACCAATTAGTGAGGAACCTAATGATGATGATCATGTAACTTCAGATCAAGTTACTACCGAATCTCGTAAGTAAACCAGAGTGAGATCCGCACCAGAGTGGTACAGTAGTCCTCTTCTAGAGGTCATGTTACTTGACCATGACGAACCTACGAACTATGAGGAAGCGATGATGAGCCCAGATTCCGTGAAATGGTTTGAGGCCATGAAATCTAAGATAGGATCCATGTATGAGAACAAAGTATGGACTTTGGTTGACTTGCCCGATGATCGGCGAGCTATTGAGATTAAATGAATCTTCAAGAGGAAGACAGACGCTGATAGTAGTGTTACTATCTACAAAGCTAGACTTGTCGAAAAAGGTTTTTGACAAAGTTCAAGGTGTTGACTACGATGAGATTTTCTCACTCGTATCGATGCTTAAAGTCTGTCCGAATCATGTTAGCAATTGCCACATTTTATGTAATCTGGCAAATGGATAACAAAACTGCAATCCTTAATGGATTTCTTAAAGAAGAGTTGTATATGATGCAACCAGAAGGTTTTGTCAATCCTAAAGGTGTTAAAAAATGTGCAAGCTCCAGCGATCCATCTATGGACTGGTGCAAGCATCTCGGAGTTGGAATACACGCTTTCATAAGTTGATCAAAGCATATAGTTTTATACAGACTTGCGATGAAGCCTGTATTTACAAGAAAGTGAGTGGGAGCACTACAACATTTCTGATAAGTATATGTGAATGACATATTGTTGATCGGAAATAATGTAGAATTATTCTGCAAAGCATAAAGGAGTGTTTGAAAGGAGTTTTTTCAAAGAAAGACGTCGGTGAAGCTGCTTACATATTGAGCATCAAGATCTATAGAGATAGATCAAGACGCTTAATAAGTTTCTTTCAATGAGTACATACCTTGACAAGATTTTGAAGTAGTTCAAAATGGAACAGTCAAAGAAAGAATTCTTGTCTGTGTTACAAGGTGTGAAATTGAGTAAGACTCAAAGCCCGACCACGGCAGAAGATAGAAAGAGAATGAATATCATTCCCTATGCCTCAGCCATAGGTTCTATAAAGTATGCCATGTTGTGTACTAGATCTATTGTATACCCCACATTGTGTTAAGAAAGGGAGTACAATAGTGATCTAGGAGTAGATCACTGAACAGCGGTCAAAATTATCCTTAGTGGAATAAGGATATGTTTCTCGATTATGGACGTGACAAAAAAAGGTTCGTCGTAAAGGGTTACGTCGATGCAAATTTTGACACTGATCTAGATGACTCTAAGTCTCAATCTGGATACATATTGAAAGTGGGAGCAATTAGCTAGAGTAGCTCCGTGCAGAGCATTGTTGACATAGAAATTTGCAAAATACTTACGAATCTGAATATGACAGACCCATTGACTAAAATTATCTCACAAGCAAAACATGATCACACCTTAGTACTCTTTGGGTGTTAATCACATAGCAATGTGAACTAGATTACTGACTCTAGTAAACCCTTTGTGTGTTGGTCACATATCGATGTGAACTATGGGTGTTAACCACATAAAGATGTGAACTATTGATGTTAGATCACATGGCAATGTGAACTAGATTATTGACTCTAGTGCAAGTGGGAGACTGAAGGATATATGCCCTAGAAGCAATAATAAAGTTTTTATTTATTTCCTTATTTCATGATAAATGTTTATTATTCATGCTAGAATTGTATTAACCGGAAACATAATACATGTGTGAATACATAGACAAACAAAGTGTCACTAGTATGCCTCTACTTGACTAGCTCGTTAATCAAAGATGGTTATGTTTCCTAACCATGGACAAAGAGTTGTTATTTGATTAGCGGGATCACATCATTAGAAGAATGATGTGATTGACATGACCCATTCCGTTAGCTTAGCACTTGATCGTTTAGTATGTTGCTATTGCTTTCTTCATGACTTATACATGTTCCTATGACTATGAGATTATGCAACTCTCGTTTACCGGAGGAACACTTTGTGTGCTACCAAACGTCACAACGTAACT
Organism: Aegilops umbellulata; assembly: GCA_032464435.1. NCBI lineage: Eukaryota > Viridiplantae > Streptophyta > Magnoliopsida > Poales > Poaceae > Aegilops > Aegilops umbellulata. The sequence continues at coordinate 418,164,360 of CP136059.1, forward strand.
AGGTGATTATAAAGGTGCTCTACAGGTGTCTCCGAAGGTACATTTTGGGTTGGCATATTTCGAGATTAGGATTTGTCACTCCGATTGTCGGAGAGGTATCTCTGGGCCCTCTCGGTAATGCACATCACATAAGCCTTGCAAGCATTGCAACTAATGAGTTAGTTGTGAGATGATGTATTATAGAACGAGTAAAGAGACTTTCCGGTAAAGAGATTGAACTAGGTATTGAGATACCGACGATCGAATCTCGGGCAAGTAACATACCGATGACAAAGGAAACAACGTATGTTGTTATGCGGTCTAACCGATAAAGATCTTCGTAGAATATGTAGGAGCCAATATGTGCATCCAGGTTCCGCTATTGGTTATTGACCAGAGATGTGTCTCGGTCATGTCTACATTGTTCTCGAACCCGTAGGGTCCGCACGCTTAATGTTTCGATGACAGTTATATTATGAGTTTATGAGTTTTGATGTACCGAAAGAGTTCGGAGTCCCGGATCAGATCGGGGACATGACAAGGAGTCTCGAAATGGTCGAGATGTAAATATCGATATATTGGACGACTATATTCGGACATCGGAAAGGTTCCGAGCGATTCGGGTATTTTCGGGGGTACCAGGGAGTTACGGGAATACGAGGAAGAAGTAATGGGCCTAATGGGCCAAGTGGTGGAAGAGAGGAGGCAGGGCGCGCGGCCCCCCTAGCCCAAACCAAATTGGCCTAGGGGCCGGCCCCCCTTTCGTCCTTGTCCTCCCTCTCCTTCCTTCTCCTTCTCCTTCCCTTCCTTCCCTCTCCTACTTGGACTAGGAAAGAAGGGGGAATCCTACTTGGAGTAGGATTGCCCCCCTTGGCCGCGCCTGCTCCCCTTCGCCACCTCTCCCCCCTTGCTCCTTTATATACGGGGGCAGGGGGCACCCCATAGACACAATAATTGATCCTTGAGATCTCTCAGCCGTTTGCGGTGCCCCCCTCCACCATAATCCTCGACAATATTGTAGCGGTGCTTAGGCGAAGCCCTGCGATGGTAGAACATAAAGATCGTCACCATGCCTTCGTGCTGACGAAACTCTTCCCCGACACTTTGCTGGATCGGAGTCTGGGGATCATCATCGAGCTGAACGTGTGCTAGAACTCGGAGGCGCCGTAGTTTCGGTGCTTGATCAGTCGGGCCGTGAAGACGTACGACTACATCAACCGCGTTGTCATAACGCTTCCGCTTTCGGTCTACGAGGGTACATGGACAACACTCTCCCCTCTCGTTGCTATGCATCACCATGATCTTGCGTGTGCGTAGGAATTTTTTTGAAATTACTACATTTCCCAACAACTACCTTATATCAAGTAAGTGCAGTACTGCAGTTTATACATCGTAATGTACCAAACTTGCGGCACATTCTTATATATTTAGATGTTTGACGCGATGACTATGTTGTGCAGCATCTACGAAGAGGAGTTACTGCCGCAAAATCGAAGAAACATTGACAAACTGGTTATGGCTGGATTTGAGAAATGGTTCAAGAACCATGTAAGATTTTGAAGTGCACTGTCAGTTTTTTTAATATATTGAGTACATAAGATGATCAACTTGTCTATTTTCTAACCATAGGTTAAGAAGATGCGAGAGGATGGGCAGGCAGTTGATGATGCCCTTTACTCACTAGCAATGGGTCCTGATACTCGGGTAAGACATTATGAATCTTGCGTTGTTGGAGATGTGCGCTACAACACCCTTGCACAAGACGAAGGCAGGAAGACACAAAACAGTGCTATCATGAGCACGGATACGTATGACAAAGAGACAACTGAAATGTATGCTAACATAACAGACATTGTTCAGTTGCAGTATATCTCCAGTTTCGAGGATCATCGGTGTGTGGTTCTGTTGTGCTGTCATTGGTATAACCTGTTTTCCAGGATCAGAAAACCCAGAGCTGATGATTATTTCAAATCCATCAATGTCAAGGCGGCGTACCAGACCAACGAGCCTTTTATTATGGCAAATCAAGCAACACATATATTTTTCTTGGAAGACACATTTGCACGTAGCGATGACTGGAGAGTATTGCAAAAGTTTGAGCAGAGGAACTCGTTTAATGAAGTTGCACAACAAGATGATGCTTACACTGCTCCTGATGTACAAGATAACACAGATGTTCCTAATATCTTTGAGAACCATCACGTCAATGACGCTGGCGAAAAGATTGCCTATCATGTTGTGGACATACAAGAGTTGATCAAGAAGAAGCCAACGTTCGAGGACGTTGAGGACGAAGAAGAAGATGACACCGTGGGGAGTTATGATTCAGAATAATACACATGGCGAAGATGTTGACGCTGCTGCTGCGGATGATGATTACATTGCTTTTGTCGTATTTGTCTGTCAGAAGACGTTTTTTTATCTACTATGTGAAATTGTGTTTGCTATGACAACTGAAACCTGATGAACATGTTGTTTAGTATTTTGCTGTGAGAACATCACTTGTTATGTATGCTGATTTGTGTTTGGTGATTATATGCCAACTAAAACATGATAACATTGTTGTTTAGTTGTACTCATATTTGGCTGTGAAACTTGAATTTAATGACATAGTTTGCTGTTGGACTGCAATTTGCTCGACGTCTTCGAATGAGAACAAAGCTGACCCAACAGGGCCTCTGCTATTTATTTATTAGTATGAGAAAAAAGTGATACCCCCTGATTTCCGTTAATAGAAATAATTAGATGTTCAAAACACTACGCCCAACCTGCTACACAGGTTTCATTCATTACTAGTTTCAGCAAAGTGCTCATGTCATAGCCACTGAATAAATCACGAGTGCTACATACACTGCAAATAAAGAGACAATCATCCTACAGAGCACATCGATTTTGCCCATTATCTTCACAAGCTCTTTCATCTCCTACAGTGCTGTCAAGGTCGTTCAACAGGTGTTGCTTGGCCATGATCAGAGGAACTGCATCTTTAACCTTCTGCTCTGCATCTTCCTCTTCTGCCGTTCCTTCAGTTACTTGTCCAACACCCCAACCCGCTGGTATTGGGATTCCTCGGACCAAATAATCAGCGTAGTTGCATTCCCCCACATCAGCAACTTCCTAGAAATACAAGTCACACGAATCTTCCCTTTTCTGCACGAATCAAATTGGTAGATCATCAACCAAACTATTAAAAAAATCAGCAACTGAAAGCAGCAGAACAACACTTAAACATATTATTACCCCATGATTCGGGCATTTGGAGAAGACTCGGCCAGGGTTGCGGATTGTGGTTGAGACGCGACGGATGACTCTGCGTGATTTGCAGCAGTGGCACCACAACAACGGCAGCGGGTTGCGATGAGCAATCGGCTGCGGTGCGGGTGCCGGCGATGGTGTGATGAGACCCACACGCGATGGTACGGGGTGCGACTTGGCGCATATCTGGTTGTTGCCTGCTGAAGAGCAGGTGGACAAGCAGCCAGCGGACATGGTTGCTGCGGCCAGAGCTTCTGATGCTAGGCAGAGTAAGTAGAAAAGAGGAGAAGCGAATGTTGGATATGTCAGTTTCATTACTTGCAGAGTAGCATAGCACCATATATAGTCATAGTCTAGGTTTGGATTCGAACTAGCTATAGGAGCACATCTTTCTTTTTTCTAAAGCTCGGCAACGTCTCTTTACTGGTACACTAGCTTGTTCTGTACGCCTTCCCAAGTCTTTGATTTTCTTTCCCTTTTTTTTTGCGAGGACCTAACAGCTGGGACCCACTGGAAGGGCCTCTGTATTTCGTGAAAAAAACGTTCCCCCCGCTGACATGTCGGACCCACCAGCTATATCCTCGCACGCAAGGAAGTGTCTCCTTATTATGCACAAAAAAAATGAATACCCCCTGCTAGCTGGGACCCACCATAGTGGGAGTATGACTTGTGGGCCAACAAAGTTGACGGGGACGGAGGGCTTTGTCAACTTAGTCAATAGGAACTTTGTCCATCCAACGGGCGTAGTGCTTCTTCAACCTCTGGTCTTCTTGCTCCAGCCGCCCAAAGCAGCGCCGGTCGTGTCGCATGCTCCTGCCTCCCGTGGCCGGCTACTATTCCCACCGCTGGCCAGGCCCTGCGGCGACGGCAGCCTCACACCGCAGCCGAACCAGTGAACCCTCGTACTCCTCTCCGCGCGGGCTTCCACTGCCGCGTCTTCCCCGGCTCCGCGTCGTCCCCTTCCTAGGCCTCGCCGTCGTCCACCGCCCTGGTGCTCTCCGCGCGGCGTGGTCAACGTGGTCAAGGAACCACTTCCATTGGAAGAGTACTGTACGTGGAGAGGCTGACAGCTGGGTCCACGGCCACAACCCAGTTTTTTTGTGATTTACCAAGTAAGTCGCTTTGTCAGGCTTGTTGGGCTGCAAATCTTTCAAGACAAGGAGAGCTTTCATTAGGCTGGCCGAGAAAATGTCCCATCAGTAATGAGAAATGGGTTGTACATTTTTAAAACACATCAAACCGACAATTAGTATCAAATATCTTTTTTTCATTTCAAGATTTTAAATTACATTAATTTTTATGCGTGGATAATTCATCGGATTTTATATTGATATACATTTATTTTAAAAATCAGTTTGAATGTGAGTCGAAATTTCGGGATTAAAAACAGTTCGGACCGCACCGAAATATGCAAAATTTCGTATAATTTTTTAACCGTGGCCACAATTTGGGCTGTAATGCTAACAAAAAGAATATGGGCTCCAAAAAATACCTTAAGAATGAGCAGATGGGCTAAAAATTATTAGAAATAATGGCAGATGGGCTGTATGCTGATTTCCACAGATTTGAGGCTTTCCTAAAAAAAGGTTGATGCACAAGCAGTGACTGTTGGATGTCCATCCAACGGCCGTCGTGCTTCTTCAATCTCTGCTCTTCCTGCTCCAGCCGCTCAAACAGGCGCCGGCGGGACTCCCTGCTCCCTCCTCCCCACGGCCGGCTCTGCTGCCGCGCAGGCCTCACCGCCCCACTATACTCCCATCGCTGGCCTAGCCATCCTTCTACTCACCCACACCTGCTGTTATTCTCCGGCGACGGCAAACGAACCAGTAAACCCTCATACGGTCGTACTCCCCTCCACGTGGGAAACAACTGCCGAGTCTTCCCTGGCTCCGTGTCGTTCCCTTCCTAGGCCTCGAGGTCGTCCACTGCCTTGGTGCGCTCGGCGCGGCGTGGTCAACGTGGTCAAGGAACGGCTTCCATCGGACGTGGACTGTACGTGGAGAGGCTGACAGCTGGGTCCACGGCTGCAGCAAGGAAGTGCCTCCTTATTACATGCAAAATAATTATTCCTCCACCTGACAGCAGGAACCGCCCGGACGGGCCACCAGTATTTTGCGAAAAAAAATTGTTTCCCCCTGACTGCTGGGACCCACCGGATGGGCCACCGTATTTCGCAAAAAAAAGTTCCCCCCACTATCAGCTCGGACCCACCGGAAGTGCCTCCTTATTACGCACAAAAAAATGAATACTCCCCCGGCTAGCTGGGACCCACCTTGGTGGGAGGCTGACTTGTGGGCCTACTAAGTTGACGGGGACGAAGGGCTTTGTCAGCTTAGTCAATATGAACGATTCTAGCTCCACTGACCGTACGATGTCCATCCAACGGCTATAGTGCTTCTTCAACCTATGGTCTTCTTGCTCCAGCCGCCCAAAGCAGCGCCGGTCGTGCCGCATGCTCCTGCGTCCCGTGGCCGGCTGTGCTGCCACGGAGGCCTCACCGCCCCATACTATTCCCACCGCTGGCCAGGCCCTGCGGCGACGGCAGCCTCACACCGCAGCCGAACGAGTGAACCCTCGTACTCCTCTCCGGGCGCGCGCGGGCTTCCACTGCTGCGTCTTCCCCGACTCCCCGTCGTCCCCTTCCTAGGCCTCGCCGTCGTCCACCGCCCTTGTGCTCTCGGCGCGGCGTGGTCAACGTGGTCAAGGAACGACTTCCATCGGACGTGGACTGTACGTGGAGAGGCTGACAGCTGGGTCCACGGCGGCAGTAAGGAAGTGCCTCCTTATTACGCAGAAAATAATGATTCCTCCACCTGATAGTAGGGACCCACCGGACGGGCCATCGTATTTCGCGAAAAAAACATTTCCCCCTGACTGCTGGGACCCACCAGCTACACCTTCGCACCCATGGAAGTGCCTGACAGTCGGGACCCACCTGGTCGAAGCGTATGTTGCATTGTCAATCTGGTCGCGAACGTGTACGTACATATATACTGGTGGATGTGGAGGCGCGCACGTGTTGTAGTAGAGGCGGCCAGGGTGCAAGAAAGAAAATACGGCGACGTATGTGTACATACGGGCGGGGTCTTGAACGCCTACTCGCGCATACATACGTCCAGGGCTCGTGTACATGGCTAGGTCGGGACGGAGAAACAGCATCGTCGTCGTGTTCATGGGGAGGCAACGAAATGCGTCGTGTTCATCGGGAGGCAACGCGGCTGGGGCAGAACGGAATGCGTGGTCGTGTTCATCGAGAGAGCTTGGCCGAAAGAGGCAATGGAACCGAGGCCTGGCGTACCGCAAAACGGAGGAAACGGACCTCCTACGGTCGAAACGGGGGTCCTGTTGATCGGGAGGGGTGTGGCGTACCGCAAAACGGAGGAAACGGACCTCCTACAGTCGAAACGGGGGTCCTGTTGATCGGGAGGTGTGTGGCGTACCGCAAAACGGAGGAAACAGACTTGTATTGGAGCGCTACGGTCGAAACGGGGGTCCTGTTCATCGGGAGGGGTGTGGCGTACCGCAAAACGGGACTCCACGGGATACTGTTCATCTCCACCGTCGACCACCTCCAGCCTCCACGAGCTACTGTTCATCCACCGTCGACCTCCTCCAGCCTCCATGGGCTCCTGTTCATCAAGCCTCCACCGCGCGCTACTCCACCGGCTACTGTTCAACCACCCCTCCACCGTGTACTGTTCATCCAGCCCTCCACACCACGGGGTCCTGTTCAACCACCCTCCACGGGAACCCCTCCACCGTCTACTGTTCATCCTGTTCATCCAGCCCTCCACGGGGTCCTGTTCATCCAGCCCAACCGGCTTGATCGATCGGGGTCCTGTTCATCCAGAGGCAACACCACTGGGTCCTGTTCATCCACCCCCACCGGGAACTATTCATCCAACGCCCCCGCAACGCTCACTGTTCATCCAGAGGCAGCATCGATCGACTTAAGTTAGCAGTAGTAGCCAAGGAATCGCTCGATCGGGTTCAGTTAGCAGCCATCGATCGATCGCTCGGGTTCAGTAACGCGTAGCCTGCAGTGCAATCGCTCGGGTTCAGTTAGAGCCCAACGCCTCGCTCGGGTTCAGTTAGAGCCAATACCTCGCACACGCGCGCGTACGTGTACAAGAGAAACGTGCGTCGCTCGGCACCCGACCTCCCACCGTAACCTGGAACTCCCCGAAATTTTCCTCCCACTCGCTTCTACCATGGTTCCCGTCATGGACGGCCCAAAGAATGTCATGCAGCTGCGTCTCCGGCCCGCTCAGGACGAAAAGCCCATTTTTGTCATGATTTTTTGTCATAGAAGTTGGAGCCCACCACATCTATGATGATACCGGGTTTTGTCAGAATTATCGTCATAGAAGTGTCATATGTATGACAGAAAAAATTCGTTCGGCCCAAAATATCACGGATGTGTCTTTTTTTTGTAGCGGGGGACGACGCGGAGCCAGGGAAGACGCGGCAGTGGATGCCCACGCGTAGAGGAGTACAAGGGTTCACTGGTTCGCTCCAGTGTGAGGCTGTCGTCGCCGCAGAGTAACAGGGGGTGTGGGTGAGTAGAGGGATGGCCTGGCCATCGGTGGGAGTAGTAGGGGGCGGTGAGGCCTCCGCCGCATCGCAGCCGGGCATGGGAGGCAGGAGCACGAGGCACGACCGGCACTGGTTTGGGCGGGTGGAGCAAGAAGACCAGAGGTTGAAGAAGAACTACGGCCGTTGGATGGACATCGTACGGTGACTGGAGCTAGAATCGTGCATATTGACTAAGTTGACAAAGCCCTCCGTCCCCGTCAACTTAGTAGGCCCACAAGTCAGCCTGCCACTATACTGGGTCCCAGTTAACAGGGGGAGTATTCATTTTTTTTGTGCGTAATAAGGAGGCACTTCCTTGCGTGAGAAGATATAGCTGGTGGGTCCGAGTTGTCAGCGGCGGTAACTTTTTTCGCGAAATACAGAGGCCCTTTCGGTGGGTCCCTGATGTCAGGTGGAGGAATCATTATTTTGCGCGTAATAAGGAGGCATTTCCTTGCGTGCGGCCGTGGACCCAACTGTCGGCCTCTCCACGTACAGTCTACTTCAGACGCATGTCGGTCGTTGACCACGTTGACCAGGCCACGCCGAGAGCACCAGGGCGGTGGACGACGATGAGGCCTAGGAAGGGAATGACACGGAGGCAGGGAAGACTCGGCAGTTGTTTCCCACGCGGAGGGGAGTACGACTGTACAAGGGTTTACTAGTTCGTCTGCCGTCACCGGAGAATAATTAACAGCAGATGTGGGTGAGTAGAGGGATGGCTAGGCCAGCGATGGGAGTACGGTGGGGCAGTGAGGCCTGCGCGGCAGCACAGCCTGCCGCGGGGAGGAGGGAGCAGGCAGTCCCGCCGGCGCTTGTTTGAGCGGCTGCAGCAGGAAGAGCAGAGATTGAAGAGGCACGACGGCCGTTGGATGGACATCCAACAGTCACTGCTTGTGCGTCAACCTTTTTTTAGGAAAGCCTCAAATATGTGGAAAACAACATACAACCCATATGCCATTATTTCTAATAATTTGCAGCCCATTTGCTAATTCTTAAGGTTTTTTTGGAGCCCATATTCTTTTGTTAGCATTACAGCCCTTATTGTGGCCACGGTTAAAAAATTATACGAAATTTTGCATATTTCGGTGCGGTCCGAACTGTTTTTAATCCCGAACTTTTGACTCACATTCAAACTGATTTTAAAAATCAATGTATATCAATATGAAATCCAACAAATTCTCCACGCATAAAATTAATGTAATTTAAAATCTTGAAATGAAAAAAAGATATTTGAAAATAATTGCCAGTTTGATGTGTTTTAAAAATGTACAGCCCATTTCTGATTACTGATGGGCCATTTTCTCGGCCAGCCGAATGAAAGCTCTCCTCGCCTTGAAAGATTTGCAGCCCACCAGGCCTGACAAAGTGACTTACTTGGCAAATCACAAGAAAACTGGGCTGTGGTCGTGGACCCAGCTGTCCGCCTCTCCATGTACAGTACTCTTCCAATGGAAGTCGTTCCTTGACCACGTTGACTACGCTGCGTGAAGAGCACCACGGCAGTGGACGACGGCAAGGCCTAGGAAGGGGACAACGCGGAGCCGGGGAAGACGCGGCAGTGGATGCCCACGCGGAGAGGAGTACGAGGGTTCACTGGTTCGGCTGTGGTGTGAGGCTGCCGTCGCCGCAGGGCCTGGCTAGCGGTGGGAGTAGTAGGGGGCGATGAGGCCTCATCGGCAGCACAGCCGACCGCTGGAGGCAGGAGCAGGCGGTCTCCCAGGCGCTGGTTTGGTCGGATGTTGCAAGAAGAGCAGCGATTGAAGAAGCATCAGGTCCGTTCAATTCAAATCCAACGGTTACTGCTGCTAGAATCGTTTGTTGACTAAGTTGACAAGCCCTGCGTACGTGTCAACTTAGTAGGCCCACAGGTCAGCCTCCCAATCGGTGCGCCCCAGATGTCAGTGGGAGGAATCATTTTTTTTTGCGTAATAAGGAGGCAGTTGATTGCATGCGGCCAGGCCAGCGGAGGGAGTAGGGTGGACCGCGGAAGCCTACGCGGCATCACAGCGGGCCACAAGAGGAGGGAGCAGGCAGTCTCACCGGTGCTAATTTAGGCGGCTGGAGCAGGAAGATCAGAGATTAAAGAAGCACGTCAGCCGTTTGATGGACATCCAACACTAACTGCTGCTAGAATCGTGTGTTCATTGACAAAGCCTTGCGTAAACAAGTCAGCCTCAAAATCTGTGGTGTGTACGGCCCATTTGCTATTATTTTTATAATTTTTACTCATTTTATAATTCATATGGAATTTATTGCAGCCCGTTTTCCATTTTTAGAATTGCTGGCCTTTTTTGGTCAGTACCAGGGTAAAAAAATTAACTAAATATGTGGGAAATTTTGAAAATTCGCAAATTTTTGCTGGGGAACGAAATATTCTTAATCCAAAAATTAATAGCCATACTAAAACAAATTTAAAAATAAATTAGTACTATGTCATGTTAAATCCAATGAAATACGTATAAGATATTAGTGAAGAAGAAAAACAAAAAAAGAAACTTATATCCCATTTGCTATATTTTTTTTTGGAATTTTCAACCCCTTTTGATATTAATTTTAACAGACATTGACCATACTCTTAAGACAGGCCGAAATGCATCCCTCCTCGTCTTGAAATATTTGCAGCCCAGTAATTCAGAGAAAACAAATAGGCCTAGCTTGGGTATTCTTCAAAAAGAAATACTGGGCTACCTATTTTCCCAAAGAACTGGTGCATGAGCATTTAGCTTTATTTATTTATTTACTTATTTATGTTTAGGGGACTATGAGCATGTACCTGGGCCGGATTCATGTGAGATCCTCCCTTCCCGTTAATTATGGGCTTCTCTATTGGGCCTTCATCAGTGGGCTGCATTTTATCAACAAGTGGAAAATGTGTTCTGAGTTTCAAAAAAAAAGTGTTCCGTACGATAAATACTGTGCGCTACGTACGTACGGGGCACTAAAGGATGGAACCGTGCAACGACTTCCAAAACATTGTGTTTGTCGTTCTAACAACACATTTATTCAACCAACGGACGAAATATACTACTGATTGTACATTGAAAACAACAGCAACAACAACTAGGGCTGAGGGTGCAACAGAAGCAGTAAGCAGGCCAGAAGAGTGAAGACGTAGCTCTCTCTTCCAAACCAAATATCAGTCATCATTACAAAAGGGCTACCAAAAAAGAAAAAGTGTATGCATCAAACTAAATAAAGATCCTACTACACCAAGTGTACGCATCTAACTAACTGGCTCAGTTAGACGTTACTATTTATTAAGCTGTGGAGATTGGCTGACGGCTTGAACCAGATGGGTGTCTGATGGGGGAAACTCCAGCCAGAAGGTCGAAGCCTGATACTTGCGACCCTCTCTCCTATTTTGGGCTGCAGTGCGTGGCGGCATGCAAAAACGCATGGTACGCTACAAATATCAGGTATGGTGCATGCAGAGACGCATGGTATGCTGTGTACACACAATTTTGCCTGATGAACGAAACCGCGCTGCCATCATGATCCTTGCCATCGGTTATCTCCTGGTTAATCGGATAATTCAGTCCAACAAACAGAGAGCGTGTACCAAGGCTACTTACCAGCCTCCAGTAAAAAATTCCTGAAGGCCCAGAGAAGCTGGGATCCTGCTCAAAGACCTTGCAGTGACTGTGATTGTATTATGCGAAACAACACGTCCGGTACGTGCGAACGATCATCAATCTTTCACTGTCATCTGATCGAGCTAGGAACCACCTGTAACTACCATGCCGCTTTTCTTTGAAAGGTTCTGGGATTAGGAAGGGTAAGGACACCAGGCGGCCTACAACATCATATCAAGTTGGAGTCAAATAAAAAGGGGCTCTTGGTTTAGTCAATCTTAAGAACAACATGTTATGAGCATGAATATTTTTCAACAAATGTTGACAGTAATATAAGCAAGCCATCATGAAATCATAGGAAAGTAACATACTGATGTAACAGCCGTTTGTAGCGATGACTGGAGTAGGCCAGAAATACGTCCAACCATAGAAGGAGTCGACAGCGTAAATGAAGCCCTTGTGTTCAATGGCATCAGAAAACCATGGAGGATGTATGATCCTGCGATGGACGTGCAGATTTATCCACTTACCGCAGTGACCTGTCAGATAGGCGACACCGCGGTTGAAGAACACAATTAGCCTGAAGTTTTTATAATTCGCAGATCTTGTGGGCACTTGGCAGATTACAACCTTAAGCAAATCAAACTTGGTATCATGTTGGCTACTGTAAGATTCGGAGTATTCTGGGCCGCGGTGCCAAAGCAGTGCAGTGTTAATCAAAGGAAGGGGGATCAATCGCCGGGTGTAGACCTCCACGAGCATCCAGCTGCCGTGACCGTCGATGAGCACCATCCAAGACGTGTTCATGCTGACCCAGTACATACCATTAATGTAGTTGAGGCTGACGGGGATCGGATCGCAGTCAAGGGGGTTGATGCTCGCCACCCTACGATCATTATGCTGCCTGACACGCCATTTCTGAAGATCAGGCAGCATCAGCAAGCAAGGAGCTGGCTTAAAAAGCTCCGTCCTGAGGGCTTTGAGTAAACGGTACGGCCCCGACGAGCACGCGGCGAGCGGCATGGTACTGAGATTGTCCACACACGAAACAATGAGCTTGATTACCTCTTTGGGGAGCGAATTCCAGCCACTCTTTCGGCGGACGCTGCTCGGTTCTGCCATTGTCAGTGGTTGGGTTTCGGACGAGGGGGGAGGCGCCTTAGCGGGGATGGAAGATTGGACGAGATTATGTGCGGACAAAGATGGAGAAGCGAATATGTGCTGCGAGAAGTGGACAGGTGATGATGACTACAACACGCCGCTTGACTTACGAGACACATACCAGCAACGTAGGGTCATGTCGATGCCAGACAACTTGCTTGAGTGATCACAGTACTGGTACTCCCTACAGTGCTATGCCCTAACTTGCTTGAGTAGGTTTCTCGGTATGCATGCGGGTTTAACAGAGGGGTTTGATGGAGGCGAGGAGGCGTGTTCAGTTGGGCGTTGAGGGAGTCCTGGATTAGGGGTTGTTCGGATAGCCGAACTATATCTTCAGCCGGACTCCAGGACTATGAAGATACAAGATTGAAGACTTCGTCCCGTGTCCGGAAGGTTCTTTCCTTGGCGTGGAAGGCAAGCTAGGCGTGCGGATATTCAAGATCGCCTACCAATGTAACCGACTCTGTGTAACCCTAACCCTATCCGGTGCCTATATAAACCGGAGGGTTGTAGTCCGTACGACGAACACATCATAACCATCATCATACCCATAGGCTAGCTTCTAGGGTTTATCCTCCTTGATCTCGTGGTAGATCTACTCTTGTAGTACCCATATCATCAATATTAATCTAGCAGGAGTAGGGTTTTACCTCCATCGAGAGGGCCCGAACCTGGGTAAAATAAAGTGTCCCTTGTCTCCTGTTACCATCCGACCTTGACGCACAGATCGGGACCCCCTACCCGAGATCCGCCGGTTTTGACACCGACATTGGTGCTTTCATTGAGAGTTCCTCTGTGCCGTCGCGATCAGGAAGGATGCCTTTTCCCGTCTTTAAAGATGGCGCCGTCACTAAGGGAGCTTTGGCTATTGGCCAACCCCTCCGGCTGGGTGGTTTTCTCATGACCGCCCGTTCGGCCATTACGCCGACGGTGACCTCTCGGGTCATCGAAAACAATCTCCACGTTAGCTCGGAATTGGCCGAGCAGCTAGATCCGGTGGAGCTCTCCTCCATAAACGAGCTCCTGGATCGCATTGCCGCCTTGGGGGTCGCTACAAACTACGACCAGGTTGGGCCTAAACCCGATCTAAGGGAAATCAACTCTCCCCAAGCCACCCATCATGTTGCTGTGGTGGAAACACAATGCGGTGACCCTTCATCAATCTTAAGGACCAGTTACGTCCGAATTCCGGAACCCTCCATGCCGGATATCCACGGAGGGGAGGATACAACCCAAGACCTGGGCTTGGAACCAGGCAAACCGGAAAACATACAGGACTCCGGATCTCGGAATCCGGAGGTCGTTCGGCCTCCGAACAGCAAACTGGGTGAAGTATCAGATCTAATGAATTCCGCCCGTCCGATCTTGAGCGATCTCTCCCAAATCCTATACTGCTGCATAGCCTGTCCTTGCTACTACTATTGTTACCTTTACCTGCTATCCTACTGCTTAGTATAGGATGCTAGTGCTCCATCAGTGGCCCTACACTCTTGTCCGTCTGCCATGCTATACTACTGGGCCGTGATCACTTCGGGAGGTGATCACGGGCATATACTATATACTTTACACTATTACATTACCTATGATACTGTTCGGAGATGGGGGCTGAAGGGGCAGGTGGTTCCACCCAGGTAGTGGTGGGCCTGGGTTCCCGACGGCCCTCGATTGTTACTTTGTGGCGGAGCGACAGGGCAGGTTGAGACCACCTAGGAGAGAGGTGGCCTAGCCCTGGTCGGCGTTTGCGGATACTTAACACGCTTAACGAGATCTGGGTATTTGATCTAAGTCTGGACATTTGGTCTATACGCACTAACCATCCACGCGGGAGTAGTTATGGGTATCTCGGCGTCGTGGTATCAGCCGAAGCACTTCGTGACGTCAGCGACTGAGCGGCGCGCGCCGGGTTGGACCGCGTAACGTGACTTCCTTTGTAGTGGAGGTTGCTAGGTCTGCTCTCTGGCCGCGTACGCAACGTGCAGGTGTGCAATGGGCGATGGGCCCAGACCCCTGCGCATAGGATTTAGACCGGCGTGCTGACCTCTCTGTTAAGCCTAGGTGGGGCTGCAACGTGTTGATCTTCCAAGGCCGGGCATGACCCAGGAAAGTGTGTCCGGCAAAACGGGATCAAGCGTGTTGGGTTATGTGGTGCACCCCTGCAGGGAAGTTAATCTATTCGAATAGCCATGTCCCTCGGTAAAAGGACGACCCGGAGTTGTACCTTGACCTTATGACAACTAGAACCGGATACTTAATAAAACACACCCTTCCAAGTGCCAGATACAACCCGGTGATCGCTCTCTAACAGGGCATCGAGGAGGGGATTGCCGGGTAGGATTATGCTATGCGATGCTACTTGGAGGACTTCAGTCTACTCTCTTCTATATGCTGCAAGATGGAGGCTGCCAGAAGCGTAGTCTTCGACAGGATTAGATATCCCCCTCTTATTCTGGCATTCTGCAGTTTAGTCCACCGATATGCCCCTTTACACATATACCCATGCATATGTAGTGTAGCTCCTTGCTTGCGAGTACTTTGGATGAGTACTCACGGTTGCCTTGTTTCCCCTTTTCTCCATCTGTCTACATGATTGCTGCAACCAGACGATGGAGCCCAGGATCCAGACGCCACCGTCGACTACGACTCCTACTACACTGGAGGTGCCTACTACTACGTGCAGCTCGCTGACTACGACCAGGGGTAGTTAGGAGGATCCCAGGCAGGAGGCCTGCGCCTCGTTCGATCTGTATCCCAGTTTGTGCTAGCCTTCTTAAGGCAAACTTGTTTAACTTATATCTGTGCTCAGATATTGTTGCTTCCGCTGACTCGTCTATGATCGAGCACTTGTATTCGAGCCCTCGAGGCCCCTGGCTTGTATTATGATGCTTGTATGACTTATTTATGTTTTAGAGTTGTGTTGTGATATCTTCCCGTGAGTCCCTGATCTTGATCGTACACGTTTGCGTGCATGATTAGTGTACGATTGAATCGGGGGCGTCACAAGTTGGTATCAGAGCCAACTGCCTATAGGAATCCCCCTTCCACACTCCTTGGCCGAAGTCGAGTCTAGACATTGCAAAACTTTTACTAACATGGCTGTGCGGCCCATGGGCCCACGTCGCCATTGGGTGGTATTAGGATCTTTTACTCCTCGATCTTTACTCCGGGATTCTAAACTCTCTTCTATTCGGGTTAAACGATTTTTACTAAAATCTAACTTTAGGCTCTCGAAAGTACTTTCTCCCGGAGGGCCCTTTCAGTCAAGATGATCGCCGGCTGCACCAGAAGATTTCAAAATTACTTTCTGATTTTCTCTCGAGACCTTGTGCCCGTTGCTTTTGCAATTCCTTTCCACCGAAATATCCCTATGGATAAATACTTACACATGTCGTGCTTACTGTTATTCCTAGTCGATCTTGTTATTACAAGATACCCCGAGAATATTTTGTGCCTACTGCCTTACAGATCTTGCCGCATGAATATCCCTACGGATAATTCCTCGCACTTATCGAGTATTCGTCCATTCCTAGTTGATTCATGCATTTCACAACAGTCTTCGAAATACCATTTGATCTTCCGAAAATCCTGAGCAACCTACTGCTCTTGAAATTGTTGCTATCTTGCATTAGGTTTAATCCCATAAGTCTCGTAATCTTATTGGCATCCCTTGTCATTATCCTTTCAAGTCTGTTGATTCAATATGTTGCGAATGCTCGCAATCCTCAGTCAGATCCTAGAATTCATCCTTTTGGCTCAGACGTCATTTTAAAGGTGAGCTGGTTCTCGCCAATCAAATTGTCGTCGATTGTGCCCCTAAGTATATTGAACTTATCCATCCTTGATCAGAGCGTCTGCTTCTGATCCTTCGCTTTGTAAATCTTAATTCCTTTGCAAGTGAGCTCTAAGTTACTCAGTTGTTTCTATAATCCAATGTCTTTGCATTGATTCTTCCTCTGGTTGTGAGCCGATACTCACATCAGATCGTTTATGGACCATCAGAACCTTGTTGGATCTTATCCGACAACGTCCTTCATATTCAATCACTTTGGAAGTTCTTTCCCTGATACATAATGCCTTTGGTAAATCATATTTCTTGATTTGACCAACCATGATCTGCTTTCGAGCTGGTGAGATTTACTATTGAAGCTTGTGGTATATACTCCCACGATACCCTGATGGGTTGAACCTATGCCTTCCTTAATATGTGTGAACTCGAAAGTTTTCACGAGTCATAAACTTCTGTTATTTTGCCAGATAAAATTTCAACACTACAACTTCTACGAAAGTGAGAAGTGATTGAAAAGTTATGCATTGGAGAAGTGGGAGTCGACCTTGAACCTTGCGTTCATGCCCATGGACACGATGTTGATCTTATCATGGATGCTTCTCTTAAACCCTCTTTGGTATAAGTTCATCTTATATAGGGGAATTGGTCTTTTGCAACCATGGTTCTGACCATATTTTCTTCTTGATTCCATTTCTCGGACATGTTAGAGTACTTGCCTTCTGCAGATCAATACGCCTGCCCAACCTCTATTTTGATCTGCCTTCTTGTATTACCCCCATGGTATCTCGAGGATATATCTTATGAATTTCTTATGAAGTAGTACCTTCCCTGTCATGGTGACTCCACGGGTTCTGGGTTGTCGTCAACCAAGAACATCCATAAGTGAATCGATTCCGCGCTCCAATATGATAGCTCTAAGTAATTTTCGTTGCTTATGAGTTTAATAATCCTTTGAGTCATTCCTAGCCTAATCGGCTATATCATTATCCTACTAAGTTTTAACTGTGCTATTTGGTCCTTAATCCTGGAGCACAGCTTTCGACGATGGTCTAACCTTACGCCGATCTTCCTCGTCGTATTATTTCACCTTGATCTTCCGAGGCCGGGCATGACCCAGGAAAGTGTGTCCGGCCAAATGGGATCAAGCGTGTTGGGTTATGTGGTGCACCCCTGCAGGGAAGTTAATCTATTCGAATAGCCATGTCCCTCGGTAAAAGGATGACCCGGAGTTGTACCTTGACCTTATGACAACTAGAATCGGAAACTTAATAAAACACACCCTTCCAAGTGCCAGATACAACCCGGTGATCGCTCTCTAACAGGGCATCGAGGAGGGGATCGCCGGGTAGGATTATGCTATGCGATGCTACTTGGAGGACTGCAGTCTACTCTCTTCTATATGCTGCAAGACGGAGGCTGCCAGAAGCGTAGTCTTCGACAGGATTAGATATCCCCCTCTTATTCTGGCATTCTGCAGTTCAGTCCACCGATATGCCCCTTTACACATATACCCATGCATATGTAGTGTAGCTCCTTGCTTGCGAGTACTTTGGATGAGTACTCACGGTTGCCTTGTTTCCCCTTTTCCCCATCTCTCTACCCGATTGCTGCAACCAGACGATGGAGCCCAGGATCCAGACGCCACCGTCGACGACGACTCCTACTACACTAGAGGTGCCTACTACTATGTGCAGCCCGCTGACGACGACTAGGGGTAGTTAGGAGGATCCCAGGCAGGAGGCCTGCGCCTCGTTCGATCTGTATCCCAGTTTGTGCTAGCCTTCTTAAGGCAAACTTGTTTAACTTATATCTGTGCTCAGATATTTTTGCTTCCACTGACTCGTCTATGATCGAGCACTTGTATTCGAGCCCTCGAGGCCCCTGGCTTGTATTATGATGCTTGTATGACTTATTTATGTTTTAGAGTTGTGTTGTGATATCTTCCCGTGAGTCCCTGATCTTGATCGTACACATTTGTGTGCATGATTAGTGTACGATTGAATCGGGGGCGTCACAGCCTCCTCCCCTTGGCTGCCTCTCCCCCCTTGCTCCTTTATATACTGGGGCAGGGGGCACCCCATAGACACAACAATTAATCCTTGAGATCTCTTAGACGTGTGCGGTGCCCCCCTCCACCATAATCCTCGATAATATTGTAGCGGTGCTTAGGCAAAGCCCTGCGATGGTAGAACATCAAGATCGTCCCCACACCGTCGTGCTGACGAAAGTCTTCCCCGACACTTTGCTGGATCGGAGTCCGGGGATCGTCATCGAGCTGAACGTGTGCTAGAACTCGGAGGTGCCGTAGTTTCGGTGCTTGATCGGTCGGGCCGTGAAGACGTACGACTACATCAATCGCGTTGTCATAACGCTTCCGCTTTCGGTCTACGAGGGTACGTGGATAACACTCTCCCCTCTCGTTGCTATGCATCACCATGATCTTGCGTGTGCGTAGGATTTTTTTTGAAATTACTATGTTCCCCAACAGTGGCATCCGAGCCTGGTTTTATGCGTAGATATCATATGCACGAGTAGAACACAAGTGAGTTGTGGGCGATATAAGTCATACTGCTTACCAGCATATCATACTTTGGTTCGGCGGTATTGTTGGATGAAGTGGCCCGGACCGACATTACGCGTACGCTTACGCGAGACTGGTTTTACCGCCGTGCTATGCACACAGGTGAGTAGCGGGTGTCAGTTTCTCCAACTTTAGTTGAACCGAGTGTGGCTATGCCCGGTCCTTGCGAAGGTTAAAACAGCACGAACTTGACAAACTATAGTCGTGGTTTTGATGCGTAGGTAAGAAAGGTTCTTGCTAAGCCCAGTAGCAGCCACGTAAAACTTGCAACAACAAAGTAGAGGACGTCTAACTTGTTTTTGCAGGGCATGTTGTGATGTGATATGGTCAAGACGTGATGAGATATAAGTTGTTGTATGAGATGATCATGTTTTGTTGAAGTTATCGGCAACTGGCAAAAGCCTTATGGTTGTCTCTCTATTGCGTAAGATGCACGCGCCAAATAATGGCTTTACTTTATCGCTATGCGATAGCAATAGTTGCAAGAGTAATTGTTGGCGAGACGACCATGTGACGACACATTGATATAGATCAAGATGATGGAGATCATGGTGTCATGTCGGTGACGATGGAGATCATGACGATGCTTTGGAGATGGAGATCAAAGGCACAAGATGATGATGGCCATATCATGTCACATATTTTGATTGCATGTGATGTTTATCTTTTTATACATCTTATTTTGCTTAGTTCGACGGTAGCTTTATAAGATGATCTCTCACTAAATTTCAAGATAAAAGTGTTCTCCCTGAGTATGCACCGTTGCCAAAGTTCGTCGTGCCCAGACACCACGTGATGATCGAGTTTGATAAGCTCTACGTTCATCTACAACGGGTGCAAGCCAGTTTTGCACACGCAGAATACTCAGGTTAAACTTGACGAGCCTAGCATATGCAGATATGACCTCGAAACACTGAGACCGAAAGGTCGAGCGTGAATCATATAGTAGATATGATCAACATAGTGATGTTCACCATTGAAAACTACTCCATTTCACGTGATGATAGGTTATGGTTGATTTGGATCACGTGATCACTTAGATGATTAGAGGGATATCTATCTAGGTGGGAGTTCTTAAGTAATATGATTAATTGAACTTTAATTTATCATGAACTTAGTCCTGGTAGTATTTGCATATCTATGTTGTAGATCAATTGCTCGCGTTTAGCTCCCCTGTTTTATTTTTGATATGTTCCTCGAGAAAACTAAGTTGAATGATGTTAGTAGCAATGATGCGGATTGGGTCCGTGATCTGAGGTTTATCCTCATTGCAGCACAGAAGAGTTATGTCCTTGATGCACCGCTAGGTGACAGACCTATTGCAGGAGTAGATGCAGACGTTATGAACGTTTGGCTAGCTAAATATGATGACTACTTGATAGTTAAGTGCACCATACTTAACAACTTAGAATCGGGACTTCAAAGAAGTTTTGAACGTCATGGACCATATGAGATGTTCCAGGAGTTGAAGTTAATATTTCAAGCAAATACCTGAGTTGAGAGATATGAAGTCTCCAAAACGTTCTATAGCTAAAAGATGGAGGAGAATAACTCAAGCAGTGAGCATGTGCTCAGATTGTCTGGGTACTACAATCGCTTGAACCAAGTGGGAGTTAATCTTCCAGATAAGATAGTGATTGACAGAATTCTCCAGTCACCATCACCAAGTTAGTAGAACTTCGTGATGCACTATAATATGCAAGGGATAACAGAAACAATTCCCAAGCTCTTCGTGATGCTGAAATCGACGAAGGTGGAAATCAAGAAAAACATCAAGTGTTGATGGTTGACGAGACCACTAGTTTCAAGAAAAGGGCAAAGGGAAGAAGGGGAACTTCAAGAAGAATGGCAAGCAAGTTGCTGCTCAAGTGAAGAAACCCAAGTCTGGTCCTAAGCCTGAGACTAAGTGCTTCTACTGCAAAGGGACTGGTCATTGGAAGTGGAACTGCCCCAATTATTTGGCGGATAAGAAGGATGGCAAAGTGAACAAAGGTATATTTGATATACAAATTATTGATGTGTATTTTACTACTGTTCGTAGCAACCCCTCGGTATTTGATACTGGTCTAGTTGCTAAGAGCAGTAACTCAAAACGGAAGTTGCAGAATGAACAAAAACTAGTTAAGGGTGAAGTGACGATGTGTGTTGGAAGTAGTTCCAAGATTGATATGATCCTCATCGCACACTCCCTATACTTTCGGGATTAGTGTTGAACCTAAATAAGTGTTATTTGGTGTTTGCGTTGAGCATGAATATGATTGGATCATGTTTATTGCAATACGGTTATTCATTTAAGTTAGAGAACAATTGTTGTTCTGTTTACATGAATAAAACCTTCTATGGTCATACACACCAACGAAAATGGTTTGTTGGATCTCGATCGTAATGATACACATATTCATAATATTGAAGCCAAAAGATGCAAAGTTAGTAATGATAGTGCAACTTGTTTGTGGCACTGCCATTTAGGTCATATTGGTGTAAAGTGCATGAAGAAAATCCATGCTGATGGGATTTTTGAATCACTTGATTATGAATCACTTGATGCTTGCGAACCATGCCTTATGGGCAAGATGACTAAAGACTCCGTTCTTCAGAACAATGGAGCGAGCAATTGAGTTATTGGAAATAATACATATTGATGTATGCAATCTGATGACTGTTGAGAGTCGCGGCGGGTATCGTTATTTTCTGACCTTCACAGATGATTTGAGCAGATATGGGTATATCTAATTGATGAAACATAAGTCTGAAACATTTGAGAAGTTCAAAGAATTTCAGAGTGAAGTGGAAAATCATCGTGACAAGAAAATAAGGTTTCTACGATCCGATCGCGGAGACAAATATATGATTTACGAGTTTGGTCTTCAATTAAAACAATGTGGAATAGTTTCACAAATTCGTGCCACCTGGAACACCACAGCGTAATGGTGTGTCCGAACGTCATAACCGTACTTTATTGGATATCGTACAATCTATGATGTTTCTTACCGATTTACCACTATCGTTTTGGGGTTATGCATTAAAGACAGCTGCATTCACGGTAAAAAGGGCACCATCTAAGTCCGTTGAGATGACACAATCTGAACTGTGGTTTGGCAAGAAACCAAAGTTGTCGTTTCTTAAAATTTGGGGTTGTGATGCTTATATGAAAAAGTTTCATCCTGATAAGCTCAAACCCAAATCGGAGAAATCTGTCTTCATAGGATACCCAAAGGAGAAAGTTGGGTACACCTTCTATCACAGATCCGAAGGCAAGACATTCATTTTTAAGAATGGATCCTTTCTAGAGAAGGAGTTTCTCTCGAAATAAGTTAGTGGGAGGAAAGTAGAACTTGATAAGGTAATTGTACCTTCTCCCTTATTGGAAAGTAGTTCATCATAGAAATCTGTTCCTGTGACTACTACACCAATTAGTGAGGAACCTAATGATGATGATCATGTAACTTCAGATCAAGTTACTACCGAATCTCGTAAGTAAACCAGAGTGAGATCCGCACCAGAGTGGTACAGTAGTCCTCTTCTAGAGGTCATGTTACTTGACCATGACGAACCTACGAACTATGAGGAAGCGATGATGAGCCCAGATTCCGTGAAATGGTTTGAGGCCATGAAATCTAAGATAGGATCCATGTATGAGAACAAAGTATGGACTTTGGTTGACTTGCCCGATGATCGGCGAGCTATTGAGATTAAATGAATCTTCAAGAGGAAGACAGACGCTGATAGTAGTGTTACTATCTACAAAGCTAGACTTGTCGAAAAAGGTTTTTGACAAAGTTCAAGGTGTTGACTACGATGAGATTTTCTCACTCGTATCGATGCTTAAAGTCTGTCCGAATCATGTTAGCAATTGCCACATTTTATGTAATCTGGCAAATGGATAACAAAACTGCAATCCTTAATGGATTTCTTAAAGAAGAGTTGTATATGATGCAACCAGAAGGTTTTGTCAATCCTAAAGGTGTTAAAAAAATGTGCAAGCTCCAGCGATCCATCTATGGACTGGTGCAAGCATCTCGGAGTTGGAATACACGCTTTCATAAGTTGATCAAAGCATATAGTTTTATACAGACTTGCGATGAAGCCTGTATTTACAAGAAAGTGAGTGGGAGCACTACAACATTTCTGATAAGTATATGTGAATGACATATTGTTGATCGGAAATAATGTAGAATTATTCTGCAAAGCATAAAGGAGTGTTTGAAAGGAGTTTTTTCAAAGAAAGACGTCGGTGAAGCTGCTTACATATTGAGCATCAAGATCTATAGAGATAGATCAAGACGCTTAATAAGTTTCTTTCAATGAGTACATACCTTGACAAGATTTTGAAGTAGTTCAAAATGGAACAGTCAAAGAAAGAATTCTTGTCTGTGTTACAAGGTGTGAAATTGAGTAAGACTCAAAGCCCGACCACGGCAGAAGATAGAAAGAGAATGAATATCATTCCCTATGCCTCAGCCATAGGTTCTATAAAGTATGCCATGTTGTGTACTAGATCTATTGTATACCCCACATTGTGTTAAGAAAGGGAGTACAATAGTGATCTAGGAGTAGATCACTGAACAGCGGTCAAAATTATCCTTAGTGGAATAAGGATATGTTTCTCGATTATGGACGTGACAAAAAAAGGTTCGTCGTAAAGGGTTACGTCGATGCAAATTTTGACACTGATCTAGATGACTCTAAGTCTCAATCTGGATACATATTGAAAGTGGGAGCAATTAGCTAGAGTAGCTCCGTGCAGAACATTGTTGACATAGAAATTTGCAAAATACTTACGAATCTGAATATGACAGACCCATTGACTAAAATTATCTCACAAGCAAAACATGATCACACCTTAGTACTCTTTGGGTGTTAATCACATAGCAATGTGAACTAGATTACTGACTCTAGTAAACCCTTTGTGTGTTGGTCACATATCGATGTGAACTATGGGTGTTAACCACATAAAGATGTGAACTATTGATGTTAGATCACATGGCAATGTGAACTAGATTATTGACTCTAGTGCAAGTGGGAGACTGAAGGATATATGCCCTAGAAGCAATAATAAAGTTTTTATTTATTTCCTTATTTCATGATAAATGTTTATTATTCATGCTAGAATTGTATTAACCGGAAACATAATACATGTGTGAATACATAGACAAACAAAGTGTCACTAGTATGCCTCTACTTGACTAGCTCGTTAATCAAAGATGGTTATGTTTCCTAACCATGGACAAAGAGTTGTTATTTGATTAGCGGGATCACATCATTAGAAGAATGATGTGATTGACATGACCCATTCCGTTAGCTTAGCACTTGATCGTTTAGTATGTTGCTATTGCTTTCTTCATGACTTATACATGTTCCTATGACTATGAGATTATGCAACTCTCGTTTACCGGAGGAACACTTTGTGTGCTACCAAACGTCACAACGTAACTAGGTGATTATAAAGGTGCTCTACAGGTGTCTCCGAAGGTACATTTTGGGTTGGCATATTTCGAGATTAGGATTTGTCACTCCGATTGTCGGAGAGGTATCTCTGGGCCCTCTCGGTAATGCACATCACATAAGCCTTGCAAGCATTGCAACTAATGAGTTAGTTGTGAGATGATGTATTATAGAACGAGTAAAGAGACTTTCCGGTAAAGAGATTGAACTAGGTATTGAGATACCGACGATCGAATCTCGGGCAAGTAACATACCGATGACAAAGGAAACAACGTATGTTGTTATGCGGTCTAACCGATAAAGATCTTCGTAGAATATGTAGGAGCCAATATGTGCATCCAGGTTCCGCTATTGGTTATTGACCAGAGATGTGTCTCGGTCATGTCTACATTGTTCTCGAACCCGTAGGGTCCGCACGCTTAATGTTTCGATGACAGTTATATTATGAGTTTATGAGTTTTGATGTACCGAAAGAGTTCGGAGTCCCGGATCAGATCGGGGACATGACAAGGAGTCTCGAAATGGTCGAGATGTAAATATCGATATATTGGACGACTATATTCGGACATCGGAAAGGTTCCGAGCGATTCGGGTATTTTCGGGGGTACCAGGGAGTTACGGGAATACGAGGAAGAAGTAATGGGCCTAATGGGCCAAGTGGTGGAAGAGAGGAGGCAGGGCGCGTGACCCCCCTAGCCCAAACCAAATTGGCCTAGGGGCCGGCCCCCCTTTCGTCCTTGTCCTCCCTCTCCTTCCTTCTCCTTCTCCTTCCCTTCCTTCCCTCTCCTACTTGGACTAGGAAAGAAGGGGGAATCCTACTTGGAGTAGGATTGCCCCCCTTGGCCGCGCCTGCTCCCCTTCGCCACCTCTCCCCCCTTGCTCCTTTATATACGGGGGCAGGGGGCACCCCATAGACACAATAATTGATCCTTGAGATCTCTCAGCCGTTTGCGGTGCCCCCCTCCACCATAATCCTCGACAATATTGTAGCGGTGCTTAGGCGAAGCCCTGCGATGGTAGAACATAAAGATCGTCACCATGCCTTCGTGCTGACGAAACTCTTCCCCGACACTTTGCTGGATCGGAGTCTGGGGATCATCATCGAGCTGAACGTGTGCTAGAACTCGGAGGCGCCGTAGTTTCGGTGCTTGATCAGTCGGGCCGTGAAGACGTACGACTACATCAACCGCGTTGTCATAACGCTTCCGCTTTCGGTCTACGAGGGTACATGGACAACACTCTCCCCTCTCGTTGCTATGCATCACCATGATCTTGCGTGTGCGTAGGAATTTTTTTGAAATTACTACATTTCCCAACAACTACCTTATATCAAGTAAGTGCAGTACTGCAGTTTATACATCGTAATGTACCAAACTTGCGGCACATTCTTATATATTTAGATGTTTGACGCGATGACTATGTTGTGCAGCATCTACGAAGAGGAGTTACTGCCGCAAAATCGAAGAAACATTGACAAACTGGTTATGGCTGGATTTGAGAAATGGTTCAAGAACCATGTAAGATTTTGAAGTGCACTGTCAGTTTTTTTAATATATTGAGTACATAAGATGATCAACTTGTCTATTTTCTAACCATAGGTTAAGAAGATGCGAGAGGATGGGCAGGCAGTTGATGATGCCCTTTACTCACTAGCAATGGGTCCTGATACTCGGGTAAGACATTATGAATCTTGCGTTGTTGGAGATGTGCGCTACAACACCCTTGCACAAGACGAAGGCAGGAAGACACAAAACAGTGCTATCATGAGCACGGATACGTATGACAAAGAGACAACTGAAATGTATGCTAACATAACAGACATTGTTCAGTTGCAGTATATCTCCAGTTTCGAGGATCATCGGTGTGTGGTTCTGTTGTGCTGTCATTGGTATAACCTGTTTTCCAGGATCAGAAAACCCAGAGCTGATGATTATTTCAAATCCATCAATGTCAAGGCGGCGTACCAGACCAACGAGCCTTTTATTATGGCAAATCAAGCAACACATATATTTTTCTTGGAAGACACATTTGCACGTAGCGATGACTGGAGAGTATTGCAAAAGTTTGAGCAGAGGAACTCGTTTAATGAAGTTGCACAACAAGATGATGCTTACACTGCTCCTGATGTACAAGATAACACAGATGTTCCTAATATCTTTGAGAACCATCACGTCAATGACGCTGGCGAAAAGATTGCCTATCATGTTGTGGACATACAAGAGTTGATCAAGAAGAAGCCAACGTTCGAGGACGTTGAGGACGAAGAAGAAGATGACACCGTGGGGAGTTATGATTCAGAATAATACACATGGCGAAGATGTTGACGCTGCTGCTGCGGATGATGATTACATTGCTTTTGTCGTATTTGTCTGTCAGAAGACGTTTTTTTATCTACTATGTGAAATTGTGTTTGCTATGACAACTGAAACCTGATGAACATGTTGTTTAGTATTTTGCTGTGAGAACATCACTTGTTATGTATGCTGATTTGTGTTTGGTGATTATATGCCAACTAAAACATGATAACATTGTTGTTTAGTTGTACTCATATTTGGCTGTGAAACTTGAATTTAATGACATAGTTTGCTGTTGGACTGCAATTTGCTCGACGTCTTCGAATGAGAACAAAGCTGACCCAACAGGGCCTCTGCTATTTATTTATTAGTATGAGAAAAAAGTGATACCCCCTGATTTCCGTTAATAGAAATAATTAGATGTTCAAAACACTACGCCCAACCTGCTACACAGGTTTCATTCATTACTAGTTTCAGCAAAGTGCTCATGTCATAGCCACTGAATAAATCACGAGTGCTACATACACTGCAAATAAAGAGACAATCATCCTACAGAGCACATCGATTTTGCCCATTATCTTCACAAGCTCTTTCATCTCCTACAGTGCTGTCAAGGTCGTTCAACAGGTGTTGCTTGGCCATGATCAGAGGAACTGCATCTTTAACCTTCTGCTCTGCATCTTCCTCTTCTGCCGTTCCTTCAGTTACTTGTCCAACACCCCAACCCGCTGGTATTGGGATTCCTCGGACCAAATAATCAGCGTAGTTGCATTCCCCCACATCAGCAACTTCCTAGAAATACAAGTCACACGAATCTTCCCTTTTCTGCACGAATCAAATTGGTAGATCATCAACCAAACTATTAAAAAAATCAGCAACTGAAAGCAGCAGAACAACACTTAAACATATTATTACCCCATGATTCGGGCATTTGGAGAAGACTCGGCCAGGGTTGCGGATTGTGGTTGAGACGCGACGGATGACTCTGCGTGATTTGCAGCAGTGGCACCACAACAACGGCAGCGGGTTGCGATGAGCAATCGGCTGCGGTGCGGGTGCCGGCGATGGTGTGATGAGACCCACACGCGATGGTACGGGGTGCGACTTGGCGCATATCTGGTTGTTGCCTGCTGAAGAGCAGGTGGACCAGCAGCCAGCGGACATGGTTGCTGCGGCCAGAGCTTCTGATGCTAGGCAGAGTAAGTAGAAAAGAGGAGAAGCGAATGTTGGATATGTCAGTTTCATTACTTGCAGAGTAGCATAGCACCATATATAGTCATAGTCTAGGTTTGGATTCGAACTAGCTATAGGAGCACATCTTTCTTTTTTCTAAAGCTCGGCAACGTCTCTTTACTGGTACACTAGCTTGTTCTGTACGCCTTCCCAAGTCTTTGATTTTCTTTCCCTTTTTTTTTGCGAGGACCTAACAGCTGGGACCCACTGGAAGGGCCTCTGTATTTCGTGAAAAAAACGTTCCCCCCGCTGACATGTCGGACCCACCAGCTATATCCTCGCACGCAAGGAAGTGTCTCCTTATTATGCACAAAAAAAATGAATACCCCCTGCTAGCTGGGACCCACCATAGTGGGAGTATGACTTGTGGGCCAACAAAGTTGACGGGGACGGAGGGCTTTGTCAACTTAGTCAATAGGAACTTTGTCCATCCAACGGGCGTAGTGCTTCTTCAACCTCTGGTCTTCTTGCTCCAGCCGCCCAAAGCAGCGCCGGTCGTGTCGCATGCTCCTGCCTCCCGTGGCCGGCTACTATTCCCACCGCTGGCCAGGCCCTGCGGCGACGGCAGCCTCACACCGCAGCCGAACCAGTGAACCCTCGTACTCCTCTCCGCGCGGGCTTCCACTGCCGCGTCTTCCCCGGCTCCGCGTCGTCCCCTTCCTAGGCCTCGCCGTCGTCCACCGCCCTGGTGCTCTCCGCGCGGCGTGGTCAACGTGGTCAAGGAACCACTTCCATTGGAAGAGTACTGTACGTGGAGAGGCTGACAGCTGGGTCCACGGCCACAACCCAGTTTTTTTGTGATTTACCAAGTAAGTCGCTTTGTCAGGCTTGTTGGGCTGCAAATCTTTCAAGACAAGGAGAGCTTTCATTCGGCTGGCCGAGAAAATGTCCCATCAGTAATGAGAAATGGGTTGTACATTTTTAAAACACATCAAACCGACAATTAGTATCAAATATCTTTTTTTCATTTCAAGATTTTAAATTACATTAATTTTTATGCGTGGATAATTCATCGGATTTTATATTGATATACATTTATTTTAAAAATCAGTTTGAATGTGAGTCGAAATTTCGGGATTAAAAACAGTTCGGACCGCACCGAAATATGCAAAATTTCGTATAATTTTTTAACCGTGGCCACAATTTGGGCTGTAATGCTAACAAAAAGAATATGGGCTCCAAAAAATACCTTAAGAATGAGCAGATGGGCTAAAAATTATTAGAAATAATGGCAGATGGGCTGTATGCTGATTTCCACAGATTTGAGGCTTTCCTAAAAAAAGGTTGATGCACAAGCAGTGACTGTTGGATGTCCATCCAACGGCCGTCGTGCTTCTTCAATCTCTGCTCTTCCTGCTCCAGCCGCTCAAACAGGCGCCGGCGGGACTCCCTGCTCCCTCCTCCCCACGGCCGGCTCTGCTGCCGCGCAGGCCTCACCGCCCCACTGTACTCCCATCGCTGGCCTAGCCATCCTTCTACTCACCCACACCTGCTGTTATTCTCCGGCGACGGCAAACGAACCAGTAAACCCTCATACGGTCGTACTCCCCTCCACGTGGGAAACAACTGCCGAGTCTTCCCTGGCTCCGTGTCGTTCCCTTCCTAGGCCTCGAGGTCGTCCACTGCCTTGGTGCGCTCGGCGCGGCGTGGTCAACGTGTTCAAGGAACGGCTTCCATCGGACGTGGACTGTACGTGGAGAGGCTGACAGCTGGGTCCACGGCTGCAGTAAGGAAGTGCCTCCTTATTACATGCAAAATAATTATTCCTCCACCTGACAGCAGGAACCGCCCGGACGGGCCACCAGTATTTTGCGAAAAAAAATTGTTTCCCCCTGACTGCTGGGACCCACCGGATGGGCCACCGTATTTCGCAAAAAAAAGTTCCCCCCACTATCAGCTCGGACCCACCGGAAGTGCCTCCTTATTACGCACAAAAAAATGAATACTCCCCCGGCTAGCTGGGACCCACCTTGGTGGGAGGCTGACTTGTGGGCCTACTAAGTTGACGGGGACGAAGGGCTTTGTCAGCTTAGTCAATATGAACGATTCTAGCTCCACTGACCGTACGATGTCCATCCAACGGCTATAGTGCTTCTTCAACCTATGGTCTTCTTGCTCCAGCCGCCCAAAGCAGCGCCGGTCGTGCCGCATGCTCCTGCGTCCCGTGGCCGGCTGTGCTGCCACGGAGGCCTCACCGCCCCATACTATTCCCACCGCTGGCCAGGCCCTGCGGCGACGGCAGCCTCACACCGCAGCCGAACGAGTGAACCCTCGTACTCCTCTCCGGGCGCGCGCGGGCTTCCACTGCTGCGTCTTCCCCGACTCCCCGTCGTCCCCTTCCTAGGCCTCGCCGTCGTCCACCGCCCTTGTGCTCTCGGCGCGGCGTGGTCAACGTGGTCAAGGAACGACTTCCATCGGACGTGGACTGTACGTGGAGAGGCTGACAGCTGGGTCCACGGCGGCAGTAAGGAAGTGCCTCCTTATTACGCAGAAAATAATGATTCCTCCACCTGATAGTAGGGACCCACCGGACGGGCCATCGTATTTCGCGAAAAAAACATTTCCCCCTGACTGCTGGGACCCACCAGCTACACCTTCGCACCCATGGAAGTGCCTGACAGTCGGGACCCACCTGGTCGAAGCGTATGTTGCATTGTCAATCTGGTCGCGAACGTGTACGTACATATATACTGGTGGATGTGGAGGCGCGCACGTGTTGTAGTAGAGGCGGCCAGGGTGCAAGAAAGAAAATACGGCGACGTATGTGTACATACGGGCGGGGTCTTGAACGCCTACTCGCGCATACATACGTCCAGGGCTCGTGTACATGGCTAGGTCGGGACGGAGAAACAGCATCGTCGTCGTGTTCATGGGGAGGCAACGAAATGCGTCGTGTTCATCGGGAGGCAACGCGGCTGGGGCAGAACGGAATGCGTGGTCGTGTTCATCGAGAGAGCTTGGCCGAAAGAGGCAATGGAACCGAGGCCTGGCGTACCGCAAAACGGAGGAAACGGACCTCCTACGGTCGAAACGGGGGTCCTGTTGATCGGGAGGGGTGTGGCGTACCGCAAAACGGAGGAAACGGACCTCCTACAGTCGAAACGGGGGTCCTGTTGATCGGGAGGTGTGTGGCGTACCGCAAAACGGAGGAAACAGACTTGTATTGGAGCGCTACGGTCGAAACGGGGGTCCTGTTCATCGGGAGGGGTGTGGCGTACCGCAAAACGGGACTCCACGGGATACTGTTCATCTCCACCGTCGACCACCTCCAGCCTCCACGAGCTACTGTTCATCCACCGTCGACCTCCTCCAGCCTCCATGGGCTCCTGTTCATCAAGCCTCCACCGCGCGCTACTCCACCGGCTACTGTTCAACCACCCCTCCACCGTGTACTGTTCATCCAGCCCTCCACACCACGGGGTCCTGTTCAACCACCCTCCACGGGAACCCCTCCACCGTCTACTGTTCATCCTGTTCATCCAGCCCTCCACGGGGTCCTGTTCATCCAGCCCAACCGGCTTGATCGATCGGGGTCCTGTTCATCCAGAGGCAACACCACTGGGTCCTGTTCATCCACCCCCACCGGGAACTATTCATCCAACGCCCCCGCAACGCTCACTGTTCATCCAGAGGCAGCATCGATCGACTTAAGTTAGCAGTAGTAGCCAAGGAATCGCTCGATCGGGTTCAGTTAGCAGCCATCGATCGATCGCTCGGGTTCAGTAACGCGTAGCCTGCAGTGCAATCGCTCGGGTTCAGTTAGAGCCCAACGCCTCGCTCGGGTTCAGTTAGAGCCAATACCTCGCACACGCGCGCGTACGTGTACAAGAGAAACGTGCGTCGCTCGGCACCCGACCTCCCACCGTAACCTGGAACTCCCCGAAATTTTCCTCCCACTCGCTTCTACCATGGTTCCCGTCATGGACGGCCCAAAGAATGTCATGCAGCTGCGTCTCCGGCCCGCTCAGGACGAAAAGCCCATTTTTGTCATGATTTTTTGTCATAGAAGTTGGAGCCCACCACATCTATGATGATACCGGGTTTTGTCAGAATTATCGTCATAGAAGTGTCATATGTATGACAGAAAAAATTCGTTCGGCCCAAAATATCACGGATGTGTCTTTTTTTTGTAGCGGGGGACGACGCGGAGCCAGGGAAGACGCGGCAGTGGATGCCCACGCGTAGAGGAGTACAAGGGTTCACTGGTTCGCTCCAGTGTGAGGCTGTCGTCGCCGCAGAGTAACAGGGGGTGTGGGTGAGTAGAGGGATGGCCTGGCCATCGGTGGGAGTAGTAGGGGGCGGTGAGGCCTCCGCCGCATCGCAGCCGGGCATGGGAGGCAGGAGCACGAGGCACGACCGGCACTGGTTTGGGCGGGTGGAGCAAGAAGACCAGAGGTTGAAGAAGAACTACGGCCGTTGGATGGACATCGTACGGTGACTGGAGCTAGAATCGTGCATATTGACTAAGTTGACAAAGCCCTCCGTCCCCGTCAACTTAGTAGGCCCACAAGTCAGCCTGCCACTATACTGGGTCCCAGTTAACAGGGGGAGTATTCATTTTTTTTGTGCGTAATAAGGAGGCACTTCCTTGCGTGAGAAGATATAGCTGGTGGGTCCGAGTTGTCAGCGGCGGTAACTTTTTTCGCGAAATACAGAGGCCCTTTCGGTGGGTCCCTGATGTCAGGTGGAGGAATCATTATTTTGCGCGTAATAAGGAGGCATTTCCTTGCGTGCGGCCGTGGACCCAACTGTCGGCCTCTCCACGTACAGTCTACTTCAGACGCATGTCGGTCGTTGACCACGTTGACCAGGCCACGCCGAGAGCACCAGGGCGGTGGACGACGACGAGGCCTAGGAAGGGAATGACACGGAGGCAGGGAAGACTCGGCAGTTGTTTCCCACGCGGAGGGGAGTACGACTGTACAAGGGTTTACTAGTTCGTCTGCCGTCACCGGAGAATAATTAACAGCAGATGTGGGTGAGTAGAGGGATGGCTAGGCCAGCGATGGGAGTACGGTGGGGCAGTGAGGCCTGCGCGGCAGCACAGCCTGCCGCGGGGAGGAGGGAGCAGGCAGTCCCGCCGGCGCTTGTTTGAGCGGCTGCAGCAGGAAGAGCAGAGATTGAAGAGGCACGACGGCCGTTGGATGGACATCCAACAGTCACTGCTTGTGCGTCAACCTTTTTTTAGGAAAGCCTCAAATATGTGGAAAACAACATACAACCCATATGCCATTATTTCTAATAATTTGCAGCCCATTTGCTAATTCTTAAGGTTTTTTTGGAGCCCATATTCTTTTGTTAGCATTACAGCCCTTATTGTGGCCACGGTTAAAAAATTATACGAAATTTTGCATATTTCGGTGCGGTCCGAACTGTTTTTAATCCCGAACTTTTGACTCACATTCAAACTGATTTTAAAAATCAATGTATATCAATATGAAATCCAACAAATTCTCCACGCATAAAATTAATGTAATTTAAAATCTTGAAATGAAAAAAAGATATTTGAAAATAATTGCCAGTTTGATGTGTTTTAAAAATGTACAGCCCATTTCTGATTACTGATGGGCCATTTTCTCGGCCAGCCGAATGAAAGCTCTCCTCGCCTTGAAAGATTTGCAGCCCACCAGGCCTGACAAAGTGACTTACTTGGCAAATCACAAGAAAACTGGGCTGTGGTCGTGGACCCAGCTGTCCGCCTCTCCATGTACAGTACTCTTCCAATGGAAGTCGTTCCTTGACCACGTTGACTACGCTGCGTGAAGAGCACCACGGCAGTGGACGACGGCAAGGCCTAGGAAGGGGACAACGCGGAGCCGGGGAAGACGCGGCAGTGGATGCCCACGCGGAGAGGAGTACGAGGGTTCACTGGTTCGGCTGTGGTGTGAGGCTGCCGTCGCCGCAGGGCCTGGCTAGCGGTGGGAGTAGTAGGGGGCGATGAGGCCTCATCGGCAGCACAGCCGACCGCTGGAGGCAGGAGCAGGCGGTCTCCCAGGCGCTGGTTTGGTCGGATGTTGCAAGAAGAGCAGCGATTGAAGAAGCATCAGGTCCGTTCAATTCAAATCCAACGGTTACTGCTGCTAGAATCGTTTGTTGACTAAGTTGACAAGCCCTGCGTACGTGTCAACTTAGTAGGCCCACAGGTCAGCCTCCCAATCGGTGCGCCCCAGATGTCAGTGGGAGGAATCATTTTTTTTTGCGTAATAAGGAGGCAGTTGATTGCATGCGGCCAGGCCAGCGGAGGGAGTAGGGTGGACCGCGGAAGCCTACGCGGCATCACAGCGGGCCACAAGAGGAGGGAGCAGGCAGTCTCACCGGTGCTAATTTAGGCGGCTGGAGCAGGAAGATCAGAGATTAAAGAAGCACGTCAGCCGTTTGATGGACATCCAACACTAACTGCTGCTAGAATCGTGTGTTCATTGACAAAGCCTTGCGTAAACAAGTCAGCCTCAAAATCTGTGGTGTGTACGGCCCATTTGCTATTATTTTTATAATTTTTACTCATTTTATAATTCATATGGAATTTATTGCAGCCCGTTTTCCATTTTTAGAATTGCTGGCCTTTTTTGGTCAGTACCAGGGTAAAAAAATTAACTAAATATGTGGGAAATTTTGAAAATTCGCAAATTTTTGCTGGGGAACGAAATATTCTTAATCCAAAAATTAATAGCCATACTAAAACAAATTTAAAAATAAATTAGTACTATGTCATGTTAAATCCAATGAAATACGTATAAGATATTAGTGAAGAAGAAAAACAAAAAAAGAAACTTATATCCCATTTGCTATATTTTTTTTTGGAATTTTCAACCCCTTTTGATATTAATTTTAACAGACATTGACCATACTCTTAAGCCAGGCCGAAATGCATCCCTCCTCGTCTTGAAATATTTGCAGCCCAGTAATTCAGAGAAAACAAATAGGCCTAGCTTGGGTATTCTTCAAAAAGAAATACTGGGCTACCTATTTTCCCAAAGAACTGGTGCATGAGCATTTAGCTTTATTTATTTATTTACTTATTTATGTTTAGGGGACTATGAGCATGTACCTGGGCCGGATTCATGTGAGATCCTCCCTTCCCGTTAATTATGGGCTTCTCTATTGGGCCTTCATCAGTGGGCTGCATTTTATCAACAAGTGGAAAATGTGTTCTGAGTTTCAAAAAAAAAGTGTTCCGTACGATAAATACTGTGCGCTACGTACGTACGGGGCACTAAAGGATGGAACCGTGCAACGACTTCCAAAACATTGTGTTTGTCGTTCTAACAACACATTTATTCAACCAACGGACGAAATATACTACTGATTGTACATTGAAAACAACAGCAACAACAACTAGGGCTGAGGGTGCAACAGAAGCAGTAAGCAGGCCAGAAGAGTGAAGACGTAGCTCTCTCTTCCAAACCAAATATCAGTCATCATTACAAAAGGGCTACCAAAAAAGAAAAAGTGTATGCATCAAACTAAATAAAGATCCTACTACACCAAGTGTACGCATCTAACTAACTGGCTCAGTTAGACGTTACTATTTATTAAGCTGTGGAGATTGGCTGACGGCTTGAACCAGATGGGTGTCTGATGGGGGAAACTCCAGCCAGAAGGTCGAAGCCTGATACTTGCGACCCTCTCTCCTATTTTGGGCTGCAGTGCGTGGCGGCATGCAAAAACGCATGGTACGCTACAAATATCAGGTATGGTGCATGCAGAGACGCATGGTATGCTGTGTACACACAATTTTGCCTGATGAACGAAACCGCGCTGCCATCATGATCCTTGCCATCGGTTATCTCCTGGTTAATCGGATAATTCAGTCCAACAAACAGAGAGCGTGTACCAAGGCTACTTACCAGCCTCCAGTAAAAAATTCCTGAAGGCCCAGAGAAGCTGGGATCCTGCTCAAAGACCTTGCAGTGACTGTGATTGTATTATGCGAAACAACACGTCCGGTACGTGCGAACGATCATCAATCTTTCACTGTCATCTGATCGAGCTAGGAACCACCTGTAACTACCATGCCGCTTTTCTTTGAAAGGTTCTGGGATTAGGAAGGGTAAGGACACCAGGCGGCCTACAACATCATATCAAGTTGGAGTCAAATAAAAAGGGGCTCTTGGTTTAGTCAATCTTAAGAACAACATGTTATGAGCATGAATATTTTTCAACAAATGTTGACAGTAATATAAGCAAGCCATCATGAAATCATAGGAAAGTAACATACTGATGTAACAGCCGTTTGTAGCGATGACTGGAGTAGGCCAGAAATACGTCCAACCATAGAAGGAGTCGACAGCGTAAATGAAGCCCTTGTGTTCAATGGCATCAGAAAACCATGGAGGATGTATGATCCTGCGATGGACGTGCAGATTTATCCACTTACCGCAGTGACCTGTCAGATAGGCGACACCGCGGTTGAAGAACACAA
Organism: Aegilops umbellulata; assembly: GCA_032464435.1. Taxonomy (NCBI): domain Eukaryota; kingdom Viridiplantae; phylum Streptophyta; class Magnoliopsida; order Poales; family Poaceae; genus Aegilops; species Aegilops umbellulata. The sequence continues at coordinate 418,200,664 of CP136059.1, forward strand.
TTAGCCTGAAGTTTTTATAATTCGCAGATCTTGTGGGCACTTGGCAGATTACAACCTTAAGCAAATCAAACTTGGTATCATGTTGGCTACTGTAAGATTCGGAGTATTCTGGGCCGCGGTGCCAAAGCAGTGCAGTGTTAATCAAAGGAAGGGGGATCAATCGCCGGGTGTAGACCTCCACGAGCATCCAGCTGCCGTGACCGTCGATGAGCACCATCCAAGACGTGTTCATGCTGACCCAGTACATACCATTAATGTAGTTGAGGCTGACGGGGATCGGATCGCAGTCAAGGGGGTTGATGCTCGCCACCCTACGATCATTATGCTGCCTGACACGCCATTTCTGAAGATCAGGCAGCATCAGCAAGCAAGGAGCTGGCTTAAAAAGCTCCGTCCTGAGGGCTTTGAGTAAACGGTACGGCCCCGACGAGCACGCGGCGAGCGGCATGGTACTGAGATTGTCCACACACGAAACAATGAGCTTGATTACCTCTTTGGGGAGCGAATTCCAGCCACTCTTTCGGCGGACGCTGCTCGGTTCTGCCATTGTCAGTGGTTGGGTTTCGGACGAGGGGGGAGGCGCCTTAGCGGGGATGGAAGATTGGACGAGATTATGTGCGGACAAAGATGGAGAAGCGAATATGTGCTGCGAGAAGTGGACAGGTGATGATGACTACAACACGCCGCTTGACTTACGAGACACATACCAGCAACGTAGGGTCATGTCGATGCCAGACAACTTGCTTGAGTGATCACAGTACTGGTACTCCCTACAGTGCTATGCCCTAACTTGCTTGAGTAGGTTTCTCGGTATGCATGCGGGTTTAACAGAGGGGTTTGATGGAGGCGAGGAGGCGTGTTCAGTTGGGCGTTGAGGGAGTCCTGGATTAGGGGTTGTTCGGATAGCCGAACTATATCTTCAGCCGGACTCCAGGACTATGAAGATACAAGATTGAAGACTTCGTCCCGTGTCCGGAAGGTTCTTTCCTTGGCGTGGAAGGCAAGCTAGGCGTGCGGATATTCAAGATCGCCTACCAATGTAACCGACTCTGTGTAACCCTAACCCTATCCGGTGCCTATATAAACCGGAGGGTTGTAGTCCGTACGACGAACACATCATAACCATCATCATACCCATAGGCTAGCTTCTAGGGTTTATCCTCCTTGATCTCGTGGTAGATCTACTCTTGTAGTACCCATATCATCAATATTAATCTAGCAGGAGTAGGGTTTTACCTCCATCGAGAGGGCCCGAACCTGGGTAAAATAAAGTGTCCCTTGTCTCCTGTTACCATCCGACCTTGACGCACAGATCGGGACCCCCTACCCGAGATCCGCCGGTTTTGACACCGACATTGGTGCTTTCATTGAGAGTTCCTCTGTGCCGTCGCGATCAGGAAGGATGCCTTTTCCCGTCTTTAAAGATGGCGCCGTCACTAAGGGAGCTTTGGCTATTGGCCAACCCCTCCGGCTGGGTGGTTTTCTCATGACCGCCCGTTCGGCCATTACGCCGACGGTGACCTCTCGGGTCATCGAAAACAATCTCCACGTTAGCTCGGAATTGGCCGAGCAGCTAGATCCGGTGGAGCTCTCCTCCATAAACGAGCTCCTGGATCGCATTGCCGCCTTGGGGGTCGCTACAAACTACGACCAGGTTGGGCCTAAACCCGATCTAAGGGAAATCAACTCTCCCCAAGCCACCCATCATGTTGCTGTGGTGGAAACACAATGCGGTGACCCTTCATCAATCTTAAGGACCAGTTACGTCCGAATTCCGGAACCCTCCATGCCGGATATCCACGGAGGGGAGGATACAACCCAAGACCTGGGCTTGGAACCAGGCAAACCGGAAAACATACAGGACTCCGGATCTCGGAATCCGGAGGTCGTTCGGCCTCCGAACAGCAAACTGGGTGAAGTATCAGATCTAATGAATTCCGCCCGTCCGATCTTGAGCGATCTCTCCCAAATCAAGCAGATGCCCGAAGAAACAGTACATCATTACTGGGCCAGATTCCTCCTGCTTATGAACAGGATAAAGGACTGCCACGAGGGAGATGCGATTTCAATCTTCTGCAGTAACTGCACGGACAAGGGGATACTCAACGCCATAAGTCATTGTAATATTACGCGCTTTGCTGACTTTGCATCCATAGTACAAAAATACTGTGCGATGGAAAGTGCTCGGAAAACCGAAATTAAATTTTGGGATAATCCGGCCTTGAATAGCAATCCCGTCCGAATCAAAAGGGTGCACTACAGCAAAGCGCCCGGATTAAATAAAAAATCAAAACCCTCTAGGGGGCACGGAACCGTGCTAGAAAGGTGGGTCGATGGACCCTGCAAGATTCATAGTACAGAGGATGCCACCCCAACTCACAGCCTCAGGGCATGTTGGATACTCCGGCCGGTGGCCAAAATTGGCGAGGACCTCCTAAATCCAGAGGTCGAAGGAAACCGGCCTGAGAATTTCAGTACCGTTCTCACAATCTCCGAGACTTTCGCATCAAATAACATGCGAAAAAGAACACTTCGCAGCCTCGCCGAAGTCTACATAGTAGCGACCATAAATCCATGGAGCAATACTGCCATCACCTTCAATGCGAGCGACGAACCTAAATTCCGAATAGCCAGAGCGCCAGCCGCATTGGTTCTCAGTCCCATAATGGACGGCTCATGCCTCGCAAAGGTACTTATGGACGGAGGCAGCGGATTGAACCTCATCTACGAGGAAACCCTCCAAAAGATGGAAATAGACTGGAACCGCATTGAGCGAAGCAGCACAACCTTTAGAGGAATAATCCCAAGTTAGGAAGCGCGCTGCACCGGAAAGATCACACTAGATGTGGTATTCGGCACGCCGGATAATTACAGGTCCGAACAAATCACGTTCCAGGTGGCCCCGTTCAGAAGCAGATATCACGCTATATTAGGACGAGAGGCATTCACAGTTTTCCAAGCCATACCCCAGTACGGGTACATGAAGCTTAAGATGCCTGGGCCAAACAGAATTATCACTCTCGCTAGTGATCCGGACATAGCACTCCGCGCCGAAAACAAGACAGCCGCATTGGCCCTCGAGGCACTATCTGAAGCCTTAGCGGCCGAAGAGCTGACGGCGCTGCGATCCACGGTTAGCAGGGATGATGTGATACTCGATAAGAGATCCAAATCCACATGCTTCAAACCAGCGGACGAAATAGTCAAATTCCAGGTCCACCCAACGGACCCGAATAAAACAGCCTCCATCGGGGCACAATTGAGCCCTGATGTAAACGCCGCACTGCGCGAGTTCCTATGAGTGAACTGGGATATTTTCGCTTGGCACCCCTCAAATATGCCAGGAATCCCACGCAGGCTGGCCGAGCACAGCTTAATATCCAGAAAGGATTCAAACCTGTCAAACAAACCCTTCGGCGTTTCTCCGAACCAAAGAGACAGGCCATGGGAGAGGAGCTAGCCAAATTATTGGAGGCCGGATTCATTAGAGATATCAAACACCCGGACTGGCTAGCAAACCTGGTAATGGTTCCAAAGAAGGACAAATCCTGACGCCTGTGTGTCGACTTCAAAGACCTTAATAAGGCCTGACCAAAGGATCCCTTTCGCCTCCCTTGAATTGATCAAATCATCGATGCCACCGCAGGACACGATCCCCTGTGTTTCCTCGACGCATACTCCAGTTACCATCAAATAAAGATGGCAGAATCCGACCAAGCTGCAACAGCATTCATCACGCCATACGGCCCATTCTGCTTCAACACAATGCCCTTTGGGCTCAAAAACGCCGGCGCGACATATCAGCGCATGATTCAAACATGTTTGGCAAACCAGATCGGCAAAACAGTGGAGGCATACGTAGATGATGTGGTCGCTAAATGAAGACACGTCGAATCTCTAGTAGACGACTTGAGACTTACATTCGACAACCTGCGAAAATACGACATCAAGCTCAATCCGGAAAAATGTGTTTTCGGCGTCCCAGCCGGAAAGCTCCTAGGCTTCATTGTATCCGGCAGAGGAATTGAAGCAAATCCAGCTAAAATCCGAGCTCTGTCACAATTGGATGTCCCAAAAGATCTCAAGAAAATTCAGAAACACACCGGATGCGTGGCGGCCTTAAGCCGCTTCATCTCCCGCTTGGGAGAAAAGGCACTACCCCTTTACCGCCTCCTTAGGTGCACCGAACACTTCGAGTGGACGGACGCTGCCACGGCCGGACTCGAGGAAATAAAGGCCATCTTGGCAACAAACCCCGTCCTGGCCGCGCCGAATACCGGCGAACCCATGCTATTGTACATTGCCGCAACCCATCAAGTTGTTAGCGCAGTACTCGTCGTCGAACGGATAACGGACGGACATAAATTACCCCTTCAAAGGCTGGTTTACTACGTGTACACTGTCCTCACACCATGCAAATCACGGTACCCGCATTATCAAAAAATCGCATACGCGGTATTCATGGCATCCCGGAAGCTACGAAACTACTTTCAAGAGTGTTCTATTACAGTAGCCTCGGAAGTACCACTCAACGATATTATCAACAACCGCGATGCAACAGGCCGGATAGCAAAATGGGCCATAGAGCTCCTCCCGTTCGATATAACCTACAAGCCACGGCGATCAATTAAATCGCAAGTCCTAGCCGACTTCGTCACCGAATGGACAGAGGCGAACTCCCTAAAGAGTACGGCACGTACTCAAACTGGATCATGCATTTCGACGGCTCCAAAATGCTGGCCGGACTGGGGGCTGGCGTCGTTTTGACGTCCCCTACAGGAGATACAGTCCAATATGTACTCCAAATTATGTACACGGACTCCAACAATGCAGCCGAATACGAGGCCCTTCTACATGGCCTCCGGATGGCGGTATCCATGGGCATTCAACGCCTGGAAGTACGCGGGGACTCAAACCTCGCGATATCCCAAATAAATGGTGACTTCGACGCCAAAGACCCAAAAATGGCAGCTTATCGCAATGCCGTACTAAAAATGTCAGCTTGGTTCGAGGGACTGGAGTTCCATCACATAGCCCGAGAAAATAATCAGGCAGCGGATGTCCTGGCACGCATTGGAGCAAAACGAGATGCAGTCCTCCCCAACATCTTCTTAGAAAGATTATTCAAACCATCCGTAACATGGGAGGGGGAACCCTCGAATAATAGCCCGGGCATAACCGCACAACCCAATACCGAACAATCAGACATAATCGGCGGCCCCGCCACCGAAATTACACCCTCAGCCCACGCAATAATGGCGGTCATCGCCCCGTGGACGGAACCATTCCTAGCCTACCTTACTAGGCAGGAACTCCCCGAGGACCAAAATGAGGCACGCTGCATAGTGCGGCGATCTAAAGCCTATAAAGTCCACGAGGGAGAGCTATATAAGAAAAGCACTACAGGAGTCCTTCAAAGGTGTATCTCCGAAGAGGAAGGGCGGAGTCTGTTGGCTGAAATTCATGCCGGACTCGGTGGCCATCACGCCGCGGCTCGGTCCCTTGTAAGCAAGGCTTTCCGTACTGGCTTCTATTGGCCGACGGCTAGAGCAGACGCTCAGGACCTATTCAAACGGTGCGTCGGTTGCCAGCTCTTTGCCAACCAAAGCCAGATGCCACCCAACGCCCTCCAAACTATCCCCATCACTTGGCCTTTCGCGGTCTGCGGGCTCGATATGGTGGGACCCCTTAAAGGCGGATCCCACAAGAAAAAATACTTATTGGTCATGGTGGATAAATTCACCAAATGGATAGAAGCCAAGCCTGTGAAGACGGCTGAATCCGGACCTATGATAGACTTTGTATCCGGGGTCGTACACCGTTATGGTGTCCCCCACAGCATTATCACCTATAATGGCACAAACTTCACCTCTGATGAAGTAAAGCTGTGGTGCAAAAACATGAGCATTAAGCTCGACTACGCTTCTGTCTATCACCCACAAACTAACGGTCATGTCGAACGTGCAAATGGTCTCATCATGAGGGGCATCAAGCCCAGACTAGTGCTGTCCCTCAAGGAATCTGATATGCACTGGGTAGAGGAGCTCGACTCCGTACTCTGGAGTCTGCGAACCACGCCAAATCGTACCACTGGATTCACGCCATTCTTTATGGTGTACGGCGCTGAGGCGATTCTGCCCTGCGACATAATTCATGACTCACCTCGAGTGCGCATGTACGAAGAAAGAGAAGCCGAGCTTGATCGGCAGGACAACCTGGACGCCTTAGAGGAAGAGCGTGACGTGGCTAAGGCTCGTTCCGCATTCTATCAACAGCAAGCTCGAAGATATCAAAGCAGAGAAGTACGGGCCAAAAATTACAACGTTGGTGAACTAGTTCTGCGCCTGCCGGATAAGCAAAAGAACAAACTCAAGCCTAATTGGGAAGGTCCATTCATAATCGACCAAGTCCTAACTGGTGGAGCGTACCACCTGCGAGATGCGTTGGACAACCGACTCGAGCCTAACCCATGGAATGCCACACGTCTCCGAAGATTCTATGCCTAGCGCCGGACTCTGTGTTTGTCTCCTTCCTCTGTCCATTATTTACATTTATACCTTTTTTTACTTTGTCTACTACTCTTTTATTTTCTAGCCCTTAAAAGGCTCATTATGTGACGCGCTATCCGCGCTCCTTAAACCTGGGGGCTTCTTTAACAGAAGCTTGTCTATATGGGTTTCACACCCAACGCATGCGTCAGACTTCCGCATGCACCTTTTCTTCGCCATTATATGCATCAATATGACTTAAGTTTTGGCCAAGCTGGGTTGCCTGGCTCCTGTGCTTACCCCTACGTTCCCGATTGTTCGGCTAGGCGGTAAAGGGAGCACCTCTACGATTGTTACTGCCGGATAAGCCGGATGTGTACCTCAGACTGGGTGAAGCCGAAAGATAGCGTTCTTAAGGGAATATTCGGTATATGAACTAAAGATGAACCTTTTTATTTTATACATGCCCCCAGATGATCTTCTGCATTTGCAGTCCGGACGTGCACTTTAGGGCACGCCACCCCAGCGAAAGGAACCCTTAACGGAACTATTCTCTCTGGAAGATGTTTCTTACTAACCATGTAATATAACATAACTAGTTGGGCACTTGTCTGATAAAGCACTAATGACCCCTACGCCTGGTCTCCATGCATACCCCGGCTTTTATATAGCCGTTATGGTATTCGGACACACTCCGGACCGTCAGGTCCCAAGGTCGAAGCGAAAAGGTCGGCAACGACAAACGATCTACAATCCGGCTAGAAGGCATTACACATGTCAATTATAAATTACATAGTCATCTTGACTGATCGTATTCCTCCTCTATACCATCTAACAGGCTGTCTAATTTACAGTCCTGCTTGGAATACTTTGCGGCCAGCTCTACCTGGCCATACACCAAGCTCACAGGGATCTCCTTCCCGTCAGGCCCCACTGGTCCGACCTCGGCCATGATATTGGGGTCAGACTTCGTAAAGCGGGTCTTCACCATGGCCCAGGCCTCCCTCGCGCCTTGTCGGCAGGTGGATATCTTCCACAATCGGATGCGCCGCCGAGCTCCCGTCAGCTTCTCCGCAAGCTCTCCAAGGCCCTTGGGCGTGGAGTGGGCAGGCCATAAGGCCCGGGCAACCCCTTGCATTGCCTGCCGAATTCGTTCGTGCAGTTGCAGGAGTTCGGGGAGAAGGTCACCCGTAGAACCAGGCATCTCCTCTGCAGGACGACCTGTGAGCATACCTACAGAAAAAATTCTGTTATTCGTCTTCCTCGCCAAACTCCTTTTTTTTCAAAGGGTTCGCTCAAGCACTTACTAAATATGCCGCGTCGAAGACGCCGATTCTCCTTCGTGGAGTCAGATAGCTGGCCACGAACGTCTTTCAGTTCAACATCCAGCTTGGTGTTGGCATCCTGAAGATCATTCTTCTCTCGCCTCACCCTTGTCAACGTACTCTCGCCAGCCTTTAACTTGCGTAAGAGTTGTTGCCTCTCCGGATCTAGTCCGGCACCATCTGTAACATTAATTGTCAGATTCGCACATAAGCCGCACAATACTAATCTCTCAAAGTATATCATACCTGAGGGGGTCCCTTTGGGCTCCCCTGTTGCGGCTAGTGCGGCCTCTAGTTGGGCCTTGCACTTTTCCAGCTCCTGGGACAACACGGTGTTCTTCTCAGTAAGAACCTACATATTATATGATCCTTAAATCAGCTAGTTTAACTGTTTCAAGTCTCGGGGGCTACTGGTATATATATATTTAAATTTTCTTACCCGTATGTCTTTCACATACTGCTCCGTGGCTCTTGCTAAACCATCTTGAGCAGCACGAAGGTACGCATCTCCCGAATTGAAGGCGTCTAAGGCCTCTCGGGAGAAACAAGCGTCGCGTAGAACTGTCCGGCGACGCCTATGGTTCATGGCGCTCTCCACTTCTGAATTTGTGGCAGATAGCCGGTCCGCGTCCTCTGTTGGAGGAGCGTCCGGCGCAAGCCTGGTGTTTGTCCCCGCCTCCGGACCAGACGTTGGGGCCTGGCTGGTAGAGGCGCGGTTGGCGGCCCCTCCGGATATAGTCCGGCGAGGCCTCTTCGTCCTGGAAATAGTACAGATGTTAATATGCCCTGACAGAATAACGCCAGGAAGACAGAGGGCGCGTTATACCTTTGTGCCGAACTCTCAGTCCAGACTTCATCCCTATTTACCCCACGGGGCCCGGCGGCTCCTCGTTGGCTAGCCGCCGCAGGTTCGGCCTCCCTCCTCGGAAATCTCCCCTGTAAAATACGGTTGTCGTCAGAAACACCGGAATATGTAAGGACGGAATCTCTCTTGCGGGAATAGACACTCCGGTTTCTGTCACCTGGGAGGCCGGGATTAACCCGGGATAATCAGCCATAATGGCCACCAAGGTATTATCTTTGCTTAACTGGTGGAACACCCCGTCGATGAGCTCCACCGATATGTCCAGATCCTCTTCGGAGTCCGGATCGAGGGACCGTTCTGGGTCCTCTAGCTGTGGAGGGCAGCTGTTGATATCCTTTACCTCTTGTCGAAGCTCCTGCATTGAAATCACCAGATTACGTATCTAGTCATGGGAGCATTAAATAAGCGGGCAAGTGCAATTGTTCACTTACCCAACTTGGAGGTTCATACATAGTGAATCCGGCCCGCGGGTTGACGCAGAGGAAGTCCTCCTTTTCTCCCTTGTACAAAGATGTTAGAATCTTTACTAGAGCGGCAGCTGTGTCTGGCCCCTTGCGGCCGTAACGGGTGGCGTCATCCTCCCCGTTGAAATACCACATGGGGTGGCTCCTATATTGAAGCGGCTGCACCCCCCGCATAATACATGTGGCCATGACTCCAATCATGGTTAGTCCGGAATGAGCCGACAGTCTTATCCGGCCCATCAGGTAAAGAACGTTTCTGTTGCTTTCTCTCTGAGAGCTCCGCGGACGCCAACTTAAGCGTTTCTTTAAGGGAGCCATGCTGAACTCAGGGAGGCCGACCCGGACAGGGTCAGGCAGCGGGACGTTGTCTATGTAGAACCATTCTGAAGGCTAGTCCTCGGATGCCTTCTTTGGGGTTCCGGATAGGAATCCGGTCCCGGCGATGCGCCATATTTCGGCTCCGCCCACTTGGTATATAGACCCATTCTGAGAACGGGGCACCAAGCAGAACAACCTCTTCCACAACGCAAAATGAGCCTCGATGCCTAAAAATAGCTCGCAAAGGGCAACGAAGCCTGCAATATGTAGCACGGAGCCAGGCGTGAGGTTGTGCAGCTGGAGGCCGTAGAACTCCAGAAGCCCGCGGAGGAATGGCTGAATTGGAAATCCCAGACCCCTTAATAAATAAGGGACGAGGCACACCCGCTCTCCTTTAGAAGTATTGGGGGTGCTCTCCGCTTGCTTGCCGCCGTTGTAGGTGGCGAGTCCGGCTCGGACCAGGACCATATATGCTTGGGGAAGGAATCCTTTGGCCTGCAGTGACACTAGCTCGCTGTGTGGGATGGTGCAACTCTCCCAGTCTCCGGATTTGGGACTGGAGGGGCGAGGGGAGGAGCTACGACGGCTGGCCATGTTGGAATGGACCTTTGCTGGAGACGCTCTGATGATAACTCGCGGGGAGAAGAAGATGTGGTTTGGATCTAGATCCCCATCCCGTTAAATAGGCCGCTCGTTTATATGACCAAGGCTGTGAATATAAAAACACCCCCGGGCTTTTCGCATTCGTTCAACACGTGGAAGACGGCAATTATTGGGCACCGAGACCGAGGAGCGCTACGGACATTATTCATACAGGTACACAAGATTCGGAGGGGGAACCCGCCTTGCAATGCCGAAGACAAATTTGCGCGTCGGACTCGTCGTCATTGAAGCCTGGTTCAAGGGCTACTGAGGGAGTCCTGGATTAGGGGGTGTTCGGATAGCCGAACTATATCTTCAGCCGGACTCCAGGACTATGAAGATACAAGATTGAAGACTTCGTCCCGTGTCCGGAAGGTTCTTTCCTTGGCGTGGAAGGCAAGCTAGCCGTGCGGATATTCAAGATCTCCTACCAATGTAACCGACTCTGTGTAACCCTAACCGTATCCGGTGCCTATATAAACCGGAGGGTTGTAGTCCGTACGACGAACACATCATAACCATCATCATACCCATAGGCTACCTTCTAGGGTTTAGCCTCCTTGATCTCGTGGTAGATCTACTCTTGTACTACCCATATCATCAATATTAATCTAGCAGGAGTAGGGTTTTACCTCCATCAAGAGGGCCCGAACCTGGGTAAAATAAAGTGTCCCTTGTCTCCTGTTACCATCCGACCTTGACGCACAGATCGGGACCCCCTACTCGAGATCCGCCGGTTTTGACACCGACAGGCGTGCAGTGGACGGCGCAGTACTATTCGATTTGACAACTACAACCAGTATATTATAAAAAACAAAGAAGAGTAGTTGAGATAGAGATAAGAATAGATACTAGGGAGGAGCACCATCTACTGCTTCGTGGGCTACTCTTGCGCTCCATTCGGAGGCTGCAACGTCCCCTACAACCACTCCCTCCCGCGCTCCATTCGGCGGGCGCTGTTGAAATTTGGGGAGCACACTCTCGCGACTGCTAGCAGCGACGACTTCACCGACGACGACTTCTTCCCCGACCTCGGCAACCTCTTCCTCGACGACATGGGCGACAACCTCAACGCCAATTGTGCTGCTCCCGTTGCACCGTATGTGTTTCTGTCCTTCCTGTTTGAAATCATGGTAGAATTCATGTTTCTAGTCTGTGTCCTAGATTCGATCTGTTCATCTACTATACTAGTCCGCATGATTAGTTTAATCTCTGTTATAGCCGTCATGATTTATTTTGTAGTAAATCTCGTAGTAACTTCCTCATATATTCAACTGGTGGAATGTCCCCTACAGCCACTCCCGTTTCATGGATGGCCTGGTCGATGCCCCCAAGGAGCCCTTCGTCTACTGCTATGAGTGCCCGGTGCCATCGTGCATCATCTGACGCAGGCGTGTGGCAATCACTACTGGCCCTTGGCGAAGAACATCAAGTACAAGACGTGCTAACCGTTCACCGTGCCGGAGTCGCTGGAGGATCAGCGCAGCCTGCTAGTCTCGGAGGAGGATGGCAGCGTCTTCCTCTTGATCGTGGCCACCGGCGAGGCCCGCGCAGGCTGCCGCCACATCTCTGTAGTGTGCGTCAGGGGCGACGCCGCTGACGCTGACGCTGACACGAGGCCGATGTACGGGTGCGTTCTCACTATTACTACCCCTCGGAGGTACGTGGGCGGCGACACTGGCTACGCCAAGCATACTTGTACTCTGCCGAGATGGGACTTTCCCACCGATGTGGACATGGAAAGGGCACGATGTTATTTGAACCCCAACGATGTGCACGAGGACTCCAAAGAGGTTCACCTGTACATCTGCATTATCAAGTTAAATGTTGATCATTAGTCTTCGCTCAATGTAATCCGCTGTCTAAGCATGTGGAGACTTCCATGCATGATCTTGCTCTATTGGAGTATCGCGCATGAATAAAAGTGTATCCATTTATGGTTTAGTCTAGAATCTTCCATGTATGATTTTTTACTACAGTACTGGTGAAAGACTTATGATGAACCATTTCTTACATATCCTCTGCCCCCTCCCAAGTCATCTTGATTTAATCCCTCCATCTAGGTGTATAAGGGCATGGTTAATACTTAAATAGTATAGCCAACTATTGGCTATAAGAAAGTGCCATGTCATCTGTAGCCAACATGTATAACAATGGATACTCAAAATCTAATTCTTGAAGATCATTTCCTGCAAAGCACAATAAGAGTTATTTCTTCACAAGTTTTGGATGCAGGTTGAACAGTTGAACGCTTTTGTGCCCAAAAGATACTTTTTATCTATTTCACCCGGATGTTTGTGAGCTCTAGAGATGAAATAATATCCGAACAAACCTATCGATACTCGTTACACATGAGATGACCCCCACATCCTTTGTCAAAATAAACAACTCCCCGATCAATGCATTTCACTCTTCTGTGCAACGCACAGGCACCTTACTATAGATTAGTACGACCAAAAATTGAACTAACATTATATATAGTACGATAAATGATGATGCATGTCACCTAAAATTATATCATTGAAAACTATGTTCAAATACGAATCCAAGGATCTTGTTTTTGTTGACATGCACTAACATTTTGTCAGTTAAATCTTCAGTCAAATTCAATGGGGGATAAACCACGACCGATGGAGTAGTAGTACTAGTGTAGAGGGCGGCGCTGCACGGGAGTCTGACCTCTCACCCGCTCGTGGCGCGGCAGTAAAGCCGTCATATCACAAAACCCAACCACTCCCAGTAATAAGTGGCCTGGTAAAATAAACGGACAAGCAACCATCACATCCCTCCATCTTTTTTGCATTTCATCTCTCTGCATTTACTTTCTCGGTACATCTCGCACACTCGATCCCTAGCTACTACTCCTAGGGCAAGTTCTTTTGGCGGCTTCCCCAACTTTTCCCACAAGACTAGTCACAGTGGTGAGTAACAATAAGGCGCCTCACTAATTTATTTGGGCTTCTAAACTACTATTCCGTCCTGGTTTATACCTCACCATTGTAATCCCTCCGTCTAGGTGTGTAAGTCATCTTACGAAAACCAAATAATGCCAAAACACTTAGGCGCGGTGCATTAACTTCTACCTCGTTTCTTGTTTCTTGAAATATCAACCAATAAGAGATAAAGAGTGTGTATGCTTTTAATGAATTGAGATATCAAACATGACATGCAACGGTTATTTCATTGCATGCAATAGTATTAATTAGCAAATAAACATTAACATTTCTCGTTTTCTCCTCCTCCTTGGTCACGATGCACAACCTAAGATGACTTACTCGCCTGGACGGATGGAGTAGTGCATCTGACATCCACTAACATTTCATTAGTTAAGTTTATGATCAAAATTTGGCACATATTACAATGGGGACCAATAAACCAGGACGGAGGTAGTAGTTAGGGGATTAGTAATCTAGAAGCCTAAAAGAACTGGCCCCTGGTACTCCTACTAGTAGTAGTACTCAAGTTGGAATTCCGATTGCACGACACAACTTGTTAGGCAAAAAATTTGATACAGGGTGTAGGAAGCAGTTTGGGGATTTGCATGCCTTTCCAACCAGTGAGATACTCCGTACAAAGTACGACAGAGAAATAACCACAGAGAAGGAAGCTAAAAGTAAACAATCAAACGAGCATTTTTGCATTTGTTTTGCATTGAGTCGTTTCACAAGCTTGACTAGTGCTGTTTTTCTACTTTTACAAAAACCGCATTGTAATGTTAAAACGTGCATTTGCACGTACATAAGTAATAGTAGTTGAGGGAGTCCTGGATTAGGGGGTGTCCGGATAGCCGGTCTATACCTTCAGCCGGACTCCTGGACTATGAAGATACAAGATTGAAGACTTCGTCCCATGTCCGGAAGGGACTATCCTTGGCGTGGAAGGCAAGCTTGGCGATATGGATATGTAGATACCCTACCATTGTAACTGACTCTGTGTAACCGTAACCCTCTCCGATGTCTATATAAACCGGAGGGTTTTATTCCGTAGGACAACACATAACAATCATACCATAGGCTAGCTTCTCGGGTTTAGCCTCCTTGATCTCGTGGTAGATCTACTCTTGTACTACCCATATCATCAATATTAATCAAGCAGGACGTAGGGTTTTACCTCCATCTAGAGGGCCCGAACCTGGGTAAAACTTTGTGTCCCTTGTCTCCTGTTACCATCCGCCTAGACGCACAGTTCGGGACCCCCTACCCAAGATCCGCCGGTTTTGAAACCGACATTGGTGCTTTCATTGAGAGTTCCTCTGTGTCGTCGCTTTTAGGCCCGATGGCTCCTCCGATCATCAATAGCGATGCAGTCCAGGTGAGACTTTTCTCCCCAGACAGATCTTCGTCTTTGGCGGCTTCGCACTGCGGGCCAATTCGCATGGCCATCTGGAGCAGATCGAAAGCTACGCCCCTGGCCATCAGGTCAGATTTGGAAGTTTAAACTACACGACTGACGTCCGCGGGGACTTGATCTTCGACGGATTCGAGCCACGGCCGAGCGCGCCACACTGTCACGATGGGCATGATCTAGCTCTGCCGCCGAACAATGCCCTGGAGGCCACAAACGCATCGGTTCCAATCCTCGATTCGGAACCAACTGCGCCGATCGAGGATGAGTGGTTGGACGCCGCCTCGGGGGCTGCGATCCCAAAGGCGATCGAGCCGAACACCAGCCCCGCACTCCGCAAGGACTGTGACTCCGAGGGGCCGGACTCCTCTCCGGACTCCGAGCCCTCTGCGCCCCTGCCGATCGAATCCGATTGGGCGCCGATCATGGAGTTTACCGCCGCGGAAGTCTTTCAGCACTCGCCCTTTGGCGATATTCTGGAGTCATTAAAGTCTCTCTCTTTATCAGGAGAGCCTTGGCCGGACTACGGTCAGCAAGGTTGGGATACGGATGAAGAAGAAATTCAAAGCCCACCCACCACCCACTTTGTAGCCACTGTCGATGATTTAACCGACATGCTCGACTTCGACTCCGAAGACATCGACGGTATGGACGCCGATGCAGGAGACGGTCAACAACCAGCACATATAGGGCACTGGAAAGCCACCTCGTCGTATGACATACACATGGTGGATACCCCAAAAGAAGGAGATGGCGATGGAACAGCGGGGGATGACCCCTCCAAGAAACAGCCTAACCAACGGCGTCAGCGGCGCCGCTCTAAATCCCGCCAAAGCAAAAATGGTGATTCCGGCACAGGAGATAATAATACTCCGGATAGCGCCGAAGAGCACCCCCTCCAGCAAGATTCAGCACAGGAGGATGGAGAAGCCAGCCCTCACGAGAGAGCGGCAGACAGAGAGGTCGAGGATGATAATTATATGCCTCCCTCCGAAGACAAGGCAAGCCTCGACGACGACGAATTCGTCATGCCAGAGGATCCCGTCGAACAAGAGCGTTTCAAACGCAGGCTTATGGCCACGGCAAGCAGCCTCAAGAAAAAACAGCAAAAGCTTAGAGCTGATCAAGATTTGCTAACCGACAGATGGACTAAAGTCCTTGCAGCCGAAGAGTATGAACTCGAACGCAGGATGCTACCCCGATTAGAGGAGGAAGCACCTAAACCTACAACACCAGCGCATGATACGGCCGATCGGCCACCTCGCGGCCGCGACAGAGAGGCCTCTCGGCCCTCCACTCAAGCCGCACCCCGGCGCCGCTCAAAACATTCTAAGGCACGGGAAAATGCGCCAGACCTGCGAGACATAATGGAGGACAAGGCAAAGCAAACAAGATCGATCTACGGATCGCGCGGGAGCCCCACGGCACGTGACGGTGATCGTCACTCCGGATATAATAAATCCGGTCGGGCCGAACACAATAGACAAAGCTCGTTTGAGCTGCGTCGTTATATAGCCCAATACAGAGGCGCCGCACACCCCCTATGCTTCACAGATGAAGTAATGGATCATCAAATCCCGGAGGGTTTCAAACCCATGAACATCGAACCATACGATGGCACAACAGATCCCGCGGTATGGATCGAGGATTATCTCCTTCATATCCACATGGACCGCGGCGACGATGTACACGCCAAAAAATACCTCCCACTCAAACTTAAGGGACCAGCTCGGCATTGGCTTAACAACTTGCCAGCAGAATCAATCGGTTGTTGGGAGGACCTGGAAGCCGCATTCCTCGACAATTTCCAGGGCACCTATGTACGACCACCAGACACCGATGACCTAAGCCACATAATTCAAAGAAATCGGCCAGGCAATTCTGGACACGGTTCCTAACAAGGAAAGACAAAATAGTCGACTGTTCGGACGCAGAGGCCGTAGCAGCCTTCAAGCATAATATCCGCGACGAGTGGTTTGCCCGCCACCTTGGACAGGAAAAGCCGAAATCCATGGTAGCACTCACGATGCTCATGACCCGCTTTTGCGCGGGAGAAGACAGTTGGCTAGCTCATAGCAATAACTTGACCAAGAACCTTGGTAATTCGGACACCAAGGACAACAGTGGCAGGTCGCGTCGGAACAAGTAAAAGCGCAGCATTAACAGCGACATCAAAAGGATACGGCAGTCAATGCCGGATTCAGAGGCTATAAATCCGGTCAGCGGAAAAAGCCATTCAAAAGAAATACTCAGGGCCCGTCCAGTTTGGACCGAATACTCGACCGCTTGTGCCAGATACATGGCACCCCCGAAAAGACAGCCAATCACACCAACAGGGATTGTTGGGTGTTCAAGCAGGCAGGCAAGTTAAATGCCGAAAATAGAGACAAGGGGCTACGTAGCGATGACGAGGAGGAGCCCCGGCCGCCGAACAACAGTGGAAACAAGGGTTTTCCCCCACAAGTGCGGACGGTGAACATGATATACGCAACCCACATCCCCAAGAGGGAGCGGAAGCGTGCGTTAAGGGACGTATATGCGATGGAGCCAGTCGCCCCAAAGTTCAACCCATGGTCCTCCTGCCCGATCACCTTCGATCGAAGGGACCACCCCACTAGCATCTGTCATGGCGGATTCGCCGCATTGGTTCTAGACCCAATTATTGACGGATTTCATCTCACAAGAGTCCTTATGGACGGCGGCAGCAGCCTGAACCTGCTTTACGAGGATACAGTGCGGAGAATGGGCATAGATCCCTCGAGGATTAAGCCCACCAAAACGACCTTTAAAGGCGTCATACCAGGTGTAGAGGCCAACTATACAGGCTTAGTCACACTTGAAGTGGTCTTCGGATCTCCGGATAATTTCCAAAGCGAGGAGTTAATCTTCGACATAGTCCCGTTCCGCAGTGGCTATCACGCACTGCTCGGGCGAACCGCATTTGCAAAGTTCAATGCGGTGCCGCACTACGCATACCTTAAGCTCAAGATGCCAGGCCCTCGAGGAGTAATCACGGTCAATGGAAACACCGAACGCTCCCTCTAAATGGAGGAGCACACGGCGGCCCTCGCAACGGAAGTACAAAGCAGCCTCTCAAGGCAGCTCTCCAGTCCGGCAGTTACACGTCCGGACATTGTCAAGCGCGCCCGGAGTAACCTACAACAAGACCGCCTGGCACGTTCCGAGAGGGCGTAGCAACACGGCCCCAACCCCAGACCTCGCGAAATAGCTAAACCAGTGCTTCATGTACATAACTACGCTCTCGAAATACCATGGGCACAGGGGGAGGGGCACCATCACGGCACGCCCGAGACACGGCTTAAACCGCACTAGGGGCTGCCGATTTCTTTATTTTCTCTTACTTTTAGGACTCCATACTTCGGAAGACCTGTTCGGCAATCCAACTGCCGCACAAACGATGCAAGAACCAGGGAAGCAGAAAAGCTACGCCGCATTATAGAAATCCCAGGTGGTCTGTATCACGAGCAGTATACCTGTTTTGCATACTATTCCGCAGCCTGCCCCTGGAAAGGACATGTTAAATAGTCTTGCTTTTGCTTATCGCACTATTTGTATCGTTGTGCTTCGATCACAGCCTTTCTATAAACAATGCATAGCTTTTGTCTATTTTTGCATTACTCTTTTTAAAAAATATATGTTCATTAACGACATGTTGCACCCGTACACTTTGGTACGGTCAATATGCCAGGGGCTTCAGTACCCCCCCAATATGGTGTGAGAAGTTCGAACACTTTAACAAGTACGGCACCCCGAACTTATAGCATTATATGCATCGCCTCCGAATCATGTCTTGGGTCAATAGTTGGGTTTGCCCGGCTCCTATGTTTTGGTGCCTTACGTTCCGTTGTATCGGCTAAGGTAGCACTAGGAGAACTACTGCGATTGTCCCCCAGTTGAGCTGGGCGAAGCACCTCAGTAGAGAAAGCTAAAACTGACTGTCATGATGAAGCGAGAGACTGGTCGCTGTTCGAGAGGTTTTTCGAGTCCCTAAATACTTATGCCGCTTAGAGCGAGGAGTCGGCTTTGTACGGCCAAAGGCGTGGATAGCGCCCCGAACTCGGTCTTCCGAATACTAGGGGCTTCGCCGAAATTTAAAATTATAGAATTCTATGGCTAAGTGAGAGTGTTCAAGCATTATAGTCTGATTGCCTTGTTCGTTGTGCTGAGCGCCTCCCTCGAAGGACCCAAACATGGGAAAAAGAGCGCTCAGGTTTATCCCGAACACCCCAGCACTAGTGGCGCGGGGGCAGAAGCCCACGACTGGCGATCTCTCAATTTTGATAAACAGCCGCACAAAAAGTAATATTTTAAATTCAAAAAGCATTGCTTAGAGCATATGAACAAGTTTTCAGCGCACGGGACAATACGAGTGAGTTTACTCAAAAATTACATCCCTGGACCATTCATCCGCCATAAGGCGGGCACCCTTTAGAACGCCCTTATAATAGTTCTCGGGCTTGCGATGCTCTTTCCCCGGCGGTGGCCCGTCCTTCACAAGCTTCTCACCATCCAGCTTGCCCCAGTGCACCTTAGCGCGGGCAAGAGCCCTACGGGCACCTTCGATGCAGACGGAGCGCTTGATGACTTCGAGCCTTTGACAGGCCTCCACCAGCCGCCGCACCAGCCCGAAGTAGCTCCCAGGATGAGCCTCTTCGGGCCACAACCGAACTATAAGGCCCTTCATGGCCTGTTCGGCCACCTTGTGGAGCTCGACCAGCTGCTTCAGCTGGTCGCTCAGGGGCACTGGGTGTCCGGCCTCAGCATACTGAGACCAGAACACCTTCTCCGTCAAGCTGCCCTCCTCGGCTCGGTAGAATGCGGCGGCATCAGACACGCGACGGGGAAGATCTGCGAATGCTCCTAGAGAGCTCCGGATTCGGGTAAGTAATAAGAAGCTCACTTTTACATGTTTGCTTTGCATAAAGAATGCCTTACCCGTCGTTATCTTTTTCACTGCATCCAACTCCGGGAGGGCCTTCTGGGATTCGGCCTTCGCAGACTTGGCACTTTGAATAGCCGCCGCGAGCTCGGACGCTCGCGTCTTTGAGTCAAGCTCCAAACTCTCATGTTTTTTCCATGAGAACCTGGAGCTCTTGCCGTACCTCGCCAACTTGCGCCTCATATTTCTCCCGCTCGGTGCGCTCCGCGGCCGCTCTCTTCTCGGCCTCGGCCAGCGCTTGCTTAAGGGTCACCACCTCAGTTGTGGCCCGTACAATAGCCATGTTAATCCTGTCATATTTTTGCAATTGCGCTTTTATATTTTTGTTTTTTCTATAAGGTATCTCTTACCTTCTTTCTCCTCGAGCTGCCGCTTGGCAAGGCCGAGCTCTTGCTCGGACCGCTCGAGGCCCTGCTTCAGTATGCCCACCTCCGCAGTCAGTGCGGCTGTCGCCAGCAGCGAAACCTGCGTACGCATATTGACTCTTTTTTTGTTAGACTCCTGCAAATTTTATTAGATCCTCTATTCGGCTTTTCTTTCCGAACGCCAAACAGAGCATCAGGGGCTACTGTCTATGCGGTAATAATTTTACATATTCTGTACTTACCTCGAAGCCTGTTAGAAGGCTGGCACAAGCTTCAGTCAGTCCGCTCTTGGCGGACTGAACCTTCTGGATCAGCGCACTCATAATAGTGTGGTGCTCGTCGTCGATGGAGGCGCCGTTAAGCACCTCCAACAGATTGTCCGGCACCTCCGGTTGGACGGGGGTCGCCGGCTTAGTAGACTTGCTCCTCTAGGAAGGAGTTCTCCTACCGCAGTCCGGAACCGTTGACGATTCCGGTGCGGTGTCCGGCTCAAAGCCGGACTTGGAGCCCTGGGGGGTCTTATCCCCTTCATTCCTGGAGTCCGGGAGGTCGCCTTGTGGTGCCTCTAGGACCACCTCCTCCTGGCTTGGAACCTGTTGGGACAACACTTTGGCGTCGCTCGTAGGGCGGGGGGAGGTAGTCGTCGGAAGTGAATTCACATCCGACGAATCCAGGGAGCCGCTCGACGACCCGTCGAGCCCGGCCTTGGGCGGACTGCATGATCATATTCGACATAAGGAAAGGTTGTGCCATAAAAGAGTATTATAGATTACTTCGGCATCCGAATAACTTACGATCTCGCCGGGCGCTTGGCCCTGTGTGGCCACTCCTCTTCGCCGTCATCGGCATCGGCAGAGTAGTCCGGAGGAAGGGTCCTCCCATTCCTGGACCCCTCGGCCTCCCTTGTTGGGGCGGTCTTTCTCTTCTTTCCTCCCCCCGCTGGAGGGGGAGAGGGTTCTTCTTCCTCCTCCTCATTTTCACGGGAGGAGCGCGTCTCAGATTCGTCGGATGATGAATCCGACACCTCCAGGCGCCGGGACTCTTTCGAGTCCCTGTGGCCTTCTTCTTGGCTTTCTTCTCCGGCACCACATAAGGTGCCGGACCCAGCAGCTTCGCTAGGCAAGCATCGGCTGGGTCTTCGGGCAAAGGGGCCGGACAGTCGATCTGTCCGGACTTCGCGTGCCAATCCTGTCAAGGGAAAGGGAGTTTAGATCCCGCATAGAGTCAAACTATGGAAAACTGACATCCTATAAAAGTTAAAAATAGCTTACTGCGCTAGCGTGACGCTGCGTGCTGAATCCGCGGTCCTCGGAAGCGGATGCGGGAGCCTCGACGCCTTTGAATAGCACCTTCCAGGCGTCTTCATACGTCGTGTCGAAGAGCCTCCTCAGGGTTTGGTGCTGCACCGAGTCGAACTCCCACAGATTGAAATCCCGTTGTTGACATGGGAGGATCCGGCGGACGAGCATAACCTGGACTACATTGACAAGCTTGAGCTGCTTGTTCACCAGGGTTTGGATGCATTTTTGCAGTCCGGTTACCTCTCCTTTGTTGCCCCACGACAGGCCCGTCTCTTTCCAAGACGTGAGCCGCGTAGGGGGTCCGGACCGGAACTCGGGGCCTGCGACCTTGAGGGAGTCATGGATTAGGGGTGTTCGCATAGCCGAACAATACCTTCAGCCGGACTCCAGGACTATGAAGATACAAAGTTGAAGACTTCGTCCCGTGTCCGGAAGGATCTTTTCTTGGCGTGGAAGGCAAGCTAGGTGTGCGGATATTCAATATCTCCTACCATTGTAACCGACTTTGTGTAACCCTAACCCTAGTCGGTGTCTATATAAACCGGAGGGTTGTAGTCCGTAGGACAACCATCATCATACACAATCATACCATAGGCTAGCTTCTAGGGTTTAGCCTCCTTGATCTCGTGGTAGATCCACTTTTGTACTACCCATATCATCAAAATTAATCCAGCAGGAGTAGGGTTTTACCTCCATCGAGAGGGCCCGAACCTGGGTAAAATAAAGTGTCCCTTGTCTCCTGTTACCATCCGACCTTGACGCACAGTTCGGGACCCCCTACCCAAGATCCGCCGGTTTTGACAACGACATTGGTGCTTTCATTGAGAGTTCTATGTGCCGTCGCGATCAGGAAGGATGCCTCTTCCCTTCTTTAAAGACGGCGCCATTACGAAAGGAGCTTTGGCTGTCGGCCAAACTCTCCGGCTAGGTGGTTTTCTCGCAACCGCCTGTTCGGCTGTTGCGCTGACGGTGACCTCCCGGGTCATCAAAAGCAACCTCCACGTTGGCTCAGAACTCGCCGAGCAATTGGATCCGATGGAGCTCTCTTTGATTAACGAGCTCCTGGATCGTATCGCCGCACTGGGCGTCGCCACAAATTACGACCAGGTTGGGCTTAAACCCGATCTGAGAGAAATTAACTCTCCCCAGGTCACCCACCACGTTGCAGTGGTGGAGACACAATGCGGCGACCCTTCATCTATCTTAGGGACTAGCTATGTCCGAATCCCCGAACCCTCCATACAGGGTATCCACGGAGGGAAGGATACAATCCAAGACATGAGCTTAAAATCAGGCAAATCGGATAACATCCATGACTCCGGATCTCAGAATCCAGAAGTTCTTTGGCCTCCAAACAACAAATTGGGCGAGGTCTCAGATTCAACGACACCCACCGACCCGATCTTAAGCGATCTTTCCCAAATCAGGCAAATGCCCGAAGAATCAGTACATCATTACTGGGCTAGATTCCTCCTGGTTACGAACAGGAGAAAGGACTGCCGCGAGGGAGACGCAATCTCAATATTTTGAAGTAACTGCAAGGACAAGGGAATACTCAACGCCATCAGCCGTCGTAATATTACACGCTTTGCTGACCTGGCGTCCATAGTACAAAATTACTGTGCCATGGAAAGTGCTCGGAAAACCGAAATTGAATTTTGGGATAATCCGGCCCTGAATAGCAATCCCGTCCGACCCAAGAGGGCGCACCGCAGTAAGGCGCCCGGACTAAATGCTAAAAAATCAAAACCCTCTAGGGGGCATGGAACCGTACTGGAAAAGTGGCTAGATGGACCCTGCAAGATTCACAGTGCAGAGGACGCCACCCCAACTCACAGCCTCAGGGCATGTTGGATACTCCGGCAGGTGGCCAAAATTGGCGAGGACCTCCTATTTCTAGAGGTCAAAGGAAACCAGCCCGAGAATTTCAGTTCAGTTCTCACAGTCTTTGAGACTTCCGCATCAAATAACATGCGAAAAAGAACACTCCGCAGCCTCACTGAAGTCTATCAAGTAGCGACAATAAACCCATGGAGTAATACTGCTATCACCTTCGATGCGAGTGATGAGCCTAAAATTCGAGCAGCCAGAGCACCAGCCGCATTGGTCCTCAGTTCCATAGTGGACGGCTGTCGCCTCGCAAAGGTACTCATGGACGGAGGTAGTGGATTGAACCTCATTTACGAGGAAACCCTCCAAAAGATGGAAATAGACTGGAACCGCATTGAGCGAAGCAGCACAACCTTTAGAGGAATAATCCCCAGTCAGGAAGCGCGCTGCACCGGAAAGATCACACTAGATGTGGTATTCGGCACGCCGGATAATTACAGGTCCGAACAGATCACGTTCCAGGTGGCCCCGTTCAAAAGTGGATATCACGCTATACTAGGACGGGAGACTTTCACAATTTTTCAAGCCATACCCCATTACGGGTACATGAAGCTTAAAATTCCTGGGCCAAACGGAATTATCACCCTTGCTAGTGATCCGGACAAAGCACTCCTCGCCGATAACAAGACAGCCGCATTGGCCCTCGAGGCACTACCGAAACCTTAGTGGCCGAGGAACTGACTGCGCTGCGATCCACGGTCAATAGGGATGACGTGATACTCGATAAGAGATCCAAATCCACATCCTTCAAACCAGCGGACGAAATAGTCAAATTCAAGGTCCACCCAACGGACCCCAATAAAACGGCCTCCATCGGGGCACGACTGAACCCTGATGTAGACGCCGCACTGCGAGAGTTCCTACGTGAGAATTGGGACATTTTCGCCTGGCACCCCTCAGACATGCCAGGAATCCCACGCAGTTTGGATGAACACAGCCTAAACATCCAGAAAGGATTCAAACCTGTCAAACAGGCTCTTCAGCGTTTCTTCGAACCAAAGAGACGGGCCATGGGAGAGGAGCTAGCCAAGTTATTGGAAGCCAGATTCATTAGAGACATAAAACATCTGGACTGGCTAGCAAACCTGGTGATGGTACCAAAGAAGGACAAATCCTGGCGCCTGTGTGTCGATTTCAAAGACCTTAATAAGGCTTGCCCAAAGGATCCCTTCCCCCTCCCTCGAATAGATCAACTCATCGATGCCACTGCAGGACACGATTCGTTGTGCTTCCTCGATGCATACTCTGGTTACCATCAAATCAAGATGGCAGAATCAGACCAAGCCGCAACAGCATTCATCACACCATACGGCCCATTCTGCTTCAACACAATGCCCTTTGGGCTAAAAAACGCCGGCGCAACATATCAGCGCATGATTCAAACATGTCTGGCAAACCAGATCGGCAAAACAGTGGAGGCGTACGTATATGATGTGGTCGTTAAATCAAGACATGTCAAATCTCTAGTAGACGACTTGAGGCTCACATTCGACAACCTCCGAAAATACGACATTAAGCTCAACCCGGAAAAATGCGTTTTCGGCGTTGCAGCCGGAATGCTCCTGGGCTTCATTGTATCCAGTAGAGGAATTGAAGCAAATCCAGCTAAAATCCGAGCTCTGTCACAATTGGATGTCCCGAAAGACCTCAAACCAATACAGATACTCATCGGATGCCTGGCGGCTTTAAGCCGCTTCATCTCCCGTCTGGGAGAAAAGGCATTGCCCCTTTACCGCCTCTTCAGGCGCACCGAACACTTCGAGTGGACAGACGCTGCCACAGCCGGACTCGAGGAAATAAAGGCCATCTTGGCAACAAACCCAGTCCTGGCCGTGCCGAACACTGGCGAACCCATGTTATTGTACATCGCCGCAACCCATCAAGTTGTTAGCGCAGTACTTGTCGTCGAGCGGGCAACACACAGACACAAACTGCCCCTTCAAAGGCCGGTTTACTACGTGTCCACTGTCCTTGCGCCATGCAAATCACGGTACCCACATTACCAAAAGATCGCATACGCGGTGTTTATGGCATCCCGGAAGCTACGGCACTACTTTCAAGAGTGTTCTATAACAGTAGCCTCGGAAGTACTACTCAACGATATTATCAACAACCGCGATGCAACGGGCCGGATAGAAAAATGGGCCATAGAGCTCCTCCCGTTTGACATAACCTACAAACCACGGCGAGCCATTAAATCGCAAGTCCTAGCCAACTTCGTCGCCGAATGGACAGAGGCCGAACTCCCTAAAGAGTACGACACATATTCAAACTGGATCATGCATTTTGACGGCTCCAAAATGTTGGCCGGACTAGGGGCTGGCGTCGTTTTGACGTCCCCCACAGGGGACACAGTCCAGTATGTACTCCAAATTATGTACATGGACTCCAACAATGCAGCCGAATACGTGGCCCTTCTACATGGTCTCCGGATTGCAGTATCCATGGGCATTCAACGCCTGGAAGTACGTGGGGACTCAAACCTCGCGATATCCCAAATAAATAGCGACTTTGACGCCAAAGACCCAAAAATGGCAGCTTATCGCAATGCCATCCTAAAAATGTCAGTTCGGTTCGAGGGACTAGACTTCCACCATATAGCCCGAGAAAACAATCAGGCAGCAGACATCCTGGCACACATCGGAGCAAAACGAGATGCGGTCCCCCCAACATCTTCTTAGAAATATTATTCAAGCCATCTGTAGCATGGGAGGGGGAACCCACGGATAATAGTCCGGACATAACCGCACAACCCGACGCCGAACAATCCGACATAATCGGAGGCCCTGCCACCGAAATCACACCTTCAGCCCACGTAATAATGGCGGTCATCGCACCATGGACAGAACCATTCCTGGCCTACCTTACTAGGCAGGAACTCCCAGAGGACCAAAACGAGGCATGCAACATAGTGCGGCGATCTAAATCCTATAAAGTCCACGAGGGAGAGCTATATAAGAAAAGCACTACAGGAGTCCTTCAAAGATGTATCTCCGAAGAGGAAGGGCTGAGTCTGTTGGCTGAAATTCATGCCGGACTCGGTGGCCACCATGCTGCAGCTCGGTCTCTTGTCAGCAAGGCCTTCCGTACGGGATTTTATTGGCCGGCGGCCTGAGCAGACACTCATGACTTGGTCAAACGATGCGTCGGTTGCCAACTCTTTACAAATCAAAGCCATATGCCACCCAACGGCCTCCGAACCATCCCCATCATGTGGCCTTTCGCGGTCTGGGGGCTTGATATGGTGGGACCCCTTATGGGTGGAACCCACAAGAAAAAATACGTATTGGTCATGGTGGATAAATTCACCAAATGGATAGAAGCCAAGCC
This sequence comes from Aegilops umbellulata, assembly GCA_032464435.1. Taxonomy (NCBI): domain Eukaryota; kingdom Viridiplantae; phylum Streptophyta; class Magnoliopsida; order Poales; family Poaceae; genus Aegilops; species Aegilops umbellulata. Next base: position 418,226,956 of record CP136059.1, read on the forward strand.
TGTTAAGACGGCCGAATCCGGACCCGTGATAGACTTCATATCTGGGGTCGTACACCGTTACGGTCTCCCCCACAGCATTATCACCGATAACGACACAAACTTCACCTCTGACGAAGTAAAGTTGTGGTGCAAAAACATGGGCATTAAGCTCGATTATGCTTCTGTCTATCACCCACAAACTAACGGTCAGGTCGAACGTGCAAATGGTCTCATCATGAGCGGTATCAAACCCAGACTAGTGCGGTCCCTAAAGGAATCTAATACGCACTGGGTAGAGGAGCTCGACTCCGTACTCTGGGGGCTGCGAACCATGCCAAATCGTACCACCATATTCACACCATTTTTTATGGTGTATGGCACTAAGGCAGTTCTGCCCTGCGACATAATTCATGACTCACCTCGAGTGCGCATGTACGAAGAAAGAGAAGCCGAGCTTGATCGGCAGGACAACCTGGATGCCCTAGAGGAGGAGCGCGACATGGCTAAAGCCCGTTCCGCATTTTATCAGCAGTAGGATATCAAAGCAGAGAAGTACGGGCCAAAAATTACAATGTTGGCGAACTAGTTCTACGCCTGCCGGATAAGAAAAAGGACAAACTCAAGCCCAAATGGGAAGGTCCCTTCATAATTGACCAAGTCCTCACTGGTGGAGCATACCGCCTGCGAGATGCGTCGGACAACCGACTCGAGCCGAACCCATGGAACGCAACACGTCTCCGGAGATTCTATGCCTAGTGCCGAACTCTGAGTTTGTCTCCTTCCTCTGTCCATTTTTACATATATCTTTCTGTTTTTATTTTTGTCTCCTCCAACTCTTTCCTTTTATAGCCCTTAAAGGCTCATCATATGACGCGCTGACAGCACTGCTTATACCTGGGGGCTTCTTTAATAGAAGCTTGCTTATATGGGTTTTCACACCCAACGCATGCGTCAGACTTCCGCATGCACCTTTTCTTCACCATTATATGCATCGATATGACTTAAGTTTTGGCCAAGCTGGGTTGCCTGGCTCCTGTGCTTAGCCCTACGTTCCCGATTGTTCGGCTAGGCGGTAAAGGGAGCACCTCTGCGATTGCTACTGCCGGATAAGACGGATGTGTACCTCAGACTGGGTGAAGCCGAAAGCTAGCATTCTTAAGGGATTATTCGGTCGGTGAACTAAAGATGAACCTTTTTTACTTATACATGCCCCCAGATGCTTTCCAGCATTTGCAGTCCGGACGTGCACTTCAGGGCACGCCACCCCAGCGAAAGGAACCCTTAACGGAACTATTCTCTCTGGAAGATGTTTCTTACTAACCATGTAATATAACATAACTAGTTGGGCACTTGTCTGATAAAGCACTAATGACTCCTACGCCTGGTCTCCATGCATACCTCGGTTCTTATATAGCCGTTATGGTATTCAGACACACTCCGGACCTTCAGGTCCCGAGGTCGAAGCGAAAAGGTCGGCAACGACAAACGATCTACAATCCGGCTAGAAGGCATTTCACATGTCAATTATAAATTACATAGTCATCCCGACTGATTGTATTCCTCTTCTATACCATCTAACAGGCTGTCTAATTTACAGTCCTGCTGGGAATACTTTGCGGCCAGCTCTACCTGGCCATACACCAAGCTCACAGGGATCTCCTTCTCGTCAGGCCCCACTGGTCCGACCTCGGCCATGATATTGGGGTCAGACTTCGTAAAGCGGGTCTTCACCATGGCCCAGGCCTCCCTAGCGCCTTGTCGGCAGGCTGATATCTTCCACAACCGGAAGCGCCGCCGAGCTCCCTACAGCTTATCCGCAAGCTCTCCAAGGCCCTCGGGCGTAGAGTAGGAAGGCCATAAGGCTTGGGCAACGCCTCGCATCGCCTGCCGGATTCGCTCGTGCAGTTGCAGGAGTTCGGGAAGTAGGTCACCCGTAGAACCGGGCATCTCCTCTGCAGGACGACCTGTGAGCATACCTACAGACAATACTCTGTTATTCGACTTCCTCACCGAACTCATTTTTAAAAGTTCGTTCAAGCACTTACTAAACATGCCGCGTCGAAGATGCTGATTCTCCTTCATGGAGTCCGACAGCTGGCCACGAACGTCCTTCAGTTCAACATCCAGCTTGGTGTTGGTATCCTAATGATCATTCTTCTCTTGCCTCACCCTTGTCAACATACTCTCACCGGCCTTTAACCGGCATAAGAGTTGTTGCTTCTCCGGATCAAGTCCGGCGTCATCTGCAACATGAATTGTCAGATTTGCACCCATGCCGCACAATACTAATCTTTCGAAGTGTATCTTACCTGAGGGGGTCCCTTTGGGCTCCCCTGTTGCGGCTAGTGCGGCCTCTAGTTGGGCCTTGTACTTTTCCAGCTCCTGGGACAGCACGGTGTTCTTCTCAGTAAGAACCTGCATGTTATATGACCCTTAAATCAGTTACTTTAACTGTTTCAAGTCTCGGGGGCTACTGGTATATATATATTTAACCAAAATTTTCTTACCCGTATGTCTTTCATATACTGCTCCGTGGCTTTGGCTAAACCATCTTGAACGGCATGAAGGCACGCATCTCTCGAATTAAAGGCATCTAAAGCCTCTCGGGAGAAGCAAGCGTCGCGTAGAACTGTCCGGCGACGCCTGTGGTTCATGGCACTCTCCACTTCTGAATTTGTGGCAGACAGCCGGTCCGCATCCTCTGTTGGAGGAGCGTCCGATGCGCGCTTGGTGCTCGTCCCCGCTTCCGAACCAGACGTTGGAGCCTGGCTAGTGGAGGCGTGATTGGCAAACTCTCCGGACATAGTCCGGCGAGGCCTCTTCGTCCTGGAAACAGCGCGAACGTTAATACGCCTTGACAGAATAACACCAGGGAAACAAAGGGCGCGTTATACCTTTGTGCCGGAATCTCAGTCCGGACTACACTTCGGGCCCCTCGTTGGCTAGCCGCTGCAGGTTCGGCCTCCCGCCTCGGAAATCTCCCCTGCGAAATACGGTTGTCGCTTGAAACGCCGGAATATGTGAGAATGGAATCTCTCTTGAGGGAATAAACACTCCGGTTTTTGTCACCTGGGAGGCCGGGATTAACCCGGGATAATCGGCCATGATGGCCACCAAGGTATCATCCTTGCTTAACTGGTGGAACACCCCATCAATAAGCTCCACCGATATGTCCGGATCCTTTTCGAAGTCCGGATCGAGGAACCTTTTCGGGTCCTCAGGCTGTGGAGGGTGGCTGTTGATGTCCTTTACTTCCTGTCGCAGTTCCTGCATTGACATTGTCAGATTACGTATCTAGTCGTGGGAGCGTTAAACAAACAGGCAAGTGCAATTGTTCACTTACTTCGTACATAGTGAATCCGGCCCGCTTGTTGACGCGGAGGAAGTCCTCCTTTTCGCCCTTGTACAAAGATATTAACATCTTTACTAGAGCGGCGGGTGTGGCTGGCCCCTTATGGCCGTAACGGGTGGCGTCATCCTCCCCGTTGAAATCCCACATGGAGTGGCCTCTATATTGAAGCGGCTGCACCCCCCGCATAATGCATGTGGCCATGACTCCAATGATGGTTAGTCCGGAATGAGCCAACAGTCTTATCCGGCCCATCAGATAAAGGACGTCTCTGTCGCTTTCTCTCTGAGAACTCCGCGGACGCCAGCTCAAGCGTTTCTTCAATGGAGCGCTGTTAAACTCGGGGAGACCGACCCGGATAGGGTCCGGCAGCGGGACATCGTCTATGTAAAACCATTCCGAAGGCCAGTCCTCGGACGCCTCTTTTGGGGTTCCGGATGGGTATCCAGTCCCGGCGATGCGCCATACCTCGCCTCCGCCCACTTGATATATCGACCCCTTCTGAGAACGGGGCACCAAGCAGAACAACCTCTTCCACAGCGCAAAATGAGCCTCGACGCCTAAAAATAGCTCGCAAAGGGCAACGAAGCCCGCAATATGTAGTACGGAGCCGGGCGTGAGATTGTGCAGCTGGAGGCCGTATAACTGCAGAATCCCGCGGAGGAATGGATGAATTGGAATCCCAGTCCCCTTAATAAATAAGGGACAAGGCACACCCGCTCTCCTTTAGAAGGATTGGGGATGCTCTCCGCTTGCTTTCCGCCATTATAGGTGGCAAGTCTGGCTCGGACCGGGACCATACATGCCTGGGGAAGGAATCCCTTGGCCTGCAGCGACACTAACTCGCTGTGTGGGATAGTGCAACTCTCCCAGTCTCCGGATTTAGGACTAGAGAGGCGAGGGGAGGAGCTGTGACGGCTGGCCATGTTGGGATGGACCTTTGCTGGAGACGCTCCGATGATAACTCGCGAAGGGGAGAAGATGTGGTTTGGATCTAAATCCCCATCCCATTAAATAGGCGGCTCGTTTATGTGACTAAGGGTGTGGATGTAAAAACACCCCAGGCTTTTCACATTCGTTCAACACGTGGAAGACGGCCATTATTGGGCACTGAGGCCGAGGAGCGCTACATTACAAAAATTGGACATTATTCGTACAGGTACACAGGATTCGGAGGAGGAACCCGCCTTGCAATGCCGAAGACAAATTTGCGCGCCGGACTCGTCGTCATTGAAGCCTGGTTCAAGGGCTACTGAGGGAGTCCTAGATTAGGGGGTGTTCGGATAGACGAACAATACCTTCAGCCGGACTCCAGGACTATGAAGATACAAAGTTGAAGACTTCGTCCCGTGTCCGGAAGGATCTTTTCTTGGCGTGGAAGGCAAGCTAGGTGTGCGGATATTCAAGATCTCCTACCATTGTAAACCGACTCTGTGTAACCCTAACCCTATCCGGTGTCTATATAAACCGGAGGGTTGTAGTCCGTAGGACAACCATCATCATACACAATCATACCATAGGCTAGCTTCTAGGGTTTAGCCTCCTTGATCTCGTGGTAGATCCACTCTTGTACTACCCATATCATCAATATTAATCCAGCAGGAGTAGGGTTTTACCTCCATCGAGAGGGCCCGAACCTGGGTAAAATAAAGTGTCCCTTGTCTCCTGTTACCATCCGACCATGACGCACAGTCCGGGACCCCCTACCCGAGATCCGCCGGTTTTGACACCGATAGACCCACTTAGGGTCGCGCGGCTCGGTGATGTAAAACCACCCCGATTCCCACCCTTTCAGGGTCTCCACAAAGGAGCCCTCGATCCATAGGACATTGGCAATCTTGCCCGCCATGGCACCTCCGCACACCGCCTGGTTGCCGCAACCCACCTTTGGCTTGACGTTGAAGGTCTTGAGCCATAGGCCGAAATGAGGGCGGATGCAGAGGAAAGCCTCGCACACGACGATAAACGCCGAGATGTTGAGGATGAAGTTTGGGGCCAGATCGTGGAAATCCAGGCCGTAGTAGAACATGAGCCCCCGGACGAACGGGTGGAGAGGAAAGCCCAGTCCACGGAGGAAATACGGAAGGAATACTACCCTCTCATGGGGCCTTGGGGTGGGGAGGAGCAGCCCCTTTTCGGGAAGCCGGTGCGCGATGTCGTCAGACAAGTATCCGGCTTTTCTCAGTTTTTTGATGTGCCCCTCCATGACGGAGGATACCATCCACTTGCCTCCCGCTCCGGACATGGCTAGAGAAGGTCGAGGTGGGAAGTGCGGGCTTGGGCGCTGGAGCTCGAGTGCGCGGAAGATGGATAGGCAAAGGAGGAAGAAGGCGTAGGTAAAAAGGTGGATCCTTATCCCCTTATATGGGCGGATGCGGCTAAGCGTCCCCACCAGCCTGATAAAACTCGCTTATCTCCCAAGCGCCGTGATAAATGGCGCGGTTGGGTTACCCACGTCCGTATTGATGAGAATCCCGTAAATGAGGGGACACGATCTCTGCTTTGACAAGACGTGACAAGGAAACCGCCTTGCAAAATGCGCTGAGGTGTGGGAGTAAAAACTATTCGAATAAAGACTTGGCCGTGGTGTGGTGTCACGCTACGGAATACGTCAGCAGATTAGATTTGTGTAAATATTATTCTCTCTATGGCAATATATGTGGAAACTTATTTTGCAAAGCCGGACACTATCCTTAGTGTTCATAGTCTTCTATGAAGTATTTGGAGGAGGAACCCGCCTTGCAATGCCGAAGACAATCTGCACGCCGGACTCGTCGTCATTGAAGCCTGGTTCAGGGGCTATTGAGGGAGTCCTAGATTAGGGGGTGTCCGGATAGCCGGACTATACCTTCAGCCGGACTCCTGGACTATGAAGATACAAGATTGAAGACTTCGTCCCGTGTCCGGAAGGGACTTTCCTTGGCGTGGAAGGCAAGCTTGGCGATACGGATATGTAGATCTCCTACCATTGTAACCGACTCTGTGTAACCACAACCCTCTCCGGTGTCTATATAAACCGGAGGGTTTTAGTCCGTAGGACAACACATAGCAATCATACCATAGGCTAGCTTCTAGGGTTTAGCCTCCTTGATCTCGTGGTAGATCTACTCTTGTACTACCCATATCATCAATATTAATCAAGCAGGACGTAGGGTTTTACCTCCATCGAGAGGGCCCGAACCTGGGTAAAACTTCGTGTCCCTTGTCTCCTGTTACCATCCGCCTAGACGCACAATTCGGGACCCCCTACCCGAGATCCGCCGGTTTTGACACCGACAGTAGTACTCCCTCCATCTAGGTGTATAAGTCTTCCCTCCTTGTTGGTCACGGTGCACAACCAAAGATGACTTATTGACCTGGACGGAAGGAGTAGCACAGTCTGCAAGCATATATCGAGAGAGACGTGTAGTGCGATAGTATATAGTAAAGTTTGTGCTATATGCACGTACTTGCAAAATGCATACGAATACACAAGGTTTCCAAACTTTCCCTTTTACATACTTAATTAAGGACGCTAAAAATTCCTGAACGTTCAAGATTTATCATTTGCGTCCCAAAACTAATGAGATCGCCTTACGAAACAAAAATTATACTCCTCCTAAAATCCACGGCGCTCGCAGGAGTGCTTGCGGCGCGCCACGAGTGCCCTGATGCGCGGCCGTTTCCCAGCGCGCTGACACAACGCCTCTTCCTCAGCCTCGCAACTCGCGAGGTGCTGATTGGTGGCTTGCCAGCAGGCGAGCGCGATCTCACCGATGTGGTGATCCGGCGCCAACAGGTACTCCTCCTCGCTGGAAGCGTGCATCCGGTCCACGTACCGCTAAGAGTAGATGAGGTGCTTGGGCCCGACTGCACTTAGGGCGTCGGCACGGGCTTTCTCTGCCACCCTCATGGCCCTCGCACGAGCCTTCTGCCAAAGAGCCAATTGCCTGACTCTCTCGGACGCGACATAGGCCTCCCAGGCAGCTTGTTCCGCGGTGCGCTTCTCTTCCTCGGCCTTCTTCTCCGCCTCTATTTTGGCGCGCTCTGTTGGAGGCAAAGCCTCCCACAAGGCGACGTCCATTTCTTTACAGAGCTCCTCAAGGCTAGGGGCTCGGCGGGCGGCGCAGCGTTCTCATCATAGAGAACAGCCGACGTGTCCTCCGGCGCACGTGCTGGCGAGATTGGGATGGCAGACGCGTCCACCTTGATGCGTCGCGGCAAGGAGCGGAACGCCGACGCGCCCTCCTCGACTAGTGGCGGCGAGGAACGGAATGGCAACGCATAGCGTCACGGCGAGGAGTAGAACACCGACGCGTCCTCCTCGACTAGTGGCGGCGACGAACGGAACGGCGACGCATCGCGTAGCGGCGAGGAGTGGAACACCGATGCGTCCTCCTCGACTAGTGGCGGCGAGGAACGGAAAGGCGACGCGTGACCATCCGAGCGGTGCAGCGAGGGGCTCCTAGGGCTTGGGAGGGGGAGGAGATAGCGATGAACGTGAACGTGAGGGGGAGGAGATAGCGATGTCGTGGGAGGCACAGTATTTATAGCGAGCAATGGAACACCTACGTAAGATATGGAGTGAGCTGCACTGACTTAAATGCAGGTCCAGTTGTGTCGCTGACATGTGGGCCAGACCCCTGTTGGTCCCATATGTCAGTGACCCAATGCACCTGCAGTTAAGTAACAGCTACGTGGGCATATTTGTTGGACTAAATTACGGGGGAGCGAAGGGGTGGAAATATTGCTGGTCACAATAGATTGGACGAGCGTGGGGGGAGGAGAGTCATGCTTGTAGGTATGGGGAATGGTGCATAATAAGTCATCTTGCATGCCGGGCTAGGTATAGTCTCAAGTCATTAAAAACATACAGCCCCACACATGTTCATATTTCAAGGTGCACTAAATTATTGCATGCGATGATTAAGGTTGGCCATAATGGTGGTATCTTAGCTGGTGTCATGCACATGGGAATAGCAAACATGCTGATGTGGCAAAGAATTAAAGAAGAGAGGGGGGGTTAGAGTAACTAGTGTTCATGCATGCCTTGGTAAACACATTCTTTTCTGAAGAACGACAACAATAGTTGAGTACTTTTGCAGACTTTAAAAACTACTCCACCGCCTCTACTATCTTGCTAAGAGTAGGTGAAATTTTTGAATCGAGCCCTTTAAACTAGAAGGGAGGTAGTGGTACTCTAATAGCTAACCTTGTTGTGATCACAAGATAGGACATGGCACGCACCTGGACGGAGGAACTAGTCTGCATTGTGCATTTATGTTTTGTCTGAAGTCAATGTACCTCTACTTTCACCAGACGTATAGAAAAATGTGTCAACATTCACAATGTCAAATCAATATTTTTACACTCATTATAAAACGTAGTTCTTATACTCATTATAATCAGTACTCCCTCCGTCTAGGTGAGTTAGTCATCTTAGATTGTGCACTGTGACCAAGGAGGAGGGGAAAACGAGAGATCTTAATGTTTATTTGCTAATTAATAGCATTGCATGTAATGAACTAACCACTGCATGTCGTGTTTGGTAGTCTCAAGTCATTAAAAGCATGCACACCCACATCTCCTATTGGTTGATATGTCAAGAAACAGGAACGAGGTAGAAGTTAATGCACCGTGCCTAAGTGTTTTGGGATTACTCCCTCCATCCATTTTTACAGGGCCTAACTTGTCAATCTCTCGTACCAAGGCATGTCCGCAAAAAGAGAAACTGATTTTGGGACTAGTATCTGGATCCCGTGTAATCTTGCATGCAGCCTCCTTTGAATGCCTAGCCACTGGCCTCCCTTCCTTTAATCCCTCGCATGCAAATTACTCTCCTCCCTTTTCTACATGCATGCCCAACCATAATTCCTCAAATCATGCATGCATTGGCTGAAATATAGAGCTCGCTCCTCCTTTGAAAATATGGTGGTGCTATCCATGCATGCAAATCAATGCGATGGCCAGAGCATTTTCACGATGAAGGGACCACGCACGACTTGCAAGAGAAAATTAAGATGGAGATGCCTCAGTTAGTTCATTTGGCCTTGTATAGATGGAAAAATAAAATTTGGGGTTAGGCCTTGTATAGATGGAAGGAGGGAGTATTTGGTTTTCGTAAGATGACTTACACACCTAGACAGAGGGAGTACTGTAGATATTGATATTTTTAGTATAAATTTGGTCGTGGCATTTCATTGATGCCTGTCAAAGCGTGGAGGAAGCGGAGCTTAGGGCTTGCATTGCCGGTCTCTACATAGGTATTTCTCTTCATAATCCTTTAATTTTAGAGACTGATTGCGCTTTTGTGGTAGCGTCTCTTGCATCGGGGGACTATGACAGGTCCGCCATGCGTGACCTAAAGATGAAAGTGTTGAGCATCTTGAAGTTGATCAACAATCTTCAATTGCCAAAGATTAGCCGTTCGGCCAATAAGGTGGCACACTTAATCACTAAGTATTGCTTTGATAATTTATTAGATGGTATTCTTGTAAATAACGTACCGCCCCGTGTGGTGAATATTGTATCGAATGAGTGTACTGGTGTGGCTGGTTAATTAATATAAGGTGGTGTTAAAAAAGTATAAATTTGGTCAAACACTTTGCAAACGGTTGACGGGAGTAAAAAGGACCAGAGGGAGTATCATGCATGCGGAGTAGGCAAAAAAATTGCTTGTCTAAAAAAAGGCAAAAAAATTGCTCATATATAGCCGGTCGAAGTGTCAAAGGGCGCGACCGCGCAAGGGAGGCGAAGGTCGTGGGAGGCGCGATGTTTGACGGAATTAAGTGAAGTTACATCCACGCGCCGGAATGACGTGCGAACAGGCAGAAGCTATACCGTCAGGCCTAGGATATGGGTCTAGTAGACATGACATCTAGTGGGTCCCGCATAGTTCTCGAGAACTCTTTGGGGGCTTGCAGCCGTTTATCCATCGGGCAAGCCAGCAACCGCACGCTGTTCGCACGCCCTACTCGTCCCCGTCTTCTACCTTACAACCGTTCGCTCCCAGTCGTCCTGTCCTTTCACATTAGTTCGCTCCCAGTTTTTTTGCAGGGTACAACAGTTCAACTTCTCCTAACCCTCCTCCAAAATCCATGGCCTCCCAAATCTCCATGGTCGCCGCTGAGTACCAGGTTAGAGCCATCACCGGCGATCAGTTCATCGTCATCTACACACGTGGATCCGAGACGGTGAAAGCATGGCTTGCTCGCTTCCTACGCATGTTCAACAGTTCAACGGATGAGTGGGTCGCTGGGCTAGATGTTGAGTACACCACAGTCCTGGGACGAGAGAAGGATCTAAAGGACGAAGAGAGGAAGAAGCCCGTCGTGATCCAGGTTTGCGTACATAATGTTTGCTTGGTCTACCACATATGCCATGCCGACGTTGAGTGCCAGGATTTTATGAACTTCCTCAAGGACAAAAGAGTGAAATTCGTTACTGTAGGCTTTAAGAACAACAGTGACGTCCTGCGTTGGATAGGTCTCATTGTAGGCCAGCCCTTCGATCTCCAGAAGGCAAGCCTGGTGTCCTCCTCTCAACCTTCAATGCTGACCCTGGATGCAACCATGATTGAGCCTTCGTACGCTAAACTGAAGAAACCTCATCACGAGTTTCATCATGCATGGGAGTCGAAAACATTAGATGAAGATCACATCCTGTACGCAGCAATGGATGCCTACCTTTGTTTAAATATCTACAAGGGTTGGATGAATAAGCAGATCCCTGTGTCCGGTTCAAGCAAAGAAGCATCGGCGAAGAGGAAAAGGAAGAGGGACGAGGACAAAGTCGAGGACGTGGACTCGGACTCCGAGTAAGTGGCAGTGCCGTCGCTCATGCTGGTTCTACTGCAGTGACAAGCGGACTAGTTGCTTATTAGTTTATTTTCAAGGGTGTGTTGTGCTGAGGCCCTAGCAGAACTATGTTTATGTTCTTTCTCGTTATTTGAACTCTTTAGTACGTATAGTAGTACTAGAACTATGTCTTACTACTGTTCTTCTAGCAGTTGGTACTACTGCTCGTATCTTCGTGTTCCTACTGTAATTAATACGTTCATACTAGTAGTATAATTTGGGTCAATCAATTTGTGAAAGAAGTTCGACGGAGCGAAGGAAGAAGACGACAGAAGAGGTGGAAGAAGCCCTTCTAGCCATCCATGTTGCACCAAACGGCTCACATGAGTCGACTGACCCAAATTGCTCCTTCAGATTGCAGGATCCACGTGGCATTCAAGGTCTCGAAGGTAGATTCCGCGTCCGCACCCGGTATGCGGGCTCAACACGCGCGCGACCGGCTTCCGCCAGGACAACCACCATGCGCGCCTCCTTCGCGCGGGCGGAGACGACAATGACACGCGAGTTCCTCCTTGCCGCCGTGCTGGAGCACGCGCTCGTCCTCCTCTTCGTATGCTGCGTGCATAGACGCGACTCCACCAGCTGCTCGCGTGCTTGGCAGCGCAGCGACATCGCGAGGAGGGACTGCAGATGACGTGAGCGGGCGAGCCTTCGGCTTCATGGCACAAGGATGACGGCGACACAGCGGTGATGGGCGAGAAATTGTTGGCCGGAGCAGGCGGGCGCCGGCATGCGCAACGGCAACATATTGATGAGTGCGCGTGTGGGAGCTTACTTTAGTTTTATATATAAGGTTGGTCAAACTTAAAAGAAAACCGTACTAGTACACGTAAACATTAGACTTAGGCAGCGCTTTTATTAGTTAGTACCACAGCCACGATACGGAATCCTGTGCAAGTGCATGAACCTCGACCGCGCGGTCCATCGAATGGTGTGTCACCATGTCACGCTCGAAGGACATCCACCGAACCTTTTTTTGTGTGTGAAAACAATCCTCGAATATTACTCAACTCTTTTTCCTGTGAAAGTTCTTGACGCTGCGATATTTCCATATATTTGAATTAGGTCCAGTTCGTGTTTATTTGGATTTGAACATTTTAGGTGCGCCCTAGTTTTTTTAATACTGATTTTGTGTGTGTGACTAAGAGAGAACGTGTGTATGTGTCCATATGTGTGTTGTGGCGGAAGGGCAATGTGGAGACGGTGTGCGTGTGATACAGACATAGAGAGGTGTGTGTGTGTGAGAGAGAGAGGGGGGGAGAGAGACAGAGATAGGAGCATCCGTAACACAACAACCATCTCTCTCGATTCGTCTGTCCCTGGCATGGTCGCATGAAACACATGCATCAACGCGCACATATATGTCACTTAAAGTACACAGTCACTTAGACTGACTAAATTCTTCTTCTATACCATCCAACAGGCTGTCTAGCCTACTATCCTGTTGGGAATAATTTGTGGCTAATTCTACTTGATCATACATCAAACTGACGGGGATCTCTTTCCCATCAGGCCTCACAGGTCTGACCTCGGCCATGTGGTTTGGGTCAGCTTTGGTATATCGCGTCTTCACCATGGCCCAGGCTTCCCTTGCACCTTGTCGGCAGGCCGATATCTTCCATAATCGGAAGCACCGCCGCGCTCCCTTGAGCTTCTCTATAAGATCCACCATGCCTCCTGGCGGGGAGGCGGATGGCCACAAGGCTTGGGCAATACCCTGCATCACCTGACGAACTTGTTCATGCAGTCGTGAGAGATCTAGTAGAAGATCACCCGTAGACCCGGGCATCTCCTCCGCGGGACGACCCTTCAGCATACTTGCAGACATAACTCTATTAGCCAGCTTCTTCGCCGAACTCTTTCAGAAGTTCGTTCAAGCACTTACTGAAAATGTCGCGTCGATGCCGCTTGTTCTCCTTCACGGAGTCCGCAAGATGGGCTCGAACATCTTTCAGTTCCACGCCCAGCTGGATATTGGCGTCTTGGAGATCATTTTTCTCCTGCCTGACCCGCCTAAGCACGCGCTCGCCAGCATCTAGCTGTCGATTAGCACGTTGTGCATCCCCAGACACAGCCTCCGGATTCACTCCGAAGTCATCTGCAACATCTATTATCTAGTACCTGTCATTCTTTGCAATGGAAACAAGTGTTACCAAAGGGGGCCTTCTCGGACAACTTCAACGCGGCAACCGCGGCCCATAGCTGGGCTTTGCACTCTTCCAGCTCTTACGACAATTGGGTATTCTTCTCTGTAAGAACCTGCACAAATAATGATCCTTAAATCAGTTGTGTCAACTGTTTCAAGTCTCGTGGGCTACTGATATATATAATCATCAGATTCTCTGACCCGTATATCCTTTACATACTGGTGCGTGGCTCTGGCAAGAACATTTTGAGCAGCACGGATGTACGTGTCTCCTGAGTTGAAGGCATCAAACGCCTCTTGGGAGAAAAAAGGGTCACGGAGTACGGCTCGGCGACGCCTGTGATTCATGGCGCTCTCCACTTCAGAATTTGTAGCGTATAGTTTATCCGCATCCTCTGTAGGAGGAGCATCCGGCGTTCGCCCCGTGTTAGCTTCCGCCTCTATGTCCGGCCCTGGAGCCCGACTGGTAGAGGCGTGATCGGCAACCTCTCCAGATATAGCCCGGCGAGCCTTTTTCCTACTAGGAAACATGGATGTTATTATATTTTAAAAGACGACAACCACGGAGCGAGGTTCTGTATCATACCTCTGCGCCATGGTCTCAGTCCTGACCGCCTTCCTTTTTAGCCTACCCGGCTTTGGTGCCCCTTGTTGGCGAGTCACTGCGGGTTCGGCATGGTGTCCCGAGGGCCTTCCCTGTAAGACACCATATGTGTACGGTAGGTGAAGTGCAAATAAGGGGATCCTTCTCGGAAGTTGGGACTCCGGATTTACTTACATGCGATGCAGGGAGTAGCCCAGGATAGTCGGCTATAATGGCCACCATGGCATCATCGCAGCTTAATTGATAGAATGTCTTGTCGATCAGCACCACAAATATGTCTGGATCCTCTTTGAGTCCGGGATCAAGGGCCCGGTCAGGGTCCTCCGATTGTGGAGGCGGGCTGTTGACCTCCCTTACAGCTTTTCGCAGTTGCTGCCATGAAACGGCAAGGTAAATACTTATGACAAACAATGCGGGAAGGCTAGGAGTAAAAAGTGACAGCTCACCCAGCTTGGAGGGTTGTACATGGAGAATCCATCCTGTGGCTTAATGTGGATGAACTCCTCTTCCTCTCCCTTGTACAAATCGGACATAATTTTTGCTAGAGCCGCAACTAAGTCCGGTCCCTTACGCCCGCAGCGGGTGCCATCATCTTCCCCATTAAAGTGCCACATGGGATTCCCTTGATATTGAAGTGGCTGTACCCCCCGCATTATACATATTGACATAACCTCGATTATTGTCAATCCTAATTGAGCCAGCACTTTTATCCGGCCCATCAAGTAAAGGACTTCTCCGTTATCTTCCTCCTGAGGGCTCTGTGGGCGCCAGCTTCGACGTTTCTTCAAAGGGGCATTTCAAACTCGGGAAGACCCATCCGAATAGGATCTGGAAGGGGGACGTCCTCCATGTAAAACCACTCCGAAGGCCAGTCTCCGGACGTCTTCTTTGGGGTACCGGACAGGTATCCGGTCCTGGCGATGCGCCATATTTCGGCTCCGCCCACTTGATATATTGACCCCTTCTGTGTACGGGGCACAAGGCAGAATAGCTTCTTCCACGGTGTAAAATGAGCTTCGCAGCCCAGAAACAGCTCACAAAGGGCAACATAACCAGCGATGTGTAATATGGAAGCGGGGGTGAAGTTATGCAACTGGAGGCCGTAAAACTCCAGGAGCCCACAGAGGAACGGATGGATTGGAAATCCAAGTCCCCTTAATAAATAAGGGACAAGGCATACCCGCTCCCCCTTGGAGGGATTGGGAAAGCTCTCCGCTTGCTCCCCGCCATTATAGGTGGCGAGCCCGGCTCGAATGGGGACCACATACGCTGGAGGGAGAAATCCCTGGGTCTCTAACTCTACTAATTGGCTGTGCGGGACAGAACACTTCTTCCAATCGCCGGTCTTAGGGCTACGGGAGTGAGAGGAGGAGCTAGGATGGTCGGCCATGTTGGAATAGATTTTTCCGAGCACGCTCCGATGGATACTCGCCGTGGGAGGATGGTGTGATTTGGATCTAAGAATCCTCGTCTCTTTAATAGACAGTTTACTCACATGGCTAGGGTGGCAACTGTAAAAATGCCCTGGCTTCTCGCATTCGCTCGACACTTGGAAGATAGCCATTATTGGGCGCGGAAGTCAAGAAGTGCAACATTTATGGGAAGTCGGACACTACTCAGCAGGTATTCAGAATTTGGAGAAGAACCCGCCTTGCAATGCCGAAGACAATCTGCGTGTCGGACTCATCGCCATTGAAGCCTGGTTCGGGGGCTACTGAGGGAGTCCTGGATTAGGGGGTCTCCAGACAGCCGAACTATATCCTTTGGCCGGACTGTTGGACTATGAAGATACAAGATTGAAGACTTCGTCCCGTGTCCGGATGGGACTCTCCTTAGCGTGGAAGGCAAGCTTGGCAATATGGATATGTAGATCTCCTCCCTTGTAACTGACTTTGTGTAACCCTAGCCCCCTCCAGTGTCTATATAAACCGGAGGGTTTAGTCCGTCGGACAAGAGCAACAATCATACCATAGGCTAGCTTCTAGGGTTTAGCCTCCATGATCTCGTGGTAGATCAACTCTTGTAATACTCATATCATCAAGATCAATCAAGCAGGAAGTAGGGTAATACCTCCATCGAGAGGGCCCGAACCTGGGTAAACATCATGTCCCCCACCTCCTGTTACCATCCGCCTTAGACGCACAGTTCGGGACCCCCTACCCGAGATCCTCTGGTTTTGACACCGACAACCTTCATGTGCAGGTGGCTGAAGGTCCGGTGGCTAGCCGGACTGGTGAGTTTGCCGAGCTGAAGCGGCAACTTGATGTGGCAGATGCCGACATCGTGCTTGTCAACAAGCGGCTCGACGAGGCACAAGGTATGTGATTTCTCCGGTGATCAACACATAGTAAGAGGAGCATGATGCTAGTATCTTTAATATGTTGTGACTGTAGATGGAGCTGCCGCCGTGGAGACCCTCCGGGCGAAACTTGCCCGAGCCAAGGAACAAGCCAGGAATATTGATGCGGCCGCTCTAAAGGCGGTCGAAGAGCTGAGGGCCGAATAGGCTGCGCATTGCCAAAGCAAGGAACAAATAGTCATGATGGCCATTGAGTTGAAAGATGCAGCCGACCGTTACCAACTTCTTGAAAAAGAAAGCCGAGCGAAGGCGACGGACCTGGAGAAGGCCACGGTAGCCGCCAAGGAAGCCCGCTCTACAATCAGAGCGGCGAAGGAGGAGCTGAGTCAAGCCGGAGATATCGCGGCTGGGAAGCCCTTTTTCTTGCGGACGAAGTTCGGAGATCCGAAGTATGCCCCTCTTGATCAACTATAGAGTTCTACAGACGCATACGTGGATTTGGCAGCCAGTGCCACTGATGCGGCTGAGTACTTCAAGGATCAAAAAGATCGTGAAGTGGAAAGGTTGTTCTGGTCAAAGTTCCATGTTCCAGTGCGTCCGCTGCTATTGAATGAGCGAATAGCCGAGTGGGCCGAGCTCCATAGGTTGTCCGGGCTTGCCATGAGGTCTGTTGTGGATCATCTATGGCCGGAAGGGCCAAGGCAAAATAGTTATTTTAGTTTAGTGCAACAGTTCCTTGCTGTTGTGACGTACATCGACGCTATGAAGAGGTCGGAGTGCATAGAGGGTGCGCGGATGGCACTTGCCCGTGTCAAGACATACTGGGCAGAGATGGAGGCCACCACTATTGCAACCCAGAATTCGGCCGTGGGCCGAGTATCTGCCGTGCACTACTTTGAAGAAGTCCTTCAAGGCACTCGTTCAATAGAGGCTCAGTGCTCGAAGAATATTATGTTCTAGTGACATGTATTCCCATTATAAAAACAATGTTTTATTGAATTATAAAGGCTGTGTTTATACTTTGGCCTGAAAGTATTATGATGCCTCTTGTGTGGCCGTTTATGTATATATGTATATAACCTGAAAGTTTGCAGTCGTCGGCTTCAGCCCCCACGCATATAATGCGGGGGTGTTCGCAAAAAACGCGTATTCACACTTGATCCAACGTCTTGGTCCATTAAGGAGGTGGTAGCACAGCGAACTAGGCAATCAGACTATATTGCTTTAACACTTTCACTTAGCCATAGGAGTTTGACGGTGGGACTACTATATAGCCCCTGGTACCTCCGCGCTCGTCCGAATACGGGCGCGTACGTACATGACCGCGAAACGGCCCTTCGTTAATGCGGAGGAATCCCAAAGATTCCGCTAAGTCATCGAATGGTTGACCAGTCTCGCGCTTTCATGACAGTTAGTTTTCGGCTTTCTCTACTAAGGTGCTTATCCGGATGAACCAGGGCACAATCGCAGAAGTTCTCCCGGTTCCACCTTAGCCTATAGAGCGGAACGTAAGGTAGCAAAACACGGGAGCCGGGCAAACCCAACATTTGACCAAAGACATGATTCGGAGCTGATGCATATAAGGCCAAACTCACGACGCCGAACACTCCCTAAGGTATTCGGTCTTTATAACATATGTCTGGCTGAACAGTGCCCTTGATAATGAACCCCGAGTGTCCAGGTACGAGCAATATTCTGACATGGCAAAATTCCAATAACGTCAGCATCCTTCTCGGTTGAACTGAGTATCCGGGGGATGTAAACAACAAGAGGCAGTAAAAAAGGTTTACGCAGGGTCTTAATCTAGTAAGAAACCTTTGAGCGGGTCCCAGCTGCACGTCTGTGCCTGTGTCTCCATTGTGCCGTGTCCTGGACTGGTGTAGCACGATTGTCATCTGTAAAAGAGAAGAACTTAGGGGAAAGTTGTTGTGCCAAAAAATTGGTTATTCTCACTAAACCATTAAAAGTCAAGTTGAGCCGAACTAGCCCTGATTACACGTGGGAAGCCCCTGGTACCGTCTATGAGGTTATAACCATCAAACCAATCTCAGGTATATCTATTGATGTGCCGGACTCGTCTAACCGTGTCCGCGGTCTTGACGACCGGTCATTTATTCTGGTTGGTGAGGCCGTCTAGTGTTCGGCTGTTAAAGCTGCCGCACGTTCTTCCGCGCGTAAAGAACGCTCAATATTTCCACTGAATGTGATAGTGCCACATGGACCAGGGTGCTCGCATTTGTTCCTGTCAGGGGCGGCGCTAGGGGTATTCTTGGGTCTTCATGTAAATACCCATGATTTTACAAAACAGTGTTGATTTTGGCAAAATAGTGACAATTTTCAAAAAACAACAATGATTTTAACAAAATGAATACACACGAATACCCGGTTGCAAATTCCTGAAGCCGCCACTGGTTCCTGTATTTATTTCATGATTTCCGGCGATGTGCATTCCGTGGGAGGAAACGTTTTCATCGACGACTTCGTAAATTTCAAGATTATATGTTGGCTCAGTCTTTCGAAGGTGCTCATAGGGGTAAGGTGTACATGTGTGTGTTCATAGGGGTGAGTGTATACATGTGTATATGAGCGTTTGCGTCTGCACTGTATTAAAAAATCAGCTTTATAAAAAAAGATATTGTTTGTGGACCCCGATGTCCACTGAACATCAGATATTTAAATATGACAAAACGATCGGTTATCATGGCAACATGTGTTCGTCGCGGATGGTAATTTTAGTTATGAACATGGTAAATTCATCTTAGTTCATTCTGTATAAGGAAATTGCCGTGCTTACAAATTAAATTTGTTATCCACACGCAAATATAAATTGTCCTGACAAACATTCGATTTGCCATGACTAAGGATCTAACGTCGGATTGGTTACACACCATGTAATATTACATTGGTTAATTAGTTTGGGCAACTCCAACGCCGGCCCATAACCCAGTCAGTGCATTTGTCCATCGATAGGGAGACCAGTCAGCGCACACGGTTGCCTGCACACATTTCAAATCAAGTTTAAGCAAATCAGATGGATATCATCAAACACGGCGGATTTCATTACAATTCCAACATAATTTCAATAAAAGGTCGATATTTCGACTAATTAACTTAAAACTAGAAGAAAAAGCATAAACACTATACGACCACTTCGAACGCGTGGCTGTCATGCTCTGCTCACCGCCGTTGTCATTCGTGTCTTCGCCGTCAAGGCAACCTTGTCGAGCGGCTGCTTGCCGCTCACAGAGAAGCCGCCCCACCTCATCCTGGGCGGTGCGGAGGGCCGCCACGGCCAGTGCAGAGCTCTTACGCCGGGCTTGCCACTGCCACCGTTGGCGCAGGAGTCGCTAAGCGACCATTCCTCGCCGACCTTGGCAAGCTCTTTGTCAAGGCAATGGTGGCGGCGCATGGCGGCCGTCTCCACGGTGGTGAAGCAGCGGTTGAGCGTCCACGGGAAGGCGGCTCCGAGGTGGTGGTGGTGGATGCGTCCGCGCGCCTTCATGATTGCGGACGGCGGCTCCTCCTTGATGGGATCGGACGGCGGGGAGGCGACGCGGGACGGCAATGCGGGCGCACCAGCTACGCATCTGCGGCGACGCGGGCTCGTCTTTCACGTGTCATTTGATCTAGACGTCGCGATTGTGTGGGGGCGACACCAGCTCCTTCCTATGCGGCCCACGATCTGGACGCAGCCGTGGTTGCTCGTGGGTGCGTGCATGTGGGAGGGGGGCCACACTCATCCTTCATCCCACGGAGTGGGGATTCTGTCTCACGCTTCATGCAGTAGCACGGTGATAACCAACAAGTATAAGGGATCGCACCAGTTTTCGAGGATAGAGTATTCAACCCAAATTTATTGATTCAACACAAGGGGAGTCAAAGAATATTTGCAAGTATTAGCAGTTGAGTTGCCAATTCAACCACACCTGGAGAACTAAATATCAGCATCAAAGTGGTCAGTAGCACAGTAATATGATAGTTTGATAGCACTGGTAATAGTAGCAAGAGTAACGGTAACAATAACAGTAGCAGTTTTGTAGCGATTGTAACAACAGCAGCAATAGTAGTAAATTAGCAAATATCAATATGTGAAAAGCTCGTATGCATTGAATTGGTGAAGGATAGTTATGCTGGATGACATTCATCATGTAACAGTGAATTCTACTATGCAACCTTCTTCTTGTAGACTCGTGTTGGGCCTCCAAGTGCAGAGTTTTGTAGGACAGTAGCAATTTTCAATCAAGTGGATGACCTAAGGTTTATGAATCTGTGGGAGGCGTTGGATGAATATGGTCTCTCTCTGTCGGTATACTAGAGTAGGGGTACCCTAGTATCCCGAACTTGTGCACGGGCAGTCGCAGCATCCCGCGGCAAGGCTTGCCGGGTGAACGCCAAGGTCCTCTGTGGTTCCTTTGGAGCCATTCAAGAACAAAGTATTCAAGCCATGGAGGCAAGGCCCCGGCAAGAGGAGCTTGCCGGGAAGGCCACTCAAGGCACAAGACCCCGGCAAGAGGAGCCTGCCAGGGAGGCCAACCAAGGCATCTCAAGGAACTTACCACGACGCACCACGCGTCCCGGCAAGGCCCGGTGATCGGCAAGCTTCCGGACGCGACAAGACAACGACCGCGGCAAGGCATTTGCCGCGTCACGTTACCTCTCCGTACCCATGCTCCAGCACATCCACCAACGTGTCGCTCTGGGACCCTTCCAGGCGTACGTGGCGGGAGGCTGTGCAGCCAGCGGTACGCGGTGGCAAGCGGCGCTGACAAGATTGCCATCGTGGCGAACGGTGGCGTCCCTGACGGTCCCTTTTTGCACTATTTGGGCAACGCAGATGGGCATTTAATGCCCTTGTCCCCTGCCGTCAGGGTTAGGTATGATACACTGTACAGGTAGTTGTACCAACCGCAGCACCTTTCCATTTTTACCCTTGTCTACGTTGCCACCTGTCGGTGACCCCTTGAGCATATAAAAGGAGGCCCGTGCGCAACGTAGGAGGGGGGGGAAGAACACTCATGCTCGGTCTCGTTAGCTGCTGGTGTGTACTGTAGCACTCGGCGCTCCCGAGAAAGAAATCAATACAAACCACACAGCAGGAGTAGGGTTTTACGCATCCATGCGGCCCGAACCTGGGTAAACTGCTCGTGTGCTCCGCCTCGATCTACTCTTCGTGCGATCTCCGCCCCCGCCGAACAGAAAGGGGCTCGGTCCGCCGGTCCCCATAGGTGTTCGTGGATCAGTTTCCCCAACAACTTTGGCGCGCCAGGTAGGGGGCGTCGAGGTTGTGTGAACCTGATCACACGAGCTAGATCTTCATCATCTTCATCGACATGCCGCCGAAGAAGAAGGCTTCGGAGGCGGATGCTCCGTCCGCGACAAACCCACCACCGCCGGAGCAAACTGGTGGTGGGGTAGACGCCGTTGGAAGAACGGGCGTCGACGAGGGAGCTCGCGGTGCCGCCAGGTCCAAGGAGAAGGCTGCGCTGCCCATCGGCGGCGTAGCCGGCTCCCACAACGACCGGCCGCACTCCAAGACCTCGGCGTCCGTACATGCACCGTGCTCATCTCAAGAGGCGCGGGACCGGCAGTGTCATGGTACTCACGGTACCATACGCTTGCTGGACCCAGATCGAGCTGGTGGATCTTGGAATGCTCAAGACCAGCATGCGCGCCAACATGCTAGCGCGAGCGAGGCACGGTCGCCTGCATGTGATACTGCTCCTTCTAACATAGTTAGAAGTCCGAGCATATCCCACTCCTCACACCGTTCGCCACTGCTACCCGCCACTCCAGCAGAAGCTTTGGCGCGAGCACAACTGCTCCTAGATTACCCTCCAACGGCGGACAAGATCGACGACTGGAGGGCCACCATTCAGAGTCGCATCGGCTTTGCCAACGGCGACACTCCACGGCAGCCGAGTACATCGCAGCCACGGCGAGTCAGCCAGGCACGAGCCGGTGGCAACATGACCGGTGGGGGTGCAACCACCATGCACTCCCCGCCGCGAAGGCCAAGATCGCCGCCTCGCCGGATCCACCTCGACAGCGACTCCACCGCGTCATCGGATCCACGAGCTCGTCGCGATCAACGCCAAGTTCTTCACGAACGACAGCAAGAAGACGCTCGAACTCGCATCGAGCGCCGAAGAGAAGCGCGGCGTCAATAGGACCAGTGCGCTGGGCCCTCTGTCGACATGCATGCGCCAGGGGAACCAGGCGACCTGCCGTACGCGGTAGATTGCCCTGCGTTTACCCGTGAGCTACGGCAAGTCCAGTGGCCCAGCACGAAGAATTTCAAGCAGACGTACCCGAGAAGTACGACGGCAAGTCGCATCCGTTGGAGTTCCTCAGCATCTACACCATCGCGGTGCAAGCTGCCGGGGGGCGGGACGACAAGATCCTTGCCAACTACTTCCCGCTGGTGCTCAAACCCAATGTCAGGTCCTGGCTCATGCACTTGCCGGACAACTCCATATCTTCCTGGGCAGACCTATGCCATCAGTTTGTCGGCGCCTTTACAGGCGGCCACAAACCTCATGGCCAAGAGAGTGACCTTCATCTGCTCGCCCAGAAGGAAGGAAGCCCCTGCGCAAGTACATTCAGAGATTCAGCCGTGTACAACACAACATTCCAGATGTCCACCCTGCCGCGGTTATCAGCGCGTTCCATCAGAACGTGCGTAACCGCAGGATGCGGGAGGAGATGGCGATGTGCAAGATTAGAGACGTCAATGAGCTGTATGCCCTGGCCGACAAGTGTGCACGTGCTGAGGAAGGGAGGAAACTCCCCGGAGAGAATACCGGAGCAGGAGGATCTGACAGCGAGGATGCTGCCCCGGCAAGGAAGACCCGGCGACGGAAAAACAGGAAGAGGAAAGGCAAAGATGTGCTAGTTGTTGAGCAGTCCGGCAACGAAGGTGGCGCCAAGAAAGCCAAAGCTGGTAGCTCCGGCAAGGAGGTTGCCGCATGCGCCAACTGCCAGGCTGTGGCGGTCGCCGACAAGCAGGACGACACCAACAAACAGTACTGCAAGATCCACCGCACCAAGGGCCATGACCTCTAGAGCTGCAAGAAGGTCAAGCAGCTTGTCGAGCTGCAAAAGGCCGAATACGAGCGACGCGACAAGGAGAAAGCCCAAGTAGGTGCTGGGGGATCCGGCATGAAGCGCCCCGGCCGGGGAGGACGCCGCGGCAAGGCCAAGCAGCGACAAGGAGACAGACCTCCCCGCGGCCGCGACAAGGATGAAGATGACGACGACAATGAAGACATGGATGATGTCGAGACCAGTCAGCAGGAGTTCCAGAAAGCCACAGAGGTCTTGTGCATTGATGGCCGTGCTTCCCTGCATACTTCACACCGCCAACTCAAGCAGTGGGTGCGGGAAGTCAATGCGGCAGAACCACCCGTCCAGTCACGCAAGCTTTTGAAATGGTCCAGCACGCCTATCATCTTTGATATTGAGGACCACCCTGATCGCACAACTACGGTCGGGTGCTTGCCGATGTTGGTTTCACCAACTATCCGCAACCTCAAGGTCACTAAGATGCTAGTTGACGGCGGGGCCAGCTTGAACCTGATCTCCTCCGCTGTGCACTAGAAACTCCAGGTCCCTGACAGCGAGCTCGAAGAGACCGGCACATTCCAAGGAATCAACCCGGGAAGAAGCAAGCCGAAGGGGAAGATCACGTTGCTGGTGACATTTGGCAGCGAGTTGAACTTCAGAACTGAGAGGGTCACTTTCAACGTTGCCGATTATCCATTGCCTTACAATGGGATTCTCGGCCGTCCAGCGCTCGCCAAGTTCATGGCGGCCTCTCACTATGCGTATAACATGCTGAAGATGCCAGGCCTGATAAGTGTCATCTCTGTCCCTGGCGATAAGAAGGATGCTCTTATCTGTGCCGACAAGATTTACCGGGAAGCGGCAGCCGCAACGGATCACAAAACACTTGCCGCAGAAGCTCCCGAGGGGAAGAAGAAGACCAAGTCCGGCAAGAGTTCTGATGCCCACTCCGGCAAGCGCACCTCTTCGGAGTGCTGCGCTACCGTCGAGGACGCACCATCGAGCTCCACCGGCAAGTGTAAGAAGACAATGGCAGCTCCGCCAGAGACCAAGAAGGTGTCCGCCAAGGAGGACGACACTGGTGGTACCTTCACAATCAGTGCCACTCTCGACCCTAAATAGGAAAGCGCGCTCATTGCTTTCCTACGGGCGAACGTCGATGTGTTTGCGTGGCAACCGTCTGACATCCCTGGTGTTCCCAGGAAAGTAATTGAGCACCACCTTGCTGTCTGTCCTCATGCGCGGCCCATCAAGCAGAAAGTCAGGAAGCAAGCAGTGGAGTGCCAAGAGTTCATCGCAGAAGAGATCAGGAAGTTGTAAGCGGCAGGCCTTGTCAGAGGAGTGCTCCATCCTACGTGGTTGGCCAATCCTGTAGTCGTGCGCAAGGCAAACGGGAAATGGAGGATTTGTATCGACTTTACCGATGTTAACAAAGCTTGTCCCAAAGATCCATTTCCCTTGCCGCGCATTGACCAGATTGTTGACTCCGCGGCCGGATGTGACTTGCTTTCATTTCTTGACGCATATTCAGGATACCATCAGATCTTCATGGCAGAAGAGGATGAGGAGAAGACTGCATTCATCACTCCACGTGGCACGTATTGTTTCATACGGATGCCTTTCGGTTTAAAGAATGCTGGTTCAACATTCGCAAGGGTAGTCCATGCCGCTTTTGAGCCACAAATACACAGAAATGTGGAAGCCTACATCGATGACATAGTGGTCAAGAGCAAGGACAAGGCAACTCCGATTCAAGATTTAGACGAGACTTTTGCAAATCTGCGCAAGATCAGCCTCAAGCTCAACTCCGAGAAGTGTGTGTTTGGAGTCCCTTCCGGCAAGCTTCTCGGGTTCTTCGTGTCTCAGCGGGGAACTGAAGCAAATCCCGACAAGATCAAGGCCATTGAGCAGATTGAAGCAGCAAAGCGCGTCAAGGATGTACGAAGACTTGCCGGCTGGGTGGCAGCTCTCAGCAGGTTTATCTCTAAGTCTGCTGAGCGCGCCCTGCCGTTTTTCAAAATATTGAAAAAGGTAGGTCCAATGAAATGGACTCCGGAAGCGGAGGCTGCGCTGCAAGACTTGAAGAGATACCTGTCCTCCACTCCAATACTTGTCGCACCTAAGCCACAAGAGAAGTTGCTGCTGTATCTGGCGGCAACCAATCAAGTGGTTAGTGTTGCGTTAGTAGCGGAGAGGGAGGCAAATGATGAGCCAGCAACCACGGAAGGCGCATCCAGCGACAAGCAGGGGGCTTCCCCGACAAGCTCTGGTCCCGACAAAGATGGATCTGCGCAGGCGCGTGAGGAAATACAGAAGAGAATGGTGCAGTGCCCAGTTTACTTTGTCAGTTTCCTTCTGCAGGGGGCTAGGTCAAGGTACTCTGGTGTGCAGAAATTGCTTTTTGGCCTTCTCATGGCCTCGAGAAAGCTGCCCCATTACTTCCAAGCACATGAGATCACGGTTGTCACTCGTTTTCCGCTGAAGAGGATACTGCAGAATCCAGAAGTAACAGGCAGGATTGTCGAGTGGGCACTGGAACTGTCAAGCTTTGGCCTCAAGTTTGAGAGCACTTCAACTATCCAAAGCAGAGCATTGGCAGAATTCATAGCAGAGTGGACGCCAACACCAGATGAAATTCCAGAAACGAGCATCCCCGTCAAGGAAGCAAGCAAAGAGTGGCTGATGTACTTTGATGGTGCCTTCTCGCTGCAAGGCGCCGGTGCTGGCGTGCTGCTTGTCGCACCCACCGGGGAGCACCTCAAGTACATAGTCCAGATGCACTTTCCCAAGGAGCAAGCAACAAACAATACTGCAGAGTATGAAGTTTTGCTTGCCGGTCTCAGGATCGCGACAGACCTAGGGATCAAGAAGCTCATTATCAGGGGTGACTCGCAGCTTGTCGTCCGCCAAGTGAATAAGAGATATAAGAGTCCGTTGATGGAAGCCTACATTGATGAAGTGAGAAAGCTAGAAGAGCGCTTTGATGGTCTACAGATGGAACATGTTCCAAGAGCTCAGAACAACATTGCCGATGGCCTGTCAAAGTGTGCAACACTTAAGTTACCTGTGGAACTTGGGGTTTTGTGCTCACGCTGACTCAACCGTCTGTAACGCCATCAACTGGACAGAGCAAGAAGAGGAAGTTGATTTCTGTTGACTATTTTCCGGCAGAGCTTCCCGAAGCCGCCGCCAAGAAGGTCCCCAAGATCAACACCAAGAGTGTTGGGGAGCAGTCTGCTCCGGCAAGCCACAGGGTTTGTTCCGTTGAAGCAGACGCTCCCGACAAGTTTTGCTCCGGCAATCTTGCCGGGGAACGTCAAGCTCCGGCTGAGCCGCAGGTTCTTGCCATAGAAGCGGATGTTCCCTCAGTAGCAGATGTGCCTTTAGTCCTTGTTTTCGAGCCGCAAGCTCCAGCATGGGCACAGCAGATTGTCCGTTTCCTTCAGACAGGAGAACTTCCCAAAGAGCAAGAAGAAGCGGAAAGAGTAGCCCGGCAGTCAAGTATGTACCAGTTTGTCGACAACACACTATACAGAAGAAGACTCAACGGTGTGAAATTGAAGTGTATTCACCGAGAAGACGGACAAAAGCTGTTGGCAGAGATACATGGAGGCATATGTGGTCACCACATTGGCGCAAGAGCACTTGCCGGAAAAGCATTCCGGCAAGGTTTCTTTTGGCCGACAGCCCTCCAGGATGCAACTGCACAAGTAACCAAGTGTGAAGCGTGCCAGTTCCATTCCAAGCAGATACACCAGCCAGCTCAAGCTCTCCAGACGATCCCTTTATCCTGGCCATTTTCGGTCTGGGGGCTCGACATCCTCGGCCCCTTCCCCCGAGTAGTCGGGGGCTTTGAGTACTTGTACGTTGCAATCGACAAGTTCACAAAGTGGCCGGAAGTGGAAGCAGTGAGGAAGGTGAAAGCACAGTCAGCAGTCAAGTTCTTCAGGTCGATTGTTTGCCGCTTCGGGATCCCTAACAGGATCATCACCGACAACGGTACGCAATTCACGAGCCGCACCTTCATGCAGTACGTCCAAGATCTTGGCGCCAAGGTCTGCTTCGCTTCTGTTGCTCACCCCAGAAGCAACGGTCAAGCGGAGAGGGCCAATGCTGAAGTGCGGCGTGGGCTCAAGACCAGGACTTTTGACAGGCTGCACATGTGCGGAAGAAACTGGATTGAGGAGCTGCCGGTGGTTCTTTGGTCGATTAGGACGACGCCAAATCGAGCCATTGGCCAGACACCTTTCGCTCTAGTCTATGGAGCAGAGGCAGTTCTCCCCACGGAACTCGTATACGGGTCACCTCGAGTGCTTGCTTATGATGAGCTTGAGCAAGAGCAGTTGCGACAAGATGACGCACTGCTCCTTGAGGAAGACCGTCTTCAGGCTGCTGTACGAGCTGCTCGCTACCAGCAAGCTTTGCGCCGCTACCATAGCCGCAAAGTTAATGCCAGAAGTCTTGAGGAAGGCGACCTTGTTCTTCGGCGCGTTCAATCCGCCAAGAATTCCAACAAGTTGACGCCGAAGTGGGAAGGCCCTTACCGGGTGAAACGAGTCACTAGGCCTGGCGCTGTCCGCCTTGAGACTGAAGATGGCATTCCGGTGAGCAACTCCTGGAACATTGAGCATCTTCGTAAGTTTTACCCGTAAGGTGCGGTTGCCGGACCCTGTTCCGGCAACCACCTTTTGTACAAGTCTTGCCGCTGTTGCATGTAATCTTTTGTACAAAGCCAGGCGCAGACCCTGTGCATAAATAAAGCTAATGTGCTCCGCACATCTTGTCAATTTCATGCTTTCTATTTTTTGCATGTATTATCTGACACTTTGTGCAACACCTACCCCCGGTAAGCAATAACGAGCCATAAGGCTCCATATCTTTATTTTCTCTTCTTTCTTTTTTCTCAAGGAAAGGAAGGTTCCCTCGCCCACAAGTTTGCCGGGGGGGGGGGGGAGGAGAAGATAATGGTATGGACCAGGCGTCGTTCAAGAAAGTTTTGCCTTGCCGGAAAGCAAACAACAGAAAAGCTAAGTTGCCAAAGTTTGAGCAATCAGATTTTAAAAATTTTTAAGTTATCTTCCTTGAACGACCATGCTTTGTATGGAAAACATGTGCGTGGAGGAAACAGCTCGTGGCTAGCTGCACCCTTACTTTGTTTCGAGTCCGCTCAACAACTTAAGTGTGCTGCGACTAGAGTTGCGCCCTTACTTTGTTTCGAGTCCGCTCAACAACTTAAGTGAGCTGCAACTAGTTGCGACAAGGTTTCTTGTCGGCAACGGCACCGCCAGCAGGCTGCTGACGTCCTACACTCAGTGCTCGCGGCTAAGGTGCCTGCGTCGGCAAGTTCCCTAAAAGCGTTGGGCAAAAACGTACAAAGGAAGGAATCAAGTAAAGGAAATAACATTGCAATCACTACCCAAAATAGAGTTATATTACAAGATAGCTTGTCGTGGCTCTAATAGATTGTTTTCATAACATGACCAGCAGCGACAAGAAAAGAAGAAAACGGGCGGCCTAGTCTACACGATCGCCCTCAACCCTCTTGATCCCGCTCACCTTGTCCACAATGGGTGCGATAAGAGCCTTGAGCGCCTCCAGATCAGCATCCGGCGGCAGGGTCTTGAGGACGTTGGTGAGGTTGAGGCCCGGGTTGCGGAAGGCCACCTTCACAAACACCTTTTGAAGAGCTCCTGCGCAGATCTTGCGCGACTCGTCGGCCATCTTCTTTGGGATCCTTTCCCGGAGTCGCTGGAGGGCCGTCGCCAGCCCTTTGAAGAACAAGGTGAGCTTGGCGCTGGATTGGAGGTTCTCATCGGAGGGATACCCGAGATCCTCCATCCCCAGCTGCGCCAGCTCCCTGTCAATGTCTGCGGCAGCATTCACAAGACCCTCCGTCCAGTGCTCCATCGTCTCCCTAAAAGTGTTCTGGGCGGCAGCAGCACTCTCCAGCAGCGCCTTGTCGGCCTTGATCTCCTCCTTCAAGGCCACCTCCTGCTCCCTGGCGCCGTCCAGCGTCTTGGTCAAAGTGGTCAGCTTCAACTCGAGATCTGCGTTGGAGTCCTTGGCGGCGCTGATCTCCTTGCCCTTCTCGGCGAGACGGGCCTGCAGCTCTGAGTGGCTGTAGGCGTCCTTCTCCCGCTCACGCTTGAGCGCGGCAAGCTCCTCGCCGCTCGCCTTGAGATCGGCCTCCAGCTGCGCCACCTTCGTCTCCAGCTCCTTCTTGGCGGCCTCGGCAGCTGCGGCAGCGTCCTCTGCTTGCTTGAGAGCTCTGCCGAATGTTCGCTCGCGCGCAGCAAGCTCCTCCTCGTGGCTATCGAGGTTGACGTTCCGCTGCGCCAGCTCGCCGTCCTGCGCAGACAGCTTCTCAGCGGCAAGCCGCTGCTGCTCTTCGACGTCAGCCTTCTCAAGGAGGAAGGCCTTCTGCTCCTCCGCGAGCTGCTCCCGCTCCTCCACCAGGGACCGGAGAGCTGCCTGGTTGAGATCTCGGAGCTCCTCCGCGCGCTTCTCAATGTCTGCTCCCGCCTTCGCGACAAGCGCCTCGCGGGATTCTAGCTTGGCTTGCCGAGCGCGGTAGAGCGGCAACAGCTTCCGCAGTAGCCGCTCCTCCTCGGGCTCGCCGCTGCTGCTGCTTGGCGCGTCAATCAGCGTCCGCCCAGCGGAGGCGAGGACCTCTACGTCGAAGCTTTCTCCTTCGACCGGCGCCCTGGACATTGACGCCCAGGGGAGGTTGATGAAGACGCCGTCGCCGGCCTTCAAGTAGACGCCTGGCTGGGGCTCTTCGGAGCCTGGCGCTGCGGCAGCGGCAGAAGGTTCGGCGGTCGGCGTAGCACCTGGCGCTCCTGCGGCCTCAGGGCCGTCAGTGCGATCGCCAGACCCCTCGCCAGCTGCTGCGGCGGCAGCCTTGGCGGCCTCTTCGCCGGCGGGATCATCAGCGTCGGCCGCTTCTTCGGTGGCAGCAGCGTCGTCGACAACAACCTCGTTCTCCATCGGCTCCGCAGCAGATGGGTCTGATGGCCGGAAAAGGAAGAAAAGTCAAGCAAATATCCAAAAAGAAGATCAAACGAAGAAGAACCCAAGGGAAGTTTCGAAGCAAGAGGTTTACCTGTACCGGGCTCTACAGTTGTGGCCTCTGCCGCCGGGGGGCCGCTGGTGCTGTGCCTTGCCGGAGACTTCTCCCTTGCCGGAGAACTCCCCCTTGCCGGAGAGCTCTCCCTTGTCGGAGGATTCTCCCTTGCCGGAGAACTCTCCCTTGGCGGTGTAGTCGAAGCTGATGGCATGTCAGGGGCGGTCTCCGGACGCTCCTGGTGGAGCTGCTCTACTCCTACACCAACTAGCAGTCAGATACCAGCAAACAAAGAGTATCCATGCACGCCTAACAGCGGGAAGCAAACCATATACTTACGCTGGGGGATGCGCCGGGGGCTGCTCTGAAGAACAGTTGCCGGGTCCGGCAAGGATGTCTCGGACGCACCCCCTGCTGTCGCGGTGGGTTCGTCCTCGATGATAATCAATGGGACCTTGGCTCTCTTTGCCGCTCTCTGGGCTAGAGTCCTAAAAAGGAAAAAGTTCAGAATAAAGCAAATGAGATACAAGACAAAACAGCAAGAATTGAAGAAATACAAGTACAACAAGAATGTTACTCTTCTTCTTCCTCGTCGGAGCTGAGCGCGGAGAAGTCAAAGCCTGGCTCACCTCCGGTGTGAGGAGGCGGAGGAGTAGGTTCCCTTGGCCGCTTGGCGGGAGCAGTGGCGGTGGTCTGAGACGACCCCGCTCCAACTGCCGCCGCGGCATGAGAAGCGGCAGGAGCAGAAGCGGCGGTCTGGGAAGACCCCGCTCCAGTTGCCACAGTAGCGTGAGGTGCTTCCGCGACAACAGAACTTGCCGCGGTGGAGCGTGTCACGCGGCGCGGCGGCTGTCGACTCGTCTGCCGGTTCGCTAAGTCCCCGGCCTTGCGGAGACGCCTTCTTGGTGGAGCCGGGGGCTCTGCTTGCGGCAAGCTGCCCGAAGATGAGGAGGAAGAGGAGTCGATCTCCAACGAGCCGCTCGTATCCTCGGCGGGCTCGCTCGGCTCGACGTCATGCCCGGCAGGCTCTTCCTCGCCGGCAAGCCCCTCTCGCTCGGCAAGGCTTGCCGCCTCCGCTGCCGCCGCCTCTTCCAGCCTAGTGGCGATGCGCTTCACCTCCTCGTCGGTGGTGTCCCGGGTGAGGCCTCTCTGCTCGTCGGGGCGGATCGGCATTTCTACCAAGCCATCGAAGAACGCCTACACGACGCCGTCTGCAGGCTCTAGCCAAGCTGGGTCAATTCCATGCGAGTCGCACAGCGGCATCATTGCTCGGATGCGGCTGAGCGAGGAATTGTTGCATAGTGGAACGACACCCCTCGGCAACATGAACACTTCGGGATGTTGAGGGTCATATTTGAACAGCTCCTGGAGCATCGCATTAAGCTCCGGAACAGTGAAGTTTAAGTTGAGGCCCGGACGCAGCCTCATGATATCCGCCGCATTCTTGAACTCCCAGGCGGGTATCCTCCTCTCCTGCAGGGGGCCGATGCGGCGGCGAAGGAAATCTGCGCCAACGGCGCCTACAGTGTGCCTGGCAAGCCTGAGGCGTTGGATCCGGGCGACGGCAATCTTCAGCCTGTCGTCTTCCGGGTCCACATTGCTCCAATCGCTGCCGCGCACTACTGGAGTTTGGCGCCGGGCGGTAAACGGCTGCGGGTCCTCCTCGACAATCCAGCACCAGTCTGCTCTCCATTCCTCCCACTTGCTGCGGACCTCTCCCTCCAGATAAGCTTCCTTCTTGCCGGCTTTTGAGATCCAGGCGATTCCGCCGGATAAAGGCTCTCCCTTCTCAACTCGGGGCATAAAGAAGTGCCGAAAAAGGGCTACATTTGGATGTACTCCGACAAAGTTTTCGCAGAGATGTGCGAAAACTACCATGGTCAGGACAACATTGGGGGTGAAGTCAAGGAGGCGGAGCCCGTAGGTGTTCATAATATCACAGAAGAACTCAGAGAAAGGCGGGCAGAGCCCGCAGTAGAAGAACAAGGCGAAAAAGGGGTATCCAGTTGGAGCCATCTTCCAAGCGACTGCTGGAAGTATCTTCGTGCGCGGGTGCGCCCGCGTCTCCGTCGACCAGAAGAGGTAGTAGTACTCCCGCAGATCCCTCGCGGCAAGCTTGGGGGGAAGATTGCCCGCTCCTTGCGCAGCGCCGCGAGCCGCTGCGCCTCGGCCGACTTCACGACCTTCCCCTTCTCGGCTTTCGGAGCCATGGCGGAAGTGGTGAGGGAAGTCGACGGCGTTGGTGGTGCTGGTGGCGATGGGGGGCGGAGCGCTGCTCTCTTTCGGCTTTGGGAAGAAGGGGAGTGGCGGAGATTTTCGAGGTTGGAATAGCAACCGGCGGATGGGCGAACTGACCCTGTTTCCCCTGCTTATAAGGAGGGAGGGGGCGGACGTTCCGCCTTTCCGAATAAAGAAACCACCCATGATCTCTCCCACGACGCCGCAATCAACGCGTGCCGTTTGGGGAGGGCGCGGTGGATACGGCGAAAGATACGGCGTGACCAAGGCCGCGCGTGCTCGTGCCCTGTTTTGGGCCTGGCCCAACAACGCTTGCCACCGTGTATGGCCCAGGCCCGGGGGCTCCTGTCGGTGTACTAGAGTAGGGGTACCCTAGTATCCCGAACTTGTGCATGGTCAGTCGCAGCATCCCGCGGCAAGGCTTGCCGGCTGACCGCCCAGGTCCTCTGTGGTTCCTTTAGAGCCATTCAAGAACAAAGTATTCAAGCCAAGGAGGCAAGGCCCCGGCAAGAGGAGCTTGCCGGGAAGGCCACTCAAGGCACAAGACCCCGACAAGAGGATCTTGCCGGGGAGGCCAACCAAGGCATCTCAAGGAACTTACCGCGACGCGCCACGCGTCCCGGCAAGGCCCGGTGAGCGGCAAGCTCCCGGACGCGACAAGACAACGACCGCGGCAAGGCGTTTGCCGCGGCACGTTACCACTCCGTACCCACGCTCTAGCACATCCACCAACGTGTCGCTCTGGGACCCTTCCAGGCATACGTGGCGGGAGGCTGTGCAGCCAGCGGTACGCGGTGGCAAGCGGCGCTGACAAGATTTCCATCGTGGCGAACGGTGGCGTCCCTGACGGTCCCTTTTTGCACTGTTTGGGCGAAGCAGATGGGCATTTAATGCCCTTGTCCCCTGCCGTCAGGGTTAGGTATGATACACTGTACAGGTAGCTGTGCCAACCGCAACACCTTTCCATTTTTACCCTTGTCTACGTTGCCACCTGTCAGTGACCCCTTGAGCATATAAAAGGAGGCCCATGCGCAACGTAGGAGGGGGGGGGAAGAACACTCATGCTCGGTCTCGTTAGCTGCTGGTGTGTACTGTAGCACTCGGCGCTCCCGAGCAAGAACTCAATACAAACCACACAGCAGGATAGGGTTTTACGCAACCATGCGGCCCGAACCTGGGTAAACTGCTCGTGTGCTCCCCCTTGATCTGCTCTTCGTGCGATCTCCGCCCCCGCCAAACCGAAAGGGGCTCGGTCCGCCGGTCCCCATAGGTGTTCGTGGATCAGTTTCCCCGACAATCTCAAACAATCCTCCAACCAAATAACAAAGAGTCTCTTGTGTCCCCAGCACATCCAATACAATGGTAAATTTTATAGGTGCACTAGTTCGGCGAAGAGATGGTGATACAAGTGTAATATGGATGATAGATATAGGTTGTAATCTGAAAATATAAAAACAGCAAGATAATTAGTAACAAAAGTGAGCAAAAAGGGTATTGCAATGCTTGAAAACAAGACCTAGGGTTCTAATTTTCACTAGTGCAAAGTCTCTCAACAATGATAACATAATTGAATTATATAACAATCCCTCAGCGTGCAACAAAGAATCACTCCAAAGTTTCTATTGGAGAACGTTGGAAGAAAACATGCATTAACCCCTATGCATAGATTACCGCAATGTCACCTCGAGAATCCGCGAGTTGAGTGCCAAAACATACATCAAGTGAATCAATAGAACGTGCCATTGTCACCACAGATATCCCATCGCAAGACATACATCAAGTGTTCTCAAATCCAATACTCAATCCAACATAACAAAACCTCAAAGAGCAATACTCAATTCATCACAGGAAGG
Source organism: Aegilops umbellulata (assembly GCA_032464435.1). NCBI lineage: Eukaryota > Viridiplantae > Streptophyta > Magnoliopsida > Poales > Poaceae > Aegilops > Aegilops umbellulata. The sequence continues at coordinate 418,261,384 of CP136059.1, forward strand.
TAGAAAGGGAGAAACACCATAAGATCCAACTATAATAACAAAGCTCGCTGTACATCAAGATCGTGCGAAATCAAGAACACGAGAGAGAGAGAGAGAGAGAGAGAGAGAGAGAGAGAGAGATCAAATACATAGCTACTAGTACATACCCTCAGCATCGAGGGTGAACTACTCCTTCCTCGTCATGGAGACCACCGGGATGATGAAGATGGCCTCCGGTGATGGTTTACCCCTCCGACAGGGTGTCGGAACGGGCTCCCGATTGATTTCCATGGCTATAAAGGCTTTCGGCGGTGGAGCTCCCGTTCTATGTTTTTTTCCAGGGGTTTCTTTATTTATAGAAATTTTTGGCATCGGAAATAAGTCAGGGGGGTTCCCGAGGAGCCCACAAGCCAGGGGGCACCCCCTAGGCTTGTGGTTGCCTCAGGAGTCTTCTAGCCCAACTCCGATGCTCCGTGGGTCTCTTCTGGTCCATAAAAAATCACTGTAAATTTTCAGCTCGTTTGGACTCCGTTTGATATTCCTTTTTTGTAAAACTCGAAAACAAGGAACAAAACATAAACTGGCACTGGGCTCTAGGTTAATCCAAAAAATAATATAAAATAGTATATTAATGCATATAAAACATCCAAAACAGATAATATAATAGCATGGAACAATAAAAAATTATAGATACATTGGAGACGTATCAAACAGTTATAACCTAGGGCGACACAAAACTAGCTCCAATTCATCAATATAATGTAGGCATGTATTCCGTATATAGTCATATGTGTTTGTGTTAAGAACTTGCATGATATCTTCTATCCTACCCTCCCGTGGATGCGAGGTCCATCAGGAAACAAAGGGATATTTTGGCCTCCTCTTAATAGAGAACGGAAACAAACCGTTAACACATAGTGAATACATGAACTCCTCAAACTACAGTAATCACTGGAAAGAATCCCAATTGTTGTCACCTTGGGGTATGCGGATCATAACACGCAATAGGTGCGTATAACTTGCAAGATAGGATCAAGAACACAAATATATTCATGAAAACATAAAGGGTTCAAATATGAAATTATGGCGCGCAGGCCCTAGTGACGAGCATTAACCATAGCAAAGTTATAACAACATCAATCTCAGAACATAGTGGATACTAGGGATCAAGCTCTATCAAAACTAACTCGATTACATGATAAATCTCACCCAACCCATCACCGTCCAGCAAGCCTACGAAGGAACTACTCACTCTCGGCGGTGATGGAGGAAGGTTGATGATGACAACGACGTCAAGTCCCCCTCTCTGTAGCCCAGAACAGACTCCAGATCAGCCCTCCTGATGAAGAATAGGAGGTAGCGGTAGCTCTGTATAGTAAAACACGATGATTCCTTCTCTCTGATTTTTTTCTTGGCGAATAGGTCCTTATGGAGTTGGAGTTAGGGTTGCGGGAGTTGCCAGGCACTACAGCAGGATGGTCCAAACGTGATAGTCAAATCAGAGACCCTTCGATGAAACTGTGTGCGATGCATCAATCACAAAGGGTGATGTAATAAAACCGTCAAAAAAGATGCAAAACATTTGCGATGGTCGCGACATCAAACACGGTTCATATTAGATTTGCGTGTGCGATGAGTGGAAAACGGTTAATCTAGAAGAACTGTTTGCGATGATGCAGAACAACAGAAACGGGCAGTCAGATGAGGGTGTGTACGATATACGGCATACAGTTCACTTGGATGAACTGTGTGTGATTAGGCAACACAATGGAAACGGTTCAACTAAACGAGATGTGTGTGATACGCGGCAAACATGTCCGTAATCAGAAATGTGTGTGTGGACCAATAATAACACAGACGATTGCTGCTAATAAGCCATGTGATTTACCATGTCTACAGAAAAATAACATATATATATATAACTGAAATAAATATTCAATTACATAAGTGACTATACAGATAATTCGCACAGACCTCAATAAACAATTGCATGCATTCTAGAGTAGGAGAAACGATTGTCTAGTCATCTACTTATTGTGACACTCCTACCACTGCTCTGTGGCTCGATCCCTCCTCCGGGGCAGGAAGAAAACACTTCCTCATGTCAACGATCCGCCTTTACATCTCGTAGGTTGTGTACGCATCCTTGGCCGCATACTTTACGTGTTGTTCATCCAGTCTCTCATGCCAAACACTGCGCCAGGCGTTCTTGTCCTTCTTGCTCTCATCCTTCATCTTCGTGAGTAGGGGTCGATGATGGCCGAGGCGAGGTCAACCAGGGAGTTCAGTTTGTTGTTGTCGCTTCCCCAGACCTTGTAGTGGTTCTGGATGGTCACAAGATTCCGGCATTTCAAGCCTGAAACCTTGAGCGCTCTTAGATCGTTGGTGGTGTCCACCGTAGCGAAACTATAGTCGGAGCTATTGATAAACCTGGACAAACGCTCAAAAGGCCTTATGGCCAGGTGGTAGTGGTAGACGAGGACGTCGTGTCGCATGTACAACTGGGCGATTAAAAACTTATGATCGTGGTCGGCACGACCGATGGTGTACTCGAGGTCAAAGCCGACCACTCGGTACTTGTCCTCGGTAAGGAACTGCTCCATTGTTTGGATGGAGCTCTCCATCGAGACCGAATCGTTCGTGTACACCACCGAGAGGGCCTTCCCCCTGAAGTGGGTGTCTACTACGTGATGCATGGCGAAATGCACGCCGTCGTTGTCGTCTGCCGCTGGGAGCGCTATTGGCGCCACGGGGAGCGCCATTGCAGCCATGGGGAGCGCCATTGGAACCGCTGGATGTCCTCTCTGTATGTATCATCGTGGGTGTGCTTATTGTGTCATGTGACACGAGACATGAAGGTAAATGGCTGCATGAATAATTGGGGCTTGGCGGCCTGGATTCTTGGCGCATCCACATGGCAGTTTTTGCTGCTGTAACTGCATCGTCGCGCCGTGCCTGGCGCAACCGCATGTACACGAACGTGCGTGATCGTGCGCTGGCCCCAAACACTGGCCGCGATGGTTGAGGGACGAGGGCCGATCACTCGGAGGGATGCGAGAGCAGAGCGCGAGCGGAGGGATGCGAGAAGAGCGCGCTGCGGCCGCCTCAACTGCAAGCAACCACAAGCATAGAGCAGTTGAATATGCATGAAGTGGTCGCCTACTAATCGGCCGACAGTTGTGTCGCTGCGTAGAGAGCGGCCGTGTGCTACTACCTCCGTCTTGGTCTTAGTCCCCTTTATATTCTATGCCATACTTTTGTCTTAAATTTAACCAACAAAATGTTAATGCATGTCATAAAAATTATATAATTGGAAACTATGTTCAAATACGAATCCAACTATATAATCTTTGGTGACATGCATTCGTATTTTTAGTTAAATCCTACTTATAAACCAGGACGGGGGTATAGTAGGTAACTAAATCACAAACATTTTTTATTAACCATATGTGTACGTGGCCTTTCATCCTGCTCTCGCATGTCTTGTCACCCACTGCCGCAGCCGGCTTATAGCGCAAGCTTGCGCAGCGCGCCGCGACGTTATTTTGGCCAAACGGTGGCTCGAAGTGGCGCCAATGAATCGTCAGTGAGCCTGTTCCCGGGCAACCTCGCAGGTTCCCGCGCAAGCTTCCTGCCCGACTCGGTGAAGTCCCCCAAAATCCCAATGCTTATCAGCCTACTATATAAACCCTCATGGTCGGCGAGTCCTGCGTCGCATTTTCCTCTCCCTCCCTATAGCTTATCTCGTCTGCTTCTACCACAATCCCCAATGGCACCGGTCCGTCGTCGTCGCTTAGCCACTCCGCCGTCATCAGAGGATAGCTCCAACTGGGAGGCTACGCCGTGGCGGCGGCGCAGTCCCCGATGTAGTGTAGTGCGCATGGTGTCCCTATTGGGTGTGCGCCGAACACCCACCACATGCTCCGCCGCCGCTTCCCGTCGGCAACTGTTGCCGGCCGCTGTTACCGCCACACCACCTTCGGAAACTAGGACCATTGCCCGCTCCACCGCCGTGGCCCGCAGGCGGGAGGTGGCCGTCGTGGCCGCCACCCGACTGCCGGCCACCGTTGCCATCACCCGCTCCGCAACCGCGGCCCGAAGGAGGGAGGTGGTGGTCGTGGCTGCCACCTCATTGTCGGCCGCCGTGGCCGCTAGCCCACGGTTGACTGTTGGGGTCATCACCCGCTCCGCCACCGCCGCCCGAAGGGAGGAGGCGGAGGTGGAGGCCCGCACGTGCATTAGCGACCTTGCGCGCAACCCCGAGTTCCTGCTGGAGGAGGAGGAGTGCCTCATCAAGCACGCAAAGAGCCTTACCACCACCGCGGCCGTCGCACATACCGCCTCATAGGCGAGGGATCAGGAGATCTACGAGGAGAACCACCGCTTCGTGAGGGGTCATCTGGGGCGGCAGACGACGTTCGAGCTGAGCGTTGCTAAAGGTGCAACATCGGCAGTCACCGTATTGTAGTTGTCCAGCTCATCGGTAGGCTCCTGGTCCTCCTCTGCCTCTTAGTGAGCGTGCTCGACAGAGGAGAGGCTGCCGTAAGTAGTACAAAGCCCCTCCTAGTGGTAGTAGTGTTTAGGGGCTATTTTATTCAGTTCATCTGACAATAGATGTGGTGGAGCTGTACAACTGTCGGTGTACTAAAGTAGGGGTACCCTAGTATCCCGAACTTGTGCACTAGCAGTCGCAGCACCCCGCGGCAAGGCCCGCCAGGTGATCGCCAAGGCTCGCTATGGTTCCTTTGGAGCCATTCGAGAACAAAGTATTTAAGCCAAGGAGACAAGTCCCCGGCAAGAGGAGCTTGCCGGGAAGGCTGCTCGAGGCACAAGACGCCGGCAAGAGGAGCTTGTCGGGAAGGCCAACCAGAGCATCTCAAAGAACCTGCCGCGACGCGCCACGCGTCCCGGCAGGACTCGGCGAGCGACAAGTTCTCGGACGCGGCAAGACAACGGCCGCGGCAAGGCACTTGCCGCGGCGGACAACCACCCTGTACCTATGCTCCAGCTCACCCATCTACGTGTCGCTCCGGGACCCTTCCTGGCGTCCGTGGCGGGAGGCTATGCAGCCAGGGGTACACTGTGGCATGCGGCGCTGATAAGATCACCATCGTGGCGAGCGGTGGCGCCCCTGACGGTCCCTTTTCTGCACCGTCAGGGCGACGTAGATAGGCATTTAACGCCTTTGTCCCCTGCCGTCGGGGTTGGGTATGATATACTGTGTAGGTAGCTGTACCTACCACAACATATTTCCATTTTTGCCCTTGCCTATGTTGCCACCTGTTGGAGACCCCTTGAACATATAAAAGGAGGCCCATGCACAACGTAGAGGGGGATGGGCCCCCGGAGAGCGATCTCTGAGAGGAAAACATAAGAACGCTCGGTCTCGTTAGCTCCTTGAGTGTACTGTAGCACTCAGTGCTCCCGAGCAAGAACTCAATACAATCCACAAAGCAGCAGTAGGAGTATTATCTCTCTGGAGAGCTCCGAAGCTGGGTAAAAACCCCCCGTGTGCTTCGCCTCGATCCTCTCTTCGCGCGACCTCCGCCCCCTGCCGAACCGAGAAGGGGCTCCGTCCCCATAGGTGTTCGAGGAGCCAGAAAACCCCGGCATCTTTGGCGCGCCAGGTAGGGGGCGTCGAGGTTGTGTGAACCTGATCCGGCGTTCACGCGAGCTAAATCTTCATCGACTTTATCGACATGCCGCCGAAGAAGAAGGCTTCGGAGGCGGCTGCGCCGTCCGCGTCGAATCCACCGCCGCCACAGCAAACGGTCGGTGGGGAGGACGCCGGCGGAAGAACGGGCGTCGACGAGGGAGCCCATGGTGCCACCAAGTCCAAGGACAAGACCGCGCTGCCCGTCGGCGGCGTAGCCGGCTCCCACGACAACCGGGCGTCCGTAGACGCACCGCGCCCATCTCAAGAGGCGCAAGACCGGCAGCGTCGTGGTACTCACGGTACCATACGCTCGCTGGACCCAAATCGAGCTGGCGGATCTCGGGATGCTCAAGGCCAACATGCATGCCAATGTGCTAGCGCGAGCGAGGCACGGTCGCCTGGATTGAATACTGCTCCTTCTAACATCGTTGGAAGTCCGAGCAAATCCCGCTCCTCGCACCGTTCGCCACCGCTACCCGCCACTCCAGTAGAAGCTTTGGCACGAGCTCAACTACTTCTAGACTTCCCTCCAACGCGAGGCAAGATCGACGACTGGAGGGCCACCATTCAGAGTCTCATCGGCTTCACCAACGGCGACACTCCACGGTCGGCGACCACATTGCAGCCGCGGCAGGCCAGCCAAGTGCGAGCCGATGGCGACAAAACCGGTGGGGGTGCAACCACCGTGCACGCTACACCCCAAAGGCCAAGATCGCGGACTCGCCGGGTCCGCCACGATAGCGACTCCACTGCTTCATCAGATCCGCGAACTCGTCGCGATCAGCGCCACGTTGTTCACGAACGGCAGCAAGAAGACGCTCGTACCCGCATCGAGTGCCGAAGAGAAATGCGGCATCAATCAGACCAACGCGCTGGCCCCGCTGTCGACATGCAAGCGCCAGGGGAACCAGGCGACCTGCCGTACGCGGTAGGTTGCCCTGCGTTTACTCGTGAGCTGCAGCAAGTACAGTGGCCCAGCACGAAGAATTTCAAGCTAGATGTACCAGAGAAGTACGACGGCAGGCTGCATCCGTTGGAGTTCCTCAGCATCTACACCATCGCGGTGCAGGCTGCCGGGGGGCGAGACGACAAGATCCTCGCCAATTACTTCCCTCTGGTGCTCAAACCCAACGTCAGATCTTGGCTCATGCACTTGCCGGAATATTCCATATCTTCCTGGGCGGACCTATGCCATCAGTTTGTCGGCGCCTTTAGAGGCGGCCACAAACCTCATGGCCAGGAGAGTGATCTTCACCTGCTTGCCCAGAAGGAAGGGGAGCCTCTACGCAAGTACATCCAGAGATTCAGCCAAGTGCAACGCAACATCCCAGACGTCCACACTGCCGCGGTCATCAGTGCGTTCCACCAGAACGTGCGTAACCGCAGGATGCGGGAGGAGATGGCGATGTGCAAGATTAGAGATGTCAGTGAGCTGTATGCCCTGGCCGACAGATGTGTACGTGCTGAGGAAGGGAGGAAACTCCCCGGAGAGAACGTAGGAACAGGAGGATCTGACAGCGATGATGCCGCCCCGGCAAGCAAAAACCGGCGGCAGGACAACAAGAAGAGGAAAGGCAAAGATGTGCTAGTTGTCGAGCAGTCCGGCAACGAAGGTGGCGCCAAGACAGCAAAGACTGACAGCTCCGGCAAGGAGGTTGCCGCATGCGCCAACTGCTAGGCTGTGGCGGCCGCCGACAAGCAGGACGGCACAAACAAGCAGTACTGCAAGATTCACCGCACCAAAGGCCATGACCTCCAGAGCTGCAAGAAGGTCGAGCAGCTCGTTGAGCTGCAAAGGGCCGAATATGAGCGACGTGAGAAGGAGAAGGCCCAAGGAGGTGCTGGAGGATCCGGTATGAAGCGCACCGGCCAGGGGGGACGCCGCGGCAACGCCAAGCAGCGGCAAGGCGACAGACCTCCCCGCGGCCGCGACAAGGATGAAGATGACGACGACGACGAAGACATGGATGACGCCGAGACTTGCGAGCAGGAGTTCCAGAAAGCCACAGAAGTTTTGTGCGTTGACGGTGGTGCTTCTCTGCATACCTCACACCGCCAACTCAAGCAGTGGGTGCGGGAAGTCAATGCAGCAGAACCACCCATTGAATCACGCAAGCTTCTGAAATGGTCTAGCACGCCTATCATCTTTGATATTGAGGACCACCCCGATCGCACAACTGCTGTCGGGTGTTTGCCGATGTTGGTTTCACCAACTATCCGCAACCTCAAGGTCACTAAGATGTTAGTTGACGGCGGGGCCGGCTTGAACCTGATCTCCTCCACTGTGCTCCGGAGACTCCAAGTCCCTGACAGCGAGCTCGAAGAGACCGGCACGTTCCTAGGAATCAACCCGGGAAGGAGCAAGCCGAAGGGGAAGATCACGCTGCCGGTGACATTTGGCAGCGGGCTGAACTTCAGGACTGAGAGGATCACTTTCGACGTTGCCGATTTTCCATTGCCTTACAATGGAATTCTCGGCCGTCCAGCGCTCGCCAAGTTCATGGCGGCCTCTCACTACGCGTACAACATGCTGAAGATGCCAGGCTCGATAAGTGTCATCTCTGTACATGGCGACAAGAAAGACGCTCTTATTTGTGCCGACAAGATCTACCGGGAAGCAGCAGCCGCCGCAGATCGCGAGGCACTTGCTGCTGAAGCTCCCGGGGGGAAGTAGAAGACCAAGTCCGGCAAGAGCTCTGATGCCCACTCCGGCAAGCGCACCTCTTCGGAGTGCTGTGCTACCATCGAGGACGCACCATCGAGCTCCACCGGCAAGTGTAAGAGGACGATGGCAGCTCCGCCAGCGACCAAGAAGGTGTCCGCCAAGGAGGACGGCACTGGTGGTACCTTCACCATCAACGCCACCCTCGACCCTAAATAGGAAAGCGCGCTCGTTGCTTTCCTGCGGGCGAATGTCGATGTGTTTGCATGGCAACCGTCTGACATCCCCGGTGTTCCCAGGAAAGTAATCGAGCACCACCTTGCCGTCTGTCCTCTTGCGCGGCCCATCAAGCAGAGAGTCAGGAAACAAGCAGTGGAACGCCAAGAGTTCATCGCCGAAGAGATCAAGAAGTTGGAAGCAGCAGGCCTCGTCAGAGGAGTGCTCCATCCTACGTGGTTGGCCAATCCTGTAGTCATGCGCAAGGCAAACGGGAAATGGAGACTTTGCATCGACTTCACCGGTGTCAACAAATCTTGTCCCAAAGACCCATTTACCTTGCCGCGCATTGACCAGATTGTCGACTCCACAGCCGGATGCGACTTGCTTTCATTTCTTGACGCATACTCAGGATACCATCAGATCTTCATGGCAGAAGAGGATGAGGAGAAAACCGCGTTCATCACTCCATGTGGCACGTACTGTTCCGTACGAATGCGTTTCGCTTTGAAGAATGCTGGTTCAACATTCGCAAGGGTAGTCCATACTGCTTTTGAGCCGCAAATACACAGAAATGTGGAAGCCTACATGGATGACATAGTGGTCAAGAGCAGGGACAAAGCAACTCTGATTCAAGATCTAGAAGAGACTTTTGCAAATCTACGCAAGATCAGCCTCAAGCTCGACCCCGAGAAGTGCGTGTTTGGAGTCCCTTCTGGCAAGCTTCTCAGATTCTTCGTGTCTCAGAGGGGAATTGAAGCAAATCCCGACAAGATCAAGGCCATTGAGCAGATTGAAGCACCGAAGCGCGTCAAGGATGTACGAAAACTTGCTGGCTGCGTGGCGGCTCTCAGCAGATTTATCTCTAAGTCTGCTGAGCGCGCCCTGCCGTTTTTCAAAATCTTGAAAAAGGCAGGTCCAATGAAATGGTCTCCGGAAGCGGAGGCTGCGCTGCAGGACTTGAAGAGATACCTATCCTCCACTCCGATACTTGTCGCACCTAAACCACAAGAGAAGTTGTTGTTGTATCTGGCGGCAACCAATCAAGTGGTTAGCGCTACGTTAGTAGCGGAGAGAGAGGCAGATGATGAGCCAGCGACCGCGGCAAGCACATCCAGCGACAAGCAGGGGGCTTCCCCGACAAGCTCTGGTCCCGATGAAGATGGATCTGCGCTGATGTGCGAAGGGATACAGAAGAAGAAAATGGTGCAGCGCCCAGTCTACTTTGTCAGTTCCCTTCTGCAGGGGGCTAGGTCAAGGTACTCTGGTGTGCAGAAGTTGCTTTTCGGCCTTCTTATGGCCTCGAGAAAGCTGCGCCATTACTTCCAAGCACATGAGATCACAGTTGTCACTCGCTTTCCGCTCAAGAGGATACTGCAGAATCCAGAAGCAACAGGCAGGATTGTTGAGTGGGCACTGGAACTGTCAAGCTTTGGCCTCAAGTTTGAGAGCACTTCAACTATTCAAAGCAGAGCATTGGCAGAATTCATAGCAGAGTGGACGCCAACACCAGACGAAGAAATTCCAGAGACGAGCATCCCCGTCAAGGAGGCAAACAAAGAGTGGTTGATGTACTTTGATGGTGCGTTCTCGCTGCAAGGCGCCGGTGCTGGCGTGCTGCTTGTCGCACCCACCGGAGAGCACCTCAAGTACGTGGTCCAAATGCACTTTGCCGAGGAGCAAGCAACAAAAAATACTACAGAGTATGAAGGATTGCTCGCCAGTCTCAGGATCGCGGCAGACCTTGGGATCAAGCAACTCATTGTCAGGGGTGACTCACAGCTTGTCGTCCGCCAAGTGAACAAGGATTATCAGAGTCTGTTGATGGAAGCTTACGTTGATGAAGTGAGGAAGCTGGAAGAGCGCTTTGTCGGCCTACAGATGGAACATGTTCCAAGAGCTCAGAACGACATCGCTGACGGCCTGTCAAAGTGCGCGGCACTTAAGTTACCTGTGGAACAAGGGATCTTTGTGCTCAAACTGACTCAACCATCCGTGACGCCAGCATGGGCACAACAGATCGTCCGTTTCCTCCAGTCAGGAGAACTTCCCGAAGAGCCAGAAGAAGCGGAAACAGTAGCCCGACAGTCTAGTATGTACCAGTTCGTTGACAACGCACTGTACAGAAGAAGACTCAACGGAGTGAAATTGAAGTGTATCCCCCGGGAAGATGGACAGAAGCTGTTGGCAAAGATACATGGAGGCATTTGTGGTCACCACATTGGCGCAAGAGCGCTTGCCGGCAAAGCATTCCGGCCGGGCTTCTTTTGGCTGACAGCCCTCCAGGATGCAACTGCACAAGTAACACCATGAAGCGTGTCAGTTCCATTCCAAGCAGATACACCAGCCAGCTCAAGCTCTCCAGACGATCCCTTTATCCTGGCCATTTTCGGTATGGGGGCTCGACATCCTCGGCCCCTTCCCCCGAGCAGTCGGGGGCTTTGAGTACTTGTACGTCGCAATCGACAAGTTCACAAAGTGGTCGGAAGTGGAACCAGTGACTAAGGTGACAGCACAATCAGCAGTCAAGTTCTTCAGGTCGATTGTTTGCCGTTTCAGAATCCCTAACAGGATCATCACCGACAACAGTACACAATTCACGAGTCGCACCTTCATGCAGTACATCCAAGACCATGGCGCCAAGGTCTGCTTCGCTTTTGTTGCTCACCCCAGGAGCAACGGTCAAGCAGAGAGGGCAAATGCTGAAGTGTTGCGTGGACTCAAGACCCGGACTTTCGATAGGCTGCACAAATGCGGAAGAAACTGGATCGAGGAGCTGCCGGTGGTTCTTTGGTCGATCAGGACGACGCCAAATCGAGCCACTGGCCAGACACCTTTCGCTCTAGTCTATGGAGCAGAGGCAGTTATCCCCACGCAACTCGTATACGGGTCACCTCGAGTGCTTGCTTATGATGAGCTTGAGCAAGAGCAGTTGCGACAAGATGACGCGCTGCTCCTTGAGGAAGACCGTCTTCAGGCTGCTGTACGAGCTGCTCGATACCAGCAAGCTTTGCGCTGCTACCATAGCCGCAAAGTTAAAGCCAGAAGTCTCGAGGAAGGTGACCTTGTTCTTCGGCGTGTTCATTCCGCCAAGAATTCCAACAAGTTGACGCCAAAGTGGGAAGGCCCTTACCGGGTGAAACGAGTCACTAGGCCTGGTGCTGTCCGCCTTGAGACCGAGGATGGCTTTCCGGTGAGCAACTCCTGGAACATCGAGCATCTTCGTAAGTTTTACCCGTAAGGCGCGGTTGTCGGACCCTGTCCGGCAACCACCATTTTGTACAAGTCTTGCCGCTGTTTCATGTAATCCTTTGTACAAAGCCAGGCGCAGACCTTGAGCGAAGATAAAGCGCTGGCGCCCTGAGTTTTAGCATGCATGCTGAGTCGAGTCTCGTCCTTGGTTAGGGTTGACAGTGCTTAGTAGCGGCTAACCCCTAACTTAGAGGTCGAGTGTGCGGCCTTTTGTCGTTCTTTCATTTCCCTTGGGCTGGGGTATGCGAAACCTCGTTTCTTCCTAAAAGCTACCATGCTCCCTTAACTCTAGGCCCTCGGCCTCGTTCCCGGCGCCAGATTTGGTCGTAGTCGCGGTAGCAAAGGGACGAAGCGAGGAGCCTGAACCCGCCTCCTCCCTGCCTCCGCCAAAAGCGTGAGAAAGGGCGAGCGACGCGGGAAGAAGGCAGGGCCTGCTGCCGGGAAAGGAAGTGTCTATCTTAAAGATATAAAGGATTCGCTCCTTTACGTGGGTTCCACCCACGAGACAAGTGACCCAGCAAGCATCCCCTTTTCATTAAAAAGCATTCCACTCAGGTACAGTTCATAAGAGGATGAAAAACATGAATAATGGGATTACAAACTTTAAATGCAACTAAGGCCCGAGGGCTTACAAGTTAAAAATAGATAAGATGCCCGTAATCCCTCTCTTGTCCCTCTCTTCAGGAGGCAGGTCAAGGAGGCGAAAAGGGCAAAAGGGGCGCCTAGACGAGCTACGGGTGCCAGAAGACACCACGAGAACGTCTCGTCGGCATGGTGATGGCGGCACCGGAGGCAGAGCTCGAAGACGAGGCGGCAGGACGTCAGCACGCTGTCGAGGGCGTCGTGCCCTCATACTCCGAGTTGACGGCCTTGCCGCCTGCCCTTCTTCCTCTTCCGCAGCCTCCCTACGCCAGCCGCCCAAGGAGACGACCCCGAGAAGCTCCAGGAGCCAGCGACGTGGATGATGGGGTCGCCGATGCCACGCGGAGCGGCACCCGATACCTAGTCGGACCCGTCATCCCGCCGCCCGCCGCCCTCGTCGCTGTCGCTGCCCTCCTCGTCACTCCCGCCCAAGGAGGAGCCTTCGCTATCGGAGGAGCTCTCCACGCAGCACCGTGTCCGAGTCCGAAGCACCCGAAGACCTTGACGGAGAGGAGACCGCCCTCCATCAGCTTAAAATGGAGGGTGAGCCCCGCCGTCAAGCTGTGGATGCGGGTGAACATCTTCCACCCTCGACCAAGATACATCACATTAGGGGCCGGGAAATCAACGCGGACTCGCGTACCGCTGATTCCACAACCCCTCATGTGCAACCTCAGTGTCTCAGGCGGATCCAACTCCATCTCGCTCGCAAACGGAGTCGGGAGACGAAGGCGACGACGAGGCGGTCGACGCAGCCTGACGAAGAACTCGCAAGGGTCATCTCCGATATGGTCCGCCACGGGGAGAGGATCTGCTGGCAGAGGCGAGGCCGGCGGACTGCCTCGCCCGCCTCTTCCCCGACCGCCTCGTCCTCACCCTCGACCTCGCCCGCGGCCTCGTCCCCTCACTCCTCCCCTTGCAGCTGGCTCTGCCACCATGGGTGCGAGGGGAGGAGGGACGCATTGCCTAGCGGCAACCCTCGTCGCCACCGTCGAAGGACCAGGGTTCCCCTTCTCCATGGGGAATGAGAGAGATGGGAGCAGAAGCTGAAGAAAGGAGGAGATGAGAGAACGCGGGTTTCCGTCCCCCCTATCCCGCTCCTTATAAAGGAGCGGGGTGGGGGCTCGGCCGCCCCGCTCAGCCAATCGAGACGTAGAAGGCGCAGGGAACTGGGCCCGACCCGCTGCCTCGACCCGTGACGACCCGTTTTCCCGCCTCCACCGTTCGCCACTCCAAGCGCATGGAGGCCGCGTGGCAGGAGTGCAGAGATGAGGCGACCTCTCCCCACCCCGTGATCGTGGGGGGTGGACGCCTCGAAGACCACGCCTCCACGCCTCCACGCCTCCCTCCGTTTATGAGGAAGATACGAACCGCCAGGAGGCAGGCGCTTCGTTTTTCCGAATAAAGGAACCACCCACGACCTCTCCCACGATGCCGCGATCGACGCGTGCTGTTCAGGGAGGGCGCGGTGGATACGGAGCAAGGTGGGACGTGACCCAGGCCGCGCGTGCCCGTGCCCTGTTTTGGGCCTGGCCCAACAGCGCTCGGCACCGTGTGTGGCCCAGGCCCGGGGGCTCCTGTCGGTGTACTAAAGTAGGGCTACCGTAGTATCCCGAACTTGTGCACGGGCAGTCGCAGCACCCCGCGGCAAGGCCCGCCAGGTGTTCGCCAAGGCTCTCTATGGTTCCTTTGGAGCCATTCGAGAACAAAGTATTTAAGCCAAGGAGACAAGTCCCCGGCAAGAGGAGCTTGCCGGGAAGGCCGCTCGAGGAACAAGACCCCGGCAAGAGGAGCTTGCTGGGAAGGCCAACCAGAGCATCTCAAAGAACCTGCCGCGACGCGCCACGCGTCCCGGCAGGACTCGGCGAGCGACAAGTTCTCGGACGCGGGAAGACAACTGCCGCGGCAAGTTACTTGCCGTGGCGGGCAACCACCCTGTACCTACGCTCCAGCTCACCCACCTACGTGTCGCTCCGGGACCCTTCCTGGCGTACGTGGCGGGAGGCTGTGCAGCCAGGGGTACACTGTGGCATGCGGCGCTGACAAGATCGCCATCGTGGCGAGCGGTGGCACCCCTGACGGTCCCTTTTCTGCACCGTCAGGGCGACGTAGATAGGCATTTAATGCCTTTGTCCCCTGCCGTCAGGGTTAGGTATGATATACTGTGTAGGTAGCTGTACCTACCATAGCATATTTCTATTTTTGCCCTTGCCTATGTTGCCACCTGTTGGAGACCCCTTGAACATATAAAAGGAGGCCCGTGCACAACGTAGAGGGGGATGGCCCCCCGGAGAGCGATCTCTGAGAGGAAAACAGAAGAACGCTCGGTCTCGTTAGCTGCTTGAGTGTACTGTAGCACTCAGCGCTCCGGAGCAAGAACTGAATACAATCCACAAAGCAGCAGTAGGAGTATTATCTCTCCGGAGAGCTCCGAAGCTAGGTAAAACCCCCCCGTGTGCTTTGCCTCGATCCGCTCTTCGCGCGACCTCCGCCCCCCGCCGAACCGAGAAGGGGCTCCGTCCCCACAGGCGTTCGAGGAGCCAGAAAACCCCGGCAACAACGTACTTAAAAGTAGCTAGTATATATATTTGAACTAGCTATTTCAGTACATGATTGGCAACAATTGGAGAAAAGTTTGGTCGGTTCAGTTGTCGAGTTGAACGGTTTGTATAAAGAACGACTGCTTAATCTACGAATGAAATCTATGCTTAATTACTGAATTTTAGTTGCTAAAATTAGATAGTGCTAGTGATTTTTAGCTGCATATTTTGATAAATCGCAGTGTTACAAGGTTGACAAATGGCAATGTTACTAGATCAACAAATGTAAATATTTCTAGTTTAACAAATGGCAACATATATACCCAATATAACATATGCAAATCTTACCAAATTGTTTGTACGTGGTTGCACACGGGTCAGCCCGAATAACCATTTGCGTTGAAGGGATGCACAAATCCTGCTCGACACATTTTCCCTTGGCTTCCTGGGGAGGCTGTCGGTTTGCATATGGGTGTTCTAAGTAAAATGTTTGCGATGAGTGTTTTATATTTAAAAACCATTGACGTTTTTTCCAAAAGAAAATCGTTTGATAAGTCTGTACATTAAGAGAGAAAAACGCAAGTTCGTTCAACCCATATCTTTCATTCAGTCATACTGTGAATTTATATTCATATGATCGAGATACATTAGTAAACAAAAAAAACTATTGCCGGCGGTGGCGGAGGCGGCGTGCTGCGCCGTCGTTGTCGTTGTCGTCCTCCGGGACGCCGTTGTTGAAGTCTTCAAGGCAGCATAGAATGTTCTTCACTTGTAAATCAAACATCATGTCATCGCGCCACTACTAGGAAAGGCTAATTAGTGGCGCACCTATTTTTGCCATTAATGGCGCACTATAGGTGTGCCACTATTACCACGCCACTAGTAACAAATAGTAATGGCGCACCTCTGGTGCGGCGCACCTATAGTGCACCATTACTATCACAGATAGTAATGGCGCACCTATAGTGCACCATTACTATGCCTGGAAGGTGCACCATTACTATCTGACTTAGTAATGGCGCAGTGCGCCATTATTAACAATTTTTTAAATTATTTTTTTCAACTTTCTTTGTTTTTTTCTTAATCTCAGGTCACTATGGCTTAATCTCGGGTCAATAGGCTTAATCTCAAGTCAAATCGCACTCCGTGATCAAATTTCCCCGGAGGTCACCCATCCTCACACTCACTTAACAGGCACTTGTAGATATATCTATCATATCAATCCTATTAAACCTTGTTGATGTCTAGGACTTTGTTCATGTTCATTAGTGTGATGAAATTTTGAAAAAATATTTCAAACTTCCCGATCATATTACGTATCATATTTTGAAATTTTTTTCAAAAATAATAATAATTCAAAACCAATTTTTTTTCTGTTACTAGTGGCGGACCTAGCAAATGGTGCGCCACTAGTAAGTTTGAATTTTTTTTCATTTTCCCCCTTCAAAACCAATTTTTTTTCTGTTACTAGTGGCGCACCTAGTATCTTTTGTTCTGTTAGGTTTTTGGGGATTCTGAAAATCTTCAACGAGGTTCCCCCTATTGTATTTGGATATAAAAAACTTTTTAATCCGAGTTGGTATGCAAAAGTTATGCCCATTTTACTAAATTCCAGAGAGATTTTGCAAATAAAGTAGAAATTCATATTTGTAAATTTTCCCAACATCTAGACCACATATCACATGAGAAACTTATTTTATTTTATTTTTTGTTGACATTTCTATCATTTTCTTTTATTTTTTTAAAACTAAAAAGGCGGTTCAGGGGGGTGCATTTGGTTATAGTAATGGCGCACCTGTACAAAGTGCGCCATTACTATGTGTATGACCTGGTCAAAGTTAGTAATGGCGCACTTTGTGTAGGTGCGCTATTACTAAGTTTGACATAGTAATGGTGCACCCGTACAAAGTGCGCCATTATTATGTGTCAAACTTAGTAATGGCGCACTTTGCATAGGTGACACATAGTAATGGTGCACTTTGCATAGGTGCGTCGTTACTATGTCAACTAGTAATGACACACTATCCTGTGGTGCGCCACTGCTAACAATTTTTTTTATTTTTTTTCAAAACTAGTAATGGCGCACCACACACCAGGTGCGCCATTAGTAATATGTCAATAATGGCGCACCTGTATCTGGCGCGCCACTGCTATATAGCAGTGGCGCACCACATACATGGTGCACCATTAATGTCCATATTGGCTATAACCCTTTTCCTAGTAGTGCGCGATCGACGGGCGGGTCGTCGGAGGACGGCAACTGGCGGCGCTGAGACGTAGCGGTCGACGGCGGCATCCTATGCCACCGAGGGGGGCACGCTCACGGGCATGGGCATGGTGGGTGCAGCCAAACGCATGGGGACCGGCGCCGCGGTGGGTGGAGGGGCGCGCACGGGCACGGGCGTTGGCATGTACACGAGCTCGCGCGGGTCCGCGGAGACCTCACTGACTCCCGCGGCTTCCGACTTAGCGATAGTGATCGGTGACTAGCCTGTCAATGCTACGGGATGGTCACTGGCACGGGCTCGGGGATGGGAGCTGGGGCGGGAGCGGGGGCAGCAACCGCCGCAGCCAGCTCGTTCAGGGCCATGTCCATGAGGCCCCGTTCCTCTTATTTTCTATGTCCTCCGGCTTGGAGTCGACTTCACCAAACTTGAAGACTAGTGGCAGATGATCCTTCTACGCCATGGCGTTGGTGGAGGTTTGCAAGAGGAAGGTGAATGGGAGGCAAACAGTAAGGCTGCTTGTATTAAACAGCAGTTCGGGCACCATTAATGGAGAGGAAGGCAGGCGACCATGGAAGTCAAAGGGCTCGCTTCCCAGTGAGCCCGCAAAACTACAGCTCACACGCTTCCTGGTGAGCGTGCGTATTGGAGGACAACTTGCACGCCTCTCGGTCAGCCTGCGCACCGGACTGCGCTCGCACGCCTCCCGTTCAGTCAAGCAGTTGTCCGACGACACCTCCTATAGCCATTAAAACCAAGACACGTGGCGTCACGTGAATGGTTAACAGAATGCACATGATTTAAATTATACAAATGTTTGAGATATTAAAGTGGCAGCTATTTTGTCAAAATGCCTTTGTTGGCTGTTATTCGAGTGCGCCTTCTCTCCAAATGGACATGAAAAATACGACATCATGTCGGGTGCCATTCCATGATAGTATGCCAAGTTTCATGAATTTTAGACGAGTTTTGGATTTACTATAATTCAAAAACAAAGTATCTCAATGTTTTGCTGGTAATCAAAAGTGCCCTGGTGTTCGAAATTCATTCCAATTTCTTGCATGTGACCTAAGCATGCACCAAAGGACACAGATTTGATTTTTCTACCAATTTATATGCACTGGAGCATGTGCATGTAGTTCAAATTTGAATTATGCTCATAAAATGCCTAGAAAACCTAGTTAATGTATAAAAATGTCCACACAAACCCCAAAAAATTCCAAAACTTAACACAACACTCATGTTGTTCTATGTTGACACTAGAATTTTTTTGAAAGCAATAAGAGGCAACGGACATCGTTTCGTCCCCAAAGGTGGCACGTTTCCTACCGAAACCATCAGGCTTGTCGTGAGAGGCTCTGGTTTGTGAGAAGCTTATACCCAAACCTGCCCCAAATGGGACAAAAATTTTACCACGCCATGCTGATGCCGCTCCATGATAGGATGCCAAGTTTCATGAATTTCAGACGAGTTTTGGATTTACTAGAATTTAAAAACCAGGTATCTCAATGTTTTGCCGGCAATTAACAGTGCCCTGGTGTTTGACACTAGAAATCTTTTGAAAGCAATAAGAGGCAACGGATTTCGTTTCGTCCCCAAAGGTGGGATGTTCCCGATCGAAACCATCAGGCTTGTTGTGAGAAGCTCTGGTTTGTGAGAAGGTTATACACAAACCCGCCCCAAATGGGACAAAAAGTTTACCACGACTTGTTGATTCCGCTCCATGATCGCATGCCAAGTTTCATGAATTTAGACGAGTTTTAGATTTACTACAATTAAAAAACCAGGTTTCTCAATGTTTGCGGCCGAGTGAAGGTGGTAGTGTGTTGGACATTCATTCTCATTTCTTGTATGGGACTTAAGCATGCAACCAAGGACACACATTCCAATTTTGAACAAATTTATATGCACTCGAGCATGTGCATGTAGTTCAGATTTGAATTATGCACATGAATGCATAGAAAACTCAGTTAATGTATAAAAATGTCCAAGCAAACCCCGAAAAATCCCAAAAATTGACACAACACTCGTGTTGTTCTATGTTGACATGAGAAAAAATTTGAAAGTAAGAAGAAGCAACATATATCATTTCGTCCCCCAAGGTGGCACGTTCCCTACCGAAACCGTCAGGCTTGTTGTGAGAGAAGCTCTGGTTTGCGAGAAGCTTTTACCACGTCATGTCGATGCCGTTCCATGATATCATGTCAAGTTTCATGAATTTCAGATGAGTTTTCGATTTACTAGAATTTTAAGACCATGTATCTCAATGTTAGCGGCCGAGCGACAGTGTCAAGGTGTTTGACATTCATTCTCATTTCTTGCATGTGAGCTAATTAAGCTTGCAACCAAGGATAAACATTTGATTTTGCAACCCATTTTTATGGACTAGAGCATGTAGTTCAATTTTGAATTATGCACATAAATGCCTAGAAAACTCAGTTAACATATAAAAATGTCCAAACGATCACCGAAAAAATCCAAAATTTAACACGACGCTCCTCTTGCTCTATGTTGACACCAGAAGAGGCGTCGAATATCGTTTTGTCCACAAAGGTGACACGTTTCCCTAAAGGAAACCATGAGATTTCTTCTGAGAAGCTCTAGTTTGTGAGAAGCTTATACCATAACCTGCCCCAAATGGGACAATATTTTTTACCCCAGCATGTTGATGCCATTCCATGATAGCATGCCAAGGTTCATGAATTTCAGACGGGTTTTGGATTTACTAGAATTACAAAAGCAAGTACCTCAATGTTTGCCAGAGAGCGACGGTGCCGTGGTGTTTGAAATTCATCCCCATTTCTTGCATGGGACATGAGCATAAACCCATGGTCACATATATGATTTTACAACCCATGTTGGTGCACCGGAGCATGTGCATGTAGATTAATTTTGAATTGTGCACTTGAAATGGCTAGAAACCAATTTAATGTATAAAATGTCCAAACAAACTGTAAGTGCATCTAGTGCCACCCCTAGTAGTTTTGGAGTATTGACAACAAACCTGGTTGAGGGACTAATGTGTTTGTGAGAATTGCAGAATAACACAGGTAGTTGTCCCTCATTGATTCGGTTTACCTACCAGAGATGACCCCTAAAAATGTATGAAGACATTGACAACAATGGTGGTATGAGAAGATATTCATATTGAAGACTATGACATGAGAAGACATTGAGTGAACACTATGGAGCGCGAAGACTTAGTCGTTTCGTTGTACCCTTTCTTCTTTGTTGAGTCATAGGAACCACCGTACTATTAAGTGGGGTCCAAGTGAACAAAGTTAGAGTGACTGAAGGGATGCGCAACCAAAATCCTATGTCTTCGAGCAAAGACAATGAGAGCAAATCTTATCCAGAGCTGGATAAGTCAGCTTTGCTTGTAGCCCAAGTAAAGCTATCGTGTGTGTTTGAAGTCTGACCGTTGGAACACGTGTCAGTTCCTTAGTGACCCAGGGTCACTTTAGACATATCAGGTCGGGTTGCCTAGTGGCTATAAATAGCCCACCCCCTACACCATAAATTGGTGGCTGCTCAGAGTTAGTGCACGGCTTTTGTCGTATTGAGAGCAACCCACCTCGAAGATTTTGAGAGAGAGAAATCCTTGCGAGGACAAAGCCCAAACACCCAGAGCCAAAGAGTGTTAGGCATCACGGAAGTCTTTCTGTCTGCGTGACTTGAAGACGTATTACACTTGAGGACTGTGAATCCTCCAGCCGGTTAGGCGTCGCGTTCTGAGCATCCAAGAGTCATTGTGGATCGCCGGTGAACGAAGTCTGTGAAGGTTTGTAAGTCTACCTTGAAGACTTACCAGAGTAATTGGGTGAGGACTGTATGTCCTTAGCTCAAGGGGAATAAGGTGAAGACGCGGTCTTCTGAGTTGAATCTCAGCCTCCTTAACCAGACGTACAGTTGTCACAGCAACTGGAACTGGTCCAACAAATCCTGTGTCGTCAACAAGTGACTGGTTCTATCCTCTCCCTCTCTTTACTTAGAGTTTGTCTTCGTGAAGTCATTGCCTGTTTGTCATACCTGTTTGACTTCATTTCTTGACTACTATTGTTGTTTGGCTTCATACCATCTTCCATCCCGATCCTTACTACCTAGCTGCTATTTGTCTTCGTACTCTCACGTTATTGCATACTTGACTATGGCTTGCTTAGTGTAGTCTATCTTCCGCTGCATATCAATGAGGTCATTTCTATTGTTTGTCTTCGAAACTTCCATGTTTTGAAGACTTTCACAAAAATCGCCTATTCACCCCCCCTCTAGTCGATAACTAGCACTTTCAGTTGGTATCAGAGCAAGGTACTCCCTTGTTCTGTGTGATTCGGTTTAACCACCTGGAGTGTTATCTATGTCGACTGCAGGGATAATCAAAGTCTCCGCTGCTCGCCTCGTGTTCAATGGAACTGAATATCCCTACTGGAAGATTAAGATGCGCATGCATCTCGAAGCCATTGATGTCGACCTCTGGTATGTCGTCAAGAATGGCGTTCCCAAGACTGGTGAAGGTTTAACCCCTGCTGATGTCAAGAAGTTCATTCAACTGGGCTCTACTGCCAAGAACATCATCTGTGGTCATCTGACCAAAGGACAGTATGGCCGCGTGAGTTCTCTGGAAACGTCGAAGCTAGTCTGGTACTTGCTATCCAAGGTCAATGAAGGCGTCTCAACCCAGAAAGATCAAAGGATCTGTGTTCTTTGCAACCTCTTCAACCGCTTCAAGAGAAACGACAATGAAAATGTCCAGCTCACGTTTGATCGCCTCACTGACATCACAAATGAGCTTCGTGCTCTTGGTGCCACTGAGATTACCAAGCATGAAATAGTCAAGACACTACTGAGATCACTTGACAGGTCCTTTGACACCCTTGCCCTCATGATACAAGAACGTCCTAACTTTAAGATACTCGATCCGTCTGATATAATTGAGAGGCCCAACACACATGAGTTCCAGCTGTTTGAGAAAAGAGATATATACGGTCCCAACTATGGTCGAACTCGCGCTTTGAAGTCAAAAGGTGTTTCCGCATCTGAAGAAGAATCTGACTGCAGTTCTGATGATCCTGAAGACATTGGAAAGGAACTTGCTATGCTTGTGAGGAAGTTCCATAAGTTCACTAAGAAGAAGGGCTACAGAAAGTCTTCAGGATCCAGCTCAAGAAGTGATGAAGCTTCCACTCATGACTACAAGAAGAGAACATGTCACAAGTGGAGGAAACCTGGACACCGTATCTCTAAGTGTCCATTGTGGGACAATGAGAAAAGAAGAAGAAGAAGAAGAGCAAGGAATATGATTCTGATGACAAGAGGAAGAAGAAGTCTTCAAAGTCTTCTTCCAAGTCCTCATCCAAGTCTTCATCTCATAAGAAGAGCTCCTCTGGCAAGGCTCGTGCTTTCGTTGGCAAGGAGATGGATTTAGAGGAGGAGTCCGCTTATGAGGAGGCGGAGGTGGAGTCTGAGGAGGAGTTTGATCCTGGCGTTGCAAGTCTGGCTCTAGCTACAGCCTATGTTGCCAAGTCCATCTTCAACACTGAAGACAATGACTTCCACACCAACGCTGAAGCTAATGATAAGGATGACCCTGCTCCCACCTATTGTTTCATGGCACGTGGTGCCAAGGTAAAATCACGCGATGCTTACTTTCAAACATCTAGTGAAGATGACTCTGATTGTGAATCCAAACCCAGCTACAAAACACTTGCTAAAATTGCAACTGAACAACAAAAGGCTATGGAACATACTCAAAAACTGTTAGACAAAAGCGATGACCTGTTGGACGCTGAAATGACCCGTTCACAGTCCTTAGTTGAAGACATAAAAGATCTTCATGCTAAGTACCAAGAACTTGAAAGTCGTCATGAAACGCTCTCAACCATTCATGAAAAGCTCCCTTATGATTATATTAAAAGGAAGCAAGAGCTTGAGAAATTGAGAGCGGCTCATGAAGATCTTCAGAAAGAGAATGAGTCACTTCTCGCTCAACAGATCAGTCCCGCTCAGGATGGATTTGAACCACCATGTCTAAAATGCATTGAGCGTGACAATGCTACCTCTGTTGCTGAATGTTCTACTGCTGCTGCTGTTGCATTGTCTTCAACTACTTATGTGGTAACTAACCCCTCTATGGAGGATACCACTACTATTGCTGATGAAAATGCTAGGTTGAAGACATTGCTTGAAACAGGGATGTATAAAAGTCTGAATGGGCATCAGACACTGTGCGATGTCCTCAAAAAGCAGATTCTGAACCGAAACCCTAGGAAAGAGGGTGTTGGGTTCGAGAGGAAAATGAATGTTGATGGCTCCTACTGGAAGCCTGAGCAGTACCCCAAAACCACATGGGTTGCTGCAAAGGGACCTTAAGTGAACCCATCCACATTATCTGGCTTTACCTGTGCTAACCCTGTTGTCATTGATGAATCCTTTGATGCAAACTATAAACTGTTCAAGAATCAGAATGGTGAAGTGTTTGCCAGATATGTTGGTACTAACTGCAGGAATGGGCCACCTATGAAGAAGATCTGGGTTCCCAAAAGCTTTCTTGAGAATCTTCTAGTGAATGTCATCATGACACCACCTGGGAAGAAGACAAACCCCAGACCTAAGGCTTCATATGGTCCAAAGGATTCATACAGACCGAGGACTCACCTGAGTCACCCTAACGCCGATGTTTTGCAGGGAAATCATACTCAGACTTATGAATCTGAGCGTGTGTCTTCAAACCGCTATGTTCATAGAACTAAGAATTTTTCTGCTTATTCACATGAGTATCTGATAACCCACAGGTATAGGGGATCAATTGTAGCCTCTTTCGATAAGTAAGAGTGTCGAACCCAACGAGGAGCTAAAGGTAGAACAAATATTCCCTCAAGTTCTATCGACCACCGATACAACTCTACGCACGCTTGACGTTCGCTTTACCTAGAACAACTATAAAACTAGAAGTACTATGTAGGTGTTTTTGGATAGGCTTGCAAGAAAGTAAATAGCACGAAAATAAAACTAGGGGCTGTTAAGGTAAAGACACAACTAAAGTAAATATAGCGAGTATGGAAAAGTGGTGATAGGAGTTGTGGAATTGTCCCTAGGCAACTGACTATGTTACTAGACCGATAATCGTTATTGCATTTCTATTTGAGGGAGAGGCATAAGCTAACATACTTTCTCTACTTGGATCATATGCACTTATGATTGGAACTATAGCAAGCATCCGCAACTACTAAAGATTCATTAAGGTAAAAACCCAACCATAGCATTAAAGTATCAAGTCCCCTTTATCCCATACGCGAACAACCTACTTACTCGGGTCTGTGTTTCTGTCACTCACGCCACCCACCATAAGCAAATCATAAACATATTGCAAACCCTACAGCGGGAATCCCTCACGCTTGCGCGACACAGAGGGCACAATAGGACAGCACCAATAAAATATGCAACTCAAACCAATCATAGCAATTTATCAATCACCGATAGGACAATAGAAATCTACTCAGACATCATAGGATGGCAACACATCATTGGATAATAATATGAAGCATAAAGCACCATGTCCAACTAGAGGGTACATCGGGTTGCGGGAGAGTGGACCGCTTTAGATAGAGGGGGGAAGGTGATGGAGACGTTGGTGAAGATGACGGTGGTGTTGGTGAAGATCGCGGTGATGATGATGGCCCCCGGCGGCGTTCCGGCGCCACTGGAAGCGAGGGGGAGAGAGCCCCCCTCCTTGTTCTTCTTCCTTGACCTCCTCCCTAGATGGGAGGATGGTTTCCCCTCTGTTCCTTGGCTCCCATGCCTTGGGAGGGGCGAGAGCCCCTCCGAGATTGGATCTATCTCTCTGTTTCTGCGTTCTGTCCTGGCTCTGTTTCCCCGTTTCACATATATATGGAGATTCGTAACTCCAATTGGCCTGAAACCTTTTCTGTGATTTTTTTCCGAATATTATCTTTCTAGCGATAAAAGAAGAGCATCAACTGCCTTACGGTGGGCTCACGAGGGTAGGCGGCGCCCCCAGGGGGGAGGGGCGCGCCCCCTGCCTCGTGACCACCTCGGGCACCGTCTCGCGTGGATTTTTCTTCTAGAATTTTCCATATTTTCCAAAAATAAGCTCCGTCCGTTTTTATCCCGTTTGGACTCCGTTTGATATGGATATTCTGCGAAACATGAAACATGCAACAGATAGGAACTGGCACTGGGCACTGGATCAATATGTTAGTCCCAAAAATAATATAAAAAGTTCCCAAAAAGTATATGAAAGTGAATAATATTGGCATGGAACAATAAAAAATTATAGATATGACGGAGACGTATCAGCATCCCCAAGCTTAAATCCTGCTCGTCCTCGAGTAGGTAAATGATAAAAAAGAATAATTTTTGATGTGGAATGCTACCTAGCATAATCTTGATCATATGTCTAATCATGGCATGAATATTATGACACGAGTGATTCAAACCAATAGTCTATCATTTGACATAAAAAACAATAATACTTCGAGCGTACCAATAAAGCAATCATGTATTTTCAAAACAACAAGGCCAAAGCAAGCTTATCCCTAAAAAATCATACAGTTTGGCCATGCTTCATTTTCGTCACACAAAATGCCCCCATCATGCACAACCCCGATGACAAGCCGAGCAATTGGTTCATACTTTTTAACGCGCTTCAACTTTTTCAACCCTCACACAATACATGAGTGCAAGCCATGGATATAGCACTATAGGTGGAATAGAATATAATGATGGAGGTTATGTGGAGAAGGCAAAAAAAAGCGAAAGTCTCACATCGACGCGGCAAATCAACGGGCTATGGAGATGCCCGTCAATTGATGTCAATGTGAGGAGTAGGGATTGCCATGCAACGGATGCACTAAGAGCTATAAGTGTATGAAAGCTCAACAAAAGAAACTAAGTGGGTGTGCATCCAACTTGCTTGCTCATGAAGACCTAGGGCATTTGAGGAAGCCCATCGTTGAAATATACAAGCCAAGTTCTATAATGAAAATTCCCACTAGTATATGAAAGTGACAACTCAAGAGACTCTCTATATGAAGAACATGGTGATACTTTGAAGCACAAGTGTGGTAAAAGGATAGTAACATTGCCCCTTCTCTCTTTTTCTCTTATTTTTTTGGATATTTTCGTCCAGAGTCTCATCCCGACTTGGGGGAATCATAGTCTCCATCATCCTTTCCTCACTGGGGCAATGCTCTAATAATGATGATCATCACACTTTTATTTACTTACAACTCAATATTACAACTTGATACTAGAACAAAGGTATGACTCTATATGAATGCCTCCGGCAGTGTACCGGGATGTGCAATGATCTAGCGTAGCAATGACATCAAAAAATGGACAAGCCATGAAAACATCATGCTAGCTATCTTACGATCATGCAAAGCAATATGACAATGAATTCTCAAGTCATGTATATGATGATGATGGAAGTTGCATGGCAATATATCTCGGAATGGCTATGGAAATGCCATAATAGGTAGGTATGGTGGCTGTTTTGAGGAAGATATAATGAGGCTTATGTGTGACAGAGCGTATCGTATCACGGGGTTTGGATGCACCGGCGAAGTTTGCACCAACTCTCGGGGTGAGAAAGGGCAATGCACGGTACCGAAGAGGCTAGCAATGATGGAAAGGTAAAAGTGCGTATAATCCATGGACTCACATTAGTCATTAAGAACTCATATACTTATTGCAAAAGTTTATTAGCCCTCAAAGCAAAGTACTACTACGCATGCCCCTAGGGGGATAGATTGGTAGGAAAAGACCATCGCTCGTCCCCGACCGCCACTCATAAGGAAGACAATCAAAGAAACACCCCATGCTTCAAATTTGTCGCACAACGGTTACCATACGTGCATGCTACGGGACTTGCAAACCTCAAGACAAGTGTCTCTACAATCCACACAACCACCCACTAGCATAACTCTAATATCACCATCTTTATATCGCAAAACTATTGCAAGGAATCAAACATATCATATTCAGCGATCTACAAGTTTATGTAGGATTTTTTGACTAACCATGTGAATGACCAAATCCTGTCATCTCTCTAAATAGATATAAGTGAAGCAAGAGAGTTTAATTCTTTCTACAAAAGATATGCCCAAACTCTAACAAATATATGTGAAGCAAAAGATCATTCTACAAATGGCGGTTGTATATGTAAAGAGAAGCAGGCAATCCAAACTTCAAACGATATAAGTGAAGCACATGAAGCATTCTATAAAGCCATGCTCAAAAGATATAAGTGAAGTGTAATGAGCATTCTATAAATCAACAAAGGACCATCTCATAACAGCATGGTGCATAAAAGAAAAAATAAAAACCTAATTGCAAAAGACGCTCCAAGACTTGCACATATCGCATGAACGAAACGAATCTGAAAACATACCGATATTTGTTGAAGAAAGAGGGGATGCCTCCCCAGCATCCCCAAGCTTAGACGCTTGAGTCTCCTTGAATATTTACTTGGGGTGCCTCGGGAATCCCCAAGCTTGAGCTCTTTCCTCTCTTCCTTCTTCTCACATCGAAACCTTCTCAATTCAAACACTTCATCCACACAAAACTTCAACAGAAAACTCGGTAAGATCCGTTAGTATAATAAAGCAAATCACCACTCTAAGTACTGTTGCAAACCAATTCATATTTTGTTCTTGCATTGTGTCTACTGTAGTATAACTTTTTCATGGCTTAATCCACTGATATAGATTGATAGTTTCATCAAAACAAGCAAACTATGCATCAAAAACAGAATCTGTCTAAAACAGAACAGTCTGTAGCAATCTGAACATTCACCATACTTCTGGTACTTGAAAATTTCTGCCAAAATTAGGAAAAATATAATATTTGTACAGCAAGACAGTGCAAAAAGAATCAGAACCATTTGACGTTCCAGTAAAAAACAAAAATTTACGCACTACAGCCAAAGTTTCTGTCCTGCAACGCACAAACGAACAAGCATTGTAAACATCATAAAGGCAAACCTTGGCACATTATTTTTATAATACAATGGAATTGTACAAGGGGATAATTATTTTTGTTGAAAAGTTTCTGTAATTAAGATTCACAAAGTTGTCGTGAGCATGAACAAAGTTCAATGAGCTCTCCCACTTCAACAATGCTTGTCTTTCTCACTTTCACTTTCCTTTTTGAAAAAGTTTTGGGTTCCCCTCTTTATTTTTGTTGTTTTTAAACTGTATGAAAGCACTCAACAGAAACAAATGACTCTCTAAAACTTCTGGGTTGTCTCCTTGGCAGCGCTTTCTTTAAAGCCATTAAGCTAGGCATATAGTGCTCAAGTAATGAATCCACCCGGATCCCAAGGTATATCAAAGCCAATTTTAATTAGCAATGATTTGTAATTTAGTAGTGAGCACAAAGTAATATATATCATGTAATGACGAAGTCTAACTCTCTTCCTATGCATCGACATGTCATAAAAGAACAATTCATGCACACAAAGTAAATGCCAATGCATAGTATAAACAGTTTCTTGCAATTTTATCGTGTTGGAAACATAGAGAGGTGGAGATATAGTTCCTTTCTCATAATAATTGCAAGTAGGAGCAGCAAGCACATGCATATTATATCTATCAAAATCATCATGTGCAACGGTAAAAGGCAACCCATCAATATAATCCTTAATAAGTGCAAACTTCTCCGATATAGTATAATCGTGAGAATTTAAAAAGATAATGGGACTATCATGCATGGGTGCAATAGCAACAATTTCATGTTTAACATAAGGAACTATAGCAAGTTCATCTCCATAAGCATAATTCATATTGGCATCTTGGCCATAAGCATAGCAAGCTTCATCAAAAAGGGATATTTCAAAAGAATCAACGGGATCATAACAATCATCATAGCAATCATCCTTCGGTAAGCACGAAGGGGAATTAAATAATGTATGAGTTGGAGGGTTACTCTCATTAGAAGGTGGGCATGGGTAGATAATCCGCACTTCCTCCTTTTGTTCTTCGCTCTCCTCATCATCTTTTTCATCCAATGAGCTCACAGTTTCATCAATTTCTTCTTCCATAGACTCCTGCAAAATATTAGTCTCTTCTTGGACAGCGGAGACTTTCTTAATAAGTGCATTAATTTCATAGTTGTATTTATAATTCTCATAGCAATATTTGAGGATAGCTAAATTTTCAGATCTATAAACAACATTATCAAAATCCTCAAACTCTTTACACATAGCTTCAATTTCATAAGCGCCCATAAAAGCAACAAATTCTTCTACTTGTTCCACATCATAGTAATCATATATACCTCTAGCATAAGAAGCTAAGGTTTCATTATCATTAAATTTGCATGAAAAGGGAAGGTGTGGAGAATTCATCCTAGAGCAACAGGTATAATCATATTCCACGCATAGTTGCCAAGCATAACACTTCAATATATCAATTTGATCCCATAATAGTTTCCCTTTTTGTGTCAAGCGATAATCCCTTAAGTATTCACGTTGATCCAACGTTACTCCCATTACATAATTGAATGGGGTTTTCTCAGGATTATTAAAATAGTACATAATATCTTTCACATAACTAGCATCGAGGGTTTTAGGAGGTTCCCCATCTCCATGAGTGACAAGTACACCTAATTTTTTTGGTATTTCGTCTTCCATATCCATAACTAAAGATAGAGAACAACTAAGAATAGAAAATAAAAATTACTTAGTGATAAAGCAAACAAGCACACACGAGAATATTCACCCCACGCTATTGCTCCCCGGCAACGACACCAGAAAAAGGTCTTGATAACCCACAAGTATAGGGGATCAATTGTAGCCTCTTTCGATAAGTAAGAGTGTCGAACCCAACAAGGAGCTAAAGGTAGAACAAATATTCCCTCAAGTTCTATCGACCACCGATACAACTCTACGCACGCTTGACGTTCGCTTTACCTAGAACAACTATAAAACTAGAAGTACTTTGTAGGTGTTTTTGGATAGGCTTGCAAGAAAGTAAAGAGCACGAAAATAAAACTAGGGGCTGTTAGGGTAAAGACACAACTAAAGTAAATATAGCGAGTATGGAAAAGGGGTGATAGGAGTTGTGGAGTTGTCCCTAGCCAACTGACTATGTTACTAGACCGATAATCGTTATTGCAATTCTACTTGAGGGAGAGGCATAAGCTAACATACTTTATCTACTTGGATCATATCCACTTATGATTGGAACTCTAGCAAGCATCCGCAACTACTAAAGATTCATTAAGGTAAAAACCCAACCATAGCATTAATGTATCAAGTCCCCTTTATCCCATACGCGAACAACCTACTTACTCGGGTCTGTGTTTCTGTCACTCACGCCACCCACCATAAGCAAATCATAAACATATTGCAAACCCTACTGTGGGAATCCCTCCTGCTTGCGCGACACGGAGGGCACAATAGGACAACACCACTAAAATATGCAACTCAAACCAATCATAGTAGTTCATCAATCACCGATAGGACAATAGAAATCTACTCTGACATCATAGGATGGCAACACATCATTGGATAATAATATGAAACATAAAGCACTATGTTCAAGTAGAGGGTACAGCGGGTTGCGGGAGAGTGGACCGCTTTAGATAGAGGGGGGAAGGTGATGGAGACATTGGTGAAGAAGACGGTGGTGTTGGTGAAGATCGCGGTGATGAAGATGGCCCCCGGCGGCGTTCCGGCGCCACCGGAAGCGAGGGGGAGAGATCCCCCCTCCTTCTTCTTCTTCCTTGACCTCCTCCCTAGATGGGAGGAGGGTTTCCCCTCTGTTCCTTGGCTCCCATGGCTTGGGAGGGGCGAGAGCCCCTCCGAGATTGGATCTATCTCTCTGTTTCTGCGTTCTGTCCTGGCTCTGTTTCACCGTTTCGCATATATATGGAGATCCGTAACTCCGATTGGCCTGAAACCTTTTCTGTGATTTTTTTCCGAATATTATCTTTCTTGCGGCAAAATAAGAGCATCAACTGCCTTACGGTGGGCTCACGAGGGTAGGCGGCGCGCCCAGGGGGGAGGGGCGCGCCCCCCTGCCTCGTGACCACCTCGGGCACCGTCTCGCGTGGATTTTTCTTCTGGAATTTTCCATATTTTCCAAAAATAAGCTCCGTCCGTTTTTATCCCGTTTGGACTCCGTTTGATATGGATATTCTCCGAAACATAAAACATGCAACAGACAGGAACTGGCACTGGGCACCGGATCAATATGTTAGTCCCAAAAATAATATAAAAAGTTGCCAAAAAGTATATGAAAGTGAATAATATTGGCATGGAACAATCAAAAATTGTAGATACGACGGAGACGTATCAGTATCATTCATCTCTTGCAAGGCTATTTGCTAGGGCTCCAAAGCCGAAATTCTCAGATGCTGCACTTAGACTCATTGCTTCTAAGCCACCCCTGTAGATGTGGGTGGTTAAGAAGAATTAACTTTCTCTTGCAGGGAAAGGTCTCCAGCCGGAAATCAGAGGCGTTTGATGCTATTGCTGGGGACCTAAAACATCTTGTAGGGCGCAAGGTCAAATGCCCAAATGGTCTTACTATGTATTTTGTTCCTTAATCGTTTTCCATTCATCGTATCAGTCCTAATCTTGATCTGAGCTTCAATTATCCTCTTGCACGTCAAATGTTTATGCTTCACAATGCTCTTGGTGAAGCCTATCCCCCTAACTGTACTGTAGGGTATGACACCTCGTGCCTCAGAATGGATTATTGACAGCGAATGCACTAATCACATGACTAGTGATAGAAGTCTTCTTACGGACTCAACTTTACGTCCATCTGATAAGAGGCACATCACATTTGCTGACACTGGTAAAAGCAAGGTATTGGGTCTAGGTAGAGTTGCAATCTCAAGGGACCAGCACATGGATAAAGTGATGCTTGTTGAATCCCTTGGTTTCAACTTAATATCTGTCTCGATGCTTTGCGACTTGAACATGATTGTGTTATTTGGAAAATATCGTTGCCTTGTACTTATGGAATCTGATAAATCTCTAGTCTTTGAAGGGTACCGGAAAGATGATCTGTACATGGTAGATTTCTCAGGAGGACCACAACTTTCCGTATGTCTTCTTACAAAAGCTTCAGAGTGCTGGCTATGGCATCGGAGGCTGGGGCATGCTGGGATGAGGAACTTACACACTCTCGCCAAGAAGAAGCATGTCATAGGCATCGAGGGCGTCAAGTTCAAGAAGGATCATTTGTTCGGTGCCTGCGAAGCTGGAAAGATGACTAGGGCAAAGCATCCCTCGAAGACAATCATGACGACATCACAACCCGTCGAGCTGCTACACATGGACTTATTTGGCGCTACTCACTACTCTACCCTCACAACAACTGCTTGTCTCTATGGCTTCGTCATTGTTGATGATTACTCAAGATATACATGGGTGCACATAATTCTCTAAAAGACTGAAGTGCAATATTTCTTCAGGTGCTTCGCCAATCGAGCCATGAACAATTATGGCGTCAAGATCAAGCATATCAGAAGTGACAATGGCACTGAGTTCAAGAACACCGGACTTGATTTTTATCTGGATACAATGGGAATCACTCATGAGTTCTCTGCTCCATATACACCTCAACAAAATGGCATTGTGGAGCGCAAGAACAGAACCCTCATTGAGATGGCTCGGACGATGCTCGATGAGTACACCAAGAAAGTTCTGGCCTGAAGCTATTGATACAACATGTCATATCATCAACCGTGTTTACATCCATAAGCTTTTGAATAAAACATCCTATGAACTACTCACTGGCAAGAAGCCAAATGTCAGTTACTTCAGAGTATTTGGAGTTAGGTGCTGGATCAAGGATCCACATCACACGTCAAAATTTGCACCTAAAGCTCACGAAGGCTTCATGCTCGGTTACAGAAAGGACTCCCACTCTTACAGAGTCTTCAACCTCTATCTCTACAAGATCGTCGAAACGGTGGAGGTACGGTTCGATGAAACCAATGGTTCACAAAGAGAGCTCCTGCCAAGTACACTAGACGAAGCTTCACCCAGTGAATCTATCAAGCTAATGGGAACTGGTAAAATCATGCCTTCTGAAGCACAGCCTGAAGAGGCACTTATCATCTCTGCACCTAACCAACCTGAATACAATGCTCAGCCCGAAGACAATCCTTCCAATGTTGATAATGATCAGCAAGAGCAAAATCTTCGTCCAGTTCATCCTCGTGTTGCAAATTAAGTACAAATTGAGAAGATAATTGATAGCATCAATCCACCTGGTCCACTTACTCGTTCAAGAGAAACACAGTTAGCAAATTTCTATGGGCACTTTTCTTTTGTGTCAATATCAGAACCCAAGAAAGTTGCTGAAGCCTTTATGGAACCTGAGTGGATTCAAGCTATGCAAGAAGAGCTTCAATAGTTCAAGCTGAACAATGTTTGGGAACTTGTCAAGCGTCCTGACCCGCGCAAGCACAACATAATAGGGACAAAATGGATATATCAAAACAAGCAAGATGAGCATGGTCAAGTCGTCAGAAACAAAGCACGTCTCGTCGCTCAAGGATATACTCAAGTTGAGGGGATTGGCTTCGATGAAACATTTGCTCCTGTGGCTAGGCTTGAAGCTATTTGCATACTGTTAGCCTATGCTAACCATCACAACATCTTGCTATATCAAATATATGTGAAGAGTGCATTTCTCAACGGCAAGATTGAAGAAGAAGTATACGTCGCACAAGCACCTGGCTTTGAAGATCCAAAACATCCTGACATGGTGTACAAGCTAAACAAAGCACTATATGGCCTCAAACAAGCTCCTCGCGCTTGGTATGATATGATCAAAGACTTCCTGAAGAGCAAAGGCTTCAAACCTGGATCCCCCGATCCCACACTCTTCACGAAGACATATGATGGTGAACTGTTTGTGTGCCAAATCTATGTGGACGATATTATCTTCGGTTGCACCAATCAGAAGTATAGTGATGAGTTTGGATACATGATGCGAGAGCAATATCAGATGTCCATGATGGGTGAGCTGAAGTTCTTCCTTGGTCTTCAAATTCTTCAGCAAAGGAATGGCATCTTCATATCTCAAGAAAAATACCTCAAGGATTGCCTGAAGAAGTTTGGAATGCAAGATTGCAAAGGTTACACGGCGCCAATGCCAGCCAAACACCATCTGGGTCCCGACTACAATGGTAAACCGTTCGATCAAAAGGTATACCGCTCCATGATTGGTTCTTTACTTTACCTATGTGCATCTAGGCCAGATATTATGCTTAGTGTTTGCATGTATGCTCGATTCCAAGCGGCACCAAAGGAATCGCATCACTTAGCTGTGAAGCGAATTCTTAGATATTTGGCTTACACCCCAACATTAGGATTATGGTATCCAAAGGGCTCGGAGTTTGATCTGGTTGGATTCTTGGATGCTGATTATGCTGCTGACAAGGTGGATGGCAAGTCTACATCAGGCACATGTCACTTTATGGGACGATCACTTGTCTGTTGGTCTTCAAAGAAGCAAAACAGCGTATCACTCTCCACTGCTGAATCTGAATACATTGCTGCTGGATCTTGCTGCGCTCAGCTTCTATGACTATGACATCAATCTGAAACAAGTACCTCTCTTCTGTGACAACGAAAGCGCCATCATGATTGCCAACAACCTAGTTCAGCACTCGAAGACAAAGCACATTGAAATTCGTCATCACTTTCTCAGAGATCATGTCATGAAGGAAGATATTGATATCATTCACGTCAACACTGAAGAGCAACTGACAGATATCTTCACAAAGCCCTTGGATGAGAAAAGGTTTTGCAAGTTACGGTGTGAGCTAAATATCTTGGAATCCTCAAATGTCTTGTGATCAGGCACACATCCTAACACTTATGCATGTTGATGACTTAGATGTGCAACAGACGAAGTAAAGTATATCTTCAATCAATGAAGACTTACATTCTGAGTGTGAATACATTAACGTGGAATTTGACTTCGGAGCACCACGATAATTGTGCGCCGTGTCTAGGTCTAATACTTCCTATACGGTGGGTAACACCACCACCAAATTTTTCAGTTTGAAGTGTTTTACTCATGGCGTTACATTTGCTATGTCTTCACATTTGGTTTGTCTTCAATTTCAATTTATCTTCATGATTATCTTCACTATGTTGATTTGATTGCTTTTTGATATATATATATATATATATATATACTAGTGTTCGGTCCTCTACATCGTTCACTTATAGCTATGTCTTCCTTGTTGAATCTTTTGAACTAAGTGAATGTGATCGGACCCTAATCCCTCTATGCTTTCTATCTCAAACTCTATCTGTCCAAATCATATGCATTCTATTGAAACAGTCAAATGTCTTCTCTGCGTCCTTGTCAGTAGAAGATACAGAGACAAACATTAAGTCTATTTTAAATGCTCTATCCTTATTGCCTGAAATCCGGAGAAGCCGGAACGACCATCCGACAGTTCGGGTGGGCGTGGGAACGTGGGAGAACTCCGAGTATGTTGCATGCTTCCCACGTGTCCCTCAGATGTGAACCGCTAGGGGCACCTGCGTAATTGCGCTATGCTGCATATTTCCTTATGAATACATGTCCCCTGCGGTAAAGAGAACTTTTTTCCACCTCTCCACCTCGTCAAAACCCTAGCGCCACCGCTAGCTCTCGACGACGCCGACGACGTAGCGCTCAGCTACTGCGACTTCACCGACGCCATCCTCACGCCGGCCGCGGACATCATCCTCTCCGCCGCCGCCGCCGTAGGTGTCCTCCGTTGCCAAGTTAGGGCACGGTAGATTGAACTGCTCGGTCTCCTACTCTTCCCATCTAGCAGTTCTTCGCGTGGTAAATACAACTCTATTTTTTTACCGTCTTTTTGATCCTCAAAGATTCATCCTGTTTACCAAAATAGGTTTCTGCCTATACATCTCATACTGCCTAGCATATTCACTTCAGCTTCACATCTAGTTAGATTCCTCACTTGTACCTATTCGCGGATTCGTACAAATCTGGAACCAACTCTCAACGTATAAGTGAATGTCTTCGCATCATGAGGTCAATGTCTTCAAACTAATTTATCTTCAAAATCTTCTGAGAATGCATATGACCTCTTCCCCTTCCCTCGCATCTCTAATGTTGTCACAGGTACATGTCCGTGGGAGAATCCCCTTGTTCTCATAGTCCGCATTCGTTTGCAGAATTCTTACAGCATCACATTAACTCTCCCGAAGCTAGTTCCTGTTTGTCAAGCAAGCGAAAGCCTTTGAAGCCTTTGAACATGTTGAAGCCATCCAGTTTGAAGTTCATGGCTGCAGAGACATCAGTAAGGAAGGGTGGCAGACAGCGTCGTGGGGTAACATCAAGAGACTTGCCTGATGACCTCTCAGAGCTTTACAAGATAGATCCAGAACAGGATTACAATCAGCGCAAGACTCGAATCCAATGGATTCAAAGATATTGGGCAGAGAAATGGTTCAAGTACAAGTACGTCACCAAGGAGTACGTTGAGAAGAACGCTATCAAGCGGCCTTGGGGCGATATTTTGTACAAAAATCTTCTACCCAAGACCAGAGCTGAAGCCATTGAGCAAGGCTTCTATCCTTGCATGGTCAGGGGATCTCAACCTGCCAACGCTGACCCCACTTCTCTCTTGTGGTGTCGAGATGACGATCTTTTCTAACGGAATTATCAGTTTGCAAAAGCCTCAGCAAAGAAGAACAAATATTCTTTGGGGTTAGACTTCAATCCTGGTCCTCCTGCTCCCCGTGCTGATGGCACACGCGATGCAGAACCCAATATCATCGGACCCTTCTACAACCTTGATGGCCTCGTCACCCACATTTCTGTTCAAGGTGCCAAAGCGGATCACTCTGATGATGAGACTGACATGGATGAAGCCCCTGCTCCTACTCCAAAGCCGCAGAAGCAGAAGAAGACTAAAGCTTGAAGGTCAGTTGCTCCTCCTAAAGCTTCACGTGCGAAGCCACTGGCTACTGCACCTCCTGAAAACAGTGTGCAGTCTGAAGATCTATCACGCATCTCCAAGAAAATGAGGAAGAAAATCAAAAACATCAAGAATATTGATCAGACCTTGACCCCTGCTGCTATTTTGAGAGATGAACACATTGATTTATCTAGTGATGAAGACCTTGCAGATGATGCTCTTGGGCAACTGATCAAGAGCAAGGAAGAAGCAGAGATCTTCAATGATTTGCCTCTCTTTGATGTGGCAATCATCCATAACTTCATTGATGAGTGGTTTGACACTCCTAACCTCAGCTTTGAAGATCTGCAACTTCCCATTGGTCTTAGTGTCTCTTTCAATGGCGCCATTGCTTCTGAGCTAGCTCTTGCTCAGCGCATCATTGAACTCAAGCACAAGATCGACTATGAGAAAGCTCAGTTCAAGAAGCACATGGCAAAGCTCAGCGTGCAAGATGTCAAGAACTTCAAGGTCATGCTGCACGAGCTCAAAGAAGCCTTTCTCAAGAAGCGTGAAGAAGCTAAAGGTTCTCGTGAGCGCATGAAGAGTCTGGCTGACAAGTGCGTGCAAGCCTACAATGAGGCTGAAAAGCGCAAGGCTCTTGGTCGTCTTGGCATCGACCCCAAAATGGCTACCAAGAAGAAGAAGTCATCGACTGACCAATTTGCACCATCTAGGCAAGAAGAGCCACGCATAGTCTTCCCAAGCAGCATGACTGGCTCGAAGCCAAAGGTCCGGTCAACCGCTTCAGAACTGGAGAAGACGAGGACTGCCGAGGCAGAAGCCAGAAAGAGGAAAAATCATGAAGCCTCTGATGTTGCTCCCTCCAAGAAGAAGCGTAGAACCAAGAAAGATCGGGCTGCTCCCACAAAGCCCCTTGTTGTTGAACCCATCTCTGTTGCTCGTCTTGATTCCTCGCATCAAGAACGACGGATGGTAGTTCATGAGCCTGCTTCCCCAGAGGCTCCTGAAGCTGAAGATATTCCAGCAGTTGATCCCACCGCTGCTGAAGACATTGGTCACCATGACAATGTTGAAGATGATGTAGTTCTTCCTCAGATAGAGCACAACATGGTATCATCGCCTGTTCTCACGAACAGCGTACTCATCAGCATTGGTCGTCCTCTGATGCCAATTGCTCAGGATGCTTCTTGGGCTAATCACCCACAACAACAAGACACTCCAAGTACTCCCCAACAACAACAAGTCACATCACCTATGCAAGATGAACAAGATGACTTTGAGGCCCAGCCAACTCCATCTCCAAGGGCGTCGCCAGCGTTACGCAGGCTTCACAAAAGACCAAGGCCTCAAGTCCCTCTTTCGAGCGTTCTAGAAGGAGAAGTGCACCACCAATTTATTGCACGTCAAGTGTTTCCAGAAGCCACTCCTACTGTGAATGTCTCCGAATCTGAAGCTAAAGCTACTGAAGACAATCCGGCTGCATCAGCCGATGAAAAACAAGAAGAAGATCGTGTCCCTACTCCCCAAATATCTGAAGAAGTTGTTCCTGAAGTGAACGTGTCTGTGCCCGACCCTCCAGCTCATGAAGTGGAGGTTGAAAATCTTGAGGCTGCCACCACCAACACAAATGAAGCCAATGACGTATTCATGGCTGAAGCAAATGTGGAGCCTGCACCAACCAATGTGCCTGAAGCCAATGAAGCCAATGATGCACCTGCTCCTGAAGCCTCTGTTGTGCAGCCTGATGTCTCTGGTGATGCCACTGCTCCTGTTCCGCCACCAAGGCCACACACTATCGAGCAAGCATTCAACTATGGCCAACTTATCACTGTCAAATGGCCTTTTCTGACTCCTCCGCCTGCTGCTGGTTCTCAGTTTGACTACCACGTTGAGCACAGGCCTCAGGTTCAGAAGCCAATGCCCAGGTTGCCTAGGTTTCCAGGTACTGCATCTGCACCCGGATCTTTTAATATCAATGGCTTGAAGGCACACAACACCTTCTTCAATAGCGCCAAGAACCCTTACACCAAGGCAAGAATATCATCTGATCGGTTCTGGAGCTACCAGCAGCGTAGTTATTACTCATGCATTCTGTACAATCAAGGTCGCATTTTTCCACATATGCGTCTTGACACTGAAGCCATAATTGGTCTGTCCTGCTTGGAAGAAGCGCTGGATTGCTTGAGAGAGTCTGGTTTGCTGTAGTTCATCACTGACAAGGAGCACTGGAACGAAGAATTGCCGCTCCAATTCTATGCCACTCTCCATATTCATGGCTACAATAGGGATCCGAGGACTTGGATCCTTGAGTAGATGACAGGCAATGTTCATCATGAAGCCAAAGCCTTTGATGTCATTGAGCTTACAGGCCAGCCCACTCCAGGTGATTTCTATGAAACTGGTTGTCAGCTCCACAGTGCTGCTATGGAGAGCATCTTTCACAAGCCTGAACCTAACATGAGTCAGATATTAAGCATGATGAAGCCTTTGCCTCCAGATGCAGAATATCCTAAGGAGTTCTTTGTTGAAGACCTTGAGTATCTGCCACGCACTATCTATCATATCATACGGAGAACTCTTTGGCCCATCAAAGGACATTCTCCACATGCCAAGCTTGAAGGTGCAATGAAGACCTTGGTCTTCCATATTCTTCACAGCGAAAGCTTCAATGCACAACACTTCTTTATCCGCCAACTTGCTGCATCAGGATCTGGCATATTTGGTCTGAAGTTCTACGCTCCCTGGATCATGCGTCTGATCAAGCTCCACTTTGCCTTCAACTATCAACCCTCTGCACGCAATCATATCATCTTTTTGCCAGAAGTTGATCTGTTTGTTGAAGCTATATATCCAGAACCTGCCAAGGAGCCTCTTAGTCTTCAGAAGGCTGACCATCAAAGCTTCACACAAAACATTGAAGGAGTTCAAGTTGTCGCTCGTGTCTATCCATTGGCTGGAATTACTCGCTTGCCTCACCGTGCGCACACTGAAGCTACTGATAGCACCATTGCCCAAAGGTCTCGCAAGCGCTCTCTGTCGGGGGGAATCGGCTTCCTCGAACACCTATGGGGACCGAGCCCCTTACTGGTTCGGCGGGGGGCGGAGGTTGCACAAAGAGCGGATCGAGGCGGTGCACACAAGGGATTTTACCCAGCTTCGGGCCGCAAGGATGCGTAAAACCCTACTGCTGCTTTGTGGATTGTATTGTGTTCTTGCTCGGGAGCGCGCTGTGCTACAGTACACACGAGCCGCTAGCGAGACCGGGCGTGGCGATGGGTGTCCTCCTCTTCCTACGTGCGCATGGGGCCTCCTTTTATATGCTCAAGGGGTTACCCACAGGTGGCAGCGCAGGTGGGGGCAAAAATGGGAGAATGCTGTAGTGGGTACAGCTGCCTGCACAGTGGCTGTATAGTGCTATCATACCTAACTCTGACAGCGGGGGACAAGGGCATTAAATGCCCGTCCGCGTCGCCCAGACGGTGCAGGGAAATGGACCGTCAGGAGCGCCACCGTTTGCCACGATGGCTACTCTGTCAGCTTCGCTTCGCCACCGCATGGCCCTGGCTGCACATCCTCCCGCCACGTGCACCTGGAATGCCCCAAGAGCGACACGTTGGTGGGTGAGCTGGAGCGCAGGCACGGGGAGGTAACTTGCCGCGGCAAACGCCTTGCCGCGGTGGATGCCTTGTCGCACCCGGGAGCTTGTCGCTCGCGGGGCCTTGCCGGAGCGCAGGACGTGCCGTGGCGAGGTCCTTGTTGTGCCGTGGTTGGCCTTCCCGGCAAGCTCCTGTTGCCGGGGTCTTGTGCTTCGAGGGGTCGTCCCGGCAAGCTCCTCTTGCCGGGGCCTTGCTCTCTTCGGGTGGCCTTCCCGGCAGGCTCCTCCTGCCGGGGCCTTGGCTCAAATACTTTGTTCTTGGATGGCCCAAAAAGAGGGGCCACGGAGGGTCTTGGCGATCGCCTGGCAAGCCTTGCCACGGGGTGCTACGACTGCCCGTGCACAAGTTCGGGATACTAAGGTACCACTACTTTAGTACACCGACAGGAGCCCCCGGGCCTGGGCCATACACGATGCCGAGCGATGTTGGGCCAGGCCCAAAACAGTGCAGGGCACGCGCGACCTGGGTTACGCTGCATCTGCTTCTGCGCCCACCACGTCCTCCCCGAACGGCACGCGTCGAACGCGGCATCGTGGGGAGAGGCGTGCGTGACGTGGGTGGCGTGCGCGGGGCCGAACCCCGCAGGCATGCGTCACTTCGCCATAAAGGGGGAACGGTTCGCGCTAGCTCTATAAGTGGAGGGAGGCGTGGAGGCGTGGCTTGTTTGCAGGACGAGGCCGAGGCGCGGTTTCCGAGGCCCCGTTCCCCACGATCACGGGGCGGGGAGAGGTCGCCTCATCCGTCGCCTCGGTCCTGCGCGTCAGCCACGCGGCTTCCATGCACCCGGGGTTGCGGACGGTGGAGGCAGGGAACCGGGCCGTCGCGGGTCGGGGCAGCAGGTCGGCCCCAGTCGCCTGGCCTTCCTGCGTCTTGATTGGCTGAGTGGGGCGGTCGAGCCCCCACCCTACTCCTTTATAAAGAGCAAGAGGGGGCGACGGGAACCCGCACTCCCCCATCCTTTCTTCTCTTTATCCTCTGACCCCCTCTCCCCATTAGCCACGGAGAAAGGGAATCCGGGTCCTTCATCGGTGGCGGCGAGGGTTGCTGCCAGGCAGCGCGCCCCTCCTCCCCTTGCACCCGCGGTGGCGGAGCCAGCCGTAAGGGGAAGGGGGAGGGGGCGAGGTCGTGGACGAGGGCGTGGACGAGGCCGCGACGCTCAGGGAAGAGGCGGGCGGGGCGACGCGCCGGCCTCGCCTCCGCCAGCGGCCCCTCTTCCCACGGCGGTCCATCTCGGGGACGATCCTTGTGAGTTCTTCGTCAGGCTGCGTCGGGCGCCTCGCCGCCGCCTCCGCCTCCCGGCTCCCTTCGCGAGCGTGATGGAGATGGAGCAACCCGAGACGCTAAGGCTGCGCATGAAGGGCTACGGGATCAGCGGCACGCGGGTCCACGTCGAGTTCCTAGCCCTCGGCGTAGTGTATCTTGGCCGAGGGTGGAAGACATTCGCCCGTATCCACACCTTGATGGAGGGGTTCGCCCTCCATTTTAAGTTGATGGAGGGCGATCTCCTCTCCGTCAAGGCCTTCGGGGACTTCGGGACCCGGGCCCGGTGCTGCGTGGATAGCTCCTCCGACAGCGAAAGCTCCTCCTCGAGCGAGAGTGACGAGGAGGGGAGCGACGGCGACAACGAGGGCAGCGGTCGTCGGGATGACGGGTCCGACT
Organism: Aegilops umbellulata; assembly: GCA_032464435.1. Taxonomy (NCBI): domain Eukaryota; kingdom Viridiplantae; phylum Streptophyta; class Magnoliopsida; order Poales; family Poaceae; genus Aegilops; species Aegilops umbellulata. The sequence continues at coordinate 418,303,803 of CP136059.1, forward strand.
AGGCGCCGGTCGTAGCTCCATGTGGCACCGGCGACCCCATCATCCGGGTCGCCGGCTCCTTGAGCTTCTCGGGGTCGTCTTCCCGGGCGGCTGGAGTGGCGAGGCTGCGGAAGAGGGGGAGGACTGGCGGCAAGGCCGTCAACTCGGAGTACGAGGGCTAGGTGCCCCCGACAACGTGTTGACGTCCCGTTGCCTCATCTTCGAGCTCCATCTCCGGCGCCGCCGCCACCATCCAGCCTCCGGAGCCCCCGGGGCGTTCTGTTGGTGTCTTCTGCCACCTGTAGCTCGCCTAGGCGCCCCTTTTGCCCTTTTCGCCTCCTTGTCCTACCTCCTGAGGAGAGAGACAAGAAACGGATTACGGGCATCTTATCTTTTTTTCAATCTGTAAGCCCTCGGGCCTTAGCTGTGTTTAAAACTTGTAATCCCATCTTTTCATGACTTTAATTCTCTCTGAACTGTACCTAAGCGGAATGTTTTTAATCAAAAGGGGATGTTTGCCGGGCCATTTGTCCCGTGGGTAAAACCCACGCCAAGGAACGAATCCTTTATATCGTTAAGATAGACACTCCTTTGCCCGGCAACAGGCCCTGCCGTCTCCCCGCGCCACTCGACCTCTCTCACGCCTTTGGCGGAGGAAGGGATGAAGCGAGTTCGGGCCCCTCGTTCCGCCCCTTTGCCGTCGCGACTACTACCAAAACGGGCCCTAGGAACGCGCTCTGGGGCCTGCCGTTAAGGGAGCATGGTAGCTTTTAGGAGGGAACAAGGTTTTCGTATTCCACAGTCCATAAGAGAATGCATGACAAGGGATGCGAAAACTTATCTGGGATTTCAGCCCCCGGCAACTTTGGCTTGCCGCGGGCGAATCTTCGTACTTGCAGCCTCCGGCAATACTGGCTTGCCGGGGACCAGATGCTGGTCCGCCCTTCTTCTCTTCTTCGTCCTTAAGCGGCCTGGCCAGGATATGCAAAACCCTGCGAACCAAAGGAAACGAAGGAACCGGAAAAAGGACGCAGACTCGACCTCTAAGCTAGGGGTTAGCAGCTGTTAGGCACTATCAACCCTAACCAAGGACGAGACTCGACTCAGCATGCATGCTAAAACTTAGGGCGCCAGCGCTTCATTTCTGCTGCTCAGGGTCTGCGCCTGGCTTTGTACAAAGGATTACATGCAACTGCGGCAAGACTTGTACAAAAGGTTGGTTGCCGGGCGGGGCCCGACAACCGTGCCTTACGGGTAAAACTTACGAAGATGCTCAATGTTCCAGGAGTTGCTCACCGGAGTACCATCTTCGGTCTCGAGGCGGACAGCGTCGGGCCTCGTGACTCGTCTCACCCGGTAAGGGCCTTCCCACTTTGGCGTCAACTTGTTATGATTCTTGGCGGACGGGGCGCGCCGAAGAACAAGGTCGCCTTCCTCGAAGCTTCTGGCTTTAACTTTGCGGCTATGGTAGCGACGCAAAGCTTGCTGGTAGCGAGAGGCTTGCACAGCAGCCTGAAGACGATCCTCCTCAAGGAGCAGCGCGTCATCTTCACGCAGACGCTCTTGCTCAAGCTCATCATAAGCGAGCACTCGAGGTGACCCGTATACGAGTTCCGTGGGGGTAACTGCTTCTGCTCCATAGACTAGGCAAATGGTGTCTGGCCAGTGGCTCGATTTGGCGTCGTTCTCATCGACCAAAGAGCCACCGGCAACTCCTCGATCCAGTTTCTTCCGCACTTGTGCAGCCTGTCGAAAGTTCTGGTCTTGAGCCCACGCAGTACTTCGGCGCTGGCCCTTTCAGCTTGACCGTTGCTCCTGGGATGAGCAACAGAAGCGAAGCAGACCTTGGCGCCGAGATCTTGGACGTATTGCATGAAGGCGCGGCTGGTGAATTGTGTACCGTTGTCGGTGATGATCCTGTTGGGGATCCCGAAGCGGCAGACAATCGACCTGAAGAACTTGATAGCTGACTGTGCTGTCACCTTCCTCACCGGTTCCACTTCCGGCCACTTTGTGAACTTGTCGATTGCGACGTACAAGTACTCAAAGCCCTCGACAGCTCGGGGGAAGGGGCCGAGGATGTCGAGCGCCCAGACTGAAAATGGCCAGGATAAAGGGATCGTCTAGAGAGCTTGAGCTGGCTGGTGTATCTGCTTGGAATGGAACTGGCACGCTTCACACTTGGTTACTTGTGCAGTTGCATCCTGGAGGGCTGTCGGCCAGAAGAAACCTTGTCGGAACGCTTTGCCGGCAAGTGCTCTTGTGCGAATGTGGTGACCACATATGCCTCCATGTATCTCTGCCAACAGCTGATGTCCGTCTTCCCGGGAAATACACTTCAATTTCACACCGTCGCGCCCTCTTCTGTACAGTGTGTTGTCGATGAACTGGTACATACTCGAGCGTCGGTCTACTCTTTCCGCTTCTTCTTGTTCTTCGGGAAGTTCTCCGCGCTGGAGGAAATGGACAGTCTGCTGCGCCCATGCTGGAGCCTGCGGCTCGACAACAAGGATTGAAGGCACTTCTACTGCTGCGGGAACGTCCGCTTCTACGGCGAGGATCTGGAGCTCAGCCGGAGCTTGACGTTCCCCGGCAAGCTTGCCGGAGCAAAACTTGTCGGGAGCGCCTGCTTCTACGGAACAAACCCTGGGGTTTTCCGGAGCAGGCGGTTCTCAGCGCTCTTGGCGTCAATCTTGGGGACCTTCTTGGCGGCGGCTCCGAGGAGCTCTGCCGGAAGATAGTCGCCGGAGACCAAATTCCTCTTCTTGCTCTGTCTGGTTGATGGCGTTACGGATGGCTGAGTCAGCTTGAGAACAAAGGTCCCTGGTTCCACAGGTAACTTAAATGCTGCGCACTTTGACAGGCCGTCAGCAATGTCATTCTCAGCTCTTGGAATGTGTTCCATTTGCAGGCCGTGAAAGTGCTCTTCCAGCTTCCTCACTTCATCATCGTACGCCTCCATCAACGGACTCTGGTAATCCTTGTTCACTTGGCGGACGACGAGCTGCGAGTCACCCCTGACAATGAGCTTCTTGATCCCAAGTTCTGCCGCGATCCTGAGACCGGCAAGCAAACCTTCATACTCTGCAGTATTGTTGGTTGCTTGTTCCTTGGGGAAGTGCATCTGGACTACGTACTTGAGGTGCTCGCCGGTGGGCGCGATAAGCAACGCGCCAGCACCGGCGCCTTGTAGCGAGAAGGCACCATCAAAGTACATCAGCCACTCTTTGCTTGCTTCTTTGGCGGGGATGCTCGTCTCTGGGATATCTTCGTCCGGTTTCGGTGTCCACTCCGCTATGAACTCCGCCAATGCCCTGCTTTGGATAGGCGAGGTGCTCTCGAACTGGAGACCGAAGCTCGACAGTTCTAGTGCCCACTCGACAATCCTGCCTGTTGCTTCTGGATTCTGCAGTATCCTCTTCAGCGGAAAGCGGGTGACAACCGTAATCTCGTGTGCTTGGAAGTAATGGCGCAGCTTTCTCGAGGCCATGAGGAGGCCGAAAAGCAATTTCTGCACACCAGAGTACCTTGACCTAGCCCCCTGCAATAGTGAGCTGACAAAGTAAACTGGGCGCTGCACCATTTTCTTCTTCCGCACCTCCACTTGCCCCTGCACAGATTCATCCTTGTCGGGGCCAGAGCTTGTCGGGGAAGCCCCCTGCTTGTCGCTGGACGTGCTTGCCGCGGTCGCTGGCTCATCATCTGCCTCCCTCTCCACTACTAACGCAGCACTAACCACTTGATTGGTTGCCGCCAAGTATAGCAGCAACTTCTCTTGTGGTTTAGGCGCGACAAGTATTGGAGCGGAGGACAGGTATTTCTTCAGGTCCTACAGCGCAGCCTCCGCTTCTGGAGTCCATTTTACTGGACCCGCCTTTTTTAAAATTTTGAAAAATGGCAGGGCGCGTTCCGCAGACTTGGAAATAAACCTGCTGAGAGCCGCGACGTAGCCGGCAAGCCTTTGTACGTCCTTGACACGTGTTGGTGCTTCGATCTGCTTGATGGCCTTGATCTTGTCTGGGTTGGCTTCTATTCCTCGCTGAGACACGAAGAACCCGAGAAGCTTGCCGGAAGGGACTCCGAACATGCACTTCTCGGGGTTGAGCTTGAGGCTCATCCTGCACAGGTTCACAAAGGTCTCTTCTAAGTCTTGAATCAGGGTTGCCCTGTCTCTGCTCTTGCCCACTATGTCATCCATGTAGGTCTCCACATTTCTGTGGATTTGTGGCTCAAAAGCGGTGTGGACAACCCTCGCAAATGTCGAACCGGCGTTCTTCAGTCCGAAAGGCATCCATACGAAACAGTACGTGCCACATGGAGTGATGAACGCGGTCTTCTCTTCATCTTCTTCAGCCATGAAGATCTGATGATATCCAGAGTAGGCGTCAAGAAATGAAAGCATGTCACCTCCGGCCGTGGAGTCAACAATCTGGTCAATGCGCGGCAAGGGAAAGGGATCTTTGGGACAAGCTTTGTTAACATCAGTGAAGTCCAAGCAAGGCCTCCATTTCCCATTTGCTTTGTGCACGACAACAGGATTGGCCAACCACGTCGGATGGAGCACACCTCTGACGAGGCCTGCCGCTTCCAACTTCTTGATCTCTTCTGCGATGAACTCTTGGCGCTCCACTGCTTGCTTTCTCACTCTCTGCTTGACGGGCTGCGCGTGAGGACAGACGGCGAGGTGGTGCTCAATCACTTTCTTGGGAACACCGGGGATGTCATATGGTTGCCAGGCAAACACATCGACATTCGCCCGCAGGAAAGTAACGAGCGCGCTTTCCTATTTGGGGTCGAGCGTGGCACTGATGGTGAAGGTACCACCAGTGCCGTCCTCCTTGGCGGGCACCTTCTTGGTCGTTGGCGGACCTGCCATTGTCTTCTTACTCTTGCCGGTGGAGCTCGATGGCGCGTCCTCGACGGTAGCGCAGCACTCCGAAGAGGTGCGCTTGCCGGAGTGGGCGCCAGAGCACTTGCCGGGCTTGGTCCTCTTCTTTCCGACGGGAGCTTCGGCGGCAAGCGGCTTGTGATCCGCTGCGGCTGCTGCTTCCCGGTAGATCTTGTCGGCACAGATAAGGGCATCCTTCTTGTCGCCTGGGACAGAGATGACGCTTATCGGGCATGGCATCTTGAGCATGTTGTTGGCATAGTGAGAGGCCGCCATGAACTTGGCGAGCGCTGGACGGCCGGGAATTCCATTGTAGGGCAATGGAAAATCGGCGACGTCAAAAGTGATCCTCTCTATCCTGAAGTTCAGCTCGCTGCCAAATGTTACTGGCAACGTTATCTTCCCCTTCGGCTTGCTCCTTCCCGGGTTGATTCCTTGGAACGTGCCGGTCTCTTCGAGCTCGCTGTCGGGGACTTGGAGTTTCCGGAGCACAGCGGAGGAGATCAGGTTCAAGCCGGCACCGCCGTCAACGAGCATCTTAGTGACCTTGAGGTTGCGGACTGTTGGTGAGACCAACATCGGCAAGCACCCGATCGCCGTTGTGCGATCAGGGTGGTCCTCAATATCAAAGATGATAGGCGTGCTGGACCATTTCAGAGGCTTGCGCGACTCGACGGGTGGCTCCGCTGCATTGACTTCCCGCGCCCACTGCTTGAGCTGGCGGTGACAAGTATGCAGGGAGGCACCACCGTCTACGCACAAGACCACTGTGGCTTTCTGAAACTCCTGCTCACTGGTCTCGACGTCATCCATGTCTTCGTCTTCGTCTTCGTCTTCATTTTTGTCGCGACCGTGGGGAGGTCGGTCCGCTCGCCGCTGCTTGTCCTTGTCGCGGCGTCCTCCCTGGCCGGGGCGCTTCGTGCCTGATCCTCCGCCACCTCCTCGGGCTCTCTCCTTGTCGCGCCACTCATACTCGGCCTTTTGCAGCTCGACGAGCCGCTCGACCTGCTTGCAGCTCTAGAGGTCATGGCCCTTGGTGCGGTGGATCTTGCAGTACTGCTTGTTGGTGCCGTCCCGCTTGTCGGCGACCGCCACAGCCTGGGAGTGGGCGCATCCGGCAATCTCCTTGCCAGAGCTACCAGCCTGGGCCTTCTTGGCGGCGCCTTCATCGCCGGACTGCTCAACAACCAGTACTTCTTGGCTCTTCTTCTTCCTGTTGCTCCGCCGCCGGCCCTTCCTTGCCGGGGCGGTATCCTCACTGTCAGAGTCTCCTGCCCCAGTGTTCTCTCCGGGGAGTTTCCTCCCTTCCTCAGCACGGGCACACTTGTCGGCCAGGGCATATAGCTCGCTGACGTCTTTGATCTTGCACATCGCCATCTCCTCCCGCATCCTACGGTTACGCACGTTCTGATGGAACGCGCTGATGACCGCGGCGGGGTGGACGTCTGGGATGTTGTAGTGTACATGACTGAATCTCTGGATGAACTTGCGCAGGGGTTCCCCTTCCTTCTGGACGAGCAGATGAAGGTCGCTCGCTTGGCCATGGGGTTTGTGGCCGCCCGTAAAGGCGCCAACAAAATGACGGCACAAGTCTGTCTAGGAGGTTATGGAGTTATCCGGCAAGTGCATGAGCCAGGATCTGACATTGGACTTGAGTACCAGCGGGAAGTAGTTGGCAAGGATCTTGTCGTCTTGCCCCCCAGCAGCCTGCACCGCGATGGTGTAGATGCTGAGGAACTCCGACGGATGCGACTTGCTGTCGTACTTCTCTGGTACGTCAGGCTTGAAATTCTTTGTGCTGGGCCACTGGAATTGCCGCAGCTCACGGGTGAACGCAGGGCAACCCACCGCGTACGGCAGGTCGCCTGGTTCCCCTGGTGCATGCATGTCGACAGAGGGCCCAGCGCGGTGGTCTGATTGATGCCGCGCTTCTCTCCGACGCTCGATGTGAGTACGAGCGTCCTCTTGTTCTCGCTCGTGAAGAACTTGGCGTTGATCGCGACGAGTTCGCGGATTCGACGACGCGGTTGAGTCGTTGTCGTGATGATTCCGGCGAGTCGGCGACCTTGGCCTCTGGGGCGGGGAGTGCACGGTGGTCGCACCCCCGCCGGTCCTGGCGCCATCGGTTCTCGCCTGGCCGTCCCGCCGCGGCTGCGATGCGCTGTGCTGCCGCGGGGTGTCACTGTTGGCGAAACCGATGAGGCTCTGTATTGTGGCCCTCCAGTCGTCGAGCTTGTCCGCCGCTGGAGGGTAGTCTAGGAGCAATTGAGCTCGCGCCAGCGCTTCTGCTGGAGTGGCGGGCAGCGGTGGCGAACGACGCGTGGAGCGGGATGTGCTCGAACTTCTAACTATGTTAGAAGGAGCAACACGCGGACCAGGCAGCCGCGCCATGCTCGCGCCAGCACGTTGGTGTGAGTGCTAGCCTTGAGCGCCCTGGGATCCACCGGCTCGATTTGGGTCCAGCGAGCGTATGGTACCGTGGGCGCCAAGACGCTGCTGGTCCCGTGCCTCCTGAGAGGGGCGCGGTGCATGTTCGGACGCCGTGGCGCCATGAGATGGCTCGACGACGCCCGTCCCGCCGCCGGTGCCGTCCCCACCACCCGTTTGCTCCAAGGGCGGCGGGTTCGACGCGGGCGGGCCGGCCACCTCCGGAGCCTTCTTCTTCGGTGGCATGTCGACGAAGATGAAGGAGATCTAGCTGGTGCAGGCGCCGCATCAGGTTCGCACAACTTCGACGCCCCCTACCTGGCGCACCAAAGATGGCGGGGGGAATCGGCTTCCTCGAACACCTATGGGGACCGAGCCCCTTACTGGTTCGGCGTGGGCGGAGGTTGCACAAAGAGCGGATCGAGGCGGTGCACACAAGGGATTTTACCCAGCTTCGGGCCGCAAGGATGCGTAAAACCCTACTGCTGCTTTGTGGATTGTATTGTGTTCTTGCTCGGGAGCGCGCTGTGCTACAGTACACACGAACCGCTGGCGAGACCGGGCGTGGCGATGGGTGTCCTCCTCTTCCTACGTGTGGATGGGGCCTCCTTTTATATGCTCAAGGGGTTACCCACAGGTGGCAGCGCAGGTGGGGGCAAAAATGGGAGAATGCTATAGTGGGTACAGCTGCCTGCACAGTGGCTGTGTAGTGCTATCATACCTAACTCTGACGGCGGGGGACAAGGGCATTAAATGCCCATCCGCGTCGCCCAGACGGTGCAGGGAAATGGACCGTCAGGAGCGCCACCGTTTGCCACGATGGCTACTCTGTCAGCTTCGCTTCGCCACCGCATGCCCCTGGCTGCACAGCCTCCCACCACGTGCACCTGGAATGCCCCCAGAGCGACACGTTGGTGGGTGAGCTGGAGCGCAGGCACGGGGTGGTAACTTGCCGCGGCAAACGCCTTGCCGCGGTGGATGCCTTGTCGCGCCCGGGAGCTTGTCGCTCGCCGGGCCTTGCCGGAGCGCGGGACGCGCCGTGGTGAGGTCCTTGTTGTGCCGTGGTTGGCCTTCCCGGCAAGCTCCTCTTGCCGGGGTCTTGTGCTTCGAGCGGTCGTCCCGGCAAGCTCCTCTTGCCAGGTCCTTGCTCTCTTCGGGTGGCCTTCCCGGCAGGCTCCATCTGTCGGGGCCTTGGCTCAAATACTTTGTTCTTGCGATCGCCTGGCAAGCCTTGCCACGGGGTGCTACGATTGCCCGTGCACATGTTCGGGATACTAAGGTACCCCTACTTTAGTACACCGACACTCTAGTGTTCTGAATGACCGAGAACTTCTTGTGGCACTGCATCAGAAATAAGATAAACATAATGACTGGCTTAAGCGACAGATGCAGAGTCTATTGGTGGACGTCAATCGCATTCGCAATCTTGCCACCAAGAATGCTTTTGTCACTCATGAGACCTGTCGTCGATCATGGAAGAGTTTGACACTGCTCAGTGCTGACGCAGATCTTCAAGACGATGGCTTCACTGAAAAATTCAAGTTTGACTCCACTCCTCCACGGAATGCTATCCTACGTCGAACTCCATCCCCTGAAGACTCTGACTATTCTTCCTCTGCTGCAACTTTGAATGCACGTGTCATCGATGATGAATACGATGCTACTTCACCACCTTCAGCACGCATCGACACTACACCAAGTTCGTCTGCACCGCCAAAAAACACCGACGAGCCTGCTGCTTCACCTACTCCTCATAGGAACGAGTAGATGCTCTATGTCTTCAAACCTTTTTGGTCCTCACTGGCAAAAGGGGGAGAAGCATATGAGTTTGATAGTCTTCAAGAGGGTCCATATGGGCGGTTGCTTTATATTTTGCCTAGTGTTTACAACTCTCGTTTTTGATACATTTGGTTCTTTGAGTTGTAACACTTAAACCCGATGGTCGTCTGCTACTTATTTGCTATTCTGTGATGCGATGATAACTTCCGCACTTAGGTCATCTTGCAGACGTCCATTTTTCATTATGCATGTCAGTATCTTCGTTACATCTTATCATGCAATGATGAATTGTCGTCATAAGTTGAAGAGGATCTCCACAAGTACAACCTCCCATGTGCATTTGCATTCCAAAAGCAAATTTCTTATATGCACATCTTCAAGGGGAGCCTTTGCCACTTATGAAGACAATACCCTATCCTTTATATTTCACATACTTTATTCCCGTTGAAAACTTCAACCAGTTTGTCATCAATCACCAAAAAGGGGGAGATTGTAAGTGCATCTAGTGCCACCCCTCGTAGTTTGGAGTGTTGACGACAAACTTGGTTGAGGGACTAATGTGTTTGTGAGAATTGCAGAATAACACAGGTAGTAGTCCCTCATTGACTCGGTTTACCTACCGGAGATGACCCATAAAAATGTAAAAAGACATTTTCGACAATGGTGTGTATGAGGAGATATTCATATTGAAGACTATGACATGAGAAGACATTGAGTGAAGACTATGGAGCGCGAAGACTTAGTCGTTTCGTTGTTCCCTTTCTTCTTTGTTGAGTCATAGGAACCACCGTACTGTTAAGTGGGGTCCAAGTGAACAAAGTCAGAGTGACTAAAGTGATGCTCAACCAAAATCCTATGTCTTCGAGCGAAGACAATGAGAGCAAATCTTATCCAGAGCTGGATAAGTCAGCTTTGCTTGTAGCCCAAGTAAAGCTGTCGTGTGTGTTTGAAATCTGACCGTTGGAACACATGTCAGTTCCTTAGTGACCCAGGGTCACTTCAGACATATCAGGTCGAGTTGCCTAGTGGCTATAAATAGCCCACCCCCCTACACCATAAATTGGTGGCTGCTCAGAGTTAGTGCACGGCTTTTGTCGTATTGAGGGCAACCCACCTCGAAGACTTTGAGAGAGAGAAATCCTTGCGAGGACAAAGCCCAAAAACACAGAGCCAAAGAGTGTTAGGCATCACTGAAGTCTTTCTGTCTGCGTGACCTGAAGACTTATTACACTTGAGGACTGTGAATCCTCCAGCCGGTTAGGCGTCGCGTTCTAAGCATCCAAGAGTCATTGTGGATCGCCGGTGAACAAAGTCTATGAAGGTTTGGGAGTATACCTTGAAGACTTACCAGATTAATTGGGTGAGGACTGTGTGTCCTTAGCTCAAGGGAAACAAGGTGAAGACGCGGTCTTCTGAGTTGAATCTCAGCCTCCCTAACCAGACGTACAGTTGTCATAGCAACTGGAACTGGTCCAACAAATCGTGTGTCGTCAACTAGTGACTGGTTCTATCCTATCCCTCTCTTTACTTAGAGTTTGTCTTCGTGAAGTCTTTGCCTGTTTGTCATTCCTGTTTGACTTCATTGCTTGACTACTATTGTTGTTTGGCTTCATACCATCTTCCATCCTGATCCTTACTGCCTAGCTGCTATTTGTCTTCATACTCTCACGTTATTGCATACTTGACTATGGCTTGCTTAGTGTAGTTTATCTTCCGCTGCATATCAATAAGGTCATTTATATTGTTTGTCTTTGAAACTTCCATGTTTTGAAGACTTTCATAAAAATCGCCTATTCACCCCCCTCTAGTCGATAACTAGCACTTTCACGAACCCTGAATAATTCCAGTTCTTTTACGACACACATATAGTTACAAGTTCACTGCAGATAAAAGTTCTAGCAATTCAAACACCGTCCATTGCCACAGTTACCCCATTATGCAATTCAAATCAAGATGAAAAATCAAGTAGATCCCACACAGTTTATTATCACCAACCGTGTGAGATGCAATAAAAAATATCCTAGAGCACCGTTGGTGTATAGTACGCCTATGGATTATGCGAGAAGGTGCGCCGGCTACAGTCCACAACCGGCATGTCAAGCACACTAGCTCGCTCCCCAAATATCATTTCACTATTCAATCATCGCCGGTGATAGATGGGGACGTGGACCCGTGTCCTGTGCGCAACGTCGGTGGCCCACTCTGGCGAGAGCGCGGCCGCAGCCACCATGCGTGTGCTAACAAGGTGCATGAGACCGGCCGCAATCTGCGACCGGGCGGCCAAGGCAGCCCAAACGGCCGTTGTAGCTTCTCAGGTGGCGGCAGCAACATCTGCCTCGGGGATAGCAACTTGCGAGAGCGGCACAACAGCTGCCCGTACTGCAGCAGCGGCCTGAGCCCCGACGGAGGCCGCCCACGACCAGGTCGAGGCCGCCCACGCCTAGCTCGTGGCAGTCACCGCACAAAACGAACGAAGCTTCTCTGACAACGATCGGCAAACCGCGACCGAAGAGTTGGCAATCACCGAGAGCGTTTGAGCAACCGTCCATTCCTCCGCCGCATACCTTGCCACGAGTCGTTCCTTCGTCGATGGACCACGACGGATCCCATCCAAGCCCAAATCGAAGCTGCCCACGCTGAGCTCGTGGCGGCCTTTTCCAAAGAGATGGCGGACACAGATGGCGAGATGCTTGCCGACTATGGTGCGATGGATGCCATGGAGCCCCTTCCCCAGGAGACCGTCGGGCGCGAGATGGACATTAAGGAGGCGGCGGAGATCGACAAGCACCAGCCGTAGTAGTACTCTTTGTTTTGTTTAATTAAGAGCGCCGGTCTTTAATTTGTTAGAGTAATGTTTAGGTCAGCTAGCTCTGTTTAATTGCTGAACTTGCTTAATTAAGAAGTGTGGGTGTGCTATAGTCTCCTTTGTATACACAAATTATGTAATGACGTGGATGACCACTGTAACCAAGAAAATTCGAACCAAAATTTTTGACGTTCAAACTTATCACACATGGGTTAAGCTATCTGAATCGTTTGTGATGTTCAGATATGGTACACAGTTCTGAATAAGGGACCGCGTCTGATGACACTTTGCGCGTCAGTATTTTCGCTGAACCGGTTCAAAAAATTTGGCTTCCGCGGAAACATCTACCTCCCCCGCCCCTCCCCCTTACCAAAAGCCACATTTCCCCTATTTCCGCCTTCCTTTCCAAGTTGAAACCTTCACTCCTTGCTTGTAGCGCCGACTCCTCGCCGGTGACCCTCCTTCACGCTGCTCGGCCTCGTCTATCCAGGCAGGTAATCCACACCCAACCCCCATCCTCCTCCTCCTTCCACATCCCACATGCCCCGACCGCAGGCGCGACACCTTCCACCCAAATCACCGAACCCTCCACCAAATAAGGGCCGCACTAAGCCATGGTGCACCCGGTATAGCCAGGAGCTCAAGGAGCATTTGGCAGCGGAGAAGCAAATCAAGACCGCACACGCGAATGAAGTCGCGATGGCTACCATTCATGCCGACCTCCAGATCTTGGAGGAGCACCTTGCCATTTGATAGCTACGCCGGTTAAGCATGCTCAGTTTACCCGTTGCGTGTGCTGCTCCTGCCTTTCCTTAAGAAATTCTAGTGAACTGTGCTATCTAATTTTACCATGCAATTTGTTGCTCTAGTGTATATGTTCTATATGTCGTGCAGTGTGGTGCTCACTTATTAACTGTTTGGTTAATCAGTTGTCATCTTTAATTAACTATTTTGTTCAATTCTGCAAATGTGATGTTCAATTCTTCAGGCTGCAATTTTGTGCAATGTGGTGCTCAGTTAACGTTTGGTTCATTTGTTGTGGTGTTTAGTTAACTGTTTGGTTCAATTCTACAATGCAATGTTCAATTGTTGTGGGTGCATTCTGTTATTGTATACCATGTAAATTGAATTTGGTTGTACTAAATACATGAGAAACAAATACAATTGCTATATTTCCAAGTTGTTAAGCATGCTTGGTTTGGTTAACTGCCTGATCTTCTATTAGGAGTATGTTATATTTTGCAATGTGGTGCTCATTTAATGTTTGGTTCATTTGTTGTGGTGTTTAGTTAACTGCTTGGTTCCATTCTGCAATGCGATGTCCAATTGTCATGGTTACAATTATGTATTGTTGTGCATGCGAGGAATAAATCGAATTTGGCTGCACTTAATACATGAGAAACATATACAAGTGCTATATTTCCTAGTTCTTAATCATGCTTGGTTTGGATACATGGGTTTTCCATGTGGCTTGAATGAATCTGATGAATCTGCAATGTGCTTATTTTTCATCAACATATTTTACTGATGGCATGAGAACCCTTACTTAACTTGATAATTAAGTACCTTATATGTGTTGCAGGGAAACAATGGGAAGCGCTGAGGTTTACAATCGAGGTTAGCACATGCATTCTCTCTTGTCTAATTGCACATTATTGTGCAATTGCAGAAACCGTTCTAGTATTTAGGTTTTCAACAATTTGGTCTTGCACATGTAGGTCCTGCTGTCAGAGGTTTTGACCCACTATTCAACCCTTTTTGCATATGGGGAATGAGTTGTCCATGAATATCAATCAAGTCAAGAAACTCATAAAGATTGTAAGATTGTTAAGATAAGTAAATTAGCCACGAAAAACAACAAGATCTTTGTCTACACAATGAAGAATACATCAGTTCACTACAAGATGGTACTAACTATTATACCTTGCCTTTTTATTCCTTTGCCCCATTTCCAATAGAGAGAAGTTATTTATGCACATCCTTGTTTTCAGGCCTTTCCAAAGCAGTTCACTAATGATTACCTCTCACACCACCTCTATGATCAGGTGGCGAGGAAGGTTTTCATACAACACCCACGGTACAATATTGAAGTGTTCCTGAAGAGGACGAAGGATGGACGACCGATCATCCACAGGCACTGGCCTAAAGTTGCAAAGACCGTCAACATGGATGAAGGCTCAATACTTGCCTTCCGCCTTAGCAGTTTTCCAGATGAGATGCATTTGTCTATGTACCATCTATGATGCTAATTTCGAAAGGTTCTAGATGTTGCATGTGAAACTTGGTGCTGGTGGAGTTGTGTAATGGGGTAGCTAAGTGCTGAAGCTATATCATGTTGTACTCTGATGTATTTCAATTATGAAATCCTGCTTTCTTAATATGGAAATGATATATATTATGTGCTTAATATGAATGTCAATTAGATTAATAAATGGCTTATTAATAATAGGGCAATTAGCCTGCTAATTGGCACTACTGCAGGATGCTGCTAACGCGACACTACGATCAGAGAGCCTTCAAGAAACTGTGTGTAATGCAATAATCGCAAATGGTGGTGTATGAAAACCGTAAAAAATGTATAAAACATTTGCGATAACGGATGCATCAAACACAGTTCAGATTTTAGTTGCTTGTGCGATGAAGGGCATACGGTTCAGTTCAATTAACTGTTTTTGATGAGGCGAAACAAAAGAAACGGGTAACCAGATGAAGGCGCGTGCGATACACAGCATACGGTTCACTCGGATGAACTGTTTGTGATTAGGCAACACAAAAGAAAGGGGCATCCAGATGAAGGTGTGTGCGATGTACAACATATAGTTCACTCAGATGAACTGTTTGTGATTAGGCAACACAAAAGAAACGGTCAGCTAGATCAAGGTGTGTGCGATATACGCATGCGGTTCACTCGGCCTTGTCGTGAGTGTGTGACATCTGTGGCAACCTTTCGCTCCCCACTAGCCTCTTCTTGTATCGTGGCAACCGTCCACCGCCTCTTCGCCTTTCCCTCTCGATTTGGAACTGCTGTCGCACGCTCTTCCTCCTCCATTTGCCTTCACCCTTCCTTCTGCTATTGTCCGATCATCTTCTCCATGGAGGGAACAGGTCGGAAACGACCCTGTTATTCTTGCCCCGATCCGAAAGATGACGTGGTGGAGGAACTCATTGATCGGTGCAATTTCATCACCTCGGCTAGCATGGCAATTTCGTTGAAGACCATTCTCGACTCAACTAATAACTTCATTACAAGGAACCCAAGGGTCCAGTAGTGGTTTGATCTCCCCTATCTTCTTCGCCATGACCCTGCTGACTTGCGCGGGGACGAGGGAAGCCTCGCCTTGTGCAAGTTGACACCACATGATAATGGTACGTATGATGTTAAGATGCCATCGCTTGAGGGCAAGGCTTGGGCAGGTGCAAATGGAGATTGGGTTGTTTATATTGGGTACAATTGCGAGTGGGAACTTGTGAATGTGTACACTCATCACCGGGTTCCACTTCCAAAAATCTCAGACTGCCCAGAGGTTGAGTACACCGGTATTCTACGTGAGTTCAAATATGATCATGGTGACTGTCGTCTATGGAAGATAGCAATTTGTCGAGTTGCCAACTGCTCTGGGGATTACACGAACTATGAAGTTGTTGCTATCTTCGACAAGCTTGTTGCCGTCCTTACTTCCACGCCTTGATGGATATTGCTCAAAAATCAATTTATGTACACGGATGAGTACTGTGATGCAATTCAATACGAGGGTCTTGTGTTTGTTGCCACCACTCGTGGCACTATTTTTGCATGGAATCCTGATGCTTTTGGTACATTTGTCTTCCACCGTAATTATAATTGTTTCATCCACATGCATGCGGGTTATATAGTTTCCCTTTACTAATTAACCTTCTTGTGTTTCCAAGGTCATGTGAACATTCCACCACCTGTACTTGACAAATTTTATAACCGAGGGGGAGATGACGATGCTGATGATCATGAGCATGAGGATGAGCAGGACCCATATACTCAGTGGCGCCGCACTTATTCCGATGGATCACCTCTTCTTGTTTGTATACAGGTCACTACTAATGTTACTAAGGAAGCAGGTGTTGTCTCGCATGGTTGCACTCTCTGGACCTGTTCCAACATCTGTTGCAGGGTATTCGAGATGGATACTAGTGTACTAGCACCAACACCTTCTCCCTGGTTCATATTAAAAGTCTTGGAGGAAACTCACTCCTCCTTGGACAAAACTATCCAATGATGGTGGAAGGCGATCCAGCTGTTGTTGACACAATGTTACTACCATTTATGAGAAGCAACTGTATATATACCTCGGTCATTGCTATGCTTCCCTACCGCCCAAATATGGGTCCTGACATAGGCCGCGTCAGCCTGGATGATTAGTCCTGCATTGTTCTCGAGATTGACAGTAGATGGCCCTTCCCAAAGAATCACTTCTGGTTCAAAGCAAGCGTTTCCCAAGCCGATGAGTTGTTGAGCTAAAGTTCATTTCATCGCTTTGTTATTTGTTGTGTGAGAAAAACTTTACTTTACTAGAATGTTTTGTGGGAAATGATCTATAATCCAACATGTATCCTCGTTGTCATTGTGGGTTGATGACTTGTTGTATGTTAGCAATGGTACATTTGCATATGTGTCCATCAACTCATGCCTGCTAGTTGTGTCCATATGAATAGTCCTAGCGATTTTAGTTGCAAAAGTTAGATAGTGCTAGTTATTGTTAGCTGCATATTTGACAAATCACAATGTTACAAGGTTGACAAATGGAAAGGTTACTAGATAAACAAATGTCAGTCTTTCAGTTTGACAAATGGCAACATACCCAAAATGACAGATATGCAAATCTTACCCAATTGTTTGTACGTGGTTGCACACGGGTCATGCAAAACAACCGTTTGCGTTGAAGGGATGCACAAATCCTGCACTGTGCGAGGGAAGACCATAGCTCTCACTTTCCATATAGCTATTCTATCTAAAACGTTTGCGATGAAGGGATGCAGAAATCCTACTCGGCACATTTTCCCTTGGCTTCCTGGGAAAGCTATCGGTTTGCATACGGGTGTTCTAACTAAAACGTTTGCGATGAGTGTTTTATATTTAAAAACCATTGCCGTTTTTTTCAAAAGAAAATCGTTTGATGAGTCTGTACATTAAGAGAGAAAAAAGCAAGTTCGTTCAAACCATATCTTTGATTCAGCCACACTACGAATTTATATTCATATGATCAAGAATTCGAGATACAATATTTAACCCCCAAAAAATAATTCCTGGCGGCGGAGGAGGCGGCGCGCCGCGCCGTCGTTGTTGTCGTCATCCTCCGGGACGCTGTTGTTGAAGTCTTCAAGGCAGCACAAAATGTTCTTCACATGTAAATCAAACATCATCTCATCGCGCGATCGACGGGCGGGGCGCTGGAGAACGATCCCATGCCGCTGAGGGGTTCGCGTGCACGGGCACGGGCATGGGCGCGGCGGGTGCAGCCAAACACACGGGGACCGGCGCCGCGGTGGGTGGAGGGGCGTGCACTATTACCTCTTGAGCATTGCGTTGGTTTTCCCTTGAAGAGGAATGGGTGATGCAGCAAAGTAGCGTAAGTATTTCCCTCAGTTTTTGAGAACCAAGGTATCAATCCAGTAGGAGGCCACACGCAAGTCCATCGTACCTACACGAACAAATAAGGACCTTGCAGCCAACGCGATAAAGGGGTTGTCAATCCCTTCACGGCCACTTGCACAAGTGAGATCTGATAGAGATGATAAGATAATATTTTTGGTATTTTTATAATAAAGACTAAAAGTAAAGAAAGAAAAATAAACGACGATAGAAATAGCTTGTTTCCGGGAGATTAATATGATGGAGAATAGACCCGGGGGCCATAGGTTTCACTAGTGGCTTCTGTCAAGATAGCATAAGTATTACGGTGGGTGAACAAATTACTCTCGAGCAATTGATAGAAAAGTTCATAATTGTGAGAATATCTAGGCATGATCATGTATATAGGCATCGCGTCCGTGACAAGTAGACCGACTCCTGCCTGCATCTACTACTATTACTCCACACATCGACCGCTATCCATCATGCATCTAGAGTATTAAGTTCATAAGAACAGAGTAACGTATTAGGTAAGATGACATGATGTAGAGGGATAAACTCATGCAATATGATATAAACCCCATCTTTTTATCCACGATGGCAACAATACAATACGTGTCGTTTCCCCTACTGCCACTGGGATCGAGCACCGCATGATTCAACCCAAAGCTAAGCACTTCTCCCATTGAAAGAAACATCAATCTAGTAGGCCAAACCAAACTGCTAATTCAAAGAGACTTGCAAAGATAACCAATCATAATAAAAGAAGTCAGAGAAGATTCAAATATTGTTCATAGATAATCTTGATCATAAACCCACAATTCATCGGATTTCGACAAACACACCGCCAAAAGAGTTACATCAAATAGATCTACAAGAAGATTGAGGAGAACTTTGTATTGAGATCCAAAGAGAGAGAAGAAGCCATCTAGCTAATAACTATGGCCCCGAAGGTCTGTGGTAAACTACTCACACATCATCGGAGAGGCTATGGTGTTGATTTAGAAGCCCTGCGTGATCGATGCCTGATATGTCTCCAACGTATCTATAATTTTTGATTGCTCCATGCTATATTATCTACTGTTTTGGACTATATTGGGCTTTATTTTACACTTTTATATTATTTTTGGGACTAACCTATTAACCGGAGGCCCAGCCCAGAATTGCTGCTTTTTGCCTATTCCAGTGTTTCGAAGAAACGAAATATCAAACGGAGTCCAAACAGAAAAATCCTTTTTGGAACGTGAGTTTCTTCCCGAATAAGATCCAGGAGACTTGGACCCTACACCAAGGAAGCTCTAAGGAGGGCATGAGGTAGGGGGGCGCTCCCTACACCCTCAGGCGCGCCCCCCACCCTCGTGGGCCCATCGAAGCTCCACCGACGTACTTCTTCCTCCTATATATACCCACGTACCCCCAAACAATCAGAATAGGAGCCAAAAACCTAATTCCACCGCCGCAACTTTCTGTATCCACGAGATCCCATCTTGGGGCCTGTTCCCTAGCTCCGCCGGAGTGGGCCGTCATCATAGCCACTCCGATGAAGTGTGAGTAGTTTACCTTAGACCTTCGGGTCCATAGTTATTAGCTAGATGGCTTCTTCTCTCTTTTTGGATCTCAATACAATGTTCTCCCCCTCTCTTGTGGAGATCTATTTGATGTAATCTTCTTCTTTTGCGGTGTGTTTGTTGAGACCGATGAATTGTGGGTTTATGATCAAGTCTATCTATGAATAATATTTGAATCTTCTCTGAATTCTTTTATGTATGATTGGTTATCTTTGCAAGTCTTTTCGAATTATCCTTTTGGTTAGGTCAACTAGATTGGTAGTTCTTGCCATGGGAGAAGTGCTTAGCTTTGGGTTCGATCTTGGGGTGTCCTTTCCCAGTGACAGAAGGGGTAGCAAGGCACGTATTGTATCGTTGCCATCGAGGATAACAAGATGGGGTTTATTTCATATTGCATGAATTTATCTCTCTACATCATGTCATCTTGCTTAAAGCGTTACTCTGTTTTTAACTTAATACTCTAGATGCATGCTGGATAGCGGTCGATGAGTGGAGTAATAGTAGTAGATGCAGAATTGTTTCGATCTACTTGTCACGGATGTGGTGCCTATATACATCATCATGCCTAGATATTCTCATAACAATGCTCCATTATGTCAACTGCTCAACAGTAATTTGTTCAACCACCATAGAAAACTTATGCTCCGACTTCGTTACATAACGGTTGCTGCGGAGCGCCGGAAAAGGCCCCAAGATGGGATATCACGGGTACAGAAGGTTGCGGCGGTGGAATTAGGTTTTCGTGGTGCTCCTCGATGGTTTCGGGGTACGTAGGTTTATATAGGAGAAAGAAGTAGGTCGGTGGAGTCACGAGGGGCCCACGAGGGTGGAGGGCGCGCCCAGGGGGGTAGGTGCGCCCCCCTGCCTCGTGGCCTCCTCGATGATGTCTTGACGTCCACTCCAAGTCCTCTAGATCATGGTTGTTCCAAAAATAACTCTCCCGAAGGTTGCATTTTGTTTGCACTCCGTTTGATATTCCTTTTCTATGAAATACTGAAATAGGCAAAAAAAACATCAATTTGCACTGGGCCTTGGGTTAATAGGTTAGTCCCAAAAATAATAGAAAAGTGTATAATAAAGCCCATTAAACATCCAAAGCAGAATATGTAATAGCGTGGAGCAATAAAAAATTATAGATATGTTGGAGACGTATCACGCACGGCCAGGGGCTCGGGCGCCGTGGGTGCAGCCAAACGCACGAGGGCCGGCGCCACGGTGGGTGGTGGGGCACACACGTGCACGGGCACGGGCGCTGGCGCTAGCATGTACACGAGCTCGCGCGGGTCCGCGGAGTCCTCGCTGATGCCCGCGGCTTCCAGCTCTGTGATAGTACTCGGCGACCAACAAGTCAATGCTACGGGGACGGTCGCTGGCGCTGGCATGGGGATGGGAGCTGTGATGGGAGCGGGGGCAGCAACCGGGACGGCCTGCTCGTTCTGGGCCATGTCCATGACACTACTAGGAAAAGGCCTACTAGTGGCGCACGTGTTTTGCCTACTAATGGCGCACTACTGGTGCGCCACTAGTACCACGCCACTAGTATTATATACTAATGGCGCACCATGTAGTGCGCCATTAGTATACCATTTGGTGCTCCATTGGTATTCCCTCCAGGTGCGCCACTAATAGCCTTATAGGTGCGCCACTAGTAATAAAGGAAGGTGCGCCACTAATAAGGGCTTAAATGCGCCACTAGTAATGTATTTGGAAAACAAAAAAAATCCAAATTTACAGAAAACAACCTATAAGGTAAAATAATTTAAAAACAAAAAATGAAATAGAATCATAATTTTTATTATAGTAAGAATATTACAATGTCTTTACAAGTATCCAATAAAAGGAAAATTGCAAGGAAATAAAAGAAAATCCTAAAACTAATCTTCTAGTAATCTTTTCTTCTTTTTCTTCACTTTATCCCTACAAAATGTAACAAAATAAACAGAAAGACAAACAAACTATTTATAACATGTCAATACTGTTATTTTTTATGCAGAACTAGATATGGGCATATATTTCCAGAATTACATGGTGTGAATATTCTATGAGTAAGATTATAATGGAAATGAATTTTGATAGGAGCCCACTTTCGACGAGTATTTATCTCACAGAGCTAAATAATCAGGGCATTTACCTATTGATAATATTAGTATACTATACTACCAGTATACTACTCCACTTGGATTTTTTAGATGAGCAGATCTGAGATAGACATTTGTTCAAGTGGCTATAGGTAGGCTTGAAGAATTCTCATCGGTTCAAGTGGCTACAGGTAGTTGCACAGCTGGAATATAGACTACTAGTACTATTTGAAAAGAAAACAAGAGCAAATCTGAACGTACTAGTCAGATCCGATCACATTGAGCTAGAAAGAAAATTCATTAGGAAACAGATGACCGGCGACTTACTTCCAGACGTTGAGGATCTCATTGTGCCAGGCGAAGACGCTGCGGAGCGCGTCGCAGATGGACTGCTCACAGCGATAGCTGCCGCAGATGAACTCATTGTCCTGCAGGTAGTCCAGCAGCCAAGAATTAAAGATAGGAGGGCTAGAATTGAAAGAACTAACAATTCATGGGTAGGGCAAACATAAACATGCTCATATATAAGAAAAAGGAGAACACCCAATTCTATGCAACAACATAGAAAAAAAGGAATGATTTAGCTGATGCATTTGAGCTCATATGCTTTAGAAGTGGTCATACGATGTGTTTAGCATTCCCATACCATGGTGGCCTTTTTTTCTTCTTCTAAGGAGAACATACTCTTTGTGGTATTGTGGTTATACTAAGTTACTAACTCACCAGCAAGCAATCTCAAACAAGTATCAGCCAAAAAAGGGTTACTTACCAAGTCGAAGCATGTTCTTTAATGCAGCTAAACAAACATATGCTGTGATAGGTAAAATACCCTTTAAAGCAGGACTAATTCCAGAGTATGATGTTCACCAATCAACGCGGTGCTCTATATCTATGACTGCGAGAACTGAAAACAGAGTATCCAAAAAAAGTACTAGAACACAAGCAGCGACATAGACAGAAAACATGAATAGTTCAGCCAGATGCAGTTGAGCCAGTTGGCATACAATGCAACAGTTGTTAAGAATCAAATTAAGGGTGTGTGACATTTCCATATCTTGGTGTCTTTATCTCTAAAGAACACTAATACTCTGTTTGGTAATATTAAGTTACTAACCGGAAGCCTCTTTTAGTGCAGCTAAACAAATACATGCTCAAATATGTTACCTATTCTCTAGTACAACGTTGATTCCAAAATAAGCAATGCAAAGCATGTACATTACCCCTAGATGGTATGACCCGAAGGTGAACAGCACGGCATTTGCGTTAACTTGGCCTCTCTAAATAGCCAACTCCTTGACCCACTCTTTCACAGTCTGCATTTCAAATATGCATATTGTTCACCAGACGATAAATTACCAAAAGGTAACGCCAACTCGCATATGGCAGGAGGAAACAGCCACCTTGTCAAGCTTCCCCATCACCTCTTCTCGCCTGGCGGCCTCCTCGTTGCTCTTGTACAGACCCAGCTGGGCCAAAAGCTGCGATTTTGATCAACGAGCAAGGCTTCAATCGGTTCATCTAGTACTTGGTTGAAATAGGAAGGTAAAGAAGACCAGAATATACGAGTTCTGTGGAGTGTTTTTTTTTCAGCTCACCATAGAGAATTGGTAGCTGGTAAACTTGGTTGGTGACACATATGATTGTGAAGTTGTTGGTATTTCACCAAGTTTCAGGCTAAAGCTAGACCCGGGTTCTGTCTGAAGTCTGAACTAACAAGTTATAATAAGCTCAAGACTGCAGTGACTTTATTCATCCCTATCCAGTATACTCTACTAGTGCAGAAGTGAATTTGTTGTCAAAATTTACTTGGTTGTAAGCGGGAGGTGAAGAACGCCAGAATTATACAACCTGACAGCCCAAGATTCAGATGTTATATGTCGTTCATGTTGCTCAGGGAAACTTGGATCAGAAGTTCAGAACCCAAGATTCAGATGGCATGATGTAGGCGACTCCTAGCGAAATGAGAGCACGCGAGAAACGGCAGGGAGGGAGCGGGTGTTACTTAGCTCACCTGGGAAATGAAGAAGTGGACGGATGCGCGCAGGAGACGACGATACGAAGCGCTCAACTTGGCGGCGCCGGTGGGAATGACGACTCTAGCGGATCTGGCGCTGCTGTTGTGCATCTCCATGACCTCCATGGACGGGTGCGCCGCCGCTCAGTACAAGGTGGGCGGGCTGGATACGTGGGGGGTGCCGCCGTCACTACTAGGAAAAGGCCTACTAATGGCGCACTGGTTTTGCCTACTAATGGCGCATTACTAGTGTGCCATTAGTAGCACGCCACTAGTATATCTTACTAATGGCGCACCAAAGGTGCGCCATTAGTATCTGGTATACTAATGGCGCACCAACTAGTGCGCCATTAGTATGTAACAGCATGCGCCATTAGTGTGCCTCCAGGGGGGCCATACGTAAGCATGGCTTTGTCATACTAATGGCGCATTCTCCGCTGATGCGCCATTAGTATCCTTTGGCATACTAATGGCGCACCTGGTGGTGATGCGCCATTAGTATGAATATTTGGTTAATTTTTTTTCCTTTTCTGATTTTTGCGGAGGTTACAAAATATATTATTAGACAGAATATAAAATATATTATTAGACAAAATATAGACAACAGCATACAGCAACATCAGTTTCATCGAATACAATAGAAGATTAGTCTCCGAATACAATTCCTCATATTAGTCTCCGAATTCAAAAGACCGAACAAAGATAAAACATTACAAGTCTCAAGACCGCGAGTATCGAGTTTGTCTTCACATTACAAGTCGATATCGATCATCTAAACTACCATCACATAGAAGAGAGCTGTGGTCAGCACGATGAGCATCATCGCGATCAAACTGGTCTTCATCTGGTTCCTCCAACGCTCCCTCCTCTCTCCCACTAGATAACATGCATATCTAGATTCGGCCTCCGCCCTAGTGGTGCACCCTTTGTAACTGTTACCGCTGAAACAGTGAACCTGTCTCCGACACTCCTCCCAGTCATCGTAGACTCCGGGAACCTTACCCTTGTACACGACATACGACGGCATCTCTATGCACAAGCCAAACAACAGACAATACATAAGCAATATGTATGTATGCAACAAAAGGATCGGAAGAGAAAAGCAAGACATTAATAGCATGATTCATAGTCCTACTAATAAATAGCATCGATTACATCTAAGTTGAACAATTGTCCAAACCAAAGAGACATACGAATTCATTAAAGTTTAATTACAACATGAGCCAATCAATGTTTCAGAACTACACATCACTACTTTCGACTCGACTCATCGGACAGGAGCGTGGGTGAAGCCGCCGTCTGTCGTGATGGTCATGAAATCACGGTCGTTGTCACCCTGCATTTGTAGCGTTTCATCTATCTCACTATTGGACGGTTGATATCTGAGGAAGAACTGCCCCGCGGTATGAAGGACATCTTGATGGATGATGTCCGCAAACTCCAACTGGATGCGAAAGAATTCTTGTCTGAGGTCCGCGTCCTGGACTGCCGACAAGCTCGCGGCCCAATCTTTGTGATTATCTTGTAGCAGAAGGTGATGATGGTCCCTTACGATCGCCCACATGTGATGAAAGGCATAGTAGGCATCCTTCTGACCGCCAGGCGGCTGCTTGACGCAGCAGAACTTCGTATTGTGTGAGAACATGTTCTTGCCGTACTTACGAACTGGCCTGGTGAAGGTGCCTCCAGATTTGGCGTAGCAGGGGAGAACATCATCAAGAACTTTCTTGACATTTGTGTAGTCTATCTTGGAGTTATGGTTCGGGTCGAAATACGCGGCCTTGGAATATTTCGGGCTTAAGAGGATGAGTGTGCAATGTGTGTCACTGCATAGAACACGGAATGTTAGAAAAAAAAGAACGATCGAAATCTAAGAAATCATATGTTACGGGGCGGTTAAGGGATGACTTACTCGGGAAAGTAAGCCACAAGGAAGTTATCCTTATCTGCGTTTGCCAGAATGACGCCTTCGAGGTGTGAACTCGCAACTTGGCGGTCCCCAGCACTGCTCAAGTGCTTGGCACGCATGTAGAAGGGGTCGACTATCACGATGTCCGGGGTCTTGTCTCTAATGATCCACATCTGCATGCTCAGCGAAAACAACCGAACGAAGGTGTAGTGCAGGGGATGAAGGTTAAACATAGCAAAGATGTCATGAAACCGCAGTACGATCGTACCCCCAATGTCGCCATCCACAAAGCCCTTGCTCTCTGGCACCTTGGCCACGAAAACTGGGTATGCCACATCCTTCTCTCTGAGACGCCGCTTCTCCAAAGAAAGAACACTGTCGTGCAAACTCCGCCTAGCACCGGTTGCAGCATTCAGCATATTTGGCGGTAGCATCGCCCTACCTGCCACACTCACCCTCCTCGAGATACCCTTAGGTGAAGGTGGCCCGTCCTGAGCACGGATCGAACTCGGTGCCGGCTGGCCCGCACTGGCGCCCTTGTTAGTCTTTCGTTTCCATCCCTTCTTCTTGATCTCCTGTAATGGGACCGAGTTCTGCTCACAGACCGCCTTCTTGAGTGTGTTGGGGCTGATAATATTTCACACCGCAGCTATCTGAGGCTTGGTGAAGGCGGGAGCTGGAGGCGTGTCCTGAGAACTGAACACCAGACGACGCCTGTTGCAATTGTATTTCTCCGCCGTACCAGCTAGATCGCGGTCGTCTTGGTTGGGTTCTTCAGAAAGAGGCCCGTAGAACTCGTCAGCGTACCCATGTTCGGCAAAGTACATATCAACTTTGGTAAATGTACCATCGTCGTTGTCGTCGCCGTCCGGATCCTGTGCCATAGGGCTGTCCGCACTACTAGGAAAAGGCCTACTAATGGTGCACCGGTTTTGCCTACTAATGGCGCACTACTGGTGCGCCATTAGTATCACGCCAATAGTATTTTTTACTAATGGCGCACCACTGGTGCGCCACTAGTATCTGGTATACTAATGGCGCACCACTGGTGCGCCATTAGTATCTGGTATACTAATGGCGCACCACCGGTGCGCCATTAGTATAGGCCATTGGTGCGCCATTAGTATAGGCCACTGGTGCGCCATTACTATAGGCCACTAGTGCGCCATTAGTATTTTTTAATTTTGAACGCGGGAAAATAGTAGTGGCGCACCTTCTAACCCCCACCGTGCGCCATTGCTATTTTTGAATTTTGAATTTGGATCTGGATCGTGAATTTTTTGCCCATTTTTTGCTCTTTTTGGCACGATATTATTTCAAATTTTGTTCCTATTTTTGGATCTTGTACGTTCTTTTGCCGTGTTCTTTTGCCGGAGAGGAGTTCGCCGGAGAGAAGTTCGCCGGAGAGGAGGAGGAGGAGGTCACCGGAGAGGCACTCGCCTACATCGCCGGAGAGGAGGAGGAGGAGGAGGAGGTCGCCGGAGAGGAGTTCACCGGAGCATCGGAGAGGAGGAAGGAGAGACCATTAGGGGATGGGAGGAGAGGAGGGAGGAGGAGCTCACCGGAGAGGAGGGAGGGAGGAGGAGCTCACCGGAGAGGATGGAGCAGGAGCTCACCGGATAGGAGGAAGGAGAAACCATGAGGGGAGGGGAGGGGAGGAGAGGAGGAAGGAGGAGGTCGCCGGAGAGGAGGAGGAGGTCGCCGGAGAGGAGGGTAGTATGGTGGAGGAGAGAAGAGAAGATGGAGTGGAGGAGAGGAGGAGATGGAGTGGAGGAGAGGTGGAGTGGAGGAGAAGAGTGAAGAGGTAAGGAGGAGAGGACCACGCCCAGCCATATATACGACATAGTAATGGCGCACCGCGGGCAGGTGCGCCATTACTAACTTTTTTTTATTTTTTTATTTATTTTGAATTTTGAAGGCGGGAAGATACTAATGGAGCACCATGGGCAGGTGCGCCATTAGTAACTTTTTTTTTATTTTTTGACTTATTTTGAATTTTGAAGGCGGGAAGATAGTAATGGCGCACCATGGGTAGGTGCGCCATTAGTAAGTTTGAAATTTTTTGAATTTTTTTTATTTTTTTATTTTTTGTTCAAAACTACTAATTGCGCACGGTGGGTGTGGTGCGCCATTACTATGTCAAGTTAGTAATGGCGCACCTCTCCCACGGTGCGCCATTAGTAGTTTTGAAAAAATTAAAAAACAAATTACACTAATGGCACACCGTGGGATGTGGTGCACCATTAGTATTTGCACACTAATAGCGCACCAACACATGGTGCACCATTAGTATTTACTAATGGCGCACCACATGTACAGTGCGCCATTAGTGTACATATTGGCTATAGCTGTTTTTGTAGTAGTGCCGGATCCTGTGCCATAGGGATGTCCGGCAGGTCCGGTAGCGTTGCGGCATTCTTGCCATGGCTTGGCGCCGGCACGACTGGCGGTCTTGTCTGTGGGGTGGTGTCCCCCGCCCCCAAACGAATCTGGCTCTTCGGCCAAAGCAGGGGCCAGTTTATGCAGGTGCTGAGGGTCATCTCATCTTCTTCGTCGACCCCAGCGGGTCGAATCGGAGGTAACAGCTCGTCGCAGCCTGGAAGCACTCGAACCACTTCAACCCTATACATTGTGGGTGGCATCGGATTACCGTGGAACATGGGGTTGCCCGGTTGAACGATTCTTCCCTTGGCGACATCGACCAACTCGGCGCCCACGAAGTGCAGAAGAGTGCAAGGAACGTCGGCGGTGCCCTGCTAAAACATGTACAGGGCGTCAGGGATGCCCAGTCAAAGGCAAGGAGATGAAGTCATCGGCCGAGAGGCTTAGTTAGCGTGATGCCTCGGTCATTGTACGTCTTCTCAATAAAGGTTTTGTGCTCTACCACCCAAGGATCGACCACGTCTATGTGTTGTAGCGCGACAAGGTTTGCTCTTTCAAAGTCAGCGAGTCGACCCTCGAAGTCGACATCCACTTCGCGGCGACCCTCACCGTGACCCCATCCAGCGAGCCTGCCGAGGTGCCTGTTGACGGGCAGACCAACGGGGTTCTCGATGCCTAGATAATTCGTGCAGTAGGAGATGCACTCTTCGGTCAGAATGCCCCTGGCTATACTTCGCTCTGGACGTGACATGTTGCGAACATATCCTTTGATGACACCATTCATCCTTTCGAACGGCATAATGCTGTGCAGGAACGTCAGCCCGAGTTGGATGATATCCTCCACGATATGGACCAGCAGATGCACCATAACTTCAAAGAATGCGGGCGGGAAGTACATCTCAAGCTCGCTTAGTATCACCACGATCTCTTCCTGTAGCCTTCTGAGTTGCCTCACGCCAATCGACTTCCGAGAGATGACGTCGAAAAAGTTGCATAGGCCAAATAGCATTTCACGGACGTGCGCGTCCATGATCCCACGGATTGCAACTGGAAGTATCTGCGTCATCAACACGTGACAGTCGTGAGACTTCATCCCGCTGAACTTCTGCTTCGCTGGGTCTAGGTATCTGCTTATCTTCCCCGCGTAACCGTAAGGAAGTTTTACTCCTAGGAGGCAGGTGAAAAACTGCTCGATCTCCTCCTGACTTAGAGTGAAACACGCTGGATGGTAGTCATTTCCGTTCTTCTTGGCCTTTTTTCCTTTGCGACGACGTTCTGTGTCCTGCTTCGCCTCATCATCATCATCATCATCATCATCATCATCATCATTAGCGTGAAGCTCCTGCCTGATGCCCATTGATTTCAAGTCTGCCCTTGCTTTCGGCCCATCTTTGGTCCTCTCTGGCATGTTGAGCAGGGTACTTAGCAGACTCTCGCAGACGTTCTTCGTGATATGCATGACATCAAGGCTGTGAGGCACACGGTGGATCTTCCAGTACGGCAAGTCCCAGAAAACAGACCTCGTTTTCCATACCTTCAGCAGCGGCTCTGGTGCCTTTTGCTTCTTTTCCGGCAGTGGGCAGTCTTTCCAATTTTTAAACAGCTTGTCTATTTTCTCACCGCTCCTCGTACACGGGCGTTTTCGGGGTTCGGTTTCACCATCGAACAGATCCTTGTGTTTCCTCCACGGGTCATCGTCGCGAAGCCACCTTCGATGTCCCATGAACACGGTTTTCGAAGACACGGGATGTCTATCTAGCTGGCGATACGTTGTGTCATCCATGCACCTTACGCATCCAGAAAATCCGTGGACTACCTGCCCCGCGAGATATCCGTAACCGAGATAGTCGTGCACCGTCGTGAGTAGTGCGGCTCTCATAGGGAAATATTCTTTCTCTGCGGCGTCCCACGTATTGGCTGGCGTTTTCCACAGCGTGTCTAGCTCCTCCTTCAGCATCCCCAAATACAGATTGATGTTGTTCCCTGGTTGTTTCGGCCCTTCAATTAGCATACTCATGTGAATGTACTTCCTCTTCATGTACAACCAGGGGGGAAGGTTGTACATCCACACAAACACAGGCCATGTGCTATGTGTGCTTCTCTGGCTGCCAAACGGATTGACTCCATCGGTGCTCGCGCCCAGCACGATGTTCCTTGGATCCTTCCCAAATTCTGGGTATTCGAAGTTCAACGCTTGCCACTGGCTCACATCCTTAGGGTGACTCAGCATCTTGTCTTTTTTATTTATCTCCGGATCATTTCCGTCATCTTCCCGCTTCTTCTCCTCCCTATCCGCGTGCCAACGCAGGAGCTTTGCTACCTTAGGGTCCGCGAAATACCGCTGCAGACGAGGAGTGATCGGAAAGTACCACACCGATTTTCGAGGAGCTTTCTTCCTCTTCTTGTATCGAGTGACGCCGCACACCGGACATATGGTAGACTCCGCGTGCTCGTCCCGATAAATGATACAATTGTTCATGCACACATGGGATTTCACGTGTGGTAAATCCAGAGGACGCACGATTTTCTTTGCCTCCTCGAAACTGGTCGGGCACTTGTTCCCCTTGGGAAGACGTTCGTGCCAGAATGACATGTTCTCGTCGAAGCATGCGTCGGTCATCTTGTGTTTTACCTTGATCTCTACAGCCGTGAGCATTACTTTCAGGCGGGTATCCTCGGGCCTGCCTCCTTCATACAATGGAGAAACCGCGTCTATCTCCAGTTGATCCAGCCTGGCTTTCTCTCGGGCGGCAACTCTTGCGTTATCCGTCTGCTTGAGAAGCAGCTGTTGAATATGAGGGTCCTGCACCCAGCCTCCATCGTCGTCTGCTCCGGCATCTTCATCTTCATGATCATGCCCTTTGTCTTGATCTTCCTCATCATCATGTACGACATCTTCTACATGATGACTGTGTACAGCATCACAGTCGTGATCATGTCCTGGAGGTTCTTCGTCTTCTCGCCCGCCCTCGCCGCGGTGGTACTTGTCTTGTTGCCCTTCCTCATTTCTTGCCCGGCGCCGGCCATGGACGACTTCATAGTCATCTTCATCACCTTGCCACCGATAGCCATCTATGAAACCACGCAAGAGCAGGTGATCCCTCACCTGCCCGGAATCCGGGTCCGCAATAAGGCTCTTCAGCTTGCATCTTCGACACGGACATCTTATCTCCATCTTGTTCTTTTGAAACATCTAGGCCTTCCCGGAGCTCAAAAACCTATTCACGATGCCTTCAGTCATCGTGCGTACCATGGTCGCCTGCGGGGTAGAGCAAAACGATATTTTAGAACCAAGAAATTTTTTGGCATGACCTTCCCTAAAAATAGGACCAAAAAGAATGCATAGTGACAAAATTCTCGCCGAAACGAAAATGAATCAAAACATTCCGGCAAAATATTGGCAACTATCGCATTTCAAATACCGGTACCTTCAAACACAAACATATATGCAACACCACAAACACATGCAACACCACAAACATGCATAGATCTAGCTAGGACACAAAAAGTGCATGTGCACGTTGTTGGAGCGAGCTAGGGAGAAAAAAAGTAGATCTACATCATGTACATAGCTTTCCCTTACTTACCTATCAAAAAAAGTTAATTTCACCACTTAATTTTGATGAATCTATGGTGGAAATGAGGTGAGGAGGAGGAGATGGCCGAAAGCTTGGAGAAGGAGGTGGAGGGAATGAAGTGTGGAAAGTGAGTGGGTAGGTGTGGGGCTGTCCAAAATATCTTGTTGGGGTCCCAGGTTACTAATGGCGCACCACCAGCAAATGCGCCATTAGTAACCCTGGTTACTAATGGCGCACCAGCAGGTGGTGCGCCATTAATAGTTTTGCAAAAAAGTAAAAATAAATACATATATATACTAATGGCGCATATTCTCACAGTGCGCCATCACTAGTTTAAACTAGTAATGGCGCACTGTGAGAAGATGCGCCATCAGTAGTTTTGCAAAAAAAATTAAAAAAATTGCAGTAATGGCGCACTATCTGCTTGGTGCACCATTAGTAGTTAGAACTAGTAATGGCGCATTGTAGACCTAATGCGCCATTAGTATGTATGGAAAAATGGAAAAAAATCAAACTACTGGCGCACCCTGTTTCTGGTGCGCCATTAGTGTCTTCCATACTAATGACACATCACAAACAGGTGCGCCTTTAGTATATAGTACTGGCGCACTACTTTCCTGGTGCGCCATTAGTACCAATCCTATCTATAGCCCTTTTACTAGTTGTGCGTCCAGCAAGACGGACGTGTACGTGCGGTGGGCCAAGTCCGTCCCCGTCAAGCTCGGCGACGCCCTCTTCTTCCTCTAGCCACCTAGCCAGGACAACGCCATTCAGCTCACCGCCAAAGCCTTTGCCGCCTGCGACGTGTCCGATCCGCTGCTCAAGCTGGAGGACGGCAACTCCGTCTTCAACCTCACCAATCCCGGGCGGGCCTACTTCAGCAGCGCCGCCCCGGGGCGCTGTCGGAAGGGCCAGAAGTTCAAGCTGCGATGATACTTGTAAGAAACAGAATCGTATCCTCGGAGCGGCCAACCTGTGGCAATAATCGAATCAGAGCGGCAGATCAGTTTGAACCTGCTCCAATTCCTGCATGCTATGGAGGTCAGCCTCCAGCGGCCCATCGAAGGACCGCATAATCTGGAAGCTAGACAAGGATCTGGAAGCCCGGCTATGGCCGTTGCGGCTGGATCTAGGCCTTGGGGTGGCGGGGAGCTCCTCCTCCTGCAGCTCGGGGGCCTCCACACTCCGGAGCAACGCCCTCGCCGGAGGATGTGGTCACCAGCTCTCCTCTGGATCCGGTGAGGAGGGTTGGGGAAGGAGCTCACCACGGCTCCATGCCCTGGATCTGGTGTGAGGGAGGGGGCAGGGGGCTCGCCGTGGTCGGGAGGGAGAGGAAGAGGCGGGCGGCCGGGGCTTCCCGATCTAGATCGAAGTCGAGGGAGGTGGGTGGGTGTGTCAGGAGGAAGGGAAGGGGAGAGAACGTGACTAGAGGGAGGGGATAAGGGGTGAGAGCAATGGCGCACTGGTAGGGGTGCGCCATACGTATAGATAGCAATGGCGCATCTCTTTACTGGTGCGCCATTACTAGTTAAAACTAGTAATGGCGCACTTTCCCCCTGGTGCGCCACTGCTAAGTTTGGGGAGGGGTGTGGGGCCAGGACAAAACTAGTAATGGCGCACCACACGCCAGGTGCGCCATTAGTAATATGGTTACTAATGGCGCACCCATATCAGGTGCGCCACTGCTATATAGCAGTGGCGCACCACATACAAGGTGCGCCATTAATGTCCATATTAGCTATAGCCGTTTTTGTAGTAGTGTGAGGACCCATTCCTCCTTATTTTCTATCTACTCCGGCTCGGAGTCGACTTCACCAAAGTTGAAGACTAGTCGTAGATGATCGTTCTGCGCCATGGCATTGGTGGAGGTCTACGGGAGGGAGGGGAATGGGAGGCGAACAGTAAGGACGGCCGTATTAAACACCAACTCGGGCGCCATTAATGGAGAGGAAGGCGGGAGGCCATGGAAGTCAAAGGGCTCGCTTCCCAGTGAGCCTGGGCAGCGTACAGCTCACACGCTTCCCGGTGAGCCTGCACATTCGAGGACAACTTGCACGCCTCTCGGTCAGCCTGCGCACCGGACTGCGCTTGCACACCTTTCGTTCAGTCAAGGTCAAGCGACTGTCCGCACGGAACCTCCTACAGCCATTAAAACCAAGACACGCGGCGTCATGTGAATGGTTAACAAAACACACACGGTTTGAATTATACAAACGTTTGAGATATTAAAGTGGGAGCAATTTTTTCAAAATGCCTTTGTTGGCTGTCATTATTCGGGTGCGCCTTCTCTCAAAATGGACACGAAAAATACACAGCATGTCGGGTGCCGCTCCATGATAGCATGCCAAGTTTCATGAATTTCAGACGTGTTTTGGACTTACTAGAATTTAAAAACCAGGCATCTCAATGTTTTGCCGCCAATCAACGGTGCCCTGGTGTTTGAAATTCATTCCCATCTCTTGCATGGGACCTAAGCATGCACCCAAGGAAACAGTTTTGATTTTCCAACCAATATATATGCACTGGAGCATGTGCATGTAGTTCAAATTTGAATTATGCACATAAATGCATTGCAAACACGGTTAATGCATAAAAATGTCCAAACGAACGCCGAAAAATCACAAAAATTGACACAACACTCCTATTGTTCTATGTTGACACGAGAAAAAAATTGAAAGCAATAACAGGCAATGAATATCGTTTCGTCCCCAAAGGTGGGACGTTCCCTACCAAAACCATCAGGCTTGTTGTGAGAAGCTCTGGTTTGTGAGAAGCATATACCCAAACCTGCACGAAATGGTACAATTTTTTACCACAGCACGTTGATGCCGCTCCATGATAGCATGCCAAGTTTCATGAATTTCAGACGAGTCTTGGATTTACTAGAATTTTAAAACCAGGCATCTCAATGTTTTGCCGGCAATCAACAGTGCACTGTTGTTTGAATTTCATTCCCATCTCTTGCATGGGACCTAAGCATGCACCCAAGGACACAAATTTGATTTTTCAACCAATTTATATGCACTTGAGCATGTGCATGTAGTTCAAATTTAAATTATGCACATAAATGCATTGCAAACTCAATTAATACATAACAAAGGTCAAGCAAACCCCGAAAAATTCCAAGATTAAACACAACACTCATGTTGTTCTATGTTGACACTAGAATTTTTTTCGAAAGCAATAAGAGGCAACGGATATCATCCCCTCCCCAAAGGTGGCACGTTTTCTATCAAAACCATCATGCTTGTTGTGAGAAGCTTATACTCAAACCTGCCCAAAATAGGACAAAATTTTCACCGTGGCATGTTGATGCCGCTCCGTGATAGCATGCCAAGTTTCATGAATTTCATACGAGTTTTGGATTTACTAGAATTTAAAAACCAAGCATCTCAACGTTTTGCCGGCAATCAACAGTGTCCCGGTGTTTGAATTTCATTCCCATCTCTTGCATGGGACCTAGAAATTCACCCAAGGACACACATGTGATTTTTCAACCAACTTTAGTGCACTGGAGCATGTGCTTGTAGTTCAAATTTGAATTATGCACATAAAATGCCTAGAAAACCAAGTTAATTTACAAAAGGTCAAACGAACCCCAAAAAATTCCAAGATTAAACACAACACTCTTGTTTTTCTACGTTGACACTAGAATTTTTTTTAAATCAATAAGAGGCAATTGATATTGTCTCGTCCCCAAAGGTGGTACGTTCCCTACCGAAACCATCATGCTTGTTGTGAGAAGCTCTGGTTTGTGAGAATCTTATACCCAAACCTGCCCCAAATGGGACAAAATTTTCACCACGGCATGTTGACGCCACTCCATGATAGCATGCCAAGTTTCATGAATTTCAGACGAGATTTGGATTTACTAGAATTTAAAAACCAGGTATCTCATAGTTTTGCCGACAATCAACAATGCCCTGGTGTTTGAAATTCATTCCCATCTCTTGCATGGGACCTAAGCATGCACCTAAGGACACACATGTGATTTTTGAACCAACTTTGGTGCACTGGAGCATGTGCTTGTAGCTCAAATTTGAATTATGCACATAAAATGCCTAGAAAACCCAGTTAATCACTAGTAGAAAAAGGACCCAATGTGAGACACATTAGTCCCGGTTTGATTTTGGGCCGATACTAATGTTACCATTAGTGACGGTTCGAACGGATTTGCATTAATGCCGGTTCGTGTTGAACCTTTAGTACCGGTTCGTGGCATGAACCGGTACTAAAGGGGTGGTGGCAGGCTGGCGTCAGGCTGGGGCCCCACGATCACCTTTAGTACCGGTTCGTGCCACGAACCGGTACTAAAGGGGTCTGACCTATAGT
Organism: Aegilops umbellulata; assembly: GCA_032464435.1. NCBI lineage: Eukaryota > Viridiplantae > Streptophyta > Magnoliopsida > Poales > Poaceae > Aegilops > Aegilops umbellulata. The sequence goes on from CP136059.1 coordinate 418,339,145, forward strand.
CCCGGTTGGAGACAGAAACCGGGACTATAGGACAATTTTGAAACTCTACCCCCCCCCCCCCCCGGTGTATCGCCATTTCAGTTTTAGAAAAATCAAAAGAAAATGATAAAAACTTCAAAAAATAAAATCCTTCGAGAGGTAATTATATTACTACATCTACTAGTTAGGAAAATTTGAAAACTTAAATTTGGACATGTTTTGCAAAAAGTGTAGGGAAAATGTAAAGCGGCTATAACTTTTGCATACGATGTTGGAAAAAAAGTATAATATATCAAAAAATTCAGCACGAAAATCCGCATCCGATGGAGATGACCTACGGCCTGTTTGCAATTTTTTAGAATCCTCAAATTCCAAAAGGAGAAAAAGATACGGTCAAATTTCAGTTTTTTTAAATTTTTTGGTTAAATCTGGTCAAACTACTTATTCAAGAAGTATTAATGTTATTACATAATTGTTCAAGAATATTAGTGTTACTAAATAATTATTTCAATTTTTTGAATATTGGTCAAATCTGGTCAAACTATGGTCAAACTTATTCAAGAAATATTAGTATTACTAAATGATTACTGTTTTCTAGAATAATAGTTTCAAACTCAAACGGTGAAACGTGTGACCTAATGCTCAAGCTAAACTGTTGAGGGTTAATAGGATTGACAACTTGCATTTGTCAGGAAAACAACAAGTGTAGACTTGGAATGTAGGGGGAATAGAACTCCGAAGTTAAGCGTGCTCATGCTGGGGGAGTGAGAGCATGGGTGATCGGCCGGGAAGTTAGGCGATTTGGAATGAGTGATCCACACTTGAGCAGTTAAGTTAGGTGATTAGAGACTAAATCATGAAATAATTCAGAAAAATGAAAAATCGAAAAAAAAATCAAATTTTTTTCCAAAATTTTCGAAAAAAAATTCAAAAAAAAACCTTTAGTACCGGTTAGTAACACCAACCGGTACTAAAGGTCCCCCATACCAGGGCGCGAGCTCACGCCACAAGGTGGCACTTTAGCGCCGGTTCGTGCCGAAACGGTACTAAGGGGGGGGGCTTTAGTGCCCACCCTTTAGTGCCGGTTATGGAACCGGCACTAAAGGCCCTTATGAACCGGTTTTAAAGGTCCGTTTTCTACTAGTGAATGTACAAAAAAGGCCAAACGAACCCTGAAAAATTCATTCCCATTTCTTGCAAGGGACCTAAGCATGCACTGAAGGACACATATTTGTTTTTTCAACCAATTTATATCACTACAAGAAATACACTCAATTATGACTCCCCATTTTGGTCGTTGATTCGTCATATTTATCGTTTATTGACCTTTTTTTGACCAAATTCAGAAGGTCAACAGTTGGCCGTCAAGAACGAACAAACTTGACCTTTTTGGAATTTTGGTCATAGCTAGACTGATGACAAAAATTTCAGAAAGGTCACTACCCACTTGCCTGGGCCACGTAGGATCTGACATGGCTGAGCTGACGTGGCATTGTTAGTGACCAAATGGAATCATCATAAATTTCATAGCCCAGTCCACCAATCTAGCCTACATGGGCCTGGCCCAATACCTATCTTTTTTATTAAAATGGTCTAATTTATTTAGGATGATGCATTATTTTCAGAAGCATGCATATCTCATGTATGAAAACAAGTACAACAAAATACAATATTGCAGATAAATTGTATATTTCATTTCAGTAACACATCACATGAAGTACAATACATCATCCATTAACTCCTCTACACAGAAAGGTCCAAGGTCCAACAAGTGCACAAGTGCACATCAAAATAATGCTTCAAGTGCAAGTGCACAGCAAAAAGACCCAACAAGTGCACAGGCGCACAACAATATATTTCTACGAAGATTGGACGAGATGGGCAAATTTTAGTTGATCACACATAACATCAATGAGAAACGAAGCTTCTTCTGCCCTTCGCTTCTTTCGAGTGCTTCAGATCATCCTGAATGCATAACAGGATATGTAGAGAGAGAGAGAGAGAGAGATCGCCTTGGCAACAACAGATGGTGCGCATCCTCGCCGGACCGGAGCAGCTTGTCCCTGGCCCTCCCCACGGGATGGTACTAAACTGCACACACACCAAGCAAGAGAGCACGCATCAGATCATATGAGAAAATGAACAAAAAATAGAGAGCACGCAAATTTTAAGCTCCGTTTACTGCAGAAATCAAGCATAGGCAGTAGTGCTGCTAGTGTTTCTTTCTGTTGGTTGTGTTGGACATGCAACTCATTTTCTGTTTGTTTCAGACTAGCAGACCAACATGGTATCCATCTAAAGTCTATAGATAGATGGAACCACATAACGTAAGCAGGAAAGCAGCAAAGTAGATCTGCCCACTATCCGCCTAAGCAAACACAGAAGTACTAATAAGCTACTCTAGTAGTAAAAGACGGAACACAAAAGGCAAAATTGGAATAGCAGAGCAGAAGCATGGAAGAGGGACAGTTGATCTCTTGGCTAACAGCTAACAGCTAAAATCCTCTGGGCTATGACTTCAACCAGGACAGTTGATCTCTTGGCTAACAGCTAACAACAAAGAAGTGCCCATACAGCCAATTTACTGCGCTATAATGATTATAAGAACTAGAAGTAAAAGATATATCATAGTACTGAACAGTTGAGCAGTTGCAGATCCATCTAATCATGTGGAAAGTCAGTGAGCAGTTGCAGATCCACCATTGCCACCATCTAGTCACGAGGATTGGAGTCCTCCTCAGTCTTGACACTGAGCTTTTGCTTCCCCATGACCTGCAGATAGGTCACCAACATAAACCATTTGAAATGATTAAACAAGTGCACTGGAAGCTATCTAGATCAGCATACAAACATCCATCTTCGGCAACACTTGAAGCGTAACTACTAAAACAATTATGAACCTGAGATAAGTCGAAGAATCTTACAAGGATAAAATAAGTTACATAAATTCATCAAAATAAAACACTACATCTCTGTTTCTAAACCAGAGAGCCAAGAGAATAACTATAACAGATGTAGTTCTCTGCCTCAACATGCTGTAATAATATTATCTCTGTTGATCCATGTCCATCTGGGTTAATATGAAATGTAAAAAAATTGAATGAGCCAACTTGGTACATCATTACAAATGATTACTTGCTAAGAGAAACAAGTCAGAAAACAAAGCTGCATATAACCACCTAAATATTATGGTCAAGTACTAATTATCAAACTGGCATATCCACTTGTCTGCTACTCCCTATGTAATCAAATGCAAGACATTTTAGGTCACTTCACAGATTTAGTAGTTTGTAAGTAGAAGAATAGAAATTTGAAAAAAAATGGTGGCTACGCACTGAGATCACGACACATAACAGGTGTTCAAATCAATGGAAAGCAAATGTATTTTGGAGATGGTACCATCCCTCTCTCAGAATAATCAGAGCCCAAAATTCCACATGCTGATCGATTGATATGCCAAACAGGGGGATCGGCTGAGGGGCTCACCGCGGTGCGGATGACGAGCTCGGGGAGGCCGGAGACGTCGGAGCAGCGAGGGCAACGCAGATCGATGGGGGAAGGCGCGCGGCGGCCGACAGGGAAGAAGCTCGGATCCGGCGATGTGGGGACGCCAAGCTTGAACTGGTGGCCGTAGTCGATGCAGAGGGGAGCTGTGGAGCTCGTGGACACCTTCCTATGTCGCGGATCGGCGATGTGGTGGGTGAGGAGGTGCGGATCGACGAGATCCACCCATCATCATCACCCTTCTCGAGGTTCTTGACGCTTGGGTGATGCTGATGCAGTGCTGCGCCTCCTGCGGGTGACGCGGATGTGGTCAGCCTCCTGCGGGCCCTTGAAGCCGGCCTTGCCGGCCTTCATCGACGGCGGGCCCTTGTAGGGGAGGGGACGTCTAGCCAGGGAGGGGAGGGCAGGGGAGGGGAGGTGGCGCGGGCGGCGGAGTGGATGCGGTCGCCAGCGGGAGGAGGTGGCCGTGGAGGAGGTGGTCGCCGCGGTCGAATGGATCTGGGATGTAGGGAGAGGGGAGAAGGAGAGGGTAGGGGCGCCGGATGTGGAGTAGAGGGCGGCGGGGGCGGTGGGGGCGGCGGGTCATCGATGGTGGCGGTGGGGGCGGCGGCAGATCGAGATCGGGGAGGGGGCGGCGGCAGATCGAGATCGGGGAGGGGGCGGCGGCGAGGAGATGGGGTCGAGGGAGGAAGGGGGCGACGGGGGGATCTGAGCTAGGGTTTGGCCTGCAGGTGGGGGTATCTCCTTTTCTTTTCTTTTCTTTTTTTCTTTTTTCTGTAGATAGATGGATGGATGGATGTGGGATGGAGATATGGATGGATGGATGGACGCCATGTCATCGATCCGTGGACAGAGTTATGATTGGTTCAGAAAATCAGTGATGTAAAATAGTTTTTAAATACTAAAAATAGAGGGATTTTATGAAGTAGCTATAAAAATATTTTGCAAAAGGGCACCACACAAACTTTCACTAGAGTTAGACCACATTTTATGGATTAGGACCAATTTGTATGCATTTTTCATATTTCGAGCTATTTTTAATCATTTTTTGAGTGGCAAAAATGTTTTTTTTTGTGAAGAACCAACCAAATAATTGTTGCAAAATTGGACCTAATCAATTTGATAAAATATTAGGCCATATTTAATGCACAATTGACCAAATGGTTGGGTGTAAAAAGTTTTGATCCACCTCCCGTGAAAAAGACAAATTCCCGCCGGTTCAGTTGGAAGCGGGTCAAGTTTGAACTGCAGCTGCCTCATAGTTTGCTCTTTATTTTTTCCAAAACTCGTTTCTAGGTACATAAGTATCTATTTAATAAGAGAAACACCAAAAAATTCCAAGATTCAACCACTAGCTAGGAACAGTCAAGCCCGCCCTTTTGACCGCATTTTGAAACAGGCATAAAAAATTCAAAAAAAATCAAAAAATTGGAAAACCTTCGCATTGTGTCATTATATGTAACCAAGTTTCTAGGAAAAATAATAAACTTGTAATACGGAAATTATTTTACAAAATTGTTCTCAGAAATGAGCTGTCATGAGTGAAGATTCATGGCTTTCAAGCCAAATGATCAATCTTATGGCCACATTCATGGCATAGTTTCTTCAAATGATCTCATACTGTGCACAAGGGTGAATATTGGAGTTCCAAACAATGTATCCTAAGGAAGTTTTCACTTTCTTTGCACGGAAAATTAATTTTCCATTTTCCAAGTGCCCAAAAGGAGATTTTTTTGTGAAGGACCTCCAAAATAATTGTTGCAAAATTGGACCAAATCATTTTTCTAAAATACTAGGACATGTTTAATGCACAATTAACAAAATGGTTCGGTGTAAAAAGTTTTGATCCACCTCTCGTGAAAAAGACAAATTTCCGTCGACTCAGCTAGAAGCGGGTCAAATTTGAACTGCAGGTGCCTTATAGTTTGCTATTTATTTTTTCCAAAAATGATTTATAGGTACATAAGTATCTATTTAATCAGAGAAAAACCAAAAAAATTCCAAGATTCAACCACTAGCTAGGAACGGTCATTCCCGCCGTTTTGACCGTATTTTGAAACGGGCATACAAAATTCATAAAAAATCAAAAAATTGGGAAACCTTCGCATTGTGTCATAATATGTGGCCAAGTTCCTAGGAAAAATAACAAACTTACAATACGGCAATTATTATAAAAAAGTGTTCTCAGAAACGAGCTATCATGTGTGGAGATCAATGGCTTTCAAGCCAAATGATCAATCTTATGGCCACATTCATGGCATAGTTTGTTCAAATGATCTCATATTGTGCACAAGAGTGCATATTGGAATGGCAAACAATGTTGTCTAAGGAAGTTTTCATTTTTGTTGGACGAAAAAACCATTTTCCATTTTCTTGAGTGCCCGAAAGGAGGTTTTTTTGTGAAGGAACTACCAAATAATTGTTGCAAAATTGGACCAAATCATTTTTATGAAATACTAGGCCATATTTAATGCACAATTGACAAAATGGTTGGGTGTAAAATGTTTTGATCCACCTCTCGTGAAAAAAGACAAATTTCCGCCGATTCAGCTGGAAGCGGGTCAAATTTGAACTGCAGCTGCCTCAGAGTTTGCTATTTATTTTTTCCAAAAATCATATCTAGTTACATAAGGACCTATTTAAACATAAATACATGGTTTGGTGGCGATACGTCGAGGTTTGGGCGGCGGCCGAGGGCCCCAACTCTAGAGCGCGTAAACTCGCATGCCCGCCGCATGGTCACCGCGCGCCCGTGACGTTGCCATGTGTTCTGCGCGGCCTAGGCATGTCTAGTGGGTTGGGCATTCCCCAGGTTGGTGCTAGGAAGAAAATTACAACATAAGATTCTCACGAGGAGACCGATCGATGCTCAAACATGAATTAGCAGCCAAGTGTTTGATTAGCGGTACGGGAAATGTACATGGCTAATGGGCGTGAGTTTTTGCTGAGGATGATCAGTTACTAAGAAGACCGTGTTCACAAATTTTCAGCTCAAAAGGAGGAGCCTAGGTGGTACTTGCTTTGCAAACTACCACACTGGACATAACTACGAATGTTGAAGCTCGGCTCAAAATAATGAATGTATTGAGCTAGCATTTGGTGGAGGATGGTTATTTGGGCATAGGAAAGCACTGTCGAAAATGGATACTATTTGGACATGCCAAAGTCGTACTTCCTTCACAAACTGTTGTTCTGAACAGAATAGGAAAATGAATATTTTTGAATTATTTTTGAACCAGGAAAGGAAGGTTTTTATATATTTGACGAAGATATGACCCAAAGAATTTATGAGATTTTTTTGGGAATTTTGGGAATGACAGAAATATAGGTTGGTTCACAACCTAGGGCAAAACTGCCACATGGACATGACACATAGGCAAAACTGATGAGATGGCACCTAGTCATCGCAACCCACCACAATTTACAAGGCTATGACCATCTATATTGGTCGTTAACAACTAGAAATAAGGCAGTGGACTAGCGCTGTTTGCTTTATGACCATTTCGTGTAAGGAAATTATGACCTTTCTGACTAAAATGGTCGCAATGGTTTAGGGTTTGGAGCCCCCCAGACAGCTTTTGACCAATTGGTCTAAAATGGTCATAAATTTATGACCAATTCTTCGAGGGTCACTGACAGAAGGTCATAATTTGACATATTTCTTGTAGTGTATGCACCGGAGCATGTGCATGTAGTTTAATTTTGAATTGTGCACTTGAAATGGCAAGAAAACCATTTTAATGTATAAAATGTCCAAACGAACCCTGAATAATTCCAATTCTTTTACGACACACATATAGTTGCATGTTCACTGGACATAAAAGGTCTAGCAATTCAAATAGTGTCCATGGCCGCTATGACCACATTAGTAATTCAAATAAAGTAGATCCGACAAAGTTTATTATCATCAACCGCGTGAGATGTAGTACAAAATATCTTGGAGCATCGTCGGTGTATAGTACACCTATGGCTTACGGGCGAAGGTGCGTCGGCTACAGTCCAGATCCGGCGTGTCAAGCACACTAGCTCGCTCCCCAAGAACTCCTGCCTCTGCATCCCTCGCAATCTCAAAAATATTACTGCCTTGTAATCTCGAAAGTATCTACCGCCTGGAAGGTCTTAATTTTTGATAGCACTGTCACAACCCTAGCTTAGTCTTGCCTGTCATTGCATAAGCTCCATGCATCATGTTTACTTTCCCTCAGAAACTCGAAATGGGGATGACAGAACCCCCAGCACCCCTTAATCCAACTAGGGTTTACCAAAATCTTTTTCAATGAACCTGAAATGCCCTTCTAAAATGTTCATCATCTTTGCCTTGGTCTAAAACCTCTGACAAAAATGGTGCACACTTTTCTAGGACATCACAAGGTCACTGGATTAAATCATATGTTAATTGCATTTGGACATTTAAATGGTATAAAGTATTTTAAATGTCCAAATAATCCTAAACTAAAATGTTTACTGTTGGACATATTCCATACAGTGGGCATGAGCAGTTTTATGATTTTTGAGTTAGTTCTAGTATTTTAATTAAAGCCACAAATTTACAGTAGAAATACAAAAACAGAAAATAAAGGGGAGAGAGAGAAACTTACCTGCACCCCCAGCCGACCCAACACTGTGCCGCCCAGCCCGTCTGGCCCCCTCCCCTGTCGTCTTCCTCCTTGCCAGGAGGACAAGCGCGTGGCCAATGCATGCCGGCGCATGCCCGACCTCCTCCTGCTTGCCGCTTCTCCCTGGCCTCTTCGGATGACGCCACGCAGCCCCCCCGACCGCTCTCTCACTCTCCTTGAGCTTCTCCCTTCCTCTGCTCTCTTTCCTCTACTGCCCGAGCGTTGTAGTCGCCGCCGCTCGCTGTTGTCGTGGCCACAGCCACTGCCTCGCCTCGCCGATGCGCTCAGAAGCTCCGCCTCGACCCCTCTTCCTCCCCATCGAGCCACGCCCCGCCAGAAGCACTGCTGTGCCGTCCCCGGCCTCGTCTTCAACCTCTGTCCGCCGGTGATCTCACTGGGGATTCGTGAGCTCCAGCCCCTCCCCGGCCTCGCCGTTGCCCCTGTTGGAATCGCCGTGAGCCCTGCCCCTTTCCCCTCTCTCTCTGTGCTCGTCCGCGCCTTCTAACCAGCATGGCCATCGGAGCCGACAGCTCCTCTCCGCCGGTCATGTCGCCACCATGGCTACGACCATGCAAGCACGTGTCCGAGCCCACGTGGGAAGGCCCCCTATCACCAACACTCACTTGGCGACGGTTCCAAATGCCGTCGCAGAAAGGGGTTAAAAATCGTTTGTATAGCACTTCGTTGTACCAGTGAGGGGCCCACAAACTTACCAGGTGTACTTGGGAGGGTGGGCGTGCCCCTCGACTTGCGGTGTCTTGCTGGCACCCCTCTAGTAATTTCCTTCGCCAATATGTTTATCTATTCTAAAATAATTCTCCGTAAGTTTTCAGCTCAATTTGAGAAAATTTATTTCTACACAAAAACAACACCATGGCAATTCTGCTGAGAAGAACATCAATCTGGGTTAGTACCATTCAAATCATGCAAATTAGAGTCCAAAACAAGAGCAGAAGTGTTTGAAAAAATAGATACATTTGGCGCGTATCACGTGGCGGGTACGGTGGCTCCTCCTTGACTCGTGCCGTCGGCGATGGTGGTGTCAGGCCTATCTAACGGTGTGAATTTTCCGTCATGATCTCCATTTGCTATGGTTGCTGCTACTACTACGGCATCTGGTCCTCCTCATCGTCGGAGGAGATGATGATCTCCTCCTTGCTGGAGGAGCCGGTCACCATGGATGTCGAGGGGCACAGAGAGCAAGGGCAGCGGCGCTAAGATTTAGCTGATGATGAAATACCACCTCCATCGTCCCCGCCTGCCGGCGTGGGATCCATGACTTCGCATCGCCGATGGAGTTGGAGAGGCTTGGAGAGAAGGAGGGGCTTGGAGAGGAGGAGGGGCTTGGAGAGGACGAAGTGCGGCTATGCGTCACCGGCGCATAGCTGAAATTTCCGTGGCCATGCCGCGCAAAGGGCCCGTCAGCTGCTTCAATGCAGCGCAACAACCGTAGTTGGTTTCTCAGGAAGCTGCGTCCGCATTGATGTGGTTGCTCCCATGAGGTCGCATTGGTCAGCGCTGCCCTCCCATCCGCTCATGTCGCTTGGCATTAATGTCGGCTGCTGCATGCTCTGGGCCGGCATGAATGCGGCACGTGTTGGGGATCGTAGCAGAAATTAAAATTATCCTACGCATCACCAAGATCTATCCATGGAGTGTTCTAGCAACGAGGGGATAGGAGAGCATCTACATACCACCTGTAGATCGCAACGGAAGCGTTCAAGAAGAACGTGGATGATGGAGTCGTACTCGTTGTGATCCAAATCACCGATGACCAGCGCCGAACGGACGGCACCTCCGCGTTCAACACACGTACGGTCGGGATAACGTCTCCTCCTTCTTGATCCAGCAAGGGGGAAGGAGAGGTTGATGAAGATCCAGCAGGACGACGGCATGGTGGTGGATGCAGTAGAGTTCCAGCAGGGCTTCGCCAAGCAACTACGGACAGAGGGAGAGGTGTAACGGGGAGAGGGAGGCGCCAAGGCTGCAGGGTGTGGCTGCCCTCCCTCCCCCATTTATATAGGCCCCCTAGGGGGGGTGCCGGCCCTGGAGATCCATCTCCAGGGGGGCGGCGGCCGGGGGGGGGAGGCTTGCCCCCCAAGCCATGTGGTGCGCCCCCTGCCCTAGGGTTTCCAACCCTAGGCGCAGGGGGAGGCCCATGGGGGGGGCGCACCAGCCCACTATGGGCTGGTTCCCTCCCCACTTCAGCCCACGGGCCCTCCGGGATGGGTGCCCCACCCGGTGGACCCCCAGGACCCATCTGGTGGTCCCGGTACAATACCGGCGACTGCCAGATCATTCCCGATGGCCGAAACGACACTTCCTATATATAATTCTTGACCTCCGGACCACTCCGGAACCTCTCGTGACGTCCGTAATCTCATCCGGGACTCCGAACAACCTTCAGTTTGCTGCATACTAATCTCTTTAACAACCCTAGCATCACCGAACCTTAAGTGTGTAGACCCTACGGGTTCGGGAGACATGCAGACATGACCGAGACGATCTCCGGTCAATAACCAACAGCGGGATCTGGATACCCATGTTGGCTCCCACATGCTCCTCGATGATCTCATCGGATGAACCACGATGTCGAGGACTTAATCAATCCCGTATTCAATTCCCTTTGTCTATCGGTACAATACTTGCCCGAGATTCCATCGTCGGTATACCGATACCTTGTTCAATCTCGTTACCGGCAAGTCTCTTTACTCGTTCCCGTAACACATCATCCCGTGAACAACACCTTGATCACATTGAGCTCATTATGATGATGTCTTACCGAGTGGGCCCAGAGATACCTCTCCGTCACACGGAGTGACAAATCCTAGTCTCGATTCATGCCAACCCAACAGATACTTTCGGAGATACCTGTAGTGCACCTTTATAGTCACCCAGTTACGTTGTGACGTTTGATACACCCAAAGCATTCCTACGGCATCCGGGAGTTGCATAATCTCATGGTCCAAGGAATGATACTTGACATTCAGAAAAGCTCTAGCAAACGAACTATACGATCTTTTGTGCTATGCTTAGGTTTGGGTCTTGTCCATCACATCATTCTCCTAATGATGTGATCCCGTTATCAATGACATCCCCATGTCCATAGTCAGGAAACCATGACTATCTATTGATCAACGAGCTAGTCAACTAGAGGCTTACTAGGGACACATTGTGGTCTATGTATTCACACATGTATTTGATTTCCGAAGAATACAATTATAGCATGAACAATAGACAATTATCATGAACAAGGAAATATAATAATCATTTTATTATTGCCTCTAGGGCATATTTCCAACAGCACGTGCATCAGACGAAAATTGTGGGAGGGTGTTTTGGTGTGCCAAGTTAGTTAGATTTTTTATTACCCAGATGGGGTGCTTCACATCAAGGATCTAAAAGGGCCGAAAAAGGAGGGAGACAAGAAGTCCACGCTCGAAGACGTGGAGCAAGAACTCTTCAAGTGACAAGATCCCAGAGGCCATTGATCGTCTCCACGTCAGGATGGAGGATCTACAAGCACAAGTCTATGACCTATAGAACCAAAACTGTGAGTATGAAACCAGGTTTGAAAAGATGAGTTTAGCTGCGGATTTCAGGATGTGGGAGACCATCTCTACTCTTCTTAATGGAGAACCTATGCCTTGGAACAAACATGACAACCGTGCTGCGTCATCACCATCATCTTCGAAGGAGACTTGATTACTCGGGTATGGGAAGAATGATGATAGGACTTTGCATGCTTCTAGTGAACTGATACGTCCATTTTGCATCATGCTTTTATGTTAATTTTTATTGCATTATGGGTTGTTATTTCACGTTATGTCACAATACTTGTGGCTATTCTCTCTTATTTTACAAGGTTTACCATGAAGAGGGGGATTGCCGGCAGCTGGAATTCTGGCTGCAAAAGGAGCAAATATTGAAGACCTATTCTGCGCAACTCCAAATGTCCTGAAACTCCATGGAATATCTTAAAATAAATAAAGAAAAATCGTCTCCAAAGATGAAGGCCAGGGGCCCCACACCCTGCTCACGAGGGTGGGGGGCGCGCCCCTCCCCCCTGGGCGCGCCACCCTACCACGTGGGCCCCCTGGTGGCTCTCCGACGCCCATCTTCTCCTATATGAAGTCTTTCGATGAGAAAAAAAATCATAAGCAACCTTTCGGGACGAGACTCCGCCGCCACGAGGCGGAACCTTGGCGGAACCAATCTAGGGCTCCGGCAGAGCTGTTTTGCCGAGGACACTTCCCTCCGGGACGGGGAAATCATCGCCATCGTCATCACCAGCGCTCCTCTCATCGGGAGAGGGCAATCTCCATCAACATCTTCACCAGCACCATCTCATCTCCAAACCCTAGTTCATCTCTTGTATCCAGTTCTTGTCTCTAAGTCCGGGATTGGTGCTAGTAGGTTGCTAGTAGTGTTCATTACTCCTTGTAGTTGATGGTAGTTGGTTTACTTGATGGAAGATCATATGTTCAGATCCTTTATGCATATTATTACCCCTCTGATTTTGAACATGAATATGCTTTGTGAGTAGTTACGTTTGTTCCTGAGGACAAGGGAGAAGTCTTGCTATTAGTAGTCATGTGAATTTGGTATTCGTTCGATATTTTGATGAGATGTATGTTGTCTAACCTCTAGTGGTGTTATGTGAACGTCGACTACATAACACTTCACCATTATTTGGGCCTAGAGGAAGGCATTGGGAAGTAATAAGTAGATGATGGGTTGCTAGAGTGACAGAAGCTTAAACCCTAGTTTATGCGTTGCTTCGTAAGGGGCTGATTTGGATCCATAAGTTTCATGCTATGGTTAGGTTTACCTTAATACTTTTGTTGTAGTTGCGGATGCTTGCAATAGAGGTCAATCATAAGTGGGATTCTTGTTCAAGTAAGAACAACACCCAAGCACTGGTCCACCCACATATCAAATTATCAAAGTACCGAAGGCGAATCATATGAGCGTGATGAAAACTAGCTTGACGATATTCCCATGTGTCGCCGGGAGTGTTTTTCCTATTATAAGAGTTTGTTCCGGCTTGTCCTTTGCTACAAAAAGGACTGGGCCACCTTGCTGCACCTTATTTACTTTTGTTACTTGTTTCTCGTTACAATTTATCTTATCACAAAACTATCTGTTACCACTTATTTCAGTACTTGCAGAGAATACCTTGCTGAAAACTGCTTATCATTTCCTTCTGCTCCTCATTGGGTTCGACACTCTTACTTATCGAAAGGACTACGATAGATCCCCTATACTTGTGGGTCATCATGAACCTTCTGTATACACACCTGAGAATCCAAATGATATTTCTATTTCTGATGCTGAAACACAATCTGGTGATGAACATGAACCTAGTAATAAGGATAATGATGATGTTCATGTAGATGCTCAACCTACTAATGATAATGATGTGGAGATAGAGCCTGCTATTGATCTTGATAACCCATGACCTAAGAATAAAAGATATGATAAAAGAGACTTCATTGCTAGGAAACATGGTAAAGAAAGGGAACCATGGGTTCAGAAACCTATGACTTTCCCCCTAAAGCTTCAAAGAATAAAGACGATGAAGATTTTGAATGCTTTGTTGAAATACTTAGGCCTGTCTTTTTGTGTTTGCGTTTGACTATTATTTTGAAAACTCCTTATGCTAAGTATATGAAAGATATTCTTACAAATAAAATAAAGATATCAGAAGATGAAATTTCCACCATGCTTGCTAATTATACATTTAAAGGTGGAATACCAAAGAAACTAGGAGACCGAGGAATACCAATTATACTTTGCTCTACTAAAAGAAACTATGTTAAAATTGCTTTGTGTGATCTAGGAGCCGGTGTTAGTGTTATGTCTTTCTCTTTATACAAAAGACATGATTTGAATAAGTTGATACCAACTGAAGTTTCTTTGCAAATGGCTGATAAATCAACTGCTATCCGCATCAGTATTTGTGAGGATGTGCCCGTCGTTGTTGGAAATGTTACTATCTTAATGGACTTTGTTATTCTTGATATACCCGAAGACGACAGTATGTCGATCATCCTTGGTAGTCCATTTTTGAACATTGCATGGGCTGTTATTGATTGCAACAATGGCAAGGTCACTTTTCATGTTAATGGTAATGAACACACTATTGGAAAAATTTCAACGATTACTATTGGAGGTTTTGAATTACCTATTCCTGCCGTCAAAAAGAAATATGAAATTGTTATTGTTGGGGATATGCATATCCCCGTTGAGGTAACCTAGTGCTATACAAAGATTCTCCGATTTCATGTCATTCGGAAGAAGTTTGTTAAGAAGACTTGATCAACCTTATTGATGGATTCCTTTTGACGGGCATGTTGTCGATGAAATTAGTAAACACAACTTTCTGTACCCACTTTTTACTTTCTGTTATTTAGAGATAGTAAAGTAGAAATGCCCTAATTATGTTGTTTTCTGAGTTATCCGTGCAATAAAAATGACGAGAAAATAAAAATTCTCAAAAAGCCCTAAAAATTTAATATGATCTTTTTGTAATATTTGAAAAAATTTGGCACTGAACACACCCCAGGGGGTGCACTTGTGAGCCACAAGCTCACAGAGCGCACCCACCCCCTGGGCGCGCGTAGCAAGCTTGTGGGGCCCATGTAGCCCCCCTCACTTATTCCAGCCACCCATGCACTTCTTCTTCCTCCAGAAAAAATCACACCATTGCTCCCTGTGCTTGCTCATCTTGCTGCTATTTTCGATCTCTTTGCTCGGACCTCCATTTCTGAAACTGTTTCAGGGGATTGTTCATCGGAATGTGAGTCCTCCGTTGGTCCAATTAGTTTTTGCTCTAGTGGTTTATTGTTTGCACATTTAGCAACTATTGGTGACCATGTTCTTGAGCTTTCATGTCAAATTTATATGGTTGAAACTAGTTTTGATGCTTGATATGGCCTCTAGACACTTGTAGGAGTAGTTGCTATCAATTTTGTTGAGTTTTGTTCACTTTTACTTTGAGTCACTAAAAAATTCAGAAATTTTCACAGGAAGAAAAGTTTTAGGGAGATGTTCCAAAGTGGTTCCTCGAAGAAGAAATCCCCAAGGCTCGCGATACGTGAGCCGAACCTTGAACCACTGCGGGAAGCTCTAGTTCAACCTTGTGAATGGCTGTTGATGTCGCTTGAAGCTATGTCGGTATTTCCCCAAAGAGGAAGGGATGATGCAGCACAACTACTAAAGGTATTTCCCTCAGTTATGACACCAAGGTATCAACCCGGTAGGAGAACCAAGCAACACTATGTAAATAGTACCTGCAGACAAAGAACAAATACTTTTCGGGTAACGGCGCCAGAAATTGTCAAGTTGACGGGATAAAAATTGTGGTTGGTTGGATAAATAGATCTCGATAAAACGCAAAATAAAAAAACTAATAAAAAAGTGCAACAAGGTATTTTTGGGTTTTTGGAATAATAGATCCGAAAATAAAAGCAAATAAAAATAGATCTCAAAGCAAATATGATAAAGAACTAGGAAACGTGCCTGTGCGGTGCAACGGGAGAAACAAAAGAGCCGCACATTGTAATGGGGCAAGCATGATCAAGCTTTTACGGATATAACACATGTGTCATTGTTGCGAACCTAGTGTGGAAGGTTGCACAACATTGTAAAGCAGCTGGGCATTGTGTTTCTTTCCGTCATACACGTGTGGTCGGAGGGTCAAAGGGATGACTTGAGTGAGATTGAACGGTTAGGTGGGAGCACGGTTTTGGTTACCAAAGGAGGCATTTTTATCGAGGGGGCCCGTAAACGCGGTTACCGCGGTTATCGAGAAAAACTGATAATATTTCGTACGTGTTTTATAGTTGAATTTTGAATTCAAATAAGTCAATGAACGAAAATTTGAAAAACATGAACCAGGTTGCTACGAACACGCTAGAACCAACTCTCATGACATTAATTAGATCATACATACTTTATTATAAATCGAGTGTTTAAATTCAAAAAATTCAAATAGCTG
Organism: Aegilops umbellulata; assembly: GCA_032464435.1. Lineage (NCBI taxonomy): Eukaryota > Viridiplantae > Streptophyta > Magnoliopsida > Poales > Poaceae > Aegilops > Aegilops umbellulata. The sequence goes on from CP136059.1 coordinate 418,355,246, forward strand.
GTATTTTTTGCTCGGTGTGGGAATTTACCGAGGGGCCCTGAAATACGCGGTAACCATGGAAAATCTTGAAATTTTGACTCGTAACCAAAACCTTTGATGAGATCAATCACACATCTCGGAGGGCGACCAATGGGTGGCATCTATCAGCCGAGCCACCTTCGTCTCCTAGACTATTGAATATTCACGGAATAAATTGAGGGACGGACGGAAAAAGAGAGGAAGATGGATAGAGATAGAGAAGGGATTTTCATTCATTTCAATCCTTTGAATTAGACAATCTGGATCATAAATTTTCTTCGAATCCTAATCCTCCAAAATTGATATGAAAATAGTTTGTAAATATGATAATATTTAAAATTGAGTTATTCTAAAATCTCAAGCAGCCACTAACATGGTAAGTATACTTAGAAAGTCAGACACCTAAACTGACCATGATAACTTTTCCAATGGAGTGGTTTCGTCGGTGAGAAGAAAACAAAATTGCACCCATTCACACCCCTTCTAGATTTCATCCAAAGGTCTTGACTAGTTTTATATGCAGCCCCTGACGTGCATGATTTTATTGACGTTCCATCCAAAAGGCGCTTCCAATATTCCCATAATCCTGTTTATTTATGCCCCAACGTGCACGTATATGTAGATCCCATGCATCCACCCATTCTACCGGGATCTCTTTCTCTCTTCTCTCTCTCTCTCTCTCTCTCAGTTCCTTTGATTTTGTGTATCAGGAGTCTCGCATGAGCCCATATCATAGTTTAGCTTCCTCGGTCGAGTGTTATACCATCTCTCTTTGTCGGGCTTCATGCATTGACCTCGCCCCCCCCCCCCGTACTTCATCTTCATGCTGCTCATGGTCTATCTTTCTCGCGCTGCCTTGACCTCGCCTTCTTTGTACTTGATGGTTCTACGTCATGTCCTCCTGGTCCTTGGCCACTTCAGCTGATCAGAACTGTTTCCGGATCTGACTCCCTACAATCCCATAGGCTCTCCCCCGTCCTTCATGCTTATGGTCTGTTTGGTTCCTGAGGTGACCGGTTTACTTTTCAGAGGACTGCTAATGTATATGAACTGGTGGAAATTGATTTGGCAGAGTAAGGTGGGACTAAACAACACAAGATATTCTAGCCTCAGTTGGTTGTTGTATGTTGGACATAATGGGAGGTTCTAAGTTAGATCCCCACTGGCTTCTACTTTTAGGGGCTTATATTCAGGAGAGAGCCCACTTGGTGGCCCATAATGCAGAGGCCCAACTGAGCATGCAAAATACATGCAGCCCACACGTACGAAGGAAATGAACCAATGACGGATGAAAAGTAAGGCGTATGAAGAAACAAACGAAGAGTCCGTGGTAAGGCATAGATTAGTACCACCTTAGATATAGCTAATAATAAGTGGACGGATGACGGACGTACAAAAAACGGACGAAATTACGGTGGTAAGAAGCAATAGCCCTTTTAATAGTAGGTATAGGTAGATCCGGGGAGCGTAGATTTCACTAGTGGCTTCTCTCGAGAAATAGCACATGGTGGGTATTCAAATTACTGTTGGGCAATTGATAGAAGATCGAATAATTATGATGATATCCATGGCAATGATCAATATATAGGCATCACGCCCAAGATTAGTAGACTGACTCCTGCATGCATCTACTACTATTACTGCACACATCGACCGCTATCCAACATGCATCTAGTGTATTAAGTTCATGGAAAGACAGAGTAATGCAATAAGAACGATGACATGATGTAGACGAGATATATTCATGTAGTAATAGCCCCCATCTTGTTATCCTTAACAGCAACGATACATGTGTGTCTTGCTTCCCCTTCTATCACTGGGAAAGAACACTGCACGATCGAACCCATCACAAAGCACCTCTTCCCATGGAAAGAAAAATCGATCTAGTTGGCCTAACAAAACCAAAGATTCGAAGAAGAAATACGAGGCTATAAATAATCATGCATATAAGAGATCAAAATAAGACTCAAATAATATTCATGGATATAGATCCAATCACTCAAAGTTCATCGAATCCTTACAAACACACCACAAAAAAGAGTTACATCAAATAGATCTCCAAGAGACCATTGTATTGAGAATTAAAAGAGAGAGAGGAAGCCATCTAGCTACTGCCTACGGACCCGCAAGTCTATCGATAGGCATCACGGGTCATTAAATTGGCCATATTTGATGACTCTATGAAAATATCCCAACGGGTTAATGGGCCACAAACGGGCCGACTATAACCAAGGGCTGAATTTGGCCCACAAGCGGAACAGGCTAGTAATGGACCGTAAGTAACTCAATGCTGGAAATGAGCCCAAGAATAAATGGGCCCTTAGAAGGCCGAAGTTAACACGGGCTGGAAACAGCCCAACAGAATAATGGGTCGTTAATGGGGATAAAGCGATACACTGTTCATTATGGCCCAGTTTCACATCGGGCCTTTAATAGGCCCAGAGTTACAAAGGGCCTCATATGGGCCGAAAGACGTCATGGGCCATACATGGGCTGGAATCATATTGGGTGGCCTAGATGATGCTACTGGGCCTAATTGGGATAGGCCATAACAGGCTCGGATAGGCCATAACGGGCCATGAGTTGGCGGGCTGTAAATGGGCTATATGTGAACAGGCTGTTAACAGGCTTTCCGTGGGCCGGCCCGCTACCTTTTGACCAAGTAAAATGGGTTGTGCCACATGTCGACGTATCATAGGCGCCTCCCGTCCAATGAGTGGATGACATCTGTCACAACGCTGAGCCAAGACGTGGTTCCTATGGCCATTGAGAATTTTACACGTGGAAAATCCCCATTGGTCCGGGCAGTTAACCTTTATCGGATCCAAACCCGAACCCGATAGCTTAACGGCGCCCCATTATGGTGGACCTCACGTGTCAGTTACCCTTGACTAAAGCACTCCATGACGTGCCATTTATCATCATGGAAGTGGACACTTCTTTGATGATAATTTTGGTATGGTCATTGAACACTTCAACGACAACACAGGTATGACTATCTTAATTCTGTCATAAAATCGTCATGGATGTACATGCATGACAGAAAACGGGACATACTATGACAAACACGTATCATCACGGAAATGGTATTTTTTGTAGTGTAGGCAAACTAATAGGCTATGGAGATGCCCATCAATTGACATCGATGCAAGTGAGTAGGGATTGCCATGCAACGGATGGACTAGGGCTATAAGTGTATGGAAGCTGAAAAAGAAACTAAGTGGGTGTGCATCCAACTTGCTTGCTCATGAAGACCTAGGGCAATTTGAGGAAGCCATCATTGAAATATACAAGCCAAGTTCTATAAAGAAAAATTCCAACTAGTATATGAAAGTGATGAAATAGGAGACTCCCTATCGTGAAGAACATGGTGCTATTTCAAAGCACTAGTTTGTAAAAGGATAGTAACATTGTCCCTTCTCTCATTTTCTCTCATTTTTTTGTTTGGGCTTCTTTGGCCTCTCTTTTTTATTTGGGCTTCTTCGGCCTCTTTTATTTTCTTAAAGTCCGGAGACTCATCCCAACTTGTGAGGGAATCATAGCTTCCATCATCATTTCCTCACATGGGACATTGCTCTAATAATAACGATCATCACACTTTTATTTACTTACAACTTCAAGAATTAAAATCGATACTAGAACAAAATATGACTCTATATGAATGACTCATGCATATGATAACAATATGACAATGATGGTATGTGTCATAGAAAATGGAACGGTGGAAGTTGCATGGCAATATATCTCGGAATGGCTATGGAAATGCCATAATAGGTAGGTATGGTGGCTGTTTTGAGGAAGGATATATGGTGGGTTTAATGCATCAGCGAAAGTTGCGCGGTACTAGAGATGCTAGCAATGGTGGAAGCGTGAGAGTGCGTATAATCCATGAACTCAACATTCATCCTAAATAACTCACATACTTATTGCAAAAGTTTATTAGCTGTCGGGAATGACACCTATGGGATCACAGGGAATCCCTACTACGGTTTGCGGGGCGCGGGGCTATGCAAAGGGCGGGTCTAAAAGATCAACGCGAGGGGATTTTTACCCAGGTTCGGGCCGCAAATGATGTGTAATACCCTAGTCCTGCTTTGGTGTATAATTGGTGTTCTTGAGCTCTTGAACTAGCCGCGGTGCATGCCCAGTCCAAAAAGTCTGAATCCTTCCTTAGTACACCTCAGGCCTCCTTTTATACATCAAAGGGGTCGCCACAGTGGCACACAGGAGGGGGAAAGTATGTACAGTGTACAAGTCTATCGCCTGGCACCATAGGACAAACGCATTTAATGTACAGCTGACGTGCGCCCTTGCTTTATCGGGGATGACAAAGAAGCTCGTCTCGTCCGTCGCTGTCTCGCCTCGCTCCGACGCGCGTCCAAGTTGACCAGGCAACCAGCGCCACACTGGCTGGATGGCTGCTGAGCTGGTGCGGTGGCAGGGTCTTCACGATGATGTGCATGCCACCATGCAGGTGCTTGGCTAGTTGGCCTAGAAGATACATGCTGCCATGTAGGCGCTCGCCTAGTTGGCGGGCTGGCCGCCATGTCAAAACGGGCACGGGGCAGTGAAACCTTGGTAAGAGTGGGCCCGGCTGTGGCCCTGCAGATGTCCCCACCAAGGGTCTTGCCGGGGTCTCGTGGGCGTCCCCGGCAAGAGTCTTGCCGGGGGTCTTCGTCTTCTGGCTTTTATCTAGTCTTGCAGGCCTCTGGTCTTCACAAAGATGTGCATGCCAGCATCCAGGCTCCTCCCGAGCCGTGGTCCCAATGTTGTCGACGGTGTCGGAGTTCTCAGGTTCAAGGATGGTGGCCTTGCTGGTGTTGGGCAAGTTGCCCCAGCAAGGCTCTTGTCGGGGCTACGTAGGCCGCCCCGGCAAGGCTCTTGCCGGGGGACGCCCATCTTATCCCTTTGCTCTTCGTGCCTCTGGCTTGAGTGCTGGCCTGGTAGTCTTGCATCTTTTCCTCCCTCGGCCTCAGCAAGCGTGTGCGCAGGTGTGGCTACAATTGCCCGTGCACAAGTAAATGGGTACAAAAGGCCCCTTGTTTTGTACACCGACATTAGCCATCGAAACAAAGTACTAATATGCATGTTCCTAGGGGATAGATTGGTAGGAAAAGACAATCGCTCATCCCCGACCGCCACTCATAAGGAAGACAATCAAAGAATAACTCATGCTCCGACTTCATCACATAACGGTTCACCATACGTGCATGCTACGGGAATAACAAACATTAACACAAGTATTTCTACCAATCCACAATTACTCACTAGCATGACTCTAATATTTCCATCTTTATATCTCAAAACAAATGCCAGGAATCAAACTTATCATATATTCAATCCTCCTTATATGAAAGTTTATATTATATCCCTCTTGGATGCCCATCATATTAGGACTAAATTTATAACCTAAGCAAATTGCCATGTTGTTTAAGACTCCCAAAATAATATGCGTGAAGCATGAGAGTTCAAAATTTTCTATAAAATAGAACCACCGCCGTGCTCTAACAAGATATAAGTGAAGCACTAGAGCAAACTTCCTATCTCAAATGATACAAGTGAAGCACATAGAGTATTCTAAAAAAATTACGATTAAAGCTTGTCCCTCTCAAAATGTGTGTACAACAAGGATGATTGTCGCAAACTAAAAAGCAAAGACTCATATCATACAAGATGCTCCAAGCAAAACACATATCATGTGGTAAATAAAAATATAGCCTTAAGTAAATTTACCAATCGATGAAGACAAAAGAGGGGATGCCATCCAGGGCATCCCCAAGCTTAGATGCTTGGTTGTCCTTAAATATTACCCTGGGGTGCCTTGGGCATCCTCAAGCTTAGGCTCCAGCCACTCTTTATTCCATATTCTACCAAATCTTTACACAAAACTTGAAAACTTCACAACACAAAATTTAACAGAAAACTCGTAAGATCCGTTTGTATAATAAAATAAATCACCACTGTAGGTACTGTTGTGAACTCATTCAAAATTTATATTGGTGTAGTATCTATTGTATTCCAACTTCTCGATGGTTCAACCCCCCCCCCCCCCGATACTACCCATAGATTCATCAAAATAAGCAAACAACACATAGAAAACAGAATCTGTTAAAAACAGAATAGTCGATAGTAATCTGGAAATTTCATATACTTGTGTAACTCCAAAAATTCTGAAAAATCAGGACAACCTAGGTAATTTATATATCAATCTCATGTAAAAAAAACTCAAGAATTTATCACGTACCAGCAGCTCAGATCAATTTTATTACTGGTCGCAAAAGTTTCTATTTTTCAGCAAAATCAGATTAACTATCACCATGACCACCCCAAAGGTCTTACTTAACTCAAACACTAATTAAAATACCAAAACACAATTACCACAGAAGTAATAATGTGTCTACTCATAAAAAAAGAAAATAAAAATATTGGGTTGTCTTCCAACAAGTGCTTTTTAAAAGCCTTTTAGCTAGGCGTTGATAATTTTAAAGATGCTTACATTAAAGACAAAAAACTGAAGCACAAAGAGCGCATCATATAGCATGTGAGAAGTAAGTTTAAGTCTAACATACTTCCTATGCATAGGCATTTTATAGAGAAAATATTTATCAAGACAATCAAAAACTAGCATCTGCAAGGAAGAAGAAGAAAACAATAGCTATCTCAACATAACGAGAGGTAATTTAGTAACATGAAAATTTCTACAACCATATTTTCCTCTCTCATAATAATTACATGTAGGATAATAACAAAATTCAACAATATAATTATCACATAAAATATTCTCTTCATGATCCACATGCATGCCAAATTGACACTCTTCTAAAATAGTGGGATTATCGTCAAATAAAGTCATGACCTCTCCAAGCCCAGTTTTATCAAAAAAATCATAAGATTGATTATATGCCAAAGTAGGTGGATCACTATTACCTAGAGTTGACACTTTTGCAAACCCACTTTCAATATTACGGCAACCATATTCATCATGAGGCTTAAATAAATTTTCAAAATCACAGGAAACATTATCACCCAATCATGATCATTGCAATAAGTAGTGGACATGGCAAAATTAGCATCCACACGCTTAGGGTTTTGCATATTATTAGCACAATTGACATTAATAGAATTTAAATAACATCATTGCAATCATGCTTTTGTTTCATGGAGCTATCGTGAATCACTTCATAAATTTCTTCTTTTAACACATCATCACGACTTTCAGATTCACGAATTTCAACCAAAACTTCATAAGGATAATCTAGTGCATTTAGCTCACTAGCAATTGGTTCATCATAGTTGGATCTTTTGAAAAGATTAGCAAGTGGATGAACATCCATAAACCCCCATTTTTTCTTTGCTTCTGGTTTCAATAAACACACAATTATGGCAAGCAAAATAGCAAACAAACCAAGTAAGACATAAGGGCAAATGAAAAGGCAAACAAAAAATATTTTTGTATTTTTCTAAAAATGTTTTAGAAGTGGGGGAGAGGAAACGGAGAGGCAATTGGGAAATAATGTAAGTGCAAGAAATGAGTGTTTACGATACGTACTTGGTAGGCTTGATGTAGAACCTCCCCGGCAATGGCCCCAGAAATTCCTCCTGCTACTTCTTAAGCTTCCGTTGATTTTTTCCTTGAAGAGGAAAGGGTGATGCAGCAAAGTAGATATAAGTATTTTCCTCAGTTAAAAAGCAAGGTATCAATCGAGTAGGAGGCACAACAAGTCTCCAATATATGCACCTGCACAAACTAACAAACACTTGCACACAACGTGAAAAAGGGGTCATCAATCCCTTCACGGTCACGAACAAGAGTGAGATCTAAAAGAGATAGATATAAATAATACATAAAAGAGCAAACTAAAGTAAATATAAATAAATTGCAGCAAGGTATTTTTGGGTATTTTTGGTTTATAGATCTGAAAATATATGATGGAAAATAGACCCGAGGGCCATAGGTTTCATAGAGGCTTCTCTCTTGAATAAAGCATATGGCGGGTAAACAAATTACTATTGAGCAATTGATAGAAAAGGGCATAATTATGATGATATCTAAGGCAATGATCATGAATGTAGGCATCATGTCGTGACAAGTAGACTGAGTCCTGCTTGCATCTTCTACTATTACTCCACACATCGGCCGACTCCTGCCTGCATCTAGAGTATTAAGTTCATAAGAAAAGAGCAAGGCTTTAAGTAAGATGACACGATGTAGAGGGATAAACTCAAGCAATAGGATATAAACCCCATCTTTTTATCATTGATGGCAACAATACAATACGTGCCTTGCTACCTCTTCTATCACTAGGTGAGGTGATGTTTACTATGCTACTTTATTCTTGTAGACTCGTGTTGGGCCTCCAAGCACAGAATTTTGTAGGACAGTAGCAATTTTACCTCAAGTGGATGACCTAAGGTTTATCAATCCGTGGGAGGTGTAAGATGAAGATGGTCTCTCTCGAACAACCCTGCAACCAAATGCAATAAATCTCTTGTGTCCCCAGCACAACCAATACAATGGCAAATTGTATAGGTGCTCTAGTTCGACGAAGAGATGGTGATAAAAGTGTAATATTGTCGGTGGGAAATCTGCCTCCACTGACACCTATGGGGACCGAGCCCCTTTCTTGGTTCGGCGGGGGGCAGAGGTCGCACGAAGAGCGGATCGAGGCGATCCACACAAGGGGTTTACCCAGCTTTGGGCCGCACGGATGCGTAAAACCCTACTGCTGCTTTGTGGTTTGGTATTGTGTTCTTGCTTGGGAGCGTGTGGTGCTACAGTACACGCGAGCTGCTGGCGAGACCGAGCGTGAATGGCCTCTCCCCCCTCTCGTTGCGCATGGGGCCTCCCTTTATATGTGCAAGGGGTTACCCACAGGTGGCAACGTAGGCGGGGGTAAAACTGGAAAACGCTGTGTTGGGTACAGCTGTTTGCACAGTGCTATCATACCTAACTCTGACGGCAGGGGACAAGGGCATTAAATGCCCGTCCGCATCGCCCAGATGGTGCAGGAAGGGGACCGTTAGGAGCGCCACCGTTTGCCACAATGGCTACTCTGTCAGCTTTGCTTCGCCACCGCATGCCCCTGGCTACGCAACCTCTCGCCACGTACGCCTGGAATGGCCCCAGAGCAACGCGTGGGTGGATGAGCTGGAGCGCAGGCGCGGGGTGGTGACTTGCCGCGGCAGGCGCCTTGCCGCGGTGGGTGCCTTGTCGCGCCCGGGAGCTTGTCGCTCACCGGTCCTTGCCGGGACGCGGGGCGCGTCGCAGCAAGTATCTTGTCGTGCCTCGGTCGGCCTTCCCGGCAAGCTCCTCTTGCCGGGGCCTTGTGCTTCGAGCGGGCGTCCCGGCAATCTCCTCTTGCCGGGGCCTTGCTCTTTTCGGGTGGCCTTCCCGGCAAGCTCCTCCTGCCGGGGCCTTGGCTCAAATACTTTGTTCTTGGATGGCCCAAAAAGGGGCCACGGGGAGTTTTGGCGATCGCCTGGCAAGCCTTGCCGCGGGGTGCTACGACTGCCCGTGCACAAGTCCGGGGTACTAAGGTACCCCTACTTTAGTACACCGATAGGAGCCCCCGGGCCTGGGCCATACACGGTGCTGAGCGCTGTTGGGCCAGGCCTAAAACAGTGCACGGGCACGCGTGGCCTGGGTCACGCTGCATCTGCTTCTGCGTCCACCACGCCCTCCCCGAACGTCACGCGTCGAATGCGGCATCGTGGGGAGCGGCGTGCGTGACGTGGGCGGCGTGCGCGGGGCTGAGCCCCGCAGGCATGCGTCACGTCGTAATAAAGGGGGACGGTTCGCGCTATCCCCATAAGTGGAGGAAGGCGTGGAGGCGCGGCTCGTTTGCGGGACAGGGCCGAGGCACGGTTTCCGAGGCGCCCGCTCCCCATGATCACGGGGCGAGGGGAGGTCGCCTCATCCGTCGCCTCGGTCCTGCATGCCAGCCACGCGGCTTCCATGCGCCTGGGGTTGCGGACGGTGGAGGCAGGAAACCGGGCCGAGGCAGCACGCCGTCCAAGTCGCCTGTTCTTCCTGCCTCTTGATTGGCTGAGCGGGGCTGTCGAGCCCCCACCCTGCTCCTTTATAAAGAGCAAGGGGGGGGGGGTGACGAAAACCCACACTCTTCCATCTTCACTTCTCTTCAGCTTCTGATCCCCTCTCTCCATTCGCCATGGAGAAAGGGAATCCTGGTCCTTCATCGGTGGCGGCGAGGGTCGCCGCTAGGCAACGCGCCCCTCCTCCCTCTTCATCAAGCTCCCCTGGGAGTCGACCTCCAGGGCGCCGGTCGAGGGGGAGACCTTGGATGGAGAGGTGCTCGCCTCCGCCGGGCTGACGCTGGTTGACGCGCCAAGCAGCAGCGGCGGCGAGCCTGAGGAGGAGCAGCTGCTCCGGAAGCTGGTGTCACTCTACCGCGCCCGACAAGCCCAGGTGGAACGCCGGGAAGCGCTTGTCGCGAAGGCGGGAGTGGACATGGAGAACCGCGCCGGGGAGCTCCGAGAGCTCAACCAGGAGGCCCTCCGATCCTTGGCGGAGGAGCGAAGGCGGCTCGACGAGGCGCGGACGGCCTTCATCCTCGAGAAGGCGTAAGCCGAGGAGCAACAAAGGCTTGCCGCCGCGGGGCTGGCCGCGCGGGAGGGCGAGCTGGTGCAGATGAAAGCCAGCCTCGCCAGCCACGAGGAGGAGGTCGCCGCGCGCGTGCAAGCGCTCGGCGGAGTCCTCAAGGAAGCACAAGATGCTACCGCGGCCGCCGAGGCTGCCAAGAAGGCGCTGGAGGCGAAGGTGGCGCAGCTCGACACTGATCTCAAGGCGAGCGGTGAGGAGCTCGCCGCGCTCAAACAGGAGCGCGAGAAGGGTGCCCACACCCTCGGCGAGCTGCAGGGCCGCTTCGCCGAGAAGATCAAGGAGCTTGATGCCGCCAAGGGCTCCAACGCTGATCTCGAGCTGAAGCTGGACACCTTGTCCAAGGCGCTGGACAGCACTAAGGAGCAAGAGGTGGCCTTGCGGAAGGACGTCGCGGACAACGAGGCACTGTTGGAGAGCGCCGCAGTCACCCAGAACGAATTTAGGGCGATGGTGGAGCAGTCGACGGAGGGTCTGGTGGACATCGCCGCCTCCATCGACAAGGAGTTGTCGCTGCTGGGGATGGAGGGTCACGAGTATCCCTCCGAGGCAAATCTCCCACCCAGCGCCAAGCTTACTTCGTTCTTCAAAGGCGTGGCGGCGGCCCTTCAGCATCTCCGGAACGCGATCCCAGAGCAGCTGGCCGGCGAGACGCGCGATGCCATCGCCGGAGCCCTCGAGAAGGTGCTGGTGAAGGTCGTCTTCCGCAACCCAGGCCTCAAGCTCACCAACGTCCTCAGCTCCCTGCCGGCAGACGCTGACCTCGAGGGGATCAGGGCCCTCGTCGCGCCCATCGTGGAAAGGGTGGCCGGGATCAAGAGGATCGAGGGCGACCGCGTGGATTAGGCCGCCTGCCCTTTTCTTTTCTTGTCGCCGCTGGTCGAGTTATGAAAACAATTCATTAGGGCTGCGACAAGCTATCTTGTAATATAACTTTATCTTAGGTAGTGATTGCACTGTTATCTCCTCTACTTGATTCCGTGCTTTGTATGTTTTTGCCCTACGCTTTTGGGGACTTGCCGGCATAGGCCTCCGCCTTGCCGCGGGCTCTGAGTGTGGGACATCAGCAGCCCGCCAGCGGCGCCATTACCGGCAAGAAACCTTGCCGCGGCTAGCTGCAGCTCACTTAAATTGTTGAGCAGGCTCAAAACAAAGTAAGTGTTGCGACTGCAGTCGCAGCACACTTAAGCTGCCGAGCGAGCTCGAAACAAAGTAAGGATGCCACTCTGGTTGTAGCACACTTAAGTCATTGAGCGGACTCGAAACGAAGTAAGGGCGCAACTAGCCACGAGCCAGTCCCTCCGCGCACAGGTTTTTCCCACAAAGCACGGTCGTTCAAGGGGGATAACTCAAAAATTTAAAAACTCGATTGCTCAAACTTTGGCAACTTAGCTTTTCCGTGGCTCGCTGCCCGGCAAGGTCGCTTTCCGGCAAGGCGAAACACGAGGTTCGCCATCGTTTACCGGGGGTCAGTGCTTCACAGAGTGTTAGATAATGCATGCAAAGAATAAAGAGCATGATATCGACGAGATGTGCGGAACACGTGAGCTCAATCTGCGCACAGGGTCTGCGCCTGGCTCTGTACAAAGGATCACATGCAACAGCGGCAAGACTTTGTACAGAAGGGTGGTTGCCGGACGGGGTCCAACAACCGCGCCTTACGGGCGAAACTTACGAAGATGCCCAACGTTCCGGGAGTTGCTCACCGGAGTGGTATCTTCGGTCTCAAGGCGGACAACGCCAGGCCTAGCGACTTGTTTCACCCGGTAAGGGCATTCCCACTTCCTCGGAACTTCTGGCACTAACTTTGCGTCTATAAAAGCAGCACAAAGCTTGCTGGTAGCGAGCGGCTCGCACAGCGGCCTGAAGACGGTCCTCCTCGAGGAGCAGCGCGCCATCTCGTCGTAGCTGCTCTCGCTCGAGCTCAGCGTGAGCGAGCACTCGAGGTGGCCCGTATGCCAGATCTGTGGGGCTAACTGTCCCCGCTCCATGGAATGGGGCGAGAGGCTGCCTGGTCATACCAGGGCTTAACTGCGCCGAGAGGTATCGGCGTATGTTCGAATGCCGTGGCACCATGAGCTGGCTCGGTGGCGCCCGTTCCGCCGCCGGTGCTGTCCCCACCACCTGTTTGCTCTAGGGGCGGCGGGTTCGACGCGGACGGACCAGCCACCTCCGGAACCTTCTTCTTCGGTGGCATGTCGACGAAGATGATGGAGATCTAGCCTGTGCAGACGCCGGATCGGGTTCGCACAACTTCGACGCCCCCTACCTGGCGCGCCAAAGATGTCGGTGGGAAATCTGCCTCCACGGACACATATGGGGACCGAGCCCCTTTCTTGGTTCGGCGGGGGGCAGAGGTCGCACGAAGAGTGGATCGAGGCGATGCACACAAGGGGTTTACCCAACTTCGGGCCGCACGGATGCGTAAAACCCTACTGGTGCTTTGTGGTTTGGTATTGTGTTCTTGCTCGGGAGCGTGTGGTGCTACAGTACACGCGAGCTGCTGGCGAGACAGAGCGTGAAAGGCCTCTCCCCCCTCTCGTTGCGCATGGGGCCTCCTTTTATATGTGCAAGGGGTTACCCACAGCTGGCAACGTAGGCGGGGGTAAAACTGGAAAACGCTGTGTTGGGTACAGCTGTTTGCACAGTGCTATCATACCTAACTCTGACGGCAGGGGACAAGGGAATTAAATGCCCATTCGCATCGCCCAGACGGTGCAGGAAGGGGATCGTCAAGAGTGCCACCGTTTGCCACGATGGCTACTCTGTCAGCGTTGCTTCGCCACCGCATGCCCCTGGCTGCGCAGCCTCTCGCCACGTACGCCTGGAATGGCCCCAGAGCGACGCGTGGGTGGATGAGCTGGAGCGCAGGCGCGGGGTGGTGACTTGCCGCGGCAAGCGCCTTGCCGCGGTGGGTGCCTTGTCGCGCCCGGGAGCTTGTCGTTCACCGGTCCTTGCCGGGACGCGGGGCGCGTCGCAGCAAGTATCTTGTCGTGCCTCGGTCGGCCTTCCCGGCAAGCTCCTCTTGCCGGGGCCTTGTGCTTCGAGCGGGCGTCCTGGCAAGCTCCTCTTGCCGGGGCCTTGCTCTCTTCGGGTGGCCTTCCCGGCAAGCTCCTCCTGCCGGGGCCTTGGCTCAAATACTTTGTTCTTGGATGGCCCAAAAAGGGGCCACGGGGAGTTTTGGCGATCGCCTGGCAAGCCTTGCCGCGGGGTGCTACGACTGCCCGTGCACAAGTCCGGGGTACTAAGGTACCCCTACTTTATTACACCGACAAATATTGATGGTAGAAATATACTTTTATAATATGAATAAATAAAAACAGCAAGGTAGCAATAGATAAAAGTGAGCACAAACGGTATTGCAATGCTTAGAAACAAGGCCTAGGCTCCGTACTTTCGCTAGTGCAATCTCTCAACAGTGCTAATATAATTGGATCATATAACCATCCCACAAAGTGCAATGAAGAATCAATCCAAAGTTCCTATCTAGCGGAGACCATAAGAATAAATTGTTTTTAGGGTATGAAACCACCTCAAAGCTATTCTTTCCATCCGATCTATTCAAGAGTTTGTACTAAAATAACACCAAGCTATTATTTTTGTTCGATCTATCGTAACAAAAGCAAATTCATATGCATAATACTCAATCCAACAAAAAGAGCTTCAAAGAGTGCCCCAAGATTTCTACCGAAAAACAAAGACAAGAACGTGCATCAACGCCTATGCATAGATTACCCCAATGTCACCTCGGGAATCCGCGATTTGAGTGCCAAAACATATATCAAGTGAATCAATACGATACCCCATTGTCACCACGAGTATTAAATTGCAAGACATATATCATGTGTTCTCAAATCCATAAAAGTATTCAATTCGATAACAACGAAATCTCAAAGGAAAAACTCAATTCATCACAACAAGATAGAGAGGGGAAAACACCATATGATCCGACAATATTAACAAATCCCGTGATACATCAAGATCGTGACATCTCAAGAACACGAGAGAGAGAGAGATATTAAACACATATCTACTGGTACAAACCCTCAGCCCCAAGGGTGGACTACTCCCTCTCATCGTGGTGGCCGTCGGGATGATGAAGATGGCCACCGGTGATGATTCCCCCTCCGGCAGGGTGCCGGAACAGGATCCCGGTTGGTTTTCGGTGGCTACAGAGGCTTTCGGCCATGGAACTTCCGATCTAGGGCTAACCCGAAGGGTTTTGGAATATTTGTGAATTTATAGGGCGAAGAGGAGGTGCGGGAGGTCACCGACGTGGGCACAACCCACCTGGGTGCGCCTGGGGGCCCAGGCACGCCCTGGGGGGTTGTGCCCCCCTTGGGGCACCCCCGAGTGCTGCTCTGGCCTATCCTGGGTGTTCTGGTCCATAAAAATTCTCCAAAAAGTTTCGCGGTGTTTGCACTCAGTTTGATATTGATTTCCTACGATGTAAAAAACATGCAAAACACAGCAACTGTTACTTGGCACTATGTCAATAGGTTAGTCCCAAAAAATGGTATAAAGTGATTGCCAAATGCTTGTAAAACAGCCAATAATGATAGTACAACAGCATGGAACAATAAAAAACTGTAGATACATTGGAGACGTATCATGAGGACGACGCAAGATTGTACCCAAAACTAAGAACCTCTCCCTTTGCAAGAAAAACCAATCTAGTTGGCCAATCCAAAGCAATAGTTCGAAGAGAAATACAAAGATATCATATTTATGCATGAAAGAATTTAGAGAAGACTGAAATAATATTCATAGATAATCTGATCATAAATCCACAATTAATCGAATCTCAACAAACGCACCGCAAAAGAAGATTACAATGGATAGAACTCTGAGAAAATCGAGGAGAATGTTGTATTGAAGATCAAAGATATAGAAGAAGCCATATAGCATGGAACAATAAAAAAATTATATATATGTTGGAGACGTATCACATATCAGTACACCCGATGGCCCGACCCCGGTGCATGTGCTAAGGTGCTATCGCAATGAACCTTCAACCTAAAAAGTCCGCCTCTAGTCCCCCACCCATCAGGAGGTCTAGTAGTGTCTCATGAAAAAAATTGTTTTCTCCAATGTCCAGTTATTCATTTTGAGAAATAAAACATGTAAGCTACTTTTACACTTGGAATTTGTAGAGACAAATAGAGTATTCCACTTTATCGTTAAGATCATCTTCCTTTTTTAATTGATTAGAATGGTTCTCTAAGATAGCTTTGGATGTGCTCTTAGTTTGTAGACCCAAATATCCCAAAAAGAAACTTTTAATTGAACTCACACTAAGCTTCTAAAATGCATGGGCCAGCCCTGACCCAGTCCACTAACATGATATCTCTCCACTCTAGGAAATGTTGGGAAACCAAAGTATAAATTAAAAAACCAGCAAATGGAACGTGGTTTTCTCCTACTCATGGAGGAAACCATGGGCCAGTACAAAAATAGACGTGTTAACATTTCCACGGGAAAAAATATTTTAGCTGCAACAATTATGAAGTGGAAAGTATTACACATGCAGGGGATGGGGGTCACCTTTCATCTGTTGACCAAATGATTTCCACTCCTTCCTGGCTACGACCCCTATAAATAGCCCCCTACATCCTTAGCTCTTCCCACCAATTCAATCCTGCTCTTTGACCTCTGCATTGTTCTGCCTGTGGCGAGGAAGCCAATGTAGCCCTGTAGGAGGTGGGGATGGAGGGATGTTTCAGGGTTTTGTGTTCTGTTTGTTTCGTGGTGTTTGTATTAATGATGATGACTTTGCTGGGGTGGTAAGTACGGAAGACACAGTCAAGGTTGGTGAGGAAAAATGCAAGGGATAGAGGAGGTGGTTGAGGACAACTTCACAAAGGGGTCGCGTGTACTCATCGTTGAGGACGACCCCATCTCCCTGAAGATCCCAGAGTCCCTCATGTGCAACTGCAAATACCATCATGCGCCTCTCGATCTTCAGGCTTTCTATAATCCATTAGAATCGAGGTTATATGAGTTATTCTCTATGAATAATGTTTTTTCTTAATTTGACTTTGTGCGCACAAAACGATGTAGCAACGATGGTGATGGATGCATAGATGGAACTAAAGATGCCCAGGAAGGGGAAGGATGAGTTGGACCGGGTGATTAGCAACATGCACATGCCAGACATGGACGGTTTCATGCTCCTTCAGCTCATTAGAGTTGAGATGGATCTCCCTTCCATAAGTAGACTCTCTTCTTAATCCAAGATCCTAGTTTTTTACACGACTAGTGGTGGTGGTTAGGACATTTATTACTATTAATCATTGAATATACGATGAGTGAATGTTCCTTTATAGAATTTAAGATCGATATCTACAATATTTTTGACATACACCTCCACTCACCCTATTTTTTCTTTGTAAAAATTGAAAGAATGGTCATCTATTGGTTCGGGATCCCATTCTTATGATTTTCACCAAGAAAAAATAGGGTGAGTGGAGGTGTATGTGATTTCATAACAAAATCTTGATATTGGTATTAAATGTTATCAAGGAACATTCACTCAGTGTATATTGAACGCTTAATAGTAATAAATGTTCTTAATGACCACTCTAGCTCATGCGAAGAAATAGGACATTGGATTGTGCAGGGAGATCCATCTCAAGTGTGATGAGCTGAACGAGCATGAAACCAGGGCATCCACATGTTATTGATCACCAGGTCAAACTCCTCCTTCCCCTTCCTGAGCATCTTTAGTGCTGTCTTCACATCCATCACCATCGTCGCTACATCATTTTGTTTCCACAAAATGAAACTAAGCAAGAAGCATTATTAGTATAGAACACCTCATACAACCTCAATTCTAATGGATTAGAGAAAGCGCGAAGACTGAGAGGCTCATGATGGTATTTGAAGTGGCGCAAGAGGGCCTCTACGATCTATAGGAAGATAGGGTGGTCGTCAACGACAAGTACATGCATCCCCTTTGGGAAGTTGTACTCAGCCACCGCCTCTATCCCTTTCCTTTTGTCCTCACCAACCATCACTGTGTCTTCCGAATTTCCCACCCTAGTAAAGTCAACATCGTTATAATACATACCAAGAAGCAAATAGAAACCCTGCACATCCAATAACTAAAGACACAACCTAAAAGATCCCTCCTTCTTCACCACATACAAGGCTACAATGGCTTCCTCGCCACGGGAAGAAGCCAGGAAGGAGTGGAAATCTTTTCATCCAAATACGGAATGTGTCCCCCACCCATGCATGTGTGATACTTTCCACTCCATAATGGTTACATCTGTAAAAAAATTTCAGTCGGAAATGTCAACATGTCTATTTATGCATGGACATATGGTTTCTTCAATGAGTAGGAGTAAACCACGTTCAATTTACTTGTTTTGCACTTTGTATTTTAGTTTACCACCAATTCCTAGAGTGGAGAGATATCATGTTATTAGGGCATGTTAGGGATGGCCATGCATTTAGTATTAGTTAAAGAGAAGTTACTTTTTGGGAGAATTTGGTGTAAAAAGTAAGAGTGCATCCATAGCTATCTTATAGAACTAATCTAATCAATCTAAAAACAAAGATGATGATAAATATAAAGTGTCCTGACGGCTCAAGAATTTGTGATATTATGTCGGGGTATTCTCGCGACAGATGCCATGGGGTGGCTTATCATGGATGGAGCCAAGAGGACGTCGTCGGGCCATAGAAGCGGGAGTGAGCAAGAGCTCGATCGCACACGAGACGTACCCAGGTTCGGGGCTCTCAGAGGAGATATCACCCCTAGTCCTGCTCTGTGGGGTCTCCGCATGATGACTATGATCAAATGGTGGCCACATGGTTGCTCCTTGAGCCGAGTTGCTAGAGGAGGAAGAAGGTCAGAGCTGCTACCTTGCTTCCCCTAGCTATGGTGTGTGTGAGTGGAGTAAGTACTGAACCGTTTGCATGGGTGATCCTGGGGGGCTTATATAGGCCTCCCCCTAGGGGTACAATGGTAATACGTTCGGGTGTAGGACCCGAATGTATATGTCTGGGGTCGCCGGGTTCTTCGCCGGCTGCTGGGGCCCACTGCTTGGTGGGCCCCGCCGGCTACCGAGAATCCGGCCGACAAGGAGGGCTCGCCGCCTGCAGGCTACGTTGATTGCCTTTTGCTGTTGAGGGAGTCCTGGACTAAGGGGTCCTCGGGCGTCTGGCCTATTAGCGATGGGCCGGACAGATAGGCTGTGAAGATACGAAGATCGATGATTGCACCTGTGTCCGGATAGGACTCTCCTTGGCGTGGAAGGCAAGCTTGGCAAACAAATATGTGGATTCCCGTCTTTCTAACCGACCTTGTATAACCCTAGATCCTCCCGGTATCTATATAAACCGGAGGACTTAGTCCGGAGGGGGAGACTCATTACCATAGTCATACAGGATAGACTTCTAGTGTTTAGTCATTACGATCTCGTGGTAGATCAACTCTTGTAATGCTCATATCCATCAAGATCAATCAAGAAGGAAGTAGGGTATTACCTCCATAGAGAGGGCTGAACCTGGGTAAACATTGTGTCCCCTTTCTCCTGCTACCATCGACTTTAGACGCAAAGTTCGGGACCCCCTAGCCGAGATCCGCCAGTTTTGACACCGACATTGGTGCTTTCATTGAGAGTTCCACTATGCCGTCGACGACAGGATCGATGAATCGCCTCGTCCTTGAAGACAATATCATCGCCGGAGGAGAACTAGCCCCAGGCCAAACCCTTCGGCTGGGCGGCTTTACCATGACAGCCCGTTCGGCCGTTAAGCCGACTATGACCTCTCGGGCCATCGAAAATCCCCTTCGTATCGACTCCAAACACTCCAAGTAGATGGATCCGGTGGAGTTTTTGTCTTTAAACGAGATCCTTGATCGCATCGCTGCCCTGGGAATCGCCACAGATTACGATCGGATCGGGCTTAAACCCGACCAAAGAGAAATCAAATCTCCACCGCTCACCCACCAGATAGCGGTAGTCGAGAAGCAAGACGGCGACTCTTCCCCTATACTGAAGATGGACTATGTCCGGATCGCCGACTCTACAGAGACGGATACCCACCAGCAAAAGGAGGCAACCGGCCTTCCAAACATAGAATCGGACGGTGGGCATAAGCAACCAGAAGATACTCTGGAGCCCAGACTGTTAAGTCTGGAAAACCTTCAGACTCCAGATAATGATGTGGAGATAGAACCTGTTGTTGATCTTGATAACCCATAACCTAAGAATAAAAGATATGATAAAAGAGACTTCATTGCTAGGAAACATGGTAAAGAAAGGGAATCATGGGTTCACAAACCTATGGCTTTTCCCCTTAAAGCTTCAAAGAAGAAAGCTGATGACGAATTTGAATGCTTTGTTGAAATGCTTAGACCTGTCTTTTTGTGTTTGCGTTTGACTGATATTCCAAAAAATCCTTATGCTAAGTATAGGAAAGATATTCTTACAAATAAAATAAAGATATCGGAAGCTAAAATTTCCACAATGCTAGCTAATTAAACATTTAGAGGTGGAATACCAAAGAAACTAGGAGACCCAGGAATACCAACTATACCTTGCTCAACTAAAAGAAACTATGTTAAAACTGCTTTGTGTGATCTAGGAGCCGGTGATAGTGTTATGTCTTTCTCTTTATACAAAAGACGTGATTTGAATAAGTTGGTACAAACTAAAATTTCTTTGCAAATGGCTGATAAATCAACTGCTATACCCATCGGTATTTGTGAGGATGTGCCCGTCATTGTTGGAAATGTTACAATCTTACCGGACTTTGTTATTCTTGATATACCCGAAGACGACAGTATGTCGATCATCCTTGGTAGACCATTTTTGAACACTGCAAGGGCTGTTATTGAATTCAACAAGGGCAAGGTCACTTTTCATGTTAATGGTAATGAACACACTATTTGGAAAATTTCAACGATTACTATTGGAGGTTTTGAATTACCTATTCCTGCTGTCAAAAAGAAATATGAAATTGTTATTGTTGGGGATATGCATATCCCACTTGAGGTAACCTAGTGCTATACGAAGATTCTCCGATTTCATGTCATTCAGAAGAAGTTTGTTAATAAGACTTGATCAACCTTATTAATGGATTCCTATTGACGGGCATGTTGTCGATGAATTTAGTAAACACAACTTTCTGTACCCAGTTTTTACTTTCTGTTATTTAGAGATAATGAAGTAGAAATACCCTAAGTATGCTGTTTGCTGAATTATCCGTGCAATAAAAATAACCATAAAATAAAAGTTCTCCAAATGCCCTAAAAATTTAATATGATTTTTTGTAATATTTGAAAAAACTTGGCACTGAACACACCCCAAGGGGTGCACCTATGAGCCACAAGCTCACAGGGTGCACCCACCCCCTGGGCGCGCGTAGCAAGCTTGTGGGGCCCATGTAGCCCACCTCACTTATTCCAGCCACCCATGCACTTCTTCCTCCAGAAAAAATCACACCATTGCTCCCTGTTCTTGCTCATCTTGCTGCTATTTTCGATCTCTTTGCTCAGAACTCTGTTTCTGAAACTGTTTTGGGGGATTATTCATCGCTATGTGAGTCCTCCGTTGGTCCAATTAGTTTTTTCTCTAGTGGTTTATTATTTGCACATTTAGCAACTATTGGTGACCATGTTCTTGAGATTTCATGTCAAATTCATATGGTTGAAACTTGTTTTGATGTTTTATATGGCCTCTAGACACTTGTATGAGTAGTTGCTATCAATTTTGTTGAGTTTTGTTCGCTTTTATTTTGAGTCACTAAAAAATTCAGAAATTTTCAGAGGAAGAAAAGTTTTAGGAAGATGTTCCAAGGTGGTTCCTCGAAGAAAAAATCCCCAAGGCTCGAGATACGTGAGCTGAACCTTGAACCACTGCGGGAAGCTCTAGCTCAACCTTGTGAATGGCCGTTGATGTCGCTTGAAGCTATGTCGGTATTTCCCCAAAGAGGAAGGGAGGATGCAGCACAAGTACTAAAGGTATTTCCCTCTGTTATGACACCAAGGTATCAACCCAGTAGGAGAACCAAGCAACACTATGTAAACGGTACCTGCAGACAAAGAACAAATACTTGTAACCTGACGCGTATAAGGGGTTGCCAATCCCTTTTTGGGGTAACATCGCCAGAAATTGTCAAGTTGACGGGATAAAAATTGTGGTAGGTTGGATAAATAGATCTCGATAAAACGCAAAACAAAATAAGTAATAAACAGTGCAGCAAGGTATTTTTGGGTTTTTGGAATAATAGATCCAAAAATAAAAGCAAATAAAAATAGATCTCAAAGCAAATATGATAAAGAATGGATCCGGGGGCCGTAGAATTCACTAGTGGCTTCTCTCAAGAAATAGCACACGGTGGGTAAACAAATTACTGTTGGGCAATTGATAGAAGATCGAATAATTATGATGATATCCATGGAAATGTTCAATATATAGGCATCATGCCCCAGATTAGTAGACTGACTCCAGCCTGCATCTACTACTATTACTCCACACATCGACCGCTATCCAGCATGCATCTATTGTATTAAGTTCATGAAAAACCAGAGTAATGCAATAAGAACGATGACATGATGTAGACGAGATATATTCATGTAGGAATAGCCCCCATATTTTTATCCTTAATAGCAATGATACATGCGTGTCTTGTTGCCCCTTCTATCACTGGGAAAGAACACTGCACACGATCGAACCCATCACAAAGCACCTCTTCCCATGGCAAGAAAAGTCAATCTAGTTGGCCTAACTAAACCAAAGATTCGAAGAAGAAATACGAGGCTATAAATAATCATGCATACAAGAGATCAAAAGAAGACTCAAATAATATTCATGGATATAGATCCAATCATAAACTCAAAGTTCATCAAATCCTAACAAACACACTGCAAAAAAGAGTTACATCAAATAGATCTCCAACATACCATTGTATTGAGAATCAAAAGAGAGAGAGAGGAAGCCATCTAGCTACTGCCTACGGACCAATGAGTCTATCGATAGGCATCACGGGACGTTAAATGGGCTGTATTTGATGACGCTATGAAAATATCCCAACGGGTTAATGGGCCACAAACGGGGCGACTATAACCAAGGGCTGAATTTGGCCCACAAGCGGAACAGGCCAGTAATAGACCATAAGTAACCGAATGCTGGAAAAGAGCCCAAGAATAAATGGGCCCTTAGTAGGCCGAAAGTTAACATGGGCTGGAAACGGCCCAACAGAATAATGGGTCGTTAATGAGTATAAAGCGATACACTGTTCATTATGGCCCAGTTTCACCTTGGGCCTTTAATAGGCCTAGAGTTACAAAGTGCCTCATATGCGCCGAAAGACGTCATGGGCCATACATGGGCCGGACGTTACAATGGGCTGGAATCATAATGGACGGACCAGATGATGCTACTGGGCCTAATTGGGATAGACCATAATAGGCTCGGATAGGCCATAACGGGCCATGAGTTGGCGGGCGGTAAATGGGCTATATGCGAACAGGCCGTTAACAGGCTTTCCGTGGGCCAACATGCTACCTTTTGACCAAGTAAAACGGGTTGTGCCACGTGTCGACGTATCATAGGCACCTCCCGTCCAATGAGTGGACGACATCTATCCCAAGGCTGAGCCGAGACGTGGTTCCTCTAGCCATTGAGAATTTTACACGTGGAAAATCCCCATTGGTCCGGGCTGTTAATGGGTTACCGGATCCAAACCGGAACCCGATAGCTTAACGGCGACCCATTATGGTGGACGCCATGTGTCATTTACCCTTGACTAAAGCACTCCATGACGTGCCATTTATCATCATGGAAGTGGACATTTTCGTGATGATAATTTTGGTATGGTCATTGAACACTTCTACGACAACACAGGTATGACTATCTTGATTCTGTCATAAAATCGTCATGGATGTACATACATGACAGAAAATGGGACCTACTGTGACAAACACGTATCATCACGGAAATGGTATTTTTTTGTAGTGTAGGCAAACTAATAGGCTATGGAGATGCCCATCAATTGACATCGATGGAAGTGAGTAGGGATTGCCATGCAATGGATGGACTAGGGCTATAACTGTATGGAAGCTAAAAAAAGAAACTAAGTGGGTGTGCATCCAACTTATCATGAAGACCTAGGGCAATTTGAGGAAGCCCATCATTGAAATATACAAGCCAAGTTATATAATGAAAAATTCCCACTAGCATATGAAAGTGATAAAATAGGAGACTCTCTTACGTGAAGAACATGGTGCTATTTCAAAGCAGAAGTTTGTAAAAGGATAGTAACATTGTCCCTTCTCTCATTTTCTCTCATTTTTTCATGTGGGCTTCTTTGGCCTCTTTTTTCTTATTTGGGCTTCGTCAGCCTCTTTTATTTTCTTCAAGTCCAAAGACTCATCCCAACTTGCGAGGGAATCATAGCTTCCATCATCCTTTCCTCACATGGGACATTGCTCTAATAATGACGATCATCACAGTTTTATTTACTTACAACTTCAAGAATTACAACTCGATACTAGAACAAAATATGACTCTATATGAATGACTCATGCATATGATAACAATATGACAATGATGGTATGTTTCATAAAAAAATGGAACGGTGGAAGTTGCATGGCAATATATCTCGTTACGGCTATGGAAATGCCATAATAGGTAGGTATCGTGGCTGTTTTGAGGAAAGATATACAGTGGGTTTAATGCATCGGCGAAAGTTGCGTCGTACTAGAGATGCTAGCAATGGTGGAAGGGTGAGAGTGCTTATAATCCTTTGACTCAACATTCATCATAAAAAACTCACATACTTATTGCAAAAGTTTATTAGCTGTCGGGAACGACACCTATGGGATCACAGGGAATCCCTACTACGGTTGATGGGGCGCGGCGCTGTGCAAAGGGCGGGTCTAAAATATCAACACGAGGGAATTTTTACCCAGGTTCGGCCCGCAAATGATGCATAATACCCTAGTCCTGCTTTGGTGTATATTTGGTGTTCTTGAGCTCTTGAACTAGCTGCGATGCATGCCTAGTCCAAAAAGTCCGAATGCTTCCTCAGTACGCCTCGGGCCTCCTTTTATACATCAAAGGGGTCGCCACAGTGGCACACAGGAGGTGGAAAGTATGTACAGTGTACAAGTCTATCATCTGGCATCGTAGGACAAACACATTTAATGCACTGCCGACGTGCCCTCTTGCTTTATCGGGGAAGGCAAAGAAGCTCGTCCCATCCGTCCTTGCCTCGCCTCGTTCCGACACGTGTCCAAGCTGACGAGGCAACCAGCGCCACGCTAGCTGGCTGGCTGCTGAGCTGGTGCGGTGGTAGGATCTTCACGAAGAGCTGCATGCCACCACACAGGTGCTTGGCTAGTTGGTCTAGAAGCTGCATGCTGCCATGCAGGCGCTCGCCTAGTTGTGGGGCTGGCCGCCACGTCGAAACAGGCACGGGGCAGCAAAATCTTGGTAGGACTGGGCCTGACTGTGACCCTGTAGATGTCCCCAGCAAGGGTCTTGCCGGGGTGCCGTGGGCATCCCAGTAAGGGTCTTGCCGCGGGTCTTCGTCTTCTGGTTCTTATCTAGTCTTGCAGGCCTCTGGTCTTCACAAAGATCTACATGCCAACATGCAGGCTCCTCCCGAGCCTTGGTCCCAATGTTGTCGATGGTGTCGAAGTGCTCAGGTTCAAGGGTGGTGGCCTTGCTGGTGCGGCAAGTTGCCCCGGCAAGGCTCTTGCCGGGGCTACGTAGGATGCCCCGACAAGGCTCTTGCCGGGGGACGCCCATCTTGTCCCTTTGCTCTTCGAGCCTCTGGCTTGAGCGATGGCCTGGTAGTCTTGCATCTTTTCCTCCCTCTGCCCCGCCAAGAGTGGGCGCAGGTGTGGCTACAACTGGCCGTGCACAAGTAAAGGGGTACAGAAGGTCCCTAGTTTTGTACACCGACATTAGCCATCAAAACAAAGTACTAATATGCATGCTCCTAGGGGATAGATTGGTAGAAAAAGACAATCGCTTGTCCCCGACCGCCACTCATAAGGAAGACAATCAAAGAATAAATCATGCTCCGACTTCATCACATAACGGTTCACCATACGTGCATGCTATGGGAATCACAAACATTAACACAGGTATTTCTACCAATCCACAATTACTCACTAGCATGACTCTAATATTACCATCTTTATATCTCAAAACAAATGCCAGGAATAAAACTTCTCATATATTCAATGCTCCTTATATAAAAGTTTATATTATATCCCTCTTGGTTGCCCATCATATTATGACTAAATTTATAACCTAAGCAAATTGCCATGTTGTTTAAGACTCCCAAAATAATATACGTTAAGCATGAGAGTTCAAAATTTTCTATAAAATAAAACCACCGCCGTGCTCTAAAAAGATATAAGTGAAGCACTAGAGCAAACTTCCTTGCTCAAAAGATACAAGTGAAACACATAGAGTATTCTAAAAAATTTACGATTAAAGCTTGTCCCTCTCAAAAGGTGTGTACAGCAAGGATGATTGTCGCAAACTAAAAAGCAAAGGCTCATATTGTCGGGGTTTTCTGGCTCCTCGAGCACCTATGGGGATGGAGCCCCTTCTCGGTTCGGCGGGGGGCGGAGGTCGCGCGAAGAGCGGATCGAGGCGAAGCACACGGGGTTTTTTTACCCAGCTTCGGAGCTCTCCGGAGAGATAACACTCCTACTGCTACTTTGTGGATTGTATTGAGTTCTTGCTCGGGAGCGCTGAGTGCTACAGTACACTCAAGCAGCTAACGAGACCGAGCGTTCTTCTGTTTTCCTCTCAGAGATCGCTCTCCAGGGACCGATCCTCCTCTACGTTGTGCATGGGCCTCCTTTTATATGTTCAAGGGGTCTCCAACAGGTGGCAACGTAGGTAAGGGCAAAAAATGGAAACATGCTGTGGTAGGTACAGCTACCTACATAGTGTATCATACCTAACCCTGACGGCAGGGGACAATGGCATTAAATGCCTATCTACGTCGCCCAGACGGTGCAGAAAAGGGACCGTCAGGGGCGCCACCGCTTGCCACGATGGCGATCTTGTCAGCGCTGCATGCCACAGTGTACCCCTGGCTGTACAGCCTCCCGCCACGTATGCCTGGAAGGGTCCCGGAGCGACACGTAGGTGGGTGAGCTGGAGCGCAGGTACATAGTGGTGGCTTGCCGCGGCAAATGCCTTGCCGCGGCCGTTGCCTTGCCGCGTCCGGGAGCTTGTCGCTCGCCGAGTCCTGCCGGGACGCGTAGCGCGTCGCGGCAAGTTCTTTGAGATGATCTGGTTGGCCTTCCCGGCAAGATCCTCTTGCCGGGGTCTTGTGCCTCGAGTGGCCTTCCCGGCAAGCTCCTCTTGCCGGGGACTTGTCTCCTTGGCTTAAATACTTTGTTCTCGAATGGCTCCAAAGGAACCATAGAGAGCCTTGGCGATCACCTGGCAGGCCTTGCCGCGGGGTGCTGCGACTGCCCATCCACAAGTTCGGGATACTAGGGTACCCCTACTTTAGTACACCGACAGGAGCCCCCGGGCCTGGGCCACACACGGTGCCGAGTGCTGTTGGGCCAGGCCCAAAACAGGGCACGGGCAGGCACGGCCTGGGTCACATCGCACCTTGCTCCGTATCCACCGCGTCCTCCCCGAATGGCACGCGTCGATTGCGGCGTCGTGGGAGAGGTCATGGGTGGTTCCTTTATTCGGAAAAATGAAACGCCCGCCTCCTGGCGGTTCGTATCTTCCTCATAAACGGAGGGAGGCATGGAGGCGTGGAGGCGTGGTCTTCGAGGCGTCCACCCCCCACGATCACGGGGTGGGGAGAGGTCGCCTCATCCGTCGCCTCAACTCTGCACTCCTGCCACGTGGCCTCCATGCGCTTGGAGTGGCGAACGGTGGAGGCGGGAAACCGGGTCGTCACGGGTCGAGGCAGCGGGTCGGGCCCAGTTCCCTGTGCCTTCTGTGTCTTGATTGGCTAAGCGGGGCGGCCGAGCCCCCACCCCGCTTATTTATAAGGAGCGGGACAGGGGGGACGGAAACCCGCATTCTCTCATTTCCTGCTTTCATCAGCTTCTGCTCCCCTCTCTCTCATTCGCCATGGAGAAAGGGGACCCTGGTCCTTCGACGGTGGCGACGAGGATTGCCGCTAGGCAACGCATATCTCCTCCCCCCGCACCCGTGGTGGCAGAGCCAGTTGCAAGGGGAAGAGGGAGGGGACGAGGCTGCGGGCGAGGTCGAGGGCGAGGCCGAGGCGGTCGGGGAAGAGGTGGGCGAGGCAGTCCGCCGGCCTCGCCTCCGCCAGCAGATCCTCTCCCCGTGGCGGATCATATCGGGGACGACCCTTGCGAGTTCTTCGTCAGGCTGCGTCAGCCGCCTCGTCGTTGCCTTCGTCTCCCGACTCCGTTTGCGAGCGAGATGGAGTTGGATCCGCCCGAGACACTGAGGTTGCACATGAGGGGTTGTGGAATCAGCGGTACGTGAGTCCGCGTTGATTTCCCGGCCCCTAATGTGATGTATCTTGGTCGAGGGTGGAAGACGTTCACCCGCATCCACAACTTGACGGCGGGGCTCACCCTCCATTTTAAGCAGATGGAGGGCGGTCTCCTCTCCGTCAAGGTCTTCGGGTGCTTCGGAACTCGGGCACGGTGCTACGTGGAGAGCTCCTCCGACTGCGAAGGCTCCTCCTCGGGCGGGAGTGACGAGGAGGACAGCGCCAACGACGACGAGGGCGGCGGGCGGCGGGATGACGGGTCCGACTAGGTGTCGGGTGCCGCTCCGCGTGGCACCGGCGACCCCATCATCCGCGTCGCTGGCTCCTGGAGCTCCTCGGGGCCGTCTCCTTGGGCGGCTGGCGCAGGGAGGCTGTGGAAGAGGAAGAGGGCAGGCGACAAGGCCGTCAACTCGGAGTACGAGGGCACGACGCCCTCGACAGCGTGCTGACGTCCTGCCGCCTCGCCTTCGAGCTCTGCCTCCGGCGCCGCCATCACCATGCCGCCAAGACGTTCTCTTGGTGTCTTCTACCACCCGTAGCTCGTCTAGGCGCCCCTTTTGCCCTTTTCGCCTCCTTGACCTGCCTCCTGAAGAGAGGGACAAGAGAGGGATTACGGGCACCTTATCTCTTTTTAATTTGTAAGCCCTCGGGCCTTAGTTGCATTTAAAGATTGTAATCCCATTATTCATGTTTTTCATCCTCTTATGAACTGTACCTGAGTGGAATGCTCTTTAATGAAAAGGGGATGCTTGCCGGGTCACTTGTCTCATGGGTGGAACCCACGTCAAGGAGTAAATCCTTGATATCTTTAAGATAGACACTTCCTTTCCCGGCAGCAGGCCCTGCCTTCTTCCCACGTCGCTCGCCCTTTCTCACGCTTTTGGCGGAGGCAGGGAGGAGGCGGGTTCAGGCTCCTCGCTTCATCCCTTTGCTGCCGCGACTACGACCAAATCTGGCCCCGGGAACGAGCCCGAGGGCCTAGAGTTAAGGGAGCACAGTAGCTTTTAGGAAGAAACGATGTCTCGCATACCCCAGCCCATAAGAGAATACATGATAAGGGATGAAAAACTTATCTGAGATCGCAGCCCCCGGCAACTTCGGTTCGCCGTGGGATAGTCTTTGCACTTGCAGCCCCCGGCAATGCTGGCTTGCCGGGGTGTTGCAGCCCCCGGCAACATTGGCTTGCCGGGGTCTGGGTGTTGGTCCGTCCGTATTCTTCTTTTCGTCCTTAAGTGGTCCGGTCAGGGTGCGTGAGTCCTGCGAACCAAAGGAAACGAAAGAACGACAAAAGGACGCACACTCGACCTCTAAGTTAGGGGTTAGCCGCTACTAAGCACTGTCAACCCTAACCAAGGACGAGACTCGACTCAGCATGCATGCTAAAACTCAGGGCGCCAGCGCTTTATCTTCGCTCAGGGTCTGCGCCTGGCTTTGTACAAAGGATTACATGCAACAGCGGCAAGACTTGTACAAAATGGTGGTTGCCGGACAGGGTCCGACAACCGTGCCTTACGGGTAAAACTTACGAAGATGCTCGATGTTCCTGGAGTTGCTCACCGGAAAGACATCCTCGGTCTCAAGGCGGACAGCGCCAGGCCTAGTGACTCGTTTCACCCGGTAAGGTCCTTCCCACTTCGGCGTCAACTTGTTGGAATTCTTGGCGGAATGAACGCGCCGAAGAACAAGGTCGCCTTCCTCGAGACTTCTGGCTTTAACTTTGCGGCTATGGTAGCGGCGCAAAGCTTGCTGGTATCGAGCAGCTCGTACAGCAGCCTGAAGACAGTCTTCCTCAAGGAGCAGCGCGTCATCTTGTCGCAGCTGCTCTTGCTCAAGCTCATCATAAGCGAGCACTCGAGGTGACCCGTATACGAGTTCCGTGGGGATAACTGCCTCTGCTCCATAGACTAGAGCGAAAGGTCTCTGGCCAGTGGCTCGATTTGGCGTTGTCCTGATCGACCAAAGAACCACCGGCAGCTCCTCGATCTAGTTTCTTCCGCACTTGTGCAGCCTGTCGAAAGTCCGGGTCTTGAGTCCACGCAACACTTCAGCATTTGCCCTCTCTGCTTGACCGTTGCTCCTGGGGTGAGCAACAGAAGCGAAGCAGACCTTGGCGCCAAGGTCTTGGACGTACTGCATGAAGGTGCGACTCGTGAATTATGTACCATTGTCGATGATGATCCTATTAGGGATTCCGAAGCGGGAAACAATCGACCTGCAGAACTTGACTCCTGACTGTGCTGTCACCTTCCTCACTGGTTCCACTTCCGGCCACATTGTGAACTTGTCGATTGCGACGTACAAGTACTCAAAGCCCCCGACTGCTCGGGGCAAGGGGCCGAGGATGTCGAGCCCCAGACCGAAAATGGCCAGGATAAAGGGATCGTCTGGAGAGCTTGAGCTGGCTGGTGTATCTGCTTGGAATGGAACTGGCACGCTTCACACTTGGTTACTTGTGCAGTTGCATCCTGGAGGGCTGTCGGCCAAAAGAAGCCTTGCCGGAAAGCTTTGCCGACAAGCGCTCTTGTGCCAATGTGGTGACCACAAATGCCTCCATGTATCTCTGCCAACAGCCTCTGTCCATCTTCCCGGGGAATACACTTCAATTTCACACCGTTGAGTCTTCTTCTGTACAGTGCGTTGTCGACGAACTGGTACATACTTGACTGCCGAGCTACTCTTTCCGCTTCTTCTGGCTTATCGGGAAGTTCTCCTGACTGGAGGAAATGGACGATCTGCTCTGCCCATGCTGGAGGCTGTGGCTCGACAACAAGGACTAAAGGCATATCTGCTGCTGCGGGAACATCCGCTTCTACGGCGAGAACCTGCGGTTCAGCCGGAGCTTGATGATCCCCGGCAAGCTTGCCGGAGCGAAACTTGTCGGGAGCGCCTGCTACAACGAAACAAACCCTGGGGCTTGTCGGAGCAGACTGCTCCTCAGCACTCTTGGCGTTGATCTTGGGGACATTCTTGGAGGCGGCTTCGGGAAGCTCTGCCGGAAGATAGTTACGAGAAATCAACTTCCTCTTCTTGCTCTGTCCTGTTGATGGCGTCACGGATGGTTGAGTTAGCTTGAGCACAAAGATCCCTGGTTCCACAAGTAACTTAAGTGCCGCGCATTTTGACAGGCCGTCAGTGATGTCGTTCTGAGCTCCTGGAACATGTTCCATCTGTAGGCCGACAAAGCGCTCTTCCAGCTTCCTCACTTCATCAAGGTAGGCTTCCATCAATGGACTCTGATAATTCTTGTTCACTTGGCGGACGACAAGCTGTGAGTCACCATGAGTTGCTTGATCCCAAGGTCTGCCACGATCCTGAGACCGGCGAGCAATCCTTCATACTCTGCAGTATTGTTTGCTGCTTGCTCCTTCGGAAAGTGCATCTGGACTACGTACTTGAGGTGCTCTCTGGTGGGTGCGACAAGCAGCACGCCAGCACCGGCGCCTTGCAGCGAGAAGGCACCATCAAAGTACATTAGCCACTCTTTGTTTGCTTCCTTGACGGGGATGCTCGTCTCTGGAATTTCTTCGTCTGGTGTTGGCGTCCACTCTGCTATGAATTCTGCCAATGCTCTGCTCTGAATAGTTGAAGTGCTCTCAAACTTGAGGCCAAAGCTTGACAGTTCCAGTGCCCACTCAACAATCCTGCCTGTTGCTTCTGGATTCTGCAATATCCTCTTTAGCGGAAAGCGAGTGACAACTGTGATCTCATGTGCTTGGAAGTAATGGCGCAGCTTTCTCGAGGCCATAAGAAGGTCGAAAAGCAACTTCTGCACACCAGAGTACCTTGACCTAGCCCCCTGCAGAAGGGAACTGACAAAGTAGACTGGGCGCTGCACCATTTTCTTCTTCTGTAGCCCTTCGCACATCTGCGCAGATCCATCTTCGTTGGGACCAGAGCTTGTCGTGGAAGCCCCCTGCTTGTTGCTGGATGTGCTTGCCTTGGTCGCTGGCTCACCATCTGCCTCTCTCTCCGCTACTAACGCAGCACTAACCACTTGATTGGTTGCCGCCAGATATAGCAGCAACTTCTCTTGTGGTTTAGGTGCGACAAGTACTGGAGTGGAGCCTCCGCTTCCGGAGTCCATTTAATTGGACCTGCCTTTTTCAAGATTTTGAAAAACGGTAGGGCGCGCTCAGCAGACTTAGAGATAAACCTGCTGAGAGCCGCCACGCAGCCGGCAAGTTTTCGTACATCCTTGATGCGCTTCGGTGCTTCAATCTGCTCAATGGACTTGATCTTGTCGGGATTGGCTTCAATTCCCCTCTGATACACGAAGAACCCGAGAAGCTTGCCGGACGGGACTCCGAACACGCACTTCTCGGGGTTGAGCGCTAGGCTGATCTTGCGTAGATTTGCAAAAGTCTCTTCTAGATCTTGAATCAAAGTTGCTTTGTCCCTGCTCTTGACCACTATGTCGCCCATGTAGGCTTCCACATTTTTGTGTATTTGTGGCTCAAAAGCAGTATGGACTACCCTTGCGAATGTTGAACCAGCATTCTTCAAACCGAAAGGCATTCGTACGAAACAGTACGTGCCACATGGAGTGATGAACGCGGTTTTCTCCTCATCCTCTTCTGCCATGAAGATCTGATGGTATCCTGAGTATGGGTCAAGAAATGAAAGCAAGTCGCATCCGGCTGTGGAGTCGACAATCTGGTCAATGCGCTGCAAGGGAAATGGGTCTTTGGGACAAGCTTTGTTGACATCCGTGAAGTCGTTGCAAAGTCTCCATTTCCCGTTTGCCTTGCGCACGACTACGGGATTGGCCAACCACGTGGGATGGAGCACTCCTCTGACGAGGCCTGCTGCTTCCAACTTCTTGATCTCTTCGGCAATGAATTCTTGGCGCTCCACTGCTTGTTTCCAGACTCTCTGCTTGACGGGCCGCGCATGAGGACAGACGGCAAGGTGGTGCTCGATTACTTTCCTGGGAACGCCGGGGATGTCAGACGGTTGCCACGCAAACACATCGACATTCGCCCGCAGGAAAGCAATGAGCGCGCTTTCCTATTTAGGGTCGGGAGTGGCACTGATGGTGAAGGTACCACCAGTGCCGTCCTCCTTGGCGGACACCTTCTTGGTCGCTGGCGGAGCTGCCATCGTCTTCTTACACTTGCCGGTGGAGCTCGATGGTGCGTCCTTGACGGTAGCGCAGCACTCCGAAGAGGTGCGCTTGCCGGAGTGGGCATCAGAGCTCTTGCCGGACTTGGTCTTCTTCTTCCCACTGGGAGCTTCAGCGGCAAGTGTCTCGCGATCTGCGGCAGCTGCTGCTTCCCGGTAGATCTTGTCGGCACAGATAAGAGCGTCTTTCTAGTCGCTATGTACAGAGATGACACTTATCGGGCCTGGCATCTTCAGCATGTTGTACGCGTAGTGAGAGGCCGCCATGAACTTGGCGAGCGCTGGACGGCCGAGAATTCCATTCTAAGGCAATGGAAAATCGGCAACGTCGAAAGTGATCCTCTCAGTCCTGAAGTTCAGCTCGCTGCCAAATGTCACCGGCAGCGTGATCTTCCCCTTCGGCTTGCTCCTTCCCGGGTTGATTCCTTGGAATGTGTCGGTCTCTTCGAGCTCACTGTCAGGGACTTGGAGTCTCCGGAGCACAGCGGAGGAGATCAGGTTCAAGCCGGCCCCGCCGTCAACTAGCATCTTAGTGACCTTGTGGTTGCGGATAGTTGGTGAGACCAACATCGGCAAACACCCGACAGCAGTTGTGCGATCAGGGTGGTCCTCACTATCAAAGATGATAGGCGTGCTGGACCATTTCAGAAGCTTGCGTGACTCAACGGGTGGTTCAGCTGCATTGACTTCCCGCACCCACTGCTTGAGTTGGCGGTGTGAAGCATGCAGAGAAGCACCGCCGTCAACGCACAAAACTTCTGTGGCTTTCTGGAACTCCTGCTCGCTGGTCTCGGCGTCATCCATGTCTTCGTCGTCGTCGTCATCTTCATCCTTGTTGCGGCCGAGAGGAGGTCTGTCGCCTTGCCACTGCTTGGCGTTGCCGCGGCATCCCCCCCGGCCGGTGCGCTTCGTACCGGATCCTCCAGCACCTCCCTGGGCCTTCTCCTTGTCGCGTCGCTCGTATTCGGCCTTTTGCAGCTCAACGAGCTGCTCGACCTTCTTGCAGCTCTGGAGGTCATGGCCTTTGCTGCGGTGAATCTTGCAGTACTGCTTGTTGGTGCCGTCCTGCTTGTCGGCGGCCGCCACAGCCTGGCAGTTGGCGCATGCGGCAACCTCCTTGCCGGAGATACCAGTCTTGGCTGTCTTGGCGCCACCTTCGTTGCCGGACTACTCGACAACTAGCACAGCTTTGCCTTTCCTCTTCCTGTTGTTCCGCCGCCGGTTTTGCTTGCTAGGGTGGCATCATCGCTGTCAGATCCTCCTGTTCCTGTATTTTCTCCAGGGAGTTTCCTCCCTTCCTCAGCATGTGCACATCTGTCGGCCAGGGCATACAGCTCACTGACGCCTCTGATCTTAGACATCGCCATCTCCTCCCGCATCCTGCAGTTACGCACGTTCTGGTGGAACGCACTGATGACCGCGGCGGTGTGGACGTCTGGGATGTTGCGTTACACTTGGCTGAATCTCTGGATGTACTTGTGCAGAGGCTCCCCTTCCTTCTGGGCAAGAAGGTGAAGATCACTCTCCTGGCCATGAGGTTTGTGGCCGCCTGTAAAGGCGCCCACAAACTGATGGCATAGGTCTGCCCAGGAAGATATGAAGTTTTCCGGCAAGTGCATGAGCCAGGATCTGACATTGGGCTTGAGCACCAGAGGGAAGTAGTTGGCGAGGATCTTGTATTCTCGCCCCCCGGCAGCCTGCACCGCGATGGCGTAGATGCTGAGGAACTCCGACGGATGCAGCCTGCCGTCGTACTTCTCTGGTACGTCTGGCTTGAAATTCTTCGTGCTGGGCCACTGGACTTGCCGCAGCTCACGAGTAAACGCAGGGCAGCCTACCGCGTACGGTAGGTCGCCTGGTTCCCCTGGCGCTTGCATGTCGACAGCGGGGCCAGCGCGTCGGTCTGATTGACGCCGCGTTTCTCTTCGGCGCTCGATGCGGGTACGAGCGTCTTCTTGCTGCCGTTCGTGAAGAATGTGGCGCTGATCGCGACGAGTTCGCGGATCTGATGAAGAAGTGGAGTCGCTGTCATGGCGGACCCGGCGAGTCAGCGATCTTGGCCTTTGGGGTGGGGAGTGGACGGTGGTTGCACCCCCACCTGTTTTGTCTCCATCGGCTCGCACTTGGCTGGCCTGCCGCGGCTGCGATGTGGTCGCCGACCGTGGAGTGTCGCCGTTGGCGAAGCCGATGAGACTCTGAATGGTGGCCCTCCAGTCGTCGATCTTGTCTGGTGTTGGAGGGAAGTCTAGGAGTAGTTGAGCTCGTGCCAGAGCTTCTGCTGGAGTGGCGGGTAGCGGTGGCGAACGGTGCGAGGAGCGGGATATGCTCGGACTTCCAACGATGTTAGAAGGAGCAGTATTCCGTCTAGGCGACCGTGCCTCGCTCGCGCCAGCACGTTGGCGTCCATGTTGGCCTTGAGCATCCCGGGATCTGCCAGCTCGATTTGGGTCCAGCGAGCGTATGGTACCATGAGTACCACGACGCTACCGGTCCTGCGCCTATTGAGATGGGCGCGGTGCGTCTACGGACGCCCGGTCGTCGTGGGAGCCGGCTACGCCGCCGACGGGCAGT
The DNA here is from genome assembly GCA_032464435.1 of Aegilops umbellulata. NCBI lineage: Eukaryota > Viridiplantae > Streptophyta > Magnoliopsida > Poales > Poaceae > Aegilops > Aegilops umbellulata. The sequence goes on from CP136059.1 coordinate 418,391,052, forward strand.
GCGGTCTTGTCCTTGGACTTGGTGGCACCGCGGGCTCCCTCGTCGACGCCCGTTCTTCCGCCGGCGTCTTCCCCACCGGCCGTTTGTTCCGGCGGCGGTGGATTCGACGCGGACGGCGCAGCCGCCTCCGAAGCCTTCTTCTTCGGCGGCATGTCGATGAAGTCGATGAAGATTTAGCTCGCGTGAACGCCGGATCAGGTTCACACAACCTCGACGCCCCTACCTAGAGCGCCAAAGATGCTGGAGTTTTCTGGCTCCTCGAGCACCTATGGGGACGGAGCACCTTCTCGGTTCGGCGGGAGGCGGAGGTCGCGCGAAGAGCGGATCGAGGCGAAGCACACGGGGGTTTCTTACCCAGCTTCGGAGCTCTCCGGAGAGATAACACTCCTACTGCTGCTTTGTGGATTGTATTGAGTTCTTGCTCGGGAGCACTGAGTGCTACAGTACACTCAAGCAGCTAACGAGACCGAGCGTTCTTCTGTTTTCCTCTCAGAGATCGCTCTCCAGGGACCGATCCACCTCTACGTTGTGCATGGGCCTCCTTTTTTATGTTCAAGGGGTCTCCAACAGGTGGCAACGTAGGTAAGGGCAAAAATGGAAACATGCTGTGGTAGGTACATCTACCTACACAGTGTATCATACCTAACCCTGACGGCAGGGGACAAAGGCATTAAATGCCTATCTACGTCGCCCAGACGGTGCAGAAAGGGACCTTCAGGGGCACCACCGCTTGCCACGATGGCGATCTTGTCAGCGCTGCATGCCACAGTGTACCCCTGGCTGCACAGCCTCCCGCCACGTACGCCTGGAAGGGTCCCGGAGCGACACGTAGGTGGGTGAGCTGGAGCGCAGGTACATAGTGGTTGCTTTCCGCGGCAAATGCCTTGCCGCAGCCGTTGGCTTGCCGCGTCCGGGAGCTTGTCGCTCGCCGAGTCCTGCCGGGACGCGTGGCGCGTCGCGGCAAGATCTTTGAGATGCTCTGGTTGGCCTTCCCGGCAAGCTCCTCTTGCCGGGGTCTTGTGCCTCGAGTGGCCTTCCCGGCAAGCTCCTCTTGCCGGGGACTTGTCTCCTTGTCTTAAATACTTCGTTCTCGAATGGCTCCAAAGGAACCATAGAGAGCCTTGGCGATCACCTGGCAGGCCTTGCCGCGGGGTGCTGCGACTGCCCGTGCACAAGTTCGGGATACTAGGGTACCCCTACTTTAGTACACCGACACATATCATACAAGACACTCCAAGCAAAAGACATATCATGTGGTAAATAAAAATATAGCCTCAAGTAATTTACCAATGGATTGAAGACAAAAGAGGGGATGCCATCCGAGGCATCCCCAAGCTTAGATGGTTGGTTGTCCTTGAATATTACCTTGGGGTGCCCTGGGCATCCTCAAGCTTAGGCTCCTGACACTCCTTATTCCATAGTCGACCAAATCTTTACAGAAACCTTGAAAACTTCACAACACAAAATTGAACAGAAAACTCGTAAGATCCCTTAGTATAATAAAATAAATCACCACTTTAGGTACTATTGTGAACTCATTCAAAATTTATATTGGTGTAATATCTACTGTGTTCCAACTTCTCCATGGTTCCAACCCCCCAATACTACCCATAGATTCATCAAAATAAGCAAAAAACACATAGAAAAACATAATCTGTTAAAAACAGAACAGTCGATAGTACTCTGGAAATTTCGTATACATCTGTAACTCCAAAAATTCTGAAAAATCAGGAAAACCTTGGTAATTTGTATATCAATCTTTTGTAAAAAAAACTCAAAAATTTATCACGTTCCAGCAGCTTAGATCAATTCTATTACTGGTCGCAAAAGTTTCAATTTTTCAGCAAAATCAAATCAACTAGCACCGTGACCACCCCAAAGGTCTTACTTAGCTCAAACACTAATTAAAATACCAAAACACAATTACTACAGAAGTAGTAATGTGTATACTCATAAAAAAATAAAATAAAAATATTTGGTTGTCTTCCAACAAGTGCTTTTTTAAGCCTTTTAAATAGGCGTTGATAATTTTAAAGATGCTCACATTAAAGACAAAAAACTAAAGCATAAAGAGCGCATCATATAGCATGTGAAAAGTACGTTTAAGTCTAACATACTTCCTATGCATAGGAATTTTATAGAGAAAATATTTATCAAGACAATCAATAATTAGCATCTGCAAGGGAGAAGAAGGAAACAATAGCAATCTCAACATAACGAGGTAATTTAGTAACGTGAAAATTTCTACAGCCATATTTTTATCTCTCATAATAATTGCATCTAGGATAATAATAAAATTCAACAATATAACTATCACATAATATATTCTCTTCATGATCCAGATGCATGCCAAGTTGACACTCTTCTAAAATAGTGGGATTATCGTCAAATAAAGTCATGACCTCTCCAAGCCCAGTTTTATCAAAAAATCCATAAGATTGATCATACTCCAAAGTAGGTGGATCATTATTACTAGAGTTGACACTCTTCCAAACCCACTTTCAATATTATAACAACCATATTCATCATGAAGCTTAAATAAATTTTCAAGATCATAAGAAAAATTATCACCCAATCATGATCATTGCAATAAGTAGTGGACATGGCAAAATTAGCATCCCCAAGATTAGGGTTTTGCATATTATTAGCACAATTGACATTAATAGAATTTATAATAACATCATTGCAATCATGCTTTTGTTTCAAGGAGCTATCGTGAATCACTTCATAAATTTCTTCTTTTAGCACTTTATCACGAATTTCAGATTCACGAATTTCAACCAAACCTTCATAGATAATCTAGTGCATTCAACTCACTAGCAATTGGTTCATCATAGTTGGATCTTTTAAAAAGATTAGCAAGTAGATGAAGATCCATAAACCACCATTTTTTCTTTGGTTCTGGTTTCAATAAACACACAATTATGGCAAGCAAAATAGCAAACAAACCAAGTAAGACGTAAGGGCAAATGAAAAGGCAAACAAAAAATATTTTTGTATTTTTCTAAAAACGTTTTAGAAGTGGGGGATAGGAAAACGAGAGTGTCGGTGTGAAAACCGACGGATCTCGAGTAGGGGGTCCCGAACTATGCATCTAGGCGGATGTTAACAGGAGACAAGGGACACGATGTTTTACCCAGGTTCGGGCCCTCTCGATGGAGGTAAAACCCTACGTCCTGCTTGATTAATATTGATGATATGGGTAGTACAAGAGTAGATCTACCACGAGATCAAGGAGGCTAAACCCTAGAAGCTAGCCTATGGTATGATTATTGTTCTGTCCTACGGACTAAAACCCTCCGGTTTATATAGACACCAGAGAGGGTTAGGGTTACACAGAGTCGGTTACAATGGCAGGAGATCTACATATCCGTATCGCCAAGCTTGCCTTCCACGCCAAGGAAAGTCCCTTCCCGACACGGGACGAAGTCTTCAATCTTGTATCTTCATAGTACAAGAGTCCGGCTGAAGGTATAGTCCGGCTATCCGGACACCCCCTAATCCAGGACTCCCTCAGTAGCCCCTGAACCAGGCTTCAATGACGACGAGTCCGGTGCGCAGATTGTCTTCGGCATTGCAAGGCGGCTTCCTCCTCCAAGTACTTCATAGAAGATATTGAACACAAAGGATAGTGTCCGGCTCTGCAAAATAAGTTTCCACATATTGCCATAGAGAGAATAATATTTACACAAATCTAATCTGCTGACGTATTCCGTAGCGTGACATCATACTACGGCCAAGCCTTTATTCGAATCTTTTTTACTCCCCCACCTCAGCGCATTTCGCGAGGTGGTTTCCTTGGCATGTCTTGTCAAAGAAGAGATCGTGTCCCCTTTATTTACGGGATTCTCATGAATACGGACGTGAGTAACCCAACCGCGCCATTGATTACGGCCCTTGGGAGATAAGCGAGTTTTATCAGGCCGGTGGGGACGCATAGCCCACTACTAGGGAAAACCTTATACACAAAACTTTAGTAGTAGCGAGGGTCAAAAAAGCATGCTGGTGCTAAGTAGCAGTAGCGCCCCCCTGCAAACCGCGCTGCAGATAAAGTTCTAGCAGTAGCGCGTCTTGTCCTAAACACGTTACTACTATAATTCCCATGGCTTAGCCGATAGGCTACACATAGTAGTAGCGACCTAAAACGAACCGCGTTACCGCTACTTTCTTTGTAGCAGAGCGTTTTATTATAAACTCGCTACTGCTAAAGGATACAAAATTAAATGGAAAGAAAATAGAAAGATAATTGAAAATGAAAGAAATAGAATAAGGTGAAAGGAAAAAAATAAAATGTGAAGAAAACTAAATGAAAAAGGGGAAAAAGAGAAAGGAGTAGCAGTAGCGTGTATCCCAGAACGTGTTGTAGCTAACTTAGCCGCAGCGCGCTTTCTGGAACGCGCTACTGCTACTTCTGACCTAACCATGGGGTTAGTCCTTCCCCACGGCCACTTCCCCCAAATCCAACTCTCCACCCTCGCCGCCGCCGTCGCCCGTCGGCCGCCGCGCGCTCTTTGCACACCCTCTACGCCACCCCGACCCCAGATTCAACGCCGCCCCCACCACCGACCTTCAACGCCGCCCCGGACGCCGCACCCGACCCCGACCTCGACGCCGTCGTCCGCCGCGCGCCCGAGCCCCAACCCCGACCTCGACGCCGCCTACCCCTCGCTCGTCGCAGGCACCCGAGGTGAGCAAGCCCGCTCCTCCCTCTCCCCTACCTCTGCCTAGGGTTTCTTTATTTTTTAGTTGCATCAAATTAGTTAGGGTTCATGTAAGGGTTGAAACGAATCGGATGCGGATGCGGCTCAAATGAGTTACGGTTCATGTAAGGGTGGAAACGAATCAAATTTCTAAGATGAATCATAAAACGAGTAAAATTTGACCACTCATTTCCCTTTATAGTTGGATAATTGGAATATCCGCTACCACTTTCCACCCCTAGGTTTATCAAATTAGATGGTAATTAGGGTAGTAGTTCCTAGGTACTAATTAGTTAGTAAGAACTTGTTGCTATTTTTATTTATAGTAAGTTTATTTTTAGTAAGAACTAGTTGAATTAATAGAACTAGTTAGTAAGAACTTGTTGCTATTTTTTTAGTTAAAGCAATTTTTCTCGCATCGACGTGGGCGATGCCTATCCCGCATCCTCGTCGTCGAGTCAGCGGAGGACGACACCTGCTTGACCAGATGGGCCATGTCCGGGACTAGGCTCCGCCGGGGTGGTACTGGGTGGCGCTACCTACCGGGGGGCGCAGGTTGGTGAGGAGCCAACCTGTCATTGACCCGAACCTTCTTTGGTGGCGGTCGCATGGGCCAGTGACGGTCCAGAGGCTTGAGGACTCCGCGGAGGTGGTGCGTCACCGTGTCAGTGAGGAGGACACGCACGTCCGTCGCTACTTGTTTGCGTTGGAGCACAGGTTCTCCATTACCTGGCAGGTTCTCCAGGGATCTCACTGGAGCTATGATCCCGTGATGGTTCCTTCTCTGTGGGTGTCCACCGCCCGCGCCGATACCCGTCGTGTGCTAGGGTTTTAGTTGTACTAGTGATGTTATATGTATGACACTATTCGGGATGTATTAGTGATAATATTCGACGATGTACGGACGCATGAGATGATTTACTTTTGCTTATTGAATGCATGCTAATTTGAGTCCTATAAGATATTTTGAAATGTATATCTTGTGTTGCTCAATATCCAAGTGGCCGATCATGTTTGCAGGTTACACCTCCGAGTGGCCTATGTTTTGCCGGAGTGTTGATTCATTTCTGTTCCGGCAAATTTCAGGCGCTCGATATGTCCTATTTTAGCAACGGTCATGCCGGATTTTTCCGTGAATTTTGGCATGACTTTTGCCAAAATATGTAGGAAATATCGAGTGCCCCGGATTTGTGTGTTGAGTATCCTGGTAGTTGACTTCTATCGATTTTCAGTTAATGTTTTAACTATGAACATAGGAAATGTCTGACGACAAAAAGGATTTCGGTATTTGCAAATACTGCGAAGACGAGCGCGGCCTGTGCGACGGAATCTTCCTAGATGATGATAGGCGCTTCAGCATCAAGCTGGACGAGAACTTCGAAGTGGATACAGTAAGTCACAACGACAAGTCTTTTTTCGTAATTAAGCATGACATCTGCTTCATTTGCTTCAACTTATATTTTTTTACTATTCTACTAGCGTATCCCCTGCCATGCAAGATTTTTTGTATTGGATAAGATAGGTTTTAGTCATACTATGGAGGTAAAGAAAGTTTACTTGAAGACCGAGCATGGTTATATTTTCCACGCAAAATTATACAATTCAGACGACTACACCTATTTTGGATGCAAAACATGGCGAGCACTATGCAAGACTTATGCATTTGAGCCTGATATTGTTATCACCTTTGATATTCGTCTGGAAGATGATATTGAAGGTAATACCGACATCTGGGTCGATGTGCAGACGTCTCTAGTTACACCATTATGTAAGTTTCTCAACCATATTTATGTCTTTGATATTGTTTATTCAAAAATAGTGGACAACTAATTTATATTGTCAGCTTATTTCGGTGCAAGCAAACATGTCCAGCGCTTGGTAGACAGAACCTACTACTGTCCCGGGGCTGAACTAAACTGCGAGGAGCTAAGTCATTATGTTTCATGGCTTGAGGATCTTGATATTGTCAAGACAAAATTTCTTCCTGGACTTAGAAATGTTAGTACTGAAAACGTGCGACCAATAGTGTTCGTAATGAACTATGGTCACATCTATTTAGAAAGGATGGTAAGTTTTTTACCTTTTTCCCTCAGTGCATCTTTTCCATACATTATTTGTGAAGCTAAACTTCATTGCTAAGTATGTTACCATACGATGTTTTTTCAACAGGGACTCCCGATGAATGTTGTGCCTTATGCGATCGAGACTAAAGGTACCATGAGTATTATTAGCTTATGGCCAAGATATCCTACATGTTACTTTAGTGCATTCAAGATCAGCGATGAATGCTTAATAGTGCAAGACTGGACCAGATATGTGATGGGGGAGCGCAGAGATGTACTAGGGGTAGCAAACAGATGTGCTACCCAGAATTAGGAGACAGGTTCATCTGCATGCTCCAACTTGATCAAGGAGGAGAGCTACACATGTTTTATGTTATTTTACCTAAGACAGAGCAGTAGGAGTGATTAGCTAGCTAGAAATTAGTTTGAGGATGATGATGTGCTACACTATTACTATGATGATAAAATAGCTAGTGTTGGTGGTAATGACTATGATGATTATTATTAGCTAGTGTTGGTGGTGATTAGCTACCAAGAGTTTGAAGATGATGATGTGTGCTACACTATGACTATGATGATTAAATAGCTAATGTTGGTGGTAATGACTATGATGATGATTAAATAGCTTGTGTTGGCGGATTAGATTCAAGTGGAGGCAACATGTGGTGCACATCAAAAGTACTACTAGTCCAAACTAGATCAAGTTTGGATTTGTAGTATACTTTTGACATGCACCACATATTGCCTCCACTTGAAACTAATCCACCTTCATTTGACACACTGTTATGGACATAATGATGTAAACCTCATAACTGGTATTGTACCAATATTTGTACGATAAATACACTAAAAATAAAAAATAAAAAAAGAATACTAGTAGCGATGGACGAAAAACGCGCTGCCAGTAGTTACATTAGCAGTAGCGTGGGATTGAACAAACGGTGCAGCTACTTGTCCTAGCAGTAGCGCGTGTAACACGCGCTACTGCTAAGGAATAGCTGTAGCGCCTTATCAGTAGCGCATATCCCCGCGCTACTGATAGGCCTAAAACCCGCTGTCGGTGTACTAGAGTAGGGGTACCCTAGTATCCCGAACTTGTGCACGGGCAGTCGCAGCGTCCCGCGGCAAGGCTTGCCGGGCGACCGCTAAGGCCCTCTATGGTTCCTTTTGAGCCAGTCAAGAACAAAGTATTTAAGCCAAGGAGACAAGTCCCCGGCAAGAGGAGCTTGCCGGGAAGGCCACTCAAGGCACAAGACCCCGGCAAGAGGAGCTTGACGGGGAGGCCAACCAAGGCATCTCAAGAAACTTGCCGTGACGCGCCACGCGTCCCGACAGGGTCCGGTGAGCGACAAGCTTCCGGACGCGACAAGACAACGGCCGCGGCAAGCAACCACTCTGTACCTGCGCTCCAGCACGCCCACCTACGTGTCGCTCTGGGACCCTTCCAGGCGTACGTGGCAGGAGGCTGTGCAGCCAGAGGTACACTGTGGCAAGCGGCGCTGACAAGATCGCCATCGTGGCGAGCGGTGGCGTCCCTGACGGTCCCTTTTCTGCACTGTTTGGGCGACATAGATAGGCATTTAATGCCTTTGTCCCCTGCCGTCAAGGTTAGGTACGATGCACTGTGCAGGTAGCTGTACCAACCGCAGCACCTTTTTCCATTTTTGCCCTTGCCTACGTTGCCACCTGTCGGTGACCCCTTGAGCATATAAAAGGAGGCCCATGCGCAACGTAGAGGGGGGGGGGGACGAACAGTAGAACACTTGCGCTCGGTCTCGTTAGCTGCTGGTGTGTACTGTAGCCCTCAGCGCTCCCGAGCAAGAACTCAATACAATCCACAAAGCAGCAGTAGGAGTATTATCTCTCCAGAGAGCTCCGAAGCTGGGTAAAACCCCTCGTGTGCCTCGCCTCGGTCCGCTCTTTGCGCGACCTCCGCCCCCCGCTGAACCAAAAGGGGCTCCATCCCCATAGGTGCTCGCGGAGTTAGCTTCCCCGACACCCGCGCTGCTGCTAGACTTTTCCCTAGTAGTGGTCGCATCCGCCCATATAAGGGGATAAGGTTCTACCTTTTTACCTACGCCTTCTTGCTCCTTTGCCTATCCATCTTCCGCGCACTCGAGCTCTAGCGCCCAAGCCCGCATTCCCCACCTCGACCTTCTCTAGTCATGTCTGGAGCGAGAGGCAACTGGATGGTCTCCTCCGTCACGGAGGGACATATCAAAAAACTGAGGAAGGCCGCATACTTGTCTAACGACATCACGCACCAGCTTCCCAAAGAGGGGCAGCTCCTCCCCACCCCAAGGCCCCATGAGAGGGTAGTGTTCCTTCCCCACTTCCTCCACGGACTGGGCTTTCCTCTCCACCCATTCGTCCGGGGACTCATGTTCTACTACGCCCTGGATTTCCATGATCTGGCCCTGAACTTCATCCTCAACATCTCGGCGTTTATCGTCGTGTGCGAGGCTTTCCTATGCATCCGCCCCCATTTCGGCCTATGGCTCAAGACTTTCAATGTCAAGCCGAAGGTGGTGCGCGGCAACCAGGCGGAGTGCGGAGGTGCCATGGCGGGCAAGATGCCCAACGTTCTATGGCTCGAGGGCTCCTTTCTGGAGACCCTGAAGGGGTGGCAATCGGGGTGGTTTTACATCACCGAGCCGCGTGACCCTGAGTGGGTCGCAGCCCCCGAGTTCCGGTCTGGACCCCCTACGCGGCTCACGTCCTCGAAAGAGACGGGCCTGTCATGGGGCAGCAAAGAAGAGGTGACTGGACTGCCAAAATGCATCCGAACCCTGGTGAACAAGCAGCTGAAGCTTGTCAACGTAGTCCAGGTTATGCTCATCCGCCGGATCCTCCCGTGTCAACAACGGGCCCTCAATCTGTGGGAGTTCGACTCGGCGCAGCACCTAACTCTGAACAGGCTCTTCGACACGACGTACGAAGATGCCTGGAAGGTGCTTTTCAAGGGCGCCGAGGCTCCCGCATCTGCTTCCGAGGATCGCGGATTCAGCAGGCAGCGTCATGCTAGTGCGGTAAGCCATTTGTACCTTTTACAGGGTATTAGTTTTTCATAGTTTGACTCTATGCAGGATCTAAGCTCCCTTACCTTTGACAGGATTGGCAAGCGAAGTCCGGACAGATCGACTGTCTGGCTCCTTTGCCCGAAGACCCAGCCGATGCTCGCTTGGCGAAGCTGCTGGTTCCGGCACCCTACGTGGTGCCGGAGAAGAAGACCACAGGGACTCCAAAGAGTGCCCGGCGCCTGGAGGTGTCGGATTCATCATCCGACGACTCTGAGACGCACTCCTCCCGTGAAAACGACGAGGAGGAAGAAGAAACCTCTCCCCCCACAGCGGAGGGAGGAAAGAAGAGGAAGGCCGCCCCGACCGGGGAGGCCGAAGGGTCCAAGATGGGGAAGACCCTTCCTTCGGACTACTCCACCGACGCCGACGTCGGCGAAGAGGAGTGGCCGCACAGGGCCAAGCGCCCGGTGAGATCATAAGTGTTCGGACACCAGAGTAACTCGTAGTGTTCCTTTGTTGCACAGCTTTCCCTTATGTCGAATATATCTATGCAGTCTGCCCAAGGCCGGGACCGACGAGTCGTCGAGCGGCTCCCTGGATTCGTCGGACGTGAATTCACTTCCGCCCGCTACCTCCCCCCGCCCTATGGACGATGCCGAGGTGGCGTCCCAACAGGTTCCAAGCCAGGAGAGGGTGGTCCTGGAGGAGCCGCAAGGCGACCTCCCGGACTCCAGGAGTAAAGGGGATAGATCCCCGCAGGGCTCCAAGTCCGGCCCTATGCCGGACACTACTCCGGAACATTCAAATGTTCCAGAGTCCAGCGGGCGACCTCCTTCCAAGAGGAGCAAGCCCACCGGGCCGGTGACCCCCGTCCAACCGGAGGCACCGTACAATCTGTTGGAGGTGCTTAAGGGCGCCTCCATGTACGAGGGGCACCGCACCATTATGAGTGCGGTGGTCCAGAAGGTTCAGTCCGCCAAGAGCGGACTGACTGAAGCTTGTGCCAGCCTTTTAACAGGCTTTGAGGTAAGTAAAGAATGTGTAAAAATATTACCGCATAGACAGTAGCCCCTCATGCTCTGTTTGGCGTTCGGGAAGAAAAGCCGAATAGAGGATCAAATAAAATTCACAGGAGTCTAACAGAAAGGAGTCAATATGCGTATGCAGGCTTCTCTGCTGGCGTCCGCCGCACTGACTGCAGAAGTGGACGCGCTAAAGCAGAACCTCGAGTAGTCTGAGCAAGAGCTCGGGCTTGCCAAGAAGCAGCTCGAGGACAAGGAAGGTAAGAAATACCTTGTTTATATATATATATATATATATATATATATATATATATATATATATATATATATATATATATAAAGGTGTAATTGCAAAAAATGACAGGATTATCGTGGCTATTGTAGGGGCCGCGTCTAAGGTGGCGACCCTTAAGCAAGCGATGTCCGAGGCCGAGAAGAGGGCGGCCACGGAGCGCACCGAGCGGGAGAAGTATGAGGCCCAGGTTGGCGAGGTGCGGCAAGAGCTCCAGGCTCTCATGAAAAAACATGAGATTTTGGAGCTTGACTCAAAGACGCGAGCGTCCGAGCTCGCGGCGGCTATTGAAAATGCCAAGTCTGCCAAGGCCGAATCCCAGAAGGCCCTCCAGGAGTTGGATGCGGTGAAAAAGATAGCAGCGGGTAAGGCATTCTTTATGCAAAGCAAGCATATAAAAGTGAGTTACTTGTTACTTACCCGAACCCGGAGCTCTCCAGGAGCATTCGCAGATCTTCCCCATAGCGTGTCCGATAATGCCGCATTCTACCGAGCCGAGGAGGGCAGCTCAACGGAGAAGGTGTTCTGGTCTCAGTATGCTGAGGCCGGACACCCTGTGCCCCTGAGCGAACAGCTGAAGCAACTGGTCGAGCTCCACAAGGTGGCCAGACAGGCCATGAAGGGCCTCATAGTTCGGCTGTGGCCTGGAGAGGCTATGCCTGTGAGCTACTTCGGGCTGGTGCGGCGGCTGGTGGAGGCCCGTCCAAGGCTCGAAGTCATCAAGCGCTCCGTCTGCATCGAAGGTGCCCGTAGGGCCCTTGCCCGCGCTAAGGTGCACTAGGGCAAGCTGAATGCTGAGAAGCTTGTGATGGACAGGCCACCGCCGGGGAAAGATCATCGCAAGCCCGAGAATCATTATAAGGACGTTCTGAAGGGTGCCCGTCTTATGTCGGATGAATGTTCCAGGGATGTAATTTTTGAGTAAAAGTCGCTCGTTTTGTCCTGTGCGCTGAAAACTTGTTCATATGCGCTAAGCAATGCTTTTGGAGTTTAAAATATTACCTTCTGGGCGGCCGTTTATCAATTTTGAGATATGGCGAGTCGTCGGCTTCTGCCCCCGTGCCACTAGTGCTGGGGTGTTCGGGATAAACCTGAGCGCTCTTTTTCCCATGTTTGGGTCCTTCGAGGGAGGCGCTCAGCACAACGAACAAGGCAATCGGACTATAATGCTTGAACACTCTCACTTAGCCATAGAATTCTATAATTTTAAATTTCGGCGAAGCCACTGGTATTCGGAAGACCAAGTTCGGGGCGTTGTCCACACCTTGGCCGGATAGAGTCGGCTCCTCGCTCTAAGTGGCATAAGTCTTTAGGGACTCGAAAAACCTCTCGAACAGCGACCAGCTCTCGCTTCATCATGACAGTCAGTTTTAGCTTTCTCTACTGAGGTGCTTAGCCCAGCTCAACTGGGGCACAATCGCAGTAGTTCTCCTAGTGCTACCTTAGCCGATATAGCGGAACGTAAGGCACCAAAACATAGGAGCCAGGCAAACCCAACTATTGACCCAAGACATGATTCAGAGCCGAGGCATATAATGCTATAAGTTTGGGGTGCTGCACTTGTTAAAGTGTTTGGGCTTCTCACACCATATTGAGGGGTACTAAAGCCCCTGGAATATTTGGCCGTACCAAAGTGTACGGGTGCAACATGTCGTTAATGAACATATATTTGTAAAAAAGAGTAATGCAAAAATAGACAAAAGCTATGCATTATTTATTAAAAAAGGCTGCGATCAAGGCAGAACGATACAAATAACGCGATAAGCAAAAGGTTGGACTATTTAACATGTCTGTTCCAGGGGCAGGCTGCGGAATGGTATGTGAAACAGGTATACTGCTCGTAATAGAGACCACCTGGGAGTTCCGTTAATGCGGCGTGGCTTGTCTGCTTCCCTGGTTATTGCATCGTTTGTGCGGCAATTGTACTGCCGGACAGGCCTTCCGAAGAATGGAGTCCTGAAAGTAAGAGAAAATTAAAAAATTGGCAGCCCCTAGTGCGGTTTAAGCCGTGTTTCGGGCGTGCCGTGATGGTGCCCCTCCCCCTGTACCCATGGTATTTTTAGAGCATAGTTATGTACGCGAAGCCCTGGTGTCGCATTTTCGCGAGGGCTGGGGTTGGGGCTACATTGTTACGCCTGCTCGGAACGTGCCAGGCGGTCTTGTTGTAGGTTACTCCGGGCGCGCTTGACGGTGTCCGGACGTTTAATGGCCGGACTTGAGAACTGCCTGGAGAGGCTGCTTTGTACTTCCGCTACAAGGGCCGCCGTGTGCTCCTCCGTTCAGAGGGAGCGTTCGGTGTTTCCATTGACCGTAATTACTCCTCGAGGGCATGGCATCTTGAGCTTAAGGTATGCGTAGTGCGGTACCGCGTTGAACTTGGCGAATGTGGTTCGCCCGAGCAGTGCATGATAGCCACTGCGGAACGGGACTATGTCGAAGATTAACTCCTCGCTTCGGAAATTATCCGGAGATCCAAAGACCACTTCAAGTGTAACTGAGCCTATACAGTTGGCCTCTACACCTGGTATGACGCCTTTAAAGGTCGTTTTGGTGGGCTTAATTCTCGAGGGATCTATGCCCATTTTCCGCACTATATCCTGGTAAAGCAGGTTCAGGCTACTGTCACCGTCCATAAGGACTCTAGTGAGATGAAATCCGTCAATAATTGGTTCTAGAACCAATGCGGCAAATCCGCCATGACGGATGCTAGTGGGGTGGTCCCTTCGATCGAAGGTGATCGGGCAGGAGGACCATGGGTTGAACTTCGGGGCGACTGGCTCCATCGCGTATACGTCCCTTAACGCACGCTTCCGCTCCCTCTTGGGGGTGTGGGTTGCGTATATCATGTTCACCGTCCGCACCTGTGGGGGAAAACCCTTCTGTCCACTGGTGTTCGGCGGCTGGGGCTCTTCATCGTCATCGCTATGCAGCCCCTTGTCTTTATTTTCGGCATTTAACTTGCCTGCCTGCTTGAACACCCAACAGTCCCTGTTGGGGTGATTAGCTGGCTTTTCGGGGGTGCCATGTATCTGGCACAAGCGGTCGAGTATTCGGTCCAAGCTGGACGGGCCCTGAGTATTTCTTTTGAATGTCTTTTTTCGCTGACTGGATTTATAGCCTCTGAATCCCGCATTAACTGCCGTATCCTCAGCATTGTCGCCGTTAATGCGGCGCTTCTACTTGTTGTGACACGACCTGCCACCACTGTCTCTGGTATCTGAATTACCAGGGTTCTTGGCCATATTGTTGCTATGAGAAAGCCAGCTGTCTTCTCCCGCGCAAAAGCGGGTCATGAGTGTCGTGAGCGCTGCCATAGATTTCGGCTTTTCCTGTCCAAGGTGACGGGCAAGCCACTCGTCACAGATACTGTGCTTGAAGACTGCTAGGGCCTTTGCGTCCGGACAGTCGACTATTTGATTTTTCTTTGTTAGGAACCATGTCCAGAATTGCCTGGATGATCCCTCTGGCTGCTGAATTATGTGGCTTAGGTCATCGGCGTCTGGTGGTCGCACATAAGTGCCCTGGAAATTGTTGAGGAATGCGGTTTCCAGGTCCTCCCAACATCTGATTGATTCTGCTGGCAAGCTATTAAGCCAATGCCGAGCTGGTCCTTTAAGCTTGAGTGGGAGGTATTTGATGGTGTGTAGATCGTCACCACGGGCCATGTGGATATGAAGGAGGTAATCCTCGATCCATACCGCAGGATCGGTTGTGCCATCATATGATTCGATGTTTACGGGTTTGAAACCCTCGGGGATTTGATGATCCATTACTTCATCTGTGAAGCATAGTGGGTGTGCGGCGCCTCTATACTGGGCTATATCACGACGTAGCTCAAATGAGCTTTGTCTACTGTGTTCGTCCCTACCGGACTTGTTGTATCTGGCGTGACGGTTATTGTATCGAATCATGGGGTGCCCACGCCATCCGTACATCGATCTTGTTTGCCTTGCCTTGTCCTCCAATATATCTCACAGGTCTGGTGCATTTTCCTGTGCCTTGGTATGTTTTGAGCGGCGCCGGGGAGCAGCTTGAGTGGAGGGCCGAGAGTCCTCTCTATCGCGGCCACGAGGTGGCCGAGAGGCCGTATCATGTGCTGGTGATGTAGGTTTAGGTTCTTCCTCCTCTAATCGGGGCAGCAACCCGCGCTTTGGGTAGCTCTTGGAGGGGCGTTCGAGTTCATACTCTTCGGCCGCAAGGACTTCAGTCCATCTGTCGGCTAGCAAATCTTGATCAGCTCTAAGCTGTTGCTATTTTTTCTTGAGGCTGCTTGCCGTGGCCATAAGCCTGCGTTGAAAACGCTCTTGCTCGACGGGATCCTCTGGCACGACGAATTCGTCGTCGTCGAGGCTTGCCTCGTCTTCCGAGGGAGGCATATAATTATCGTCCTCGACCTCTCTGTCTGCCGCTCTCTCATGAGGGCTGGCTTCTCCATCCTCCTATGCTGAATCTTGCTGGAGGGGGTTTTCTTCGACACTATTCGGAGTATTATTATCTCCTGTGCCGGAATCACCGTTTTTGCTTTGACGGGATTTTGAGCGGCGCTGCTGACGCCGGCGCTTAGGCTGTTTCTTGGAGGGGTCATCCTCCGCTGTTCCATCGCCATCTCCTTCTTTTGGGGTGTCCACCATGTATATGTCATATGACGAGGTGGCTTTCCAGTGCCCCATAGGCGCTGGTTCTTCATCGTCTCCTGCATCGGCGTCCATACCGTCGATGTCTTCGGAGTCGAAGTCGAGCATGTCGGTTAAATCGTCGACAGTGGCAACAAAGTGGGTGGTGGGTGGGCTTTGAATTTCTTCGTCGTCCGTATCCCAACCTTGCTGACCGTAGTCCGGCCAGGGCTCTCCTGATAAAGAGAGAGACTTTAGTGATTTCAGGATATCACCGAAGGGCGAGTGCTGAAAGATGTCCTCGGTGGTAAACTCCATGATCGGCACCCAATCGGATTCGATCTGCAGGGGCGCGGAGGGCTCGGAGTCCGGAGAGAAGTCCGGCTCCTTGGAGTCACGAGCCTCGCGGAGTGCGGGGATGGTGTTCGGCTCGACCGCCGTTGGGATCGCAGCCCCCGAGGCAACGTCCAACCACCCATCTTCGATCAGCACAGTTGGCTCCGAATTAAGGGTCGAAGCCGATGCGGGTGCGGCCTACAGAGCACCTTCGGCGGCAGAGCTAGATCATGCCCGTCGTGACAGTGCGGCGCGCTCGGCAGTGTCTCGAATCCGTCGAAGATCAAGTCCCCACGGATGTCAGCCGTGTAGTTTAAACGTCCAAATCTGACCTGATGGCCAGTGGCATAGCTTTCGATCTGCTCCAGATGGCCAAGCGAATTGGCTCGCAGTGCGAAGCCGCCAAAGACGAAGATTTGTCCGGAAAGAAAGGTCTCACACTGGACTGCGACGCTATTGATGATCGGAGGAGCCATCGGGCCTAAAAGTGACGACACAGAGGAACTCTCAATGAAAGAACCAATGTCAGTGTTAAAACCGGCGGATCTCGGGTAGGGGGTCCCGAACTGTGCGTCTAGGCGGATGGTAACAGGAGACAAGGGACACGATGTTTTACCCAGGTTCGGGCCCTCTCGATGGAGGTAAAACCCTGCGTCCTGCTTGATTAATATTGATGATATGGGCAGTACAAGAGTAGATCTACCATGAGATCAAGGAGGCTAAACCCTAGAAGCTAGCCTATGGTATGATTGTTGTTCTGTCCTACGGAGTAAAACCCTCCGGTTTATATAGACACCGGAGAGGGTTAGGGTTACATAGAGTCGGTTATAATGGCAGGAGATCTACATATCTGTATCGCCAAGCTCGCCTTCCACGCCAAGGAAAGTCCCTTCCGGACACGGGACGAAGTCTTCAATCTTGTATCTTCATAGTCCAGGAGTCCGGCTGAAGGTATAGTCCGGCAATCCGGACACCCCCTAATCCAGCACTCCCTCAGAGAGGCAACTGGATAATAATGTAAGTGCAAGAGATGAGTGTTTATGATAGGTACTTTGTAGGCTTGATGTAGAACCTCCCCGGCAGTGGCCCCAGAAATTCTTCCTGCTACTTCTTGAGCTTGCATTGATTTTTTTCCTTGAAGAGGAAAGGGTGATGTAGCAAAGTAGAGATAAGTATTTCCTCAGTTACAAACCAAGGTATCAATCCAGTAGGAAGCACAAGCAAGTCTCCAATATATGCACCTGCACAAACTAACAAACACTTGCACACAACGCGAAAAAGGGGTCATCAATCCCTTCACGATCACGAACAAGAGTGAGATCTAAAAGAGATATATATAAATGATACATAAAAGAGCAAACTAAAGTAAATATAAATAAACTGCAGCAAGATATTTTTGGGTCTTTTTGGTTTATAGATCTGAAAACATATGATGGAAAATAGACCCAAGGGCCATAGGTTTCACTAGAGGCTTCTCTCATGAATAAAGCATATGGCGGGTAAAAGTTTTACTGTTGAGCAATTGATAGAACTGCGCATAATTATGATGATATCTAAGGCAATGATCATGAATATAGGCATCACATTCGTGACAAGTAGACTGACTCCTGCCTGCATCTTCTACTATTACTCCACACATCGACCGACTCCTGCCTGCATCTAGAGTATTAAGTTCATAAGAAAAGAGCAACGCTTTAAGTAAGATGACATGATGTAGAGGGATAAACTCAAGCAATAGGATATAAACCCCATCTTTTTATCCTTGATGTCAACAATACAATACGTGCCTCGCTACCTCTTCTGTCACTAGGTGAGATGATGTCTACTAGGCAACTTCATTATTCTAGACTCATGTTGGGCCTCCAAGCGCAGAGTTTTGTAGGACAGTAGCAATTTTCCCTAAAGTGGATGACCTAAGGTTTATCAATCCATGGGAGGTGTAAGATGAAGATGGTCTCTCTCGAACAACCCTGCAAACAAATGCAATAAATCTCTTGTGTCCCCAACATAGCCAATACAATGGCAAATTGTATAGGTGCACCAGTTCGGCGAAGAGATGGTGATAGAAGTGTAATATTGATGGTAGAAATATATTTTTATAATTTGAATAAACAAAACGAGCAAGGTAGAAAATGATAAAAGTGAGCACAAACGGTATTGCAATGCTTACAAACAAGGCCTAGGTTCCGTAATTTCGCTAGTGCAATCTCTCAACAACGCTAATATAATTGGATCATATAACAATCCCTCAAAGTGCGATGAAGAATCAATCCAAAGTTCCTATCTAGCGGAGAACATAAGAATAAATTGTTTGTAGGGTATGAAACCACCACAAAGCTATTCTTTCCGTTCGATCTATTCAAGAGTTCATACTAAATTCTATACCTATACTAATTACAGACTCCCAATAAAATACCACATTAATCAGAAAATACGAGCCGTTAATCTGGTGGGACTGAATTATTACGGTGTAGATTAACCCGTGTAATTCTAGGCCTAATCTATCCAAATCTATGCTTTTTCAAAAAAAACTGGGCTGAATCTATCATAATCTATGTTGTTTAAAGAAACGGCTGAATCTATGTTTAGTTCAACCCAAAAAAATATAACCGGAAGGCCCACACACGTTGAAAATAGAAGCAGACCCGCAGTTCCATGTTTTGTTTGCAGATCAATGCTTTCACGTTTTTTTCTCTGCAGTTCAATGCCCTCACGTTACACGGCTGTAGAATAGAAGCCGATGGATATAATATACCCCCAAAATATCTACTACTCCAACGTCCCTAAAAACCCCCAAAATATCTACTACTACGGCGTTTCCTATTCTCTCCGTGAAAAGGAATCCCCTCTCTCCGTGAAATAGAAACCATGATGCAAACTTACACCATGCTCTTCATCTCTCTCCATGAATAAAAAACATGAAGCAATCTTACGCCATGGAATCTCTACTGTCTCTCTTCCTCCCATAGACAGCAAATCCATGTATCTCCATGGACCAAGCGACTTGAGGTATGGATCTGATTGATTTGACAATGGAGCTTGCGGATGGATTTTCTTTTCTCATCAAGTTCAGGTTCATCTTCTCACACTAAAGTTCTTTTTTGACCGGTTTAAAATTGATTGGAAGTACCCGGAGATTCAATTCAAATTCATGCAGATCGGTTCATATTCGAATCACAACTAGGGTTAACGTTTCTCGAGCGTCTCAGCAGGCCTCTTTCCAATGATGGTGACAGCTAGGGCTTCGATCCAAGTTGTGGCAAGCAACTGCGCTCAAAACTCCTCAATCTGTCCTGAAAGTTAAGGCAAGTTTGCATAGTGAATAGATACATCTAGCGCTCAATCCCTGCAGTATAGCACAACAGTTTTGCGCTCTGCCCGGATGCTGCACGTGGTTTCAAATTTGACTCCCTGTGTGACTTCAGACTTCAGAGAAATTTTTATTAGATAAATGCTTCATTTATTTTTGATCGGATAGGTTGGAGTCAGGTTTGGAGTCAGGTTTGGAGTCAGGTTGGGTTTGGAGTCAGGTTGTTGGATTGATTCAGCCTAACCAGAAGCACACGTACATATTACAACCATCTAGCTAGCTTTTGATCGGATAGAAAGACACGTACATACTACAGCCAGCTGGGCAAATCAAATTTTCTTGATCAGCGCCGCTGATGCTTTTGTCCGACAGCAAAATTTACCAGTGCCAACATGTTACATGTGAGATGATGAGACAATGGGCAGCACGCCGGAGTCAGCCAGGGACGCCCAGAGGGACGAGATGCATGGCCTCAGCCTCCGACGAGCTTGCGGTGAACTGCAAGCAGCCTTGCAAATTCAGAGTATGGTATTTGTTTGCTATTTCTTTTTCGTCTTCAATTCCTTTGTGTTCCCTCCATCGCCATATTAATGTTTCTTACTGCATTTATAGGATAGGTATATATCTACCATATGAAGCAAAATAATTACTTGCAGATAGGCTGCCTAATTAATGAGTAACGACACGAACTTTGTAGCTGAATTTTGAGTATTGTTTATCATCATATATTAGAACTTATTTTGTAGCTTTTGTGGCTTCTTAATGTCCTTAGAAGAACAGGAAGCGAACGAATGTTGAAGTCAGGTTTATGCATCGATTTGTGTGATATGTCAAGCAAGCATATATAACTTTTGTCCAGTGGTTAGTTATGTTTCTTTTAATATAAACGATGAGATTACATGAGGTGGCAAGCAGTACTAGGAGGTGATCTCAAATATTTTTTAAATTGCAGATGCTAGAGGAATAACTTACATAATTAATATAAATATAATTACACAATAAAGTTTTTCATGATGTTTGCATCATTTTTTTTCTTTTTTTCTGTGCAAGGCCTTTTGTTCAGCCAGAAAATAAGAGGATAAGTAACTGTAACATGAAATCCAGCACACTAAGTCACACATTCATGTCCGGGCTTTCAGATATTATAGGTTTGATCTGAAACTCAATAAAATCCAATGCTTAATCCTTTTTTTCTATCACGGAACAATTTGAGTGGCCATCAGAATTGTGGAGCAACAGCGGAAAGTGCTATATGGAGCATGACCGATATGTTTAAGTTTTTGGTATTACAAGTAGACTGTATGTTCCACCGTACGTCTCCATGTTGTGTTTTTTTGTTTCTTTCAGTCGTCGCGCATTGGTTGGGGACAAGTGGGCTGCTTGAGTGCATGAGTTTCCATGTCATCTCTATGTAAGGAAGGAGGAAAAGTACGGGAGGTCAAAGCCTCAAATCTAATGCTAATCTACTCTTCTTCCAGAAACAGATTTCTTATAATTACACAATCTCCCAATGAAAATTATAGAGAAAAATCGAAAATTTAAATCTGAGCCCGAGCTCATCTGCACCTGCGCTCACGAAAAAAATCAAAATAAATACTAGAAAAATTCAAAAAATTCCAAAAAAAATTGGCTGGTAGACAATTTGATGTGTGAGGTATGCTCCAATTTTCAAAACATTTGAACTTCTGTGCAGCTCTCAGCAAAAAAGACAAATCGGAGGTCTGTAAAAATGTGTACTATTCATATACTGTTCTGGTATGATTTGTCTTTTTTGCTGAGAGCTGCATAGAAGTCCAATTGTTTTGCAAATTGGAGCGTACCTCACGCATCAAATTGTCTACCACCCTAATTGTTTCTGGAATTTTTTGAATATTTCTGAATTTTTTACGAATTTTTTTTTGACCGGGTGCAGATGCACCCGGGCACCGAAATGCCGCTCTCGAGAAAAATCTTCTATATAGTATCTATTGTTAACTAAATTTAATCAGCTTGCTTCAATGTATGTCAATACGACAATGTTCCTGCTGCGACATTTTGACATAGTGTATATGCATTAGTTCTCTTCTGTACTTCTGGGAATATCTCTAGGGTTGATTCTTCGTATCTATATTCTTATTTCTGAATCTTATGCCAGTTTGTAGAAACTAGATAACCTTATTGCACATTATTTGATGGCTAAAACTTTTAATACATAACATAATTGGTTGTTGTTTGTTGACCTTGATGACCTGTCATTTCCATTTATGGTGGTGTTCGAATACAAGTGTACTTTTATCACATTGCTGCAATTATATTCCTCTATACGTTTGATTCCATGCGAACAAGCTTATGTCAATTAACATCCAATCTATTAGTAAACTCAACATGATTAAGCATCAGTTTGGCTTTGTAGTGGGTTGTTATCAAGGTCATAATTACTAAAGGTAAGCTTAGTCTAACCAAACACAACAAAGTTTCAAATTCTTTGCATGGATTTTTATCATAATTATGAAATGGTGAAGAAATAATATTTCTGTTTTCAATATATGATGAAGCCAATTATTCAATTTAGATAATGTTGAGTACACTTAATTTTTCTATACATACCTCATGTTCCTGAAATGCAAGTACAATAAATGTTTTTGTGAACTCCTACTATGTATAACACTAGCCCGTGCAGATGCACGGGTGGACAACTAGTAACATTAATCTATTATTTCCGTTCGATCTATCCTAGAGTTCGTACTAAAATAACACCAAAGCAAATTCATATTCATAAAACTCAATCCAACACAAAGAACTTCAAAGAGTGCCCCAAGATTTCTACCGAAAAAACAAAGACAAGAACGTGCATCAACCCCTATGCATAGATTACAACAATGTCACCTCGGGAATCTGCGATTTGAGTGCCAAAACATATATCAAGTGAATCAATACGATACCCCATTGTCACCATGACTATTCAATTGCGAGACATATATCAAGTGTTCTCAAATCCATAAAAGTATTCAATCTGATAACAACGAAATATCAAAGGGAAAAACTCAATTCATCACAACAATATAGAGAGGGGAAAACACCATATGATCAGACTATATTAACAAAGCTCACGATACATCAAGATCGTGAAATCTCAAGAACACGATACAGAGAGATTAAACACATATCTAGTGGTACAAACCCTCAGCACCAAGGGTGGACTACTCCCTCCTCATCGTGGTGGCCGCCGGGATGATGAAGATGGCGACCGGTGATGATTCCCCCCTCCGTCAGGGTGCCGGAACAGGCTCCCAGTTGGTTTTTGGTGGCTACAGAGGCTTGCGGCCGCGGAGCTTCCGATCTAGGGCTACCCCGAAGGGTTTTGGAATATTTGTGAATTTATAGGGAGAAGAGGGGGTGCGGGAGGTCACCGACATGGGCACAACCCACCTGGGTGCGCCTGGGGGCCCAGGCGCGCCCTAGTGGGTAGTGCCCCCTCGCCCCCCCCCCCGCAAGTGCTGCTCTGGCCTATCCTAGGTGTTCTGGTCCATAAAAATTCTCAAAAAAGTTTCGCGGTGTTTGGACTCCGTTTGATATTGAGTTCCTACGATGTAAAAAAGATGCAAACATAGGAACTGTTATTGGCACTATGTCAATAGGTTAGTCCCAAAAAATGGTATAAAATTATTGCCAAATGCTTGTAAAACAGGCAAGAATGATAGTATAATAGCATGATGGAACAATCAAAAATTATAGATACGTTGGAGACGTATCATGAGGACACCGCAAGATTGAACCCAAAACTAAGAACATGTCCCATTGCAAGAAAAAACAATCTAGTTGCCAATAGTTCGAAGAGAAATACAAAGATATATTAATTATGCATGAAAGAGTTCAGAGAAGACTCAAATAATATTTAAAGATAATCTGATCATAAATCCACAATTCATCGGATCTCAACAAACGCACCACAAAAGAAGATTACAACGGATAGAACTATGAGAACATCGAGGAGAACATTGTATTGAAGATCAAAGAGATAGAAGAAGCCATCTAGCATGGAACAATAAAAAAATTCCTTTTGTCCTCACCAACCATCACCGTGTCTTCCAAATTTCCCACCCTAGTAAAGTCAACATTGTTATACATACCAAGAAGCAATAGAAACCCCGCAGATCCCATAACTGAAGACACAACCCTAAAAGATCCCTCCTTCTTCACCACTTACAAGGCTACAATGGCTTCCTCGCCATGGGAAGAAGCCATGAAGGAGTGAAAATCTTTTCGTCCAAAGACGGAATGTGTCCCCCACCCACGCATGTGTGATACTTTCCACTCCATAATGGTTACAGCTGTAATTTTTTTTCAGTCGGAAATGTCAACATGTCAATTTATGCATGGACATATGGTTTATTCAATGAGTAGGAGTAAACCACGTTCAATTTACTGGTTTTGCACTTTGTATTTTGGTTTACCACCAATTCCTAGAGTGGAGAGATATCAAGTTATTAGGGCGTGTTAGGGATGGCCCATGCATTTAGTATTAGCTGAAGAGAAGTTACTTTTTGGGAGAATTTGGTGTAAAAAGTAAGAGTGCATCCATAGCTATCTTATAGAACTATTCTAATCAATCTAAAAACAAAGATGATCATAACAATAAAGTGTCCTGACGGCCCGAGAATTTGTGATATTTTATTTCATTTCATCATAACTTTGTTACTTGACTATTTCAAACGCTTACCCTGCAAAAGAGAAGAAAATTCATTTTTCCATTTTTGGTAGGAAATATCATATATGGAAGGAAACCATGGAGAATTACTTCAAATCAAGCCAAATGGAGCAACTTCCTTGTGGAAAGCCAAGCCATCACACACAACAGAGAAAAAGACGGTCTTCCATACAACCACAAGCACTCATATGAGCGATTGCATGAACTGCCAAGAGTTCCGCCACGTCTATACAAGACAGTTTTGCGAAGGAGACCATTGGAGAAGACAACCCTATCCACTACCACCATGTCCAGAACAGAAGAATAAGGGATCCGAAGAACCTTTAGAATTTTTCTTAATTTTGGTACTTTCATCATCTCCATCATCCTCTCATCCTTCATATTGTAAGAGGAATTCTAACATGTGGGAACAAGTTGTAAACTCTATTCACTCTCATTGGAGATCAATACTAGTTCAATTATCCATTTCATCTTATTGTGGATCTTCACGGTATTATCAATATGGCTTTGTTGGGTTTAAACACATGTGTGAATGGTTTCCCACTTATGATGTGTGATTAATTCCCCATAGGCGTGGAACTTGTAGGTGAGAGGAAAGATTCGTCTATGTCTAATCTATATGTCATTATTCGTATTTGTAGTAGTATGATCTGTGTAGTATGTTGTTATGATGTGGTAACTCTATGTGTATTGTCTAATTTGAGGACCCATGCAACATGAACTCAAGACCTACATAGGTAAGACATATTGTTTAGGAAATCTGTGACCTCTGACGTGACAGGTGGAGATATCTATGAGGACCAAAGGCAATATGAGATAACCTTGATCGACGAAACCTAATGCTTGTTTCCAGTCCAAGGACATTAATTGTGGAAACGAAAAATCTATGGCAACGGTTAAGTAGGACCATAGAATGAAATACAATCCCGAGAGGAGGAGGTTCATAACTTTAGTGTGATCCGCCTATAGAACACACATATCAAATACTTGATATATTCTTACCATTAACTGAATTCTCTCTGCGCCTGATCTCTTAATTACAGGAAACACAATTCTTTCATTTATGTTATTTACTTCATTACTACAAACCTTTTATCTGGTTTATTTTTCCACCATGACAGTAGCAACATTTGCGAAAGTTCAAGCAGTTAATTCACACAAGAACTATGATACCTTGTGTGTGACAGAAGCGCCACTATGAATACTCTCCGCTGCTCTTCGTTGGGATGATAACTAATTGGGATACTTCCACGAAAGTGCTACACAACCTTGTTTGGTATGCATGCATCAAAACATTTTCTGGTGTCGTTGCTGGGGAGCTAAGCGTAGAGTATTTGTTTTGTAGCTGTTTGTGGAAGTATTGTTATTGTAGATTCTTCACATAAGTCACAAGGGATCTACTCATTCTAGAACAAGGTATTTACCAGCTTATATTACTCGTTTCCTCAGGAGCAACAAGCTTCATTAACATAAAAATATAAAAATAATCAAACAATTGAGCTTAACACTTTGTTTGCATAAGTCGATTACTCTGAAGCCAAAGAAGATTGTAAGAGATTATTGTGCTCTAGTTATTTCGAGATCTCCTATAGTATATCCTACGAATTATTCAAAACAATAGTTGATTGACTATATGATCTCATTATGGAAGTTAAATTGCATGCCTTTGTGGGAACCGAGGAGGAGGAGGACCCTCAAGCACATCTCCTGTTCTTTCATACTCTATGTGGAACTTTTAAATTGAAGGACTTGTCACGAGAATTCATACTGTTAAGATGTCAGGGTATTCTCGCGACAGATGCCAAGGGGTGGCTTATCATGGATGGGGCCAAGAGGACGTTGTCGGGCCCTGGAAGTGGGAGTGAACAAGAGCTCCATCGCACACGAGACGTACCCATGTTCGGGGCTCTCCGAGGAGATATCACCCCTAGTCCTTCTCTGTGGGGTCTCCGCATGATGACTATGATCAAATGGTGGCTACAAGATTTCTCCTTGAGCCGAGTTCCTAGAGGAGGAAGAAGGTCAAAGCTGCTACCTTGCTTCCCCTAGCTATGGTGTGTGTGAGTGGAGTAATTACTGAACCCTTTGCACGTGTGATCCTGGGGGGCTTATATAGGCCTTCCCCCCAGGGGTAGAATGGTAATATGTCCAGGTGTAGGACCCGAATGTCAATGTCTAGGGTCGTCGGGTTCTCCGCCGGCTGCTGGGGCCCACCACTTCGTGGGCCCCGCCGGCTGCCGAGAATACGGCCAACAGGTAGGGCCCGCCGCCTGCAGGCCATGCTGATTGCCTTTTGCTGCTGAGGGATTCCTGGACTAAGGGTTCCTCGGGTGTCCGGCCTGTTAGCCATTGGCCAGACTGATGGGCTGTGAAGATATGAAGACCGAAGACTGCGCCTGTGTCCGGATAGGACTCTCCTTGGCGTGGAAGGCAAGCTTGGCGACCAAATATGTAGATTCCCTTCTCTGTAACCATCCTTGTATAACCATAGATCCTCCCGGTATCTATATAAAACGGAGGACTTAGTCCGAAGGGGGAGACTCATTACCATAGTCATACAGGCTAGACTTCTAGGGTTTAGTCATTACGATCTCGTGGTAGATCAACTCTTGTAATACTCATATCCATCAAGATCAATCAAGCAGGAAGTAGGGTATTACCTCCATAGAGAGGGCCGAACCTGGGTAAACATTGTGTCCCCTGTCCCCTGTTACCATCGACCTTTGACGCACAGTTCGGGACCCCCTACCCGAGATCCGCCGGTTTTGACACCGATATTGATGCTTTCATTGAGAGTTCCACTGTTCCGTCGATGACAGGATCGATGACTCGCCTCGTCCTTAAAGACAATATCACTGCCGGGGGAGAACTGGCCCTAGGCCAAACCCTCTGGCTGGGCGGCTTACCATGACCGCCCGTTCGGCCGTTAAGCCGACGATGACCTCTCGGGCCATCGAAAATCCGCTTCATATCGACTCCAAACACTCCAAGCAGATGGATTTGGTTGAGTTTTCGTCTTTAAACGAGCTCCTGGATCGCATCGCTGCCCTGGGAATCGCCATAGATTACGATCGGATCGGGCTTAAAACCGACCAAAGAGAAATCAAATCTCCACCGGTCACCCACCAGATAGCGGAAGTCGAGGAACAAGACGGCGACTCTTCCCCTATACTGAAGACGGACTATGTCCGACTCGCCAACCCTACAGAGCCGGATACCCACCAGCAAAAGGAGGTGACCGGCCTTCCAAACATAGAATCAGACGGCGGGCATAAGTAACCAGAAGATACTCCGGAGCCCGGACTGTTAAGTCTAGAAAATCTCAGACTCCGGTTGATCGATCGGGTCAGGGTCCAGATCCAATTCCACCCACCCACCCAGACATAAGCGCTCTCATGAGCATACAACAACAGCCTCAGGAAACGGTCCACCACTTGTGGGCCAGATTCCTCCTTGTCAAGGACAAGGTTAAAGATTGCCGTGATGAGGACGCGATATCAGCGTTCTGCGACAATTGCACGAATGAAGGAATCCTCAACGCAATTAATCGCCGCCGCATACTACACTTCGCTGACTTGGCAACTATCATACAAA
Organism: Aegilops umbellulata; assembly: GCA_032464435.1. Lineage (NCBI taxonomy): Eukaryota > Viridiplantae > Streptophyta > Magnoliopsida > Poales > Poaceae > Aegilops > Aegilops umbellulata. Next base: position 418,418,689 of record CP136059.1, read on the forward strand.
AGGACCGCGCAATGGGAAGTGCCTGGAAAGATCAGGCAGCTTGTTGGGAGCCATCAGTCCCAACTCAACCGCTGGTCCAGGCGACAAGGGCGCATCCCCGTGACACGCCCAGTCCAATAGCCAAGAAATATGAACCCATTACGCAGAACGGAACTGTTCTGGAGGGATCACTACTAGGAAAAGGCCTACTAATGGCGCACTGGTTTTGCCTACTAGTATGTCTTACTAATGGCGCACCACTAGTGCGCCATTAGTATACCAGATACTAATGGCGCACCAACTAGTGCGCCATTAGTATGTAACACAATGCGCCATTAGTGTGCCTCCCGGGGGGCCATACGTAAGCATGGCTTTGTCATACTAATGGCGCATTCTCTGCTGATGCGCCATTAGTATCCTTCGGCATACTAATGGCGCACCTGGTGGTGATGCGCCATTAGTATGAATATTTGCTTTTTTTGTTTTTCCTTTTCTGATTTTTGCGCAGGTTACAAAATATATTATTAGACAGAATATAAAATATATAATTAGACAGAATATAGACAGCAGCACACAGCAACATCAGATTCATCGAATACAATAGAAGATTAGTCTCCGAATACAATTCATAATATTAGTCTCCGAAATCAAAAGACCGAACAAAGATAAAACATTACAAGTCTCAAGACCGTGAGTATCGAGTTTGTCTTCACATTACAAGTCGATATCGATCATCTAAACTACCATCACATAGAAGAGAGCTGTGGTCATCACGATGAGCATCATCGCGATCAAACTGGTCTTCATCCGGTTCCTCCAACGCTCCCTCCTCTCTCCCGCTAGATAGCGGGCGTATCTAGATTAGGCCTCCGCCCTAGTGGTGTACCCTTTGTAACTATTACCGCTGAAACGGTGAACCTGTCTCCGACACTCCTCCCAGTCGTCGTTGACTCCGGCAATCTTACCCTTGTACACGACATACGACGACATCTCTATGCACAAGCCAAACAACAGACAATACATAAGCAATATGTAAGTATGCAACAAAAGGATCGGAAGAGAAAAGCAAAACATTAATAGCACGATCAATGTTTCAGAACTACACATCACTACTTTCGACTCGACTCATCGGACAGGAGCGTGGGTGATGCCGCCGTCTGTCGTGATGGTCACCAAATCACGGGCGTTGTCACCCTGCATTTGTAGCGTTTCATCTATCTCACTGTTGGACTGTTGATATCTGAGGAAGAACTGCCCCGCGGTATGAAGGACATCTTGATGGATGATGTCCGCAAACTTCGACTGGATGCGAAAGAATTCTTGTCTGAGGTCCGCGTCCTGGACTGCCGACAAGCTCGCGGCCCAATCTTTGAGATTATCTGGTAGCAGAAGGTGATGATGGTCCCTTACGATCGCCCGCATGTGATGGAGGGTGTAGTAGGCATCCTTCTGACCGCCAGGCAGTTGCTTGACACAGCAGAACTTCGTATTGTGTGAGAACATGTGCTTGCCGTACTTACGAACTGGCCTATTGAAGGTGCCTCCAGATTTGGCGTAGCCGGGGAGAACATCATCAAGAACTTTCTTGACATTTGTGTAGTCTATCTTGGAGTTACGTTTCGGGTCGAAATACGTGGCCATTGAATATTTCGGGCACAGAACACTGAATGTTAGAAAAAAAAAGAACGATCGAAACCTAAGAAATCATATGTTACGGGGCGGTTAAGGGATGATTTACTCGGGAAAGTAAGCCACAAGGAAGTTATGCTTATCTAGGTTTGCCAGAATGACGCCTTTGAGGTGTGAACTCGCAACTTGGTGGTCCCCAGCGCTGCTTAAGTGCTTGGCACGCATGTAGAAGGGGTCGACTATCACGATCTCCGGGGTCTTGTCTCTAATGATCCGCATCTCCATACTCAGCGAAAACAGCCGAACGAAGGTGTAGTGCAACGGATGAAGGTTAAACATCGCAAAGATGTCATCAAACCGCAGGACGATCGTACCCCCGATGTCGCCATCCACAAAGCCCTTGCCCTCTGGCAGCTTGGCCACGAAAACCAGGTATGCCACATCCTTCTCTCTGAGACGTCGCTTCTCCAAAGAAAGAACACTGTCGTGCAGACTCCGCATAGCACCGGTTGCAGCATTCAGCACATTTGGCGGTAGCATCGCCCTACCGACCACATGCACCCTCCTCGAGATATCCTTAGGTGAAGGTGGCCCGTCCTGAGCACGGATCGAACTCAGTGCCGGCTGTCTCGTGCCGGCGCCCTTGTTAGTCTTCCGTTTCCGTCCCTTCTTCTTGATCTCCTGTAATGGGACCGAGTTCTGCTCACAAACCGCCTTCTTGAGCGTGTTGGGGCTGATAATATTTCGCACCTCAGCTATCTGAGGCTCGGTGAAGGCGGGAGCTGGAGGCGTGTCCTGAGAACTGAACGCCAGACGACGCCTGTTGCAATTGGATTTCTCCGCCGTACCAGCTAGATCGCGGTCGTCTTGGTTGGGTTCTTGAGAAAGAGGACCGCAGAACTCGTCAGCGTACCCATGTTCGGCAAAGTACTTATCAACTTTGGTAAATGTACCGTCGTCGTTGTCGTCGCCGTCCGGATCCTGTGCCATAGGGTTGTCCGGATCCTGTGCCATAGGGATGTCCGGCAGGTTCGGTAGCGTTGCGGCGTTCTTGCCACGGCTTGGCGCCGGCACGACTGGTGGTCTTATCTGTGGGGTGGTGTCCCCCGCCCCCAAACGAATCTGGCTCTTCGGCCAAAGCAGGGGCCAGTTTACGCAGGTGCTGAGGGTCATCTCATATTCTTCGTCGGCCCCAGCGGGTCGAATCGGAGGTAACAGCTCGTCGCAGCCTGGCAGCACCCGAACCACTTCAACCCTATACATTGTGGGTGGCATCGGATTACCGTGGAACATGGGATTGCCCGGTTGAACAATTCTGCCCTTGGCGACATCGACCAACTCGGCGCCCACGAAGTGCAGAAGAGTGCAAGGAACGTCGGCGGTGCCCTGCGAAAACATGTACAGGGCGTCGGGGATGCCCAGTCAAAGGCAGGGAGATGAAGTCATCGGCCGAGAGGCTTAGTTACCGTGATGCCGTCGAGCTCGGCTAATGTCGAGGCACCGCCAACGGCGGGCGTCCAACTGACGGAGGGGGCGCTTGCTGGAGAGGTGCCGGCCGGCGTACACCCGTGTGCATTAAGCTCCAATGCCCGTGCCGGCGCCGGAGACATGAATACCGCCTCCGCCGGAGACACCAATGGCGTCGCCGCCGGAGACACCAATGGCGCCGCCTGCGCGCTCTGCGAGTTGCTGGCCGTGAAGCTGGGAACCGGGGGAGGCCCCTGTTGGCCGCCCGCAATCCACGTCGTCAGCCCATAAATCAACGTAGGCACCATGGCGTTGAGCGTCGTTCCAAGTTGTTGTTGCACTTGCTCTTGGACAAGCTCCGGAATCCGCGCGACTTGTACCTTGAGTTCCTCAACCTCACGCGTCTGGATTTCCGAGCTAGTCTCTTTCTCCTTCCGCACACCAGCGGTATAGTATGACCCCCATTTTGTGGACAAGCCTTTGCCGGCCACACGACCAGCTGACGTCGGCTTAGTGAGCTTATCCTTGGTTTTCATTACGTTCAACGCCCTATTTAAAGGGGTGTCGAAAGGGGAGCTCTGAGACGACCCCGCGCTACTACTTTCAGTGTCCTACGAAAGGAACGTGAACCATTTAGAAATATTGGGGATTAATTAGAGTGCAACCATATGGAGCTAATTACGCAGGGGTGTATTCCTTACCAGAAGGAGCTCAAGCGCCCTGGCCTTCGGATCCATGGTAAGCTCCTTTGTTATCGGTTCCTCCTTGTACCGGGCCCTGACATAGTTCCTGGTCTGCTTGTCACCGCTGTATTTCTCGAAGCGGGGCGGTAGGCCTTGCTCGGCACGCTTCGCGTCCTCCTTGTCCCATATAGGCTCCGCCACTCTGTAACCGCCGGGACCGAGTTTGTGTTCCCCTAAGTTCAACTCCCGCATTTCTTTCCCCCACTGACTTGATTCGGAGGTTGCGGGGCTCTCGCACTTGATCTTGAACTCCTTGTAGTCATCTTCGCTCATCAAAGGATATTTCGCCTTGATCTTGTCATAACTATCACCTTTATCAATCATTCTCTTCACCGCGCTTCTCCAAGTAGACAGGGCCGTGCTCATCGTCGTGAGGGCGGCATTGTTCACTTTATTCCCTGAGAGGCGTGTGTTTTCAAATTCGGCGGGGAACTTGTATCGTTCGTGCAGCTTCGTGAAGAGGAGGTTGCACAAATTCCCTCGGTCCTTATGCCTAAGGTTCTCGGTGTTGATCGAGACGGAGCTCCGGAGAATGCAACCGATCTGAAGCGAGTACCCCTTGACTATATGTTTGGGCTCCGTTGGATTCCCGTCGGAGTCCACTTGAGGGCGCGGAGCGCATTCGGGCGCCGGTCCTTCCTTTGCTTCTTCGTTTGGCTGCCATCTGTGTGTGCGCCGCCATCATCAGTGGTGGCATCCTCGGCAGCACCATCAGTGGTGTCATCCCCGACGCCACTAGGGGTTGTGTAATCAGGATTGGTTTCTTCCGCGGCGTCCTCATAGCGGTGAGGTTGTTCCTCCATCTCCTGGGACAGCTCCCAGAATTGCTTGCCGCCCGAACCACCGGCCTCATCGTTGTGGGCCATGTTTCGCTCTAAATAGGAAAAAAGTTTGGTCAAAAAGTTGGTTATTGTCAAGGAACAAGATCATGGTCTCATCATTTAGGGTTTGTCGACAACGAGGCATCCCAAAAGCCTAAGCTTTCATCATTTAGGGTTTGTCGACGCCGAGGCACCCTAAAAGCCTAAGCGTACATCATTTAGGTTCTCATCGACACCGAGGCATCCGGGGCAGCCAAGTTAAGTTTTCATCATTTAGGGTTTATCGATGCCGAGGCACCCTAGGTTGGGCCTAATCACTTGGCACTAATCACATGGCTCTATTGCCACCTATGGTTTAATACAGCAAGAATAAAGGGGTAGTTGATCCTACTTAATTAAGTACTAAGATACCCCGGACCATGCATTAGTAGCAAGTACCTCATATGTCCGATTTTTAGCAAAGTCATGCTAAAATTCACGGAAAATTTCAGCATGACCTTTGCTGAAAATAGGACATATGGAGTACCCGAATTTGCCGGAACGGAAGTTAATCGACATTCCGGCAAACTCAAGGGCCTCTCAGGGTACCTGCAAATTCATTATCCCCGCACAATGAAGTCCCCAATGGGTCATTTCAGAAGATCACAAGTAGCATCATCACAAGTACAACATCATCACAAGTACAACATCAGTAGCAGTGAATACAGGCATAACAGCAGCAGCAGCTTTATTCTTCTTCTTCATAAAGACTAATTGTCTAATTGAGCAATATAGCGACAGTGTGAACAAATAAAAACACAAACTACACCTACATATTTGGGTACCTATATGGTATTAACATGCCATTCTCTGTCAACAGAAGTAGCACAAAATCATTCAAGTACCAGTGTTTAACTAAAACTTGGTGTGAATAAGATCCTCTGTCAGTACTTCATACCAATAATCAAAACCCCAAAACCTGACCCCAACTAGTTACCATAAGGTCAAATACTGTCCACAAAACCATAACAGAAATAGCACAAAATTATTCAAGTATCATTGTTTAACTAAAACTTGGTGTAAATAAGGTAATAAAAGCAAATTATCCTAGCCAACATGGGTTTTCAGGAAATATTGAGACGCCGCACTTCTGATCGACTCCTGAGGTACATTCTCAACTAGCATAGTTTGTTTACCTTCTATTCCTATGTGGTTCATTACTTGATTTCCTTTCAGCCTGAAAGTTTATGTTTATCCTGGTCATATTATGCTTTTGGCAACCACTAGAAATGTAAAAGATTTTTTGTGAACTTGGGAAGAAAAGAACCAACTTTCATCAAAGAAATAAAAATAAGATCATGAGCAGAATAGTTGTTAGGGTACTGTCATTTATAGGACCATTTAACATTGGCTAGGCATTTCTTGGCTGCAACAATCACTGAGTTTGAAATAGGTAGAATAGAATGTATTTTAGTCACTTGGGAAAGTAATCAGTTACAGTAACTTCAATATTTTGTGTCTTTGAATATTTGCATAAATTCCTACCATCATCCATGAGCAGCACCACATAGCAGTTCACAGAGCAGAACATGAGGCAGTTAGCTACCGATAGAGCTTTTTGACCAACACTCATAACACTGATCAACATTTCTCTAACTCAGACTACTTTACACTTATCAACTGTTCTAATGGAGGAGAGGAGGAACAGCTGAGGTGGCTACTCACATCTACTTCTGGAGGGTGCTGAGGTAGGACTTCTCGCAGTACTCGGAGGCGGAGTAGAGCTGCGGCCGCAGGTTCCTGAGCTCCTGCATCAAGCATGGCCACAACGCTCAGTTTATCTACCATAGACAGTTTAGCGGAAACAAAAGCAACACACACATGTCTATGAAGTATCTGAATTTTGCAACTTTATTGTGTCTGAAATAGCTTTACTCGATGGTGTACATGCAGATCTCAGTTTCAAACTGGAATAATTTACAAGCAGGTCTAGAGTACTGTCAAAATTCAGAATGGTGACTGAATTTAACTGACAAACACATATGACTGTGCCATTCTAAGATTAAAAGGAAGACACGAAGAACTTAATTAGATAAAGCAGTGTCAGCTATCCTAAGACAAGTATCAGCCCAAGAAGAAACGGAGAACTAATAAGAACCTAAAGCGCATTCCCCAACTAATAAAACTGATCAAGAAGCAGCAGCGGCGGCACGACGGGGCGGCGGCGGCGAGCTCCTGCTCCTAACCCTAGGTTGCCGCCCCGTGGGGGCATGGGGATGAGCGGGGGAGAGAGGGAGGGAGGGACAGAGACTAACCGTCGTCGATGAGCAGTAGCCGCGCGGGGAGGCTCGCGCCACCGTCGAGGAGCGCGTCCGACGAGGCTAGCCGCCGTCCGTCCGTCCATCGAGGAGCGGAGGGAGGCTCGCGTAGAAGTCCGTCCGAGGAGGTCGCGGGCTCGAGGGGGAGGAAGGGGAGAGGGAGGCGGCGGGGGCGCGTGGGCGGCTGCGGCGGAGTGGGTTGGGGCAGCGGCGGCGGCAGCACGGTGGAGGGAGGGACGAGGGAAGGAGCAGCGCGGTGGATCGAGGGAGAGGGAACTGGCGAGGGGGAGAGGGCAGGGGGGGTCGGGCGAAGGGGTATCCTATAGCAATGGCGCACCACCTCGTGGTGCGCCATTAGTATTTTTTTTTCTTATAGAAATGGCGCACCTGTTGGGGAACGTAGTAATTTCAAAAAAATTCCTACACACACGCAAGATCATGGTGATGCATAGCAACGAGAGGGGAGAGTGTTGTCTACGTACCCTCGTAGACCGAAGCGGAAGCGTTGACACAACGTAGAGGAAGTAGTCGTACGTCTTCCCGATCCGGCCGATCCAAGCACCGAACGGACGGCACCTCCGAGTTCTGCACACGTTCAGCTCGATGACGTGCCCCGGGCTCCGATCCGGCAAAGCTTCGGGGGGAGTTCCGTCAGCACGACGGCGTGGTGACGATCTTGATGTTCAATTGTCGCAAGGCTTCGCCTAAGCACCACTACAATATGACCGAGGTGTAATGTCGTGGAGGGGGGCACCGCACACGACTAAGGAACGATCACGAGGATCAACTTGTGTGTCCTAGGGTGCCCCCCTGCCCCCGTATATAAAGGAGGGAGGGGGAGGTGCGGCCGGCCCTCTATGGGTGCGCCTGGAGGAGTCCTACTCCCACCGGGAGTAGGACTCCCCCCCTCTTGCCTTGTTGGAGAAGGAAAGGGGGAAGGGGAAGAGGGAAGGGGGGCGCCGCCCCCCTTCCTTGTGCTATTCGGACTAGGGGGGAGGAGGCGTGCGGCCTGCCCTGGCCGGCCCTCCTCTTCTCCCTTAAGGCCCATGTTGGCCCAATAACCCCTGGGGTGGTTCCGGTAACCCCCCGGTACTCTGGTAAAATCCCGATTTCACCCAGAATGATTCCGACGTCCAAATATAGGCTTCCAATATATCGATCTTTATGTCTTGACCATTTTGAGACTCCTCGTCATGTCCATGATCACATCCGGGATTCCGAACAACCTTCGGTACATCAAAACATAAACTCATAGTAAAATTGTCATCGTAACGTTAAGCGTGCGGACCCTACGGGTTCGAGAACTATGTAGACATGACCTAGAACCATTCTCGGTCAATAACCAATAGTGGAACCTGGATGCTCATATTGGCTCCCACATATTCTACGAAGATCTTTATCGGTCAGACCGCATAACAACATACGTTTGTTCCCTTTGTCATCGGTATGGTACTTGCCCGAGATTCGATCGTCGGTATCCAATACCTAGTTCAATCTCGTTACCGGAAAGTCTCTTTACTCGTTCCGTAATACATCATCCCGCAACTAACTCATTAGTTGCAATGCTTGCAAGGCTTAAGTGATGTGCATTACCGAGAGGGCCCAGAGATACCTCTCCGACATTCGGAGTGACAAATCCTAATCTCGAAATACGCCAACCCAACAAGTACCTTCGGAGACACCTGTAGAGCACCTTTATAATCACCCAGTTACGTTGTGACGTTTGGTAGCACACAAAGTGTTCGTCCGGTAAACGGGAGTTGCATAATCTCATAGTCATAGGAACATGTATAAGTCATGAAGAAAGCAATAGCAGGAAACTAAACGATCAAGTGCTAAGCTAACGGAATGGGTCAAGTCAATCAGATCATTCATCTAATGATGTGATCCCATTAATCAAATAACAACTCTTTGTCTATGGTTAGGAAACATAACCATCTTTGATTAATGAGCTAGTCAAGTAGAGGCATACTAGTGACACTCTTGTTTGTCTATGTATTCACACATGTATTTGTTTCCGGTTAATACAATTCTAGCATGAATAATAAACATTTATCATGAAATATGGAAATAAATAATAACACTATTATTGCCTCTAGGGCATATTTCCTTCAGTCTCCCACTTGCACTAGAGTCAATAATCTAGTTCACATCGCCATGTGATTTAATAGCAATAGTTCACATCACCATGTGATTAACACCCATAGTTCACATCGATATGTGACCAACAACAAAAGGGTTTACTAGAGTCAGTAATCTAGTTCACATCGCTATGTGATTAACACCCAGAGAGTACTGAGGTGTGATCATGTTTTGCTTGGGAGATAATTTTAGTCAACTAGTCTGTCATATTCAGATCCGTAAGTATTTTGGAAATTTCTATGTCAACAATACTCTGCGCGGAGCTACTCTAGCTAATTGCTCCCACTTTCAATATGTATCTAGACCGAGACTTAGAGTCATCTAGAATAGTGTCAAAACTTGCATCGACGTAACCCTTTATGACGAACCTTTTGTCACCTCCATAATCGAGAAACATATCCTTATTCCACCAAGGATAATTTTGACCGTTGTCCAGTGATCTACTCCTAGATCACTATTGTACTCCCTTGCTAAACACAGTGTAGGGTATACAATAGATCTGGTACACAGCATGGCATACTTTATAGAACCTATGGCCAAGGCATAGGGAATGACTTTCATTCTCTTTCTATCTTGTGCCGTGGTCGGGTTTTTGAGTCTTACTCAATTTCACACCTTGTAACACAGGCAAGAACTCTTTCTTTGACTGTTCCATTTTGAACTACTTCAAAATCTTATCAAGGTATGTACTCATTGAAAACTTATCAAGCGTCTTGATCTATCTCTATAAATCTTGATGCTTAATATGTAAGCAGCTTCACCGAGGTCCTTCTTCGAAAAACTCCTTTCAAATACTCCTTTATGCTTTGCAGAATAATTCTATATTATTTACGATCAACAATATGTCATTTACATATACTTATCAGAAATGTTGTAGTGCTCCCACTCACTTTCTTGTAAATACAGGCTTCACCGCAAGTCTGTATAAAACTATATGCTTTGATCAACTTATCAAAGCGTATATTCCAACTCCGAGATGCTTGCACCAGTCCATAGATGGATCGCTGGAGCTTGCATATTTTGTTAACACCTTTAGGATCGACAAAACCTTCTAGTTGCATCGTATACAACTCTTCTTTAATAAATCCATTGAGGAATGCAGTTTTGTTTATCCATTTGCCAGATTTCATAAAATGCGGCAATTGCTAACATGATTCGGACAGACTTAAGCATAGATACGAGTGATGAACTCTCATCGTATTCAACACCTTGAACTTGTCGAAAACCTTTTGCGACAATTCTAGCTTTGTAGATAGTAACACTACTATCAGCGTCTGTCTTCCTCTTGAAGATCCATTTATTCTCAATTGCTTGCCGATCATCAGGCAAGTCAACCAAAGTCCACACTTTGTTCTCATACATGGATCCCATCTCAGATTTCATGGCTTCAAGCCATTTTGCGGGATCTGGGCTCACCATCGCTTCCTCATAGTTCGTAGGTTCGTCATGGTCAAGTAACATGACCTCCAGAACAGGGTTACCGTACCACTCTGGTGCGGATCTCACCCTGTTTTACCTACGAGGTTTGGTAGTAACTTGATCTGAAGTTACATGATCATCATCATTAGCTCCTCGCTAATTGGTGTAGTAATCACAGGAACAGATTTCTGTGATAAACTCCTTCCCAATAAGGGAGCAGGTACAGTTAGCTCATCAAGTTCTACTTTCCTCCCACTCACTTCTTTCGAGAGAAACTGCTTCTCTAGAAAGGATACATTCTTAGCAGCGAATGTCTTGCCTTCGGATCTGTGATAGAAGGTGTACCCAACAGTCTCCTTTGGGTATCCTATGAAGACATATTTCTTCGATTTAGGTTTGAGCTTATCAGGATGAAACTTTTTCATATAAGCATCACAACCCCAAATTTTAAGAAACGACAACTTTGGTTTCTTGCTAAACCACAATTCATATAGTGTCGTCTCAACGGATTTAGATGGTGCCCTATTTAACGTGAATGCAGCTGTCTCTAATGCATAACCCCAAAACGATAGTGGTAAGTCGATAAGAAACATCATAGATTGCACTATATCCAAATAAAGTACGGTTATGATGTTCAGACACACCATTATGCTGTGGTGTTCCAGGTGGCGTGAGTTGTGAAACTATTTCACATTGTTTTAACTGAAGACCAAACTCATAACTCAAATATTCTTCTCCATGATAAGATCGTAGAAACTTTATTTTCTTGTTACGATGATTTTTCACTTCACTCTAAAATTATATGAACTTTTCAAATGTTTCAGACTTCTATTTCATTAAGTAGATATACTCATATCTGCTTAAATCATCTGTGAAGGTTAGAAAATAATGATACTTGTCGCAAGCTTTAATATTCATCGGACCACATACATCAGTATGTATGATTTCCAACAAATCTGTTGCTTGCTCCATTGTTCCGGAGAACGGTGTTTTAGTCATCTTGCCCAAGAGACATGGTTCGCAAGCATCAAGTGATTCATAATCAAGTGATTCCAAAATCCCATCAGCATGGAATTTCTTCATGCGCTTTACACCAATATGACTTAAACGGCAGTGCCACAAATAAGTTGCACTATCATTATTAACTTTGCATCTTTTGGCTTCCATATTATGAATATGTGTATCACTACGATCGAGATCCAATGAACCATTTTCATTGGGTGTGTAACCATATAAGGTTTTATTCATGTAAACAGAACAACAATTTATTCTCTTACTAAAATGAATAACCGTATTGCAATAAACATGACCAAATCATATTCATGCTCAACGCAGACACCAAATAACATTTATTTAGGTTCAACACTAATCTCGAAAGTATAGGGAGTGTACGATGATGATTATATCAATCTTGGAACCACTTCCAACTCTCATCGTCACTTCACCCTTAACTAGTCTCTGTTTATTCTGCAACTCCTGTTTCGAGTTACTACTCTTAGCAACTGAACCAGTATCAAATACCGAGGGGTTGCTATAAACACTAGTAAAGTACACATCAATAACATGTATATCCAATATACCTTTGTTCACTTTGCCATCCTTCTTATCCACCAATTACTTGGGGTAGTTCCGCTTCTAGTGACCAGTCCCTTTGCAGTAGAAGCACTCAGTCTCAGGCTTAGGTCCAGACTTGGGCTTCTTCACTTGAGCAGCAACTTCCTTGCCGTTCTTCTTGAAGTTCCCCTTCTTCACTTTGCCCTTTTCTTGAAACTAGTTGTCTTGTTAACCATCAACACTTGATGTTTTTCTTGATTTCTACCTTCGTCGATTTCAGCATCACGAAGAGCTTGGGAATTACTTTCGTCATCCCTTGCATATTATAGTTCATCACGAAGTTCTACTAACTTGGTGATGGTGACTAGAGAATTCTGTCAATCACTATTTTATCTGGAAGATTAACTCCCACTTGATTCAAGCGATTGTAGTACCCAGACAATCTGAGCACATGCTCACTAATTGAGCGATTCTCCTCCATCTTTTAGCTATAGAACTTGTTGGAGACTTCATATCTCTCAACTCGGGTATTTGCGTGAAATATTAAGTTCAACTCCTGGAACATCTCATATGGTCCATGACGTTCAAAATGTCTTTGAAGTCCCGATTCTAAGCCGTTAAGCATGGTGCACTAAACTATCAAGTAGTCATCATATTGAGCTAGCCAAACGTTCATAACGTCTGTATCTGCTCCTGCAATAGGTCTGTCACCTAGCGGTGCATCAAGGACATAAATCTTCTGTGCAGCAATGAGGATAAACCTCAGATCACGGATCCAATCCACATCATTGCTACTAATAGCTTTCAACTCAGTTTTCTCTAGGAACATATCAAAAATAAAATAGGGGAGCTAAACGCGAGCTATTGATCTACAACATAGATATGCTAATACTACCAGGACTAAGTTCATGATAAATTGAAGTTCATTTAATCATATTACTTAAGAACTCCCACTTAGATAGACATCCCTCTAATCTTCTAAGTGATCATGTGATCCATATCAACTAAACCATGTCCGATCATCACTTGAGATGGAGTAGTTTCAATGGTGAACATCACTATGTTGATCATATCTACTATATGATTCACGCTCGACCTTTCGGTCTCAGTGTTCCGAGGCCATATCTGTTATATGCTAAGCTCGTCAAGTTTAAACCTGAGTATTCCGCGTGTGCAACTGTTTTGCACCCGTTGTATTTGAACGTAGAGCCTATCACACCCGATCATCACGTGGTGTCTCAGCACGAAGAACTTTCGCAAGGGTGCATACTCAGGGAGAACACTTTTACTATGATAATTTAGTGAGGGATCATCTTATAATGCTACCGTCAATCAAAGCAAGATAAGATGCATAAAAGATAAACATCACATGCAATCAATATAAGTGATATGATATGGCCATCATCTTGTGCTTGTGATCTCCATCTCCGAAGCACCGTCATGATCACCCTCGTCACCGGCGCGACACCTTGATCTCCATCGTAGCATTGTTGTCGTCTCGCAAATCTTATGCTTCTACGACTATCGCTACCGCTTAGTGATAAAGTAAAGCATTACAGGGCGATTGCATTGCATACAATAAAACGACAACCATATGGCTCCTGCCAGTTGCAGATAGCTCGGTTACAAAACATGATCATCTCATACAATAAAATTTAGCATCATGTCTTGACCATAACACATCACAACATGCCCTGCAAAAACAAGTTAGACGTCCTCTACTTTGTTGTTGCATGTTTTACGTGGCTGCTACGGGCTTAGCAAGAACCAATCTTACCTACGCATCAAACCACAACGATAGTTTGTCAAGTTGGTGTTGTTTTAACCTTCGCAAGGACCGGGCGTAGCCACACTCGGTTAAACTAAAGTTGGAGAAGCTTACACCCGCTAGCCACCTGTGTGCAAAGCACGGCGGTAGAACCAGTCTCGCGTAAGCGTACGCGTAATGTCGGTCCGGGCCGCTTCATCCAACGATACCGCCGAACCAAAGTATGACATGCTGGTAAGCAGTATGACTTATATCGCCCACAACTCACTTGTGTTCTACTCGTGCATATAACATCAAACCATAAAACCTGGCTTTGATACCACTGTTGGGGAACGTAGTAATTTCAAAAAAATTCCTACGCACACGCAAGATCATGGTGATGCATAGCAATGAGAGGGGAGAGTGTTGTCTACGTACCCCCGTAGACTGAAGCGGAAACGTTGACACAACATAGTGGAAGTAGTCGTACGTCTTCCCGATCCGACCGATCCAAGCACCGAACGGACGGCACCTCCGAGTTCTGCACACGTTTAGCTCGATGACGCGCCCCGGGCTCCGATCCAGCAAAGCTTCGCGGGGGAGTTCCGTCAGCACGACGGCGTGGTGACGATCTTGATGTTCAATTGACGCAGGGCTTCGCCTAAGCACCGCTACAATATGACCGAGGTGTAATATCGTGGAGGGGGGCACCGCACACGGCTAAGGAACGATCACGAGGATCAACTGGTGTGTCCTAGGGTGCCCCCCTGCCCCCGTATATAAAGGATGGAGGGAGGTGCGGCCGGCCCTCTATGGGTGCGCCTGGAGGAGTCCTACTCCCACCGAGAGTAGGACTCCCCCCTCTTGCCTTGTTGGAGAAGGAAAGGGGGAAGGGGAAGAGGAAAGGGGGGCGCCGCTCCCCCTTCCTTGTCCTATTCGGACTAGGGGGAAGGGGGCGCGCGGCCTGCCCTGGTCGGCCCTCCTCTTCTCCCTTAAGGCCCATGTTGGCCCAATAACCCCCGGGGGGGTTCCGGTAACCCCCGGTACTCTGGTAAAATCCCAATTTCATCCAGAATGATTCCGACGTCCAAATATAGGCTTCCAATATATCGATCTTTATGTCTCGACCATTTCGAGACTCCTCGTCATGTCCATGATCACATTCGGGATTCCGAACAACCTTCGATACATCAAAACATAAAATCATAATAAAACTGTCATCGTAATGTTAAGCGTGCGGACCCTACCGGTTCGAGAACTATGTAGACATGACCTAGAACCATTCTCGGTCAATAACCAATAGCGGAACCTGGATGCTCATATTGGCTCCCACATATTCTACGAAGATCTTTATCGGTCAGACCGCATAACAACATACGTTTGTTCCCTTTGTCATCGGTATGCTACTTGCCCGAGATTCGATCGTCGGTATCCAATACCTAGTTCAATGTCGTTACCGGCAAGTCTCTTTACTCGTTCTGTAATACATCATCCTGCAACTAAATCATTAGTTGCAATGCTTGCAAGGCTTAAGAGATGTGCATTACCGAGAGGGCCCAGAGATACCTCTCCGACATTCGGAGTGACAAATCCTAATCTCAAAATACGCCAACCCAACAAGTACCTTCGAAGACACCTGTAGAGCACCTTTATAATCACCCAGTTACGTTGTGACGTTTGGTAGCACACAAAGTGTTCCTCCGGTAAACGGGAGTTGCATAATCTCATAGTCATAGGAACATGTATAAGTCATGAAGAAAGCAATAGCAACAAACTAAACGATCAAGTGCTAAGCTAACGGAATGGGTCAAGTCAATCAGATCATTCACCTAATGATGTGATCCCATTAATCAAATAACAACTCTTTGTCTATGGTTAGGAAACATAACCATCTTTGATTAATAAGCTAGTCAAGTAGAGGCATACTAGTGACACTCTTGTTTGTCTATGTATTCACACATGTATTATGTTTCCGGTTAATACTATTCTAGCATGCCATAAATTAACATCAGGATGACATGTTTAGAGCAAGGAAACAACCTGCTACAGGAACAGTACATAGGAAAATATGGCATGGCGCGGATCTACTCAAAGCATTGAACAAAAGTCCCTTACTGACCATGAGCCAAAAAGGAACAGAAAGTATAATAACACCCATGTCAAATAAGCATGTTACGTTACAGTTTTCAGACTTAGCAGAAAACTGGACATGTCAAAAACAGATAACAAGTAGGCATGTTTACGAGCTCGATGCACTCACTACAGAGCTTTTCATGATAAACTAATCATACACCCATCATGAAGACATGGCATAGAAGCTATACATGGCAAGAACAACATCATAGCATGTAAGGATCAACTACAACAAGCTTGGCAAAATCGAACAAACTGGTAAACAATTTGCCAGTAACATTTTATAGCAAAAGTAGAGCTCGTTTGACTCAAGCTATGGAACTCCATAATTACAAACAAAGGCATGTATGCATAGATAAAATCCATATGTTCAAAACACCCTCACTTATCATGCTCAAAAGAGGCATAGATCTCTCTGAAACAACATGAACACATGGCATAAAAATAACAGCAGGACATGACTTAGTTTGTATGCTTGTGCTAGTCACCACAAAGATCACAAAAATACATGGCATACACCCCTGTAAAGATACCATGGCATATTACAAAACACATGTAGGACTCAAGTTTATAGGATGCACACATCAATCATGGCAAAAATGACAAAAGTGCATGTACTGAAACAGATCCGAAACTAACATCACATAGCCCTCTTCTAACAGCATTTCGGGCCTCAAGATTAGCTCAAATGAAAATGATGGAATGAGATCAAATGATGAACTCATTGATAGAAACAATTTGACATATTACACGCACGAAACGGAGCAGTATGCAGCAAGTTATGATGCGATGAACAGAGGCACATAATGCAATTTTTCAGGGACTTGGGGAAAATCGAGGTCAACCTCGGGTTTGACCCGATCCAGATCTGAGCGGCGCGGACTTTGAGGCTCGCCGGAGTTCCGCCGTAGTAGGAGGAGAAGTACGCCGGAGGAGGGCCGGGGCGGCGGATCCGGCGCGGTCGGGCGCGGGAACGAGTGGGCGGCGAGGTGCGCGCGCGCGCCGGCGGAGATGCGCCGCGGCGGTGCTCCGGCGCGGAGGTGGAGGGCAAGGCGGCGGCTGGCGGATGAGGTAGGCGGCCACGACGCGGGGTTGGAGGCGAGCGGAGCCGCGGCTCGGGCGACAGAGTGGGCCGGGAGGGCCCCGCCTGGGCCTTGTGGGCCGGCGCGCGGGGGCGCGGCGATGTGGGTGCGGGGAGGACGCGTGGCGCACCCCGATTGGCCGCGGGCGGCGGCGGATTCCTGTCCGGTGAGGCCGGACGTGTCCGGTGGCGGCGGGGATGATTTCTAGGGCTTGATCTGCGATTTGAAAAGGGAGGGTGCACATATTTATAGCTAGGAGGAGGTAGGATGCTCCAAATGGAGAGCGGTTTTCGGCCACGCGATCGTGATCGTACGGCGATGGACATGGGAGTGACTTAGGTGGGTTATTGGGATGATTTGGAGGGGTTTTGGGCTGCAACCCAAAAGAGGCTTTCACGGTTACCCGGTTAACCGTTGGAGTATCAAACGACCTCCGAATGACCCGAAACTTGACAGGCGGTCTACCGGTGCTATACCAAGGCCGCTTGACAAACCTCGGTCCATTGCGAGAAAGTTTAATACACGCTCACGGAAAAAAGGTAAAAGGGGACGCCGGAGGACGTAGGAGCGCCGGATTGCAAAATGGACAACGGGGAAAATGCTCGGATTCATGAAACGAACACGTATGCAAATGCAATGCACATGATGACATGACATGAAATGCATGACAAGGACAAAATGCAAAATGAAGGGGAACCCAACCACGGAGGGAATATCATATCACATTGCCGAAAATGGCAAGAGTTGGAGTTACAAATATGGCAAGTTACATCCGGGGTGTTACAACACTCCACCACTACGAGAGGATCTCGTCCCGAGATCTAGGACTGAAAGAACTCCGAATATTCGGAACGGTGGTGGTCCACGCGCTCCCAGGTGGCCTCTCGGTCTGAATGGTGAGACCACTTCACTTTCAGGAATTTGATGGACTTGTTGCGAGTCTTGCGCTCAGTTTCTTCAAGAATAGCAACGGGATGCTCATGATAAGACAAATCTTCTTGAAGATCAATCTCTTCGAAGTTGATGGTGCGCTCAGGCGTCTTGAAGCACTTGCGAAGCTGTGACACGTGGAACACATCATGAACATTTGCAAAGTTGGGGGGAAACTCAAATTGATAGGCGAGATCGCCTCTTTTGCCGAGAATCTTGAAAGGACCGACGTATCTAGGGGCAGGTTTCCCTTTGATACCGAAACGACGAGTGCCTTTCATTGGAGAGACGCGGAGGTAGACATGGTCTCCGATCTCGAATGCCAAATCACGATGTTTGCTATCATAATAGCTCTTCTGGCGCGATTGAGCGGCTTTGAGATTCTCACGAATGACTTTACACATATCTTCAGCCTCTGTGATCAAGTCGTTGCCAAGAAGTTGGCGTTCGCCCGTCTCAGACCAATTGAGAGGAGTACGGCACTTTCTGCCATAGAGAATCTCGAATGGGGCTTTGCCCGAGCTCGCTTGAAAGCTGTTGTTGTAAGAGCACTCAACATATGGAAGACAATCCTCCCACTTCATGCCGAAAGAGATAACACAAGCCCTGAGCATATCTTCAAGAATTTGGCTGACATGCTCGACTTGTCCACTAGTTTGAGGATGGAAAGTTGTGCTGAAGCGAATGTTTGTGCCCATGGCCTTCTGAAAAGAATCCCAATACTTGGAGGTAAAGATGCTGCCACGGTCTGAAGAAATCAATTGTGGAATGCCATGCAAGGAGACAATTCTGGAGGTGTAGAGCTCTGCCAGCTGCGCTGCTGTGATAGACTCTTTGATAGGAAGAAAATGAGCCACTTTAGTGAGCTTGTCGATGATGACGAAGATGGCATCATTTCCACGCTTGGACTTAGGAAATCCAGTCACGAAGTCCATTTCAATATGATCAAACTTCCATTCTGGAATAGCAAGAGGTTGGAGTAGACCAGCTGGTCATTGGTGTTCTGCTTTCACCCTTCGACAGACATCACATTCATTCACGAATTGAGAAATTTCTCACTTCATTTGAGTCCACCAATACGACTGCTTGAGGTCATGGTACATCTTCGTACTTCCAGGATGAATTGACAGAAGAGAATTGTGCGCCTCGTTCATAATGACTTTCCGTAGATCACCCTTTGGAACCACAATCCGGTCCTCGAAGAAAAGAGTATCTTTGTCATCAACGCGATAGCACTTGTATTTGGAAATGCCCTTGTCAATACCACGTTTCACCTTCTTCTGTTGGGGAACGTAGTAATTTCAAAATTTTCCTACGCACACGCAAGATCATGGTGATCCATAGCAACGAGGGGGATAGTGTTGTCTACGTACCCTCATAGCCCGAAGCGGAAGCGTTGACGCAACGTAGAGGAAGTAGTCGTACGTTCTCCTCGCGATTCGACCGATCACAACACCGTTACTCCGGCACCTCCGAGTTCTTGGCACACGTTCAGCTCGATGACGATCCCCGGGCTCCGATCCAGCAAAGAGTCGGGGAAGAATTCCGTCAGCACGACGGCGTGGTGACTATCTTGATGTGTTGCCGGCGCAGGGCTTCGCCTAAGCACTGCAACGATATGACCGAGGTGGAATTTGGTGGAAGGGGGCACCGCACACGGCTAAGGAACGATCCGTAGATCAACTTGTGTGTCCTAGGGTGCTCCCCTGCCCCCGTATATAAAGGAGCCAAGGGGGAGGGGCTGGCCGGCCAAGCCTGGCGCGCCAGGAGAGTCCTACTCCCTCCGGGAGTAGGATTCCCCCCCCCCCAATCCTAGTTGGAATAGGATTCCTCAAGGGGGGAAAGAGAGAGAGGGGACCGACCACCTTCTCCTAGTCCTAATAGGACTAGGGAAGGGGGGAGGCGCGCGGCCAGCGCTAGGGCAGCCCCTTTCTCCTTTCCACTAAGGCCCACTATGGCCCATCTAGCTCCCGGGGGGTTCTGGTAACCCACCCGGTATTCCGGTAAAATCCTGATTTCACCTGGAACACTTCCGATGTCCAAACATAGGCTTACAATATATCAATCTTTATGTCTCGACCATTTCGAGACTCCTCGTCATGTCCGTGATCACATCCGGGACTCCGAACAACCTTCGGTACATCAAAATGCATAAACTCATAATAACTGTCATCGTAACGTTAAGCGTGCGGACCCTACGGTTCGAGAACAATGTAGACATGACCGAGACATGTCTCCGGTCAATAACCAATAGCGGGACCTGGATGCCCATATTGGCTCCTACATATTCTACAAAGATCTTTATCGGTCAGACCGCATAACAACATACGTTGTTCCCTTTGTCATCGGTATGTTACTTGTCCAAGATTCGATCGTCAGTATCCAATACTTAGTTCAATCTCGTTACCGGCAAGTGTCTTTACTCGTTCCGTAATACATCATCCCGCAACTAACTCATTAGTTGCAATGCTTGCAAGGATTAAGTGATGTGCATTACCGAGAGGGCCCAGAGATACCTCTCCGACAATCGGAGTGACAAATCCTAATCTCGAAATACGCCAACCCAACATCTACCATTGGAGACACCCGTAGTACTCCTTTATAATCACCCAGTTACGTTGTGACGTTTGGTAGTACCCAAAGTGTTCCTCTGGCAAACGGGAGTTGCATAATCTCATAGTCATAGGAACATGTAGAAGTCATGGATAAAGCAATAGCAACATACTAAACGATCGGGTGCTAAGCTAATATAATGGGTCATGTCAATCAGATCATTCAACTAATGATGTGACCTCGTTAATCAAATAACAACTTTTTGTTTCATGGTTAGGAAACATAACCATCTTTGATTAACAAGCTAGTCTAGTAGAGGCATACTAGTGCCACTCTGTTTGTCTATGTATTCACACATGTATTATGTTTCCAGTTAATACAATTGTAGCATGAATAATAAACCTTTATCATGATATAAGGAAATAAATAATAACTTTATTATTGCCTCTAGGGCATATTTCCTTCAGTCTCCCACTTGCACTAGAGTCAATAATCTAGATTTACACTGTAATGATCCTAACACCCATGGAGTCTTGGTGCTGATCATGTTTTGCTCGTGGAAGAGGTTTAGTCAACGGGTCTGCAACATTCAGATCCGTATGTATCTTGCAAATCTCTATGTCTCCCACCGGGACTAGATCCCGGATGGAGTTGAAGCGTCTCTTGATGTGTTTGGTCCTTTTGTGAAATCTGGATTCCTTTGCCAAGGCAACTGCACCAGTATTGTCACAAAAGATTTTCATTGGACCCGATGCACTAGGTATGACACCTAGATCGGATATGAACTCCTTCATCCAGACTCCTTCGTTTGCTGCTTCCGAAGAAGCTATGTACTCCGCTTCACATGTAGATCCCGCTACGACGCTTTGTTTAGAACTGCACCAACTGACAGCTCCACCATTTAATGTAAACACGTATCCGGTTTGCGATTTAGAATCGTCCGGATCAGTGTCAAAGCTTGCATCAACGTAACCTCTTACGGTGAGCTCTTTGTCACCTTCATATATGAGAAA
The DNA here is from genome assembly GCA_032464435.1 of Aegilops umbellulata. NCBI lineage: Eukaryota > Viridiplantae > Streptophyta > Magnoliopsida > Poales > Poaceae > Aegilops > Aegilops umbellulata. The sequence continues at coordinate 418,440,198 of CP136059.1, forward strand.
CATATCCTTAGTTCTTTTCAGGTATTTCAGGATGTTCTTGACCGCTGTCCAGTGATCCACTCCTGGATTACTTTGGTACCTCCCTGCTAAACTTATAGCAAGGCACACATCAGGTCTGGTACACAGCATTGCATACATGATAGAGCCTATGGCTGAAGCATAGGGAACATCTTTCATTTTCTCTCTATCTTCTGCAGTGGTCGGGCTTTGAGTCTTACTCAATCTCACACCTTGTAACACAGGCAAGAACCCTTTCTTTGCTTGATCCATTTTGAACTTCTTCAAAATCTTGTCAAGGTATGTGCTTTGTGAAAGTCCAATTAAGCGTCTTGATCTATCTCTATAGATCTTTATGCCTAATATGTAAGCAGCTTCTCCGAGGTCTTTCATTGAAAAACTTTTATGCAAGTATCCCTTTATGCTATCCAGAAATTCTATATCATTTCCAATCAGTAATATGTCATCCACATAAAATATTAGAAATGCTACAGAGCTCCCACTCACTTTCTTGTAAATACAGGCTTCACCGAAAGTCTGTATAAAACCAAATGCTTTGATCACACTATCAAAACGTTTATTCCAACTCCGAGAGGCTTGCACCAGTCCATAAATAGATCGCTGGAGCTTGCACACTTTGTTAGCCCCCTTTGGATCGACAAAACCTTCCGGTTGCATCATATACAACTCTTCTTCCAGAAATCCATTCAGGAATGCAGTTTTGACATCCATCTGCCAAATTTCATAATCATAAAATGCGGCAATTGCTAACATGATTCGGACAGACTTAAGCATCGCTACGGGTGAGAAAGTCTCATCGTAGTCAATCCCTTGAACATGTCGAAAACCTTTTGCGACAAGTCGAGCTTTGTAGACAGTAACATTACCATCAGCGTCAGTCTTCTTCTTAAAGATCCATTTGTTCTCAATTGCTTGCCGATCATCAGGCAAGTCAACCAAAGTCCATACTTTGTTCTCGTACATGGACCCCATCTCAGATTTCATGGCTTCAAGCCACTTTGCGGAATCTGGGCTCACCATTGCTTCTTCATAGTTCGTAGGTTCATCATGATCTAGTAACATGACTTCCAGAACAGGATTACCGTACCACTCTGGTGCGGATCTCACTCTGGTTGATCTACGAGGTTCAGTAGTATCTTGATCTAAAGTTTCATGATCATCATCATTAGCTTCCTCATTTATTGGTGTAGTTGTCGTAGAAACAGTTTTCTGTGATGTACTACTTCTCAATAAAGGAGTAGGTACAGTTACCTCATCAAGTTCTACTTTCCTCCCACTCACTTCTTTCGAAAGAAACTCTTTCTCTAGAAAGTTTCTGAACTTAGAAACAAAAGTCTTGCCTTCGGATCTGTGATAGAAGGTGTATCCAACAGTTTCCTTTGGATATCCTATGAAGACACATTTCTCCGATTTGGGTTCGAGCTTATCAGGTTGAAGCTTTTTCACATAAGCATCGCAGCCCCAAACTTTAAGAAACGACAACTTTGGTTTCTTGCCAAACCATAGTTCATAAGGCGTCGTCTCAACGGATTTGGATGGTGCCCTATTTAACGTGAATGCGGCTGTCTCTAGAGCGTATCCCCAAAACGATAGCGGTAAATCAGTAAGAGACATCATAGATCGTACCATATCTAGTAAAGTACGATTACGACGTTCGGACACACCATTACGCTGTGGTGTTCCGGGTGGCGTGAGTTGCGAAACTATTCCACAATTCTTCAAATGTACACCAAACTCGTAACTCAAATATTCTCCTCCACGATCAGATCGTAGAAACTTTATTTTCTAGTTATGATGATTTTCAACTTCACTCTGAAATTCTTTGAACTTTTCAAATGTTTCAGACTTGTGTTTCATTAAGTAGATATACCCATATCTACTCAAATCATCTGTGAAGGTGAGAAAATAACGATATCCGCCACGAGCCTCAACATTCATTAGACCACATACATCCGTATGTATGATTTCCAACAAACACTACTAGGAAAAGGGCTATAGATGGAATTGACACTAATGGCGCACCAGACATGTGGTGCGCCATTACTATATACTAATGGCGCACCATGTGTTGGTACGCCATTAGTGTCCAAATACTAATGGCGCACCACATCCACGGTGCGCCATTAGTAACTTGGCCAAAACTAGTTGAACTACTAATGGCGCACCGTGGCATGGTACGCCATTACTAGTTGAACTAGTAATGGCGCACCACATCCACGGTGCGCCATTAGTAAAAAAAAATTGTAAAACTTTTTTTTGAATTTTTTTAAAACTACTAATGGCGCATCGTGGGAGTGGTGCGCCATTACTAGTTGAACTAGTAATGGCGCACCATGCCACGGTGCGCCATTAGTAACATGGCCACCACCATTAAAAGGAAAAAGGAAGAAGAAGAAAGAAGGAAAAAGGAAGAAAAAAAAGAAAAAAAAGGAAAAACAGAAGAAAAAAACAAACAGAAGAAAAACATAAGAAAAAAACAGAAGAAAAAAACAAAGGAAAAAACAGAAGAAAAAAGGAAAAAGGAAAAAAGGAAGAAAAAAAGAAGAAAAACAAAATAAATAAAGCAAAAAAGAAAACAATAAACAGAAAATATGCCACCTACTGGGCCACCACGGCCTGAATACGACTAGAAACCCATTAAAGGGACAGGATTCAGGCCCGCAGAAGGCCCAGTAGGCCCACAGGCACATAGTGACAGAATAGGCCCGTAATCCTGCATTTCAGATGAGCTCAAAGTGGTGAGCGTAGCCGCGCTTATAAACCACTGTCGAAGCCTCTCGGCTAGCGAGGTGGGACTAAACATCCCACCGCACCGCGCCAGTTCTAGCACAGACCCTTTAGTCCCGGTTGGGGAGGCGGACCGCGACTAAAGGGTACCCTTTAGTCGTGGTCCGCCTCCCCAACCGCGACTAAAGGGTCTTTCTGCGCGAGAACGAAAGCGGCGCCAAAACCCTTTAGTCCCGGTTGGGGAGGCGGACCGCGACTATAGGGTACCTTTAGTCGCGGTCCGCCTCCCCAACCAGGACTAAAGGTGCGTCTATAAATACTGCACTTAGCAGTTTTACCACTTCCACCGAATGCACCCCCCCCCCCTGTGGATCGCCTTTTCAGTTTAAAAAAAAGTAAAAGAAAATGATGAAAATGTCAAAAAATAAAAGAAAATAAGTTTCCCATGTGATATGTGGTCTAGTTGTTGGGAAAATTTGCAAATATGAATTTCAACTTCATTTGCAAAATCTCGCGAGAATTTGTAAAAATGGGCATAACTTTTGCATACTAACTCGGATGAAAAAGTTTTTTATATGAAAAATCATCTACGGCGATGGACATGGGAGTGACTTAGGTGGGTTATTGGGATGATTTGGAGGGGTTATGGGCTGCAACCCAAAAGAGGCTTTCACGGTTACCCGGTTAACCGTTGGAGTATGAAACGACCTCCGAATGACCCGAAACTTGACAGGCGGTCTACCGGTGCTATACCAAGGCCGCTTGACAAACCTCGGTCCACTGCGAGAAAGTTTAATACACGCTCACGGAAAAAAGGTAAAAGGGGACGCCGGAGGACGTAGGAGCGCCGGATTGCAAAACGGACAACGGGGAAAATGCTCGGATTCATGAAACAAACACGTATGCAAATGCGATGCACATGATGACATGACATGAAATGCATGACAAGGACAAAATGCAAAATGAAGGGGAACCCAACCACGGAGGGAATATCATATCACATTGCCGAAAATGGCAAGAGTTGGAGTTACAAATATGGCAAGTTACATCCGGGGTGTTACAACACTCCACCACTACGAGAGGATCTCGTCCCGAGATCTAGGACTGAAAGAACTCCGAATATTCGGAACGGAGGTGGTCCTCGTGCTCCCAGGTGGCCTCTCGGTCTGAATGGTGAGACCACTTCACTTTCAGGAATTTGATGGACTTGTTGCTAGTCTTACGCTCAGTTTCTTCAAGAATAGCAACGGGATGCTCATGATAAGACAAATCTTCTTGAAGATCAATCTCTTCGAAGTTGATGGTGCGCTCAGGCGTCTTGAAGCACTTGCGAAGCTGTGACACGTGGAACACATCGTGAATATTTGCAAAGTTGGGGGGAAACTCAAGTTGATAGGCGAGATCGCCTCTTTTGCCGAGAATCTTGAAAGGACCGACGTATCTAGGGGCAAGTTTCCCTTTGATACCGAAACGACGAGTGCCTTTCATTGGAGAGACGCGGAGGTAGACATGGTCTCCGATCTCGAATGCCAAATCACGATGTTTGCTATCATAATAGCTCTTCTGGCGCGATTGAGCGGCTTTGAGATTCTCACGAATGACTTTACACATATCTTCAGCCTCTGTGATCAAGTTGTTGCCAAGAAGTTGGCGTTCGCCCGTCTCAGACCAATTGAGAGGAGTACGACACTTTCTGCCATAGAGAATCTCGAATGGGGCTTTGCCCGAGCTCGCTTGAAAGCTGTTGTTGTAAGAGAACTCAACATATGGAAGACAATCCTCCCACTTCATGCCGAAAGAGATAACACAAGCCCTGAGCATATCTTCAAGAATTTGGTTGACATGCTCGACTTGTCCACTAGTTTGAGGATGGAAAGTTGTGCTGAAGCGAATGTTTGTGCCCATGGCCTTTTGAAAAGAATCCCAAAACTTGGAGGTAAAGATGCTGCCACGGTCTGAAGAAATCAATTGTGGAATGCCATGCAAGGAGACAATTCTGGAGGTGTAGAGCTCTGCCAGCTGCGCTGCTGTGATAGACTCTTTGATAGGAAGAAAATGAGCCACTTTAGTGAGCTTGTCGATGATGACGAAGATGGCATCATTTCCACGCTTGGACTTAGGAAATCCAGTCATGAAGTCCATTTCAATATGATCAAACTTCCATTCTGGAATAGCAAGAGGTTGGAGTAGACCAGCTGGTCATTGGTGTTCTGCTTTCACCCTTCGACAGACATCACATTCATTCACAGATTGAGCAATTTCTCGCTTCATTCGAGTCCACCAATATGACTGCTTGAGGTCATGGTACATCTTCGTACTTCCAGGATGAATTGACAGAAGAGAATTGTGCGCCTCGTTCATAATGACTTTCCGTAGATCACCCTTTGGAACCACAATCCGGTCCTCGAAGAAAAGAGTATCTTTGTCATCAACGCAATAGCACTTGTATTTGGAAATGCCCTTGTCAATACCACGTTTCACCTTCTTCTGTTGGGGAACGTAGTATTTTCAAAATTTTCCTACGCACACGCAAGATCATGGTGATGCATAGCAACGAGGGGGATAGTGTTGTCTACGTACCCTCGTAGACCGAAGCGGAAGCGTTGACGCAACATAGAGGAAGTAGTCGTACGTTCTCCTCGCGATTCGACCGATCACAGCACCGTTACTCCGGCACCTCCGAGTTCTTGGCACACGTTTAGCTCGATGACGATCCCCGGGCTCCGATCCAGCAAAGCGTCGGGGAAGAGTTCCGTCAGCACGACGGCGTGGTGACGATCTTGATGTGTTGCCGGCGCAGGGCTTCGCCTAAGCACTGCAACGATATGACCGAGGTGGAATTTGGTGGAAGGGGGCACCGCACATGGCTAAGGAACGATCCGTAGATCAACTTGTGTGTCCTAGGGTGCTCCCCTGCCCCCGTATATAAAGGATCCAAGGGGGAGGGGCTGGCCGGCCAAGCCTGGCGCGCCAGGAGAGTCCTACTCCCTCCGGGAGTAGGATTCCCCCCCCCCCCCAATCCTAGTTGGAATAGGATTCCTCAAGGGGGGAAAGAGAGAGAGGGGGACGGCCACCTTCTCCTAGTCCTAATAGGACTAGGGAAGGGGGGAGGCGCACGGCCAGCCCTAGGGCAGCCCCTTTCTCCTTTCCACTAAGGCCCACTATGGCCCATCTAGCTCCCGGGGGGTTCCAGTAACCCACCCGGTATTCCGGTAAAATCCTGATTTCACCTGGAACACTTCCGATGTCCAAACATAGGCTTCCAATATATCAATCTTTATGTCTCGGCCATTTCGAGACTCCTCGTCATGTCCGTGATCACATCAGGGACTCCGAACAACCTTCGGTACATCAAAATGCATAAACTCATAATAACTGTCATCGTAACGTTAAGCGTGCGGACCCTACGGTTCGAGAACAATGTAGACATGACCGTGACACGTCTCCGGTCAGTAACCAACAGCGGGACCTGGATGCCCATATTGGCTCCTACATATTCTACAAAGATCATTATCGGTCAGACCGCATAACAACATACGTTGTTCCCTTTGTCATCGGTATGTTACTTGTCCAAGATTTGATCGTCAGTATCCAATACTTAGTTCAATCTCGTTACCGGCAAGTGTCTTTACTCGTTCCGTAATACATCATCCCGCAACTAACTCATTAGTTGCAATGCTTGCAAGGCTTAAGTGAGGTGCATTACCGAGAGGGCCCAGAGATACCTCTCCGACAATCGGAGTGACAAATCCTAATCTCGAAATACACCAACCCAACATCTACCATTGGAGACACCCGTAGTACTCCTTTATAATCACCCAGTTACGTTGTGACGTTTGGTAGTACCCAAAGTGTTCCACTGGCAAACGGGATTTGCATAATCTCATAGTCATAGGAACATGTATAAGTCATGGATAAAGCAATAGCAACATACTAAACGATCGGGTGCTAAGCTAATATAATGGGTCATGTCAATCAGATCATTCAACTAATGATGTGACCTCGTTAATCAAATAACAACTCTGTGTTTCATGGTTAGGAAACATAACCATCTTTGATTAACGAGCTAGTCTAGTAGAGGCATACTAGTGACACTCTGTTTGTCTATGTATTCACACATGTATTATGTTTCCGGTTAATACAATTCTAGCATGAATAATAAACCTTTATCATGATATAAGGAAATAAATAATAACTTTATTATTGCCTCTAGGGCATATTTCCTTCAGTCTCCCACTTGCACTAGAGTCAATAATCTAGATTTACACTGTAATGATCCTAACACCCATGGAGTCTTGGTGCTGATCATGTTTTGCTCGTGGAAGAGGTTTAGTCAACGGGTCTGCAACATTCAGATCCGTATGTATCTTGCAAATCTCTATGTCTCCCACCTGGACTAGATCCCGGATGGAGTTGAAGCGTCTCTTGATGTGTTTGGTCCTTTTGTGAAATCTGGATTCCTTTGCCAAGGCAATTGCACCAGTATTGTCACAAAAGATTTTCATTGGACCCGATGCACTAGGTATGACACCTAGATCGGATATGAACTCCTTCATCCAGACTCCTTCGTTTGCTGCTTCCGAAGCAGCTATGTACTCCGCTTCACATGTAGATCCCGCTACGACGCTTTGTTTAGAACTGCACCAACTGACAGCTCCACCGTTTAATGTAAACACGTATCCGGTTTGCGATTTAGAATCGTCCGGATCAGTGTCAAAGCTTGCATCAACGTAACCTCTTACGGTGAGCTCTTTGTCACCTTCATATATGAGAAACATATCCTTAGTTCTTTTCAGGTATTTCAGGATGTTCTTGACCGCTGTCCAGTGATCCACTCCTGGATTACTTTGGTACCTCCCTGCTAAACTTATAGCAAGGCACACATCAGGTCTGGTACACAGCATTGCATACATGATAGAGCCTATGGCTGAAGCATAGGGAACATCTTTCATTTTCTCTCTATCTTCTGCAGTGGTCGGGCTTTGAGTCTTACTCAACCTCACACCTTGTAACACAGGCAAGAACCCTTTCTTTGCTTGATCCATTTTGAACTTCTTCAAAATCTTGTCAAGGTATGTGCTTTGTGAAAGTCCAATTAAGCGTCTTGATCTATCTCTATAGATCTTTATGCCTAATATGTAAGCAGCTTCTCCGAGGTCTTTCATTGAAAAACTATTATTCAAGTATCCCTTTATGCTATCCAGAAATTATATATCATTTCCTATCAGTAATATGTCATCCACATATAATATTAGAAATGCTACAGAGCTCCCACTCACTTTCTTGTAAATACAGGCTTCACCGAAAGTCTGTATAAAACCAAATGCTTTGATCGCACTATCAAAACGTTTATTCCAACTCCGAGAGGCTTGCACCAGTCCATAAATGGATCGCTGGAGCTTGCACACTTTGTTAGCCCCCTTTGGATCGACAAAACCTTCCGGTTGCATCATATACAACTCTTCTTCCAGAAATCCATTCAGGAATGCAGTTTTGACATCCATCTGCCAAATTTCATAATCATAAAATGCGGCAATTGCTAACATGATTCGGACAGACTTAAGCATCGCTACGGGTGAGAAAGTCTCATCGTAGTCAATCCCTTGAACTTGTCGAAAACCTTTTGCGACAAGTCGAGCTTTGTAGACAGTAACATTACCATCAGCGTCAGTCTTCTTCTTAAAGATCCATTTGTTCTCAATTGCTTGCCGATCATCAGGCAAGTCAATCAAAGTCCATACTTTGTTCTCGTACATGGATCCCATCTCAGATTTCATGGCTTCAAGCCACTTTGCGGAATCTGGGCTCACCATTGCTTCTTCATAGTTCGTAGGTTCATCATGATCTAGTAACATGACTTCCAGAACAGGATTACCGTACCACTCTGGTGCGGATCTCACTCTGGTTGATCTACGAGGTTCAGTAGTATCTTGATCTAAAGTTTCATGATCATCATCATTAGCTTCCTCATTTATTGGTGTAGTTGTCACAGAAACAGTTTTCTGTGATGTACTACTTCTCAATAAAGGAGTAGGTACAGTTACCTCATCAAGTTCTACTTTCCTCCCACTCACTTCTTTCGAAAGAAACTCTTTCTCTAGAAAGTTTCCGAACTTAGCAACAAAAGTCTTGCCTTTGGATCTGTGATAGAAGGTGTATCCAACAGTTTCCTTTGGATATCCTATGAAGACACATTTCTCCGATTTGGGTTCGAGCTTATCAGGTTGAAGCTTTTTCACATAAGCATCGCAGCCCCAAACTTTAAGAAACGACAACTTTGGTTTCTTGCCAAGCCATAGTTCATAAGGCGTCGTCTCAACGGATTTGGATGGTGCCCTATTTAACGTGAATGCGGCTGTCTCTAGAGCGTATCCCCAAAACGATAGCGGTAAATCAGTAAGAGACATCATAGATCGTACCATATCTAGTAAAGTACGATTACGACGTTCGGACACACCATTACGCTATGGTGTTCCGGGTGGCGTGAGTTGCGAAACTATTCAACAATTCTTCAAATGTACACCAAACTCGTAACTCAAATATTCTCCTCCACGATCAGATCGTAGAAACTTTATTTTCTTGTTATGATGATTTTCAACTTCACTCTGAAATTCTTTGAACTTTTCAAATGTTTCAGACTTGTGTTTCATTAAGTAGATATACCCATATCTGCTCAAATCATCTGTGAAGGTGAGAAAATAACGATATCCGCCACGAGCCTCAACATTCATCGGACCACATACATCCGTATGTATGATTTCCAACAAACACTACTAGGAAAAGGGCTATAGATGGAATTGACACTAATGGCTCACCAGACATGTGGTGTGCCATTACTATATACTAATGGCGCACCATGTGTTGGTACGCCATTAGTGTCCAAATACTAATGGCGCACCACATCCACGGTGCGCCATTAGTAACTTGGCCAAAACTAGTTGAACTACTAATGGCGCACCGTGGCATGGTGCGCCATTACTAGTTGAACTAGTAATGGCGCACCACATCCACGGTGCGCCATTAGTAAAAAAAAATTGTAAAACTTTTTTTTGAGTTTTTTTAAAACTACTGATGGCGCACCGTGGGAGTGGTGCGCCATTACTAGTTGAACTAGTAATGGCGCACCATGCCACGGTGCGCCATTAGTAACTTGGCCACCACCATTAAAAGGAAAAAGGAAGAAGAAGAAAGAAGGAAAAAGGAAGAAAAAACAGAAGAAAAAAGGAAAAACAGAAGAAAAAAACAAACAGAAAAAAAACATAAGAAAAAAACAGAAGAAAAAAACAGAAGAAAAAAACAAAAGAAAAAACAGAAGAAAAAAGGAAAAAGGAAAAAAGGAAGGAAAAAAGAAGAAAAACAAAACAAAATAAATAAAGCAAAAAAGAAAACAAAAAACAGAAAATATGCCACCTACTGGGCCACCACGGCCTGAATACGACTAGACACCCATTAAAGGGCCAGGATTCAGGCCCGCAGAAGGCCCAGTAGGCCCATAGGCACATAGTGACAGAATAGGCCCGTAAGCCTGCATTTGAGAGGAGCTCGAAGTGGTGAGCGCAGCCGCGCTTATAAACCACTGTCGAAGCCTCTCGGCTAGCAAGGTGGGACTACACATCCCACCGTACCGCGCCAGTTCTAGCACAGACCCTTTAGTCCCGGTTGGGGAGGCGGACCACGACTAAAGGGTACCCTTTAGTCGCGGTCCGCCTCCCCAACCGCGACTAAAGGGTCTTTCTGCACGGGAACAAAAGCGGCGCCAAAACCCTTTAGTCCCGGTTAGGGAGGCGGACCGCGACTAAAGGGTACCTTTAGTCGCGGTCAGCCTCCCCAACCGGGACTAAAGGTGCGTCTATAAATACTGCACTTAGCAGTTTTACCACTTCCACCGAATGCACCCCCCCCCTGTGGATCGCCTTTTCAGTTTAAAAAAAAGTAAAAGAAAATGATGAAAATGTCAAAAAAATAAAAGAAAATAAGTTTCCCATGTGATATGTGGTCTAGTTGTTAGGAAAATTTGCAAATATGAATTTCGACTTCATTTGCAAAATCTCGCGATAATTTGTAAAAATGGGCATAACTTTTGCATACTAACTCGGATGAAAAAGTTTTTTATATGAAAAATCATCTACGGCGATGGACATGGGAGTGACTTAGGTGGGTTATTGGGATGATTTGGAGGAGTTTTGGGCTGCAACCCAAAAGAGGCTTTCACGGTTACCCGGTTAACCGTTGGAGTATCAAACGACCTCCGAATGACCCGAAACTTGACAGGCGGTCTACCGGTGCTATACCAAGGCCGCTTGACAAACCTCGGTCCATTGCGAGAAAGTTTAATACACGCTCATGGAAAAAAGGTAAAAGGGGACGCCGGAGGATGTAGGAGCGCCGGATTGCAAAACGGACAACGGGGAAAATGCTCGGATTCATGAAACGAACACGTATGCAAATGCGATGCACATGATGACATGACATGAAATGCATGACAAGGACAAAATGCAAAATGAAGGGGAACCCAACCACGGAGGGAATATCATATCACATTGCCGAAAATGGCAAGAGTTGGAGTTACAAATATGGCAAGTTACATCCGGGGTGTTACAACACTCCACCACTACGAGAGGATCTCGTCCCGAGATCTAGGACTGAAAGAACTCCGAATATTCGTAACGGAGGTGGTCCTCGCGCTCCCAGGTGGCCTCTCGGTCTGAATGGTGAGACCACTTCACTTTCAGGAATTTGATGGACTTGTTGCGAGTCTTGCGCTCAGTTTCTTCAAGAATAGCAACGGGATGCTCATGATAAGACAAATCTTCTTGAAGATCAATCTCTTCGAAGTTGATGGTGCGCTCAGGCGTCTTGAAGCACTTGCAAAGCTGTGACACGTGGAACACATCGTGAACATTTGCAAAGTTGGGGGGAAACTCAAGTTGATAGGCGAGATCGCCTCTTTTGCCGAGAATCTTGAAAGGACCGACGTATCTAGGGGCAAGTTTCCCTTTGATACCGAAACGACGAGTGCCTTTCATTGGAGAGACGCGGAGGTAGACATGGTCTCCGATCTCGAATGCCAAATCACGATGTTTGCTATCATAATAGCTCTTCTGGCGCGATTGAGCTCCTTTGAGATTCTCACGAATGACTTTACACATATCTTCAGCCTCTGTGATCAAGTCGTTGCCAAGAAGTTGGCGTTCGCCTGTCTCAGACCAATTGAGAGGAGTACGGCACTTTCTGCCATAGAGAATCTCGAATGGGGCTTTGCCCAAGCTCGCTTGAAAGCTGTTGTTGTAAGAGAACTCAACATATGGAAGACAATCCTCCCACTTCATGCCGAAAGAGATAACACAAGCCCTGAGCATATCTTCAAGAATTTGGTTGACATGCTCGACTTGTCCACTAGTTTGAGGATGGAAAGTTGTGCTGAAGCGAATGTTTGTGCCCATGGCCTTCTGAAAAGAATCCCAAAACTTGGAGGTAAAGATGCTGCCACGGTCTGAAGAAATCAATTGTGGAATGCCATGCAAGGAGACAATTCTGGAGGTGTAGAGCTCTGCCAGCTGCGCTGCTGTGATAGACTCTTTGATAGGAAGAAAATGAGCCACTTTAGTGAGCTTGTCGATGATGACGAAGATGGCATCATTTCCACGCTTGGACTTAGGAAATTCAGTCACGAAATCCATTTGAATATGATCAAACTTCCATTCTGGAATAGCAAGAGGTTGGAGTAGACCAGCTGGTCATTGGTGTTCTGCTTTCACCCTTCGACAGACATCACATTCATTCACAAATTGAGCAATTTCTCGCTTCATTCAAGTCCACCAATACGACTGCTTGAGGTCATGGTACATCTTCGTACTTCCAGGATGAATTGACAGAAGAGAATGTGCGCCTCGTTCATAATGACTTTCCGTAGATCACCCTTTGGAACCACAATCCGGTCCTCGAAGAAAAGAGTATCTTTGTCATCAACGCGATAGCACTTGTATTTGGAAATGCCCTTGTCAATACCACGTTTCACCTTCTTCTGTTGGGGAACGTAGTAATTTCAAAATTTTCCTACGCACACGCAAGATCATGGTGATGCATAGCAACGAGGGGGATAGTGTTGTCTACGTACCCTCGTAGACCGAAGCGGAAGCGTTGACGCAACGTAGAGGAAGTAGTCGTACGTTCTCCTCGCGATTCGACTGATCACAGCACCGTTACTCCGGCACCTCCGAGTTCTTGGCACACGTTCAGCTCGATAACGATCCCCAGGCTCCGATCCAGCAAAGCGTCGGGGAAGAGTTCCGTCAGCACGACGGCGTGGTGACGATCTTGATGTGTTGCCGGCTCAGGGCTTCGCCTAAGCACTGCAACGATATGACCGAGGTGGAATTTGGTGGAAGGGGGCATCGCACACGGCTAAAGAACGATCGGTAGATCAACTTGTGTGTCCTAGGGTGCTCCCCTGCCCCCGTATATAAAGGAGCCAAGGGGGAGGGGCTGGCCGGCCAAGCCTGGCGCGCCAGGAGAGTCCTACTCCCTCCGGGAGTAGGATTCCCCCCCCCAATCCTAGTTGGAATAGGATTCCTCAAGGGGGGAAAGAGAGAGAGGGGGTCGGCCACCTTCTCCTAGTCCTAATAGGACTAGGGAAGGGGGGAGGTGCGCGGCCAGCCCTAGGGCAGCCCCTTTCTCCTTTCCACTAAGGCCCACTATGGCCCATCTAGCTCCCGGGGGGTTCCGGTAACCCACCCGGTATTCCGGTAAAATCCTGATTTCACCTGGAACACTTCCGATGTCCAAACATAGGCTTCCAATATATCAATATTTATGTCTCGACCATTTCGAGACTCCTCGTCATGTCCGCGATCACATCCGGGACTCCGAACAACCTTCGGTACATCAAAATGCATAAACTCATAATAACTGTCATCGTAACGTTAAGCGTGCGGACCCTACGGTTCGAGAACAATGTAGACATGACCGAGACACGTCTCCGGTCAATAACCAATAGCGGGACCTAGATGCCCATATTGGCTCCTACATATTCTACAAAGATCTTTATCGGTCAGACCGCATAACAACATACGTCGTTCCCTTTGTCATCGGTATGTTACTTGTCCAAGATTCGATCGTCAGTATCCAATACTTAGTTCAATCTCGTTACCGGCAAGTGTCTTTACTCGTTCCGTAATACATCATCCCGCAACTAACTCATTAGTTGCAATGCTTGCAAGGCTTAAGTGATGTGCATTACCGAGAGGGCCCACAGATACCTCTCCGACAATCGGAGTGACAAATCCTAATCTCGAAATACGCCAACCCAACATCTACCATTGGAGACACCCGTAGTACTCCTTTATAATCACCCAGTTACGTTGTGACGTTTGGTAGTACCCAAAGTGTTCCTCTGGCAAACGGGAGTTGCATAATCTCATAGTCATAGGAACATGTATAAGTCATGGATAAAGCAATAGCAACATACTAAACGATCGGGTGCTAAGCTAATATAATGGGTCATGTCAATCAGATCATTCAACTAATGATGTGACCTCGTTAATCAAATAACAACTCTTTGTTTCATGGTTAGGAAACATAACCATCTTTGATTAACGAGCTAGTCTAGTAGAGGCATACTAGTGACACTCTGTTTGTCTATGTATTCACACATGTATTATGTTTCCGGTTAATACAATTCTAGCATGAATAATAAACCTTTATCATGATATAAGGAAATAAATAATAAATTTATTATTGCCTCTAGGGCATATTTCCTTCATCTTCACCATGGTATCCAGCAGTTGTGCCTCACGAATCTGATCTTCCAAAGTAGGAGAGACTATGAGGTTGGCAAGAAAACCTTGAGGAACAACTTGGAGATTCAACTTGCGGAAAGCTTCGCAAAGATCCGGTTGAAAGGGCTTGAGGATTAAGCTATTGCAATAAGCCTTCCTGCTCAATGCATCAGCAGTCACATTAGCCTTGCCTGGAGTATATTCAATACTCGGATTATACTCTTGAATCATTTCGACCCATCGAGTCTGCCTGAGGTTGAGGTTGGGCTGAGTGAAGATGTACTTGAGACTCTTGTGATCGGTGAATATATCCACTTTCCTTCCCAATAGGAGATGTCTCCATGTTATCATTGCATGGACAACTGCCACCAACTCAAGATCATGAGTGGGGTAGTTCTTTTCGTTGGGCTTCAACTGACGAGAGGTATAGGCCACAACCTTCTTCTCTTGCATTAACACAGCACCGAGACCTTGAAGAGAAGCATCACAGAAAACTTCATAAGGCTTGGATTCGTCAGGAGGAGTCAAAACTAGAGCAGTGACGAGTTTCTCTTTGATAGCGTTGAAAGCAACGTCACACTCAGGAGACCAGACATACTTCACATGCTTCTGGAGGAGGTTGGAAAGAGGCTTTGCAATCTTTGAGAAATTCTCAACGAATCTTCGGCAATAGGTTGCAAGTCCAAGAAAACTGCGAAGCTGCTTGACATTCTGAGGAGGTTTCTAATTCAAAACTGCAGACACCCTCTCGGGATTAATAGCAATGCCCTTGGCAGAGATGATATGCCCAAGGAAAAGAACTTCGTCAAGCCAGAATTCACATTTGGAGAACTTCGCATAGAATTGATACTCTCTGATCTTGTCGAGCACCAATCGCAAATGCTTGGCATGATCCTTCTTATTCTTGGAGAAGACCAATATATCATCGAGATAGACCAAGACGAATTCGTTGGTGTAGGGGTTGAGGATGAAGTTGATCATTCGAGAGAAAGTTGGAGGAGCATTGACAAGGCCGAAAGACATGACAGTATATTCATAAGAACCAAAGCTTGTTCTGAATGCTGTCTTGGGAATATCTTCTTCACGAATGCGAATCTGATGATAACCCATACGAAGGTCAAGCTTGGAGAAAACTTTAGCACCTTTATGTTGCTCGAATAGCTCATTGATGTTGGGAAGTGGGTACTTGTTCTTGATTGTCTTCTTGTTCAATGGACGGGAATCGACGCAAAGTCGGTCCGTGCCATCCTTCTTCTAGACAAAAAGAACACCACAACCCCAAGGAGATTAACTCGGTCTGATCAGACCCAGACGCTCTTGTTCATCGAGTTGTTTCTTCAATTCCTTCAACTCTTTTGGCCCAAGCTTGTATGGACGCTTGCAAACGGGTTCCGTGCCAGGCTCAAGATCAATAACGAATTCGACTGGCCGGTGAGGAGGCATACCCGGAAGCTCTTCTGGAAAGACATCTTGGTACTCACAAACGACTGGAATCTGAGAGATAGCATCCAACTCGCCCTTCTAATTGAGCGAAAACAACCGAATGGTATCATCACGAGCGGCATAAATGATCACATCGTCAGAAGAGTGAGTCAATTGAATTTCCCTGGCAGCTCAATCAAGCTGATCCTTGTGCTTAGAAAGCCAGTCCATCCCAAGAATTAGATCAATATCAGAGTCACCAAGAACAATTGGTTTAGCCAGAAATCTATAGTCGCCCATCTTGATGGAAACATCCGGGACGCAAATATTAGATGTCATTTGCTTACCCGGGGACACCACTGATAAAGAACTAGGCAAAACTTGATAACCCAACTCATGCTTAGATGAAAAAGGTCTTGAGATGAAACAATGCGAAGCACCAGTATCAAATAAGACTTTTGCAGGAATATCATTAACAGGAAGGTTACCCATGATCACTTCTGAAGAATCCTCCGCTTGAGCTGCATTCAACATGTTCACCTTGGCATGTTTAGGATTATGCTTGACCACTACATTACTGGAAGATCTCACAGGAGGAGGAGGCGGAAGGCGCCTTTGGTTGAAGCACTTGTTCGCATAGTGACCCTTTTGCTGACATTTGTTACAAGTCACCTCTAAGAGCGGACGGTGATAAGGAGCATTTAGCCTTGGAGCTTGGTTCTGAGACTTGTTCTGATAGCCAGGGTTGGGTGGGTGGGAAGATCCACGACCACCTGAGTTCTTCTGCTGATAAGGTTGAGGGAACGGAGGAGGAGGAGGAGGCAACCAGAACTTCTGTTGCTTGGCCGCCACTAGTGAGGAAGAAGAGGACTGAACTTTGTCCCTGACTCTCTTCTTAGATGCCTCACACTTGAGTTGAGCAGCTTCTTGTTTCAGGGCCATGTTGTAGAATTCATCATACTTTAACAGCTCAAAAAGCACGAGAGCTAGTTGCAGATCTTCTCTGAGGCCACGCCTGAATTGGTAAATCATACTCTTCTCATCAGGGATGTCTTGCTTAGCAGAACGAGAGAGCTTCTGGAACTGAGTGTTGTATTGATACACAAACATGTTGCCTTGCTTGAGATTGCGGAACTCCTCACGCTTAGTCTCAACAACACTTTCTGGAATGTGATGAGCTTTGAAGTCACGGCGGAAATCATCCTAGGTAATCACACAGCCTCCTCTAGAATCTTTGTATTGTTGGAACCACTCAGCAGCTTGATCCTTGAGTTGAAAAGAGGCAAACTTGACAAAATCCTCAGGTCTGACATTGCTACATTCGAAGTGCTTGTTGATGTCCATGAGCCAATCATCAGCGTCTGTGGCCTCGACACAGTAGCTAAAAGTCTTTGGCTGATTTGCAAGGAACTGATTGAGGGTAGCAAAATGCGGCTGATTGTTGCCTTGGCCTTGATTTCCTTGATTACCTTGCCCTTGGTTGCGATCATGCAAGAGCTGAATCAGAATCTGAACGTTGGCATTGGTGGTTGTCATCAAGGCTTGCCATGCCTCCGGAGGCGGAGGTGGTGGCGGAGGGTTAGCCTGACTTCCTTCATTGCGTTCCGGATTCTGACGCGTTGGCGGAGCCATCCTGAAGAGGGTGACATCCATTAGCATCTTGAAAGACATATATTCAAGCTGAATCAAAGGATCGAAATTGCAACATATAGTCTTCACAATAAACATTCGAACAGGGATGAACGAATGAATTCCAAAATAAAGCATCACACTTCCATCAGCTGAGAAGCCATTTAGATAAAAGGTATGGAATCACCATCTGCCTCGAAACAACTCGAATGTCACAACTGAAAACAAAACAAAGGATTGGCTTGTAAAATAAGCCGGAACAAATACATATGATAGAGATTTACCCAATCCCATATCATGCATCTGTCGGAAAGATATTCTAGGAGCTACTTGAATTCCCACCTATAAACTCCCGAAACTTTCTGGTTATGCAATCAGGTGTTGGGGATACAAGGGACACAAAATATATCACCCAAACTAACAATACCTAGATCCAGCTGTATCCATCCTGCAACACATAACCAAGAAACCCTCGGAAATTGTCTACCTCAACCTTCGAAAAAAACATCCGTTATACGAGTTATGGCAATACTCCCGCACTCGCCTCAGTACTGGGCTATCAGGTTTATCTCACCAACATCCGTACAAAAGAGATTTTCGATGTCGGCGTACTAAACTCATGTATTCCAGAACTGCAACGATAAAATTATGACGACAACACCTCAGAGCTCAACTCTCCGGGTCACCTCCACTAAACCCCTGCTGACAGGAGGCACCAAGACAATGTTGTCATCACAAAACCATCGGAACGATTCTAAGATACCCGCGTGATCCTAAAAAAAATTTAGTGAAATTTGAGAAGAGAAGAGTCAAAACTCTACGCCAGGATGCCTTACCAGAGCGATGAGGAGACTCGGAAGTAAAAAGAATTCCTAAACTCTCCGATACATAATTCCTGAATGACTCAAAACATTTTTCTAGACACAACTCGGCCGCTAAAAAATATCAATCAGTGGGGGATCCTAAGGTCGGGGAAGGCTCTGATTACCAACTTGTAACGCCCTCGATGCGGCTATATCTCCCACGTGTCGAAGCACGACTTAGAGGCATAACCGCATTGAAAGCAATGTCGCAAGTGAGGTAATCTTCACACAACCCATGTAATACATAAGGGAAAGAGATACATAGTTGGCTTACAGTCGCCACTTCACACAATACATACATAAACATCCATCATCCAGATTACACTCAAGGTCCGACTACGGAACCAAAATGAAAGAAGACTACCCCAAATGCTACACAGATCCCCGATCGTCCCAACTGGGCTCCACTACTGATCATCAGGAAAAGACACATAGTGTTGGGGATATTATTGCTGGGCGTAAACCGGCCTAAGTGGGCCGGGTTGACTTCATCAGTAGTTTAAAGGTGCTAAAGCCCAGAGGCTAGACAAAGGCCCAAGGCCGTAGTCGGCTCAGTATCTGTCGCCGTAAACCGGCGTGTATATAAACTTGTATTATAAGTTAGGAATAGGGAGAGACCAACCCGGATACGAATATAAACCGGAGATTGGGACCCTATGAACCGACGGGTGTCGCCCGTGTATATAAGGGGACAACCCGATAGCGGTTCAGGACAGAGAAGAATAACTCGAGGCCTAGGCGAAGCTTGTTTGCTCCCTAGTCATCGAAACCCCATCAATTCCATCACAAACTAGACGTAGGCTTTTACCTTCATCGACGGGGCCGAACTAGTATAAACTCCATGTGTCCCTTGTCCGCTTTAACCCCTTCGAGTTAACCCGTTGCGATGGCTCCACGACTAAGTCCTTTCGCTAGGACATCTGCCGTGACAACCCCACGACAGTTGGCGCCCACCGTGGGGCTATCGCACGATGGTTTCAAGTTCTTGGAGGGCCGCTTTGAAGGACTCGAGGGATACGCCGTGGGCCGAATGACCAAGAGTCGTCGCGGCAAGATCTACATCGACGACGCAGGCTGGGGCCCCGAGGCCGGCTCAATTGAGTACGGGTACCGGGTCCCCTTTGGTGGCATACATGTCTTCATCGGCAAGATCGGTGAACCGGGCCCTGAGCTGGACACCTGCACCGACCTCGTCGAGACAGCTCAGCGTGCACGACCTGCCCGGGTTAAACCGGCCGTGAAGCATGCCTTCGTGGGAGTCATCCATGGAGGAAGCTATAAGGACGGATCAGGATCTGGTGGTGAAACCGTCGTTTACTCAGGCGACGAGTCATCTAAAGGAGAGACTGAGTCATTGTATCAGCTACAAGATGGCCGGATTGGGGGCTATTCCGATGGCGACAGTATTCCGGACTCCTCCGATCTGCCCAACCGGGTTGGAATATTCATGGCCGGTACACAAGCAATGCCTCACTCATCGATGACCGCGGCAATGATTTCCGGTTCAGCAGCAGCAACGGCTGCCGGAGCAGGAGGCTGGGTGTGCCTGCCGGTTCAAGTGTTATCAGATCTATTCGACGCATTGGCCTCGCTCATGGCGGAGGCTAATCCGGTGGATCAGGATGCTCATAACACAGAGATCGCAAAGGTGAGAGAGCAGATTACCCAGGCCAAAGCGGATCTAGCAGCAGAAGAGGTCGGGATAACCGCGGAGCGGGCCGCTTTAGATGCCCAAGCTTGTAAACTCATGCTGGACCAGAACGCCTCATAGGAAGTCATGAGGAGGAAATACCGATCTCGGTTACCCTCAGTTTTTGAAGGAAGGAACCTTTTCAACACCCCTGAAGCGGGAATCAATAATCCGCCGGTAGTAAACCGGGCGGAGGCACCTGCGGCAGGAGCACCGGTTCAGCCCCGTTTAATAGATCTGCCTCGTCATAATGCTGGTGTACCGCAGGCCGTGCCTACACCTCCGGGTCACTACTCCAATCCGATGGATAACCTCGTTGCAGCTGCGGCACGGCTAGAGGCTATTCCGGTGGAAGGTGATTCATTACAGGCGATCGAAACGCGCTGGGTTAAGGATCTCCTTAGGACGGCTTTGATCCAACAGGAAGCACATTCATACAGCCGTGACCGGATTCATTCTACCCCACGTCCGGCCCAGAGTTATAGCAGGCGTATGGAGGAACCAGCTGTGTCAAGTAACGCGCGGCGTGAAGCACCCCGTGGCAACAATCCGGCTCCCGATGCCCAGGAGGTGGTAGACCGGTCCCGAGCGAGCAGGGAAGCTGAGGTAGCAGCGCAGTATCAGACTCATCAATTCACGCTGGTTCGTCCCACCACTTAAGTTGAACCGGGGCTCACGTCTAGCGCTTTGGGAGTGCCTTGTCTTGTCCCCGCCTTACGCAATGTGCGCCTACCCAAGGATTTTAAGGGCCCGCGCAAGGTGCCGAACTACACGGCGGATCAAACCCCAGAGACATGGGTGGAGAGTTATGAGATGGCCATGGAGATGCTTGATGTTGATGAGGTGGCGTGTGCAAAATATTTTACCATGATGCTTGAAGGGACAGCCCGCACTTGGTTAAAAAGCCTGCCGCCCAATTCTATCAGTTCATGGGCCCAGCTGAGAGACCGGTTCATCAATAATTTCAAAGACACGTGTAAGAAGCCCATGTCAATAGTGGATTTAGCTGCCTGTGTCCAGGAGGAAGGAGAATCAACGACTCATTGGGTTCACTGGGTCTCACGAGTTCTGCATTCTTGAGACCGCATCAATGCAGACACTGCAGTTATAACCTTGGAAGGCAATTGCCGGTTTGGACCTTTGAAGCTGAAGTTAGGACGAATGAAACGCCATTGTACTGACATGGGAACCCTCATGGGCGCTTTGGTAAAATACGCTGATTCTGATAGTACCAAGGATCCCAAGCCTGATGATGAAAAGACAGGGAAGGGAAAGAAGAACGGCAACTTCAGGGGTCAGCACCATCACCCAGCAGGAAACGGTGGTGGAGGTAAGCGTAAAGCGGATGGTAACATGGATTTTGTGGCCAATACTAACGTGCAGAACGGAGGCCAGCGACGGAAGGGCAAAAACCGTAGTGGAGGGCCTAGTCCTAATCCGGAACGCATGAACTATCTGCTAAACCAGCCCTGTCCAAAGCATGGAACAAGGGAGGAACCGGCAAACCACCTCTGGAAAGATTGTTATATCATGCAAGAATTCAAGAATTCCAATGCCTTCCGGTATGACCCCGGCTCTGGTGGTGGTTCTGGATCTGGACCGAGTCACGGTGGTGGAAATTCCAGTTCAGGATTTAATGGTAACCCGGGCAGGCATAACAACCAGCATAATCAGAATAGCCAGGGTGGTAACAATTAGCAACAGCAGCAGTTGGGTTACCAGAGCAATCAAAAGCAGCTAAATAGTGGGTAGTAGCATGTATTCACCACTAGCTTCTACAAGCGGGATAGGAAGGTCCAGAAGCGGGCGGTTAATTCTGTTGAACCGGCCATGCCCCGGTATCTGCGCTGGTCAGAGCAACGAATCATATGGAGTAGAGAGGATCACCCTCCCCGGGTTGACAATCCGGGTCAGCTGGCTTTAGTGGTGGCACCTCAGGTTGGAGGTTATAAGTTCACCAAGGTACTCATGGATGGAGGTAGCAGCATTAACATCCTGTACTATGAGACTTTTCGTCGAATGGGGCTAACAGATAAGGAACTCCGGCCTTCAAATACGGTTTTTCATGGTGTGGTACCTGGCAAGTCAGCATACCCCGTTGGAAAGATAGCATTAGAAGTGGATTTCGGAGATGATCATGATTCCCGGTCTGAGACGCTGACATTCGAGGTGGTGAAAATCAAAAGCCCGTATCACGCCCTGTTCGGTAGACCGGCCTATGCGAAATTCATGGCACGACCCTGTTATGTCTACTTGCAACTCAAGATTCCAGGTCATAAGGGGACCATCACGGTTCACGGAAGCCGCAAGATCGCTTTGGAATGCGAAGAAGGAGATGCAGCTTACGCAGAGTCGGTTTGTAGTACCGAGGAACTCAAGTATTACAAGGACAATGTTGATCCGACGGATATGACTCCTTTAAAAAAGCCTACTACAGAGCATGATCCGGCTCTGAAGTTTACGTCAGCCGCTGAGACTAAGCTTGTTGACTTCGTACCTAGCGATTCGTCCAAGCAGTTCAGTATCAGTGCCAATCTGGATCCGAAATAGGAAAGCGCGCTCATCGAGTTCATCCGTGAGAATCGGGACATCTTCGCGTGGAAACCTTCTGACATGCCTGGTGTACCGAGACGACTCGCTGAGCACACTCTTAACGTGGATCCTAAATACAAACCGGTGAAACAGTTCCTCCGCCGGTTCAACGAGGAGAGGCGAAAACCTATTGGAGAAGAGGTGGCCAGGCTCTTAGTAGCTGGCTTCATTGTTGAAGTTTTCCACCCTGAGTGGCTTGCTAATCCGGTGCTAGTCCTTAAGAAAAACGGCACCTGGGGCATGTGTGTAGATTATACTGATCTTAATAAAGCTTGTCCCGCAGATCCTTTTGCCCTCCCCCGTATTGATCAGATCATTGATGCTACGGCGGGTTGCGAGCGTTTATGTTTCCTGGATGCTTATTCCGGTTATCATCAGATCAAAATGGCAGTTAAGGACCAGGAGAAGACGGCGTTTATAACTCCTTTTGGATCCTTCTGCTATGTGTCTATGCCTTTTGGGATCAAAAGTGCCCAGGCAACTTATCAACGGTGTGTGCAAAATTGTCTCCACAATCAGATTGGCCGTAATGTGCATGCTTATGTGGATGATATCGTTGTTAAGTCAAGGAAGAAGGAGACTTTGGTCGATGACTTGAAGGAAACCTTTGATAACCTAAGGACATACAGGATGATGCTCAATCCGGCCAAATGTGTTTTCGGTGTACCAGCAGGCAAGTTATTGGGTTTTCTGGTGTCCAACAGAGGAATTGAGGCTAATCCGGAGAAGATCACGGCTATCACTTCTCTGGCTAAACCGAAATGTATTAATGATGTTCAATGTTTGGCTGGCCGAATTGCGCGTTGAGCCGGTTTATCAGTTGCCTTGGTGAAAAAGCGATCCCGCTATATCAGATGTTGAAGAAAACAGATCAGTTCGCCTGGAGTCCTGCCGCGGATTAGGAATTGGAGGATTTAAAGCGGCAATTGGCCAATCCGCCTGTACTTGCCGCCCCCGTTGACACGGAACCATTAATGTTTGTACGTCGCTGCCAATGCTTGTGCGGTCAGTGTAGCTATAGTGGTGGAGCGGAAGGAGGCGGGCAAAGAGTACCCGGTTCAGCGTCCGATTTACTATATCAGCGAAGTGCTTATTGAGTCCAAACAAAGATATCCGCATTGGCAGAAGCTGGTATACGAAGTTTTCATGGCAAGCCGAAAGCTGAAGCAATATTTCCAAGGGCATCCTATCACAGTGGTCAGCTCTGCCCCTTTGGGTGATATCATCCAGAACCGGGAAGCAACAGGTCAAATTGCCAAGTGGGCTATAGAGCTTGGGCCACACGGTTTGAAATACGTGCCTCGGACAGCAGTAAAGTCCCAAGCACTTGTCGATTTTATTAATGACTGGACAGGGCTGCAGGCCCCTGAAGAGAAGCCGGATCACACATATTGGACCATCCATTTTGACGGATCACGGCAATTGGAGGGCTCGGGGGCTGGAGTCATATTAACTTCCCCACGAGGTGACAAGTTTTGTTATGTTCTCCGCTTACTGTTCCCTTGTACTAACAATGAAGCTGGTCTCCGGATGGCTAAAGAGATGAACTTAAGCCGGGTTAAGTGCTTCGGTGACTCGGACCTGGTAGCTCAACAAGTGTCTGGTACTTGGGATTCTAAGGACCCACTCATGGCGGCATATCGTCGTGAGGTTGATGCTGTTGCTGGTCATTTCAAGGGTTATCAGGTGGACCACGTGGACCGTCGGAAGAATGAAGCGGCGGATGCTTTGAGCCGGCTAGGGTCACAGCGTAAACCGGTCCCGCCTACTGTCTTTCTCGACATACTACACAACCCATCTGTTCAGCTACCTAGAGAAGCAGATTTGGCTGTTCCTGATCCGGAGGCTCAGTTGGTGGCGGCACTCCACGTCATTCCGGATTGGACACTTCCTTACCTGGCGTACATGAACCGGGGCGAGTTACCAGAGGATAAGACTCTGGCCAGACAAATAATACGGTGGTCCAAGTCCATGACAATCATCAATGGCGAGTTGCATCATTGCAGTGTAGCAGGAGCATTTGAACGTTGTGTGTCTCCTGAGGAAGGCTGTGAAATTTTGCGTGAGATCCATGAAGGGGATTGTGGTCACCACGCCGGTTCAAAGTCTTTGGTGGCTAAGGCGTTTCGCCACGGTTTCTATTGGCTGACTGCCCATGCTGATGCGGAGGATCTGGTCAGGCAATGTGATGGTTGCCAAAAATTCTCAAGACGCGCTCATGTTCCGGCTCAAGAATTGAGGATGATCCCAATTACTTGGACGTTTGCAACCTGGGGGCTGGATATGGTTGGGCCTTTCAAAAGGTCCAAAGAAAAGAAGACCCACCTCATGGTGGCGGTTGATAAATTTACAAAATGGGTGGAGGCAGAGCCCGTTAGCAAGTGTGATGCAGCCACTGCGGTTCAGTTCATCAAAAAAGTGATTTTCCGGTTTGTCTTTCCGCACAGTATCATCACAGATAATGGTACCAATCTATCTAAGGGTGCCATGAGAGAGTTCTGCGAACGAGAGCACATCCGCCTTGACGTTTCATCAGTGGCACACCCGCAGTCCAATGGTCAAGCAGAAAGAGCTAATCAGGAGATCTTGAGAGGCATCAAACCACGGCTTATGGTTCCCTTGCAAAGGACGCCGGGTTGTTGGGTCGAAGAGTTGCCCTCTGTGTTATGGAGTATCAATACCACGCCCAACAGATCAACTGGATACACGTCGTTTTTCATGGTTTATGGGGCAGAGGCGGTTCTCCCTAGTGATATCCGTCACGATTCACCTCGGGTTGCGGCTTATGTTGAAGCAGATAACAAGACAGCTCGACAAGACGCTTTAGACCGGTTGGATGAAGAGCGAGACACAGCAGCTGCCCGCTCAGCGATTTACCAACAAGATCTTCGTCGCTATCACAGTCGTCGGGTCAGAACCAGAACCTTTCAAGAAGGAGATTTGGTGCTTCGACTCATTCAAGATCAAACCGATATGCATAAATTATCTCCGCCTTGGGAAGGACCGTTCGTGGTCAGCAAAAATCTGCACAACGGGTCATACTATCTGATTGATATTCGAGAGCATAAGGACTCACGTAAGTCAGAGGAGGAGACCAGCAGGCCATGGAACATAGCTCATCTTCGGCCTTACTATACCTGAGGCATTGGCTCCGCTTATGTACATATTATGACAATGTATATATTATCAATACAATAAACCGGATCCTCAGCTAAAGCGGGGTATCTGTTTGTTTCTATCATGTGTGGTTACACGGAGTTGTTCTGTTTTAAAACGACCTCCGGTTTACCCCTTGCAAATATTATCAATAGCACTTGGGGGCTCGGTCATGTCTGAACCGATGCAATACCTTTTGATAGGCGAAAGCCACCAGATCACTTGGGGGCTCGGCCGTGTCCGAACCGATGCAACACCACTTGATCGGCGAAAGCCACCAGATCACTTGGGGACACAGTCAAGTCTGAACCGGTCACGCCTCTTGGTCGGCCTACAGGCCTTAGAGTCACTTGGGGGCTTGGTCGAACCCGAACCATTGCCATGCAACTTGGCCGGCGTATTGCCACGAGTCATTTGGGGACCTGGCCGACTGGCACCATAGCTACACCTTTGGGGAGCTTGGTTGCATCTGACCATGGTAACACCATCTGATCAACTCAGTAAAGCCTCTCTTTTTGCAAAAAGTTTTATCATTGCTTTTGCTTTCAATAGCTTTTCTTAAGGAGTTGCTATTTTATCTTAGTTGCGTTTTTTAAACCGACAGTGCTTTGTACCGGTTCAAACAGCCAAATTGGCGGAACACGGTCCATTTTTAAACCGAAGATTATTTGCCCGGTTTAATATTTTCTGTTCACATCCTTTTTTGGAGTAACAAAAGGCTATTATGATCAAAGCACGGTTTACACAGTAAGCCGGCGTTACATATACAGGAGCTGCTTTCTCCCATGATGGTTTAGGGTTTTCAAACCCCCGTTTCAAGATTGGCTACACGCCTACTTCGTGCCCAATAAATGGCAGGTATTTTGTATCACAAAAATTGATCATATTTGCAAGTCTCCTGGCGTATCTACATAAAGATTCATAAACCGGATGGCGGTACAACCGCCCTGGTAGTTTAAGATTTTATGATTGCAGGAGATATAAGTTGGCAATATTGACCTTCCAAATAAAGGTATCAGCATAGATGCACGAAGGCATCTCTGGAAGCAAAAAGTATTGTCTATCCTATTACAAGGCGGCTTGGAGCCCAAATGAGATCATTGTTTTCTTGACAAGATATAACACGGAAGCTCGATAAAGCTGCCTTCGGTTTACGCCTGCTGGCCACGCCGGTTTGATTGTTCTGGATCATCCTGCGCCGCTTCAGCTTCCTCGTCTCTACCCAGCGGCTGGAAGTCAACAGTGGTCCAGTCGATTCCCATTAATGCTTGAAAGACAGCCTCTTCATGGATCAGTGAAGACGGTTCAATATCAGGGGCGTAAGTATGCTTACGGATTGGAGGAATCAGGTTTTCCACTTCAGGGATTGGTGTAGCCCTCTTTTGTTCTGGTCATTATACTGAGCTTGATAATGCGACAAATTTGCTTCCTCTACCAATTGGCAGGCCAGAGGGCGCACCGCCCGGTTTATCTCTCTTAAATCCTCTTCGCTGAATTCTGAGCCATCCTCCTTCAAGCTGGGATAGCCTTGAGCCGCTTCAACCGGATCAAAATCGGGCACCCATGCTTTGGCCCGGATTAAGGCATTAATGGCTCCGGTTCGAGCAGCGGACTTTTTAGCTCATCAATCCGAGCAGGGAGCATCGACAGTCTCTTCAGCGTATCTTGGATCAAAGTAGGTGCTGGATTATTGTGTGACACAGTTGAGATAATCCGCTGCGCTCCTGTATACAGCTGTTCGATTAAGGTGTAGGCGGCTTTCAGTTTCATCCACACATCCGACCCCAAGTGGTTAATGTGAGTGCCTGTAACATGATCAGCAGTTTACAAACCGGGCTGTTTACAAGAGGATCACGGTTATTATGCAAGTCGCAAGAAGCTTACCAAAGATGGCGGCAGTCATGGCGTGCACTTGTCGCTTTACGCTGGTTAATTCATCAGTTACCGGTTTTAGGGCAGCCTCCGCATTTTCAATCTTCTTGGTTAAAGCGGCCTTTTCTGTGGCCCAGTTAGCCCGTTCCTTCTTGAAGTCCTCCTTCAGCTGCTCCATGCTGCTTAAAGCGCTGGTTAGCTCTTCCTTTGCCTTGGAGGTTTCAGCTTGTTGGGTTTTCAAATTCTCTTGAAGGTCGGCAACTTGGTTTTCTTTGGCCCTTACTTCAGCCTGCATTCCGACAGTTATACGGTTTAACAACAAACATGAACAATGAAGTACCAACCACATAACAAGTTATGCGCTTTGTACTTGGGGGCTAATGCTTATTTGATCTATAACTATCAGTTAATTGTCAAAGTCCCAAGCTCAATACAAATATTCAACTTGGCACTTGGGGGCTAATGGCTATTTGCTCTGATAAGTTTCTGATGCCACGGTATGAAGATTAAAGTTTCGGTTTCACTACATCAAGTTAAACCGACCCTTGGGGGCTATATCAAGGAATTTTGAAGCATGGAATTTTTTATGTCAAGACCCAATTCAACTATGATAGGTTGAACCGGCCCTTGGGGGCTACAATGGTGATAAGCAGGAACAAATTCATGGAAGTTACCTCAAGCTTCTCTTTCATCAGATTTACCAGATTAGCTTCATAATCACGGCTAGTATACAGCCAGTTCAAATATCCAGAATGCACACCTTGGGCGCCCAGAGCAGTGTATGTTGCCAGATCAACATCCCATTTGCCTTTGCTCATGGCAGAAATTTCTTCTTTGGCAGTATGCTTGGCTAAGGCGACGGGATTCCCCGGTTCAGAACGACCAATGCTAGTGATTATGACTTCATCATCCTTAGACTCGCCGGTTTGAACCGGCGTAGTCGGTTTATCGGCAGGTCTGGAAGGGTTGGTGGTTTTCTCAATCCGGATGGGACTGGCTGGCTGGTCAGCAGGACCGGAGGTGTTAACAAAACCTTCATCAGCAGTAACAACTTCATCTCGTACTAGCGGGTCATTAACCACATCTTCATGGATGACCGCTTCAATGTTTGGGGTAGCATCCGGTTCAGGATCAGCGTCTTCTTCAGCTGCCTTATCCAGGCGAGCTTTCTTACTTGGCCTCGGTTTGGCCCTAAAAAGAAGCAGCAAAATCAAAGACAGTACATGTTGAAAACTACAAAAATCAACAATGTTATGATAAGTGCAAGCTTACCCAAGCACGGTTTTAAGTGGAGGTAGCTGGGTGCCAGTTGACTCGCCAGAAGAGGAGTGCGAGGTGACCTGATAATCGGAGTCAGACGGATTAAGCGGTTGACGAAAACAGCCCGCTTTAGGACGAATACTGACAAGCAAATTAGAGACCTCTGAATGACGTCTACGAATCGGATTGTTCGGTAAACCGGCGGAGGTAACTACCTGACCGCTGTGTCGAGTTGTGCAGCGCACCTCATGCAGTTGGGTCTTCATAAGAAAGTTGGGATCCAAGTAAGCAATGGGATGAGAAAATTTAACTTTGCGGTTTGCCTGACGGATTTTATGTGAAGGCGGAAGGCTTGAGTCAGAGGAAAGAACAATTACCTCTACATCGTCAGCATGGCTAGCTTCGGCATCATCCTGACAAATATCATCATCAATAAGGTGTACAAAAAGTAAACCGAGGGAATCAAGTTCTGCCTCAAGGTCCGGATTACCCACATCATCATCAGCGGCGAATCAGAGGAAGCGGTGGTTCTCCTTTTATGAGCAGACTTATTAACAACCTTGGTCTTAGGCCGGACTGGTCTGTCCGATTTATCGGTTTTCTCTTGTAGGATTTTCTTGCTCCAAAACGGATCATTACCCTGCATCAAACAGATGTCGGTATCAGTAATAGACAAGTACAAAGGCATTTACAAAGAAAAATGCAGACTTACGGCTGGTGGTTTGTTGGTGGCGCAAAAAGGAAGCAGGCCGGTACGAGCGCATACGTGCTCCGGTTCGTTCAAAATTTTCCTTACAGCTTCTGTGACTTCTTCATCAGTAAGCTGGATGTTTACATGCCGCAGCGGATCGTCAACACTGCCCGTATATTCACACATCAAACCGGAGCGTCGGCTAAGGGGCAGTATACTCCAGGATATCCAACAACGGGCAAGATCAACTCCAGTTAAACCGTTGGCTAGGAAAGCTCTGAGCTTGGACAATTGAGGAGCGTATTTACTTCTCTCTTTGCCAGTTAACCTCTGAGGAAAGGGGTGAGTGTTGCTAAGCCGTTTCGGACGGAGACCAGGCAATGGATTCTCTTCGGCAGGGGAGGTATCTTTACAATAGAACCAGGAATTATTCCACTCCTGGGGATGACTGTGCAATTTTGGATGAGGATAAGTGACTTCTTTCCTTTTTTGAATTGCCATACCACCCAGTTCCATATTGGGGCCGTCAGTAAACTCTGTGCGGCGGTTCAAGTGAAAGAAGTCTCGGAATAGTTCCACTGTGGGTTCCTCTTGGAAGTACACTTCGCAAAGCACTTGGAAGTGGCATATATTAGTGACAGCGTTGGGACCGATATCTTGTGGGCGCAGTTGGAAATTGGCTAAGACATCCCGATAAAACTTTGAACCGGGCGGTCTAAAGCCCCGGGCCAGGTGATCCGCAAAAACAACAACCTCTCCCTCTTTAGGGGTGGGAGGAAATTCTGTGCCTGGGACTCTCCAGTGGACGGTGTTTTTTACTGCTTAAAGCGCCAGTGAGAACTAAGTTGTTCAGCTGTGTTTCCGTAACATGGGAAGGAACCTAGTTGCATTCATATATTTGCTTCGCCATGAGGAAATCTACAAAACAAGGAGTTCTGGTTAAAGTATATGTTTGAATTAAACCAGAGGCATATCTACTTAAACAGAAGACAGTCCTATCTAAACCGGAGTTATGCAAGGTGGCAACGTCTGGCGGTTCAAACAGGGGGACTAATGATATATACTGGTCCTTTACATTTTCTATGCCAAAGTTAAACCGCCGGATCTGAGCATTGAAAGCAATTGAGGGTGTATAAATACAGAAACAGGTTTCACAAGACTTCTCTACAGCGATGGATCTAAAGCCAGTCCAGAAAAAGGAAAATATTTTAAAGCTTAAGGCGGAACAATATTGGTTCAAAGAGCAGAAAGGTTATTTGGATCTATGAACTGAAACATGAATCTACAAGATGAATGCTAAAAGCCCATTGGTAACTCACAGAAGGGTTTCCTTGGATCTATCCAGAGGTATGAGCAGGAATACGAACAGTAAGCAAGAACACGGCAAGAACATGAAACCCTAGTATGGATCCGGATGTGTAAAAAGCAGAGATCTTACCGGAGCTGGGGGAGATGCGGAAGGACGCCGCGGTTTTCTGGTACGATCAGGTCGATGCAGCGGCCCAAGACGATGCAGAGATCAGTAGCGGTGGCAGAGCTCCGAGGCTGCCGGCGCGGAGAAGACGAAGAGAAAGGGGATGAAGGAGAGAAAAGAAATGACCCTTCGGCCCTATTTATGAAGCAAAGGACATGTGTCAGGCGCGCGAATCCAGGAGCCACAATTTTCGGAGTTGTCACCTCGATTAGTGCGGATCTATTAAACAAAGAAGGCGTTATAAAGGCTAGTTTCAGGATGACGTCATGCCGGTTTACAGCAACCAAAGAAGATGATGACACGACGGTTCAACAAATACAGGAAGATGATGAAGACAAAGATTTTGGCTAAGGATTGACATGAACCTGTTCAAATCAATCTGGGCCTAATGTTGGGGATATTACTGGTGGGCGTAAACCGGCCTAAGTGGGCCGGGTTAACTTCATCAGTAGTTTAAAGGTGCTAAATCCCAGAGGCTAGACAAAGGCCCAAGGCCGTAGTCGGTTCAGTATCTGTCGCCGTAAACCGGCGTGTATATAAACTTGTATTATAAGTTAGGAATAGGGAGAGACCAACCCGGATACGAATATAAACCGGAGATTGGGACCCTATGAACCGACGGGTGTCGCTCGTGTATATAAGGGAACAACCCGATAGCGGTTCAGGACAGAAAAGAATAACTCGAGGCCTAGGCGAAGCTTGTTTGCTCCCTAGTCATCGAAACCCCATCAATTCCATCACAAACTAGACGTAGGCTTTTACCTTCATCGAAGGGGCCGAACTAGTATAAACTCCCTGTGTCCCTTGTCCGCTTTAACCCCTTCGTGTTAACCCGTTGCGATGGCTCCACGACTAAGTCCTTCCGCTAGGACATCTGCCGTGACAACCCCACGACACATAGTAACGACCACGTTCCTCGTCGAACTCCCACTTGAGCTCGGTTGCGTCATCTGCACTGGCATCGTCGGCACCTGCAACTGTTTTGGTAGAATCTGTGAGTCACGGGGACTCAGCAATCTCACACCCGCGAGATCAAGACTATTTAAGCTTAAAGGTAGGATAGGGTTGTGAGGTGGAGCTGCAGCAAGCGACTAGCATATATGGTGGCTAACAACGCAAAAGAGAGCGAGAAGAGAAGCAAAGCACGGTCGTGAAGCTAGAAGTGATCAATAAGTGATCCTAGAGCAACCTACGTCAGGCATAACTCCAACACCGTGTTGACTTCCCGGACTACGCCGAGAAGAGACCATCACGGTTACACACGTGATTGATGTGTTTTAATTAAGGTCAACTTCGGGTTTTCTACAACCGGACATTAACAAATTCCCATCTGCCTCATAACCGCGGGCACGGCTTTCGAAAGATAATACCCTGCAGGGGTGTCCCAACTTAGCCCATTATAGGCTCTCACGGTCAACGAAGGATGTTCCTTCTACCGGGAAGACCCGATCAGTCTCGGAATCCCGGACTACAAGACATTTCGACAGTAATAAAACAAGTCCAGCAAAGCCGCCCGATTGTGCCGACAAATCCTGAAAGGAGCTGAACATATCTCGGTCTCAGGGCACATCCGGATGAGCTGTCCGTACAACTAAAACCAGACCCCAAGTTCCCTTGAGGTGGCGCTGCAAAGTGCTCTAGTTTGGGCCAGCAATCAAAGGAGAACTGGCCCGGGGGTTAAAATAAAGATGACCCTCGGGCTCGCGAAAACCCGGGGGAAAAAGGCTTAGGTGGCAAATGGTAAAACCAAAGTTGGGCCTTGCTGGAGGAGTCTTATTCAAAGCGAACTGTCAAGGGTGTCCCATAAATCACCCAACCGTGTAAGGAACGCAAAATCAAGGAACATAACACCGGTATGACGGAAACTAGGGTGGCAAGAGTGGAACAAAACACCAGGCATAAGGCCGAGCCTTCCACCCTTTGCCAAGTATATAGATGCATTAATTAAAATAAGAGATATTGTGATATCCCAACATAATCATGTTCCAACATGGAACAAACTTCATCTTCTCCTGCAACTAGCAACGCTATAAGAGGGGCTGAGCAAAGCGGTAACATAGCCAATCAACGGTTTGCTAGGAAAGGATGGTTAGAGGTTTGACATGGCAATATGGGTGGAATGATATAGCAAGTGGTAGGTATCGCAGCATAGGCATAGCAAAAGAGCGAGCATCTAGCAAGCAAAGATAGAAGTGATTTCGAGGGTATGGTCATCTTGCCTGCAAGGTTCTCAGAGTTGTCGAAAGCTTGATCCTCGTAAGTGTTCTCAACAGGTTTCTCATTCACTTACTCGTCTCCCGGCTCTACCCAAGGCAAGAACACAAGCAAAGTAACAACTATCAACCACGATGCAATGCGCAATCAACATGATGCAAAACATGGCATGATATGCGAGATGTTGTATGCAATGCATCTGCGTGCTCCGGAAGGAAAAAGATGAACAAGGCATAATCTTGGCAAACCAAGTATGCCACTGGAAAGGTTAGGTGATTTCGGTTGAAATCGATATAAAGATCACCGGAATCGGATGCACGGTTTGCAAATGGCAAGCAAAACAAGAATGGCATATTTCTGCGTTTAACAGCATGATGCCACTTAGCATGCAACAAGAAATTAAGCTACTGCATCCAAACATATCATCAAAGCATATGGCAGTGATCTACTCAATATGCTAGACAAAAGATGAACACTGAGCTACGGCTAAATCACAAAACAACAGGTTCAAACAAGCATGGCAAAAGTGCAAAAGATAACAGGTTCACAGACTTCACCACAAAGAACCTGCTACATGAACAGTACATAGCAAAATATGGCATGGCATGGATCTACTCAAAGAATTGAACAAAAGTCCCTTACTGACCATGAGCCAAAAAGGAACAGAAAGTATAATAACACCCATGTCAAATAAGCAAGTTACGTTACAGTTTTCAGACTTAGCAGAAAACTGGACATGTCAAAAACAGATAACAAGTAGGCATGTTTACGAGCTCGATGCACTCACTACAGAGCTTTTCATGATAAACTAAGCATACAACCATCAAGAAGACATGGCATAGAAGCTATACATGGCAAGAACAACATCATAGCATGTAAGGATCAACTACCACAAGCTTGGCAAAATCGAACAAACTGGTAAACAATCTGCCAGTAACATTTTATAGCAAACGTAGAGCTCGATTGACTCAAGCTATGGCACTCAATAATTACAAACAAAGGCACGGATGGATAGAGCAAATCCATATGTTCAAAACACCCTCACTGATCATGCTCAAAAGAGGCATAGATCTCTCTGAAACAACATGAACACATGGCATAAAAATAACAGCATTACATGACTTAGTTTGTATGCTTGTTCTAGTCACCACAAAGATCACAAAAATACATGGCATACACCCCTGTAAAGATGGCATGGCATATTACAAAACACATGTAGGACTCAACTTCATAGGATGCACACATCAATCATGGCAAAAATGACAAAAGTGCATGTACTGAAATAGATCTGAAACTAACATCACATAGCCCTCTTCTAACAGCATTTCGGGCATCAAGATGAGCTCAAATGAAAATGATGCAATGAGATGAAATGATATACTCATCGAGAAGAACAATTTTACATATTACACACACGAAACGGAGCAGTATGCAGCAAGTTATGATGCGATGAACAGAGGCACATAATGCAATTTTTCTGGGACGGGGAAAATCGAGGTCAACCTCGGGTTTGACCCGATCCAGATCTGAGCGACGCGGACTTTGAGGCTCACCGGAGTTCCGCCGGAGTAGGAGGAGAAGGACACCGGAGGAGGCCGGAGGAGGGCCGGGGCGGCGGATCCCGCGCGGTCGGGCGCGGGACCGAGTGGGCGGCGAGGGGCGCGCGCGCGCCGGCGAAGAAGCACCGTGGCGGTGCTCCGGCGCGGAGGTGGCGGGCAAGGCGGCGGCCGGTGGATGAGGCAGGCGGCGGCGGCGCGGGGTCGGAGGCGAGCGGAGCCGCGGCTCGGGCGACGGAGCGGGCCGGGAGGGCCCCGCCTGGGCCCTGCGGGCCGGCGCGCGGGGGCGCGGCGATGTGGGCGTGAGGAGGACGTGTGGCGCACCCCGATTGGCCGCGGGCGGTGGCGGATTCCTGTCCGGTGAGGCCGGAGGTGTCCGGTGGCGGCGGGGATGATTTCTAGGGTTTGATCTGCGATTTGGAAAGGGAGGGTGCACATATTTATAGCTAGGAGGAGGTAGGAGGCTCCAAATGGAGAGTGGTTTTCGGCCACGCGATCGTGATCGAACGGCGATGGACATGGGAGTGACTTAGGTGGGTTATTGGGCTGATTTGGAGGGGTTTTGGGCTGCAACCCAAAAGAGGCTTTCACGGTTACCCGGTTAACCGTTGGAGTATCAAACGACCTCCGAATGACCCGAAACTTGATAGGCGGTCTACCGGTGCTATACCAAGGCCGCTTGACAAACCTCGGTCCATTCCGAGAAAGTTTAATACACGCTCACGAAAAAAAGGTAAAAGGGGACGCCGGAGGACGTAGGAGCGCCAGATTGCAAAACGGACCACGGGGAAAATGCTCGGATTCATGAAACGAACACATGTGCAAATGCGATGCACATGATGACATGACATGAAATGCATGACAAGGACAAAATGCAAAATGAAGGGGAACCCAACCACGGACTGAATATCATATCACATTGTCGAAAATGGCAAGAGTTGGAGTTACAAATATGGCAAGTTACATTCGGGGTGTTACACCGCTCCTCGTACACGGGCGTTTTCGGGGTTCGGGTTCACCATCGAATAGATCCTTGCGTTTCCTCCACGGGTCATCGTCGCGAAGCCACCTTCGATGTCCCATGAACACGGTTTTCGAAGACCCGAGATCTCTATCTAGCTGGCGATACGTTGTGTCATCCATGCACCATACGCACCTAGAAAATCCGTGGACTACCTGCCCCGCGAGATATCCTTAACCGAGATAGTCGTGCACCGTCATGAGCAGTGCGGCTCTCATAGGGAAATATTCTTTCTCTGCGGCGTCCCACGTATTGGCTGGCGTTTTCCACAGTGTGTCTAGCTCCTCCTTCAGCAGCCCCAGATACAGATTGATGTCGTTCCCTGGTTCTTTCGGCCCTTCAATTAGCATACTCATGTGAATGTACTTCCTCTTCATGCACAACCAGGGGGGAAGGTTGTACATCCACACAAACACAGGCCAGGTGCTATGTGTGCTTCTCTGGCTGCCAAACAGATTGACTCCATCGGTGCTCGCGCCCAGCACGATGTTCCTTGGATCCTTCCCAAATTCTGGGTATTCGAAGTTCAACGCTTGCCACTGGCTCGCATACTTAGGGTGACTCAGCATCTTGTCTTTTTTATTTATCTCCGGATCATTTCCGTCATATTGCCGCTTCTTCTCCTCCCTATCCACGTGCCAACGTAGGAGCTTTGCTAGCTTAGGGTCCGCGAAATACCGCTGCAGACGAGGAGTGATCGGAAAGTACCACACTGATTTTCGAGGAGCTTTCTTCCTCTTCTTGTATCGAGTGACGCCGCACAGCCGACATATGGTAGACTCCGCGTGCTCGTCCCGATAAATGATACAATTGTTCATGCACACATGGTATTTCACGTGCGGTAAATCCAGAGGACACACGATTTTCTTCGCCTCCTCGAAACTGGTCGGGCACTTGTTCCCCTTGGGAAGACGTTCGTGCCAGAATGACATGTTCTCGTCGAAGCATGCGTCGGTCATTTTGTGTTTTACCTTCATCTCCAGAGCCATGAGCGTTACTTTCAGGCGGGTATCCTCGGGTCTGCATCCTTCATACAATGGAGTAACCGCGTCTATCTCCAGTTGATCCAGCTTGGCTTTCTCTCGGGCGGCAGCTCTTGCGTTATCCGTCTGCATGAGAAGCAGCTCTTGAATATGAGGGTCCTGCACCCAGCCTCCATCGTCGTCTGCTCCGGCATCTTCATCTTCACGATCATGCCCTTCGTCTTGATCTTCCTCATCATCATGTACGACATCTTCTACATGATGACTGTGTACAGCATCACCGTCGTGATCATGTCCTGGAGATTCTTCGTCTTCTCGCCCGCCCTCGCCATGGTGGTACTTGTATTGTTTCCCTTCCTCATTTCTTGCCCGGCGCCGGCCATGGACAACTTGATAGTCATCTTCATCACCTTGCCACCGATAGCCATCCATGAAACCCCGCAAGAGCAGGTGGTCCCGCACCTGCCCAGAATCCGGGTCCGCAATAAGGCTCTTCAGCTTGCATCTTCGACACGGACATCTTATCTCCGTCTCATTCTTTTGAAGCATCTCGGCCTTCGTGGTGCTCAAAAACCTATTCACGATGCCTTCAGTCATCGTGCGGACCATGGTCGCCTGCGGGGTAGAGCAAAACGATATTTTAGAACCAAGAAAAAATTTGGCATGACCTTCCCTAAAAATAGGACCAAAAAGAATGCATAGTGCCAAAATTCTCGCCGAAACGGAAATGAATCAAAACATTCCGGCAAAATATTGGCAACTATCGCATTTCAAATACCGGTACCTTCAAACACAAACATATATGCAACACCACAAACACATGCAACACCACAAACATACATAGATCTAGCTAGGCCACAAAAAGTGCATGTGCACGTTGTTGGAGCGAGCTAGGGAGAAAAAAAGTAGATCTACATCATGAAGATAGCTTTCCCTTACTTACCTATCAAAAAAAGGTAATTTCACCACTTAATTTTGATGAAACTATGGTGGAAATGAGGTGAGGAGGAGGAGATGGCCGAAAGCTTGGAGAAGGAGGTGGAGGGAATGAAGTGGGGAAAGTGAGTGGGTAGGTGTGGGGCTGTCCAAAATATCTTGTTGGGGTCTCATGAGCATACAACATCAGTCTCAGGAAGCAGTCCACCACTTCTGGGCCAGAATCCTCCTTGTCAGGGACAAGGTTAAAGATTGTCTCGACGAGGACGCGATATCAGCGTTCTGCAACATTTGCATGAACGAAGGAATCCTCAACGCAATTAATTGCTGCCGCATACTACACTTCGCTGACTTGGCAACTATCATACAGAAGGACAACACAATGGAAAGCGTCTGGAAAGATCAGGCAGCTTGTTGGGAGCCATCAGTCCCAACTCAACCGCTGGTCCAGGCGAAAAGGGCGCATCCCCGTGACACGCCCAGACCAATAGAAAAGAAATATAAACCCATTACGCGGCACAGAACTATTCTGGAGGGATGGCTCGATGGCCCATGCAAAATACACACAACACCGGACACCATACAAAACCCACAGCCATGGAGCATGTTGGATACTCCAGCAGGTAGCCAAGAGCAGCGAGGACATCCTTACCAAAAACACCCCAGAGCTACACCCTCAAGAATACGACAACCCTAGAGTATTTTCGGTCTTCGAGACATTCACTTAAAACAATAAGCGCAAAAGGGCACTCCGCGACCACACCGAAGTCTGTCAAATCACCGCGACAAACCCTTGCAACGACACGGCTATAACCTTTAATGCCGGTGAAGAACCAAAATACAGGACAGTCCGAGCATTAGCCGCATTAGTCCTCAGTCCCATCGTGGATGGCTTTTGACTCACCAAGGTCCTCATGGACGGCGGGAGCAAACTAAACCTCATCTATGAGGATACACTCCACAAGATGGAAATAGACAAAAGCCGCATCGAGCAAAGCAGCACAACCTTCCAATGAATCATTCCCGGTCGGGAGGCATGATGTGCGGGAAAAATCACACTTGACGTGGTATTCGGCACGCCGGAGAATTATCGATCCGAAGAAATAACCTTCCAAGTGGATCCTTTCAGTAGCGGATACCACGCCTTGTTGGGGCGAGATGCTTTTACACGTTTCCAAGCTATACCTCATTACGGGTACATGAAGCTCAAAATGCACAGACCAAACGGCATAATCACTCTTGTCAGTGATACAGACATTGCACTCCGCGCCGAAAAAAGAACCGCATCCCTGGCCCTCGAGGAATTATCTGAAGCACTCACGGCCGAAGAATGAACCGCACTTCGCTCCATGGTGGATAGGGACGATGTGATCTTAGACAAACGACCCAAATCCACCTCCTTCAAACCGGTAGAAAAATAGTCAAATTCCAGGTCCACCCAATGGACCCCAAGAAGACAACATCTATTGGGGCACAAATAGACCCAATGGTCGACGCCGCGCTACGGGATTTCCTTCGTGATAACTGGGATATATTCGCCTGACACCCTTCTAACATGCCTGGAATCCCACGCGAACTGGCAGAACATAGCCTCAATATATTAAAGGGATACAAACCAGTCAAACAAGCACTGCGGCACTTTTCCAAACCCAGACGCCAAGCTTTTGGGGAGGAGCTGGCCAAGCTAATTCAGGCCATATTCATAAGAGAAATAAAACATCCGGACTGGCTGGCAAACCTGGTGATGGTACCTAAGAAGGACAAATCCTGGCACCTGTGTGTCGAATTCAATGACCTCAATAAGGCTTGCCCTAAGGATCCCTTCCCCCTCCCCCGCATCGATCAAATCATTGATTCTACCGCGTGACACTGCTCACTATGTTTCCTTGATGTATATTCCGGATACCATCAAATCAAAATGGAGGAGTTCGGTCAAGCTGCAACAACATTGATTACCCTATACGGGCCATTCTGCTTCAACACCATGCCCTTCGGGCTCAAGAATGCCGACGCCACATACCAATGCATGATTCAAACATGCCTGGAGAAACAGATCGGCAAGACAGTTGAAGCCTATGTGGACGACATTGTTATCAAAACTAGGCACGTCGACACACTAATAGACGATTTACGTCTCACATTCGATAACCTCCGCGCGTATGACATCCGGAAAAGTGTTTTTTCGGCGTCCCCGCTGGAAAACTGATGGGCTTCATCATTTCCAATGGAGGAATTGAAGCAAATCCAGCCAAAATTCGAGCACTATCTCAATTGGCTACGCAAACGGACCTCAAACAAGTCCAAAAACTCGTAGGGAGCATTGCAGCTCTAAGCCGCTTTACCTCCAGATTGGGAGAAAAGGCACTGCCACTCTATCGCATTTTACGGTGAACCGATCAATTCGAGTGGACGGACGTGGCAACAGCCGGACTGGAAGAAATAAAAACCCTTCTAGCGAGCAACCCAATCCTGGCCGCACCAATTGTCGGTGAACCCATGTTATTAGACATATCGGCAACACATCAGGTGGTGAGCACCGTGCTCGTAGTTGAACGAGAATAGGACGGACACAAATTCCCGCTTCAGAAGCCAGTATACTACTCCACTGTCCTTACACCATGCAAATCCCTGTACCTCCATTATCAAAAGATAGCATACGCGGTCTTTATGGCATCCCGAAAGCTACGACACTACTTCCAGGAGTGTTCGATCACGGTGGCTTCTGAAGTACCACTCAACGATATAATAAACAACTGCGATGCCACGGGCCAGTTTGCCAAATGGGCCATTGAGCTCCTTCCATTTGAAATTACATACAAACCACGTCGAGCTATTAAATCCCATGTACTGGCTGACTTTGTTGCCGAATGGACAGAGGCTGAACTCCCTAAAGAGTACGACACATATTCCAATTGGGTTATGTATTTCGATGGCTCCAAAATGCTGGCAGGGCTAGGAGCGGGCGTCGTTTTAACGTCCCCTACTGGAGATGTCATTCAATACGTACTCCAAATACCATACACAGACTCCAGCAAAGCAGCCGAATACGAGGCCTTATTGCATGGTCTCCGGATGGCTGTCTCCATGGGAATACAACGCCTGGAGGTGCGCGGGGACTCAAACCTGGCTATATCTCAAATAAATGGTGACTTCGATGCCGAAGATCCGAAGATGCTAGCTTATCGTAATGCCGTCATAAAAATGTTGGC
The DNA here is from genome assembly GCA_032464435.1 of Aegilops umbellulata. Classification (NCBI taxonomy): domain Eukaryota; kingdom Viridiplantae; phylum Streptophyta; class Magnoliopsida; order Poales; family Poaceae; genus Aegilops; species Aegilops umbellulata. Next base: position 418,481,288 of record CP136059.1, read on the forward strand.
TCGGTTCGAGGGGCTCGAGTTCCATCATGTGGCTCGAGAAAGTAATCAAGCGGGGGACGTTCTTGCTCGTATCGGCGCCAAGCACGACACCGTCCCACCTAATATCTTTCTGGAAAGGCTTTTTAAGCCATCCGTGGTGTGGCAGGGTGAAAACGGCAACACTAGTCCGGATTTGAACACAACCCCAGATTCCGAACACACCGATATAATCGGAGGCCCAGCCGCCGAAATAACACCATCGGCGCATCTCCTCATGGCAGTCATTGCCCCATGGACCAAACCCTTCCAGGCCTACCTTAACAAGAAGGAACTTCCCCGGGATCAGAATGAGGCTCGCCACATTGTCTGGCGTTCGAAGGCCTACAAGGTTCACTTCGGAGAGCTCTATAAGAAAAGCGCTACCGGAGTTCTTCAAAGATGTATCTCCGAGGAGGTGGGGCAGCACCTCCTGGCCGAGATTCGTGCCGGTCTCGGCGGACACCACGCTGCAGCTCAGGCCCTTGTTAGCAACGCCTTCCGTACAGGGTTGTATTGGCAGACGGACCAAGCGGATGCACATGACCTTGTCCAACGTTGCGTTGGATGCCAACTCTTCGCACACCAAAGCCATATGCCCCCCACCGCCCTACAAACAGTCCCCATCACTTGGCCTTTTGCGGTCTGGGGACTGGATATGGTTGGACCCCTTAAAGGAGGAGGCCATAAGAAAAAATATCTGCTGGTCATGGTGGATAAATTCACCAAGTGGATAGAGGCCAAACCAGTTAAAATGGCCGAGTTCGGGCCAGTAATAGACTTTATATCCGGCATCGTACACCATTATGGTGCTCCACACAGCATCATCACTGATAACGGGTCCAACTTCACAGCCGACAAAGTGAAAACCTGGTGCGCTAATCTGGGCATCAAGCTCGATTATGCCTCTGTCTATCATCCATAGAGAAATGGTCAAGTCGAAAGAGCCAATGGTCTTATTATGAGCGGCATTAAGCCTAGACTAGTGTGGTCTTTGAAAAAATCATACAAGCACTGGGTTGAGGAGCTCAACTCCGTACTCTGCGAGCTGCGGACCACGCCCAATCGCACTACCAGATACACACCTTTCTTCATGGTGTACGGCGCACAGGTAGTGCTACCCTACGACATTATTCATGACTCACCTCGAGTGAGCATGTAAGAAGAGAGAGAGGCCGAGCTCGATCGGCAGGACGGCATAGATGCCCTGGAGGAGGAGCGCATAGTCGCAAAAGCCCGTTTCGTATTTTGTCAACAGCAGGCTCGCAAGTGTCAAAGCAGAGAAGTGCGGGCCAAAACTTATAATGTCGGCGAACTCGTTCTCCGCCTGCCGGAGAAGAAAAAGGACAAACTCAAACCCACATGGGAGGGTCCCTTCATCATTGACGAAGTTCTCACCAGAGGAGCGTACCGCCTGCGTGATGCATCAGAAAATTGCCTCAAGCCGAACCCCTGGAACATGGCCAGACTCCGAAGATTTTATGCCTAAAAGCATCATACTCTTTGTTCGTCTCCTTCTCCATGCTGTTTCCATAACACGTTTTTTCTTTTTTTCTCTCTCTTTTCGTTTTTCCTCTTCAACCTTACATCTTTTGTGCGGTTAGACCGCGCACGCCTAATGCACACATCTTTAAAAATGTACGTCCATTATACCTGGGGGCTTCTTGATCAGAAGCCTGCTATTATTATCCCTCGAGCATCAAGCTTGTTACACATGCGCCTTTTTCCATATGTACCTCTTCTTCACCATTATATGCATCGATATGACTTAAGTTTTGGCCAAACTGGGTTGCCTGGCTCCTGTGCTGATGTCCTACGTTCCCGTTAGTTCGGCTAGGGCATAAAGGGAGCACCTCTGCGATTGTTACATCCGGGTCATCCGGATGTGAACCTCAGACTGGGTGAAGCCGAAAGCTAGCGTTCTTAAGGGAATATTCGGTCGGTGGATTGAAGACGGTTTTTTGCATTTAATACATTGTGAACCCCCGGAAGGTAAAACATACTGCGATTATTCAATCACTGTCCGGACATGCGCATTAACGCATGCGCACCCAGGGGAAGGAACCCTTAACGGAACTATTCTCTCTGGAAGATGTTTCTTTCAATCTTAATGTAATATAACATAACTAGGCGGATACTTGCCTGTTCAAGCAACTATTACCCCTACGCCTGGTTTCCATGCATGCCCGGTCTACTCGGCCGTTCTGGTATTCGGAAACACTCCGCACCTTCGGGTCGAGAGGTTGAAGCGAAAAGGTCCACCATGACAATCGTTTTACAATTCAGCTAGAGTTACATATGCAAAGGAAAGTACATAGTCACTTGGACTCAAAAACTACCTCCTCTATGCTGTCCAGCAGGCTATCTAACTTACAATCCTGTTTTGAATACTTGGCGGCTACTTCTACTTGGTTATATACTAAACTAACGGGAATTTCTTCCCCATTTGACCCTAGCGGTCCGTCCTGGGCCATGTGATTTGGATCCAGCCTGGTGTATCGTGTTTTCACCATGGCCTAGGCTTCTCGCGCACCCTGTCGGCAGGCTGATATCTTCCATAGTCAGATACGCCATCGCGCTCCCTTGAACAGCTCTACAAGCTCCTCCATACTCCTTGGAGGGGAGGCGGATGGCCATAAGGCCTTGTCTACACTCCGCATTGTTTGCCGAGCTTGCTCGTGCAATTGCAACAACCCTTGCAGAAGATCACTTGATGATCCGGACGCCTCCTCTTCGGGACAACCCGTCAGCATACCTGCAACCATAGCTATATCGGCTACTTTTACCTCCAAACTGTTATAAGGTAAATTCGGCCATGTACTGAATATGCCGCCTCGCAGCTTTTTGTTCTCCTTCACGGAGTCGGCTAGCTGAGCTCGCACATCTTTCAGTTATTCGCCCAGTTTGGTGTTTGAATCTTGGAGTTTGTTTTTCTCCTCTCTAACTCGGGTCAGAACGCGCTCGCCTGCGGCACGTTGTCTCTTCGCCTCTTTTTCGCTCGTCTGAGCGGCCTTCAGTTCCTCTTCCAGTTGGTCCGATGACCCTGTTATGAGACAAGAAGCAGTTTCAACACAGCTGGCATATAATTTTTTATTTCTCGATGGAGGGAAATATTACCAGAGGACGCCTTCTTGAAATTTTCCATTTCGGTGGTAGCAGCGGTTAGCTATGTCCGGCACTGCTCCAGCTCTTGCGATAGCAGGTCGTTCTTCTCCGTAAGAACCTGGTTCTACAACGATCCTTAAAACATTTGTCCCAACTGCTTCAAGTCTCGGGGGCTACTGGCACATGGTTATCAAAATTTGGACAAGGTAAACTTACCTGCATATCTTTCAAATGCTGCTCTCTTGCTCTGTTAAGCCCATCTCGAGAAGTCCGGATGTATGCATCAGTCGAGCTAAAGGCACCGAACGCCTCTTTTGAGAAGCGGGGATTTCGTAAAACGGCCCTCTGGCGCCGGTGATTCATGGCGCTCTCCACTTCCGAATTGGTGACGGACATATTTTACGAACCCTCGGCAGAAGAGCAGTCCAGCGCCACTCCCCTGTCGGGCCCTGTCTCTTTGGCTGGGACCGAATCCTGGCTATTAGGAGTATGACTGGCCGGGTCCTTGGACACAATCCGTCGAACCTTTTTCCTGATACAAGACGAACATAGGAGTCACAGTTGGACGCGACTACTAAAAAGAGCATAGTTGCGAACCTATACCTCTTCAAGGAAGGCCCGACCGTATCTCTGTTTGACTTCGTCTTCGAAGGCCTGCCCGACATGGGAGCCGCTCTCTTTGGAGATGCGCCTGGGGAAGCACGACGCGCCGAACGCCTCCCCTTCTGAGCACAGGATGGTGCGGTGGGTGAGGAAGAATGAGAAAAAAACCTTGGGACAAAGTGTCTCCTGATTACTTACATGTGAAGCGGGGAGAAGACCGGGATAGGCGGCGACGATGGGCACCTCTGTGCCGTCATAGCTCGTTGGGTAAAACGTCCCATTCTTGAGCACCACAAATATATCCAGATCCTCTTCGAATCCGGGGTCAAGGTCCCGATTGTGGCCATCGGGCTACGGGGCGGGGCTATGAAGCCCCTCGGAAATCTTTCGCCAGTGCTGTTATAAATGGACGGGTTAATATTCATTGAACGAAGCTCAGGGAGTGGAATGAGTAGAGTAGAAGTGTTGGGGCCTTACCCAGCTAGGAGGACTATACATGGAATATCCTTCTCTATGCGTGATGTGCAGGAACTCTTCTTCCTCACCCTTGAATAGTTCAGCCAATATTTTGGCCAGAGCGGCAGGGGTGTCCGGACCTTTCCTGCCGCAGCGGGAGGCGTCATCTTCCCCATTCTAATTCCACATGGGAAGTCCTCTGTATTGGAGTGGCTGGACCCCCCGCACTACGAAGGTCGCCATCACTTCGACTATCGTATATCCAGACTGGGCAAGAGTCCTGATCTTGCTCAGGAGTTGGCGGACTTCCGCACTATCTTCCTCCTCGAGGCTCCGAGGGCGCCAGCTGTGGCGTTTCTTCAAAGGAACACTTGTAATCTCGGGGAGACCTCTCCGAACTGGATCCGGAAGTACGACGTGTCCACTCTTCGGAAGCTTTCTTCGGTTGCCGGATAGGTATCCGGTTTCAGCAATGCGCCATATTTCGGCCCCGCCCACTTCAAATATCGATCCTTCGTGGTTGCGTGGGACAAGACAAAATAACCTTCTCCACAGATCGAAATGGGCATCACAACCCAGGAATAGTTTGCATAAAGTGACATAACCCGCAATGTGAAGGATGGAGGCTAGGGTAAGATTGTGCAGCTGGAGGCAATAATACTGCAGAAGCCCTCGGAGGAATGGGTGAATTGGAAATCCCAAGCCCCTTAGCAGATAGGGGAAGAAGCACACTCATTCCCCCGCGGATGGATTGGGGAAATCCTTCGTCTGGGTTTTGTCGTTGAGGTAAGCCAACCCCGCTCGGACAGGGACCAGATCCGCAGGGGGCAGAAATCCCTGCGTTTGCAACTTCGCCAATTGACCGTGGGACACACAGCACCTCACCCACTCGCCTCTCTCTGGGTCGGAACGGGAGGAGGAGTTAGGAATGCTAGCCATGTTTGAATAGTCTTTCCTGGCAATCTCTGAGTATTTTCTCTGCGTGGACCGAATGGATCTGAGACCCAATCTCTTCAAATAGACGCCCTTTCTTGCATGGCTGGGGTGTTATTTGCAAAAAATACCATGACCGTCTGCATTCGCTTGACACGTGGAAAGTGAAGTCATCGATGCGCAGAAGCTAAGGGGTGCGGCATTGACTTAAAAGCCGAATACATTACTTGGAAGTCGTCGGAGGAGGAACCTGCCTTGCAACGCCGAAGAAAATCTATGTGTCGAACACCTCGTCATTGAAGACTGGTTCGGGGGCTACTGAGGGGTGCTGGACTATGGGGTCCTCGGGCGTCCGTCCTGTTAGCCATGGGCCGGACTGATGGGCTTTGAAGATACGAAGACCGAAGACTACACCTATGTCCGGATAGGACTGTCCTTGGCGTGGAAGGCAAGCTTGACGACCAAATATGTAGATTCCCTTCTTTGTAACCAACCTTGTATAACCCTAGATCCTCCCGGTATGTAATTAAACTGGAGGACTTAGTCCGGAGGGGATACTCATTACCATAGTCATACAGGCTAGACTTATAGGGTTTAGTCATTACGATATCGTGGTAGATCAACTCTTGTAATACTCATATCCATCAAGATCAATCAAGCAGGAAGTAGGGTATTACCTCCATAGAGAGGGCCCGAACCTGGGTAAACATTGTGTCCCCTGTCTCCTGTTACCAGCGACCATAGATTGTCGGACCCCGATTCTAAGTCACACCGATCTAGCATGTAACACCTCATATCACTTTGCGGCCTCACGCACGTTATTCCCACGTGTGTCGCCTTACCATGGCCCGAGACCATTTGCGCCTTTTGCCTCACGTATATGATAGTGTCGCTAGCATCCATATGACAGAGAACCCAGGTCGACATAACTAGTCGTGAACCCAAAGTGGCACTAACTTAGGGGGACACGCATACATGAAACAGCATCGAGCATGCCTGTCAGCAGTGTGTGAATCTGGGCTGTAGCAACTGGGCTAACATGACTCCGGTTACCCGGGCTGTAGCAGGCTAGGCAGGACTCCATATGTCACCGCATGACATTTCCCCGAAGGGACAGACACATGAACAAAGTGAATCACATGCCGGCCAGTCTAAATGTTCCGAAGCAGTAGTGCTGGGCTAGCAGGACTTCGGTAAACCCGGCTGTAGCGGACTACCATGGCTCAATGGAAGCACTAGACTACATTTCCCCATAAGAGAGGCTACCAAGGATAGACAACTAGGTTGCCATATCTCACACATAGCAATACACGTTACACGTACGCATAGAATACAAGGGTCACATGACCCATCATTCAGAGCATACAAGCAACGGAAGCATTACATGTCTGAATACAGAAAACTACAAAAGAAAAAGGCTGAGAAGCCTGACTATCTACAAGACCCTCCCAAGGGTACAAGATCGTAGCTGAGGTAACAAGCTACTCGTCGAAGTCCAAGCGGAACTACTAGTGAGACAGATGTCTCATCTGCAAGACATAAATTAAGCAACGTGAGTACAAAGGTACTCAGCAAGACTTGCATCAGATCCTATCATACATGCATTAGTATCAAGGAGGCAATGTGGGGTTCAGTTGCAGCAAGACAACTTCAACTTAGTGGCTAACCTATTCTATGACAACGAGTAACTTCTTTGAGGTAAGAAAGCACACACGAGTCCACTAATCACCACCTCAATACACCACTATGGATTCCTTCCCGTCTCACTACAAGAAGCCATCCATAGCACTCACACTTATCTTGAGCATTTTAGAGTATCCACTGCAAGTTGTCTATGTACCACGTAAGCATCCAAGAAGTCCATAACCGAGGACACGGCTATTCGAATAGATCATGATAACCCTGCAGGGGTGTACTTATTCACACACACACTCTCACCAGTTATCACCAAGTACACGTCATGTATCTCGGCAACCTTGAAGCGGAAGCCTGGCGAGGGTGTTGGCCACGACCTGACTAACCACACGAGACTCTAGTCCAGGTTTATCGCCTATTCAGGTTCCATCCGCAACGAGATCCGGCAGGGCTGTTGCTCACGGCCCCAAACGATGTGAGTGGGGTTCCCAAGCCCACCATTCGGGTGCCACTTGGTACACCGTGCCACCCGTGCCTAGTCTGTCCCAAGCCCACCCTGTCGGGTGCCACTCGGTAGAAAAATAGCACTACCTACAAACACCATGAACTAGTTGCAACTACTGGACATACATCAAGTTGGTTAATAAGTCGAGAGGGGCCGAGTTACCGGAACCCAATGTGTGGTAGCAGCTAGTCATTGGACAACATACATCAAACTCAGTGCTTAAGGACGGTTCCAGTGAGACAACCCACCATGTACTCCTACATGGCCTCTCACCGCTACCTTTACCAAATCGTGTTCACACACTTAACTTTCAGCATCAGCACATAGCATAACACTCCAATTCATTCCCAATGAATCAGACCTGACACACTCTAAGCAATAGCAGGCATGGTAGGGTAGGAACACAACATGGATTCAATCAACTCCTACACATGCTAGAGGGTTTCAACAATTTACTGTGGCAATGACAGGTCATGGAGAGGAATGGGTTCAACTACCGCAACATAAAGTAGTCGTTGAATCGTTGTTGTCCTAATGCAATAATAGAGAACAGGAGCGGGGGAGTGGGATTTTATCGGAATGAACAAGGGGGTTTTGCTTGCATGGTAGATCAACAGGGGGCACTGCGCCACAGAGAGGTACTCTGGAACACTCTCTGGAGCAGGACCTATCGACAATATGATGCATGAACATGGCATGTAGATGTGATGTTGTTTGTGCTAATGCATCTAGCATCCTATTAGAATGAAGTCCATTTGAACCAAGGGTTCAAATGCAACTCCAAAATAAGCCTTTAGAAATGTGATTCATGTATTTCACATATACAGCAGGTATAAGTTGGTTTTTCATGCATGAGACTGGTACAGATGGGTAGATTGAATTTTTCTGATAATCTTTCATATATAAATTATTTCAATTTGAGTTACGGTTGAATTTAGATGAATTTTAGAAGTTTTACTAATTTTCTGGAATTTCCTGGTTTAATTTAATACCAGAAAATGAATAACTGCGTCAGCATTACAAAGGCATTACATCAGCGAGTCAACCGAAGCTGACCAGGTCAAACCTGACGCGCGGGGTCCACACGTCGGTGTCATAGTTAATTAACAGAGGTTAATTAATCACCCTAACTAAAATTAGTCAGGGCCGGGCCCCACGTGTCATTGACCCACACGGGTCAAATCTGGGTCAACTAGGGGGGTTCAAACCCAGCCAATCCCGCCAACGGTTAGCCGCCGGTGAGGCAGAACGCGGCGGAGGGGCACGGGAATCACCCTCCGGTGACCAAACGCGCGGCGGAAACCACCTACGCGATGCCCAGGCTCGTGCGCATCCAGTGGGACATGCTGGAGGCCGTGGGGTGGTCGGAGGCGACGGCGGTATCGACCTCGGCGGCGGCCGGACTTCGGCTCCAGTGGAACTACGGCTAGGGGGCGTCGGAAGAGCAAGGGAGAACGGGGTTCGACGGAGGGGCTCACAGAGGATCTAGCGGAGGCGTCAGCGAGCTCGGGGGAGGTCCAACGCGGCCAGAACGGCGACGACAATCTCGGGAGGCCGGAGGTGAAGATGACGGCGATGGCGGCTCCTCGGGGCGCTCCGGCTTGCGTGGCTGAGGGAGACGATGCAGGGCAACGGCGCGGAGCTCATGGGGACGACGAGAGGGCGAGGGGAAGGCGGTGAGCGCGTCGGCGGTGAGCTGCGGCGGCGGGCGGGTTCGGCCGTGAGAGAAAGAGTGAGAGGGAGGAGGGGGAGACGAACAGAGGAGGTGGGCGCGGTCCAGATGCAAGTAGAGGGACAACCGCGGCGTCGCGCTGGCGGGGGAGGCAGGCAGGCGAGCTAGTGGCGTGGCGCCCATGCGCGCGGGCGGCGAGCGCGTGCCCCTGTCTTCCTAGCGCGAGGAAGGGGATGACTGGCAGTGCCAATCGGCTGGGCCGCCCTCCTGGGCCAGGCCGGGCTGCACAGTGACTGGCTGCATATGGAGGTAAGTGCAGGTGGGTTTTCTTCCCTTTTGTTTCGTTTCTATTTTTCTGACATTTGTTCTGATTTAGTAATAATACTAAATCATTTTATTTTCTTCTGACAATTTTTGCAGGGATCTAAGGGATTATTCCAAAGCCCCTCACCAAAATTGATAATTTTTGGACATATATAAAATATATAACATATATTTATCCAATGCAAATAAATATTGGATTAATTCCAGATGGCTAAAATAAATATTTGTGAGCTCCTAAAAATATTGGTTTGATTTTTACCTCTGACCAATATTTTCAGAGAGCAACATGAACATTTTCTTGGACCTTTTTGGAGCACTTTTTATCTGGGTCATTTCCAGAAATGATTTCTGAGGGTTTCACAAATCCCCATTTCAAATTTAAATGAAATTTAAACATGATGCACACTTGACTAGTTAGTCTAGGTCATACCAGAACTAGGGATGTGACAACTCGCCCCCACTCGAAAGAATCTCGTCCCGAGATTCAGGAGTCGGCGGAAAGAAAGTGGGGTACTCAAGTCGAAGACGATCTTCTCGCTCCCAGGTAGCTTCCCTCTCAGAGTGATGAGACCACTGAACCTTCAGAAACTTGATGTTCTGGCGTCGGGTAACACCCTCTGCTTGATCAAGAATGCGAACAGGTACTCTCAATATGTGAGGTTGAGAGACGTGGAAGGCATGATGAACTCGAGAAAGATGTGGGGGTAGTTCCAACTGGTAGGAAACCTCTCCTTGTTTAGCGAGAATGCAAAAATGACGAATGTAACGAGGGGCCAACTTGCATTTGATACCGAAACTATGGGTACCCTTTAGAGGAGTAACCCGAAGGTAAGCCTTGTCGCCAACTTCATAAGCCACTTCCTTATGACGACGGTCATACTGGCTCTTTTGACGAGATTGGGCTGTTTTCGAATTCTCACGAATGATGCGAACTTTCTCTTCTGCCTCCTGGATCATACCCGGTCAAAGAATTGTCTTTCACCAGTTTCTGACCATTTCAAAGGTGTTCGACATCTTCGTCCATACAGAACCTCAAAAGGAGCTTTCTTGAGACTGGATTGGTAGCTATTGTTATAAGCAAACTCGGGGAAAGGAAGACACTTCTCCCAATCCATACCAAATGAGATAACGCAAGCTCTGAGCATGTCTTCGAGAATTTGGTTGACCCGTTCCACCTGACCACTTGATTGAGGGTGGAAAGCGGTACTGAAGGAAAGATGGGTGCCCATGGCAGTTTGGAAACTCTCCCAGAAATGAGAAGTGAAGAGACTACCACGGTCTGAATTGATCTCTAGTGGAACACCAAGAAGTGACACTATTCGAGAAATATATAAGTCGGCGAGCTGACTAGCAGTGAGACTCTCCCGAACATGTAGGAAGTGAGCCACTTTGGAAAGACGATCAATGACTATGAAGATAGCGTTATTCCCTTTCTTGGTCCTGGGAAAGCCGGTGATGAAGTCCATACCAACTTTATCCCATTTCCACTCAGGAATGGCTAAAGGTTGAAAGGTGCCAGCAGGCCTTTGATGCTCTGCCTTAACGCAACGACAAACGTCACAATTAGCAACGAAGTCGGCGATTTCTCTCTTCATCCTAGTCCACCAGAACTTCTGGCGTAGGTCCTGATACATCTTAGTACTACCGGGATGAATCGTGAGAGGAGATTCATGAGCCTCCTTAAGGACTAATTGCTACATCTGCTGACTCTTGGGAACCACCAAGCGGTTTCCAAAGTAAACAACACCTCATTCATCCATAGAGAAAGAACCAGCTACTCCCTTGGAGATATTTCTCTGGATTCGGGAGATTCCCGTATCATGCTTCTGGACTTCTATGATATGATCCACAATATTAGGCTTCGCCACCAAGGGAGAAAGGAATCCGTGAGGAGCAATGTGAAGGTTACGCTTACAGAATTCCTCATGAAGAAGTGGTTGGCCCTGTTGCAACATAAGATTGTTGCAATAGGACTTACGACTTAGCGCATCAGCCATGACATTGCCCTTGCCTGGGGTGTAGGTAATCCCTAAGTCGTAATCTGAGATCAACTCCAACCAACGTCTTTGCCTAAGGTTCAAATCTGGTTGGGTGAAAATATACTTGAGACTCTGGTGATCGGTGTAAATCTCACAACGTTTACAAAGAAGGTAATGTCGCCATGTCTTAAGTGCATAGACCACAGCTGCAAGCTCTATATCATGTGTAGGATAATTATCCTCAGATGGATGCAACTGTCGAGATGCATAGGCAATCACATGACGATCCTGCATAAGAATGCAACCTAGTCCCTGTCGTGAGGCGTCGCAGTAGATAACAAAATCTTTAGTGAAATCCGGTGGCACAAGTATGGGAGCAGAAGTCAGACGTCTTTTCAGTTCCTGAAAACTGTACTCATACTATGGGGACCACTCAAACTTTTTATCTTTCTTGAGAAGTTCCGTGAGAGGTTTGGCCACTTTGGAGAAGTTCTCAACGAAGCGGCGAAAATAACTGGCTAGACCAAGGAAACTCCTAACTTGCTTAACCGTTTCAGGCGGAGTCCAATCAAGAACGGCCTAAACTCTCTCGGGATTGACAACAATGCCCTTACCAAAGATCATGTGGCCTAGGTAGGTCACTTCTGGCAACCAAAATTCGCACTTGGAGAACTTGGCATAAAGGCGGGGCTCTCTGAGTTTCTCTAACACAAGTCTAAGATGTTCGGCATGCTCTTCCTCGTTCTTGGAGTAAATAAGGATATCATCGAGGTAAACCACGATGAACTTATCTAAGTACTCCACGAAGATTGAGTTCATCAAGCTGGAGAATGTAGCTGGAGCATTGGTTAGACCAAAGGACATGACGGTTGAGGGAGTCCTGGATTAGGGGGTGTTCGGATAGCCGGACTATACCTTCAGCCGGACTCCAGGACTATGAAGATACAAGATTAAAGACTTTGTCCCGTGTACGGAAGGGACTTTCCTTGGCGTAGAAGGCAAGCTTGGCGATGCGGATATTCAAGATCTCCTACCATTGTAACCGACTTTGTGTAACCCTAACCCTATCAGGTGTCTATATAAACCGGAGGGTTCTAGTCCGTAGGACAACTTTATCATACAACAATCATACCATAGGCTAGCTTCTAGGGTTTAGCCTCCTTGATCTCGTGGTAGATCCACTCTTGTACTACCCATATCACCAATATTAATCAAGCAGGAGTAGGGTTTTACCTCCATCGAGAGGGCCCGAACCTGGGTAAACTTTGTGTCCATTGTCTCCTGTTACCATCTGGCCTAGACGCACAGTTCGGGACCCTCGACCCGAGATCCGCCGGTTTTGACACCGACATTGGTACTTTCATTGAGAGTTCCTCTGTGTCGTCGCTTTTAGGCCCGATGGCTCCTTTGATCATCAACGACGATGTAGTCCAGGGTGAGACTTTTCTCCCCGGACAGATCTTCGTCTTCGGCGTCTTCGCACTGCGGGCCAATTCGTTTGGCCGCCTGGAGCAGATCGAAAGCTACGCCCCTCGCCATCAGGTCAGGTTTGGAAGTTTGAACTATACGACTGACATCCGCGGGGACTTGATCTTCGATGGATTTGAGCCACAACCAAGCGCGCCGCACTGTCTCAATGGGCATGATCTAGCTCTGCCGCCGAACAGTGCCCTGGAGCCTGCATGCGCGTCGGTTCCTACCCTTAATTCGGAACCTGCGGCGCTGATCGAGGGTGAGCGGTTTGACGTCACCCCGGGGGCTGCAATCTCAAAAGAGATCGAGCCGAACGCCAGCTCCGCACTCTGCATGACCCGTGACTCCAAGGATCCGGATTCCCCTCGGGACTCCGAACCTCCTGCGCCCCTGCCAATCGAATCCGATTGGGCGCCGGTCATGGAGTTCACCGCCGCGGATATCTTTCAGCACTCGCCCTTTAGCGACATCCTGAACTCACTAAAGTCTCTCTCTTTATCAGGAGAGCCCTGGCCGGACTATGGCCAACAAGGATGGGATACGAACGATGAAGAAATTCAAACCCCACCCACCACCCACTTTGTAGCCGTTGTCGACGATTTAATCGACATGCTTGACTTCGACTCCGAAGACATCGACGGTATGGACGACGATGCAGGAGACGAACAGGAACCAACACCTGTAGGGCGCTGGAAGGCCACCTCGTCATATAATATATATATATATATATATATATATATATATATATATGGTGGATACTCCAAAAGATGGAGATGGCGATGGAACAGCGGAGGATGATACCTCCGAGAAACAGCCAAAGCGCCGGCGTCAGCGGCGCCGCTCTAAATCCCGCCAAAGCAAAAACGGTGATTCCGACACGGGAGATAATACTACCCCGGATAGCGCCGAAGAACACCCCTCCAGCAAGATTTGGCACAGGAAGATGGAGAAGCCAGCCCTCGTGAGAGGGCGGCACACCGAGAGGTTGAGGACGATAACTACATGCCTCCCTCTAAAGATGAGGCATGCCTCGACAACGACGAATTCGCCGTACCATCAGACCCTGCCAAACAAGAGCGTTTCAAGCGCAAGCTTTTAGCCACGGCAAGCAGCCTCAAGAAAAAGCAACAACAACTTAGAGTTGATCAAGATCTGCTAGCTGACAGATGGACTGAAGTCCTTGCGGCCGAAGAGTATGAACTCGAACGCCCCTCCAAGCATTACCCAAAGTGCAGGCTGCTACCTCGATTAGAGGAGGAGGCACCTACATCACCAGTGCATGACATGGTAGACAGGCCACCTCGTGGCCGCGACAAAGAGGCCTCTAAGCCCTCCACTCAAGCCATGCCCCGACGCCGCTCAAAACATGCTAAGGCACGGGAAAACGCGCCGAACCTGCGAGATATACTGGAGGACAAGGCAAGGCAAACAAGGTCGATCTACGGATCGCACGGGCGCCCCACGACACGAGACGTTGATCGTCACTCCGGATACGATAAATTCGGCCGGGCCGAACACAATGGACAAAGCTCCTCCGAGCTGCGCCGTCATATAGCCCAGTAATGGATCATAAAATCCCTGAGGGCTTTAAACCCGTAAACATCGAGTCATACGATGGCACAACAGATCCCGCGGTCTGGATCGAGGATTATCTCCTTCATATCCACATGGCCCGTGGTGATGATCTACACGCCATCAAATACCTCCCACTCAAATTCAAGGGACCGGCCCGACATTGGCTCAACAGCTTGCCAGCAGACTCAATCGGTTCTCGGGAGGACCTGGAAGCCGCATTCCTCGACAACTTCCAGGGCACTTATGTGCGACCACCGGATGCCGATGACCTAAGCCACATAATCCAGCAGCCAGAGGAATCGGCCAGGCAATTCTGGACACGGTTCCTAACAAAGAAAAACCAGATAGTCGACTATCCGGAAGCTGAGGCCCTAGCAGGCTTCAAGCATAATATCCGCGACGAATGACTTGCCCGGCACCTGGGACAGGAAAAGCCGAAATCTATGGCAGCCCTCACGACACTCATGACCCGCTTTTGCGTGGGAGAAGACAGCTGGCTAGCTCGCAGTAACAACTTAGCAAAGAAGCCTGGTAATTCGGATACCCAGGACAAAAGTGGCAGGACACGCCGGAACAAGCAAAAGCGTCGTGTTAATAGCGACAACAACGAGGATACTGCAGTAAATGCCGGATTCAGAGGCTATAAATCCGGTTAGCAGAAAAAGCCATTCAAAAAGAATACTCAGGGCCCGTCCAGTTTGGACCGAATACTCGACCGCTTGTGCCAAATACATGGCACCCCCGAAAGGCCAGCAAATCACACCAACAGGGACTGTTTTCCCCCACAAGTGTGGACGGTGAACATGATATACGCAACCCACATTCCCAAGAGGGAGCGGAAGCGTGCGCTACAAGACGTATACGCGCTGGAGCCAGTCGCTCCAAAGTTCAACCCATGGTCCTCCTGCCCGATCACCTTTGACCGAAGGGACCATCCCACTAGCATCCGTCATGGCGGGTTTGCCGCATTGGTCCTCGACCCAATTATCGACAGATTTCATCTCACAAGAGTCCTCATGGACGGCGGCAGTAGCCTAAACCTGCTTTACCAGGATACAGTGCGGAAAATGGGCATCGATCCCTCGAGGATCAAGCCCACAATAACGACCTTTAAAGGCGTTATACCAGGTGTAGAGGCCAGCTGCACAGGCTCAGTAACACTTGAAGTGGTCTTCGGATCTCCGGACAATTTCCGAAGTGAAGAGTTAATCTTCAATATAGTCCCGTTTCAAAGCGGCTATCACGCCCTGCTCGGGCGAACCGCATTTGCAAAGTTCAATGCGGTACCGCACTATGCATATCTCAAGCTCAAGATGCCAGGCCCTCGAGGAGTAATTACGGTCAATGGAAACACCGAGCATTCCCTCCGAATGGAGGAACACCCAGCGGCCCTCGCAGCAGAAGTACAAAGCAGCCTTCTAAGGCAATTCTCCAGTCCGGCCGTTAAAAAGCCAGACAGCGCCGAGCGCGCCCGGAATAACCTACAACAAGGCCGCCTGGCATGTTCTGAGCAGGCATAGCAGTGCGACCCCAACCCCAGCCCTCGCGACATAGCGAAACCAGTGCTTCGCGTACATAACTACGCTCTTGAAATACCATGGGCGAAGGGGAAGGGTCACAATAATGGCAAACCCAAAATACGGCCTAAAACGTACTAGGGGCTGCCGATTTTTTTTTCTTTTGTCTTACTTTCAGGACTCCGTACTTCGGATGGCCTGTTCGGGAATTCAACCACCGCACAAACGATGCAAGACCCAGGGAAGCAGACAAGCCATGCTGCACTATGGAACCCCAAGGTGGTCTCTGTTACGAGCAGTATACCTGTTTTTTAATACAATTCCGCGGCCTGCCTCTAGCAAGGACATGTTAAATAGTCCAATATCTTTTGCTTATCGCACGATTTGTGTCGTTCTGCTTTGATAGCAGCCACTTTATAAACAATGCATAGCTTTTTGTCTGTTTTTTGCATTATCCCCTTATATATATATATGTTCATTAATGACATATGGCACCCGTACACTGTGGTACGACAAATACGCCAGGGGCTTCAGTACCCCTTAACATGGTGTAAGAAGTCCGAACACTTCATAAGTGCAGCACCCCGAGCTTATAGCACTATATACATCGGCTCCGAATCATGATTTGGGTCAATAGTTGGGTTTGCCCGGCTCCTATGTTTTGGTGCCTTACGTTCCGCTATATCGGCTAAGGTAGCACTAGGAGAACCACTGCGATTGTGCCCCGGTTGAGCTGGGTTAAGCACCTCAGTGGAGAAAGCTAAAACTTACTGTCATCATGAGGCGAGAGACCGGTCGCTGTTCGAGAGGTTTTTCGGGTCCCTAAAGACTTATGCCGCTTTGAGCGAGGAGCCGGCCTTGTCCAGCCAAGGCGTGGATAGCGCCCCGAACTCGGTCTTCCGAAGAAGGGGCTTTGCCGAAATTTAAAATTATAAAGTTCTATGGCTAAGTGAGAGTGTTCAAGCATTATAGTCCGATTGCCTGGTTCGTTGTGCTGAGCGCCTCCCTCGAAGGACCCAAATATGGGAAAAAGAGCGCTCAGGTTTATCCCGAACACCCCAGCACTAGTGGCATGGGGGCGGAAGCCGACAACTCGCCATCTCTCAATTTTTTGATAAACGGCCACATAGAAAATAATATTTTAAATTCAACAAGCATTGCTTAGCGCATATGAACAAGTTTTCAGCACACAGGATAAACACGAGCGAGTTCATTCAAAAATTACATCCTTGGTACATTCATCCGCCACAAGGCGGGCACCCGCAAGAACATCCTTATAGTAGATCTCGGGCTTGCGATGCTCCTTCCCCGTCGGTGGCCCGTCCCTGACAAGCTTCTCACCGTCTAGCTTACCCTAGTGCACCTTTGCATGGGCAAGGGCCCTACGGGCACCTTCGATGCAGACGGAGCGCTTGATGACATCGAGCCTTGGACAGGCCTCCACCAGCCGCCGCACCAGCCCGAAATAGCTCCCAGGCAGGGCCTCTCCGGGCCACAGCCGAACTATGAAGCCCTTCATGGCCTGTTCGACCGCCTTGTGGAGTTCAACCAGCTGTTTCAGCTAGTCGCTCAAGGGCATAGGGTGTCCTGCCTCAGCATACTGAGACCAGAACACCTTCTCCATCGAGCTGCTCTCTTCAGCTCGGTAGAATGCGGCGGCGTCTGATACGCTGCGGGGAAGATCTGCGAATGCCCCTGGAGAGCTCCGGATTCGGGTAAGTAACAAGTAGTTTACTTTTATATTTCTGCTTTGCATAAAGAATGCCTTACTCGCTGCTATCTTTTTCATCTCCTCCAACATTTGGAGGGCCTTTTGGGCTTCGGCCTTGGCGGACTTGGCAGTCTCAGAGGCCGTCGCGAGCTCGGACCCTTGCGTTTTGGACTCAAGCTCCAAACTCTCATGTTTTTTCATATGAGTCTAACGCTCTTGCCGCATCTCGCCGACCTGGTCCTCAAGTTTCTCTCGCTCGGTGCGCTCCGCGGCCGCTTTCTTTTCGGCCTCGGACAACGCCTGCTTAAGGGTCGCAACCTCAGTCGTGGCCCCTACAATAAGCAGTACAATCCTGTTATTTTTTGCAATCAAGTCTTTTTATAGGCATTTTTTCTGTAAGGTATTTCTTACCTTCTTTCTGCTCGAGCTGCCGCTTGGTAAGGCCGTGCTCTTGCTCGGTCTGCTCGAGGCCCTGTTTCAGGGCATCCACCTCCACAGTCAGCGCGGCAGTGGCTAGCAGCGAAGCCTGCATACACATATTTGACTCTTTTTTGTTAGACTCCTGCGAAATTTAATAGATCCTCTATTCGGCTTTTCTTTCCGAACGCCAAACAGAGCATCAGGGGCTACTGTCTATGCGGTTATATTCTTACATATTTTTTACTTACCTCGAAGCCTGTTAGAAGGCTAGCACAAGCATCATTCATTCCGCTCTTGGCAGACTGAACCTTCCGGATCACCGTACTAATAATAGTACGGTGCTCCTCGTCGATGGAGGCACCGTCAAGCACCTCCAGCAGACTGTCCGGCACCTCCGGTTGGACGGAGGCCGATGGCTCAGAAGGCTTGCTCCACTTGACAGGAGTTCACCTGCCGCGGTCCGGAACCGTTGAGGATTCCGGCGCGGTGTCCGGCTGAAAGCCGGACTTGGAGCCCTGGGGGTTTTTGTCCCCTTTACTCCTGGAGTCCGGGAGGTCGCCTTGCGGCTCCTCCAGGACCACCTCCTCCTGCCCCGAAGCTCGTTGCGATGCCACTTCGGCGTCGTCTGCCGTGTGGGGAGAGACAGCGGGCGGAACTGAGTTCACGTCCGACGAATCCAGGGAGCCGCTCGATGACTCGTCGAGTTCGGCCCGGGGCGGGCTGCACAATTATGTTCGGCATTAGGGAAAGCTGAACGACAAAGGAATATCATGAGTCACTCTGGTATCCGAATACTTAAGATTTCGCCGGGTGCTTGGCCCTGTCCGGCCACTCCTCGTCGTCCTCGTTGGCGTTGGGGGAGTAATCCGGCGGAGGGGTCTTCCTCTTCTTGGACCCTCCGGCCACCCCCGTTGGGGCGGCCTTCCTTTTCTTTCCTCTCCCCGCTGGAGGGGGAGAGGTTTCTTCTTCCTCCTCCTCGTTTTCATGGGAGGAGAGCATCTTGGACTCGTCAGATGGCGAGTCCGACACCACCACGTTACGGGCACTCTTTCGAGTCCCCGTGGCCTTCTTCTTCTTGGCCTTCTTCTCCGGCACCACATAAGGCGCCGGAGCCAGCAGCTTCACTAGGAGAGCAGGGGCTGGGTCTTCGGGCAATGGAGCCGGATAGTTAATCGGTCCGGATATCACCAGTCAAGCCTCTCAAAGGTAAGGGAGTTTGATCCCGCATAGAGTGAAACTATGAAAAAGAACTTCAACATCCCGTGAAAGGTGAAAATAGCTTACCTCGCTAGCGTGACGCTGCGAGCTGTATCCGCCGTCCTCGGAGGCGGATGTGGGAGCCTCGGTGCCTTTGGTTAGCACCTTCCATACGTCTTCATACGTCGTGTCGAAGAGCCTGTTGAGGGTTTGGTGCTGCGCCGGGTTGAACTCCCACAGAGTAAAGTCCCGTTGTTGACACGGGAGGATCCGGCGGGCGAGCATAACCTGGACCACATTGACAAGCTTGATTGGCTTGTTCACCAGGGACTGGATGCATGTTTGCAGTCCGGTCACCTCTTTTTCGTCACCCCACGACAGGCATGTCTCTTTCCAGGACATAAGCCACGTGGGGGGTCCGGATCGGAACTTAGGGGCTGCGACCCATTTTGGATCGCATGGCTCGGTGATGTAAAACCACCCGGATTGCCACCCCTTTAGGATCTCCACGAAGGAGCCCTCGAGCCATAGGACGTTGGCTATCTTGCCCGCCATGGCGCCTCCGCACTCCGCCTGGCTGCCGCGCACCACCTTGGGCTTGACGTTGAAGGTCTTGAGCCAGAGGCCGAAATGGGGCGGACGCGGAGGAAAGCCTCGCACACGACGATAAACGCCGAGATGTTGAGGACGAAGTTTGGGGCCAGATCGTGGAAATCCAGGCCGTAGTAGAACATGAGCCCCCGGACGAATGGGTGGAGTGGAAAACCCAGTCCGCGGAGGAAGTGGGGAAGGAAAACTACCCTCTCATGGGGCCTTGGGGTGGGGAGAAGTTGCCCCTCCTCGGGAAGCCGGTGCGCGATGTCCTTGGACAAGTTTCCGGCCTTCCTTAGCTTCTTGACATGGCCCTCCGTGACGGAGGAGACCATCCACTTGCCTCCCACTCCGGACATTGCTGGAGAAGGTTGAGGTGGGAAGTGCGGGCTTGGGCCCTGGAGCTCGGGTGCGCAGAAGATGGATAGGCAAAGGAGGAAGAAGGCATAGGTAAAAAGGTGGATCCTTATCCCCTTATATGGGCAGATGCGGCTATGCGTCCCCACCAGCCTGGTAAACTCGCTTGCCTCCCAAGCGCCATGATAAATGGCGCGGTTGGGTTACCCACGCCCGTATTGATGAGAATCCTGTAAAAAGGGGCACACGATCTTTGCTTTGACAAGACGTGCCAAGGAAACCGCCTCGCAAAACACGCTGAGGTGGAAGAGTATAAACGATTCGAGAAAAGGACTTGGCCGTAGTGTGATGTCACGCTACGGAATACGTCAACAGATTAGATTTTTGTTAATATTATTCTCTCTATGGCAATATGTGGAAAGTTATTTTGCAGAGCCGGACACTATTCTTGGTGTTTAAAATCTTCGTGAAGAACTTGGAAGGGGAACCCGCCTTGCAATGCCGAAGACAATTTGCGTGCCGGACTCGTCTTCATTGAAGCCTAGTTCAGGGGCTACTGAGGGAGTCCTGGATTAGGGGGTGTTCGGATAGCCGGACTATACCTTCAGCCGGACTCCACGACTATGAAGATACAAGATTAAAGACTTCGTCCCGTGTCCGGAAGGGACTTTCCTTGGCGTAGAAGGGAAGCTTGGCGATGCGGATATTCGAGATCTCCTACCATTGTAACCGACTTTGTGTAACCCTAACCTATCCGGTGTCTATATAAACCGGAGGGTTCTAGTCCGTAGGACAACTTCATCATACAACAATCAAACCATAGGCTAGCTTCTAGGGTTTAGCCTCCTTGATCTCATGGTAGATCCACTCTTGTACTAACCATATCATCAATATTAATCAAGCAGGAGTAGGGTTTTACCTCCATCGAGAGGGCCCGAACCTGGGTAAACTTCGTGTCCCTTGTCTCCTGTTACCATCCGGCCTAGACGCATAGTTCGGGACCCCCTACCCGAGATCCGCCGGTTTTGACACCGACAACAGTGTACTCGTACTGGCCATAACGAGTGACGAAAGCCGTTTTAGGAATGTCCCCATTTCTGATCTTCATTTGGTGGTAGCCTAACCTCAAATCCATCTTGGAAAAGACTGAGGATCCATCGAGTTGATCGTACAGATCGTTGATCCTAGGGAGCGAATATTTGTTCTTTATCATGACCAAATTAACAGGACGATAATCTACAACCATCCGGTCCATTCCATCCTTCTTCTTGACGAAGAGGATGGGGCAAGCCCAAGGAGAAGAACTAGGACGGATGAAACCCTTTTGCAAGGACTCATCAAGTTTTTTCTTAAGCTCAGCTAGCTCTAAGGGTGCCATCTTGTAAGGTCTCCTAGAAATTGGGGCGGTTCCTGGTATACGATCTATGACAAACTCTACATCCTTGTCAGGTGGGATACCTGGCAGTTCCTCTGGAAAGACATCCGGAAAGTCACAGACTACCGGGATATCTTCAAGGTCTGGAAGAGGGCTGACATTAAGAGAATAGAGTTGACACTTTGCAACTCTGGTGGATACAGTGACTATCTTGCCAGATGGATGTGTAAGTTGATTAGACCTGGTGTAACAATCAATCTTGGCATAATGAGCTTTCATCCAGTCCATACCAAGATGATGTTAATATCTGTAGACTTGAGGGGTATAAGCGATGCAAGGAATACAAGTCTATCGACAAGGATTTCATTACCATGGCTTACACTAGAAGTTTGCCATTTGGATCCAGTAGTTTGAATTACTAGTGGAGAGGGCATATCGCAAAAAGATATGTTGTGCAAGTTGGCATAGCTTGCAGCGATGAAGGAGTGAGATGCTCCGATATCGAACAAAACCGAAGCTGGATGGCAATTGACAAGGAGTGTACCAAGAACGACATCCGGATCATCATCAGCGTCTTTAGCTGAGACGTGATGCACACGTCCATTTTCAGTGGGAGCTGACTTGACACTGATCGACTTGCTTGATGGCTTACCACGGCCAACCGACTTCTCAGGCTGGGGTGGAGCATAGTTGGTTTGAGAGCAGTCTTGTGCATAGTGTCCTGGCTCTCCGCATGTGAAACAAGTCTCTGAAGTAGGACGTGGACCCGCATTGACAAGCGGTCTACCAATAGGTCTGGGTGGAGCATACTGCTGAACTGGATGAGGTGCCACACAAGATGGCCTCGGTGTATAACCGGGTGGAAGAGCGGACTTCGGAACCCAAATCCGGCGCTTCTACGAACTAGAACCGGTGGAAGTACCCAAATCACGGGTGTGCTTACGAGACTCCTCGTAAGTGAGTTGAGTTGTCTCCGCATTAATGGGCTTGTTCACAAGAGCCTGAAATGTATTGCAATGGTGCAAGTGGAGATCACGACGCAACTTTGGGTTGAGACCCTTCCATAACCTAGCCTGCTTCTTGGCGTCCGTGGACACTTCTTCTGTAGCATAACGGGCGAGGTTCTCAAACTCTCTACTGTAAGCATCAACAGCCATCTTACCTTGTGTGAAACTACATAACTCTTCTCTCTTGGGGTCTATGAGGGCTTGAGGAATGTGATGCTCGCGAAAAGCCTCAATGAATTCTTTCCAGGTAGGTATCTGGCCGGCTGGAAGCATAGCCTCATAGTTCTGCCACCAAAGACTAGCAGGACCTTCCAAGTGATATGCAGCATAGGTGACCTTGTCACCTTCAGCTACGTTCATAGAACACAGCTTGTGAGTGATACTACGGAGCCAGTCATCTGCATCGAGTGGCTCAATGGAATGATGGAAGGTAGGTGGTTTCAGACCAATGAAATCATGGATGGTCCCTGACTCTTTGCACTGGGATGTGATGTTCTCCTCGATACGTGCTAACAAGAGGTTAGACTCACGCTTGTTCCTCTCCATCTCTAACATGAACTCTGCCAACGAAGACTGGTCGGGAGGATCCTTATCCCTACCATCTCCGTGGTTCAGGCTACGAGCAACAGAACTTCGGTTAACCGGCAACATCCTGAAGAATGAAACCAAGGAAAGCAAGGATGGATTCAGCATCAACTATAGGATGCAGAAGGTAGCACAAGAAATTAGTTTCTCTCGAACTCCTAGGACAATTCCGGCAGCATAACGACAGTAAAATGCTCAAAATGAGACATCCTACAAACGATGGGGTAGCACCATACTCAACATCATCACTCAAGGTTCTGAGATATTACTAAACAGGCTACACCGAAGGTACTCGTACAGGGATAGGACTCTGATCAACCAATCCTAAGAGTCTACGGAGTAGTAACACGTGATCCTGATAGACAGAAGAGAAAGCCTAGTTCCTTAACCCCGTAGGAAAGACAGGATGACCCAGATCAGAAGGGCATGAGGTAAAAGGAGTAAAAATAGCCTTACATTCCCTTCCAGAATCAATTCCCCTATATAACTAAAGAATTTCTAGACTCAACTTCGACCAGGTTGGCTTGGAAATCCTACAGGCAGTCAGGCTCTGATACCAAAGCTGTCAGGACCCCAATACTAAGTCACACCGATCTAGCATGTAACACCTCATATCACTTTGCTGCCTCACGCACGGTATTCCCACAGGTGTCACCTTACCATGGCCCGGGACCGTTTGCGCCTGTTGGCTCACGTATATGATAGTGTCACTAGCATCCATATGACAGAGAACCCGGGCTGGCATAACTAGTCGTGAACCCAAAGTGGCACTAACTTACGGGGACATGCATACATGAAACAACATCGAGCATGTCGGTCAGCAGCGTGTGAATCCGGGCTGTAGCAACTGGGCTAACAGGACTCCGGGAACCCGGGCTGTAGCAGGCTAGGCAGGACTCCGGATGTCACCGCGTGTCATTTCCCCGAAGGGACAGACACAGGAACGAAGTGAATCACATGCCGGCTAGTCTAAGTGTTCCGGAGCAGTAGTGCTGGGCTAGCAGGACTCCGGTAAACCGGGCTGTAGCGGACTACCATGGCTCGGTGGAAGCACTAGACTACATTTCCCGATAAGAGAGGCTACCAAGGATAGACAACTAGGTTGTCGGATCCCACACATAGCAATACACGTTACACGTACACATAACATGCAAGTATTTGATGTACAACATGGCATCACAACATAATGCAAACTCATATAGATAAATGCCCAGAAAGCCACATAGCATTAAATACAAACAAGGGTCACATGACCCATCATTCAGAGCATACAAGCAATAGAAGCATTACATGTCTGAGTACAAACAACTATAAAAGAAAAAGGCTGAGAAGCCTGACTATCTACAAGACCCTCCCAAGGGTACAAGATCGTAGCTGAGGTAACAAGCTACTCGTCAAAGTCCAAGCAGAACTACTAGTGAGACAGATGTCTCATCTTCAAAATATAAATTAAGCAACGTGAGTACAAAGGTACTCAACAAGACTTACATCAAATCCTATCATGCATGCATTAGTATCAAGGAGGCAATGTGGGGTTCAGTTGCAGCAAGCCAGCTTCGACTCAGTGGCTAATCTATTCTACGACTACAAGTAACTTCTTTGAGGTAAGAAAGCGCACATGAGTCCACTAATCACCACCTCAATACACCACTATGGATTCATTCCCGTCTCACTGCGAGAAGCCATCCATAGCACTCACACTTATCTTTAGCATTTTAGAGTATCCACTTCAAGTTGTCTATGTACCACGTAAGCATCCAAGAAGTCCATAGCCGAGGACACGGCTATTCGAATAGATCATGATAACCCTACAGGGGTGTACTTCTTCACACACGCTCTCACCACTTATCACCATGTACACGTCATGTATCTCGGCAACCATTAAGCGGAAGCCTGGCGAGGGTGTTCGCCACGACCTGACTAACCACACAAGACTCTAGTCCAGGTTTATCACCTATTCGGGTTCCATCCGCAAGGAGATCCGGACGGGGTGTCGCTCACGGCCCCAAACGATGTGAGCAGGGTTCCCAAGCCCACCATCCGGTGCCACTGGGTACACCGTGCCACCTGTGCCTAGTCTGTCCCAAGCCCACCCTGTCGGGTGCCACTCGGTAGAAAAATAGCACTACCTACAAACACCATGAACGAGTTGCAATTCCTGGACAGAGATCAGGTTGGTTAATAAGTCTAGAGGGGCCGAGTTACCGGAACCCAATGTGTGGTAGCAGCTTGTCATTGGACAACATACATAGAACTCAGTGCTTACGGACGGTTCCAGTGAGACAACCCACCATGTACTCCTACATGGCCTCTCACCGCTACCTTTACCAAATCGTGTTCACACACTTAACTTTCAGCATCAGAACATAGCATAACACTCCAATTCATTCCCAATGAATCAGAACTAACACACTCTAAGCAAAAGCAGGCATGGCATGGCAGGAACTCAACATGGCTTCAATCAACTCCTACATATGCCAGAGGGTTTCAACAATTTACTGTGGCAATGACAGGTCATGGAGAAGAATGGGTTCAACTACCGCAGCATAAAGTAGCAGTTGAATCATTGTTGTCCTAATGCAATAACAGAGAGCAGGAGCGAGAGAGTGGGATTGTATCGTAATGAACGAGGGGGTTTTGCTTGCCTGGTAGTTCAACAGGGGGGCACTGCTCCACAGACAGGTACTCTGGAACACTCTCCGGAGCAGGACCTATCGAGAAGGAATAGTGTCGAAAATCAATACACAACATATGCACCAAATATGATGCATGAACATGGCATGTAGATGTGATGTTGTTTGTGCTAATGCATCTATTTGAATGAAGTCCATTTGAACCAATGGTTCAAATGCAACTCCAAAATAAGCCTTTATAAATGCCATTCATGTGTTTTCAGGATTTTTTGTACCATGGCATATTGATGCTGCTCCATGATAGCATGCAAGTTTCATGAATTTAAGACGAGTATTGGATTTACTACAATTACAAAAGCAAGTACGTCGACATTTTCCGTAGAGCCATGGTGCCGTGGTGGTCGAATTTCATCCGCATTTCTTGCATGGGCGATAAGCGTAAACCCATGGACACATATATGATTTTACAACCCATGTTGGTGCACCGGAGCATGTGCATGTAGTTTAATTTTGAATTGTGCACCTGAAATGGCTAGAAAACCAATTTAATGTGTAAAATGTTCAAACGAACCCTGAATAATTCCAATTCGTTTACGACACACATATAGTTGCATGTTCACTCCAGATAAAAGGTCTAGCTATTCAAACACCGTCCATTGCCGCTGTGACCCCATTATGTAATTCAAATCAAGATCAAAAATCAAGTAGATCACACAAAGTTTATTATCACCAACCGTGTGAGATGCAGCATAAAATATCCTGGAGCACCGTTGGTGTATATACAATTTTAAGCATGCTCGGTTTAACTGTTGCGTGTGCTGCTCCTGCCTTTCCTTCATAAATTCTAGTGAATTGTGCTATCTAATTTTACCATGCAATCTGTTGCTCTAGTGTATATGTTATATATGTCGTGCAGTGTGGTGCCCACTTAATAATTGTTTAGTTAATTAGTTATCGTCTTCAGTTAACTGTTTGGTTCAATTCCGCAAGTGAGGTTCAATTCTTTAGGCTGCAATTTTGTATAGTCTTCCATGTGAGAAATAAATCGAATTTATGTTTACAAAATACATGAGAAACGAATACAATTGCTATATTTCCAAGTTGTCAAGCATGCTTGGGTTGGTTATACATTGTGCAATGTGGTGCTGAGTTAACGTTTGGTTCATTTGTGTTGTGGTGTTTAGTTAACTGTTTGATTCAATTCTGCAATGCGATGTTCAATAGTTGTGGGTGCATTCTGTTATTGTATACCATGTGAGGCATAAATTGAATTTGGCTGTAGTAAATACATGAGAAACAAATACAATTGCTACAATTGGTTGTAGTTAACTATTTGGTTAACTGTCTGATCTTCTATTAAGAGTATGTTATATTGTGCAATGTGGTGCTCAGTTAATGTTTTGTTCATTCGTTGTGGTGTTTAGTTAACTACTTGGTTCAATTCTGCAATGCGATGTCAAATTGTCGTGGGTAGAATTTTGTATTGTTGTGCATGTGAGACATAAATAGAATTTGGGTGCACTTAATAAATGATAAACATATACAAGTGATATATTTCCTAGTTCTTAATCATGCTTGGTTGGGATAAATGGGTTTTCCGTGTGACCTGAATTAATCTGATTAATCTGCAATGTGCTTATTTTTCATCAACATATTTTACTGATAGCGTGCGAACACTTACTTAACCTGAT
Source organism: Aegilops umbellulata (assembly GCA_032464435.1). NCBI lineage: Eukaryota > Viridiplantae > Streptophyta > Magnoliopsida > Poales > Poaceae > Aegilops > Aegilops umbellulata. Next base: position 418,508,647 of record CP136059.1, read on the forward strand.
GACTAACTACCTTATATGTGTTGCAGGGAAACAATGGGAAGCACCGAGGTTTACAATCAAGGTTAGCACGTGCATGGTACGTTCTCTAATAGCACAAGATTGTGCAATTGCAAGAACCATTCTAATATTTAGGTTTTTAAACAATTTGGTCTTGCACATGTAGGTCCTGCTGTCAGAGGTTTTGACCCACTGTTCGACCCTTTTTGCATATGGGGAAATGAATTGTCCATGAATATCAATCAAATCAAGAAACTCAGAAAGATTGTTAGGATAAAGAAGTTAGCGACAAAAAACAACAAGATCTTTGTCTGCACAATGAAGAAGACATCAGTTCACTACAAGATGGTACTAACTATTATTCCTTGCCTATCAGAGTAAATGACCACGGGTAGCCTACCCAGCTCCCCCTGGCTCTTCAGAAAAATTATAGGCCGATCGAGCCTTCAAGTACCCAAGGCGTGGGGCCGCCTTCCCCCAGCCGGCTACCTCTCAGGCCGGCTGCAAGAAGGCGGCCCGGCCCTAAAATCCTCGCAAAGAAAGCCACGAGAGGGCCGGCTCCAAGAAGCCGGCTGAGGGAGTCCTGGATTAGGGGGTGTTCGGATAGCCGAACTATATCTTCAGCCGGACTCCAGGACTATGAAGATACAAGATTGAAGACTTCGTCCCGTGTCCGGAAGGTTCTTTCCTTGGCGTGGAAGGAAAGCTAGGCGTGCGGATATTCAAGACCTCCTACCAATGTATCCGACTCTGTGTAACCCTAACCCTATCCGGTGCCTATATAAACCAGAGGGTTGTAGTCCGTAGGACGAACACATCATAACCATCATCATACCCATAGTCTAGCTTCTAGGGTTTAGCCTCCTTGATCTCGTGGTAGATCTACTCTTGTACTACCCATATCATCAATATTAATCTAGCAGGAGTAGGGTTTTACCTCCATCGAGAGGGCCCGAACCTGGGTAAAATAAAGTGTCCCTTGTCTCCTGTTACCATCCGACCTTGACGCACAGATCGGGACCCCCTATCCGAGATCCGCCGGTTTTGACACCGACATTGGTGCTTTCATTAAGAGTTCCTCTGTGCCGTCGCAATCAGGAAGGATGCCTTTTCCCGTCTTTAAAGACGGCGCCGTCACTGAGGGAGATTTGGCTATCGGCCAACCCCTCCGGCTGGGTGGTTTTCTCATGACCGCCCGTTCGGCCATTACGCCGACGGTGACCTCTCGGGTCATCGAAAACAATCTCCGCGTCAGCTCAGAATTGGCCGAGTAGCTAGATCCGGTAGAGCTCTCCTCCATAAACGAGCTCCTGGATCGCATCGCTGCCCTGGGGGTCGCTACAAACTACGACCGGGTTGGGCCTAAACCCGATCTAAGGGAAATCAACTCTCCCCAAGCCACCCATCATGTTGCTGTGGTGGAAACACAATGCGGTGACCCTTCATCAATCTTAAGGACCAGTTACGTCCGAATTCCGGAACCCTCCATGCAGGATATCCACGGAGGCGAGGATACAACCCAAGACCTGGGCTTGGAACCAGGCAAACCGGAAAACATACAGGACTACGGATCTCGGAATCCGGAGGTCGTTCGGCCTCCGAACGGCAAACCGGGCGAAGTATCAGATCTAATGAATTCCGCCCGTCCGATCTTAAGCGATCTCTCCCAAATCAAGCAGATGCCCGAAGAAACAGTACATCATTACTGGGCCAGATTCCTCCTGCTTATGAACAGGATAAAGGACTGCCACGAGGGAGACGCGATTTCAATCTCCTGCAGTAACTGCACGGACAAGGGGATACTCAACGCCATAAGTCGTCGTAATATTACGCGCTTTGCTGACTTGGCGTCCATAGTACAAAAATACTGTGCGATGGAAAGTGCTCGGAAAACCGAAATTAAATTTTGGGATAATCCGGCCTGAAATAGCAATCCCGTCCGAATCAAGAGGGCGCACTACAGCAAAGCGCCTGGATTAAATAAAAAATCAAAACCCTTTAGGGGGCACGGAATCGTGCTAGAAAGGTGGCTCGATGGACCCTGCAAGATTCATAGTACGGAGGATGCCACCCCAACTCACAGCCTCAGGGCATGTTGGATACTCCAGCAGGTGGCCAAAATTGGCGAGGACCTCCTAAATCCTGAGGTCGAAGGAAACCAGCCCGAGAATTTCAGTACCGTTCTCACAATCTCCGAGACTTTCGCATCAAATAACATGCGAAAAAGAACACTTCGCAGCCTCGCCGAAGTCTACCAAGTAGCGACCATAAATCCATGGAGCTCCAGGTCCACCCAACGGACCCGAATAAAACAGCCTCCATCGGGGCACAATTGAGCCCTGATGTAAACGCCGCACTGCGCGAGTTCCTACGAGAGAACTGGGATATTTTCGCTTGGCACCCCTCAGATATGCCAGGAATCCCACGCAGGCTGGCCGAGCATAGCTTAAATATCCAGAAAGGATTCAAACCTGTCAAACAAACCCTTCGGCGTTTCTCCGAACCAAAGAGACAGGCCATGGGAGAGGAGCTAGCCAAATTATTGGAGGCCGGATTCATTAGAGATATCAAACACCCGGACTGGCTAGCAAACCTAGTAATGGTACCAAAGAAGGACAAATCCTGGCGCCTGTGTGTCGACTTCAAAGACCTTAATAAGGCCTGCCCACTCCAAAGGATCCCTTTCCCCTCCCTCTTATTGATCAAATCATTGATGCCACCGCAGGACACGATTCCCTGTGTTTCCTCGACGCATACTCCGGTTACCATCAAATAAAGATGGCAGAATCTGACCAAGCTGCAACAGCATTCATCACGCCATACGGCCCATTCTGCTTCAACACAATGCCCTTTGGGCTCAAAAACGCCGGCGCGACATATCAGCGCATGATTCAAACATGTTTGGCAAACCAGATCGACAAAACAGTGGAGGCGTACGTAGATGATGTGGTCGTTAAATCAAGACACGTCGAATCTCTAGTAGACGACTTGAGACTTACATTCGACAACCTGCGAAAATACGACATCAAGCTCAATCCGGAAAAATGTGTTTTCGGCGTCCCAGCCGGAAAGCTCCTGGGCTTCATTGTATCCGGCAGAGGAATTGAAGCAAATCCAGCAAAAATCTGAGCTCTGTCACAATTGGATGTCCCAAAAGATCTCAAGAAAATTCAGAAACTCACCGGATGCGTGGCGGCCTTAAGCCGCTTCATCTCCCACTTGGGAGAAAAGGCACTACCCCTTTACCGCCTCCTTAGGCGCACTGAACACTTCGAGTGGACGGACGCTGCCACGGCCGGACTCGAGGAAATAAAGGCCATCTTGGCGACAAACCCCGTCCTGGCCGCGCCGAATACCGGCGAACCCATGCTATTGTACATTGCCGCAACCCATCAAGTTAGCGCAGTACTCGTCGTCGAACGTATAACGGACGGACATAAATTACCCCTTCAAAGGCCGGTTTACTACGTGTCCACCGTCCTCACACCATGCAAATCACGGTACCCGCATTATCAAAAAATCGCATACGCGGTATTCATGGCATCCCGGAAGCTACAACACTACTTTCAAGAGTGTTCTATTACAGTAGCCTCGGAAGTACCACTCAACGATATTATCAACAACCGCGATGCAACAGGCCGGATAGCAAAATGGGTCAAAGAGCTCCTCCCGTTCGATATAACCTACAAGCCACGGCGAGCAATTAAATCGCAAGTCCTAGCCAACTTCGTCGCCGAATGGACAGAGGCCGAACTCCCTAAAGAGTACGACAGGTAATCAAACTGGATCATGCATTTCGACGGCTCCAAAATGCTGGCCGGACTGGGGGCTGGTGTCGTTTTGACGTCCCCTACAGGAGATACAGTCCAATATGTACTCCAAATTATGTACACGGACTCCAACAATGCAGCCGAATACGAGGCCCTTCTACATGGCCTCCGGATGGCGGTATCCATGGGCATTCAACGCTTGGAGGTACGCGGGGACTCAAACCTCGTGATATCCCAAATAAATGGTGACTTTGACGCCAAAGACCCAAAAATGGCAGCTTATCGCAATGCGTACTAAAAATGTCAGCTCGGTTCGAGGGACTGGAGTTCCATCACATAGCCCGAGAAAATAATCAGGCAGCGGACGTCCTGGCACGCATTGGAGCAAAACGAGATGCAGTCCCCCCCAACATCTTCTTAGAAAGATTATTCAAACCATCCGTAACATGGGAAGGGGAACCCTCGGATAATAGCCCGGGCATAACCGCACAACCCAATGCCGAACAATCAGACATAATCGGCGGCCCCGCCACCGAAATTACACCCTCAGCCCACGCAATAATTGCGGTGATCGCCCCGTGGACGGAACCATTCCTAGCCTACCTTACTAGGCAGGAACTCCCCGAGGACCAAAACGAGGCACGCTGCATAGTGCGGCGATCTAAAGCCTATAAAGTCCACGAGGGAGAGCTATATAATAAAAGCACTACAGGAGTCCTTCAAAGGTGTATCTCCGAAGAGGAAGGGCGGAGTCTATTGGCTGAAATTCATGCCGGACTCGATGGCCATCACGCCGCGGCTCGGTCCCTTGTAAGCAAGGCTTTCCGTACTGGCTTCTATTGGCCGACGGCTAGAGCAGACGCTCAGGACCTAGTCAAACGGTGCGTCGGTTGCCAGCTCTTTGCCAACCAAAGCCATATGCCACCCAACGCCCTCCGAACTATCCCCATCACTTGGCCTTTCACGGTCTGGGGGCTCGATATGGTGGGACCCCTTAAAGGCGGAACCCACAAGAAAAAATACTTATTGGTCATGGTGGATAAATTCACCAATTGGATAAAAGCCAAGCCTGTCAAGATGGCTGAATCCGGACCTGTGATAGACTTCGTATCCGGGGTCGTACACCGTTATGGTGTCCCCCACAGCATTATCACCGATAACGGCACAAACTTCACCTCTAATGAAGTAAAGCTGTGGTGCAAAAACATGGGCATTAAGCTCGTCTACGCTTCTGTCTATCACCCACAAACTAACGGTCGGGTCGAACGTGCAAATGGTCTCATCATGAGCGGCATCAAACCCAGACTAGTGCGGTCCCTCAAGGAATCTGATATGCACTGGGTAGAGGAGCTCGACTCCGTACTTTGGGGGCTGCGAACCACGCCAAATCGTACCACTGGATTCACGCCATTCTTTATGGTGTACGACGCTGAGGCGATTCTGCCCTGCGACATAATTCATGACTCACCTCGAGTGCGCATGTACGAAGAAAGAGAAGCCGAGCTTGATCGGCAGGACAACCTGGACGCCTTAGAGGAAGAGCGTGACGTGGCTACGGCCCGCTCCGCATTCTATCAACAGCATGCTCGAAGATATCAAAGCAGAGAAGTACGGGCCAAAAATTACAACGTTGGTGAACTAGTTCTGCGCCTGCCGGATAAGCAAAAGAACAAACTCAAGCCCAAATGGGAAGGTCCATTCATAATCGACCAAGTCCTAACTGGTGGAGCGTACCGCCTGTGAGATGCGTCGGACAACCGACTCGAGCCGAACCCATGGAACGCCACACGTCTCCGAAGATTCTATGCCTAGCGCCGGACTCTGTGTTTGTCTCCTTCCTCTGTCCATTATTTACATTTATACCTTTTTTTACTTTGTCTACTACTCTTTTCTTTTCTAGCCCTTAAAAGTCTCATTATGTGACGCGCTATCCGCGCTCCTTAAACCTGGGGGCTTCTTTAACAGAATCTTGTCTATATGGGTTTCACACCCAATGCATGTGTCACACTTCCGCATGCACCTTTTCTTCGCCATTATATGCATCGATATGACTTAAGTTTTGGCCAAGCTGGGTTGCCTTGGTCCTGTGCTTACCCCTACGTTCCCGATTGTTCGGCTAGGCGGTAAAGGGAGCACCTCTGCGATTGTTACTGCCGGATAAGCCGGATGTGTACCTCAGACTAGGTGAAGCTGAAAGCTAGAGTTCTTAAGGGAATATTCGGTCGGTGAACTAAAGATGAACCTTTTTATTTTATACATGCCCCCAGATGATCTTCTGCATTTGCAGTCTGGACGTGCACTTTAGGGCACGCCACCCCAGCGAAAGGAACCCTTAACGGAACTATTCTCTCTGGAAGATGTTTCTTACTAACCATGTAATATAACATAACTAGTTGGGCACTTGTCTGATAAAGCACTACTGACCCCTACGCCTGGTCTCCATGCACACCCCGGCTTTTATATAGCCGTTATGGTATTCGGTCACACTCCGGACCGTCAGGTCCCGAGGTCGAAGCGAAAAGGTCAGCAACGACAAACGATCTGCAATCCGGCTAGAAGGCATTACACATGTCAATTATAAATTACATAGTCATCTTGACTGATCGTATTCCTCCTCTATACCATCTAATAGGCTATCTAATTTACAGTCCTGCTGGGAATACTTTGCGGCCAGCTCTACCTGGCCATACACCAAGCTCACAGGGATCTCCTTCCCGTCAGGCCCCACTGGTCCGACCTCGGCCCTGTGATTGGGGTCAGACTTCGTAAAGCGGGTCTTCACCATGGCCCAGCCCTCCCTCGCGCCTTGTCGGCAAGCTGATATCTTCCACAACCGGATGCGCCGCCGAGCTCCCGTCAGCTTCTCCGCAAGTTCTCCAAGGCCCTCGGGCGTGGAGTGGGCAGGCCAGAAGGCCCGGGCAACCCCTTGCATTGCCTGCCGAATTCGTTCGTGCAGTTGCAGGAGTTCGGGGAGAAGGTCACCCGTAGAACCGGGCATCTCCTCTGCAGGACGACCTATGAGCGTACCTACAGAAATAATTCTGTTATTCGTCTTCCTCGCCGAACTCCTTTTTTTTCAAAGGGTTCGCTCAAGCACTTACTAAATATGCCGCGTCGAAGATGCTGATTCTCCTTCGTGGAGTCAGATAGCTGGCCACGAACGTCTTTCAGTTCAACATCCAGCTTGGTGTTGGCATCCTGAAGATCATTCTTCTCTCGCCTCACCCTTGTCAACGTACTCTCGCCAGCCTTTAACTGGCGTAAGAGTTGTTGCCTCTCCGGATCTAGTCCGGCACCATCTGTAACATTAATTGTCAGATTCACACATAAGCCGCACAATACTAATCTCTCAAAGTATATCATTCCTGAGGGGGTCCCTTTGGGCTCCCCTGTTGCGGCTAGTGCGGCCTCTAGTTGGGCCTTGCACTTTTCCAGCTCCTGGGACAGCACGGTGTTCTTCTCAGTAAGAACCTGCATATTATATGATCCTTAAATCAGTTAGTTTAACTGTTTCAAGTCACGGGGGCTACTGGTATATATATATTTAAATTTTCTTACCCGTATGTCTTTCACATACTGCTCCGTGGCTCTGGCTAAACCATCTTGAGCAGCACGAAGGTACACATCTCCCGAATTGAAGGCATCTAAGGCCTCTCGGGAGAAACAAGCGTCGCGTAGAACTGTCCGGCGAGGCCTCTTCGTCCTGGAAACAGTACGGATGTTAATATGCCCTGACAGAATAACGCCAGGAAGACAGAGTGCGCGTTATACCTTTGTGCCAAACTCTCAGTCCGGACTTCATCCCTTTTTACCCCACGGGGCCTGGCGGCTCCTCATTGGCTAGCCGCCGCAGGTTCGGCCTCCCTCCTCGGAAATCTCCCCTGTAAAATATGGTTGTCGTCAGAAACACCGGAATATGTAAGGATGGAATCTCTCTTGAGGTAATAAACGCTCCGGTTTCTGTCACCTGGGAGGCCGGGATTAACCCGGGATAATCAGCCGTAATGGCCACCAAGGTATTATCTTTGCTTAACTGGTGGAACACCCCATCGATGAGCTCCACCGATATGTCCGGATCCTCTTCGGAGTTCAGATCGAGGGACCGTTCTGGGTCCTCAGGCTGTGGAGGGCAGCTGTTGATATCCTTTACCTCCTGTCGAAGCTCCTGCATTGAAATCACCAGATTACGTATCTAGTCATGGGAGCATTAAATAAGCGGGCAAGTGCAATTGTTCACTTACCCAACTTGGAGGTTCATACATAGTGAATCCGGCCCGCGGGTTGACGCGGAGGAAGTCCTCCTTTTCTCCCTTGTACAAAGATGTTAGAATCTTTACTAGAGCGACATCTGTGTCTGGCCCCTTGCGGCCGTAACGGATGGCGTCATCCTCCCCGTTGAAATCCCACATGGGGTGGCTCCTATATTGAAGCGGCTGCACCCCCCGCATAATACATGCAGCCATGAATCCAATCATGGTTAGTCCGGAATGAGCCAACAGTATTATCCGGCCCATCAGGTAAAAACGTCTCTGTAGCTTTCTCTCTGAGAGCTCCGCGGACGCCAACTTAAGCGTTTCTTTAAGGGAGCCATGCTGAACTCAGGGAGGCCGACCCGGACAGGGTCCGGCAGCGGGACGTCGTCTATGTAGAACTATTCTGAAGGCCAGTCCTCGGACGCCTTCTTTGGGGTTCCGGATAGGTATCCGGTCCCGGCGACGCGCCATATTTCGGCTCCGCCCACTTGGTATATAGACCCCTTCTGAGAACGGGGCACCAAGCAGAACAACCTCTTCCACAGCGCAAAATGAGCCTCGACGCCTAAAAATAGCTCGCAAAGGGCAACGAAGCCTGCAATATGTACCACGGAGCCAGGCGTGAGGTTGTGCAGCTGGAGGCCGTAGAACTCCAGAAGCCCGCGGAGGAATGGATGAATTGGAAATCCCAGACCCCTTAATAAATAAGGGACGAGGCACGCCCGCTCTCCTTTAGAAGGATTGGGGGTGCTCTCCGCTTGCTTGCCGCCGTTGTAGGTGGCGAGTCCGGCTCGGACCAGGACCATATATGCTTGGGGTAGGAATCCTTTGGCCTGCAGTGACACTAGCTCGCTGTATGGGATGGTGCAACTCTCCCAGTCTCTGGATTTGGGGCTGGAAGGGCGAGGGGAGGAGCTACGACGGCTGGCCATGTTGGAATGGACCTTTGCTGGAGACGCTCTGATGATAACTCGCGGGGAGAAGAAGATGTGGTTTGGATCTAGATCCCCATCCCGTTAAATAGGCGGCTCGTTTATATGACCAAGGGTGTGAATATAAAAACAGCCCCGGGCTTTTCGCATTCGTTCAACACGTGGAAGACGGCAATTATTGGGCACCGAGACCGAGGAGCGCTACGGACATTATTCATACAGGTACACAAGATTCGGAGGGGGAACCCGCCTTGCAATGCCGAAGACAAATTTGCGCGCTGGACTCGACGTCATTAAAGCCTGGTTCGGGGGCTACTAAGGGTTGTAGTCCGTAGGACGAACACATCATAACTATCATCATACCCATAGGCTAGCTTCTAGGGTTTAGCCTCCTTGATCTTGTGGTAGATCTACTCTTGTACTACCCACATCAATATTAATCTAGCAGGAGTAGGGTTTTGCCTCCATCGAGAGGGCCCGAACCTGGGTAAAATAAAGTGTCCCTTGTCTCCTGTTACCATCCGACCTTGACGCACAGATCGGGACCCCCTACACGAGATCCGCCGGTTTTGACACCGACACCGGCCATGAAAAGGTCGACTCCAAGAAGCCGGCCTCCCAGCAGACGGCCAAGATCGTGCCCTCAGAGTCTGCACCCACATAACGGCAATGAGATGGGGCGTGGCTACAGTGAAGCCTGCCACACCCGAATCCCGGGACGCGCATGGCCACAATGCGCCGTACGGGGCGGCCATCACCCGTCCGGCACGACACTGTTGCCATGTTGACCATGACGTCACCCACGGCGAACTGTCAGTACGACCCATGGGCGGCGGGCCCCATCAGTCAAGGAGACGCCCAAAGGCGGCCAGGCCTCCCCCAGTTGGCCTGGGGTGTGGCCGACTCCCAATAGTCGGCTGGTTCCCTCCGTTGAAGGAGGCGCCTTATTAAGGAGACAAGACGAGGTAAGGCTACAGCGATAGGCCGCCCGGCGGCGGCACTGTGGCCATGCTTACCACGACAAAGCCATCGTCACCATAGGCAAGGACAATAACCAGCCCCCGACAAGACCCCCAAGCGGTGGGACCAGCCTGTCGACCAGAGGGCCGGCAGCCGGCGGGGTCCATCGTCGGCGGGCCCCATCGGCCGGCGGAGAAGCCGGCGAGCGTAGTCACAGACGGCTAGGGCCCACACCCAGACGGATTACCATTGTACCCCTGGGGGGTAGGCCTATATAAACCCCCCAGGGCACCCATGCAAGGGGGGAGCTTTTTAGGAGTTTTAGACACCACATCGAGAGGAGAAGTGCTAGCCTTGCCCTTCTTCTCCCTCTCGCCGAACAGCTCAAGGAGCCTCTTGTAGCTACTTGTCGATCTAGCGACCATGTGGAGACCCCGCAGAGCAGCAGTAGGGGTGTTATCTCCACGGAGAGCCCCGAAGCTGGGTAAGATTCACCGGCGTGCATGTTTACGCCTTATCCCGTTTTCAAGCACCGGCGACGTCTTATTGGCTACCACAATGATAAGCCAGCCGTTGGCATATGTTGCACCAACCACCCGACATTTGGCGCCCACCATGGGGCCAGGTGTACTGTCGTCCGGAGACCTGCTCTGGACGGGAACCCTCTTACTTCCCAGCTAGCGTAGCCAGCCCGGCTCGCCCAATGGCGCTTGCCCCGATGCGCTGCAAGGCGTCGCTGATGCCTGTGTGGCGAGCTACCTCACCGATCTTCTTGGCGAGGCTCGCATCTCTGACGAGCCCGCATCCGACGCAGGCACAGGCTGCCCCGAGAGCCACCTCGTTAGCCTCCTCGACCAACTCCACGTCTCTAGCGAGCTTGCTGCGGACTTGGAGTCGGTTGGCTCCACCGACCCGATGCTTGTCGACTCTGACACGGCGTCGCTTGACGCCATCCCCACCAACGTAGTGATCATCAATGACCCTCTTCCTCGAGCCGACAGCTACGGCAGCGCCATCACCGAGGTACTGGTCATCAGCCAGGGCGCCGCCTCTAGCGAGAACGCCCACGTCGCCCCGCAGGCAACGCTGCACAACTTGTCCACCCTCATCCCGGCCGACGCCGATGCTGAGACACTGGAGGAACGCCGCCTCGCCCTCAATGCGGAAGGCCAGAAGCTATCTTCCATGAGACGCCTCACCGAGGATCACCGGTTTCGGCACGCCGCCTCCGGACGGGCCGAGCTGCGTCGGCGCTATCAAGAAACGCGGCGCGGCTATCTCCGACATGTTGGGAGCAGACCGCCCAGTCTATGCCACGCCTCTCGAGAACCTTCGCGCCGCCCAGGCGGCCGTAGACGAGCTGAACGGACTGGGGGTCTACGAGCTCCCCTACAGAGTGGCATGAAGCCGGCGTCCGCGCTCAAAGTCCTCCCCCATGCCGAGAGCACGATGCGACGTCACGAACACCGACTGCGGGCAACACCCACGCAAGGAAATAAAAGGAGCCGGCTGCAAGCCGCAGCCGAACTCGAATCTCCATCGAGCGTGACGCAGAAGGCCGCCCTCGAGCTGTGGAGTGACGAGGCGACCCGCCTCCTCCTCCGCCTCGTGGGGAGAGATGTCCCACCCCGCCGCCTGTCACGCATCCGACTCTCAGGGGCCGACTGGGGCGCCGCAAAGGAGTCGGCGAGAATAACGCCCGCCACTAGATTGACCGCCTAGCGCAATCCCTGGCCTTGCAAGAAGAAGATGATGTAGGCCCGCCTTGCTTTGGCCCCCGCATCGGCGACAAGCCCTTCCCCAAAGGGTTCTCGCTCCCAAGAGACACGCCCAAGTACAACGGATCCGTGAAGCCAGAAGATTGGTTGATCGACTACTGCACTGCGGTTAGCATAGCAAACGGCAACAGGAGTGTTGTCGTGAAGTATGTCCCCCTCATGCTCCAAGGCATGGCGCGCACCTGGCTCAACAGCCTCAAGCCTTACAGCATCAACTGGTGGCTAGACTTCACGGAAGCCTTCGTCCGCAACTTCACCAGCACCTACAAGCGGGCTCCCATTCCCCGGCAACTCTCCTTGTGTTTCCAAGGGCCCAACGAATCAACTTGCGACTACCTCATGCATTGGGCCGAGCTCTGCAATTCCCGCGAGGGGGTGCACGAGGTTCAAGTTATAGAGTACTTCACCGCCGGGTGCCGAGAAGGCACCCTCCTCAAGCACCGACTCGTCTGCGACGAGCCGACTACCCTCGACGAGCTGCTGGTCATAGCCAATAAATATGCCACAGCCGATTCCTCAATGAAGACCCAGCTCCGAGTAGACGCCTTTGGGAAGGTGCTCGCTCCAAGTCCCAAGACGCCGGCTGGAGACTCCAGCCGATGCGCGTATCAGAACGACCACAAGCGCAAGGTTCCCATGGTGCCTTCCGCCAGTCGCCAGGTGGCCACAGTCAAAGACGAACAACTCGAAGGGAGGCCCGCACCCAAGAAGCAGAAGGGCGGCGGGCCGGCTTGGTAGCTGGCTTTCTCCTATGAGCAAGCACTTAATGCCCCCTGCAAGTTCCACAGCGGCGCGAAGCCGTCAAACCACACAACCCGGAAATGTCACTGGCTCACGCAAACTCCAAAGGCGAGGGGATAGTGCCGCCTCCGCCTGCTGGTCACCCGCCCCCGGCTCCTCAGCAGCCGGCCGCTCGACCAGCAGTCAGGGCTGTTCAAGATGAATTTCCCGAAGAACATGCCACCTACGTCGTCTTTACAAGCCAACTAGAGGACCGGCGTATCCGACGCCGACAACACCAAGAAGTCAACGCAGTTGCCTCCGACAACCCCAAGTTCATGCACTGGTCAGAAAGGCCTATCAGCTGGAGCCGGGTCGATCACCCAGAGGTGATGCCATCTCCCGGCTCTTACGCATTGGTTTTGGACGCCACCGTCGCAATAGAAAGGCGAGCTGCCCGTTTGTCCCGCGTGCTGATAGATGGCAGGAGCAGCATCAACATATTGTACCGTCACACCATGGAGAAGCTGAGCGTCAAGACGAAGCAGCTCATGCCTAGTCGGACTGTGTTCCATGGCATCGTACCCGGCCTATCCTGCTCCCCAATCGGCAATATCAAGATAGATGTCCTCTTTGGGGACAAGGCTTCCGCCAAGAGGCAGTGTGGTATGAGGTAGTGGATCTGGAGAGCCCTTACCACCCGTTGCTTGGCCGACCTGCTCTAGCCAAATTCATGGCTATACCCCACTATGCCTACCTTAAGATACCGAGTTCCAAGGGCATCATCACCATAGCCGGAGACTACAAGAAATCCTTCGAGTGTGCGGCAGCTAGTAGCCGGCTGGCCGAGTCCCTCGTGATTGCTGAAGAGGAGAAGATGTTGGATCGAGTCATGGCCATGGCCGGCAAGCAGCCGGCCCTGTCCCCCGCCCCAAGGAGTGTGATGCCCAAGGTTCTTTCCAGCCGGCAAAAGAAACAAAGAAGATACCTCTGGACACGGAGCACCCAGAAAGGTTTGCCACCATTGGGGCAAACCTAGACAGCAAATAGGAAGGCGAGCTCGTCGATTTCCTCCGTGAGAATCGGGACATCTTCGCATGGTCCCCCAAGGACATGCCGGGTGTTCCGAAGGAATTCGCCGAGCACAAGCTGCACGTCCAAGAAGGTGCAAAACCAGTCAAACAGCCCCTCCTCCGACTCTCGGAAGAAAAGAGAAGGATTGTAGGAGAAGAGATAGCCCGGCTTCTGGCAGCCGGCTTCATTATGGAGGTTTTGTTTCCAGAGTGGCTTGCCAACCCGGTCCTCGTGCTAAAGAAAAATAACAAGTGGCGCATGTGCATAGACTACACTAGCCTCAACAAAGCCTACCCCAAAGATCCCTTCGCCCTGCCAAGGATTGATCAAGTGATAGACTCCACAGCCGGATGCGAGCTATTGAGCTTCTTGGATGCTTACTCAGGTTACCACCAGATAAAGTTGGATCCATGTCAGAGTAATGGGCCACAGGTAGGCCAACCCGGAGCCCCGAACCTTTCAAGACATCGGGGCGGGCCGCGCCCCTCAAAGATACCAAGATGGAGGGCCGCCTTCGGGAAGCCGCCTGGAGGAACGACGACTACCTCCTCACGGCCGAGTCCTGGAGGCGAGTTCTTGACAAGCCGACTCAGATCTGAAGGCTTCAGAGAAGCCGGCCACCGGGAGTCGGCCCGCGGCACCGACGAGTACCCGTACCCTCATCAAGATGGACGGGACGGGGAGTGGCTACAGTAAAGCCCACTCCCTCCCCTTCCCAAAGGCAGTCGTGGCCACAGTACGCCGTACCAGCGGAGATCTTTGTCTGGCGCGGTACTGTTGCCATGCCGGCCTTGACATCAGCATCGATAGGCAGAGTCCTGCACCCACGACGGCCTGTCTGTATGACCCTGGTGTTGGGGAACGTAGCAGAAATTCAAAAATTTCCTACGTGTCACCAAGATCTATCTATGGAGAAACCAGCAACGAGGGGAAGGAGAGTGCATCTACATACCCTTGTAGATCGCTAAGCGGAAGCGTTCAAGTGAACGGGGTTGATGGAGTCGTACTCGTCGTGATCCAAATCACCGATGACCAAGTGCCGAACGGACGGCACCTCCGCGTTCAACACACGTATAGCCCGGTGACGTCTCCCATGCCTTGATCCAGCAAGGGGAGAGGGAGAGGTTGAGGAAGACTCCATCCAGCAGCAGCACAACGGCGTGGTGATGATGGAGGAGCGTGGCAATCCTGCAGGGCTTCGCCAAGCACCGCGGGAGAGGAGAAGGGAGAGAGGTAGGGCTGCACCAACAGGGAGATCAAATCGTGTGTTTGGGCAGCCCCTAGGCCTCACTATTTATAGGAGGAGGGGAGGAGGGTGCGCCCCCTCTAGGGTTCCCAGCCCTAGAGGGGCGGCAGCCCTAGATGGGAAAAGGGTGGCGGCCAAGAGGGGGAGGGGAGAGGGAGGCGCACCAGTATGGGCCTTAGGGCCCATCTGCCCTAGGGTTTGCCCCCTTCTCCTATCCCTTGCGCCTTGGGCCCTTGTGGGGGCGCACCAGCCCACCTGGGGCTGGTCCCCTCCCACACTTGGCCCATGCAGCCCTCCGGGGCTTGTGGCCCCACTTGGTTGACCCCCGGACACCTCCGGTGGTCCCGGTACACTACCGGTGATGTCCAGAACACTTCCGGTGGCCAAAACCATACTTCCTATATATAAATCTTTACCTACGGACCATTCCGGAACTCCTCGTGACGTCCGGGATCTCATCCGGGACTCCGAACAACATTCGGTAACCACATACAAACTTCCTTTATAACCCTAGCGTCATCGAACCTTAAGTGTGTAGACCCTACGGGTTCGGGAACCATGCAGACATGACCGAGACGTTCTCCAGTCAATAACCAACAGCGGGATCTGGATACCCATGTTGGCTCCCACATGTTCCACGATGATCTCATCGGATGAACCACAATGTCCAGGATTCGATCAATCTCGTATACAATTCCCTTTGTCTAGCGGTATAATACTTGCCCGAGATTCGATCGTCGGTATCTTGATACCTTGTTCAATCTCGTTACCGGCAAGTCTCTTTACTCGTTCCGTAACACATCATCCCGTGATCAACTCCTTGATCACATTGTGCACATTATGATGATGTCCTACCGAGTGGGCCTAGAGATACCTCTCCGTCACACCGAGTGACAAATCCCAGTCTTGATTCGTGCCAACCCAACAGACACTTTCGGAGATACCCGTAGTGCACCTTTATAGCCACCTAGTTACGTTGTGACGTTTGGCACACCCAAAGTATTCCTACGGTATCCGGGAGTTGCACAATCTCATGGTCTAAGGAAATGATACTTGACATTAGAAAAGCTTTCGCATACGAACTACATGATCATGTGCTAGGCTTAGGATTGGGTCTTGTCCATCACATCATTCTTCTAATGATGTGATCCCGTTATCAATGACATCCAATGTCCATCGTCAGGAAACTGTAACCATCTATTGATCAACGAGCTAGTCAACTAGAGGCTTACTAGGGACATGGTGTTGTCTATGTATCCACACATGTATCTGAGTTTCCTATCAATACAATTCTAGCATGGATAATAAACGATTATCATGAACAAGGAAATATAATAATAACCTATTTATTATTGCCTCTAGGGCATATTTCTAACACCTGGGACGACGGGTCCCACCAGTCTGCGGGAGTCCAGAAGACGGCGAGAGCGCCACCAGTCGGACCCCTTGGGAGTCGGCCCCCGGGAGTCAGCCTGCCCCTCCCGTGGGCCCCACGCGGCATTAACAAGACGAGACGGGGAGTGACAACAGTGATCGCCCGCCAGGCGGCGGTGCTGTTGCCACAAGCCCATGACCAAGCCCGCGTCATTAGAAGCACGACTACAGTAATCAGCAGCCGGCAAGACCCGCCCGCGGCGGACATGGCCTGTCGGCTCCGTACCGGGCCAGTCGGCGGGGCCCAGCAGTCGGCGGGCCCCAGCAGTCGGCGGAGAAGACGGCGGCCAGAGAGACTGACGGCTGGTCCCCGTGCCCAGCCGGATTACCATTGTACCCCTCTGGGGTAGGCCTATATAAATCCCCCAAGGCACCCATGCAAAGGGTTTGAATCCATTAGCACTAGATCAGATCATCTAGGAAGGAGAAAGCTAGCCTTGCCTTCTCCAACCTCCAGGAAACAACTCGAGGAGCAACCTTGTACTCACTTTGCCGTAATGATCATGCGGAGACCTCGCAAAGCAGGACTAGGGGTGTTATCTCCTAGGAGAGCCCTGAACCTGGGTAAAGTACGCCGACATTCGTGTCGACGCCTCATCCCGCTTCCAGGCACCGGCGACGTTCTACTCGCTCCCACCATGATAAGCCATCCTTTGGCATATGTCGCACCCAACCCCCGACATTTGGCGCCCACCGTGGGGCGAGGTGCACCGTCGCCCGGAGACCTGCTCTGGACGGGAACCCTTTTCCTCCCTGGCGAGCGCAGCCAGCCCGGCACACCAGACGGAGTCTGTGCCGACGCGCTGCATGGCGCTGAGATCGCCTGCACGGCCAGCTGCCTCGCCGATCTTGTCGGCAAGGTTCGCCTCCCCGACGAGCCCGCATCCGACGCGGGCATGGGCGGCCCCGTGAGCCTCCTCGCAGGCCTCCTCAATCAACTCCATGTCTCCAGCGAGCCAGCTGTGGACTTGAAGTCCGTAGGATCCACCGATCCGATGCTGGTCGACTCCGACACCGCGTCGTTCGATACGTTCCCCACCAACGTGGCGGTCTACGACGAGCCGCTCCCTTGCGCGGAGGGCGACGGAAGCACCGTCATAGAAGTGCTTGTCATCGGTCATGGCGAGCACTCCGGCGTAGGAGCTCATGACCCACTCGACGCGGCGCTACAAGACCTGACCGCGCCCATTCCCAAAGACGCTGACGCCGAGACACTGGAGGCGCGCCGCCTCCAGCTCGTCAAAGGCGCGAAGAAGCTAGCCAGCATGACATGCCTGTCAGAAGCCTACCGGCACGAGATGGATCGCGCCGTGGGTGGCTCGCCAGCTCCAACCGGGCCTAGCCGCCTTGAAGTGGTCCAGCAGCGTGACGTTGGCATCGCCAATCTGTTCGAGGCAAATCGCCCCATATACGCCATGCCTGCGGAGAACATCTGAGCCGCCCAGGCGGCGGCGGACGAGCTGGACAACTTCGAGGGCGAAGAGCATCGCCTGATGGCGGAGCGAGTCCAGCGGCTCCTCGACGCGGCTACCGCGCAGAACAAGGCCGGCTGCCGCACAGAGGCGCCGCAATGGCAAAATGATGACCTACCTCCCCGCCGAGACCAAGGCACGACGTCTCGGACGCCGGCTGGCGGTGTCCGCGGAAGAAAAGACAAGGAGTCGGGTGCCAGCCGAAGTAGGACTTGCGTTACCACAGAGCGCGATCAAGATGGCCGCCCTAGAGCAGTGGAACGACGGGAAGACTGCCCGCCACCTCCCCCTCGCAAGGAAAGGCGAGTCTCCCCGCCGCCTGTTGACCATCCGACTCTCGGCGACCGCCTTGGCCGCTGAGAGGGAGTCGGAGAAAACGACGCCCGCCACCGGATCGACCAACTGCACCGATCCCTGGCGCTGGAAGAAGATGATGCGTTGGGCCCGCCTTGTTTCAGGCCCCGCATTTGTTACGAGCCCTTTCCCAAAGGGTTTACGCTCCCAAGAGACACGCCCAAGTACACCGGCTCTGTGAAGCCGGAGGACTGGCTACTTGACTACTCCACGGCCGTTAACATAGGGAACGGCAACAAGCGTGTTGCCGTGAAGTACGTTCCGCTCATGCTCCCGGGCATGGCCCGGACTTGGCTGAACAGCTTGAAGCCCCGCAGCATGAACAGCTGGGTCGACTTCAGCGACGCCTTCATCCGCAACTTCACCAGCACGTAGAAGCGACCTCCCAAACGTCGCCAGCTTTCCTTGTGCGTACAAGGCCCCAACGAGTCAACTCGCGACTACCTCACGCATTGGGCCGAGCTTCGGAATTCCTGCGAGGGCGTGCACGAGGTGCAGGCTATCGAGTACTTCACCGCAGGATGCAGAGAAGGCACCCTCCTCAAGCACAAGCTTCTCTGCGACGAGCCAGAGACCCTCGACGAGCTGCTGATCATAGCGGACAAATATGCCACGACCAACTCCTCCATGAAGGCGGAGATTCAAGTTAGCGCAACTGGCAAAGTGGCCCCTCAGGCTTCTAGAACTCCGGCTGGAGACGCCAGTCGGCGGCAGCAGCATGGCGACCACAAGTGCAAGGCCCCACAGCCGGCTTCCACTAGCCGGCAGGTGGCGACAGTCGAAGACCAGCAGCCAGAAGGGCAGCCTTCGCCCAAGCGCCAGAAGGGTGGCAAGCCCAACTGGTTGCCGGCTTTCTCATACGAGCAGACTCTGGATGGTCGCTGCAAGTTTCACAGTGGCGCGAAGCCGTCCAACCATACCACCCGGAAATGCCACTGGCTCACCAGGCTCGCCAATGGAGACGTCCTCCTGCCTCCCTCGCCTTCTGGGCAGCCGCCTCCTCGTAAGCCCCAGCAGCCGTCGGTCAGACCAGTCAGCGCAGTACAAGACGAGTACCTAGAAGAGCACGGATCCAACATGGTGTTCACCAGCATGGCTGATGATCGACGCAGCAGGCGGCAGCAGCAGCAAGAGGTGAATGCAGTAGCATCAGAGACACCAGAGTTCATGCACTAGTCTGAGAAGCCCATCAGCTAGAGCAGAGCTGACCACCCAGAGGTGATGCCCAATCCCCGCTCTTACGCCTTGGTTTTGGATGCTACTTTTGCTATGGACAGGCGAGCTGGTCGCTTCTCCCAAGTTCTGATAGACGGCGGCAGCAGCATCAACATCCTCTACAAGGACACCATGAAGAAGTTACGAATTAAGCAAAGACAGCTTCAGAACAGCCAGACTGTATTCCATGGCATTGTTCCTGGCCTTTCCTGCTCACCAATCGGCAAGATCCTGATAGATGTCCTCTTTGGAGACAAAGATCATTTCCGCCGAGAGTCAGTTTGGTTTGAGGTGGTGGATCTCGAGAGCCCATACCATGCATTACTTGGCCGACCTGCACTGGCCAAGTTCATGGCAGTCCCCCACTATGCCTACCTCAAGATGAATATGCCGAGTTCCAAGGGAATTCTGACCGTAGCCGGCGACTATAGGAAGTCATCCGCCTGTGCGACTGAGAGTAGTCGGCTAGCCGAGTCCCTCGTGATTGCAGCTGAGAAGTGGCTCCTTGACCGGGTTGTGGCGATGGCAAGCAAGCAGCCGGAGATATCGCCCAACCCCAAGGTGTCGGAAGCTGAGGGCTCATTCAAGCCGGACAAAGAGACGAAGAAGATACTCTTGGACCCAGAGCAGCCAGAGAGGTACGCTGTCGTAGGTGCAAACCTCGACAATAAATAGGAAGGCGAGCTCGTCGATTTCCTCCGTGAGAATCGGGACATCTTCGCATGGTCCCCCAAAGAAATGCCAGGTGTACCGACGGAATTCGCCGAGCACAAGTTACATGTCCGATCTGATGTCAAGCCAGTCAGGCAGCCCTTGCGCCGCCTATCAGAAGAGAAGAGAAGAGTTGTCGGAGAAGAGATAGCCCGACTCCTAGCAGCCGGCTTCATTATGGCAGTGTTCTTTCCAGAGTGGCTAGCCAACCCGGTCCTGGTGCTGAAGAAGAACAAGCAGTGGCGAATGTGTATTGACTACACTAGCCTCAACAAAGCATGCCCCAAAGACCCGTTCTCTTTGCCAAGGATCGACCAAGTGATAGACTCCACAGCCAGATGCGAGTTGTTGAGTTTCCTAGACGCGTATTCAGCATACCACCAGATCAAGTTGAACCCAGCTGACCGACTGAAGACCGCCTTCATCATGACATTTGGAGCCTTCTGCTACCTGACCATGACGTTTGGCTTGAGGAATGCCGGCACCACCGTTCAACGTTGCATGCAGAAGTGCCTCTTCAAGCAACTCGGTAGAAACGCCCACGTTTACGTGGACGATGTGGTGGTGAAGACGGAGAAGCGTGGGACGCTGCTGGAAGACCTCAAGGAGACCTTTGAGAATTTGTGCCGGTTTCAGATCAAGCTCAACCCAGAGAAATGCGTCTTCGGAGTACCAGCCGGCCAGCTCCTTGGCTTCCTGGTCTCCGAACGTGGCATAGAGTGCAAACCTGTGAAGATCAAGGCCATCGAGAGGATGGAAGTACGTAGCCGACTGCTGGACGAGCAAAAGTTTACCGCCTGTCTGGCATCCATCATCCGATTCATTAGTCGGCTGGGCGAGAAGGCTCTCCCCTTATACCAACTTATGAAGAAGACCACTTTTTTCGAGTGGAACCATAAGGCGGACAAAGCCCTTCTCCAGTTAAAGAAGATGCTCACTACTCCACCTGTTCTGGCTTCTCCGACTCCCAAGGAGCCCATGCTCCTATATATCGCCGCCACTAGCCGAGTAGTCAGCACAGTCGTTGTGGTAGAGCGCAAGGAGGAAGGCAAGGCACTACCAGTCCAAAGACAGGTGTACTACTTGAGTGAAGTAGTGTCGACCTCCAAGCAAAACTAGCCCCAGTACCAGAAGATGTGCTACGGCGTGCACTTTGCCGCCAAGAAGTTGAAGACCTACTTTCAAGAGCACCCGATCACTGTGGTCTGCACAGCTCCACTAGTAGAGATCATTGGAAGTCGAGATGCCTCAGGCCGAGTGGCTAAATGGGCCATAGAGTTGGGCCCCTACACCATCTACTACCAGCCTCGCTGCGCCATCAAGTAGCAGGCATTGGCCGACTTCCTCATCGACTGGGCCGAGACCCAGTACCTGCCGCCAGCGCCAGACTGCAATCATTGGCGAATGCATTTCAACGGCTCCAAGATGCGCACTGGCCTGGGAGCCGGCATCGTCCTCACCTCTCCCAAAGGCGACAAGCTCAAATATGTGCTGCAAATCCATTTTGCCGCCTCCAACAACGTTGCCGAATATGAGGCGCTCATCCACGACCTCTGGCTTGCCAAAGAACTCGGCATTCGCCGGATCCTGTGTTATGCCGACTCCGACTTGGTGGTCCAACAATCGTCCGGCGACTGGGACGCCAAAGATGCAAACATGGCAAGCTACCGCTTCCTCGTGCAGCAACTCAGTGGATATTTTGAGGGGTGCGAGTTCCTCCATGTGCCAAGAAACAACAAGGACCAAGCAGGCGCCTTGGGGCGAATCGGCTCCACCCGTCAAGCAATACCGTCCGGCGTCGCCCTTCAACGCCTCCTCAAGCCATCTGTCAAGCCTTCACCAGAATCAGACACCATCTTTGTGCCGGCTCCTCCTGAAGAAGTCGGACCCGCCTCAAGAGCCCCAGCAGACGGCACGAGAATTTTGGCAGACGGCTCCAGGATCACGGCAGTCAAAGCCGGCTCGGGGACTTCAGAACCAGGCCCGGGGACTGCGGCGGTCAGCCCAGGGACTTCAGAGCTCGACCCGGGGACTGTGCCAATCGGCCCGGGGACTTCATCGATCCGGCAAGGAGCTGCCGACTCCAACCCGCCGCCTCCCGACCTAGCCGCCCTCGTCCAAGTCGCAGTACTGACAGTTGAAGAAATAGCAGCACCCTCATGGGCCCAGCCCATCCTCAAATTCCTGGTGAGCCAAGAGCTGCCGACTGATGAGATCTTAGCTCGGCAAATACAGCACCGAGTAGCAGCCTACACCATAGTCAACAGAGAGCTGGTAAGGCGCAGTGTCACTGGCGTCTACTAGCGCTGCGTGGAGCCGGATCAAGGCCAAGCAATTCTCGAAGACATCGATCAAGGTGAGTGTGGCCACCATGCAGCTTCAATAGCACTCGTCGCCAAAGCCTTCCGCCATGGTTTCTTCTGGCCCACTGCTTTGGAAGAAGCCAAGGACTTGGTCCAAAAATGCAAGGGATGCCAGAAGTTTCGCTCGAAGCCGCATCAGCTGGCTTCTGCACTCAAGACTATCCCCATTGCCTGGCCCTTCGCTGTTTGGGGCCTGGACATGGTGGGACCATTCAAAACGGCGCGAGGCGGCCTGACTCACTTACTTGTCGTGGTGGACAAGTTCACCAAGTGGATAGAAGCAAAGCCAATCAAGAAGCTCAATGGTCCAACTGCCATGACTTTCATCTCCGACATCACAATTTGGTACGGCATACCACACAACATAATCACCGACAACGACACAAATTTTGTCAAAGGTGTCTTGGCCCGTTTCTGCGCGACGCAGGGCATCCGACTGGACTTAGAGTCCGTTGCCCATCCGCAGTCAAACGGCCAGGTGCATCAAGCCTCGACTGGTCGAGCCTTTGGAGCGCTCGGCTGGCTGCTGGCTCGACGAGCTGCCAGCCGTCCTCTGGAGTCTGCGCACAACTCCAAACAAGTCAACCGGCTTCACGCCTTTCTTCCTCGTCTATGGTGCCGAAGCCGTCATCCCAACGGACATAGAGTTCGACTCCCCATGAGTCACCATGTACACCGAGGAGGAAGCAGAAGAAGCACGTCAAGACGGCGTCGATCTGCTGGAAGAGGGCCGGCTGTTGGCACTCAGTCGGTCCAGCATCTACCAGCAGAGCCTGCATCGGTACTACAACAGGAAGGTCAGGCCGAGATACTTCCAAGAGGGCGACCTTGTGCTCCGACTGATCCAGCGAACAGCCGGCCAGCACAAGCTGTCGACGCCTTGGGAAGGACCTTTCATCATCAGGAAAGTGTTGGGCAATGACTCCTACTACCTGATCGACGCTCAGAAGCCCCGAGCACGCAAGAGGGCCGACTCCGGCAAAGAGACGGAGCGACCATGGAATGCAAATCTCCTCCGAAGATTTTACAGTTGATGCAGAATGTACCATGCTACCTTTTGTATTAAAGTACCAAGACTTCGGGCCCCCGAGAAGAGCTCGAGGACTGCCCTCTTTTATCTGTATGATAAGAATTATGCCTACGAGTATGTTACACTTTGTTATGCCGCTTGGCACCGGGTTTGACTAGTCAGCCTGGGGACTTGCTGCCTTGCACTATGAAATGCTTGCTGCACCTGGACAAGTACTGTGTGGCGCCTAAGCCGTCTCCTGTCAGAAGCCGCAGCTCGCAGAGCGACTTTCTGCTGGGCAGGAGTAAGGTAGAATGGGCGTCCACATGAAAAATGGCCAAGGACTCAAAGCATAAACATAGCTTAAGCCGGCTTCCAGCCTTTTTTCGCAAACCGACTCTTGAGCAGTCGGTTCGCCGCCTTCCATTCAACTTGCTAAAAAACTCTAAAACAGCTAAGTACTTGCCTTCCCAAAGTAGCCAAGTACTTGATCCAGCAGCAGCTCGCAGAGCGGCTGTCCGACTGGCAAGACGACAACTGTGGGAAGGCGGCAAAGGAAAAATCCAAAGGAGCAATAAGCAAGAAGAGATAGAATTCAGATAAATATTTACATAATAGAGGCCCTTGGCCGAATCTTCGAACAGAAGTTCAAAATACACCCCGTGGGTGGAATTGTGCGAATTAACAAGTTTTTCAAAGACTATTAAGCAGATAAAACAAAGATAAGGCAGTAGCCTAGGAGGCGGCAGACATGTTCGGAGGATCGGAGGAGACGGCGGTGTTAGGTGTTGGAGCGGCCGGCTGGTCGGTCTCGGCTTGATCACCTCCGGCGGCAGCAGGCTCGAACGGGCGCGGCTCGTTGCTGGAGGCGCGATCGAGCTGAGGCTGGCGATCCGCCCCGTCTTTTGGTGCCTCCGTCTCGCCTCCGTCCTCCGCCTCGCCTTCCTCCTCAACGTTGGAGCCGATCACCTCCGCCGAGTCCTTGCCGTAGTCCGGATTCATCCCGAACCACTCCGGCGGCGCCTCCTTGCCGTCTTCAGCCCGCTCAGGGATGAACACGCTGGTGTCGGTGTACTCGGCAATCGCCGCTGCGCGCTTTACGAGGGCATCTTCCGTAGCTGCCACCTCCGCCTGGCCTCTGACCGGAGTGTGGCTAGCCGGTCTAGGTGCAGCCCCGGATACCACGCCTTGACGAACTCCAAGGCCCGACGCGCTCCAGCCCGGGCCGAGGAACCCTTCCAGGCCTCAAGACGGCCAACCGCGACCTCCAGTCAGTCGACAGTCTGACTGGGAGTGCGCGGAGCTTGCATATCCGGCCACAGGGCGGCGATAGCTTGAGTGCCGACACGCTGAAGCCGGCGCAGCATCCGGTGGGCAGGCCGCAGGCGAGCCTCAATGCTCAGGATCTGCTCATCAAGGGTTCGGGGGGCGTCGGCGGTGATTTCCACGCCATCCGCCCTCCGCCCCTCGCGATCAGCCTCGATGGCTTGACTTGCGGCCTGCGAGTGGCCTGGGAAGAAGTCTGCCAGGACGAAAGAGTGAAGAGTAAGTCAAAAACTTGAAAACGGCTCGACCTATGGTCTGCAACTCAAAGAAGGAAAACGAGTAGGCTCACCGTCGACGAGATCCTCGATCTCGTGGAAGCCGGAGGTCAGCACCGCCTCCTTGTCGGTCCAGGAGGAGCGCTCGCTTGCGAACTCAGCCAGGAGGGCAGTCTCCTTTTCTTCCGCCTCCTCCCGGGCCTTATTGAGAAGCTCCTTCTGCTCTGCCAATTGTGCGACCAGCAGATCACGCTCTGCGGCAAGCTTGCTGCACTCCTCCCCCTTGACACGCAGCGCGGTGTTGGCCTCGCCCAATTGCTGCTGCAGAATGGCATTGGCTTCTAAAGAAAACAAGAAAGAAGGCGTCAGTCGTCAACAAAAAGAGGGTCGCCAGGAAGATCCGGCCTGACTGCTCAGCAGTCGGCCCGAATCTCGGGGACTACAGCCCGCGGGTGCGCCTGCACGCCCTCGCGAAGAAGAAAGAAGACTTACTCCGGCTCTCCGACAAGTCGGCGGTCCGCTTGCCCAGCTCCTCGACGTTGCGGTTGAAGGCGGTCGTGCGAATATTATGATAGTCTTGTGGCAAACATTTCAAACAGACGATTAGTACTTGGAACTCGCCATGTAGAGTTCCAAGCCGCCTGCTCTGCAGCCGGCCCAGAACTCGGGGACTACACCCAGTGGGTGCACTGGCGCGCCCCCACCAAGAAAAAAAAGGAAAAACAAACAAAACAAGAAGGAGGAGACATACTCGGATGGCTATCCGCGACGCCAGGTGCGCCTTGGTGTAGTTCTGGATGGCGTCGCCCTCAGCTCGGAGCTTCGCCTGGACGTCCAGAAGCGCCTGGTTCAACGGGACTGTCCTGTCTCCCCGCACCCACCCAGTGGGCGCGGCGCTCGTCGCCTCGGCGTCTGGGATCGTGGAGCTCGCGGCGCCAGTGTGCAGAGGGCGTGGCGCTGAAGTCGCCTTTGTGAGGCGGCGACGCGTTGGCGTGCCGACTTGAAGAAGCATGCTCGCCTAAACCTCGTCTTCAGTCGGCGGCACCGGCGGGCCTGTCGGCTGCTCACCTTGCGCGGCTCCGGCTGGCGGCAGCGGCGGCACAACCACGTCCGGCATGGAGGCGTCGCCGCCTTCCCTCTCCATGATCGGGTACTCGCCGCCGACTCCCCCAATCTGCCCCGTGAACCCCGGTTGTGGCGCCACAGAGTTCAGTGGGGTGGCAAACACTGCTGATTGGCGGTGCGCGGCTTCCTTAGCCTGCCGCCTTGCCGCGACGGCGGCCTCGGCCTCTTTCAGTCTCTTCTTGGCAGAGGCCTCCGCCTTCTCCAGGCGGGTGGCCTCCTCCTCTTCGCGCTTCTCTTGCGCGTTCCGCTCCGTCGCCTCCCGAAGGTCGGCGGCGGGGTCAACCCGCCGGGTGGTGGTGGACGACTCTGCCGACCCCATGACGGAGGCGGCGGCGACCCTCTCAAGAGTGAGCGGAGCCCTGAAGCAAGGGAAGCAAGTAAAGACTCAGACAGAGGCTACAAAGAAAGAGTAAAGGAGAAAAGATGGAGCACTCACGCGGAGACCAGCGGCGGCTTCTTCACTTCCTTACGGAAGCGAGTGGCTTTCACGGCCGCCTCCTATCGCATCGTCGCTGCAGCTGAGCTCTTGGACTTCTTTGGCCAATTACCGAACAAAGTCGGCACGGCCCTACGCTTCTTCCCGCCGCCTGGAGCGCCCGGCGCGGCAGAAGAGCCCATGCCGGGCTGGCCGTCTCCTGGCCG
Source organism: Aegilops umbellulata (assembly GCA_032464435.1). Classification (NCBI taxonomy): domain Eukaryota; kingdom Viridiplantae; phylum Streptophyta; class Magnoliopsida; order Poales; family Poaceae; genus Aegilops; species Aegilops umbellulata. Next base: position 418,535,243 of record CP136059.1, read on the forward strand.
GTGGCGGGGGGCGACCTCCTCGTCATCATCAGGCCAGTCCTCTAGACTGGCCCCGAGCCGCGGGCCGCCTCCTACCTCGGCGTCGTCTTCCAAAGCCGCTGCCCCCAGACCGGGGTCGTCGACGTCGTTCTCCGCCCGGTCGACGAGGAACTCGCGGGCCGGCCCTGCCGTGCCGGCTGATGGATGGAGGAGGGGATTCTGACCAAAGCCGACTGGTCAGGTCGGACAAGACAAACTCGGCAAAAAAGAAGACAATTCAAAGAAAGAAGGAAAAAGGCAACTCACTATGGGTGGGGGGTTGGAACGAGAGTACGGCTCCTTGACGAATCGCCAATCTTCCAAAAGCTTGCTTTCCGAGAGGTAGTTCACCATATAGGCCACCTCCTCGTGAGGCATGTCCTTGGTGCACATACGACTGGGGTCTCGGTGCCCGCTCATTTGGCATATCATGTGGGGGCGACCTTGGAGCGGGAGAACTCGGTGCGCCACGAAGGCGGCTAGCAGATCCGGCACAGTCAGACCCTCCTACTGCGTCAGCACTCAGAGTCGTGTGACGGCGCCGGCTCCCGCAGGCGTCAGCGACTTGGCCCAATACGACCAGTTGGGCAGCCTCCCAGCCGGCGGGCCGGCTTCGAAAGCCGGCAGATTGACCCAATCGCCCTCCTCGAAGACGCTCTTCACGTAGAAGTACGATCGCTGCCACATCTTCACCGACTTTATCAGCTTGATGGTGGCGAAGGGGTTGTCAGCCCCCGACCTCCGCACGGTGATGAATGCGCCGCACTGAGCCGGCACGCCTGCGGCCTGGGTGGCGAGCTTGGAGAAGAAGAACTCCCCCCACAGCTCGATGGTGGGGAGGACTCCGAGGAAGCCTTCGCACAAGGCGACGAAGGCGGACAGCAGCACCACGGTGTTGGGTGTGAGGTGGTGCGGCTGGAGGCCGTAGAACTCCAGAAAGGAACGGAAGAAGCTGCTCGCCGGCAAGCCTAGGCCGCGTAGGCAGTGCGAGCAGAAGATGACCCGCTCGCCGTCCTCCAGCACCGGCGAGATTTCCCTCGTCGGCGCGAGGCGTACCCGCACATAATCCTGCCGGGGAGCCGACGCGTCTTGCGGAGGAAATCAATGTGGTCGTCGTGGACCACTGATCCATCCCATGTGCCGAAGTGCACCGAGGGAGGCGCGGCGGCGGAGGAAGTGCTCATCGTGAGCGGGTCACCTCAGCGCTCGGCGAAGCTTGGGGCGCGGCGGAGCGAGGAAGAAGAAGAAGGAGAAGTAGCGAGGAGGAGGGGCGCGAATGCTCTGCCGCTCCCCCACCTCCCCCTACTTATAGACATGGGCTGCGAAGCCAAGGGGGCGGTAGTGGCAGGCCCCGCCTGAAGGTCCGTCCCGTCACGGGCATGGGCGGGCAGACTGGCCCAGCCGCATGTTGCCACGTGCCAGGCCTGAAACGGGCGGCTGCCTGGAAGCTTAGCCAGCACGCCACTTGGATCCCGCCGGAGCGTTCGAAATATTTGGCTAGTCAATCTGGGCAAGTCCGACTCCTACCATTCGGCTTGGCAGAGGTCGAGCAAGGCTCTCGCCTCGGGAACCAGGAGAGGGAAACTGCTGAGGCTCCATGGACGATCGTCTGCCGCACCTCACCAGCTTCGGGGACTACTGTCGGAGTAATGGGCCACGGGTAGGCCAACCCGGAGCGCCGAACCTTTCAAGACATCGGGGCGGGCCGCGCCCCTCAAAGATACCAAGATGGAGGGCCGCCTTCGGGAAGCCGGCTGGAGGAACGGTGACTACCTCCTCGCGGCCGAGTCTTGGAGGCGAGTTCGAGACAAGCCGACTCCGATCTAACGGCTTCAGAGAAACCGGCCATCGGGAGTTGGCCCATGGCACCGACGAGTACCCTTACCCTCATCAAGAGGGACAGGACGGGGAGTGGCTACAGTAGAGCCCACTCCCTCTCCTTCCCAAGGGCAGGCGTGGCCACAGTACGCCGTACCAGCGGAGATATCCGTCCGGCGCGGTACTGTTGCCATGACGGCCCTGACATCAGCATCGATAGGCAGAGTCCTGCACCCACGACGGTCTGTCTGTACGACCCTGGGAGCGCCACTAGTCAGACCCGTTTGGATTCAGCCCCCGGGAGTCGGCCTGCCCCTCCCGTGGGCCCCACGCGCCATTAACCAGACGAGACGGGGAGTGACAACAGTGATCGCCCGCCAGGCGGCGGTGCTGTTGCCACGACCCTGTGACCAAGCCCGCGTCATTAGAAGCATGGCTACAGTAATCAATAGCCGGCAAGACCCGCCCGCGGCAGACACAGCCTGTCGGCTCCGTACCGGGCCAGTCGACAGGGCCCACCATTCGGCGGGCCCCAGCAGTCGGCGGAGAAGACGGCGGCCAAAGAGACTGACGGCTGGGCCCCGCGCCCAGCCAGATTACCATTGTACCCCTGGGGGGTAGGCCTATATAGAGTACAATTGGTTTGCTACCAACATTTGGCATTGCCAATATTTGGCAAGCCAACATTTGGCAAAATCAGAAGTTGCCAGCATTTAGCAACTTTTTCCGAGATTGGCAATGAAAATTGGCAAGCAACCAATCTTTAGCCAATATTTGGCAGTTGCCAAAATTTGGCATGCCAATTTTCTCATCAAACCAGTTATGCTCATAAACCCCCCAGGGCACCCATGCAAAGGGTTCGAATCCATTAGCACTAGACCAGATCATATAGGAAGGAGAAAGCTAGCCTTGCCTTGTCCAACCTCCAGGAAACAGCATGAGGAGCAACCTTGTTCTCACTTTGCCGTAGTGATCATGCGGAGACCCCGCAGAGCAGGAGTAGGGGTGTTATCTCCTAGGAGAGCCCCGAACCTGGGTAAAGTACGCCGGCGTTCGTGTCTACGCCTCATCCCGCTTCCAGGCACCGGCGACGTTCTACTCGCTCCCACCATGATAAGCCATCCTTTGGCATATGTCGCACCCAACCCCCGACAATCAAGCTGACAGCCTGAAGACCGCCTTCATCACACCATTCGGAGCTTTCAACTACCTGACTATGACATTCGGCTTGAGAAATGCCGGTGCCACTTTTCAGCGTTGCATGAAGAAATGCCTCCTCAAGCAGCTCGGCAGAAATGCCCACGTCTATGTAGACGATATTATGGTGAAGATGGAGAAGCGCGACACCTTGCCGGAAGACCTCAGAGAGACATTTGAAAACTTGCGCCAGTTTCAGATCAAGCTCAACCCCGAGAAATGCGTGTTCGGAGTACCAGCCGGCCAGCTTCTAGGCTTCCTGGTCTCCGAAGCGGCATCGAGTGCAACCCGGTGAAGATCAAGGCCATAGAGAGAATGGAGATTCCCACCAAGCTACGAGACGTCCAGAAGTTCACCGGATGCCTGGCTTCCCTGAACCGCTTCATTAGCCGGCTCGAAGAGAAAGCTCTCCCCCTCTACCGACTCATGAAGAAGTCCACTCACTTCGAGTAGAACGACCAAGCAGACCAAGCTTTCCATGAGCTAAAGAAGATGTTGACCACGCCGCCTGTCTTGGCGGCATCGACTGAGAAAGAACCCATGCTGCTTTACATTGCCGCCACTAGCCGGGTGGTCAGCAAAGTTATCGTGGTCCAGCGCCCAGAAGAAGGCCGAGCTTAGCTAGTCCAGAGGTCGGTGTATTATTTAAGCGGAGTACTATCCGCCTCAAAACAGAACTATCCGCAGTACCAGAATATGTGCTACGGTGTGTACTTTGCCGCCAAGAATCTCAAGCCCTACTTTCAAGAGCACCCCATCACGGTCGTATGTACTTCCCTGCTCGCCGAGATCATAGGCAGCCGGGATGCATCCGGCCGGGTGGCAAAATGGGCCATTGAGCTGGCCCCCTACACGATCTTCTACCAGCCTTGCACCGCCATTAAGTCCCAAGCACTGGCCGACTTCCTCGTCGACTGGGCCGAAACACAGTACCTGCCACCGGCCCCCGAGTCCACTCATTGCCGAATGCACTTCGATGGGTCCAAGATGCGCACCGGCTTGGGAGCCAGCATCATCCTCACCTCTCCCAAGGGCGACAAGCTCAAGTACACATTGCAAATTCATTTTGCCGCCTCCAACAATGTGGCCGAGTACGAGGCGCTCATACACGGGCTCCGGCTAGCCAAAGAGCTCGGCATCCGCCGGATCCTGTGCTATGGCGACTCTGACTTGGTGGTCCAACAGTCATCTGGCGACTGGGACGCCAAGGACGCAAACATGGCGAGCTACCGCTTCCTCGTTCAGCAAATCAGTGGATATATTGAAGGATGCAAATCGGGTTCGACCAGCCAGCCCTGGGACTCGCCACCTTGAGTTATATCTAAGTTCTGCCTGCAGTCAGACAAGTAGTGTGTCGGCACCCTAGCCCCCTCTTTTCAAAAGTCGCAGCTCGAAGAATCGACTATCCGGCTGGCAAAAGCCAAAGGCAGGAAAGGATGCCCACATGAAAAACGGCTAAGGACTAACGAACTTATATAACACAAGCCGGCCTCCCGTCCCGCCAACCGGCTACCAGAGCAGCCGGTTGGCCGGCTTCCCGTTCACCATGCTACAATCCAAGAAGGCTCGAGTACTTGTCTTCCCAATAAAAATGGTCAAGTCCTTCTCCAGCCACAGACTGCAGAGCAGCTGTCCGGCTGGGAAGGCGGCGACCAGGGGAAGGCGGCAAAGGAAAAAGCCAAAGGATGAAAAGCAAACATGAACGGAAGCCAAACACATGCATGATTATATTTACACAAAAGACCTTCGAAAGGCCAGCATTCAACATAGTTTGAATACACCCCAGTGGGTGGAACTACGCAAATTTAATAAAAGTTGTTCAAAAGAGTAATGAGAAGGAAAGCAAGGACGACAGATCAGGCCAAGGGAACGACGGGCGAGTGGGACAGGTTGGTGGAGATGGCAGTGCCGGCTGGAGGAGTGGCCGGCTGGTGAGTTTCGGCATGATCATCACCTCTCGCGGGCGGCGCGCTTGAACGCGCTTCGTTGCTGGAGGCACGATCAGGCTAAGGCTGGATGGTCGCTTCGCTGTCTCGCACGATGTCTTCACCATCCTCTCCCTCTTCCTCTTCGGCCTCATCGCTCGAAGCAATCTCCTCCGCTGAGTCCTAACATTCTGCTGGGTTTAGCCCAAACCACTCCTCCGGCTGAACGATGCCGTCATCACTCACCTCAGGGGTAAAGGCACTGGTGTCAGTGTACTCGGCGATCGCCAAGGCGCGCTGGACGATAGCCGACCGCACCGCCTCCAGCTCCTCATCGGCCTCCTGCCGCTAGGTGCTCAGCTGGTCCAAGTTCAGCCCAGGATACCAAGCTCGGACGAACTCCAGCGCCCGCCCAGCGCCGGACAGGGCCGCTGACGCCTTCCAAGCCTCGAAGAGGCCGACTGCAACCTCCAGCCAGTCGACAATCCGACTTGGGGTGCAGGGAACTGCCTCACCGGGCCAGAGGGTGGCCAACATTTGTGCCCCGGCGCGCTGAAGACGGCGGAGCATGTGGTGAGCTGGCTGCATGCGAGCTTGAATCGCCAGAAGCTGCTCCTCAACTGACCGGCCGGCACCTCGTGCGATATCGACCCCTGCCTGCCGTCGCGCGTCGCGGTAGGCCTCGATGGCTATGGTAGCGGCAACGGAGTAACCAGGAAAGTAATCTGCACAAAGAAGAAAGCAGTAGCACAAAATCTAAAGACGAACTAGATGGCAGGAGGCAGGCAAAGAAACGAAGAAGAAGGCGGCCTACCGTCAATTAAATGTTCAACTCGGCTGTAGCCTTGACTCAGCGCCTGCCTTGCCTCGGCCCAGCTCGCCGCCTCGGTCTCATATTCGGCTTTGAGGGCGGCCTCGCTATCCTGCGCCGCTTTCAGGGCCGCCTTGTGGCTCTGTGCCTGGTCGACCAATTTTTTGGCCAGGCGATCGCGCTCCTGAGCCGGGGCGTTGCACTCGGTTTCCATGGCGCGAAGGGCGGACTGGGCCCCACCTAGCTGCTCCCTCAGGTCGGCATTGGCCCCTGCAGATATGAAGAAGAAGAAAAAAGCAATAAGAAAGAAGTCGTCAGGAAAAGATCCGACCCGACTGCTCAGCGCTCGGCCCGAATCTCGGGGACTACACCCAGTGGGTGCGCAGACGCGCCCCCACATGAGATAAAAGATGAAGCACTTACTCCGGCTCTCGGTCAGATCAGTGGCCTTCTTGTTCAACTCCTGGGCCTGGGAGTTGAAAGCAGCTCCGCGGAGGTTGTGATACTCCTGCAGATAAGATAAGAGATGCGAGTAAGAACAAGACGACAATAAAAGTCTACCAAAAAGTTCCAAGCCGCCTGCTCAGCAGCCGACTCGGAACTTGGGGACTACACCCAGTGCGTGCGCTGACGCGCCCACATGGAAGAAATCAGGAGCAATCGACGAAAAGCGGGAGGACTCACCCGAATAACCTTTCGTGTCATGAGAAACTCTTGAGTGTACTGCCTCAGCGCGGCGGCCTGGGCCTGAAGCCGGTTCCTGACGTCCTGCGCCGCCACGTTCAGCACGGCCGTCCCACCGCCCGGCGTCCACCCGGACGAGCTGTCGCTGACCGCCTCCGGATCCTTGGCCGACGAGCTGGCGCCCGCAGCTTTTTGCGGCTCCGGCGCTGAAGTCGCCTTCCCCACGCGCCGACGAGACGGCGACGGGACCACAAGATCCGCCCCCACAGTCGGCTCGCCTCCAGCCGGCTGCAGGGGCGGTGCATCAGGCCGGCCTCCTTGGCCCGTTCCAGTCCGCGGGGACGGTACCGCCTCCCTCTCCATCACCGGCCGGCCGCGACCGTCCTCCTCCGTCAGGGCACTGGGATGTCGGGAGCCGCGGCGCGAAGGGGGATGACGAGCTGCAGAGGCTGGTTCCACAGGGCCTCCGTCTTCCTCTCTACGGCTGCGGCCTCCGACTGGCGCTTGGCAGCCGCGTCGGCTCGCGCCTCCGCCGACTTCTTCCTCACCTCCCGAACCGCCCTCCGCTCCTCTGCCTCCTGCTCCTCCCGCGTGTTCCGCTCCGTCGCCTCTAGGAGATCGGCACGGGGATCCTGCTCCTCCCGAAGACCCTCCCATGGCTCCGACTATGGAGGCGGCAGAGGCCACCTCGAAAGAAAGCGGGGCCTTGTTTGATAAGTCAAGAGGAGGGCTTAGAAGAATATAAACCGAAGAGGAAAAATAAAGGCGTGAGAAAAACGACACGTACGCTGAAACCGCCTGCGGCTGCTTCACCACCTTGCGGAAGCGGGCCGCCTTCGCAGCCGCTTCGCCCCGCTTGGTCGCCGCCGCGGTACCCTTGTGCTTCTTTCGCCGACTGCCGAAGTGGGTCGACACGGACCGGTGTTTCTGCGCGCCACCATGAGCAGCCGGCGTGGCAAATGGGCCCACGCCTTGATGATCGGGCGCCGGCTGACGGCACGGAATAACTTTGGCCTCGTCATCATCCGGCCAGTCCTCGAAGGCGGCCCCGAGCCCAGGGTCGCCTTCCCCTACGACGTCGCCTTCCATGGCAACCACCCCCAGGTCCGGGTCATCAATGTCGTCCACCGTGCGGTCGGGGAGGAACTGGCGTTCCACCCCCGCAGCCCCGTTTGCCGGCGGAAGAAAGGGGTTCTGCTGAAAACAAGCCGACTGATCAGGAGTCGGCCATCACGAACCCGGCGACAAGAAATCAAGAAAAGAAGAGAAACTTACCGCAGGCGGAGGATTGGCGCGAGAATACGGCTCCTTGCCATACCGCCACTCCTCGGCGAGCTTGCAGTTGGAAATATAGTTCACCATATAAGACACCTCAACATGGGGCAACTCCTTGGTGCTTAGACGGCATGGGTCGAAGCGGCCGCTCATATGACAGATCATATGAGGTCGGCCCTGGAGCGGGAGCACCCGCCGCTCCACGAAGCCGGCCACCAGGTCGTCCCCGGTCAGGCTCTCCGACTGGATCATCACCCGGAGCCCTGCAACGGCGGCAGCCCCACCCTGAGACAGTGACCTGGCCTGGTAGGACCATGAGGGCTGCCTCCCAGCGGGCGGGCCGACTATGTAAGCCGGCAGATTGGCGAAGTCGCCTTGCGGAGCGACGTTCTTCACGTAGAAGTAAGATTTTTTCCAGAGCTTCACCGACTGGATCAGCGGGATGGGCGGAAACGGATTGTTTTCGCTCGTCCGCGGCATGGTGATGAAGGCATCGGATGGGGCGGGCACGCCCGCAACGACAGTGCCAAGCTTGCACTGGAAGAATTCCCCCCAGAGTTCGAGGGTGGGGAGGACGCCAAGAAAACCCTCTCACAGGGCGATGAAGGCCGACAGCAGCATCACCGCGTTTGGAGTGAGGTGATGCGGCTGGAGACGATAGAACTCGAGGAACGAGAGGAAGAACCCGCTCGCCCGCAGGCCGAAGCCGCGCAGGCAGTGTGAGCGAAAGATTACCCGCTCGTCCTCCTCCGGCACCGGCGAAATCTCCGTCTCCGGCGCAAGACAGACCCGCACGTAGTTCGCGCCTGGCAACCGCCGCGTCCGGGCGAGGAAGTCGACGTGGTCGTCATGGACGTTGGAGCCATCCCAGGAGCTCGACAGCGCCATGGGGACAGCGCGGCGACGAGAAAGGTGCGGCGGCGGAGAAGCGTGCGACCCTGTTACGGGAGAGCAACGGCGAGCCAAGAAGGTTGGCGGAAGAGCCAGGCGGCGGCAGGAGGCTGTGGCGACAGAGAGGAGGAAGAAGAAGAAGGAAGGGGCGGAGCGAGGGCGAGCGTGCGAGCGTCTGCCGCTCCCCCTCCTCCCCCTACTTATAGCCTCGTGCGGTGAAGCCAAGGAGGTGACGCGTGGGGGGACGTGGGATTAATTGCGCCCACTCATCCACGTCCCGCGATTATTGTGCCTTAACGGCGTGTGGTAACCGCCGCTGGGAGGCGCGGTCCATCCGTGCCACAGAAGATCCATGCGTGGGCCGAGGCCCGGTAGTGGCGGGCCCCGGACTGCGGCGACGTCCCGTCGCGCGCGTGGGCTGGCAGGCCCTTCCAGCCGTAGGGTGCCATGTGGCGCGCAGGCGGCGAGCGGTCAGCTCGCAGCCTGACTCCCGCGCTACCTGGCTCCCGCCTTCAAGCTTCGAAACCTCCAGAAGATGGCGCACCTAATCAAAGCCGGCTCCCAGCTACCGGCTCCTCTAGATAGGAAGCTGATTGAGCTTCTTGTCTTTTTTCAGCCTCGGAGCCCAACCAGCTTCGGGGACTACTGTCGAAGTAAATGACCACGGGTAGCCTAGCCGGCTCCCCCTGGCTCTTCAGCAAAATTATAGGCCGATCGAGCCTTCAATCTCCCAAGGCATGGGGCCGCCTTCCCCCAGCCGGCTACCTCTCAGGCCGGCTGCAAGAAGGCGACCCGGCCCTAAAATCCTCACAAAGAAAGCCATGAGAGGGCTGGCTCCAAGAAGCCGACCATGAAAAAGCTGACTCCAAGAAGTCGGCCTCCCAGCAGACGGCGAAGATCGTGCCCTCAGAGTCTGCACCCACATAACGACAATGAGACGGGGCGTGGCTACAGTGAAGCCTGCCACCCCCGAATCCCGGGACGCGCATGGCCACAGTGCGGCGTATGGGGCGGCCATCACCCGTCCGGCACGGCACTGTTGCCATGTTGACCATGACGTCACCCACGGCGAACTGTCAGTACGACCCGTGGGTGGCGGGCCCCATCAGTCAAGGAGACGCCCAAAGGCGGCCAGGCCTCCCCTAGTCGGCCTGGGGTGTGGCCGACTCCCAATAGCCGGCTGGTTCCCTCCCTCAAAGGAGATGCCTTATTAAGGAGACAAGACGAGGTAAGGCTACAGTGATAGGCCGCCCGGCAGCGGCACTGTGGCCATGCTTACCACGATAAAGCCCTTGTCACCAGAGGCAAGGCAACAGTAACCAGCCCCCGACAAGACCCCCAAGCGGTGGGACCAGCCTGTCGAGCGGAGGGCCGGCAGCCGGCGGGGTCCACCAGTCGGCGGGCCCCATCAGCCGGCGGAGAAGCCGGCGAGCGTAGTCACGGACGGCTAGGGCCCACGCCGAGCCGGATTACCATTGTACCCCTGGGGGTAGGCCTATATAAACCCCCCAGGGCACCCATGGAAGGGGGAGCTTTTAGGAGTTTTAGACACCACATCGAGAGGAGAAGTGAGCTAGCCTTGCCCTTCTTCTCCCTCTCGCGAACAGCTCAAGGAGCCTCTTGTAGCTACTTGTCGATCTGGTGACCATGCGGAGACCCCGCAGAGCAGCAGTAGGGGTGTTATCTCAACGGAGAGGCCCAAAGCTGGGTAAGATTCGCCGGCGTGCATGTCTTCGCCTTATCCCGTTTCCAGGCACCGGCGACGTCGTATTGGCTCCCACAATGATAAGACACCCATTGGCATATGTCGCACCAACCACCCGACATTGCCTTTTTTATTCCTTTGCCCCATTTCCAATATAGAGAAGATATTTATGCCCATCCTTGTTTTCAGGCCTTTCAAACCACCTCTCAAACCACCTCTATGGTCAAGAGGCGAGGAAGGTTTTCATATAACACCCACAGTTAAATATTGAAGTGTTCCCGAAGAGTACGAAGGACGGATGGTCAATCATCCACAGGCACTGGCCTAAAGTTGCAAATTTTTTGGAATTTCCTGATTTAATTTAATACCAGTAAACGAATAATTGCGTCAGCATTACAAAGGCAAGATGTCAGCGAGTCAACCGTGGCTGACCAGGTCAAACCTGACGCGCGGGGTCCACACGTCGGTGTCATAGTTAATTAACAGAGGTTAATTAATCACCCTAACTAAAATTAGTTAGGGCCGCGCCCCACCTGTCATTGACCCACATGGGTTAAATCTGGGTCAACTGGGGGGTTTAATCCTAATCAATCCCGCCGGCGTTAAGCCGCCGGTGAGGCCGAACGCGGCGGAGGGGCACGGGAATCAGCCTCCGGCGACCAAACGCGTGGCGCAGTACACCTACGCAATGCCCAGGCTCGCGGGCATCCAGCGGGCCACGCGGGAGGCCATGGGGTGGCCGGAGGCGACGGAGGTATCGACCTCAGCGGCGGCCGGAGTTCGGCTCCGGTGGAACTACAGCTAGGGGGCGTCGGAAGAGCAGGGGAGAACGGCGTTTGACGGAGGGGCTAACGGAGGATCCGGCGGAGGTGTCAGCGAGCTCGGGGGAGGTCCGACGCGGGCAGAATGGCGACAGCGATCTCGGGCAGCCGGAGGTGAAGATGACGGTGATGGCGGCTCCTCGGGGCGCTTCGGCTTGCGTGGCTGAGGGAGACGATGCAGGGCAACGGCGCGGAGCTCGTGGGCACGACGAGAGGGTGAGGGGGAGGCGGTGAGCGCATCGGCGGTGACCTGCGGCGACGGGCTTGCTCGACCGTGAGAGAGGGGGAGGAGGGGAAGACGAACAGAGGAGGTGGGCGTGGTCCAAACGCATGCTGAGGGTCAACCGCGGCGTCGCGCTGGCGGGGGAGGCAGGCAGGCGAGCTGGTGGCGTGGCGCCCATGCGCGCGGGCGGCAAGCGCGTGCCCCTGTCGTCCTGGCACGAGGAAAGGGACGACTGGCAGTTCCAGTCGGCTGGGCCCACCTGCTGGGTCAGGCCGGGCTGCACAGTGACGGGCTGCATAGGGAGGTAAGTGCAGGTGGGTTTTCTTCCCTTTTGATTCTTTTCTATTTTTCTGACATTCGTTCTGATTTAGTAATAATACTAAATCATTTTATTTTCTTCTGACAATTTTTGCAGGGACCTAAGGGATTATTCCAAAGCCCTTCACCAAAATTCAGAATTTTTTGACATATATAAAAATATATATCCAATGGAAATAAATATTGGATTAATTCCAAATGGCCAAAATAAATATTTGTGAGCTCCTAAAAATATTGGTTTGATTTTTACCTCTGACCAATATTTTGATAGAGCAACATGAACATTTTCTTGGACCTTTTTGGAGCACTTTTTATCTGGGTCATTTCCAGAAATGATTTCTGAGGGTTTCACAAATCCCCATTTCAAATTTAAATGAAATTTAAACATGATGCACACATGACTAGTTAGTCTATGTCATACCAAAACTAGGGATGTGACATAGATGCACAGTTCGGGACCCCCTACCTGAGATCCGCCGGTTTTGACACCGACAACTATGGCGTTGTACTTGATGATTGAGGCCTCGTCAGGAGTCGTATGCTACAGTGCCACCGCTTGGTCAGCGCACACTGTAGCCATACTCCGGCTTGTCGGAGTAATTCTGCGTGCACTCCGAGGGGAGGGAAGGGCCGCCTGCTAGAGGCTGGTCCGCCCCAGAGCTGCCTTCTGGGGAGCGCCGCCTTCTGGGAGCTCACGGATTGGTAGGGCACGTCGCCTGCGGGCCGTAGTGACTGCCCGTCGTGGGAGCATGGTCCTTGCTAACAAGGGCCGTGTCATGAGCCACATGGCTACAGTACCATCCTGGCAAGGAGGTGACCGCTTGGTCAGCTCGCACTGCAGCCACGCTCCTCTGGGATCCGGGGGATCGGGAGGCCCTGTAGCCACGCTCCATCTTATCGTAGTGGTTGGGTGTAGATTTCAAGGGGAGGAAGGGCCGCCTGCTAGGAGCCGGCCTACCCAAAAGCTGCCTTCTAAGTGGGCTTGGTCTTCTGGAAGTCGACCGCTTCGGCCTAGCCTGCACAAGGAGCCGGTCGCGCGTCCGAAAGGTGCGAGGGGCTTCGCTAGCCCCGATGTCTAGAAACCGTAAGGGGTGTGGATGAGACTAGCCTTGGTAAATCCTTCCGACATTAGTCCCCGAAGCTTGTGAGGCACAGCGGCTCAAAGTCGGGGTGCCTCAGTAGTTTCCTCCTTCGAGAGATCCTGTGCCTTTGCTTTGTCCGGCTGGGAGAAGCCGCCTGACAGAAGCCAGTCGAGGAAGACCTGCCCCCCAGGTGAACTTGAATTGTCATGGCGGGCGTCGGGCTGATGCCGCCGGGTGGCGTGCCTGCCGCCCGTTGCTCGTTTGCCACATGTCGCCAGCAGGCCAGGCCGGCCTGCCAGCCCACGTGCGCGACAGGACGGGCTGCAGCACCGGGCCCACCAGTACAGGGCCTCGGCGCGCGCGGATCCGCTGCGGCCGAGGCAGGCGGTTGCCCTTCCGAGGTGGAGTAAATAGGCGCCATTACGGAGCGAAATTGACGGGATCATGCGGGGCATCGGCGCAGTTAATCCCCACGCCCCCACTTGGCGTCGCCTCAGAACCGCTGCTGCCGCCACATAAATAGGAGGAAGGGGTGCGGCCGAACGCACACGCCCCCCTCCGCTCTTCTGCTTCTTCTTCTTGTTGTTGTTCTCTGTTGCCGCTGCGTTGTCGCGCCGCCCGCCACCAAAGTGCCGCCACAGCGCGTCGCCGCTCAGATGTGTTGCGCCTTCATAGGCTCGCCACCACTCCGCTGGCATCTAGCCTCGCCGTGCCGCCGCCAAGTCACCACTAGCCATGTTGTGCGGCGATTGGGACAGTTCAAATGTGCACAACAGCCAACTCAACTTCCTCCGTGCAATGCGGAGGCTTCCCAGCACGACGAGGGTGGGGACGCGGCTCCCAGAGGAAAGGGAGATCTCGCCGACGCCAAAGGATGGCGAGTTCGTCGTCTTCCGGAGCCACTTCATCCGAGGCTTCGGGCTGCTGGCGAGCGGCTTCTTTCATGCGTTCCTCAACATCAACCGCCTACAGCTTCATCACCTCACGCCCAACACCGTGATGCTCCTTGCCGCCTTCGTCACTTTCTGCGAGGGCTACATCGGCGTCCTACCCTCACTCGAGATGTGGGGCAGGTTCTTCTACCTCAAGCTCGGCACCCGGGCCAAGAACGAGTCGGCCCAGTGTGGCGCCTACATGGCAATGCGGCCCACCGGCTCCGGGACCCGCTTTCCGGCTGTCGTCGTGAAAGAGTCGGCCAAGCTGTGGTAGAAATCTTATTTATATGTCCGCAACTTGGATGCAACTCGCCACTAGATCAACCTGCCGGCTTACGTACCCGCCTGCCTCCCAAGCCACGGAACAACTGGGGCCAGCAACCGACGCCGCTGCCAGCTGTCATCACCAGCGCCCTCGCCCGGCAGCAGGAGATGACAGACTCGGAGGGCCTCAAGGTGTCGGACCTGCTGGCCGCCTTCATCGAGTGCCGGATGTCGCCTCTCCAAGCCCGGCCCCATCTGATGTGCGATATGAGTGGCCGCCGGGATCATGTCGGATGTCGAGGAAGGAGCTGCCGACTGTTGAGGTGGTCCGGCACATCAACTATTTCTCCGGCAGCAAGCTCAGTGAGACTGAGTGAAGATTCAGCAAGAAACCGTACAGCCGCGACAGCCCGCCGTCTCCGGTTATTATCTGGCCCCCTTTCTTTGCCCATGCTTTTCTCTTCATCCGAACTGACCATCCGGACGCGGGGCACCATTTCCCTGGCCAGGCGACATTCAGTGTGCCGGCTCTGGGCCACCAGTGGATGCCGAATCGTGAAGAGAGATACGTGGGTGACCTTGAGCTAGGGGCGGTCGCGTTGGAGGACGAGGGCGACGATGACGCCACTAGGGAGGCGGTGATGGAGGATGCGGCAATGTCCAGGACTGGCCGAACGATGATGAAGACGTCGACAGACAATGCCGCCCTGAGGGCGCTCACAGGACCGGCGCCGGCTCCTCAACATTGCCGCCGACAGGTGGAGCACCGCGTCGAAGCACCGCGCCGACGCGGGATGTTCGGCAACATGCCAACCAAGGAGGCCAAGTTAACGGCCGCCGCGACCAAGCGGCATGAGGCCGTGAAGGCGGCCGTCGTCCGGAGGACCCCGAAGGAGCGCCCTATGGTGTCTGGGTGAGTGCTCAGACTGCTCTTGTCTTAGTTGTTTCTCTCTTGAGAGTTTCTTATTTCTGCTTGCTTCTTTCCTGCAAACTTCTCATATTTGCTTGCCTTGCCGTACAGGGCTCCCCTTTCCGTATCGTGGGATCCCTCCGCCTCGCTGATCGGATCAGCTGGCGGCTCCGAGGAGGCTCGTCGTATGTACCCGGCCACCGCCCTTCGGGAGGCGACGGAGAGGAATGCGCAGGAGGCGCTGGAGGAGCGGGACGCCGCGGCTCAGGCAGAGGCTGATTCAGCGACCGCGGCGGAGGTGGAGGCTGAAGCCGCGGCCAGTGCGCAGGTGGATGTAGGGGCCAAGGAACAGGCGGAGGATGACGCCAAGGCTGTGGAGGACCCGGCCCGTAGCATGGTTTCGGAGGCCAGCGACTTGCAGCAGCCGGAGCCGTCGGTGATGAAGGACCTGGTGCCGACTAGAGCAGCCAGACCTGACCAGATGGCCCTGGAGCAGGGGGACCGACCCCATCGTCCCAGAGGTGGAAGTGGCTCCGCGCACGTCGGATGCCGGTGAGCGAGGAGGTCGCCAGCCCGAAGGGCCGGAGTTGCCGCCGCCCAGCACCGAGCTGGTGGTGGGCCGGGCCATGGTGACCCACGCTTCCACGCGCCCACGCCCAGCACGGGAAGCTTCTGTTGTAGGCTGGCAGGTGGCGAGGCCGCGAGCTTGCAGGTGGCCGAAACCGAGGCCACGAGCTCCGCTCCGCCTGGTTGGACGCCAGGAGCCGGCTCTGCCATCCTGAACCTTGCGGTGCAGGACGTCCTTAACAAGTTCAAGACCCACAGCGCCACCCGCCTGCAGGCGAGGAACGAGATGGCGGCGATGTAGATGACCGTCTGGGTATGCACTTGAGTTTTCTTTTTTGCTTGTGAGATCTTCAGTGGGGGCGCGCCAGCGCACCCGCTGGTTGTATCCCTTGAATTCCAGGCTGGCTGCTGAGAAGGCGGGTTGGAACTTCAAGGCGTTGTTCCGAATACTGAAGTGTTGCTCTTGCTGCAGGACTACCACAACCTCCGCGCGGCAGCCTACAACTCCCAGAACCAGCAGCTCGCCAACCGGACTGCTGAGCTGAACAAGAGCCACGATACATAGGCCGTCTTTCAGTGGGGGCGCGCAAGCGCACCTGCTGGGTGCAGCCCCCGAGATTCGGGTCGACTGCTGAGCAGCCGGGTCGTATCTTCCGACAACTTCTTGTTTTTGTCGATGTTGACGTTTCTTTCTTGTGTTTGCAGAGGCCGCCGCTGAGGGAGTCCTGGATTAGGGGGTCCTCGAACAGCCAGACTATATACTTTAGCCGGATTGTTGGACTATGAAAATACAAGATTGAAGACTTCGTCCCGTGTCCTGGTGGGATGCTCCTTTGCGTGGAAGGCAAGCTTGGCAATAGATGTCCTCCCTTGTATCCGACTCTGTGTAACCCTATCCCCCTCCGATGTCTATATAAACCGGAGGGTTTAGTCCGTAGGACAACAACAATCATAATCATAGGCTAGCTTCTAGGTTTAGCCTCTACTATCTCGTGGTAGATCAACTCTTGTAATACTCATATCATCAAGATCAATCAAGAAGGAAGTAGGGTATTACCTCCATCGAGAGGGCCCGAACCTGGGTAAACATAGTGTCCCCCGCCTCCTGTTACAATCCGCCTTAGATGCACAGTTCGGTACCCCCTTGTCAGGACCCAGATCCTAAGTCACACCGATCTAGCATGTTACGCATCATATCACTTTGCGGCCTCACGCACGGTATTCCCACGGGTGCCACCTTACTTGGCCCGGGACCGTTTGCGCTTTTGGCTCACGTATATGATAGTGTCGCTCGCATCCATATGACAAAGAACCCGGGCCGACATGGCTAGTCGTGAACCCAAAGTGGCACTAACCCATGGGGACAGGCATACATGAATCAACTTCGAGCATGTTGGTCATCAGCGTGTGAATCCGGGCTGTAGCACCGGGCTAATAGGACTCCGGTAACCCGGGCTGTAGCCAGCTAGGCATGACTCTGGATGTCACCGCGTGACATTTCCCCGAAGGGACAGACACAGGAACGAAGTGAAATACATGCCGGCCAGTCAAGTGTCCTGAGCAGTAGTGTTGGGCTAGCAGGACTCCGGTGAACCGGGCTGTAGCGGACTACTATGTCTCAAGGAAGCACTAGACTACATTTCCCCATAAGAGTGGCTGCCAAGGATAAACAACTAGATTGTCGGATCCCAGACATACCAAGCATTTCAATCATACACACAATATGCTCGATATGTGCAAATACACCATGGCATCACAACAAGACTCTACGACTCAAGTATTTATTCATTGGGCTCAGAGGAGCGAGATATTACAAACATGGGTCTCATGACCCAACATTCAGAGCATACAAGTCAAAGCACATGCGGAAGCTTCACATGTCTGAGTACAGACATCTACAAATGAAGAAGGCTGAGAAGCCTGACTATCTACCAGATCCTATCGAGGGCACAAGACCGTAGCTGAGGTATCAAGCTAAACGTCGAAGTCCACACGGAACTACTAGCGAGACTGACGACTCTCTGCAAAAACATAAAATAGGCAAACGTGAGTACAAATGTACCCAGCAAGACTTACATCAGAACTAACTACATATGCACCGGTATCAATAAAGGGGGATGGTGGAGTTTGACTGCAGCAAGCCAGCTTTGACTCGGTGGCTATCCTGAACTACGACTGCAAGTAACTCTTTGAGGTGGCGCACACGAGTCCACATATTCACCATATCAATACACCACTATGGATCCGCTCCCGTCTCCCTATGAGAAGGCCATTCATAGCACTCACGCTTATCTTGCGAGTTTTAGAGTATCCACTTTCACTTGTCTATGAACTGTTATAGGGAACCCAGAAGTCCATTACCGCGGACACGGCTATTCGAATAGATCATTTATAACCCTGCAGGGGTGTACTTCTTCACACATGTCTCCACCACTTAGCGCCTGCACACGACATGTCCTCGGCAGACTTCAAGCGAAAGCCGACGTAGGTGTAGACCACGACCTAACTAACCACACGAGTCTCTACACTAGTAGAAAAGGGGGCAACGGTTCAGGGTGGGTTAGCCCATTAGTCCCGGTTCAATCTAGAACCGGGACCAATGGGGGCATTGGACCCGGTTCGTGAGCCCAGGGGGGCGGCTAGGCCACGTGGGCCATTGGTACCGGTTCGTCTGGACCTTTTGGTCCCGGTTGGTGGGACGAACCGGGACCAATGTGCCTGGCTCCGGGCCCACCACCATTGGTCCCGGTTCGTGGCATGAACCGGGACCAAAGGCTCCCATTTAATCCCGGTTCATGCCACGAACCGGGACCAGTGGTGCTGCCTATATATACCCCTCGCACCGGAGCAGAGCACGGAGTGCTCTATTTTTCTGGGCCGGCGAGAGGAGGGGCTTGTGGTGCTCTAGCTCACCTCCTATGCACATGAGGTGTTCGATGAAATGCCCGAGCCACACTAGTTAAGCTTTCTCCTCTCGAAGCTCGACCTCAAAGCTCCATCTTCCTCGAGATTTGTCTAGATTTAGCGGTCCGTCACGCCCCACCCATGTCTTCACCGCCGTCGATCACCCGCGCCGATCTCATCACAGACACCACCTTGGTGAGCCTCTTGCTCTTATCTTCTTTCTGAAAGGAAAAATATTCTTACTTGTATGTTTAGATAGATACTTGTATCATTTTCTTACTTTTATTATTGCATCTTATATAGTGCGATGGCTTTGGTATCCGCCCCCGTCGGCCCTCGTCCTGTCTATGATTCGGGTGTGGTATATATATTAATCTTTATAACTATTGGTTCATTTATTGTTTATGATAGTTATGCGGACCAACGTGGCATAGATTTTATTTATCTAGGATGTATGTGAACCGAAAATTCCAACCGACCCTATTGTCGAGAGGTTAAATTTAGTTGAAGAAGAAAACAATTTCTTGAAGGAAAAAATAAAAAAAATTGAGGAGGAGAAGATGATATTGGAGTTGCATGTTGCGGATGTCGTCGATGATCACAAGATCAAGATGGATGCAATGCGCTTGAAGATTAGAAAGATTAGAAAATATGCCATTCATACCGAGGCTTGGTATCATCATGCCGTTGGATCAATTGTTACCTTGGTTGCGATTATGATCGCCTTTGTTTTAATTAATGTATGGTTTAATTAATTAGATGCTCTGGAGAGCTATATGTTGTTAGATGAGAACTATGTATGTACTTTGGTTTTAATGTGATGATGAACTTCTATTAATTTGGACACTTAATTATATATAATGCACGCAGATGAACCGGCAATGGATGTACGGTGACAGGCACACCTCCGAGTACATTAAGGGCGTGCATGAGTTTCTCGATGCGGCTGAGGCAAACAAGCAGAATGGTTTTATGTGTTGTCCATGCACTAAATGTGGGAATACGATGTCCTACTCTAACCGGAAAATCCTTCACACCCACCTGCTTTACAAGGGTTTCATGCCACACTATAATGTTTGGACGAGGCACGGAGAAATAGGGGTTATGATGGAATACGACGAAGAAGAAGAGTACGATGACAACTACGTTCCCCCTGAATACCGTGATGCTGCAACAGGGGGAGCTGGTGAAGATCAAGAGGAACCAGATGATGTGCCCAATGATGCTGCAACGGGTGAAGCTGCTGAAGATGAAGAGGAACCAGACGATGTGCCCGATGATGATGATCTCCGCCGGGTAATTGTCGATGCAAGGACGCAATGTGAAAGTCAAAAGGAGAAGCTGAAGTTCGATCGCATGTTAGAGGATCACAAAAAAGGGTTGTACCCCAATTGCGAAGATGGAAACACAAAGCTCAGTACCGTACTGGAATTGCTGCAGTGGAAGGCAGAGAATGCTGTGCCTGACAAAGGATTTGAGAAACTATTGAAAATATTGAAGAAGAAGCTTCCAAAGGATAAAGAATTGCCCGATAGTACATACGCAGCAAAGAAGGTCGTATGCCCTCTAGGATTGGAGGTGGAGAAGATACATGCATGCCCTAATGACTGCATCCTATACAGCGGTGCATACAAGGATCTGAACGCATGCCCGGTATGCAGTGCATTGCGGTATAAGATCAGATGAGATGACCCTGGTGATGTTCACGGCGATCCCCGCAGGAAGAGGGTTCCTGCGAAGGTGATGTGGTATGCTCCTATAATGCCACGGTTGAAACGTCTGTTCAGAAACGGAGAGCATACCAAGTCGATGCGACGGCACAGTGAGGATCGTAAGAAAGACGGGAAGTTGAGAGCACCCGCTGACGGGTCGCAGTGGAGAAAAATCGTGAGGAAGTACTGGGATGAGTTTGCAAAGGACCCAAGGAACGTATGGTTTGCTTTAAGCACGGATGGAATTAATCCTTTCGGGGAGCAGAGCAGCAATCACAGCACCTGGCTGGTCACTCTATGTATGTATAACCTTCCTCCTTGGATGTGCATGAAGCGGAAGTTCATTATGATGCCAGTTCTCATCAAAGGCCCTAAGCAACCCGGCAACGACATTGATGTGTACCTAAGGCCATTAGTTGAAGAACTTTTACAGCTGTGGAATGGAAACGGTGTACGTACGTGGGATGAGAACAATAAAGAGGAATTTATCCTAAAGGCGTTGCTGTTCGTGACCATCAACGATTGGCCCGCTCTCAGTAAGCTTTTAGGACAGACAAACAAAGGATACCACGCATGCACACACTATTTAGATGACACTAAAAGTATATACCTGGACAAATGCAGGAAGAATGTGTACCTGGGCCATCGTCGATTTCTTCTGACCAACCATCAATGTCGAAAGAAAGGCAAGCATTTTAAAGGCGAGGCAGATCACCGGAGGAAGCCCGCCATGCGTACCGGTGATCACGTACTTGCTATGGTCAATGATTTACACGTAATCTTTGGAAAGGGTCCCTGCGCACTAGCTGTTCCGAATGACGCTGAGGGACACGCACCCATGTGGAAGAACAAATCTATATTTTGGGACCTACCCTACTGGAAAGACCTAGAGGTCCGCTCTTCAATCGACGTCATGCACGTGACGAAGAACCTTTGCGTGCACTTGCTAGGCTTCTTGGGCGTGTATGGAAAGACAAAAGATACACCCGAGGCACGGGAGGACCTGCAACGTTTGCACGAAAAAGAAGGCATACCTCTGAATCAGTATGAAGGTCCTGCCAGCTATGCTCTTACGAAAGAAGAGAAAGAAATCTTCTTTGAATGCCTGCTCAGTATGAAGGTCCCGACTGGCTTCTCGTCGAATATAAAGGGAATAATAAATATCCCAGAGAAAAAGTTCCAGAACGTAAAGTCTCATGACTGCCACGTGATTATGACGCAACTGCTTCTGGTTGCATTGAGGGGGCTTCTACCGGAAAACGTCCGATTAGCCATTGTGAAGCTATGTGCATTCCTCAATGCAATCTCTCAGAAGGTGATCGATCCATAAATCGTACCAAGGCTAAGGATTTATGTGGCGCAATGTCTTGTCAGTTTCGAGCTGGTGTTCCCACTATCCTTCTTCAATATCATGACGCATGTCCTAGTTCATCTAGTCGACGAGATTGTCATTTTGGGGCCCGTATTTCTACACAACATGTTCCCCTTTGAGAGGTTCATGGGAGTCCTAAAGAAATATGTCCGTAATCACGCAGGGCTTGAAAGAAGCATCTCCATGGGCCATCAAACAGAGGATGTCATCGGGTTTTGTGTTGACTTCATTCCTGGCCTTAAGAAGATAGGTCTCCCTAAATCGCGGTATGAGGGGAGACTGACTGGAAAAGGCACGCTAGGAGTAGACTCAATAATATGCAGGGACGGGCATTCTTGGTCTCAAGCACACTACACAGTTCTACAGAACTCTACCTTGGTGACCCCCTATGTCGATGAACACAAGAACAGTCTGCGCTCCAAACACCCAGAGCAGTGCGACGACTGGATTACATGTGAACACATCAAGACTTTCAGCAGTTGGTTGGAAGCACGTATTAGAGGTGACAACACTGTTTGTGATGAGTTGTACTTGTTGTCCAGGGGACCATCTTTGACTGTATTGATTTGGAAAGGATACGAGATAAATGGGAATACATTTTACACGATTGACCAAGATCAGAAGAGCACCAACCAAAACAGCGGTGTCCGCTTTGATGCAACAACCGAGAAGGGAAAGGACACATATTATGGTTAAATAGTGGACATATGGGAACTTGACTACGGACAAGATTTTAAGGTCCCTTTGTTTAAGTGCAAATGGGTCAATCTGTCAGGAGGCGGGGTACATGTAGACCCACAGTACGGAATGACAACAGTCGATCTGAAAAACCTTGGGTACACCGATGAACCGTTCGTCCTAGCCAATGATGTGGCACAGGTTATCTATGTGAAGGACTTGTCTAGCAGATCGAGAAAAAGAAAAGATAAGGACATGAATACATCATACGATGAGCCAAAGCGCCACATAGTTCTTTCAGGAAAAAGGGACATCCTGGGAGTGGAGGGCAAGACAGACATGTCTGAAGATTATGGAAGGTTTCATGAAATTCCTCCCTTCAATGTCAAGGCTGACCCAAGCATCATGATACACGATGAAGATTATCCATGGTTACGGCGCAATAAGAAGATGACACAAGCGAAGAAAAAGTGAAGACTTTCTCCTGCAACTATTATGATGATACCATGCCAAATTTGTAACAGACGAGTATGTTATGCCAAGTATTTTAGAGTTCATTTGAAAACAGACGAGTAGGTGCATCTATGTTAATTTTTTTATTAAAGTTAATCACAAACTTGTGATTCACACAAATTTCAAAGAATTCAAATTTTAACTATTCAAATTTGAAAACTAATGGCACTAACAGAAAGTTCATAATTTTGCTGACTTAAAAGCAAAAAGAATTAAAAAATAAAGCAAAAACAAAATAAAGCAACAAAGAAAACAAAAATACTAAAAAAGTGTTTTCAAATTTGAAAACTAATGGCACTAACAGAAAGTTTATAATTTTTCTAAAACTATAAAGCAAGAAAGTTTAAAAGTTTATAATTTTTCTAAAACTAAAAAAGTTTAAAAGCTAAAAGAATTAAAAAAATAAAGCAAGACGAATAATAATAAAACACAGTAATATTAAATAGCAGGAATTTTTTATAGTAAAGTTATTCATAAACTAGTGATTCACACAAATTTTAAAAAATTCAAAGTTAAACTATTCGAATTTTAAAACTAAAGGCACTAACAGAAAGTTTATAATTTTTGTGACCTAAAATAAAAAAGAAATCACTACAAAACTATAAGTATTTAGTTCTAAGTAGAAACAAAAAAAACCAAAAAATGCCACCTGATGGGCCCCCACGGCCTGAATACGACTAGAAACCCTACCATGGGCCAGGATTCAGGCCCGAGGGAGGCCCAGTAGGCCCACAGGCACAGATTGCAGTGTTAGGCCCGAAAGCCTGCTTTAGAGAGGAGCTCGAGAGGGATGGCGCACCGCACCTTATAAATAGGTGGGCCTCCCTCTCAACTAGCGAGGTGGGACTAAATATTTGGGTTCGGGGCAGCACAGGCCTTTGGTCCCGGTTGGTGGGACGAACCGGGACCAAAGGGGTCATTGGTCCCGGTTCGTAGCACCAACCGGGACCAATGCCCCCTCTTTAGTCCCGGTTGGTGCCACCAACCGGCACCAAAGGCCGCCGCTTCCCGCCCTTTGGGCTGCTGAAAAGAGGCCTTTGGTCCCGGTTGGTGGCACCAACCGGGACTAAAGGGGTGCATTAGTCCCGGTTTGTGCCACGAACCGGGACTAAAGCCTAGACTATATAACAAAACACTTGTGGAAATTTTCAGTTTGCATCGCCAGATCCCCCCTTCCCCCGCCGACGACGCCGTGAGGCTTCTCCACCTCGCTGTCTACGCCGCCGCCGCCAATGTCGTCGCCTCCCCGAGCCCGCGCCGTCCTCATCGCCGGCATCCCTGAGCCCGCCGTCCTCGTCGTCCCCGTCGCTGCATGCCTCCCCGAGCCCACCCCTCCTCGTCCCTGTCACCGGCCGCGCACCGTCCCGATCGAGACCGCCGTCCCCGTCACCGCGTGCCGCCCCGAGCCCGCCGTCCTCGTTGCCGGACTCCTGCCACCGCCCCGGCCCGCCCGTCGCTGTCGCCCTGCCCCGCCCGTCGCCATCGCCCCTGCCCCGCCCGTCGTCGTCGCCCCGCCCCGCCCGTCGTCGTCGCCCCGCCCCGCCCGTCGCTGTCGCGCGCCCTGCCCGTTGGTCCGTCCGGCGCCCCTCCCCTGTTTTTTTATATATTATATATGCTTGTGTATATTGCTTCTTTCTGTGTATATTATGTATATATGTCAGTATATGTATTGTGTATATTGCTTCTTTTCAGATTTTTTTTTCATATATATGTTTGTATTTTGTATTTTTCTTTTTTACAACATGTATATATGTTTTTATGTTCTCTGTGTATATATGTTCATATATGCAAAAGTTAGATTTGAATATTTAGAAAAGGATTATCTATATATGTTCTCTGATTTAGTACATTGTAGGTTAGTTTCATTTTGAGAAAAGTTTATATATTTAGGAGAGGAAAAAGGAAAATAAGAAGAGGAAAAAGGGGAAGAAGAGGAGAGGAAGAAAAGGAAGAGGAGAAGAAGAAAGGAATAGAGGAGAAGAAGAAAAAATAGAAAAAAAATTCTATTTTTTTCTTCTTCTCCTCTACTCCTTTCTTCTACTCCTCTTTTTTTCTTTTTTTTCTTCGATCTTCTCCTCTATTCCTTTCTTCTTCTCCTCTCTATTTCCCTCTCCAGATAACTTCAACACGAGGGGGGGTCGATATACCCCTCGGATAACATTGACATGAGGGGCGGTCGATATATATACCCCCTCTCGACTGTGATAATAACTTATACCGCGGGAGCACCCCCCGACCCTCTTGCTCGACGAAAAACTCTCGAGGACACCCAAACCCTAGAAAAAAGATATCGGTCTCCTACCCCCTCCCGCCGCGCCCCTACCCGACAAACTCTCTCGAGGCCACCCAAAACCCTTGAACCGTTGTCGAGGCCACCCCAAACCCTAGAGAAGCAGCGTCGAGGCAACTAATTAATATATATGATTCCTTACTATGATTAGCTAGCTAGTTCTACGTTTGCCACTAATATATCCATTTGTCATGTTTGAATAATAATTGTCATGTTGTAAATATTTGTAGAAACTATGTAGACTATCGCCCGAGATGAAGCAAGAGAAGCGTTGTTGAGGGACATAATCGCAGAAGGAAGTGATGCCGTCTTGTTGTATCTCAACGACACCGATGGTACTCTGGAAGGAGAGGGTGAAGAAGCTGGCTCTGGTGACCTAATGCCGGTGCAAGAAGAAGAACGTGAGGACGGGTCCGGTGACCGAAACGAGTCCGGCGACCGAGCCGAGTCCGGCCAGGTATATATATTAGTTAAGCCTGTGCTGACTAGCTAATTGATGCATTCATTGTTTTGGTATGTACACATATTAATTAAGTCTTTGTTCTTTTTTCTATCCCTCTGGATCGAGCATAACTGAGGTAAAGAGACGAGGCCCAAAGAGAAAGTTGAGCTCGGATGAAAGGTTTGAGATCATAGCAATCGCGCCCGATGGCCAACCTATTGAACCCATCCGAACAAAGAAGGCATTTGTTGCTCAGTGCGGGGTTCTGGTTAGGGACAAGATCCCGATCAGCATCCAGCAATGGTATAAGCCTAAGAACGAAGACCCTGAGGTGTCTTATGATAATGATCTACAGAAAAATGATCTTTGGACTGAGCTGAAGTCAAATTTCACCCTACCGCCCGAGGATGATCTGGAGAAGCCAGTTAAAGAGCAATTAATCAAGTCTTTTGCTCTTAAGAGGATGGCAGACCTATTCAGGAGGTGGAAGAAAGACCTGAATAGGTTTGTCGAAAAAAGAGACACCAGAATTCAAGGGCATATATGAGAAGATCAGACATGACTGGCCTGCATTTGTGGCCCACAAGACATCGGAAAAGAGTAAGAAGATGTCGGAGACAAACAAGAAAAATGCTGCGAAGAAGAAGCTTCACCATCGCACGGGGTCAGGTGGCTACCTGGTAGCCCGGCCTAAGTGGGCCAAGGCTGAGAATGATCTGGTTGAAAAAGGGTTCGAACGAGAGACAATGAGCTGGCCAGACCGTTGCCGGACTTGGTTCTTCGGGGCTGGCGGAACCTTGGACCCTGTAACAGGGAAGTGCATTTGGACGAACGAGCAACTTGACATTCCCTTGAAGAAGCTTCGGTACTATATCAAAGCAGCGTAGGAAGGGACGTTCCTTCCAGACAGAGAGATCGACGAGCTCATATAGGCCCTCGGGAATCCTGAGCACCCTGGACGGACACGAGGCACGCCATGCTCCATTCCGTGGAAGGCTGGGTTTCCGGACGCAGGCGGTTACAAAAGCCAGGAGAGGAGGAAGAAAGTGCAGCAGTCCGAACTGCAGGCGCTTAAAGAAAGGGTACTCGGGATGGAGGAACGAGAAGCAGACCGGGATAAACGAACTACCGAAGCTTCCCCTGAAGCTACCCCGCCATCTCAACGGAGAAGCAGCGTGGCTTCCACCGAGCTGCTTCAGCCAGAGCTTGTCTTGACGGCTCCTGCCAGCTATCACGTGGATGCTATCACGGAGGCTCAAAATTGCCACCTTATGACGCAGTGGATGAATATGAAGGTCAAGGCGGTTGTTGGCTCTGTTTATCCTAATGAACCCGGCGCAACTTTTCACTGCCGGCCGATTCCAGAAGGATATGCTAAGGTGATGGTGGATGAAATAACGGAGGGATTTGAGGACCTCCCGCTTCACCACCCTACCGGAGAAGGGGAGACTCGGCTGGGTTCTGCTCTGAAGACTCCATGCCTATGGCGGAAGGAGCTCATCAACCTTCCAAACTGGACGCCTCCGCCACCTCCTCCTCCTTCGGCGATTCAGGGAACTACGCCTCCTCCACCGCCTCCTCCTCCGGCGAGTGACGATAAGGGCCCTCGGCCGGCTCCTTCTCCGGCGCGTGGCGGCACTCCGCCTCCTTCTCCGCCTGCGCCGGCGCGCCCGAGTAGCCAGCCTACTCCTTCTCCGCCTCGTACGCAAGGGCGGAAGAGACCCGCCGCCGCTCCGGCAGCTGCTCCGGCGCATCGTAGTCCTTCTCCTCCGCCTCGTAAGCAAGTCAAGAAGACTGTCGCTCCATCTGCTCTGCCGGCGTCTAGCAGTACAGCCAGAGGCGGGAGAAAATACAAATTCGGTCCTTCTCTGAAGTCTCCAGAGAAGTTACCATACGAGATGAGCCCGAAGGAGAACGCGAGGATCGCGCGAACCGAGAAGGATGACTGGTTTCAAGGGTTGAAAGCACAGATACATCCACCTCCGAAGGAGAAGGTAGATTCGGTGAAAGTGAAGCGCACTCTGGCTGCCCTGGCAAAACCACCCAAGTCTCCGCCGAAAGGCAACTATGAGCGCATTATTGCAAAGACATGGGCCGAAGCGTCACGGTCGGGAAGTATAGTCAGTGATCAAAGGCTGAAAGAACGACAAGTAGCTGGGAAACAAATTTCCCAGCTCGGCGAACAAGCAAAGCAATCGTGCCCCCGGCTCAAGGTGCCTAGCGTCGGTCCGAGGATGGCGCCCGGTTATACCAATCTTGACGATTACCTGCCCGACGATGTAGATTATGATTTCCTAGACGTGCAGATACACAGATACGAGTACGGGAAGCCTCTCGTCAAAGATGAAAGATCTCTAATAACGATTATGCGAAGATTGCATGATTGGTACATGAAAACTTGTAGAGAGTCTGGGGGAAGAATACTTTGTATATGAGAGTTAAACCGGAGCATGACCTCGTTGGAATTGAACTGTTGCATGTTCCATTTGAGGAGTTCTATCAGTTTTTCAATCAATTGGCCCTCGATAAAGCAACGGTCACCTGCTACTGTCTGTAAGTACTACTACTTCTGTCATTAAGTCTCTCTACATAGCTCAGCTCTTTCATTGCATGCATTTATAATTATCCTCACTATATTATGCAGATTGAAGATCGCCAATTGAAGAAAAGACAAATCAGTGATATTGGGTTCATTAACACAAATCTCATAGATGCAGTTCAGGTTAAAGATCATGCCGCAGAAACCGAGGCCAACTTGCTACGATCATTCAAAATAAATGAACACAAAAATATAATACTCTTTCCTTACAACTTCAAGTGAGTGTTGTCTTGTCCATATTCGGTTTCCCTTATATATTAGTCCAGGTTATAGTAATGTAATTGATGGGTTATGCATGCGTGCGCAGTTTCCACTATATTCTCCTGGAGATTAGGCTTGAGAAGGGAGTAGTAACTGTCTTGGACTCGAGACGAAAAGATCCCCAGGAGTATGCGGACATGACTGAAATCCTCAAGAAGTAAGTTAAATCGATCATTTTCCACCATATCAGCAAATTTGTTCATTTCCTGATATCAAGTAATTGTTTTCTTTTGTCTGGCAGTGTTTGGAGAAAATTCAGCACAAATTCCCCGGGACTCCCGAAGGAGCTGGAATTTAGATACCCGAAAGTAAGTACTATAGTACCATGTTCTGCGCGTCTCCTAGCTATTGATTCAAGCGCTAGTTTCATCAATACCATTTGGCATTCTTGCTTATCTGTTTGATTGACCTCTATTTCTTGTAAAGTGGTTGTGGCAGGAACAAGGGAATGATTTATGTGGATACTACGTCTGCGAGTCCATCCGCCACACGACCTGTGAGCGGGGCGGGTACTCTGAGAAACAATATGAAGTGCGTAAGAAATAATATTCACAATTTTTGTTTATTACCATCATTTGTGTTGAGTTTCATTCATTCATATATATATATATGTATTGACCCCCTTCTTCAAATTAGATGTTTCGGCAGCAGAATGAACTCCTAGGACCAGATCGCATGCGAGCAATTCAAGAGGAATTGGCGGCATTCTTTCTTGACCACGTGATCGCTGAAGACGGAGAATACTATGTGGACCATGCGTCTATAATTTAAGAGATTATATTTGTAAAAGATAATTATTGTATATATGTAGCCGGTAGTGTCGGACGATAGATATACGAGAACTTGTTGTTCAACCAATCTCTCAGAGAAGGAGAGGTGGTCGATATCACTTCTCTCTGTATGCATATATGTTCATGACGATATTCTGTTTCCTTCGTTTGCTTAGCTAGCTAGCATATGCCTAGTCTTCTCTATAAGTATGTTTAGTACGTAACGTCGACCAAGCACGGACATAAGAGAGGACACTTCTCTCTATTAATTAGCTATCTAGCTAACACAATATATGAAATACCTAAATTAACCCCCCAAAACCCCCAAACTCCCTCCCCTCCTTTAAAAAAAACCAAAACCCCCAGCCACAGAAATGCTGACGCGTGGATGACCAAAGGCCCTCCTGCCTGGGCTCGGCGCACAGGCCATGTGGAGGCCCATCCGTCTCGGTTCTGGTTTGAACCGGGACTAAAGGGTGAGGGTATTAGTAACGACCCTTTAGTCCCGGTTCAGGAACCGGGACTAAAGGCCCTTACGAACCGGGACAATAGGCCGGTTTTCTACTAGTGCTAGTCCAGGTTTATCGCCTATTCGGGTTCCATCCGTTAGAAGATCCGGCCGGAGTTTCGCTCACAGCCCCAAACGATGTGTGTAGGGTTCCCAAGATACCAAACGGGCGCTCGGTACACCGGGCCACGTGCCTACCGCAACACAGCCCACCCCTATGGTCAGTGCTGTGTGCGGGCCCCAGCATACTACAAACACCAGAAACTACTTTCAACTCCTGGACAAAGGACGAGAGGGGTCAGTAAGTCGAGCAGGGTCATATTTCAGGGCCCAACGTGTGGTAGTAGCTGTTTCATGGATCACAAACACAGAACTCAGTTCCTGAGGACGGTTTCAATGAGACAACCCACCATGTACTCCTACATGGCCTCTCACCGCTACCTTTACCAAATCGTGTTCACACACTTAGCTCACACACAGTAGGACATGTTCATCACCATTCCAATTCATCCCTGATGAACCAGACCTGACTCAACTCTAAGCGGTAGCAGGCACGACAAACAAGCATGAATGAGTAGGCACATCAGGGCTCAAACAAGTCCTACTCATGCTAGTGGGTTTCATCTATTTACTGTGGCAATGACAGGTCATGCAGAGGATAAGGGGTTCAACTACCGCAGCAAGTAACAGATGAATCGTTGTTGTCCTAATGCAGTAAAAGAGAGCAGGAGCGAGAGAGTGGGATTGTATCAGAATGAACAAGGGGTTTTTGCTTGCCTGGCACTTCTGAAGATAATATAGTTCTTCATCGGTGTCATCGAACTCATCGTCGGTATGTCGTCTACTGAGAGGGGAAAAACACCGGCAACACAGAAGGAAAAACCATCAATGCAATGCACAATATGATGCATGATCATGACATGGCAATATGCTGTGGTTTAATCTAATGCAACTAGCAGCAGGTTAAATGAAGTTGGATTGAACCCTAGGTTCGAATTCAAACTCCATATGTGAAGGTTTAAATGCCATTATAATATTTGGCCTAAACAGCAGCCCTAAGTTGTTCTATCATGCATGTAAACGGTACAGATGGATAGATTGGATTTTTCTGATCATTTTTCATATATAAATTATTTCATTCGGAGCTACGGTTGATTTTATATGATTTTTAGAAGTTAGCACTATTTTCTGGAATTTCCTGAATAAGAATAAATCCAGAAAAAGGAGTTACTGCGTCAGCACTGGGTCACTGTGACGTCAGCTGATCAACAGGGTCACCCAGAGTCAAACCTAACAGCTGGGACCCACGGGTCAGTGTAACAGGGCTGGTTTGGGTGGATGACATGTGGGACCAGTCAACGGCCGCGTCAGCAAAGTCAATGCTGACGTGTGGGTCCCAGTGGGTTATGAACTAATCTAAACAGAAAATAAAACTAACCTAAACAGGTACAAGGGCCCACATGGCAGTGGCTTTAGGGGGTTAGTTAGTGCGTCATTAGCGTTTAATTAACCCGGCCACATCAGCGGTTATTGCCGGCGACCAAAAGAACGCGGTGGCACGCCGGAGTTGCTCGGGTCGGCGCTACAGAGCACCATTTCCTGTGTGGTCTGCGGCTACGGCGAGCTGGCAGAGCGGCGCATCTTCTAGGGCAAGCGCGAGGAGCTGAGGTAGCCTACAGAGACGGCAGCAACGATGGAAGCGGCGGCCGGAGCTCGGCCAGGACCGGCCACTCGCTACGGCGCACGGGAAGGCGAGCTAGCAGGTGAGTTGGTCTCCTGAGATCAGCCCGAGCACGATGACGTGCTCAGGGGCAAGCTGAGCTTGCTCTAGCCACGGCGACAACTTTGCCGGTGGTGTGAATCTCACGGGCTGGGCGGCTGGGCTGGTTGGAGCTCGTGCGCGGACGTTAGAGAAGAGGGGAGAGGAGCGGGAGCTCACGTAGAGTCTGCAGAGGCGGTCAGTGGGCTCGGGGAGGACTTGAGGTTGGCGAATCGAACGACGGCATCCGGTGGCCGTAGACGGGGAAGAAGGTCACCACGTCGTCTTGGGGTCATCCGAGCTTGCGTGGGTCGACGGATAGGTACTAGGAGCTTGGGCGGAGCTCGGGGCACGACCATGGGGCAAGGGGACGGCGGTGGTCGCGGTGTTTTGCAGTGGCGCACTCCGATGCGTTGAGTTGGCGAGAGAGAGAGAACAGAGGAGGGAGATGAGATCAAAGGAGTGAGCGAGAGGGTCCAGGGAGGGTGCGTGGCGCTCGTAGGCGCGTCGGGGCAGCGGCGGGAAGTAGGAGGTGGCGCGGCGCATGGTCGCGCGCATCGGGCACGCGCCCTTTGTCTTTCTGACAGAGGAGGAAGAAGACCGGGGAGCCCCTGGTGGGCAGGTCCAGAACAGGAGCTGGGCCAGCTCTGCTGCAGGTAAGAAGCCCAGGTAAACCCTTTCTCTCTCTTTCCTCTATTTTCTGGTTTTCTATTATTTCTGTAACTTCAGGGCTTTATTAAAAATGCCAGGGCATTTCCAAAAATCATAAAACTAATCATGGCTACTGTTTAGAATATATCCAACAATAAACATTTTAGTTTATGATTATTTGAGCATTTAAAATATTATATAGCATTTAGATGCCCAAATGCAAATACAATATGAATTAATTAAAAAATCCAAAATGGCTTAAAAATATGTGCATCATTTTTGTTAGAGGTGCTGGACCAATTAAAAAATGATGAACATTTCTAAAGGGTATTTTGGGATCATTGAAAATATTTAAGTTTGAACCTAGTTGAATTCATTTGGTGCTAGGGTTTCAACACTCCCCATTTCAAGTTTCGTAAAATTTAGACATGATGCATAGATGCAATGCCACAAGTTACAAGCAAACTCTAGGGCTGTGACACCCCTACCCGAGATCCGCCGGTTTTGACACCGACATTGGTCCTTTCATTGGGAGTTCCACTTTGCCGCCACGATAAGGCTTGATGGGATCGGGCTTAAACCCGACCAAAGGGAGATTAACTCTCCGTCGGTCACCCATCAGATAGCGGTGGTGGAGGAGCGATGTAGCAATTATTCCTCTATTTTGTGGACAAACTATGCCCAGATTTCCGAGCTCCCCGAGCCGGATACCCATCCACGGGAGGACATGGCCCAAGCTTCGAACCAAGAATTGGACAGCGGGCCAGAACTAGTGCGCAACATCCCGGAGTCCGAACTGCCAAGCTCAGAAACTCCTCCGCCCCTGGGTCTCAGATCGTCTCAGGGTTTGGACCTAAATCTACCCACCCACCCAAACTCAAGTGATCTTTCCCACATTAAACTAGAGCCCCAAGAGACAGTACATCACTATTGGGCCAGATTCCTCCTTGTCATGAGCAAGGTCAAGGACTGTCGCAAGGAACACGCAATTTCATTCTTTTGCAAAAATTGCACGAACAAGGGAATCCTCAACACCATAAGTCGCCGTGACATAGCACACTTTGCTGACTTGTGGCCATAGTACGGAAGTACTATGCGATGGAAAGCGCCTGGAAAACCCAAACAATATTCTGGGACCCTCCGGCTCTCACCGAACCGCCCGTCCGAACTAAAAGGGTGTACTCTCGTAACTCATCCGATACAATTACAAAGAAGCAAAAGCCCACTACAGGGCGTGGAACCGTATTGGAGGGATGGCTCAATGGGCCGTGCAAAATTCATAGTACAGCGGATACCATGCCAACACACAACCTTAGAGCATGTTGGATACTCCGGTAGGTGGCCAAGAGCGGCGAGGATATCCTCATCAACAACACCACAGAGCACCATCCCGTGGAAAATAACAATACAGTATTGACAGTCTTCAAGACCTTCGCCTCAAATAATAGGCGTAAGCGAGCACTCCGTAGCCTTGCCGAAGTCTGCCACATGGCAGCGATAAATCCATGAAGCGATACGGCTATAACCTTCAATGCCAGTGATGAACCTAAATTCCGAACAGCCCGACCACCAGCCGCTTTGGTCCTTAGTCCAATTGTGGACGGCTTCCGGCTTACTAAAGTGCTCATGGACGGTGGCAGCGGATTAAACCTTGTCTATGAGGAGACTCTTCGAAAAATGGAAATAGACAACAGCCGCATTGAGCAAAGCAGCACGACCTTCAGAGGAATCATCCCTAGACGGGAGGCACGACGTGCGGGGAAAATCACACTAGATGTGGTATTCGGCACACCGGAAAACAATAGGTCCGAATAAATCACATTCCAAGTGGCCCCGTGCAGTAGCAGATACCGCGCCCTTTTAGGGCGGGAGGCACTCGCGATCTTCCAAGTACCCCATTACGGGTACATGAAGCTCAAAATGCCCGGGCCCAATGGAATCATCACTCTAGCAAGTGATCCGGACATAGCACTCCGCCCGAAAATAAAACCGCCGCATTAGCCCTCGAGGCATTACCGGAAGCCCTTGCGGCCGAAAAACTAACTGCACTGCGCTCCACAGTGGACAAGGAGGACGTGATACTGGACAAAAGACCCAATTCCACCTCTTTTAAAACAGCAGACGAAATAGTCAAATTCCAGGTCCACCCAACGGATCTTACAAAAACAGCATCCATCGGGGCACAGCTGAACCCCACAACAAACGCCACACCACGGGAGATCTTGCGTGAGAATTGGGACATCTTCGCCTGGCATCCTTCAGATGTGCCAGGAATCCCACGCAGGCTGGCCGAGCATAGCCTTAACATTTTGAAGGGGTTCAAGCCGGTCAAGCATACTCTTCGGGTTTCTCTCAGCCTAAGCGACAAGCCATGGGAGAAGAGCTAGCCAAGTTACTCGAGGTCGTATTCATTAGAGATATAAAACATCCGGACTGGCTAGCAAACCTGGTGATGGCACCAAAGAAGGACAAATCCTGGCCCGTATGTGTCGAATTCAAGGACCTCAACAAGGCTTGCCCCAAGGATCCCTTCCCCCTCCCCCGCATCGATCAAATTATCGACGCTACCGCAGGTCACGACTCATTGTGTTTCGTCGACGCATATTCCGGATACCATCAAATTAAGATGGTTGAGTCTGATCAAGCCGCAACGGCATTCATAACTCCATACGGCCCCTTCTGTTTTAACACCATGCCTTTCGGGCTCAAAAACGCCGGTGCAACCTACCAATGCATGATTCAGACATGTTTGGAAACACAAATCGGCAAAAAATCGGAGGCATACGTACACGATGTGGTCATTAAAACCAGACACGTCGAATCCTTAATAGACGACTTGAGGCTCACGTTCGACAATCTCCAAACATATGACATCAAGCTTAATCCGGAAAAATGCGTTTTCGGCGTGCCCGCCGGAAAGCTCTTGGGCTTCATCGTCTCCCATAGAGGAATTGAAGCAAATCTGGCTAAAATCCGAGCTCTATCATAGTTGGCATCCCAGCAGACCTCAAGCAAATCCAGAAATTAATTGGATGCGTGGCTGCCTTAAGCCGCTTTATCTCCCTATTAGGAGATAAGGCACTACCTCTTTATCGCCTTCTTCGATGCACCGAACACTTCGAGTGGACGGATGCGTCCACGGACGGATTGGAAGAAATAAAAGCCATCTTGGCCACCAACCCAATCTTGGCTGCGCCAAATGTCGGCGAACCAATGTTGTTATATATAGCGGCAACA
Organism: Aegilops umbellulata; assembly: GCA_032464435.1. Classification (NCBI taxonomy): domain Eukaryota; kingdom Viridiplantae; phylum Streptophyta; class Magnoliopsida; order Poales; family Poaceae; genus Aegilops; species Aegilops umbellulata. The sequence goes on from CP136059.1 coordinate 418,570,383, forward strand.
CACCAAGTTGTAAGCGCAGTGCTCGTCGTCGAACGAGAGACGGACAGACATAAGTTCCCACTTCAAAATCCGGTATACTATGTATCCACCGTCCTCACTCCTGCAAATCACGGTACCCACATTATCAAAAGATAGCATACGCGGTCTTCATGGCATCCAGGAGTACCACTCAACGACATAATAAATAATCGCGATGCAACGGATAGGATTGCTAAATGGGCTACCGAGCTCCTCCCGTTCGACATAACATATAAACCACGGCGAGCCATTAAGTCGCAAGTACTGGCTGATTTCGTCGCCGAATGGACGGAAGCCGAACTCCCTAAAGAGTACGGCACATACTCCAATTTGATCATGCACTTTGACGGCTCTAAGCTAGGGGCAGGCGTCGTCCTGACATCCCCCACCGGTGATACAGTCCAATACGTACTCCAAATATTATACACAGACTCCAATAATGCAGTAGAATATGAGGCCCTGTTGCATGGTGTTCGGATGGCAGTCTCCATGGGCATTCAATGCTTAGAGGTGCGTGAGGATTCGTACCGCGCAATATCTCAAATAAATGGGGACTTCGATGCCAAGGACCCAAAAATTGCGGCTTACCGCAATGCCGTCCTCAAAATGTCAGGTCAGTTCGAGGCCTCGAATTCCACCATGTGGTCCGAGAAAACAATCAAGCGGCGGATATCCTCGTTCGCATCGGCTCTAAACGTGACCCTGTCCCACCTAATATCTTTTTGGAAAGGCTGTTTAAGCCATCCGAGGTGTGGGAAGAGGAGACCGGCAAAAACAGTCCGGATCCGGCCACAACACCAGACCCCGAATACTCTGACGTAACCGGAGGCTCTGCCACCGAAATAGCATCTTAGACCCACGTGATTATGGTTGTCATTGCCCCGTGGACAGAACCCTTCGTGGCTTACCTAACTAGGCACGTTGCATTGTGCGGCGGTCTAAAGCCTACAAGGTGCATGAGGGAGAGCTTTACAAGAAAAGTGCTACTGGAGTACTTCAAAGGTGCATCTCCTAAGAGGAAGGATGACAACTTTTGGCAAAAATTCATGCTGGACTTGGCGGCCAACACGGCGCAGCTCGGGCCATTGTAAGCAAGGTCTTCCGTACAGGTTTTTACTGGTCGACGGCCCGAGCAGATGCACAGAACCTCGTTCAACATTGCATCGGTTGCCAGCTTTTTGCAAACCAAAGCCATATGCCACCTACCGCTCTCCAAACAATCCCCATTACGTGGCCCTTTGCGGTCTAGGGGGCTCGATATGGTCGGACCCCTTAAAGGGGGAAGCCATAAAAAAAATACCTATTGGTCATGGTGGATAAATTCACCAAATGGATAGAAGCAAAACCAGTTAAAACAGCCAAGCCTGGACCAGTGATAGACTTCATATCCGGGTAGTACACCGTTACGGCGTCCGCCACAGCATCATCACCGATAACGGCTCAAACTTTACAGCCGACGAGGTAAAAACTTTGTGCAGCAACATGGGCATTAAGCTCGATTATGCCTCTCTCTATCACCCGCAAACTAACAGTCACGTCGAGCGAGCAAATGATCTTATCATGAGCGGCATTAAACCAAGATTAGTTTGATCCTTGAAGGAATCAGATATGCACTGGGTCGAGGAGCTCGACTCCGTGCTATGGGGGCTGCGGACCATGCCGAATCGCACTACCGGATACACACCATTTTTTATGGTGTACGGCGCAGAGGCGGTACTACCCTGCGACATCGTTCATGACTCACCTCGAGTGCGCATGTACGAAGAGAAAGAAGTCGAGCTTGATCGGAAGGATAGTTTGGACGCCCTGGAGGAGTGTGACGTGGCCAACGCCCGCTCTGCATTCTATCAGCAACATGCTCGACGGTATCAAAGGAGAGAAGTACGGGCCAAAACTTATAACGTTGGCGAACTCGTTCTACGCCTATAGGATAAGAAAAAGAACAATCTCAAGCCCAAATGGGAAGGTCCCTTCGTTATTGACCAAGTTCTGACCGGTGGAGCGTACCATCTGCGGGATGCTTCGGAAAATCGACTCGAGCCAAACCCATGGAACGCAGCCAGACTCCGTGTTCGTCTCCTAGTGCCGGACTCTGTGTTCGTCTCCTTACCTCCGTCAATTTTTTATATATCCGTTATCTGTCTTTTCTTTCTTTCTTTCTTCCCTTTTTCTTTACGGCCTTAAAAGGTTAAAATGTGTCTTGACTACACAATCTTGACGGACTAGGCGTGCTCATTATACCTGGGGGCTTCTTATATAGAAGCTTAATATAACTATGTTCCGGGATCTATGCCCCCCGCACATGTGTTACTTTTCCACATGTACCTTTTCTTCGCCACTATATGCATTGATATGACTTAAGTTTTGGCCAAGCTGGGTTGCCTGGCTCTTGTGTTTATGCCCTACGTTCCAGTTAATTCTGCTAGGGCATAAGGGGAGCACCTCTGCGATTGTTACTGCCGGGTCAGCCGGATGTGTACCTCAGACTGGGTGAAGCCGAAAGCTAGCATTCTTAAGGGAATATTCGGTCGATGAACAAAAGATGACTTTTATTTATTGTAATACATGCCCCGAGATGTTTATATCCTGCGTCTCTTCTCGCAGTTCGGACATGCACATTAATGTATGTGTACCCATGGAAAGGAACCCTTAACGGAACTATTCTCCCTGGAAGATGTTTCTTACTATCCATGTAATATAACATAGCTAGTTGGGTACTTATCTGTTCAAGCACTTATGACCCCTACGCCTAGTTTCTTGCGTACCCCCGTTTTTACATAACTGAGCGGGTATTCGGATACACTCCGGACTGTCGGGTCCGGAGGTCGAAGAGAAAATGTCCGACATGACTAATGATTTACAATCCAGCTAGGGACAATATATGTCACTTGAAGTACACAGTCACTTAGACTGACTAAATTCTTCTTCTATACCATTCAACAGGCTGTCTAGACTACAATCTTGTTGGGAATACTTTGCCGCTAATTTAACCTGGTCATACACCAAACTGACGGGGATCTCTTTCCCATCAGACCCCACAGGTCCGACCTCGCCCATGTGGTCCGGTTCAGCCTTTGTATATCGCGTCTTCACCATGGCCCAGGCTTCCCTTGCACCTTGTCGGCAGACTGATATCTTCCATAATCGGAAGCACCGCCACGCTCCCTTAAGCATCTCTACAAGCTCCCCCATGCCTCCTGGCAGGGAGGCGGATGGCCACAAGGCTTGGGCAATGCCCTGCATCACCTGCCGAACTTGTTCATCCAGTTGTGAGAGGTCTGGCAGAAGATCACCCGCAGACCCGGGCATCTCCTCGGCAGGACGACCCGTCATCATGCCTACAGATATAACTCTGTTAGCTGGTTTCTTCACCGAACTCTATAAAATTTTGTTCAAGCACATACTGAAAATGCCGCGTCGAAGCCTCTTATTCTCCTTTACGGAGTCAGCAAGCTGGGCCTAAACATCTTTCAGTTCAACGCCCAGCTGGGTATTGGCATCTTGGAGATCGTTTTCTCCCGCCTGACCTGTGTAAGCACGCGCTCGCCAGCCTTTAGCTGTCGTTGAGCATGTTGCTCATCCCCCCGTACGACCTTCGGATTCACTGCGGGATCATCTGTAGAATCTGTTGTTAGATTTGCAGGCCTGCCGAATACTAACTGGTACATGTCATTCTTTTCGATAGAAACAAGCGTTACCAGATTGGGCCTTCTCGGACTCCTTCATTGCGGCAACTGCGGCCCGTATCTGGGCTTTACATTCCTCCAGCTCTTGAGACAACTGGGTATTCTTCTCCGTAAGAACCTACGCAAACAATGATCCTTAAATCAGTTGTGCCAACTGTTTCCAGTGTCAGGGGCTACTGATATACATAATTATTAGATTTTCTTACCTGTATATCCTTTACATAATGGTCCGTGGCTCTGGCAAGACCATTTTGAGCAGCTCGGATGTACGCGTCTCCTGAGTTGAAGGCATCGAACGCCTCTTGAGAGAAACAAGGGTCGCGGAGTACGTCCCGGCGACGCCTTAGATTCATGGAACTCTCCAATTCGAAATTCATAGCAGACAGCCTATCCGCATCCTCTGTAGGAGGAACATCTGGTGTTGGCCCCATGTTAGCGTCTGCCTCTAAGTCCGGCTCTGGAGCCCGGCTAGTGGAGGCGTGACCGGCAGGCTCTCCGGATATGGTCCGACGAGCATTTTCCCTGCCAGGAACCATGGACGTTATATTTTAAAATACGACAACCACAGAGCGGGGTTCTTTTTCATACCTCTGCGACGGTGTCTCACTCCTGACCGCCTTCCTTTTAAGCCTACCCAGCTTCGGTGCCCCTTGTTGGTGAGTCATTGCGGGTTCGGCATGGCGTCCTGAGGGCCTTACCTATAAAGCACCATATGTGTGCAGTAGGTGTGGTGCAAAAAAAGGGATCCTTCTCGGAAGTTGGGACTCCGGTTTTACTTACATGCGATGCAGGGATCAGTCCAGGATAATCGGATATAATGGCCACCTAGGCACCATCGTGTCCGGATCTTCCTCGAGTCCGGGGTCGAGGGCCCGGTCAGGGTCCTCTAGTTGTGGAGATGGGCTGTGGACCTCCCTCACAGCTTTTCGCAATTCCTGCTATGAAATATCAAGGTAAATACTTATGACGAAGAATGCGGGAAGGTTCGGAGTAAAAAGTAGCAACTCACCCAGTTTTGGGGGTTGTACATGGAGAATGCATCCCGTGCCTTAATGAGGATGAACTCCTCTTCCTCTCCTTTATATAAATCGGACAGTATTTTCGCTAGAGCAGCGACAGAGTCCGGCCCCTTACGACCGCAGTGGGTGGCATTGTCTTCTCCATTGAAGTGCCACATGGGTTGTCCCCGATATTGAAGTGGCTGCACCCCCCGTATTATGCATATTTAGATAACCTCGATTAGTTTCAATCCTGATTTGGCCAGCCTTTTTATCCGGCCCATCAGGTAAAGGACCTCTCTGTTATCTTCCTCCTAGGGGCTCCGACGGCGCCAGCTGCGACGTTTCTTCAAAGGGGCGTTATTGCACTCAGGAAGGCCCATCCAAATAGGGTCCGAAAGGGGGACGTCCACCATATAAAACCACTCCGAAGGCCAGTCTTCGGATGTCTTCTTCGAGTACCGGACAGGTATCCGGTCCCGGTGATGCGCCATATCTCGGCTCCGCCCACTTGATATATTGTCCCCTCCTGTGTATGGGGTACGAGGCAAAATAGCCTCTTCCATAGCTCGAAATGAGCTTCGCAGCCCTGAAACAGCTTGCAAAGGGCGACATAGCCAGCGATGTGTAATCTGAGGCGGGAGTAAAGTTATGCAGCTGGAGGCCGTAGAACTCCAGGAGCCCACGGAGGAACGGATGGATTGCAAATCCGAGTCCCTTCAATAAGTAAGCGATAAGGCATACCCGCTCCCCCATGGATGGGTTGGGAAAGCTCTCTGCTGGCTCCCCGCCATTGTAAGCGGCTAATCTGGCTCGGACAGGGACCATATACGCAGGAGGGAGAAACCCCTGGGTCTGTAACTCTACTAATTTGCTGGGGGGGGGACGAAACACTTCTTCCAATTGCCTGTCTTAGGGCAACGGGAGCGAGAGGAGGAGCTGCGATGACCGGCCATGATGGGATGGACTTCTCCGGGCGGGCTCCGATGGATATTCGCTGTGGGAGGATGGTGTGGTCTGGATCTGAGGATCCCCATCTCTTTAAATAGACAATTTACACACATGGTTCAGGTGTCAATTGTGAAAATGCCTCGACTCCTCGCATTCGCTCGACACGTGGAGGATAGCCATTATTAGGCGTAGAAGCCAAGGAGTGCAACATTCATGGGAAGCCGGGCACTACTCGACAGGTACTCAGAATTTGGAGAAGAACCCGCCTTGCAATGTCGAAGGCAATCTGTGCGCCGGACTCATCGTCATTGAAGCATGGTTCAGGGCTACCGAGGGAGTCCTAGATTAGGGGGTCCTCGGATAGCCGGACTATATACTTTGGCCGGACTGTTGCACTATGAAGATACAAGATTGAAGACTTCATCCTATGTCCAGGTGGGACTCTCCTTTGCGTGGAAGGCAAGCTTGACAATTCGGATATGTAGATCTCTGCCCTTGTAACCGACTCTGTGTAACCCTAGCCCCCTCCGGTGTCTATATAAACTGGATAGTTTAGTCTGTAGGACGACAACAATCATAATCATAGGCTAGCTTCTAGGGTTTAGCCTCTATGATCTCGTGGTACATCAACTCTTGTAATACTCATATCATCAAGATCAATCAAGCAGGAAGTAGGGTATTACCTCCATTGAGAGGGCCCGAACCTGAGTAAACATTGTGTCCCCCGCCTCCTGTTACCATCCACCTTAGACGCATAGTTCGGGACCCCCTACCCGAGATCCACCGGTTTTGACACCGACAGCCGCCCATCTGAGGACGCACATGTGGGAGCTCGAGAGCCAGCTCCAGGCCAAGGAGCAGGAGAGCGGCCAGGCAGCCGTCAAGCGTGATCAGCTTGCGAAGGAGCTAGTGGACCAGGCGACCCATCATAAGGAGCAGGTCCGGCAGCTGGAGGACGGGGAGGTGCTCCTCAAGGCTGAGTTCAACACTCAGCGCTCGGACTGGGTTGAGAGGGAGAAGCTGCTGTCGGACAGCTACGAGGTGATTGGGGATATGTTCAAAGGTAAATCCTTTCTTCCTTCGTTTCTTTGTCGCCGGTGCTGCAGGAGGCCGACTTCTAAATCTTTAGTCTTCTTTTGAACAAACTATCTCCATGGTCGCTCCGTTGTCATCTGCCAGGCAATCGAGGCGCGCCAAGATCTGCGGAGGAGGACGGGCGCGAATATTCCGCCGAACCAGCCCCAGATGGATCTTGAACCGGCGCGCAGCTCTTGGCCGTCCGGATGCGCCTTGAACCGGCGCGCCGCCTGCTCCGCCGACTTCGACACGCCAGATCACAGGTCCTAGAGGGGCTCTCGCCAAATGTGTAGGTGCCCCGAACTCCCAGTCGGATCACCGACTAGTTGGAGGTGGCAGCCGAGCGGCTTGAGTCCAGGAAGGGTGCCGAAGCACGGGCAGACACCCGGGCAACGATGGAGTTCGTCATGGCGTGGTACCCAGACGTGCGTTTGGCTCAGCTGGCCACTTTTCTCCAGGAAGCCAGGTCGGAGCTGGAGGCGGAGCGCGAGGAGATCGTCAAGCGCGCGGCCGCCCTTGCCGACTACACCGACGTCGACGTCTTTGTCCTGGAGTGGGCGGAAGACGGCACTGAGGTGCCGCCCTCTTGGTTCGGGCTGGACCCGAACGAGGGGGAGGACTCGGTGGAGGAGATCGCCTCCAGCGACGAGGGCGAGGAGGATGGTGAGGACGAGGAATACGATGACGTCGCTCCGAATGATGGAACGACCATCCAGAATTGGCCCGATTCGGCTTCAGCCAACGGGCAGTCGGAAACTACGTCAACCACTGCCGCCGACCAAGCCGAAACCAGCCAGCTGGATGCCCCGCCACCCGATGCTACAACCACCGGCGACCTGTCCGAGCTGCCTTTCGCACCTATGGCCTAGTTATCTTTTAAGCTTTTCTGTCTCACAGGTTAATCATGCGCAGTTCCACCCACAAGGGGAGTATTTGAAACTCTATTGAATGCTGGCCTTGGGCCTTTTGCAATGTAAATAATTTTATTTCCCACATGCTTTTGGGCTTTGCCGGGTTCTAACTCGGTTTTGCCTTTGCTCTATTTGGCCTTTTCTTTTGCCACCTTCCTTTGGCTGCCGCCCTGCCAGCTGGACAACCGCGTTACGGTCTGTGGCCAAGTCAGGGACTTGGCCGTTTAGAATAGGCAAGCTAATTCAGCCGCCTAGAGCGTAGCTAGTCGAGCAAGAAGTCGGCCGGCCAGCTACTGGGCAGCCAGACGGGTGAGGCACGGAGCCGACTTGGCCAGCATTGGCGTTCTTCCTTAGTCGTTTTTCATGTCGACAACGTTTCTGGCCTTTAGCTCTTGTCAGCCGGACAGTCACGCTGCGAGGTGTAGCTGAGGCGAAGAGAGGGCTATGGCGTCGGCACAATACTTAGTCGACTTTGGGCGGTGCCAACTTAGGTCAAGGCGGTGAGCCCCCGGGCCGGCTGACCGGACCCGAACAGGGAGAAAGAATGAAAAAACACATTCATAGGCGAAGCTTATCATATAGATAAAAAGGTAGCCCCTGAGTGCTCCTCTGGGGACTTGTTGTGTTTGATTAATACAAAAGGTAGCGTGGTACATACACTGCTTCAACTTTAAATGGGCGGAGAAGATTCGCGCTCCACGGACGCACCATCTCTTCGCTGGCATTGTCCCTCTTGTGTGCCCTGGTCTTTTGTGTGTCGATGAGGTACTAGCAGTCATTGCCCAGGTCCTATCTGATGATGAAAGGCCCCTCCCAAGGAGCCGAGAGCTTGTGTTGGCCGGCTGTTCGCTAGATCAACCACAACACAAGGTCGCCCTCACAGAAAGTCCATTAGTACCAGGACTAGTTAGACCTTTAGTACCGGTTCGTGCCATGAACCGGTACTAATGGGCATCGCACCCTTTAGTACCGGTTCGTGCCATGAACTGGGACTAAAGGTCCCATTTGAACCGGGAGTAATGCCTTTCTGACGCCCTCGCCGCTTGAACCGGGACTAATGCTCACATTAGTCCAGGTTCATAACGAAACCGGGATTAATGCCTTTTCTGGCCTGAACCGTTGCCCCCTTTTCTACTAGTGTTCTTGATAGGCCTCGCCTCGATCCACTTCATGAACTTGTCCATGGCGACCAACAGATGGGTCATGCCGCCGCGTTCTATCTTGAACGGGCCCCCAAGGTCCAACCCCCATATGACAAAGGGCCAGGTGCGGGGAATGGTCTTGAGTGCAGAGGTCGGTAGGTGCTGCTTGGAGCTGAAGCGCTGGCACCCCTTGCACTTGCAGACCAACTCGTTGGCGTTGTCTAAAGTAGTCGTCCAGAAGAAACCATGGCGGAAGGCTTTGGCAATGAGGGATCTGGAGGCAGCATGGTGGCCACATTCACCTTGATGAATATCCCTGAGGATTTCTATGCCCTTCTCCGTCTCTATGCAGTGCTCAAACACACCAGTCACATTGTGCCTGACGACCTCTTTATTGACAATCGTGTATGCGGCCGCTCAGCATTGCATCTGTCGGGCCAAGATTCGTCGGCCGGTAGCTCTCGGCTCACTAGAAAGTTGAGGATGGGCTGCGCCCAAGACAGAGCTTCTACCACCGTCAAGACAGCAACCGGTACTAGGAAGGTCGGGTTGGGAGGCGGCGGGTGGGAGCAGGCCGCTGCTTGCTGTGTCGCTGAAGTCCCGGGCCAACTGTTGCAGTCCACGGGCCGGGTTCTTGAGTCCGTGGGCCGGGTTTGGGTGCTGCAGCGCCCGGGCCGCCTGCAGAAGTCCCCAGGCTGACTGCTGTTGGAAATATGCCCTAGAGGCAATAATAAATAGGTTATTATTATATTTCCTTGTTCATGATAATCGTTTATTATCCACGCTAGAATTGTATTGATAGGAAACTCAGATACATGTGTGGATACATAGACAACACCATGTCCCTAGTAAGCCTCTAGTCGACTAGCTTGTTGATCAATAGATGGTTATGGTTTCCTGACCATGGACATTGGATGTCATTGATAGCGGGATCACATAATTAGAAGAATGATGTGATGGACAAGACCCAATCCTAAGCATAGCACAAGATCGTGTAGTTCGTATGCTAAAGCTTTTCTAATGTCAAGTATCATTTCCTTAGACCATGAGATTGTGCAACTCCCGGATACAGTAGGAATACTTTGGGTGTGCCAAACGTCACAACGTAACTGGGTGGCTATAAAGGTACACTACAGGTATCTCCGAAAGTGTCTGTTGGGTTGGCACGAATCGAGACTGGGATTTGTCACTCCGTGTGACGGAGAGGTATCTCTGGGCCCACTCGGTACGACATCATCATAATGTGCACAATGTGATCAAGGAGTTGATTACGGGATGATGTGTTACAGAACGAGTAAAGAGACTTGCCGGTAACGAGATTGAACAAGGTATTGGGATACCGACGATCGAATCTCGGGCAAGTACAATACCGCTAGACAAAGGGAATTGTATACGGGATTGATCAAATCCTCGACATCAAGGTTCATCCGATGAGATCATTGTGGAACATGTGGGAACCAACATGGGTATCTAGATCCCGCTGTTGGTTATTGACTGGAGAACGTCTCGGTCATGTATGCATGGTTCCCGAACCCGTAGGGTCTACACACTTGAGGTTCGATGACGCTAGGGTTATAAAGGAAGTTCGTATGTGGTTACCGAATGTTGTTCGGTGTCCCGGATGATATCCCGAACGTCACGAGGAGTTCCGGAATGGTCCGGAGGTAAAGTTTTATATATCGGAAGTATGGTTTTGGCCACCGGAAGTGTTCTGGGCATCACCGGCAGTGTACCGGGACCACCGGAGGTGTCCGGGGGTCCACCAAGTGGGGCCACCGGCCCCGGAGGGCTGCATGGGCCAAGTGTGGAAGGGGACAAGCCCTAGGTGGGCTGGTGCGCCCCTCCACCAAGGCCCAAGGCGCCTCCTAGAGGGGAAGGGGGGCAAACCCTAGGGCAGATGGGCCCTAAGGCCCACCCCTGGTGCGCCTCCCCCTCTCCCCCCCTTGGCCGCAACCCTAGATGGGTTTTCGTGCTGCCGCCACCCCTAGGGAGGGAACCCTAGATGGGGGCGCAGCCCCTCCCCTCCCCCTATATATATTTGAGGTATTTGGGGCTGCCAGAGAGACGAGAACATCTCCTTCTTGGCGCAGCCCTACCTCTCTTTCTCCTCATATCTCGTGGTGCTTGGTGAAGCCCTGCTGGATCGCCACGCTCCTCCACCACCACCACGCCATTGTGCTGCTGCTGGACGGAGGCTTCCTCAACCTCTCCCTCTCTCCTTGCTGGATCAAGGCATGGGAGACGTCACCGGGCTGTACGTGTGTTGAACGCGGAGGTGTCGTCCGTTCGGCAGTTGGTCATCGGTGATTTGGATCACGGCGAGTACGACTCCATCAACCCCGTTCACTTGAACGCTTCCGCTTAGCGATCTACAAGGGTATGTAGATGCACTCTCCTTCCCCTCGTTGCTGGTTTCTCCATAGATCTTGGTGATACGTAGGAAAATTGTGAATTTCTGCTACGTTCCCCAAAGTGGCATCATGAGCTAGGTCTATTGCGTAGATTGTTTGCACGAGTAGAACACAAAGTAGTTGTGGGCGTTGATTTTGTTCAATATGCTTACCGTTACTAGTCCAATCTTGATTCGGCGGCATTGTGGGATGAAGCGGCCCGGACCGACCTTACACGTACACTTACGTGAGACAGGTTCCACGGACTGACATGCACTAGTTGCATAAGGTGGCTAGCGGGTGCCAGTCTCTCCCACTTTAGTCGGATCGGATTCGATGAAAAGGGTCCTTATGAAGGGTAAATAGCAATTGAAATATCACATTGTGGTTTTGCGTAGGTAAGAAACGTTCTTGCTAGAAACACATAGCAGCCACGTAAAACATGCAAACAACAATTAGAGGACGTCTAACTTGTTTTTGCAGCGTATGCCATGTGATGTGATATGGCCAAAAGGATGAGATGAATGATATATGTGATGTATGAGATGATCATGTTCTTGTAATAGGAATCACGACTTGCATGTCGATGAATATGACAACCGGCAGGAGCCATAGGAGTTGTATTAATTTATTTATGACCTGCGTGTCAAACGTAAACGTCATGTAATTACTTTACTTTATTGCTAACCATTAGCTGTAGTAGTAGAAGTAATAGTTGGCGAGACAACTTCATGAAGACACGATGATGGAGATCATGGTGTCATGCCGGTGACGATGATGATCATGGAGCCCCGAAGATGGAGATCAAAAGGAGCAAAGTGATGATGGCCATATCATGTTACTATTTGATTGCATGTGATGTTTATCATGTTTTTGCATCTTATTTGCTTAGAACGACGGTAGTAAATAAGATGATCCCTCATTAAAATTTCAAGAAATTGTTCTCCCTAACTGTGCACCGTTGCGAAGGTTCGTCGTTTCGAAGCACCACGTGATGATCGGGTGTGATAGATTCTTTCGTTCGAATACAACGGGTGTTGACGAGCCTAGCATGTACAGACATGGCCTCGGAACACGGAGGACCGAAAGGTCGAACATGAGTCGTATAGAAGATGCGATCAACATGAGATGTTCACCGATGATGACTAGTCCGTCTCACGTGATGGTCGGACACGGCCTAGTTGACTCGGATCATGTAATCACTTAGATGACGAGAGGGATGTCTATCTGAGTGGGAGTTCATAAGATGAACTTAATTATCCTGAACATAGTCAAAATATCTTTGCAAATTATGTCGTAAGCTCGTGCTTTAGTTCCACTATTTTAGATATGTTCCTAGAGAAAATATAGTTGAAAGTTGATAGTAGCAATTATGCGAACAATAGAAGGCTTATGTCCTTAATGCAACGCTCGGTGTGCTGGACCTCGAATGTGGTCTGTGGATGTTGCGAACATCTGACATACACGTTTTGATGACTACAAGATAGTTCGGTAATGTTAAATGGTTTAGAATTGAGGCACCGAAGACATTTTGAAATGTCGCGGAACATATGAGATGTTTCGAGGGCTGAAATTGGGATTTCAGGCTCGTGCCCACGTCAAGAGGTATAAGACCTCCGACGAATTTTCTTAGCCTGCAAACTAAGGGAGAAAAGCTCAATCGTTGAGCTTGTGCTCAGGTTGTCTGGGTACAAAAATCATTTGAATCGAGTGGGAGTTGATCTTCCAGATAAGATAGTGATGTTTTTCCAAAGTTATTGCCACCAAGCTGCTAGAGCTTCGTGATGAACTATAACATATCAGGGATAGATATGATGATCCTTGAAATATTCGCGATGTTTGACACTTCGAAAGTAGAAATCAAGAAGAAGCATCAATTGTTGATGGTTAGTGAAACCACTAGTTTCAAGAAGGGCAATGGCAAGAAGGGATACCTCATGAAACGGCAAATCAGCTGCTGCTCTAGTGGAGAAACCCAAGGTCAAACCCAAACCCGAGACTGAGTGCTTATGTAATAAGGGGAACAGCCACTGGAGCAGAATTACCCTAGATACTTGGTAGATGAGAAGGTTGTCGATAGAAGTATATTGGATATACATTATGTGAATGTGTACTTTACTAGTACTCCTAGTAGCATTAGGGTATTAGATACCGGTTCGGTTGCTAAGTGTTAGTAACTCGAAATAAAAGCTACGGAATAAACGGATACTAGCTAAAGGTGAGCTGACGAGATGTGTTGGAAGTGTTTCCAAGGTTGATATGATCAAGCATCGCACGCTCCCTCTACCATCGAGATTGGTGTTAAACCTAAATAATTTTTATTTGGTGTTTGCCTTGAGCATAGACATGATTGGATTATGTCTATCGCAATACGGTTATTCATTTAAGGAGAATAATGGTTACTCTATTTATTTGAATAATACCTTCAATGGTATTGCACCTAAAATGAATGGTTTATTGAATCTCGATCATAGTGATACACATGTTCATGCCAAAAGATATAAGATAGTAATGATAGTACCACCTACTTGTGGCACTGCCATGTAAGTCATATTGGTATAAAACGCATGAAGAAGCTCCATGTTGATCGATCTTTGGACTCACTCATTTTTGAAAAGGATTGAGACATGAGAACCATGTCTATTGGTATATACGCATGAAGAAAGTCCATGCAGATGGACCGTTTGGACTCACTTGATTTTGAATCGCTTGAGACATGCAAATCATACCAGATGGGCAAGATGACTGAAAGCTTTGGTTTCAATAAAATGGAACAAGAAAGCAACTTGTTGGAAGTAACACATTTTGATGTGTGCAGTCCAATGAGTGCTGAGGCACGCAGTGGATATCGTTATGCTATTACTTCATACATGATTTGAGTAGATACTGAGCATATTTACTTGATGAAACACAAGTCTAAATTATTGAATGGCTCAAGTAATTTCAGAATGAAGTTGAAGATCGTCGTGACATGAGGATAAAATATCTATGATATGATCATAGAGATGAATATCTGAGTTGCGAGTTTGGTACACAATTGAGACATTGTGGAAATTGTTTCACGACTAGTACCGCCTGGAACACCATAGTGTGATGGTGTGTCCGAACATCATAACTGCACCCTATTGGATATGATGCATACCATGATGTCTCTTATCGAATTACCACTATCGTTCATGGGTTAGGCATTAGAGACAACCGCACTCACTTTAAATAGGGCACCACGTAATTCCAATGAGATGACATCGTATGAACTATGGTTTAGAGAAACCTAAGATGTCATTTCTTAAAAGCTTGGGGCTGCGACGCTTATGTGAAAAAGTTTCAGGCTGATAAGCTCGAACCCAAAGCGGATAAATGCATCTTCATAGGACACCCAAAATAGTTGGGTATACCTCCTGTCTCAGATCCGAAAGCAACAGGGATTGTTTCTGAAATCGGGTCCTTTCTCAAGGAAAAGTTTCTCTCGAAAGAGTTGAGTGTGAGGATGGTGGAGACTTGATGAGGTTATTGAACCGTCACTTCAGCTAGTGTGTAGCAGGGCACAGGAGTTCTTCCTATGGCACCTACACCAATTGAAGTGGAAGCTTATGATAGTGTCATGAGACTTCGGATCAAGTCACTCCCAAACCTCGTAGGACGACAAGGATGCGTACTACTTCAGAGTGGTACGTAATCCTGTCTTGGAAGTCATGTTGCTAGACAACAATGAACCTACGAGCTATGGAGAAGCAATGGTGGGCCCGGATTCCGATGAATGGCTCGAGGCCATAAAATCCGAGAGAGGATCCATGTATGAAAACAAAGTGTAGACTTTGGCAGAACGGCTCGATGGTCGTGAGGCTGTTCAGTACAGATGGATTTTAAAAGGAAGACAGACAATGATGGTAAATGTCACCATTAAGAAAGCTCGACTTGTCATGAAGATATTTCCCGACAAGTTCAAGGAGTTGACTATGATGAGACTTTCTCACTCGTAGCTATGCTAAGAGTTTGTTGGAATTAGCAGGTACTGCATTGCTTATGAAATCCTGTAGATAGGATGTCAAAATATTGTTTCCTTGTTCTTGAGGAAAGGTTGTATGTGATACAACCAGAGGATTTTGTCGATCCTTCTAAGGACTGGAGTAAGCATCTCGGAGTTGGAATGTACACTTTGATGAGATGATCAAAGATTTTGGGTTTATACAAAGTTTATGAGAAACTTGTATTTCCAAAGAAGTGAGTGGGAGCACTATAGAATTTCTGATGAGTATATGTTGTTGACATATTGTTGATCAGAAATAATGTAGAATTTCTGGAAAGCATATAGGGTTATTTGAAAAGTGTCTTTCAATGGAAAACCTGGATTAAGCTACTTGAACATTGAGCATCAAGATCTATAAAGATAGATCAAAACGCTTAATGGTAATTTTCTAATGAGCACATACCTTAACATGATCTTGAAGGTGTTCAAGATGGATCAGTCAAAGAAGGAGTTCTTGCCTGAATTGTAAGGTATGAAGTTAAGACTTAAAGCTCGACCACGGCAGAAGAAAGAGGAAGGATGAAGGTCGTCCCCTATGCTTTTGTCATAGGCTCTATACAGTATGCCATGCTGAGTACCGCACCTGATGTGTGCCTCGCTACAAGTCTGGCAAGAGGGTACAAAGGTGATCTAGGAGTAGGTCACCAGATAGCGGTCAAAATTATCCTTAGAGGAATAAGGATGTGTTACTCGGTTATGGAGGTGATAAAGAGTTCGAAGTAAAGAGTTAGATTGATGCAAGCTTAACACCTATCCGGATAGCTCTGAGTAGAGTAAACCGGATTCGTATAGTAGAACAGTTGTTTGAAATATAGCATAGTAGCGACATCTACAAGATGACATAGAGGTTTGCAAAGTACATACGGATCTGAATGTTGCAGACCCGTTGACTAAAACCTCTCTCACAGACGTAGTGATGTGAACTAGATTATTGACTCTAGTAAACTCTTTGGATGTTGGTCACATGGCGATGTGACCTGTGAATGTTAATCACATGGCGATGTGAACTAGATTATTGACTCTAGTGCAAGTGGGAGACTGTTGGAAATATGCCCTAGAGGCAATAATAAATAGGTTATTATTATATTTCCTTGTTCATGATAATCGTTTATTATCCATGCTAGAATTGTATTGATAGGAAACTCAGATACATGTGTGGATACATAGACAACACCATGTCCCTAGTAAGCCTCTAGTTGACTAGCGCGTTGATCAATAGATGGTTATGGTTTCCTGACCATGGACATTGGATGTAATTGATAGCGGGATCACATCATTAGAAGAATGATGTGATGGACAAGTCCCAATCCTAAGAATAGCACAAGATCGTGTAGTTCGTATGTTAAAGCTTTTCTAATGTCAAGTATAATTTCCTTAGACCATGAGATTGTGCAACTCCCGGATACTGTAGGAATACTTTGGGTCTGCCAAACGTCACAACGTAACTGGGTGGCTATAGAGGTACACTACAGGTATCTCCGAAAGTGTCTGTTGGGTTGGCACGAATCGAGACTGGGATTTGTCACTCCGTGTGACGGAGAGGTATCTCTGGGCCCACTCGGTAGGACATCATCATAATGTGCACAGTGTGATCAAGGACTTGATCACGGGATGATGTGTTAGGGAACGAGTAAAGAGACTTGCCGGTAACGAGATTGAAAAAGGTATCGGGATACCGACGATCGAATCTCGGGCAAGTACAATACCTCTAGACAAAGGGAATTGTATACGGGATTGATCGAATCCTCGACATCGTGGTTCATCCGATGAGATTATCGTGGAACATGTGGGAACCAACATGGGTATCCAGATCCCGCTGTTGGTTATTGACTAGAGAACGTCTCGGTCATGTCTGCATGGTTCCCGAACCCGTAGGGTCTACACACTTAAGGTTCTATGACGCTAGGGTTATAAAGGAAGTTCGTATGTGGTTACCGAATGTTGTTCGGAGTCCCGGATGAGATCCCGGACATCACGAGGAGTTCCGGAATGGTCTGGAGGTAAAGATTCATATATCGGAAGTATGGTTTTGGCCACCGGAAAGTGTTCTGGGCATCACCGGTAGTGTACCGGGACCACCGGAGGTGTCCGGGGGTCCACCAAGTGGGGCCACCGGCCCCGGAGGGCTGCATGGGCCAAGTCTGGAAGGGGACCAGCCCCAGGTGGGCTGGTGCGCCCCTCCACCAAGGCCCAAGCGCCTCCTAGAGGGGAAGGGGGCAAACCCTAGGGCAGATGGGCCCTAAGGCCCACCCCTGGTGCGCCTCCCCCTCTCCCCCCCTTGGCCGCAACCCTAGATGGGTTTTTGGGGACGCCGCCACCCCTAGGGAGGGAACCCTAGATGGGGGCGCAGCCCCTCCCCTCCCCCTATATATATTTGAGGTATTTGGGGCTGCCAGAGAGACGAGAACATCTCCTTCTTGGCGCAGTTCTACCTCTCTTTCTCCTCATATCTCGCGGTGCTTGGCGAAGCCCTGCTGGATCGCCACGCTCCTCCACCACCTCCACGCCCTTGTGCTGCTGCAGGACGGAGTCTTCCTCAACCTCTCCCTCTCTCCTTGCTGGATCAAGGCATGGGAGACGTCACCGGGCTGTACGTGTGTTGAACGCGGAGGTGCCGTCCGTTCGGCACTTGGTCATCGGTGATTCGGATCATGGCGAGTATGAATCCATCAACCCCGTTCACTTGAACGCTTCCGCTTAGCGATCTACAAGGGTATGTAGATGCACTCTCCTTCCCCTCATTGCTGGTTTCTCCATAGATAGATGTTGGTGATACGTAGGAAATTTTTGAATTTCTGCTACGTTCCCCAACAACTGCTGATGTCATCGAGCCGGATCCGGCTGCTCCAGCGTCAGCCGGCACGAAAATGGATTCTGATTCCGGCAAAGGACTGATAGACGGCTTGCTCGGGCACTCGAGGGAGACGCCAGCTGGTATGGCTTGCCAGGTGGAGCCAATCCGTGCCAGGGCGTCGGCTTGCTCGTTGTCGGCTCGTGGCACATGGAGGAATTTGCACCCGTCGAAGTGCCCGATGATCTGCTGGACGAAGAAGCGGTAGCTTGCCATGTTGGCATCCGTGGCGCCCCATTCGCCATAAGACTTCCGGGCCACCAAGTCCGAGTCGCCTTAGCACATAATCCGGTGGATGCTAATGTCCTTGGCTAGCCGGAGCCCGTTGACGAGCACCTCGTACTCGTGCACGTTGTTAGAGGCAGCAAAGTGGATCTGCAGCGTGGACTTGAGCTTCTCTCCTTTGGCAGAGGTGTGAGGACGATGTCGACTTCCAGACCGATGCGCATCTTCGAGCCATCAAAGTGCATCCGCCAATGGGTAGAATCCGATGCTGGCTGCAGGTACTGGGTCTCGGCCCAGCCGACTAGGAAGTCAGCGAGTGCTTGGCACTTGATGGCCGTGTGGGGCGGGAAGAGGATCGTGTGGGGAGCCAGCTCGATGGCCCACTTCGCTGCCTGGCCTAAGGCGTCTCTGTTGCCCATGATCTCCGCAAAGGGTGCAGAGAAGACGACCATGATCGTGTGCTCCTGAAAGTACTGCTTTACCTTCTTGGCGGTGAAGTACATGCTGTAGCACATCTTCTGGTAGTGGGGGTAGTTCTGCTTGGAGGCGGAAAACACCTCGCTCAGATAGTAGACCAGCCTTTGGACCGGGTGTGCTTTGCTGTCTTATGGGCGCTCAGCAACGATCACGGGGCTGACAACCCGGCTGGTAGCGGCGATGTAGAGGAACATGGGCTCTTTGGCAGCCAGAGCGGCCAGAACAGGCGGCGTGGACAACATCTGCTTGAGCTGGAGGATACACTTCCCTGATGATACGTGTTTGTCACAGTAGGTCACGTTTTCTATCATGCATGTACATCCATGACAATTTTATGACAGAATCAAGATAGTCATACTTGTGCTCTCGTAGAAGTGTTCCATGACATTACCAAAATTATCATCACGGAAGTGTCCACTTGCATGACGATAAATCGCGTGTCACAAAAGTGCTTCCGTTAAGGGTGACCGACACATGGCATCCACCGTAACGGAACGCTGTTAAGCTATCGGGTCCGGTTTTGGATCCGATAACCCGTTAACAACCCCGACCAATGGGGATTTTCCACGTGTAAAATCATCATTGGCTGGACTAAACACGTGTCGGCTCGTCGTTGGGACAGATGTCATCCACTCATTGGACCCAAAGCGCCTATGATACGTCGACACGTGGCACGACCCAACAGAGGCCCATTCCTGTGAAAAGGCCGGCCCGTATGACTTGGTCAAAAGGTGGCGGGCTGACCCACGGCAAGCCTGTTAACGGCCTGTTCGCAAATAGCCCATTTACAGCCCGCTAACCCAAGGCCCGTTTACGGCCTATCCGAATTAGGCCCAGTAGCGTCATCTGGGCCGTCAAATATAATTCCAGCCCATTTTAACTTTCGGCCGATGTATGGCCCATGACGTCCTTCGGCACATATGAGGCCCTTAGTAACCCTCGGCCCGTTAATGGCCCGTGGTAAAACTGGCCCTAATGAACAGTGTATCACTTTATACCCATTAACGGCCCATTATTCTGTTGGGCCGTTTCCAGCCCATGTTATCTTTCGGCCTTCTCAGGGCCCATTTATTCTTGGGCTCATTTCCAGCATTCGTTTACTTTTGGCCCATTACTATCATTTTCTGCTTGTGGGCCATCAATATGTTGGGTTATTTTCATAGCGTATCAAATATGACCGATTAACGAAGGCCCATTATGGTCGGCCCATGAACGGACGATTTCAACTCTAGCCCATTTACGGCCATAATGTGATCTGTTATTGGCCCATGTTTGGCCAACCGATCATACGACCCGTAGAAGGCCCATTGATGATACGGCCTGTAGAAGGCCCATTTGTCTACGGCCCGTATAAGGCCCATTGTTTCTACGCCCCGTAGAAGGCCCATTGTTTCTACGGCTCTTAGAAGGCCCATTGTTTCTACGGCCCGTAGGAGGCCCATGTTAACTACAGTAAATATGTAGCCCATTGTTAATGTGGCCTAGGTTTAAGAAATAGGTTATTGTGGCCACTAGCAAACCGTGGAAAAAGAACTGCACTAACTACAAGAAAACAAAAAAACAAGATAATAAGGAAATAAATAAGCAAGCAACTTACGCTAGGCTATCACGGCTATGACACATATTACATCCACTGGGCCTCAGAGTTCGCCACCAGTGCAAATATAGGGAACAAAGCAACATATAAACGCCGCAGCAAAACAAGTCCAAAACTGAAACCACTTCGGAAGAGCTCAAGAAACAATATCCTGGGTACCCATAATGCTGGCAAGATGCTTAGCAAGCTTATTAACTTTCTCTTGTTTGGTGCTTAAATCCTCCAGCACAATCTCACATGATGGCTAATTAAACAGGATAGCATGACACAATTTCACATGTATGATGGCTAACTTAACAGGATAGAATGACATACATCAAAATATGATGACTATGTAAACAGGATGACATGATATAACTATATGATGTGTCTATTAAAGTGGTTGGCATGCCATAAATCACAAACATGCTCTCGATGGAAACATGAAGGCATGGTATAATTCACGGATAGATTGACATAATTCAAAATATGATGACTACGTGAACAAGATGAGATGATATAACTATATTATGCCTTTAGAAAATCGGTTGGCATGCCATAATTCAGATACATCCTATCTATGTGAACATCATGGCATGATATAATTCAAATATTTGATTTATATATTAAGGAAGTGAGCAGAGGGCAATCGCATATATGATGTGTCAACTAAGGAGATGGCATTCAATACCGTGCATATGATGTAAAAACTAAGCATTGCAATACAACATATGCATGATATGAGGAGCTATCTGTAACCAACAAGACGTGCGCTTCGTCAAATAGCATTATCTGCTCTGAAGACCTGGTTTCCACTCCAGATTTTTCCATGACCGTGTCGAATGGCTGATGCACAGGAAGAGTAATTGAATGTACGAAAATTGTGGAAAAATTTAACACGTAATAAAAAATTGATGTCATGATATAATCCACATATAAGATGACTAGCCAACCAGGGTGGCATTGCAAAATTCACATATATGATGCCTCACTAAACAAGATGGCATTGCATGATTCACATATACGATAAAGAAACTAAACATATTGCATTGACACAAAGCATGTCTAAACTAAGCAGATGACATCTTTGATGTATACAGTAAGAAATGCAAGGCACCATATGCATGATATTACCAACATCAGCATGCCAAGTTAGAGCGAAGACCTCATGGGGTAAATAGGAGTGGTCTTCTGCTTCTGAATCCCCCTCAGGACAGTTATCTTCCTCTTGATTACGATCCGAAATGGGTGGATGGGGGGCTGCCTTTGCGCCCACCATGGAGCAATATCTGCATGAAATTTTATTGTGACGCAAGGCTCGTCTCTTTTGCTCTACTTGTTCAGTTCCATTGTGTACAATAACTGACATGCATAGGAATAAAACATAGTGAGATTATGTAAGGAGTGCATGCACAAATCCAGAGTGATGGTAGCAAACTGTGGATAGACCCAAAACCAATGATAGCAGGCAGATAATAGCTTTAGTTAAAAAATACAGATAATGGCTCCTTTAGTGTTTGTTTGACCCAACATGAAACTCATAGTAGACACCCGAGATTAACCAGATAGTAGACAGATAGTAATGATTGATGCCCCAATATGTACCCCGCAACCATTTAAAAACTCAAGTCTCAGCATAAGTTTGGACCTGACTCGGAGTCTAGTAGGTGAACACGATGATAAAGTAGCATGTCATCATATTAAGCGATGCATAATATAAGCAGACACGGAAGAGTGCGACCTCTCTTGCGAACCCGTTTAGTCCTCAAGGTCATCTGCTCAGTTGATGATGGTAATGCAGTTGTCGTGGCTGCCGGTGGCGGGGAAGAAGATCTAAGGTGGCGAAAGACAGTCTGGAGAGCGGATCCCTGCTGTGGTGAACCCTTCCGTCGTTGGAGCAGCTGAGCTGGGGTGGAACACAACACCGCAGGAGTAGGACAAACCACACAAGGTTTTATTTGACACGTATCTGTAACAGAAGTAATTGTGTAAGGGCTTGTTTGAATTTGAGGATTCTAACAATGCAGGGATAGGAAATAGACAAGAATAGGATAGGAATGCACGTGCAAAACAGAGAATTTAAAAACACAGGATTTCTGCCAATCTGGGTGTTTGGTTCACAAGAATTGGAAGATCACAGGATGCAAAGAAGCATGGTGAGATTAAGTAAAACCACAAGAAAATATACGGTTATAATGTTATTATGCTACTATCTCTTAGTCTTGTGCTTCATGAATACGAATTTGAAAAGGAGGACAAGTGGAAATTAAAATTCCTATGGTTTTTCTTTCAAGGAGACACTAAAGGAACAAATCCTACAGTTTTCCTTTGCTCCATTCCTTTGCACCAAATTCATGAAAAGTAGTACCATAGGAAACTTTCCAATTCCTATGTTTTTCATTCACTTTTCCTTTTAGGCACTGGTGATTCTAGTAGGCAGGCTTGAGCAAGGAAAAGCCTACACTAAAAAAATGTTTTTGTCCTACTTCTATTACTTTGGACCCAGGCCACTTCCCTACTAGCTCAACAACTAGGGCCATCGACAAATCCACAGCTCAAAAACGCAGACATAAATAATGATGGCATTCAAGAGAGTCCATCATGGATAGCTAAGTTGCCTGGTACCTCACAGCTTGTCATCTAGTAGGATAAAATAATCGTATTTCCCATTACTCCGTGTGCTCAGCGGACAATATATATAACATGTAGAGTAAAAAAGATATGCAACAAGTGTACAACCTCTTTGGCGATGCCATGTCGATCTCAGCGTGATAGGGTTGGCTAGTGAGGATGCTCCGGCTGACTTGGCTGTCAGAGGAGGGGAAGAAGATCTTAGGCATCTGGAGATGAAGCCCGAGGTACTACTCCGCTGTGATGGAGGGTTTCGTCGTTGGAGCAGCTCCGGTGAGTTGTACGACGCCGAGGCTGAAGCAGGACAAGAGAGATAATGTTAACCTTAGTGGAATTCTAATAGCATCTCAAATAGATGACGTAAAATACATAACCATAAAGTGCTAGATGTAAAATACATCAGCCGCTCATCTTTGAACTTAACTATCGAAACTGAATTTAACTGTCGAAACTGAACTTGACTGTCAAAACTGAATTTTGCTGTCGAAAATGAATTTTCCTGTCGAAACTGAATGCACTAGAGGTGAGGCTACACGTCAGTCGACTGACTTTTTCATGTCAAGTCAGTTGATTTTGCAGCCGTTGGATATGAAATCAAGGGCTTGCAGTTCATTTTCAACCTCCACCCCCGTGAGCCGCCAGCCACCACCGGCCAAACAATCACCCGGGGCCGGCGGTGTGCCGCCCCGCCCGCCTCGAAAACACTCCCCACCGCCCGTCCATCACCGCCCCAGCCATCCTTCTAGCCACCCCCCCCCCCGTTCCGAGCTTTTTCTCCAGCGATCCCCACGCCACCGCCCCACCACCGTCGGTGACCACCACCCACACCCTGAACCCTAAGATAGATAGTGGGGTACCTCTCTGGCGAGCCCCCTCCCCGCTGCGGTTGGTTCTTCCTTAACTCCTGTGAGCCCCGCCACCCCCTGAAGTGTGGCTAAATCAGAGCAGCATCATACACAAGAGCAAGAGCGAGAGCAGCAACGCGAGCAAGGGCAAGAGCAAGAGCAGACCAGGCAGGGGACCGAGAGCAAGAGGAGAGCAGCAGCGTGAGCGAGAGCTAAAGCAGCAGCAGCTCATACTTACGTGGACGTCGGCGCCGAGGGAGCGATGCTGTGGAGGAAGTGGCCGGCGACACCGCCGTAGATGGAGTCGCGCTGTGTCGGCTCAGGACCGAGCGCCTGCAGCACCGTGAGATCGAATCAAGAAGAAAATGCGGCGATTACAGTACAACCTCTTTGGTGACGCTGATTAGGCCGCAGCTTCATCCGAGGAAACGGTGATGATGATGCTCTTCCGGTGGTGCAGGTGAAGACGGCGGTGTGGGAACGGAGGTGGCACAAAAGATGAGGGGAACGTCGGGGCAGCTCCTTGGAGGTGGAGGACGGGGTGGCTGAACCGGCAGAACAATCAGATCGACGACGGATCCTCATCCGGTACGGTGGATGAGGGACGTCAAGGTGTTGCCGTTGACAATATCGTCGGGGAAGAGGCTCCGGCTGGGTGGCGGACGGAGGAAGGTGTGGGGCTTCGTGGGTTTTCCCGGCCTCGGTGTACGAATGGGTGGGTGTAACGCCCCGAGACCGACACTCCAGAAGACTTTCATGTATTTTGAGTTTCGCCGTGTGTTTCAATTGCTTTGTTGCATTCATCATGTCATCTCTTGCATTGCATCATGTCGTCATATCATCATATCATTAATTTTTGCAACTCAACTAAACAAATCGTATGGATCTTTGGTCCATTTAAATCGAGGGAAGTTCACAATGGTGATTTCTCTTTATAACATATCCTCCCAATATTAGGGAGCTATATTAAACATTTCTTTAATTTGGAAATCACCATAACACACTTGCAAATTATCTCAATGCCTTTGTTATGTTAATTCTTGGTCTCCAACCTTGCCATATATTCTCTCATCGTATTCCGGAACTCCACCAAACATCTCAGCATTTTTGGACTTTTCAAATGCCCACTTCTTATTCAAACTCATTTGAATTTAATTCATACGAGTTTGAATCCAGTCTTCACTCACATGCTCACTTCTATTTTCTTGGATCAAGCTCATTTTTATGAGTCCGGGAAAATTATCCCCATGCCCAAGTTCTTTCCAAAGCCTCTCTTTTTTTTCTTCTCTCTACTTCTTTTTCTGCTAAAGAATGAAAGAGAAGGGAATGGAAGGGAGAGAGAGCCTGTAGCCCAGTCGGCCTCTAAGCCCAAAGCCCAGCCGGCGCCCCCACCAGCTCTAACCCTAGCCTCTCTCGATCCCCTCGGCATCTCTCCCTCGATCCCCATCTCCTCCCGCAGCGCCGCCATCTCTCCCTGGTTCTCTCCCTTTCTGTCCCTCACACACGCATCGCACAGGAGAGGGATCCCGATCCCGCAGCGCCGCTACCTCGCGACCGACCCCCCTCGCAGCCTCCCGCGCGCCTCCCTCTGCTACACCAGGCCGCGACCGCGCCTCCTCCTCGCTAAATCCCCGTCGCCCAAGCTGCCGTCAAGCCGCCGTCCTCTCCTCGCCGGTGCGCCCCCTCCATTCCGGCGCCGGGAACGGGACCCCGCGCCCGGATCTCGCCTCCACCACCATGCGCCGCGCGCCCAACCTCCTCCCTCACCTGCGGCCTCCTCATCGCCGCATCCTGTCGTTCTCCGTCGTCGCCGGACCTGCGCCATCCTCTGCTTCCTCTACGGCGACCAGGGGCCCCATCGCGTCGCGCCCGGTCGCCACCAGCTACTCCGGCGAGCCTCTGCCGCTCACCACCACCATCGTCTCCTTGCTGCCGCCGCCCCGAGGCCCCTTGTGATGTTTTGTGTTGGACCGTCAAGATCTGCAAGATCGACTACACGGACGCAAGACCATACCAGGACCGCCAAGCATCTTCTCTGTGATTTTTGCCAAGTACCACAACGACGCGTCAAGTACCTCTACCGTCATCTCCGGAAACGCCAAGTAGCCCTACGCATGAAGACGCCAAGTACGTTTCAGGATTCATCAAGTACCGCTACCGATGGCTCGAACGTCTACGAAACGTGTACCACTACCGTCGACCCGCGAAAACCCCGTGGACGTCAAGTTCCTTGTCGTGACCCCGAACATCTACGGAACATGAACAATTACTTCCTCTTCGAAACGTGAACCACTACCGTTACGAGAACGACTACTTCCCCTCCAAACCGATTCAATTCAAAAATGCACGCTTCGAAGGTATAATCCCGAGACGACCTTCCGAGAATGAATGTGGGTTGTATGAGATGCCCGTGTTTGTACCATGTCCAAGTTGTTCCTTGCGCGTTCCTCATTGCCTTGCTGTCGACACGTGGGTACCCGATAACCGGGATCACCCCACCATCTTGCGTGGCACACTCTCCACACTTTCTTTTGCACCGACATCTCAATCGAGTTATCGGAACCGGAATGTTGCCGTGGCACCATTTCCGTTGTCGTTGTCGTGGCACCCTTTTTCGTTTCCGCCATGACGACAAATGCTTCATAATTCTCTTGTCAACATTTTCTTAAAATTTCTTAAAACTTGCATTTGTCATCCGCATCATAATAACAACATTTAAAATGTTTATATTTGTTGTTTCCATCAATTTGCTAAATGCATATGGGGATTTACTGGATTTGTTGTTCGTTATATCCGGCCCCATTTAAATTGTTTAGATGGTATAGTTTTGTTATGCTTCACCTGTTGCCATGTTAACCAACATTTAATATTGTTGAGTACCTAACCGTAAGTGAACTAAATAATTGATGTGGTGTTTTGTCAATATGCAACTCATTGCATATTGAACTCCACTTAATTTGTAGTTTTGTTTGTGCATTTTGCCATGCCATGCATCTTAAACCGGACATGCATCATACTTGTTTATGCATCATGCCATGGGTATGTGGTGGTTGTTTACTATGTTGTTTGTTTGTTTCCGGGTTGCTTCTCTCGTTAGCTTCGGTTTCGTTCCGGAGTTTTGAGGATTCGTTCGACTATGTCCGTTTGTCTTCTTCATGGACTCGTTCTTCTTCCTTGCGGGATCTCAGGCAAGATGACCATACCCTCGAAATCACTTCTATCTTTGCTTGCTAGATTGCTCGCTCTTTTGCTATGCCTATGCTGTGATACCTACCACTTGCTTATCGTGCCTCCCATATTGTTAAACCAAGCCTCTAACCCACCTTGTCCTAGCAAACCGTTGTTTGGCTATGTTGCCGCTTTGCTCAACCCCTCTTATAGCGTTGTTAGTTGCAGGTGAAGATGAAGTTTGTTCCTTGTTGGAACATGGAGATATAGTTCCTTGACTGGAACATGTTTAGTTGTTGGGATATCACAATACCTATTATATTATTAATGCATCTATATACTTGGTAAAGGGTGGAAGGCTCGGCCTTATGCCTGGTGTTTTGTTCCACTCTTGCCGCCCTAGTTTCCGTCACATCGGTATTATGTTCCTGGATTTTGCGTCCCTAACGCGGTTGGGTGATTTATGGGACCCCCTTGACAGTTCGCTTTGAATAAGACTCCTCCAGCAAGGCCCAACATTGGTTTTACCATTTGCCTACCACCTATCCCTTTCCCTTGGGTCGGCCAACCCGAGGGTCACCTTATTTTAGCCCCCCCGGGCCAGTGCTTCTCTAAGTGCTGGTTCGAACCGAGCCGCCCGTGGGGCCACCTCGGGGAAACTCGAAGCCTGGTTTTACTCGTAGTCTGTCTCATCCGGTGTTGCCCTGAGAACGAGATATGTGCAGCTCCTATCGGGATTGTCGGCGCATCGGGCGGTCTTGCTGGTCTTGTTTTATTACTGTCGAAATGTCTTGTAGCCGGGATTCTGAGACTGATCGGGTCTTCCCGGGGAGAAGGAATATCCTTCGTTGATCGCGAGAGCTTATAATGGGCTAAGTTGGGACACCCCTGCAGGGTATTATCTTTCGAAAGCCGTGCCCGCGGTTATGAGGCAGATGGGAATTTGTTAATGTCCAGTTGTAGAGAACCTGAAGTTGACCTTAATTAAAATACATCAACCTCGTGTGTAACCGTGATGGTCTCTTCTCGGCGGAGTCCGGGAAGTGAACACGGTGTTGGAGTTATGCTTGATGTAGGTTGTTCTAGGATCACTTCTTGATCATAGTTGTTCGACCGTGCTTTTGCCTTCTCTTCTCGCTCTCAGTTGCGTATGTTAGCCACCATATATGCTAGTCGCTTGCTGCAGCTCCACCTCATACCTTTTACCCTACCTATAAGCTTAAATAGTCTTGATCTCGCGGGTGTGAGATTGCTGAGTCCCCGTGACTCACAGATACTTACAAAACCAGTTTGCAGGTGCCGATGAAACCGTGCAGGTGACGCACCCGAGCTCAAGGAGGAGCTCGATGAAGATCTTGTTCATTGTGTTGTTCCATTTCAGTTGATCAGTAGTGGAGCCCAGTTGGGACGATCGGGGATCTGTGTAGCATTTGGGGTAGTCTTCTTTTATTTTGGTTCCGTAGTCGGACCTTGATTGTATCTGTTTGATGTAATGCTTTACTCATGTATTGCATGAAGTGGCGATTGTAAGCCAACTATGTATCTCTTTCCCTTATGTATTACATGGGTTGTGTGAAGATTACCTCACTTGCGACATTGCTTTCAATGCGGTTATGCCTCTAAGTCGTGCTTCGACACGTGGGAGATATAGCTGCATCGAGGGCGTCACAAGTTGGTATCAGAGCCTGCCCCGACCATAGGAGCCCCCACTGATTGATCGTTTTTAGGGGCCGAGTTGTGTCTAGAAAAATGTTTTGAGTCATTTAGGAATTATGTATCGGAGAGTTTAGGAATTCTTTTTACTTCCCAGTCTCCTCATCGCTCTTGTAAGGCATCCTGACGTAGAGTTTTGACTCTTCTCTTCTCAAATTTCACTAAAAAAAATTTATAGGATCACGCGGGTATCTTGGAATCGTTCCGATGGTTTTATGATGAGAACATTGTCTTGGTGCCTCCTGTCAGGGGTTTAGTGGAAGTGTCCCAGGGAGTTGAGCTCTGAGGTGTTGTCGTCATAATTTTATCGTTGCAGTTCTGGAATACCTGAGTTTAGTACGCCGACATCGAAAATCTCTTTTATGCAGTTCGTTGGTGAGATAACCTCGACGCCACCCAGTACTGGGGCGAGAGTTCGGGAGTATTGCCATAACTTGTATAACGGATGCTTTTCGAAGGTTGAGGTAGACGATTTCCGAAGGTTTCTTGGTTATGTGTTGAAGGATGGATACAGTTGGATCTAGGTATTGTTAGTTTGGGTGATATATTTTGTGTCCCCTGTATCCCCAACACCTGATTGCATAACCAGAAAGTTTCGGGAGTTTATAAGTGGGAATTCAAGTATCTCATAGGATATCTTTCCAACAGGCACATGATACGATATGGGATCTATCATATGTTTGTTTCCGGCTTATTCTGCAAGCCAAATCCTTTGTTTTTGTTTTGTTTTGTGGTATTCGAGTTTCTTCAATACCAGGTGTTGATTCCGTACCTTATTCTAAGCGGTGTTCTCATATTTCTATGTGGATGCTTATCCTTCTTGATAATCAAGGTTGTCTTTTCAATTCTTTTCAGCCGGTGTGCTTCTCTTCAAGTGGATCCGATCATTTCAACATTCTCAAGATCATCCCTCAGTTTTTTTTCTCAATGGTGTTTGTTTCAACTGTCCCAAGCTGCCTTTGTTTTCCCTCCCTCCCACCCTTTTCTTCAAGGATTCAGACTTCTTAATCAAGTGTCCTTTCTATTGATGCAAAGTCTCTCCATTCTTTTCTTTCAATGTTCTTATCCGGTGTTTTCCCATGAAGATACTAATGGAGCTTCAAGTTTATTATTCTTCGTTCTATTTTCTTCTCTGGTGGATTCAATTCAAGCTTTCAGTGTTGATCATATTCCTTTTCTCATTTCAAGTGCTTTCTTATGTCGGTGTATCTCTTAATCATTCACCTCTCGCTATTCATTTTTTCCGGAGTGATGAAGATATCTCAGAAGATTCAAGTTTCCATTCTCAATTCACTCAAGTTCTTTTGAGGATGCTATCTCAGTCAAGCCATTTAATTCAACTGATGTAATCTCTCTTTTCAAGCAATTCTTTCAACGGTGTTTCTTTTGAGTGGGCCCTAACCCACAAGTTTTTTTCCAGGATCTTACCTGACTCTTCTAATTCTTTCTGGAGTTATTCTCAAATTCATTTCAAAGTTTGACGTAAGAATGAGTTATCATCAGTCAAATGTTTTCTCCAAGTTCGCTTTCATATTCTTTTCATCGTTGGTTCAACCTTTCCAATTTTTCATTCCGGAGTGCCTGAACAATTCATGGTGGTGTTTCTCATCGTCATTCTCAACATTTGAAGACCCAAGAAGGGTTTCTCTTAAATCTTGCTCCATTCTCTTGAAGATTCATGGTTCTAGATTGATGCCATTCTCTCATAATTGTTTTGCTTGTGACAATTATTTTCACCCATCTGAAGCAATTCAGGAGTCTTTTCAGTTTGATTCTTCCGAGCCCATCATCTCAGAATTTTTCATTCAAGCTTTCATCTCTCGTTCTCCAAATCTTACCGGTGCATCATTCAAGTATCTCCGTTCATTTTCTAATTCTTCTCGGTGATTCGTTCTCTTTTCTTCGTTCATTTTCAATTCCTACGGTGGTTCTTCAAGAGTTCTCTTCCTTCGTTATCATATAGATTCATTCGTTCTTTTCAAATCCTACCGGTGGTTCGTTGAAGATCTTCCCAAGTTTGCACCATATCTCTCTTAATCCCTTCTACGAGAATAAGTAGTATGCCAAATCCATTGTTTGTCATCAATTTAAATTGGTGAAGGATACGCATGACGTAATTCTTATTCTTGTTTCTTCCAAATGGTTAATTTCTTACTCCGGAGGTTCATCAAAATTCTTGGTTTTAATTGTTTCATCTTTCTTTTTCTGGAGCTCCAGGTTATTTCAATTATATCATTTCAAAGCTCCATCCAATCATTGCAAGGCTTCAATCTTATTATTTTCATCCTTCTCTTTCCTTTTATCATCCTTTCATTACCGGAGTTCTTCATGGAGGCTCTACATGGTAGTTCGTCAAGGGTTCCTTTCATTCTTCAAGTGTTCTTCAAGAATTCTCTCGGAGTTATGATCCGCCAAGCTATACTCAAAATTAACATGGTGCTCAACACATGTTTTGTTTTGAGGAGTTTAAGTATTCTTCATCTTGCATTCCAAAGTTCAAATCTTTCCATCAATATCTTTTGAGGTGGCGTTATGTCGTTCTTGACAATTTCCCTTCGTGTTTCATGATTCACATGTTGTCAAGAATGAGGTATATTAAATCCATCAATTTCTTCCTTGGAGTTATCTTGGTTTAGATTTCACCTAAAGCCTTCCCTAAGGATTGTTGCTATTTGTGGTGCTTATCAATGACTCGAGTTTTCCTTCTCTTTTCTACCGGAGTGCTGTCCAAATTATATCAATCTTTTTCCTTCTCTATCTAGTTTTAACCGGAGTGTTTTCAATATCTATCTTATCACTAAGCCTCTTGGTTCTTGTCGTATCCCATGTTCCTCTTATCTAACGGAGTGTTTTCAAGTTCGTTCAACTCCGTTGTGTTCTTTCTTTCAACTTTTCAACCTCTCAAGGTTCATGGTTACACTCGTTTGTCAAATAAGAAACTTAGTTTTACCTCTTTCTTCTTCCGTTTTCTATCCGGTGCCATCCTAGATCTCGGGACGAGATCCTCTCGTAGTGGTGGAGTGTTGTAACGCCCCGAGACCGACGCTCCAGAAGACTTTCATGTATTTCGAGTTTCGCCGTGTGTTTCAATTGCTTTGTTGCATTCATCATGTCATCTCTTGCATTGCATCATGTCGTCATGTCATCATATCATTAATTTTTGCAACTCAACTAAACAAATCGTATGGATCTTTGGTCCATTTAAATCGAGGGATGTTCACAATGGTGATTTCCCTTTATAACATATCCTCCCAATATTAGGTTATATTAAACATTTCTTTAATTTGGAAATCACCATAACACACTTGCAAATTATCTCAATGCCTTTGTTATGTTAATTCTTGCTCTCCAACCTTGCCATATATTCTCTCATCATATTCCGGAGCTCCACCAAATATCTCAGCATTTTTGGACCTTTCAAATGCCCACTTCTTATTCAAACTCATTTGAATTTAATTCATACGAGTTCGAATCCAGTCTTCACTCACATGCTCACTTCTATTTTCTTGGATCAAGCTCATTTTTATGAGTCCGGGAAAATGATCCCCATGCCCAAGTTCTTTCCAAAGCCTCTCTTTTTTTTCTTCTCTCTACTTCTTTTTCTGCTAAAGAATGGAAGAGAAGGGAATGGAAGGGAGAGAGAGCCTGTAGCCCAGCCGGCTTCTAAGCCCAAAGCCCAGCCGGCGCCCCCACCAGCTCTAACCCTAGCCTCTCTCGATGCCCTCAGCATCTCTCCCTCGATCCCCATCTCCTCCCGCAGCGCCGCCATCTCTCCCTGGTTCTCTCCCTTTCTGTCCCTCACACACGCATCGCACAGGAGAGGGATCCCGATCCCGCAGCGCCGCTACCTCGCGACCGGCCCCCCCCTCGCAGCCTCCCGCGCGCCTCCCTCTGCTGCACCAGGCGGCGACCGCGCCTCCTCCTCGCCAAATCCCCGTCGCCCAAGCGCCCGAGGAGAGGAGCTCCTCGCGCACCTGCGCCCGCAGCCGTCGTCCTCCTGCCCCGGAACTGGAGCCCAACTCCGGCGCCCCTGCCTCGCGTCGTCTTCTTCACCCCCTGCCCGAGTCCCCTGCATCACGCCCCGTCACCGGAGCCGCATCAAGCCGCCGTCCTCTCCTCGCCGGTGCGCCCCCTCCATTCCGGCGCCGGGAACGGGACCCCGCGCCCGGATCTCGCCTCCGCCACCATGCGTCGCGCGCCCAACCTCCTCCGTCACCTGCGGCCTCCTCCTAGCCGCATCCTGTTGTTCTCCGTCATCTCCGGACCTGCGCCATCCTCTGCTTCCTCTACGGCGACCAGGGGCCCCATCCGTCGCGCCCAGTCGCCACCAGCTACTCCGGCGAGCCTCTGCTACTAACCACCACCATCGTCTCCTTGCTGCCGCCACCCCGAGGCCCCTTGTGATGTTTTGTGTTGGACCGTCAAGATCTGCAAGATCGACTACATGGACGCAAGACCATACCAGGACCGCCAAGCATCTTCTCTGTGATTTTTGCCAAGTACCACAACGACGCGTCAAGTATCTCTACCGTCATCTCCGAAAATGCCAAGTACCCCTACGCACGAAGACGCCAAGTCCGTTCCGCGATTCATCAAGTACCGCTCCCGATGGCTCGAACGTCTACGAAACGTGTACCACTACCGTCGACCCGCGAAGACCCCATGGACGTCAAGTTCCTTGTCGTGACCCCAAACATCTACGGAACATGAACAATTACTTCCTCTTCGAAACGTGAACCACTACCGTTACGAGAACGACTACTTCCCCTCCGAACCGATTCACTTCGAAAATGCACGCTTCGAAGGTATAATCCCGAGACGACCTTCCGAGAACGAATGTGGGTTGTATGAGATGCCCGTGTTTGCACCATGTCCAAGTTGTTCCTTGCGCGTTCCTCATTGCCTTACCATCGACACGTGGGTACCCGGTAACCGGGATCACCCCACCATCTTGCATGGCACGCTCTCCACACTTTCTTTTGCACTGACATGTCAATCGAGTTATCGGAACCGGAATGTTGCCGTGGCACCATTTCCGTTGTCGTTGCCGTGGCACCCTTTTTCGTTTCCGCCACGATGACAAATGCTTCATAATGCTCTTGTCAACATTTTCTTAAAATTTCTTAAAACTTGCATTTGTCATCCACATCATAATAACAACATTTAAAATGTTTATATTTGTTGTTTCCATCAATTTGCTAAATGCATATGGGGATTTACCGGATTTGTTGTTTGTTATATCCGGCCCCATTTAAATTGTTTAGATGGTATAGTTTTGTTATGCTTCACCTATTGCCATGTTAACCAACATTTAATATTGTTGAGTACCTAACCAGAAGTGAACTAAATAATTGATGTGGTGTTTCGTCAATATGCAACTCATTGCATATTGAGCTCCACTTAATTTGTAGTTTTGTTTGTGCATTTTGCCATGCCATGCATCTTAAACCGGACATGCATCATACTTGTTTGTTTGTTTACTATGTTGTTTGTTTGTTTCCGGGTTGCTTCTCTCGTTAGCTTCGGTTTCGTTCCGGAGTTGTGAGGATTCATTTGACTATGTCCGTTTGTCTTCTTCATGGACTCGTTCTTCTTCCTTGCGGGATCTCAGGCAAGATGACCATACCCTCGAAATCACTTCTATCTTTGCTTGCTAGATTGCTCACTCTTTTGCTATGCCTATGCTGCGATACCTACCACTTGCTTATCGTGCCTCCCATATTGTTAAACCAAGCCTCTAACCCAACTTGTCCTAGCAAACCGTTGTTTGGCTATGTTACCGCTTTGCTCAGCCCCTCTTATAGCGTTGTTAGTTGTAGGTCAAGATGAAGTTTGTTCCTTATTGGAACATGGAGATATTGTTCCTTGACTGGAACATGTTTACTTGTTCGGATACCACAATACCTTTTATATTATTAATGCATCTATATACTTGGTAAAGGGTGGAAGGCTCGGCCTTATGCCTGGTGTTTTGTTCCACTCTTGCCGCCCTAGTTTCCGTCACATAGGTATTATGTTCCCGGATTTTGCGTCCCTAACGCGGTTGGGTGATTTATGGGACCCCCTTGACAGTTCGCTTTGAATAAGACTCCTCCAGCAAGGCCCAACATTGGTTTTACCATTTGCCTACCACCTATCCCTTTCCCTTGGGTCGGCCAACCCGAGGGTCATCTTATTTTAGCCCCCCCCCGGGCCAATGCTTCTCTAAGTGCTGGTTCGAACCGAGCCGCCTGCGGGGCCACCTCGGGGAAACTCGAAGCCTGGTTTTACTCGTAGCCTGTCTCATCCGATGTTGCCCTGAGAACGAGATATGTGCAGCTCCTATCGGGATTGTTGGCGCATCGGGCAGTCTTGCTGGTCTTGTTTTATTACTGTCGAAATGTCTTGTAGCCGGGATTCCGAGACTGATCGGGTCTTCCCGGGGAGAAGGAATATCATTCGTTGATCGCGAGAGCTTATAATGGGCTAAGTTGGGACACCCCTGCAGGGTATTATCTTTCGAAAGCCGTGCCCGCGGTTATGAGGCAGATGGGAATTTGTTAATGTCCGGTTGTAGAGAACCTGAAGTTGACCTTAATTAAAATACATCAACCGCGTGTGTAACCGTGATGGTCTCTTCTCGGCGGAGTCCGGGAAGTGAACACGGTGTTGGAGTTATGCTTGACGTAGGTTGTTCTAGGATCACTTCTTGATCATAGTTGTTCGACCGTGCTTTTGCCTTCTCTTCTCGCTCTCAGTTGCGTATGTTAGCCACCATATATGCTAGTCGCTTGCTGCAGCTCCACCTCATACCTATTACCCTACCTATAAGCTTAAATAGTCTTGATCTCGCGGTTGTGAGATTGCTGAGTCCCCGTGACTCACAGATACTTCCAAAACCAGTTTGCAGGTGCCGATGAAACCGTGCAGGTGACGCACCCGAGCTCAAGGAGGAGCTCGATGAAGATCTTGTTCATTGTGTTGTTTCATTTCAGTTGATCAGTAGTGGAGCCCAGTTGGGACGATCGGGGATCTGTGTAGCATTTGGGGTAGTCTTCTTTTATTTTGGTTTCGTAGTCGGACCTTGATTGTATCTGTTTGATGTAATGCTTTACTCATGTATTGCGTGAAGTGGCGATTGTAAGCCAACTATGTATCTCTTTCCCTTATGTATTACATGGGTTGTGTGAAGATTACCTCACTTGCGACATTGCTTTCAATGCGGTTATGCCTCTAAGTCATGCTTCGACACGTGGGAGATATAGCCGCATCGAGGGCGTCACAGTGGGCCGATGGGATGGGAGTGGGGAACCATGGCTTAGGGACGCGCTTGTCCGAAATGTGGGGTAGGTTATGAAAGTACCCCCACCGATTTAAGGCGGTTCTTTCAGTTCAGGGGTATCACAGGCATTTCGCGTGTCGGGATTTCACGGGAGGTGGGACTTTTCGCGCGCGTTGTAATTTTGGAATAGCAAGGCGCGGGACAAAGATGGAGGGAGTTGCCGGAGCACAACGAGACAAAAATTATTTTAAATATTTTGGGGTAACAAGGCGCGGGACCGTGGGTTGAAGAGGCGGGAGTTTCGCAGCATGATAGACAGAGACGCTAGCTTGAAGTTTCGGCATAACAAGGTGCGGATTGAAATTTCGGGAGAACAAGCTTAACGTGTACCCCCAAAAAAAGACAATTGACATGTTAATATGTACACGTTCCATAATGTAGGTACATGTTAAGCTTGTTCTCCCGAAATTTCATCCAATTTGTTCTCCCGAAAAGTCAAACTTCACAAAATTTGTCCAGTTTTGTGGAGAAAAATATTTACATCTAGAGTGCGAAACATATACCACTAGATTCATCATAATATGTAGTTTCACACTATATATTATTGTTATTGTAGATATAAATAGTTTTCTCTACAAACTTGGTCAAAGTTTACAAAGTTTGACTTCTCAAAAAATCTATAGGCACTACATTATGGAATGGAGGGAGTACTAGGTACAGTGTGTTTAACACGCACAACACACACACAGACACCATTTAGACTAGTAAGGTACACGTGCAATGCACACGTGAGATTTGGCAACCAAATTATGCATAAATACCTCATTATAGCATATAAGCTTTGAGTAATATTTGCATGATGTAGATGTTTGTTTAATTCTAATAGTTCATTTCATTCAAAATCATCTAGTTTTTATAAGATAGCTAATATATTTTAAGATTCATGGAATTGTGCGTTGTAAGGCATAAGTAAAAACAAATCATGTAGAAAAACATTTGGGTAATTCTGATACGGAAGATTGTAGAACAAAGAAAAAGTGCTTGTGTTTTGAGGTTTGTGCATTATGCTTAGATTCAACCAAAGAGTCTTCTAGATTGTACATGTGGCAAAATCTGGTGGAATCTAGATGATATCCAATGTCCAGTAGTGCTCAAATTTGCCAGCTCTGCACCATCGGATTAGCCTCATCCAACGACCATCTTTCAAAGTTACAGTTATCCGCAAACTATATACAAAATATAAAATATAATATATCTATATATACCTACTAATAAAAGAAATAGGTATTCTTAGTCTGTCATGCTATTTTGTAAAAAAATCCCTGACGTTTCTGACATTAAACCCGCAGTACATATCAAATGTTTTTTAAAATACTCATATCTTTTAAACCGTAGCTCTAAATTTAACATGTTATATATGGAATTTGATCAGAAAAATATGTATAATCGGAATATGATGTTATTTTACCTGTTAACAATATAAAAAAACTATCTAGACTGCAATGTTAATCAATAATGCATTATTTGTCTTTTTTTCATACCGGTAGTCATTCAGATTGGGGATGAACGCCTCAGCAAAATCAGGATTGGTCATAAAATTCAATATAAATTTGCTAGATACAAACAATAAATAAGGATATGCATGACAAGAAATAAAAGAAGGACCCAATAAAAATGGAATGTCCGCTATAAAATAAATAAAAGATAAAATGCGGAGGAGATCCGATATAGATGAGATGTTGCGCAATTCTCCTATATATAAGAAGAAAAAAGAGAGGACATGCATGACAAAAAATAAAATAAAAGACAAGTTTGATAAGATATAAATATTAATGAAACAGGCACAAATACCTATGACATGTATGGCAAGAAATAGTGATATCAAATGTTTTTTTAAATACTCATATCTTTTAAACCGTAACTCTAAATTTAACATGTTATATATGGAATTTGATCAGAAAAATATGTATAATCTGAATATGATGTTATTTTACATGTTAATAATATAAAAAAACTATCTAGGCTGCAATGTTAATCAAAAATGCATTATTCGTCTTTTTTTCCTACCGGTAGTCATTCAGATTGGGGATGAACGCCTCAGCAAAATCAGGATTGGTCATAAAATTCAATATAAATTTGCTAGAGACAACCAATAAATAAGGATATGCATGACAAGAAATAAAAGAAGGACCCAATAAAAATGGAATGTCCGCTATAAAATAAATAAAAGAGAAAATGTGGAGGAGATCCCATATAGATGAGATGTTGCGCAATTCTCCTATATATAAGAAGAAAAAAGAGAGGACATGCATGACAAAAAATAAAATAAAATACAAGTTTGATAATATATAAATAGTAATGAAACAGGGACAAATACCTATGAAATGTATGGCAAGAAATAGTGATATCAAATGTTTTTTAAAATACTCATATCTTTTAAACCGTAACTCTAAATTTAACATGTTATATATGGAATTTGATCAGAAAAATATGTATAATTTGAATATGATGTTATTTTACATGTTAACAATATAAAAAACTATCTAGGCTGCAATGTTAATCAATAATGCATTATTTGTCTTTTTTTCATACTAGTAGTCATTCAGATTGGGGATGAACGCCTCAGCAAAGTCATGATTGGTCATAAAATTCAATATAAATTTGCTAGAGACAACCAATAAATAAGGATATGCATGACAAGAAATAAAAGAAGGACCAAATAAAAACGGAATATCCGCTATAAAATAAATAAAAGAGAAAATGCGGAGGAGATCCCATATAGATGAGATGTTGCGCAATTCTCCTATATATAAGATGAAAATAGAGAGGACATGCATGACAAAAAATAAAATAAAAGTCAAGTTTGATAAGATATAAATAGTAATGAAACAGGGACAAATACCTATGAAATGTATGGCAAGAAATAGTGATATCAAATGTTTTTTAAAATACTCATATCTTTTAAACCGTAACTCTAAATTTAACATGTTATATATGGAATTTGATCAGAAA
This sequence comes from Aegilops umbellulata, assembly GCA_032464435.1. NCBI lineage: Eukaryota > Viridiplantae > Streptophyta > Magnoliopsida > Poales > Poaceae > Aegilops > Aegilops umbellulata. Next base: position 418,609,342 of record CP136059.1, read on the forward strand.
AATATGTATAATTTGAATATGATGTTATTTTACATGTTAACAATATAAAAAACTATCTAGGCTGCAACGTAATCAACAATGCATCATTCGTCTTTTTTTCATACCGGTAGTCATTCAGATTGGGGATGAACGCCTCAGCAAAATCAGGATTGGTCATAAAATTCAATATAAATTTGCTAGAGACAACCAATAAATAAGGATATGCATGACAAGAAATAAAAGAAGGACCCAATAAAAATGGAATGTCCGCTATAAAATAAATAAAAGAGAAAATGTGGAGGAGATCCCATATAGATGAGATGTTGCGCAATTCTCATATATATAAGAAGAAAAAAGAGAGGACATGCATGACAAAAAATAAAATAAAAGACAAGTTTGATAATATATAAATAGTAATGAAACAGGGACAAATACCTATGAAATGTATGGCAAGAAATAGTGATATCAAATGTTTTTTAAAATACTCATATCTTTTAAACCGTAACTCTAAATTTAACATGTTATATATGGAATTTCATCAGAAAAATATGTATAATTTGAATATGATGTTATTTTACATGTTAACAATATAAAAAACTATCTAGGCTGCAATGTTAATCAATAATGCATTATTTGTCTTTTTTTCATACTAGTAGTCATTCAGATTGGGGATGAACGCCTCAGCAAAATCATGATTGGTCATAAAATTCAATATAAATTTGCTAGAGACAACCAATAAATAAGGATATGCATGACAAGAAATAAAAGAAGGACCAAATAAAAACGGAATATCCGCTATAAAATAAATAAAAGAGAAAATGCGGAGGAGATCCCATATAGATGAGATGTTGCGCAATTCTCCTATATATAAGATGAAAATAGAGAGGACATGCATGACAAAAAATAAAATAAAAGTCAAGTTTGATAAGATATAAATAGTAATGAAACAGGGACAAATACCTAAGAAATGTATGGCAAGAAATAGTGATATCAAATGTTTTTTAAAATACTCATATCTTTTAAACCGTAACTCTAAATTTAACATGTTATATATGGAATTTGATCAGAAAAATATGTATAATTTGAATATGATGTTATTTTACATGTTAACAATATAAAAAACTATCTAGGCTGCAACGTAATCAACAATGCATCATTCGTCTTTTTTTCATACCGGTAGTCATTCAGATTGGGGATGAACGCCTCAGCAAAATGAGGATTGGTCATAAAATTCAATATAAATTTGCTAGAGACAACCAATAAATAAGGATATGCATGACAAGAAATAAAAGAAGGACCCAATAAAAATGGAATGTCCGCTATAAAATAAATAAAAGAGAAAATGTGGAGGAGATCCCATATAGATGAGATGTTGCGCAATTCTCCTATATATAAGAAGAAAAAAGAGAGGACATGCATGACAAAAAATAAAATAAAAGACAAGTTTGATAATATATAAATAGTAATGAAACAGGGACAAATACCTATGAAATGTATGGCAAGAAATAGTGATATCAAATGTTTTTTAAAATACTCATATCTTTTAAACCGTAACTCTAAATTTAACATGTTATATATGGAATTTGATCAGAAAAATATGTATAATTTGAATATGATGTTATTTTACATGTTAACAATATAAAAAACTATCTAGGCTGCAATGTTAATCAATAATGCATTATTTGTCTTTTTTTCATACTAGTAGTCATTCAGATTGGGGATGAACGCCTCAGCAAAATCATGATTGGTCATAAAATTCAATATAAATTTGCTAGAGACAACCAATAAATAAGGATATGCATGACAAGAAATAAAAGAAGGACCAAATAAAAACGGAATATCCGCTATAAAATAAATAAAAGAGAAAATGCGGAGGAGATCCCATATAGATGAGATGTTGCGCAATTCTCCTATATATAAGATGAAAATAGAGAGGACATGCATGACAAAAAATAAAATAAAAGTCAAGTTTGATAAGATATAAATAGTAATGAAACAGGGACAAATACCTATGAAATGTATGGCAAGAAATAGTGATATCAAATGTTTTTTAAAATACTCATATCTTTTAAACCGTAACTCTAAATTTAACATGTTATATATGGAATTTGATCAGAAAAATATGTATAATTTGAATATGATGTTATTTTACATGTTAACAATATAAAAAACTATCTAGGCTGCAACGTAATCAACAATGCATCATTCGTCTTTTTTTCATACCGGTAGTCATTGAGATTGGGGATGAACGCCTCAGCAAAATCAGGATTGGTCATTAAATTCAATATGAATTTGCTAGAGACAACCAATAAATAAGGATATGCATGACAAGAAATAAAAGAAGGACCCAATAAAAATGGAATGTCCGCTATAAAATAAATAAAAGAGAAAATGTGGAGGAGATCCCATATAGATGAGATGTTGCGCAATTCTCCTATATATAAGAAGAAAAAAGAGAGGACATGCATGACAAAAAATAAAATAAAAGACAAGTTTGATAATATATAAATAGTAATGAAACAGGGACAAATACCTATGAAATGTATGGCAAGAAATAGTGATATCAAATGTTTTTTAAAATACTCATATCTTTTAAACCGTAACTCTAAATTTAACATGTTATATATGGAATTTGATCAGAAAAATATGTATAATTTGAATATGATGTTATTTTACATGTTAACAATATAAAAAACTATCTAGGCTGCAATGTTAATCAATAATGCATTATTTGTCTTTTTTTCATACTAGTAGTCATTCAGATTGGGGATGAACGCCTCAGCAAAATCATGATTGGTCATAAAATTCAATATAAATTTGCTAGAGACAACCAATAAATAAGGATATGCATGACAAGAAATAAAAGAAGGACCAAATAAAAATGGAATATCCGCTATAAAATAAATAAAAGAGAAAATGCGGAGGAGATCCCATATAGATGAGATGTTGCGCAATTCTCCTATATATAAGATGAAAATAGAGAGGACATGCATGACAAAAAATAAAATAAAAGTCAAGTTTGATAAGATATAAATAGTAATGAAACAGGGACAAATACCTATGAAATGTATGGCAAGAAATAGTGATATCAAATGTTTTTTAAAATACTCATATCTTTTAAACCGTAACTCTAAATTTAACATGTTATATATGGAATTTGATCAGAAAAATATGTATAATTTGAATATGATGTTATTTTACATGTTAACAATATAAAAAACTATCTAGGCTGCAACGTAATCAACAATGCATCATTCGTCTTTTTTTCATACCGGTAGTCATTGAGATTGGGGATGAACGCCTCAGCAAAATCAGGATTGGTCATTAAATTCAATATGAATTTGCTAGAGACAACCAATAAATAAGGATATGCATGACAAGAAATAAAAGAAGGACCCAATAAAAATGGAATGTCCGCTATAAAATAAATAAAAGAGAAAATGTGGAGGAGATCCCATATAGATGAGATGTTGCGCAATTCTCCTATATATAAGAAGAAAAAAGAGAGGGCATGCATGACAAAAAATAAAATAAAAGACAAGTTTGATAATATATAAATAGTAATGAAACAGGGACAAATACCTATGAAATGTATGGCAAGAAATAGTGATATCAAATGTGTTTTAAAATACTCATATCTTTTAAACCGTAACTCTAAATTTAACATGTTATATATGGAATTTGATCAGAAAAATATGTATAATTTGAATATGATGTTATTTTACATGTTAACAATATAAAAAACTATCTAGGCTGCAATGTTAATCAATAATGCATTATTTGTCTTTTTTTCATACTAGTAGTCATTCAGATTGGGGATGAACGCCTCAGCAAAATCATGATCGGTCATAAAATTCAATATAAATTTGCTAGAGACAACCAATAAATAAGGATATGCATGACAAGAAATAAAAGAAGGACCAAATAAAAATGGAATATCCGCTATAAAATAAATAAAAGAGAAAATGCGGAGGAGATCCCATATAGATGAGATGTTGCGCAATTCTCCTATATATAAGATGAAAATAGAGAGGACATGCATGACAAAAAATAAAATAAAAGTCAAGTTTGATAAGATATAAATAGTAATGAAACAGGGACAAATACCTATGAAATGTATGGCAAGAAATAGTGATATCAAATGTTTTTTAAAATACTCATATCTTTTAAACCGTAACTCTAAATTTAACATGTTATATATGGAATTTGATCAGAAAAATATGTATAATTTGAATATGATGTTATTTTACATGTTAACAATATAAAAAACTATCTAGGCTGCAACGTAATCAACAATGCATCATTCGTCTTTTTTTCATACCGGTAGTCATTCAGATTGGGGATGAACACCTCAGCAAAATCAGGATTGGTCATTAAATTCAATATGAATTTGCTAGAGACAACCAATAAATAAGGATATGCATGACAAGAAATAAAAAAGGACCCAATAAAAATGGAATGTCCGCTATAAAATAAATAAAAGAGAAAATGTGGAGGAGATCCGATATAGATGAGATGTTGCGTTATTCTCCTATATATAAGAAGAAAAAAGGGAGGACATGCATGACAAAAAATAAGCACCTCAATAAACAGAAGGAGTTCATCCATGGCTTGGCGATGGCTCCCAGGAGCGCCCTACCCGCGGAGGCGAACATGCCGAGCTGGCGGCGCTGGAGTCGTTATCCCTCGACGGTATGCCCGATCAGCTCAATACGCACCTCAATAAACAGAAGGAGTTCATCCATGGCTTGGTGGAGCTGCTGAAGGAGAGCCTCGACGACATGCCCGCTGAGCTCAATAAGCAGGGGGAGTTGACCGCCGGCTTGGTGATGCTGCTAAAGAAGAGCATTGCCTCGGAGAAGAAGGCGACCGGCGAAATCCAGCAACTTCAGGAGGACAAGGCGAAGCTCTGCCACAAGCTCGACCTGCTGAAGCAGAAGAACGCCGGCTGGAAGAAGCTGCATGAGAGTAGTAGTTCCTCGATGAAGATGCTACAGGCCCTCGTCATGGAACAGAAGGAGGAGTTGGCGAAGCTCCGCATCGAGCACCCGGCTTCTATCAAGGTACATAATGCGGGCGTGGAACAGATGATGAAGGCTCACGTCGAGAAATCACGCATCATGGACACAATGAAGAAGATGGCGGAGGAGACGCGCAAGGAGATGGGAGTCGTGGAGGCGATGAAGAAGCAGTTACGACTCTGCGGCGAATTAGATCATTTGGGGTGATAATCTTCCTTCTACTTTTGCTGCCGTGTTTCTTCTTTTGCTTCGGGTGTTTCGCCGCACGTGTCACATTCTCTGCAAGGCATGAATTGAACAATGCTAACAATGAGATGACTAGCAAATTAGATAATTTTTATCGACATATGGCACTGGGTTGCCGTGTTTCATGCTCCTTCGTCGTAGTACTACTCCAGTGGAAACCTGTTCACACCGATCACAACCTAAACGGTTTCCCACTTAGGTGCATATTAGTAGTACTCGGTTATACATAATACGATAACCGCATGGTTCTTTGCTCCTCCTCAGGTCGTCGGCACATTTATATGAGAAGTCAACTCACAAGGACCCGCCTTCCAGCAGTAATGGGCCATCAAATCACAAAGGCCCTCGCCTCTTGTGAAAAGGACCAATCTAGACTGCCCCGCCCTCTAGTCTTTTAAAAAATGAAACATTTGTACATTAGTAGTATCGATGGATTTCACCATGGAGCAAAATTAACAAGACGAAATTAAAGAAAAAAGGTGGTACATATGGAGAGCGCTCGTCGCCAAATTATGCATATACTATATGACACTATCCACTATGAAGGTACAAGTAACATAGACTAGTAACTAGTCTATGTTACTCTCCACTATAACCAGCCAAAGTCGAGGTGCGGATACCAACAAGGGCCTGGTTGTGTCTATACTTGGACAACTCACACGACTGCATGTGCACCAGGCAGACGAAGCTCGTGTCGTGTTGGTGCCGTGTGCGGCCCGCACATTAACCAAAACCTCGCGCCTCCATCTTATCCTCCGCATTTCGAACTCCTCAATCTCAAGGCCAAGGAGCAACGTGAAACCTATGATAGAGCCAATTGGATGGTTGAGAACACTACAATTCGTAGCTACAGATGCGTGTGTGAGAGAGGACGAGTGCATGCGTGCACCTCTTCTCAAAGTACAAGTGTATGTGGGTGGCATCGACCTAGGGAGCAGTGATGGTGCGTGCGAGATGTCCTGAGAGATAGGTGTAATGCGTCTGCAAAATAGACTAGTCTATAGCTCGGCACGAGGCTATTCCTATCGTACGCCAAGCATAAGATATGTATCCGACGGTGCCATTTTTTGCACGTACACAAAAGTGTAAAAAGAACTATTACCATGGCATATGCTACACCACGGCCGAGAAAACGTGCCGACGTTACGTCACCCGGGAATACTGCCGCACTTCAAAACTAGAACCGTTAATAAATTTTGGGCGCGGCTCGTCACATTCCAAATTATTACAACTACCACGCTATATTTAATTGCAAACCTGTTCACACCGATCACAACCTAAACGGTTTCCCACTTAGGAGCATATTAGTAGTACTCGGTTATAGATAATACTATGCTAAGATGACTGCACATTCCTCCTCAACTCCGCATCCACAAAAAACAATCAAGTCAATCAAGCCATAGCCAGCGTCAGTTTTGTGCCGAGAGATTTCCACCAGGGAGAGGTGAGCATGGAAGAGGAAGCATGCGAGATGTCCTGCCTCGCCGCGAAAGCAGCCGGCATGTCCAGCCACGCAGCAGTAGCATCATAGAGGTCCCGCCGTGCCGTCGATGTAGCAGACTGGTCCGGCCACGCCGCGGAAGCAACAGAGATGTCCCACCGCGCCTCCGAAGCAGCAGGGAGGTCCCGCCGTGCCGCGGCAGCCTGGGAAAATTTCTCGCGGGCAGGCGAGGACTCTTATAGGCGCATGCATGCGATAGTCCATAGCCAGATGGATCAGATCTCCAGCTGGGCGAGGTTGCAGAAGGGCAATGCGAAGCTCCAGGGCGAGCGCGACCTGCTGAGGGCGAAGATCACCTGAAGGGCGAAGCAGGAGGAGGAGACTGTCGGTTCAATATCCGGCGTATCTCGTAGTAGGGGTCCTAAGCTAGGCGTCTTGGAGCGATGGTAACATGGACACGGGGTTTTACCCAGCTTCGTATGAGATAATACCCTACATGCTGCTTTTGATTGTATTCATATGGGTGTAGTACAGTGTACATGTATCTACCACGAGATTGTAGTAATGAATATGAGATTGTCTATTGACTAGCATGGCCTCGGTTTGTATATGCACCTTAGGCCTAGGGTTTAGAGGAGTCCTTTTCTTGGGTGCCAAGTCTTGTAGAATCCTCCTTGTATGCGGCATGGGCTGTCCGAACTGGCCCATGAGTATACGGCCATGGGGGTCCTCGTCCCAACATAACTAATCGACAGACGACATGGTGAGTACCCCCTAGTCCAGGACACCGTTAGTAGCCCCCTGAACCGGTCTTCAAGTTGGGGACGCTCCTCGATTCTTACGAACAGTTCTTCATCTTCGGTAGTCGGTCTTGAAAATTGGTTCAACAAATCTTCTTATCCTCGATCTTGAGGATCGCCGAAATAAATTCGAAGAGTTTACATGGCTGCTATCCGAGGAGCCCCTTTAAGTTATCGGCCTTTAACAATGCCTTGTTATTTTTATGCCACACCTAGAATTAGAAGTATTTCCCGTGCGGAAGTGTCCTCTTGCTTCCGAGTTTTAACGCCGGACTGTATCCAAGCTCCAATGCCGGACTATATCCAAGATCCAACGTCGGACTGTGTCCGAGCTCCAATGCCGGACTATGTCCAAGCTCCAACGCCAGACTATATCCGAGGTGCCATAGATTACCTTGGTTCAAAAAGTTTTAGCCGAGATTAATGCCAGAAATGCCCTCTAAGGAGCCAGCCACTTGCATCCGAGCTATATGTCGAACTGCTTCCGAGGTGGCTCAGCACCTCGGTCATGGGCTGATTGTTTCGGGATTTTATTTCCGATGCATATAAATTTATTTGCTGACGAGATGTATTGCCCGTAGCCCTCAAGGTGTCTATCGGCCTAAAATCCGAGATGCACCTGAAGGAAAATATGAAACGGGATGATCCTACTAGCTTCTGAGACTCAGGTCGTGAAATCGGCCTGAGGATCAACTCCTAGCTCCGCAGCAGACATAGGAATAGAAACATAGTGTAATACATTAGAGGTAATAGTGATCGGCTGACAGGCCCCTGAGAGAGGGTCGTCAGAAGTCGCCGCAATATATCAGCTTGATGCCGGATAATTCCCATATGGTACTTATTGTCGTCCGAAGACGTACTTGTCATAGGTCGGTTATGCCGAACACTAAGCACTTTGAATTTTCTGCATTGAATAGGCAATGCAGTAGCCCCCGAGCCACTGGTCGGGTGGCAACACTAGATCAGGGGATCGATATGCCCCTTTAATATTTGTAAATAATGAGCACAAAGCCCAGTATCCCCCGAGCCTTAATGTGGGCATAGGTGGCCGAATTAAGGATCGATATCCGTTTGACAGAAAATTTTGTTGTGTTTAACACAAACTTCTCGGAAAGAGAATAAAGATCTCTTAAAATAGCTTAGAGCTTGTCGAAATCCATGCTCGCCAAGGTAGGCCCCAAGGGGTTTAAAAGATGGATTGCAGTAAATGGATTTTACTCGCAATTTTTATGTGTAATGATTCTATGTATCCAAGTACTTTACATAATTAATGCTCAGAATCGTATTGTACAAAACTTTGTTGACCGACCATCGGCTTCAACCTCCTCGGCCAGTAGTTGGGGAGTGTTTATCCTACTTTATAAAGCCTTTACAAGGGCAAAGTTTTACGGCAAACAAGGCAATCCGATCGTACAGTTTTATAAACAAAGGTACACAGCGAGATATATTATATTACGTTTTTAACTTAAGAAACATCTTCCAAGGAAAATAGTCCCGCTATCGGTTCCTTTCTTTGGGTCGTCATGCTTATTATGATCATGAAACCTCACCTCCGATCAATGTGGGAGAAAATATTGAGGATTTAGTTCGGGGAATGTTCCCAAACTCTGTGGTATTAATGAACCAAAACTTTCACTTTCGTCGTTGCCGACCAATGTGATCCTTTAAGATTGCTAGCTTTCGGCTTCACCCAGTCTGAGGTACTTACTCGGAGGACCCGGTAGTAACAATTATAGTGGTGCTCCCTTTACCACCTAGCCGAACAATCGGGAACGTAGGGGTAAGCACAGGAGCAAGGCAACCCAGCTTGGCCAAAATCTTAAATCAAAATGATGCATATGTATGGCTTTATAACGATGATTACGGAAGGCGGCCCTCATATATTAAATACAAACCCCAATGATATGTTTATTTTGACTCCGTTGCGGCTGTTTATCAGTTGAAAGTGGCCCATCGTCGGCTTCCGCACCTTTGTAGATGCTACACAGGGTATTTTCACAATAACAAAACAACCCTTAGCCGACGTCTAGGTGCCCGAAGGCGGTTGTGTTAGCGGAAACGAGGCAATCAAGATATGCGGGCTTTATAACTTTCACTTAGTCATAGGAGCTTAAAGTTGGGGGGCCAGGTACTAGCCCCCGGTTAGTGTTCGGCGACAGTCGAGGTCAAGCCGTAAACACTTTGGCCAATATTATGAACGGACTGTCATTTAACACGGGGTGACCTCTATCGATCTTTATAGTTTAATATAATCATTGGATCGCTGACCAGTTTATGCTTATTGTGACAGTCATTTTTCGGCTTTCTCCACTAAGGCGCTTGACCATGCGAGCTGAAGCACAATCGCAATGGTTATCCCTTTGCACACCTAGCCGAACAAAAGCGGAAGATAGGATGCAAGCACAACAGCCGGGCAACCCAACTATTAACCGAAGACACAATTCGAAACCGATGCATATATAGCAGTGTCCGAGAATGTTTTCACCGAATTTCTAAAGGTGTTCGGCGTTGCACTACGAGACTTATGCGGGAAACACACAAATAGTTTAAAAGTGCCATAGGCTTGGAAAACCCAACAATTTAGTAAAAACTTGATGTCCGAGTTAGATCAAGTGTTCGGTGCCAATCCGAAAATTGGTCTTAGAAAAAAATGGTGCTTCTGTCATGCAATAATATGACACATCTGATCTCAATTCCTCAAACGGGTCAGCCCATGGCTGTAACCTCCTATCCCGAAGGCGGAGTACTGCTCGTTAGGCCAGTTTAGCAAACTAAACTCGAACGACTTTGGGAGAGAGACTAGGCTCCCCGGTATTCACCACACACTCGCGTCGAAAAAAGGAGTGATAGAAAAAGATTTTGCAATGACCAAGAAGAAAACAGTTATTATAAAACGGCTCATACTAATTTAAGAGCCCCCGAGTGACTTCGGCAAAAGAATTTTATGTATAATGATTGTATGTACGGAAGTACTTATATCATATTTGTGTTCACCCAAACTTTAAACGCATCTTAATCTGTCGAGAATATCGACGGTGTTTCCAATAACCAGGCAATCAGGCCATATGGCTGTAACAGACAAAGCGCGCTCCGAGAACTTATGCTATATTACTGACGAAGTGTAAGCATCTTCGAAGAAAATAGTACCTCTACCGATACCTTTCTTTGGTTGCTCATTGTTTCTATGAGACTTGTGCAATAGATTTTTTGTACTAATGAGTTCTGTTGTGTGCCCACCATAATTGAAGACAATAAGAGCGCTAGCTTTCGGCTTCACCCAGTCTGAGGTACGAGCTCAGATGAGCCGATCGTGACAATCGCAGAGGTGCTCCCTTTACTCCCTAGCCGAACAATCGGGGAGGTAGGGGTAAACACAGGAGCAAGGCAACCTAGCTTGCTGAACACTTAAGTCAATATGGTGCATATTGTGGCGTAATACATGAACAAGGAACGAAGCCATACAAGTATAATCATATGCAAGAGGAAAAAACTTCATAAAGGAAGCCCCCAAGTAAACGGGGTATTTGAATTTGTGTGTCACAAACACAGTTATGACAAGGGTTTTTTTCACATACAACTTTTTGCCAAAAAAGTGTAATGCTTTGGTCGAACCGAAAAAATTTAAAATTGAAAATCCTGAGTATAAAAGCGACTTAGCTGGTTAATGTGCTCGAAGTCGATGCACGACCCGAGCTTATGGTGGGACAAGGTCCCAGGCCCCAAGCCGGTCCGGAGGTGGCGGAGCGAAGAGCTCGTCACTCCGAAGTGGCGACATAGCACGGCCAATGCAGGCCCGCAGTGTGACGCCGAAGTCCCCGTCTTGGGTTAATGAAGTGATGGTGAAGCCCTCGGTCCATCCAAGGTGACGTGGTACGTCGGTACGCTGAGGTGACAGTGCTGCCCGATGCGGATCCTTTATCTGTGGACAGAAAATAGTTCAAGGAGGAGATAATAGGAATAATAATAAATTAAAAAATTAGTTTCATAATTAATAATTTATGAAAAGTGTATAATAAAAGAAATATAGCCTGTGTGCCGATCACTTGATGAGGTAGAGCTCTCTAAACCATGCCGAAGTCCCCGAGGCAACCGAACATGTCGGTATGGCAACACGACAAACAAGGTGATCACGCGAGCCGATTTACACCGATTGGGACAACGACGTCGGCTTGCTGAAGAGACCACGTGACGTACTCAAAGTCCATTACCGAACCGCCATGTTACCGTCGTTAATGCGGCCACCATTCGATAGACCTATGTACAGATGATGGAACAAAGCAGAGTAATAATTCCATGGGAAAATAAACCCAAACAAGCAAAAATTGCTAGGATAAATAGCACCTGGTTTATTTGTGGTAGCAATCCGAAGAAAGGTGACTCCCAAAATTGGGACTCCATCCACACACCCATTGCCTGATGGGCGATAAAGCGACGACATGGTGATGCTGGCAAAGGTTGGCTTGATGAGGCAAAGCCCTAACATGACGAAGCTGGTCGGCTGGTGATGCCGAAGTCACCGGAGTATGTTGATGAAGAAATAGCCAAGTCCCCGGTCCAGCCGAGGTGACGGAGCAAGTCGGTGAGGAGACGTTGCAGCTGCCATGTCAGCCGAGGTGTTGAAGCAGGTCGGCGTGATGGACATCGGCTTGAAGAAGCAACAGTGCGGCCATGCTGACGCAGGTCGTGACTTGTGACGCGGTCAATGTCGGCTTGATGAAGTGACCATGCGGCGATGCCGGTGTGCCCGCTCTGTGTAATCCGTGGGGCAGCGATATTGGTGATGATTTATCCATCGCGATACCGAACTCTTGTTCGGCTTGCCGAGATGATGATCGAAGAAGTTGAGCTCGACTCAACAAAGCGGCGACGTGTTTAACCCAGGTCGGCAGTCGTGGAGCAATATTGCCGGACTGGTTTGACACCAGCGTGATGGTGAAGATTACCTCGGAGGAGGCTTAAAATTTTATGGGTACGTGTTTAGAAACAACGCACAATACCCTAGAAAATAATTCTTCAAAAGTGTTGTCCAACATTCCGTTCATGAAGAAACATGAACTCGGGTCGGATTCATATTCGTGCAGAAAACAGATCCGAAAATTGGTACACTCATCGCAAGGTTCCCCGAGTTTGAACCGTAGGATCGAGCTGAAATTTGGAGGGGTGGTAGAAATGGGAATTCCGCGGCAGATGAATGGTTGGATCTTCTAAAAGACCTCTAAGCTAGAATCTGGAGACGATGCCCTAAACTCGTCCAGATTCCCATCTAGATTTAACAGGGCTCTGGTATATCGTAGATTGCCAGAGATTCCTCCGTCGGAACTCGACGAAATTGGGCATGGTTTTTGTACACTTAATTCCGCACAATTCCACTGAAGGAATCGTCAAAGAAATGCTTGAGGAGGTGGTGGCAGCAGATACAAGTTTGCTGTTTGGAAAAAACAACACGGTCGCCCAAGGGCAATGTTGACGTTGAGCACCCGAGCTCCGTGGATGATTCCTACATGATCATGATAGAGATCGGAGTTGACGTTGACGAAGGCCCTCATCCGAACATGATGATTGGAGGTAGGGAACAGTCCTTGGTTAAGCCAAGGTGACCAGTCGAGCCGGCGACAAAAGATGCCGACATCGACCGTAAAGCTCGGCTCCGATGCATAGATCGCGCCGGAGACGATCCGAATTCCCATCGCCCCGTGGCGACCGCCAGCAGGCTATCAATGAAAGCACCAATGTCGGTTCAATATCCGGAGTATCTCGTAGTAGGGGTCCTAAGCTAGGCGTCTTGGAGCGATGGTAACATGGACACGGGGTTTTACCCAGCTTTCGGGCTCTCTTGATGAGATAATACCCTACATGCTGCTTTTGATTGTATTGGTATGGGTGTAGTACATAGTACATGTATCTACCACGAGATTGTACTAATGGATATGAGAATGTCTATTGACTAGCCTGTCCTCGGTTTATATGTGCACCATAGGCCTAGGGTTTAGAGGAGTCCTTGTCTTGGGCTCCAAGTCTTGTAGAATCCTCCTTGTATGCGGCATGCGCTGTCCGAACTGGCCCATGAGTATAGGGCCATGGGGGTCCTCGACCCAATCTAACTAATCGGCAGCCGACGTGGTGAGTACCCCCTAGTCCAGGACATCGTCAGAGACCGCTGCCTTGTTGCAGAGGACGGGCGTCATCATCAAGAAACTTATGGACGAGAATGCCATGCTCCGCATCGAGCGCAACAGGGTGGTGGAGGAATCCATGGATGCTGCCAAGCAGCGTATTAAGGACATGAAACTAATGAAAGAGATCATCACCCGCCGTGAGAACTAGTCTCTGCGACCTACAGTGCATAATGAAAGTAGAGATCAGCGAGCCAGATCGTCGTATGCGTCTTCCTTCTTCTTTTGCCCTTGTGTATTTTGGGCGTAGCCGCATGTGGCTTTTTTAATTATCTTCCTATTTATGTAAGATAATTATTATCCACTCTCGTCATCCTTATATATATTCACCAGTCTTGCTATGAGTCGTAGTAGATGCTATATAGGTCCGTCGGATCTTACATCAAGATTCGTGCAAAGTTTTCTTTTCAGATTTTCTTTTTTCTCTCTTAAATCTCAGTCGAGTGAGACACTGCCACGCCATTAAACTGAGGCTCAGACGCCATTAATGGAGACCTTGGGAGAGAGGTGGACGGCAGATGGAGGTCAAAGGGCTCTTCTCCCGATAAGCACGTGCAGGGGTCTGATCGCACGCCTCCCGTACTCAAATAGCTACCCTACACGGCGCCTCCTAGCTAATAAAAAAAGGGAGGCGTGGCGGCACGTAAATGGTAAATAGAACACCCACGGTTTCAATAATACTTGTGTTTCCGATTGTAACGTGACAACACTTGTTCCAAAATGACATTGTTGATTGTTAATGTGTGCACCTTCGCAAATCGGATAACTAAATTACCACAACATGTTGGTGCCATGTCATGACACCAATCCAAGTTTCATGATTTTCATGCGTGTTTCGGATTTACAGGAATTAAAAAACCAAGTTTCTTAATGTTTCCAGCCGAGCCATGACGCCCAGATGTTTGATTTTCATTTCCATTTCTGGCATGGGACCTAGAAATTTACCCGAGGACACACATGTGATTTTTCAACCAGCTTTGGTGCACTGGAGCATGTGCTTGTATTTGAAATTTGAATTATGCACACAAAGGTGACACGTTCCCTCTCAGAACCAAAACTTGTTCCTATTCTGCAAATTTTTTTTACCACAACATGGTAGTACCATGACATGACACAATGCCAAGTTTCTTGATTTTCAAGCGTGTTTTGGATTTACAAGAATTTTAAATTCAAGCTTCTCAATGTTCTCGGCTGAACCACGATGCCCACATGTTTGAGTTTTATTCCCATTTCTTGCATGGGACCTAGAAATTCACCCGATGACACACATGTGATTTTTCAATCAACTTTGGTGCACGGGAGCATGTGCTTGTATTTCAAATTTTAATTGTGCACATTAAATGACCATAAACTCAATTAATGTATAAAAAAGGCCAAACAAATCCTTAATAATTCCAAAATTTAACAGGGCACTCATATAGTTCTATGTTGCCTCTGTAAAGAAAATCTGGGGGGAGGCAGCGTATATTGTTTCGCACGCAAAGGTATAAAGAAATAAAGAAATTAGCATACCTATTTAATTCTTGGGTTCTTATTATTTATGCCACTAGTTGTGTATCACTACTCAGTTTTTCCATTAGAAGTTACAACTACTCAAAAAATGCCATCGATTCGTGAGATGCCCGCTCAAAAATGCAATTAGATAAAGAAAAAATACCATCGTTAAGTTAGATGTTTGCTCAGAAATGCCATTAGACATTGTTATTTCCACATCAAACCCGTTGACCATGTTATATGACAAAAATAAGCCGATTCTCACAATCATAAGTTAATGGTGTCCAGCACAACAAACCCCTCAAATAAAAATAAGCACCCTGGAATTCTTTGACAAAACTAAGCACCTTGAAATTCTTTGACAACTAAACTGTTGGCTATATGATGTTGGCCATATATATTGTACGTATATAATGTGAAGAAACGAGTGGTAGTACTATACCAACTAAAATAAAATGTACGAAATATAACGAGAAGCAACATAACATAGTTCTGCTGGGGCCTCAGCACAACACACCCCTCAAATAAAACTAAGCACACCAGAAATTAAACTAAGCAACTAACCGGTAGACACTGCATTAGAACCACCATGAGCAACGACACTGCCACCTTACTCGGAGTCCTCGCCCACGTCCTCGACTTCGTCCTTGTCCCTCTTCCTCTTGGGCGATACTTCTTTGCTTGAACCGCACACTTGGCTCTTGCTCTTCATCCAACCCTTGTAGATACTGAAACAAAGGTAGCCATCCATTGTAGCGTAGTGGATGTGGTCTATATCTAGTAAAGTCCACCGCCATGCACAATGAAACGTGTATGGAGGTTTCTTCAGTTCATCATATGAAGGATGAACCATGGCTCCTGACAGTGTCAGCATTGAAGGCTAATCAAGGGAGGGCACCAGGCCTTCCTTCTGGAGGTCGAAGGGGTCGCCTACAACAAGGCCTATCCGACCCAGGATTTCCTTTTCGTTCCTAAAGTCTACAGTAACGAATTTGATTCGGCCGCCCTTGAGGAACTTCTTAAATTCCTCGCACTCAACGTCGGCATGGCATGTGTGGTAGATCAAGCATAAGACATGCACGCAAACCTGGATCACGGCGGGCTTCTTCTTCTCTGCCTCCTTTAGTTTCTTCTCGCTTCCCAGGATTGTGGTGTACTCAACATCTAGCCCAGCGACCCACTCATCATTTGAGCTTTCAAACATGCGTTTGAAGCGAGCAAGGCATTCTTTCACCGTTGCGGAAGAACGGGTGTAGATGATGTCAAACTCATCGCCGGCGATGGTTCTACCCTTGTACTGACCGCCGATCATGGAGATTTGGGACGCCATGCATTTGGGAGAAGGGTTATGATTAGTGGAACTGCCGTAATGTGAAAGGACGGAACGACTAGGAGCGGTTTATCGATTGTAAAAATGTCGAGTGGGGGGCGTGCGAATGGTAGGTTAGTGGCTTGCCTGGTGGATAAATGGATTCATGCACAGTACTATGGGGGCCCAATTAGATGTCATGTCTACTCGACGCCCAATTAAATGGCTTTCGATGCCATGTCAAGCGTCGGGAAAATTACAGGTGATACGAAGCTATCCATTCTCCCATGATACAATCTTCCGAGAGCCCTTGGATCTGAGATCGAACGGTTGCATGGCGTGATTCTAGACCTATGGGTGAATATCCTATCCTGGAGGGTTATTCTGCAAATTTTCAGCAACTTAGCATGCGACCGTTCGATCTTAGATCCAAGGGCTGCCAGCAGCCCGTATCATGGTCGCGCCTACCACGACCGTTGCCTCGCTCGCGCGGTCGCACCCTTGGAGATTTAACACGGTGCGTTAGGCTATCTGATGTTGGCATGTAATACATAGTCATCACTTAGTCACTCATACAACAAGGTTAGCTATAAGGTTGGCTACAAGAGTATTTTTTATTTAGTTCTCTCTATCTCTTTCTTGGTAGTATTTATTGCATTTGCCAAGGAGTGACCTCTTCCAATGAAATGGTTTCTTAGATGAGGTGCTATGGGCATTAAATGGATTAGCAACTCAAGTCCCCAATGCATAGGTGCTTAGTTTTTTGTTGCTAAGTTTGCTTCATCTAGGTACACGCGCTTATCACCGTTTCTTCCTGGGGTCACCAAACTAGTCTCTCTCTTCTTAATTAACTTGCCACATCAGACTTTATGCCTATGTGGCAGGCTTAGCACCTATAGGATCAAGTACAATAGTGGGATATAAGCCCGCTTTACATGGCATTTTTTCATATCTGGGGGAAAGAGACAACGAAAAAGTGGAGGAGTGGGCTCTCAAGCAAGAGCCAGCCTCTACATGGTGTAGCATCGGGAGAGGCACCTGTATGGAGGTGGTCAGGAATAGGGAGACTCAAGCTGGTCGTAGAGCCGCAGTTAAAATGATAATGGCAAGTCAACTCACCGGGCCCCACCTATCCAACAGTAACTCACTGGCAAATCACACAACCCTACGTTTGCAGCAGCCTACTCCCTCATCTTCTTGCCTCTCTGTCGAACCGACTAGGCAGAACTGCCCCACCTACCGCACGGGAAAAGCCCCGCCCTCGACTTTTAAATAGTACACTATAGTAATTTTGTATCCATGGTTTGCGCCATGGAGCGAAGCCTCAAGAAAACGGCGGTACACATGTACGGAGTAAACAGCATGCCCATCGCGTTCGCGTCGCACCCCAGACGGTCGGTCGGTCTGGCACGCCGCTCTCCGAATGGAACGTGCGGCATATTGCGTTTGCACACACATGTGGGACCACAATTGAGAACCGACCATAGGCACACTCCCCGGCCCCGCAAAGTCGGGTGAGTTAATAGAAGAGAGAGACGAGCGATAGTACTACTAGAGAAGTGTTGTAGGAGTACATATGTTGGTACCTGGACGATCCCTGCAAGACACGGAAGATCAGTTCGTCCATGCATGTGACCAGACTCTAGCAGACACACCTGGATTTGCTATCGTCTACATATCGTGTAGGCTATGTTGTACAGGGTTGTAGTTCTGGTGAGAAATCTAAAAAAAGGTTTCTTGTCATCTCGCAAAATTAGGTGTCACTAGTCGTCCACCATTGCATCTGCACGGGCTAGTGTTATACATAGTAGGAGTTCACAAAAACATTTATTGTACTTGCATTTCAGGAACTTGAGGTATGTATAGAAAAATTAAGTGTACTCAACATTATCTAAATTGAATAATTGGCTTCATCATATATTGAAAACAGAAATATTATTTCTTCACCATTTCATAATTATGATAAAAATCCATGCAAAGAATTTGAAACTTTGTTGTGTTTGGTTAGACTAAGCTTACCTTTACTAATTATGACCTTGATAACAACCCACTACAAAGCCAAACTGATGCTTAATCATGTTGGTTTACTAATAGATTGGATGTTAATTGACATAAGCTTGTTCGCATGGAATCAAACGTATAGAGGAATATAATTGCAGCAATGTGATAAAAGTACAGTTGTATTCGAACACCACCATAAATGGAAATGACAGGTCATCAAGGTCAACAAACAACAACCAATTATGTTATGTATTAAAAGTTTTAGCCATCAAATAATGTGCAATAAGGTTATCTAGTTTCTACAAACTGACATAAGATTCAGAAATAAGAACATAGATACGAAGAATCAACCCTAGAGATATTCCCAGAAGTACAGAAGAGAACTAATGCATATACACTATGTCAAAATGTCGCAGCAGGAACATTGTCGTATTGACATACATTGAAGCAAGCTGATTAAATTTAGTTAACAATAGATACTATATAGAAGATTTTTCTCGAGAGCGGCATTTCGGTGCCCGGGTGCATCTGCACCCGGTCAAAAAAAGTTCGTAAAAAATTTAGAAATATTCAAAAAATTCCAAAAACAATTAGGGTGGTAGACAATTTGATGCGTGAGGTACGCTCCAATTTGCAAAACATTTGGATTTCTATGCAGCTCTCAGCAAAAAAACAAATCAGACCAAAACAGTATATGAACAGTACACATTTTTACAGACCTCCGGTTTGTCTTTTTTGCTGAGAGCTGCACAGAAGTTCAAATGTTTTGAAAATTGGAGCATACCTCACACATCAAATTGTCTACCAGCCAAATTTTTTTGGAATTTTTTGAATTTTTCTAGTATTTATTTTGATTTTTTTCGTGAGCGCAGGTGCAGATGAGCTCGGGCTCAGATTCGAATTTTCGATTTTTCTCTATAATTTTCATTGGCAGATTGTGTAATTATAAGAAATCTGTTTCTGGAAGAAGAGTAGATTAGCATTAGATTTGAGGCTTTGACCTCCCGTACTTTTCCTCCTTCCTTACATAGAGATGACATGGAAACTCATGCACTCAAGCAGCCCACTTGTCCCCAACCAATGCGCGACGACTGAAAGAAACAAAAAAACACAACATGGAGACTTACGGTGGAACATACAGTCTGCTTGTAATAGCAAAAACTTAAACATATCGGTCATGCTCCATATAGCACTTTCCACTGTTGCTCCACAATTCTGATGGCACTCAAATTGTTCCGTGATAGAAAAAAAGGATTAAGCACTGGATTTTATTGAGTTTCAGATCAAACCTATAATATCTGAAAGCCCAGACATGAATGTGTGACTTAGTGTGCTGGATTTCATGTTACAGTTACTTATCCTCTTATTTTCTGGCTGAACAAAAGGCCTTGCACAGAAAAAAAGAAAAAAAAATGATGCAAACGTCATGAAAAACTTTATTGTGTAATTATATTTATATTAATTATGTAAGTTATTCCTCTAGCATCTGCAATTTAAAAAATATTTGAGATCACCTCCTAGTACTGCTTGCCACCTCATGTAATCTCATCGTTTATATTAAAAGAAACATAACTAACCACTGGACAAAAGTTATATATGCTTGCTTGACATATCACACAAATCGATGCATAAACCTGACTTCAACATTCGTTCGCTTCATGTTCTTCTAAGGACATTAAAAAGCCACAAAAGCTACAAAATAAGTTCTAATATATGATGATAAACAATACTCAACATTCAGCTACAAAGTTCATGTCGTTACCCATTAATTAGGCAGCCTATCTGCAAGTAATTATTTTGCTTCATATGGTAGATATATACCTATCCTATAAATGCAGTAAGAAACATTAATATGGCAATGGAGGGAACACAAAGGAATTGAAGACGAAAAAGAAATAGCAAACAAATACCATACTCTGAATTTGCAAGGCTGCTTGCAGTTCACCGCAAGCTCGTCGGAGGCCGAGGCCATGCATCTCGTCCCTCTGGGCGTCCCTGGCTGACTCCGGCGTGCTGCCCATTGTCTCATCATCTCACATGTAACATGTTGGCACTGGTAAATTTTGCTGTCGGACAAAAGCATCAGCGGCGCTGATCAAGAAAATTGATTTGCCCAGCTGGCTGTAGTATGTACGTGTCTTTCTATCTGATCAGAAGCTAGCTAGATGGTTGTAATATGTACGTGTGCTTCTGGTTAGGCTGAATCAATCCAACAACCTGAATCCAAACCCAAGTCGTGTACTTGTGTGTCTAATCAGAATCAACAGCCAAGTCCTGTGCGTGTGCCTGCGCCGTGCATCCGTGCCCGCCGTCTCGATTGTAGCCCGTGCAATCCAACATGCGCATAGTCAGCCTGATAGTTGATAACTCATAGATTATTTGTGTCAACTGGCGATAGCAAAACTAAAACTGCTTGTGATGAAATAATGAATAAGTCTCCTGTATTAACATTGTTCGGCATGATCATCTAAACCATTACAAATTGTATACAGAACATAATTAAAAATAAATGAAGCATTTATCTAATAAAAATTTCCCTCAAGTCTGAAGTCACACAGGGAGTCAAATTTGAAACCACGTGCAGCTTCCGGGCAGAGCGCAAAACTGTTGTGCTATACTGCAGGGATTGAGCGCTAGATGTATCTATTCACTATGCAAACTTGCCTTAACTTTCAGGACAGATTGAGGAGTTTTGAGCGCAGTTGCTTGCCACAACTTGGATCGAAGCCCTAGCTGTCACCATCATTGGAAAGAGGCCTGCTGAGACGCTCGAGAAACGTTAACCCTAGTTGTGATTCGAATATGAACCGATCTGCATGAATTTGAATTGAATCTCCGGGTACTTCCAATCAATTCTAAACCGGTCAAAAAAGAACTTTAGTGTGAGAAGATGAACCTGAACTTGATGAGAAAAGAAAATCCATCCGCAAGCTCCATTGTCAAATCAATCGGATCCATACCTCAAGTCGCTTGGTCCATGGAGATACATGGATTTGCTTTCTATGGGAGGAAGAGAGACAGTAGAGATTCCATGGCGTAAGATTGCTTCATGTTTTTTATTCATGGAGAGAGATGAAGAGCATGGTGTAAGTTTGCATCGTGGTTTCTGTTTCACGGAGAGAGGGGATTCCTTTTCACGGAGAGAAGAGGAAACGCCGTAGTAGTAGATATTTTGGGGGTTTTTTAGGGACGTTGGAGTAGTAGATATTTTGGGGGTATATTATATCCATCGGCTTCTATTCTACAGCCGTGTAACATGAGGGCATTGAACTGCAGATAAAAAAAACGTGAAAGCATTGATCTGCAAACAAAACGTGGAACTGCGGGTCTGCTTCTATTTTCAACGTGTGTGGGCCTTCCGGTTATATTTTTTTTGGTTAAACTAAACATAGATTCAGCCGTTTCTTTAAACAACATAGATTATGATAGATTCAGCCCAGTTTTTTTTTTTGAAAAAGCATAGATTTGGATAGATTAGGCCTAGAATTACACGGGTTAATCTACACCGTAATAATTCGGTCCCACCAGATTAACGGCTCGTATTTTCTGATTAATGTGGTAATTTATTGGCAGTCTGTAATTAGTATAGGTATAGATAGATATAGATAGATAGATAGATATAGATAGATAGATGTGCTTCAGATCACTGCGAGGGTTAAACAGCGACAACTGAGTTGGCCTAGTCATTGGGGAACATGCACGAAGACTACTCAGCTGCCATCTAGGTCAAGCCGGCTATGTTAATTAGGACATCTATCGATGGACCCATTTTCTACGAGTTTATCTTTAATTTGAGCTTTGATCCTCGTCTAGTTTGTCTGTCGGGATTCATCTTGTCTCCTTTGGGCAGTGAGGCTATGATTTCTTGTCATGTGGCATTTTTTCGTGTCATATGTTATAATCCGGTGCTTCAGATCAAAATGACGACAAATGCGCCTCCGGGGCTCGTGCATGAAGACTTATCGACAGTCATTGCCGAGGTCAAGCCGGCTCCGGCCGGTAGAAAAAAGAAAACTAGTACTCCACTATCTCGTCCTCTCCAGATCTAAACACGAGAGCGGTGGACACACCCTCTCTCTCTACTCAACGCTGGTCATAGATCCAGCCGGATCCTCTCCGCCGGGGAAGGTGAGAAGGTGCAACGTTCATGCGGTCGTCCTCGGCGATGGCTCTTACCCACTGTCGGCACGTCCCGATCAGCGTGCCTTGCCGCTCTCTCCCAAGCATCGCTGGCGAGGGAGGGCCTCCCACCCCTTCTTCCTCGCTGTCGTATTGTGGGCAGATCCGGCCTCCCGCCGCCCACCTAGCGACATCCCGGCGACCCTTAGGTATAACTTCCTTCGAAACCGGCCTTGCTCTAATTCCCGAGCTCCTGACGTCGCTGCATTTGTATCTTTTACTATTTCTCAGGCCCCCTCGTAGATAGGATCGATCGGTTGTTCGTAAACCACCTAATTTCTTACTGTTAAGAGGTAAAACTAGTTCGTGCACTCGAATCTATTAGTACTTGGTTTAAACAAGGAAGAAAGGAGGTGCGGGTGGGGGAAGATTTGTTACCTGAATCTAGGACTTGGTCGAAAGAGGAAATAATGGGGGCGAAAAGTAGCAGAGACTGGCTATCCAACTGGTCTCTAGGTCTAATAGGGAAATAAAGCGAACGCAGTACAAAATCAATATAAACCCGATCTATTGGTTGAAAAAGGAAAGAAAGTGCGGACTAGGGGACAAGTCAACAGAGTAAGTCCAGCACTAGATTTGCTAGCCTCACACAGTATAAGGTGGCTATATAACAAACAAAAATGGGACCAACCCAGATATCCTCTTCTGAGGTTTGTTGCCCCAACCGCTCTTATGTAATGCCACTCGTAAAATGTAGCAGTCATACTGTTAAAAGTAAGGACACGTTAAACCAATGTTGTTTTCAATGTAATGCCTCCAGTAATATGAATCAATGGCACTTTTTTTCATGTCCTGCTAAATTTCCCATTAAGCTAAGTTGCTTCTTTTCGTTAGAGATGCAACTGTCCTGGTCGC
Organism: Aegilops umbellulata; assembly: GCA_032464435.1. Lineage (NCBI taxonomy): Eukaryota > Viridiplantae > Streptophyta > Magnoliopsida > Poales > Poaceae > Aegilops > Aegilops umbellulata. The sequence goes on from CP136059.1 coordinate 418,632,840, forward strand.
CTACTCTCCCATGCCCAAATACCGACTCTGTAGCAGCTGTTTATGTAATTTTGCTAGTAAAATGAAGCAATGGCACCTTAAAGTAATGTCGTATTTAACGGCTGTCATAGTTAATCCTAATGCCCACAGTACTATCTAGCACTGCTGCTAGAAATTGCTACTGTCCTTGTACGATTGCCATTCAGATAAGGAACATGCTTTTTTTCATTTGATGCATGTTTCATCACTTATTAATCACCCTCCTTTCCACCTTTTTTGTGCAAACAGAGATATACATTTCACGCTTGATCTTAGTTGAACTTCAGAAATGATATCCAAATTATAGTTGAACATTCCAGGAGCTTCACGACCAACCTTGATGTTGCTCAATTTTGTTGCAAATAATGAAGAAGAAGCTCTGTGGGTTTCGTTTTCTTATGGAAATGGAACCGGGGCTGGAGCCCTTTTCTTAAAAAAAGAAGAAGCTGCTAGCTCATGGGACATTGCTTCATTTTAGGTGAACTGCACCAAAAGTTCCCATGAATTGAATCATCCATATTGGTGACTAGTGTCATCCCTTCTACGATGACGTTGACTGCAGATATGGTTACCATCACGAGGAATGTTCCTTTTTGGTCTGACTGTCTGCCAAAGATCCTGCATGTTGATCCTGCTCTTGTGCTACTGTTTTGGCATTGCCATGATAAAGCAGTAATGTTATTATTTTGCACCTTATTCTATTGGCACTATTAATTTGAGGCAATGTTTTGTCACTGCTAGTGCCACTATTTTTTTATATATCAAAAGAGGGGGTTCCCTCCGATTTCATTAAAGAAACCCAACCATAGAGAACCATTATCCGACAACATCTTAGTGTAAACGGGCAGTTATGCAACTACTACTAGAACGGACTGAGTACTAGCAGGAGACAGGTTCGCCACATAAGCTAGGCAGGTAGGGGGACGCAGCACCAACTCGACCAAGTTTGGATTACAACCCAAATGCTACCACAGAAACATCAGGGGGAAGATAGGGACTGAAAGAGCCAGCTTTAGTATCCCAGTCTAAGCACCCCCGACTTTCATCCTTGCGGCACATGGCACACCTCGTTTGCCACCTGCTCGACCCTAGTGTCACTGATAAAATGAAGTAATAATACAGTTAAAATAGAGCGAGTGTCCTCTCTATCATTTCATTTCCAATGTAGATAAAGAGAGTGCTTCTCTTTGTTAATGTATGTTTCATCAACTAGTCCCATTGTTAATGTTTAAGTGTTTCTGCAAATTGGGGTGCTTAATTTTAGTTGATCTGCACAAAAATAGAGATTTCAATGTCTCAAGGCCCCTCCTTGTACTACCGTTGTACACTAATGTTCATCACTGGCAGAAGGTGTATCGAGGAGACTTGGGACGATTTCTAGTATGAGGTGTGGCGTACCGTATGAGGCGTCGCAGGGCCCATCTCGCCCTCGCAGCATGGCATACTATGATACTATCGCAATATTTTCTTCTATTTGTTTTGCGTGTTTCATCAGCTAGGGCCACTATAATGTAATCACGCTTTTTCATTATCTATGCAAACAGGGTTATTCAGCTGCATTTTGGTGGAACTACACAAATGTACGGATGGAACCGGCATATATGCAGAGTGCAAGGTGTGCCAAGTAAATATTACCTACACTAACCATGCTCCATGCACGCATTCGCATCCACCACCACCAGTGGAATGTGTGGCGCTCTCTGTGAACGAATCTTTCTCGGCAGCAAATCCTCTAACCAAATACTAGTAGCTTGTATTGGCGGTTTTCTAGGGAGTACTCTTTTTTGAAAGAAGCACCAATCTATTTTTCTTTATTTGTACATAGTGTCACAACTTTGACCCAAAGGTCCAGAGCTATTTAAGGGTGATTGGCATAGTACTCGGAGACTGATTGTAACCATGATTTTCATTAGCTGCCACACTGATTGTAAGCATGAGCAGGTGGAAGATTAGGTTAGTGCTAAGCTTACCATAAACCCTACCGCCGCCATTGAAACGAGGTGAGCATCGAGGGAACCGTGGAGAACGGCAGGGAAGCGATGTCGCGCTATCCGGCCTCCTCTTGCGGTGGGAGAACGAATACTCTTGTGGCTTCGGCTGGCTCTGCACCCTCACGAACGGCACACCGTACTCGATCGATTCGTTATCCTCTGGGTGCTCGACCTTCGACCTGTACGCCCACCACCTCCGCCTGACTTTTGCCTCGGGCGAATCTGTCTGATCTATCGCCCAGATGAGATACTCGATGAACTCGAAGGACTGCGGCATGACTGTTGCCGAGGAGTACATGTACATCGCCGCCCTCATCGCCGCCGTCTCGCTCGTTCGCATACATTGCCACATGGCCCTCACCGTCCTCGAAATCTCCTAGTCATTGTCAAACCAAGTAAGGATCTCCTTCAACCTGGCTAACTTTGCCTGGTCGCCACCAGCGATCTGCCTGATTCGTTGCTGCATCCTCTCCATAAATGTCCTTTTGAGTGGTCCGGTGCTAGCTTTGGAAGATGGGAGGAGAGACGATGGTCATGAAATGGTGAAGAGGGAGAGGCGATACAGTGGTTTTGGAATGGAAATGATGGAGAGGAGAGGAGGTGGTTTTGCAATGGAGAAGAGGGAGAGGCGACACGGTGGTTTTGGAATGGAGATGATGGAGAGGAGAGGAGGTGGTTTTGCAATGGAGAAGTGGGAGAGGAGCATGCGGCAGCGATTTAGGATTGGAAGAGAGGGCCGGCGCGCTGTGACTGGATCAAAATAAAAATAAATTTACCCTTCAATTAAGAAAGCGACCCCGCATTAACTAGTCTCCCTTTTATTCTGGGTAATAATGGACCATGATTTTCGCAAATAAAATATATGTTATACGTTGCAAAAATAATATAGTTTGAAAGTACATTCAAATACGAACCAAATGATACAATTTTTGGTGACATGCATTCACATTTTGCTTGTCAAATACAGTACGTGGTCAAACTTTGACACAAAATACGCAAAACAAAAAAATACTTCCAAGACCAGCGCCGCTCTTCCAATCTTCTCCTCTTAAACCACCGTCGCTCCTCTCATGTTCCAATCTAAATCCAGCGCCGCTCCTCTCCTCTTCCATTTCAAAACCACCGCCCCTCCTCTGTTCCAATCCAAAACCAGTGTCGCTCCTCTCCCATTCTAATCCAAAACCAGCGTTGCTCCTCTCCTCTTCCATTCAAAAACCACCGCCAGAGAGTGAAGGTGTTATGGAGAAGTAGATCATTGGAGGAGTACAACCGATACGTGAGGATCGCAGACGGCGACCCTGTGAAGCTAGCTAGGATGTTGGAGATACAGTCTTGGTTTGACAACAAGGACCAACTAGCGGCGACGGTGACATCCATGGCCAAATATCTGCAACAGAGTGAAAAGGCAGCGATACTCCCGGAGGGAGTCACGCGGGAGTACATAGAGCTGCTCCTCTGGGCGATGGAGCAAACAGATTCACCGAATCCGATCGTGAGGGAGCAGTGGTGGGATTATCAATCCCAGATGGAGCATCCATGAGAGATTGAAGGATCGAGCATCTACAGGGTGCCGTTTGTGAGGGTGTCGTGCCAGAGCGAGCCGGTGGAGTCTTCGTCGACCGAACCGAACTTCAAGAAGAGAAAACAGTTGGCCCGACGACGCTTCCCCGCCATCCTCTCCCTCGCCGTTCACATCGTTTCGCGGGGCAACTATCTGCCGCCAAGGAATAGGAGGGACTGCCCCCCCCCCCCCGCCCCTAGCCCAATAGTCGAGCAGGTTGTGAATTGTCAGGAGGAGCTTAGGGTTGTTAGTATTTGCAGGTTGTGAATTGTGTTTTGTGTTGTGTATTTTGAGAGTAATTTTAGATATGGATGTCTTTTGAATTTCATATTTGCAGTGTTAAGCATATGAAGTATTTTATTAATTCTAGAGATCTATTTTTAGCACTAAAAAATGTAGTTTCATAGGAGTATAAAAGTGCAGACAATGTGATTCTTAGAGAAGAAACTCCAAGTTTCAGTTTCAGATAAGAAACTCAAAGTTTAGTTTCAGATAAGAAACTTCAACTTTCAGAGGCAGAGCATTTATATTAACACGGCCTTTTCAAACAGTGTTAACATCATGTTGGAAGTTTTATTCATGGTCGAAACTGGAACTACCAGCCAGTTAACATCATGCTGATCAACGTTCATGCATAGCACATCTTCATATGATGCAAAGTCAAAAAGATATGCTATTTTCAAAATGCCCACACAATGTCGAGTGTGCGAAAAACAGACAAAACGAGGGACGAAGTTTTGGCAAGTGTTGGACGTGGTGTGCGTAGATGACAATTGGGACCCACATGTCAATAAAGGCAGAGGCAAAAATTTTGGAGATATTTTCTCTGCACAGGTGGAATCGAACCCGGGCGGAACAACTGTCGGGTAGTGTCACTCGGCCACTAGGCTAGTTCAGTTGTTTCGTTACTAATAAGGCACTTCCTCAAGTTGTCGGATCTCGTCCTGTGCCTTTGTGCGCTCGCCGCAACGCCGCTGTCTGCCGTTGTGAACATGCTGAACAAACGAGTGGAATATGGAGAGGGCTATACGTGGAGAGGCGGACAGTCGGGACCCACCAGGTCTATGGCCGTACGCAAGCAAGTGCCTCATCGAAAAAATACTTCCTCCTAATGCTATACTGACGTTGCGGCCCACGTGTTTGTCAACATAGTTACACTTTTTTTAGATGCTTCAACGTAGTTACTATAGAATATAAATTCACAACGAAGTCGGGGAGCTGGCAGGTATCATTTATTATCACTGGGGCCACAAGTATCAGATGGGTTTTGGGCTGCCCCGTCTAGACTTTCTTTTTTAACATGCGCAGCCCACGACTTTGGATGGGAGGTCCATAGGCATGTTTGTATTTTCTTGAGGGCCGTCATGTATCGACCGGCCTATGGACCTCCCATCTGAGGTTTTATTTTTCCTGAAACATCGGCAGCCCAATTTATGTATTTTTTAAGAAAACGCAGAGGTCTGTTCTATTTTTGTATATAACAATAGGAACGCCTAGTCCAACTTATGTTTCCCTTCTAACTATATTATACATATTTAAATTATTTTATATGTTATTATATATTATGGTTATTGTCATCATATATTTAACAGATACTTACATATGTAAGAAAACAATATCCCACATCATATTAACTTATAAAAACAATTTCTTAACAATAAAATCCAGGATTTTTTTGGCAACCAAAATCCCGGTGATTGTATACAAAAGCTTGGTAAGATTTAAGGACCAATGTAATAATAAATCACTTATTATTTAAATATATATATGTAACAAAATGCTCAGCCCCTGTTTATTTTTTGATAACATTGCTGCGCCATCCCAACATTATAATTATAATCAGCCCAGCAAAATCGTGTATTTCGAGAAAGTGCAAATGGCCTATAATTTTTTAGGAAAAACATAAATGGGCCGCATGGATGCTACATTATTTGTTCACCCAGCCCAACTAATGGACTGTAATTCAAAAAAAAGATCAAATTGACTGTAAATTCTACCCCGACAAAAAAGACTGTAAATTCTGAAAAAAATAGTTGAATATGTGCCACTTTTTTAGAGGCTGAAATGTGGGCTAATAGGTCGAAGTCAATGCAACTCCTTGTCAACTTAGTGAACAAATGATTCTGACATCGTTAGCCATTGGATTTACATCCAACGACCGGCATCCATCTTCCATCTCTCGTCTTCTTCCTCCAGCGCCGCCGGGTCCACCTACTACCGCCTCCTGCTGCTAGCAGCTCTGCTTAGCACGCTTTGCTGTGAAACGCTACTCAACCGTTGGCCAGGCCATCCCTCCACCCCTCCACACATCCAGTTCTTCTCCACCGACTGTCGAACCACACCCCACCAGAACCAGTTAACCCTCGTACACCTCTCTGTCTATGACTCTACTCCCGTGTCTTCCCATTTCTGGCTTGTTACTGTCCGGGGCCTCGCCGTCGTCCACCACCTTGGATGCGCTCGGCGCGTAGTGGTCAACATGGCCAACGAACAACACCATCGGAAGTATACTATGCGTGGAGAGGCTGGCAGCTGGGTCTACGGCCGCACGCAAGGAAGTGCCTGACAGTCGGGACCCACCTAGTCGGAGCGTACGTAGCATTGTCATTCTGGTCCCAAACATGTACGTACATATTGGTCGATGTAGAGGCGCACACGTGTCGTAGTAGAGGCTAGCACGTAGCATGTACACGTACGTACATCGGCCAGGGTGCAAAAAAGTAAATACAGCCACGTTCGTACATACAGGCGGGGTCTCGAACTCCTACTCGCGCGTACGTACGGCCAGGGCTGGGTCGGAACGGAGAAACAGCGTCGTCGTCGTGTTCATGGGGAGCCAACTTGCTGGGTCGGAATGGAATGCGTCCTCGTGTTCATCGGGAGGGCTTGGATGGAACATCCGATGGAAACAAGGCTTGGCGTACCGCAGAACGGAGGAAACGGCCTTGTGTTCGACCGGCCACGTTCGGAACGGGATCCTGTTCATCGGGAGGGGTCTGGCATACCACGAAACGGAGGAAACGGACCTCCTACGGTCGAAACGGGGGTCCTGTTAATCGGGAGGGGTGTGGCATACCGCAAAACGGAGGAAACAGACTTGTGTTGGAGCGCTACGGTCGAAACGGGGGTCCTGTTCATCGGGAGGGGTGTGGCGTACCGCAAAATGGGACTCCACGAGATACTGTTCATCTCCACCGTCAACCCCCTCCAGCCTCCATGGGCTACTGTTCATCCACCGTCGACCTCCTCCAGCCTCCACCTGTGACTATTCATCCACGTGCTCCTGTTCATCCAGCCTCCACCGCGCGCTACTGCACCGGCTGCTGTTCAACCAGCACTCTCCATGGGCTCCTGTCCAACCACCCCTCCACGGGCTACTGTTCATCCAGCCCTCCACCATCTACTGTTCATCCAGCCCTCCACGGGGTGGTTCTGTTCATCTAGCCCTCCACGGGGGTCTTGTTCATCCAACCCCAACCGGCTAGATCGATCGGGGTCATGTTCATCTAGCGGCAACACCACGGGGTCCTGTTCATCCACCCCCACCAGGAACTATTCATCCAACCCCCCCCCCCCCCCAGCAACGCTCACTGTTCATCCAGAGGCAGCATTGATCGGCTCAGTTAGCAGCAGTAGCGAAGGAATCGCCCGATCGGGTTCAGTTAACAGCCATCGATCGATCGCTCCGGTTCAGTAACGCGTAGCCAGCAGTGCAATCGCTCGGGTTCAGTTAGAGCCCAACGCCTCGCACCGACGCGTGTGCGTGTACGAGAGAAACGCGCATCGCTCGGCCCCGACCACCCACCGTAACTGGGAACACCCCGATATTTTCCTCGCCCTCGCTTCTACCACGGTTGTCAAAATGTTCATCGACTTGTGATTTCAAAAAAATGTTCATGTCTTCAAAAAATGTTCACAATTTCATAAAATATTAATGAATTTTTTAATAAAATTCCAAACAATGTTGGGGAATGTAAAAAATTTCTTCCCAAATTTAAAGAAATGTTCACAAAATTTAAAAAAATATTTGTTGATTCACGAAATTATTCATGAATTAAAAAACATTGTGGGAAAAAATAATTTTATGAATTAGTAAAGTTGTTTCTGAATTTCAAAAAATGTAGGCCTATTCAAAAAACTCGTTTACAAATGCCAAAAAATGTATGCAATTTTAAACAATTTTAATGAATTCAAAAAATGATCACAAAATTGTAAAAGATGTTCATGAAGTTAAAAAATGTTTGCAAATTCAAAAATAAGATTAATTTTTTAATTCAATGATCCTATTTTGAACTAATAAAAATAAAAATAAAAATACTGCAAGGATAATTAAAAATAAATAAAAACAGGCATGGAAGGATCCACATTTCCAGAAGCTTCCCAAATCGGGAATGGACCTGACCCAAATGGTGAATGTAGGGGGGGGGGTGCTCGTAGGCAACCTGTGCGACAAATAGGAGCCACCAAAACTGCCTAAAAAACAATAGTTATACTTTAGAAGCAACAAACGTCATTGGTTGGAGTGGTAGGCCCACCGAAAGATATAAATCATGTGTATCTTTTTTTTGCGGATAAAGCCTGTGTACCTTATTACATGACAACAAATGTAATCGGGATGGAACGTTTGTGGCCGGTGCGCTGGCCGAAGATTCGGCCAGTCGCACACGGCACGTACATGGAAGAGATCGGACGCTCCCTGCTCCTCTCGCCAGGACGTGTCCTGCGGGACCTGCCCACCACTGCCCTTCCCTTCTTATCCATCCACGCACTCATCTATCATCTCCCTCCTCTGTTCCTCTCCCTCCCCAATCTCGCATCTCCTTTTCTGTGTCACCGAATATGAGTTTGCTGTCGCGGAACAGTTCCGAGCCCACTACTGCAAGCACCTCCGGAGCCATCAAAAAACACGCGAGCTCATTGCTGGGCATGGCCCTATTTTGCAACTTTGGCGACCCTCTTCCTCCCTCTCCCGCGCAGTAGCCATGGCGGTGGAAGATCTGCCCAATTTTTTATTCCAACTAGTTGCAGCTTTTTGGATCACCGGTTGTAGCTTCTGCTAAACCAGTTGCATCTTTTTTAAATCATTCTGTTCAAGCTTTTTCTTCAAAAATTTGTTTCTTTTGCATCTTTTTCCTCAAATCACTGGTTCCAGCCTTTAAAGTCACTGGTTGTAGCATTTTATTCAGCTGGTTGTAGCATTTCATTCAGCAATGCTACCACCAGAGTTTGTCCTGCTGGACGAGCGACGCTTTTTCCTATAACTGTAGCCTGTTTTTCCTGCCACCAGTGACTTTTTTTGTTACATACATGCATGACGGTGCTGGTCGACAGCGGCGATGCATTTTTGTTGCTGCAACCGTTTTGGAGTTCGCTGGAATAGACGCCCAAATTCGCTACCATCGCCTTTTTGGGTTTGCTGGAAGGAACCGCCCAAAATCTTTCACCGGATTTGGGTTTTGTTGGAACCCTCTCCAAAGAATGCTACCACCGGCTTTTTTGGCTGCGAGCCATGCCTTTGTCTTCCATTTGATGTTCCAACTGACACTAGTGCGATCGGCGTCCATGGTCCGACGTGCTACGACCGAGGGTCTGCGACAATATTTGTTACAACCATCCTCTATGTTTGCTACGACCGACGGCGGAATTTGCTGCGACGATAAATGGAGGCGTTTGCGACCAGCAAGGCGTCTTCCTCCATGGCGACGGTGAGCTCGGGGTGGCCGGCGATTGCGCGGAGGCAGAGGGCGAGCGCAAGGCGGCTGAGGGTGAGCGCAAGGAGGCCGAGGGTGAGCACGGCGGCCATGTCCCCTCTGTGATTTGTCGTACAGAAGGGATACGCAAGGGAGGCAAGAGGCGTTGACTCAGATACAACGGTACCTAGAGATCGCATCCGATGGCTGGAGGCCGACCGGCCAAAATTTCAGCCGGCGCACTGGCGCCTAGTAGTTGCCAATCAGGATGGGGTGGCTATCCACGAAGAAGGATTAGATCCGGGTCACCGGTTTGAACCCTGAGCGGACCTTTTTCATTCTATTAAAATTTGTGATGTTTCACTGAAAGGTGGGACCCACCCAATGCCACACATGCAATTGATGTTCACCTTCCAGCAGCTTATCCGTGAGAAAACAACGACGTGGATTTGTAAAGAGAGCTGCCGCATGTCCCGTCTTCACCACACGACCACCGACACCGGGCCCATACCATGCTGGCAGGCCTCATAAGTATCATGGGCATATACAAACGAGGTTTGCACCACTCTGCCAAGTTGTCGCTACAGTTTCATGCATACCACAACTTCATGCAGTAAACTTATCATTCATGGCAAGTTCAAGCATCAGTGATGCAGTTACCTCTAAATCAACTAGCTCGGATAACTCATCCGAAACAATACTAGGAAATTTCATGCATGTTATACTAGGACTCCAAGGGCAGGAAATTTCACAGCTCAAGGTGTGCATTACTTCGTGCACTACTGGCGCATTGTCTAGCCTTCTAGCACTGCTCTTCCTCTTGCATCGCCTCACCCTCCCTATTTGTGCAACCATCTAAGATCATCTCCAACAGTAGAAAAAAGTTTTAGGGCACCAGGAATTGTCCTGTTTTTGCGAAGAGGGCCTCAGACCTATATTGAATGTAAGCAATGGTACAAACACACCCCCTCCCCCAAAGAAGAGATAGGAAATACAAACAGATCTCTGGGGATCGACTCACCACGCAGATCACCATGAGATAAGGACACGCCACCGTCGCCGCTGCCACTGCTCCCTCCTAGACCCAGCGAGTACCCTTGGACATGCACACATATTGATTCTAACATTGCAGCCACAACCCACCATTGTATCCATCACTTCAACAACCATCCAGAGCACGTATCACCGTATGCCAAACAATAGGCTATCCCCACAAATGATTAGTTAGGTTCGACTCAAAATATGGGCCAAAGAAGGATGTGAGGTTCGTGCTGCAGTGGGTCACCATAGACCATGTCATCACATTCGGATTTGGGAAAAGTACCCAATAGTATAATTTTTAAAGTGCATACAACTCATATTTTTGTTGGTCAAGTCAGTGGTAGCGGGGTCTAGTCGTGGTGCCCAAAGTGTACAAAGGCAAGTCTCACGGGAAGCGACACGTGAGGGGTGTCCCGAACATGATGGAAGGCACATTTAGGGTTGGAAGATGCACTTTGGGTTCCTGCACCAGTAAGAATGGATCTGGAATAAAAAGTCGGGCTAGCTACACTCAATTACCAAGGAAAGAGAAGATGGTATTTTCATAAGTAGACACTCCTTACTGAATCCTTAAGTTCCGGACATTGATAGGAGAGCTAGTGATCAACAGCTGGTTCAGTGTACTGGTGGTGACATGGGTGGGCCCTCTACTTGTCGAATACAATCGATCATGCTCATTAGTATGTTATCCCCGACATACCGTTGATCCGTTGAGCGAGAGCTCTTTCACATGGGACTCCCGGATCTCCATGGCAGACTTTCGTCTCTATTCGACCAGTCGTTCTCACAGTCAGGCATGCTTATACCATTACACTCACAAGAAAAATCAACACTTGAGCCTCCCTTCGCGCACCTCCATTACTCTTTAGGAGGCACTCACCCCAGATAAACTACCCACCTCGCAATCCCCCCCCCCAAATGATCGATGCGGCTATAATTTTTTATTGTTCCATACTAATTATCTGTTTTGAATGTTTTATATGTATTCATATGATATTTTACATTTTTTTGGGACTAACCTATTAACCAAGAGCTCAGTGCCAGTTTCAGATTTTTCCTTGTTTTAGAGTTTCACAGAAAAGGAATACCAAACGGAGTCCAAACAGAATGAAACCTTCGTGATGATATTTCTTGGACCAGAAGACAACCAGGAGACTCGGAGATGAAGTCGGAGGAGCCACGAGGCGGCCACAAGGACGGAGGGCGCGCCTAGGGGGTAGGGCGTGCCCCCCACCATTGTGAGCCCCCCGTGACCCTCCTGACCTAATTCTTTTTCCTATATATTCCCAAATATCCCCAAACCACCAGAGGCATCCATGAAAAGACTTTTCCACCGCCGCAACCTTCTGTACCCGTGGGACCTTTTCCGGCACCCTGCCGGAGGGGGATTCGATCATGGAGGGCTTCTACATCAACTCTATTGCCCTTCCGATGAAGCATGAGTAGTTTACCACAGACCTACGGGTCCATAGCTAGTAGATAGATGGCTTATTCTCTCTCTTTGATTCTCAAAACCATGTTCTCCGGGATGTTCTTGGAGATCAATTTGATGTAATACTTTTTTGCGGTGTGTTTGCCAAGATCCGATGAATTGTGGATTTAAGATCAGCTTATCTATGAATATTATTTAAATCTTCTCTGAATTCTTTTATGCATGATTTGATATCTTTGTAATTCTCGTCAAACTATCAATTTGGTTTGGCCAACTAGATTGGTTTTTCTTGCAATGGGAGAAGTGCTTAGCTTTGGACACCGCAAGACACGTATTGTATTGTTGCCATCAAAGATAAAACGATGGGGTTTTCATCATATTGCTTGAGTTAATTGAAGGAAATATGCCCTAGAGGCAATAATAAAGTTATTATTTATTTCCTTACATATCATGATAAATGTTTATTATTCATGCTAGAATTGTATTAACTGGAAACATAATACATGTGTGAATACATAGACAAACAGAGTGTCACTAGTATGCCTCTACTTGACTAGCTCATTAATCAAAGATGGTTATGTTTCCTAACCATGAACAAAGAGTTTTTATTTGATTAACGAGATCACATCATTAGTTGAATGATCTGATTGACATGACCCATTCCATTAGCATAGCACCCGATTGTTTAGTATGTTGCTATTGCTTTTATCCATGACTTATACATGTTCCTTTAACTATGAGATTATGCAACTCCCGTTTACCGTAGGAACACTTTGTGTGCTACCAAACATCACAACGTAACTGGGTGATTATAAAGGTGCTCTACAGGTGTCTCCGAAAGTATTTGTTGGGTTGGCGTATTTCGAGATTAGGATTTGTCACTCCGAATGTCGGAGAGGTATCTCAGGGCCTTCTCGGTAATGCACATCACATAAGCCTTGCAAGCATTGCAACCAATGAGTTAGTTGCGAGATGATGTATTACGGAACGAGTAAAGAGACTTGCCGGTAACGAGATTGAACTAGGTATTGGATACCGACGATCGATTCTCGGGCAAGTAACATACCGATGACAAAGGGAACAACGTGTGTTGTTATGCGGTCTGACCGATAAAGATCTTCGTAGAATATGTAGGAGCCAATATGGGCATCCAGGTCCCGCTATTGGTTATTGACCAGAGATATGTCTCGGTCATGTCTACATTGTTCTCGAACCGTAGGGTCCGCACGCTTAACGTTACAATGATAGTTATTATGAGTTTATGCATTTTGATGTACCGAAGGTGGTTCGGAGTCCCGGATGTGATCACGGCCATGACGAGGAGTCTCGAAATGGTCGAGACGTAAAGAATGATATATTGTAAGCCTATGTTTGGACATCGGATGTGTTCCAGGTGAAATCAGGATTTTACCGGAATACCGGGAGGGTTACCGGAACCCCCCGGGAGCATAATGGGCCAACATGGGCCTTGGTGGAGAGGTGAGAGGGCTGCCCTCATGGGCTGCGCGCCTCCCCCCCTCCCCTAGTCCTATTAGGACTAGGAGAGGTGGCCGGCCCCCTCTCTCTCTCTCTCCCCCTTGGAGAATCCTAGTCCAACTAGGATTTGGGGGGAATCCTACTCCCGGAGGGAGTAGGACTCACCTGGCGCGCCAAGGCTTGGCCGGCCAGCCCCTCCCCCTTGGCTCCTTTATATACGGGGGCAGGGGCACCCCATAGACACACAATTGATCATTGAGATCTTTCCTTAGCCGTGTGCGGTGCCCCCTGCCACCAAATTCCACCTCGGTCATATTGTCGCAGTGCTTAGGTGAAGCCCTGCGTCAGTAGTACATCAACATCGTCACCACGCCGTCGTGCTGACGGAACTCTTCCCCGAAGCTTTGCTGGATCGGAGCCCGGGGAACGTCATCGAGCTGAACGTGTGCCAAGAACTCGGAGGTGCCGGAGTAACGGTGCTTGGATCGGTCGGATCGTGAAGACGTACGACTACATCAACCTCGTTGATATAACGCTTCCGCTTTCGGTCTACGAGGGTATGTAGACAACACTCTCCCCTCTCATTGCTATGCATCACCATGATCTTGCGTGTGCGTAGGAATTTTTTTGAAATTACTACGTTCCCCAACAGTGGCATCCGAGCCAGGTTTTTATGGTTTGATGTTATTTGCACGAGTAGAACACAAGTGAGTTGTGGACGATACAAGTCATACTGCCTACCAGCATGTCATACTTCGGTTCAGCGGTATTGTTGGATGAGACGACCCGGACCAACCTTACGCGTACGCTTACGCGAGACCGGTTCCCTCGACGTGCTTTGCACATAGATGGCTTGCGGGAGACTGTCTCACCAACTTTAGTTGAACCAAGTGTGGCTATGCCCGGTCCTTGAGAAGGTTAAAACGGAGTCTATTTGACAAACTATCGTTGTGGTTTTGATGCGTAGGTAAGATAAGTTCTTGCTTAAAGCCCGTAGCAGCCACGTAAAACTTGCAACAAACAAAGTAGAGGACGTCTAACTTGTTTTTGCAGGGCATGTTGTGATGTGATATGGTCAAGACATGATGCTATATTTTATTGTATGAGATGATCATGTTTTGTAACCGAGTTATCGGCAACCGGCAGGAGCCGTATGGTTGTCGCTTTATTGTATGCAATGCAATCGCCCTGTAATGCTTTACTTTATCACTAAGCGGTAGCGATAGTAGTAGAAGCATAAGATTGGCGAGACGAAAACGATGCTACGATGGAGATCAAGGTGTCGCGCCGGTGACGATGGTGATCATGATGGTGCTGCGGAGATGGAGATCACAAGCCCAAGATGATGATGGCCATATCATATCACTTATATTGATTGCATGTGATGTTTATCTTTTTATGCATCTTATCTTGCTTTGATTGACGGTAGCATTATAAGATGATCTCTCACTAAATTATCATAGTAATAGTCTTCTCCCTGAGTATGCACCGTTGCGAAAGTTCTTCGTGCTGAGACACCACGTGATGATCGGGTGTGATAGGCTCTACGTTCAAATACAACGGGTGCAAAACAGTTGCACACGCGGAATACTCAGGTTTAACTTGACGAGCCTAGCATATAACAGATATGGCCTCGGAACACGGAGACCGAAAGGTCGAGCGTGAATCATATAGTAGATATGATCAACATAGTGATGTTCACCATTGAAAGTACTCCATCTCACGTGATGATCGGACATGGTTTAGTTGATTTGGATCACGTGATCACTTAGAGGATTAGAGGGATGTCTATCTAAGTGGGAGTTCTTAAGTAATATGATTAACTGAACTTAAATTTATCATGAACTTAGTACCTGATAGTATCTTGCTTGTCTATGTTGTGTAGATAGATGGCTCGTGCTGTTGTTCCGTTGAATTTTAATGCGTTCCTTGAGAAAGCAAAGTTGAAAGATGATGGTAGAAATTACACGGACTGGGTCTGTAACTTGAGGATTATCCTCATTGCTGCACAGAAGAATTACGTTCTGGAAGCACCGCTAGGTGCTAGGCCTGGTGCAAGAGCTACGCCAGATGTTGTGAACGTCTGGCAAAGCAAAGCTGATGACTACTCTATAGTTCAGTGTGCCATGCTTTACGGCTTAGAACCGGGACTTCAACGACGTTTTGAACACCATGGAGCATATGAGATGTTCTAGGAGTTGAAGTTAATATTTCAAGCAAATGCTCGGATTGAGAGATATGAAGTCTCCAATAAGTTCTATAGCTGTAAGATGGAGGAGAACGGTTCTGTCAGTGAGCATATACTCAGAATGTCTGGGTATAACAATCACTTGATTCAACTGGGAGTTAATCTTCCGGATGATTGCGTCATTGACAGAATTCTCCAATCACTGCCACCAAGCTACAAGAGCTTCGTGATGAACTATAATATGCAAGGGATGACCAAAACTATGCCCGAGCTCTTCGCGATGCTGAAAGCCGCGGAGGTAGAAATCAAAAAGGAGCATCAAGTGTTGATGGTTAACAAAACCACTAGTTTCAAGAAAAAGGGCAAAGGGAAGAAAAAGGGGAACTTCAAAAAGAACAGCAAGCAAGTTGCTAATCAAGAGGAGAAACCCAAGTCTGGACCTAAGCCTGAAACTGAGTGCTTCTATTGCAAGCAGACTGGTCACTGGAAGCGGAACTGCCCCAAGTATTTGGCGGATAAGAAGGATGGCAAGGTTAACAAAGGTATATATGATATACATGTTATTGATGTATACCTTACTAATTCTCGCAGTAGCACCTGGGTATTTGATACTGGTTCTGTTGCTAATATTTGCAACTCAAAACAGGGGCTACGGATTAAGCGAAGATTGGCTAAGGACGAGGTGACGATGCACGTGGGAAATGGTTCCAAAGTCGGTCGGCACGCTACCTCTACATCTACCTTCGTGATTAATATTAGATCTAAATAATTGTTATTTAGTACCAGCGTTGAGCATGAACATTATATCTGGATCTTGTTTGATGCGAGACGGTTATTCATTTAAATCAGAGAATAATGGTTGTTCTATTTATATGAGTAATATCTTTTATGGTCATGCACCATTAAAGAATGGTTTGTTCTTACTTAATCTCGATAGTAGTGATTCACATATTCATAATGTTGAAGCCAAAAGATGCAGAGTTGATAATGATAGTGCAACTTATTTGTGGCACTGCCGTTTAGGTCATATCGGTGTAAAACGCATGAAGAAACTCCATACTGATGGACTTTTGGAGTCACTTGATTATGAATCACTTGGCACTTGCGAACCGTGCCTTATGGGCAAGATGACTAAAACACCGTTCCCCGGTACTATGGAGAGAGCAACAGATTTATTGGAAATCATACATACTGATGTATGTTGTCCAATGAATGTTGAGGCTCGTGGCGGATATCGTTATTTTCTCACCTTCACTGATGATTTAAGCAGATATGGGTATATCTACTTAATGAAACACAAGTCTGAAACATTTGAAAAGTTCAAAGAATTTCAGAGTGAAGTGGAAAATCATCGTAACAAGAAAATAAAGTTTCTACGATCTGATCGTGGAGGAGAATATTTGAGTTACGAGTTTGGTCTACATTTGAAACAATGCGGAATAGTTTCGCAACTCACGCCACCCGGAACACCACAACGTAATCGTGTGTCCGAACGTCGTAATCGTACTTTACTGGATATGGTGCGATCTATGATGTCTCTTACCGATTTACCGCTACCGTTTTGGGGTTATGCTTTAGAGACGGCCGCATTCACGTTAAATAGGGCACCATCGAAATCCGTTGAGACGACGCCTTATGAACTGTGGTTTGGCAAGAAACCAAAGTTGTCGTTTCTTAAAGTTTGGGGCTGCGATGCTTATGTGAAAAAGCTTCAACCTGATAAGCTCGAACCCAAATCAGAAAAATGTGTCTTCATAGGATACCCAAAGGAGACTGTTGGGTACACCTTCTATCACAGATCCGAAGGCAAGATTTTTGTTGCTAAATTCGGAAACTTTCTAGAGAAGGAGTTTCTCTCGAAAGAAGTGAGTGGGAGGAAAGTAGAACTTGATGAGATAACTGTATCTACTCCCTTATTGAGAAGTAGTACGTCACAGAAATCAGTTTCTGTGACACCTACACCAAATAGGGAGGAAGCTAATGATAATGATCATGAAACTTCAGATCAAGTTTCTACTGAACCTCGTAGATCAACCAGAGTAAGATCCGCACCAGAGTGGTACGGTAATCCTATTTTGGAAGTCATGTTACTAGACCATGATGAACCTACAAACTATGAAGAAGCGATGGTGAGCCCAGATTCCGCAAAATGGCTTGAGGCCATGAAATCTGAGATGGGATCCATGTATGAGAACAAAGTGTGGACTTTGGTTGACTTGCCCGATGATCGGCAAGCAATTGAGAATAAATGGATTTTTAAGAAGAAGACTGAGGCTGATAGTAATGTTACTGTCTATAAAGCTCGACTTGTTGCAAAAGGTTTTCGACAAGTTCAAGGGATTGACTACGATGAGACTTTCTCACCCGTAGCGATGCTTAAGTCTGTCCGAATCATGTTAGCAGTTGCCACATTTTATGATTATGAAATTTGGCAAATGGATGTCAAAACTGCATTCCTGAATGGATTTCTGGAAGAAGAGTTGTATATGATGCAACCAGAAGGTTTTGTTGATCCAAAGGGAGCTAACAAAGTGTGCAAGCTCCAGCGATCCATTTATGGACTGGTGCAAGCCTCTCGGAGTTGGAATAAACGCTTTGATAGTGTGATCAAAGCATTTGGTTTTATACAGACTTTTGGAGAAGCTTGTATTTACAAGAAAGTGAGTGGGAGCTCTGTAGCATTTCTGATATTATATGTGGATGACATATTACTGATCGGAAATAATATAGAATTTCTGGATAGCATAAAGGGATACTTGAATAAGAGTTTTTCGATGAAAGACCTCGGTGAAGTTGCTTACATATTGGGCATTAAGATCTATAGAGATAGATCAAGACGCTTAATAGGACTTTCACAAAGCACATACCTTGACAAAGTTTTGAAGAAGTTCAAAATGGATCAGGCAAAGAAAGGGTTCTTGCCTGTGTTACAAGGTGTGAAGTTGAGTAAGACTCAATGCCCGACCACCGCAGAAGATAGAGAGAAAATGAAAGATGTTCCCTATGCTTCAGCCATAGGCTCTATCATGTATGCAATGCTGTGTACCAGACCTGATGTGTGCCTTGCTGTAAGCTTAGCAGGCAGGTACCAAAGTAATCCAGGAGTGGATCACTGGACAGCGGTCAAGAACATCCTTAAGTACTTGAGAAGGACTAAGGATATGTTTCTCATTTATGGAGGTGACAAAGAGCTCGTCGTAAACGGTTACGTCGATGCAAGCTTTGACACTGATCCGGACGATTCTAAATCGCAAACCGGATACGTATTTACATTAAACGGTGGAGCTGTCAGTTGGTGCAGTTCTAAACAAAGCGTCGTGGCGGGATCTACATGTGAAGCTGAGTACATAGCTGCTTCGGAAGCAGCTAATGAAGGAGTCTGGATGAAGGAGTTCATATCCGATCTAGGTGTTGTACCTAGCGTATCGGGTCCAATGAAAATCTTTTGTGACAATACTGGTGCAATTGCCTTGGCAAAGGAATCCAGATTTCACAAAAGAACCAAACACATCAAAAGACGCTTCAACTCCATCCGGGATTTAGTCCAGGTGGGAGACATAGAGATATGCAAGATACATACGGATCTGAATGTTGCAGACCCGTTGACTAAGCCTCTTCCACGAGCAAAACATGATCAGCACCAAGACTCCATGGGTGTTAGAATCATTACTTTGTAATCTAGATTATTGACTCTAGTGCAAGTGGGAGACTGAAGGAAATATGCCCTAGAGGCAATAATAAAGTTATTATTTATTTCCTTACATATCATGATAAATGTTTATTATTCATGCTAGAATTGTATTAACTGGAAACATAATACATGTGTGAATACATAGACAAACAGAGTGTCACTAGTATGCCTCTACTTGACTAGCTCATTAAATAAAGATGGTTATGTTTCCTAACCATGAACAAAGAGTTGTTATTTGATTAACGAGATCACATCATTAGTTGAATGATCTGATTGACATGACCCATTCCATTAGCATAGCACCCGATCGTTTAGTATGTTGCTATTGCTTTTATCCATGACTTATACATGTTCCTTTAACTATGAGATTATGCAACTCCCGTTTACCGTAGGAACACTTTGTGTGCTACCAAACATCACAACGTAACTGGGTGATTATAAAGGTGCTCTACAGGTGTCCCCGAAAGTATTTGTTGGGTTGGCGTATTTCGAGATTAGGATTTGTCACTCCGAATGTCGGAGAGGTATCTCAGGGCCTTCTCGGTAATGCACATCACATAAGCCTTGCAAGCATTGCAACCAATGAGTTAGTTGCGAGATGATGTATTACGGAACGAGTAAAGAGACTTGCCGGTAACGAGATTGAACTAGGTATTGGATACCGACGATCGAATCTCGGGCAAGTAACATACCGATGACAAAGGGAACAACGTATGTTGTTATGCGGTCTGACCGATAAAGATCTTCGTAGAATATGTAGGAGCCAATATGCGCATCCAGGTCCTGCTATTGGTTATTGACCAGAGATATGTCTCGGTCATGTCTACATTGTTCTCGAACCGTAGGGTCCGCACGCTTAACGTTACAATGACAGTTATTATGAGTTTATGCATTTTGATGTACCGAAGGTGGTTAGGAGTCCCGGATGTGATCACGGACATGACGAGGAGTCTCGAAATGGTCGAGATGTAAAGAATGATATATTGGAAGCCTATGTTTGGACATCGGGTGTGTTCCAGGTGAAATCAGGATTTTACCGGAATACCGGGAGGGTTACCGGAACCCCCCGGGAGCATAATGGGCCAACATGGGCCTTGGTGGAGAGGTGAGAGGGCTGCCCTCATGGGCTGCGCGCCTCCCCCCTCCCCTAGTCCTATTAGGACTAGGAGAGGTGGCCGGCCCCCTCTCTCTCTCTCTCCCCCTTGGAGAATCCTAGTCCAACTAGGATTGGGGGGGGGGAATCCTACTCCCGGAGGGAGTAGGACTCACCTGGCGCGCCAAGGCTTGGCCGGCCAGCCCCTCCCCCTTGGCTCCTTTATATACGGGGGCAGGGGGCACCCCATAGACACACAATTGATCATTGAGATCTTTCCTTAGCCGTGTGCGGTGCCCCCTGCCACCAAATTCCACCTCGTTTATATTGTCGCAGTGCTTAGGTGAAGCCCTGCGTCAGTAGTACATCAAGATCGTCACCACGCCGTCGTGCTGACGGAACTCTTCCCCGAAGCTTTGCTGGATCGGAGCCCGGGGAACGTCATCGAGCTGAACGTGTGCCAAGAACTCGGAGGTGCCGGAGTAACGGTGCTTGGATCGGTCGGATCGTGAAGACGTACGACTACATCAACCGCGTTGATATAACGCTTCCACTTTCGGTCTACGAGGGTACGTAGACAACACTCTCCCCTCTTGTTGCTATGCATCACCATGATCTTGCGTGTGCGTAGGAAATTTTTTGAAATTACTACGTTCCCCAACATTAATTCCTCTACATCATGTCATCTTACTTAATGTGTTACTCTGCTCTTCATGAGCTTAATACTCTAGATGCAGGCAAGAGTCGGTCGATGTTTGGAGTAATAGTAGTAGATGCAGAATCATTTCGGTCTACTTGACATGGACGTGATGCCTATATTCATGATCATTGCCTTAGGGAACGTCATAACTTTGCACTTTTCTATCAATTGCTCGGCAGTAATTTGTTCACCCACTGTATTATTTGCTATCTTGAGAGAAGCCTCTAGTGAAACCAATGGCCCCCGGGTCTAGTTTCCACCATATAAGTTTTCGATCTACTATTTAGCAATCTTTTACTTTCCAATCTATGAACAAAAAATACCAAAAATATTTAATTTATCGTTTGTTACTTTCATCTTTCTCTATCAGATCTCACTTTTGCAGGTAACCGTGAAGGGATTGACAACCCCTTTATCGCGTTGGGTGCAAGTTGTTTGATTGTTTGTGCAGGTATTCGGTGACTTGTGCGTTTTCTCCTACTGGACTGATACCTTGGTTCTCAAACTGAGGGAAATACTTATCTCTACTTTGCTGCATCACCCTTTCCTCTTCAAGGGAAAAACCAGCGCAAGCTCAATAAGTAGCAGGAAGAATTTCTGGCGCCGTTGCCAGGGAGATCTACGCCAAGTCAAGACATACCAAGTACCCATCTTAAACTCTCATCTCTTGCATTACATTATTCTCCATTCGCCTCTCGTTTTCCTCTCCCCCACTTCTAAAACGATTTTAAAAAAGATTTGCCTTTTCTTCGCCCCCTTCCGTTCGTCTTCCTCGTTGCTTTTTGTTTGCCCGTTTGTTCGTTCGGTTTGTTGATGCCATGTCTTAAATCGGGGAGTTTATCGTTGAAAACGATAGTAGTAATGATGAGGGAAACTTTGATGCATTTGCTAATACTAATCCTCATGAATAATCTACTATCTTGCACAAAGAAAAATTTCGCATAGGTAGTGGCAATATTATTGGAAAAGGGGTTATACAAGATTTCTTTACTTGTGCCGGTGCGTGCGGAAGGAAATATGCCCTAGAGGCAATAATAAAGTTATTATTTATTTCCTTATATCATGATAAATGTTTATTATTCATGCTAGAATTGTATTAACCGGAAAAATAATACATGTGTGAATACATAGACAAAGAGTACTTGACTAGCTCGTTGATCAAAGATGGTTATGTTTCCTAGCCATAGACATGAGTTGTCATTTGATTAACGTGATCACATCATTAGGAGAATGATGTGATTGACTTGACCCATTCCGTTATCTTAGCACTCGATCGTTTTGTATGTTGTTATTGCTTTCTTCATGACTTATACATGTTCCTATGACTATGAGATTATGCAACTCCCGTTTACCGGAGGAACACTTTGTGTGCTAGCAAACGTCACAACGTAACTGGGTGATTATAAAGGTGCTCTACAGGTGTCTCCGAAGGTACTTGTTGGGTTGGCGTATTTCGAGATTAGGGTTTGTCACTCCGATTGTCGGAGAGGTATCTCTGGGCCCTCTCGGTAATGCACATCACTTAAGCCTTGCAAGCATTGCACCTAATGAGTTAGTTGCGAGATGATGTATTACGGAACGAGTAAAGAGACTTGCTGGTAACGAGATTGAACTAGGTATTGGATACCGACGACCGAATCTCGGGCAAGTAACATACCGATGACAAAGGGAACAACGTATGTTGTTATGCGGTCTGACCGATAAAGATCTTCGTAGAATATGTAGGAGCCAATATGAGCATCCAGGTTCCGCTATTGGTTATTGACCGGAGACATGTCTCGGTCATGTCTATATTGTTTGCGAACCGTAGGGTCCGCACGCTTAAGGTTTCGATGAGAGTTATATTATGAGTTTATGAGTTTTGATGTACCGAAGGAGTTCGGAGTCCCGGATGAGATTGGGGACATGACGAGGAGTCTCGAAATGATCGAGACGTAAAGATCGATATATTGTACGACTATATACGGACATCGGAAAGGTTCTGAGTGGTTCGGGTATTTTTTGGAGTACCGAGGAGTTACGGGAATACGGGGGAAAAGTATTGGGCCTTATTGGGCCATACGGGAAAGAGAGAGGAGCTGCCTAGGGCAGGCTGCGCGCCCCCAAGGCCTAGTCCGAATTGGACTAGGGGGAGGGCCTGTGCCTCGTCCTTCCTTCCCTTCTCCTTTCCCCTTCCTTGTCTCCTACTCCTACGACATGGAAGGACTCCTAGTTGGACTAGGAAAGGGGGAATCCTACTCCCGGTGGGACTAGGACTCCCTAGGGCGCGCCATAGAGAGGGCCGGCCCTCCCCTCCTCCACTCCTTTATATACGGGGGCAGGGGGCACCCCATACACTACTAGGAAAAGGGCTATAGATAGGATTGATACTAATGGCGCACCCGGGAAGCAGTGCGCCACTAGTATATACTAATGGCGCACCTGCTGGCGATACGCCATTAGTGTGGAAGACACTAATGGCGCACCAGAAACGGGGTGCGCCACTAGTGTTAAATATTTTTTTTCCATTTTTCCATACACACTAATGGCGCATCATACAGGCAGCGCACCACACAGAAAGTGCGCCATTACTGTAAAAAAATTTATTCTTTTTTTTGCACCGCACCCTCCCCCTCTCCACCGCCGCCGACGAGCACCAGCCCCCCGCACCATCCCCCGCTCCACCACAGCCGACGAGCACCCCCCGCACCCTCCCCCGCTCCACCGCCGCCGACGAGCACCAGCCCCCCGCACCCTCCCCCGCTCCACCACCGCCGACGAGCACCCCCCGCACCCTCCCCCGCTCCACCGCCGCCGACGACCCAATCGCACCCTCCCCGGCTCCACCGCTGCCGCCGATGATATTTTCAAATAACAAATTTGATGATATTTTTTAAAAAATTATTTACTGTTTTTATAAAAAATTATTACTGTTTCATATTCATACTAATTTTCTAAAAAATAATAATAATAAAGTGTAGACTACAATTGTTGTTAAACAACACTTATTACTGTTTTTATAAAAAAAATATTACTATTTCATATTCATATTTATTTTTTAAAAAATAATAATAAATAAGATTTCTAATGCCGCACCTCCCGTGCGTGCGCCATTGCTATCTAAAAAAAGATTTCTAATGGCGCACCCCTATGTGGTGCGCCATTAGTAATCTTCCCCCCTAACTAGCCCGACCCCTTCGTCCCTCCCTCTCGCTAGTTCCACTTCCCCCCGCCGCCGCCCCCGCGCCTCCGCCGCCCCCACGCCGCCGCCGCCCCCGCGCCCCCCACCACTACAGCTCCTGCCCTGCCCTCCATCACCGTCGCCGACAGCCCCTGCCCGCGCCCCCATCGCCGTCTTTGAGGAAGGGCTCGGGGAAGCAAGAAGGCGCCGCCGCCTCCTCGACGCGCCGCCGCCTCCTCGACGCGCCGCCTCCTCCTCGACGCGCCGCTGCCCGCTGCCTCCTCGACGTCGGCGCCCTCCTACGGCAGCCTGCCCTTATCCCACAGGTGATTCCTCACCTCTCCCCCTTCCCCTCCTTCCCCCTAGCCCAGCTCATAGGCATGATATAGATTGTACTAAATGCTTGACCAAGATTGGAAATTATCAGCACGATCCTGGAGCTAATGAGCATTACGGAAGTTCGGATTTTTCATCTGCTGCATATTTTCTGTGGAATACTGCTATGTTGCATTGGCTGCTAGGGCTCATTAACCAATTTTGTGTTCATCCTTTTTTGAGAGAAACCAGCAGTCCTTGTTCTGACTTTCATGCATCTGTGCTTCTAACAAGAAATCCCTTCATACGTACTCTTGTTTTACTAGCTAGGTCTGCTAATTGTCGATAGCAACCTGCTTGTGACTCGCTATGCTTGTATTTTCTGGTGGCTTTTTTGTGACTTGTTATAATTTGCATTCCAGTTTGCAATGTAAGCAATTGATGCCTTGGTTGAATAGATATCAGAGAGTCTTGAAAGTACTTATAATAAAATTTGAGTAAAATGGAATTCTTGATACGCATCCATGCTTCCAACAACAACCCCATAGTACACATACTATTTACTGCAAGAATTGTGAACTGTCACTTTTGTGTTACAGAAGCTTTTGATTTCTAAGCGTGCGTTTCTTCAAGTAGGTTGTTCCTGCTGCATATGCCCAGCTGAATACGATGATTTAGCTTGTACTGAGTGCTTAACTAGACGTTGAACATTTTCCAACCCAACTTTGTGGTGGTTTATTGATGGCTGACTCGTATTCAGTTGTCGATATTAGTCAGTTAGTGAGTGGGCTAGAATGCTGGGTATCATCTCTGTGAAGCTGAATTGGCAGACTAAAGTCAGTTACTGAAAGTCTGATACACACTAGGAAAAGTTTCAGACCACATAAACTGTTTTTCAGACTAGTAGTTTCGAATACCCAAACTTTTACTAAATTTGACAAGATCATGTGGTTGACAAACTTGTTTCTTTTGTTTCAGACAAGATACTACTCCATATACTACTAATACTACTACTGTATTTCATTTCAAAGTTCAAAATGCTGGTACTGAGATTTTCATTTCCAATGAGTGATGTTTTTCCTAGCAGCAGAAAAATAGTAGTAGCCATGTACTAGGAGTGCATTTTTTTCTAGGGTGATGGATAGATCTAGTGCAGGGTGTTGCTTTATTATTCTGTCATCATTTGTAACTATGTCACAAATAAATTGTTCCTTCTTCTTTATTTGACAAGTAATGACTTGCAAAGATGATGATCATCTTGCTAGTTTGCTGGGTTTTGTCTCCAACCATTGTGTCGTGATGAATTTGCAGGTACCCCAAGAGGCCCTTGAGATTGCCGGAATGTCGATTAACTTCCGTTCCGGCAAATTCGGGTACTCCATATGTCCTATTTTCAGCAAAGGTCATGCTGAAATTCCTGTGTGTGTGTGTAGTTGCTTGTTTTTACTGTAGTTGTGGCTGCTTTCTTCTTGTATCATAAAAATATCTCTTCTGCTACTTATCAGAGATGGCGGGAAGCAGCCACCGCCGCTCTGCGACACCGCAGTACGAGTTGGATGCTTCCGAGTTCTTCACTATCTTACTTGGGACTTCAGTATCATCCATGACACAGGTATATAAAATGAGAGATCTCCCCTAGCTTCACCCATCTTATTATGATATCTGTTGTTTGCCTACATCACTCATTGTCCCAAACTGCAGAGTCCGCCTGATAGTTTTAAGAACATGCTGATGGGTGAAGATCCGCCAAATAATGTGAAGGTGCGACAGGCCGGCAGCGAGTTTCCCAGGCTGTGGGATGTGGAGTTGATGATAAGGGAGGGCCACATGTACTTGTCTCGTGGGTGGGAGAAGTTCTACCGTGCCCACGACCTGCGGCTGGGGTACTTCCTTCTCTTCAGGTACGACGACGACGCTACCATGCTCATCGTGAAGGTGTTCAACACGACTATGTGTCGCCTGCGCTACGCTGAAGATTATGATGCCGGTACGTTCTGCCTCTTCTTATTCCTCTACATTTGGCTTTGTCTCACATTGATTGTTAACGGTCATTGTTGCATTTGGACAGGTAATGGGAGCAACAACAGCGACAATGGCTACAGCCAAAGCAGCAGCGACCATGGCGGTAGCGAAAGCAGCAGCGACCATGGCTGTAGCGAAAGCAGCAGCGATTCTGGCAGCAGCATAGACAACAAGAAGGATGATCCAGACTGGAGTGCGGGAGAAGAGGAGCAGAGTGGGGATGAGGAGCTGCAGGATGACCTAGCGCTGGTGGTGGCTGACCAAGGGCAAGAGATGGAGGTGGCTGAGGATGACCTAGCGATGGTCGTGCCTGAAGGTGGCCTCGCGATGGTGGTGGTGCCTGACAATGACCATGCACTGGTGGTGGCGCCGGCGATCCCACAGCTGGGCGACATGACCGCGCCAATTCAGGTAGAAGACTACATCCCACTGCCTGCACCGCCTCCACCGCCTCGCGCTCATGCCGCATCAGGCTGAGGAAGGAGAAGGAGAAGAACAATGCATGAGAACTGAACGGTGTTGGATGAACAATGTGAAACTTTTGTAATATGTAACGATGGAACTATGTGTTGGCTATGTATGTATATATGATGGAACTTGTGTGTTGGCTATCTATGTATATATGATGGAACTTTTATGTTGTCTATGATTGTTATATGTATGCTTGTTGTATATATATGTGTTGGATATCTCATAGGTGAAATAGTGACCTGAGATTAAGAAAAAAAATTAAAAAAATTGTTACTAATGGCGCATTACGGTATGGTGTGACATTAGTATAGCAGACACTAGTGGCACACCGTGGGAAAAACTAATGGCGCACTGCCTGGTGCGCCATTAGTATACCAGATACTAATGGCGCACCAGTGGTGCGCCATTAGTAAAAAATTCTAGTGGCGTGATACTAATGGCGCACCAGTGATGCGCCATTAGTAGGCAAAATTGGTGCGCCATTAGTAGCCCTTTTCCTAGTAGTGATAGACACACAAGTTGATCCTCGTGATCGTTCCTTAGCCATGTGCGGTGCCCCCCTCCACGATATTACACCTTGGTCATATTGTAGCGGTGCTTAGGCGAAGCCCTGCGACAGTTGAACATCAAGATCGTCACCACGCCGTCGTGCTGACGGAACTCCTCCCGAAGCTTTGCTGGATCAAAGCCCGGGGATCGTCATGGAGCTGAACGTGTGCTAAAAATCGGAGGTGCCGTAGTTTCGGTGGTTGGATCGGTCGGATCGGGAAGACGTACGACTACTTCCTCTATGTTGCGTCAACGCTTCCGCTTCGGTCTACGAGGGTACATAGACAACACTCTCCCCTCTCGTTGCTATGCATCACCATGATCTCGCGTGTGCGTAGGAAATTTTTTGAAATTACTACGTTCCCCAACACGTGCTACCTCTTGAGCACCGCGTTGGATTTCCTTGAAGAGGAAAGGATGATGCAGCAAAGTAGCGTAAGTATTTCCCTCAGTTTTTGAGAACCAAGGTATCTATCCAGTAGGAGGCTACGCGCGAGTCCCTCGTACCTGCACAAAACAAATAACTCCTCGCAACCAACGCGATAAGGGGTTGTCAATCCCTTTAGGTCACTTACGAGAGTGAGATCTGATAGAGATGATAGATAATTTTTTTGGTATTTTTGTGATAAAGATGCTAAGTAAAATAAAAGTAAAGTAAAAAGAAAGGGCAATAATAAAGTGTTGGAAGATTAATATGATGAAGATAGACCCGAGGGCCATAGGTTTCACTAGTGGCTTCTCTCAAGAGCATAAGTATTTTACGGTGGGTGAACGAATTACTGTTTAGCAATTGACAGAATTGAGCATAGTTATGAGAATATCTAGGTATGATCATGTATATAGGCATCACGTCCGAGACAAGTAGACCGACTCCTGCCTGCATCTACTACTATTACTCCACTCATCGACCGCTATCCAGCATGCATCTAGAGTATTAAGTTCAAGAAAACAGAGTAACGCCTTAAGCAAGATGACATGATGTAGAGGGATAAATTCATGCAATACGATAAAAACCCCATCTTGTTATCCTTGATGGAAACAATACAATACGTGCCTTGCTGCCCCTACTGTCACTGGGAAAGGACACCGCAAGATTGAACCCAAAGCTAAGCACTTCTCCCATTGCAAGAAAAACCAATCTAGTAGGCCAAACCAAACTCATAATTCGAAGAGACTTGCAAAGATAACCAATCATACATAAAAGAATTCAGAGCAGATTCAGATATTGTTCATAGATAATCTTGATCATAAACCCAGAATTCATCGGTCTCAACAAACACACCGCAAAAAGAAGATTACATCGAATAGATCTCCGCGAGAGAGGGGGAGAACATTGTATTGAGATCCAAAAAGAGAGAAGAAGCCATCTAGCTACTAACCATGGACCCGCAGGTCTGAGCTAAACTACTCACACTTCATCGGAGGGGCTATGGTGTTGATGTAGAAGCCCTCCATGGTGGATGCCCCCTCCGGCGGAGCTCCGGAATAGGCCCCAAGATGGGATCTCGTGGGTACAGAAGGTTGCGGCGGTGGAATTAGGTTTTTGGCTCCTGTTCTGATCGTTTGGGGGTACGTAGGTATATATAGGAGGAAGAAGTACATCGGTGGAGCAACGTGGGCCCCACGAGGGTGGAGGGCGCGACCTGGGGGGGGTGGGCGCGCCTCCTACCTCGTGCGCTCCTCGAAGATTCCTTGACTTAGGGTGCAAGTCTCCTGGATCATGTTCGCTGAGAAAATCACGTTCTCGAAGGTTTCATTCCGTTTGGACTCCGTTTGATATTCCTTTTCTGCGAAACTCTTAAATAGGCAAAAAACAGCAATTCTGGGCTGGGCCTCCGGTTAATAGGTTAGTCCCAAAAATAATATAAAAGTGGAAAATAAAGCCCAATATTGTCCAAAACAGTAGATAATATAGCATGTAGCAATCAAAAATTATAGATACGTTGGAGACATATCAGTGCGCTACCCACGTTAGGTGGATCTATTCTCCATAAAACTAGTAGTCTCACCGATGCTATATCTTTGCTCGTGGTTGAACTTGAAACACAGTTTGGTAGGCCAAAATTTTGGAAATGTGGAGGGAAACTTTGCGCGCGGTGCCTCCGGACCATTCACTTTGAACGATTGTGTGCATCGCAAACGATTCTTCTGCTTTACGCGCATGGGATGAGTTTGATAATTCATATTTTGGTGGAAGTTTCCCCGGGTATGTCATTGCATAATTTACCATCGCTTGCTAATTTGGGCACACAAAAGAGCATACAGCAAACAGACCACACTTACCGAATCGCGCAATTTTAGTAATTAAACAGAGCCAGTTGACCTAAACATTGCTCTAACAAAAGACCAGCATTAAAAACAAAGCCTAAGTACGCACAATTTTAACAAATCCATCGCCGCGCCGGCCTATGCATCGCCAGTGTGAGATGAGACATCGATGACTTGTCCTGGCGACATGCCGCCGTTGGTGGACTCCGCGTCCCCCTGCTGAAGTCGACCGCGTCCTCGTCCTCGTCCTCGGCGCCGCCCTCAAGGTTGTAGTACTCATAGTAGTGGCTGCGCCAGAGCTCGCGTTGGTACTCCACCGCCGATTCCTCGATGGACAGACTCTTCTCTACCTCGACCTCGGCCAAGCGCAACTCCTCCTCTTGGCGCTTCTCGATCTTCGCCGCCTCCTGCATCTCCAGCTCCCACTCGGCAGGTGCTCCATGGCCACCGCCGCCTTTTTGGACGTGGGTTGTATGCTGGCGTCCGAGGTGGCCTGGAATATCTTGGCGTGTGCATCCTCGATCTTGGTGTGGATGGCCTCGACCTAGGCCAGGGCAACATCGGCGGCACAGACGGCAGCTCGAGCACTCTCAGCGTTTGCAGCCGCTGTCGCAACTGCAGCTGCAGCCGTCTCGGCTGCTGCAGCTGCCCTGTGGGCTACTGCAGACGCCCTCTCGACGGAAGCGGCCGCGCTCAATGCGGATGCGGAAGAATGAAGGAAATATGCCCTAGAGGCAATAATAAAGTTATTATTTATTGCCTTAATTCATGATAAATGTTTATTATTCATGCTAGAATTGTATTAACAGGAAACATAATACATGTGTGAATACATAGACAAACAGAGTGTCACTAGTATGCCTCTACTTGACTAGCTCATTAATCGAAGATGGTTATGTTTCCTAACCATGAAAAAGGAGTTGTTATTTGATTAATGAGGTCACATCATTAGTTGAATGAACTGATTGACATGACCCATTCCATTAGCTTAGCACCAGATCGTTTAGTATGCTGCTATTGCTTTTATCCATGACTTATGCATGTTCCTATGACTATGAGATTATGCAACTCCCGTTTGCCGGAGGAACACTTTGGGTACTACCAAACGTCACGACGTAACTGGGTGATTATAAAGGAGTACTACAGGTGTCACCAAAGGTAGATGTTGGCTTGGCGTATTTCGAGATTAGGATTTGTCACTCCGGTCGTCGGAGAGGTATCTCTGGGCCCTCTCGGTAATGCACATCACATAAGCCTTGCAAGCATTGGAACTAATGAGTTAGTTGCGGGATGATGTATTACGGAACGAGTAAAAGAGACTTGCCGGTAACGAGATTGAACTAGGTATTGGATACCGACGATCGAATCTTGGGCAAGTAACATACCGATGACAAAGGGAACAACGTATGTTGTTATGCGGTCTGACCGATAAAGATCTTCGCAGAATATGTAGGAGCCAATATGGGCATCCAGGTCCCGCTATTGGTTACTAACCGGAGACGTGTCTCGGTCATGTCTACATTGTTCTCGAACCGTAGGGTCCGCACGCTTCAGGTTTCGATGACAGTTATATAATGAGTTTATGAGTTTTGATGTACCGAAGGAGTTCGGAGTCCCGGATGAGATCGGGGACATGACGAGGAGTCTCGAAATGGTCGAGACGTAAAGATCGATATATTGGACGACTATATTCGGACATCGGAAAGGTTCTGAGTGATTCGGGTATTTTCGGGAGTATCGGGGAGTTACGGGATTACGGGAGAAGTAATGGGCCTTGATGGGCTTTAGTGGGAAGAGGAAAAAGGCTGCTGCGCCCCCCCCCCCTCCCCTCTAGTCCGAATTAGACTAGGGAAAAGGGGGCCGGCCTCCTTTCCTTCTCCTCCACTTCCTTCTCCCTTCCTTCCCTCTTGGTGGACTCCTACTAGGACTTGGAGTCCTAGTAGGACTCCACATCTTGGCCGCATCAATTGGCTTGGCCGGCCTCCACCTCCTCCATCCTTTATATACTGAGGCAAGGGGCACCCCTTGGACACACAATTGATCAACGTGATCGTTCCTTAGCCGTGTGCGGTGCCCCCCGCCACCATATTCCACCTCGGTCATATTGTCGCGGTGCTTAGGCGAAGCCCTGCGTCGGTAGTACATCAAGATCGTCACCACGCCGTCGTGCTGACGGAACTCTTCCCCGACGCTTTGCTGGATCGGAGCCCGGGGATCGTCATCGAGCTGAACGTGTGCCAAGAACTCGGAGGTGCCGGAGTAACGGTGCTTGGATCGGTCGGATCGTGAAGACGTACGACTACATCAACCGCGTTGATATAACGCTTCCGCTTTCGGTCTACGAGGGTACGTAGACATCACTCTCCCCTCTCGTTGCTATGCATCACCATGATCTTGCGTGTGCGTAGGAAATTTTTTGAAATTACTATGTTCCCCAACAGTGGCATCCGAGCTAGGTTTTTATGGTTTGATGTTATTTGCACGAGTAGAACACAAGTGAGTTGTGGACGATACAAGTCATACTGCCTACCAGCATGTCATACTTTGGTTTAGCGGTATTGTTGGACGAGACGATCCGGACCAACCTTACGCGTACTCTTACGCGAGACCGGTTCCCTCGACGTGCTTTGCACATAGATGGCTTGCGGAAGACTGTCTCTCCAACTTTAGTTGAACCGAGTGTGGCTACGCCCGGTCCTTGAGAAGGTTAAAACGGAATCTATTTGACAAACTATCGTTGTGGTTTTGATGCGTAGGTAAGATGAGTTTTTGCTTAAGCCCGTAGCAGCCACGTAAAACTTGCAACAACAAAGTAGAGGACATCTAACTTGTTTTTGCAGGGCATGTTGTGATGTGATATGGTCAAGACATGATGCTAAATTTTATTGTATGAGATGATCATGTTTTGTAACCGAGTTATCGGCAACTGGCAGGAGCCATATGGTTGTCGCTTTATTGTATGCAATGCAATCGCGATGTAATGCTTTACTTTATTACTAAGCGGTAGTGATAGTCGTGGAAGCATAAGATTGGCGAGACGACAACGATGCTACGATGGAGATCAAGGTGTCGCGCCGGTGACGATGGTGATCATGACGGTGCTTCGGAGATGGAGATCACAAGCACAAGATGATGATGACCATATCATATCACTTATATTGATTGCATGTGATGTTTATCTTTTTATGCATCTTATCTTGCTTTGATTGACGGTAGCATTATAAGATGATCTCTCACTAAATTATCAAGAAGTGTTCTCCCTGAGTATGCACCGTTGCAAAAGTTCTTCGTGCTGAGACACCACGTGATGATCGGGTGTGATAGGCTCTACGTTCAAATACAACGGGTTCAAAACAGTTGCACACGCGGAATACTCAGGTTATACTTGACGAGCTATGCATATAAGATATGACCTAGGAACACGGAGACCAAAAGGTCGAGCGTGAATCATATAGTAGATATGATCAACATAATGATGTTCACCATTGAAGACTAAGCCATTTCACGTGATGATCGGTTATGGTTTAGTTGATTTGGATCACGTGATCACTTAGAAGATTAGAGGGATGTCTATCTAAGTGGGAGTTCTTAAGTAATATGATTAATTGAACTTTAATATTATCATGAACATTAGTCCTGGTAGTATTAGCATATCTATGTTGTAGATCAATAGCTCGCGTTGTTGCTTCCCTGTGTTTATTTTGATATGTTCCTAGAGAAAAATTGTGTTGAAAAATGTTAGTAGCAATGATGCGGATTGGATCCGTGATCTGAGGTTTATCCTCATTGCTGCACAGAAGAATTATGTCCTTGATGCACCGCTAGGTGACGGACCTATTGCAGGAGCAGATGCAGACATTATGAACGTTTTGCTAGCTCAATATGATGACTACTTAATAGTTTAGTGCACCATGCTTAACTGCTTAGAATCGGGACTTCAAAGACGTTTTGAACGTCATGGAGCATATGAGATGTTCCAGGAGTTGAAGTTAATATTTCAAGCAAATACCTGAGTTGAGAGATATGAAGTCTCCAACAAGTTCTATAGCTAAAAGATGGAGGAGAATCGCTCAACTAGTGAGCATGTGCTCAGATTGTCTGGGTACTACAATCGCTTGAATCAAGTGGGAGTTAATCTTCTAGATAAGATAGTGATTGACAGAATTCTCTAGTCACCATCACCAAGTTAGTAGAACTTCGTGATGAACTATAATATGCAAGGGATAACGGAAAATATTCCCAAGCTCTTCGCGATGCTAAAATCAACGAAGGTAGAAATCAAAGAAAAACATCAAGTGTTGATGGTTGACAAGATCACTAGTTTCAAGAAAAGGGCAAAAGGAAAGAAGGGGAACTTCAAGAAGAACGGCAAGCAAGTTGCTGCTCAAGTGAAAAAGCCCAAGTCTGGTCCTAAGCCTGAGACTAAGTGCTTCTACTGCAAAGGGACTGGTCACTGGAAGCGGAACTACCCCAAGTGATTGGCGGATAAGAAGGATGGCAAAGTGAACATAAGTATAGTTGATATACATGTTATTGATGTGTACTTTACTAGTGTTCATAGCAACCCCTCAGTATTTGGTACTAGTTCAAGTTGCTAAGATTAGTAACTCGAAACGGGAGTTGCAGAATGAACAAAGACTAGTTAAAGGGCAAGGTGACGATGTGTGTTGGAAGTGGTTCCAAGATTGATATGATCATCATCACACACTCCCTATACTTTCGGGATTAGTGTCGAAACTAAATAAGTGTTATTTGGTGTTTGCGTTGAGCATGAATATGATTTGATCATGTTAATTGCAATACAGTTATTCATTTAAGTTAGAGAACAATTGTTGTTCTGTTTACATGAATAAAACCTTCTATGGTCATACACACCAATGGAAATAGTTCATTGGATCTCGATCGTAGTGATACACATATTCATAATATTGAAACAAAAAATGCGAAGTTAATAATGATAGTGCAACCTATTTGTGGCACTGCCGTTTAGGTCATATTGGTGTAAAGCGCATGAAGAAACTCCATGCTGATGGGATTTTGGAATCACTTGATTATGAATCACTTGATGCTTGCGAACCATGCCTCTTGGGCAAGATGACTAAAACGCCGTTCTCCGGAACAATGGAGCAAGCAACAGATTTGTTGGAAATCATACATACTGATGTATGTGGTCCGATGAATATTAAGGCTCGCGACAAGTATC
Organism: Aegilops umbellulata; assembly: GCA_032464435.1. Taxonomy (NCBI): domain Eukaryota; kingdom Viridiplantae; phylum Streptophyta; class Magnoliopsida; order Poales; family Poaceae; genus Aegilops; species Aegilops umbellulata. The sequence goes on from CP136059.1 coordinate 418,667,709, forward strand.
ATTATTTTCAGAACTTCACAGATGATTTAAGCAGATATGGGTATATCTACTTAATGAAACATAAGTCTGAAACGTTTGAAAAGTTCAAAGAATTTCAGAGTGAAGTGGATGATCATCGTAACAAGAAAATAAAAAGTTTCTACGATATGATCGCAGAGGTAAAATATTTGAGTTACGAGTTTTGGCCTTCAGTTAAAACCGTGTGGAATAGTTTCACAAATTCATGCCACCTGGAACACCACAGCATAATGGTGTGTCCGAACGTCATAACCGTACTTTATTGGATATAGTACAATCTATGATGTTTCTTACCGATTTACCAATATCGTTTTGGGATCATGCATTAGAGACAGCTGCATTCACGTTAAAAGGGGCACCATCTAAATCCGTTGAGACGACACAATCTGAACTGTGGTTTGGCAAGAAACCAAAGTTATCGTTTCTTAAAGTTTGGGGTTGTGATGCTTATGTGAAAAAGTTCATCCTGATAAGCTCAAACCCAAATCGGAAAAATGTGTCTTCATAGGATACCCAAAGGAGACAGTTGGGTACACCTTCTATCACAGATCCGAAGGCAAGATATTCGTTGCTGAGAATGGATCCTTTCCAGAGAAGGAGTTTCTCTCGAAAGAAGTGAGTAGGAGGAAAGTAGAACTTGATAAGGTAATTGTACCTTCTCCCTTATTGGAAAGTAGTTCATCACAGAAATCTGTTCTTGTGACTACTACACCAATTAGTGAGGAAGCTAATGATTATGATCATGTAAATTCAGATCAAGTAACTACCGAATCTCATAGGTAAACCAGAGTGAGATCCGCACCAGAGTGGTACGGTAATCCTGTTCTGGAAGTCATGTTACTAGACCATGATGAACTTGCGAACTATGAGGAAGCGATGATGAGCCCAGATTCCGCGAAATGGTTAGAGACCATGAAATCTGAGATATGATCCATGTATGAGAACAAAGTATGGACTTTGATGGATTTGCCCGATGATCGGCAAGCCATAGAAAATAAATGGATCTTCAAGAGGAAGACGGACGCTGATAGTAGTGTTACTATCTACAAAGCTAGAATTGTCGCAAAAGCTTTTCGACAAGTTCAAGGTGTTGACTACGATGAGAGTTTCTCACTCGTATCTATGCTTAAAGTCTGTCCGAATCATGTTAGCAAATGCCGCATTTTGTGAAATCTGGCAAATGGATAAACAAAACTGCATTCCTTAATGGATTTATTGAAGAAGAGTTGTATACGATGCAACTAGAAGGTTTTGTCCATCCTAAAGGTGTTAACAAAATATGCAAGCTCCAGCGATCCATCTATGGACTGGTGCAAGCATCTCGGAGTAGGAATATACGCTTTAATAAGTTGATCAAAGCATATAGTTTTATACAGACTTGCGGTGAAGCCTGTATTTACAAGAAAGTGAGTGGGAGCACTACAACATTTCTGATAAATATATGTGAATGACATATTGTTGATCGGAAATAATGTAGAATTATTCTGTAAAGCATAAAGGAATGTTTGAAAGGAGTTTTTCAAAGAAAGACTTCAGTGAAGCTGCTTACATATTGAGCATCAAGGTCTATAGAGGTAGATCAAGACGCTTGATAAGTTTTTTCAATGAGTACATACCTTGACAAGTTTTTGAAGTAGTTCAAAATGGAACAGTCAAAGAAAGAGTTCTTGCCTGTGTCATAAGGTGTGAAATTGAGTAAGACTCAAAGCCCGACCACGGCAGAAGATAGAAAGAGAATGAAAGTCATTCCCTATGCCTCAGCCATAGGTTCTATAAAGTATGCCATGCTGTGTACCAGATCTATTGCATACCCTACCACTGAGTTTGGCAAGGGAGTACAATAGTGATCTAGGAGTAGATCACTGGACAAGCGGTCAAAATTATCCTTAGTGGAATAAGGATATGTTTCTCGATTATGGAGGTGACAAAAGGTTCGTCGTAAAGGGTTACGTCGACGCAAGTTTTGACACTGATCTAGATGACTCTAAGTCTCAATCTGGATACATATTGAAAGTGGGAGCAATTAGCTAGAGTAGCTCCGTACAGAGTATTGTTGACATAGAAATTTGCAAAATACTTATGGATCTGAATGTGACAGACCCGTGGACTAAAATCATCTCACAAGCAAAACATGATCACACCTTAGTACTCTTTGGGTGTTAATCACATAGCAATGTGAACTAGATTAGTGACTCTAGTAAACCCTTTGAGTGTTGGTCACATATCGATGTGAACTATGGGTGTTAATCACATGGTGATGTGAACTATTGCTGGTAAATCACATGGCGATGTGAACTAGATTATTGACTCTAGTGCAAGTGGGAGACTGAAGGAAATATGCCCTAGAGGCAATAATAAAGTTATTATTTATTTCCTTAATTCATGATAAATGTTTATTATTCATGCTAGAATTGTATTAACAGGAAACATAATACATGTGTGAATACATAGACAAACAGAGTGTCACTAGTATGCCTCTACTTGACTAGCTCATTAATCAAAGATGGTTATGTTTCCTAACCATGAACAAGGAGTTGTTATTTGATTAATGAGGTCACATCATTAGTTGAATGATCTGATTGACATGACCCATTCCATTAGCTTAGCACCCGATCGTTTAGTATGTTGCTATTGCTTTTATCCATGACTTATGCATGTTCCTATGACTATGAGATTATGCAACTCCCGTTTGCCGGAGGAACACTTTGGGTACTACCAAATGTCACAACGTAACTGGGTGATTATAAAGGAGTACTACAGGTGTCACCAAAGGTAGATGTTGGGTTGGCGTATTTCGAGATTAGAATTTGTCACTCCGGTCGTCGGAGAGGTATCTCTGGGCCCTCTCGGTAATGCACATCACATAAGCCTTGCAAGCATTGCAACTAATGAGTTAGTTGCGGGATGATGTATTATGGAACGAGTAAAAGAGACTTGCCGGTAACGAGATTGAACTAGGTATTGGATACCGACGATCGAATCTTGGGCAAGTAACATACCGATGACAAAGGGAACAACGTATGTTGTTATGCGGTCTGACCGATAAAGATCTTCGCAGAATATGTAGGAGCCAATATGGGCATCCAGGTCCCGCTATTGGTTATTGACCGGAGACGTGTCTCGGTCATGTCTACATTGTTCTCGAACCGTAGGGTCCGCACGCTTAAGGTTTCGATGACAGTTATATAATGAGTTTATGAGTTTTGATGTACCGAAGGAGTTCGGAGTCCCGGATGAGATCGGGGACATGACGAGGAGTCTCGAAATGGTCGAGACGTAAAGATCGATATATTGGACGACTATATTCGGACATCGGAAAGGTTCTGAGTGATTCGGGTATTTTCGGGAGTATCGGGGAGTTATGGGATTACAGGGGAAGTAATGGGCCTTGATGGGCTTTAGTGGGAAGAGGAAAAAGCCTGCTACGCCCCCCCTCCCCTCTAGTCCGAATTAGACTAGGGAAAAGGGGGCCGACCACCTTTCCTTCTCCTCCACTTCCTTCTCCCTTCCTCCCCTCTTGGTGGACTCCTACTAGGACTTGGAGTCCTAGTAGGACTCCACATCTTGGCCGCACCAATTGGCTTGGCCGACCTCCTCCTCCTCCATCCTTTATATACTGAGGCAAGGGGCACCCCTTGGACACACAATTGATCAACGTGATCGTTCCTTAGCCGTGTGCTGACGTATACTGAGGCAAGCCCTGCGTCGGTAGTACATCAAGATCGTCACCACGCCGTCGTGCTGACGGAACTCTTCCCCGACACTTTGCTGGATCGGAGCCCGGGGATCGTCATCGAGCTGAACGTGTGCCAAGAACTCGGAGGTGCCGGAGTAACGGTGCTTGGATCGGTCGGATCGTGAAGACGTACGACTACATCAACCGCGTTGATATAACGCTTCCGCTTTCGGTCTACGAGGGTACGTAGACAACACTCTCCCCTCTCGTTGCTATGCATCACCATGATCTTGCGTGTGCGTAGGAAATTTTTTGAAATTACTACGTTCCCCAACAAAGAACTCTCGGCATAGGCGGCCACGCTCTCGGCACAGGCGGTGGTGCTCAAGGGGGATGCGGCCATCGTACAGGCCTTCATGAAGCGTTTTCATGGCGTCATCTTTGCAAGAAGGGGGTGTGGGGATGGGGATCTGGATGTGTGGATTCGGGGGTTGCCGGCACTGGAGCAGACGAGCCTGCAAAGCTTAAGGAGGGAGACTTAAATAGAAACAGATATTTTCATCGCAAATTGTTCCTAGGAAACAACTGTTTGTGATGTTGCAGATATTTTTTATTAGTTGTGAAAGACAAATTTTAAGTAAAGTGGCAACGGATGGTGTTTTAAATGTACGAGGAATTTTGTAGTACTAATACAACTGTCATGTCAAATTTTGGAAAATTTCAGGGGTCATTTGACATTTTAAGACATTTAAGTGACTTTCTAGCCATTTAATGACCGTAATTGAAATTTGGACTAGATGTACAGGCAACAGCTAACCATTACGGTTTGAAAACTCATATTTTGTGTACTTGTGTGCGATTTAATTCCATGTGCAGTAAATTGGAAGGAATTTTAAAACATATTGGTCTAATGACTATGACACAATTAAGCATGGAGTGACATGACATTTTAATTCCAAAAAATTAAAAAAATAACAAAAAAACATGAAACCTTGGTTGATGTAATGTCAAGCCACCAAGATGATGTGGTAAAAAAATTGGCATGTTTGACGAAAGTTTGGACACACACCCCTGACTAACCGGAGCAACTCACTGGAAGGCTCGTTGTTCCGAGAGGGAACAATGCATGTTTGATGACGAACAGGAGATAGCTTCCTCTTACGGCCTACAATTTTATTCTATGTTTAACGTGCACTACTACAACTGTAATGTGAAAATTTGGAAAATTCTAGGGGTCATTTGACCCTTTGAAGACATTTAAGTGATTTTCTAGCCATTTAATGACCGTAATTCAAATTTGAACTACATCTACATGCAACGGCTAACCATAACGGTTTGAAAAATCATATTTCTGTGTACTTGTGTGCGAGTTAAAAAAATCATTAGATGATATAAATATCTGGTGTTCAAAAAAATTGTAAAGATCTAGCAAGACAACCGCCCCCACACGATTGGCACTCTATCTCGCGGCTCGAGGTTTGGTAGCTGAATGGCGGGGATCATTAATCAGACACGGTTCTGTATTGAAAACCGTTAGCTATTATGTTCACACACGGATTTTGATGCGGGAATCGTGTGTAATTCAAACTATAGTACTCATAAATTCCGGCCACCGACGTGTGTACTATCTCGGTCGATCTAGATTTCGGCCACCAATAAATACTACCTTGCTCACGTCGTACCGCCTGCATTCTCATCCACATCCTCCTCTCTCTCTCTCTCTCTCTCTCTCTCTCTCTCTCTCTCTCTCTCAAATCTCTGCCATGGCGCTGCCGGTCTACTGTGACGCCCCCGATTCAATCGTACACTATTCATGCACGCAAATGTGTACGATCAAGATCAGGGACTCACGGGAAGATATCACAACACAACTCTACAATTAAAATAAGTCATACAAGCATCATAATACAAGCCAGGGGCCTCGAGGGCTCGAATACAAGTGCTCGATCATAGACGAGTCAGCGGAAGCAACAATATCTGAGTACAGACATAAGTTAAACAAGGTTGCCATAAGATGGCTAGCACAAACTGGGATACAGCTCGAACGAGGCGCAGGCCTCCTGCCTGGGATCCTTCTAACTACTCCAGGTCGTCGTCAGCGGGCTGCACGTAGCAGTAGGCACCTCCAGTGTAGAAGGAGTCGTCGACAGCGGTGGCGTCTGGATCCTGGGCTCCATCGTCTGGTTGCAGCAATCGGGTACAGGAATGGGGAAAAGGGGGGAAACAAAGCAACCGTGAGTACTCATCCAAAGTACTCGCAAGCAAGGAGCTACACTACATATCATGGATATATGTGTAAGGGGCCATATCAGTGGACTGAACTGTAGAATGCCAGAATAAGAGGGGGGATAGCTAGTCTTATCGAAGAATACGCTTCTGGTCGCCTCCGTCTTGCAGCAGGTAGAAGAGAGTAGACTGAAGACCTCCAAGTAGCATCGTATAGCATAATCCTACCCGGCGATCCCCTCCTCGATACCCTGTTAGAGAGCGATCACCGGGTTGTATTTGGAACTTGGAAGGGTGTGTTTTATTAATTATCCGGTTCTAGTTGTCATAAGGTCAAGGTACAACTCCGGCTCGTCCTTTTACCGAGGGACACGGCTATTCGAATAGATTAACTTCCCTGCAGGGGTGCACCACATAACCCAACACGCTTGATCCCATTTGGCCGGACACACTTTCCTGGGTCATGCCCGGCCTCGGAAGAACAACACGTCGCAGCCCTACCTAGGCACAACAGAGAGGTCAACACACCGGTCTAAACCTAACCGCGCAGGGGTCTGGGCCCATCGTCCTGAGCACACCTGCACGTTGCGAGGGCTGCCGGAAGCAGACCTAGCCTAGTGGCGTTCCAGTCCAATCCGGTGCGCGCCGCTCCGTCGCTGACGTCAAGAAGTACTTCGGCTGATACCACGACGCCGAGTGCCCATATCTTTCCCGCGTAGTTGGTTAGTGCGTATAGGCCAGTAGCCAGACTCAGATCAAATACCCAGATCTCGTTAAGCGTGTTAAGTATCCGCGAAGGCCGACAGGGCCAGGCCCACCTCTCACCCAGGTAGCCTCAACCTGCCCTGCCGCTCCGCCACAAAGATCCACACAGAGGGCCGTCGGGACAAAGGTCCTTTCAGCCCCCAATCCGTGAATCACTCGCGGGTACTCCTCGAGCCAACCCGACTTTGGTCACCACATGTATCATGTTTAATGTATAGTATATACCCGTGATCAACTCCCGAGTGATCACGGCCCGATAGTATAGCACAGCAGACGGACAAGAATGTAGGGCACTGATGGAAACTAGCATCCTATACTAAGCAGGTAGGATTGCAGGTAAAGGTAACAACAGTAGTAACAAGGACAGGCTATGCATCGGGATAGGAATAACGGAAAGCAGTAACATGCTACACTACTCTAATGCAAGCAGTATAGAGAAGAGTAGGCGATATATGGTGATCAAGGGGGGGGGGGCTTGCCTAGTTGCTCTGGCAAGAGAGAGGGATCGTCAACTCCGTAGTCGAACGGGGCAGCAGCAGCGTCGGTCTCGGTGTCTATCGAGAGAAGAGCGGGAAGAAACAATAAATATTTAAGCAAGAAGATGTATAGTGATGCATGACATGACAAGTAACGGCGTTAGAGGTGCCCTAACGCGGTATGGGATGATACCGGTGAAGGGGGGAAACATCCGGGAAAGTTTTCCCGGGTTTCGTGTTTTCGAAAAGAGGAGCCGGAGGGGGAAAAGTTGCCAGTTTGATATGTTAGGAATGTGTGGCGGACGAACGGGTTGCGTATCCGGCTTTGTCTCGTTGTTCTGATCAACTTTCATGTACAAAGTTTTCCGATCCGAGCTACGGTTTATTTTAAAATGATTTTCTAAAGTTTTATTAATTTTTTGAATTAATTATTTAATTCAACATTATCCAGAATAGTAAAAGATGACGTCAGCATGACACCATGATGATGTCAGCCGTCAACTGCGCAGTTGACTGGGTCAACTACGTGTGGGTCCCGCATGTCATACACTATTTAGTTTAATTAGGGGTTTAGCTAATTCATTACTATTTTATTAATTACATTTTCTTTTCCTTTTGTTTTTATTTTTGTTTTAGGGGTGTGGCCCCCCCTAGTCAGTGGCACACAGGGCCAAACGGGGGCGGGTTAGCGGGCGCGCAGGCGCTGGGCAGCGGTTGCGGGGTAACGGGAGGGGCGCCCGCACGAGGGGGCAGACCCAGGCGCGGTGGGGCGTATGGGCGCCGGATCGTGCCCGGCGACCACGGCGCCCAGCCGGTAGGCAGTACAGCGGAGTCCGGCCGGGGGGGCCCTGCCGGACGCGACCGTGGAGGGGATGACGGTGCAGCGCGAGGCGGTGCGGCAGCAGCTATGGCGGGGGGGCAGGGTGCCGGCGGGCGCGCAGCTAGGCACGAGCGACGGGGCGCTGCTGGCACGGCCCACATGGCCAGACAGGACGGCGTGAGGAGCGGGACGGTGGGGCGCGCAGCCCAGGCGTGGCGTAGGGAAGGAGGCCGCGGCCCCAGGGTGGCAGCGGGGCGCTGGGTGCGCGTCGGCGAGCGCACGTGCATCGACGGGGGCAATCGCGGCCAGAAGCTGGGGCGCTGCGCGCAGGGGCACGCCGGCCGCGGCGAGGCCACGGCGGCGTGAACGGAGCCGCGGGGAGGAGGCCATGGCGTGGGGGCCGCGGCGACGAGCTCGAGCGCAGCGCGGTAGGCGGGGTCGCGTGAAGGAGAGGGGAGGGAGAGTGGCTCACGGCGGTCGTAGGGTACGGGCAGCGGGGTTCGAGGCGGGGGATGGAGACGACGCGGACGTAGGGGAGGCAGTCCGTTGAGGAGGGTGAGGTAGTCCGGCAGGGGGGGAACGCTCCGGCGAGGCCCGAGGAGCACCAGGCGGCGGCGACGACGGGTGTTGATGAGGCGGCGGGGTCGTGCCCCCGATCCGATCTGGATCGGGGAGACGGGGGGCGAGCGACGTGGGGAGAGTGGGGTGGAGTGTGTGGTCGTGGGGGGGTTAGGGTTTCGGTCGGGGTGGGTGGCCTATAGGCCAGGGGGATGGCCGGCTGGTCCATGGCCCAGTTGGGCCAACGGGTCCAGTGGGGGATTCTCTTTCCATTTTATTTTATTTTCTTGTTTTGTTTTATTTTCTTTTCTTTTATTCTGTTTTATCTCTGTTTCCTATTGTTTTAGTTTTTGTAAAATATATACTTGACATCTAATTTTGTATTTTAATTTAGTCCACTGCCACAAAAACTCTAGACCCCAAATAATTTAGGTTGATATTTTATCAATTAGTAAAGGCATTTAAATAATTAGTTTTGCTACTATTTAAATCATTATGGTGTAGTTAAGCATTTCATAAAAGTTTGGTTTCACAACCCCAATTACCTATGATTTATCCGACACATTTAGAACATTTTAGTTTTATTTTTGGAAAACTTTTGTTGTTTGCCTTAATTTCAAATTTGAATTTTAATCGGTTTTGAACTAACGCGAGATTAGCGACAGTAATGGAGGTGACGTGGTGTCATTAGCAGAGTCTACTTTAGCTTGATTATCCGGGCGTCACATCTGCCCACACGTCGACGAGGAGTCGCCGCCCCCGCCCCCCCCCCAGGACGCTCACTCGAATAGCAGCGACGAGGACCCCTACACGCCACCGGACGAGGTTGCGCTGGACCCCCCAACTTTGGATTGGTTTTGGGGCCAGTACAAGCTTTGTCTGTGGAAGTCGCTGCCGCCGGCTGAGAAAGCCAGGCAAGTGGCGTTCAAGAAGGAGATTGTGGAGGAGGAAGCTAGGTACCAGACGGCCTGTGAAGCCCGTGATGCCGCCTGGAAAAAGGAGGCCGCGGAGCTTTGGGGCCGGGCGCTTAGTCGTGCTGAGGAGGTGTACGAAGACGGGTACTACGCGAGGAAGGTCATAGGCCCTGGGCGCCTCGTCGCTGCGTGGAGGTTGATCGATAACCTTCAACGTGCCACCGACGAGGCCGAGGAAGCGGAGTACTGCCTCCGCACTGGGAAGACGCCGCGCACCAGGGAGCTGTTGGCGAGGGGGTGCCGAAATACCGGGCCCAGGAGGGATTATTAGTTTTAGTATTGTTCGGTTTTAACTTTATGCATTGTACCTAGTAGTTAAGTATCATCATGTATATATATTAGCACTATTATGATCACAGGATTAGAATAGTTATTTGGATCACAATATAGGGGTGACCGGATCCTCCTGAACTTCCGAGAAAACCCACACGACGATAAGGTTGGTTGTAATGGGGAGTATCATATACTAGTATCATGCATATGATACTAGTGTATGATACTACCTCACTAATGCATAGTATCATGAATTAGTATCATGTAGTACTCTATTTATTGCCATGCATGACACAAAGTAGCATAGCATTTAATATGATACGGTATCATGATATGATACTACACCCTCTCTTTTTTCATTTAATGTCATGACACCTCATCAAAATTGCCTAGTTGACATGCATGATACTAGCTATGATACTACCATTACGACCAGACTAAAAAAATCCCACCCACCCGCTTCCCACGACCCCTTCCCCTAACCTCTCCGGATCCCATCTGGCTTCTCCTCCTCACTAGCCCACGCCGCCGCCGCCTCCCTCCCTGGCCCGCGCCGCCGGCGGCCCTACCACCAACCAACGCCGCCTCCCCACCCTGACCTTCCCCATGCGCCGCCGCCACCCCACCCCATCCCACCTTCCCCGCGCGTCGCCGCCACCACACCCCACCTTCCCGGATCGCGTCGCCTCTGCCGCCTACCTTCCGGGATCGCGTCGCCACCACCGCTTGCTTCTCCGGATCCACTCGCCGACAATATTGGCGGTGCCCAACCACGAGCCATGTTCCTCCCTGGATCCATTCTCGCTGGACACCACAACCGGAGCCAACACCATGCCGCCGCCTGGTCTCCTCAGCCATGGAATGCAGGCCTCCCGCAAGGTGCCGCGCGCTGCCAACCCACGGTGGCATCTCCCGGCCTTCGTCTCATCCCCACTGCCCCCGGCAAGGCTCCACAGCCACCGCACATCCTCATCCCCGGTTGGGCTCCACCACCGCGGTGCCTAGGCCGTTCAATGACGCAACCCCGGTAAGTTCAAAGCCGCAATTCCCCTTCTGCCACCATGCCGTTCCTGCCAGCGCACCCTCCATGACTGATCATTTTCTGTTTCTTCACTGCCTATGTGAATCCCCTCCTCAAATGGACCCTTGATGTAGACCGCATCATCTTGAAGTAGGCCAACGAAAGACAGGGGAACCGGTGCACTGGCAAGCTAGCACACCCGTGCAGCTGACGGTTTGGTGGGCGGCAGCCAAATTTTTGGCATGTGGCGACTGGTTTGGCGGCAGACAAGCAGCAACAAGCACATCAGCTGCAGGCAAAAGCTGCTAGCAGAAAAGAAGAACATCAACCCATGTCGCTGTCCAGTGAGCTAGCTCCTCCCGTTTGGTTTTGGCTAAACTGCAGTTTTGACGTGTACTTAAACTGAACCTTCAAGCTTTAGCCAAATTTCCATCGATCTATTCTTGTTGACAACTACAGGAGTAGATAGACTGATGCCAGTGGGTGCCGCTAGACATCTCTCTTTTCTGCTACTGCGTACGACCCAGCTGCTTCTGCTTCCTCTCTTCCTGCCGCTCAATGTTGATGCATGTCGCTGCTAGCTGCTGTTGTCAGACATTTTTAGTTGTTGTTGTGCCGTGTGGCTGCCCGACGCCACTGCCGTTTTCTGGCTGCTATTGGTACGCTGTTGCTGCAGTTAAACATGACAAAAGAGATATGTCTGTTAGATATTAGCACTGCTGCTGTCCGTGCTTAAAGAAATGAGAATATATATATATAGAGAGAGTATGTGTGTGTGGAGGGATTCCGTGTGTGGATAGGATATAGCGGTGGCTGGTGGATAGAAACCATCAATTGTATTGAAAAAGTATTTCTTTCTCTGGCACTTAGTGCGTGTGTCTTCCTCTGAATTGTCGTTAATGTGTTCTCTGTACAAAGCATAAACTACTTGCTTGCTTCATGTCATATTCAATTGGCAATATGAAAATAAAGGATCAGTTTTTCACATGCATTCTTGCCATGTGAGTTACAAAAAAAGAGCCTTCCATCTAGTACTCATTTGTATGTATGTTACATAGCGCTTGCCCACATATACTACGACTAGGAAGTTCAAAGAACATATGAAAACACACAAAATTCAGAGAAGAAAAATAGTAGTAAAAGCCGGGAAGTTCAACCGGAGAAACACAGAAAGATAAGAAAAAAACCCAATAGTTCATTTTTGAGAAACGTGAAACTTCAAAAAATGAGAAAATATCAATAAAAAATCCATGTGCAAAAAATAACAGAGATTTAAGAGGGAAAAACTCAAGAGTATTGTGGGTATCTAGAAGTTCATATACTATGTCCCAAGAATTTTGAAGAATAGACAAATTGTAAGTGAAGTTCAAAAAAAAGGGCGCAAAGAAGATGTTCAATTTTCTCCCCGATTTAGAAAAAAAGAAACATTACTAGAGAATAAAACAAAACTTTAATTGGAAAAAGCGGAGCGGTTTGATATCTATTTGAAAAAACGGATTTATCTAGTTACTAAAGAATAAAACCAATAAGTTCAATTTCAAATAATGAAGAAGTTTGATGTTTCTAAAAAACCTCCAATTTTCACATTTCTAAAAATACACAATGAAGTTCAAATAAAAAAGGTATTTTCGCAGAACCGAGGGCAAATCAGATTCATAACTTGCAGAAGTTCACGTACTACACGGTGTGCATTTGTATGAAAAAAAACGAAAAAGCAAAGGCTAAAATTTTTGTTGCTACAAGTGCTCGGCCCGAGAAAAGTTCAAAAATTCTTGTGAGAGAGGTTGAACAAAAATATGTGACAAAAAGTTCAAGGTGAAAACAAACGGGAAATTCAACTACTACACAGAATGCGTTTTGAGATAAGAATATAAGAATAGAAAACTAAAACCTTAAAACGTTTGTTTCAAGAAGTTCACGTGCTCCTCGTAGCATAGTTCAAAATTCATGTGCGAGACGTCAGTCGTTCATTTACATGTTGAAAAAAGGCAAAAAAATACAACGTTGTTTTGCCATTTTAAAAACTGCTCTCAAACGACAACGAATTTGTAACACATGTCTACATGAAAAACTTGCTACTATTCATAAGCCTTCCAACGGTATATTATGTGCTACATTTTGATGAAAGGTGTAAAGTTTTCATGTGTATAGTTTAAAACACGTTTATGTGTATTCAAAAAATTCTTTTGAACCATCACGAGTATGAAAAACTGATCAACACGGGAAAGTTGCATGTTTTCAACAACTTTCCATTAATATACATTTGCTCAATTCCGGTAAGTGGTTTGAGAGTTACGGGTAAAAAATAACACTTGAAAACATAGTGAAGTTCAAAAACAACTGCTCTAGAAGTTCAACCTCTTCACGAAGTGCATTTTCGGAGACTCTGTTTTTACGATAAAGTCAGAAGACATGATCTCAGAAGTTCAGACTGATAACTGCCAGAAGTTCACGTAATATACGGTGTGCATTTGTATTAAAAAAGAATGAAAATGCAAAGCCTAAAGTTTTGTTGCTAAAAGTTCAAGTGCTCGGCCCAAGAAAGTTTAAAAATTGTTGTGAGAGAGGTTGAACAAAAATACGTGACAGAAGTTCAAGGTAAAAACAACGAGAAGTTCAAGTAATGCAAGGAATGCATTTCAGGTAGAATATAGAAAAAATAAAAGCTTAAAAGGTTTGTTGAAATATGTTCAAGTGATGTGTCCGGAGAAGTTCAAAAATTCTTGCAAGAGAGGTTCACCTTGTATTTCCATGTTCAATTTTTTCCGTATAAAAATCGAATACAATTTTGTACTCAAAAATATAAAAAAGGTGAAGTTCAAATTGAAATAACAGAGAAGTTCGGAGTTTATTAAAACCTAGGATTTACCTGTTCAAAAAATAAAAAAAACACAACGCCATTTTTTGCACTTTTAAAAACAACCCATAAACGAAAAAAACAACCAATAAATGAAAAAAAAAGTTGCTAGAAGTTCAAGTGCACGACGAGGAAAAGTTAAAAAAATTCTTGTGTGAGAAGTTTACCGTGTATTTAGATGTCCAAAATACATAATTTTTTTGTTTTTTTGTGTTTTAAAATAGCTATCTCAAACCAGAGAGAAGTTCAAAGTGATAACAACCGGAAGTTCACATGCTACATGGTGCGTATTTCACATAAGAAAAATACAATAAATTGAAACAGAGTGAAGTTCAAACGGACATGCCCAGAAGTTCAACTACTTCAAGCAGTGCAAAAAACAGCACGTCAAAAACAGAGTGAAGTTCAAACAGACATGCCCGAGAAGTCCAATTACTTCACTCAGTACTTTTCCATTCACGATGAAAGCAGAAATCATGATCTCGTCATTTTATAATTTACTTCAAAACAACAGGAATATTATTTGTGTAATTTCAAGTCCTCGGCTGGAGAAAGTTCAAAAAATTATTGTGAGAGAGATTTCTACAAAAGGAATATCATTTGTGTAACACTGACGAATGGATGAGAAAATTACAAACGAAAATACGTCACAGAAGTTCAACTGAAAACAGCAGGAAGTTCAACTACTACAGTGGATGAATTTCAGATGAAAAACTTGTAAAATCGTCATGAGTAGGAAAAAATGATCAACACGGGAAAGTTGCGTGTTCACAACAGCTTTCAATTGGTATATCACTTGCTCAATTTCGATCAGTGAATGGAGAGCTACGAGAAGTGGATGGAGAGCTACGAGCAAAAAAATCACGTGAAAAACAATGAAGTTCAGGTACACGCGCCGAGAAGTTCAGGTTCTTCACGCGGTGCCTTTCCGAAGAATCTGTTTCGTAATAAAGGCAGAACGAATGATCTCGCCGTTTTCAAAATTACATGAAAACGGCTAGGAATTAGAGAAAACCATCAACATGAAAAAGTTTCGCATTTTCCGTAGCTTTTCAGTGGTATATTATTTGCCCCATTCCAATAAAGTTTGTAGAAATTACGGCGAAAATACTTTTTTATTCATTTTCAAAACTGACTTAAAACAGTAAGGAATTGGGAGAAAAATATATACCATAAAGTTTCGCATTTCCTCAAGCTTTCCAACGCCATATCATTTGCTACAATCGGATGCACGGTTAAAAAATTAGCTCAAAAATACGAACTCGGTGAAACTTGTACCGTTTTATAAATCACTTTTAAACAGTTTAAAATTAGAAAAACCTTTCAATATTAAAAAGTAGCACAATTTTATAAGCTCCCCAACACCATATCATTTGCCTCAATTGGATTAGCCGTTTAGAAATGACATCGAAAATACGGACACGGCTGTTCGGTTTGTGAGATTTTACGATTTTTCAAATTACTCTTTAGCCATAGGGAATTAGAGAAAACTTTTAACATGTGGAAGGAGCGGTTTTGCAGCAGTTTTCCAACGCCATATTACTTGCCTCATTCCGATAAATAGTTTAGAAATGCGATCGAAATTACGATTCACGTTTTTTGTGTGAAGAAAAAACGGTTTTCAAAACTGCTCTTAAACCCCTTACATTTTGCGAAAAATTTAACTTGGGTCATGATACTCGTGTCCATAGCTTTCCGACGGTATATAGCAAGCCCTATTTGGGCAATGTTGCGGGAAGTTCAACCTAGCACAGGGGGAAGTTTAGGTCGAACAACTCAGGCAGAAAAATCGCAAAAAACGCGAGTTCCTCACGACCCGAGTGCAAAATCCGCCTATGAGCGAGATTCCTATCTAAAACGAGTATTTAGTTGCTAAAAATCGTTTGAAGATTACACTTACATCACATGGAACACGACTAACCAGAAAAACTCGCGGTAGAAGGCACGGTTGCGAAGATAGGCCAAAGGTCGGGTTCGTACAGTGAGAAGTTCAGGCGCGCGTACAAACAAAAATACGTCACAGAAGTTCAACGTGAAAAAAGCAGGAAGTTCAACTACTACGCTGAATGAATTTTAGATGGAAAACTTTTAAAATCGTCGCGAGTATGAAAAAATGATCAACACAGAAAAGTTGCGTGTTTACAGCAGCTTTCCATCGGTGTATCACTTGCTCAATTTCGGTGAATGGATGGAGAGCTACGAGCAGTGGATGGAGACCTACGAGCAAAAAAATCACGTGAAAAAACAGAGTGAAGTTCAGGTACACGCGCCGAGAAGTTCAGGTACTTCACGTGGTGCATTTTTGAAGGATCTGTTTCGCAATAAAGGCAGAACGAATGATCCCGCCGTTTTCCAAATTAGTTGAAAACGGCTAGGAATCGGAGAAAACCATCAACATGAAAAAGTTTCGCATTTTCCTTAGCTTTTCGACGGTATATTATTTTCCCCATTCCGATCAAATTTATAGAAATTACGGCAAAAATACATTTTTAGCCATTTTCAAAACTGACATAAAACCTTAATGAATTAGGAGAAACAATATATACAAAAAATTTCCGCATTTCTTCAAGCTTTCCAACGCCATATCATTTGCTGCATTTGGACTTACAGTTAAAAAATTAGCGTTAAATACGAACTCGGTGGAACTTGTATCGTTTTCTAAATTAATTTTAAACCATTGAAAATTAGAAAAAACTTTTAACATGAAAAAGTAGCGCAATTCCATAAGCTTTCCAACGCCATATCATTTGCCTCAATTGGATCAGCCGTTTAGAAATGACATCGAAAATACGAAGTCGGTTGTTCGGTTTGCGAAATTTTACGATTTTCCAAATTACGCTTTAACCATAGGTAATTAGAGAAAACTTTCAACATATGGAATGAGCGATTTTGCAGCAGCTTTCCAACGCCATATTATTTTCCTCATTTCGATGAACGGTTTAAAAATGCGATCGAAAATACGATTCATGTTTTTTGTGTGAAGAAAAAACGATTTTCAAAACTGCTCTTAAACCGCTTACATTTTGCCAAAAATTTAACTTAGGTGATGATACTGGTGTTCATAGCTTTCCAACGGTATATCGCAAGCCCCATTTGGACACCTTTTTAGCTGAAGTTCAACCTAGTACTCGGGGAAGGTCAGGCGCGTTACTCGGAAAGTTCGGGTTGTGATCAGAATATTATTCTGATTCCGTGATCAGAATAGTGTTTATGTATGTATATATATATATATATATATATATATATATATATATATATATATATATATATATATATTCTGTGATGAACTAATGAACAATTCCATTTTCTATCTATTTTTTATACAAATTTGAATCTAGCTGTTATCATCCACATATACAGAATGGAAAGCGTATATACACACATTGAAACAGATCATACAAGAACGGAAAACAGAATACACACATTGAAACAGAGGAATAAACAGAGCAATACTATGATTGCTGTGAATACATAGCTATCCACATAGAAACGACTCAACAAAATAAAACACGTCCATGAGACCATGACCAGTAGCCCTTACCTACGGTAGCTCTTGGCTCTGCCTGAACTCGTGCAGGCGTTCGTCCAAGCGGTCGACATGCTCGCGGTACATTTGGAGCGCGACGATCTCCAAGTTGGCTATTTCATCGGAGATCACCAGCTCGAGGATGCGACGGCCATGTTCCTCTACTGCGCCCAGGTGGACACCTGGGCCAAGGAGGCGGTCGAGCCTACGGACCAGTGAGTTGGCATCCAGCGGGTCGCGGACAAGGCGAACAACACCACCCATGCGAACGGCGCGGCAGGCATCCTGTGCAAGTATGGCGCGGCCGGCCTCTGGTGCAAGTACGGCGCTGAGGGCCTCTGCCCACTCCTGGCGAGGAATGGGGGTACTGACGGGACGTGTACCCAGCTGTGATGCCGTGTCGACAGCAGGCAAGCACCGATGGATCCGCTCTTGCTGTGCGGTGTGCCACGCCTCTCGCTCTGCGGCGCTCCAACGGTCTCGCCGTGGAGCGAGCCACAGCCTATCGGTGCGGACGCGCCTAGCTTGCTCTGCGGCGCGCCATCGATCATGTTGTGTGGCGAGCTGCAGTCTATCGGTGCTGACATGCCTATCTTGATCCGCGGCACTTAAGCGCAATGCGTCAAAGGTCTGCTCAACCCTGGCGATGACGCACATCACGGCGTCGTCCATCGCGTTGTCGGGGAGCGCCTCGGCCTCGACGGGCCGTGGCGCCTGCTCGTCTTCCTCGTCGATGAGGTTGATGGCAGAGGTGACACTTTGGTGGATTGGCATGCTTGGAAAAGGTGGATGTGCTACAGGCTGCACTTGTCACCTCCGTGTGTCGCGCATTGCCTAGGTTTATGCGCAATATCGCTAGTTGGCGGGAAACAGGTGAGGAAATGGCGGGAAACAGTGGCGTGTTCATAAAACGCCATCGATTAATGGAAACTTAGAATAGAAGGAACATCGAGCTAGCACAAGAAGTAGATGATGATCAGATGAACACGGACCACACTAGAGAACCCGTCGATGATGAATTCATCAATCGCAAACGGTTGAATACTAGCAAGTGTTTGCCCACAACACACACGGCTTATTCCATCACAAACAGGTCGGATGGATCAACTGTATGCCGCGTATCGCACATTGTCAAAAAGTAATGTGGTAGACCTTCTTTAACATGTGTTAAAGAATTAAAAAATAGAAAACAAACAGCTAGTCCTTGCTGATATAGGATGCCTCTTCGCATCCTTATGGCGTATCCGGATGACCGCCCATCCCTCAATGGCCAATAGATGTTGTGTAGATAGAGCATATCACATACGTCTTATTAGAAGCAATCGTCTGTGTAATTACCGGTCTTCATACACGTTTCTGATTACACACCTGTTTGCCACATATCACACACATCTTGTTATATTGAACCATTTCTGTCCTTTTGTCTCAACGCAAACAGTTCATCCGAGTGAACCGAATGTCGTATATCGCACACACCTTGATCTGGTTGACCGTTTCTTTTGTGTTGCCTAATCACAAACAGTTCGTCCGAGTGAACTGTATGTTGTATATCACACACACCTTCATCTGGCTTCTCGTTTCTTTTGTTCCTCCTCATCGCAAACAGTTCATTGAGCTGAACCGTATGCGCTGCATCGCACACGCAACTAAAATCTGAACCGTTTTGGATGCATCCTCCATCGAAAACGTTTTTCACCTTTTTGATGGTTTTTTTACACAATTGTTTGCGATTATGGCATCGCACACAGTTTCGTTGAAGGGTCTCTGATCGTAGTGTCGCGTTAGCAGCATCCCGCAGTAGCGCATTACAATGATTACCATCATGAAAATTCTTAATGATCACTTCTCCCCTTCAAAGTATGGCTTAAATGATAGTGACATAATTTTGATGAGATATATAACTCATAAGAAACATTCAAGCATTCACAAGAGACATCAGAACCAGAATTATTATGATAATTCTTAATAACACAATATTTGTTTTAAATCCGTCATCTAATAGAAAAACAAAATAAGGTCCCTCTTTATGATTGGAACATAACAATATATTAAGATGGAGGATGAACAAACCTTCAACACTTAAGCAAAAATCTAAATGCATCAACATCAGTCCAATTGGAAAAATCAAACACTTGGATCCATCCTGTTGAGTGTCCTCATAGAATGAAATCCCTGAAATGAGTTGAAAGTGTGCCAGTAGCACTTGAGTCAACTCACCATTATTTATGGGAATATAAGTAAACCAATGATTTATTGTGCTTTTCACGAGCTTGACAACCATGCGATTGGTGCGTTCCCATTTCTCCTTATTAGCATCATAAACCTTACTCTTCTCAAGAAGGTTTTCATCATGAGAGAGCGGATGAATAGGAGCTTTTTCACTAAGTTCGTAGTTCAGGAAGGAAAATTAGTTTCATTAAGATGTTCAATTCCACTGATGTGCCCAGAAATAGCTAATGGTTTGAAGGCTGAATTAACGGAAAAATAACATGGATATTAGAATAAAAAATTCTGAAAATAACATCAAGATTAAACAGTAACTTATTGCATGTTATTTGCATTAATCTGATCAATAACATGCCAAAAATAAATAAAATCCTAATTCGTAACACTGTTGGGTAGTAACGGCAAGGAACAAAATGAAATATCTTTATTGGGAAATTAATTCTAATAATCATTATCATACTCGACTTTGGTCAGAATATAATCATGCATCATAAAAAATTAATTATTGTAATTATCCCAAGATATATAGTAGCCACTTAGATAAAAGGTCAGGATATAATCACGATCACATACAACGTTGGTCAGTATGTAACCATGCAGTATTAAACTTAATCATCACAATTATTGTGAGAATATCTAGAAGTGTTAAACCAAAATTTCTCGTTGGCTCCATTCTAATCAACACTAGTGCGCATAAATAACCGTTGAAATGCACGTACTATAAATAATTAATCATGCAATTTAATTAGCATAATTATTTAAACAACAAAATAAGCATTGCCTAGTTAAATGGCTGCGTAACTTGTGTAGCCGGGGAGACAGCAGTGCAGCACAAAAGTCTCATGCATTGCTGCTTATCTAAGAGCATCTCTAGCACACCCTGTAAAAAGCCGACCCACAAAACACTTTAGCAGTTCGAGGAAAAACGGCTTTCCAGGCCGGCCGCGGAGGCAGACCCCGCAAAACGGACCCGTATAAACGGATATTCGTGGAATATGCTCTTTTACGGGTCAGCTTTGTGGCGTCTGCTCTTGCGCCACTGTCGCCGGTCCGCGAATATCAATACCACACCACAAATAATTATTCTGGAAAAATATCAATACCACAACACAAATACAACAATCATCCACATTACAAATAATTATTCAAATCACCGAAGCAAACTAAATAATGCAATATAAAACTTGTCCTGAATACAAATCACACATGAACAAAAGGAAAATGAATAGAAAAATGAGTTTTGTTACTACCCAGCCCTTTGCCAATGGTACTCAATGAGATCCTCCTGAAGCTGAAAGTGGGTGTTTGCATTTTCAATCTCCTTTTATGTCTGACGAAAAGCTGTAATGCAATTAGGGTCTCTAGCTGGTTTGACACGGTGATGACCCACAAGTATAGGGGATCTATCGTAGTCCTTTCGATAAGTAAGAGTGTCGATCCCAACGAGGAGCAGAAGGAAATGATAAGCGGTTTTCAGCAAGGTATTCTCCGCAAGCACTGAAATTATAGGTAACAGATAGTTTTGTGATAATATAATTTGTAACGAGCAACAAGTAAAAAAAGTAAATAAAGCGCAGCAAGGTGTCCCAATCCATTTTATATCAAAGGACAAGCCTGGACAAACTCTTACATAGAGAAAAGCGCTCCCAAGGACACGTGGGAATTATTGTCAAGCTAGTTTTCATCACGTTCATATGATTCGCGTTCGGTACTTTGATAATTTGATATTTGGGTGGACCGGTGCTTGGGTGTTGTCCTTACTTGGACAAGCATCCCACTTATGATTAACCCCTATTGCAAGCATCCACAACTACAAAAGAAGTATTAAGGTAAACCTAACCATAGCATGAAACATATGGTTCCAAATCAGCCCCTTACGAAGCAACGCATAAACTAGGGTTTAAGCTTCTGTCACTCTAGCAACCCATCATCTACTTATTACTTCCCAATGCCTTCCTCTAGGCCCAAATAATGGTGAAGTGTCATGCAGTCGACGTTCACATAGCACCACTAGAGGAGAGACAACATACATCTCATCAAAATATGGAACGAATACCAAATTCACATGACTACTAATAGCCAGACTTCTCCCATGTCCTCAGGAACAAACGTAACTACTCACAAAGCATATTCATGTTCAAAATCAGAGGGGTATTAATATGTATATAGGATCTGAACATATGATCTTCCACCAAATAAACCAACTAGCATTAACTAGAAGGAGTAATCAACACTACTAGCAACCTACAGGTACCAATCCCAGACTTAGAGACAAGAATTGGATACAAGAGATGAACTAGGGTTTGAGAGGAGATGGTGCTGGTGAAGATGTTGATGGAGATTGGCCCCCTCCCGATGAGAGGAGCGTTTGTGATGACGTTGGCGATGATTTCCCCCTCCCGGAGGGAAGTGTCCCTGGCAGAACAGCTCCGCTAGAGCCCTAGATTGGTTCCGCCAAGGTTCCGCCTCGTGGCGGCAGAGTCTCATCCCGAAAGCTTGCTTATGATTTTTCTTCTGATGAAAGACTTCATATAGCAGAAGATGGACACCGGAGGGTCACCAGGGGGCCCACGAGGCAGGGGGCGCACCCAGGGGGTAGGGCGCGCCCCCCACCCTCGTGGCCAGGGTGTGGGCCTCCTCTAGTATTTCTTCCGCTCAATATTTTTTATTATTTCCAAAAAGAACTTTCGTGGAGTTTCAGGACTTTTGGAGTTGTGCAGAATAGGTCTCTACTATTTGCTCCTTTTCCAGCCCAGAATTCCATCTGTTGGCATTCTCCCTCCTTGTGTAAACCTTGTAAAATAAGACAGAATAGGCATAAGTATTGTGACATAATGTGTAATAACAGCTCATAATGCAATAAATATCGATATAAAAGTATGATGCAAAATGGACGTATCAACTCCCCCAAGCTTTGACCTCGCTTGTCCTCAAGCGGAAGCCAATAACGGTAAATATGTCCACATGTATAGAGGTAGAGGTGTCGATAAAATAAAATACGGACATGAGGGCATCATGATCATTCTTATAACAGCAACATATATGGATATTGTCATATGATTTCTTATGCTCAAGTAATAATCTATTCACGATGCAAAGTATGAATCAGAAACTTTATTGAGAACTAACAAACTATAATCTCATTCATTGAAGCAATTGCCATTTATCACAACATCAGAAAGAGTCTATGTCAGAGCTTTTCAGCAAGTCCACATACTCAACTATCATTTATTCTTTTATAATTGCTAACACTCACGCAATAATTATGGTTACGGAGTTTTAATCGGACACAGAGAAAGATAGGGGCTTATAGCTTCGCCTCCCAACCTTTTACCTCATGGGTACTGTCAACAATAATAGCTCATGCTAACTTACATCCAATTGGATATATCTATCAGGATCTTTCCAACACACTGTGCTTGCCAAAGGATAAAATGTAAAAAGAAAAGGTGAAGATCACCATGACTCTTGCATAAGGTAGAAGATAATAATAAAAGATAGGCCCTTCGCAGAGGGAAGCAGAGGTTGCCATGCGCTTTTATGGTTGGATGCACAAAATCTTAATGTGAAAGAACGTCACTTTATATTGCCCCTTGTGATATGAACCTTTATTATGCAGTCCGTCTCTTTTATTTCTTCCACATCACAAGATCGTATAAAGCTTATTTCCTCCACACTAATCAATCATACATATTTAGAGAGCAATTTTTATTGCTTGCACTGATGACAACATACTTGAAGGATCTTACTCAATCCATAGGTAGATATGGTGGACTCTCATGGCAAAACTGGGTTTAAGGGTATTTGGAAGCACAAGTAGTGTCTCTACTTGGTGCAAAGAATTTGGCTAGCATGAGGGGGAAAGACAAGCTCAACATGTTGGATGATCCATGACAATATATGAGGGAGTCCTGGATTAGGGGGTGTTCGGATAGATGGACTATACCTTCAGCCGGACTCCAAGACTATGAAGATACAAGATTGAAGACTTCGTCCCGTGTCCGGAAGGGACTTTCCTTGGCGTAGAAGGCAAGGTTGGCGATGCGGATATTCAAGATCTCCTACCATTGTAACCGACTTTGTGTAACCCTAACCCTATCCGGTGTCTATATAAACCGGAGGGTTCTAGTCCGTAGGACAACTTCATCATACAATAATCATACCATAGGCTAGCTTCTAGGGTTTAGCCTCCTTGATCTCGTGGTAGATCCACTCTTGTACTACCCATATCATCAATATTAATCCAGCAGGAGTAGGATTTTACCTCCATCGAGAGGGCCCAAACCTAGGTAAACTTCGTGCCCCTTGTCTCCTGTTACCATCCGGCCTAGATGCACAGTTCGGGACCCCCTACCCGAGAACCGCCGGTTTTGACACCAACATTGGTGCTTTCATTGAGAGTTCCTCTGTGTCGTCACTTTTAGGCCCGATGGCTCCTTTGATCATCAACGACGATGCAGTCCAGGGTGAGAGTTTTCTCCCCGGACAGATCTTCATCTTCGGCGGCTTCGCACTGCGGGCCAATTCGTTTGGCCGCCTGGAGCAGATCGAAAGCTACGCCCCTGGCCATCAGGTCAGGTTTGGAAGTTTGAACTACCCGGCTGACATCCGCGGGGACTTGATCTTCGACGGATTTGAGCCACAGCCAAGCGCGCCGCACTGTCTCGATGGGCATGATCTAGCTCTGCCGCCGAACAGTGCCTTGGAGCCCGCACGCGCATCGGTTCCAACACTTAATTCGGAACCTACGGCGCTGATCGAGGGTGAGCGGTTGGACGTCACCCTGGGGGCTGCGATCTCAAAAGCGATCGAGCCGAACGCCAGCCCCGCACTCTGCATGACCCGTGACTTCGAGGATCCGAATTCCCCTCTGGACTCCGAACCACCCGCGCCCCTGCCAATCGAATCCGATTGGGCATCGGTCATGGAGTTCACCGCCGCGGACATCTTTCAGCACTCGCCCTTTGGCGACATCCTGAACTCACTAAAGTCTCTCTCTTTATCGGGAGAGCCCTGGCCGGACTATGGCCAGCAAGGATGGGATACGGACGATGAAGAAATTCAAACCCCACCCACCACCCACTTTGTAGCCGCTGTCGACGATTTAACTGACATGCTTGACTTCGACTCCGAAGACATTAACGGTATGGACGACGATGCAGGAGACAAACAGGAACCAGCACCTGTAGGGCGCTGGAAGGCCACCTCGTCATATGATATATATATGGTGGATACTCCAAAAGATGGAGATGGCGATGGAACAGCGGAGGATGATACCTCCAAGAAACAGCCAAAGCGCCGGCGTCAGCGGCGCCGCTCCAAATACCGCCAAAGCAAAAACGGTGATTCCGGCACGAGAGATAATACTACCCCGGATAGCGCCGAAGAACACCCCCTCCAGCAAGATTTGGCACAGGAAGATGAAGAACCAGCCCTCGTGAGAGGGCGGCAGACCAAGAGGTTGAGGACGATAACTACATGCCTCCCTCTAAAGACGAGGCAAGCCTCGACGACGACGAATTTGTCGTACCATCAGACCCCGCCGAACAAGAGCATTTTAAGCGCAGGCTTTTAGCCACGGCAAGCAGCCTCAAGAAAAAGCAACAACAACTTAGAGCTGATCAAGATCTGCTAGCTGACAGATGGACTGAAGTCCTTGCGGCCGAAGAGTATGAACTCGAACGACCCTCCAAGCATTACCCAAAGCGCAGGCTGCTACCCCGATTAGAGGAGGAGGCACCTACATCACCAGTGCATGACATAGTAGATAGGCCACCTTGTGGCCGCGACAGAGAGGCCTCTAAGCCCTCCACTCAAGCCATGCCCGACGTCGCTCAAAACATGCTAAGGCACGGGAAAACGCGCTAGACCTGTGAGGTATACTGGAGGACAAGGCAAGGCAAACAAGGTCGATTTACGGATCGCGCGGGCGCCCCACGACACGTGACGGTGATCGTCACTCCGGATATGATAAATCCGGCCGGGCCGAACACAATGGACAAAGCTCCTCCGAGCTGCGCCGTGATATAGCCCAGTATAGAGGAGCCGCACACCCACTATGCTTCACAGATGAAGTAATGGATCATAAAATCCCTGAGGGCTTTAAACCCGTAAACATCGAATCATACGATGGCACAACAGATCCCGCGGTCTGGATCGAGGATTATCTCCTTCATATCCACATGGCCTGTGGTGATGATCTACACGCCATCAAATACCTCCCACTCAAACTCAAGGGACCGGCCCGGCATTGGCTCAACAGCTTGCCAGCAGACTCAATCAGTTCTTGGGAGGACCTGGAAGCCGCATTCCTCGACAACTTCCAGGGCACTTATGTGCGACCACCGGATGTCGATGACCTAAGCCACATAATCCAGCAGCCAGAGGAATCGGCCAGGCAATTCTGGACACGGTTCGTAACAAAGAAAAATCAGATAGTCGACTGCCCGAACGCTGAGGCCCTAGCAGCCTTCAAGCATAATATCCGCGACGAATGGCTTGCCCGGCACCTAGGACAGGAAAAGCCGAAATCTATGGCAGCCCTCACGACACTCATGACCCGCTTTTGCACGGGAGAAGACAGCTGGCTAGCTCGCAGTAACAACTTAGCAAAGAACCCTGGTAATTAGGATACCAAGGACAAAAGTGGCAGGACACGCCGAAACAAGCAAAAGCGCCGTATTAACAGCGACAGCAACGAGGATACGGCAGTAAATGCCGGATTCAAAGGCTATAAATCCGGTCAGCGGAAAAAGCCATTCAAAAAGAATACTCAGGGCCCGTCCAGTTTGGACTGAATACTCGACCGCTTGTGCCAGATACATGGCACCCCCGAAAGGCCAGCAAATCAAACCAACAGGGATTGTTGGGTGTTCAAGCAGGCAGGCAAGTTAAGAGCCGAAAACAGAGACAAGGGGTTGCATAGCGATGACGAGGTGGAGCCTAGGCTGCCGAACAGCAGTGGACAGAAGGGTTTTCCCCCACAAGTGCGGACGGCGAACATGATATACGCAACCCACATTCCCAAGAGGGAGCGGAAGCGTGCGCTATGGGACGTATACGCGATGGAGCCAGTCGCCCCAAAGTTCAACCCATGGTCCTCCTGCCCGATCACTTTCGATCGAAGGGACCACCCCACTAGCATCCGTCACGGTGGCTTCGCCGCATTGGTTCTCGACCCAATTATCGACGGAATTCATCTCACAAGAGACCTCACGGACGGCGGAAGCAGCCTGAACCTGCGGTGGCGTGCGGTTCGAGACGTATACACGATGGAGCCAGTAGCTACAAAGTTCAACCCAAGGTCATCCTGCCCGATCACCTTTGACCGAAGGGACCATCCCACTAGGATTCGTCATGGCGGGTTTGCCGCATAGGTTCTTGACCCAATTATCGACGGATTTCATCTCACAAGAGTCCTCATGGACGGCGGCAGCAGCCTGAACCTTCTTTACCAGGATACAGTGCGGAAAATGGGCATCGATCCCTCGAGGATCAAGACCAAAAAAACGACCTTTAAAGGCGTTATACCAGGTGTAGAGGCCAGCTGCAGAGGCTCAGTAACACTTGAAGTGGTCTTCGGATCTCCGGACAATTTCCGAAGCGAAGAGTTAATCTTCGATATAGTCCCGTTTTGCAGCGGCTATCACGCCCTGCTCGGGCGAACCGCATTTGCAAAGTTCAATGCGGTGCCGCACTACGCATATCTCAAGCTCAAGATGCCAGGCCCTCGAGGAGTAATTACGGTCAATGGAAACACCGAGCGCTCCGTCCGAACGGAGGAACACACGGCGGCCCTCGCAGCAGAAGTACAAAGCAGCCTTCTTAGGCAATTCTCCAGTCCGGCCGTTAAAAAGCCAAACACCGCCAAGCGCGCCCGGAATAACCTACAACAAGGCCGCCTGGCACATTCTGAGCAGGCATAGCAGTGCGACCCCAACCCCAGCCCTCGCGACATAGCGAAACCAATGCTTCGCATACATAACTACGCTCTTGAAATACCATGGGCGAAGGGGAAGGGGCACAATAATGGCAAACCCAAAATACGGCCTAAAACGTACTAGGGGCTGCTGAATTTTTTTCTTTTCTCTCACTTTCAGGACTCCATACTTCGGACAACCTGTTCGGCAGTTCAACCGCTGCACAAACGATGCAAGACCCAGGGAAGTAGACAAGCCATGCCGCACTATGGAACCCCAAGGTGGTCTCTGTTACGAGCAGTATACCTGTTTTTGAATACAATTCTGCGGCCTGCCTCTTGCAAGGACATGTTAAATAGTCCAATATCTTTTGCTTATCGCACTATTTGTGTCGTCCTGCTTTGATAGCAGCCTCTTTACAAACAATGCATAGCTTTTTGTCTGTTTTTTGCATTATCTCCTTTTTATATATATGTTCATTAATGACATATGGCACCCGTACACTGTAGTACGGCAAATACGCCAGGGGCTTCAGTACCCCTTAACATGGTGTAAGAAGTCCGAACACTTCATAAGTGCGGCACCCCGAACTTATAGCACTATATGCATCGGCTCCGAATCATAATTTGGGTCAATAGTTGGGTTTGCCCGGCTCCTATGTTTTGGTGCCTTACGTTCCGCTATATCCGCTAAGGTAGCACTAGGAGAACCACTGCGATTGTGCCCCGGTTGAGCTGGGTTAAGCACCTCAGTGGAGAAAGCTAAAACTGACTATCATGATGAGGCGAGAGACCGGTCGCTGTTCGAGAGGTTTTTCGAGTCCCTAAAGACTTATGCCGCTTCGAGCAAGGAGCCGGCTTTGTCCGGCCAAGGCGTGGATAGCGCCCCGAACTCGGTCTTCCGAACTAGGGGCTTCGCCGAAATTTAAAATTATAAAGTTCTATGGCTCAGTGAGAGTGTTCAAGCATTATAGTCCGATTGCCTGGTTCGTTGTGCTGAGCGCCTCCCTCGAAGGACCCAAATATGGGAAAAAGAGCGCTCAGGTTTATCCCGAACACCCCAGCACTAGTGGCATGGGGGCGGAAGCCGACGACTCGCCATCTATCAATTTTTTGATAAACGGCCGCACAGAAAATAATATTTTAAATTCAACAAGAATTGCTTAGTGCATATGAACAAGTTTTCAGCGCACAGGATAAACACGAGCGAGTTCATTCAAAAATTACATCCTTGATACATTCATCCGCCACAAGGCGGGCACCCGAAAGATCATCCTTATAGTAGTTCTCGGGCTTGCGATGCTCCTTCCCCGGCGGCGGCCCGTCCCTCACAAGCTTCTCACCGTCTAGCTTACCCCAGTGCACCTTTGCACGGGCAAGGGCTCTACGGGTACCTTTGATGCAGACGGAGCACTTGATGACATCGAGCCTTGGACAGGCCTCCACCAGCCGCCGCACCAGCTTGAAGTAGCTCCCAGGCAGGGCCTCTCTGGGCCACAGCCGAACTATGAAGCCCTTCATGGCCTGTTCAGCCGCCTTGTGGAGCTCGACCAGCTGTTTCAGCTGGTCGCTCAAGGGCACAGGGTGTACGGTCTCAACATACTGAGACCAAAACACCTTCTCCGTCGAGCTGCCCTCTTCAGCTCGGTAGAATGCGGTGGCGGCGGATACGCTGTGGGGAAGATCTGCGAATGCCCCTGGAGAGCTCCGGATTCGGGTAAGTAACAAGTAGTTTACTTTTATATTTCTGCTTTGCATAAAGAATGCCTTACCCGCTGCTATCTTCCTTATCTCCTCCAACTCTTGGAGGGCCTTTTGGGCTTCGTCCTTGGCGGACTTGGCAGTCTCAGAGGCCGTCGCGAGCTCGGACGCTTGCGTTTTTGACTCAAACTCCAAACTCTCATGTTTTTTCATAAGAGTCTGAAGCTCTTGCCGCACCTCGCCGACCTGGGCCTCAAGTTTCTCTCGCTCGGTGCGCTTCGCGGCCGCTTTCTTTTCGGCCTCGGACAACGCCTGCTTAAGGGTCGCCACCTCAGTCGTGGCCCCTACAATAAGCAGTACAATCCTGTTATTTATTGCAATCACGTCTTTTTATAGGCATTTTTTCTGTAAGGTATTTCTTACCTTCTTTCTCCTCGAGCTGCCGCTTGGCAAGGCCGAGCTCTTGCTCGGTCTGCTCGAGGCCCTGTTTCAGGGCATCCACCTCCGCAGTCAGCGCGGCAGTGGCTAGCAGCGAAGCCTACATACGCATATTTGACTCTTTTTTGTTAGACTCCTGCGAATTTAATAGATCCTCTATTCGGTTTTTCTTTCCGAACGCCAAACAGAGCATCAGGGGCTACTGTCTATGCGGTTATATTCTTACATATTTTTTTACTTACCTCGAAGCCTGTTAGAAGGCTAGCGCAAGCTTCGTTCAGTCCGCTCTTGGCAGACTGAACCTTCCGGATCACCGTACTCATAATAGTATGGTGCTCCTCCTCGATGGAGGCGCCGTCAAGCACCTCCAGCAGACTGTCCGGCACCTCCGGTTGGACGGAGGCCGCCGGCTCAGAAGGCTTGCTCCTCTTGAGAGGAGTTCGCCTGCCGCGGTCCGGAACAGTTGAGGATTCCGGCGCAGTGTCCGGCTCAAAGCCGGACTTGGAGGCCTGGGGGTTTGGTCCCCTTTACTCCTGGAGTCCGGGAGGTCACCTTGCGGCTCCTCCAGGACCACCTCCTCCTGCCCCGGAGCTCGTTGCGACGCCACTTCGGCGTCGTCTGCAGTGCGGGGGGAGACAGCGGGCGGAACTGAGTTCAGGTCCGACGAATCCAGGGAGCCGCTCGACGACTCGTCGAGTTTGGCCCGGGGCGGGCTGCACAATTATGTTCGGCATTAGGGAAAGTTGAACGACAAAGGAATATCATGAGTCACTCTGGTATCCGAATACTTACGATTTCGTCGGGAGCTTGGCCCTGTCCGGCCACTCCTCGTCGTCCTCGTTGGCGTTGGGGGAGTAGCCCGGCGGAGGGGTCTTCCTCTTCTTGGACCCTTCTGTCAGGACCCCGATCCTAAGCCACATCGATCCAGCGTGTAACGCATCATATCACTTTGCGGCCTCACGCACGGTACTCCCACGGGTGCCACCTTACCTGGCCCGGGACCGTTTGCGTCTTTTGGCTCACGTATATGATAGTGTCGCTAGCATCCATATGACAGAGAACCCGGGCCGACATGGCTAGTCGTGAACCCAAAGCGGCGCTAGCCTATGAGGACAGGCATACATGAATCACATCGAACATGTCGGTCATCAACGTATCTATTCGGGCTGTAGCACTAGGCTAACAGGACTCCGAATATCAGCGCGTGACATTTCCCCGAAGGGACAGACATAGGAACGACGTGAATCACATGCCGGCCAGTCAAGTGTCCAAGCAGTAGTGCTGGGCTAGCAGGACTCCGGTGAACCGGGCTGTAGCGGACTACTATCGCTCAGAAGCACAAGACTTACATTTCCCCATATGAAAGGCTGCCAAGGATAAACAACTAGATAGTCGGATCCCACTCATACCAAGCATTTCAATCATACACACAATATGCCCGATATGAGTAAATACAACATGGCATCACAACAGTACTCTACGACTCAAGTACTTTATTTAGAAGGCTCCGAGGAGCCATACATATCATCCATACAGATAGGGGTCACATGACCCAACACTCAAGTCATACAAACATACAAGCACATGCGGAAGCAAAGTAGTCTGAGTACAGACACTAGAAAGAAAGAAGGCTTGACGAAGCCTGTCTATCTACAACGACCCTTCACAAGTCTTGGATCACCACCTGGGTGATAAGTCACT
Organism: Aegilops umbellulata; assembly: GCA_032464435.1. Classification (NCBI taxonomy): domain Eukaryota; kingdom Viridiplantae; phylum Streptophyta; class Magnoliopsida; order Poales; family Poaceae; genus Aegilops; species Aegilops umbellulata. Next base: position 418,698,883 of record CP136059.1, read on the forward strand.
CGTCAACGTCGAGGTCTACATAGAACCCATCAGAGGGGTTGGTGTAGTCGTCTGAAAAACATGATTAAAGCAACATGAGTACGGAGGTACTCAGCAAGTCTTACAACAGAAACCTATCATACATGCACATTCTCAAGAAGGTAGTGGGGTTATTGCAGCAAGCCAGCTTTGACCCTTGGCTAAGCTATCCTACGATAGACACCACTTGTAAAACATTTGTCGCACACGAGTCCACTAACACCAACACAATACTCCACCGTGGATCCTCTCTCGCCATCCCACGAGAGGGCCATCCGCGGTACTCACACTTATCTTGAGATTTTTAGAAGTATCCATTTAACTTGTCTATGAACTGATATAAGAAACCCAAAAGTCCATTACCGCGGACACGGCTATTCGAATAGATGATGTTAACCCTGCAGGGGTGTACTTCTTCACACACGCTCTCACCACTTATCGCCGTTTACACGACATGTACTCGGCAACCTTCAAGCGGAAGCCCAGCGAGGGTGTCGGCCACGGCCTACCTAAACACTCAAGTCTCTAGTCCAGGTTTATCGCCTATTCGGGTTCCATCCGCAGGGAGTCCGGCCGAGGTTTCCACTAACGGCCCCGAACGATGTGAACAGGGTTCCCGAGACACCAAACGGGCGAGTCGGTACACCGTGCCACGTGCCTACCGCAACACAGCCCACCCCGATGGTCAGCACCGCGTGCGGCCCCCAGCATACTACAAACACCAGAAACTACTTTGCAACTCCTGGACAAGGACAAGCGTGATCAAGAAGCCGAGAGAGTCAATTAAGGATCCCAATGTGTGGTAGTAACTGTATCATGGATCACAAACACAGAACTCAGTTCCTAAAGACGGCCTCAATGAAACAACCCACCATGTACTCCTACATGGCCTCTCATCGATTCCTTTACCAAATCGTGTTCAACACCTCACTCTTGTCACCGACACAACCTTTCACTCCAGTTCATCATCCCGATGAGCCAGACCTGACACAACTCTAAGCATAGCAAGCATAGCATGGTAGGAACACTCACACACATGTATTGGCTCAATCAACTCCTACACATGCTAGTGGGTTTCATCTAGTTACTGTGGCAATGACAGGTCATGCAAAGGAAGTGGGTTCAACTACCGCAACACACAGCAGTTTGAAACGCGTTGTCTTAATGCAGTAAACGAGAGCAGAAGCGAGAACATGGGTTTGTATCGGAATGATCAATGGTTTGCTTGCCTGATGGAGTGGTGGTGGGATACTGCCCTTCAACTGGATACTCGGAGATATCCTCGGAGGCAGAACCTACCACGAATGACACATTGCAACACAATCAATACATGACGATATGCAACAATATGATGCATGCAATGACATAGCAATATGAATGTGTCCTGGTCTTGTGCAAGTTAAACTAGAAGGAAATGACCCTATTTGAACCAAAGATTCAAATGGTAGTGCATTTATAAGATCATATTAGTGCAATACCTTATAATGCCTGAACAGTGGGTTTAACTTGTTTTAACATGCATGAAACCAGTTCCATTGGATAGATTGGATTTTTCTGATAATTTTTCATATATAGAACTTTGCATTTGGAGTTACAGATAATTTGCTATGAATTTTTGAAGTTAGAACTATTTTCTGGATTTTCCTGTATAAAAATAAATCCAGCAAAATAACTAATTGCGTCAGCATGAGGTCATGCTTGCGTCAGCAATCAAACCTGCTGGCTGGGTCAAACCTGACGTGTGGGGACCACACGTCAGTGACACAGGGCTAATCCTGGTCAAACCCGCGCTGACTGGGGTTTGACTGGACCCTAGGGCCCACTGTCAGTGACCTAGAGTGACTTTTAACTGGTGAGGTTAGTTGCTAATGACAGCCACGTCGACTCGCCGGAGTTTCGCCGGCGGCGACCATCCAGTGCGGCGGAGGAAAGTGCAAAAACGTGCTCAGGCGACCAAACGAGCGGCGGAGCCTATCTACGTGATGCGGGAGGCAACCCGCATCTATTGGTGGCGGTAGCTTGCCTCGGGGTCGCCGGAAACGACGCCGGCGACGTGTTTGGCGGCGCCGGAGCTCGGGTCGAAGTGCGAAACGAGCTACGGGGCACGGCGAGGTGCGTGCGGTAGTGCGTTGGCCTCCTAGGGTTGCGGTGAGGCCGTTGGACAAGGTGGGGTGGCCAGTGGTTAGCCGGAGACACGCCGGCGACGTGCTCCGCGGCGGTGCGTGCGGGCGGGCCTCGTTCACTTGCTGTGGTGCACGAAGAGGAAAACGGAGAAGATGGGCCGGTAGCTGAGCTCACAGCGGTCTCGGAGAAGTGGACGTCGTGGTCGGGGACGAGCTGGTGCGGCGGTGAGGTCGAAGGGGATCTCCGGCGGCCGAAGGTTGACGAAGAGCTCGGGGAGGCGTTGTAGAGCGAGCGAGCGCTCGGGGCTCGGCTAGCTCGAAGAAGAGGAGGGCGGCGGAGCTGCTGGACAGGTCGGAGCGGCGCGAGGATGACGGAGAGCGCGACTACGGCGACGATGCAGCGGCGGTGGCGTCGGCCTTGGCGTGGGAGAGCGAGGGAGAGGGGCAGAGGAGCGAGTGGCGTGTCCAGGGGAGTCGGGGCAGGATGTGGAGCTCGTCCAGGTGGCCGGGCGGCGAGGGAGGTGAGGCAGGGAGGCAGGGCGCTGCGTGGCGAGCTCCTGCTCCGGCGTCGAGCACCTGCCTGCCTGGCTGGCGAGGCGAAGCAGCTCGCTGGCGCGGCTGGTGGGCTGGGTCGGCCAGGTGGGCCGCCAGGTAAGTCAGTTGGCTTTCTGCTTTTGGTTTTTCTTTTTCTATTTCTTCTGCAACTTTGTGGACTTATTTAAAATACTTAAACAACTCCAAAAATCCCCAAACTGCTCATGCTTGCTATTTAAAATATAGACAACATGAAACATTTCTGTTTGAGAATATTTGAACATTTAAAATATTTTTATAAATTTTAAATGCCCAAATTCAAATACTTATGTGTTAATTCAACAACCTTCTGTTGACCTAGAAAATTGTGCACCACTTTTGTCAAAGGTTTAAACCCAAAACAAAGGGGGTGAACATTTCAGAAGGGCATTTCAGGTTCATTGAAAAGAATTTTAGTAAACCCTAGTTATTTCCAGGGGGGGGAAGGTGTGTTGGGGGTTCTGGCATTTCCCATTTCAGAATTAATAGAATGTAAACATGATGCACACTCTAATGCATGGCCTAGCTAGGGATGTGACAACTCACCCCCACTCAAAAGAATCTCGTCCCGAGATTTAGGTTCCTCCGGAAAGAAGGCGGGGTACTCAAGTCGAAGACGATCCTCCCTTTCCCAGGTAGCCTCTTGCTCGGAATGGTGTGACCATTGAACCTTGAGAAACTTGATATTGTGGCGTCGAGTGGTGCGCTCGGCTTGATCAAGGATACGAACGGGGTATTCCCGATAAGTGAGGTTATCTTGGAGATCAAGCGTTTCGTGGTCCACTCCACGGATAGGATCCGTGAAGCAACGCCTGAGTTGAGAAACATGGAAGACATCATGAACTCTGGAGAGATGCGGAGGTAGTTCCAGTTGGTAGGCAACTTCCCCTCGTTTGGCAAGAATGCGAAAGGGTCCAATGTAGCGAGGAGCCAATTTGCCTTTGATACCGAATCGATGGGTTCCCTTTAAAGGTGTAACCCGAAGGTAAGCCATATCACCGACTTCATATGCCATGGGCTTATGCTTGCGGTCATACTGACTCTTTTGCCGGGATTGGGCGGTTTTCAACTCCTCACGAATAATACGAACCTGCTCTTCTGCATCACGGATCATGTCCAGGCCGAAGAGTTGTCTTTCGCCGGTTTCTGACCAGTTAAGAGGCGTTCGACATTTTCGTCCATAAAGAACTTCGAAAGGAGCTTTACCCAAGCTAGCTTGATAACTGTTGTTATAAGCGAACTCGGCAAATGGTAGACACTTCTCCCAATCCATACCGAAAGAGATGACAGAAGCTCGGAGCATATCCTCCAGAATTTGATTGACTCGTTCTACTTGACCACTTGATTGCGGATGGAAGGCGGTGCTAAAGGAGAGACGAGTTCCCATAGCATTTTGGAAACTTTCCCAAAATCGAGAGGTGAAAAGACTTCCACGGTCTGAATTAATTTCCAATGGAACACCATGGAGAGATACTATTCGAGAGATGTACAAATCCGCTAGCTGGCTAGCGGTTATACTCTCGCGAACAGGTAAGAAGTGGGCTACTTTGGAAAGACGATCGACAACAACGAAGATAGCATTATTCCCTCTTTTGGTTCTGGGAAACCCGGTAATGAAATCCATACCGATTTTATCCCATTTCCATTCAGGAATCTCCAATGGTTGAAGGGTGCCAGCAGGCCGTTGATGCTCTGCTTTAACACGACGACAGATGTCGCAATTAGCAATGTATTGAGCAATTTCTCTCTTCATCCTAGTCCACCAAAACCTCTGGCGTAGGTCTTGATACATTTTAGTACTACCGGGATGAATGGTGAGAGGGGATTCATGAGCTTCCTTAAGGATCAATTGTCGTAAATGTTGTTTCTTGGGAACCACCAAGCGGTTCTCGAAGAAGACAACACCTCGTTCATCCATGGAAAAACATTTAGCAACTCCGCTAGCAATGTTCTCCTTAATCCGAGATATTCCTCTATCATACCGCTGAGCGGTAATGATTTGATCCGTAAGGTTAGGTTTCGCCACCAGGGTGGAAAGGAATCCTCGAGGAACAATGTGAAGGTTAAGTTTATGAAATTCCTCGTGGAGAAGGGGTTGACCTTGTTGCAACATCAAGTTGTTACAATAAGATTTACGACTTAGTGCATCAGCCATGACATTGGCTTTGCCTGGGGTGTAAGTTATTCCTAAGTCGTAATCCGAGATCAACTCGACCCAACGTCTTTGCCTGAGATTCAAATCCGGTTGGGTGAATATATATTTCAGACTTTGGTGATCAGTGTAGATTTCACAACGATTACCCAGAAGGTAGTGTCGCCAGGTTTTGAGTGCATGGACTACTGCTGCAAGCTCTAGATCATGAGTAGGATAATTATCCTCATGTGGACGCAACTGTCGAGATGCGTAGGCAATCACATGACGATCTTGCATGAGTATGCAACCTAGTCCTTGTCGCGAGGCGTCGCAATAGATAACAAAATCCTTGGAGAAATCTGGTGGTACCAGTACGGGAGCAGATGTCAGGCGTCTTTTCAGTTCCTGAAAACTGAACTCGCACTGTGGGGTCCACTCGAACATTTTACCTTTCTTGAGGAGTTCAGTTAGAGGCTTAGCAACCTTGGAGAAATTCTCGACGAAGCGGCGACAATAGCTCGCTAACCCAAGAAAACTCCGAACTTGCTTGACAGTTTCAGGTGGAGTCCAGTCAAGGACAGCTTGAACTCGCTCGGGATTGACAGCAATGCCCTTGCCAGAGATTACATGGCCCAGATAGGTCACTTCTGGCAACCAGAATTCGCACATGGAGAATTTGGCATAAAGGCGATGCTCTCGGAGTTTCATCAATACTAGCCTTAGATGTTCGGCATGTTCTTCCTCATTCTTGGAGTAGATGAGTATATCATCGAGGTAAACCACAACGAATTTATCCAAGTACTCCATGAAGATCGAATTCATTAACCGAGAGAAGGTGGCTGGAGCATTGGTTAAACCAAAGGACATGACGGTGTACTCGTATTGGCCGTAACGAGTGACAAAGGCCGTTTTGGGAATGTCCCCGTTCTTGATTTTGATTTGATGGTAGCCCAACCTCAAATCCATTTTGGAAAAGACTGAGGATCCAGCGAGCTGGTCATACAGATCGTTGATCCTGGGGAGCGGATACTTGTTCTTGATAGTGACCAAATTGACAGGTCGGTAATCCACAACCATCCGATCCGTTCCATCCTTCTTCTTGACGAAGAGGACGGGGCAAGCCCATGGAGATGAACTAGGACGGATGAAACCCTTTTGCAAGGACTCATCGAGTTGTTTCTTAAGCTCAGCTAGTTCTAGGGGTGCCATCTTATAAGGTCTTCTAGAGATTGGGACGGTTCCTGGAACAAGGTCTATCACGAACTCGACATCTCTGTCAGGTGGAACACCTGGCAGTTCCTCTGGAAAGACATCCGGAAAGTCACGGACTACCGGAATATCTTCGAGGTCTGGAAGGGGGTTGACATTTAGAGAGTAGAGCTGACGCTCCGATACTCGGGTCAAAACATTGACTGTCTTGCCCGATGGATGGGTAAGTTGGACAGTTCTAGTTGAGCAATCAATCTTGGCGTAATGAGCTGACATCCAGTCCATACCCAAGATGATGTTAATGTCTGAAGACTTGAGAGCTATTAGTGACGCGAGAAAAACCAATCTGTCGACAAGAATTTCATTTCCATGGCTGATTCTAGAGGTTTGCCACTTAGAACCAGGGGTTTGAATTACCATGGAGGTAGGCATGTCACAAAAAGTGGTGTTGTGCAAACGAGCATAGCTCTCAGAAATAAATGAATGAGATGCTCCAGTATCAAAGAGAACGGTTGCCGGATGGCAATTAACAAGGAGCGTACCGAGAACGACGTTGGGGTCCTCTTGAGTCTCTTCAGCCGAAACGTAGTTGACATGGCCACGAGCAGTGGTGGCTGGCTTGGCGACAAGCACTTTTGCTGTTGACTTACCACGGCCAACAGACATTCCGAACTGGCTGGGGTTGTTCTGGGGACACTCACGGATGTAGTGGCCCGGCTCACCACACTTGAAGCAAGTTGTTATATTGGGGCGTGGAGCAGTATTGGCAGTGGGGCCACCAAAAGTCTTGGGCGGCACATACTGTTGATTGGAACGAGGCGCCTCAAAGGATGGCCTCGGAGTATACCTGGGTGGCATAGCAGAATTTGGAATCCAGACCCGGCGCTTCTGTGATCCAGAACCGGATGAAGATCCATAGTCTCGGGAGTGCTTGCGTGAAGCTTCAAAATCATTCTGCCCCGTCTCGGCACTGATGGCCTTATTGACTAGCTTCGGAAAAGAAATGCATTCATGCAGACGAAGGTCGCGTCGAAGCTCAGGGCTAAGTCCCTTGCGGAACCTTGCCTGCTTCTTGGCATCGGTGGATACCTCTTCGGGAGCATAGCGTGCAAGCTTCCCAAACTCGCGACTGTATGCATCCACAGTCAGCTTCCCCTGGGTGAAGTTACAGAACTCCTCCCTCTTGCGGTCCATAAGACCTTCCGGGATATGATGCTCACGGAAAGCGGCACTGAAATCAGCCCAAGTAGTGAGTTGGCCGACCGGACGCATAGCCTCATAATTCTCCCACCAAAGGCTGGCAGGGCCTTCGAGGTGATAGGCAGCAAAGGTGACCTTATCATCTTCAGCTACGTTGGCAGAACGTAGCTTGTGGCCGATGCTGCGGAGCCAGTCATCCGCATCGAGAGGCTCGATGGAATGATTAAACTTTGGCGGGTACAGCTTGACAAAGTCATTGATGGACACTGGATTGACCCTTTGCTGACGTGCAGTGTTTTGTTCAATCCGCTCCAGCAAGCGGTTGGTGTCGCGCCTGTTGCGCTCTGCCTCCAGCATCACTTCGGCCAGAGAAGGTGGTTGAGGCAGACTTTCCTCTCTAGGAGCACTAGCTTCTCCCTGCTCCGGAGCAGCAGGGTTGCTGCGGGTGTTGACCATCCTGGGAAAACAAAACAATGATTTAAACCAGGATGGCAAAATCTGGCCAAGGAAGTGCGGAATGTAATGGATAACAAGGAATGCAGAGATGATCATCCGTATGACATGGTAATATAGAAACTGCCATATATATACCAAACGGTCATACACGTCATACATAGTTCAGTACAAGCTCAAGCTGAAGTACAACTAAGACGACAGACGTTACATCTCATCGGAGGCATTCCAAGCTCCTAAACATTATTTTTCTACACCTCCGGAATTGATACACACTAAGTCATATTCCACGGGTCACGCAGGACGGTGGACATACAACTGTTACAATACTAGCGAGACTGCTACTAGCTCAGACGGCTCCGTAGAAGTCCTCATAGAAGTCACCACCCAGACCTGGAAGCGGAACATGGTCATCTGGGAACAGACGGTGCTGCGGTGCTTGTGGACCATAGGGACTTGGATGCGGCCTCGGTCCAACAGATGGCGGTAGCAGAGGCCCACGAGGAGGGGTGATGCCTCCCACCTCACGCCATTCCATAAAGTCTGGCAGACTAGCCCGCACAGGATACAAGTCTCTCGTATCCATGTATCCGGCTTGCACAGCAGGTGCAAACCTCGTCAAGGTGGCCCAATGATCGGCACGAGCATTAAAGAGCTCCATACGCAAGGCCCGGTTTTCACGGTCCTTATCTTCCAACATCTCAGTAGTGGTGCAAAGGAGTGAGTCCTCATGTGATGCATCACTATACATGCCCTGGAGGTAACCATGCGCCCCAGGGAGGGATGCTGGCATGTAGCGAAAATCAGTGTTGCTCAACAAGGCAGTTCTAGCTCGCATAATGGTCATCATCGAGTAGGCTGCATCTTGAACGGACATCCCAATAGTGATCCCGAGTCCATAAGAACAATGGAGTGGTTCCGTGGCTCCGGGATAAGATGGATATATCCTAACCGTGCACAGATATTGGCTCTGGTTGAAATCTCTAAACTGCTCTTCGACGGTGTATTCGGGGTACCATCGGTAACCTGCCTCAACCATCACTCGAACCAACATGGCGGTATGACCACATACACCGATGCAACGGGTCAGACGAACCACTTGGTTTTGGGGACGGGTAGCCATCTGAAAGCACAAAATAGTGCAAAGGCATTAGAATTTCTGGATGAAATTGGACAGCATAACGGCTGTAAATGCTCAGAAAAAGAATTCAGACATCCACAACAGTTTGCGAAACCACTCAACAACAACATATCAAGGTTCTGGTCCAATTGGTAACACACTAAACTTTAGTAGAACTGAACTGGGTTGTAACCAACAATCCTATAAGTTACTACGGATTTAGTAACACGTGAACCTGATAGAGAGAAGAGAGCCTAGTCCTTAACCCACGTAGAATGAGAAGAGAATGACTCAGAATAGAGGGCATAAGGTAAAGAAGTAAAAGAGCCTTACGTTCCCTCCCACAATCAATTCCCCTACATATAACTAAAGCATTTCTAGACTCGACATCGACCAGTTTGGCTTAGCGAACCTACAGGCAGTCCGGCTCTGATGCCAACGCTGTCAGGACCCCGATCCTAAGCCACATCGATCCAGCGTGTAACGCATCATATCACTTTGCGGCCTCACGCACGGTACTCCCACGGGTGCCACCTTACCTGGCCCGGGACCGTTTGCGTCTTTTGGCTCACGTATATGATAGTGTCGCTAGCATCCATATGACAGAGAACCCGGGCCGACATGGCTAGTCGTGAACCCAAAGCGGCGCTAGCCTATGAGGACAGGCATACATGAATCACATCGAACATGTCGGTCATCAACGTATCTATTCGGGCTGTAGCACTAGGCTAACAGGACTCCGAATATCAGCGCGTGACATTTCCCCGAAGGGACAGACATAGGAACGACGTGAATCACATGCCGGCCAGTCAAGTGTCCAAGCAGTAGTGCTGGGCTAGCAGGACTCCGGTGAACCGGGCTGTAGCGGACTACTATCGCTCAGAAGCACAAGACTTACATTTCCCCATATGAAAGGCTGCCAAGGATAAACAACTAGATAGTCGGATCCCACTCATACCAAGCATTTCAATCATACACACAATATGCCCGATATGAGTAAATACAACATGGCATCACAACAGTACTCTACGACTCAAGTACTTTATTTAGAAGGCTCCGAGGAGCCATACATATCATCCATACAGATAGGGGTCACATGACCCAACACTCAAGTCATACAAACATACAAGCACATGCGGAAGCAAAGTAGTCTGAGTACAGACACTAGAAAGAAAGAAGGCTTGACGAAGCCTGTCTATCTACAACGACCCTTCACAAGTCTTGGATCACCACCTGGGTGATAAGTCACTCGTCAACGTCGAGGTCTACATAGAACCCATCAGAGGGGTTGGTGTAGTCGTCTGAAAAACATGATTAAAGCAACATGAGTACGGAGGTACTCAGCAAGTCTTACAACAGAAACCTATCATACATGCACATTCTCAAGAAGGTAGTGGGGTTATTGCAGCAAGCCAGCTTTGACCCTTGGCTAAGCTATCCTACGATAGACACCACTTGTAAAACATTTGTCGCACACGAGTCCACTAACACCAACACAATACTCCACCGTGGATCCTCTCTCGCCATCCCACGAGAGGGCCATCCGCGGTACTCACACTTATCTTGAGATTTTTAGAAGTATCCATTTAACTTGTCTATGAACTGATATAAGAAACCCAAAAGTCCATTACCGCGGACACGGCTATTCGAATAGATGATGTTAACCCTGCAGGGGTGTACTTCTTCACACACGCTCTCACCACTTATCGCCGTTTACACGACATGTACTCGGCAACCTTCAAGCGGAAGCCCAGCGAGGGTGTCGGCCACGGCCTACCTAAACACTCAAGTCTCTAGTCCAGGTTTATCGCCTATTCGGGTTCCATCCGCAGGGAGTCCGGCCGAGGTTTCCACTAACGGCCCCGAACGATGTGAACAGGGTTCCCGAGACACCAAACGGGCGAGTCGGTACACCGTGCCACGTGCCTACCGCAACACAGCCCACCCCGATGGTCAGCACCGCGTGCGGCCCCCAGCATACTACAAACACCAGAAACTACTTTGCAACTCCTGGACAAGGACAAGCGTGATCAAGAAGCCGAGAGAGTCAATTAAGGATCCCAATGTGTGGTAGTAACTGTATCATGGATCACAAACACAGAACTCAGTTCCTAAAGACGGCCTCAATGAAACAACCCACCATGTACTCCTACATGGCCTCTCATCGATTCCTTTACCAAATCGTGTTCAACACCTCACTCTTGTCACCGACACAACCTTTCACTCCAGTTCATCATCCCGATGAGCCAGACCTGACACAACTCTAAGCATAGCAAGCATAGCATGGTAGGAACACTCACACACATGTATTGGCTCAATCAACTCCTACACATGCTAGTGGGTTTCATCTAGTTACTGTGGCAATGACAGGTCATGCAAAGGAAGTGGGTTCAACTACCGCAACACACAGCAGTTTGAAACGCGTTGTCTTAATGCAGTAAACGAGAGCAGAAGCGAGAACATGGGTTTGTATCGGAATGATCAATGGTTTGCTTGCCTGATGGAGTGGTGGTGGGATACTGCCCTTCAACTGGATACTCGGAGATATCCTCGGAGGCAGAACCTACCACGAATGACACATTGCAACACAATCAATACATGACGATATGCAACAATATGATGCATGCAATGACATAGCAATATGAATGTGTCCTGGTCTTGTGCAAGTTAAACTAGAAGGAAATGACCCTATTTGAACCAAAGATTCAAATGGTAGTGCATTTATAAGATCATATTAGTGCAATACCTTATAATGCCTGAACAGTGGGTTTAACTTGTTTTAACATGCATGAAACCAGTTCCATTGGATAGATTGGATTTTTCTGATAATTTTTCATATATAGAACTTTGCATTTGGAGTTACAGATAATTTGCTATGAATTTTTGAAGTTAGAACTATTTTCTGGATTTTCCTGTATAAAAATAAATCCAGCAAAATAACTAATTGCGTCAGCATGAGGTCATGCTTGCGTCAGCAATCAAACCTGCTGGCTGGGTCAAACCTGACGTGTGGGGACCACACGTCAGTGACACAGGGCTAATCCCGGTCAAACCCGCGCTGACTGGGGTTTGACTGAACCCTAGGGCCCACTGTGAGTGACCTAGAGTGACTTTTAACTGGTGAGGTTAGTTGCTAATGACAGCCACGTCGACTCGCCGGAGTTTCGCCGGCGGCGACCATCCAGTGCGGCGGAGGAAAGTGCAAAAACGTGCTCAGGCGACCAAACGAGCGGCGGAGCCTATCTACGTGATGCGGGAGGCAACCCGCATCTATTGGTGGCGGTAGCTTGCCTCGGGGTCGCCGGAAACGACGCCGGCGACGTGTTTGGCGGCGCCGGAGCTCGGGTCGAAGTGCGAAACGAGCTACGGGGCACGGCGAGGTGCGTGCGGTAGTGCGTTGGCCTCCTAGGGTTGCGGTGAGGCCGTTGGACAAGGTGGGGTGGCCAGTGGTTAGCCGGAGACACGCCGGCGACGTGCTCCGCGGCGGTGCGTGCGGGCGGGCCTCGTTCACTTGCTGTGGTGCACGAAGAGGAAAACGGAGAAGATGGGCCGGTAGCTGAGCTCACAGCGGTCTCGGAGAAGTGGACGTCGTGGTCGGGGACGAGCTGGTGCGGCGGTGAGGTCGAAGGGGATCTCCGGCGGCCGAAGGTTGACGAAGAGCTCGGGGAGGCGTTGTAGAGCGAGCGAGCGCTCGGGGCTCGGCTAGCTCGAAGAAGAGGAGGGCGGCGGAGCTGCTGGACAGGTCGGAGCGGCGCGAGGATGACGGAGAGCGCGACTACGGCGACGATGCAGCGGCGGTGGCGTCGGCCTTGGCGTGGGAGAGCGAGGGAGAGGGGCAGAGGAGCGAGTGGCGTGTCCAGGGGAGTCGGGGCAGGATGTGGAGCTCGTCCAGGTGGCCGGGCGGCGAGGGAGGTGAGGCAGGGAGGCAGGGCGCTGCGTGGCGAGCTCCTGCTCCGGCGTCGAGCACCTGCCTGCCTGGCTGGCGAGGCGAAGCAGCTCGCTGGCGCGGCTGGTGGGCTGGGTCGGCCAGGTGGGCCGCCAGGTAAGTCAGTTGGCTTTCTGCTTTTGGTTTTTCTTTTTCTATTTCTTCTGCAACTTTGTGGACTTATTTAAAATACTTAAACAACTCCAAAAATCCCCAAACTGCTCATGCTTGCTATTTAAAATATAGACAACATGAAACATTTCTGTTTGAGAATATTTGAACATTTAAAATATTTTTATAAATTTTAAATGCCCAAATTCAAATACTTATGTGTTAATTCAACAACCTTCTGTTGACCTAGAAAATTGTGCACCACTTTTGTCAAAGGTTTAAACCCAAAACAAAGGGGGTGAACATTTCAGAAGGGCATTTCAGGCTCATTGAAAAGAATTTTAGTAAACCCTAGTTATTTCCAGGGGGGGAAGGTGTGTTGGGGGTTCTGGCATTTCCCATTTCAGAATTAATAGAATGTAAACATGATGCACACTCTAATGCATGGCCTAGCTAGGGATGTGACACCTTCGACCTCCCCCGTTGGGGCGGCCTTCCTTTTCTTTCCTCCCCCGCTGGAGGGGAAGAGGTTTCTTCTTCCTCCTCCTCGTTGTCACGGGAGGAGAGCGTCTCGGACTCGTCAGATGACGAGTCCGACACCACCACGTTACGAGCACTCTTTCGAGTCCCCGTGGCCTTCTTCTTCTTAGCCTTCTTCTCTGGCACCACATAAGGCACTGGAGCCAGCAGCTTCACTAGGAGAGCAGGGGCTGGGTCTTCGGGCAAGGGAGCCGGATAGTTAATCGGTCCGGATATCACCTGCCAAGCCTGTCAAAGGTAAGGGTGTTTAGATCCCACATAGAGTCAAACTATGAAAAAGAACTTAAACATCCTGCGAAAGGTGAAAATAGCTTACCTCGCTAGCATGACACTGCGAGCTGTATCCGCGGTCCTCGGAGGCGGATGTAGGAGCCTCGGCGCCTTTGGTTAGTACCTTCCAGACGTCTTCATACGTCATGTCGAAGAGCCTGTTGAGGGTTTGGTGCTGCGCCGGGTTGAACTCCCATAGAGTAAAGTCCCGTTGTTGACACGGGAGGTCCAGCGGACGAGCATAACCTGGACCACATTGACAAGCTTGATCGGCTTGTTCACCAGGGACTGGATGCATGTTTGCAGTCCGGTCACCTCTTTTTCGTCACCCCACGACAGGCCCGTCTCTTTCAAGGACATAAGCCGCGTGGGGGTCCGGATCGGAACTCAGGGGTTGCGATCCATTTTGGATCGCGTGGCTCGGTGATGTAAAACCACCCGGATTGCCACCCCTATAGGGTCTCCATGAAGGAGCCCTCGAGCCATAGGACGTTGGCTATCTTGCCTGCCATGGCGCCTCCGCACTCCGCCTGGCTGCCGCGCACCACCTTGGGCTTGACGTTGAAGGTCTTGAGCCAGAGGCCGAAATGGGGGCGGACGCGGAGGAAAGCCTCGCACACGACGATAAATGCCGAGATGTTGAGGACGAAGTTTGGGGCCAGATCATGGAAATCCAGGCCGTAGTAGAACATGAGCCCCCGGACAAATGGGTGGAGTGGAAAACCCAGTCCGCGGAGGAAATGGGGAAGGAAAACTACCCTCTCATGGGGCCTTGGGGTGGGGAGAAGCTGCCCCTCCTCGGGAAGCCAGTCCGCGATGTCCTTGGACAAGTATCCGGCCTTCCTTAGCTTCTTGACATGGCCCTCCGTGACGGAGGAGACCATCCACTTGCCTCCCGCTCCGGACATTGCTGGAGAAGGTTGAGGTGGGAAGTGCGGGCTTGGGCGCTGGAGCTTGGGTGCGCAGAGGATGGATAGGCAAAGGAGGAAGAAGGCTTAGGTAAAAAGTTGGATCCTTATCCCCTTATATGGGCGGATGAGGCTATGCGTCCCCACCAGCCTGGTAAAACTCGCTTGCCTCCCAAGCGCCATGATAAATGGCGCGGTTGGGTTACCCACGCCCGTATTGACGAGAATCCTGGAAACTTATTTTGCAGAGCCGGACACTATTTTTTGGTGTTTATAATCTTCTTGAAGAACTTGGAGGAGGAACCCGCCTTGCAATGCCGAAGAAAATCTGCGCGCCGGACTCATCGTCATTGAAGCCTGGTTCAGGGGCTACTGAGGGAGTCCTGGATTAGGGGGTGTCCGGATGGCCGGACTATACCTTCAGCCGGACTCCTGGACTATGAAGATACAAGATTGAAGACTTCGTCCCGTGTCCGGAAGGGACTTTCCTTGGCGTAGAAGGCAAGCTTGGTGATGCGGATATTCAAGATCTCCTACCATTGTAACCGACTTTGTGTAACCCTAACCCTATCCGGTGTCTATATAAACCGGAGGGTTCTAGTCCGTAGGACAACTTCATCATACAACAATCATACCATAGGCTAGCTTCTATGGTTTAGCCTCCTTGATCTCGTGGTAGATCCACTCTTGTACTACCCATATCATCAATATTAATCAAGCAGGAGTAGTGTTTTACCTCCATCGAGAGGGCCCGAACCTGGGTAAACTTCGTGTCCCTTGTCTCATGTTACCATCCGGCCTAGATGCATAGTTCGGGACCCCCTACCCAAGATCCGCCGGTTTTGACACCGACAATATACTTTATCTCACATATAAGAAAACATAACCCATTATGTTGTCTTCCTTGTCCAACATCAACTCTTTAGCATGTCATATTTTAATGAGTGCTCCCAATCATAAAAGATGTCCAAGATAGTATATTTATATGTGAAACCTCTCTTTATTTATTACTTCCTATTAATTGCAACGATGACCAAAGCTATGTTTGCCAACTCTCAACAACTTTTAATAATCATACTCTTTCTATGTGAAGTCATTACTCTCCATAAGATCAATATGATCTCTTTGTTTCTTTTTATTCTTTTTTCTTTTCTTTTATTCCCTCAAGATCATAGCAAGATAATTAAGCCCTTGACTCAACACTAATATTTATTATATAGCTCACACACTCGATTACATAGAGGGATCATAAAGCAAAACTCAAAACTAGATCATGCCATAAACTTTATTCTACTAGATCAAGATATTACTAAAAGGATCGAACTAAGAAAAACAGTAAAGATAGGAGTGTGATGGTGATACGATACCGAGGCACCTCCCCCAAGATTGGAAGTTTCCAAGGGGAGTGCCCATACCCATGTGATTATATCTCCTTTGCTGGTGAAGAAGGTGGTGGAGTCGTTGATGGTGTGAGCTTGTCATCCATCTTCCAAGGCATAGGCTCACCATCATAGAAGGATGATCGAGTCTCCGGGATCTTGAAATCTGCAGCCAAACTCATCCTCTTGAATCTATATTCATACTCACAGTTTTGGTTTTTTAGGTCATAGATTTGGGCTTGGAGGTGCTCGATCTTCTCGTGGAGCTTGAAGATGGTATCCCCAATGTTCTTGGCATCCAGCTTGTGGTTGTTGGTGAACTTCGCGATCATCATGTGATTGGAGTTGAGTCCACGTTCCACCATCCCCTGGCACTTGAAAACTTGTTGCTCCATTGCTTCGAGCCTCGTCTCCACGCTTTCGGTCCCCTTCGGTCCCTCAACATCGCGGATGTGCAGCAACCCATCACGCATCTCAATGGTTTGAGGGTGTCGCAGCACCTCCGCGAGGTAAGGATTGATGACCTTCTCGAAGAACTTGTCCTTGGGGGCGCTTGGAGACGTCATGATGATCTAGATCTGTCATAAAAAAAGCTCAAAACGAAAACATAAGATATTTGCGTGATACAGGAAGCAAAACCTTCGGGAGATTATATAATGAATTTTTACCGACCAAAATACATAACGTTCAAGAAAACAGAGTTCGGAGAGCACACAAGGTGCCCACGAGGCAGGGGCGCACCTAGCGGGGTAGGGCGCGCCCTCCACCCTCGTGGAGCCCTCGTGTCGTTCCCGGACTGCTTCTTATTTTTATATTTTTCCAAATATTCCAAAATGGAGAAAAATTGCCATTAGAACTATTTTGGAGTCGGTTACGTACTGTACCACGTACCTATTCCTTTTTGGAGTCTGAAATGTTCTGGAAGGTGTCTCTTATGTATTCCTCCGGGGTTACGGTTCCAATAACATTGGTTTCAACATTTATAGGATTACCTGAGATAAAACGTTTGATTCTTTGACCGTTCACCACCTTCGGATTTGTGCCTTCGAAGTTGTTGATTTTTATTGCAACGGAACAATATACCTCCTCGATAACGTAAGGACCTTCCCATTTAGAGAGAAGTTTTCCTGCAAAAAATCTTAAACAAGAGTTGTATAGCAATACATAATCACCTACATTAAACTCACGCTTTTGTATTCTTTTGTCATGCCATCTTTTAACTTTTTCTTTAAACAGCTTGGCATTTTCATAGGCTTCGGTTCATCATTCATCAAGTGAGCTAATGTCAAATAACCTCTTCTCACCGGCAAGTTTGAAATCATAATTGAGTTCTTTAATCGCCCAATAAACCTTAATTCTAGTTCGAGAGGTAAGTGACATGCTTTTCCACAAACCATTTTATACGGAGACATACCCATAGGATTTTTGTATGTAGTTCTATAAGCCCATAATGCATCATCAAGTTTCTTGGACCAATTCTTTCTAGATCTATTAACAGTCTTTTGAAAAATTAATTTGAGTTCTCTATTACTCAATTCTACTTAACCACTAGACTAAGGGTGATAAGGAGATGCAATTCTCCTCCACTACAAGAAATCTCGTCCCGAGATTTAGGAGCGGTTATAAGGGGGGAAGGGATCTGGTTACGAAATTCTAACGATTCTTCTCGGTCATCGTTGCTCTTCTTGAAGAGGTCGACCCATTACATTGATGTCTTCAGTTCTCTGCTTCGGGTCATCATGATGAAGTTGTCGTCCTTCCTTGGAGGTCTTCATCGTACTTACGGAAAGGATAAGGGGTAGCTTCAAAAGGACATACCTCTACAAGGTCGACTATCTGGTCGATAACATCGGGGAAGGTGGCGGAAGTTACTCTCGAATTGAATCTTAAGAAAATATCGAGAGAAAAGTAAGGAGGTACCATGAGAAGTTTCAAACGGATGGGCAATCATCCGATGCCTAATCAGAAGGTGAAAGGGTTAAAGGGCAACGAGAATAGGTATTGCGTCTCATACCAGAATAGATCACTAGACAGGTGGTCCGTGAATTACTCACAAAGCCAAGCGTGAGGAATAACCTTGGAAATGGGGGGTGTACACGAGAATTAGGTTTCGATCCTGTGGAGCTGTGGGTTATGGGCCCACCATGTGAG
The DNA here is from genome assembly GCA_032464435.1 of Aegilops umbellulata. Taxonomy (NCBI): domain Eukaryota; kingdom Viridiplantae; phylum Streptophyta; class Magnoliopsida; order Poales; family Poaceae; genus Aegilops; species Aegilops umbellulata. The sequence goes on from CP136059.1 coordinate 418,716,997, forward strand.
TTTCAAAGTAGAAAGAGCGGTGACATCTTGCACGGTTATGATAGCAAGGCATGTCAGAGGGTAGCCTGTTGATTATGTAGGCAACAACGTCGGTGCCAAGGGCGAGGGACGAAGAGAACCATTTTCCTGCACATTGAACGAGGCAGACCAATAGGCAAAGTTCTCGTCCATCGATGGTTACCGGAATGTCGTCAACAAAAGCAACAGGGTCTTACTGACAGAATTGTGCACTGAGGTGTTAACATAAGCAGGGAATTAATACTACTTAGATCATAATGATCACCAGAAAGGTTAGACCAAACAATGGAAAGGAAAAGGTGTTTATCAGATTAACAAAACAATGGAAAGGAAAATGTGTTTAAACACATATTTCAGGGGTATATCCTTCCCAAGGGCAAGCAAAGCATGATATCCATGACGGGATATAACGTAGAAAACCCTTTAGGAAAAGGAAGAGAAATTCCATGCCATTATCCATACAACGGTGTTTGGATAATTGAGCAGGAAACATTTAACATTGGGCTTCAAATGTTCCTGTTGAAAATCGGAGTATCATAGACATGCTTCGAGATAGCATTGACTTTCTCATCAGGTGAAGATCAAACTTTGGAAATAGGAAGGATCCATCAGGAAGAACTTGTAGAGTAAGTCTTACAATTTCCTCATGGAAGAATGGATAACCTTGCTGAAAAGGAATCTATAATAATAGGGCCTCCGGCCAGGTGTGCTAGGCACGACATCACCTTACCGGGTTATTTAGAGACCAATGTTATAACTCTTGGAAAATGTTCCAACCATCATATCTGACCGAGTTTCAGATCTGATTGGTGTCAGGATACCTCAGACTCAGGATGTCTGAGAAGCAAAGGTGCAACACAATTTGACGGGATGACATTGTAAGATTCTCGGGAAATGAACTATGGAAGCAACTTCCAAAACAAGAGTTTATCATCAAACCAATGATAGGACGATGAGGTGGCTGATGGTCTCAGCGTCAATTTATCGAGATTAACAAAAGATGGATTTCCACAATTATGTGAACAAGGAGATAACAATTGTCAGATCAAATGGTATAATGATGTATGTTCGAGGAAAACATCCACAATTAAACATTGGTTGACAGGTGCACCCGAAATATGGCTGGGTCGCACGAACAATGTTAGAATGGTGACTTAATGAACAAAAGAATTAGAACGAAACTATCAATCATTCACTTCAAAGCATTAGGGTTGCTAGAAGTTTTGAATTCACACCTCAAGGTTCAACTGTCGGTATTCCGATTCGAATCAACAAGGGGACCAAGAAATGAACGGAGATGGCGAGAAGTAATTCTATAACAAGAATCCTTAAGAGGTGGGGCATTCCCATGACATTCTTGACATAACAGATGGTAATACTCCAAGGTACAACACAACATAAGCTGGATGGCAAGGAACCCAAGGTGCAATACAAAACAAGAACAAGTTTGTGTTGGAGAGAAAGCAAGGATGTTGTCGATGGTAACTCAAATTACCAAGGAAAAAGGATGGTACTTATCATCATGAATTCGATTGGTATCCTGAAAGGATTCAAAATGTTGATGATGACCACGACAATTTTTGTCGAGAGATTTCATGAGGATGTAATCGATCAGCGATGACATCAAGTCAAAGGGATGATGAAGCAAGAGGTCAATGGAAGCACAGGTATGACACAAACTTGAAATCAAGCTTGTTGTTCAAGGTGAAATGATATGACAAGGAAAATCGACGTAAGCTTAGCTCATCGTCGAAAATTGTGCTCCGGGAAGGACCAGGTAGTACAGTCAAAATTGTCACAATAATGATGTAGCCGATCAGGCTAGGAATGAATTGAAGAGTTATTAAACTCATAAGCAACGAAAATTACTTAGAGTTATTGAATCCGAGTGCGGAATCGATTCACTTATCAGTATTCTCGAGTGACTATTAACTCAGAACCCGGGGGGGTTGGAATCGGTGAGAATAATAGTTGATGAAGAACTCATAAGAAGTTATGTAGTTCCATGATAACCTCTAGATAACAAGGTGTAATACTCGATGAAAGATCAAGTAAAGGTTGGACTGGTGTATTGATCCACGGAAGACAAGTGCTTAAACTTGCCCGAGAAATGGGATCAAAGAAGAACATATGGTTGGAACCACAATTGCAAAGGATCAATTCATCGATACCAAAGGATATTATATTAAGGAAATAATTATTATTACAAGAAGCTTCCATGATAGGATCTACATCGTGTCCATGGGCATGAACACAAAGGTTCAAGGTCGACTCCCACTTCTCCAATGCCTAACCTTTCATTTACTTCTCAATTTCGAGGGAGTTGTAGTGTTGAAATTCTATCTGGCAAAATACCAGGAGTGTATGACTCAGAAAAACTTTTGAGTTCAGACATATTAAGGAAGGCATAGGTTCAACCCATCAGGGTATCGTGGAAATATATACCACAAGCTTCAATAGTAAATACCACCAGCTCGACAGCTGAGCATGGTTGAGAAAGCAGAGGATACAATTTACCAAAGGCATTATGTATCCGATGGAAGGCTCACAAGGTTATTGAATATGAAGGACGCTGTCGGATAAAATCCATTAAAGGATCTGTCGGTCCATAACAGAACTGGTGTGAGCATCGGCACACAACCAGAGGGAGTAACAATGCAAAGGCATTGAATTATAGAAACAACTGACTAATCCAGAGCGCAAATGCAAAGGAATTATGATTTTCAAATCAAGGGATCAGAAGCAATGTTCTGATTAGGGATGGATAAGTTGAATAGCCTTAGGGGTACAATCGGCGGTATTTGGATTGGTTGAGAACCAGCTCATGTTCAAAATGACGTCTGAGCCAGAAAGATAATTTAAAAGGATCAACTGATGATTGCGTGCATTCGCACTCATGTTGAATCAAAAAAGATCAAAATGACGGTGCCTAAGGATACTAACGAATATTGCCAGGCATATGGAAAGCATCCATCATGCAAGCAAACAAGTATTGCAGAGCAATAAGCTACTAAGAATTTTTGGAGGATCGAATAGCATTTCAAAGACCATTGTGAAACACATGAACAACTGGGGATAAGAGGATACTCGATTAGTGCGAGAATTATCCGTAGGGGTATTCAGGTGACAAAGAACAACAAGGCAGTAAGTTCAAAGGATTATCGAAACAATGACGAGTATTTCGGGGTATCTTGTAATGACAAGACCAACTGGGGATGAATGTAAGAATATCAACTGCAAGTAGTTATCCATAAGGGTTGACGGTGGTAGGGGAATTGCAAATGCGATGAACACAAGTTCTCGGGTTAACAACGGGGAGTATCTTCAGGGTCTTCATGTGCAGCAGACGATCATCAGTAATAAGGTGCTCTCCGGATGAACGTGATAACGAGAACCTAATGTTAGATTTAGCAAAATTCATTTAACCCGAATAGAAGAGAGATCAGAGTCCCAGAGTATAGACAAGGAGTAAAAGATACTAATACCACCCCAAATGGCGACGTGGGCCCGTAAGGCACGCAGCCATGTTAGTAAAAGTATTGTAAAGTCTAGACTCGACTTCGGCCAAGGAGTTTGGAAGGGGGATTCCTACAGGCAGTCGGCTCTGATACCAACTTGTGACGCCCCCAATTCAATCGTACACTAATCATGCACGCAAATGTGTACGATCAAGATCAGGGACTTAGGGGAAGATATCACAACACAACTCTACAATTAAAATAAGTCATACAAGCATCATAATACAAGCCAGGGGCCTCGAGGGCTCGAATACAAGTGCTTGATCATAGACGAGTCAGTGGAAGCAACAGTATCTGAGTACAGACAAAAGTTAAACAAGGTTGCCATAAGATGGCTAGCACAAACTGGTATACAGCTCGAACGAGGCGCAGGCCTCCTGCCTGGGATCCTCCTAACTACTCCTGGTCGTCATCAGCGGGCTGCACGTAGCAGTAGGCACCTCCAGTGTAGAAGGAGTCGTCGGCAGCGGTAGCGTCTGGATCCTGGGCTCCATCGTCTGGTTGCAGCAATCGGGTAGAGGAATGGGGAAAAGGAGGGAAACAAAGCAACCATGAGTAATCATCCAAAGTACTCCCAAGCAAGGATCTACACTACATATGCATGGATATATGTGTAAGGGGCCATATCAGTGGACTGAACTGCAGAATGCTAGAATAAGAGGGGGGATAGCTAGTCTTATCGAAGACTACGCTTCTGTTCGCCTCCGTCTTGCAGCAGGTAGAAGAGAGTAGACTGAAGTCCTCCAAGTAGCATCGTATAGCATAATCCTACCCGGCGATCCCCTCCTCGATACCCTGTTAGAGAGTGATCATTGGGTTGTATCTGGCACTTGGAAGGGTGTGTTTTATTAAGTATCCGGTTCTAGTTGTCATAAGGTCAAGGTACAACTCCGGGTCGTCCTTTTACCGAGGGACACGGCTATTCAAATAGATTAACTTCCCTGCAGGGGTGCACCACATAACCCAACACGCTTGATCCCATTTGGCCGGACACACTTTCCTGGGTCATGCCCGGCCTCGGAAGATCAACACGTCGCAGCCCTACCTAGGCACAACAGAGAGGTCAGCACGCCGGTCTAAACCTAAGCGCGCAGGGGTCTGGGCCCATCGCCCTGAGCACACCTGCATGTTGCGAGGGCGGCCGGAAGCAGACCTAGACTAGTTGCGTTCCAGTCCAATCCGACGCGCGCCGCTCCGTCGCTGACGTCAATAAGTGCTTCGGCTGATACCTCGACGCCGAGTGCCCATATCTTTCCCGCGTAGTAGGTTAGTGCGTATAGGCCAGTACCCAGACTCAGATCAAATACCCAGATCTCGTTAAGCGTGTTAAGTATCCACGAACGCCGACAGGGCCAGGCCTACCTCTCACCCAGGTAGCCTCAACCAACCCTGTCGCTCCGCCACAAAGATCCACACAGAGGGTCGTTGGGACAAAGGTCCTTTGAGCCCCCAATCCGTGAATCACTCGCGGGTACTCCTCGAGCCAACCCGACTTTGGTCACCACATGTATCATGTTTAATGTATAGTATATACCCGTGATCAACTCCCGAGTGATCACGGCCCGATAGTATAGCACAGCAGACGGACAAGAATGTAGGGCCACTGATGGAAACTAGCATCCTATACTAAGCAGGTAGGATTGCAGGTAAAGGTAACAGTAGTAGTAACAAGGATAGGCTATGCATCAGGATAGGAATAACGGAAAGCAGTAACATTCTACACTACTCTAATGCAAGCAGTATAGAGAAGAGTAGGCGATATCTGGTGATCAAGGGGGGAGGCTTGCCTGGTTGCTCTGGCAAGAGAGAGGGATCGTCAACTCCGTAGTCGAACGAGGCAGCGGCGGCGGCGGTCTCGGTGTCTATCGAGAGAAGAGGGGGAGAAAGAATAAATATTTAAGCAAGCAGATGCATAGTGATGCATGACATGACAAGTAACGGCGTTAGAGGTGCCCTAACGCGGTATGGGATGATACCGGTGAAGGGGGGAAACATCCGGGAAAGTTTTCCCGGGGTTTCGTGTTTTCGAGCAGAGGAGCCGGAGGGGGAAAAGTTGCGAGTTTGATATGTTAGGAATGTGTGGCAGACGAACGGGCTGCGTATCCGGGTTCGTCTCGTTGTTCTGATCAACTTTCATGTACTAAGTTTTCCAATCCGATCTACGGTTTATTTTAAAATGATTTTCTAAAGTTTTATTAATTTTTGGAATTAATTATTTAGTTCAACATTATCCAGAATAGTAAAAGATGACGTCAACATGACACAATGCTGACGTCAGCAGTCAACTACGCAGTTGACTGGGTCAACTACGTGTGGGTCCCGCATGTCATACACTATTTAGTTTAATTAGGGGTTTTGCTAATTAATTACTGTTTAATTAAATTATCTAATTAATTAGATTGATTCAAACAAGATTAACTAACTTAATTAATTTACTAATTAATTAATTAATTAATAATTTTATTAATTACATTTTCTTTTCCTTTTCTTTTTATTTTCGTTTTAGGGGTGTGGGCCCCCCTAGTCAGTGGCACACAGGGCCAAACGGGGGCGGGTTAGCGGGCGCGCAGGCGCTGGGCAGCGGTTGCGGGGTAACGGGACGGGCGCCCGCACGAGGGGGCAGACCTAGGCGCGGTGGGGCGTACGGGCGCCGGAGCGTGCCCGGCGACCACGGCGCCCAGCCGGTAGGCAGTAAAGCGGAGTCAGGACGGGGGGCCCTGTCGGATGCGACCGTGACGGGGAGGACGGTGCAGCGCGAGGCGGTGCGGCAGCAGCTATAGCGGGGGGGGGGGGGGGGCAGGGCGCCGGCGGGCGCGCGGCTAGGCACGAGCGACGGGGCGCCGCTGGCGCGGCCCACGGGGCTAGACGGGACGGCGCGAGGAGCGGGACGGTGGGGCGCGCAGCCCAGGCGTGGCGTAGGGAAGGAGGCCGCGGCCCCAGGGTGGCAGCGGGGCGCTGGGTGCGCGCCGGCGAGCGCGCGTGCATCGACGGGGGCAGGCACGGCCAGGAGCTGGGGCGCGGTGCGCAGGGGCACCCCGGCCGCGGCGAGGCCACGGCGGCGTCAACGGAGCCGCGGGGAGGAGGCCATGGCGTGGGGGCCGCAGCGACGAGCGCGAGCGCAGCGCGGGTAGGCGGGGTCGCGTGAAGGAGAGGGGAGGGAGAGTGGCTCACGGCGGTCGTAGGGTACGAGCAGCGGGGTTCGAGGCGGGGGATGGGGACGACGCGGACGTAGGGGAGGCAGTCCGTTGAGGAGGGTGAGGCAGTCCGGCGGGGGGAACGCTCCCACGAGGCCCGAGGAGCTCCAGGCGGCGGCGACGACGGGTGTTGACGAGGCGGCGGGGTCGTGCCCCCGATCCGATCTGGATCGGGGAGAGGGGGGGCGAGCGACGTGGGGAGAGTGGGGTGGAGTGTGTGGTCGTGGGGGGGGGTTAGGGTTTCAGTCGGGATAGGGTGGCCTATAGGCCAGGGGGGTGGCCGGCTGGGCCATGGCCCAGTTGGGCCAACGGGTCCAGTGGGGGGGTTCTCTTTCCATTTTATTTTATATTCTTGTTTTGTTTTATTTTATTTTATTTTATTCTGTTCTATCTCTGTTTCCTATTGTTTTAGTTTTTGTAAAATATATACTTGACACCTAATTTGGTATTTCAATTTAGTCCACTGCCACAAAAACTCTAGACCCCAAATAATTTAGTTTGATATTTTATCAATTAGTAAAGGCATTTAAATAATTAGTTTTGCTACTATTTAAATCATTATGGTGTAGTTAAGCATTTCATTAAAGTTTGGTTTCACAACCCCAATTACCTATGATTTATCCGACACATTTAGAAAATGTTAGTTTTATTTTTGGAAAACTTTTGTTGTTTGCCTTAATTTCAAATTTGAATTTGAATCGGTTTCAAACTAACGCGAGATTAACGACAGTAACGGAGGTGACGTGGTGTCATTAGCAGAGTTTACTGTAGCTTGATTATCCGGGCGTCACATCTGCCCACACGCCGTGTCGGTGTACTAAAGTAGGGGTACCTTAGTACCCCGAACTTGTGCACGGGCAGTTGTAGCACCCCGCGGCAAGGCTTGCCAGGCGACCGCCAAGACTCTCCGTGGTCCCTTTTTGGGCCATCCAAGAGCAAAGTATTTGAGCCAAGGCCCCGGCGGGAGGAGCCTGCCGGGAAGGCCACCCGAAGAGAGCAAGGCCCCGGCAAGAGGAGCTTGCCGGGACGACCGCTCGAAGCACGAGACCCCGGCAAGAGGAGCTCGCTGGGAAGGCCGCCCGAGGCACGACAAGATACTTGCTGCGGCGCGCCCCGCGTCCCGGCAAGGACCGGTGAGCGACAAACTCCCGGGCACGACAAGGCACCCACCGCGGCAAGGCATTTGCCGCGGCAAGTCACCACCCCGCGCCTGCGCTCCAGCTCATCCACCCACGCGTCGCTCTGGAGCCGTTCAGGCGTACGTGGCGAGAGGCTGGGCAGCCAGGGGCATGCGGTGGCAAAGCAACGCTGACAGAGTAGCCATCGTGGCAAACGATGGCGCTCCAGACGGCCCCTTTCCTGCACCGTCTGGGCGACGCGGACGGGCATTTAATGCCCTTGTCCCCTGTCGTCAGGGTTAGGTATGATAGCACTGTGCAAACAGCTGTACCCAACACAGCGTTTCCAGTTTTACCCCCGCCTACGTTGCCACCTGTGGGTAACCCCTTGCACATATAAAAGGAGGCCCCATGCACAACGAGGAGGAGGAAGGAGGCCATTCACGCTCGGTCTCGCCAGCAGCTCGCGTGTACTGTAGCACCACATGCTCTCGAGCAAGAACACAATACCAAACCATAAAGCAGCAGTAGGGTTTTACGCATCTGTGCGGCCCGAAGCTGGGTAAACCCCTTGTGTGCACCGCCTCGATCCGCTCTTCGCGCGACCTCCGCCCCCCGCCGAACCAAGAAAGGGGCTCGGTCCCCATAAGTGTTCGTGGAGGCAGATTTCCTACCGACATCTTTGGCGCGCCAGGTAGGGGCGTCGAAGTTGTGTGAACCTGATCCGGCGTTTGCGCAGGCTAGATCTCCATCATCTTCATCGACATTCCACCGAAGAAGAAAGCTCCGGAGGTGGCCGGTCCGTCCGCGCCGAACCCACCGCCCTTGGAGCAAACGGGTAGTGGGAACGGCACCGGCGGCGGAACGGGCGTCGTCGAGCCAGCTCATGGCGCCACGGCGTCCGAACATGCACCACGCCCCTCCGAGGAGGCCCGGGACCAGCAGCGTCTTGGCACCCACGGCACCATACGCTCGCTGGACCCAGATCGAGCCGGCGGATCCCAGGGCGCTCAAGGCCAGCACTCACACCTACGTGTTGGCGCGAGCGTGGCGCGGCTGCCTGGTCCGGGTGTTGCTCCTTCTAACATAGTTAGAAGTTCGAGCACATCCCGCTCCACGCGCCGTTCGCCACCGCTGCCCGCCACTCCAGTAGAAGCTCTGGCGCGAGCTCAACTGCTCCTAGACTACCCTCCAACGGCGGACAAGCTCGACGACTAGAGGGCCACGATACAAAGCCTCATCGGTTTCGCTAACGGCGACACCCCGCGGCAGCACAGCACGTCACAGCCGCGGCGGGACGGCCAGGCGAGAACCGGTGGCGCCAAGACCGGCGGGGGTGCGACCACCGTGCACTCCCCGCCCCAGAGGCCAACATCGCCGACTCGCCGGAACCATCACGACAACGACTCCATCGCGTCGTTGAATCCGCGAACTTGTCGCGATCAACGCCAAGTTCTTCACGAGCGAGAGCAAGAGGACGCTCGTACTCGCATCGAGCGTCGGAGAGAAGCGTGGCATCAGTCAGACCAGCGCGCTGGGCCCTCTGTCGACATGCATGCACCAGGGGAACCAGGCGTCCTGCCGTACACGGTGGGCTGCCCTGCGTTCACCCGTGAGCTGCGGCAAGTCCAGTGGCCCAGCACGAAGAATTTCAAGCCAGACGTACCAGAGAAGTACGACGGCAAGTCGCATCGCGGTGCAGGCTGCTGGAGGGCGAGACGACAAGATCCTTGCCAACTACTTCCCGCTGGTACTCAAATCCAACGTTAGATCCTGGCTCATGCACTTGCCGGACAACTCCATAACCTCCTGGACAGACTTGTGCCATCAGTTTGTTGGCGCCTTTACGGGCGGCCACAAACCCCATGGCCAAGCGAGCGACCTTCATCTGCTCGTCCAGAAGGAAGGGGAACCCTTGCGCAAGTTCATCCAGAGATTCAGCCGTGTACACTACAACATCCCAGACGTCCACCCCGCCGCGGTCATCAGCGCGTTCCATCAGAACGTGCGTAACCGCAGGATGCGGGAGGAGTTGGCGATGTGCAAGATCAAAGACGTCAGCGAGCTATATGCCCTGGCCGACAAATGTGCCCGTGCTGAGGAAGGGAGGAAACTCCCCGGAGAGAACGCTGGAGTAGGAGAATGTGACAGTGAGGATACCGCCCCGGCAAGGAAGAGCCGGCGGCGGAGCAACAGGAAGAAGAAGAGCCAAGAAGTACTGGTTGTTGAGCAGTCCGGCGATGAAGGCGCCGCCAAGAAGGCCCAGGCTGGTAGCTCCGACAAGGAGGTTGCCGGATGCGCCAACTGCCAGGCTGTGGCGGCCGCCGACAAGCGGGACGGCACCAACAAACAGTACTGCAAGATCCACCGCACAAAGGGCCATGACCTCCAGAGCTGCAAGCAGGTCGAGCGGCTCGTCGAGCACGAGCAGCGCGACAAGGAGAGAGCCCGGGGAGGTTGCGGAGGATCAGGCACGAAGCGCCCCGGCCAGGGAGGACGCCGCGACAAGGACAAGCAGCGGCAAGCGGACAGACCTCCCCGCGGCCGCGACAAGAACGAAGACGACGACGAAGACGAAGACATGGATGACGTCGAGACCAGTGAGCAGGAGTTTCAGAAAGCCACAGAGGTCTTGTGCGTAGACGGCGGTGCTTCCCTGCATACTTCTCACCGCCAGCTCAAGCAGTGGGCGCGGGAAGTCAATGCGGCGGAACCACCCGTCGAGTCGCGCAAGCCTCTGAAATGGTCCAGCACGCCTATCATCTTTGATATTGAGGACCACCCTGATCGCACAACTGCGATCGGGTGCTTGCCGATGTTGGTCTCACCAACAGTCCGCAACCTCAAGGTCACTAAGATGCTAGTTGACGGCGGGGCCGGCTTGAACCTGATCTCCTCCGCTGTGCTCCGGAAACTCCAAGTCCCCGACAGCGATCTCGATGAGACCGGCACGTTCCAAGGAATCAACCCGGGGAGGAGCAAACCGAAGGGGAAGATAACGTTGCCAGTGACATTTGGCAGCGAGCTGAACTTCAGGACAGAGAGGATCACTTTTGACGTTGCCGACTTTCCATTACCCTACAATGGAGTTCTCGGCCGTCCAGCGCTCGCCAAGTTCATGGCGGCCTCTCACTACGCATACAACATGCTCAAGATGCCAGGCCCCATAAGCGTCATCTCTGTCCCCGGCGACAAGAAGGATGCCCTTATCTGTGCCGACAAGATCTCTCGGGAAGCAGCAGCCGCAGCGGATCACAAGCCACTTGCCGCTGAAGCTCCCGGAGGGAAGAAGAGGACCAAGCCCGGCAAGTGCTCTGGTGCCCACTCCGGCAAGCGCACCTCTCCGGAGTGCTGCGCTACCGTCGAGGACGCGCCATCGAGCTCCACCGGCAAGAGTAAGAAGACAATGGCAGCTCCGCCAACGACCAAGAAGGTGTCCGCCAAGGAGGACGGCACTGGTGGTACCTTCACCATCAGTGCCACACTCGACCCCAAATAGGAAAGCGCGCTCGTTGCTTTCCTGCGGGCGAATGTCGATGTGTTTGCCTGGCAACCATCTGACATCCCCGGCGTTCCCAGGAAAGTGATTGAGCACCACCTTGCCGTCTGTCCTCATGCGCGGCCCGTCAAGCAGAGAGTCAGAAAGCAAGCGGTGGAGCGCCAAGAGTTCATCGCAGAAGAGATCAAGAAGTTAGAAGCGGCAGGCCTCGTCAGAGGGGTGCTCCATCCGACGTGGTTGGCCAATCCTATTGTCGTGCGCAAAGCAAATGGGAAATTTAGGCTTTGCATCGACTTCACTGATGTTAACAAAGCTTGTCCCAAAGATCCCTTTCCCTTGCCGCGCATTGACCAAATTGTTGACTCCACGGCCGGATGTGACCTGCTTTCATTTCTTGACGCCTACTCAGGATATCATCAGATCTTCATGGCTGAAGAAGATGAAGAGAGACCGCATTCATCAGTCCATGTGGCACGTACTGCTTCGTGCGGATGCCTTTCGGACTGAAGAATGCTGGTTCAACGTTTGCAAGGGTTGTCCACACCGCTTTTGAGCCACAAATCCACAGGAATGTGGAGGCCTACATGGATGACATAGTGGTCAAGAGCAGAGACAGGGTGAACCTGATACAAGACTTAGAAGAGACCTTTGCGAACCTGCGCAGGATCAGCCTCAAGCTCAACCCCGAGAAGTGCGTGTTCGGAGTCCCTTCCGGCAAGCTTCTCGGGTTCTTCGTGTCTCAGCGAGGAATCGAAGCCAACCCAGACAAGATCAAGGCCATCGAGTAGATTGAAGCACCAACACGTGTCAAGGACATACGAAGGCTTGCCGGCTGCGTCGCGGCTCTCAGCAGGTTTATTTCCAAGTCTGCAGAACGCGCCCTGCCGTTTTTCAAAATTTTGAAAAAGGCGGGTCCAGTAAAATGGACTCCGGAAGCGGAGGTTGCGCTGCAGGACTTGAAGAAATACCTGTCCTCCGCTCCAATACTTGTCACGCCTAAACCACAAGAGAAGTTGCTGCTATACCTGGCGGCAACCAATCAAGTGGTTAGTGCTGCGTTAGTAGCAGAGAGGGAGGCAGATGATGAGCCAGCAACCGCGGCAAGCACGTCCAACGACAAGCAGGGGGCTTCCCCGACAAGCTCTGGCCCCGACAAGGATGAGTCTGCGCAAGAGCAAGTGGAGATGCTGAAGAAGAAAATGGTGCAGCGCCCAGTTTACTTTGTCAGCTCCCTCCTACAGGGGGCTAGGTCAAGGTACTCTGGTGTGCAGAAATTGCTTTTCGGCCTCCTTATGGCCTCGAGAAAGTTGCGCCATTACTTCCAAGCACACGAGATTACAGTTGTCACCCGCTTTCCGCTGAAGAGGATACTGCAGAATCCAGAAGCAACAGGCAGGATTGTCGAGTGGGCACTAGAACTGTCGAGCTTCGGTCTCCAGTTCGAGAGTACCTCGACTATCCAAAGCAGAGCATTGGCGGAGTTCATAGCGGTGTGGACACCGACACCGGACGAAGATATCCCAGAGACGAGCATCCCCGCTAAAGAAGCAAGCAAAGAGTGGCTGATGTACTTTGATGGTGCTCTCTCGCTGCAAGGCGCCGGTGCTGGCGCGTTACTCATCGCGCCCACCGGAGAGCACCTCAAGTACGTAGTCCAGATGCACTTCCCCAAGGAGCAAGCAACCAACAATACTGCAGAGTATGAAGTTCTGCTCGCCGGTCTCAGGATCGCGGCAGAACTTGGGATCAAGAAGCTCATTGTCAGGGGTGACTTGCAGCTTGTCGTCCGCCAAGTGAACAAGGATTACCAGAGTCCGTTGATGGAAGCGTACGTTGATGAAGTGAGGAAGCTGGAAGAGCACTTTGACGGCCTGCAAATGGAACACATTCCAAGAGCTGAGAACGACATCGCTGATGGCCTGTCGAAGTGCGCAGCATTTAAGTTACCTGTGGAAGCAGGAACCTTTGTGCTCAAGCTGACTCAGCCATCCGTAACGCCATCAACCAGACAGAGCAAGAAGAGGAAGTTGGTCTCCGGCGACTATCTTCCGGCAGAGCTCCCCGGAGCCGCCACCAAGAAGGTCCCCAAGATCGACGCCAAGAGCGCTGAGGATCCGTCTGCTCCGGAAAACCCCAGGGTTTGTTCCGTAGAAGCAGGCGTTCCCGACAAGTTTTGCTCCGGCAAGCTTGCCGGGGAACGTCAAGCACTGGCTGAGCCCCATATCCTCGCCGTAGAAGCGGACGTTCCCGCAGCAGCAGATATGCCTTCAGTCCTTGTTGTCGAGCCACAGGCTCCGGCATGGGCGCAGTAGACTGTCCATTTCCTCCAGCACGGAGAACTTCCCGAAGAACAAGAAGAAGCGGAAAGAGTAGCCCGGCGCTCGAGTATGTACCAGTTCGTCGACCACACACTATACAGAAGAGGGCGCAACGGTGTGAAATTGAAGTGTATTTCCCGGGAAGACGGACAGGAGCTGTTGGCAGATGTACTTGGAGGCATATGTGGACACCACATTGGCGCAAGAGCACTTGTCGGCAAAGCGTTCCGGCAAGGTTTCTTCTTGCCGACAACCCTCCAGAATGCAACTGCACAAGTAACCAAGTGTGAAGCGTGCCAGTTCCATTCCAAGCAGATACACCAGCCAGCTCAAGCTCTCCAGACGATCCCTTTATCCTGGCCATTTTCGATCTGGGGGCTCGACATCCTCGGCCCCTTCCCCCGAGCTGTCGGGGGCTTTGAGTACTTGTACGTCGCAATCGACAAGTTCACAAAGTGGCCGGAAGTGGAACCAGTGAGGAAGGTGACAGCACAGTCAGCCATCAAGTTCTTCAAGTCGATTGTCTGCCGCTTCGGGATCCCCAACAGGATCATCACCGACAACGGTACACAATTCACGAGCCGCGCCTTCATGCAATACGTCCAAGATCTCGGCGCCAAGGTCTGCTTCGCTTCTGTTGCTCATCCCAGGAGCAACGGTCAAGCTGAAAGGGCCAATGCCGAAGTACTGCGCGGACTCAAGACCAGAACTTTCGACAGGCTGCACAAGTGAGGAAGAAACTAGATCGAGGAGCTCCCGGTGGCTCTTTGGTCGATCAGAGCGAGGCCAAATCGAGCCACTGGCCAGACACCATTTGCTCTAGTCTATGGAGCAGAAGCAGTTACCCCCACGGAACTCGTATACGGGTCACCTCGAGTGCTCGCTTATGATGAGCTTGAGCAAGAGCGGCTGCGTGAAGATGACGCGCTGCTCCTTGAGGAAGATCGTCTTCAGGCTGCTGTGCGAGCCTCTCGCTACCAGCAAGCTTTGCGTCGCTACCATAGCCGCAAAGTTATAGCCAGAAGCTTCGAGGAAGGTGACCTTGTTCTTCGGCGCGCCCCGTCCGCCAAGAATCATAACAAGTTGACGCCGAAGTGGGAAGGCCCTTACCGGGTGAGACGAGTCACGAGGCCCGGCGCTGTCCGCCTTGAGACCAAAGATGGCACTCCGGTGAGCAACTCCTGGAATATTGAGCATCTTCGTAAGTTTTACCCGTAAGGCGCGGTTGTCGGGCCCCGCCCGGCAACCAACCTTTTGTACAAGTCTTGCCGCAGCTGCATGTAATCCTTTGTACAAAGCCAGGCGCAGACCCTGAGCAGCAGTAAATGAAGCGCTGGCGCCCTAAGTTTTAGCATGCATGCTGAGTCAAGTCTCGTCCTTGGTTAGGGTTGATAGTGCCTAACAGCTGCTAACTCCTAGCTTAGAGATCAAGTCTGCGTCCTTTTTCCTGTTCCTTCGTTTCCTTTGGTTCGCAGGGTTTTGCATATCTTGGACAGACCGCTTAAGGACGAAGAAGAGAAGAAGGGTGGACCAGCACCTGGTCCCCGGCAAGCCAGTGTTGCCGGGGGCTGCAAGTACGAAGATTCGCCCGAGGCAAGCCAAAGTTGCCGGGGGCTACAATCCCAGATAAGTTTTTGCATCCCTTGTCATGCATTCTCTTATGAACTGTGGAATACGAAACCTTGTTTCCTCCTAAAAGCTACCGTGCTCCCTTAACGACAGGCCCTAGAGCGTGTTCCTGGGGCCCGTTTTGGTAGTAGTCGCGGCGGCAAAAGGGCGGAACGAGGAGCCCGAACCCGCCTCATCCTTTCCTCCGCCAAAGGCGTGAGAGAAGTCGAGTGGCGCGGGAAGACGGCAGGGCCTGTTGCCGGGCAAAGAAGTGTCTATCTTAACGATATAAAGGATTCGCTCCTTGGCGTGGGTTTTACCCACGGGACAAATGGCCCGGCAAGCATCCCCTTTTCATTAAAAACATTCCACTCAGGTACAGTTCAGAGAGAATGAAAAACATGAAAGATGGGATTACAAGTTTTAAACACAGCTAAGGCCCGAGGGCTTACAAATTGAAAAAATATAAGATGCCCGTAATCCCCTTCTTGTCTCTCTCCTCAGGAGGTAGGACAAGGAGGCGAAAAGGGCAAAAGGGGCGCCTAGGCGAGCTACGGGTGCCAGAAGACACCAACAGAACGCCCCGGGGGCCGGCTGAAAGCTGGACGGTGATGGCGGCACCGGAAGAAGGGCTCGACGGGGCGACAGGGCATCAGCACGCTGTCGAGGGCGCCGTGCCCTCGTACTCCGAGTTGACGGCCTTGCTGCAAGCCCTCTTCCTCTTCCGCAGCCTCGCCACGCCAGCCGCCAAGGAGGCGACCCCGGGAAGCTCAAGAAGCCGGCGACACGGATGATGGGGTCGCCGGTGCCACACGGAGCTGCGACCGGCGCCTAGTCGGACCCGTCATCCCGACGACCGCTGCCCTCATCGTCGCTGTCGCTCCCCTCCTCGTCACTCTCGCTCGAGGAGGAGCCTTCGCTGTCGGAGGAGCTATCCATGCAGCACCGGGCCCGGGTCCCGAAGTCCCCGAAGGCCTTGACGGAGAGGAGATCGCCCTCCTTCAACTTAAAATGGAGGGTGAACCCCTCCATCAAGCTGTGGATACGGGCGAATGTCTTCCACCCTCTGCCAAGATACACCACGCCGGGGGCTGGGGACTCGACGTGGACACGCGTGCCGCTGATCCCGCAGCCCTTCATGCGCGGCCTTAGCGTCTCGGGTTGCTCCATCTCCATCACGCTTGCGAAGGGAGCCGGGAGGCGGAAGCGGCGGCGAGGCGCCCGGCGCAGCCTGACGAAGAACTCGCAAGGATCGTCCCCGAGGTGGACCGCCGCGGGAAGAGGATCCGCTGGCGGAGGCGAGGCCGGCGCGTCGCCCCGCCCGCCTCTTCCCTGGGCGCCTCGGCCTCGTCCACGCCCTCGTCCACGACCTCGCCCCCTCCCCCTTCCCCTTACGGCTGGCTCCGCCACCACGGGTGCAAGGGGAGGAGGGGCGCGTTGCCTAGCGGCAACCCTCGCCGCCACCGATGAAGGACCAGGATTCCCTTTCTCCATGGGGAATGGAGGGAGGGATCAGAAGCCGAAGGGAAGGAAAGACGAAGGAGTGCGGATTTCCGTTGCCCCCTCTTTCTCTTTATAAAGAAGCAGGGTGGGGGCTCAGCCGCCCCGCTCAACCAATCAGGACGCAGGAAAGCCAGGCGACTGGGGCCGACCTGCCGCCCCGACCCGCGACGGCCCGGTTTCCTGCCTCCACCATCCGCAACCCCGGGTGCATGGAAGCCGCGTGGCTGGCGCACAGGACCGAGGCGACGGATGAGGTGACCTCTCCCCACCCCGTGATCATGGGGAGCGGGCGCCTCGGGAACCGTGCCTTGGCCCCGTCCAGCGAACGGGCCACGCCTCCATGCCTCCCTCCACTTATGGAGCTAGCGTGGACCGTCCCCCTTTATTGCGACGTGACGCATGCCTGCGGGGCTCAGCCCCGCGCTTGACGCCCACGTCACGCACGCCTCTCCCCCACGATGCCGCGTTCGACGCGTGCCGTTTGGGGAGAACGTGGTGGACGCAGAAGCAGATGCAGCGTGACCCAGGCCGCGCGTGCCCGTGCACTGTTTTGGGCATGGCCCAACAGCGCTCGGCACGGTGTATGGCCCAGGCCCGGGGGCTCCTGTCGGTGTACTAAAGTAGGGGTACCTTAGTACCCCGAACTTGTGCATGGGCAGTTGTAGCACCCCGCGGCAAGGCTTGCCAGGCGACCGCCAAGACTCTCCGTGGTCCCTTTTTGGGCCATCCAAGAGCAAAGTATTTGAGCCAAGGCCCCGGCGGGAGGAGCCTGCCGGGAAGGCCACCCGAAGAGAGCAAGGCCCCGGCAAGAGGAGCTTGCCGGGACGACCGCTCGAAGCACGAGACCCCGGCAAGAGGAGCTCGCTGGGAAGGCCACCCGAGGCACGACAAGATACTTGCTGCGGCGCGCCCCGCGTCCCGGCAAGGACCGGTGAGCGACAAGCTCCCGGGCACGACAAGGCACCCACCGCGGCAAGGCGTTTGCCGCGGCAAGTCACCACCCCGCGCCTGCGCTCCAGATCATCCACCCACGCGTCGCTCTGGAGCCGTTCCAGGCGTACGTGGCGAGAGGCTGGGCAGCCAGGGGCATGCGGTGGCAAAGCAACGCTGACAGAGTAGCCATCGTGGCAAACGATGGCGCTCCAGACGGCCCCTTTCCTGCACCATCTGGGCGACGCGGACGGGCATTTAATGCCCTTGTCCCCTGCCGTCAGGGTTAGGTATGATAGCACTGTGCAAACAGCTGTACCCAACACAGCGTTTCCAGTTTTACCCTCGCCTACGTTGCCACCTGTGGGTAACCCCTTGCACATATAAAAGGAGGCCCTATGCGCAACGAGGAGGAGGAAGGAGGCCATTCACGCTCGGTCTCGCCAGCAGCTCACGTGTACTGTAGCACCACACGCTCTCGAGCAAGAACACAATACCAAACCACAAAGCAGTAGTAGGGTTTTACGCATCCGTGCGGCCCGAAGCTGGGTAAACCCCATGTGTGCACCGCCTCGATCCGCTCTTCGCGCGACCTCCGCCCCGCGCCTAACCAAGAAAGGGGCTCGGTCCCCATAGGTGTTCGTGGAGGCAGATTTCCCACCGACACGCCGACGAGGACCCCTACACGCCATCGGACGAGGTTGCGCTGGACCCCCCAACTTTGGATTGGTTTTGGGGCCAGTACAAGCTTTGTCTGTGGATGTCGCTGCCGCCGGCTGAGAAAGCCAGGCAAGTGGCGTTCAAGAAGGAGATTGTGGAGGAGGAAGCCAGGTACCAGGCGGCCTGGGAAGCCCGTGATGCCGCGTGGAAAAAGGAGGCCGCGGAGCTTTGGGGCCGGGCGCTTAGTCGTGCTGATGAGGTGTACGAAGACGGGTACTTCGCGAGGAAGGTCATAAGCCCTGGGCGCCTCGTCGCTGCGTGGAGCTTGGTCGATAACCTTCAACGTGCCACCGACGAGGCCGAGGAAGCGGAGTACTGCCTCCGCACTGGGAAGACGCCGCGCACCAGGGAGCTGTTGGCGAGGGGGTGCCGAAATACCGGGCCCAGGAGGGATTATTAGTTTTAGTATTGTTCGGTTTTAACTTTATGCATTGTACCTAGTAGTTAAGTATCATCATGTATATGTGATGATATTATATATATATATATATATATATATATATATATATATATATATATATATATATATATATATATATATATATATATATATTCTGTGATGAACTAATGAACAATTCCATTTTCTATCTATTTTTTATACTAATTTGAATCTAGCTGTTATCATCCACATATACAGAATGGAAAGCGTATATACACACATTGAAACAGAACATATAAGAATGGAAAACAGAGTACACACATTGAAACAGAGGAATAAACAGAGCAATACTATGATTGTTGTGAATACATAGCTATCCACATCGAAACGACTCAAAAAAATAAAACACGTCCATGAGACCATGACCAGTAGCCCTTACCTACGGTAGCTCTTGGCTCTGCCTGAACTCGTGCAGGCGTTCGTCCAAGCGATCGACACGCTCGCGGTACATTTGGAGCGCGACGAGCTCCAAGTTGGCTATTTCATCGAAGATCACCACCTCGAGGATGCGACGGCCATGTTCCTCTACTGCGCCCAGGTGGACACCTGGGCCAAGGAGGCGGTCGAGCCTACGGACCAGTGCGTTGGCATCCACCGGGTCGCGGACAAGGCGAACAACACCACCCATGCGAACGGCGCGGCGGGTATCCGGTGCAAGTATGGCGCGGCCGGCCTCTGGTGCAAGTACGGCGCTGAGGGCCTCTGCCCACTCCTGGCGAGGAATGGGGGTACTGACGGGACGTGTACCCAGCTGTGATGCCGTGTCGACAGCAGGCAAGCGCCGATGGATCCGCTCTTGCTGTGCGGTGTGCCACGCCTCTCGCTCTGCGGCGCTCCAACGGTCTCGCCGTGCAGCGAGGCACAGCCTATCGGTGCGGACGCGCCTAGCTTGCTCTGCGGCGCGCCATCGATCATGTTGTGTGGCGAGCTGTAGTCTATCGGTGCTGACATGCATATCTTGATCCGCGGCACTTAAGCGCAATGCGTCAAAGGTCTGCTCAACCCTGGCGATGACGCACATCACGGCGTCGTCCATCGCGTTGTCGGGGAGCGCCTCGGCCTCGACGGGCCATGGCGCCTGCTCGTTTTCCTCGTCGATGAGGTTGATGGCAGAGGCGACGCTTTGGTGGATTGGCATGCTTGGAAAAGGTGGATGTGCTACAGGCTACACTTGTCACCTCCGTGTGTCGCGTATTGCCTAGGTTTATGCGCAATATCGCTAGTTGGCGGGAAACAGGTGAGGAAATGGCGGGAAACAGTGGCGTGTTAATAGAACGCCATCAATTAATGGAAACTTAGCATAGAAGGAACATCAAGCTAGCACAAGAAGTAGATGATGATCAGATGAACACGGACCACGCTAGAGACCCGTCGGTGATGAATTCATCAATCGCAAATGGTTGAATACTTGCAAGTGTTTGCCCACAACACACACGGCTTATTCCATCACAAACAGGTCGGATGGATCAACTGTATGCCGCGTATCGCACATTGTCAAAAAGTAATGCGGTAGACCTTCTTTAACATGTGTTAAAAAATTAAAAAATAGAAAACAAACAGCTAGTCCTTGCTGATATAGGATGCCTCTTCGCATCCTTATGGCGTATCCGGATGACCGCCCGTCCCTCAATGGCCAATAGATGTTGTGTAGACAGAGCATATCACATACCTCTTATTAGAAGCAATCGTTTGTGTAATTATCGGTCTTCACACACGTTTCTGATTACATACCTATTTGCCACGTATCACACACATTTTGTTATATTGAACCATTTCTGTTCTTTTGTCTCAACGCAAACAGTTCATCCGAGTGAACCGAATGTCGTATATCGCACACACCTTGATCTGGCTAACCGTTTCTTTTGTGTTGCCTATTCACAAACAGTTCATCCGAGTGAACTGTATGTTGTATATTGCACACACCTTCATTTGCCTGCTCGTTTCTTTTGTTCCTCCTCATCGCAAACAGTTCATTGAGCTGAACCGTATGCGCTGCATTGCACACGCAACTAAAATCTGAACCGTGTTTGATGCATCCTCCATCGAAAACGTTTTTCACCTTTTTGATGGTTTGTTTACACAACTGTTTGCGATTATGGCATCGCACACAGTTTCGTTGAAGGGTCTCTGATCGTAGTGTCGCGTTAGCAGCATCCCGCAGTAGTGCATTACAATGATTACCATCATGAAAACTCTTAATGATCATTTCTCCCCTTCAAAATATGGCTTAAATGATAGTGACATAATTTTGATGAGATATATAACTCATAAGAAACATTCAAGCATTCACAAGAGACATCAGAACCAGAATTATTATGATAATTCTTAATAACACAATATTTGTTTTAAGTCCGTCATCTAATAGAAAAACAAAATAAGGTCCCTCTTTATGATTGGAACATAACAATATATTAAGATGGAGGATGAACAAACCTTCAACACTTAAGAAAAAATCTAAATGCTTGAACATCAGTCCAATTGGAAAAATCAAAGACTTGGATCCATCCTGTTGAGTGTCCTCACAGAATGAAATCCCTGAAATGAGTTGAAAGTGTGCCAGTAGCACTTGAGTCAACTCACCATTATTTATGGGAATATAAGTAAACCAATGATTTATTGTGCTTTTCACGAGCTTGACAGCCATGCGATTGGAGCGTTCCCATTTCTCCTTATTAGCATCATAAACCTTACTCTTCTCAAGAAGGTTTTCATCATGAGAGAGCGGATGAATAGGAGCTTTTTATCTAAGTTCGTAGTTCAGGAAGGAAAATTAGTTTCATTAAGATGTTCAATTCCACAGATGTGCCCAGAAATAGCTAATGGTTTGAAGGCTGAATTAACGGAAAAATAACATGGATATTAGAATAAAAAATTCTGAAAATAACATCAATATTAAACAGTAACTTATTGTATGTTATTTGCATTAATCTGATCAATAACATGCCAAAAATAAATAAAATCCTAATTCGTAACACTGTTGGGTAGTAACGGCAAGGAACAAAATGAAATATCTTTATTGGGAAATTAATTCTAATAATCATTATCATGCTCAACTTTGGTCAGAATATAATCATGCATCATAAAAAATTAATTATTGTAATTATCCCAAGATATATAGTAGCCACTTAGATAAAAGGTCAGGATATAATCACGATCACATACAATGTTGGTCAGTATGTAACCATGCAGTATTAAACTTAATCATCACAATTATTGTGAGAATATCTAGAAGTGTTAAACCAAAATTTCTCGTTGGCTCCATTCTAATCAACACTAGTGCGCATAAATAACCGTTGAAATGCACGTACTATAAATAATTAATCGTGCAATTTAATTTGCATAATTATTTAAACAACAAAATAAGCATTGCCTAGTTAAATGGCTGCGTAACTTGTGTAGCCGGGGAGACAGCAGTGCAGCACAAAAGTCTCATGCATTGCTGCTTATCTAAGAGCATCTCTAGCACACCCTGTAAAAAGCCAACCCGCAAAACACTTTTGCAGTTCGAGGAAAAACGGCTTTCCAGCCCGGCCGCGGAGGCAGACCCCGCAAAACGGACCCGTATAAACGGATATTCGTGGAATATGCTCTTTTACGGGTCAGCTTTGTGGGGTCTGCTCTTGCGCCACTGTCGCCGGTCCGCCAATATCAATACCACACCACAAATAATTATTCTGGAAAAATATCAATACCACAACACAAATACAACAATCATCCACATTACAAATAATTATTCAAATCACCGAAGCAAACTAAATAATGCAATATAAAACTTGTCCTGAATACAAATCACACATGAACAAAATGAAAATGATTAGAAAAATGAGTTTTGTTACTACCCAGCTCTTTGCCAATGGTACTCAATGAGATCCTCCTAAAGCTGAAAGTGGGTGTTTGCATTTTCAATCTCCTTGTATGTCTGAAGAAAAGCTGTAATGCGGTTAGGGTCTCTAGCTGGTTTGACACGGTGATGACCCACAAGTATAGGGGATCTATCGTAGTCCTTTCGATAAGTAAGAGTGTCGATCCCAACGAGGAGCAGAAGGAAATGATAAGCGGTTTTCAGCAAGGTATTCTCCGCAAGCACTGAAATTATAGGTAACAGATGTTTTGTGATAATATAATTTGTAACAAGCAACAAGTAAAAAAAGTAAATAAAGTGCAGCAAGGTGTCCCAATCCATTTTATATCAAAGGACAAGCCTGGACAAACTCTTATATAGAGAAAAGCGCTCCCGAGGACACGTGGGAATTATTGTCAAGCTAGTTTTCATCACGTTCATATGATTCGCGTTCGGTACTTTGATAATTTGATATGTGGGTGGACCGGTGCTTGGGTGTTGTCCTTACTTGGACAAGCATCCCACTTATGATTAACCCCTATTGCAAGCATCCGCAACTACAAAAGAAGTATTAAGGTAAACCTAACCATAGCATGAAACATATGGATCCAAATCAGCCCCTTACGAAGCAACGCATAAACTAGGGTTTAAGCTTCTGTCACTCTAGCAAGCCATCATCTACTTATTACTTCCCAATGCCTTCCTCTAGGCCCAAATAATGGTGAAGTGTCATGCAGTCGAAGTTCACATAACACCACTAGAGGAGAGACAACATACATCTCATCAAAATATGGAACGAATACCAAATTCACATGACTACTAATAGCCAGACTTCTCCCATGTCCTCAGGAACAAACGTAACTACTCACAAAGCATATTAATGTTCAAAATCAGAGGGGTATTAATATGTATATAGGATCTGAACATATGATCTTCCACCAAATAAACCAACTAGCATTAACTACAAGGAGTAATCAACACTACTAGCAACCTACAGGTACCAATCCCAGACTTAGAGACAAGAATTGGATACAAGAGATGAACTAGGGTTTGAGAGGAGATGGTGCTGGTGAAGATGTTGATGGAGATTGGCCCCCTCCCGATGAGAGGAGCGTTGGTGATGATGATGGCGATGATTTCCCCCTCCCAGAGGGAAGTGTCCCTGGCAGAACAGCTCCGCTAGAGCCCTAGATTGGTTTCGCCAAGGTTCCGCCTCGTGGCGGCAGAGTCTCGTCCCGAAAGCTTGCTTATGATTTTTCTTCTGATGAAAGACTTCATATAGCAGAAGATGGACACCGGAGGGTCACCAGGGGGCCCACGAGGCAGGGGGCGCGCCCAGGGGGTAGGGCGCGCCCCCCGCCCTCGTGGCTA
This sequence comes from Aegilops umbellulata, assembly GCA_032464435.1. Classification (NCBI taxonomy): domain Eukaryota; kingdom Viridiplantae; phylum Streptophyta; class Magnoliopsida; order Poales; family Poaceae; genus Aegilops; species Aegilops umbellulata. The sequence goes on from CP136059.1 coordinate 418,741,074, forward strand.
GGGTGTGGGCCTCCTCTAGTATTTCTTCCGCTCAATATTTTTTATTATTTCCAAAAAGAACTTTCGTGGAGTTTCAGGACTTTTGGAGTTGTGCAGAATAGGTCTCTAATATTTGCTCCTTTTCCAGCCCAGAATTCCAGCTGCCGGCATTCTCCCTCCGTATGTAAACCTTGTAAAATAAGAGAGAATAGGCATAAGTATTGTGACATAATGTGTAATAACAGCTCATAAGGCAATAAATATCGATATAAAAGCATGATGCAAAATGGACGTATCAACTCCCCCAAGCTTTGACCTCGCTTGTCCTCAAGCGGAACCCAATAACGGTAAATATGTCCACATGTATAGAGGTAGAGGTGTCGATAAAATAAAATACGGACATGAGGGCATCATGATCATTCTTATAACAGCAACATATATGGATATTGTCATATGATTTCTTATGCTCAAGTAATAATCTATTCACGATGCAAAGTATGAATCAGAAATTTATTGAGAACTAACAAACTATAATCTCATTCATTGAAGCAATTGCCATTTATCACAACATCAGAAAGAGTCTATGTCAAAGCTTTTCAGCAAGTTACGGAGTTTTAATCGGACACAGAGAAAGATAGGAGTTTATGGCTTCGCCTCCCAACCTTTTACCTCAAGGGTACTGTCAACAATAATAGCTCATGCTAACTTACATCCAATTGGATATATCTATCAGGATCTTTCCAACACACTGTGCTTGCCAAAGGATAAAATGTAAAAAGAAAAGGTGAAGATCACCATGACTCTTGCATAAGGCCCATCGCAGAGGGAAGCAGAGGTTGCCATGCGCTTTTATGGTTCGATGCACAAAATCTTAATGTGAAAGAACGTCACTTTATATTGCCCCTTGTGATATGAACCTTTATTATGCAGTCCGTCGCTTTTATTTCTTCCACGTCACAAGATCGTATAAAGCTTATTTCCTCCACACTAATCAATCATACATATTTAGAGAGCAATTTTTATTGCTTGCACCGATGACAACATACTTGAAGGATCTTACTCAATCCATAGGTAGATATGGTGGACTCTCATGGCAAAACTGGGTTTAAGGGTATTTGGAAGCACAAGTAGTGTCTCTACTTGGTGCAAAGAATTTGGCTAGCATGAGGGGGAAAGACAAGCTCAACATGTTGGATGATCCATGACAATATATGAGGAGTCCTGGATTAGGGGGTGTTCGGATAGCCGGACTATACCTTCAGCCGGACTCCAAGACTATGAAGATACAAGATTGAAGACTTCGTCCCGTGTCCGGAAGGGACTTTCCTTGGCGTAGAAGGCAAGCTTGGCGATGCGGATATTCAAGATCTCCTACCATTGTAACCGACTTTGTGTAACCCTAACCCTATCTGGTGTCTATATAAACCGGAGGGTTCTAGTCCGTAGGACAACTTCATCATACAACAATCATACCATAGGCTAGCTTCTAGGGTTTAGCCTCCTTGATCTCGTGGTAGATCCACTCTTGTACTACCCATATCATCAATATTAATCAAGCAGGAGTAGGGTTTTACCTCCATCGAGAGGGCCCGAACCTGGGTAAACTTCGTGTCCTTTGTCTCCTGTTACCATCCGGCCTAGATGCACAGTTTGGGACCCCCTACCCGAGATCCACCGGTTTTGACACCGACAATATACTTTATCTCACTTATAAGAAAACATAACCCATTACGTTGTCTTCCTTGTCCAACATCAACTCTTTAGCATGTCATATTTTAATGAGTGCTCCCAATCATAAAAGATGTCCAAGATAGTATATTTATATGTGAAACCTCTCTTTATTTATTACTTCCTATTAATTGCAACGATGACCAAAGCTATGTTTGCCAACTCTCAACAACTTTGAATGATCATACTCTTTCTATGTGAAGTCATTACTCTCCATAAGATCAATATGATCTCTTTGTTTCTTTTTATTCTTTTTTCTTTTCTTTTATTCCCTCAAGATCATAGCAAGATAATTAAGCCCTTGACTCAACACTAATATTTATTATATAGCTCACAGACTTGATTACATAGAGGGATCATAAAGCAAAACTCAAAACTAGATCATGCCATAAACTTTATTCTACTAGATCAAGATATTACTAAAAGGATCGAACTAAGAAAAGCAGTAAAGATAGGAGTGTGATGGTGATACGATACCGAGGCACCTCCCCCAAGATTGGAAGTTGCCAAGGGGAGTGCCCATACCCATGTGATTATATCTCCTTCGCTGGTGAAGAAGGTGGTGGAGTCGTTGATGGTGTGAGCTTGTCATCCATCTTCCAAGGCATAGGCTCACCATCATAGAAGGATGATTGAGTCTCCGGGATCCTGAAATCTGCAGCCAAACTCATCCTCTTGAATCTATATTCATACTCACAGTTTTGGTTTTTTAGGTCATAGATTTGGGCTTGGAGGTGCTCGATCTTCTCGTGGAGCTTGAAGATGGTATCCCCAATGTTCTTGGCATCCAGCTTGTGGTTGTTCGTGAACTCCGCGATCATCATGTGATTGCAGTTGAGTCCATGTTCCACCATCCCCTGGCACTTGAAAACTTGTTGCTCCATTGCTTCGAGCCTCGTCTCCACGCTTTCGGTCCCCTTCGGTCCCTCAACATCGCGGATGTGCAGCAACCCATCACGCAGCTCAATGGTTTGAGAGTGTCGCAGCACCTGCGCGAGGTAAGGATTGATGACCTTCTCGAAGAACTTGTCCTTGCGGACGCTTGGAGACGTCATGATGATCTAGATCTGTCAGAAAAAAAGCTCGAAACGAAAACATAAGATATTTGCGTGATACAGGAAGCAAAACCTTCGGGAGATTATATAATGAATTTTTACCGACCAAAATACATAACGTTCAAGAAAACAGAGTCCGGAGAGCACACAAGGTGCCCACGAGGCAGGGGCGCACCTAGCGGGGTAGGGCGCGCCCTCCACCCTCGTGGAGCCCTCGTGTCATTCCCGGACTGCTTCTTATTTTTATATTTTTCTAAATATTCCAAAATGGAGAAAATTTGCCATTAGAACTATTTTGGAGTCGGTTACGTACTGTACCACGTACCTATTCCTTTTTGGAGTCTGAAACGTTCTGGAAGGTGTCTCTTATGTATTCCTCCGGGGTTACGGTTCCAATAACATTGGTTTCAACATTTATAGGATTACCTAAGATAAAACGTTTGATTCTTTGACCGTTCACCACCTTCGGATTTGTGCCTTCGAAGTTGTTGATTTTTATTGCAACGGAACAATATACCTCCTCGATAACGTAAGGACCTTCCCATTTAGAGAGAAGTTTTCCTGCAAAAAATCTTAAACAAGAGTTGTATAGCAATACATAATCACCTACATTAAACTCACGCTTTTGTATTCTTTTGTCATGCCATCTTTTAACTTTTTCTTTAAACAGCTTGGCATTTTCATAGGCTTCGGTTCATCATTCATCAAGTGAGCTAATGTCAAATAACCTCTTCTCACCGGCAAGTTTGAAATCATAATTGAGTTATTTAATCGCCCAATAAACCTTATATTCTAGTTCGAGAGGTAAGTGACATGCTTTTCCATAAACCATTTTATACGGAGACATACCCATAGGATTTTTATATGTAGTTCTATAAGCCCATAATGCATCATCAAGTTTCTTGGACCAATTCTTTCTAGATCTATTAACAGTCTTTTGAAAAATTAATTTGAGTTCTCTATTACTCAATTCTACTTAACCACTAGACTGAGGGTGATAAGGAGATGCAATTCTATGATTAACATCATAATTAGCAAGCATTTTACGGAAGGCACCATGAATAAAATGTGAACCACCATCAGTCATTAAGTATCTAGGGACTCCAAACCTCGGAAAAATTACTTCTTTACGCATTTTAATAGATGTGTTATGATCAGCACTACTAGTTGGAATAGCTTCTACCCACTTAGTAACGTAATCAACAGCAACTAAAATATGTGTATATCCATTAGAGGCAGGAAAGGGTCCCATATAATCAAAGCCTCAAACATCAAATGGTTCAATAACAAGTGAATAATTCATAGGCATTTCTTCACGTCTACTAATATTACCAATTCTTTGGCATTCATCACAAGATAAAACAAAATTATGGGCATCCTTGAAGAGATTAGGCCAATAAAAACCGGATTGCAATACCTTGTGTGCAGTTCGATCTCCAGCGTGATGCCCTCCATAAGCCTTGGAGTGACACTTGCGTAGGATCTGTTCTTGTTCATGATCAGGTACACAACGTCTAATAACACCATCTACTCCTTCTTTATAAAGATGTGGGTCATCCCAAAAGTAATGTCTCAAATCATAGAAAAACTTTTTCTTTTGTTGGTATGTGAAACTAGGTGGTATAAATTTAGCAACAATGTAATCAACATAATCAGCATACCATGGAGTAGTATGAGAAGCATTTATGACATTTAATTGTTCATCAGGAAAGATGTCATCAATAGGTAGTGGGTCATCAAGAACATTTTCTAACCTAGACAAGTTGTCTGCAACGGGGTTCTCAACTCCCTTTCTATTAATAATATGCAAATCAAATTCTTGTAGCAAGAGAACCCATCTAATAAGTCTAGGTTTAGCATATTTCTTTTCCATAAGATATTTAATAGTAGCATGATCAGTGTGAATAGTTACTTATCACAAGCAAATACAGCTGCTAAGAATTCTTTTTCAGTAGTAGCATAATTTCTCTGGGCATTATCTAGAGTTTTACTAGCATATTGAATAACATTTAATTTCTTATCAACTCTTCGCCCTAGAATAGCACTTACAGCATAATCACTAGCATCACACATAATTTCAAAAGGTAAATTCCAATCAGGTGCGGAGATCAATGCTTTCTTAAGTATTTCAAATGCTTCTACACAATCATCATCAAAGACAAATGCTATATCTTTTTGTAATAGATTAGTCAAAGGCCGAGAGATTTTTGAGAAGTCCTTAATGAACGAGTAGGGCATTTTGGAGACCGAGCTCCATGGAGCCCTTTATTTTGAAAAATTCAAAATTCATAAATTTCAGTTTCAAAAAATTCTGAAAAAATTTATACATGTATGCAAGGATGTAAAGTGCATGTGTGAGAAATTTCAGGATGAAATACCTTGAACCGCGAGCTGCACAAAAAAACAAAATCAGGGACTTTAAAGATGAACAGTACATATGTTAATAAGCCTCAGATTTGTCTTTTTTGTGCAGCTCACATTTTTACGTATTTCGACCTGAAATTTTGCACACATGTACATTATGTATCTAGGTATATGTGTATTTATTTTCAGAATTTTTTGAAACTGAAAATTTTGAATTTGAAGTTTTCGAATAAAGTCCTCCATGGAGCTCGGTCTCCGTTTGGCATTTTCGTTAATGAACCTCCTATAAAAACCGGCATGACCAAGGAAACTTCTTATACCTTTGATGTCCTTGGGACATGGTATCTTTTCAATAGCATCAACCTTAGCTTTATCAACTTCAATACCGCCCCAAGACAATACCTTCATTAACCATAAAGTGGCACTTTTCCCAATTCAAAACAAGATTAGTTTCTTCACATCTCTGCAAAACTTGATCAAGGTTGCTCAAGCAATCATCAAAAGAGGATCCATAAACGGAGAAATCGTCCATGAAAACCTCACAAATCTTTTCACAAAAGTCAGAGAATATAGCCATCATGCATCTTTGAAAGGTAGCAGGTGCATTACATAAACCAAAAGGCATACGTCTATAAGCAAAAGTACCGAAAGGGCAAGTAAAAGTAGTCTTAGCTTGATCATCAGCTAACACAGGTATTTGAGAGAAACCAGAATAACCATCTAGAAAGCAAAAATGTGTATGTTTGGATAATCTTTCTAGCATTTGCTCAATAAAAAGGTAAGGGGTAATGATCTTTTTTAGTAGCCTTATTTAATTTGCGGAAATCAATTACCATCCTATGACCTATAATAATTCTTTGCGGAATCAATTCATCTTTATCATTAGGAACGACAGTAATACCGCCCTTCTTAGGAACACAATGGACATGACTTACCCACTCTCTATCAGCAACGGGATAAATTATACCTGCTTCAAGGAGCTTTAGTATTTCCTTTCTTACCACTTCTTTCATTTTAGGATTCAGTCGTCGTTGGTGATCAATAACTGGTTTAGCATCTTTCTCCAAATTTATTTTATGTTGACATAGAGTGGAATTAATGCCCTAAAGATCATCAAGAGTATATCCAATAGCAGCACGGTGCTTCTTTAGAGTTTTCAATATTTTTTCTTCCTCCTTCCCTGAAAGGTTAGCACTAATAATAATAGGATATATCTTCTTTTCATCAAGATAAGCATATTTAAGAGTATTAGGCAATGGTTTAAGCTCAAACACGGGATCACCCCTGGGTGGAGGAGGATCCCCTAGGATTTTAACATGCAAGTTGTTTTTCAGAATAGGTCATTGTTTAAAGAAAACTTCATCTATTTCCCTTCTTTCATTCATAAACCTATCATTTTCATGGTCTAGCAAATATTGTTCTCAAGGATCACTAGGAGGCACGGCAATAGAAGCAAGACCAATAATTTCATCTTTACTAGGCAATTCATCTTCACGGTGTTGTCTATGAAACTTAGAAAAATTAAATTCATGAGACATATCACCCAAACCAATAGTAACAACATCCTTTTCGCAGTCTATCTTAGCATTAACAGTGTTCAAGAAAGGTCTACCAAATATAATGGGACAAAAGCTATCTTGTGGTGAACCAAGAACAAGAAAATCAGCAGGATCTTTAGTTTTCCCACACAAGACTTCAACATCTCTAACAATTACCATTGGTAAAATAGTGTCTCTATTAGCAAGCTTAATTGTAACATCAATATCTTCTAACTTAGTAGGTGCAATATCATGCATAATTTCTTTGTATAAGTCAATAGGTATTGCACTAGCACTAGCACCCATATCACATAGGCCATGATAACAATGATCTCCTATTTTAACAGAAATAACAGGCATGCCTACCACAGATCTATGTTTATCTTTAGCACAAGGTTTAGCAATTCTAGCAGTTTCATTACAGAAATAAGTAACATGTCCATCAATATTATCAGCCAAGAGATCTTTAACGATAGGAATATTAGGTTCAACTTTAACTTGCTCAGGAGGTGTATAAGTTCTAATATTGCTTTTAAAAACCACAGTTGAAGCTTTAGCATGACCTTCATTCTAATAGGGAAAGGTGGTTTCTCAACATAAGCAGTAGGAACAATAGGATCATTATAAGTGATAGTATTTTCTTCAACTTTAATAGGTGCAGCTACTTTTACTTCTATGGGAGGATGATATTTAAACCACTTTTCCTTAGGGAGATCAACATGAGTAGCAAAAGATTCACAGAAAGAATCTACTATCTCAGAGTGAAGTCCATATTTAGTGCTAAATTTACGGAAAACATCGGTATCCATAAAAGATTCAACACAATCAAACTTAGGTGTCATACCTGACTCCTTACCTTCGTCGAGGTCCCAATCTTCAGATTTGCGTTTAATTCTTTTCAATAAATCCCATTTGAATTCAATAGTCTTCATCATAACAGAGCTAGCAGAAGAAGTATCGAGCATGGTGCGATTATTATCAGAAAGCCGAGCATAAAAATTTTGAATAATCATTTCTCTTGAGAGCTCATGATTGGGGCATGAATATAACATTGATTTAAGCCTCCCCCAAGCTTGAGCGATGCTTTCTTCTTTGCGAGGCCAAAAATTATATATATAATTACGATCACGATGAACAAGATGCATAGGATAAAACTTCTGATGAAATTTCAATTAAACCCATTAACGGTCGCACAAAGAGCGCCTCCTCGTCGCGTCCATGTTGACAAAATTACTGTGCAACGCTGAGGTGAAAAAAATATTGATAAAACATGTAAACCTAACCGACATGCTTCCTCCCCACTCTGCCATTCCCCTCCCCCTCGCCTCGTCCTCGCCCGAGTCGCTGCGCCGCCGGCTCCGCCGCTTCTCCCGCGCCCTCTACTCCTCGTTCATCTCCTCACCCTGCATGTGTTACCGCCGCCACCGCCGTTGCCCCATCCCGAAATCCACCTCGATACTGAGGGGTAGGCAGAAGGACGGCGGGCATTCCACTCGGGACGGCGAGCCATGGGTGATGGCGATCTCGACGCAGAGTTCGGTGGCGGATTCTGAGGTTGTGGGAGGCCAAATGATTTGAATCAGAGGTGCCAAGATCCGTCAGGAGATATCTTGTGTAGAGCCTCTTGCGCTCCTCCTCGACGCCTCCTGCCCGCTCTCCTACATCACCGAGGCCGTCGAGCGGCGTGGGCGCGGCGGACCAGATGCAGTACCAGTGGGACCAAGGTTGACACAGCACTGGGAGTCAGGCGGTCGACACGGCCAGATCGCCCCGTCTCCAGCTTCCTTGTAGCAGGGCCATTCGATCTAGGAGGAGCACCTGCTATTGAAACCACGGTACTGGCTGCAGGAGGCAATTCAAGGACAGCATGTTTCGGTTTGATCTTTGTGAGTGCAAAGAGCAGGATCTGCTGAAACCATAAGCACCTTATCCACATCTTTGTGTTGTATGCTGTCAACAACTGCTCACTCACACTCTCTGTTTAGTTCAGTTTAGGGATATTCTGTTAGTGCTTTTACATATTTATTTATTATTGTGCTGACCATTGCATATTCCTGCAACTGAATCTCTTATGGTACACTATTTATTTCTTCATTGATTAATGTGTAGTTCAGTTCAGGTATTACAGAACTCCCTTGTTGTCTTTTGCAATGGTGGACTATAGGTTGCTATGACCAAATTCTTTTAGAAAAATCGTCTCTTCTCCATCTATGTGAAGGTTGGATTTGATATCCACCTCACAAGGCAGCCCTGCCTTAACTAAGAGTTCCATATTTCAAATCAGTAAAAATCTTTGGAGATCCAGTGCTCCAACAACTGTATCATCCAATTTTCTGATTGGTTCTGAGGTAAAGATGGCTGGTGGAGCAGCTTGAGAGAATACAGTTCAAGCTGTGTGCTCTGAGAAAAATGGATGGTTCATTTGTAGAATTTATGATAGATTTAATGGACGAGATGTAGCTGATTTTCTGGCAGTGACTCTATATGGTAGCATAGTATATTACCTTTACTTATTAGAGTGTCGTATCAAGCAACAAGATCTCCTATATAGCTCATCAGAGGACTCCCTTAATGGGGTTAAAAGTTAGTTAACATTAGCCATGGAAATTGAAGAGAATGATGTAAAACTTTCTGAAAGTTTTCGAGCTGGTGTGCTGAATTGCCTTATTTCTGCTGTTGAGCAAGCTGAGAATGACTTCTTATGCATGGTTGAACAAGATATGGATGATAGACCAAATTTAGTTTCAGTTGGATCTTGTGTCCTGGTTGTGCTTCTCCAGGGAACAGAATTCTGCATTCTAAATCTTGGGGATAGTTGGGTTGTGCTTGCTTGCATGCCATGAATACTCTATTGTTGCTGTTACACATGCAGGTGTTATGGTTATTGTTTGTTTTTTCATGCCCATTGGTATTCCAAGAGTATCTATTATCATATTCAGATTCATGCTCAAATAGAAAATCTCACAAAAATGGAATTTTCCTCCTAGGTGTTCTGTATGCGCCCGTATTGCAGGACGACTTCTACCTCAACTTCGTGGAGTGGTCTTTGCACAATGTCATCTCGGTCGGATCGGGGAATTGCGTCTACTCGTGGAATGCAGCAACAAGGTGTGTGCAACCAATGTTATCCGATTTCTATTCTGAAACTGTAAGAGGGATCCTAAATAAATTTTTAACTCCACAAGGTCACCAAGCTCTACGATTTGGGGGCGGGCCACACTGTTTGTTAGTTGGGCGCAACGTCGCACCCACCTATCTGTAGGGACTAACCAAGGCACCGTTCAGGTTTTCATCTTGCTCCCGTCTGAAATTGATCAAATGGCATGTTCGGGGTCCATCAAAGTTTAGGGGTATACTTCAGTTTATTTTTACCCAAAGCTTCAATTCAAACAACAAATAATACAGAGTACGCTTGGTTGTGAGAATGTCACCCGGTTAATGCGATATGAAGTGTATATTGTAGAAGTAGAACAAGCAGAAATTTGACTCATCAACCTATATATGCAATATGAAGTATATATTGTAGAAGTAGAACAAGCCGAATTCGATTCATCAACTTTTTTATGCAATATTAAGTGTATATTGTAGAAGTAGAACAAGTGCTATTGTGTTGATTTTTTTATGAAATACATGCTGAAATATATATCCATCGCTATCCATAGAAATAATACTAACTTAAGAACTAGATACTGAAATATATATTCGTCGCTATCCAACTGATGGTTATATAATGTTTTCAGTTCTAGCGCTTTAGATTCCGTGGCTTCAGTTTCTTTGTGTAAGATCTCCACTTCCTCACTATCATCTGTTTCAGTTGCAGCAATCAATTCTGCTCTAGCAGCAGAGGAGTCCAGCCGGAGCCTTTTGTAACTTGCCATGGCTGACTCTTGTTCTCTGAGCACAATAAGCCCTTCACAATCCTGTATCATGTTAGTGGTTGCTGCGATGTCCTTTTCTATAACCTCCAGATCACTACCAGCTTTTTGCAACATTTTATATTAAGTTGCGGAGGGACTAATTGCCAACATAGTTCAGGTTTTCCCTTACAATATATTTTCTATCAGAAGTTGTGGTTTTAGTTCATATGTTATCTGTTAGAGCAAAAAAGATGAGGTTTCATGAGGTTATTCAGGTTGAGTCCCACTCAAGTTGCTTGATTTTAGGTTCTAATTATGGGCCTGGAAAATTCAAAACAAATAGCTTGCTTAGAGGAATCCCACATGGACGATGTAACACAGGTATGCGCATTCTACAGAGTTTTACATGTACATGTGGTTTTACAGTGGAAATTAGTGTTATCACATACTTTTGTTTTGTTAACTTTTTTGTTGGTATTACTGTCTAAAATATGTATACTTTTGTATTGACTTCATTTCAGCGAGATGATATTTATTCAGTACAGGTTCTAGATTGGGTGGTTATCAATTATTGTTGTGCTAATTTATCACTCTTTGTTGGACATGTTCGATTTGCACCGAACCAGCAGAGTAAACTCATTTCTGCGGCAGTGGAAGATTTAATGTGTGTCTTCGACACATATGGTGATGGCCACCGCAACGGCGGGCACCACGCTAATCAACACTGAGTCGCTGACCATAACCAAGGTGGGCGATAAGAAGAGCTACACCGTGACGGAAGCCGTCAGGCATGAACAGATTTGGATTCGGATTCGGCCGGCTCGTCTAGTCTAGTGACACCAAAGTGGTAGACAGCCCGACCCTTGGGATGTGGACCTGACCGTTGCTTTTGAACCAGTATCATGTATGCTATCGCTCATGCAAACCTCTAAGACTGCTCCCTGCCAGTTGATACACACTTGTTAATATCTATGATGTCAGAGCTCTTGTTCATCGTTCCAGTCAGAAACTTGTAGTTTTGTACTTTGAGTCTCATGCAAAGTAGAAATAGGAAAGTGAAAGGGGTGTGTCCTACCTGGCACCGCCGAGATTCCTCTTAGGCGGCGCGCCATGGGCGCGCCCCGACCACTAGTTTTTATCGTTTGTAGTTCCATGATGCCATATCATCACATAGCCTATACCATGCCAATGCATCTCCCTTCAAAGATAAAGGGAAGACATTCTTCTTAATAACATCAACGGGCATACCTGCAAGCTTAAATAATCCACAAACTTCATCCACATATATTAGGTGCTCATCAGGATGTAATGTTCCATCTCCTGTAAAAGGATTAGGTAGCAGTTTTTATACCATACCCGAAGGAATTTCAAAGTAGAAATTTTCATTTTCAGTAGGTTCAGTAGGTTGAGGAGCAACTCTTTGATCTACTGGTCGAGGTGAAGATACCCCGAACAAGCCCCTTAGAGGATTACTTTCCATAGTAACAAGTGATAGTAAATTTCAGCACACTATATAAATTTTTCCTTACCAAATTCCACCGACCAAAGGCGCTTCACTCCCCGGCAACGGTGCCTGAAAAGAGCCTTGATGACCCACAAGTATAGGGGATCTATCGTAGTCTTTTTGATAAGTAAGAGTGTCGAACGCAACGAGGAGCAGAAGGAAATGATAAGCGGTTTTCAGCAAGGTATTCTCTCCAAGCACTGAAATTATAGGTAACAGATAGTTTTGTGATAAGATAATTTGTAACGAGCAACAAGTAACAAAAGTAAATAAAGTGCAGCAAGGTGGCCCAATCCTTTTTGTAGCAAAGTACAAGCTTGTACAAACTCTTATATAGAGAAAAGCGCTCCCGAGGACACGTGGGAATTATCGTCAAGCTAGTTTTCATCACGTTCATATGATTCGCGTTCGGTACTTTGATAATTTGATATGTGGGTGGACCGGTGCTTGGGTCCTGTCCTTACTTGGACAAGCATCCCACTTATGATTAACCCCTATTGCAAGCATCCGCAACTACAAAAGAAGTATTACGGTAAACCTAACCATAGCATGAAACATATGGATCCAAATCAGCCCCTTACGAAGCAACACATAAACTAGGGTTTAAACTTCTGTCACTCTAGCAACCCATCATCTACTTATTACTTCCCAATGCCTTCCTCTAGGCCCAAATAATGGTCAAGTGTCATGTAGTCGACGTTCACATAACACCACTAGAGGAGAGACAACATACATCTCATCAAAATATCGAACGAATACCAAATTCACATGACTACTAATAGCAAGACTTCTCCAATGTCCTCAGGAACAAACGTAACTACTCACAAAGCATATTCATGTTCAAAATCAGAGGGGTATTAATATGCATATAGGATCTGAACATATGACCTTCCACCAAATAAACCAACTAGCATCAACTATAAGGAGTAATCAACACTACTAGCAACCTACAGGTACCAATCCCACACTTAGAGACAAGAATTGGATACAAGAGATGAACTAGGGTTTGAGAGGAGATGGTGCTGGTGAAGATGTTGATGGAGATTGGCCCCCTCCTGATGAGAGGAGCATTGGTGATGACGATGGCGATGATTTCCCCCTCCCGGAGGGAAGTGTCCCCGGCAGAACAGCTCCGCCAGAGCCCTAGATTGGTTCCGCCAAGGTTCCGCCTCGTGGCAGCGGAGTCTCGTCCCGAAAGCTTGCTTATGATTTTTCTTCGGACGAAAGACTTCACACAGCAGAAGGTGGACACCGGAGGGCCACCAGGGGGCCCACGAGGCAGGGGGCGCACCCAGGGGGTAGGGCGCGCCCCCCACCCTCGTGGCCAGGGTGTGGGTTGTTGGGGAACGTTGCAGAAAATAAAAAATTTCTACGGTTTCACCAAGATCTATCTATGAGTTCATCTAGAAACGAGTGATCGGAGTGCATCTACATACCTTTGTAGATCGCGAGCGAAAGCGTTCAAAGAACGGGGTTGAGGGAGTCGTACTCGTCGTGATCCAACTCACCGGAGATCCTAGCGCCGAACGGACGGCACCTCCGCGTTCAACACACGTACGGTCAGCGTAACATCTCCTCCTTCCTGATCCAGCAAGGGGAAGGACAGGTTGATGAAGATCCAGCAGCACGACGGCGTGGTTGTGGATGCAGCAGTCACCGCAGCAGGGCTTCGCCGAGCTTCTGCGAGAGGGAGAGGTGTAGCAGGGGAGAGGGAGGCTCCAAGACTTCAGGGTGCGGCTGCCCTCCGTCCCCACCCCTTTATATAGGCCCCCTGGGGGGCGCCGGCCCTGGGAGATGGGATCTCCTGGGGGGCGGCGGCCAAGGGGGGTGCAGTGCCCCCCAAGGCAAGTGGGGCGCCCCCTCACCCTAGGGTTTCCAACCCTAGGCGCAAGGGGGGCCCAAGGGGGGCGCACCAGCCCACTATGGGCTGGTTCCCCTCCCCACTTCAGCCCATGGGGCCCTCCGGGATGGGTGGCCCCACCCGGTGGACCCCCGGGACCCATCCGGTGGTCCCGGTACAATACTGGTGACCCCGAATCTTTCCCGATGGCCGAAACTGCACTTCCTATATATCATTCTTTACCTCCGGACCATTCCGGAACTCCTTGTGACGTCCGGGATCTCATCCTGGACTCCGAACAACTTTCGGATTACTGCATACTCATATCTATACAACCCTAGCGTCACCGAACCTTAAGTGTGTAGACCCTACGGGTTCGGGAGACACGTAGACATGACCGAGACAGCTCTCCGGCCAATAACCAACAGCGGGATCTGGATACCCATGTTGGCTCCCACATGCTCCTCGATGATCTCATCCAATGAACCATGATGTCAAGGATTCAAGCAACCCCGTATACGATTCCCTTTGTCAATCGGTATTTTACTTGCCCAAGATTCGATCGTCGGTATCCCAATACCTCGGTCAATCTCGTTACCGGCAAGTCACTTTACTCGTACCGTAATGCATGATGCCGTGACCAAACATTTGGATACTTTGAGCTCATTATGATGATGCATTACCGAGTGGGCCCAGAGATACCTCTCCGTCATACGAAGTGACAAATCCTAGTCTCGATCCATGTCAACCCAACAAACACTTTCGGAGATACCCGTAGTACACCTTTATAGTCACCCAGTTACGTTGTGACGTTTGGTACACCCAAAGCACTCCTACGGTATCCAGGAGTTACACGATCTCATGGTCTAAGGAAAAGATACTTGACATTGGAAAAGCTCTAGCAAACGAACTATACGATCTTGTGCTATGCTTAGGATTGGATCTTGTCCATCACATCATTCTCCTAATGATGTGATCTCGTTACCAATGACATCCAATGTCCATAGTCAGGAAACCATGATTATCTGTTGATCAACGAGCTAGTCAACTAGAGGCTTACTAGGGACATGTTGGTGTCTATGTATTCACACATGTATTACGATTTCCGGATAACACAATTATAGCATGAATAAAAGACAATTATCATGAACAAGGAAATATAATAATAATCCTTTTATTATTGCCTCTGGGGCATATTTCCAACAGTCTCCCACTTGCACTAGAGTCAATAATCTAGTTACATCTATTATATAATTAAGACAGAAGCAAAATAGGACACCACGTTCTTCCACATAACCAAAAATAATATACATCGTTGATCAGTAATATTTACGGCTGAGATTTAAAGATATTACGTTACGTTCCAAAAGTTATATATGTTGAACCGACACGTATAAGATGCATACAATAAAAAGTTGGAAAGACCCAACAAAAAAGTAAGTTGAAAATAAAAGAGTTGTTTAAATCAGCGCATACACAAGAGAGTCCTGCACCTCTACGGGGCCTAATAGAATAGAAAAGAAGGAAATAAAAAAAGAAAGTCTGCCACGTATGTGCTACAAGACATTATCTACAGCTGTATATAGAAAAAGCAATTGACAACACATACGGATGGATGGAAAACGGACAAGCAAACTCAAAAAAAAAAAAAAAACTGCAACTACCATGCTATCGTAACCAAAAAGGAGATCATATTATACCCCAACTACCGTGCTATCCTAAACAAAAAAGAAATCATATTATGTACTAGAATATTAGGTTGCAAAATTTTCAGCATGCTTTTATTACGTCCATGGAACAAACGAACAACATATACGTGCACAATTTTCAGCATGCTTCACGTCCGTGGAACAAACGAACAACATATACGTGTTTGTACTGAATAAAAAAAATCAAATCACTTGCAGCCAGCGGTTTAGCAAAAACAGAAAAAGGAAATCTAGAAGACCACCGCATTATATTAATGAAAAATCCAGCTCTTTTTCTGTAGGGAAATTAATGCAGTGAATAAAAGCAGTAAGAAACTATTTTTTGGTAAACAACCCATAGTCAACTATTTGCAATTTTTTAATCGTAATGAAATGGAAATTAGCTATTGATTTGCACATGAAATATGCAGCAAATGATGAGATATTGCAAGTAAATGAGCTCATTAAATTTACTACCTGTATTTGTCAATATATGAAAAACTTCTGGATCCCTCAAATTAAATTAAAGTAATTTTATCTACCATGGATATTCTTTATTGTATTGAATATACAGTTTATGCAAGCTGTAGCTGTCAAAATTACGCTCTAGAGAATAGAAACCATGTAAAGACAGTAAGACGACATGAATTGTTTTCATGAGCACATGTATAATATATAGTTATCTAGCCGCATAAATGTACGGGTTACATAGGCTAAAATATATAAACCATGGATTATAAATTTCAATAGTTAGGTTTAAATCTTGACGTTCGTAATCATGTACGCGTAGGGGGCATGCAGAACCGGGGTTTGCCTAGGACTAGGAATCTGGGTAAGGAATCGTGTGGAAATAATTAAAAGCTGGACTTAGTAGTGCGGGTGATGAATGGGCATTACAATTCATGACTTTTTTAACAACGACATGGATATCTAAGAGTCACTTTTATATACATGCTATATAGTCTACTGCGATTAATCATTATAGGCTAAAATATTAACACCTTACAAGGAGTGCTCAGCACGACATGTGGTGCATCACATGATGCGTACTTGAGATTATTCTAATTTATAACAGTTGATTATTCTATTTGATTTGAAATACCTCAATTTTTCGCCATGACTCACATAAAATAGGCTCACGGGTATTTAAGAACTATATTCACCATACATCAACTATATGCAAAATAAATCAACCAAATATACTTATCATACTTATATATTTGACACTTTTCTAGCAATGTGTTGTTCCATAATTTTCTTAAACGAATCAACCGTCGATCACTATGATACAATTCCGTGTGTTTGGAGTATTCACAACTTCGCAATTAAGGTGAACTAAGTAAACATAAATATGTTTGCTTCTTGACCAGGAAATTGGGCTTGCTCCATGGATGGTGCATAGACCAAATTAATTACATAATAAGTACTATATGCAATTTTCCAAAACAATTATAATGGAGGATTTAGTTTTTTAGATACAATAGGAATTAGAACACATATCAATGATATTTAAACAATAAGCGATACAATAATAATTTAATGTGTATCCAAATTCATAATCTGATGTCGATTTGAAATAATGTGATTATCATGAATCAAATTTCATTGTGACGTCATTATAATAAAAAACACATTGTAATTTCAAAAAAGTTTCATAACACACGTTATTAATTAGAAAACCAAAATACATATTTCAGGATGACAAGCAAAACATGATAAGTACAGAACAACAAGAATGTAGCCGCGCAAATGCGCGGGTAACACCTCTAGTTGTGATGAATCGAACACCCATAGAGTTCTGGTGTTGATCATGTTTTGCTCGCGGAAGAGGTTTACTCAACGGATCTGTGACATTTAGATCCGTATGCACTTTGCAAATTTCTATGTCTCCATCTTGAACATTTTCATGAATGGAGTTGAAGCGACGCTTGATGTGCCTGGTCTTCTTGTGAAACGTGGGCTCCTTGGCAAGTGCAATAGCTCAAGTGTTGTCACAGAAGAGTTTGATCAGCCCCGACGCATTGGGTATGACTCCTAGGTCGGTGATGAACTCCTTCACTCAAATTGCTACATGTGATGCCTCCGAGGCTGCCATGTACTCCGCTTCACATGTAGATCCCGCCATGACGCTCTGCTTGCAGCTGCACCAGCTTACTGCTCCACCATTCAACATATACACGTATCCGGTTTGTGACTTAGAGTCATTCAGATCTGTGTCGAAGCTAGCGTCGACGTAACCCTTTACGATGAGCTCTTCATCACCTCCATAAACAAGAAACATGCCCTTAGTACTTTTCAGGTACTTCAGGATATTCTTGACCACTATCCAATGTTCCTTGCCGGGATTACTTTGGTACCTTCCTACCAAACTTACGGCAAGGTTCACATCAGGTCTGGTACACAGCATGGCATACATAATAGACCCTATGGCTGAGGCATAGGGGATGACACTCATCTCTTCTATATCTTCTGCCGTGGTCGAACATTGAGCTGAGCTCAATTTCACACCTTGCAACACAGGCAAGAACCCCTTCTTAGATTGATCCATATTGAACATCTTCAATATCATATCAAGGTATGTGCTTTGTGAAAGACCTATGAGGCGTCTTGATCTATCTCTATAGATATTGATGCCTAATATATAAGCAGCTTCTCCAAGGTCCTTCATTGAAAAACTCTTATTCAAGTAGGCCTTAATGTTGTCCAAAAGTTCTATATTATTTCCCATCAAAAGTATGTCATCTACATATAATATGAGAAATGCTACAGAGCTCCCACTCACTTTCTTGTAAACGCAGGCTTCTCCATAAGTCTGAATAAACCCAAATGCTTTGATCATCTCATCAAAGCGAATGTTCCAACTCCGAGATGCTTGCACCAGCCCATAAATGGATCACTGGAGCTTGCATACCTTGTTAGCATTCTTAGGGTCGACAAAACCTTCCAGCTGCATCATATACAGTTCTTCCTTAAGATAACCATTAAGGAATGCCGTTTTGACGTCCATTTGCCATATCTCATAATCATAGTATGCGACAATTGCTAACATGATTCGGACGGACTTCAGCTTCGCTACGGGAGAGAAAGTCTCATTGTAGTCAACCCCTTGAACTTGCCGATAACCCTTAGCGACAAGTCGAGCTTTATAGATGGTAATATTACCATCCGCGTCCGTCTTCTTCTTAAAGATCCATTTGTTTTCTATCGCTCGCCGATCATCGGGCAAGTCTGTCAAAGTCCATACTTTGTTTTCATACATGGATCCTATCTCGGATTGCATGGCTTCAAGCCATTTGTTGCAATCTGGGCCCGCCATCGCTTCTTCATAGTTCGAAGGTTCACCGTTGTCTAACAACATGATTTCCAGGACAGGGTTGCCATACCACTCTGGTGTGGAACGTGTCCTTGTGGACCTATGAAGTTCAGTAGCAACTTGATTCGAAGTACCTTGATCATCATCATTAATTTCCTCTCCAGTGGATGTAGGCACCACAGGAACATTTTCCTGAGCTGCACTACTTTCCGGTTCAAGAGGTAGTACTTCATCGAGTTCTACTTTCCCCCCACTTACTCCTTTCGAGAGAAACTCTTTTTCCAGAAAGGATCCGTTGTTGGCAACAAAGATCTTGCCTTCGGATCTAAGGTAGAAGGTATACCCAATGGTTTTCTTAGGGTATCCTATGAATACGCATTTTTCCGACTTGGGTTCGAGCTTTTCAGGTTGAAGTTTCTTGACATAAGCATCGCATCCCCAAACTTTTAGAAACAACACCTTAGGTTTCTTCCCAAACCATAATTCATACGGTGTCGTCTCAACGGATTTAGATGGTGCCCTATTTGAAGTGAATGTAGCTGTCTCTAGAGCGTATCCCCAAAATGATAGCTGTAAATCAGTAAGAGACATCATAGATCGCACGATATCCAATAGAGTGTGATTACGATGTTCGGACACATCATTACGTTGAGGTGTTCCAGGCGGTGTGAGTTGTGAAACGATTCCACATTTCCGTAAGTGTGTGCCAAATTCATGACTTAAATATTCTCCTCCACGATCTGATTGTAAGAACTTTATTTTTCGGTCACATTGATTTTCTACCTCATTCTGAAATTCCTTGAACTTTTCAAAGTTCTTAGACTTGTGTCTCATCAAGTAGACATACCCATATCTACTCAAGTCATCAGTGAGAGTGAGAACATAACGATATCCTCCGCGAGCCTCAACGCTCATTGGAACCCACACATCAGTATGTATGATTTCCAATAAGTTGGTTGCTCGCTCCATTGTTCCGGAGAACGGAGTCTTGGTCATTTTGCCCATGAGGCATGGTTCGCATGTGTCAAATGATTCATAATCGAGAGACTCTAAAAGTCCATCAGCATGGAGCTTCTTCATGCGCTTGACACCAATGTGACCAAGGCGGCAGTGCCACAAGTCGTTATCAACTTTACATCTTTTGGTATTCACACTATGAATATGTGTAACATCACGTACGAGATTCATTAAGAATAAACCATTGACCATCGGAGCATGACCATAAAACATATCTCTCATATAGATAGA
The DNA here is from genome assembly GCA_032464435.1 of Aegilops umbellulata. Classification (NCBI taxonomy): domain Eukaryota; kingdom Viridiplantae; phylum Streptophyta; class Magnoliopsida; order Poales; family Poaceae; genus Aegilops; species Aegilops umbellulata. The sequence goes on from CP136059.1 coordinate 418,761,188, forward strand.
ACAACCATTATTCTCGGATTTAAATGAGTAGCCATCTCATATTAAACAAGATCCTGATACAATGTTCATGCTCAAACTTGGCACTAAATAACAATTATTGAGGGTTAAAACTAATCCCGTAGGTAAATGTAGAGGTAGCATGCCGACGGCGATCACATCGATCTTGGAACCATTCCCGACGCGCATCGTCACCTCATCCTTCGCCAGTCTCCGCTTATTCCGCAGCTCCTGCTTTGAGTTACGAATATGAGCAACGGCACCGGTATCAAATACCCAGGAGCTACTACGAGCACTGGTAAGGTACACATCAATTACATGTATATCACACATACCTTTAGTGTTGCCGGCCTTCTTGTCCGCTAAGTATTTGGGGCAGTTCCGCTTCCATTGACCCTTCCCTTTGCAATAAAAGCACTTAGTCTCAGGCTTGGGTCCATTCTTTGACTTCTTCCCGGCAACTGGCTTACCGGGCGCGGCAACTTCCTTGCTGTCCTTCTTGAACTTCTTCTTACCCTTGCCTTTCTTGAACTTGGTGGTTTTATTGACCATCAACACTTGATGTTCATTTTTTATTTCTACCTCCGCTAATTTCAGCATTGAAAATACTTCAGGAATGGTCTTTTCCATCCCCTGCATATTGTAGTTCATCACAAAGCTCTTGTAGCTAGGTGGGAGCGGCTGAAGGATTCTGTCAATGACCGCCTCGTCCGGGAGGTTAATGTCCAGCTGGGACAAGCGGTTCTGCAACCCAGACATTTTGAGTATGTGCTCACTGACAGAACTATTTTCCTCCATTTTACAGCTGTAGAACTTGTCGGAGACTTCATATCTCTCGACCCGGGCATGAGCTTCAAAAACCATTTTCAGCTCTTCGAACATCTCATATGCTCCATGTTGCTCAAAACGCTTTTGGAGCCCCGGTTCTAAGCTATAAAGCATGCCGCACTGAACGAGGGAGTAATCATCAGCACGCTGCTGCCAAGCGTTCATAACGTCTTGGTTTTCTGGGAAGGGAGCTTCACCTAGCGGTGCTTCTAGGACATATTGTTTCCTGGCAGCTATGAGGATGATCCTCAGGTTCCGGACCTAGTCCGTATAGTTGCTGCCATCATCTTTCAGCTTGGTTTTCTCTAGGAACGCGTTGAAGTTCATGTTGACATGAGCGTTGGCCATTTGATCTACAAGACATTTATGCAAAGATTTTTAGACTAAGTTCATGATAATTAAGTTCATCTAATCAAATTATTTAATGAACTCCCACTCAGATTAGACATCCCTCTAGTCATCTAAGTGAAACATGATCCGACTTGACTAGGCCGTGTCCGATCATCACGTGAGATGGACTAGTCATCATCGGCGAACATCTCCATGTTGATCGTATCTTTCATACGACTCATGTTCGACCTTTCGGTCTCTTGTATTCCGAGGCCATGTCTGTACATGCTAGGCTCGTCAAGTTAACCTAAGTGTTTGCATGTGTAAATCTGTTTTACACCTGTTGTATGTGAACGTTGGAATCTATCACACCCGATCATCACGTGGTGCTTCGAAACAACGAACTGTCGCAACGGCGCACAGTTAGGGGGAACACTTTCTTGAAATTATTATGAGGGATCATCTTATTTACTACCGTCATTCTAAGTAAACAAGATGCAAAAACATGATAAACATCACATGCAATCAAATAATAGTGACATGATATGGCCAATATCATATAGCTCCTTTGATCTCCATCTTGGGGCTCCATGATCATCTTGTCACTGGCATGGCACCATGATATCCATCATCGTGTCTCCATGAAGTTGCTCGCCAACTATTACTTCTACTACTATGGCTAACACGTTTAGCAATAAAGTAAAGTAATTTACATGGCGTTTATCAATGACACATAGGTCATACAAAAAATAAAGACAACTCCTATGGCTCCTGCCGGTTGTCATAGTCATCGACATGCAAGTCGTGATTCCTATTACAAGAACATGATCTCATACATCACATATATATCATTCATCATTCATCACAACTTTGGCCATATCACATCACAAAACACTTGCTGCAAAAACAAGTTAGATGTCCTCTAATTGTTGTTGCAAGTTTTACGTGGCTGCAATAGGGTTCTAGCAAGAACGTTTTCTTACCTACGTGAAAGCCACAACGTGATTTGTCAACTTCTATTTACCCTTCATAAGGACCCTTTTCGTCGAATCCGCTCCAACTAAAGTGGGAGAGACAGACACCCGCTAGCCACCTTATGCAACTAGTGCATGTCAGTCGGTGGAACCTGTCTCACGTAAGTGTACGTGTAAGGTCGGTCCGGGCCGCTTCATCCCACAATACCGCTGAAGCAAAATAAGACTAGTAGCGGCAAGAAAGTTGACAACATCTACGCCCACAACAAATTGTGTTCTACTCGTGCAAAGAGAACTACGCATAGACCTAGCTCATGATGCCACTATTGGGGAACGTTGCAGAAAATAAAAAATTTCTACGGTTTCACCAAGATCTATCTATGAGTTCATCTAGCAACGAGTGATCGGAGTGCATCTACATACCTTTGTAGATCGCGAGCGGAAGCATTCAAAGAACGGGGTTGAGGGAGTCGTACTCGTCGTGATCCAAATCACCGGAGATCCTAGCGCCGAACGGACGACACCTCCGCGTTCAACACACGTACGGTCAGCGTAACGTATCCTCCTTCTTGATCAAACAAGGGGGAAGGATAGGTTGATGAAGATCCAGTAGCACGACGGTGTGGTGGTGGATGCAGCAGTCACCGCAGCAGGTCTTCACCGAGCTTCTGCGAGAGGGAGAGGTGTAGCAGGGGAGAGGGAGGCGCCAAGACTTCAGGTTGCGGCTGCCCTCCCTCCCCCCCTTTATATAGGCCCCCTGGGGGGCACCGGCCCTGGGAGATGGGATCTCCTGGGGGCGGCGGCCAAGGGGGGTGGAGTGCCCCCCCAAGGCAAGTGGGGCGCCCCCCCACCCTAGGGTTTCCAACCCTAGGCGCAGGGGGCCCAAGGGGGGCGCACCAGCCCACTATGGGCTGGTTCCCCTCACCACTTCAGCCCATGGGGCCCTCCGGGATGGGTGGCCCCACCCAGTGGACCCCCGAGACCCATCCGGTGGTCCCGGTACAATACCGGTGACCCCGAATCTTTCCCGATGGCCGAAACTGCACTTCCTATATATCATTCTTTACCTACGGACCATTCCGGAACTCCTCGTGATGTCCGAGATCTCATCCTGGACTCCGAACAACTTTCAGATTACTGCATACTCATATCTATACAACCCTAGCGTCACCGAACCTTAAGTGTGTAGACCCTACGGGTTCGGGAGACACGTAGACATGACCGAGACAGCTCTCCGGCCAATAACCAACAGCGGGATCTAGATACCCATGTTGGCTCCCACATGCTCCTCGATGATCTCATCCGATGAACCACGATGCCAAGGATTCAAGCAACCCCGTATATGATTCCCTTTGTCAATCGGTATTTTACTTGCCCGAGATTCTATCGTAGGTATCCCAATAGCTCGTTCAATCTCATTACTGGCAAGTCACTTTACTCGTACCGTAATGCATGATCCCGTGACCAAACATTTGGTTACTTTGAGATCATTATGATGATGCATTACCGAGTGGGCCCAGAGATACCTCTCCGTCATACGGAGTGACAAATCCCAGTCTCGATCCGTGTCAACCCAACAGACACTTTCGGAGATACCCGTAGTACACATTTATAGTCACCCAGTTACGTTGTGACGTTTGGTACACCCAAAGCACTCCTACGGTATACGGGAGTTACACGATCTCATGGTCTAAGGAAAATATACTTGACATTGGAAAGGCTCTAGCAAACGAACTATACGATTTTGTGCTATTCTTGGGAATGGGTCTTGTCCATCACATCATTCTCCTAATGATGTGATCTCGTTACCAATGACATCCAATGTCCATAGTCAGGAAACCATGACTATCTGTTGATCAACGAGCTAGTCAACTAGAGGCTTACTAGGGACATGTTGGTGTCTATGTATTCACACATGTATTATGATTTCCGGATAACACAATTATAGCATGAATAAAAGACAATTATCATGAACAAGGAAATATAATAATAATCCTTTTATTATTGCCTCTAGTGCATATTTCCAACATGGGCCTCCTCTAGTATTTCTTCTGCTCAGTATTTTTTATTATTTCCCAAAATAACTTTCGTGGAGTTTCAGGACTTCTGGAGTTGTGCAGAATAGGTCTCTAATATTTGCTCCTTTTCCAGCCCAGAATTCCAGCTGCCGGCATTCTCCCTCCTTATGTAAACCTTGTAAAATAAGAGAGAATAGGCATAAGTATTGAGATATAATGTGTAATAACATCCCATAATGCAATAAATATCGATATGATGCAATAAAGCATGATGCAAAATGGACGTATCACACGGCTACCCAAATTGTCGTAGAAGAACTCCAAGTTCATGCCTCTCTCATCTTCGAGAATCATATTGTGATGAATAACATAGCATGTCATGATGTTTTTTAAGGTCCGCTTGTCCCAAAAATGAGCAGGACAACGAACAATGGCAAACCTAGATTGCAAAAGCCTGAATGCTCTTTCAATGTCTTTTAGGGCTGCCTCTTGCACCCTTGCAAATTCACACTGTTTTCTAGTTTTGGGTTCTTTGATGCTCTTGACAAATATGCACCAAGGAGGGTATATAACATCTGCAAGATAGTGCCCTTTGTGTATTCATGCTCATTGATTGTGTAGTTGCAAGCAGGAGCATCACCACTAGCAAGCCGAGCAAACAAATGAGACCGTTGCAACACATTGATATCATTGAGAGTGCCCGGCATACCAAAAAAGCAATGCCAAATCCATAAATCCTCGGATGCTACGGCCTCTAGCACAAATGTTGCATCACGAGACTTGCCACAATACATTCTCTGCCGTGCCTTCAGGCAATTTTTCCAATTCCAACGCATACAGTCAATGCTACCTAGCATGCCAGGCCAACCTCTCCTCTCATTAGATGCCATCATTTTTTTTGTCATCCTCGTTGGGTGCCCGAAGATATTCAGGACCAAAGGCATGGATGATCACTTTGGCAAACTTATGCACTGACTCAATTGTGGTATCTTCACCAATGCGAAGGTACTCGTCGGCATAGTCAGCTGGAACGCCGTATGCAATCACCCGCATAGCTGCCGAGATTTTTTTATATGCACTAAATCCCTTCAAGCCTGTGGCATTCCTTCTTTGAGTAAATACCGACAATTTGCCTCGCAAGCTTGAACAATTTTCACAAAGAGAGATCGGCGTATTCTGTACCTTCTCCGAAAGAGGTGCGGCGGATATGTTGGATTCTCCGTGAAGTAGTCTTGCATCAACATCTCGTTCCCGAGATGGCGATTTTGCGGAATGCAAAGAAGGCCGACCGCCTCATTCGGTTCTGATCTTTGTGCTCCTTCACGGCAAGGGCCATCACCAACGTCTGCTGCCGATAGTTTGCAAGCAACGTCTCAACATCCAAGTCGCCCGAATCGGACGAATCGTCAGAAAAAACTTCTTGCAGGTCAACCAACTTTGCATAGCGCTCGGCACAAAGCACAAGTAAACACTCACCGGCTACTCGTGGGCGGTGGCTCTCCGGCGGTTCGGCGGGTGGGCGATCCCGGGCGGCGACGGCGAGTAGGGGCAGCTCGAGGGCGGTTGATCCCCGACGGCGACGACGACCAAGGGCGGCTCATGTAGCCGGATCCGGGGGAGGTGCAGCATATCGATGGTAGAGGGTGGGGGCGCCCCCGCGGCGCGATTCTGCCCGCAGATTTGGCTGGAATCGCCGGCGGCGGACGGGCGGAACCAATGGCGGGCGGCGGCGGAAGGAGGTGGGGAAAGGGCACGGGCTAAAATGTCCCTCCTGCCAACCGCTTTCCTGGGATACGGGGCACCGTAGGAGCGAGGCGGAAACTTGCGTATTCGCGGGTTAGGGCCGAGATTTTACCGCGCCCCTCAAAAATATTTACGGGTCGGACGTGTTTGCGGGGTCTGGTCGGGAAGCTTTTTCCACGCCGACCCGCATTTTGACGGCAATTTTACGGGTCGCGGCTTTTTACGGGGTCTGCTAGATATGCTCTAACCACGAGCAGCTAACTAATGACCGGGAAATGCCATGCCCTCATCTGCAGCTTGGTGTCGTCGAATGGGAGCTCGCGGCCGAACGGGAGCTCGCGACCGCCTCTTCGTCCCATGCTGAGCACATCGACCTCGGCCACCACGTGCGCCTCTGCCTCGAGGGGCTGCCGCTGTAAGCTTGGGACGAAGAGGCGGTCGCCAAGGCCGTCGGCTCTGGCTGCTCGCTGGACTACATCGAGCCAGCTTCCAAGCTCAAGACGACGACCAAGGTTCTGGCCTTGTGGGCTTGGACGTCATGCCAAAGCAAGGTGCCAAGGGTGAGCTGGATCACCCTCCCTGCACGCAACGGTGGCGCTCTGGTGTATGGCCGCAAGGGGCTGGAGCGTCGGGTCCTTGTCCACCTCGACATCCATGAAGATCCATCCTCGGGCTGAGTGGTGTCCAGGCCACACCCCTGGATATCAAACGTCGTCGACGGGGAGACCTTGGCATGTGACGGGCGCAAGCGCATCTCAAGCCCTGTCCAGCGCGACCGCCATGGCCGTGACGATGAGGAAGACCGTGGCCGCGTGTGACACTCCAAAAATTTCATTTGGGTTTTTGCAAAATCCTTGCTGGATTTTTCCTTGAGATTTGAGGCTTTCAGAAAAAAAACAACCCTCTTAAAATTACTTTTCCTTGACTAGGGTTTGTTATTTCTGTTTTCTCCTTCAAGCCTTGGGTTTGACCTTCTTAAAAACTCCTTCTCTATTGTTTCCCTTCTCAGATTTTATTTTTGGGAGTTTAGTCTTTTCTTTTTAAGAAAAACTCCATGAAAAAGATTTGGGATTTTCATTCAATTGAAAACCATCCATGACCTTGTATTTTGCCCATGAGGTAAAACCACTCCAACATCTTCTCCCCTCCTTGTCAACAACTCAAATTCCCTATCCCAACTCATCCAAACAAGTTTTGGATTTTGTTTTATCTCTCAAATATTTTCTGTCAATTATTTTGAGCCTGATGGATTTTCAAAGCAAGTACCCTTTTTCATTTGAGATTTGACTTCAAACCAACTCTACTAGCTAGTCCTTTGTACCCACAACACAGAACCATCTTGATCCACTCATCTCCTTTTCAAATTTTTCAAATTACACTCTCTACAAGTTTGGACCAGATTTGCCAAATTTGGTGAAATTCGTATCTACACTTCTCCAAAAATTCCACCAAAAATCAGGCAGCCTACTGGAGCAATGAGAAGTCACTCCACCAAAAATCAGCCCAAGGAAAAATCCCTACATGCCTAGATCATTCTGTCGAACACCTTGCATGCACTGTTCGAACACATTCAGCAAATTCAGTCTTCAGTGTTGATTTCTTCAGATCATCTTCAGTCACGCGCCCACAGTGCCCTTGGCACGTTGCCCGCCGCCTGGTCTACGTGTCCAGAGCCCCGCACGCGCGCTTGGCTTCTTCCTGGCGTCGGTGGCGCTCTGACCCGACCACCCCGGCGTGTCTCGCGGCGGCTGAACCGCCGTGGCAGCCAACAGGGAGCAGAACGGCGGCTCAACGCCGTTCCGCGCCGCCCAACCCCGCTGATGGCTCTGCGTGTCCACCTCCACGCCAGCGCACGCATGCAGCACAGCCGTCGTGGCGCGGCGCGCACAGAGCGTCCTCTCTGCCGCCGATGGACCCGCGCCGTCCCGTTCCATCGAGCTCCACCTCAGCAAGCATAAACCAACGCCGTTGGCTCCAAAACGGACTCCGCGAACCTCCACGACGGTGCTCAACTCCTAAACTCCCCCGACCAAGCACTGCACCACCGTACTCACTCGCCGGAGAACGCCGTTCTCGGCCACCGCCTCGGATCGCCTATAAAAGGAGACCCCGAGCCCTCCCGCGAGCACGCACCACCCCTACACTCCACCAACGCCCTGCCAGGTCACTGGGAGGACCTCGAGGAGGTCTCCTCCCCCGACTCCGGCCACCCCGCTCCGCCTCGACCTCCAGCTCGATTCGCTCCGGTGAGGCCGTCTCCGGCGCCCAAACTCCGTCCATCTCCCTCTCTAGCTACCAGATCCTTGACCCCCTCCTCAATTTGATCAGTGTAGCTCTCTCCGGCGACCTCCATCCACGCCCGAACCGCCGTCCGCCGGAGCAGGGGCCACCGCCGTCGTGGTGCTTCTCGGCGACCACCACCACCAACAACCAACGCGGAATGGCACCCTGAGCACGGAGGTAACCTCCGATCTCTCTGCCTCGCCATGGATCGCCGCCGGCGATCGCCGCGGCTCTCTGGCGCCAAAGGCGCCGTTCGTTTTCAAACCTGACGGGTGGGACCGCCCCGTCAGATTCTTCGTTTTATTCGAATCGTTTTCTGAAAACGCATTTGGGCAAAATACGTCTTCTCCTCTGAGCCAGCGTATTCAAGTCTGAAACGTTTTCTGCTTTTATAAATAGGACCCTGGGAAGTTTCTGTTTCATTACAGATGAGTCCCTGGGCAAAAACCTTTATAACTTTTTATCAGAAGCATATTTTTGAGTGATTCTTTTTCTGTCCTCTTCAAAATTTTGTCTAGTTTTTTATCAGATTTATTTGAAAAATATTTGAAATACTTTTTCTGCATCTCTCGGTATTCACGTTAGCGCGTATGTTTTCTCTGTACCGTAGATACCGACGGAGGTGACGGGGCCGCGAACTTCACCGAGCTAGGCTCCGACTACTCTGAACCAGGCAAGCATGTTTGAACTTTTGATATGATGAGTGTCTTGGCATGTTTGCATGTAGATGGTTTCATGGCATGTGTGAAGCATACCGATGAACCGTTCATTATGCATTGTTGAGGCAAGTAAGTCTGAGGATTTCACACGTCGTTGGACGTAAGTATGCAAGGCCATGTGTTGGCATGAGGATGGGTAAGATGGCAGTGTTGTAGCATGCCAGTCTTATGCCATGCAAGTATCTCAGTACCAACCCGTATCGGTTGGGTTCATATCCATTTCCTTTCCCTGTACTACCACATGTTTCCCGAAAGGGATATGGTTTAGTAAGTCGCAAACCGCTTTCTTGGTACACACCAAAAAGGAGAGGCCGGGATGATGGTTCCATGGCCCTGGATTAAAGCCAGTCATCAGGTCAGGGGGCATGGGTGTTTCCGGTTGGGACCGAGAGGGGGGCACCCCTTAGAGCGCGCGTATATAAATTTGATCCCATGCTATTCGAGATTGTGATCTCCCCGTCTCAATAGTTTTTCTTGGACGATGTTGAGGGTGATTCCTGGCATCGAAGAGTTGGATGGGTGTGCACTGGATTGCTATGTTTTCTTCTGAAAAACCATAACGGAACTAGTCCTAGTGACTACGGAAATCCGTCGACTGTGGGAAATTTTCGTACAAACTCTGCAGAGCTCTATATCCTTAAATCATCTTATCTATTTCCAAGTTCCCTGCTAACAGTCATGTGCCAGTTTGGTGACAGATTACCCGGTGGGACACATGGGCACTAAGACCGGTTAAATGTTTATCCTTGTGGATGTACTAACCCGTTTATTTCCATGAGTTGAATATATTTATGATGAATATATTTTTTTCCTTATCAGTCAAAAGCCTTTTATGTGGTGTCGCTCAGACGCCCGACTGTGGCATTTCTTTTTTAAAGCCCTTTATGTGGTGTCGCTCAGACGCCCGACTGTGGCATTTCTTTTTTAAAGCCCTTTATGTGGTGTCTCTCAAACGCCCGACTGTGGCATTTCTTTTTTAAAGCCCTTTATGTGGTGTCGCTCAGACGCCCGACTGTGGCATTTCTTTTTTAAAGCCCTTTATGTGGTGTCGCTCAGACGCCCGATTGTGGCATTATTATTCCGCATTTTCCGCTCGAGGAGTCTTTCAGACACTCGTTTGGCACCAGTATTATTATTCCGCATTTTCCGCTCGAGGAGTCTTTCAGACACTCGTTTGGCACCAGTATTATTATTCCGCATTTTCCGCTCGAGGAGTCTTTCAGACACTCGTTTGGCACCAGTATTATTATTCTGCATTTTCCGCTCGAGGAGTCTTTCAGACACTCGTTTGGCACCAGTATTATTATTCCGCATTTTCCGCTCGAGGAGTCTTTCAGACACTCGTTTGGCACCAGTATTATTATTCTGCATTTTCCGCTCGAGGAGTCTTTCAGACACTCGTTTGGCACCAGTATTATTATTCCGCATTTTCCGCTCGAGGAGTCTTTCAGACACTCGTTTGGCACCAGTATTATTATTCTGCATTTTCCGCTCGAGGAGTCTTTCAGACACTCGTTTGGCACCCAGCATTATCACCTCTATGTCTGATCATACTGGTTAACTTATCCATGTATTTCATGTTGGCATTTGTTATATCTTACGTCCGAACTGTCTTTCGAGTACTTTCAAAGTACTCACTGGCTTGTTGATTTGGCCTGATGCTGACAAAGGTGATCTCATGGATGAAGAGTTCGATAGCGAATCCGACGCCTAGAGGAGTCCCAGTCAGTCTCGTGCAACCCTGGAGTTGGTCACTGTTTCATATCCGCTTCCGCTACCCTAATAAATTCATCGAGCTTCACCTCGACGCTCGATGGGATGTTAGTTTGAGAATCCCATATCCACTCCCCACTGTGTTACTCCACCTCTACCATATTTGCGAGTCAGTAGTATGCCACCACTCCCTTGTGTCATTAATCGCCTTTATGTATAATTATTGGCACGCTTGTAATAAATTGTTGAGCATCGTCAGCTCAACCCTGTAATATATTTATGCTACTGGCTTATTGTATCAAAAGTTTGTCTGCTAGTGAGGAGGTTTTATCTCAAACTGGATTCTAAAGATTGGTTTCTCAATAAATATTTTTATTGGAAAACTGGTCGTGACAAGCTTGGTACCAGAGCCAGGCTGACTGTAGGAAGCCACTAGGTGCGATCGCTAATCGGTTATGAGCATGATAGAGCTTATTCATGTTTTTACAATAGTAGCCATTTTTCTGACAGTCAGCATATATTTATGATCTGACCATTCAGGATTTTGCCTACTTTTGTAGATGGCCGACCGCAGCTGCGAGTCTCAGACCTTCGCCAACGTACCCGATGGGTTCGTCAAGCTTCTCTCCTTCGTCGTTCAGGTCACGATGGGGCCGTCTGTGCGCCCAGTCATCACTCTCTGTCAGCACAGAGTCAACGATAGTCTGACTATGCACCAGGCCGCGGTGCAGTTCAAGGGAGGGCGTGGTGAGCTACGCCGCTTCCGGATCTTGGGGAGAGCCATGCCTACGGAGAAGCATGCCATCCAGATGGCAGCCCGCGAGGCGATAGCTCGTCTCAGGGATGCCCTTCCCGCGATGAAGGCTCGTCGCTACCGATATCTTCCATGCCATGTGCCCTACACCTGTCACTACGCATTCTCCTGCCCCAGAGGGGAACGAGACGAGGCTTTTGAGATGCTTATTGAGTATCTCCGGGCCTTGGAGGCAGCCTTCGACAACTTGGTGGATGACTTTGTGGCCGCCCGCATGGACTCAGTCCACGGTTGTGCCGCCAACAGGAGGGAGCTCCTGCCCACCGCACCGCCACTGACTTTTGTCTCGTCCTCTGCATCCCATGCTCCTGCTCGTCGCCTGCCTACCACCGAGGAGTTCAACCAGGTCATTGCGCCCACTCCAGCGCGCACTGCACCACCACTCGCGCCGACTCCAATCCGCGTCATTCCGCCCCTGGCACCCGCTCCATCTACTCGGCGTAGCACTACTCGTATGGAGCCTATTAGCGAGGAGGAAGTCGAGTCCCCAGCTTCGCTACGCCTCACCCTTGGCAGGGCCAAGGACGTCATCAACATCTCCGACTGAGTACGCTTAGCCGCCATGCGTTGCATCGCCATGTAAGATGTTGTGAGAAGTAGCTTGTTTGCGCATCATGTAGGATCTGGAGAAGTGCACTAGCCTAAATAACATGTCAAGGTTATGTACGCATATCCTGAGTGATGTATTGTATAATTATCGCCGCGTGTAAGATACGTAATGACGCAGTCCTTCTCTATGCGCAAATCGATTTGTTTTTCCTTAAGTAATCTTGGCTTTAAAAATTTATTTGTCAACCTTGTGCATTTTGGGTTTTATCTTCGCAACCCTTCCATTTTTCTTATGGGTTTTGCAAATACATCCACAGAGTGAAAAATGTCTCGTCCTTGGACTCGCTCCATGCCAGCCCCACCAGAGGAAAATTATGGCAATCAACCGGGCAACAATTTTGCACAAGGGCAGTCAAGTCAACACTATAATACTCAATCAGGCAACAATTTTACACGAGGTCAGGCAAGTCAACAGGACAGTGAAACGGCACTTTCCCAAATGTGCCGCCTTTATGAACAGAGTCAGCAACAACATCGGGAAATGATGAACCAAGTAATTAACATGGGAAGTCACCATGGGCAGTATCCGCAGCATTCCAAGTTATCTGAGCTACAGAAGACACGTCCCTCAACATTTTCTCATACTGACAAGCCACTTGAGGCTGAAGACTGGCTTCGCGATATGGAGAGAAAGTTAATTATTGCAAAATGCTCAGACCCAGAAAAGGTACTGTACGCACCGCATTATCTCACGGGAGCAGCCGCATCCTGGTGGGAAAATTTTCTGCACATGCATCCCAACGAAAATGATATAACCTGGGATGATTTCAAAGAAGGTTTTCGTGGCGCGCATATTCCTAAGAGTATTATGAAAATCAAGAAAAGAGAGTTCGATGACCTCAAGCAAAGGAACATGACAGTGTCAGATTACAACAGCCAATTTACTCTGTTATCCCGCTACGCCAACGAAGGGCGTATGACTGAAAGCAAGAAAATGGAGAAGTTCCTTGACGGCCTAGCGCCCGTGCTTAAATGCCAACTGGTCATACACACTTTCCCAGATTTTAAGACGCTGGTGGATAAAGCTATTACTCTGGAAAATGAAAGACGCAGTTTGGAAGATATCCGCAAGCGAAAAAGGGACCAGACTAACCATGCTCGCAATCACCGGAGTAAGACCGATTTTCAGAAGGGTGGGACGCACAAATCATCATCCAACGTCTCACGCCCAACAAAGAATTTTCATGCTAGGGACAAGGAGTTCACATATCGCCCAGGTGTTACTTGTTACGCCTGTGGAGAAGAAGGACACTATGCCAAGCAGTGTCCCAAGCCAAGGAGCTCAGCACCAAAGCCGAACAACGGCAACAATAATTCAGCGCACAAGCGAAACAACTTCAATCCCAACAATAACCGCAGGAAAGGTCATCTGAACCACGTGACCAAAGAGGAGGCACAAAACGCTCCGGATATCGTACTCGGTACGTTCCCTGTCAACACAATACCTGCAATGGTTTTGTTTGATTCTGGAGCTTCTCACTCTTTTATTTCGAAAAGTTTTGCTTCGCAAAATAATTTTTCGATGCTTCCTTTGGAGAAATCCATGATCATCAAGTCCCCTGGAATTCAGCAAGTTACTCAGAATTACTGTCAGGATGTGATTATTGAGTTCAAAGGATTGAAGTTTCACGCCAATCTCGTTGTGTTGGAAAATAAAGGACTAGATGTCATCCTAGGGATGGACTGGTTAACCACCAACAAAGGTTTCATTGATTGTTTCAATCGGACCGTGATTCTCACACACCACCATGGTAAGACAATAAGAGTATCCGCGAAAGAAAGAGAAATGCCCAGACAACCAAGACTGAACAAGGTGGACATTTCAGAATTAAACAAGGTTCCAGTAGTACGTGAATTTCCAGACGTATTTCCCGAAGAGCTACCAGGCATGCCACCCGACCGAGAGATAGAATTCAGCATTGAGCTAGCACCAGGGACCACCCCCATATACAAGAAACCATACAGAATGGCACCATCCGAGTTAGTTGAACTGAAGAAACAAATAAAGGAATTGCTTGACAAGGGATACATTCGAGCCAGTTCCTCACCATGGGGATCACCAATTTTGTTTGCCAAAAAGAAAGATGGAACACTGCGATTGTGTATTGACTACCGAGCACTCAACATGGTCACGATCAAGAACAAATACCCGATGCCAAGAATAAATGATTTATTCGATCAACTCGCTAAGGCCAAGGTATTCTCAAAAATCGACCTAAGGTCAGGATACCATCAATTAAAGGTACGAACAGAAGATATCCCCAAGACAGCCTTCACCTCCAGATATGGACTGTATGAGTTCACAGTAATGCCTTTTGGATTAACAAATGCCCCTGCATATTTTGTTCACCTCATGAACAAAGTATTTATGAAGTTTATGGACAAGTTCGTTGTGGTATTCATCGACGATATTTTAGTATACTCCAAAACACCAGAAGAACACGCTGAACATCTCAGAATTGTACTAGGAGAACTCAGGAAACACCAATTGTACGCCAAGTTCAGCAAGTGTGAATTTTGGTTAAGGCAAGTAGGCTTTCTAGGCCACGTGCTAACCCAAGACGGGATCGTCGTGGACCCAGAGAAAGTCAGGGCCGTACTTGGCTGGAAGTCACCAGCCAGCGTAACGGACATACGGAGTTTCTTGGGAATGGCAGGATATTACCGCAGATTTATTGAAGGATTCTCCACCATAGCCAAGCCAATGACGCAGTTGCTCAAGAAAGATAAGAAATTTGAATGGATAGAAGCCTGTGAGAAAAGTTTCCAAGAGCTAAAACGGAAATTAACAACAGCACCAGTATTGATTGTGCCAGACATACACAAGAATTTTGAAGTATATTGTGACGCGTCCAGGAAGGGACTCGGATGCGTATTAATGCAAGAAGGCAAGGTTGTCGCATACGCTTCAAGGCAACTTCGCAAGCATGAGGAAAACTATCCCACTCATGACTTAGAAATGGCAGCAGTTATTCATGCACTCAAGGAATGGAGGCATTTCCTACTTGGAAATCGATGTGAAATATATACGGACCATAAAAGTCTCAAATATATTTTCACACAGCCAGAGCTGAATTTAAGGCAACGACGCTGGTTGGAGCTAGTAAAGGATTATGATGTCGGAATCCACTATCATCCTGGAAAAGCAAATGTAGTAGCCGATGCTCTTAGTCAGAACCCCAGCGCCGACAACAACAGTCTGCCCAACTTAAGACCCGAATTCCAACGGGAATTTGCCAGACTCAACTTGTTGATGGTAGCAGAAGGCACCATAACAAACTTGGAGATACAACCCAACCTTGTGAAAAGAATCAAAGAAGCCCAGCCGGGTCACCCCAGCATTGAAGGCATCAAAAGAAAGGTGAGTATGGGCAAGGCCTCGGAATTCATCATAGACGAAGAAGGGACACTATGGTACGGAAACAGACTCTGCGTGCCAGACATAGAAGATCTCAAACGGCAAATTCTAGCTTAAGCCCACACCGCTCCATATTCGATCCACCCTGGAGGAACCAAGATGTATAAGGATATCCAAGAAGGATTTTGGTGGCACGGTATGAAAAGGGACATAGCCACCTTCATTGCATGCTGCGACTCTTGTCAACGTATAAAGGCTGAACATCAGAGACCAGTCGGACTACTGCAACCAAATAAAATACCAGAGTGGAAATGGGATGAAATAGGGATGGATTTCATTGTCGGACTACCTCGATCACGACACGGGAATGATGCCATATGGGTTATCACTGACAGGTTGACTAAGGTGGCACATTTCATTCCAGTAAAGACGACCCACACCACTCAGAAGCTTGCCAAGATATATCTCTCTCGCATAGTTTGTCTGCACGGTGTCCCGAAGACAATAATATCTGACAGAGGAACACAGTTCGTCTCGAGATTCTGGGAGCAGTTACAACAGGCTCTAGGAACTCAACTAGCCTTCAGTACGGCATACCACCCCCAGACCGATGGACAAACAGAACGGGTAAACCAGATTTTAGAGGACATGCTGAGAGCATGTGTCCTCACCTATGGAGCCAGTTGGGAAGACAGCCTGCCATACGCCGAGTTCGCGTACAACAACAGCCATCAGGCCAGCCTGCAAATGGCACCATTTGAAGCCTTGTATGGACGAAGATGTCGTACCCCGTTAAATTGGTCAGAGACCGGAGACAGCCGTATCTTCGGCCCAGACATGCTCAAGGAAGCCGAGGAAAAGGTCCAGTTAATCAGAGATCGACTCAAGACCGCCCAAAGCCGACAAAAGAGTTATTACGATTAGAAACGTCGTGGGGTCAACTTCGAACCCGGTGAATTCGTGTACCTATGAGTGTCACCTATGAGGGGTTTGCAACGATTCAAAATTAAGGGAAAGCTAGCGCCAAGGTTCATCGGACCATTCGGTATATTGGCACGGAGAGGCACTGTAGCCTACCAGCTAGACCTACCTAAGGAACTGTCAGATATCCACAACGTGTTCCACGTATCGCAATTGAGGAAATGTGTGAGCAACCCAGAGAAACAAGTATCACATGAGAACATAGACGTGCAGCCAGACCTCACTTATCGGGAACACCCAGTAAAGATATTAGAGGAGTCTGAAAGGAGGACCCGACAGAAAACCGTCAAATTTTTCAAAGTTCAGTGGAGTAATCACACCGAAAGTGAAGCAACATGGGAAAGAGAGGATTTTCTTCGAACAGAGCATCCACACTGTCGGTGTACTAAAGTAGGGGTACCTTAGTACCCCGAACTTGTGCAAGGGAAGTAGTAGCCTCCCGCGGCAAGGCCTGCCAGGGGAGCGACAAGAGTCTCCACGGCCCTTTCCAGGCCAGACGAAGGCCAAGTGATCGAGCCTAGAAGACCAAGCCCCGGCAAGAGGAGCTTGCCGGGTCGAGAAGGCAAGGTCCGGCAAGAGGAGCTTGCCGGGCCAAGGCGACAAGGCCCCGGCAAGAGGAGCTTGCCGGGACGACTAAGCCGAAGCACCAAGGCCCCGGCGGGAGGAGCTCGCCGGGACGGCCAAGCCAAGGCACCCCAAGAGAAGCCCGCCGCGGCGCGCCACGCGCCCCGGCAAGGCCTGGCGAGCGGCAAGCTCCCAGGTGCGGCAAGCCACTTGCCGCGGCAAACCACCACATCAGGCCCGCGCTCTAGCTCACCTGCCCACGCGTCGCTCTGGGGCTTCCTCGGAGGCACGTGGCGGGACGCCGCGCAACCTGAGACGCGCGGTGGCATGCAACGTTGACAGAGTCGCCCCCGTGGCGAGCGGAGACGCTCCTAACGGTCCGCCTCGGCACTGTTCAGGCGATCCAGATGGGCATTGAATGCCTTTGTCCCCCGCCGTCAGAATTAGGTGCGATAGCACTGTGCGGCCACTGTTCCCACAATCCCTTGCCGTTTTTACCCTCACCTGCGTCGCTCCCTGTGGGAAACCCCTTGGCATATAAAAGGAGGCCCATGCGCACGTAGAGAGGGGATCGGACCCAATAGTCCCTCGCCTACGTCCAGCTCCAGCTTACTGTAGCTTCTTGCGCTCCAGAGCAAGAACCCGAATCAACCAGACATGCAGCAGTAGGGTTTTACGCATCCATGCGGCCCGAAGCTGGGTAAAATCGTTGTGTGTGTGTGTCGCCTCGATCTGCTCTTTGTGCATCCTCGCCCCCGCCGAACCGACAAGGGGCTCCGTCCCCATAGGTGCTCGTGGAGGCCGATATCCCCCGACATCTTTGGCGCGCCAGGTAGGGGGGCGTCGAGGTTGTGTGAATCAGATCCGGCGTCCGCGCGAGCCAGACTCTCATCGTTTGCGCCAGCATGGCGCCGAAGAAGAAAGCTCCGGAGGTGACCGGCCCGTCAGCGTCGAACCCACCACCCATGGAGCAAACGGGTGGTGGGGAGGACACCGGCGGAGGAACGGGCACCGTCAAACCAGTTCTTGGTCCCGCGGCGTCCGAGCTCGCCCAGCGCCCCGCTCAGGAGGCGCAAAACCAGCAGCGTCATGGTACCCATGGTACCATACGCTCGCTGGACCCGGGCCACGCTGGTGGATCCCAGGGCGCTCAGGACCGGCATGCGATCCAGCGTGCCGGGACGAGCGTCGCGCGGCTGCCTGGACCGGGTGCTGCTCCTTCTAACGTGGTTAGGAGTTCGAGCACATCTCGCTCCTCGCGCCGCTCGCCACCTCTGCCCGCCACCCCAGCGGAAGCTCTCGCGCGAGCCCAGCTGCTCCTAGACTACCCTCCAACGGCGGACAAGCTCGACGGCTGGAGGGCAACCATCCAGAGCCTCATCGGTTTCGCCAACGGTGACACTCCGCGGCAGCACAGCGCATCGCAGCCGCGGCCAGTCTCCCAGGCGAGAACCGATGGCGCCAAGAACGGCGGGGGCGCGACCACCGTGCACTCCCCGCCCCAGAGGCCACGGTCGCCGACTCGCCGGGTTCACCTCGACGACGACTCCACCGCGTCGTCGAACCCGCGAACTCGCCGCGACCAACGCCAAGTCCTTCATGAACGAAGGGAAGAAGACGCTCGAACCCGCATCGAGCGCAGAAGAGAGGCGCGGCGTCAATCAGACCAGCGCGTTGGGCCCATTGGGGACATGCACGCGCCGGGGGAACCAGGCGAACTGTCGTATTCAGTAGGTTGCCCTGCGTTCACCCGCGAGCTGCGACAAGTCCAGTGGCCCAGCACAAAGAACTTCAAGCCCGACGTGCCTGAGAAGTACGACGGCAAGTCGCATCCGTCTGAGTTCCTCAGCATCTACACCATTGCGGTGCAGGCTGCCGGGGGACGGGACGATAAGATCCTTGCCAACTACTTCCCGCTGGTACTGAAGCCCAACGTCAGATCCTGGCTCATGCACTTGCCGGACGGCTCCATCTCCTCCTGGCCAGATCTATGCCATCAGTTCGTGGGCGCCTTCACGGGCGGCCACAAACCCCATGGCCAGGCGAGCGACCTCCATCTGCTCGTTCATAAGGAGGGGGAGCCTTTGCGCAAGTTCATCCAGAGGTTCAGCCGTGTGCACTACAACATCCCAGACGTCCACCCCGCCGCGGTGATCGGCGCGTTCCATCAGAACGTGCGTAACCGCAGGATGCGGGAGGAGATGGCGATGTGCAAAATCAAGGAGGTCAGCGAGCTTTACGCCCTGGCCGACAAGTGTGCACGCGCTGAGGAGGGGAGGCGGCTTCCCGGAGAAAGTGTTGGAGAAGGAGACTCCGACAGTGAAGGTACCGCCCCGGCAAGGAGAGGCCGTCGGCGGAACGGCAAGAAGAAGAAAAACCCAGAGGTACTGGTTGTCGAGAAGTCCGGCAGCGAGGGCTCCGCCAAGAAAGCCTAGGCGGGAGGCCACGGCAAGGAGGTTGCCGGGTGCGCCAACTGTCGGGCGGTGGTGGCTGCCGATAAGCGGGACGGTACCGACAAGAAGTACTGCAAGATCCACCGCACCAGGGGCCATGACCTCCAGAGTTGCAAGCAAGTCGAGCGACTCGTCGACCTGCAAAAGGCCGAGTACGCACGACGCGACAAGGAGAGGGCCCAAGCAGGTGGCGGGGGATCCGGCACGAAGCGTCCCGGCCCGGGGGAGCGCCGCGGCAAGGACAAGCAGTGGCAAGCAGACAGACCTCCCCGGGGCCGTGACAAGAGCGAAGACGAAGACGAAGACGAAGACATGGAAGACCCCGAGACCAGTGAGCAGGAGTTTCAGAAAGCCACTGAGGTCTTGTGTGTGGACGGCGGTGCCTCCCTGCACGCTTCCCACCACCAGCTTAAACAGTGGGTGCGGGAGGTCAATGCAGTGGAGCCACCCGTCGAGTCACGCAGACCCCTGAGATGGTCCAGCACGCCTATCATCTTCGACATTGAGGACCACCCTGATCGCACAACCGCGGTCGGGTGCTTGCCGATGTTGGTCTCCCCAACGATCCGCAACCTCAAGGTCACTAAGATGCTAGTTGACGGCGGGGCCGGCTTGAATCTGATCTCCTCTGCTGTTCTCCGGAGACTCCAAGTTCCCGACAGCGAGCTCGAAGAAACCGGCACATTCCAAGGAATCAACCCGGGAAGGAGCAAGCCGAAGGGAAAGATCACGCTGACGGTAACATTTGGCAGCGAGCTGAATTTCAGAACTAAGAAGGTCACCTTTGACGTCGCCGACCTTCCGTTGCCTTACAACGGGATCCTCGGCCGACCAGCACTCGCCAAGTTCATGGCGGCCTCTCACTATGCGTATAACATGCTCAAGATGCCCGGCCCGATAAGCGTCATTTCTGTCCCCGGCGACAAGAAGGATGCCCTTATCTGCGCCGATCAGTTATACCGGGACGCAACAGCGGCAACGGCCCGCGGTCCGCCCGCCGCTGGGGCTTCCGGGGGAAAGAAGAAGTCCGGCAAGTGCTCTGGCGCCCACTCCGGCAAGCGCGCCTCTTCGGAGTGCTGCGCTGCCGTCGAGGACGTGCCATCGAGCCCCGCCGGCAAGAAGACCAAGTCCGGCAAGTGCTCTGGCGCCCACTCCGGCAAGCGCGCCTCTTCGGAGTGCTACGCTGCCATCGAGGACGTGCCCTCGAGCCCCGCCGGCAAGAAGGCCAAGCCCGGCGAATGCTCTAGTGCCCACTCCGGCAAGCGCGCCTCTTCGGAGTGCTGCGCTGCCGTCGAGGACGTGCCATCGAGCCCCGCCGGCGAACACGAGAAGACGACGGCTGCTCCACCCGCGACCAAGAAGGTGCCCGCCAAGGAGGACGGCACTGGTGGTACCTTCACCATGAGTGCCACTCTCGGCCCCAAATAGGAAGGCGCGCTCGTCGCTTTCCTGCGGGCGAATGTCGATGTGTTTGCCTGGCAACCATTAGACATCCCCAGCGTTCCCAGGGAAGTGATTGAGCACCACCTTGCCGTCTGTCCTCATGCACGGCCCGTCAAGCAAAAGGTCAGGAAACAAGCGGTGGAGCGCCAAGAGTTTAACGCGGAGGAAATCAAGAAGTTGGAAGCGGCAGGCCTCGTCAGAGGCGTGCTCCATCCGACGTGGTTGGCCAATCCTGTCGTCGTGCGCAAGGCAAACGGGAAATGGAGGCTTTGCATCGATTTCACCGATGTCAATAGAGCCTGCCCTAAAGATCCATTTCCCTTGCCGCGCATCGACCAGATTGTTGACTCCACGGCCGGATGCGACCTGCTTTCATTCCTTGACGCCTACTCCGGGTACCACCAGGTCTTCATGGCCGAAGAAGACGAAGAGAAGACCGCGTTCATCACTCCGTGCGGCACGTACTGTTTTGTACGGATGCCTTTTGGACTGAAGAACGCGGGCTCGACATTTGCGAGGGTTGTCCACACTGCTTTTGAGCCACAGATCCACCGAAATGTGGAGGCCTACATGGACGACATTGTGGTCAAGAGCAGAGACAAGGCAACCTTGGTACAAGACTTGGAAGAGACCTTTGCAAACTTGTGCAAGATCAGCCTCAAGCTCAACCCCGAGAAGTGCGTGTTCGGAGTTCCCTCCGGCAAGCTTCTCGGGTTCTTCGTGTCTCAGCGTGGGATCGAAGCCAACCCCGACAAGATCAAGGCCATCGAGCAGATTGAAGCACCAACGCGTGTCAAGGACGTGCAAAGACTTGCCGGCTGCGTGGCGGCTCTCAGCAGATTTATTTCCAGGTCCGCGGAACGCGCCCTGCCATTTTTCAAAATCTTGAAAAAGGCGGGTCCAGTAAAATGGACTCCGGAAGCGGAGGCTGCGCTGCAAGACTTGAAGAAATACCTGTCCTCCGCCCCTATACTTGTCGCGCCTAGACCACAAGAGAAGTTGATGCTCTACCTAGCAGCAACCAATCAAGTGGCTAGTGCCGCGTTAGTTGCGGAGAGGGAAGCTGATGACGAGCCAGCAGCCACGGCAAGCGCGTCCGGCGGCAAGCAGGGGGCTTCCCCGTCAAGCTCTGTCCCCGACAAAGGCGGATCCGCGCAAGCGCAAGGGGAAGTGCAGAGGAAGAGGATGGTGCAGCGCCCAGTTTACTTCGTCAGTTCCCTCTTGCAGGGGGCTAGGTCGAGGTACTCTGGTGTGCAGAAATTGCTCTTCGGCCTCCTCATGGCCTCGAGGAAGCTGTGCCATTACTTCCAAGCACACGAGATCACAGTGGTCACTCGCTTTCTGCTTAAGAGGATACTGCAGAATCCCAAAGCGACAGGCAGGATTGTCGAGTGGGCACTAGAACAGTCAAGCTTTGGCCTCAAGTTCGAGAGCACATCGACCATCCAGAGCTGAGCATTGGCAGAGTTCATAGTAGAGTGGACGCCGACACCGGACGAAGAAATTCCCGAGACGAGCATCCCCGGCAAGGAAGCAACCAAAGAGTGGCTGATGTAATTTGATGGTGCCTTTTCGCTGGAAGGCGCCGGTGCTGGCGTGCTGCTCATCGCGCCCACCGGAGAGCACCTCAAGTACGTCGTCCAGATGCACTTTCCCAAGGAGCAAGCAACCAACAATACGGCAGAGTATGAAGGTTTGCTCGCTGGTCTCAGGATCGCGGCGGAACTTGGGATCAAGAAGCTCATTGTCAGGGGTGACTCGCAGCTCGTCGTCTGCCAAGTGAACAAGGATTACCAGTGCCCGTTGATGGAAGCTTACGTTGATGGAGTGAGGAAGCTGGAAGAGCGCTTTGACGGCCTGCAAATGGAATATGTTCCAAGAGCAGAAAACGACATCGCCGACGGCCTGTCAAAATGCGCCGCACTAAAGCTACCTGTGGAACCAGGGACCTTTGTGCTCAAGCTGACTCAGCCATCCGTGACGCCATCGACTGGGCCAAGCAAGAAGAGAAGACCAGTCTCTGATGGCTCTCTCCCGGCAGAGCTTCCCGAAGCCGCCGCCAAGAGAGTCCCCGAGATCGACGCCAAGAGTGCTGAGGAGCTGCCCGCTCCGGCAAGCCCCAGGGTTTGTCCCGACGAAGCAGGCACTCCCGGCAAGCCACGCCCCGGCATGCCTGCCGGGGAACATCAAGCTCCGGCTGAGCCTCGAGTCCTCGCCGTGGAAGCTGATGTTCCCGCAGCCGCCGACATGCCTCTAGTCCTCGTCGTCGAGCCACAGGCTCCGACGTGGGCACAGCAGATCGTCCGTTTCCTCCAGACAGGAGAGCTTCCCGAAGAACAAGAAGAAGCTGAAAGAGTAGCCCGGCAGTCCAGTATGTACCAGTTCGTCGACAGCGCACTGTACAGAAGAGGACGCAATGGGGTGAAATTGAAGTGCATCCACCGGGAAGACGGACAGAAGCTGTTGGCGGAGATACACGGAGGCATATGTGGGCACCACATTGGCGCCAGAGCACTTTCCGGGAAGGCTTCCGGCAGGGCTTCTTCTGGCCTACAGCCCCCCAGGATGCAACTGCACAAGTAACCAAGTGTGAAGCGTGCCAGTTCCATTCCAAGAAGATACACCAGCCAGCTCAAGCTCTCCAGACGATCCCTTTATCCTGGCCCTTCTCGGTCTGGGGGCTCGATATCCTGGGCCCCTTCCCCCGATCCGTCGGGGGCTTTGAGTACTTGTTCGTTGCCATCGACAAGTTCACAAAGTGGCCAGAAGTGGAACCAGTGAGGAAGGTGACCGCCCAGTCCGCGATCAAATTCTTCAGGTCGATTGTTTGCCGCTTCGGGATCCCTAACAGGATCATCACCGACAATGGTACGCAGTTCACAAGCCACGCCTTGATGCAGTACACCCAAGATCTCAGCACCAAGGTCTGCTTCGCTTCTGTTGCTCATCCCCGGAGCAACGGTCAAGCGGAAAGGGCCAACGCCGAGGTACTACGCGGGCTCAAGACCAGAAATTTTGACAAGCTGCTCAAGCGCGGACGGAACTAGATCGAGGAGCTGCCGGCGGTTCTTTGGTCGGTCAGAACGACGCCAAATCGAGCCACCGGCCAGACACCATTTGCTCTAGTCTATGGAGCAGAAGCAGTTACCCCCACGGAACTCGTATACGGGTCACCTCGAGTGCTCGCTTATGATGAGCTTGAGCAAGAGCGGTCGCGTGAAGATGACGCACTGCTCCTCGAGGAGGATCGCCTCCAGGCCGCTGTGCGATCCACTCGCTACCAGCAAGCTCTGCGTCGCTATCATAGCCGCAAAGTTAGGCCAGGAGCCTCGAGGAAGGCGACCTTGTTCTTCGGCGCGTTCAGTCGGCCAAGATACACAACAAGTGGACGCCGAAGTGGGAAGGCCCTTACCGGGTGAAACGAGTCACGAGGCCCGGCGCCGTCCGCCTCCAGACCGAAGATGGTACTCCGGTGAGCAATTCCTGGAACATTGAGCATCTTCGCAAGTTTTACCCGTAAGGCGTGGCTGTCGGACCCCGTCCGGCAACCAACTCTTTGTACAAAAGTCTTGCCGCAGACGCATGTAATCCTTTGTACAAAGCCAGGCGCAGACCCTGGCCGCAATTACGCGCTAGGGCCCCCCAAGTTTTAGCATGCATGCTGAGTCGAGTCTCGTCCTTGGTTAGGGTCGATAGTGCCTAACAGTCGCTAACCCCTAACTTGGAGGTAGAGTCCGCGTCTTTTTCCCGTCCTTTCCCTTTGGCTCGCGGGAACCGCCTACCCTTGCCGAGCCGCTCAAGGACGAAGAAGGGGAGAAGGACGAGCCAGCACCCGCCTCCCGACAAGCCAGAATTGCCGGGGGCTGCAACCTCAGATAAGTCTTTACTTCCCTTATCATGCATTCCCTCGTGAGCTGCGGAATGTGAAAACCTTGCTTCCTCCAAAAGAGCTGCCGTGCTCTCTTAAGCGGCAAACCCCGGAGCGCGTTCCCGGGGCCCGCTTCGGATAGTAGCCGCGGCGGCAAGGGGAGGAAGTGAGGGGCCAGAACCCGCCTTCTCCCTGCCTCCGCCTAGAGCGGGAGGAGGGCCAAGGGGCGCGGGGGACGGCAGGGTCCGTTGCCGGGCGGGGGAGTGTCTATCTTAACGGTGCAAAGGGTCCGCCCCTTGCCGCGGAATGTACCCGCGAGACAAATGATCCGGCAAACAGCCCCTTTTCATTAAAAACATTCCACTCAGGTACAGTTCAGAGAGAATGAAAAACATGAAAGATGGGATTACAAGATTTTAACGCAACTAAGGCCCAAGGGCTTACAAGATAAAAAGAGATAAGGTGCCCGTAATCCCTTTCTTGTCTCTCTCCTCAGGAGGTACGGCAAGGAGGCGAGAAGGGCAAAAGGGGTGCCTAGACGAGCTACGGGTGGCAGAAGACGCCAAGAGAGCGTCCGAGACCCCACCCCGGAGCTCCGGAGGCCGGAAGAAGACGGCGACGCCGGAAGCGGAGCTCGAGAAGGAGGCGGCGAGACGTCAACACGCTATCGAGGGCATCTAGCCCTCGTACTCCGAGTTGACGGCCTTGCCGCCAGCCTCTTCCGCAGCCTCGCCACTCCGGCCGAGAAGACGAAGCCCCGGCAAGAGGAGCTTGCCGGGCTGAAGAGAAGACCCCGGTGGGCGTCGCCGCGAGCAGGGGTGGTGACGGCGTCTGGGGCGAGGTTGGAAGACGAGGCAGCGGCCTTGCCGCCCGTCCTCTTCCTCTTCTGCATCCTCCCTGCGCCAGCCGCCCAAGGAGACGACCCCGGGGAGTTCACGGCGCCAGCGACGCGGACGATGGGGGCCGCCGGTGCCACGCGGAGCTGCGACTAGCGCCTAGTCGTACCCGTCACCCCGGCGACCGCCCGCCCTTGTCGTCGCTGTCGCTCCCCTCCTCGTCACTCTCGCTCGAGGAGGAGCCTTCGCTGTCGGAGGAGCTATCCACGCAGCACCGGGCCCGGGTGCCGAGGTCCCCGAAGACCTTGACGGAGAGCAGGTCGCCCTCCATCAGCTTGAAATGGAGGGTGAACCCCGCCGTCAAGCTGTGGATCCGGGCGAACGACTTCCACCCTCGGCCCAGGCACATCACGCCGGGGGCTCGGGATTCGACGTGGACTCGCGTACCACTGATCCCGCAGCCCCTCATGCGTAGCCTCAGCGTCTCGTGTTGTTCCGCCTCCAAGACGTCCGCGAAGGGGGCCGGGAGGCGGAGGCGACGGCGAGGCGCCCGGCGCAGCCTGATGATGAACTCGCAGGGGTCGTCCCCGAGATGAACCGCCGGGGGAAACGGAGCCGCCGGTGGAGGCGAGGCCGGCGCGCCGTCCTGCCCGCCTCGAGCGCCTCGGCCCCGTCCACGACCTCGTCCGCGACCTCGCCCCCTCCCCCTTCCCCTTACGGTTGGCTCCGCCGCCGCGGGTGCAAGAGGAGGAGGGGCTCGCTGCCTGGCGGCAACCCTTGCCGCCACCGAAGAAGGACCAGGGTTCCCTTCCTCCATGACAGCTGGGGAGAGGGGACCAGGGATCTAAGAGAAGGAAGGAGGAAGGAGTGCGGACCCTCGTCATCCCCTTCTGCTCCTTATAAAGGGGCGGAGCGAGGGCTCGGCCACCCCGCCCAACCAATCAAAGCAGAGGAAGGGCAGGCGACGGGGCCGACCCTCTACTTCGACCCGCGTCGGCCCGGCTCCCTGCCTCCACCACCGCGACCCCAAGCGCATGGAGGACGCGTGGCGGACGAGCAGGGCCGAGGCGACTGATGAGGCGACCTCTCTCTCCCCCCACTCGAAAGTGGGGGCGGACGTTTCGCTTCCCCAAATAAAGGAGATCGTGCCCGACGTGACGCATGCCTGCGGGCCTCAAGCCCCGCGCACGCCACCCACGTCACGCACGCCTCGCACGCCTTGCCCCCCCCCCCCCCACGACGCCGCGATAAGCGCGCGCCACTTGGTGAGGGCGCGACGGGCACGGAGTTAAGGAGCAGCGCAATCCAGGCCATGCGTACCCGTGCACTGTTAGGGCCTGGCCCAACAACGCTCGGCACCGTGTATGGCCCAGACCCGGGGGCTCCTGTCGGTGTACTAAAGTAGGGGTACCTTAGTACTCCGAACTTGTGCACGGGCAGTAGTAGCCTCCCGCGGCAAGGCCTGACAGGGGAGCGACAAGAGTCTCCACGGCCCTTTCCAGGCCGGACGAAGGCCAAGTGATCGAGCCTAGAAGACCAAGCCCCGACAAGAGGAGCTTGCCGGGTCGAGAAGGCAAGGTCCGGCAAGAGGAGCTTGCCGGGCCAAGGCGACAAGGCCCCGGCAAGAGGAGCTTGCCGGGACGACTAAGCCGAAGCACCAAGGCCCCGGTGGGAGGAGCTCGCCGGGACGGCCAAGCCAAGGCACCCCAAGAGAAGCCCGCCGCGGCGCGCCACGCGCCCCAGCAAGGCCTGGCGAGCGGCAAGCTCCCAGGTGCGGCAAGCCACTTGCCGCGGCAAACCACCACATCAGGCCCGCGCTCCAGCTCACCTGCCCACGCGTTGCTCTGGGGCTTCCCCGGAGGCACGTGGCGGGACGCCGCGCAACCTGAGACGCGCGGTGGCATGCAACGTTGACAGAGTCGCCCCCGTGGCGAGCGGAGGCGCTCCTAACGGTCCGCCTCGGCACTGTTCAGGCGATCCAGACGGGAATTTAATGCCTTTGTCCCCCGCCGTCAGAGTTAGGTGCGATAGCACTGTGCGGCCACTGTTCCCACAATCCCTTGCCGTTTTTACCCTCACCTGCATCGCTCCCTGTGGGAAACCCCTTGGCATATAAAAGGAGGCCCATGCGCACGTAGAGAGGGGATCGGACCCAATAGGCCCTCGCCTACGTCCAGCTCCAGCTTACTGTAGCTTCTTGCGCTCCAGAGCAAGAACCCGAATCAACCAGACATGCAGCAGTAGGGTTTTACGCATCCATGCGGCCCGAAGCTGGGTAAAATCGTTGTGTGTGTGTGTCGCCTCGATCTGCTCTTTGTGCATCCTCGCCCCCGCCGAACCGACAAGGGGCTCCGTCCCCATAGGTGCTCGTGGAGGCCGATATCTCCCGACACACACTTATTTAAGGATCAACTGAAATCTCGGGGACGAGATTTTTCCTAAGGGGGTAGGTGTTGTGACAATCCAAAAATTTCATTTGGGTTTTTGCAAAATCCTTGCTGGATTTTTCCTTGAGATTTGAGGCTTTCAGAAAAAACAACCCTCTTAAAATTACTTTTCCTTGACTAGGGTTTGTTATTTCTGTTTTCTCCTTCAAGCCTTGGGTTTGACCTTCTTAAAAACTCCTTCTCTATTGTTTCCCTTCTCAGATTTTATTTTTGGGAGTTTAGTCTTTTCTTTTTAAGAAAAACTCCATGAAAAAGATTTGGGATTTTCATTCTATTGAAAACCATCCATGACCTTGTATTTTGACCATGAGGTAAAACCACTCCAACATCTTCTCACCTCCTTGTCAACAACTCAAATTCCCTATCCCAACTCATCCAAACAAGTTTTGGATTTTGTTTTATCTCTCAAATATCTGCTGTCAATTATTTTGAGCCTGATGGATTTTCAAAGCAAGTACCCTTTTTCATTTGAGATTTGACTTCAAACCAACTCTACTAGCTAGTCCTTTGTACCCACAACACAGAACCATCTTGATCCACTCATCTCCTTTTCAAATTTTTCAAATTACACTCTCTGCAAGTTTGGACCAGATTTGCCAAATTTGGTGAAATTCGTATCTACACTTCTCCAAAAATTCCACCAAAAATCAGGCAGCCTACTGGAGCAATGAGAAGTCACTCCACCAAAAATCAGCCCAAGGAAAAATCCCTACATGCCTGGATCATTCTGTCGAACACCTTGCATGCACTGTTCGAACACATTCAGCAAATTCAGTCTTCAGTGTTGATTTCTTCAGATCATCTTCAGTCACGCGCCCACAGTGCCCTTGGCACGTTGCTCGCCGCCTGGTCTGTGTGTCCAGAGCCCCGCACGCGCGCTTGGCTTCTTCGTGGCGTCGGTGGCGCTCTGACCCGACCACGCCGGCGTGTCTCGCGGCGGCTGAACCGCCGTGGCAGCCAACAGGGAGCAGAACGGCGGCTCAAGGCTGTTCCGCGCCGCCCAACCCCGCTGATGGCTCCGCGTGTCCACCTCCACGCCAGCGCACGCATGCAGCACAGCCGTCGTGGCGCGGTGCGCACAGAGCGTGCTCTCTGCCGCCGATGGACCCGCGTCGTCCCGTTCCGTCGAGCTCCACCTCAGCAAGCATAAACCAACGTCGTTGGCTCCAAAACGGACTCCGCGAACCTCCACGACGGTGCTCAACTCCTAAACTCCCCCGACCAAGCACTGCACCACCGTAATCACTCGCCGGAGAACGCCGTTCTCGGCCACCGCTTCGGATCGCCTATAAAAGGAGACCCCGAGCCCTCCCGCGAGCACGCACCACCCCTACACTCCACCAACGCCCTGCCAGGTCACTGGGAGGACCTCGAGGAGGTCTCCTCCCCCGACTCCGGCCACCCCGCTCCGCCTCGGTCTCCAGCTCGATTCACTCCGGTGAGGCCGTCTCCGGCGCCCAAACTCCGTCCATCTCCCTCTCTAGCTACCAGATCCTTGACCCCCTCCTCAATTTGATCAGTGCAGCTCTCTCCGGCGACCTCCATCCACGCCCGAACCGCCGTCCGCCGGAGCAGGGGCCACCGCCGTCGTGGTGCTTCTCGGCGACCACCACCACCAACAACCAACGCGGAATGGCACCCTGAGCATGGAGGTAACCTCCGATCTCTCTGCCTCGCCGTGGATCGCCGCCGGCGATCGCCGCGGCTCTCTGGCGCCAAAGGCGCCGTTCGTTTTCAAACCTGACGGGTGGGACCGCCCCGTCAGATTCTTTGTTTTATTCGAATCGTTTTCTGAAAACGCATTTGGGCAAAATACATCTTCTCCTCTGAGCCAGCGTATTCAAGTCTGAAACGTTTTCTGCTTTTATAAATAGGACCCTGGGAAGTTTCTGTTTCATTACAGATGAGTCCCTGGGCAAAAACCTTTATAACTTTTTATCAGAAGCATATTTTTGATTGATTCTTTTTCTGTCCTCTTCAAAATTTTGTCTAGTTTTTTATCAGAATTATTTGAAAAATATTTGAAATAATTTTTCTGCATCTCTCGGTATTCACGTTAGCGCGTATGTTTTCTCTGTACCGTAGATATCGATGGAGGTGACGGGGCCGCGAACTTCACCGAGCTAGGCTCCGACTACTCTGAACCAGGCAAGCATGTTTGAACTTTTGATATGATGAGTGTCTTGGCATGTTTGCATGTAGATGGTTTCATGGCATGTGTGAAGCATACCGATGAACCGTTCATTATGCATTGTTGAGGCAAGTAAGTCCGAGGATTTCACATGTCGTTGGACGTAAGTATGCAAGGCCATGTGTTGGCATGAGGATGGGTAAGATGGGCAGTGTTGTAGCATGCCAGTCTTATGCCATGCAAGTTATCTCAGTACCAACCCGTATCGGTTGGGTTCATATCCATTTCCTTTCCCTGTACTACCACATGTTTCCCGAAAGGGATATGGTTTAGTAAGTCGCAAACCGCTTTCTTGGTACACACCAAAAAGGAGAGGCCGGGATGATGGTTCCCTGGCCCTGGATTAAAGCCAGTCATCCGGTCAGGGGGCATGGGTGTTTCCGGTTGGGACCGAGAGGGGGGCACCCCTTAGAGCGCGCGTATATAAATTTGATCCCATGCTATTCGAGATTGTGATCTCCCCGTCTCAATAGTTTTTCTTGGACGATGTTGAGGGTGATTCCTGGCATCGAAGAGTTGGATGGGTGTGTACTGGATTGCTGTGTTTTCTTCTGAAAACCCGTAACGGAACTAGTCCTAGTGACTACGGAAATCCGTCGACTGTGGGAAATTTTTGTACAAACTCTGCAGAGCTCTATATCCTTAAATCATCTTATCTATTTCCAAGTTCCCTGCTAACAGTCATGTGCCAGTTTGGTGACAGATTACCCGGTGGGACACATGGGCACTAAGACCGGTTAAATGTTTATCCTTGTGGATGTACTAACCCGTTTATTTCCATGAGTTGAATATATTTATGATGAATATATTTTTTTCCTTATCAGTCAAAAGCCTTTTATGTGGTGTCGCTCAGACGCCCGACTGTGGCATTTCTTTTTTAAAGCCCTTTATGTGGTGTCGCTCAGACGCCCGACTGTGGCATTTCTTTTTTAAAGCCCTTTATGTGGTGTCGCTCACACGCCCGGCTGTGGCATTTCTTTTTTAAAGCCCTTTATGTGGTGTCGCTCAGACGCCCGACTGTGGCATTTCTTTTTTAAAGCCCTTTATGTGGTGTCGCTCAGACGCCCGATTGTGGCATTATTATTCCGCATTTTCCGCTCGAGGAGTCTTTCAGACACTCGTTTGGCACCAGTATTATTATTCCGCATTTTCCGCTCGAGGAGTCTTTCAGACACTCGTTTGGCACCAGTATTATTATTCCGCATTTTCCGCTAGAGGAGTCTTTCAGACACTCGTTTGGCACCAGTATTATTATTCTGCATTTTCCGCTCGAGGAGTCTTTTAGTCACTAGTTTGGCACCAGTATTATTATTCCGCATTTTCCGCTCGAGGAGTCTTTCAGACACTCGTTTGGCACCAGTATTATTATTCTGCATTTTCCGCTCGAGGAGTCTTTCAGACACTCGTTTGGCACCAGTATTATTATTCCGCATTTTCCGCTCGAGGAGTCTTTCAGACACTCGTTTGGCACCAGTATTATTATTCTGCATTTTCCGCTCGAGGAGTCTTTCAGACACTCGTTTGGCACCCAGCATTATCACCTCTATGTCTGATCGTACTGGTTAACTTATCCATGTATTTCATGTTGGCATTTGTTATATCTTACGTCCGAACTGTCTTGCGAGTACTTTCAAAGTACTCACTGGCTTGTTGATTTGGCCTGATGCTGACGAAGGTGATCTCATGGATGAAGAGTTCGATAGCGAATCCGACGCCTAGAGGAGTCCCAGTCAGTCTCGTGCAACCCTGGAGTTGGTCACTGTTTCATATCCGCTTCCGCTACCCTAATAAATTCATCGAGCTTCACCTCGACGCTCGATGGGATGTTAGTTTGAGAATCCCATATCCACTCCCCACTGTGTTACTCCACCTCTACCATATTTGCGAGTCAGTAGTATGCCACCACTCCCTTGTGTCATTAATCGCATTTATGTATAATTATTGGCACGCTTGTAATAAATTATTGAGCATCGTCAGCTCAACCCTGTAATATATTTATGCTACTGGCTTATTGTATCAAAAGTTTGTCTGCCAGTGAGGAGGTTTTATCTCAAACTGGATTCTAAAGATTGGTTTTTCAATAAATATTTTTATTGGAAAACTGGTCATGACACCGCGGGCGCGACGGCCGAGGCACGTCCAGAGGCGGGCAAGGCTGGGGCGACCGCATTCGCCGGAGCCTCTCCCGTGCGCCGCGTGACGGGCAGCGCAACAACGACAAGGAACGCCATCATGGGCGTCACGATGGCCGTCGCCGGGAAATCCCTGGCCTTCCCGTCGTCCATGGCACCGCTCCGGTGCTTCTTGGCTCTGGCTCCTTGAGCGCTACCCCTGTGCGTGCTAGGGAACTGGAGCTCCTCCACCCCACCACGCCTGCTACAACTGCTGTTGGCGCGCGTGGCCGCAGTCCGGTCAGGCAGCCATGCCCGGCCTCTCCAAGGCGCATATCCAGGGAAGCACGCACTCCACCAGCGTCGCCACCACTATCTCCGACAACGGTGCTCCGAACCCCGCCAGCGTCGAAACGTGACGAAGGACATGCAGCAGCAGTCGCATCCCAGGACCTGAGCCCAGCGCTCATCGAGCTATGTTCGCCGGCCACGATGCAGCGCCCGCTCCTTGACATCTCCCCGCTGCGGCCTCCAGGATTTGAAGCCTCCCCAACCCCGCCTCTCCAGTGCAACGGCAACCTACAGCGAACCCCTACGCCACCCCGTGCTCGCCCCCATGATGCTGGGCACGACCTGCCGGCGGGCCTGGCTGAGCTCATTGTGCCCTTCCTCGAGCTTACGGCAACGCTCTTCTGCCCAAGGCAGCCGGCGCTCCTGCCATCTGCAACCACGCAACCTCCCCCTGAGGTGCCCTTGGCACCTCCAAGGCCAAGCCCTCCAGCGGCCCGTCGAAAGACTTTGGCGGGCATGAGAATCTCCAAGGAGGGCGGCATCCCTCTGCAACGGATCCGGCGACCTTCCAACTGCACGCCGGCTGCTCCGGCGGCAAAGGTGGCCGAGCGCCTTGTTTGCCGCAGCCTGGGCATAACCAAAGATGGTCAAGATGTAACTGCTTTGATCCTGGAGGCGTTCACGAAGAGATTCAAGGAGCAGCTCCCTCCTGAAGTGATTGTGGCCATGAGGGACTTCTTCAAGCTTGATGACAGTTCTGTTAGCGCTGCTGAGGATGCGCTGATAGACCATGGTGGTGGTGCGGCATTAGACTCTGTGGGGCTGGAGCAAGACGGCCAGGGATCGTAGCCGGCGATCGCTTGAGCGGATACTACTTGTAGTACCTGTGCTAGAGCCTCCATGGTTGTCATGTTAGTAAACCAATCTGATGCTTACAAGGGTTCTGTTGCTGCTAATAGTTTGTATGCGTCTAGTTTGTACCTCTTCACTACACTCCATGGGTTATGTAACTGGGGCTGCGTCCCCCACGGGTGTGTTTTCGTACTTCAATTTTGGCCACGGTCCATGTACTGGGGTCTGGGATCCCACCTTGTTTGTGTTGATGTTTTATCCCATGTTAGTCCAAGGGCAACCCCTGTGCACTCATGACAGTACAACCTATCAATACCCTCAACTGGAACATGAGAGGGCTTAATTGCCCGGACCATAGAGCAACTGTCAAGGCTACCATCACTAGCACCTCTTGCCATTTGGTCTGTCTCCAGGAGACTAAATTGAGCAACGTTGACAGTTTCATTGATGCTTCTCTTGGCGGAAATAGGCTTCAGGGTTTCGCGCAACGCCCGGCCTCCGGAACCAGAGGTGGAATTCTTCTGCTATGGGATGACAGCCTTCTTGAGATTACCGACATTGCCACCTCGACCTTTTGTCTCTCTGCCATGGTACGAATTCGTGCTTCCGACTCCTCCTTCAAAATCACGTCTGTCTACGGCCCCACTGACAACGCCTCCAAAGATGCCTTCTTTGCGGAGCTGCTTAGCCAGAAGCCACCCTTGGGCGTGGCATGGCTCGCCACCGGTGACTTCAACCAAATTTACCGTGCCAGGGACAAAAATAAGCGCAATGTTAACCGCAGCAGAATCAACCGCTTTCATGCCGCTTTGCAATCTTGCGAGCTCAAGGAGATCCATCTCCAGAATAGGCGTTTCACCTGGAGCAATGAGCGAACAAATCCCACCCTATGCAAGCTTGACTCATTCTTCTGCAACGCTGAGTGGGACACCACCTTCAACACCCACGTGTTGCACGCCTTGTCCTCATCCCTCTCCGACCATTGCCCCCTTTTGCTTGCTGACGACAAAGGGCCCAAAAGGGCGCGGTCTTTCAAGTTTGAGAATTTCTGGACCTCCCTTCCGGGCTTCCACGAAGTCATTCAAAAGGCTTGGACTGAGGGCGTGCCACACAAGGAGCCTTATCTCATTCTGCATCACAAGCTCAAGAAGACCGCGCTTCGTCTTACGGCATGGAGTAGAAGCCTTTTCTCAGCAGCCAATATTCACTTCCATGCGGCCCTTCTCGTAATCCTGAGGCTAAACATTGCGCAGGAGGCGCGCCTCCTATCGCCGGAGGAGCTCGACCTCCGTGCCAGGCTAAAACGTAGGGTGATCAGCTTGGCTGTGCTCCAGAGGGCCAGAAAGAGCCAATGCGCTCGGATTGCCAACCTTAAAGAGCGTGATGCAAGCACAAAGTTCTTCCATCGTCGTATAAATGGCCGGAGAAGGAAGAACCATATTCACCGAATCAAACTCGCGAATGGATGGGTTACTGACCATGGGAAAAAGAAAAGATCATCCATGACCATTTCTCTGTGGTCATGGGGAAGGGAGACACGAGCAATCTTGACTTCAATTGGGAGGAGCTCAACGTGCAGCCGGTCGATCTGCACACCCTAGATGACACTATTACCGAAGAGGAGGTTTGGGAGGCCATTAAGGTGATGCCAAGTGACAAGGCGCCCGGCCCGGACGGGTTCACGGGCATCTTTTTCAAGAAATGTTGGGACGTCGTCAAAAACGATGTCATGAGAGTCATCCATCGTTTTGACTCCCTCCACACATCCAACCTTCAATGGTTGAACTCCACCAACGTTTTGCTCTTTCCCAAAAAGGACGGTGCAGAGGGCATCTCTGACTATAGGCCCATAAGCCTCATTCATGCCATCGCCAAAATCATTACTAAGGTGCTCTATTTGCGTCTCGCCCCTCATATGGATGCCCTCGTCTCCAACACCCAAAGCGCCTTCATTAAAAAGAGAAGCATTCATGACAACTTCATGTATGTGCGGAACTTTGCTCGACGCCTTCACAAACGCAAGACCCCTGCCCTTCTTTTCAAGATGGACATAAGAAAAGCCTTTGACTCTGTCAGATGGGAATTCATCCTCGACCTCTTGCAACGAAAGGGCTTCCCTTGCAAATTCCGTGATTGGATTGCCGCTCTACTTTGCACCTCTTCCTCACGTTTCCTGCTCAATGGTCTGCCCGGACCTCCCATCAAACATGGTCGCGGTTTTTGGCAAGGGGACTCAATCTCGCCATTGCTATTCGTCCTCGCAATTGACCCTCTTCACCAAGTACTTGACTTGGCAACGAGGAAGGGCCTCCTTCACAAGATTCGGGTACGAGGTGCTATGATGAGAACTTCCTTATACGCGGATGACGCGGCCATTTTTATGGCCCCTATCAAGAGTGACATCGACAACCTCTCCACCATTTTGAAGGGCTTCGGTGATGTCACGGGTCTATGCACCAACTTTCACAAAAGCTCGGTTGTGCCCATCCGGTGCTCCAATGTTGACTTGGATCATGTCCTCAATGGCGTACCAGTGTCCAGAGCCACCTTCCCGATGAAATACCTGGGACTCCCACTCTCGGTCTGGCAGCTCAAGTCTGTAGATTTCCAATACCTAGAGGACAAGGCGGCCGGCAAACTTGTCACCTGGGACGGACAAAACATCACCACCATCGGGTGCACGACACTTGTCAAATCAGTCATTGCCTCCCAGGCAGTGTATGCCATCACGCCCCTCATCGTGCCACCACGCTCTCTTCACAATATCAACAAATTGGAGAGGGCCTTTCTCTGGTCTGGTTCAGATAAGACGATCGGTGCCAAATGTAAAGTGAATTGGAAGGTGGTCTGTCGCCCCAAGGAGTGTGGAGGTCTTGGGGTTCTAGACACTGACAAGTTTGCTCGGGCCTTACGTCTTAGATGGCCTTGGTATGAATGGAAGGCGCCGAACAAGCTTTGGGTGGGGCTTGGGAACCCCTGCACGGAGGGCGACATGGACTTCTTCTATGCCTCAACGACCATCATTTTGGGCAATGGAGCCAAAACACCTTTTTGGGACTCCCCATGGCTTCTTGAGCGGAAACCGAAGGACATTGCTCCTTTAATGTACGATGCCTCCACGCGTAAGAATTGGAAAGTGCGTGAAGCCCTCGATAGAAATTCTTGGATTCTTAAGATCAACCACAACATCGTCGCTTCCGTTGCCCACATCCGTCAGTTCTTCACGTTATGGATGTTGGTGCATGATCTACACCTGGACACACAAGCTGACGATGACATTATCTGGAAACATGCCAATAACGGGATCTACTCGGCGGCCACTGCATACAAGGCACAGTTCCTCGGCTTGACGCTCTCGCCTATGGACTTCATGATCTGGAAGGCATGGGCCCCTCCCAAGATCAAATTCTTTGCTTGGTTGACTATCCAAGACCGGATTTGGACTGCCGACAGATTAGAGCGGCGCGGATGGGAAAACTGTGGACTTTGCCCGCTCTGCAGGACTGAAGGCGAGACGGGTGCGCACCTCTTCTTCAAATGTTGCTACACTATTCGGCTATGGAACTCAGTCATCCTTGAATTCGGTCTTGCTCACATGGACACCTCTTCTTGGCACTTGGATGGATCCGTTTTGGAATGATGGGACAAGCGAACCAGCTTGCAAAACCCAGATCGACGAGCCTTGGCTTCCCTTACAATGTTGGTTTCTTGGACAGTTTGGAACGAGCGTAACGCTCGGGTCTTCCGTCGCAAGAGTGCACCACCCCCGGTCCTCCTTCGGACTATCATCGACGACGCCAAGCTTTGGGTTCTTGCGGGTGCTAAAAAACTGGGGTCCATTATTGTACGCGAATAGTTACCATGCCGTGTGCGTGGTCACTTGTAACACCCTAAAACTCTTCTCTCTTATTTAATGAATGAGGCAAATCTTTTGCCTCCGTTTCGAAAAAAAACTAATGACCGGCAGAAAACATAACTGATGCAGCGGTAACCATCAAACTACAGCAGTGCGCAGGCTATGACCGAACAAACTGCATGATTTAGCGCCCACTAGGAGGGGGAAAATCCACTGAGTTATTATGCAAATAAATTAAACAGCCATCTATTGCATTAAGATTAATCAGCAGAATTACATGTGCAAGAACGTATAGAACAATTAACAACAAATCTGCACGTACTAGTATTGGATAAATTCTGCAATTTGCACATGTACAGCGCAGCCACGTCCGATCTAATTAGTGGCAGTTACAGAAGGTGAAGCCGAATCCCTAACGAGCTAGCTAATTAGCTTTCATAAGCCGCCGCCCATACTCGCCCAAAAAATGTATCGAGCGTGGCGGCAATTACGGGAGTGAGCCCGAGGTGCGGGAAAGAAGCTGATGCGCGCGATCTGCGCTACTGGGTCTCCATTAAGATACATGAACCTGAAAGAAAACTCTATTAAGATATTTAATAGGTTCATGTATTGCTGTGTGTTCATTGTGTTTGTATCCTTTTGATGTCCGCTTTGCCGAAAAATTGAATTCGTATGTCAAACGATGAACTGAGACTCGACAAAATCTCAATCCGTTGTGACTTAGACAGATCCTTAATAAATACAAGAACTTAATTCAAAGTTCTAGACACCATATTCTCCAAACCTCTTGACATAGGGATCATGAATCTTCAAAACAGGCACCATCGTCCTGTCGCCAAACAAGAGGTTGACCTCCTATATGGACCAGCTCTGTCGGGGGCTCTATTCATGCACTTGTACAATGGCCTAGGGGCACTGTTTGCCCGCCGAAGCTCTTAGGGTGTTAATGTCTGCGTAATCTGGACAAGCTTAATGAGGCATTGCCTCTAGATCAACTGAGTGTCAAAGGACAATTCATTTCAAAGCGTTGAAATTTCTTTTACTTTTGAGTGAATTGTTCCATGCTTTTGTTAAAGTTGTGATCCGCGCGGCGGTAAATCCTGTTTATATTGATTTGATCGATGGATCCTCGTTGATGAATTAGAGTCCTTGCTTTGCAACTACTTCAATTTTTTGTTCCAAAGGCGAGGAGCTCTAGAACCATTGGCAATGTTCTACTCAAGAACAGTGGGATCGGCGACAATTTTTGTCGTGTTTCGGTCCATTCATTGGCTCAATTTAGACACGTGAACAGTGCCAGTTCCATAGGCCGATTTGGGAAGCCAATGCCCCCCATTGTAGGATAGGTTGGCGTCATCTTCAACAGGCTTAACTGATGATGCTAGCAACTTGTTGTACACCCAAGAGACTAAAACTATGGATCACCTTCTAGCACAGTGTACTCAGGTGCGCTGGGTGTGGTTCAAGGTTGGTGCCAAACTATTATATGGTGTAATTCGCCTGCCACCAAAGGCTACTAACGCCAGTGCTTGGTCCAGTTAGAGTGAAATACAACGTTACTTAGGAATGAAACCAAAACCCTTAGCGCTCTTATGTCGTCTATGGGTTCTTTGTGAGATTAGTTCCTATATGTGTGCATGCGCGTGCGCCCAGTCTAGCAGATCTTGTTTCGACCTTCTCTGTCTCTATCTCTATCTTGTCTATCTCTTCTCTACTACTTAAAAAGAATGTAAGGCTCGATGTTTCACTTTTCTTCTCACCACCCTTTCATCCAACCTTCCCTGTAATCACCTTAATTTACTTACCTTCGAAAGCAATTTCACATTAACTTACTTACCAAGCTTCTTGTTGAAATATAAGGTAAATCACAAGCAATATTTGGTAACCATTTATTTACACAATCAAATTAATATGGGCAGAATATTTATATCTCTTTGCAACACACGAGCATTGTCCTAGTCTAATGAAAAATGTGTGCTTTCTTATGCGTTTGTGGGAAAAGAATCACATCAATATCAGCTGTTGTTGAAAGCATCCTGTAGAACATCCATCAGTAGGTCAAAATCTCTACTACTTAAAAAGAATGTAAGATATGATGTTTCACTTTTCTTCTCACCACTATTTCGTCCAACCTTCCCTGCAATCACCTTAATTAACTTACCTTCGAAAGGAACTTCTTCTTAACTTACCTGCCAAACTTCTTGTCGAAATATAAGGTAAATCACAAGCAAGATTTGGTGACCATTTATTTACACAATCACATTAATATGGGTAGAATATTTATATCTCTTTGCAATGCACGAGCATTGTCCTAGTCTAACGAAAAATGCGTCACTTCTTACGCGTTTGTGGGAAAAGAATCACATCAATATCAGTTGAAAGCATTCTGTAGAACATCCATCACTAGGTCAAAAAGGAGTGGGAAACAACAACTATTAATTGTTAACCAATGAGTTGCTTTGATTAGTTAATCCAGCCCAAAGACAAAGCTGGTTGCCAAGTTGCATTTCATATTGTCTGTTGGTGTTTGGGCCACTCAATCCTCCATTTACTACAATTGTCAATCGCATCATCTAACGCTCTAAGTTAAACAATTTTAACTGAGAGATGAAGTCTCCTCGTGCATAAAGACCGTTACAATGCAAAATTGTTCTCATTCACGTAATCATCGGTTCGATAGGGCTTAACTGATGATGCTAGCAACCTGATGTGTGCCCAAGAGATCAAAACTGTAGATCGTCTTATAATGGCACACTCAATTCTCAACGTTCTTATTGTGCCTAAGATCGCATCGATGCTGAACTTTCTAAACGATCATTTATCAACCTATAGGTTTAGAAATGAAACCTAAATGTTGTGGAAGGCATCATATCAGATCCGAACGCACTCAAATTTCCAAACAACGCACGGCCACCAGCACTCAACACCTCCCTCGAGGGAGAAAAAGAAAGCGACCACTACTGGAATCAGCTACTTTGCCATCTGCTAGCTCTTTGCCGTCTGCTAGCAGATGGCAAAGAAGCTCTTTGCCATCAGCTACCCAAAAGCAGACGACAAAGAACTGGCTGATGGCAAAGAATGTCTTTGCCATCAGCCAGTTCTTTGCCGTCTGCTAGCTGACGACAAAAAATCTTTGCCGTCCGCTAGCGGACGGCAAAGAGGGAGGGGGCCCACTGTGGAGCTGCTTAAAAAATACTTAACGCCCCCCCCCCCCTCTTTGCCGTCTGCTAGCGGACGGCAAAGAGCAAAAAAGCGGACGGCAAAGGGGGCGGACGGCAAAGATTAAACGTATCTAACGGCGCCCCCGCCCCTCTTTCTCTGTTTCTCTCCCTAGCCTGCTCCCACACGCGCGCCGCCGCCCCCCACCCCTCGCCGCCGCCCGGTCGCCCCACGGCCCCGCCGCCCCCCGTCCCCCGCCCCACCGCCCCCCCGCCCCGTCGCCCCCGCCGCCCTGCCCCCCCCCCGCCCCGGCCCCCCCGCCCCGTCGCCCCCGCCGCCCTGCCCCCCCGCCCCGGCCCCCCGCGCCCCACCGCCCCAGGCCCGGCGACGCCGCCCCAGGCCGCCCCGCCCCCTCCTCCACCGGCCCCCACCTCGTCGCCACTGCTGCTCGTCGCCGTCGCCCCACCGCCCCCCGCCCCGTCGACCCCGCCGCCCAGCCGTCTCGGCGCCGCCGCGCCCCGGCCCCCCGGCGCCACACTGCCCCGGGCCCGGCGCCGCCGCCCTAGGCCGCCCTGCCCCCCTCCTCCACCGGCCACCTCCTCCACCTGCCCAGGTGAGCTCTACCTCTCCTCTGTTTTTCCTTTTTTTTCGGTTTTTTTAATTTTAGGTTTATGTTTAGTTTAGTTTTAGTTTCAGTTTTAGTTTTAGGTTTAGTTTTAGGTTTAGGTTTAGTTTTAGGTTTAGGTTTAGTTTTAGTTTAGTTTTAGGTTTAGATTTAGTTTTTTCCTTTTTTCTGTATTTTTAGTTTTAGGTTTATGTTTAGTTTAGATTTAGTTTTAGTTTTACTTTTAGTTTTAGATTTAGGTTTAGTTTTAGGTTTAGTTCAGTTTTAGGAAAGACGAAGAAGAAGAAAAAAACAGGAGAGGAGGAGAAGAAGAAGAGGAAAAAGGAAAGGAAGAAGAAGAGGAGGAGGAGGAGAAGAAAAAAGAAGAAGAGGAAGAAGAAGAAGAAAAAAAGAGGAGAGGAGGAGAAGAAGAAGAGGAAAAAGGAAAGGAGGAGGAAGAAGAAGAAGAAGAAGAAGAAGAAGAAGAAGGAAAAAAAAAGGAAGAAAAGGAAGAATAGGAAGAAGTAGAAAAGGAAAAAAGAGGGGAAAACCCCGACCCGACACGGCACCCCGACCCCGACACGACACCCCGAGCCCTAGACCCCGACCCCGACACACTGACCCCGACCCCGACACCCCGACCCCGACCACGACCCCGACACCCCGACCCTGACCCCGACCCCGACACCCCGACCCCGAGCCTGAGCCGACACCCCGACCCCGACACCGATACGGCACCCCGACCCCGACCCGGCACCCCGACCCGACACCCCGACCCCGAGACCCCGACCCCGACACCGACACGACACCCCGACACCGAGATGGCACCTCGACCCCGACCCGGCACCCCGACCCGACACCCCGACCCCGAGAACCCGACCCCGACACGGCACCCCGACACCGACAGGACACCCCGACCACCGACACCTCCCGAAAAGGTGTTCTTTGGCCTTCCAGAGGCCGACGGGGTCATATATTTGTGAATTATTAGTTAGGTCATATATTTTTCGATTTTGTTATGAAAAACATCATATATAATTGTGTTGATCGTGTAGTTTTAAATGTGCAGTTGTTTCATCGCTGCGAGGTTTGGTGTTCGACAACCTCGCCGTGCGTTTGACGAGCTCTGCCCCTTCGTTCGTGGGTGAGCACAAATGACAAGTCCTCCTCCCCCATTAATTATTTGAATCATCAGTATGCGTAACCAATATGTGTCTCCAGTTCGAAAGCGTCATAGTTATAAATATGCATGCATTTGCATATTTATAACCTTGATTCTTTCGAATTGTCCAACGCTATCCATGGACAGCCCGAGTATGTGTAGATTGGGTTCGTTTTCCCATATGCTTTGCTCCGGATCCGACGCATAAATTTCGTCAGTGCCTCCCCTGTTGTTCTCCGGGTACACATCCTCTCTGTTTATTGCAGAGACGTGTATCAGGAGAACAGCGGGGAGGTGCTGCCGAAATTTTGCGTCGGATCCGGAGCATAGCATGGGAAAATGAACCCAATCTACACATACACGGGTGGGATTAGGATCTATCATTACCTATTAGAGTGTAGGTTGCATGGACGTAATAAAATTGACAAAGTAGATCAACTGATGAATATAACATGGTGAATTACATATATAATTGTTGTGTGTCCACTAGCTCTGAAAGTCAAGATGAGTGACCGTGCTTGGATGTATACCGGTCACACTGGTCAGAACAAATGGAGCGCTGAATGGTTCACAAAAACTAAGGGGTTTGTGCAAGCCGCATTTGCAAATGGCCAAAAGAAAACCTGGTGCCCCTGTTTCCGGTGCGGCAATTGGGAAAAGAAGACAGAGGCTGAAATGGGCAAACACCTGCAGAAGAGTGGTTTTACGCCCGATTATACGGTGTGGACATTTCATGGTGAGTCTGCCCAACGTGACCGAGCTGAGGTGGATCGTCGTCGCACTGACGAGCATGGTACCGGGATGGAAAACATGGTGCAAGGCTATGATGATGCTCGGGATTCGGACGAGGAGATGGAGGAATCTGC
This sequence comes from Aegilops umbellulata, assembly GCA_032464435.1. Lineage (NCBI taxonomy): Eukaryota > Viridiplantae > Streptophyta > Magnoliopsida > Poales > Poaceae > Aegilops > Aegilops umbellulata. The sequence goes on from CP136059.1 coordinate 418,804,258, forward strand.
AAAGGCCTTCAATGAAATGTTGGAGTCTTCGAAACGTCCGCTACACGAGCACACTGAGCTTTGTCAGTTGGATGCCATCTCACAAGTAATGGCTCTGAAGGCTCAGTTCAACTTGGGCAGAGAATGCTATGACGCAATTATGACAGTATTTGGACGCTTTCTACCCAAAGGCCATGTAATGCCTGCAAACCTGTACCAGTCGGACAAAATCCTCCGTGCACTCAAGATGCCCTATGAGAAGATACATGCCTGTGAGAAAGGATGTGCCTTATTTAGGCTTGGCTATGCGGACTTGAACTATTGTCCCATTTGCAAGTCTTCCAGGTATATTGTGGTAGACAACGGTATGGGTGAGAAGACACAGACCAAAATCCCCGTTAGTGTTCTTCGGTATATGCCAATCATACCAAGACTTCAACGTCTTTTCATGGTCGAAGAGACGGCCAGACAGATGACATGGCACAAAACAGGCAAAAGAACCGAACTAGATGCAGATGGGAATCTGATGATGGTACACACATCGGATGGTGTTGCGTGGAAAAAGTTTGATGAATTACATGCTGACAAAGCGGCAGATCCGAGGCATCCTCGAGTCGGCATCAGCACGGATGGGTTCAGTATGTTTGGTATGACGGCAGCCCAATACAGTTGTTGGCCCGTATTTGTCTTTCCACTCAATCTCCCCCCCGGACAGATTATGCAAAGAAAGAACATTTTCCTGACGTTGATAATTCCAGGACCCAACTATCCGGGCAAAAATATGAATGTGTACATGCAGCCGCTTAAGGACGAATTGCAAGAAGCCTGGGATAATGGGTTCAAGACATACGACGCCTTTAGCAAACGGAACTTCATAATGCGTGTCTGGTACATGTACTCGACGCATGACTTGTCGGCGTATGCGCTATTCGTTGGCTGGTGTGTGCATGGAAGGTTCCCGTGCCCCACATGCAAGGGAGCTCTTGAGTTTCGTTGGCTTCAGGCCGGTCGCAAGTTTTCTTGCTTCGACATGCATAGACAGTTCCTGGATCCTCGCCATAAGTTCAGGAAAGACAAGAAGAACTTCATCAGGGGTAAAGTTGTCAAAAACTCTGCACCACCTGCATTGACAGGCCAACAGACCCTGGATCAGTTAAACGCTCTCGAGCCAGATCCACAACGTTCAGGGTACTTCAAGGGGTATAATACTAAGCACGCATGGACTCACAAAACATGCTTATGGGATCTGCCTTACTTCAAAGACCTCCTTTGCCCACACAACATCGACGTGATGCACACTGAGAAGAATATCGCTGAGGCACTTTTTGGTACATTGTTCGGCATAGATGGGAAGTCAAAGGATAATACTAAGGCTAGAGTCGATCTGGAGGCGCTATGTGATAGGCCGTTACAAAACATGAAAGAACCGAAAGGAAAGCAGAACTGGACAAAGCCAAAGGCATGGTTCAATGTTGGAAGGCCAGCTATGAGGGAAATTCTCTTGTGGGTGCAACAACAATTGATGTTCCCCGATGGGTATGCAGCGAATCTAAAGAGGGGAGCGAATCTTGATAAACTGAAGATATTTGGTCTCAAGAGTCATGATTGGCACATATGGATTGAGCGGGTAATGCCGGTGATGTTGCGTGGCTTCATCCCTGAGGATGAATGGCTAGTACTGGCAGAACTCAGCCGAGCGTTGCTGGACAGTATGGCCACACCGCCGGGCCCTTCTTCGTCGACCGCGGTGCCCAGCAGGGGACGAGGTAGGAAGAAAGGAGGTGGGGCACGTGGTCGTGGGAGAGGAAGTAGGGTGACTGCTACGGCGCCTTCCTCGCCGCCACCCCCAGCCGTTTCACCCGAGCATGTGACTGCTAGGGTGGACTCGTCAGAGGAGGAGGCTACACGGACTCCGGTCCACGAGCCTCCGGTCCACGGGTCTTGGGCCCACGAGCCTCGGGTCGACTGGCCTTCGGCCCCCGAGAGTTCGGCCCACGTGACCCCGGAGGAGCACACGTCCGGATGGGGTACCTGGCCGGATCAGCCCGAGGAGCCGAGTGGCCATGCTGATGATGGCGGGGAGCCGACTGATCTTGAGGAGGAGGGGGGCACCGTCTACCAGCGTGGTGCTACACGGCTCCCGTCCGTGCCGGTGACCCGTGAGCAGAGGTGGTTGATTTTCCCTGATGGGGAGAGGTACGTAAGTGCATTTAATATTTTTGTACCTTGTGCATTCACGTTTTTTCAAATAACTAATGCGTTGGCCTTGTCATGCTGCAGGGGTTGGGACCACCATCATAGTGTCCGCCGGCCCAACTCCGTCCTTGGAGTTCTTTGCCGGCAAAACTTCCCGGGGTTTGTCACGTTGCCTGGTGAGGGTCGGCTTCCAGAGCTTGGATTGAGCTGGGAGCACTACGTGGCTGCCCCGGCCCCGCCGGATGAGATTATCGATGGTGTCGTGTGCGACACGAGGGCAGACATGGTGATCAGAAAGTTCTGGGTAATTTCTCCTTTACACATTTAAAAATCTTCAACTAGCTAGTTATTAATTGTACTAATCAATATTGTCTCATTTGATCGCAGACATTCTACAGGTGTGAGGAGGGATACGAGGAGGACGCGGCACATGTTATCGAGAACGTCTGCAAGCGCCTACTCCAGAACTTACGGCACGAGGCTCGGGTGCAGGCTGTTCGAGACTACTACGCCTTGCGTGGTATCAAGAAGACCAAGCCGGCGTGCCGCGATAAGTTTCTGAGTAAGGAGCAGTACATGAAGGTAATTCTTAAGGCCTTCTCTACTTAAGTTCCTTCATTTAGTAATTGTTAGAGGTAGCGCTCAAGTTTCTATTTGCTAACTTAGGCGCCTCCGAGATGGTGTGCGGATCGGATGGATTGTTGGGAGGTGTTGGTCGATGAGTGGTGCTCACAACGATGGCTAGCCCTCCACAAGGAGGCCAAGGACAAACGTGCCCAAATGGAAGGTGTGCCACACCATCAAGGCAGCTCCAACTTATATCAGTTCGGGCGCAACTGGGTATGTGGTTTGCTTCATGATTCATGCAATTCATTCATCATGCTAGCTTGAGCCCTTTAATTACTAATTTTCATTGTTTCTCTCTTTCAGGCACGCTACAATAAGGCGGATAAGGTGCCAGAGGTGTACGACCTGTATGCCATGGCCCACACTGCCTCTTTCAAGAAAGTCAAGGCTTTCTCTCAGTCTGACCTCGATGATGCAAACAACTTCACCAACATCTCCTCCCACAACAAGCTCGTGAGATATAGAGATGAGGGGAAGGCGAGGAAAGGGGAGGACTTTAACCCGAGCCAGGGTCCCATTGATCCAGAGCTGTTGATGATATCTGGTGGCGGGAGGTCCCATGGCTCCATAGCCATTGGAGATGGACTTATCCGTTGTCCTAGCACTCTCCCGGAGATCAAGGCGCGTCAGTCGAGCTCCGCTCCTGAGATAAGGCCTCGTGAACGGCCAGTGCAACTCGCCATCAAGGTTAGTGATACCTACTCAGTTATCTTTCTCCATTACATTGTGTGCGCTTCCATCAATGATTACAAATTGTCATGTGAGTGGTGTTGCAGGCTGCTATACAGAGTGAGAGAGATAGAACAGAGAAACTTCTGGCGGAGGCGGCGGAGAGGCAGCGGGAGTTGGAGGAGAGGACGGCAAAGATGATGGAGGAGGAGAGGGCACGGAATGACATGCAGGCAAGGGCCATGTACGAGCTCCTTGTGGTAAGTTTCTTCTGCAGATTAGCCAAAATATTCATGTAGTGTTTGTCTCATTACTAACTAGTATGACTGAGTCGTCAAAACCAAATGTGCAGTCTGTGTGCGAGAAGGCAGGTCAGACCGCTCCGCCGATGCCAGTGATTGCTCCTGGGACCACGGTGAGTTTTATTTGAAAGGACATTACTTGCTAGTCTTAACATTTGAGTGTCATCATGCTAACAAGACATTGGAAATGATCTTTGGTGCAGCGTAACTCCAGACAAGCATCGCACGATCCTTCTCCAGCTACCGACACGAGCCACCACGCTCCTACACCTCCTGGATCTTGGTAAGTTTATCTAGTGTTTTGCTTAACACATGCATAAAGACCTAGACTTAGCTTTATTTCCTCCAATGCTTACCATAATGACCTAGACTTAGCTTCTTCTCCTCCAAAATGACTTAATAAGCTTACTGACCTCCAAAACCATCCATTTTACCTAAGTTAGCTCTAAAACGATCTGTACTTAGCTTACTTATGTCAAAAATTGCATAATTAGCTTAGTTAGCTCATAGACGATCCATTTTACCTAAGTTAGCTCTAAAATGACCCATTTCAACTAGGTTAACTCCAAAATGACCAATCTTACCTAGGTTATCTCATAAACGATCCATTTCAACTAATTTAGCTCATAAACGATCCATTTCACCTAGGTTACCTAAAAAACGATCCATTTCACCTAAATTAGCTCTTAAATGATCCATTTCACCCAAGTTAGGTCAAAAAGATCCATTTCAACTAAATTAGCTCATAAATGATCCATTTCACCTAAGTTAGCTCAAAAACGATCCATTTCAACTAAATTAGCTCAAAAATGATCCATTTCAACAAAGTTAGCTCAAAAACGATCCATTTCAACTAAGTTAGCTCAAAAACGATCCATTTGACCTAAGTGAGCTAAAAAACGATCCATTTCACCTTAGTTGCCTCAAAAACGATCCATTTCACCTAAGTGAGCTAAAAAAGATCCATTTCTAACTTTCTTATTTTGCCATTTTGCAGATTTCATTATGTGCTGGATGGAGTGCTTGTTCTACTCTTCTTGTTCTTGTCTTCTCATTCTAGTCACCTTAGCTATGGAGTGCTTGTTTATGTATGGATGGAACTTCTTTATGTATGAAATGATGGATGGAACTTGTTTATGTATGAAATGATGGATGGAACTTGCTTATGTAATATGTACGGATGGAACTTGCTTATGGACTTGCTTATGAATGCCTGTGAAATACATGAACTTGCTTATGAATGCCTGTGAAATATATCTATATGTCATATATATTTTCTGTGCAAATTGTAGGATTTAATAAAAAACAGAAAAAAAAACCAATATGCAGCCTCTTTGCCGTCCGCTGCTGACGGCAAAGAGCTCTTTGCCGTCGGTGGCAGACGGCAAAGAGCTCTTTGCCGTCAGCAGCGGACGGCAAAGAGGCCACGTGGCAGGCAGCTGTGCTTCCTGGGAGGCTGACCCATTTGGCCAGTTTGCCATCAGTGGCGGACGGCAAAGACTTTGCCATCAGTGGCGGACGGCAAAGACTTTGCCATCAGTAGCAGACGGCAAAGACTTTGCCATCAGTGGCAGACGGCAAAGACCTGCCGTTAGCCACTTAACGGACTGACAGCGCAATTATTGCCGTCCGCTCTCTTTGCCGTCTGCCCTGCTCTCTTTGCCGTCTGCGGCGGACGGCAAAGACTTTGCCATCAGTGGCAGACGGCAAAGTAGCTGTTTACCTTAGCCAACGTTGCCGGAGCCTTTTGCCGTCCGCAGCTGACGGCAAAGGCCTTTGCCGTCCGCTGTTCATGCCTTTGCCGTCCGCCATGCCAGACGGCAAAGTAGCTGATTCCTGTAGTGGACGTCGAAGGGAATCGAACCACCGACCTCCTGCACATACAACACCACACTTACCATTCCAGATATGCCTCCTCAAAAACAAAAGATGGCCAGGCTTTGTATTTAATGCGTAGTCGCTCTTTGTTTAAGACTAAAAATCTGAACGAGTGGGACTTGAAGGCGCATTTCATGGAAAGATTTCCGTAGACGTTGGCGTTGACCGCCGCGATTTTTTGTCTAGATTGGATCCGTCACGATTTTTTTCCTATGCACTAGATCAATTGGTAGGCCCTTTTTATACCAATTTTTGTCAGAATTTTGATGCTGACTATAGGGGTTATGGCAAACTTTTTGACCCGAAGGAAAAGTTATTGAAAACATCCCCGATAATTTCTATGTAAATAACATGGTAGTTTGCGTATAACGGAGCTGGTAGCTATTTTTACAAACATCACGGTAACTTTTGATTTAGAGGAAAAAATTTGTTGAAAACATCTCCCAGTAATTTTTGTCTAATAGTATGCAAATACACACATTATAGACCTGATAAGTTAGTACAAACACCGCGGTAACCTTGAACCCCAGAGAGAGTAGTTGAAAATATACCCCCGGTAACTTTCAGGTAATAGCATGGTAATATACGCACAACAGAGCTGATAACTCATGCACAAACACCGTGATAACATTTTGACATGGGAAGAAAGTTGTTGATAAACATATCCCCGGTATTTTCTATGCAAATAGTATGGTAATATTCACACCGTGTACGTGATAACTTATGTACAAACATCCCCGATAACTTTTGTGTAAATAGCATGATAATTTGCACACCGCAGAGTTGATAACTCATGTACAAATACCATGATAACTTTTTCACCTTGGAAAAAAGTTGTGGAAAAACGTACATCCAATAACTTCCGTGTAGTTGCCATGGTAAGATACACACAACTGATCAGATAATTTGCATACAAATACCGCGGTAACTTTTCCACCCAGGATTTTTTATTGAAAAACATACCCCAATAATTTCTCTATAAATAGTATGATAGTGTACGCACACAGAGTTGATAACTCACGCGTACAAACACCACAGTAATTTTTTCAGCTGAGAAAAACACCCCCCCCCCTAACTCATATATAAATAGTATTGGTAGTATACGCACAACATAGCTGATAACTTGCTTAGCCTAGACGTGATAACTGTTGACCCGATAAAGAATCATTAAAATATACCAACATAAGATCTAGTTTCGAAGGTCTCGTCGCGCTGATTTTTTTATGTGAAAACAGTTTTCCAATCGGATCGACGGTTTGAGCTACAAAATATTTTTGAAGTTTCAAAATAGGAGAAATCTAGGATCACATCAGTTTTTTGTCCTCCAGTGCATTTGCATGTGGGGAGACAATTTTTAGGCTCTGGTAATTTCTGTGTAAACGAGATGGTAATTTATGTATCGGCGGGTGATAACTTACTTAGCCTAGGCCTGGTAACTTTTGACCCGAAAAAAGTCATCGAAACATATGAACATGGGATCTAGTTTTGAAGGCCTCGCCGCGGCGAATTTTTATGTGAAAATGGTTTTTCAATCGGACCAACGGTTTGAGCTACAAAACGTTTTGAAGTTTTAAAAAAGAGGAATCTGGGATGACATCAACTTTTCGTCCGTTAGTGCATATATGCATGTAATTAGAGGGAGGAGTGCACATGAAAGAAAAATTAGTCATTCTAATGCATGCATGTATATAATTAGAATGAAATAAGGATCGTTCTTGCCTATTGCTAAAATCCGAACGTTTGGTAGTTATAAAAGTCTTTAATTAAATTACCAAACTTCTGATCAAAATATAAGGTAAATCGTTACAGACAGAATTTGATAAACAATTATTTACACAATCACATACTATGGGCAGGTAAATCACTTCTGACAAAATGTAAGGTAAATCATGGACAAAATTTGATGAACATTTATTTACACAATCATATATTTTGGGCAGGTAATCAAAAGCTAACATACTAGAATAGTTATATCGCGTTGCAACACACGGACATTACTCTATCTAATGAAAAAGGCATGCTTTCAGCCACGTTTATGGAAAAAGAATCAAATCACTATCCGCTGGTTTTGGAACCATCCTATAGAACATCAACCACTGGGTCAAAGCGTGGCCGCCAAGTAGCATTTCATGTTGTCTGGTGCTGTTTGGACTACTCGCAGTCCTCCACTTACTACTTATCAGTCACATCATCTCACTGTCATCCAAGCAAGTTTAACTGAGACGAGGAACTTTCCTCGTGCGTAAACTGACATTGTTGCTCCGAACCAACGTCTGATGCTTGGCAGCCACGCTTAACCTATTATCACCACCACTGAAAATTTTATAATCTATGCAAACATAGTAATCTGCTAAGCAGCTTCCACAGACTCCACAGCACTTCCCCATAAATACCTAACATGTCCCCTGCTTCCTCACAATCCTAAGGTCCTAACTACTTCTGCTCCTGCGTCCAGCCTCAGCTGAAGCTGACGAGAATGGAGAAGCCGGGCGTGGACGAGCACCCCCTGCTCGTGGACCGGGACGAGAATACGGCGGCTCCAGAGGCAAAGCGACTGCTGCGGCTGGCTGGACCGCTGGTGGCAAGCGGCATCCTCCAGTGCGCGCTGCAACTGGTGTCCGTGATGTTCGTGGGCCACCTCGGCGAGCTGCCCCTCGCCGGCGCCTCGCTGGCCACCTCCCTCGCCAACGTCACCGGCTTCAGCCTGCTGGTCGGCATGGCGAGCGCGCTGGACACGCTCTGCGGGCAGGCGTTCGGCGCGCGGCAGTACCACCTCCTCGGCGTCTACAAGCAGCGGGCGATGCTGGTGCTCGCGCTCGCCTGCGTCCCCATCGCCCTGGTCTGGGCCAACACCGCCCGGATCCTCCTACTCCTCGGCCAGGACCCGGCCATCGCCGCCGAGGCCGGCGCCTACGCGCGGTGGCTCATCCCGGCCCTCGTCCCCTACGTCCCTCTCACGTGCCACATCCGGTTCCTGCAGACACAGAGCATCGTCTTGCCGGTCATGGCCAGCTCCGCCGTCACGTCGCTGAGCCACGTCGCCGTGTGCTGGGCGCTGGTGCACGAGGCGGGCATGGGCAGCAAAGGCGCGGCGCTGGCCACCGCAGTTTCCTACTCCACAAACCTGGCCATACTGTCCCTGTACACAAGGCTGTCCGGCGTATGCAAGACGACATGGACTGGGTTCTCCATGGAGGCCTTCAAGGAGCTGCGCCAGTTCGCGGAGCTCGCCGTCCCCTCGGCCATGATGGTTTGGTAAGATGAAATCCTCAACAAGTTCTCCTGATCTAGGTTGTCCATGCATGCATATCTGACATCACTAATGATATATTACTTGTTTTGAAACTTGCAGCTTGGAATGGTGGTCATTTGAATTGCTTGTGCTGCTCTCTGGTCTTCTGCCTAATCCTAAGCTTGAGACCTCAGTATTGTCAATATGGTAATCTCAGTTCTGAACTCCCAAGACAACCTTTTGCATGTACTATAATTTCAAAAAACAAATTGCCCTTTCCTGCATTGTAAGCTGTGATTATTGAATTCTGCAGTCTTAACACTGGTGCTCTCATGTTCATGGTGCCATCTGGTCTCTGCACAGCCATAAGGTACCGTACAGTTCACAAACAAAATGTAGCTATAAATGCTGAGTGGTCTCGCTGATTTTCCTGCATATACATTTCATTCAGTACACGCGTTTCCAATGAACTTGGCGCCGGTAGGCCTCAGGCAGCGAAGCTGGCAACTAGACTGGTCGTATGCATGGCCCTGTTTGCCGGCTCAGTGATCTCCATCACAATGATTTCTCTACGCAAATTTTGGGGCTACATGTACAGCAACGAGGAAGAAGTCGTGACATACATTGCCAGGATGATACCTGTCCTCGCCATATCTTTCTTCATAGATGGAATCCACACATCTCTTTCAGGTACATATATGAAATTCCCCACAATGTCACAGATTTACAACAATATCAAACATAGTGACATGAACTTTGTCTGAACATCACATACAGGTGTGCTCTATGGATGTGGTGAGCAGAAGATTGGTGCGCGTGTCAACCTCGCCGCATTCTACTTGGCAGGCATCCCTTTGGCCGTGTTGCTTGCATTCGTCTTGCATTTGAACGGGATGGTATGTACTATGTCAGCACGAACTTTACAGGTCACTCACCACATGATTCCTTTTTTTTAAAGAGACCAAAATTTTTGTGGTTCCACAGGGTCTTTGGCTCGGCATCGTCTGTGGTAGCCTCACCAAACTTGTGTTGCTCATGTGGATCGTTCTTTCGATAAACTGGGAGAAGGAGGTAAGTTCAAGATCTTGCAATTTGTGTATCACCGTAAATTTTCCTTTGTACAACAATGTGTGATTTCTCTTATTGTTCTTTTATTTGAATCAGGCAATTAAAGCAAAATACATGGTGCTAGGATCTTCTCTTCCAGCTGCATGAAGATAATACCCTATGGCGGGAACATCGCATTTTGTGATGCGATCAAACATGCAAGCGAATGGAAACAAATCGATATACATAGCTATGCCATTTTGCTTTGAGAAGCATGGAGAAAATGTAGATATTGGGGACTAAGTTTATAATGTAACCAACATTGTTTGATGTTGTCTATTCTTTCTTTCTCTTTTCGAGCGAGTGATATTTTCAATTGTTTTGTAAGCAAACATTTATTCCTATAAATATTTCTATGGTTCTTATATATTTAGTAGATATTATTTGCGTCGAATACATATTTAGTAGTTAGAGGTGTAGAATGTTTTTGTGCGCGCTCGTCTTATTGGGCTGGCCCATTAAAGCGGTTATCGGAACCTCCTATGTGGTTTTTGCTTTTCGACGGCTGCAAATATAAATGGCGTAGGCATCTTGATCAACAAGAGCCTCAGGTATGGAGCGGTAGGCGTCAAGAGACGCGCGGGGGGGGGGGGGGGGGCGGATTATCCTGGTCAAGCTGGTAGTTGGGGACTTAGTTCTCAATGTTATCAGCGCGTATGCCCCACAAGTAGGCCACAACGAGAACACCAAGAGGGAGTTCGGGGAAGGCCTGAAAGACATGGTTAGGAGTGTACCGATTGGCGAGAAGATCTTCATTGGAGGAGACCTCTATGGCCATGTGGGTACATCTAACACAGATTTTGAAGGGGCGCATGGGGGCTTTGGCTATGGCATCAAGAATCAAGAAGGAGAAGATGTATTGAGCTTTGCTCTAGCCTACGACATGATTGTAGCTAACACCCTATTTAGAAAGAGAGAATCACATCTGGTAACTTTTAGTAGTGGCCAACACTCTACCCAGATTGATTTCATCCTATCGAGAAGAGAAGATAGGCGTGCGTGCCTAGACTGTAAGGTGATACCTGGAGAGAGTGTTGTACATCAGCATAAGCTGGTGGTTGCTGACTTCCGCTTTCGGATTCGTGTCCAGCGGGATAAGTATGCCAAAGTCGCTAGAACGAAGTGGTGAAAGCTCAAGGTGGATGTAGCTCAGGCGTTCAAGGAGAGGGTCATTAAGGACGGCCCTTGGGAGGAAGGAGGGCATGCGGACAATGTGTGGATGAAGATGGCGACTTGCATTCGTAAGGTGGCCTCGGAGGAGTTAGGAGTGTCCAGGGGGAGGAGAAGCGAAAATAAGAATACCTGGTGGTGGAATGATGATGTCCAAAAGGCGATTAAAGAGAAGAAAGATTGCTTCAGACGCCTATACATGGATAGGAGTGCAAACAACATAGAGAAGTATAAGATGGCGAAGAAGGCCGCAAAGCGAGCTGTCAGTGAAGCAATGGGTCGGGCATATGAGGACCTACCAACAGTTAGGTACGAAGGAAGGTGAAAGGGACATCTATAAGATGGCCAAGATCCGAGAGAGGAAGACGAGGGATATTGGCCAAGTCAAATGCATCAAGGACAGAGCAGACCAACTCTTGGTGAAGGACGAGGAGATTAGGCATAGATGGCGGGAGTACTTCGACAAGTTGTTCAATGGGGAGAATGAGTGTTCTACCATTGAACTGGACGACTCCTTTGATGAGACCAGTACGTGTTTTGTGCGGCGAATCCAGGAGTCTGAGGTCAAGGAGGCTTTAAAGAGGATGAAAGGAGGCAAGGCGATGGGCCTTGATTGTATCCCCATTGAGGTGTGGAAAGGCCTCGGGGACATAGCGATAGTATGGCTAACCAAACTTTTCAACCTCATTTTTCAGGCAAATAAGATGCCAGAAGAATGGAACTGAGTATATTAGTACCAATCTTCAAGAACAAGGAGGTTGTTCAGAGTTGTACTAATTATCGTGGAATTAAGCTGATGATCCATACAATGAAGCTATGGGAGAGAGTCATTGAGCACCACTTAAGAAGAATGACAAGTGTGACTAAAACTCAGTTTGGTTTCATGCCTGGGAGGTCGACCATGGAAGCCATTTTCTTGGTACGACAACATATGGAGAGATACAAGGAGCAAAATAAGGACTTGCATATGGTGTTCATTGACTTGGAGAAGGCCTATGAGAAGATACCGTGGAATTTCATATGGTGGGCCCTAGAGAAACACAAAGTCCTAGCAAAGTACATTACCCTCATCAAGGACATGTACGATAATGTTGTGACAAGTGTTCGAACAAGTGATGTCGACATTGATGACTTCCCGATTAAGATAGGGCTGCATCAGGGGTCAGCTTTGAGCCCTTACCTTTTTGCCTTGGTGATGTGGATGAGGACACAATGGATATACAAGGAGATATCCCATGGTGTATGCTCTTTGTGGATGATGTGGTGCTAGTTGACGATAGTCGGATGGGGGTAAATAGAAAGTTAGAGTTATGGAGACAAACCTTGGAATCGAAATGGTTTAGGCATGTAGAACTAAAACCGAGTACATGATGTGCGCTTTCAGTACTACTAGGTGTGAGGAGGAGGAGGTTAGCCTTCATGGGCAGGTGGTACCTCAGAAGGACACCTTTCGATATTTGGGGTCAATGCTACAGGAGGATGGGGGTATTGAGGAAGATGTGAACCACCGTATCAAAGCCGGATGGATGAAGTGGCGCCAAACTTCTGGCATTCTTTGTGACAAGAGAGTGTCACAAAAGCTAAAAGGCAAGTTCTACAGGACGGCTGTTCAACCCGCGATGTTGTATGGCCAACTAAAAGGCGACATGTTCAACAGTTAAGTGTGGGGGAGATGCGTATGTTGAGATGGATGTGTGACCACACGAGGAAGGATAGAGTCCGGAATGATGATACGAAATAGAGTTGGGGTAGCACCAATTGAAGAGAAACTTGTCCAACATCGTCTGAGATGGTTTAGGCATATTCAGCGCAGGCCTCTAGAAGCTTTAGTGCATAGTGGACGGCTAAAGCGTGCGGAGAATGTCAAGAAAGGTCGGGGTAGACCAAATTTAACATGGGAGGAGTACGTTAAGAGAGACTTGAAGGATTTTCCTATCACCAAAGAACTAGCTATGGACAGGGGTGCATGGAATCTTGCTATCCATGTGCCAGAGCCATGAATTGGTCGCGAGATCTTATGGATTTCACCTCTAGCCTACCCCAACTTGTTTGGAATTAAAAGCTTTGTTTGTGGAGCCTTTTTATGGTACCCTGTACTGTTATAGATGAAAGTGAGCAGTATAATCATCCACGCCGTTGATTTCCCGAGGGCAGTCTCATCAGATTTCCGTTTTCCAGAATAACGTTAACCCATCAGCAATTGGTATGTTCGTCCTGGTTGTGTTGTCGCCTTGTTCCCCGCCGCCCACTCGACGACTAGTCAGCTCCACCGTCGTCGAACTCGCCACTACATCCTAGCTTCGCAGCTCGCCCTTGCCACTGTCTTCCGCCCGCGTGCTTGACCTAGACCGTCGGACATTGGTCGACCCGACCATCGTGTTCTCGAACCTCCAGCCGCGCCTCGTATCACCCTCGTTGTAAGTCCACGTCCTAGTCAGTATAGGTCACCTTCTACGGAAATGTTATGTTTTTGGTTGATTGATAGAGTCCATCGATTGGTGGCTTCAGAAATACTACCTCTAATTCCCCTAGCTATATGGCGCCCGAGGGTTGCGAGCGGCCCTGCCGAAGAAAAGGAGCTCGTCGGAATCGCGCTCAGTCCCTGGCCATGGCTGAGTAAGGGGCGCGGAAGAAGACGAGATGCAGCAGCGGCCGCCGGCGGAGAGGAAGGGGAACCGGGAGGAGAGAAGGCCTCGTCGAGGAAGACGATGCAGGTGCACGGGCGGTGGACGATCATGGTCGGCGGCGTAGCAGCATCAGTCCACGATCATGGTCGACAATATGGAAGTGACAAGGCAGCCGCTGGAATCCTAGCCGACGGGCACGTGCTTACGGCCGAGCAGAACAAGTAAAGAGAACGGGTTCTCTCGGTCATGAGGCGGGCTGACTTTTTTCTCTTCGTAAGAGGGTGTTTGTTTCCACGGACTTGTGGGTTTAGGGACTTAAAGAAGTCCCTATAAGTCCCACCTAAACCAAACACAAGGGACTTATTGGGACTTATTGAGGTGATTAGAGACTTATCAAATAAGACTCTCAGGGAGGAGCTTATTGGAACTTATCGATCTGGACCCGCACCGCTCGATCCCCTCCTCGCCTCGCGTACCGCATCACCCCGCACGCCGCTCGTTCCCCTCCTCGCCTCGCGTACCGCATCGCCCCGCACGCTGCTCGTTCCCCTCCTCGCCTCGCGTACCGCATCGCCCCCTCGTTCCCCTCGTCGCCTCGCTCTTTCCTGCGTCGCACCAATCGCCGCCGCCGCCGGTAGCTTCAACAGCCGCCACCATGACCGACGAGGAAGACGAGATCCCCTTCTTCTCTCAATTCCCCTCGTCTCAGGAGGCACCCGAAGGCTCATCCGCCGGTGGAAATCTCGGGAGAGGAATGAGTTTCTTGGATCTCAACAACAACATCGACGTCTTCACGGAGTTGGGCTCATACCAGCAACTTCTCTTTGACCAGTCGGCCGGTCATGGCCTTCCTCCGGTTGGACGTGGTCATGGGAGGCCTGTGCCCCAGGGCGGAGGAGGCCGCAGCCGGTCTCTGAACATCGGAGGCCGAGGCGGCTCTAACCTGCGTCCGTTCGTCGCCCCGGCCGTAGCTGCCGTTGAGGGAGGCGTCATAGGGCGTGGGAGGACCTCGTCCCAGGTCACCGGACGCGGCGTAGGTCGAGGCAATGGGTCCTCAGCGGCCGGCAGTAGAGGAAAAACTGCGGGGAAGCAACGTGTGTCGTCAACTGCTGCGTCTTCAGAAGATGTCGACGAGAATGAAGGCTTTGAAGATGATGATGACAACAATGCTTTTGGAGAGGTATATTTTTGCTTGGTATATTGCACTGTACAATGGTATACAATGCTGTTGTTGCTATGAATCAATTCAGAGTTTGGGTCGCTGATGGGTTGTGGTCGTTGAAACAACAATGATATGAACAAGTGTTGTTCGCTTGTAATTTCTTTTATCTCGGTTGTTATGTACTCTCTCTTATTTTGGTTCTTATCAACAAGTGTTAATCGTTTGTATGAACAAGTGTTATGAACAAGTATTATTTCGGTTGTCACTATTCTGTAATTCGTTTGTATGAAAAATGGTTATCAACTTATAAGTCCCTGTAAACAAACAGGCAGGAACTCGGGACTTATAAGTCGATGTAAACAAACAGGCAGGGACTTATGACTTATAAGTTGGGACTTAAAAAAGTCCTGAGACTTATGAAACAAACAGGCCCTAAATAACCCTCACGGCAAAGTATACTACTGCACCTGGAGCGGCCAGTTGTACTGATACCGCTGGCGATGGTCCTCGCGCAGTTGAGCAGTATGGATGCATCACCACCCTTAGATTTTGATAACATATCTATTCGGGGGTATAGTAAAAGAGCTCTTGTTGGTTTGTTTGTTGTATTTTCTTGTTTTTAATTTTGTACAGTTACATGTTTTTAACACAAGTTGTACATTTTTATACATGTGGAACATTTTTGTCATACATGTTGAATACTCTTCAAATATGTGATGTATATTTTAGATTTGTGCTGGACTAATTAACAAGACATGGTAACTAATCGGCATGTACCCAGATCCGGGCCCTTTGCCTCGCTTCGGTGCGACGTCTCACCAACATGGGTTCAGCCATCTGTGAACTAAATAGAAAGGTGTTGTGTAGCCCTAACTAACATACCCAACTAGCAAGCTAATTCACGTGTTTGTGTCGTCCTGATTAACAAGGTATACATAGTATACCGCTGGCGAATTAGTCGATCTAACTAGTCGCATATAGCACTAAGTTCTACTCATCTAATTAACTAGGTGCACTACAAGCGAAATAATCATTCTGCGCCATACGATCGAACTACAAGTGCATGTTCATGGTATGTCGAGATGAGTCGAGCCCGGCTGGATTAAGCTCCCCGGCTGTGGACCAGAGGAGGCAGCCGAAGCGGTGGTGGTGAAAGTACGCCGCACGATGTTGACGGGCAGCGACTACGAGTAGGTGTGGTGGAGGGACAGATGCGCCAATTGGCGCAATGGATCATCTATTAGTGTAAGAATATGTTGGAATAGAATAAACAACAATACATGGTGCTAAACCGGCATGCTTGAGCATGACACTGCCGGATAGAAAGGATGGTTAGGTCTTAGTCCGAATAGAAAGTCCAGGTATCTAGGAGACAGTTGGGCGAAACAGTTGCTGGGTTGCCCTGGTCGGCCAGAGAAGTACATGGGAAACGACCAACATTATCTGTCGTTGGTATATACAAGGAAGATACAAATGCATTATGAACATAATCACTTGCAGACCATTTGAAAGAAATATCCTTGAAATAGTTCACATAACTTCCTTTTCATGTTACAAATAGTTCGATTAGCTTGAAAGATCCATCACGAATGGAGTTTCATGTCATCAAAAACAAATCGCCAAGGAAAGCTATGGGCAATTATCATTTTCAAGGAAACTAGAAATGCATAGTGAATATAATCGTTTGCAGACAGTTGAGAAAAAAATCCTTCAAAGAGTTTGCAGACACTTGGGGGATCCTTCAAATCATTTGCTTAACTTTTGGGTTGTAGTTGGTCTCTGTGCCAATTGGCGCAACGGATCATCTATCAAAGACAAGTCGCCAAAGAAATCTATAGGCAATGATCATTGTTGAGGCAAATAGAAACACAATATGAACATAATAAATTATAGACAGTTGGGGGAAAATCCTTCAAATAGTTCTCTTAACTTCTGGGTTGCAGTTGGTCTTGACGCTAATTGGCTCAGCGGTTCATCTATTAGTTCAAGAATATGTAGGAATAGAATAAAAAATAATATGTTGTGTTAAACCGGCATGGTCGAGTATGATGCGGCCTGGTAGAAATATGGTTAGGTTTTAGTCCGAACAGAAAGGCTGGGTATCTCGGAGATAGCCGGGTGAAACGGTTGTTGGGTTCTTGGCCTGACCAAAGAAGAACAAGGGAGATGATCATTGTTAGATGTCCTTGGTAAATATACAAGGCAGATACAAATGCATTAGGAACATAATCACTTGTAGACCATTTGAAAGAAACATCCTTGAAATAGTTCACAAAACTTCTTTTTCATGTTTCAAATAGTTCCCTTAGCTTCTGGGTTGTAGTTGGTCTTTGCACCAATTGGCGCAACGGATCATCTAGTAGAATTAAAACCTGCATGCGTATGAGAACTTGATTCTTACAACCATATATTTGCGCTGGCGATCATCGTGATCTTAATTTGTGCTCTGGAAGACTCTAGTTAAGATGTCTTAGACGAGACCGAGTGGGGGATGTGTCCAAATTAAATCTTGGCTTGTTTGTGACCTGCATCAAGTATCAGTTTCCCAACTGCAAGGCTTTACCATTGTGCTTGCTTGCCTTGGTTATTAAGAATATAATTTAGACAAAAGAATTGGGCATTTAATGACTACACCTCTTGAATCCCCTAGAATTGGTTTTTCGCTACCGTACTAAACATTTCTATCACTAGTGTTCTGAATAGGGTTTTGCATCCTCCCTGCTCCTAACCTCCTCCTTGATCGAACTCCAAGATCCTAGGTACCTGCATGATTAAATAATGAGAAAGAGACAAAAGACAACTCCGTTGCAATTATAACACATACATGACGTTATTTCAAAGTCATTCCATGCATCGATCCCTCATACAAATACATCGGGTTGCAAGGGTATGCCTCAAGCCATTGCCTTACCGAATTACACACACATGGCGATTGGATCAGAAGAAGAAATAATTGAAAAAGACATAAAGATGTTCTTTATTAATATGTCTTACAATGTTTCTTGGATGCGATACACGATTACAAGTATAACTTGGAGGGGATTTGATGCGGTGATGGCAATCATAATGGATACGGAGTTGAGATGGGAAATGGCGGCGGTTAGGGTTGTAAGATGGCTTCTGGTTCATGAATGGGTTAGATGCCACGTAGTCGCATGCACTTGATACAAGTACTAGCACGAGTACCAGATGCCTTCTTGCTCTTCGACTTGACAGTTGCACCTTCCATTTTCTTCCTTCTTTCTCTTTTTCCATGTTTCCTTCTAAATGATGATTTATCTCCATGTTTCATGATGCCTTCTTTTCTTGCAGAAACAAAATAAGCAAAGGATTTCATGATCTCTCGTATTCATTAGTGATTGGTGGCAATATCGAAGTGATTTTCTCAGATATTCTAAGATTATCCTATTTAAATAATGGTGTGTTGAGCGAAGAAATGTCACTCATCATGAACCTGTACCTACCTGGAGAACGTTTGCTTCCTCCGAGTCTACATCATCGATTTCATCTTCCTCTTCTACATCCTCACCCTACATGTAATCCTCTAGTCATTGCACTTCAGGTCCTTCTTCATCTCGGGTCCGCTCTCGCAGTGGTGGAGCATCTAGCTTCTTCATCCGATCTCACACGATGAGCGATAGCACACGCAGGTTTCTTGCCTTGAGGTCCCGGTTTCCCCATTAGAACTTTAGAAGGCTTCGGGCAGGTACCATCCGCAAAGGGAGCCCCGTAATCGCCCCCACCAACCTCTAGCTTTCTCTCGGTTTCGCTTGGCTTGGCACCCTTGGACTTCACATACGACGACATCGTGGAAAGGTGGTTGGTGTACGGTGGCGATGCGGTGACGAGAGCGGATTGGTCTGGCGGCTTTGCAAGGTTTCTAGTGTTTCTCCGCCTCCTCCATAGGTTGCTTTATATATGTAATTGTCTCTGATTGCTTGCGGAAGGAGTTAGAAAACCCTAGGCCATCGGACTTTGGGTGCCTTACGTCTCCCAGGCTCCTCCAGGTTTCCAGCGAGGTTTTGGACACAACAGGCTCACACCTACCAGGGAAGTCGTACGAGGCAGGAGAGGACAGGCCCGCAATGGTTCCATCGTTCTTCGAGGGAAGACACATGGAAGAAGAACCACCCACGGCCAGAGTGGCGTCTGGCAGTGGCAACGATGGGACAATCGCCTCTTGATCGGCAAGGGTGAAACCCTAGCAAAACGTTGTCCATCAATTTTATTGTGCAGAGGCGGAGCGGTTTTATCATCCAATGCCGGCTAATCCACCGGGTCCCTTTCCCTCCCCTGCCGCTCCGGTGCTGGTGGAATGGTTGGGGAGCCCCGGCTCCCTCTTCGGCATTGTTACATTATAGGCTTTGTGTTTCGGGTGGCTATGCTCAGTCAGTGTCGACGTCAACGCCGCAAATAAGGTTTTGGGGCCATTGCCTTGACGGTGTTGTCATTGTGAGGTCTTTAAGACGGTGATCAAGTTCTCACAGCAGGTCTTGTTTCTTCAGCTTGGTCATCACCATACTGACAATTTCTCCAACGCCGATGTGGGGCCAGAAGTGGTCGGGTAGGAGATGATTAGCGCAATGTGTTTGTCACATATGAGTGGTGGTACACCGGGTGGTTGACGTTTTTGGACCCCCACCCCTGGCAGCTATCGCGATCCAATAGGGGTAGACTGCATCTTCGGCTGACGAACAATAGCGACATATACAGCACCGCAAGCGGTGTCGACTTTTCATAGGCTCCTTTTGCAGCATTGCTGCTAGGGCTTTCTATTGGATCTTGGCTTATTGATGGCATTTTCTTCTTCTCTCCGGCGGCCGCTCCGGTGACGACCGTGGTTGAAATTTTGTGTTGATCAATTGGTGGTCATAGTGTGCTTCTCTTTTGATTTCTCCATGGACATGCCACATATGTTGTAATTTACTAAGTTTATATTCATATAGAGTGGCATTAGCGAAACAACATGTGGTTGGATGCTTCAGGTACTAGATTTGACATTAGTGCTCGCATTTTTTTGAATTTATTTCAGACTTTCCGGCGATATTCGTTCAATGGGAAGGAGACATTTTCCTCGACTACGAGGTGCATGTGATGACTTCGTCAACCTCAAGATGCTATACTGACTCGGTCTCTCGGCGGTGCTCATATGAGTAGGGTGTACATGCTTGTCTTTACAAGGGTGAATGTATGCTCGTGTATTTGAGCGACTCATTTTTTTTCTTTGAAACGTGTGTTTGAGTGACTTTGTTCAAAAAAATAGTGTGGCATTTTAAAAAAATGTGTCATCGCATTTTACGATACGGCGCAACCGACACCTCCTGTTCTTCCCTGGGAGCCCTAATCTAGAGTCCGTTCGTGGCTCCGGAGAGAGGGATTCGACCCTATCGTCATCACCAATCCTTCTCCATCAATAATTTCATGATGCTCATAATCATGTGAGAGTAATTCCCTTGTAGGCATACTGGAGATAGATGCAGATGGATGAGATTTCTTATGTAATCATGTCGATTTATTAGGGCTTGATCCCTAGTATCCACTATGTTCTGAGTTTGATATTGCTATAATTTTGCTATGTTTAATGCTTGTCACTAGGGTTCAAGTGTCATGATTTTAGATCTTAACATATATGCTTTCAGATGTTGATCTTACCTATAAGTTGTGTGTACCTATTATAGATCTGAACCTTAGACCCCCAAGGTGACCATGAATTGGGATATTGACGGGGATGACTTTAGCTTGAGGAGTTATGTATTCACTATGTATTAATGATTTGTTCCAGTTCTCTATTAAAACGGGTGTCTTAATTACCCCTAGTTTCCTTTTGGATCCAGCTGCCATGGGAGGGTAGGACAAAAGATGTTATGCAAGTTCTTATCGCAAGCACGTATGACTATATACGAAATACATGCTTACATATGGTTGATGAATTAGAGTTATCATGTATCGCTCTAGGTTGTGACAGTTACATATTAAATCTCATATAAATATCCATTGTTACTCCATGCCTACGCTCTAATACTATTGACTTTGCTCAAGTTACTATTACTCTGTTGGTTACAAATCTGCTATTACTGCCATTACTGCTACTGTTACTTTGCTATCACTAGTATCATATTACTGTGCTACTAATAAATTGCTGCGAGGAAGTGATTTTCAGGTGTGGTTAAATCGACAACTCAACTTCTAAGGCTTCCAAATATTCTATAGTTCCCCTTGTGTCGAATCAATACATTTAGGTGAAATACTATCCTCGAAGACTGTTGCGATCATCTATACTTGTGGGTCATCAGCAGGCGACAACAAGGCTGCAACGATCCCATCATGCTTCCAGGGAAGACATACAGATGAAGAACCACCCACAGCCTGAGCACGAGACAATCGCCTCCTGATCGTGAGGGGGTGAAACCCTAACAAAACATTTTCCATCAATTTCATTGTGCAGAGGTGGAGTGGTTTTCTCTCCTAGAATCAGCCAATCTGCCGGCTCCCTTTCCCTCCCCTTCCGCTCAGGTGATGGCGGAAGGGTTGGGGAGCCCCGGCTCCTTGTCCAGCGTTGTTACATTTTAGTCTTTGTTTTTAAGTGATGATGCTCAGTCGGTGTCGACATCAACCCCGCAGATAAGGATTTTTGGGTCATCGCCTCGACAACATTGCCCTTGCAAGGTCTTTAAGACGGTGACAGAGTTCTCACTTCAGGTCTTGTTTCTTTAGCTTCGTCATCATCACGCTCACGATTTCTCCAACGTTGGTGTGGATCCGGAAGTGATTGCGTAGGAGATGGTTGGCGCAATGCCGCTTATCACGTCCGAGTGGTGGTGCACCAGGTGGTTGATGTTTTGGACTCCCCTTGGCAGCTATGCGGCTTGAGGGCATTAGAATCACGATCCAATAGAGGTAGACTGCATCTTCGGCTGACCAACCACATCAACAGATACGCGGCGCGAGCGTTGTCGACTTTTTAGAGGCTCTTTTGGCAGCTGCTGCTATGGCTTTCAATTGGATATTGGCTTATTGGTGACATTTTCTTCTTCTCTCCTGCGGCCGCTCCGGTGACGACAGTGGTTGAAGTTTTGTGTCATCGAGTGGTGGTCGGAGTGACCCAAAAGAAGTTTTTTTGGCAAAAGAAAATATTATTGTTGGTGCTTCCTGTAAAACATACTGTGTTTTCTCTTTGGATTTCTCCACGGAGATGCCACATATGTTGTAATTTACTTAGTAATTTTAATACAGTGTGGTATATCACGGATCGATCTATGCTTGGATGATTAGGAGGACGGTGTTATCCCGGCCCTTCCGGCGATATTTGTTCAGTGAAAGGAGACGTTTCTAGCGACTACGAGGTGTCTACGGTGACTTCGTTAATATCAAGATGCTATACCGACTCAGTCTTTCGGAGATGCTCATATGATAGGGTGTGCGTGCGTGCGTTTATATGGGTGAGTGTATGTTCGTGTATTTGAACGACTTTGATTATACTAGGTTCAAAAAATATATAGTGTGGCATTGAAAAAAAACACGTCACTTACTCTCCGGAAAGGAAAACGTGGAGGAACGAACGACACAGGTAACCGTCCATGCGTGCGCGCCAACCGCCCGTCGTCCGAAATCCCGTGCGCTTTCTCTTCTCCCGCGCGCCATGCTACTCCCCCTCCACTCTTTCCTTCATTCGGGCTCCTCCCCAACGGCAAGCGAACTCGATCGAACTACATCATCTAGCCCTCCGATCCTGAAGTCAATATATGCTGATGGCGACCGGCGATGGGGCCGATGGACTGGGGCTCGACGACGACTCCTTGCCATTGCAGGACAACTTCGACTACGTGCTGCAATTGCTCGACGACTTCCCCGACCCTGACACCGCCCCAATTCCCCTGCCCGCACCGATGCACCACGAGGACCAGCCTGCGTGCAGCCACAGTTTCTCCGGCGACGGTCTTCGCAACAACTCCACCGGCGACGGCACTCCCGGTGTCGCTCAGCCTAACGAATTTCCGGTCCACAGAGACCCATCGACGTCCTCCACTGCCGCGGATGTGTTGGATTTGGATTGCAGCGGCTGCCATGTGCTACGAGAAGTGGTGCATTCCAACGGTTGGAGAATGATTTATATCATACTAGTAAAGCCTTTAGAGTATGAATCTGATCTTAATTTTACATGTGCCTGCGAATTTCTAGGGCCGGAGTTGACAAAGCTCTCAATCCATGGCGCGCCCGGCTTCTTCAACCATGCAACGCTAGATCGTTGTACCAACTCCGAGGGTTTGGCTCCGAGAATAGCGCCTCGATCGCACATCGAGTAAGTAATACATGCCGCTCAACATCAATTTACAGAATATTATATTTCCACAGACTAAATTTGCGTTTGCGTGGTGCAATCTGGTCACGCAGTTTCAGAGACCGGGACTACGAGTGGGTGAGGCACTTCCTGACGGACTACGCGCTGCGGCAAGCCGCCGGCAACTACGCCGTCGTGCGTGACTCGCTCTCACTGTTCCTCGACGTCCTCTGCACGACCATGAACCGATGCGTACACGGCAACGACGGCGACCACAACGATGAAGGAGCAACGGCGGGAAATGGTGGCCATGGGCAACCGGCCGTCGACGTCACTGCCGCCGCCATCCAGCCTGCGATCCAGAGAAACACAGAGCCAGAACCTGCAGGTTTGTTTCTGCAAAGGATTTCGATTCGGCTCTAGTACAAAAAATCAACCATGACCGGCCGTCTGGCGTGTATGTAGGGCCATCTCCACCGAGTAATACCATGGAGTTGCAAGTTCAGCCACAACCCTTCCAGCCGGTAGTCGCAGGCAGGAGCGTACTTGCCTTACAGGTATGTCGCTGGCACTATATGTGTCGAGAATTAAGGAAAATGACTCTAGTGTATGTACGTACCAATACCATTGTAACACTATTGGGAATTTGGATGCACATATGCTAGAGGGAGAGAACCAGGAAGATGCAATTCCATGACATCGCACCCTACTTTCACCTCCCCATCGTTGAAGCAGCCGAAAAGCTCGATATCTGCACCACCGTTCTGAAAGGAATCTGCCGCAGGGTCGGCGTACAAAGATGGCCGCATCGAAAGGTCAGTATGCTTCTAAGTCTAACCTTTGTGTTATTTTCTGTGGATGTAGTTAATTATGCCTCCGTGACACGCATTTTTCTCCACAGGTGAAAAAAATAGATAGACAATTAACAAAACTCATGAGATCGGGTAATGGAGTTTGGGAAAGGAACGAGATTGAGAGGTTGAAGGCTGAGAGGAAAAGGATTTTCTTTGCCCTTGAATAATTAAGGACGCTGGAATTGTGGTTACACTTGTTTTCGCGCATCCATTGTGCCTAAAATTATTTGTGAGAAGTAATCATTTGTAAACATACAGTGGTTTGGTTGTACATATAGGAGGCTAATGGTATGTGAGATATTTTTGTTGTTTCAGTATGACTTGAAGTCTATTTTATTTACTTCCATCGAAATGATTCTTCAGTATCAAAATCACCAAATTAGGGCCTACTTCATCTTGTCTTAACCTCATGTTCGTATGGATGTTATATTGTGTTTTTGAGTCTGGACCTAAAATAAAGTGACCAAAACCATTTTTAGAGGCACGACATCATTTCTTGTAAGTTGTAACAAATAAGGATATGTTTGTTCCCGCAAATAATAATAACAAGCAACTTAATATGTACTCCCTCCGACCCATAATATAAGATAACGATCTTATATTATGGGACAGAGGGAGTACATGTTTGATGGTCTCTCTGAGGCCCCATAGCTGCGCCTAGCTCACACTACAAATGCCTCGGAGCCACACCCAGCACCGCTTCTCTCTCTCTCTCTCTCTCTCTCTCTCTCTCTCTCTCTCTCTCTCTCTCGCGATAAATACAAATACGGTATTTTACAGGTACAACAAAATAGATGAACGGAGAAAACCAATGAATATGAAAAAATAAAGGCATGAACAAAACAAATGAGTCATAACTGATGAGCATGTGTGGCCTCTAACTGAAATTGAGGTTGTTCGCTCACTCGGCCGAGTTCAGTCTGTTAAATAATGCGGGTATGTTTAGATTGCTAGCGAATACTTCCTTACCAATTTTTCGGGCGTGAACATAATATTGGTCCTCATTTGAATGGTTGACAATTTTTTGGAACGTCAATGCTTCATCAGTAACTCTAGTACATTTTATTAGGCAATGTTGGTCAACACATGGGAAGAAAAATCTCAATCAAAATTTTGGTAGGACAAACTTGAGCACGGACAAAACACACCCTGCATATGCTAAATGCGAGAATCATAACACTTGGTATGTGCCCCAGTTTATTTATAAAGACAAAACTACAAAATATTTTCATATTCGTGATTTTTCTTTGAAAATTACGAAGTTTCTTAGAATTCGGTGAAAATTTTTGTTCTTTGTGAATTTTTTTATACCTTTTATCAACAGGCTTTTCTCAAAAGGAAGACGGTGAACGGTCAATCGGTCAATGGTGGACCGTTCAACTGCCACCAGTTAGAGGGTGTTTGGATCACTAGTGACTAGAGACTAGAGACTAGTAGTAGTCACTTTTAGTCAGTAAACCCCCAAACACCCCTGACTACTGGGTGACTAAAACTAGTTTAGTCCCTAGTCACCCCACCCCCAACTAAAAGTGACTAGAGACTAGTAGTAGTCACCTTTAGTCAGTAAACCTCCAAACACCCCTGACTTTTACTGACTAAAGTCCCCCTCTCTCTCCTCTAATTGGTGTTGCCTTCCAAACATTTAATACTGAAACATTTAATGCTGACTAGTAGTAGTCACCTTCCAAACAGGGCCTGACTAAAAACTTCTAGTCTGACTACTACTAGTCACATGACTAGAGAGTATCCAAACACCCTCTTAATCGCGACCCAGCGAACCAGGATAACCGGCAAGCCCTCGAGCGATGCGATTCGCTTGGCCGGCCCATGAGCGCGCCGGTTACTCTCCCTGGTGCTTAAGGCGCTCGGGAGGAGCTCTCCCGCAGTAAGACGGGCAACCCCCTCGCCTCAAGAGCTTTCTTAACAGGGCAGCTAAGCGCGGACGAGCGTTGATTATTTTTCCTTTTATTTACATTTCTCAAAAGTATAGAAACTATGTTTGATTTTTTAAAAACGTACATCATGCATTCAAAGAAATGTCGATTTCACTCTAAAACAAATGTTCACTCAACCTTTAAACAAAGCGTGTACGACTTGAAAAATGTTTGTGACATTAAAAAAATATTCATGTATTTCAAATAAGTTCGAGGCTTTTAAGAACAAAAGATTTATACAATGTAAAAGAAAATTTCACTCACGTGTTAAATTTTTATTGGTACCATTAATAAATCAAATGTTTATAACATGTAAAAACATGTTCTAGTAAGTTCAAAAAAATGTTTCATACCATTCAAAAAATATACGTGACATTCATAAAATGTTCACATGTTTCAAATAATTGTATGTGACATTTAAAAGAAAAACATTATAAGACTAGAAAAACTTTATACGGTGTAAAAACAATGTTTGTGTCATATAACAAAATGTTCCCCACCATTCGAAAAAAACATGACATTTCGAAAGAAATATTCAAGCATCTGAGTGTTAATATATTGAAAACCAATTTCTGTGTAACATCAGAAAAATGTTTCATGCCAATTATAAAAATGGTCAACGTGTATTTCAAAATGTTTAACATTTATTCAACCAAATGTTCCAAACATGATTTTGAAACCAATAATAAATCAAGTATTATGAAAAATGGTCAGTTTATATCAAAAAATGTTATACATCTATAAAAAACTGTACAACATTGAACTGTTTTACATTTATTTGAAATAATAAAATAAAAAAGTAACAAAAAAAAGGAGAAAACCGACGAACAAACACAGGAACCAGCACATTAAAAAGGAAAAAAAAAGCCTAAACAATGTAAACAAAATCAAACAACCGCAAACTGCAAGAAAAATGAAAATCACCATAGAAAACACGTAAAAATAAAGGGAAAAAACAAAAGCTAGTCATAGAAGCCTTCCTGCTAATTTCTCCTTAGGACCCGTATTGTGCTGGCCCATCTTGTTAAGCTCTACTTCAGGGGTGCGGCTACATCGTATCGCCTGACGAAAGCTGGAGCGACCGCTCACGTCAGGGCGTCACAAATGAGCTAAGATAGGTTCCAGACATGTTCGTCCTTGTCCTGTTTTTATCTTCATTCATTTTCTATTTATTATTATTGTTTTCGAAAGTATTGTAAAACACATATATTTAGAAACATAAAAACAAGCAAAAATAAATAGTGAATTTGAAAAAATCTTCACAATGTAAAAAAAAATGTAGCTTAATTTAGAAACAAATTTTTATAGCATATTAGAAGAATGTTTGTGACATTTTAAATATGTTCACATGTTTCCAAAAATATGTGATATTATAAAAAAATCATATATTTCAAAATATTTAATGTATATAAAATAAAGGTGTCAAATGCATATAAAATATGTTGAAAGCAAATAGATGTATTTGGAAAATGTTATAACTACATCAAATAAATGTTTTAGATGTATATGAAAAATGTACAATAGACATCATACATGTATATGAAATAATTGTTAATCATGCTATTTAAAAATGCTAACCATGTATTAAACTTTTTGATCATATATTAATACATGTTAAAGACATATAAAAACAGTTGATAATGTGTTGAGCATTTTCCAATGGCAATAAACATTTTCTTACATACAATGTACATTTTTGTACACTTCAGAAACATTTTCATATGAATGTTTAACATTTTTACAATACTAATTTAAATTTTTGAATATATGGTTTTTGATATCTATTTTTCGTTAATGCAGTTTCTACATTTTTTGTGTACAATATCACATTTTTTATATACAATTTTAACATTTTTCAAAAACATGGTCAATATTTTTTTCATATGAACAAAAGAAAATAAGGAAACCACTCTTGCAAAAAGCACGGAAAACAGTAAAACCAAGAAGAAAGAAAAAAACCAATAAAAAACAAGAAAGATACGAAAAGAAACCGAAGAAAAAGTAAAAAAATAGGTGAAAACCAGGAAAAATGATGAAAACCCAATAAAGAAACAAAGTAAACCGGTGAAAATCAAAGAAGAAAAGACCTGATAAAAACTGAAGAAAAGCCAGGGCAAAAAAGGAAACGTAAATAAAAGGATACAAGAAAACCGAGAAAGAAACAAAAGAACTGAAGTATAATGAAGAAAGAAACCCAAAGAAAACTGGAAAATAAATAAAAAAACAGTGGAAATTGCAAAATAAAACGAAAAAGGAAAGAAAGGGAAAATATGAAACAAACAGCGATAAAAACGAACTAAGGAACGAAGACGTTATGCTTGGCTGGCCCATTTGCGCAGCGCTTCGTAAAATTTCGGGCGAGGGGAGTTATCATCTTGTTCTAAGCGAGGTATAGTTCCCTCGCTATTTGAGTAGGGGCATTCTTGTGTCTCGCTGATAGCAAGACCTAAGGAACCCTCGCTCAAGGGGCATTGCGACAGCCTCGTTTCATTTCTCTTTTTCTTACATTTACCGATTACGTTTTTTTTTCTTTTTTTACCTTTGTTTATACTATATAATATTCTCAATATAAATATTACAAAAAACACTGTAAAAAACTTTTTATAAATATTGATCAAGCATTTGAAAAAAATTAAATGCATCTAAAGAAATGATTATCATGTATACAAAAAACATTGTGCATCGAAATTTTGATCATGTATTTAAAAACTGTTAATCAAGGCATTTCAAAAAATGTCGAGAAAATATTTTAAAATGTTAATCAAGAATTTAAAATATGTTAAATGTGTATAGAAAAACTGTTGATCATGTATTTAAAATGATGGATTTTTACTCATGTATATGAAAATGTTAATCAAGCCTTTGAAAAAATGTTGAATAACTATTTAAAAACCTTAAATTTGTATATAAAAAATTGACAATGTACTGAAAAATGATGAGAAAATATTATCATGTATATAAAAATGTTAATCAAGAATTTAGGAAAAATGTTGAACACGTATTTGAAAAATGTTAATCAAGCAATGGGAAAATATTAAATGTGTATAGAAAAAATGTTGACCACGTACTACAAACATTTTAATCCTGTTTTAAAAATGTTAAAAAACAATGTGTATAGAAGAAATGCTGACTATGTATTCAAAAAACATGAAACTTGTATTTGCAAAAAGTTGAACATGTATTGGGAAAATGTATTAGATATATACCTAGAATGTGTATACAAAAACG
This sequence comes from Aegilops umbellulata, assembly GCA_032464435.1. Lineage (NCBI taxonomy): Eukaryota > Viridiplantae > Streptophyta > Magnoliopsida > Poales > Poaceae > Aegilops > Aegilops umbellulata. The sequence goes on from CP136059.1 coordinate 418,833,501, forward strand.
GTGAAAGCCCGTTAGAAAAGTAAAAACCCGAAAGGAAATAATTAGATACAAAGAAAAATGAAGACAAAAATAAAGAAAAACGGAGAAACCCAATAAAAACAAATGAAAACAAAACAAAGAAAAGAAACCAATTCAAAAAGAATAGAAACAGTAGAATCAATAAAGATGCAAATAAACCAATGATAAATGAAAAAGAAAGAAACAAAACCATAAAAACAAAGAAAAGAAGAAAAACAATAAAAACTGAGAAAGAAAGAAAGTAAACCTATGAAAAAAATTAAAAAGTCAGTAAAAATATAGAAAGAAACAGAAAAAAAACGTGAAAAAGTAAACGAAAAACAAAAAAAAGGACCCGGGAACAACTAGTGGAATACCAGGCTCCTTTCTCTCAAAATGTTCGCACCATCAAACTTTCGCCAAACATTGTAGTGTCCCACTAACTAGCAGGCGACTTGGGTTCGATCCCTGGATCTCCCTCTATTGTCACGTATTTCTCTGTTCCGCCAGAGACCTACTGGGTCGGACCGTGACAGAGGGCGCTTCAAGCGAGATATAGCTCTCGTGATTTGAGTGGTGTGCATAGTAGACAAATTGCAGCCATCGCTCGCATAATGGCCAGGCCCACTTTACTGTTGCTGTGTGGAGCACTCCTCCTCTTCTACAATTTTCTTTCCCTTCGTTGTTTGGTTCTTCCCGCATGTCCGCGATGTTGATGCTGCTGAACTATTAGCAATCAGAAATGGTATGTTCCTTCTGCCAAGCATGGGATGCAATTCGGCATAGGTGGAATCGGACAGCTCCTTTGTAGTTGAATCAGTTAATTTGATGGATGAATATGTGGGACTTGATGTCGTCGTTGTTGCTGAATGTAAGCAGATATCTCTGGATTTCTCAAAGTTATCTCTCAAACATTGTTTCAGAGAAGTGAATCAAGTGGCTGACGAGTTAGCAAGACACTCCTTTACTACTATATCTCCTGGTTCTTGGGATGCTATTATCCCTGATTTTATTTCTCATTTCCTTGTAAACGACATGACTATTATATGAGAAATAAAGTTTAGTTACCGTCAAAAAAACAATGAAGGATATACCTTACTGATATGGTGGTAGAAATTCGATTTGGATCCCTTGGCAAGACGCTTATATAATTGCCTGGAGGCTGCAACAGAAGGAGAACTTCAAAACCCAAGGCAACATCACTATAGATCAAAGCGCTCTACATTGACATTTGCAGCGAGATATGCATGTCGATTCTGGGAGTTTAGACCGCTAGGGTTAGAACCTATTAGCTACCATCATACTCTTGTACTCTTGCTATGAGATAATAAAAGATCCACAAAAGTAATGTTATTATCCACCTTGAGACATGAACCAGGGAAAATGATGTGTCCCGACTTCAACTCAGCAACGAGTTTAGTGACGAGATCCTTGTGTCGCCTGTGAACCTTCGAAATCCACTACTTATACCCTAGTATACATGGTACATGAATTCTTGCATTGGAGCATTATCAAGGATGATGCCTCCGCCATACCTCGCGGGGCGACAACTCCTAATCTTCATCATCCCCTTTCCTGAAAGGGTGTCCACACCTCCTTCACCCACGACAAGAACGGAGATGGTGAGCGGTCCATGAGGTAATTGTGAAGCTATGGCTACAAACCTTGCTGGCGTTGGCTTGAGGATGTAATCCGAGATATATTTGTGTTCCGTACCCTCTCCCTCTGCTGCAACATAGACTATTGTCCGACCGCCCCTATCGTATTCATGTACATGTGTCTAACTTGCATATTTCATTCAGTTTCCTTTGGTTACCCGGTTACCCCACCATCCTCCAACCCATGTGAGTGAGCAACTAAAATAGACATGCACTATATTTGTAAAAGCATTGTGAAAAGCTTGAATGTGTGCTAGCAAACGTGAGTATCAGACATTCATAATTTGAATTATGATGAGAACCAGCTAGTGGATGGATTGTTATAGGAGGGTGGTAATACCTCCCACCATGAATAAATCCCAAGTTTGATGCTCTAGTATCTTAGTAATATGAATTACTATCGTTTAGTGTGAGGCAACATTCTTACTGATAGTGAGACATGTGTTGAGTTTTTTCTATCTTGAAACTTTTTTCCGGGAACATGGGGAGCTTTATTGCTTTAATAACATCCACTTACAATCTGCCCTTAGGCCACTAATAAGAAAAGAAAGGCACTCCTCTAGCCAACAGTCTGACACCGATATTGTGCAGGCCTGCTTAGCACAGAGATCAGCCAAACAATTACCATCCCTCGAGACATGCCTAATAGAAAACAGAGATAAAACTAATCGACTTCTCCCCAATTTCATCTAAGATAGGCGCAACAATGAGCGAAAATTGTTGCGCGGCAACCAGAGGTTCAGCAGCTCTAAGCAATCCACCTCCAACACTACGTGTGAAAAACCACGAAGTTGGGCAAAGATAACACCCTCCCTGAGAGCCAATGCTTCGGCGATTAATGGGTCAGATACTCCAGGAAAGGGTTTACTCCAAGCTCCCAGAAAGGATATATGAGATCGAGCTACACCACCTCCTCCAGCACAATGAGCATCGCTGTTTGTCGCCCCATTCATGTTGATCTTCACCCAGCCAAGTCTTCGGTAGGCTGGATGAGTGCAAACGTACATGTGGTAATGGTGGTGGTGGTGGTGTGTGTACGTGTTGGGAAATGTAGCATGCAATTTCAAAAAAAAAGCATACACTCGTGCAAGATCTATCTAGAATATGCATAGCAACGAGGGTAAGAGTGTGTCTACGTACCTTTGTTGACCATAAGCGGAAGCGTTCGACAACGCGGTTGATGTAGTCGAACTTATTCTAGTTCCGACCGATCAAGTACCGAACGTACGGCACCTCCGGGTTCTGCACACGTTTAGCTCGGTGACGTCCCTCCCTTCTTGATCCAGCAAGATGTCGAGGTAGTAGATGAGTTCTGTCAGCACGACGGCATGACGACGATGATGGTGAAGTGATCCTCGCAGGGCTTCGCCTAAGCACTACGAAGATATGACCGAAGGTGTAAACTATGGAGGGGGGCGCCGCACACGGCTAGGCAATTGTCTGTTGTGTGTTCTAGGCGCCCCCTCCCCACATATATATAGGTGGGAGGGGGAGGAGAGGCAGCCAAGGGCGCCCTAGGGTTGGCCGCCGCCCCATAGAGGCCATGCCTTGCCCTGCGCCCCCCATCTTTCCATGTATGCATGAAGGGGAAGGAAAGAGGGGTGAGGGAAGGAAGTGGGAATCCTAATCCACACTTTCCTTTCCCTTCTCCCCCTTTCCTTCTCCTCCTTTGATACGTCTCTGTCGTGTCTACTTTTCCAAACACTTTTGCCCTTGTTTTGGACTCTAACTTGCATGATTTGAATGGAACTAACCCGGACTGACGCTGTTTTCAGCAGAATTGCCATGATGTTTTTTTATGTGCAGAAAACAAAAGTTCTCGGAATGACCTGAAACCCCACGAAACGTCAAGTTAAAAATAATAAAAAAATCCTTGCCAAAGATGAAGACCAGGGGGCCCACACCCTGTCCATGAGGGTGGGCCCCCCCCTAGGGCGCGCCCCCCTACCTCGTGGGCCCCCTGGAGCTCCTCCGACGCCAACTCCAACTCTATATATTTGCTTTCGGGGAGAAAAAAAATGAAGGAGAAGAAATCATCGCGTTTTAAGATACGGAGCCGCCGCCAAGCCCTGAAACCTCTCGGGAGGGCTGATCTGGAGTCCGTTCGGGGCTCCGGAGAGGGGGATTCGTCGTCGTCGTCATCATCAACCATCCTCCATCACCAATTTCATGATGCTCACCGCCGTGCGTGAGTAATTCCATCGTAGGCTTGCTGGACGGTGATGGGTTGGATGAGATCTATGATGTAATCGAGTTAGTTTTGTTAGGGTTTGACCCCTAGTATCCACTATGTTCTGAGATTGATGTTGCTATGACTTTGCTATGCTTAATGCTTGTCACTAGGGCCCGAGTGCCATGATTTCAGATCTGAACCTATTATGTTTTCATGAATATATGTGAGTTCTTGATCCTATCTTGTAAGTCTATAGTCACCTACTATGTGTTATGATCCGGCAACCCCGAAGTGACAATAATCGGGACCATTCCCGGTGATGACCATAGTTTGAGGAGTTCATGTATTCACTATGTGCTAATGCTTTGTTCCGGTACTCTATTAAAAGGAGGCCTTAATATCCCTTAGTTTCCATTAGGACCCCGCTACCACGGGAGGGTAGGACAAAAGATGTCATGCAAGTTCTTTTCCATAAGCATGTATGACTATATTCGGAATACATGCCTACATTACATTGATGAATTGGAGCTAGTTCTGTGTCACCCTATGTTATGACTGTTACATGATGAACTGCATCCGGCATAATTATCCATCACCGATCCAATGCCTACGAGCTTTCCATCTACTGGTTTACGCTTATTTACTTTCCCGTTGCTATTGTTACAATCACTACAAAATACCAAAAATATTACTTTTGCTTCCATTACTTTTTATTACCATTACCACTACTATCATATTACTTTGCTACTAAGCACTTTGTTGCAGATATTAAGATATCCAGGTGTGGTTGAATTGACAACTCAACTGCTAATACTTGAGAATATTCTTTGGCTCCCCTTGTGTCGAATCAATAAATTTGGGTAGAATACTCTACCCTCGAAAGCTATTGCGATCCCCTACACTTGTGGGTTATCAAGACTAATTTTTAGCGCCGTTGCCAGGGAGCATAGCTCTATTCTTTGAGTCACTTGGGATTTATATCTGTTGGACACTATGTAGAACTTGAAAGATGAGAAAACAAAAATTTATCCCTGAACTACGAGGGGAGGTAAGGAACTGCCATCTAGCTCTGCACTTGATTCACCTTCTGTTTTGAGTAAGCTTGCGACACCTAAACCTGCTTCTGCTATTCGTTCTGATATGTCGCATGTTATTGATGATGCCACTTCTGCTATGCATGATACTTATGATGAAACTACTTCTATGCTCGATACTGATGTGCCCCTTAGTAAATTTCTTAATGAACAAATTGCTAGGGCTAGAGAGAAAGAAATTATTGAAACTAATAATATTGATGAAAGTGATGATGAGGATAGGCCTGTTATTCCTGAAGGTTATATTTTTGATAAAGAGGCTTCTGCTACTATTTTGGCTTGCAATGATAACGATGAGCTTAGAAGGTTATTAATTAAATGGAACAAGGAATCTCTTAGAGATAGAATGAGGCCTGACCCTGCTTTTGCTACTTCACCTATTTGTGTTGCCGATAACGATTATGAATTCTCTGTTGATCCTGATATAATTACTTTGGTTGAATCTGATCATTTTCATGGTTATGAATCTGAAACTGTTGTGGCACATCTTACTAAATTAAATGATATAGCCACCCTGTTCACTAATGATGAGAGATCTCGCTACTTTTATATACTTAAAATATTTCCGTTCTTATTAAAGGGTGATGCTAAGATATGGTTTAATTCTCTTGATCCTGGTTGTGTGCGTAGTCCCCAGGATATGATTTATTACTTCTCTGCTAAATATTTCCCTGCTCATAAAAAACAAACTGCCTTAAAGGAAATATACAACTTTGTTCAAATTAAAGAAGAGAGTCTCCCACAAGCTTGGGGGGGGGGGGGCTTCTCAAGTTACTTAATGCTTTGCCTGATCATCCTCTTAAGAAAAATGAAATACTTGATATCTTTTATAATGGACTAACCGATGCTTCCAGAGATTACCTGGATAGTTGTGCTGGTTCTCTTTTCAGGGAAAGAACACCGGATGAAGCTGAAATACTATTGAATAATATGTTGACAAATGAAAATAATTGGGCACCTACTGAGCCAGCTCCTGAGCCAATTACTGAGCCTATTCCTAAACCAACTCCGAAGAAGAGAGTTGTTCTATTTCTCAGTCCCGAAGATATGCAAGAGGCAAAGAAATCTATGAAAGAAAAAGGTATTAAAGCTGAAGATGTTAAGAATTTACCTCCTATTGAAGAAATACATGGTCTTAATTTACCGCATGTTGAAGAAACATATGATCTTGATCCATTACCTATTGAAGAGCCTCCTGATCTTGATAACCCGACACAGGTAGTAAAGGTGAATTCTCTCTATAGATTTGATGAAGGTGATATTCCTCATTATATGTCTGCTAGACAATGCTTTGATGAGTTTGATGATTTTATTGTTAAACAAGAAAACTTCAATGCTTATTTCGGTAGACAATTGAAATATGATTCCGATATGATTAAACACTTGGGTGGCTAATATTAGAGGTGAACTTAAACTTGTTAGCAAACATGCTTCTATGGTTACCACTCAAGTAGAACAAGTACTTAAGGCTCAAAATGATTTGCTCAATGAAATGAATAGTAAGAAAAATGATTATGTTGTTAGAGTGGCTACTAGAACTGGTAGAATGACTCAGGAACCTTTGTATCCTGAAGGCCACCCTAAGAGAATTGAGCAAGATTCTCAGAGAAATAATGTTGATGCACCTAGTTCTTCTAAAAAGAAGAAAAATAAAAATAATAGGACTTTGCAAACTTCTAGTGAACCTATTGCTGAACCACCTGAGAATCCAAATGATATATCTATTTCTGATGGTGAAACACAATCTGGTAATGAACATGAACCTATAGAAAATGTTAATGATGATGTTCATGATGATGCTCAACCTAGTAATGATAATGATGTAGAAGTTGAACCTGTTGTTGATCTTGATAACCCACAATCAAAGAATCAATGTTATGACAAGAGAGACTTTGTTGCTAGGAAACATGGTAAAGAAAGAGAACCATGGGTTCAGAAACCCATGCCTTTTCCTCCCAAACCATTCAAAAAAAGGATGATGAGGATTTTGAGCGCTTTGCTGAAATGATTAGACCTATCTTTTTGCGTATGCGATTGACTGATATGCTCAAAATGAATCCTTATGCTAAATATATGAAAGATATTGTTACAAATAAAAGAAAGATACCGGAAGCTGAAATTTCCACCATGCTTGCTAATTATACTTTTAAGGGTGGAATACCAAAGAAACTTGGAGATCCAGGAGTACCTACTATACCATGCTCCATTAAAAGAAACTATGTTAAAACTGCTTTATGTGATCTTGGAGCCGGTGTTAGTGTTATGCCTCTCTCTTTATATCGTAGACTTGATTTGAATAAGTTGACACCTACTGAAATATCTTTGCATATGGCTGATAAATCAACTGCTATACCTGTCGGTATTTGTGAGGATGTGCCTGTTGTGGTTGCAAACGTTACTATTTTAACGGACTTTGTTATTCTTGATATTCCCGAGGACAATAATATGTCTATTATTCTTGGAAGACCTTTTCTGAATATTGCAGGGGTTGTTATTGATTGGAACAAAGGCAATGTCACTTTTCATGTTAATGGTAATGAGCACATGATACACTTTCCGAGGAAACAACCTCAAGTTCATAGTATCAACTCTATTGGAAAAATTCCATCGATTATATTTGGAGGTTTTCAATTTCCCCTTCCTACTGTCAAGAAGAAATATGATATTCTTATTATTGGGGATGTTCATATCCCCGTTGAGGTAACATAGTGTTATTCGAAATTTCTCCGGTTCCATGTTAATCGAAATGTGTTTGTTAACAAGACCTGATCAACCTTGTTAGTGGATTCCTTTTGATGAGCATGAGACGGATGAAACTAGAAGCACAACCTTCTGTACCCTCTTTATACTTTCTGTTATTTAGTTGAAATAAAGTAAAATAGTATTTTTCTATCTGTTTTCTGATTTATCCGTGCAATATAAAAATACCCCAAAAATAAAAGTCCTCCAAATGCCATGCCAATTTAATATGATTTTTTCGGGAATATTTGAGGATTTATGGTACTGAAATCACCGCGGGAGGAGCTGCCACCTGGCCACGAGGGTGGAGGGCGCGCCCCCTGCCTCGTGGGCCCACGGTGGCCCTCCTCCACTTATTCCTGCACCCATCCTCTTCTTCTTCCTCTCACAAACACGAATAACCAGCTCAAGCACGAGTTCTAGCTCACTTTGCTGCGATTTTCGATCTCCTTGCTCAAAGCACCTCTCAGAAAAATGCTTGGGGAGATTGTTCCTTGGTATGTGACTCCTCCATTGGTCCAATTAGTTTTTGCTCTAGCGCTTTATTCATTGCAAATTTGTGCTGCATAGGTGACCATGTTCTTGAGCTTGCATGTCAAATTTATATGGTTCCAAGTAGTTCTAATGCATGATATAGGCTCTAGGCACTTATATGAGTAGTTGCTATCAATTTTGTTGAAGTTGGATCACTTTTGTTTGAAGTTACTAAAAATTTCAGAAATTTTTCAGAGAAAAACATTATGCTTAGTAAGATGTTCCAAGGTGGTTCTTCAAGGAAGCAAGGCCCTAGGCTTGCAATGCGTGATGCTGATGAGGAGCCCCCAAGGGACGCTCCAGTGCGGCCTTGTGAATGGCCTTTGGAAAATTTTATGGATCGAGCGGGAATCAAAGAAGAATGTAATGCATATTTGCGTAACGCCGATCTTATGGACTTTGAGGCAGACAAATGCCCCCAGTACCATCAACTCACTAGCTCATTTGTGAGTAGGTTTGAATTTTCATCTTCACGTAATTCTCCTTCAGTCATGTTTGATCTTTATGATAAATCTTATAAGATGGACTTAGAGGATTTTACTTCTGCTTGCAAACTTCCACAATGGGGTAGTGTTAGGGATCCCCCTAAATCTGAATTCAGAAACTTTCTTGCTAGTATAACTATAGGGGAATCTAGAGATATAATGCAAGCTGTCATAGGGAGCATTCACTTTCCTGCTATACATTATTTTGCTCTCTTCATAGGTAGGTGCATAAATGCTAAGGATGAAGCATGTCACATGTGTGTCCCTGACCTTAGCATTCTCAGGAGTGCTATGTTAGAAGACCAATCTTATCATATGGGAGCCATTGTAGCTCGTAAGTTGCATCATAATAGATATAATGGAGATTTCTTTGGAGGAATTTATGCAACCCGCTTAGCTAATTTTCTTGAGGTGGACGTTCGTGAGGGTGATATGGAGTTGCCTCCTGCTTATTTAGATTTTAATTCTATGGCTTCCCACCAGCTTGTCGAGAGGACTAAATCACCTCTCTAGTATCGATTAATCTTTAACAAACGGCATGTTGTCCGTATTACTCTTCCTGCTCTTGCCTTCTTTTATTCTCAGACAAAAGGATGATATGTTATTACCCGAGAGGAGGCAGATGAGTATGAGAGGAGAGCGGAGGCAGCCCGACGCCATGCTGCAGCTCAGGCGGCGATAGTCGCTGCGTCTCAGTACGACCCCAGCTACACCTACGGATATCCGCCAGGTCACCCCTGGCCATGAACCAACTTAGGCCAAAAGCCTAAGCTTGGGCAGTACGTATTTCCCACCGACATTATATTTATATTCACACACACTCATTGCTAGATGTCGGTGCTCATACTCTTTCACTGTAATATCCATGCTAGTTTATTTCCTTTTTTCTGCTTTCTTGTGTGTTTAATAAACTTTAAGAAAAACCAAAAAAATTGTAGTAGTTTACTTTTCTTGCCGTAGTAGTAATGATTAAAAAGAAAACCCAAAAATATTTCCTGTTCTTCTTTTGCTTGTTGGGAGCTTTCCCGTGTAAATAGTTTTTATTTCTGTTCTTTTCTTTGGGGGTCGATAGGAGAAGACCGTAATTAAATTGTTGAAGTGGCTCTTATATGCATTATTGTTGATTTAACCAAGAGCCCATATTGCTTTGTCTTCTCCTGTTTATTGAATGCTCGTAGATTCCAGCTTAGTCCAATGCATGCGCACTCTTATTATTATTCACATCGTTCGGTCGTGCAAGTGAAAGGCAATTATGATGATATATGATGGACTGACTGAGATGAGAAAAGCTGGTATGAACTCGACTTCTTTTGTTTTTGTAAATATGATGAGTTCATCGTTCTTGATTCAGCTTATTATGAATAAACATGTTTGCAATGACAATTAGAGATCATAGTTGCTCGTACCATGCTTGATTAGCTATGAGTTATAATGGTTTACCTTGCGTGCCAACATGCTATTAAAATGGTTGTGATGTGGTATAGTGGGGTGGTATCCTCCTTTGAATGATTTAAGTGACTTGACTTGGCACATGTTCACGCATGTAGTTGAAACAAATCAACATAGCCTTTACGATATTTATGTTCATGGTGGATTATATCCTACTCATGCTCGCATCCAATGTTTATTAATTTTAATGCATGTTCATGGCTGTTGTCGCTCTCTAGTTGGTCGCTTCCCAGTCTTTTGCTAGCCTTCACTTGTACTAAGCGGGAATACTGCTTGTGCATCCAATCCCATAAACCCCAAAGTTATTCCATATGAGTCCACTATACCTTCCTATATGCGGTATCTACCTGCCGTTCCAAGTAAATTTGTATGTGCCAAACTCTAAACCTTCAAATAAATATTCTGTTTTGTATGCTCGAATAGCTCATGTATCAACTATGACTGTCCTTATCTTCCATGTTAGGCGGGTAATTCTCATGAGGAGTGGACTCCGCTCCCCACTCACGAGAAAATGGCTGGTCACCGGGATGCCCAGTCCCATGCTTTATGCAAACTAAATCAAAATAATTGCAAACAAAACTCCCCCTGGGACCTGATGTTAGTTGGAGGCACTCGTTGTTTCGAGCAAGCCATGGATTGATGCTTGTTGGTGGAGGGGGAGTATAAACTTTACCATTCTGTTTGGGAACCGCCTATAATGTGTGTGGCATGGAAGATATCGCCATCTCTTAGTTGTTATGTTGACAATGAAAGTATACCGCTCAAAATATTACTTATCACTATTTCAAAACCGAGCTCTGGCACCTCTACAAATCCCTGCTTCCCTCTGCGAAGGGCCTATCTATTTACTTTTATGTTGAGTCATCACCCTCTTATTAAAAAGCACTAGCTGGAGAGCGCAGCTGTCATTTGCATCCATTACTATTAATTTATATTGGGTATGACTATGACTGGATCTCTTTTACCATGAATTACAATGTCTAGTCAGTCCTTGATCTTTAAAGGTGCTCTGCATTTATGTTTTGCGGTCTCAGAAAGGGCTAGCGAGATACCATCTTGTTATATCATATTATGATTGTTTTGAGAAAGTGTTGTCATCCGAGATTTATTATTATCGCTCGCTAGTTGATTATGCTATTGATATGAGTAAACATGAGACCTGAGAATTATTGCAAATGTGGTTAGTCATGATCTTTGCTGAACACTTGAATGCTGGCTTTACATATTTACAACAACAAGAGCAAACAGAGTTTGTAAAAGTTTTTCTTTCTCTTTCAGTTTATCAACTGAATTACTTGAGGACAAGCAAGGGTTTAAGCTTGGGGGAGTTGATACGTCTCCGTCGTATCTACTTTTCCAAACACTTTTACCCTTGTTTTGGACTCTAACTTGCATGATTTGAATGGAACTAACCCGGACTGGCGCTGTTTTCAGCAGAACTGCCATGATGTTGTTTTATGTGCATAAAACAGAAGTTCTCGAAATGACCTGAAACCCCACGGAACGTCAAGTTAAAAATAATAAAAAATCCTTGCCAAAGATGAAGACCTGGGGGCCCACACCCTGTCCACGAGGGTGGGGGGCGCCCCCCCCCTAGGGCGCGCCCCCCTACCTCATGGGCCCCCTGGAGCTCCTCCGACGCCAACTCCAACTCTATATATTTGCTTTCGGGGAGAAAAAATGAAGGAGAAGAAATCATCGCGTTTTACGATACGGATCCGCCGCCAAGACCTAAAACCTCTCGGGAGGGCTGATCTGGAGTCCGTTCGGGGCTCCGGAGAGGGGGATTCGTCGCCGTCGTCATCATCAACCATCCTCCATCACCAATTTCCTGATGCTCACCGCCGTGCGTGAGTAATTCCATCGTAGGCTTGCTGGACGTTGATGGGTTGGATGAGGTCTATCATGTAATCGAGTTAGTTTTGTTAGGGTTTGATCCCTAGTACCCACTATTTTCTGAGATTGATGTTGCTATGACTTTGCTATGCTTAATGCTTGTCACTAGGGCCCGAGTGCCATGATTTCAGATCTGAACCTATTATGTTTTCATGAATATATGTGAGTTCTTGATCCTATCTTGCAAGTATATAGTCACCTACTATGTGTTATGATCCGGCAACCCCAAAGTGACAATAATCGGGACCACTTCCGGTGATGACCATAGTTTGAGGAGTTCATGTATTCACTATGTGCTAATGCTTTGTTTCGGTACTCTATTAAAAGGAGGCCTCAATATCCCTTAGTTTCCATTAGGACCCCGCTGCCATGGGGGGGTAGGACAAAAGATGTCATGCAAGTTCTTTTCCATAAGCACGCATGACTATATTCGGAATACATGCCTACATTACATTGATGAATTGGAGCTAGTTCTGTGTCACCCTATGTTATGACTGTTACATGATGAACCGCATCCCGGCATAATTATCCATCACCGATCCAATGCCTACGAGCTTTCCATCTACTGGTTTACGCTTATTTACTTTCGCGTTGCTATTGTTACAATCACTAAAAAATACCAAAAATATTACTTTTGCTTCCATTACTTTTTATTACCGTTACCACTACTATCATATTACTTTGCTAATAAACACTTTGCTGCAGATATTAAGTTATCCAGGTGTGGTTGAATTGACAACTCAGCTACTAATACTTGAGAATATTCTTTGGCTCCCCTTGTGTCGAATCAATAAATTTGGGTTGAATACTCTACCCTCGAAAGCTGTTGCGATCCCCTACACTTGTGGGTCATCATCTTCCTATAGCCTTATTGGGTGCACCAGCCCCTTGTGGGTTGGTGTGTTCGTTCACAAGGCCCATATGGCCCATAGGATTGCCGGGGTACCCGAAACACCTTCCGGTGACTCGATAAGTACCCGATACCCTCCGGAACATTTCCGGCGTCTGAATACCATCATCCTATATATCAATCTTTACGTCTCAGCCATTTAGAGACTCCTCGTCATGTCTGTGATCCCATCCGGGACTCCGAACAACATACGGTCACCAAATCACATAACTCATATAATACTAAATCGTCATCGAACGTTAAGCGTGCGGTCCCTACGGGTTGGAGAACTATGTAGACATGACCGAAACACCTCTCTGGTCAATAACCAATAGCGGAACCTGAATGCTCATATTGGCTCATACATATTCTATGAAGATCTTTATCGGTCTAACCATTATGACAACATACGTTATTCCCTTTGTCAATCAGTATGTTACTTGCCCGACATTCGATCGCCGGTATCTTCATACCTAGTTCAATCTCGTTACCGGCAAGTCTCTTTACTCATTCTGTAATACATCACCTCGTGACTAACTCCTTAGTCGTTTGCTTGCAAGCTTATGATGTGTATTACCGAGAGGGCCCAGAGATACCTCTCCGACAATTGGAGTGACAAATCCTAATCTCGAAATACGCCAACCCAACAAACACCTTCGGAGATACCTGTAGAGCATCTTTATAATCACCCAGTTATGTTGTGACGTTTGATAGCACACAAGGTATTCCTCCGGTATCCGGGAGTTGCATAATCTCATAGTCGAAGGAATATGTATTTGACATGAAGAAAGCAATATCAATAAAACTTAATGATCAAAATGCTAAGTTAATGGGTGGGTCTTGTCCATCACATCATTCTCCTAATGATGTGATCTCGTTCATCAAATGACAACACATGTCTATGGTTTGGAAACTTAACCATCTTTGATTAACGAGCTAGTCTAGTAGAGGCTTACTAGGGACATGGTGTTTTGTCTATGTATCCACACATGTATCAAGTTTCCGGTTAATACAATTCTAGCATGAATAATAAAAATTTATCATGATATAAGTAAATATAAAATAACATCTTTATTATTGCCTCTAGGGCGTATTTCATTCAGTCTCCCACTTGCGCTAGAGTCAACAATCTAGTTCACATTGCCATGTGATTTAACACTAATAGTTCACATATTTATGTAATTAACACCCATAATTCACATCGCCATGTGAGCAACACCCAAAGGGTTTACTAGAGTCAATAATTTAGTTCACATCGCTATGTGATTAACACCCAAAGAGTACTAAGGTGTGATCATGTTTATTTGTGAGAGAAGTTTAGTCAACGGGTCTGCCACATTCAGATCCGTATGTATGTTTCAAATTTCTATGTCTACAATGCTCTGCATTAAGCTACTCTAGCTAATTGCTCCCACTTTGAATATGTATCCAGATTGAGACTCAGAGTCATCTGGATCGGTGTAAAAGCTTGCATCGATGTAACTCTTTACGATTAACTCTTTATCACCTCCATAACTGAGAAATATTTCCTTAGTCTTTTAAGGATAATTTTGACCGTTGTCTAGTGATCTACTCCTGGATCACTATTGTACCCCCTTGCCAAACTCATGGCAAGGTACACAATATGTCTGGTACACAACATAGCATACTTTATAGAACCTATGGCTGAGGCATAGAGAATGACTTGCATTCTCTCTTTATCTTCTGCCGTGGTCGGGTTCTGAGTCTTTACTCAACTTCACACCTTACAATATAGGCAAGAACTCCTTCATTGACTGATCCATTTTGAACTCCTTCAAAATCTTGTCAAGGTATGTACTCATTGAAAGTCTTATCAAGCGTCGTGATCTATCTCTATAGACCTTGATGCCCAATATGTAAGCAGCTTCACCGAGGTCTTTCATTGAAAAAAATTTATTCAAGTATCCTTTTATGCAATCTAGAAATTTTATATCATTTCCAATCAACAATATGTCATCCACATATAATATTAGAAATGCTACAGAGCTCCCACTCACTTTCTTGTAAATACAGGCTTCTCCAAAAGTCTGTATAAAACCATATGCTTTGATCACCTCATCAAAGCGTATATTCCAACTCCGAGATGCTTGCACCAGTCCATAGATGGATCGCTGGAGCTTGCACACTTTGTTAGCACCTTTAGGATCGACAAAACCTTCTGGTTGCATCATATACAACTCTTCTTTAAGAAATTCATTAAGAAATGTAGTTTTGACGTCCATTTGCCAGATTTCATAATCATAAAATGCGGCAATTGCTAACATGATTCGGACAGACTTAAGCATCGCTACGGGTGAGAAAGTCTCGTCGTAGTCAACTCCTTGAACTTGTCGAAAACCTTTCGCGACAAGTCGAGCTTTGTAGACAGTAACATTACCATCAGCGTCAGTCTTCTTCTTGAAGATCCATTTATTCTCTATGGCTCGCCGATCATCGGGCAAGTCAACCAAAGTCCATACTTTGTTCTCATACATGGATCCTATCTCAGATTTCTTGGCCTCAAGCCATTTATCAGAATCTGGGCTCATCTTCTTCATAGTTCGTAGGTTCGTCATGGTCTAGTAACATGACTTCCAGAACAGGGTTACCGTACCACTCTGGTGCGGAAAGTGCTCTGGTTGACCTACGAGGTTCGGTAGTAACTTGATCTGAAGTTTCATGATCATTATCATTAGTTTCCTTTCTAGTTGGTGTAGGCATCACGAGAATGGTTTTCTGCGATGAGCTACCTTCCAATTCGAGAGAAGGTACAATTACCTCATCAAGTTCTACCTTCCTCCCACTCACTTCTTTCGAGAGAAACTCCTTCTCTAGAAAGTCCATTCTTAGCAACAAATATCTTGCCTCCGAATCTGTGATAGAAGGCGTACCCAACAGTCTCCTTTGGGTATCCTATGAAGACACATTTCTCCGATTTGGGTTCGAGCTTATCAGGTTGAAGCTTTTTCACATAAGCATCGCAGCCCCAAACTTTAAGAAATGACAGCTTAGGTTTCTTGCCAAATCATAGTTCATACGGTGTCGTCTCAATGGATTTAGACGGTGCCCTATTTAACGTGAATGTAGCTGTCTCTAATGCATAACCGCAAAACGATAATGGTAAATCGGTAAGAGACATCATAGATCGCACCATATCTAATAATGTACGGTTACGACGTTCGGACACACCATTACGCTGTGGTGTTCCAGGTGGCGTGAGTTGTGAAACTATTCTACATTGTTTTAAATGAAGGCCAAACTCGTAAATCAAATATTCGCCTCCGCGATCAGATCATAGAAACTTTATTTTCTTGTTATGATGATTCTCCACTTCACTCTGAAATTCTTTAAACTTTTCAAATGTTTCAGACTTGTGTTTCATTAAGTAGATATACCCATATCTGCTCAAATCATGTGTGAAGGTCAGAAAATAACAATACCCGCCGCGAGCCTCAACACTCATCGGACCGCATACATCGATATGTATTATTTCCAGTAAGTCATTAGTTCGCTCCATTGTTCCGGAGAACAGAGTTTTAGTCATCTTGCCCATGAGGCATGGTTCGCAAAGTATCAAATGATTCATAATCAAGTGCTTCCAAAAGCCCATCTGCATGGATTTTCTTCATGCGCTTTACACCAATATGACCTAAACGGCAGTGCCACAAGTATGTTGCATTATCGTCATTATCAACTTTGCATTTTTTGGAATCAATATTATGAATATGTGTATCACTACGATCAAGATTCAATAAATCATTCACATTGGGTGTATGACCATAGAAGGTTTTATTCATGTAAACAGAACAATAATTATTCTCTGACTTAAATGAATAACCCTATTGCAATAAACATGATCGTATCATATTCATGCTCAACGCAAACACCAAATAGCATTTATTCATGCTCAACGCAAACACCAAATAACATTTATTTAGGTTCAACACTAATCCCGAAGGTAGAGAGAGTGTGCGAGAGTGATCATATCAATCTTGGAATCATTTCCAACACACATCGTCACCTTGCCTTTAACTAGTCTTTGCAACTCATGTTTCGAGTTACTAATCTTAGCAACTAAACCGGTATCAAATACCTAGGGGTTACTACGAACACTAGTAAAATACACATCACTAACATGTATATCAAATATACCTTTGTTCACTTTGCCATCCTTCTTATCCGCCAAGTATTTGGGGCAGTTCCACTTCCAGTGACCATTTCCTTTGTCGTAGAAGCACTTAGTTTCAGGCTTGGGTCCAGCTTTGGGCTTCTTCACGGGAGTGGAAACTTTCTTTCCATTCTTCTTGAAGTTCCCTTTCTTTCCCTCGCCCTTTTTCTTGAAACTAGTGGTCTTGTTAACCATCAACACTTGATGTTTTTTCTTGATTTTTACCTTTGCCGATTTTAGCAACGCGAAGAGCTTGGGAATCTTTTCCCTTATCCCTTGCACATTATAGTTCATCATGAAGTTCTAGTAGCTTGGTGATAGTGACTAGAGAACTCTGTCAATCATTATCTTATCTGGAATATTAACTCATCGTCACCTTGCCTTTAACTAGTCTTTGCAACTCATGTTTCGAGTTACTAATCTTAGCAACTAAACCGGTATCAAATACCTAGTGATTGGGGTACACAAACATTCTGAGCACATGCTCACTGGTTAAGCTATTCTCCTCCATCTTGTAGGCAAAGTACTTGACACGGGCATGAGTCTGAAATACCAATTTCAGCTCTTGGAACATCTCATATGCTCCGTGGCGTTCAAACCATTTTTGAAGTCCTGGTTCTAAGCCGTAAAGCATGGCGCACTAAACTATCAAGTAGTCATCATATCGAGCTTGCAAAACGTTCATAACGTCTGTATCTTCTCCTGCAACAGGTTTGTCACCTAGCGGTGCATCAAGGACATAATTCTTTTGTGCAGCAATGAGGATAATCCTCAGATCATGGACCCAGTCGGCATCATTGTGAAAGTGCAACTATCCCTAGGTGGTTTTGGTAATTCATAACAACATATAGCTCAATGAGCTAATGCTATTCCAAGATGATTATTTCAGGAAAGCTCAATGATTGGCATGGCACGGATGATGGAAGTAGATCCCTCAAAATGCTAAGGACAAAAGATTGGCTCAAGCTCAAAAGCTCAAGACTCGTCATTTTACATTTTAGTGATCCAAGATCACATTGAGTCTATAGGAAAAGCCAATACTATCAAGGAGGGATGAGGTGTTGCTTAATGAGCCTCTTGCTTCATGTGCTTAGTGATATGCTCCAAAACCCTCAACTACTTTCCTATATCCACATTTGACCTAAACCTAAAGCCAAACTCGGACCTACCGATTCTTTCAATCCGGCGCCACCGAGTTTCATTTGTCATAAGCCACTGCCAAACCCTAGCAAATCGGTTCTACCGATAGGGATCTCGGTCTCACCGAGATGGGATTGCAATTTCTCTGTTTCCTTTTCGTAACTTTTTGGTCTCACCGAAAGAGCAGATCGGTCCCACCGAGATTGCAATGTAAACTCTCTGTTTCCCTTTTGTAACTTTTCGGTCCCACCGAAAGAGAAAATCGGTCCCACCGAGTTTACCTGACCAACTCTCTGGTTAGCTTATTACCAAATCGGTCTCACCGAGTTTGTGTAATCGGTCTCACCGAGATTACGTTATGCCCTAACCCTAACCATATCGGTCCTACCGAGTTGCTTGTCAGTCCCACCGAAAATCTCTAACGGTCACTAGGTTTACTAAATCGGTCCGACCGAGTTTGTTGATTCGGTCGCACCGAGATTGGTAAATTGTGTGTAACGTTTGGATTTTGTGTGGAGGCTATAAATACCCCTCCACCTCCTCTTCATTCATGGAGAGAGCCATCAGAACACATCTACACTTCCAACTCGCATGTTCTGAGAGAGAACTACCTACCCTTGTGTTGAGGCCAAGATATTCCATTCCTACCATATGAATCTTGATCTCTAGCCTTCCCCAAGTTGCTTTCCACTCAAACCTTCTTTCCACCAAATCCAAATCCTGTGAGAGAGAGTTGAGTGTTGGGGAGACTATCATTTGAAGCACAAGAGCAAGGAGTTCATCATCAACACACCATTTGTTACTTCTTGGAGAGTGGTGTCTCCTAGATTGGCTAGGTGTCACTTGGGAGCCTCCGACAAGATTGTGGAGTTGAACCAAGGAGTTTGTAAGGGCAAGGAGATCGCCTACTTCATGAAGATCTACCGCTAGTGAGGCAAGTCCTTCGTGGGCGATGGCCATGGTGGGATAGACAAGGTTGCTTCTTCGTGGACCCTTCATGGGTGGATCCCTCCGTGGACTCGCGCAACCGTTACCCTTTGTGGGTTGAAGTCTCCATCAACGTGGATGTAGGATAGCACCACCTATCTGAACCACGCCAAAAACATCCGTGTCTCCAATTGCGTTTGAATTCTCCAAACCCTTCCCTTTACATTCTTGCAAGTTGCATGCTTTACTTTCCGCTGCCTATATACTCTTTGCATGCTTGCTTGAATTGTGTGATGATTGCTTGACTTGTCCTAAAGTAGCTAAAATCTGCCAAGAACTAAAATTGGGAAAAGGTTAAGTTTTTATTTGGTCAAGTAGTCTAATCACCCCCTCTAGACATACTTTCGATCCTACAAGTGGTATCAGAGCTTTGGTCTCCATTTGCTTTGATTTCTATAGCTTTTGGTGGTCATAGCCTTGGTTTCACAACCTAGGAGAGTATGGCGTCTAGCAAGGGAAATTATCACCGTAGAGGTCCTTACTTTGATGGTACTAATTTTGCTAGTTGGAAGCATAAAATGAAAATGCATATTCTCGGACATAACCCCGCCGTTTGGGCTATTGTGTGTGTTGGTTTGCAAGGTAACTTCTTTGATGGGAAAGAACCAAACCATGAAGCAACCGCGGATGAGTTGAAGATGCTGCAATACAACGCTCAAGCTTGTGATATTCTCTTCAACGGATTGTGTCCCGAAGAATTCAACAAAATCAGCTGTCTTGAGAATGCAAAGGAAATTTGGGATACTTTGATTGATATGGACGAAGGTACCGACTCCGTCAAGGAATCCAAATTGGATGTGCTTCAAAGTGAACTTGACAAGTTCAACATGAAGGATGGTGAAGGTGTCGCTGAAATGTACTATAGGCTTGCTCTCATCACAAATGAGATTGCCGGCTTAGGGAGTGAAGAGATGACCGATAGATTCATCATAAAGAAGATCCTAAGAGCCTTGGATGGAAAATATGATACCGTGTGCACATTGATCCAAATGATGCCCAATTACAAAGATCTCAAGCCAACGGAGGTCATTGGAAGAATTGTTGCTCATGAGATGTCACTCAAGGATAAAGAGGAACTTCACAACAAATCAAGTGGTGCTTACAAAGCCTCATGTGAAGCCCCCACATCATCAAGTGAGAAACAAAACTTCAATGAAGAATTGAGCTTAATGGTGAAGAACTTCAACAAGTTCTACAAGAGTAGAAGCAAAGATAGAAGCTCC
The DNA here is from genome assembly GCA_032464435.1 of Aegilops umbellulata. Taxonomy (NCBI): domain Eukaryota; kingdom Viridiplantae; phylum Streptophyta; class Magnoliopsida; order Poales; family Poaceae; genus Aegilops; species Aegilops umbellulata. The sequence goes on from CP136059.1 coordinate 418,853,933, forward strand.
AAGTCAAGGTCCTACAATGACAAAAGATCTTCTAGTCGAGAGCGAAACTGCTACAATTGTGGAAGACCCGGACACTACTCCAATGAGTGTATGGATCCCTACAAAAGAAGAGAAGATTCTCCAAAAAGAAGAAGCAAAAGAGAAGAATCACCATCAAGAGAGAGAAGGAGTAGAGATGATCGTTATGAACGAAGATACTCACGGAGAAACAAGGATTCGAAAAGAAAGGAAAAGTCATCAAGGAGCTACACAAAACGAAGACATCAAGCTCATGTTGGTGAATGGCTATCCGGCTCCGACTCCGACAACCACTCCGAGAGAAGTTATCACTCCGATTCCGAATATACTCAAGATGAAGGTGTTGCCGGTCTAGCACTTGTGTCAACCAACTCCTATGACATATTTGACTCACCAAATGAAGGAATTGGAAGATGCTTCATGGCCAAAGGTCCTAAGGTAACACACCCCGAGTATGTCGATTTCAATAGTGATGAAGATGACTTGTTAGGTGATGATGATTTACTTGTTGACAACTCTAGTGATGAATACTATGATGAAACGTCAATTAATCATGCTAATCAAGATAAAACGAATGACAATGATAAGGAGAAGATTGAGGCTCTAACTAAAGAACTAAACACTCTTAAGTTAGCTCATGAAACTATCTTCGAAGATCATCGAGAACATTTAAGAGCTCATGAGAAGTTACGCTTTGAAAAGCTCAATCTTGAGCAAGAGCATGAGTTTTTAAAGGCAATCAATGATGATCTCCGCAAGAAAAGTTCTTCTTACATTGCCAAGCGTTTACTCTTATCCACTTACATGCCTCAAGTCAAACCTAGTAACAAGAACAAGAAAGATTCTTCCTCTAGTAGTAACAATTATAATGTTAAATCCAATATTGTTGCTTCTAGTAGTTCTCTTTATTCCACTAATAATTCTCTTAGCCAAGTTACACTTGAGCAAGAAAATAGCTTATTGAAGGGAATTATAGAGAAAGGAGTCTACAAGAGCCTTGCCGGAAGTAAGCAATTCGAGGAAATTGTACGCAAGCAAGGAAGGCACCGGAAGAATCAAGGTGTTGGTTTTGAACGGAAGTTCAACGCTAATGGAGTTGAGTGGGAAGAAGATCAATACCCCATGACAAAGTTTGTTCCTCAACAAGAGAAGTATGATCCTACTTCTTTCGAGGGGACACAAACTCAAGATGATCTTCCACCACAAGACTACAAGCAAAAAGGCAAGGACAAGCTTCAAAAGGAAATTGATGCATTTGAAGAAGCTCCTAAGACCTTAGTCAAGTGGATTCCCAAGACTACTTCAAGTTCCACTTCATCAAGTACGACTACAACTCCAAGGACTCCCATCAAGATGGTGTGGATCCAAAAGAAGAAGAACTAGAGAGTTCTTGAGGGTGACTCCGCCAACATACTTCACTCCTATCATTTTGGCAAGAACAAGTGCAATCAACTTCCACATCTTGCACTAGTTCAAGGAGTCACAAACCCTCAGTCAAGGGACAAGGTAACCTAAAAGTTTCATGGACATCATCTTGTGTGTGCATCACTCTATGTCTATGGATATCCTTGTTTGTTCCTTGTGGGACTAACCCATGTAGGTATTGAAAGTGCAACTCACTCCAATGGATAGCTCCAATTGTTCTACATCAACATTGAGCATCCACATCTTCAACATCTACATGAAGTCATCATCGACAAAACCCAAGGTTAGTTCATCCCTCTTAGGGGGGATATCACATCTAGGGGGAGCTTTACTCTAAGACTTGAGCTAAAGCAACTCTAATGATGTGAACACAACAATGCTTTATGTAAAAGTGGTAACCCCACTTGTGCCTAAACGATGAGTATGACCTATGATCAAGTGTTCTCATTTGACTCCTAAGTCAATATACTCATATATAGATGACCTAGTCATCGCCAATTACTTGATAGATGCTAGAATTGGTTGTGCATGCTTTGTCACATATTTCAATTGCCATTTTATTGTGTGAGCATGTTGGTTGCATATTTTACTCATTCGAGGACATCCACTTGTTGTTTTGATTGATTGGTTTTTATTTCTCTTGCCAAGTGGATGGACAAGAATGCCTAAGAACCTCCTCTAGCTATCTATGCTTTTCTCGTCTCAAACTCTATTCATGCTACATCACAAAATTTGATCAAGTCAGATTCGAACCACTCTGTGTGAGGAGCACTCGGAGTCCCCGATTCGTCATAGACTTAAACTTCCAAAACTTCTTTGTGATTCTCGGTCTGACTGATATCTCCTTTTCGGTCCTACCGAGATCATTAAGTCGATCTATGTTTTCGATCTTGGTGCAACCGATTTGAACCATTCGGTCACACCGAGTTGCAATAACTGTATACAGTTTTGCATCTCGGTGCCACCGAGTTGTTCCACTCGGTCACACCGACAGGGTCGGGCTATATATAGTCACGGGCAAAATTTTGGAAATTTCTCCGAACCCCTTCGCCCGCGGGATAGCTCGCTCTACCGACGTGGTCTCCAGATCGTCTCCTCGCCGCCAGCCGCCTCTAGTCGCTGGTCTCTATCGCTGTCAACGGAATTCAACCCCGCCGTTGCCACCGTAGCGAGTCTCCGCTGAACTAGGGTATGGACTCGATCTTTGTTCTATTCCCCATCTGATTCCTAGCACATTGTGATCATATTGATTCTAGCCACGATTGAAACACTCCTATCCAGTCAATGCTTTCGTAGAATAGGTTTGATTCGAAAATTTTAGGGTTAGGTTTCCGCCAAAACCATCTCGGACCCACCGAGTTGAAAAACTCGGTCCCACCGATTTGGCTCATGCCATTGCACAAAGTGAGACTCGTTCTGACCGAGAATTGCTAATCGGTGTGACCGATTTTGGAACTTTGTGAAACCCTAGCAGTCTCGGTGCCACCGAACTGTGACTCGGTCTGACCGAGTTCACTAGTTTAGGTTCCAAAACTGCTTCGGTATCACCGAGTTTAAAAATCGGTAGATCCGAAATGATTTCTGTGGGAAACTAAAACTAAGACTTTGAATCATTCTTTTGCAAAAATATCTGCATTTTGTGATGCTCATCTATTCTACCTCAGCTATAAACTCTTCACAGGGTCACCAGTCAGCTTGTTCATCATGGCAGATCAGAGTGACAGCCAGAACATGTCAGAACAGCAAGTGCACATGAGTGAGGGCACTAGTCCCTCCAGTTCTTCAGATGAAGGCAGCAGGAGCACCCCTAGCAACCTGCCAAAAGCTGCCACCAGACAAAGGAAGAAGAGAACCTCAGACTCAGAGGATGAGGACTATGTGGCAGAAGAGGAAGCTACTTCCAAGAAAGTAGTGCCCAAGAAGGAGTATGGCTCAGCTGCAGCCACCAAGCCTGGCTTAAACGTCAAAAGGCCAGTTGGTAGGCAGCCTATGCCAAAGGCCAGAGCCTCAACTCAGATTCCTGAAAAGCCTGCACCCAAAGGGCCAGTTGCTGCTGAAGGAAAGAAGGAAAGGAAAAGGGGCAGATGGTGCAAGAAAGTTGATCCCATGGCTGAGTTTGAACAACATTCTTCTGAGGAAGAAGAAGATGAAGAAGAAGAGGTTGCTGCACCAGCACCTAAGGCACCAAAGCTGATGGGTGATGCTATAAGATCAGGGGCTACTCCATCCAAGCCCAAGGAAGCATCCAAAGCTGCATCAAAGGCCAAGACAGCTCCAAAGAGGAACACAAGGAGCATCCCAGCTGCTGAAAAGAACAAGGCCCCAGTGCCTGACATTGCAGAAGAGGAAGAAGGTCAAGTTCTGAGAAAGCTAAAGCCCAAGATCCCAGACCACAGTGATGCTCATCCTGTGGCTGATGATATGAAGATCAGAAGAGACTCAGGGCTGAGAAAGTGGAGAGCAGAAGATCCATATGCTACCAGAAGAAGAACTGCTGTTGACTACAGGTTCCACACAAAGGAACAACAGGACTTCTATGAGACAGTTTTGTTGGACAAGAAGCCCATAGTTTGTGACATGAAATGGGTAGACTGGGAGTACATCAAGGACAATGAAGAGCACTATCCTGGAGTGCAAGACAGCTTCAAGGCTTGTGGAGTAGCTGACTTTGTTGGGCAGAAGCTCACAAAGTGGAATGAAGAGCTGATCATGCAGTTCTACTCCACAGCACACTTCTATCCAGATGGAAGAATTGTATGGATGTCAGAAGGAACAAGGTATCAATAAACAGTTGCTGAGTGGGCACAGCTCATCAATGCCCCAGAGGAGCATGAGGATGACTTAGACATATATGCCAAGAAGAAGATGGACCACAACTCCATGTCCAACATGTACAAGGAGATCCCAAACAAGGCACTTGATACTTTCAAGTTTGGATCAGTACATTATCTTCTATCAGGGCTGCCAACTATCAATTGGATTCTGAGGCACACTTTATTGCCTAAGTCAGGTGATCACAAGATGATCAGAGGCCATGCAATCAATTTGCTTCATATCTTTGTTGTGCCACAAAAATTCAAAGTCATGAGCCTCATGGTAGAGACCATCAAGAGGACTGCAGTAGATCAGAAGAGGAGCTGTGGTTATGCACCTCAGATCCAAGAGTTGATCAACTCCAAGATGGGCACAGGCATATACTTATTGGACAAGGAACATTTGCCTATTCATCCAGACTTTGAGGATAATCAAGTTGTGATGAACAAGGATGAACCATCTTCAGCTCATGCTCAAGCACAGAAGGAGAAGGCAAGGAAGGAGAAAGCTCCCAAGATGCCAACTCAAGAGGAGGCATCTGAGTACTTCTTGAAAACCAAGCAGGAGCAGCTTAGTTACTTAATTGCATCCACACTGAGGATTGAGAAAGGACTGGCCACCCTCAATCAGAATCAGGAGAGCTTACATAGAATCGTAGAACAAAAGTTCTATGACTTGGATGTCAAAGTAACAGAGATTCAGTCTGCAGTGGAGCAACTTCAAGATGACATGCATGAGAGGAAAGGGAAGACTACAACTGATGCATTTGCCAGAGTGCCACGAGCTCAGAGGTCAACTGCAGTGCCAGTTCCTGACACCAGAGCCACCTCCTCAGCTCCAGCATCCACTTTAGCTCCAGACTCCACCACAACCAGAAGATCAAGCCTGAGTGTCGATCTAGCACTATGCATTTTCTAGGAACTTTTTGGTAACTTGTTGCCAAAGGGGGAGAAAATGTATAGATCATAGGCTTCGAGAGAGAGAGTGTTGCTTTTATTCTCTCTTGCTTTATTTGGTGGTTTTTCAAACTTTGTTTGCTTTTGGTTGAGATACTATGATATGCTTGTGAGACATTGATGATCATGTGTTTGATCATAAGCTACACTTACGCATGCTTGATATTATTCTATCTATCTTATGTGATCATTCATGTTTCTTGGTGATGAGTGCATGTATTTAATTCTTATCATTTTGAGCGCTCCACCAAGATGTATGTGACATGGAAGAGTAACCCATGATTCTAACTCTTTGTGCATTTGCAGTCCAAAGCAAATTTTAAATATGCACAAATTTAGGGGGAGCTCTTACTTATCACATACTTCTCAAAGCGACGATATATTTCATTCTTATTATCATTTGTCGAAGCTTTGATCTATATGTTTTCATCAATTACCAAAAAGGGGGAGATTGAAAGTGCAACTATCCCTAGGTGGTTTTGGTAATTCATAACAACATATAGCTCATTGAGCTAATGCTATTCCAAGATGATTATTTCAGGAAAGCTCAATGATTGGCATGGCACGGATGATGAAAGTAGATCCCTCAAAATGCTAAGGACAAAAGATTGGCTCAAGCTCAAAAGCTCAAGACTCTTCATTTTACATTTTAGTGATCCAAGATCACATTGAGTCTATAGGAAAAGCCAATACTATCAAGGAGGGATGAGGTGTTGCTTAATGAGCCTCTTGCTTCATGTGCTTAGTGATATGCTCCAAAACCCTCAACTACTTTCCCATATCCACATTTGACCTAAACCCAAAGCCAAACTCGGACCTACCGATTCTTTCAATCCGGCGCCACCAAGTTTCATTTGTCATAAGCCACTGCCAAACCCTAGCAAATCGGTTCTACCGATAGGGATCTCGGTCTCACCGAGATGGGATTGCAATTTCTCTGTTTCCTTTTCGTAACTTTTCGGTCTCACCGAAAGAGTGGATCGGTCCCACCGAGATTGCAATGTAAACTCTCTGTTTCCCTTTTGTAACTTTTCGGTCCCACCAAAAGAGCAAATCGGTCCCACCGAGTTTACCTGACCAACTCTCTGGTTAGCTTATTACCAAATCGGTCTCACCGAGTTTGTGTAATCGGTCTCACCGAGATTATGTTATGCCCTAACCCTAACCATATCGGTCCTACCGAGTTGCATGTCAGTCCCACTGAAAATCTCTAACGGTCACTAGGTTTACTAAATCGGTTCGACCGAGTTTGTTGATTCGGTCCCACCGAGATTGGTAAATTGTGTGTAACGTTTGGATTTTGTGTGGAGGCTATAAATACCCCTCCACCTCCTCTTCATTCGTGGAGAGAGCCATCAGAACACATCTACACTTCCAACTCACATGTTCTGAGAGAGAACCACCTACCCTTGTGTTGAGGCCAAGATATTCCATTCCTACCATATGAATCTTGATCTCTAGCCTTCCCCAAGTTGCTTTCCAGTCAAATCTTCTTTCCACCAAATCCAAATCCTGTGAGAGAGAGTTGAGTGTTGGGGAGACTATCATTTGAAGCACAAGAGCAAGGAGATCATCATCAACACACCATTTGTTACTTCTTGGAGAGTGGTGTCTCCTAGATTGGCTAGGTGTCACTTGGGAGCCTCCGACAAGATTGTGGAGTTGAACCAAGGAGTTTGTAAGGGCAAGGAGATCGCCTACTTCGTGAAGATCTACCGCTAGTGAGGCAAGTCCTTCGTGGGAGATGGCCATGGTGGGATAGACAAGGTTGCTTCTTCGTGGACCCTTCGTGGGTGGAGCCCTCCGTGGACTCGCGCAACCGTTACCCTTCGTGGGTTGAAGTCTCCATCAACGTGGATGTAGGATAGCACCACCTATCTGAACCACGCCAAAAACATCCGTGTCTCCAATTGCGTTTGAATTCTCCAAACCCTTCCCTTTACATTCTTGCAAGTTGCATGCTTTACTTTCCGCTGCCTATATACTCTTTGCATGCTTGCTTGAATTGTGTGATGATTGCTTGACTTGTCCTAAAGTAGCTAAAATCTACCAAGAACTAAAATTGGGAAAAGGTTAAGTTTTTATTTGGTCAAGTAGTCTAATCACCCCCCCTCTAGACATACTTTCGATCCTACACATTTCTACTATCATCTTTCAACTTAGTTTTCTCTAGGAACATAACAAAAATAAGGGAGCTAAATCGCGAGCTATTGATCTACAACATAAATATACAAATACTATCAGGACTATGTTCATGATAAATCAAGTTCAGTTAATCAAATTACTTAAGAATTCCCACTTAGATAGACATCCCTTAAGTCATCTAAATGATATGTGATCCAAATCAACTAAACCATGTCTGATCATCACGTGAGATGGAGTAGTCATCAATGGTGAACATCTCTATGTTGATCATATCTACTATATGATTCATGTTCGACCTTTCGGTCTTCAGTGTTCCGAGGCCATGTCTGTACATGCTAGGCTCGTCAAGTTTAACCCGAGTATTCCGCGTGTGCAAAATTGTCTTGCACCCGTTGTATGTGAACGTGGAGTCTATCACACCCGATCATCACGTGGTGTCTCAACACGACGAACTATCGCAATGGTGCATACTCAGGAAGAACACTTATACCTTGAAATTTTAGTTAAGGGATCATCTTATAATGCTACCGCCATGCTAAGCAAAATAAGATGCATAAAAGATAAACATCACATGCAATCAAAATATGTGACATGATATGGCCATCATCATCTTGTGCTTTCGATCTCCATCTCCAAAGCATCGTCGTGATCTCCATTGTCCCGGCTCGACACCTTGATATTCATCTTAGCATCGTGGTCGTCTAGCCAACTATTGCTTCTACAACTATCGCTAACGCATCGTGATAAAGTAAAGCAATCACATGGTGTTTGCATTTCATAAAATAAAGAGACAACCTCCTGCCAGTTGCTGATAACTTTTACAAAACATGATCATCTCATACAATAACATATATCACATCATTTCTTGACCATATCACATCACAACATGCCCTGCAAAAACAAGTTAGACGTCCTCTAATCTGTTGTTGCAAGTTTTACGTGGCTGCTATGGGCTTCTAGTAAGAACCGTTCTTGCCTACGCATCAAAACCACAACGGTGATTTATCAAGTTTGTTGTTTTAACCTTCAACAAGGACCGGCCGCAGTAAAATTTGGTTCAACTAAAGTTGGAGAAACAGACACACCTTTATGCAAAATTGGTTGCATGTCTGTCGGTGGAACCGGTCTCATGAACGTGGTCATGTAAGGTTGGTCTGGGTCGCTTCATACCATAATACCGCCGAATCAAAATAAGACATTGGTGGTAAGCAGTATGACGATCACCACCCACAACTCTTTGTGTTCTACTCGTGCATATCATCTACGCATAGACTTGGCTTGGATGCCACTATTTGGGAAACATAGCATGCAATTTCAAAAAAATTCCTACGCTCAAGCAAGATTTATCTAGGAGATGCATAGCAACGAGAGGGGGAGAGTGTGTCTACATACCCTTGTAGACCTTAAGCGGAAGCTTTTGATAATGCGGTTAATGTAGTCGAACTTCTTCTACTCCGACCGATCAAGTATCGAACGCACGGCACCTCCGAGTTCTGCACACGTTCAGCTCGATGACGTCCCTCGCCTTCTTGATCCAGCAAGACGTCAAGGTAGTAGATGAGTTACGTTAGCACAACGTCATGGCGACGGTGATGGTGAAGTGATCCTCGCAGGGCTTCGCCTAAGCACTACGAAGATATGACCGAGGGTGCAAATTGTGGAGGGAGGCGCCACACACTGCTAGGCAATTGTATGTTGTGTGTTCTAGGCGCCCCCTCCCCACATATATATAGGTGGGTGGGGAGGAGAGACAGTCAGGGGCGCTGTCGGTGTCAAAACCGGCGGATCTCGGGTAGGGGGTCCCGATCTGTGCCTCAAGGTCGGATGGTAACAGGAGACAAGGGACACTTTATTTTACCCAGGTTCGGGCCTCTCAATGGAGGTAAAACCCTACTCCTGCTAGATTAATATTGATGATATGGGTAGTACAAGAGTAGATCTACCACGAGATCAAGGAGGCTAAACCCTAGAATCTAGCCTATGGGTATGATGATGGTTATGATGTGTTCGTCCTACGGACTACAAACCTCCGGTTTATATAGGCACCGGATAGGGTTAGGGTTACACAGAGTCGGTTACATTGGTAGGAGATCTTGAATATTCGCACGCCTAGCTTGCCTTCAACGCCAAGGAAAGAACCTTCCGGACACGGGACGAAGTCTTCAATCTTGTATCTTCATAGTCCTGGAGTCCGGCTGAAGATATAGTTCGGCTATCCGAACACCCCCTAATCCAGGACTCCCTCAGTAGCCCCTGAACCAGGCTTCAATGACGACGAATCCGGCGCGCAAATTGTCTTCGGCATTGCAAGGCGGGTTCCTCCTCCAAATTCTTCAAGAAGATAATAAACACCAAAAAATAGTGTCCGGCTCTGCAAAACAAGTTTCCACGTATTGCCATATAGAGAATAATACAAACACAAATCAAATCTACTGACGTATTCCGCAGTGCGTCATAACACTGCGACCAAGCCTTCTGCATGGATTATTTTTTGTTGTTCCACCGCAGCACGTTCAACGAGGCGGTTTCCTTGGCACGTCTTGTCGAAGCAGAGATCGTGTGCCCCTTTTAACGGGATTCTCATTAATGCGGACATGGGTAACCCAACCGCGCCATTTACCACGGCGTGTGAGCGGCAAGCGAGTTTTATTAGGTAGGTGGGGACGCATAACGGCATCAGCCTATATAAGGGGATAAAGATCCACCTCTTTCACCTACGCCTTCTTCCTCCTTTGCCCATCCATCTCCTGCGCACTCAAGCTCCAATGCCCAAGTTTGCTCTTTCTTCCCCAACCTGCTCCAGCGATGTCCGGAGCGGGTGGCAAGTGGATGGCTTCCTCCGTTACGGAGGGTCAAATCAAAAAGCTTAGGAAGGCCGGATATCTGTCCAAGGACATCCCGCACCGGCTTCCCGAGGCGGGGCAGCTTCTTCCCACCCCAGGGCCCCATGAGAGGGTAGTTTTTCTCCCCCATTTCCTCCGCGGACTGGGTTTTCCACTTCACCCTTTTGTCCGGGGGCTCATGTTCTACTACGGCCTGGACTTCCACGATCTGGCCCCGAACTTTATCCTCAATATCTCGGCGTTTATCATCGTGTGTGAGGCCTTTCTCCGCATCCGCCCCCACTTCGGCCTCTGGCTCCAGACCTTCAACGTCAAGCCCAAGGTGGTGTCCGGCACCCAGGCGGAGTGCGGAGGTGCTATGGCCGGCAAAATGGCCAACGCACTCTGGTTCGATGGCTCCTTTGTGGAGTCCTTAAAGGGGTGGCAGGCAGGGTGGTTTTACATCACCGAGCCACGCGACTCGAAATGGGTCGCGGCCCCTGAGTTCCGATCCGGACCCCCCACGCGGCTCGCGTCCTGGAAAGAGACGGGCCTATCATGGGGCAACGAAGAAGAAGTGACCGGACTGCAAACTTGCATCCGGTCCCTGATGAACAAGCCCATCCGGCATGTCAACATCATCCAGGTCATGTTCGTTCGCCGGATCCTCCCGTGCCAAGAACGGGAGTTCACTTTGTGGGAATTCGACCCGGCGCAGCACCAAACCCTCAATAGGCTCTTCGACACGACGTATGAAGACGTCTGGAAGGTGCTAACCAAAGGCGTCGAGTGCCCCACATCCGCTTCCGAGGACCGCGGATACAGCTCGCAGCGCAACGCTGGCGAGGTAGGCTATTTATACCTTTCACAGGTTCGTTAAGCTTTTCTACATAGATTAACTCTATGTGGGATCTAAAAACTCCCTTTGCCTTTGACAGGCGTGGCTGAAGATAGCCGGACCAATCAACTGTCCAGCTCCTCTGCCCGAAGACCCAGCCCCAGCTCTCTTAGAGAAGTTGCTGGCTCCGCGCCCTATGTGGTGCCGGAGAAGAAGGTCAAGAAGAAGAAGACCACCGGGACTCGAAAGAGTGCCCGCAATGTGCTGGTGTCAAGCTCGTCATCTGGCGAGTCTGCGACGCCCTCCTCTCGTGAAAACGAGGAGGAGGAACAAGGAAGCTCTCCCCCTCCAGCGAGGGGAGCGAAAAAGAAGAAGGCCGCCCCAACAGGGGAGGCTGAGGGGTCGAGGAAAAGGAAGACCCCTCCGCCGGACTACTCCCCCAATGTCGAAGAGGGCGGAAAGGAGTGGCCGGACAGAACCAAGCGTCCGGCGACATCGTAAGTATTCACATACCAGAATGACTCATAGTATCTTCAAGTGCGCAGCTTACCCTAATGTCGAATGCTATTTCCGCAGCCCGCCCCGAGCCGCACTCGATGATTCATCGAGCGGCTCCCTGGATTCGTCGGACATGAACTCTGTCCCGCCCGCAGTCTCCCCCCGCGGGGCGGACGACGCCGAAGCGGCGTCCCGCCGAACAGGGCAGGAGGAGGTGGTCCTGGAGGAGCCGCAAGGCAATCCTCAGGACCCCAGGAGTAAAGGGGATGAAACCCCCCAGGGCTCCCAGTCCGGCTTTGTGCCGGACACCGCGCCGGACTCAACCGTCCTGGCTCGCGGTGGGCGAACTCCTTCCAAGAGGAGTAAGCCGTCTGAGTCGGCGACCTCTGTCCAACCAGAGGCGCCGGATAGTCTGTTGGAGGCACTTGAAGGCGCCACCATCGACGAGGAGCACCGTACTGTTATGAGTGCGGTGGTCCAAAGGGTTCAGTCCGCTAAGAGCGGACTGAATGAAGCTTGCGCTAGCCTTCTAACAGGCTTCCAGGTAAGCAAAAAATATGCTAAATTCATTACCGCATAGACAGTAGCCCCTGATGCTCTGTTCGGTGTTCGGAAAGAAAAGCCGAATAGAGGATCCAACAATTTCCGCAGGAGTCTAATAAAAAGTCTAATATGCGTATGCAGGCTTCCCTGCTGTCCACCGCCGCACTGACTGCGCAGGTGGAAGTCCTGAAAAAGGACCTCTAGCAGTCCGAGCAAGAGCTCGGCCTTGCAAAAAGGCAGCTCGTGGAAAAGGAAGGTAAGAAATACCCCTTAGAAGAAGAAGAAGAAAAAAAGAAAAGGGGTGCCTATAGAGAGGCTTGATTGCAAAAAGAAATAACAGGATTGTACTGCTTATTGTAGGGGCCACAACCGAGGTGGCCACCCTGAAGCAGGCGCTAGCTGAGGCCGAGAAGAAAGCGGCCGAGGAGTGCGCCGAGCGAGAAAAGCTTGGGGTCCAAGTCGGCGAGGTGCAGCAAGAGCTGCAAGCTCTCATGAAGAAACATGAGGGTTTGGAGCTTGAGGCAAAAAACGCAAGCATCCGAGCTCGTGTCGGCTGTTGAGGCCACCAAGAGTGCCAAGGCCGAAGCCCAAAAGGCCCTCCAAGAGTTGGAGGATGTGAAAAAGATAGCAGCGGGTAAGGCATTCTTAATGCAAAGTAGGAATATAAAGGTGAAATACCTATTACTTACCCGAATCCGGAGTTCTCCAGGGGCGTTCTTCGATCTTCCCCGCAGCGCATCCGACGCCGCCGCATTCTACCGAGCTGAAGAGGACAGCTCGACGGAGAGTGTGTTCTGGTCTCAGTATACTGAGGCCGGACACCCTTTGCCCTTAAGCGATCAGCTGAAGTAGCTGGCCGAGCTCCACAAGGCGGCCGAACAGGCCATGAAGGCCTTACTAGTTCGGCTGTGGCCTGGAGAGGCCCTGCCTGGGAGCTATTTCGGGCTGGTGCGGCGGCTGGTGGAGGCCTGTCCACGGCTTGAGGTCATCAAGCGCTCCGTCTGCATAGAAGGTGCCCGGAGGGCCCTTGCCCGTGTAAGGGTACACTGGGGCAAGCTGGACGGAGAGAAGCTGGTGAAGGACGGGCCGCCGCAGTGGAAGGAGCATCGCAAGCCCGAGAACTACTACAAGGAAGTTCTCGCTGGAGCTCGCCTTGTCGCGGATGAGTGTGCCAAAGATGTAATATTTCAATGAACTCGCTCGTTTGTATCCTGTGCGCGGAAAACTTGTTCATATGCGCTTAAGCAATGCTTTTTGAATTTAAAATATTATTTTCTATGCGGCCGTTTATCAATAACTGAGAGATGGCGAGTCGTCGGCTTCTGCCCCCATGCAACTAGTGCTGGGGTGTTCGGGATAAAACCTGAGGGCTCTTGTTCCCATAGTTGGGTCCTTTGAGGGAGGCGCTCAGCACAGCGAACCAGGCAATCGGACTATAATGCTTGAACACTCTCACTTAGCCATAGAACGTTATAATTTTAAATTTCGGCGAAGCCCCTAGTTCGGAAGGCCGAATTCGGGGCACTATCCACGCCTTTAGCCGGACTTAACCAGCTCTCCGCTCGAAGCGGCATAAGCCTTTAGGGACTCAAAAAACCTCTCGAACAGCGACCGGTCTCGCGCCTTATCATGACAGTCTGTTTTAGCTTTCTCCACTGAGGTGCTCACCCACCTGATCTGGGGCACAATCGCAGTAGTTCTCCTAGTGCTACCTTAGCCGATAGAGCGGAACGTAAGGCACCAAAACATAGGAGCCGGGCAAACCCAACATATGACCAAAATCATGACTCGGAGCCGATGCATATAATGCTATAAGTTTGGGGTGCCGCACTTGTGAAAGTGGACGGACTTCTCACACCAGATAGAAGGGTAATAAAGCCCCTGGCGTGGTTTGCCGTACCATGGTGTACGGGTGCGATCATGTTATTTGAGTAAACATATGTATATTAAAAGAAGATAATGCAAAAAATAGACGAAAAGCTATGCATTATTTATGAGGAGGTTGTTTATTCAAGCCGAACGATACAAGTAGTGCGAAAAAAAATTAGACTATTTAACATGTCCTGACCAGGCGCAGGCCGCGGAATTTAGAAACAGATATATCGCTCGAAATAGAGACCACCTGAGAGTTCCATGATGCGGCGTTGTTTTGTCTGCTTTCCTGGGTCCTGTATCGTTTGTGCGGCAGCGAGGCAGAACACTGTATCCAGAGTATGGAGTCCTAAAAGAAAAGAAGAACCCGGCAGCCCCTAGTACGTTTGACGCCGTATTGTTGGCATGCCGTTTTATCTGCCCCTTCCCCTATGACCATGGAATTGTAAGGGCGTAATTGTGTACTCAAGGTACTAGCTCCGCTATGTAGCGATGGCTGGGGTTGGGGCCGTATTGCTACGCGTGCTCTGAACGCGCCAGTCGGTCTTGCTGCGGGTTACTCCGGGCGTGTTTTGCTTTGTCCTGCTTTGTAGCGGCCGGACTCAAGAGCTGCCTTAACAGGCTGCTTTGTACCTCTGCTGCGAGGGCCGCCGTGTGTTCCTCCGTACGGACGGACCGTTCGGTGTTTCCGCTGACCGTGATTACACCTCGAGGGCCTGGCATCTTGAGCTTGAGATATGCGTAGTGCGGCACCGCATTGAATTTAGCGAATGCGGTTCGTCCAAGCAGAGCATGATAGCCACTGCGGAACGGAACTATGTCGAAGATTAACTCTTCACTTCGGAAGTTGTCCGGGGATCCGAAGACCACATCAAGTGTTATGGAGCCTATGCAATTGGCCTCTACACCTGGGATGACGCCTTTAAAGGTCGTCCTTGTGGGCTTGATCCTTGATGGATCTATGCCCATTTTCCGCACTGTATCCTGGTAGAGCAGGTTCAGGCTACTGCCGCCGTCCATGAGGACTCTTCTCAGGTGAAATCCGTCAACGATTGGGTCAAGAACTAATGCGGCGAAACCGCCGTGATGGATGCTAGTGGGGTGGTCCCTTCGATCGAAGGTGATCGGGCAAGAGGACCATGGGTTGAACTTTGGGGCGACTGGCTCCATCGCGTATACGTCCCGTAGCGCACGCTTCCTCTCCCGCTTGGGAATATGAGTCGCGTATATCATGTTCACCATCCGCACTTGTGGGGGAAACCCCTTCTGTCCGTTGTTGTTCGGCGGCCTGGGCTCCTCTTCGTCATCGCTGTCTAGCCCCTTGTTTTTGTGTTCGGCTCTTAACTTGCCTGCCTGCTTGAACACCCAACAATCCCTGTTGGTGTGATTGGCTGGCCTTTCGGGGGTGCCGTGAATCTGGCACGAGCGGTCGAGTATTCGGTCCAAACTGGACGGGCCCTGGGTATTCTTTTTGAATGCCTTTTTCCGCTGACCGGATTTATGGCCTCTGAATCCGGCATTTACTGTCGTATCTTCATTGTTGCCGCTGCTGACGCGGCGTTTCTGTTTATTCCGTCGCGACCTGCCACTTTTGTCCTTGGTATCTGAATTACCTTTCTTCTTCGATAAGTTGTTGCTGCGAGCTAGCCAGCTATATTCGCCCGCGCAAAAGCGGGGCATGAGTGTCGTGAGGGCTGCCATGGATTTCGGCTTTTCCTGTCCCAGGTGCCGGGCAAGCCACTCGTCACGGATGTTATGCTTGAAGGCTGCTAAGGCCTCTGCATCCGGACAATCGACTATCTGATTTTTCTTTGTTAGGAACCGTGTCCAGAATTGCCTGGCCGATTCTTCTGGCTGCTGGATTATGTGGCTTAGGTCGTCGGCGTCCGGTGGCCGTACGTAGGTCCCCTGGAAGTTGTCAAGGAATGCGGCCTCCAGGTCCTCCCAAGAGCCGATCGAATCTGCGGGGAGGCTGTTAAGCTAGTGCCGGGCTGGTCCCTTAAGCTTAAGGGGTAAATATTTGATGGCGTGCAAATCATCGCCACGTGCCATGTGGATGTGGAGGAGATAGTCCTCAATCCATACTGCCGGATCTGTCGTACCATCGTACGACTCGATGTTGACGGGTTTAAAACCCTCTGGGATTCTATGATCCATTACTTCGTCTGTGAAGCATAGTGGGTGTGTGGCGCCCCTGTACTGGGCTATGTCTCGACGCAGTTCGGAGGAGCTGTGCCTGTTGTGTTCGGCCCGGCCGGATTTATTATGTCCGGAGTGAAAACTATCACGTGTCGTCGGGCGTCCACGCGATCCATAGATCGATCTTGTTTGCCTTGCTTTGTCCTCCGGGACGTCTCGCAGGTCTGGTTCGTGTTCCCGTGCCTTGGTAAAGCGGCTGCGGGGCATGGCTTGTTTGGATGTTCGACAGGCTTCTCTGTCGCGGCCGCGAGGTGGCCGATCTGCCATGTCTTGGGCTTCCTCCTCTGATTGGGGTAGCGGCCTGCGCTTAGGATAGTTTTTGGAGGGGCGTCCGAGCTCGTGCTCTTCGGCCGCAAGGACTTCGGTCCATCTGTCAGCTAGCAAATCTTGATCAGCTCTAAGCTGTTGCTGCTTTTTCTTTAGGCTGTTCGCCGTGGCTCAAAGCCTGCGTTGAAAGCGCTCTTGTTCGGCGGGGTCTGATGGTACGATGAATTCATCGTCGCCGAGGCTTGCCTCGTCTTCGGAGGGAGGCATGTAGTTATCGTCCTCGACCTCTCGCTCTGCCGCTCTCTCATGAGGGCGGTCTTCTCCATCTTCCTGTGCCGAATCCTGCTGGTTCTGGTGTTCTTCGGCGCTGTCCGGGGTAGTATTATCTCCCGTGTCGGAACCACCATTTCTGCTGTGGTGGGATTTGGAGCGGCGCCGCTGACGTCGGCGTTTTGGAGGCTTTTTCGAAGTGCCATCCTCCGTTGTTCCATCGCCATCTCCATCTTTTGGAGCATCCACCATGTATATGTCGTATGACGAGGTGGCGGTCCAGCGCCCTACAGGTGCTGGTTCTTGCTCGTCTCCTCCTTCGTCGCCCATACCGTCGAAGTCTTCGGAGCCGAAGTCGAGCATGTCGGATATATCATCGACAGTGGCTATTAGGTGGGCGGTGGGTGGGCTTTGAATTTCTTCGTCGTCCGAATCCCAACCTCGCAGGCCATAGTTCGGCCCGGGCTCTCCTGACAAAGAGAGAGACTTGAGAGAATTCAGAATATCACCAAAAGGTGAATACTGAAAGATGTCCGCGGCGGTGAACTCCATTACAGGCGCCCAATCTGATTCGATCGGCGGGGGCATGGACGGAGAAGGGTCCGGCTCCTTGGAGTCACAGGACATGCGAAGCGCGGGGCTCGCGTTCGGCTCAATGGCCTCTAAGATCGCAGCCCCCGAGGTGACGTCCAACCGTTCATCTTCAAAGAACGCAGCGGGCTCCGAATCGAGGATCGGGGCCGGAGCGTATGCGGCCTCCAGGACACTGTTCGGAGACAGAGCTATATCATGCCCCTCGAGATAGTGCGGCGCGCTTGGCTGTGGCTCGAATCCGTCGAAGATCAAGTCTCCGCGGATATCTGCCGTGTAGTTTACGCTTCCAAGCCTGACTTGATGGCCAGGGGCATAGCTCTCAATCTGCTCCAGATGACCAAGCGAGTTGGCCCGCAGAGCGAAGCCGCCGAAGACGAAGACCTGTCCGGGGAGAAAAGTCTCACCCTGGACCTCATCGTTGTTGATGATCAAAGGAGCCATCGGGCCTAAAGGCGATGACACAAAGGAACTCTCAATGAAAGCACCAATGTCGGTGTCAAAACCGGCGGATCTCGGGTAGGGGGTCCCATCTATGCGTCAAGGTCGGATGGTAACAGGAGACAAGGGACACTTTATTTTACCCAGGTTCGGGCCCTCTCGATGGAGGTAAAACCCTACTCCTGCTAGATTAATATTGATGATATGGGTAGTACAAGAGTAGATCTACCATGAGATCAAGGAGGCTAAACCCTAGAAGCTAGCCTATGGGTATGATGATGGTTATGATGTGTTCGTCCTACGGACTACAACCCTCCGGTTTATATAGGCACCGGATAGGGTTAGGGTTACACAGAGTCGGTTACATTGGTAGGAGATCTTGAATATCCGCACGCCTAGCTTGCCTTACACGCCAAGGAAAGAACCTTCCGGACACGGGACGAAGTCTTCAATATTGTATCTTCATAGTCCTGGAGTCCGGCTGAAGATATAGTTCGGCTATCCGAACACCCCCTAATCCAGGACTCCCTCAGGTGCCCTAGGGTTGGCCGCCTCCCCCTAGAGGCCCTGCCTTCCCCTACGCCCCCCCCCCCCTTCCATGTATGCATGAAGGGGAAGGAAAGAGGGGGTGAGGGAAGGAAGTGGGAATCCTAATCCACACTTTCCTTTCCCTTCCCCCCTTTCCTTCTCCTCCTCCTATAGCCTTATAGGGTGCACCAGCCCCTTGTGGGTTGGTGTGTTCCTTCACAAGGCCCATATGGCCCATAGAATTGCCGGGTACCCGAAACACCTTCCGGTGACCCGATAAGTACCCGATACCCTCCGAAACACTTCCAGTGTTCGAATACCATCGTCCTATATATCAATCTTTACCTCTCGACCATTTCGAGACTCCTAGTCATGTCCGTGATCTCATCCGGGACTCCGAACAACATTCAGTCACCAAATCACATAACTCATATAATACTAAATCATCATCGAACGTTAAGCATGCGGACCCTACGGGTTGGAGAACTATGTAGACATGACCGAGACACCTCTCCGGTCAATAAACAATAGCGGAATCTGGATGCTCATATTGGCTTCTACCTATTCTACGAAGATTGATGTCTACTACACAACATTCTTCTTGTAGACGTTGTTGGGCCTCCAAGTGCAGAGGTTTCTAGAACAGTAGCAAATTTCCCTCAAGTGGATGACCTAAGGTTTATCAATCCGTGGGAGGCATAGGATGAAGATGGTCTCTCTCAGGCAACCCTGCAACCAAATAACAAAGAGTCTCTTGTGCCCCCAACACACCCAATACAATGATAAATTGTATAGGTGCACTAGTTCAGCGAAGAGATGGTGATACAAGTGCAATATGGATGGTAGATATAGGTTTTTGTAAACTGAAAATATAAAAACAGCAAGGTAGCAAGTGATAAAAGTGAGCACGAACGGTATTGCAATGCTACGAAACAAGGCCTAGGGTTCATACTTTCACTAGTGCAAGTTCTCTCAACAATAATAACATAATTGGACCATATAAATATCCCTCAACATACAACAAAGAGTCACTCCAAAGTTACTAATAGTGGAGAACAAACGAATAGATTATGGTAGGGTATGAAACCACCTCAAAGTTATTCTTTCTGATCGATCTATTCAAGAGTCCGTAGTAAAATAACACAAAGCTATTCTTTCCGTTCAATCTATCCTAGAGTTCGTACTAGAATAACACCTTAAGACACAAATCAACCAAAACCCTAATGTCAACTAGATACTCCAATGTCACCTCAAGTATCCGTGGGTATGATTATACGATATGCATCACACAATCTCAGATTCATCTATTCAACCAACACAAAGAACTTCAAAGAGTGCCCCAAATTTTCTACCGGAGAGTCAAGACGAAAACGTGTGCCAACCCCTATGCATAAGTTCACGAGGTCACAGAACCCGCAAGTTGATCACCAAAACATACATCAAGTAGATCACGTGAATATCCCATTGTCACCACAGATAAGCACATGCAAGACATACATCAAGTGTTCTCAAATCCTTAAAGACTCAATCCGATAAGATAACTTCAAAGGGAAAACTCAATCCATTACAAGAGAGTAGAGGGGGAGAAACATCATAAGATCCAACTATAATAGCAAAGCTTGCGATACATCAAGATCGTGCCAAATCAAGAACACGAGAGAGAGAGAGAGAGAGAGAGAGAGAGAAAGAGAGAGAGAGAGAGATCAAACACATAGCTACTAGTACATACCCTAAGCCCCGAGGGTGAACTACTTCCTCCTCATCATGGAGAGTGCCGGGATGATGAAGATGGCCACCGGTGAGGGTTCCTCCCTCCGGCAGGGTGCCAGAACAGGGTCCCGATTGGTTTTTGGTGGCTACAAAGGCTTGCGGTGGCGGAACTCCTGATCTAGGTTATGTTCTGGGGGGTTTCTGTATATATAAGAGGTTTTGGCGTCGAGAACAAGTCAGTGGGGTCTCTGGGCTGTCCACGAGGTAGGGAGGCGCGCCCAGGGGGGTGGGCGCGCCCCCACCCTCGTGGACAGCCCGGAACTCTTCTGGCCCATCTCTTTTGCTCCATGGCCTTCTTCTGGTCCAAAAATAAGTTCCCTGAAGTTTCAGGTCAATTGGACTCCGTTTGGTTTTCCTTTTCTGCGATACTCAAAAACAAGAAAAAAACAGAAATTGGCACTGGGCTCTAGGTTAATAGGTTAGTCCCAAAAATCATATAAAATAGCATATAAATGAATATAAAACATCCTAGATGGATAATATAATAGCATGGAACAATCAAAAATTATAGATACGTTGGAGATGTATCAAGCATCCCCAAGCTTAATTCTTGCTCGTCCTCGAGTAGGTAAATGATAAAAACGGAATTTTTGATGTGGAATGCTACCTAACATAATCATCAATATAATCTTCTGTATTGTGGCAAGAATATTCAGATCCATAAGATTCAAAGACAAAAGTTTAATATTGACATAAAAATAATAATACTTCAAGCATACTAACCAAGCAATTATGTCTTATCAAAATAACATAGCCAAAAAAGCTTATCCCTACAAAATCATATAGTTTGGCCATGTTTCATTTTTGTCACACAAAATGCTCCCATCATGCACAACCCTGATGACAAGCCGAGCAATTGGTTCATACTTTTTAACGTGCTTCAGCCTTTCAACCCTCACGCAATACATGAGCGCAAGCCATGGACATAGCACTATGGGTGGAATAGAGTATGATGATAGGGGTTATGTGAGAAGACAAAAAGAAGAAAGTATCACATTGATGCGGCTAATCAACGGGCTATGGAGATGCCCATCAATTGATGTCAATGCGAGGAGTAGGGATTGCCATGCAACGGATGCACTAGAGCTATAAATATATGAAAGCTCATCAAAAGAAATTAAGTGGGTGTGCATCCAACTTGCTTGTTCATGAAGACCTAGGGCATTTTGAGGAAGCCCATCATTGGAATATACAAGCCAAGTTCTATAATGAAAAATTCCCACTAGTATATGAAAGTGAAAAAATAAGAGACTCTCTATCATGAAGATCATGGTGCTACTTTGAAGCACAAGTGTGGAAAAAGGATAGTAACATTGTCCCTTCGATCTTTTTCTCTCATTTTTTTTCCTTTTTTTTATTTGGGCCTTCTCTTTTTTTGGCCTCTTTTTTTTCTTTCGTCCGGAGTCTCTTCCCGACTTGTGGGGGAATCATAGTCTCCATCATCCTTTCCTCACATGGGATAATGCTCTAATAGTGATGATCATCACACTTTTATTTACTTACGACTCAAGAATTACAACTCGATACTTAGAACAAAATATGACTCTATGTGAATGCCTCCGGTGGTGTACCGGGATATGCAATGAATCAAGAGTGACATGTATGAAAAATTAGCATGGTGGCTTTGCCACAAATACGATGCCAACTACATGATCATGCAAGGCAATATGACAGTGATGATGCGTGTCATAATAAAAGGAACGGTAGAAAGTTGCATGGCAATATATCTCGGAATGGCTATGGAAATTCCATAATAGGTAGGTATGGTGGCTGTTTTGAGGAAGATATAAGGAGGTTTATGTGTGATAGAGCGTATTGTATCACGGGGTTTGGATGAACCGGCGAAGTTTGCACCAACTCTCGGTGAGAAAGGGCAATGCACGGTACCGAAGAGGCTAGCAATGATGGAAGGGTGAGAGTGCGTAATATCCATGGACTCACATTAGTCATAAAGAACTCATATACTTATTGCAAAAGTTTATTAGCCCTCTAAGCAAAGTACTACTACGCATGCCCCTAGGGGGATAGATTGGTAGGAAAAGACCATCGCTCGTCCCCGACCGCCACTCATAAGGAAAGCAATCAAAGAACACTCCATGCTTCAAATTTGTCACACAGCATTTACCATACGTGCATGCTACGGGACTTGCCAACCTCAACACAAGTATTTCTCAATTTCATAATTACCCAACTAGCACGACTCTAATATCACCACCTTTATATCTCAAAACAACTATCAAGTATCAAACTTCTCTTAGTATTCAATGCACTTTATATGAAAGTTTTTATTATATCCCTCTTGGATGTTGTAACGCCCGGATATTTATGCTACAGTAATCCCATGCTAATGTTGCCACGTCACCGCATTTACTGTTGTTAACCTCGCGATGATTCAATCACGTTCGTTTTCAAAATTCAAATTTAAATCAAACAGCAAAAATTAATAAAGGAAAGGAGAAAGCAAACAAAAAAACAAAAGAAGACCCCCCAGCCCAACTGGGCCAATCAGCCCAGCCGGCCGGCCCACACCCGCTGCCCCTGGCCTATTAGGCCACTCCCACCCGAAACCTAGCCCCGATCCACCCCACTCCCCCACGATCTCCACCCTCTCCCTCCAGCGCCGCCAGGAGAGAGCCCCGTGCGCGACCCCCCACCTCTCTCGCTCGCTGCCATGCCCCCCCCCTCTTTGAACTGGGGCTCGGCCACAACACCTCCCGCCACCCTCCACGACGCAGTCGCACGCCACCGCCTTGGCGCTGCCATGGCGCCCGAGCCGCTCATCCCCCGCTCGATCTGGGCGCCCGCCCGCGTCCAGGGGCTCGATCCCGCACTCCGCCATCGTCGTCGTGCACCACCATCGTGCCCGGCGCCCGGTGTCCACCTCGCCATCGTCGTTTGCCAGCACCGCCCGTCGCCTCCTCGACCCCGACGCGCCACCTCCCCGCCATCGCGTTCCCCTGCATCGGGCCTCCACTTCAACGAAGGTGAGCAACCCCCCCCCCCCCGTCGTGACCTCGCCGTTGATGCACCGCCCGCCATGGCCCTGTTTGCCAGCCGCCCTCAGCACGCGTCCGCGAGCCGCGCCCCACTCCCCGTGTTGTCCACCACCGCACCCGCTACCCCCTGGACGCGTGCCCGCCTCCTTGTTGTCGCGCCCCTCCTGGGCTCTCGTCGTTGCTGCTCCGCCGGTGACCGCCCTCGCCGGTGCTGAGCCAGGCCGCCGCGGCCCGCCGCTGCCCTCTGCTTGCCCGACCGGGCATGCTCGCTCCCGTGGCCGCACACCTGCCCCGCGCGCCCGTTAGCCCGCCCCGCTAAGGCCCCCTGGGCCACTGACATTAGCGGCCCACGCCCCTGTTTACTTAAAAATGTTTAAAAAATATAACATTAATAATGATAATAATCAATTAGTTAATTAGTTTAATTAATAACTTAACTTAATTACTTCTGTTTAATTTACCTAATTAACTGGTTTAGTTAATTAATACATGTTAATTAAACTATGTCTATGACAGCAGGACCCACACGTCAGTTTGACCAGTCAACGCTCTGTTGACTGCTGACATCATGATGACGTCAGGCTGACGTCATAATTCCAATTTTGAATTAATAATAATTTCAGAAAATGTTTAAAACTCTAAAAAATAATATAAAATAATCCATAACTCGGATGAAAAAGTTTTCTACATGAAAGTTGCTCAGAACAACGAGATGAATCCGAATACGCGATCCGTTCGTCTGCCACATGCCCCTAACTACCTGAACATGCAAATTTTCCCCTCCGTTTCATTTGTCCGGAAATGCTAAACCTGGGGAAACATTCCCGGATGTTATCCCCCTTCGCCGGTAACGTGTAGCACCACATTAGAACACGTCTAGCTCTGCCTGTTTTCCTGTTATGCTCTTGCTTGCTATGTATTTACTGTTTCTCCCCCCTCTTCTCTCCGGTAGACCCCAGGACTCCCGCTGATGCCGCTGTGATCAACTACGTCGACGACGACCCCTTCTTCTTGTCTGAGCAACCAGGCAAGTCCCCCCCTTTGATCATCCCGATATCGCCCATTCCATTCTCTCATGCTTGCATTAGATTTTGCTACTGTATTTGATTGCTCCTATTCTGATGCATAGCCTGCTTATGTAACCTGCTTACTGTTACATACCTGCTTATCCTAAACTGCTTAGTATAGGTTGGTTAGTGATCCATCAGTGGCCCCCACTTGTCCTTGTTGCCCATGCTTCATCATTGACGACTCGATCTACGTGATCGACGACCCGAGCCCGACACCTCACATCACATCACGCCCCTTTTGTTGCTCGACTCTGCAGAGCTACTATCGAGTGCCAAGGGTGGTCCCTCATAACGAACTCTTGATGATAATTTTGTAGTGTAGCTATTCGATCGTGGTCATCGAGGGTGATTTCCTCTTCTACCATTCCCAATACGGCTCTATCGTTCAACGCCTCAAGTGTGAACCTCGAGGGTGGTCCCTCTTACGTTCACCTTGATGATTACATTGAGTGGAATCCTCCGAGGGTGATTCCTTGGGTTTTTCCCTTGATGTTTGGACACACGGATACCTTGACATTACTTGAGACCTTTGGGAAAGTCGGGCGGGCCCGGAGAGCACCCGCAAGATGGTGACGAGGCACAGCCGGGAAGTCAGGCAGCCCTCAAGTGGGCTGGGCTTGCCCTTGGCGTATTTCCTTGAGACGGGGCGACGGGGTCACATTATCGTGCGTCTCTGCTCCTCTCCGCAAGTTAATAATACACTATGGTTTGGGTATTTTTCTGAATTGGCCTTTGGGCTTTACGCACTAACCACTACGCGATAATAGTTATGGGCCTCGACGTCGTGGTATCAGCCGAAGCTTTGTCAGACGTCCAGTTCAGTATTGCGGCACGGCCTGGTCGGCGCCCCAGTGGAGGTGGCCTGTATCACCCTACGCGCAACGATCCGAGTGCAACGGGCGATGGGCCCACACCCCGGAGTGCTTAGGATGTAGACCAGCAGGGACCTATCTGCTGAGCCTAGGTAGGGCTACGACGTGTTGATCTTCCGAGGTCGGGCATTGACCCCAGAAAAGTGTGTTAGGCCAGAGTGATCAAGCATGTTGGAAAACGTGGTGCACCCCTCCAGGGAAGATTATCTATTAATAGCCGTGTCCACGGTAACGGACGTTCAGACTTATATCTTGATCTAATACAACTAGAAATGGATACTTAAGTTATGTGGCTCCGGGATTGCTTTCTCGCATGGAGTCGAGGAAGGATCTTTGGGCATTAATGTTATAGCATGCTTGTTAATTAAACTGCTATTCTTTACTCTTCTACATGCTGCAAGATGCGTGGAGCTGCTTGAAGATGCTAGTCTTTGATAGGCTAGGTCTTCCCCTCTATTCTGGCTTTCTGCAGTTCAGTCCACAGATACAGCCCTTTCATTTGATACCAATAAATACTTAGTAGAGATCTGATGCTTGCGAGTACTTTGGATGAGTACTCATGGTTGCTTTGCTACTCCTTCCCCCCCCCCCTTCTTTCTTCTTTCCGGTTGTTGCAACAAGATGGTGGTTCCTTGGAGCCAGATGCCACAGCCGATGGATACAACTATTTGGAAGCCACCGAAGACCAGGAGTAGTTAGGAGGTCCCAGGCAGGAGGACTTGCCTCTTCGATCGTGTTGCTTTCGTTCTAGCATTCTTAAGGCATCCTTGTCGAACTTATGTTTGTACTCAGATATTGTTGCTTCCGCTGACTCTTGTGTATCGAGCTTGTATTCGAGCCCTGGAGGCCCCTGGCTTATAATATGAAGCTTGTATTATTTTAATTTGTGTCTAGAGTTGTGTTGTGATATCTTCTTGTGAGTCCCTGATCTTGATCGTACACATTTGCGTGTATGATTAGTGTACGGTCGAATCGGGGGCGTCACAAGTTGGTATCAGAGCCGACTGCCTGTAGGAACCCCCTTTCCAACTCCTTGGCCGAAGTTGAGTCTAGTCTTTGAAAAACCGATTAACTAACATGGCTGTGTGGCTTACGGGCCCACGTCGCCAATTGGGTGGTATTAGGATCTTTTATTCCTCGTCTATACTCTGGGACTCTGATCTCTCTTCTATTCGGGTTAAATGATTTTGCTAACTCTATCATAGGTTCTCGTGATCACATCCATCCGGAGATTTGTATTACGCCTTTCTTGAATTGGGATCCAGGATCTGCTTCACATTGTTCACGGGTCGTAGGATCCTTTTATCGAGGGCACCCTGCGTCGTCCCCTGCAGATTCCTCGCTCTAGTGGTTTTCTCCGACGTTGATGTAACCTTTGCTATGTCCCGTTGTTGTATCCCTCCATTGCGTGCAAGCCTGCCGCCTAGTATGTCTAGGATGATTCTCTTGTCCGAACTCATACTAACAACGTGTAAATGGCTCTGTATATGTATATGTATGTCTTTAATGACTATTGCTTTGTACATACTGCGCCTTTGCTCATTGTTCAAGTTAGATCATGAATGACTCTATACACCTGCTCCACCCCTGGTTAAACTGTTCTCTGATGCTTCTAGCAGGATGGCTAACGATCCTCCACCTCCACCCTATATTGCCGCAATGATGCAGCAGTTTGAGCTGAATCGTCAGTTTATGACTAGGGTAATGGCCCAGTTCCCGAACCAGAATGCTCATCAACAGCCTGCCCCAATAACACTGCCAGAATTTGTGCGCCTCAACCCGTCCATTTTCCGCAACTCCACCAATCCTGTGGATGCTGATGATTGGCTTCGTGACATCTTGTTTGAGATGGAGTCAGCTAATGTTCCCCCTGCCAATTATGTCACCTTTGCGACATTCCACTTGAAGGGTCCAGCTGCTCAATGGTGGGAAAGCCACAGGGGTATGCTGCCTGCAGAGACTGTAACCACTTGGCAGGAATTTCAGTTAGCCTTCCGTGCACGGCACATTCCTCAAGGTCAGATGGACCAGAAGAAGAAGGAGTTCTGCAAACTCTCACAGGGCACAATGACTGTGGATGAATATCAGAGGAAATTCCTTGAATTATCTCGCTATGTTGCGGATGACGGCTGCACTGATGCTCGCAAGCAGGAGAAATTCCATGAAGGACTGCGTCCCGATATAAAGCTCACACTTGTTGCTCATGATTGCGCGGACTTTGCAACGCTTGTCAGCCAAGCTTTCTGAACTGAAACTGGTCTGACTGAGTACCAGGAGTCGCTCAAGCATACTCGAGATGTTAGTCCATCCTCGAGTTAGCCTGCTCAGAAACGTCGAGTCTGGATCCCACACAATATTCATCACCGACCTGCTCCAACACCAAGGCCGTCTTATGTTGCACCTCGTCTGCCTCCACCGCCAAGACAGCTAACAATTCAGGGTGGACAGTCCAATGCTGTAGGTACTCCTCATAATGATGGTTTATGCCACAAGTGTGGACAGCCAGGGCACCTTGCTATCAACTGCCGCCAGGGTCAACCCCAAAATGCTTCACATCCTCTTGTTGGCCATGGGAAGGGCCGTCGAAACCACCCTATCAGAAATTATAGTGCCAGACCGCCTGCTATGACTGATGGTCAAGTCACCCATGTCCAAATTGAAGAAGCTTGTGAGTCCCCAACAATCATGATGGGTACCCTTCGTGTTAATTCAGTGCCAGCTCAGTTCTCTTTGATTCAGGAGCATCACATGCTTTTGTGTCCCAACAATTTGCTCAGTCACATGAGTTATATATGGGAAAATTACCAACTCCTTTAGCGGTTCAATCTCCGGGATCCAAGTGGCAAACCACAATGATAAGCCCTCGCAACCAAATCGAGATTGGAGGTCTACTTTTTTCGGCTTCTCTCATTATACTCGGACCTTCCAACATAGACATCATTCTTGGTATGGACTGGTTGGCAACCCATAATGCTAAGATCGATCGTGCCGTGAAGACAGTCCAGCTCACTCACCCTTCTGGTCAGTTGATCAACTACTCAACTCAGATGATCCAGGATGCCGAGAATCAGATATATGTTTTGAATGCATTGAATGCTTCACCTCTTGAGGGAATAGAGAACATTCCAGTCGTTCGTGAATTTGAAGATGTCTTTCCAAAAGAACTTCCAGGAATACCCCCTGCTAGAGCTGTCGAATTCGTCATAGACTTGAAACCGGGCACAACTCCTATTGCCAAGTGACCCTACAAGATGCTGCCGCATGAACTCCTTGAGCTCAAGGAGGAAATCGACACTTCATTTCGTTAGGGTTTTATCCGTCCAAGTTCCTCTGCTTGGGGAGCACCTTATCTCTTTGTCAAGAAGAAGGATGGAACTAATCGTTTGGTCCAAGATTACTGTCCTATCAACCAGGCAACATTTCAGAACAAGTATCCGCTTCCCATAATCAACGATCTGTATGATCAGCTTGCTAGTTCCTCAGTATTCTCAAAACTTGATTTGAGGTTGGGTTACCACCAGATTCGGGTTCGTGAAGAGGATATTCCCAAGACCGCCTTCGTTACTCGCTATGGTTCATACGAGTACACCGTCATGTCCTTTGGTTTGACAAATGCTCCAGCGACATTCTCTCGCCTGATGAACTATATATTCATGGAATACCTCGACAAGTTCGTCGTGGTTTATCTGGATGATATCCTTGTATATTCCAAGAACAAAGAAGAACATGCTGAACATCTTCGACTTGTTCTGGAAAAGCTTCGAGAACATCAACTATATGCTAAGTATTCCAAGTGTGAATTCTGGCTACCCGAACTGACCTACCTTGGGCATGTCATCTCCAAGGATGGTATTGCCGTCAACCCCGAGCGAGTTCAGGCTATTCTCGACTGGACTCCTCCGAAGAATGTCAAACAAGTCAGAAGTTTTCTCGGGCTCGCCAGCTATTGCCGTCGATTTGTCGAGAACTTCTCCAAGATAGCCAAGCCCCTGACTGGTTTGCTTCACAAAGGCGTCAAGTTCGAGTGGACAGAAAAATGTCAAGAAAGTTTCCAGACACTCAAGGACAAGCTGACTTCTGCCCTAGTGCTTGCTCCTCCCGATACTAAGAAGGATTTCGTCATTTACTGCGAGGCTTCATGACAAGGATTAGGTTGTGTCCGAATGCAAGAGCGCAGAGTGATTGCTTATGCCTCTCGTCAATTGCGTCCTCACGAATAGAACTACAAAGTTCATGACCTCGAGCTTGCTGTTGTCATACATGCATTGAAACAGTGGTGACATTACCTCCTCGGTAATCGTTGCGAGATCTTCACCGACCACCAAAGTCTGAAGTATCTGTTTACCCAGCCAGACCTGAACCTCCATCAGCAGAGATGGATGGAGATCGTAGCAGACTTTGACATGGGCATTTCTTATACACCAGGCAAGGCTAATGTAATGGCTGATGCTTTGAGCCGCAAGTCATATTGCAACCATCTCGAGGTTCGCAAAGTTCAGCCCTCGCTTGTTGAAGAATTCAGGAAGCTGAACCTCCATATTGTTCCTCCGGGTGCACTCGCTCCCCCTCCTCCAGGGTACCGCAAAGTGAACCTCCACGTTGTTTCCCAGGGTTCTCTCAATACCCTGGTTGCTAAACCAGATCTCGTGGATAGCATCAAGGAACTGCAGAATTATGACTCTCAAGTTGAGAAGATTAAGCGCTACCTCGTAGAAGGAAAGCCCTCATTCTTCACTGTTACTGATGATGGCACTTTGTACTTCAAAGGCCGCCTAGTGGTGCCGTGTAAGGAGAAAAACCTGGATATGAATAAGGAGGTTATGGAAGAAGCTCATGACATTCCCTTGTCTATTCATCCCGGTAGTACCAAGATGTACCAAGACATTCGTCAGAGATTCTGGTGGTCAAACATGAAGCAAGACATTGCTCGCTATGTTGTTGAATGTGACGTTTGTCGTCGTATCAAAGCAGAACATCAAAGGCCCGTTGGAACTCTGCAACCTATCTCTATTCCTGAATGGAAATGGGACCACGTTGAAATGGACTTCGTTACTGGTTTTCCCAAATCGCAGAAGGGTAATGATGCTATACTTGTCATCATTGACCGACTTTCCAAAGTTGCACATTTTCTGGCCGTCAAAGAGACGATCACTGCTAGTCAGCTGGCAACTCTCTATATGTCGAGGATTGTTTCACTCCATGGTATTCCACTGGTAATCAGCTCAGACCGTGGCAGCTTATTCACTTCAAGATTCTAGGCAAGTTTCCAAGAAGCTATGGGAACTAATCTATATTTTAGCACTGCTTTTCACCCTCAGTCGCAGGGACAAGTTGAACGCGTCAATCAAGTTCTCGAAGACATGCTTCGAGCTTGTGTTATTTCTTTCGGCAAGAAATGGGAGGAATCTCTCCTGTATGCTGAGTTCTCTTACAACAATAGCTATCAAGCTAGTCTGAAGATGGCTCCCTTTGAAGTGTTATATGGATGAAAGTGCCAAACCCCTCTGAACTGGTCAGAAACTGGGGAACGTCCACTCTTTGGTCCGGATATTATCCAACACGCCGAAGAACAAGTCTGCGTCATTCGCGAGAATCTTAAGACTACTCAGTCACGTCAAAAGAGTAATTATGACCGTCATCACAAAGACATGGTCTATCAACCCAGTGAAAAGGCTTATCTTCGGGTCACACCAATGAAGGGTGCACACCGCTTCGGGATCAAGGGCAAGCTAGCTCCTCGCTATATTGGTCCTTTCACTATTCTCGAAAGGCATGGAAAAGTGGCATACCAGTTGGAGCTTCCGTCGAACCTTTCTCAGGTTCACGATGTGTTCCACGAGTCACAACTCTGCCGCTGCTTCAAGGACCCAATCCGAGCAGTGGATCATGAAGTGTTTGAGTTGCAACAGGACCTCTCCTATAAAGAGCATCCAGCCCGCATTCTCGACCAAGCTGAATGCCGCACATGTCAGAAGGCGATCAAGTTCCTCAAGGTCCAATGGTCGCATTACTCTGAAGACGAAGCCACCTGGGAACGCGAGGATCGCCTGCGTGATGACTACCCCGCTTTGTTTCCTTCTACCTCCTAAATCTTTGGACGAGATTTCTTGTAGTGGAGGAGAATTGTAACGCCCGGATAGTTATGCTACAGTAATCCCATGCTAATGTTGCCACATCACCGCATTTACTGTGGTTCACCTCGCGATGATTCAATCCCGTTTGTTTTCAAAATATAAATTTAAATCAAACAACAAAAATGAATAAAAGAAAAGGAGAAAGCAAACAAAAAACAAAAGAAGACCCCCCGGCCCAACTGGGCCAATCAGCCTAGTCGGTCGGCCCACACCCGCTGCCCCTGGCCTATTAGGCCACTCCCACCCGAAACCTAGCCCCGATCCACCCCACTCCCCCACGATCTCCACCCTCTCCCTCCAGCGCCGCCAGGGAGAGCCCCGCGCGCGACCCCCCACCTCTCTCGCTCGCTGCCACGCCCCCCCCCCTCCCCGGTCTGAACTGGGGCTCGGCCACAACACCTCCCGCCGCCCTCCACGACGCAGGCGCACGCCACCGCCTTAACGCTGCCGCGGCGCCCGAGCCGCTCATCCCCCGCTCGATCTGGGCGCCCGCCCGCGCCCAGGGGCTCGATCCCGCGCTCCCCCGTCGTCGCCGTGCTCCGCCATCGCACCCGGCGCCCGGTGTTCGCCTCGCCGTCGTCGTTTGCTAGCACCACCTGTCGCCTCCTCGACCCCGACGCGCCACCTCCCCGCCATCGCGTTCCCCTGTATCGGGCCTCCCCTTCAACGCGTGTGAGCAAATCCACCCGTCGTGACCTCGTCGTTGATGCGCCGCCCGCCATGGCCCTATTCCCCGGCCGCCCTCAGTGCACGTTCGCGAGCCGCGCCCCACTTCCCGCGCTGTCCTCCACCGTGCTCGCTACCCCCTGGACGCGCGCCCGCCTCCTCGTTGTCGCGCCCCTCCTGGGGTCTCGCCGATGCTGCTCCGCCGACGACCACCCTCGCCGGTGCCGAGCCAGGCCGACGCGGCCCGCCGCTGCCCTCTGCTCGCCCGACCGGGCGTGCTCGTGCCCGTGGCCGCACGCCTGCCCTGCGCGCCCGTTAGCCCGCCCCGCTAAGGCCCCCTGGGCCACTGACATTAGGGGCCCACGCCCCTGTTTACTTAAAAAAATGTTTAAAAATATACCATTAATAATAATAATAATAATTAGTTAATTAGTTTAATTAATAACTTAACTTAACTACTTCTGTTTAATTTACCTAATTAACTGGTTTAGTTAATTGATACCTGTTAATTAAACTATGTCTATGACAGCGGGACCCACACGTCAGTTTGACCAGTCAACGCTCTGTTGACTGCTGACATCATGATGACGTCAGGCTGACGTCATAATTCCAATTTTGAATTAATAATAATTTCAGAAAAGGTTTAAAACTTTGAAAAATAATATAAAATAATCCGTAACTCGGATGAAAAAGTTTTCTACATGAAAGTTGGTCAAAACGACGAGACGAATCTGAATACGCGATCCGTTTGTCTGCCACATGCCCCTAACTACCTGAACATGCAAATTTTTCCCTCCGTTTCATTTGTCCGAAAATGCTAAAGCTGGGGAAACATTCCCGGATGTTATCCCCCTTCGTCGGTAACGTGTAGCATCGTGTTAGAACACTTCTAGATCTGCCTGTTGTCCTGTTATGATCTTGCTTGCTATGTATTTACAGTTTCTCCCCCCTCTTCTCTCCGGTAGACCCCGAGACTGTCGTTGATGCCGCTATGATCAACTACGTCGACGACGACCCCTTCTTCTTGTCTGAGCAACCAGGCAAGCCCCCCCCCCCTTTGATGTCAGGACCCTGATCCTAAGTCACATAGATCTAGCATGTAACACATCATATCACTTTGTGGCCTCATGCACGGTATTCCCACGGGTGCCACCTTACCTGGCCCGGGACCGTTTGCTCCTTTTGGCTCACGTATATGATAGTGTCGCTAGCCTCCATATGACGAAGAACCCGGGTCGACATGGCTAGTCGTGAACCCAAAGCGGCACTAACCCATGGGGACAGGCATACATGAATCAACTTCGAGCATGTCGGTCAACAGCGTGTGAATCCGGGCTGTAGCACTGGGCTAACAGGACTCCGGATGTCACCACGTGACATTTCCCCGAAGGGACAGACACAGGAACGAAGTGAAACACATGCCGGCCAATCAAGTGTCCTGAGCAGTAGTGCTGGGCTAACAGGACTTCGGTGAACCGGGCTGTAGCAGACTACTATGGCTCATGGAAGCACTAGACTACATTTCCCCATAAGAGAGGCTGCCAAGGATAAACAACTAGATTGTCGGATCCCACACATACCAAGCATTTCAATCATACACACAATATGCTCGATATGTGTAAATACAACATGGCATCACAACATAACTCTACGACTCAAAGTATTTATTCATTTGGCTCCGAGGAGCGAGATATAACACACATGGGTCTCATGACCCAACATTCAGAGCATACAAGTCAAAGCACATGCGGAAGCTTAACATGTCTGAGTACAGACATCTACAAATGAAAAAGGCTGAGAAGCCTGACTATCTACCAGATCCTGCCGAGGGCACAAGATCGTAGCTGAGGTATCAAGCTAAACGTCGAAGTCCACACGGAACTACTAGCGAGACTGACGTCTCTCTGCAAAACATAAAATAGACAAACGTGAGTACAAATGTACCCAGCAAGACTTACATCAGAACTAGCTACATATGCAACAGTATCAACAAAGGGGGTGGTGGAGTTTAACTGCAGCAAGCCAGCTTTGACTCGGTGGCTATCCTGAACTACGACTGCAAGTAACTCTCTTGAGGTGGCGCACACGAGTCCACATATTCACCATATCAATACACCACTATGGATCCACTTCCCTCTCCCTACGAGAAGGCCATCCATAGTACTCACGCTTATCTTGCGTATTTTAGAGTATCCACTTTCACTTGTCTATGAACTGTTATAGGCAACCCAGAAGTCCATTACCGCGGACACGGCTATTCGAATAGATCATTTATAACCCTGCAGGGGTGTACTTCTTCACACATGTTTCCACCACTTAGCGTCTGCACACGACATGTGCTCGGCAGACTTCAAGCGAAAGCCGACGTGGGTGTAGACCACGACCTAACTAACCACACAAGTCCCTAGTTCAAGTTTATCGCCTATTCGGGTTCCATCCGCAAGGAGATCCGGCCGGGGTGTCCTCAACGGCCCCAAACGATGTGTGCAGGGTTCCCGTGACACCAAACGGGCGAATCGGTACACCGTGCCACGTGCCTACCGCAACACAGCCCACCCCGATGGTCAGCGCTGCGTGCGGCCCCCAGCATACTACAAACACCAGAAACTACTTGCAACTCCTGGACAGAGGACGAGAGGGGTCAGTAAGTCGAGTGGGGTCATATTTCAGGGCCCAACGTGTGGTAGTAGCTGTTTCATGGATCACAAACACAGAACTCAGCTCCTGAGGATGGTTTCAATGAGACAACCCACCATGTACTCCTACATGGCCTCTCACCGCTACCTTTACCAAATCATGTTCACACACTTAGCTCACACACAGTAGGACATGTTCATCACCATTCCAATTCATTCCCGATGAATCAGACCCGACTCAACTCTAAGCAGTAGCAGGCATGACAAACAAGCATGAATGAGTAGGCACATCAAGGCTCAAACAACTCCTACTCATACTAGTGGGTTTCATCTATTTACTGTGGCAATGACAGGTCATGCAGAGGATAAGGGGTTCAACTACCGCAGCAAGTAACAGTTGAATCGTTGTTGTCCTAATGCAGTAAAAGAGAGCAGGAGCGAGAGAGTGGGATTGTATCGAAATGAACAAGGGGATTTTGCTTGCCTGGCACTTCTGAAGATATTATAGCTCTTCATCGGTGTCATCGAACTCATCGTCGAAACCACGTCTATCGAGAGGGGGCAAATACCGGCAACAGAGAAAGAAACACAATCAATGCAATGCACAATATGATGCATGATCATGACATGGTAAAATGAGTGTGTTGGGCTAATGCAACTACAACCAGATGGGTTTGAGCTATTTTGGACCAAAGATTCAAAGTTCAAACACATTTGTGATCTTAAATAGTGCTTTATCATGTTTTGCACTAAACAGCAAGTTAACTTGTTTAAACATGCATGAAACTAGTACAGATGGATAGATTGGATTTTTCTAATCATTTTTCATATATAATTTGTTTGATTTGGAGTTACGGTTGAATTACTATGAATTTTAGAAGTTTGCAACATTTTCTGGAATTTCCTATATAAAAATAAATCCAGAAAATGCTTTACTGCGTCAGCATGACCTCACACTGACGTCAGCGGTCAACGGAGCGGCCCGGGTCAAACCTGACCGGGGGGGCCCACTGGTCAGTGACCTAGGCTGGTTTGTGTGGCTGACAGGTGGGCCTGGTTAACTACCGCGTCAGCAAGTCAACGTGGAGGGGTGGGTCCTACTGTTTATGAACTAAACTAAATAGAAAATAAACTATGTTTAATTAGTCAGTGGGGATCAGCTATCAATGTCACTAGGGGGTTAATTAGCAGAACTGTTAACCGCTAATGACGTTGCCACGTCAGCTGGGTCAAACCCAGGTCAACTCGTCGGAGTTGACCGCGGCTCGTCGCCGGCGACGCCAGAGACGGCGGAGGGCGTCGGGATTCCTCCTCCGGCGACCAAATGGCCGGCGGAGGGCTTCTACGTGACGCGGGCACTCGTCCGCGTCGAGTAGTGGCAGTGGCTGGGCCTGTGGTGGCCGGATTCGTCACCGGCGTCGACCTTGGCGGTCGCCAGAGCTCGGGTGAGCTCAGGTCAATGCTACGATGGCCGGGGAGGCTCGTGCGGGGCACCTACATGCTCTACATGGTGCGGGAAGGGAGATGAGCACGACGGCCGGACCACTAGGTGGCCGGAGGCACGTCGGCGGCGGTCACAGGCGGCGACGCATGCGGATGAGCAGGGTGCAGCGGCTACGGTGCACGAGAGCGAGAACAGAGAGGGGGGAAGGGTCAGTGGCTCACTACGAGTGCAGGGGAGCGAACGGCGAGCTCGGGGAGGGGCTGGTGAGGTCGTGCGGCCGCCGGCGATCTCGGAGCAGAGGCGGCGAAGATGGCGGGGCAGAGGGCGATGCAGGCCGTCCGGCGTCGGGCGGTTCGGTGAGGAGGAGGAGAGGGACTAGGGGGAGCTCATGGGCAGCTCCAGGGGGCGAGGGAGAGGCAGTGGCGTCGAGTACGGCGGCGGCGGCTTACGGGCGCGTCGGTCGTAGCGGGAGAGGAACGAGGGAGAGGGCAGAGGAGGGGAGAGTGGCGTCCAGGGGGTCGAGGCGGCGCCGAGGAGAAGACGCGAGGCGTCGCAGTGGCTAGGCGACGCAGGCAAGCAGCCTGGTGGCGTGGCGCCCGCGCACGCGCCATGCGTTGTCCCTCCTCTGCCTACTGGCAGAGGTTGGGGATGACTGGCACTAGGCCAGGGTGGGCTGGGCCGGCCACTTGGGCCGCCAGGTAAGCCCAGGTGAGGTTCCTTCTCTCTCTCTTATTTTGTTTCTGTTTTCTATTTTCTGTAATTGTTTTGGATTTATTAAAAATGCCAGAGCATTTTCAAAAATCATGAAACTAATCATGGCTACTGTTTATAATATATCCAACAGTAAACATTTCAGTTTATGATTATTTGAGCATTTAAAATATTTTATAGCATTTAAATGCCCAAATGCAAATATTGTATGATTTAATTCAGTGACCCCCAATTGACCTAGAAAAATGTGCAATATTTTTGGCAGAGGTTCAAGACCAATCCAAAGATGATGAACATTTTAGAGGGGCATTTTGGGTTCAGTGAAATGATTTTTATTTGGACCCTAGTTGAGTTTCATTTGCTGCTAGGGTTTATCAGCCCCCATTTCAAAATTAAAAGAAATTGAAATTGATGCATGGATGCAATGCCACTAATTGCAAGAAGATTTCTAGGGCTGTGACATTTGATCATCCCGATATCGCCCATTCCATTCTCTCATGATTGCATTAGATTTTGCTATTGTATTTGATTGCTTATATTCTGATGCATAGCCTGCTTTTGTAACCTGCTTATCCTAAACTGCTTAGTATAGGTTGGTTAGTGATCCATCAGTGACCTC
Organism: Aegilops umbellulata; assembly: GCA_032464435.1. Lineage (NCBI taxonomy): Eukaryota > Viridiplantae > Streptophyta > Magnoliopsida > Poales > Poaceae > Aegilops > Aegilops umbellulata. Next base: position 418,891,078 of record CP136059.1, read on the forward strand.
CACTTGTCCTTGTTGCCCCTGCTTCATCATCGACGACTCGTTCTACGTGATCGACGACCAAAGCCCGACACCTCACATCACATCACGCTCCTTTTGTTGCTCGACTCTGCAGAGCTACTATTGAGTGCCGAGGGTGATCCCTCATAACGCACTCCTGATGATAATTCTATAGTGTAGCTATTCGGTCGTGGTCATCGAGGGTGATTTCCTCTTTCACCATTCCCGATACGGCTCTGTCGTTCAACACCTCAAGTGTGAACCTCGAGGGTGGTCCCTCTTACGTTCACCTTGATGATTACATTCAGTGGAATCCTCCGAGGGTGATTCCTTGGGTTTTCCCCTTGATGTTTGGACACACGGATACCTTGACATTACTTGAGACCTTTGGGAAAGTCGGGCGGGCCCGGAGAGCACCCGCAAGATGGTTACGAGGCACGACAGGGAAGTCAGGCAGCCCTCGAGTGGGCTGGGCTTGCCCTTGCCGTATTTCCTCGAGACGGGGCGACGGGGTCACATTATCGTGAGTCTCTGCTCGTCTCCACAAGCTAATAATACACTATGGTTTGGGTATTTGTTCTGAATTGGCCTTTGGCCTTTACGCACTAACCACCACGCGAGAATAGTTATGGGCCTCGATGTCGTGGTATCAGTCGAAGCTTTGTCAGACGTCCAGTTCAGCAGTGCGGCATGGCCTGGTCGGCGCCCCAGTGGAGGTGGCCTGTATCGCCCTGCACGCAACTATCCGGAGTGCAACAGGCGATGGGCCCAGACCCCAGAGTGCTTAGGATGTAGACCGGCGGGGACCTCTCTGCTGAGCCTAGATAGGGCTACGACGTGTTGATCTTCCGAGGCCGGGCATTGACCCCAGAAAAGTGTGTCCGGCCAGAGTGATCAAGCGTGTTGGAAAACGTGGTGCACCCCTCCAGGGGAGATTATCTATTAATAGTCGTGTCCACGGTAACGGACGTTCAGACTTATATCTTGATCTAATACAACTAGAAATGGATACTTAAGTTATGTGGCTCCGGGATTGCTTTCTCGCATGGAGTCGAGGAAGGATCTCTGGGCATTAATGTTATAGCATGCTTGTTAATTAAACTGCTATTCTTTACTCTTCTACATGCTGCAAGATGCGTGGAGCTGCTTGAAGATGCTAGTCTTTGATAGGCTAGGTCTTCCCCTCTATTCTGGCTTTCTGCAGTTCAGTCCACAGATACAGCCCTTTCATTTGATACCAATGCATACATAGTAGAGATCTGATGCTTGCGAGTACTTTGGATGAGTACTCATGGTTGCTTTGCTACTCCTTTCCCCCACCCTTCTTTCTTCTTTCTGGTTGTTGCAACAAGATGGTGGTTCCCTGGAGCCAGATGCCACTGCCGTCGACGGATACAACTATTTGGAAGCCACCGAAGACCAGGAGTAGTTAGGAGGTCCCAGGCAGGAGGCCTTGCCTCTTCGATCGTGTTGCTTTTGTGCTAGCATTCTTAAGGCATCCTTGTCGAACTTATGTCTGTACTCAGATATTGTTGCTTCCGCTGACTCTTGTGTATCGAGCTTGTATTCGAGCCCTGGAGGCCCCTGGCTTGTAATATGAAGCTTGTATTATTTTAATTTGTGTCTAGAGTTGTGTTGTGATATCTTCATGTGAGTCCCTGATCTTGATCGTACACATTTGCGTGTGTGATTAGTGTACGGTCGAAATAATATAAGTTAAGCATGAGAGTTCATCTATTTCTTCAAAATAAAACCACTGTCGTTCTCTAAAAGATATAAGTGAAGCACTGGAGCAAACGACAAACTACTCCGAAAGATATAAGTGAAGATCGATGAGTAGTTGAATAATTGTGCAACTATGTGAAGACTCTCTAACATTTAATAATTTCAGATCTTGGTATTTTATTCAAACAGAAAGCAAAAGAAAATAAAATAAAATGACGCTCCAAGCAAAACACATATCATGTGATGAATAAAAATATAGCTCCAACTAAAGTTACCGATGAACGAAGACGAAAGAGGGGATGCCTTCCGGGGCATCCCCAAGCTTAGGCTCTTGGTTGTCCTTGAATATTACCTTGGGGTGCCTTGGGAATCCCCAAGCTTAGGCTCTTGCCACTCCTTATTCCATAGTCCATCAAATCTTTACCCAAAACTTGAAAACTTCACAACACAAAACTTAATAGAAAGCTCGTAAGCTCCGTTAGTATAAGAAAATAAATCATCACTTAGGTACTATTGTGAACTCATTATAAATTCATATTTGTGTAATATCTAATGTATTCCAACTTCTCTATGGTTCATACCCTCCGATACTACTCATAGATTCATCAAAACAAGCAAACAACACATAGAAAACAGAATCTGTCAAAAACAGAACAGTCTGTAGTAATCTGTATCAAACGTATACTTATGGAACTCCAAAAATTCTGAAATAAATTGGTGGACCTGAGTAATTTGTCTATTAATCATCTTAAAAAATAATCCTAAAATCACTCTCCAGTAAAAAATGACAGCACATCTCGTGAGCGCTAAAGTTTCTGTTTTTTACAGCATGATCATAAAGACTCCACTCAAGTCTTCCCAAAGGTTCTACTTGGCACAAGCACTAATTAAAACATAAAACCACATCTAACCAGAGGCTAGATAGATTATTTATTACTAAACAGAACTAAAAATTAAGCAATAAAAATAAAATTGGGTTGCCTCCCAACAAGCGCTAACGTTTAACGCCCCTAGCTAGGCATGATGATTTCAAATATGCTCACATAAAAGATAAGAATTGAAACATAAAGAGAGCATCATGGATAATATGACTAGCACATTTAAGTCTAACCCACTTCCTATGCTTAGGGATTTTGTGAGCAAACAACTTATGGGAACAATAATCAACTAGCATAGGAAGGCAAAACAAGCATAACTTCAAAACTTTAAGCACATAGAGAGGAAACTTGATATTGTTACAATTCCTACAAGCATATATTCCTCCCTCATAATAATTTTCAGTAGCATCATGAATGAATTCAACAATATAACCAGCACCTAAAGCATTCTTTTCATGATCTACAAGCATAGATTTTTATTACTCTCCACATAAGCAAAATTCTTCTCATTCGGAATAGTGGGAGTATCATAAGAAACTCAAATACTATAAATTGTTTCCACACTAAAAGAGTAATGTTCAGAAAAAGGGTAATCATAATCATGACAAGTTTTATAAATATAATCATCACTACTTTTTATAGCATAAGTGTCATCACAATAATCATCATAAGTAGCAAATTTGTTCTCGTCATAATCAAGTGAAACCTCTTTCAAGATAGTGGAATCATTACTAAATAAAGTCATCACCTCTCCAAATCCACTTTCATAATTGTCACAATAAGATTCAACATCCTCCAAAATAGTGGGGTCATTACTTCCTAAAGTTGACACTCTTCCAAACCCACTTTCATCAATATAACCATCATAAACAGGAGGCATGCTATCGTCATAATAAATTTTCTCATCAAAACTTGGGAGGCTAAAAATATCATCTTCATTAAACTTAGCCTCCCCAAGCTTGGGACAAACATTAATTGCAGCAAATATATTCTCAAACTTGTCATTCCCATCAAACATAGCATCCCCAAGCTTGGGCCCTTTCATATCATAAGCATAATCACTCTCATCATTAATAGTATGGATAGCACTAATAGTATAGCAATTATCATCATCACAATGAGTAGTAGGAGCAACATCATTTGGGAGGGATACCTTTGCTTCTCCGTCTTTTCTTTTTCTTCTTCACATCATGTGTGGGTTTAACCCTCTCTTTTGAGCTCCTTATTAATGAGATTGGTTGAATAGAAAGCTCCTCCTCGTTACCTGATTCATCATAAGAAATAATAGGAGAATATTGGGAAGTCTCTTCCCTTTCATTAGTATTCTCTTCATCTTCTATTTGTTTTCTTTTATTTATGTAATTGGCAATATAAGGATTTCAATGCAATTCACTGCACAATACATAAAAAATTCTTCTAGATCAAAATCAAGAAAATTATCAAGATTAAATTTTGGAATACCCTCAGTTATATGTTTCATTTCTTCATACCCCAAAAGAAGACTAAGCTCTTTATGATGCTCAAGGGTAATCAAGTTATCACAATTTTTGGACACGATTTGATCATGAAACAAATAGCATTGGAGCTTTAAATGACCATGTTCATTGAAAAGTTCACAATGATGGCGATAAATATTGAATCTTTCAGCACAATCATCTATCCTTTATTGCAACCATTTAGTGTCCAAATACTTATGCCTCTTGCAGAATCTATCTTTCCTATTTGGTGTGAACTTGCAAGCTCTATCTATTCCACAAAGAAATTTTCATCATGACTAGTGCAATCATCATTAGTACTATGGATATTCAAAGAATTCATACTAACAACATTGCAATCATGCTCATCATTCAAATATTTAGTGCCAAACATTCTAATGCATTCTTCCTCTAGCAATTGAGCACAATTATCAGAATCCTTATTTTCATGAAAGATATTAAAAAGATGAAGCATATGAGGCACCCTCAATTCCAATTTTTTTGTAGTTTTCTTTTATAAACTAAACTAGTGATAAAACAAGAAGCTAAAAGATTCGATTGCAAGATCTAAAGATATACCTTCAAGCACTAACCTCCCCGGCAACGGCGCCAGAAACTGCTTGATGTCTACTACACAACCTTCTTCTTGTAGACGTTGTTGGGCCTCCAAGTGCAGAGGTTTGTAGGACAGTAGCAAATTTCCCTCAAGTGGATGACCTAAGGTTTATCAATCCGTGGGAGGCGTAGGATGAAGATGGTCTCTCTCAAGCAACCCTGCAACCAAATAACAAAGAGTCTCTTGTGTCCCCAACACACCCAATACAATGGTAAATTGTATAGGTGCACTAGTTCGGCGAAGAGATGGTGATACAAGTGCAATATGGATGGTAGATATAGGTTTTTGTAAACTAAAAATATAAAAACAGCAAGGTAGCAGGTGATAAAAGTGAGCACGAACGGTATTGCAATGCTAGGAAACAAGGCCTAGGGTTCATACTTTCACTAGTGCAAGTTCTCTCAACAATAATAACATAATTGGATCATATAAATATCCCTCAACATGCAACAAAGAGTCACTCCAAAGTTACTAATAGTGGAGAACAAACGAAGAGATTATGGTAGGGTACGAAACCACCTCAAAGTTATTCTTTCTGATCGATCTATTCAAGAATCCGTAGTAAAATAACACGAAGCTATTCTTTCTGTTCGATCTATCCTAGAGTTCGTACTAGAATAACACCTTAAGACAGAAATCAACCAAAACCCTAATGTCACCTACATACTCCAATGTCACCTCAAGTATCCGTGGGTATGATTATACGATATGCATCACACAATCTCAGATTCATCTATTCAACCAACACAAAGAACTTCAAAGAGTGCCCCAAAGTTTCTACCGGAGAGTCAAGACGAAAATGTGTGCCAACCCTTATGCATAAGTTCACGAGGTCACGGAACCCGCAAGTTGATCACCAAAACATACATCAAGTAGATCACGTGAATATCCCATTGTCACCACAGATAAGCACATGCAAGACATACATCAAGTGTTCTCAAATCCTTAAAGACTCAATCCGATAAGATAACTTCAAAGGGAAAACTCAATCCATTACAAGAGTGTAGAGGGGGAGAAACATCATAAGATCCAACTATAATAGCAAAGCTCGCGATACATCAAGATCGTGCCAAATCAAGAACACGAGAGAGAGAGAGAGAGAGATCAAACACATAGCTACTGGTACATACCCTCAGCCCCGAGGGTGAACTACTCCCTCCTCATCATGGAGAGTGTCGGGATGATGAAGATGGCCACCGGTGAGGGTTCCCCCCTCCGGCAGGGTGCCGGAACAGGGTCCCAATTGGTTTTTGGTGGCTACAAAGGCTTGCGGTGGCGGAACTCCTGATCTAGGTTATGTTCTGGGGGGTTTCTGTATATATAAGAGGTTTTGGCGTCGGGAACAAGTCAGTGGGGTCTCTAGGCTGTCCACGAGGTAGGGAGGCGCGCCCAGGGGGGTGGGCGCGCCCCCCACCCTCGTGGACAGCCCGGGACTCTTCTGGCCCATCTCTTTTGCTCCATGGCCTTCTTCTGGTCCAAAAATAAGTTCCATGAAGTTTCAGGTCAATTAGACTCCGTTTGGTTTTCCTTTTCTGTGATACTCAAAAACAAGGAAAAAACATAAACTGGCACTGGTCTCTAGGTTAATAGGTTAGTCCCAAAAATCATATAAAATAGCATATAGATGCATATAAAACATCCTAGAAGGATAATATAATAGCATGGAACAATCAAAATTATAGATACGTTGGATACGTATCAAAGATCTTTATTGGTCGAACCGATATGACAACATACGTTATTCCCTTTGTCAATCGGTATGTTACTTGCCCGAGATTCGATCGTCGGTATCTTCATACCTAGTTCAATCTTGTTACGAGCAAGTCTCTTTACTCGTTCCGTAATACATCACCTCGTGACTAACTCCTTAGTCGTTTGTTTGCAAGCTTATGATGTGTATTACCGAGAGGGCCCAGAGATACCTCTCCGATACTCGGAGTGACAAATCTTAATCTCGATCTATGCCAACCCAACAAACACCTTCGGAGATACCTGTAGAGCATCTTTATAATCACCCAGTTACGTTGTGACGTTTGATAGAACACAAGGTATTCCTCCGGTATCCGGGAGTTGCATAATCTCATAGTCGAAGGAATATGTATTTGACATGAAGAAAGCAATAGCAATAAAACTTAACGATCAAAATGCTAAGCTAACGGGTGGGTCTTGTCCATCAGATCATTCTCCTAATGATGTGATCCCGTTCATCAAATGACAACACATGTCTATGGTTAGGAAACTTAACCATCTTTGATTAACGAGCTAGTCTAGTATAGCTTACTAGGGACACTGTGTTTTGTCTATGTATCCACACATGTATCAAGTTTCCGGTTAATACAATTCTAGCATGAATAATAAACATTTATCATGATATAAGGAAATATAAAATAAGAACTTTATTATTGACTCTAGGGCATATTTCCTTTAGTACGTATACTTGTACGGTGTTTCCAGGAAAAAAATAACTGATGGGCATACTATTCGATCTAATTAGCAATTTTAATTAAAACATCGCAGTCCATGGTTGGTTGTTGATGATCTTTTGTTGTTTATTCTAGACGGGGGGGGGGGGGTGTTTTGGCTCCCAGGAGCATTTGCTCCTGAATGAGCAGTACCGCAAAAAAAGTGGTAAACCATTTTCAAATAATTCTGATTTTCTTGTGGATGTTCGTGTTGGTGTCGCAAGCATGCATGAAAATTTTCATGTGAAACGAAGCAGTAGTGTTTCATCAGTGAAAAACAAATCTGGGATACATTTGGTGTTCACTTTTTCTTTTCTTTTTTTGCACAGGCCAAAATGTCTAATCTTTTCCCAAATAATAAGTGCCACACGTGTGCCACGAAGCAAGGGCGGAGTTGCTTCGTGCCAGATGTGTGGCATTTATCAGGGTCCAATCTTTTTGCCTAAATTTTTTGCAGGTAGCATTTGGATGTGACTATAAATACATAAAAAAATTGTTGGGACTTTTTTGACATTTCAAAATTATTTTTTAGACGTAGGAGCACGTGCTAGTGTGAGCCAAATTGGATTTCGATTCTAGATGTATTTTAATGCTAAATACACCAATTTGAGCGACAAATAATATGGATCAGAGGGAGTAGTTTATTTGGATTATCAATAAAGTTGGACTGTTATGTTAAATCATATGTATTGCTTCGTGTGCTAGCGACTAGCTAAGCGATTAGGTTGTTCGCCTCCTGCCGACGCTGCCGCAGGTCTACCCCGTCTCCCGTGGCCTTAGGCCATGAAGGTGTGGTGGATCTCGGCCCTTGCCGACGAGAGGACTCCAGATCCGCCTTTAGTTGTCTTTTTGTGTTTGTTTAGGTTTTTGTCCTGCTAAGGAAGACGAGGCGGTGGTGGCTCCCTGCAGATGGAATAATGTCCTCCCTACCTAGCCCCCATCCAGGTGGTGTGTCTAGCCTCGTCGGAGGGTGTATAGAGGTGTGTCTCTGGCGGATCTTGTGGGATTCGGTCGGTGTTTGTTTTCGATGGATTCGTTCGGAGCAATATAGCAAATGTAAGTCCCTTTGTTCTCAAATATAAGTCTTTCTAGAGATTAGAACAAATGACTATATACGGAACAGATTAAGTGAATCTACATTCTAAAATATGTCTACATACATCTATATGTTGTTGTTCATTTGAAATGTCTAAGAAGACTTATATTTAGGAATGGATGGAGTATTTGCAAAACCGAAAAAGGCAACGAGCAGAATCGTGCGTCGGACATAATACGCTGATGTCTCCGATGATGTATTTATTTTTTCGATTAAAAAATTGACGTATGAATGGAATTGTGTAGATTTGCCTTGACGACAACTCTAGGTTTCTTTCCGGACGAACTGCGCTTTATCCACCGACAGTGAGGACCAGGTGCAGTGCAGGATCAAGAAACAGAGGAGGCATCCTTTCGTAGGCATGGGAGCACAGTAAACGAGGTCCGCTTTCACATTCAGCAAATCAAGCAAACATCCTCTCCGATAGAGAGATACTGAAAAATGTCAACCAAAGACTGGCATGCATAGTTTAAAAACCGGACCGGCCGCCGATTTGGTCAAACAAGCAACTTGCCCATCCAACTTAGTTGTCAAAGGATAGAAACATAATATATTTGACCTATTTTTATGGCTTAAAAAACCAGCAAATGAACCGATGAACAGACGGTCCGACCGATAAAAACCTGAACCGGCGATGTCACCGGTCTGGTGTTTTTAACTATGCTGCCATGTCTTGGCGCGCGGGCCGGCTGCACCGCCATGCGGATGTGCACTCTACCGGCTGCTTCACTCGGTATCCTCGTGATGGCCTTGCTGAATCCCGCAGCCACCATTCGATCCAAGTATATATACATCCGCAAGCATCAGTTACAAGATCGTCCATCACCCATCAGCTTAGACCTAGAAGCCAATCCACTTGCATTTTTGCCAAGGGCGATCAAGCAAGGACACATACGCAGCAGAGGATTCTTGAGGGCATCCGACGACCGAGATATATACACTATGGCGCGGGCGGCTCCAGCTCGAGGTGCTGCACTGGTGCTGCTCACGGTGGGCTGTGCGTTCGCCGTGGCCGCGGACGAGGCACCGGCCGTCACATGGCAGAGGGCGCATGCGACGTTCTCCGGCGACGCTGATGCCTCCGGCACGATGGATAACGATCCAGCTTACAAATTCTTTTGTACATGCTAAAACTGTGCAAATTATCACAGCGTATAAGCTTTCATTGCAGGAGGCGCGTGCGGGTACAGCAACCTCTACTCGAAAAGTACGGGACGCACACGGCGGTGCTCATTGCTGAGCACGGTGATGTTCAACGACGGGGCAGCATGCGGGCAGTGCTACAAGGTCGCATGTGACCGCGAACTGGCAGACCCGCAGTGGTGTAAGCCTGGTGTGACGGTGACCATAACGGCCACAAACCTCTGTCCACCCAACCACGCCCTTCCAAGCGACAACGGCGGCTGGTGCAACCCACCACGGCCGCACTTCGACATGGCACAGCCGGCTTGGGAGAAGATCGGCGTTTTCAAGGGTGGCATCATCCCTGTCATGTACCAACGGTAATTAAGAACGTTAAATTTTGCAGAGAATTAAGAAAAATAATTTGTCATTTGTTTAAAGTCCACAACACTCAAAATAACTATAGATAAATAGCAACACTAAGAATCCATTCGATGTTCAAGAATCCATTCGATGTTCAAGAAGTTTACCAAACATCATCCTTTTGTTAACCAACACTCAACACATACATATGTTGAGAAAACACTGCACTCCAGAGTCATCACTCAGATCAATGTTTTTCTAATACTAACATCTAAATATTTTGTCCACAGCCAAAATATTTTATTGATGACAACATAATTTGACAAATAGCATCAACATACCATAAAATTGTAGGAGCAGCATGTAAACATCAGCTCTGCCAACAATAAGAGACAAATACAAGAACTAATTTAAAAGATGACAAAGGGGAATTATATTGTACATAGCCTACCAAGGGCTCACATGTAAAGATGAACTAGTTTCAGTAGTTACTAAAATTACTGACCAAGCACACCACTTACTATTCTCACCATCTAATGCTCATATGCACTCTCAGTTGCATCCAAACAATATATGACAAGCATGTTGCACTGGTTACCAGATTGGCCGTGCAAATTACACCACCAACAACACTAGCTTATGACTTGAACATGCTTCTGTGAAGAAGGGCAGTGATATAGACGCTTGCTCCAAGACATGCTTATTAAAATACTCCGATAGAGCATCATCATACCTCACCAGATTTGGAGTATTTTGCTGTGCATGTGTGCAAACCACAAAGTACAATGTGCTGGGAGCCCCAGCAATACATTTAAGTTGCACAGTTGGAACAAAACTAACTACATATATAACATCAAAGGCCTTTTCTTTTTGCTGATACTTGATGTGCTATAGTGCAGACAGATGCAAGAATGAAACAAAAGGAGCAAGAACTTACGCAATAAAGGTATGAAAGGGAAGGAGTATACACAGGAGCATAAATAAGCAACACCTTCAAATACAAATATAGAAAAAACAGTGTAGCACATTATGCGTAGTAGTATTTGCCTTTGCTCGATCATATAACCAACCGACCCACCCCCCACCGTTATAAGCTTGCCAGGAAAAGTGGAAGAAAAAGCAATGCAGAATTATATATGTAAATAGAAGGCATCAACAACACATAATAACCCCAAAGGCTTTGCTTAGCAAAAAAAAAAGGTTAGGAAGCTAGTAAAAACATGTATCCTTTGAAGTTCACCAACCTTTTGTCTCTTGCATGATCCAAAAAATTCAGTGCCGAACAAACAAAATTGGGAAAATCTTCACAACGAACAAAAGAAAGCAATAAGGAAATATCACCGTGATGGCACAGATTAATCCAGCCACTCTATCAAAGCTGTCAAAACGTTGCTTATGGTTACAAACAGCAACATGCGACATGCTACCTCAGACCTCAGTCACTCTTGACATTAACAATCTAGCTCTAAAAGAACAGTAGCATCACTATTTTGTAGCACGCAAGAACAAATAACTGCAACTGGTAACTTGCAGGGAACAAATAAACATAGTATGACAACTAACTGAAACAAGTCATCCAACCAATAATTTTCTGAAAGCAAGTCTTCGTAGTGTAACAAAGTGCAACTTGCTCATAGAGATTATATTATACTAAGGAACAAAACTTAGAGAAGATAAACCAAACATATCTCCGGAGAGCAGCAAAATGATCAAAACAATAAAGAGCAAGTAGGACTAGGAGGGAAAGATCAAACGACCAAGCAACATGATCTACCTGCAATTCACCTGAAATGTAAAACACCAAAATGGCTGTCAAGCAAAACAAATAGTGACAAAAAATTCAGGAGTAACCAGAATCTGGCAGAACATCAAGCAATAGCAATACAAACAACATTTTTTTACATCAACCAAAAAAGGAAAGGCATTGCATGGCATACAAACCCCGTAAGAATTTGTGGCCATTCATAGAAATTTAAATAAGGTCGAACAAAAATCTTGCGGAGCATCAATCAATAGTAATGTCTACATGCAAAATCTTATAATAAGGTGGAACCAGAATCTTGCGGCCAACCAAGAGCATGCTATCTCCTGAGAGCAGCAAAATGATCATGGATTAGATGACTGAAGAACCAACCGAGAATATGCTATCTCCTGAAAGCAGCAAAATGATTGCAAACAGTAAAGAACAAGTACAGCTAGGAGAATGGAAAGAACCAATGACCAAACAACATGCTTAACCTGCATTTACGAGAAACCAGAACCTTGCGGAACATCAAACGATAGCAATACAATTATACGACTTTTCCCCCTGTCTCCATCACCAGATCAATCCGTTCTTACCTTGGTGAAACCGTCCTGGTTATCACTCATAAGAAATGACCATCCAAGGACAGGGCCACTAAAATAAGCACATGATCAAAATACCCACAAGCGCCTTGATTGCTTGAGAAGTTGAGAGCATGTTTATATCAGCCATGGTCAATCATCATAGCCCCAACTCAGGATTTTGTTTCTTCATTATAGAGCTGGTTGCTATAACCAGCTATGAGCAACTCTGGCAGACTTGCCAAAATGTAAAGTCCATTCAGTTCAGCAACCACAAACCGAGCTTAATCATAAAGCCATGCACCATTCGCAAACCAGGGTTAATCTTTATTGGTTGGTCAGTACATTTGCTATATCCGCTCGCCACAAATTAATTGGTTTCTCATAAATGATGATGCACTAATCACTCTACAACAACAACAACAAAGCCTTTAGTCCCAAACAAGTTGGGGTAGGCTAGAGGTGAACCTGCAGATTTAGAAAATTGGCGAGTATCAAAGTTTGTGCCACGAAGCATATCTTTTATTCTATGTCAAGCAAGGTTTATCCCCTTGGTTCTCCACATTACTTAAGAAAGTAAACAACGTTTCCATGGCTCAGCGTCTGACAATTCTTTAGCTGAACTGCTGCTCAGACCAGTAGGTTCCAACTCTGACAGCATTACTAAGGGCAAGTGCAATAATAATGAGACTACACTTCAAGGGAAAGCAATGCCAGATGAGCTTCAACAGCAGTCTGAATATATACTCTCCTCGCATATACTGCTGTCGAATATACACTATCCTCACATATACATAATCAGCTTCTCTTCAAACTGTTGCTAAAACTCCTCTGACATTGCTTTCTCTTGAGTAATAACCAGATCAATAATGCACTTGCCCTTACTAATGCTGTCGCAGTTGAAAGCTACTGGTCTGAGAACCGATTCACAGCTAGAAAATTATCAAAGTCCACGTTATAACTGCCACTGGAAACGTTGTTTCCTTTCTTAAGGCAGAGAACCAATGGAACAAACCTTCATTGACATGGAATAAAATATATACTTTATGACTCAAAACTTTAATATTTGCCAATTTTCTAGAACTACAGCATAGAATTTTAGAATCATGTAACTGAGTGACGAATGTAAGAAATGTTAGTAGATGTATATAAATTGACGCATCATTATTTATTAGAAATTAATCATTTTGTGACAAATGGATATAGCAAACGTAGGTGACCACCCAATAAAGATTCACCCAATATTATACAACTCCATACAAACCATATTTTTGAGATGCCTGAAGCAACAAATTATGCATCAGCCATATACTTGGCTGCATGGGGAATTTGATCAAAAGAGAAGAAACAAAACTCAGTTTTTATCACTCTTTATGCTGGGGCTCATGAAGGAATTTAAATCCAGCTCTAACTGATACTCCACGATCCGTGAATTCTTACATATAGATGCACCAAGCAATGCTTGAAACCACTTGAGCTGGGTTATAAGAACTTCTGGAGCCACTTTTCTCTCTCATTTATATAATCCTGTGAACCAAAGAGGACCAAGGTTATTGAGACAGACGAAGATGATAATGATGATGATGATAACGAGTTTCCAATATTTGTTGGTAACGCTCCGCCACTGACGGTGGCGGTGGTGACTCCAGCATACAAAAGCATAATTCCACAACGAAAATAGCTATCGATCACCACAACGTCACCAAAGTAATTGTAAAGGTTCTGGCAGTGCCCCCGGTCAACTCCTCACATCATTGAGTGCATCCCTACCCCTTAAGGCCTTGTTCGTTCAATCCCACCCACACCAGGACCCGACCAAAACCTGGCCAAACCACATGGTTTTGGCCCCGGTGAGGGTTGTATCCCGACCTACCTTATATACGCCTTCGATTGGACGCTGCCAATTTATATGCCTTCCAAACCCGCCCCAAACCGTCAGGCTTCCACCCCACCAGCGCCAGGGTTTAAACCCACATGCCCCACACATGGAACCAAACCCCATGTTCTGAGTCGTTACAAAATAAAAGGAGAGAAGAAAGGCGAGAGCGGCAGCAGGCGTGGCAGCATTGAAGGACTCGACGACGTGGAACCAAACCCCATGTCCAAGTCGTTCAGAACAGCTGAAATGCTATGTTAATTTCCACTTTCTATGCAATGCTATGTATCCTGCATTAGAAATTCTAAATTGCTGGACATTGAATTGCCTATGCCACGGTTGCACTAATCAGCACACTCTATTACAAATTACACAACTCAAACTTTCCTGGTGTTGGGAGGGCAAGAGGTTTAACCGAATGGCTATAGTAGGCAGGGATTTTGGCTAAAAGAAACGGTGGGGATAAGCTGGTCGGAGGGGGCGCCCCCTGATCTGGACCAGCGAACGACCGACCCAATCACTGCATTTACAGACAAGGTAATGGGGTGGGGTACCAGATCGAAACATGGAGGAAACGAGGTGTGGACGGCGGCTCAGATCTACGGCTTGGCGTCGCCGGAAGCTGCGCCGGTCCCCCGCCACGCGGTCCCCAGAGACCCCGCCGCCGCACCGACACCGACGACGCTGCGGAGGCTGCCCGAGCACGGGCCTCCATGCCGGCGGCGAAGCGGCGCGGCGCGGACGGGAAGGCTGGCCCCGCGAGGCGGCCGGATCCGACGCCGCCGACGCGAGGGAGCGCGGGTCTGCGCCAAGGGCCGGGCCTCCTCATCGCCGCCGTTTTTTCGGGTGGCCGCGGTCTCGGGTGGTGCGGTCATCGGCCGCGGCGAGCGCACGCCACCGGCGCCGATGCACGCCGCTGCCTCACACTTAAACTAATGATGGGTTAGCCCGTGAGTGCGGCGGCTAGGGTTTTATTGTGTGTGTGGCTTGGGGAGGTGGACGCGGTGACGTCTGTGATCTGTCCAGTGTCGGGTGTGGGGCGCCCGTGGGAAAATCCAACGGCCAGCGTCCATTCTCGATCTGTACTTTTCTTTTTAATCCTTCAGTAATGCTACATCTACCAAGAAGTAGTACAAAGGTTGGACGCGGACTTGGTGCTCTCGGGTACCCGCGCATCCTATATGCGGAAAAAAAAATTAGTAATAGAAAAAAAGTTTAAAAAATTTCAAATCTTTTTTGGAATCAAACATGATCAGGTATTGTACTCGTATAAAAGGTTTGGACAAGAAATGATTCATATTGACTTCACGGCAAAAAAGACAAATTTATGACGATAATATAGCGTGTATAGTACTTGTATATAGCGTTTTTTGCCGAATCTTCGACCCAGGTTGCAACGATAGTCATTCTTCGACGAATCTTTTTTATACGACTACAATAATTGATCATGTTTAATACCAAAAATGATTTGGAATTTTTTGAACTTTTTTTGAATTACTAATTTTTTTGCATATAAGGTGCGCTGGTACCCAGGTTCTCCTTCATATTTTCCTACAAAGGTTTACTTAGGCTGGTCATATTGGGAAGTATAACACTAGGTTAAGCGATAATACAAATGTGAACATGGATGCACGGGCACACACGTGTATAGTAAATTTATAAAAACTGCTAGAAAAATTAAAAAATTCTGAAATTTCGCGGTATGAACCTAGGTCGATCATTCTACTCACGTGTGAAGTTTCATGATGCATTGACACCCATGGTATTCTTAGTGATGAAAATATAAATGCGACCATACTATTCATTAAACGAAAAAGCTATTTTCCTGCCGACTGTCGGTTAGCGACAGGCACGTACGATCGCTTTTTTTCCTACGATCTTTCTTTTCTGCTCTGGCGCATAAAAAGTGCTTCAAAAAAATAGTGCCACCGCTAGGATTCGAACACATGACCTGTTGGTTGCGGCCATGATGACCAATATAGCGTGTATAGTACTTGTATATAGCGTTTTTTGCTGAATCTTCGACCCAGGATGCAACGAAAGTCATTCTCCGACGAAACTTTTTTATACGACTACAATAATTGATCATGTTTAATACCAAAAATGATTTGAGAACTTTTTTGAATTACTAAAAAAAATTTACATATAAGGTGCGCTGGTACCCAGGTTCTCCTTCATATTTTCCTACAAAGGTTTACTTAGGCTGGTCATATTGGGAAGTATAACACTAGGTTAAGCGATAATACAAATGTGAACATGGATGCACGGGCACACGTGAATAGTAAATTTATAAAAACTGCTAGAAAAATTAAAAAATTCTGAAATTTCGCGGTATGAACCTAAGTCGATCATTCTACTCACGTGTGAAGTTTCATGATGCATTGACACCCATGGTATTCTTAGTGATGAAAATACAAATGCGACCATACTATTCATTAAACGGAATTTTCGTGCTGACTGTCGGTTAGCGACAGGCACGTACGATCGCTTTTTTTCCTACGATCTTTCTTTTCTGCTCTGGCGCATAAAAAGAGCTTTAAAAAAATAGTGCCACCGCTAGGATTCAAAAACATGACCTGTTGGTTGCGGCCATGACGCATTACCAGCTGAGCAGACCACCTATTCTGTTTCACTTGCGGGTTAATTTGTTTTTTCTACCTTAGTAAATGAGAGCGAGAAAGAAAGACCACATCGCATTTAATGAGGAGACAAAACCATTTGCTTCAAGTTTTTTAAAGGGCCGATGCAACGTGTTTTGTACTCCACTTGTCTCTTTTTTGTAGTGATGAATGTTTTTTAGAGAAATAAATGTTTCACTCCTATAGTATTTGAACAACGGTCTTTTTCTCGTTTGTCATATCTTAGTAACTTCTTTTGTAATGAGATTGATAATTATATGTACCACAAACCTGATAGCTTATATACAAATATCGTCGTAGCTTTTTTTTATAAAAAAAACTAATGTAAACATACACTCGATAACTTTTTTGTATGAATAGTATGGTAACTCACACATCGCATATCTGATAACTTACGCACCAGGGTCCTGGTACCTTCAACGACCGCGGGGGGGGGGGGGGGAGTTGATCAAATATACCCCGGTAATAGCATGATAACTC
The DNA here is from genome assembly GCA_032464435.1 of Aegilops umbellulata. Lineage (NCBI taxonomy): Eukaryota > Viridiplantae > Streptophyta > Magnoliopsida > Poales > Poaceae > Aegilops > Aegilops umbellulata. The sequence continues at coordinate 418,908,132 of CP136059.1, forward strand.
ACACATTGCAGACCTGATAACTTATGTACCACTATCCTGATAACTTTGGCGACCGAAGGGGGGGGAGGTTGACGAACTTTTGTGTGAATAGCATGGTAACTCACACAACGCAGACCTAATAACTTTTGCACCCATCCTGGTAACTTTGGCAATGATATGCAGGGGGTAGGTGGGTTGATGAAATAACCCCTCGGTAGATTTTTGTGTCGATATCTTGATAAGTCACACATCGTATACCTAATAACTTATGGACCCTAGTCCCAATAACTTTGGTGCGGGGGTGGGGTGGGGGGTGATAATTTTTTGACTGAGGAAAATCATTCAAAACATAACCCCACTAAGTTATGTGTAAATAGCACTGTAATACGCAACACATACCTGATAAGTTATGGACAAACACCGTGGTAACTTTCGACCTAGTGGATAAAAGTTGTTGAAACATACATATGTTAAGTTCTTTGTAAGTAGCGTGGTATGTTACATATTGTAGACCTGCTAAATTAGGTACAAACACCGTGATAACGTTGAACCGGAAGAAAAAAGTCATTGAAAAGATACCCTCGGTAACGTAAGTGTAAATAGCATGGTAAATTACACAACGCAGAGCTGATAACTCATGTATGAATACCATGGTAACCTTTTTGACCCTCAGAAAAAAGTTGTTGAAAATATCCCGGTAAGTTTTGCGTAAATAGCATGGTTTTTTAACGCATTACAGACCTGATAACTTATGCGCAAGCCCCCGATAATTCTGACTCGGAGATTTTTCTTATTAAAAATATACCCCTATAACATGATAATTTACACGCCACACACATGATAACTTACATATGAACACCCCGGTAACTTTTGTTTTCCATTAAAATAAGTGTAGAAACACCCCCCGAATAAATTCTAGGTAACTAGTATAACATGAGGGACATGGAGACACCATATATCCATCTGTGAAAATTGTGCAGTACATAAATCTGTAGGATCGAAAATATGTCTAGAGGGGGGTGATTAGACTACTTGACCAAATAAAAATCTAGCCTTTTCCCAATTTTAGTTCTTGGCTTTAGCTATCTTAGCACAAGTCAAGCAATCTCCACACAATTCAAACAAGCATGCAAAAGAGTATATGAGCAGCGGAAAGTAAAGCATGCAATTTGCAAGAATGTAAAGGGAAGGGTTTGGAGGATTCAAACGCAATTGGAGACACGGATGTTTTTGTCGTGGTTCCGATAGGTGGTGCTATCGTACATCCACGTTGATGGAGACTTCAACCCACGGAGGGTAACGGTTGCGCGAGTCCACGGAGGGCTCCACCTAGGAAGGGTCCACGACGAAGCAACCTTGTTCTATTCCATCACAGCCGTCGCCCACGAAGGACTTACCTCACTAGCGATAGATCTTCACGAAGTTGGCGATCTCCTTGCCCTTACAAACTCCTTGGTTCAACTCCACAATCTTGTCGGAGGCTCCCAAGTGACACCTAGCCAATCTAGGAGACACCACTCTCCAAGAAGTAACAAATGGTGTGTTGATGATGAACTCCTTGCTCTTGTGCTTCAAATGATAGTCTCCCCAACACTCAACTCTCTCTCACAGGATTTGGATTTGGTGGAAAGAAGATTTGAGTGGAAAGCAACTTGGGGAAGGCTAGAGATCAAGATTCATATGGTTGGAATGGAATATCTTGACCTCAACACAAGTGTAGGTGGTTCTCTCTCAGAAAATATGTATTGAAGTGTAGGTATGTTCTGATGGCTCTCTTCACGAATGAAGAGTGGGTGGAGGGGTATATATAGCCTCCACACAAAATCTAACCGTTACACACAATTTGCCAAACTCGGTGGGACCGAATGGTTAAACTCGGTAGGACCAATTCAGCAAACCTAGTGACCGTTAGGATTTTCAGTGGGACTGAGATCCAACTCGGTAGGACCGATATGGTTAGGGTTAGGGCATAACGTAATCTCGGTGTGACCGATTACACAAACTCGGTGGGACCGATTTTGGTAATAAGCTAACCAGAGAGTTGGTCAGGTAAACTCGGTGGGACCGATTCGCTCATCTCGGTGAGACCGAAATGTTACAAAAGGGAACCAGAGAGTTTACATTGCAATCTCGGTGGGACCGATCGCTCATCTCGGTAAGACCAAAACGTTACGAAGGGAAACAGAAAGATTACAATCCATCTCGGTGAGACCGAGATCCCTATCGGTGAGACCGATTTGCCTAGGGTTTGTGGCAGTGGCTATGACATCTGAAACTCGGTGGCGCCGGATAGAAAGAATCGGTGAGGCCGAGTTTGACTTTTGATTTAGGTCATATGTGGATGTGGGAAGGTAGTTGAGGATTTTGGAGCATATCACTAAGCACTTTGAGCAAGCAGGCCATTAAGCAACACCTCATCCCTCCTTGATAGTATTGGCTTTTCCTATAGACTCAATGTGATCTTGGATCACTAAAATATAAAATGTAGAGTCTTGATCTTCAAGCTTGAGCCAAACTTTTTGTCCTTAGAATTTTGAGGGATCCACTTTCCTCATCCATGCCATGCCATTCATTGAGCTTGTCCTGAAATATTAATCTTGGAATAATGTTAGCTCAATGAGCTATATGTTGTTAGGAATTGCCAAAACCACCCAGGGATAGTTGCACTTTCAATCTCCCCCCTTTTGGTAATTGATGACAACATATAGATCAAAGCTTCGACAAATGATAATAAGAGTGAAAGATATTGTCACTTTGAGAAGTATGCGAAAAGCAAGAGCTCCCCCTAAATTTGTGCATATCTTAAGATTTGCTTTGAACTGCAAATGCACAATGAGTTAGGATCATGGGTTACTCTTCCATGTCACATACATCTTGGTGGAGCGCTCAAAATGATAAGAATTAAATACATGCACTCATCACCAAGCAAAGTGAATGATCAAATAGGGATAAAATGATAGTATCATCCAACAAGCATTAGTGTAGCATATGATCAAACACACATGATCATCCAAGTATCACAAACAAGCAAATAAAGTTCAACCACCAGAGCAAGAGAGAATAAAAAGCAACGCTCTCTCTCGAAGCCTATGATCTATACATTGTTCTCCCCCTTTGGCAACAAGTTACCAAAAAGTTCATAGAAAATGCATAGCACTAAAACGTCTCTCAAGCTTGGTCTTCAGGTGATGGTGTCCGGATAACTCCAAGAACAAAGGCTTCAGTCGAAGTAGATGGAGCTACTGGGGTAGGTGCTGGAGCTGGTGGCACTGAAGCTATAGCTGGTGCAGATGAAGTGGCTCTAGTGTCTGGTATTGGTATTGCAGTTGACCTCTGAGCTCTAGGCACTCTGGAAAATGCCTCAGTTGTTGTCTTGCCCTTCCTCTCCTGCATGTCATCTTGAAGTTGCTCCACAACAGACTGGATCTCAGTTACCTTCACATCCATGTCATAGAACTTCTGCTCCATGATTCTTTCCAAGCTCTCCTGGTTTCGAGTCAGGGTGGCCAGTCCTTTCTCTATCCTTAGAGTGGATGCAATCAAGTAGCCAAGCTGATCTTGCTTTCTTTTTAGAAGATACTGAGATGCCTCCTCCTGGGTTGGCATCTTTGCAGCTTCCTCTGCCTTTGCCTTCTCCCTCTTGGCTTGTGCTTGTACTGAGGATGGTTCATCTTCATCCATAACCACTTGGTTGTTCTCAAAATCTGGATAGATGGCCAAGTGTTCCTTGTCCAACAAGTATGTGCCAGTACCCATCTTTGAGTTAATCAACTCCTGGATCTGTGGGGCATACCCATAGCTTCTCTTCTGGTCTGCAGCAGTCCTCTTGATAGTTTCAACAATGAGACTCATAACCTTGAACTTTTGGGGCACATCAAATATATGTAGCAGATTTATGGAGTGGCCTCTGATCATCCTGTGATCTCCAGACTTGGGCAAAAGAGTATGCCTTAGTATCCAATTGATAGTAGGCAGTCCTGACAGCAAATGTTTCACTAACCCAAACTGGTGAGTCTCAAGGTTTGCATCCGGAATTTCCTTGTACATGTTGGCCATGGAGTTGTGATACTTCTTCTTCTTGGCATAGACATCCAAGTCATCTTCTTGCTCTTCTGGGGCATTGATCAACTGAGCCCATTATGCAACTGTAGACTGGTATCTAGTGCCTTCGGACATCCAGACAATTCTTCCATCTGGGTAGAAGTGAGCTGTGGAGTAGAATTGCATGATAAATTCATCATTCCACTTAGTGAGCTTTTGAGCCACAAACTCATCTACTCCACAAGCCTTGAAACTATCATACACACCAAGATAGTGTTCCTCATTCTCCTTCATGTAGGTCCAGTCGACCCACCTCATGTCACACACTATAGGTTTCTTGTCAAGCAGCACTGTCTCATAGAAATCTTGTTGTTCCTTGGTGTGGAACCTGTAATCCACAGCAGTTCTTCTTCTTGTAGCATATGGATCTGTCTCTCTCCATTTCCTCAATCCCGAGTCTCTCCTGATCTTCATGTTCTCAACCACAGGATGAGCATCATTGTGGTCTGGAATTTTTGGCTTTAATTTTCTCAAAACATGCTCTTCATCTCCTTCTTTTTCAGCAATAGTCTCAGGCACTGGGGCCTTGTTCTTCTCAGCAGCAGATATGTTTCTTGTATTCCTCTTTGGTGCAGTCTTGGGTTTGGAGGTAGCTTTGGGTGCTTCTTTGGGCTTTGATGAAGCAACCCCTGTCCTGATAGCATCACCCATAAGCTTCTGGGCCTTAGGTGCTGGTGCAGCAACCTCTTCTTCTTCTTCTTCTTCTTCTTCTTCTTCTGAATCTCTCCTCATAGAGGGGTTGCCAAGAACTCTTTTTTTTTGACAGAAAGACTATAAAGGAACCCCTTACAGTATAATTGGTGCAACAAACCCAAATTGCAAGTACCATGCCTTGAACCTGGGTGGGTGGGAAGGCATCAGCCCCTTCCCACCACTAGGCTATGCCTTAGTCTGCTTTGCCAAGAACTCTGGCAGTAGTGGTTCTGACTCTCTTTTTTTTATCTTGGCCAACAGCTTCCTCTTCTGACTCAATGGTAAATTTTATGGTTTCTCCAGTGGCAACCTTCCTAGGTTTGGAAGTGGGAATTCTCCTTGTAGGTGCCTTCTTCTGCATACCTGGCTTTGTGGCTGAAGCTGAGCCATATTCCTTCTTCAGCACTTTCTTCTTTGATGTGGCATCATCCTCAGTGGCCACATAGTCTTCATCCTCAGACTCTGAAGTTTTCTTCTTCCTTGTTCTGGTGGCAGCTTTGGGCAAGTTGCTGGGAGTGCTCCTGCTTCCATCATCTGAGCTGCTAGAGGGACTAGTGCCCTCACTCATGTGAACTTGCTTCTCTGACTTGTTCTGACTGTCACTCTGATCATACATGATGCAAACACTGACAGCTGACCCTGTGAATAGATTATAAATGAGGTAGAGTGGATAAGCATCACAAAATATAGAGATTTTTGCAAAAGAATGAATCAAAAACTTAGTTTTAGTTTTACTCAGAAAGCATTTCGGATCAGCCGATTTGTAAACTCGGTGATACCGAAGCAGCTGTTGGAACCAAAACTAGTGAACTCGGTCAGACCGAGTCACAGTTCGATGGCACCGAGACTGCTAGGGTTTCACAAAGTCCTGAACTCGGTCACACCGATTTTCAATTCTCGGTCAGACCGAGAATCTCATGTGAAATGGCCTGAGCCGAATCGGTGGTACCGAGTTCCACAACTCGGATGGTCCGAGATGGTTTCGGCGGAAACCTAACCCTAAATTTTCAATTCAACTCTAATCTACGGAGTGTTTTGACTGGATAAGATCGTTTCAATCATGGCAAGATTCATGGCAAACACAATGTGCTAGGAATCGGATTGAGGATAGCACAGTGATCAAGTTCATACCCTAGTTCGGCGATGAACTTGCTACGGCGGCAACGGCGGGAATGATCTCCATTGACGACGGCGGAGACCAGCGGCAGGAGGCAACTGGCGACGAGGAGGACGATCCGGAGAACCTGGAGGCAGAGCGGGCTAAGCGCGGGCGAAAAGACTTCGGAGAAATTTCCAAAAAATTTGCCCGTGTATATATATAGTCCGACCCTGTCGGTGTGACCGAGTGGAACAACTCGGTGGCACCGAGATTCATAACTGCAAGCAGTTACTGAAACTCGGTGTAACCGAAAGGTTCAAATCGGTTGCACCGAGATTGAAAACCTAGATCGACTTAGTGATCTCGGTATGACCGAAATGGATGAATCGGTCAGACCGAAACGCACAAAGAAGTTTTGGAAGTGTAAGTCTATGACGAATCGGGGACTCCGAGTGCTCCTCACACAGAGTGGTTCGAATCTAACTTGATCAAATTTTGTGATGTAGCATGAATATAGTTTGAGATGAGAAAAGCATCGATAGCTAGAGAGGGTTCTTAGGCATTCTTGTCCATCCACTTGGCAAAAGAAAAGAAAACCAATCAATCAAAACAACAAGTGGATGTCCTCGAATGAGTAAAATATGCAATCAACATGCTCACACAATAAAATGGCAATTGAAATATGTGGCAAAGCATGCACAACCAATTCTAGCATCTATCAAACAATTGGTGATGACTAGGTCATCTATATACGAGTATATTGACTTAGGAGTCAAATGCGAACATTTGATCATAGGTCATACTCATCGTTTAAGCACAAGTGTGGTTACCACTTTTACATAAAGCATTCTTGTGTTCACATCATTAGAGTTGCTTTAGCTCAATTCTTAGAGTAAAGCTCTCCCTAGATGTGAGATCCCCCCTAAGAGGGATGAACTAACCTTGGGTTTTGTCGATGATGACTTCATGTAGATGTTGAAGATGTGGATGCTCAATGTTGATGTAGATCATTTGGAGCTATCCATTGGAGTGAGTTGCACTTTCAATACCTACACGGGTTAGTCCCACAAGGAACAAACAAGAATATCCATAGACATAGAGTGATGCTCACACAAGATGATGTCTATGAAAGCTTTTAGGTTACCTTGTCCCTTGTCTTACCAACAAGAGGGTTTGTGGCTCCTTGAACTAGTGCAAGATGTGGAAGTTGATTGCACTTGTTCTTGCCAAGATGATAAGAGTGAAGTATGTTGGCGGAGTCACCCTCAAGAACTCTCTAGTTCTTCTTCTTCGGGATCCACACCATCTTGATGGGAATCCTCGGTGTTGTAGTTGTACTTGATGAAGTGGAACTTGAAGTAGTCCTGGGAACCCACTTGACCAAGGCCTTAGGAGCTTCTTCAAATGCATCAATTTCCTCTTGAAGCTTGTCCTTACCTTTTTGCTTGTGGTCTTGTGGTGGAAGATCATCTTGAGCTTGTGTCCCTTAGAAAGAAGTAGGATCATACTTCTCTTGTTGAGGAACAAACTTCGTCTTGGGGTATTGATCTTCTTCCCACTCAACTCCATTGGCATTGAACTTTCGTTCAAAACCAACACCTTGATTCTTCCGGTGCCTTCCTTACTTGCGTACAGTTTCCTCGAATTGCTCACTTCCGGCAAGGCTCTTGTAAACACCTTTCTCTTTAATTCCCTTCAATAAGATATTTTCTTGCTCAAGTGTAACTTTGCTAAGAGAATCATTAGTGGAATCAAGAGAACTACTAGAAGCAAAAAAAATTGGATTTAGCATGACTATTATTACTACTAGAGGAAGAATCTTTCTTGTTCTTGTTACTAGACTTGACTTGAGGCATGTAAGTGGATAAGAGTAAACACTTGGCAATGTAAGAAGAACTTTTCTTACGAAGATCATCATTGATTGCTTTTAAGAACTCATGCTCTTGCTCAAGGTTGAGCTTTTCAAAGCGTAATTTCTCATGAGTCCTTAAAAGTTCTTGATGATCTCCTAAGATAGTTTCATGAGCTAACTTAAGAGTGTTTAGTTCTTTAGTTAGAGACTCAATCTTCTCCTTATCATTATCATTTGTTTTATCTTGATTAGCATGATTAATTGACGTTTCATCATAGTATTCATCACTAGAGTTGTCAACAAGTAAATCATCATCACCTAACAAGTCATCTTCATCTCTATCAACATACTCGGGGTGTGATACCTTTGGGCCTTTAGCCATGAAGCATGTTCCAACTCCTTCATTTGGTGAGTCAAATATGTCGTAGGAGTTGGTTGTCACAAGTGCTAGACCGGCAACACCTTCATCTTGAGTATATTCGGAGTCGGAGTGATAGCTTCTCTCGGAGTGGTTGTCGGAGTCGGAGCCGGATACCCATTCACCAACATGAGCTTGATGTCTTCATTTTGTGTAGCTCCTTGATGACTTGTCCTTTCTTTCCGAATCCTTGCTTCTCTGTGAGGGTCTTCGTTCATAACAATCATCTCTACTCCTTCTTTCTCTAGATGGTGATTCTTCTCTTCTACTTCTTCTCTTGGGAGAATCTTCTCTTCTCTTGTAGGGGGCCGTACACTCATTGGAATAGTGTCCGGGCCTTCCACAATTGTAGCAGTTTCACTCTCGACTAGAAGATCTTTTGTCATTGTAGGACCTTGACTTGGAGCTTCTCTCTTTGCTTCTACTCTTGTAAAACTTGTTGAAGTTCTTCACCATTAAGCTCAATTCTTCATTGAAGGTTTGTTTCTTACTTGATGATGTGGGGGCTTCACATGAGGCTTTGTAAGCACCACTTGATTTGTTGTGAAGTTCCTCTTTATCCTTGAGTGACATCTCATGAGCAACAATTCTTCCGATGACTTCCGTTGGCCTGAGATCTTTGTAATTTGGCATCATTTGGATCAATGTGCACACGGTATCATATTTTCCATCCAAGGCTCTTAGGATCTTCTTGATGATGAATCTATCGGTCATCTCTTCACTCCCTAAGCCGGCAATCTCATTTGTGATAAGAGCAAGCCTAGAGTACATTTCAGCGACACCTTCACCATCCTTCATTTTGAACTTGTCAAGTTGACTTTGAAGCACATCCAATTTGGATTCCTTGACGGAGTCGGTACCTTTGTGCATATCAATCAAAGTATCCCAAATTTCCTTTGCATTCTCAAGTCGGCTGATTTTGTTGAATTCTTCGGGGCACAATCCGTTGAAGAAGATATCACAAGGTTATGCGTTGTATTGCAGCATTTTCAACTCTTCCGCGGTGGCTTCACGGTTCGGTTCTTTCCCATCAAAGAATTCACCTTGCAAGCCAATACACACAATAGCCCAAACGGCGGGGTTATGTCCAAGAATATGCATTTTCATCTTATGCTTCCAACTAGCAAAATTAGTACCATCAAAGTAAGGAACTCTACGGTGATAATTTCCCTCGCTAGACGCCATACTCTCCTAGGTTGTGAAACCAAGGCTATGACCACCAAAAGCTATGGAAATCAAAGCAAATGTAGACCAAAGCTCTGATACCACTTGTAGGACCAAAAGTATGTCTAGAGGGGGGGGGGTGATTAGACTACTTGACCAAATAAAAATCTAGTCTTTTCCCAATTTTAGTTCTTAGCAGATTTTAGCTATCTTAGCACAAGTCAAGCAATCTCCACACAATTCAAACAAGCATGCAAAAGAGTATATGAGCAGCGGAAAGTAAAGCATGCAACTTGCAAGAATGTAAAGGGAAGGGTTTGGAGGATTCAAACGCAATTGGAGACACGGATGTTTTTTTCGTGGTTCCAATAGGTGGTGCTATCGTACATCCACGTTGATGGAGACTTCAACCCACGGAGGGTAACGGTTGCACGAGTCCATGGAGGGCTCCACCCATGAAGGGTCCACGAAGAAGCAACCTTGTCTATTCCATCACGGCCGTCGCCCACGAAGGACTTGCCTCACTAGCGGTAGATCTTCACGAAGTAGGCGATCTCCTTGCCCTTACAAACTCCTTGGTTCAACTCCACAATCTTGTCGGAGGCTCCCAAGTGACACCTAGCCAATCTAGGAGACACCACTCTCCAAGAAGTAAGAAATGGTGTGTTGATGATGAACTCCTTGCTCTTGTGCTTCAAATGATAGTCTCCCCAACACTCAACTCTCTCTCACAGGATTTGGATTTGGTGGAAAGAAGATTTGAGTGGAAAGCAACTTGGGGAAGGCTAGAGATCAAGACTCATATGGTTGGAATGGAATATCTTGACCTCAACACAAGTGTAGGTGGTTCTCTCTCAGAAAATGTGTATTGGAAGTGTAGGTATGTTCTGATGGCTCTCTTCACGAATGAAGAGTGGGTGGAGGGGTATATATAGCCTCCACACACAATCTAACCGTTACACACAATTTGCCAAACTCGGTGGGACCGAATGGTTAAACTCGGTTGGACCGATTCAGCAAACCTAGTGACCGTTAGGATTTTCGGTGGGACTGAGTGCAACTCGGTAGGACCGATATGGTTAGGGTTAGGGCATAACGTAATCTCGATGTGACCGATTACACAAACTCGGTGGGACTGATTTTGGTAATAAGCTAACCAGAGAGTTGGTCAGGTAAACTTGGTGGGACCGATTCGCTCATCTCGGTGAGACCGAAATGTTACAAAAGGGAACCAGAGAGTTTACATTGCAATCTCGGTGGGGCCGATCGCTCATCTCGGTAAGACCGAAATGTTACGAAGGGAAACCAAGAGATTACAATCCCATCTCGGTGAGACCGAGATCCCTATCGGTGAGACCGATTTGCCTAGGGTTTGTGGCAGTGGCTATGACATCTCAAAACTCGGTGGCACCGGATAGAAAGATTCTGTGGGGCCGAGGTTGACTTTTGGTTTAGGTCATATGTGGATGTGGGAAGGTAGTTGAGGATTTTGGAGCATATCACTAAGCACTTTGAGCAAGCAAGCCATTAAGCAACACCTCATCCCTCCTTGATAGTATTGGCTTTTCCTATAGACTCAATGTGATCTTGGATCACTAAAATATAAAATGTAGAGTCTTGAGCTTCAAGCTTGAGCCAAACTTTTTGTCCTTAGAATTTTGAGGGATCCACTTTCGTCATCCATGCCATGCCATTCATTGAGCTTTTCCTGAAATATTAATCTTGGAATAATGTTAGCTCAATGAGCTATATGTTGTTAGGAATTACCAAAACCACCCAGGGATAGTTGCACTTTCAAAATCCAAGGAAAAAAAACTGAAAAAGCATGTTTCCTGTACTATACCTAGAAAACAAATGTCTCAATCTGATCACTAGCTCAATCTAGACCGAGGAGTTGCTAGCTACCGCAGGCTATTAAGAGGTAGCGGGTTCGAATCCCGCTTCTGCCAATTTTTTTATTGCGCTAGGAAAAAAGAAGACACGGATGTAGCGCCAGGGGAACTTCGGAGGGAAGTGGATCGTACGGATCTGTCGCTAACGACCAGTCGACTGGTCGTTAGCACTGTCCTTAAATAGTGGTTTTTAATATAGCTTCAGTTAGCTTTGATTTTGTCATTTTTGCCCAGATTACCACGGATGTGATTTCTTCGTAAAACTTCATATGCGAGTATACTGGTTGAGTATGTATATTCACTGGTAGAAAAAGAGGCTTCCGTCCAGCCCCATTAGTCGCTGAACTGTAGGAACCGCGACTAATGAAGTCTTTAGTCGCGGTTCGGCAGACGAACCGCGACCAAAGGCCTGGGCCCAGGGCGCTCGGTGGCCAGCTGGTGCACGTGAGGGGCTTTAGTCGCGGTTGGCCAGGCCAACCGCGACTAAAGGTGCCCAAAGGCCTTTAGTCGCGGTTGGCCAGGCCAACCGCGACTAAAGCTCCTCCCCTATATATACCAGTTCAGCACACTCACTTAGCCATTTGGTGCCACTTCTCTTCACAAGCTTCACAAGGGGGTGTAGGTTTGCTTTTGGTTCCTCTTATGCACGCAAGGTGTTTGATGAAATGCCCCAAGAGCGTGAAACAAACATGATATGAAGTGTTGGAGCCACACTTGAGGTTCCTCATTTATTTTTTCCTCCTCGATCGCGGTTAGCAACTTGAACCTTTCATGCATGTGTGTCATTGATAAAATATGCATGTGTGTTGTTCATTGTTTAATTTCTATTGTTTATAGCTAGTTAGTTTAACAAATGCATGATGGTTAATTATATATTTTATATTATAATAATGTAGATGAATCGGCAATGGATGTACGGTAACCGACTCTCCCGCGAGTTCACTACGGGTTTGAAAGATTTCCTCGTAGTGGCTAATGCGAACAAGCAGAAGGGTTTTGTTATCTGTCCATGTGTTGACTGTAAGAATCAGAAGGGTTACTCTTCCTCAAGAGAAGTTCACCTGCACCTGCTTCGGCACGGTTTCATGCCAAGCTATAATTGTTGGACCAAGCATGGAGAAAGAGGGGTTATAATGGAAGAAGATGAAGAAGGGGATGATTTCATCGATGAAAGCTATCTTGCTCATTTCGGTGATACTTTCATGGAGGATGCTGAAGGTGAAGGGGAAGGTGAAGGGGAAGGTGAAGGTGAAGAAGAGGCACGTGATGAGACCGTTGATGATCTTGGTCGGACCATTGCTGATGCACGGAGACGCTGCGAAACTGAAAAGGAGAGGGAGAATTTGGATCGCATGTTAGAGGATCACAGAAAGTCGTTGTACCCCGGATGCGATGATGGTCTGAAAAAGCTGGGCTGCACACTGGATTTGCTAAAATGGAAGGCACAGGCAGGTGTAGCTAACTCGGCATTTGAAAACTTGCTGAAAATGTTGAAGAATATGTTTCCAAAGAATAACGAGTTGCCCGCCAGTACGTACGAAGCAAAGAAGGTTGTCTGCCCTCTAGGTTTAGAGGTTCTGAAGATACATGCATGCATCAACGACTGCATCCTCTACCGCGGTGAATACGAGAATTTGAATGAATGCCCGGTATGCACTGCATTGCGTTATAAGATCAGAGGCGATGACCCTGGTGACGATGTTGAGGGAGAGAAACCCAGGAAGAGGGTTCCCGCCAAGGTGATGTGGTATGCTCCTATAATACCACGGTTGAAACGTCTGTTCAGGAACAAAGAGCATGCCAAGTTGTTGCGATGGCACAAAGAGGACCGTAAGTCGGACGGGGAGTTGAGACACACCGCAGATGGAACGCAATGGAGAAAGATCGACAGAGAGTTCAAAGATTTTGCAGCTAACGCAAGGAACATAAGATTTGGTCTAAGTACAGATGGCATGAATCCTTTTGGCGAGCAGAGCTCCAGCCATAGCACCTGGCCCGTGACTCTATGCATCTACAACCTTCCTCCTTGGTTGTGCATGAAGCGGAAGTTCATTATGATGCCAGTGCTCATCCAAGGTCCGAAGCAACCCGGCAACGACATCGATGTGTACCTAAGGCCATTAGTTGATGAACTTTTACAACTGTGGGGCAGACCTGGTGTCCGTGTGTGGGATGAGCACAAAGAAGAGGAATTTGACCTACGAGCGTTGCTTTTCGTAACCATCAACGATTGGCCTGCTCTTAGTAACCTTTTGGGACTGTCAAATAAAGGATACAATGCATGCACGCACTGCTTACATGAGACTGAAAGTGTACATTTGCCAAATTGTAAGAAGAACGTGTACCTTGGGCATCGTCGATTTCTTCCGAAAATTCATCCAGTAAGAAAGAAAGGCAAGCATTACAACGGCAAGGCAGATCACCGGCCGAAGCCTGCAGAACGCACTGGTGCTGAGGTATTTGATATGGTCAAGGATTTGAAAGTCATCTTTGGAAAGGGTCCTGGCGGACAATCAGTTCCGAAGGGAGCTGACGGGCACGCAGCCATGTGGAAGAAGAAATCTATATTCTGGGAGCTAGAATATTGGAAAGTCCTAGAAGTCCGCTCTGCAATCGACGTGATGCACGTTACGAAGAATATTTGCGTGAACCTCCTAAGCTTCTTGGGCGTGTATGGGAAGACAAATGATACAAAGGAAGCACGGCAGGACTAGCAACGTTTGAAAGACCCTGATGACCGGCATCCGGAATGGTTTCAAGGTCGTGCCAGCTACGCTCTGACCAAAGAAGAGAAGGTCATCTTTTTTGAATGCCTGAGCAGTATGAAGGTCCCGTCTGGATTTTCGTCCAATATAAAGGGAATAATAAACATGGCGGAGAAAAAGTTCCAAAACCTGAAGTCTCACGACTGCCACGTGATTATGACGCAATTGCTTCCGATTGCTTTGAGGGGGCTCCTGCCGGAAAATGTTCGAGTAGCCATTGTGAAGCTATGTGCATTCCTCAATGCAATCTCTCAGAAGGTAATCAATCCAGAAGTTCTACCACGGTTACAGAACGATGTGATCCAATGTCTTGTCAGTTTCGAGTTGGTGTTCCCGCCATCCTTCTTCAATATTATGACGCACCTCCTGGTTCACCTAGTCGAAGAGATTTTCATTCTCGGTCCTGTATTTCTACACAATATGTTCCCCTTCGAGACGTTCATGGGAGTATTAAAGAAATATGTTCGTAACCGTGCTAGGCCAGAAGGAAGCATCGCCAAGGGCTATGGAAATGAGGAGGTAATTGAGTTTTGTGTTGACTTTGTTCCTGACCTTAAGCCGATTGGTCTTCCTCGATCGCGGCACGAGGGGAGACTAAGTGGAAAAGGCACGATCGGAAGGAAATCAACGATATGTATGGACGGCCATTCTCTGACTGAAGCACACCACACTGTAATGACCAATTCCAGCTTGGTGGCTCCGTACTTTGAGAAACACAAGAATATTTTACGCTCGGACAACCCGGGGAAGCCTGAATCCTGGATTAGGAAGGCCCACATGGAGACTTTCGGCAGTTGGTTGAGAAAACATTTAATGAATGACAATGATGTTGTAGATCAGCTGTACATGTTGGCCAAGACACCATCTTCGACTATAACGACTTTCCAAGGGTACGAGATAAATGGGAATACATTTTACACGATCGCCCAAGATAAAAAGAGCACCAACCAAAACAGTGGTGTCCGCTTTGATGCAGCAACCGAGAATGGGCAAAAGGTCACATATTATGGTTACATAGAGGAGATATGGGAACTTGACTATGGACCCTCCTTTAAGGTCCCTTTGTTCCGGTGCAAATGGTTCAAGCTAACAGGAGGTGGGGTAAAGGTGGACCAGCAATACGGAATGACAATGGTGGATTTCAACAATCTTGGTTACCTTGACGAACCATTCGTCCTAGCGAAAGATGTCGCTCAGGTTTTCTATGTGAAGGACATGAGTAGCAAACCGAGGAAACGGAAAGATAAGAAAATGATCAGTACATCATGCGATGATCCAAAGCGCCACATTGTTCTTTCAGGGAAAAAGAAACATCGTGGGAGTGGAGGACAAGACAGACATGTCAGAAGATTATAATATGTTTGCTGAAATTCCGCCCTTCAAAGTGAACACCGACCCAAGCATTAAGTTCAATGATGAGGATGCTCCATGGATACGGCACAATCGTAAGCAAGCAGGGACACAAGGGAAGAAATGATGTGTAATAATTTATTGTACCAAACTTTGTATTTGGTCGATGAACTGAATGATGTATCAAACCTTTTGTCAAACCTTCAAGGGATTAGTTTTATTTTTCTGATTTTTTTTGATATATAATTGTATTTTTAAGATTTTAAAATGAATTAGTTTTATTTTTCTGATTTTAAAAGGAAAAAGGAAGAAGAAGAAAGAAGGAAAAAGGAAAAAAAACAGAAGAAAAAAATAGAAGAAAAAAGGAAAAACAGAAAAAAAAACAGAAGAAAAAAGGAAAAACAGAAAAAAAAAACAAATAGAAGAAAAACATAAGAAAAAAACAAACAGAAGAAAAACAGAAGAAAAAAGGAAAAAGGAAGAAAGGAAGAAAAAAAAGAAGAAAAACAAGAAAAAGAAAGAAACAAACAGAAGAAAAAAACAGAAGAAAAAAGGAAGAAAAAAACAGAAGAAAAACAAGAATTTAAAATGAATTAGTTTTATTTTCTGATTTTTTTGATATATAATTGTATTTTTAAGATTTTAATAACATAAATAAATAAGTAATTAGAAACTTTAATAGCAAAAATAATTATCATAAAGTAAAATAAATAAGTAATTAGAAACAAAATAAAATAAAATAAATAAGTTTTTTGTTGTAAGTAGAAACAAAACAAAATAAATAAAGCAAAAATCAAAACAAAAAACAGGCAAAAAATAAAAAATATGCCACCTACTGGGCCACCACGGCCTGAATACGACTAGAAACCCATTAATGGGCCAGGATTCAGGCCCGCAGAAGGCCCAGTAGGCCCACAGGCTCATAGTAACAGAATAGGCCCGTAAGCCTGCATTTGAGAGGAGCTCGAAGTGGTGAGCGCAGCCGCGCTTATAAACCACTGTCGAAGCCTCTCGGCTAGCGAGGTGGGACTAAACATCCCACCGCACCGCGCCAGTTCCAGCACAGAACCTTTAGTCCCGGTTGGGGAGGCGGACCGCGACTAAAGGGTACCCTTTAGTCGCGGTTGTTGTCCCCAACCGCGACTAAAGGGTCTTTCTGCGCGGGAACGAAAGCGGCGGCAAAACCCTTTAGTCGCGGTTGGGGAGGCGGACCGCGACTAAAGGGTACCTTTAGTCGCGGTCCGCCTCCCCAACCGCGACTAAAGGTGCGTCTATAAATACTGCACTTAGCAGTTTTGCCACTTCCCATTCTCCTCTCTCTCGACGCCGAAGCGCTGCCCCGACGCCGATCGACGCCGACGCCGACGCCGAAGCCCTGCCCCGACGTCGAAGTCCTGCCCCGACGCCGAAGCCCTGCGCGCCGCCGCCCCGTCCCCAGTGAGCGCCACCTCCGCCCGTGCCTGCCCTTGCCCGCCGCCCGCCGCCCGACGCCCTGCCGCCCGCCGCCCGCCGCCCGCTGGCCCTGCCTGCCGTCCTCCGCGCGCCGGCAGAAGAAGAAGAAAGAAGAAGAAAAAGGAAGAAGAAGAAGAAAGAAAAAGGAAAAAGGAAGAAGAAGAAAGAAGGAAGAAGAAAACAAAAGAAAAACAGATGAAAAACAAAAAAAAGGAAGAAAAAAGGCCACCGGAATTTTTTCTTTTTTTTTCTTTTTTTTTGTTCTTTTTAATTTTAACTAGTTAATTAGTTTAACAAAAACGGTAAAATAACTTAAAACTTGATAATTAACAAAAAAACCGTAAAATTTGATAATTAACCAAAAAAAACGTATATAAAACTTGATAATTAACAACAAAAAAAGTAAAACTCCGCGGTGTTTTTTTTGGGATCGAGAGGGGGCGGCGAGGGTTATACATGTGTGTTGTCCTCGCCTCCCTCTCCGTGACGCCGTCGTCTGCCGCCCCGTCTCGCGCTCTACCGCGACACCCTCTCCCACCCCTTGCTCGCCCCCTCCTTTTGCCACCGCCCTTTCGCCACCGCCACCGCCACCGCCCCCCTTCTTCACTTAATTAATTTGTTTTTACTACATGTTTTCAGGACTGACATAATGGCGGACGATAGAGCTGACCCGATTATGGACAACTATGATCCGGACGGTGAAGCACATATGTTCGGCATCATAAACGGCGATATTCTATATGTGCCGACCGGACAAGAAGAAGATGATATCTCTTCTTATCTGAACCTTGACGGTGAAGATGAAGGGCGCCGTCAGCAAGATGATGCCGAACAAACGTCGATAAACGACGATCTTCAAATGGAAGTAGCAACCACCTCCGGCGCCGAGGTATATATATACATTGAGCCTCTGGTGATACAAACTAACTGATTTGAATAAATATGTGTGTACTAACGCGCGCGACTCTCTTTCTTATTTTATCCCTCGGTCGGATCGTCGAAACAATCGAGTACGTCGTCAAAGCGTGGCGCAACCAAGACGATGAAACAAGGAGAAACATGCATCATCGAGGTTGTCGACAGTGCAACCGGCAGGCCGCTGGAGCCCCGCAAGAACGCCACCAAGTTTGTCAGCCAATGCGGAGCCGTTGTTAGAGACAACGTCTCGATCACCGTCCAGGAGTGGAATAAGCCAAAGAAGGCACGAATTGCTGGTTTCACTTTTGTCGATAAGAGAACAAAAAAAGATTGCTTCAAGAAGCTTATGGAACATTTCATTCTACCTCCGAAATACAACAAATTCGATGAGGAGGGTAACAAGATTGAGGAAAACAAGGAGAGGAGGAGGCTAGTCAAACAGTTCGCTCTTCATAAGATGGCCGACGCATTCCGGAAATTCAAGCAAAATCTAGCCCATGACTTTGTCAAGCAGAACAAGACTCCGGATTTCAAAGGACAATATGAGAAACTGAAACATGATTGGCCAGAATTTGTGAAGCAAAAGAAATCGGAGCAGTTCATTCAAATATCGAAAAAAATAAGGAAAATGCGGCTAAGAAGGAGTACAATCATATTATGGGGCCAGGAGGGTATCGCCTTTGGCAGCCTAGGTTGGAGAAGATGGAGAACGAGCTGAGGGCGCGAGGAATCCGTCCAGGTACGGAGGGATGGGACCCAAGGGCCAAAAGCTGGTGGTACGGGCATGGGGGAACACTGAACCCGGAGACAGGGGAGTGTGTTTACCAGGGCAAAATAATTAAACCCACCCAAGCCCTTATTGACGCAATGAGGGATGCTCAAGAGGGGAAGCAGATGTTGTGGCGCGGTTGGCATCGGAAATGGATGTGATGAAGAAAACCGTGAGTGTACTAGTAGCCGAAAGAGATGCAGCTCGGGCGCAGCATGAAGATCATCCAGCGGATCTCGGAAGCCAGCAGCGGAGAAGCAGCGTGGCTTCCACGGAGGCCCCACCGGCTGGTGCAGATGCACCGACGATCGAAATTACTGCACCGGAGCCTCTGGTGGTCGAAATTACTGCACCGAAGCCTCCTCGCTACCCCGTGGACGATATAAAGGAGATGAAAGAATGTCATCTGTATTATCCTATCGGGAACATGTCCATGAAGGTAGCCATCGGCAGTGCTTTACCATGTTTACCTGGAGCACTCCACCACAACAACCCCATTCAAGATGGCTATGCTCGTGTCACGGTGGAGGACATAGTCCAAGGGTTTGAGGACCTGGAGATTGACATTGCTACACCTGAAGGGGAGAAAAGACTTGGAAATGTCAAGCGCCATTTCATTCTATGGCAAAAGAAGTTTATCAAGTTTCCAGGCGAGGCGCCAAGGACAACAAGTCCACCCCCCTACGGTGGTGGTGGTGGCGGTGGCAGTGGCGGTGGTGGTGGTGGTGGTGGTGGTGGCGGTTCACCTACACCTCCGTCACGTCAGCCGACGCCTCCCAGTCCACAACGTCCGGCGGGTGATCAGACGCCACCCCCCAGTCCTCGTCCGGCGGGTGATCAGACGCCGCCCCCCAATCCACCTCCGGCAAAGAAGCAGAAGCAGTCCTGGATTATTAACCCGGACCCTTATGTACCTAAGACCACAAAGGTACTGGAGCCATCACTGAAGCCTCTCCCCACAAGGCCTTGGGAACATAGTGCCGAGGAAACTGCCGCGGCCGCGGCTGCTGATTATGAGAAATGGAAGGCGGACTGCAAGAAGAAAAGAGAGCCCGAGCCCAAGCCAGTATTTTCTGATGAGCAAAAGAAGTGGGCTAAGTCATTTTTGAGCACACCGTCCCAAGCCGCGAAGAATCTGCCTGACGACTATGCACGTGAACTTCGTAGGCAGGCACTCATGTTGAAGGAGAAGAAAGAGCGGGCGGAGAACCAGGAGAACAAAGCCTTGGAGGAGGCCGAGAAAACGGAATTAGAAAGTAAAAAAAGCGGGAAACGAGTTGCCCAGCTCGGGGAACAAAGTAAACAATCGATTGCCCCGCTTATAGTGAAAGCCGCCGGTCCGGATGACCCCGATATCATAGCAGCTGCGGCAGCACATGGATTGACTGTAACGAGTGCCAGAGAACAAGCGGCCAACTTAGGTATTACTCTTCATGAACTGTTAGGCCTTGATGAGGCGCCAGTGAAGGAGGTAGTAATTACATATGTGAAGAATGGGCCTCTCGTCGAGCCTGCGCAGGAAGAGGATCTACCTCCACAAATGAAAGGTCTGCTGAAATGGTACAAGGGTTACATAAAAAATAAAAATGCCAAAGAATATATTTATGCGGAAGTTAGATATGAGCATCATTTCAAACATTACTATGTACAAATTCATCTGAGTGAATTGTTCCAGCTTTTCAATCTGCGCGAGCTCGACAAATCTATCATCAGTTGCTACGTTCTGTAAGTGATTTATTTCTACCCCATCTCGTTCATATTGCCTGCACTATATATATGTCCTAACTATATTGTTGTGTCCGCTATTATACATGCAGAATGAAGATTAAGGAATGCAGAGTAAGGAACATCCATGATGTTGGGTTCATTGACCCACACATCGTTAATGGATATGTGTTGCAGCATCACCCCGCCGACATGGAGGCAGACCTGTGGCAGTTTCTTACAAAGCAGGAACTCAAAAGTGATATTCTATTTCCTTACCATTTTGGGTGAGTGTTTCTGTCTTGAGCACATTCTCTTTTGTTTACTCCATGCATGGTATGTGGCCGGCTAATCGATGAGTTATGCATGACGTACTGTGCATGTATCGTGTCCGCAGGTTCCACTGGATTCTGCTAGTAATTAAAGTTGACACCTCAGAATGTCTCGTCCACGACTCTCTGAATATGGATCCAAAGCTTTGGGGCGGCATGAGAAGAATGCTGCAGAAGTAATTATTTTCATTCATTTGCGCTCTATATCGATCGGCCTATTTCGTTCATTTCCTAATATCAAGTAACTAATAACTCTCTTGTTCATTTAATTTTCTTTGCCTCGTAGGGTTTGGAGACGGTTCGTAGATACAAAGGTCGGTGAATTCAAAAAAGAGCTAGAATTCAAAAAGTCAAAGGCTAAGAATGGTGGGGATATTCAGCCAGCGGGGACCAATCTATGTGGATACTATGTCTGTGAGATGATCCGGAGATACACCTCTGAGCGGGTTCCGAGTGATACCAATGCTCACAGGAATAACCTCCGGATGATGCTTAGTCCAGAAGCTCGCTTCCGACCACTTCAAGAGGAACTAGCTGGATGGTTCAGCA
Source organism: Aegilops umbellulata (assembly GCA_032464435.1). Taxonomy (NCBI): domain Eukaryota; kingdom Viridiplantae; phylum Streptophyta; class Magnoliopsida; order Poales; family Poaceae; genus Aegilops; species Aegilops umbellulata. The sequence goes on from CP136059.1 coordinate 418,929,169, forward strand.
GGGAAGTCCTCCATCCTAAAGGAGAACACCATTACGAGGACGTAGAACTTTATATGCATTAAATTATGTATGGAAACTTGTTCAAAATTGTATATGGTCATCCGATGATATTGAATATATATTGTATATTCCTCTTGAATTCTTTTTGGTTCTAATTTCAAATTTGTTTGAAATTGTACATTCATATGCATGTATGTAGTAGCGTAGAATATGTGAAACTCCTTCAAAATTAAAATAAAGCATAAAAGAAATAAAACAATACAAATTAAACAGAAAACAGGTTTAGGGGGGGGGCTAAAACCCTAAACCTGCGGCGGCCTTTAGTCGCGGTTGGCCAGAAGAACCGCGACTAAAGTTCCTCCGCCCCGACGGCCGCCTGGCGCCCACGTGGACGGGCCTTTAGTCGCGGTTCTTAAGCAACCGCGACTAAAGGGGGGGGGCCTTTAGTCCCGCCTGTTTGGTCGCGGTTGCGCAACCGCGACTAATGGCAGTTGCGAACCGCGACCAAAGGCCCTTTTTCCACCAGTGATTGAAAAATAAATTCAGATTTTTTTGTCTTTTCTAGCATTTTTTTTTCGAATTTACTATCCATAAAGGGTGTGTGCGCACTCATGTTCACCAAATCCGCGTCCTAGCCTAAGTTGTTATCTTCATAATGCAAGGTAACATAATAGTAGTGTCATGAATGGCTTCATCTATTAGCTTGTAGACTCATATTGTCTTAGGAGGCGCTATGTTACAGTAACATACTATGTTACCACCTCTCATTAACTATTTGCCACATAAGCAAAATTTTCTTGGAGTGTGCTAGGTTACTAGCTAAGTTGCTCCTATTATGACTAGCCTTAGGGCCTGTTCGGAGTCCCTCCCGATCCGTGACTCCGCTCCCGGAGCAGCCGGAGCCGCAGTTCGAAATCATGGAGTAGGGAAACAGGTACTCCGCGGATTCTTGGATTTGGCGGAGCTGGTGGTTGATACGTCTCCAACGTATCTATATTTTTTGATTGCTCCATGCTATATTATCTACTGTTTTAGGCAATATTGGGCTTTATTATCCACTTTTATATTATTTTTGGGACTAACCTATTAACCGGAGGCCCAGCCCAGATTTGCTGTTTTATGCCTATTTCAGTGTTTCGAGGAAAAGGAATATCAAACGGAGTCCAAACAGAAAAATCCTTTTTGGAACGTGATTTTCTCACCGGATAAGACCCAGGAAACTTGGAGTGCACGTCAGAAGATACAAGAGCTGCCCATGAGGGTGGGGGGCGCGCCCCCTGCCTCGTGGGGCCCTCGTGGCTCCCCCGACGTACCTCTTTCACCCATATATACCGTCGTACCCTAAAACTTCCAGAACGGAAGATAGATCGGGAGTTCCGCCGCCGCAAGCCTCTGTAGCCACCAAAAACCTAATCGGGACCCTGTTCCGGCACCCTGCCGGAGGGGGGAACCCTTACCGGTGGCCATCTTCACCATCCCGGTGCTCTTCATGACGAGGAGGGAGTAGTTCACCCTCGGGGCTGAGGGTATGTACCAGTAGCTATGTGTTTGACCTCTCTCTCTCTCTCTCGTGTTCTTGATTTGGCACGATCTTGATGTATCGCGAGCTTTGCTATTATAGTTGGATCTTATGTTTCTTCTCTCCCTCTTCTCTCTTGTAATGGATTGAGTTTTCCCTTTTAAGTTATCTTATCGGATTGAGTCTTTAAAGATTTGAGAACACTTGATGTATGTCTTGTCGTGCGTATCTGTGGTGACAATGGGATATCACGTGCCACTTGATGTATGTTTTGGTGACCAACTTGCGGGTTCTACCCATGAACCTATGCATAGGGGTTGGCACACGTTTTCGTCGTGATTCTCGGGTAGAAACTTTGGGCACTCTTTGAGGTTCTATGTGTTGGTTTGAGTAGATGAATTAAGATTGTGTGATGCATATCGTATAATCATACCCACGGATACTTGAGGTGACATTGGAGTATCTAGGTGACATTAGGGTTTTGGTTGATTTGTGTCTTAAGGTGTTATTCTAGTACGAACTCTAGGGCTATTTGTGACACTTATAGGAATAGCCCAATGGATTGATTGGAAAGAATAACTTTGAGGTGGTTTTGTACCCTACCATAATCTCTTCGTTTGTTCTCCGCTATTAGTTACTTTGGAGTGACTCTTTGTTGCATTTCGAGGGATAATTACATGATCCAAATATGTTATTATTGTTGAGAGGACTTACACTAGTGAAAGTATGAACCCTAGGCCTTGTTTCCTAGCATTGCAATACCGTTTACGCTCACTTTTACCACTTGCTACCTTGCTGTTTTTATATTTTCAGTTTACAAAAACCCATAAATACCATCCATATTGCACTTGTATCACCATCTCTTCGCCGAACTAGTGCACCTATACAATTTACCATTGTATTAGGTGTGTTGGGGACACAAGAGACTCTTTGTTATTTGGTTGCAGGGTTGCTTGAGAGAGACTGTCGGAGTAATCGACCACGGGTACCCCGAGGACGGCAAGACGATATTTCAAGACATCGGGGCTAGCAAAGCCCCTCAGTCCGACTGTCCGGCCGCTCCTGCCGGCTTCCCAGCCGGCTGCCGACTGCGCCTACCAGCCGGCTGCCGACTGCAGCCCGACCCGACACCGACAAGACCCCGACGTGGCGGCCATACCGCGGACAAGACAACCGTACCGCGATGTCATCATGTACAGTGACACTTGTCCCTGGGCACTATTTATGAAGTGACCCAGGGACAAGTGTGCCATCCCACCATGCCACTAGCTAGCTAGCTACCATACCTACGTAGCTTACTTCCTAAGCTACCCCCACACTATATAAAGGCACACATCCATCCATCCAGATGATGGACTCACACCCACATGCATACATGCTCACGTAGGAGCACACCCATCCATTCGGCCACATGCCATGGGCATAGCCGGCCATTAGCATACCACATACATGCATTTACCAAGTCGGATGCCTATGGCACTTACCTCAGATACAGCTCTAGGAGCAACTCTGTACCAGATATACCAGATACACTCAGACATGCAGCAGTAGGAGTATTATCTCTCCAGAGAGCTCCGAAGCTGGGTAAACCACCGCGTGCTACTCGCATACCCGCTCCCGGTCCTATCAGCAGCAGTCTTACGCACACACTAAGCCCTTGTGGCATCTGTCGAATCGCAAAGCCCCCTGTGAGAAATACCACGACAGTTGGCGCCCATCGTGGTGTGGTACTACTACTATGCTACCACGCTGCTGCTGGTTTCGCAGTCCGGGCGGGACCCTTTTTTCTTCATCGCCTCCGCCGTGGCGTCGCGCCGTCTCTCCGGTAGCGCTCGGGGGCTCGACATCGACCCGCCCCCGGAGCGGCCGCGAGGGGTGGCGCGTCCTCGCCTTCGGCCTCTTCGTCTTCACCACCGCGGCGTCGCGCCGTCTCTCCGATAGCGGTCTGGGGCTCGACATCGATATGCCCCCGGAATGGCCGTGAGGGGCGGCGTGACCTCGCCATCGGCCTTGCCTTCTTCACCACCGTCGCGACGCCGGCCATCCGACCGCGCTCGCGCCGTGCGCGGGGCCCCGCTTCGTTCGGCCGCATCCGTCCACGCGCCGCTCGCGTCTGTTTCCCTCCGCGTTGCGCCTTGCTCGGGCTGAAACACGTATTCGTTCCTCCACATACAATCTGTACAAACTAGCTAGATGCTAGTCAACAATGGTCAAACCATTAGCCATACCACTACCCAAATACTAACCATACATTAGCCATACACTACGTCGTACACTAGTCAGATAACGCCCATAATCTGCCTGTACATTTGCCGGATGCATTTGCCAAATGCAAGTCGGACGCTGCCCGGACACTAGCCATGCAGAGGCTCTCTCCTGCCAGCAGAGCAGCTGCCCGGACACTAGCCATGCAGAGGCTCTCTCCTGCCAGCGGCTCTGCCTTCGCGAGTTCCGTCACGGCCATGGCGTCCGCCCTCAGCTCCCTCCATGCTGCTCCACGCGCCGCTACGGCTCCGTCCTCTCGCAACTCCTCACCATCTTCGCCTCATCATGCTGCTGCTGCAGTCCATGGCGTGCCTCGTCCACACCAACGCCGGGTGGCTCCTCCGCCCGCCGGCTCTGGCCTCCCGCTCAGTGCGTTGGCTCCTCTCGCGAGCACGCCCGCGCCGGCTGCGCCCGGGGCGCTCTCCCGCTCCGCTCCGCGCCGCCTTCCCGCACATCCAGGTGTGCCCCGACGCGGGTTGGCTCCCCTACCTCGATCGGCTGCCTGTCCGCCTCGTCGCCGCTCCGGACCACCCCCGAGCCCGGCCTTTTCCTGCGCCTGCCGGCTCCCGCCCGCTCGGCCGGCTCCCGCAGGCCGGCTTCGCCTCGCCTCGGCCGCGCAGTCATGCGCCGATCCGGCGCCTGCTTCCCCGCCGCCTGCTCCCCCGCGCCTGACCGGCTGCCCGTCCGCCTCGTCGCCGCACCTGTCCGGCTCGTCGCTGGCCGGGTCCTCTGCACCGGCTCCAGCACGCGCCGGGTCCCCCGGGATGGGTCCTCCGCCGACTGGTCGCGCCTGCAGGCCCTCCGCCTCCAACCACCTGGGCGCCCGCGTCCCGAACTCGGCCTCCCGACGCCGGCGCCGCTTGGCCCCGCGTCCGGCCTCTCCGCCCCAACTCCACCCCGCCGGATGCCCACCGCCGGGTCCGGCTCTCCGGTGTGGCGGTGTCCGGCTGGGTCCAAGCCCTCGCCTCCGTCCGCTCCGCACACAGCGCCGGCTCCGCCTCCGCTCCGGCCGGCTTCCCGCAACCCAGCTGGCCGGCTCCCATGCGCCGGCTTCCCGCAACCCGGCTGGCCGGCTCCCGCGCGCCGGCTTCCCCGGCATCCCGGACTCCTCCGTCCGTCTCGCCCTTGGCCGACTGCTGCTACGCGCCTGCATCGCGCCGCGCACCCGGACGGCCGGCTCCGCCGCGCACCCGGACGGACGGCTCCGCCCCGAACCCGGCTCCCCCCTGCTGCCGGCTGCTGCGCTCCAGGTCCAGCCGCCTGTGCGGCCGAGGGCCCAGAGCAGAGAAAGAAAAGTCAGGCTGGCTGAAAAAAAATGTGTGTGTGCGTCCGGCTGCCCAGAGCCGGGTAAAGAAAAGGCCGGGTGCCCACGGCCGGCTGACTAAAAAAAAAGAAAAGAAAAGAAAAGGAGGATCCGACTTTACAGACTGCAGTCCAGTCGACTGCTCCGGTCAACAACCCGCGCTGCCGTTGGGTCGACTGTTTCGTCTGCTCGCTTTGCTGGCTGGCCGACCGACGAGTCGGTCCGTCTGAGGACAGCCGGCTGACGAGAAAAAGAGAAGAAGACAAACTAGTTGCCGGAAGATCCGGCCCGACTGCTCAGCAGTCGGCCCGAATCTCGGGGGCTATACCCAGCGGGTGCACTGACGCGCCCCCGCGAGGAAGAAGACAAAGTAGTTGCTGGGAGATCCGGCCCGACTGCTCAGCAGTCGGCCCGAATCTCGGGGGCTACACCCAGCGGGTGCGCTAACGTGCCCCCGCGAGAAAGAAGACAAAGTAGTTGCCGGGAGATCCGGCCCGACTGCTCAGCAGTCGGCCCGAATCTCGGGGGCTACACCCAGCGGGTGCGCCGGCGCGCCCCCGCGAAGATTGCAGACAAGAGAAGAATTTTGTCCGGCTGCCAGCAGCCGGCAGAAGAGAAAGAAGAAAAAGAGCGTTGCAAGATGCCTCGCCGCCTGGCCGGTCGAGCCTGACCGGCCGGGACCCCCTTCGAGCACCCGGGGGCTCGAGGGCTACACCCAGCGGGTGCGCCGACGCGCTCCGCGAGCGCCGAGTCACGCCAGCTGTCTTTGACAACCGCGACTACACAAAAATTAATGTGAGCTCTTCACCCACATATTTTTGCACTATGAAAGCACGGATAACCCCGAGCGATGCTCGGGGAGCTATGTTTGCATTTCATTACAGTTGCATCACTGTTTCCCCGGCGCCAGCCAGAGTTGGCCCGGGGGCTGGCCGCTTGGCCTGAGACGTTTGTTCCCGCAGACGGCTTAGTAGCGTGCGCAGTACCAAAGGCTCACTCTTAGTCACAGACCGCAGAGCGGCTGTCCGGCTAGCAAGAGTGAACGCTGGAGGCCACCCACACAAAAAACGCCCGGGAAGAAAAACGGTTCGGGCCAAGCGGCCAGCCCCCGGGCCAACTCTGGCTGGCGCCAGGGAAACAGTGATGCAACTGTAATGAAATGCGGACATAGCTCCCCGAGCATCGCTCGGAGTTATCCGTGCTTTCGTAGTGCAAAAATATGTGGGTGAAGAGATCACATTGATTTTTGTGTAGTCGCGGTCGTCGAAGACAGCCGGCGCGACTCGTCGCTCGCGGAGCGCGTCGGCACACCCCTATGGCACTGACCTCAGATACAGCTCTAGGAGCAACTCTGTACCAGATATACCAGATACACTCAGACATGCAGCAGTAGGAGTATTATCTCTCCGGAGAGCTCCGAAGCTGGGTAAACCACCGCGTGCTACTCGCATACCCGCTCCCGGTCCTATCAGCAACAGTCTTACCCACACACTAAGCCCTTGTGGCATCTGTCGACTTGCAAAGCCCCCCGTGAGAAATACCACGACAGAGACCATCTTCATCCTACGCCTCCCACGGATTGATAAACCTTAGGTCATCCACTTGAGGGAAATTTGCTACTGTCCTACAAACCTGTGCACTTGCATGCCCAACAACGTCTACAAGAAGAAGGTTGTGTAGTAGACATCAAGCTCTTTTCTGACGCCGTTGCCGGGGAGGCTAGTCAAGTGAAGGTATATGTTTAGATCTTGCAATCGAATCTTTTTGTTTCTTGTTTTAGCACTAGTCTAGTTTATAAAAGAAAATTACAAAAAAATGGAATTGAGTTTGTCTCACACGCTTCACCTTTTTAATATCTTTCGTGAGTATGATGGAAAGGAAAATTGTGCCAAAGTGTTAGAAGAAGAATGCATTAAAATGTTTGGCACTAAATCTTTGAATGATGAGCATGATTGCAATGTTGTTAGTATGAATTCCTTGAATATCCATGATGCTAATGATATGCAAAGCCACAAGCTTGGGGAAGCTATGTTTGATGAAGATGATATTTTTTGTCCCCCAAGCTTTGATGAGCAAATTTACTATGATGAAAGCATGCCTCCTATCTATGATGATTATTGTGATGACACCTATGCTATAAAGAATAATGATAACCATGAAACTTGTCATCTTGATCTTAATTCTCAATCATATGATAGTTATTTTGTTGAGTTTGCTCCCACTACTATTCATGAGAATAAATTTGCTTATGTGGAGAGTAATAAAAATTCTATGCTTGTAGATCATGAAAAGAATGATCTAGGTGCTGGTTATGTTGTTGAATTCATTCATAATGCTACTGAAAATTATTATGAGGGAGGAATATATGCTTGTAGGAATTGCAATAATATCAAGTTTCCTCTCTATGTGCTTAAAATCTTGAAGTTATACTTGATTTACCTTCCTATGCAAGTTGATTCTTGTTCCCATAAGTTGTTTGCTCACAAAATCCCTATGCATAGGAAGTGGGTTAGACTTAAATGTTCTAGTCATATTCTTCATGATGCTCTCTTTATGTTTCAATTCCTATCTTTTATGTGAGCATCATTGAAATCATCATGCCTAGCTAGGGGCTTTAAACGATAGCGCTTGTTGGGAGGCAACCCGATTTTATTTTATTTTCTTGCTTTTTGGTTCTGTTTAGGAATAAATAATCCATCTAGCTTCCGTTAAGATGTAGTTTTAGGTTTTAATTAGTGTTTGTGCCAAGTAGAACCTTTGGGAAGACTTGGGTGAAGTCTTTATGATCATGCTGTAAAAAACAGAAACTTTAGCGCTCACGAGATTAGCTAGAACTTTTTACTGGAGAGTGCTATTTAGTTGATTCTTTTTGCAGATGATTACTAGAAAAATTCCTCAGATCCACCAATTTATTTTAGAATTTTTGGAGTTCCATAAGTTTGCGTTAGTTACAGATTACTACAGACTGTTCTGTTTTTGACAGATTCTGTTTTCATTGTATTGCTTGCTTATCTTGATGAATCTATGGCTAGTAAAATAGTTTATAAACCATAGAGAAGTTGGAATACAGTAGGTTTAACACCAATATAAATAAAGAATGAGTTCATTACAGTACCTTGAAGTGGTGTTTTGTTTTCTTTCGCTAACGGAGCTCATGAGTTTTCTGTTAAGTTTTGTGTTGTGAAGTTTTCAAGTTTTGGGTAAAGATTCGATGGACTATGGAATAAGGAGTAGCAAGAGCCTAAGATTGGGGATGCCCAAGGCACCCCAAGGTAATATTCAAGGATAACCAAGCGTCTAAGCTTGGGGATGCCCCGGAAGGCATCCCCTCTTTCGTCTTCATTCATCGGTAACTTTACTTGGAGCTATATTTTTATTCACCACATGATATTTGTTTTGCTTGGAGCGTCATTTTATTTTCTTTAGCTTTGCTTGCTGTTTGAATAAAGTACCAAGATCTGAAATTATTAAATGAGAGAGTCTTCACATGGTTGCATAATTATTCGACTACTCATTGATCTTCACTTATATCTTTCGGAGTAGTTTGTCGTTTGCTCTAGTGCTTCACTTATATCTCTTAGAGCCTGGTGGTAGTTTTATTTTGAAGAAATAGATGAACTCTCATGCTTCACTTATATTATTTTGAGAGTCTTAAATAGCATGGTAATTTGCTTAAAATCCTAATATGCTAAGCATACAAGATTTGTAAGAATTCTTATGAGTGTGTTGAATACTAAGAAAAGATTGAAGCATGATAATTGTTTTGAGATATGGAGGTGATAATATTAGAGTCATGCTAGTGGAAGTAGTTGTGAATTTAAAGAATACTTGCGTTAAATTTTGTGATTCCCGTAGCATGCACGTATGGTGAACCGTTATGTAACGAAGTCGGAGCATGAGGTGTTTATTGATTGTCTTCCTTATGAGTGGCGGCCGGGGACGAGCGATGGTCTTTTCCTACCAATCTATCCCGCTAGGAGCATGCGGGTAATACTTTGCTTTGATAACTTCTAGATTTTTGCAATAAGTATATGAGTTCTTTATGATTAATGTTGAGTCCATGGATCATACGCACTTTTCCCCATCCTTCCACCATTGCTAGCCTCTCCAATACCGCACACTTTTCGCCGGTATCATACACCCACCATATACCTTCCTCAAAACAGCCACCATACCTACCTATCATGGCATTTCCATAGCCATTCCGAGATATATTGCCATGCAACTTTCCACCGTTCCATTTATTATGACACGCACTAGTGCAGAACCGGGCAATAGCACCGGTTCGTAAGGCCCTTTAGTGCCGGTTCCATAACCGGCACTAAAGTGTGGGCACTAAAGGCCCCCCTTTAGTACCGGTTCAGCACGAACTGGTGCTAAAGGGAAAGCACGTGGCACGAGCCAGCTCCGGGGGCCGGGAGCCCTTTAGTACCGGTTGGTAACACCAACCGGTACTAAAATGTTTGGTTTTTTTTTGTTTTATGATTTGTTTTTCATTTAATTTTGTGTTTTCCATTTTAATTCTTTTTCGTTTGCTGGTATTTTACGATACTACACATTGTACACGTTATGCATATATATGGTAGCTATAGCTAGTAGAACCAATCAAATATATAGATCATCAATGTCTCACAAACCATCATATTAATTCACACATACACACATGTATAGCTATATACAATTTCTCGTACATATGCATGTTGCCTTCGGAGCCAGTTGCATTAGCCTAATTGGTGCCTTCGGAGCACGATGACAAATTGGAAGTGATTCATGACCTGATCGATGGGGGCGGTAGCGGGTAATAGTATTCTCCCTTCGGATTTATGACCTGGTCGAGCAAAAATCCTGCTATTTCCTCTTGAAGTGCTTGTACGCGCTCTGTATCTAGGAGCTTGTCCCGCACCTCTGTGAACTGTTAAGAAGGAGATCAATATGCATGTGTATTAGTTGTGTGACTAGATATCGATAATGGTGCACAAATTGTGAATAGTGTTCTGACAAGCGTACCCATTCCTGTCTTTGAGATCTGCTCCTTTCGGACGCCATCATGCGAATGTTCTCGCAAACGCAGTATGCACACAGATCAATCCCCTGCGCCTGCTTTATGGCCTTTACGAGAATGGAATTTAATTTGATCAAATAATAATTAATCAGGCATGATAATATTAAAAAGATGGCAACTAGCTAGCACTACTTAATTACTTACCTTGGGTCGAAACCATCTTAGTTGTCGTTTCCATTCGCCTTCCGTTTTGCTGATGAACCTTGCCCAAGCCCTGCCCGCCGACAAAGAAAATGAATAAAGGGGTTATTAAATAGTTCATATCATGAAATGACGAACTAAATAGGCCGAGATATATAGTTAATAATGATTGAAATTACCTGTTAACTATCCCAAACAAGATGTTATAGTCACTATTTTCTTTGAGTAGTGAGTCCAGTATTTCAACTGTTCCTTCGTCAACTTTAATGATACACAAGATCCAGTGAAATCTGCATGCACACATGTTTGCATGTCTTAATTAAGCGGGCATATGTAAGAAAAAACATAAAACAATTTAGTATCGTCTCGAATACTAGATATAATCTCGAATACATCGTCTCGAATAACAGATATAATCTCGAATACATCGTCTCGAATAATATATAATCTCGAATACATCGTCTCGAATATATAATCTCGAATACATCACTGGCTAGGTAGCTAATAAAGATCGAATACTATAGAAGAATCTAGGACACTCGCGGTTCCTGCGGCGCGGGCGGTGGACACCCAAAGAGAAGGAACCCTCACAGGATCATAGCTGAAGTGAGATCCCTGAAGAAACTGCCAGGTATTGGAGAACCTGCCGCCCTCTAACGCAACCATGTAGCGATGGACGTGCTCGTCCTCCACCCTGACACGACGACGTATCACCTCCGGCGGGGCCGGCTCCCTCCGCACCGAAACTGGCCCACGCGAACGCCACCAAACGAGATCAGGGTCGACGACGGGACCCGGGGCCGGGTTCCTCATCAAGCGGCGCGCCCCTCCAGGCAGCACCTCCCAGTGCCAGCCCGGCGGAGCCCAGTCCCGGACATGGGTCAGCTGGACGTCGTCGCGGACGTGTCGACGGCGAGGATGCGGGCCGGGCATCGTCGACAACAAATACTAGCTATATGCCCGCAAAAAGTAACATTTTTTTAATGATTGGATTTTGATAACTAAAATTTCTAACATTTCTATAACATTTCTAACAATGCTATATATAACTAACATTTCTAATATTTCTATAACTAAAAAAAAGAAAAATTTCTAACTTTTTTATAACTATTTCTATAACTAAAAAACAGAAAAATTTCTAACAATTCTAACTTTTTTATAACTATTTCTATAACTAAAAAACAGAAAAATTTCTAACAATTCTAACAGTTCTAACAATTCTAACAATTCTAACAATTCTAACATTTCTAACTATTTCTAAAAACAGAAAAATGTCTAACAATTTCTAAAAAACAGAAAAATCTATAACTAAAAATGTATGTGTGTGCGCGCGCTCACCGGCCGGCAAGGCGAGAGGCGACGGGGCCGGGGCGCGCGGCGACGGGGACGGCGACGGGCGCGGCGACGACGGGGCGGCGACGACGGGGACGGGGACATACGGGCCGGGGCGGCGACGACGACGGGGACGGTGACGACGCCGGGACGGGCCGTGACGGGGCGGCGGTGACGACGGGGACGACGGGGACGGGACGACGGGGCGGCGACGACGGGGACGGGACGACGACGTGGCTGGCGACGGGGGCGGCGACCAGGGATATGGAGACGGCGGGGGCGGCGGGCGACGGTGTGCAGAGGAGAAGAAGCAGAGGGAGAGATGAAAACTGACGAAATTTTGAAGTGTTGTATATATAGAAGGCACCTTTAGTACCGGTTGGAGCCACCAACCGATACTAAAGGCCTGTTTTGGCCAGGCCAAGCGGCGAGAAGCGACCCCCTTTAGTACCGGTTGGTGGCTCCAACCGGTACTAAAGGCCCCCCCTTTAGTACCGGTTGGTGCCACGAACCGGTACTAAAGGGGGGTGCGCTGCCAGGCGAGGGGCGCAAAGTTTAGTCCCACCTCGCCTAGCGAAGGGCAGCCGCACTGGTTTATAAACCCAGCCGCGGCTGCTCCTTCGAGCTCCTCTCAAATGCAGGCCTTCTGGGCCTACCTATGCTGTGCTGCCCCGTGGGCCTACTAGGCCTTTGCGGGCCTGCATCCTGGCCCAACAACTGGTTGGGTTTCTAGTCGTATGCAGGCCGCTCTAGCTTAGTAGGCGGGCTTTTTTATTTTTTTTGCTTTATTTATTTTTGATTTTTTTTGTGTATTTAGAGTTTCTTTGTGAATATTTTTGCTTTAGGTACAAAAAATCTTTAGGTACAAAAAATTACAAACTTTCTGTAAGTGCCCGTAGTTTTCAAATTTGAATAGTTTAAATTTTGAATTATTTGAAATTAGTGTGAATCACTAGTTTGTGAATAACTTAACTTTAAAAATCAGTAAAGGCATGAAATAATTTGTTTGCACATAAAATTTCTTCGCGCTTCAAATGCCAAAACACATAATTAACTACCCTAACTATTACAGAGATTCCCTTCTGGGTGTGAAACACAAAAGAAAGTGATGATAGCTAGTGAAGCCGATCACATCCCAGATCTTTGGGTGTGAAACTTTTTCTTCGCGTGTGTCCCTTTGCACCGTAACCATGGAAAATCTTCATCATTTAACGGGATGCTCGGGTCAATATTCACTGTGAATGGAGCAATTTCATCAAACTTTTCATAATCTTCTGACTTGTCTATCTTGTCATCCACTCCCACGATGTTTCTCTTCCTAGAAAGAACTATGTGCCGCTTTGGCTCATCGTACGATGCATTCGCTTCCTTATCTTTTCTTTTTCTTGGCTTGGTAGACATGTCCTTCACATAGAAAACCTGTGCCACATCATTGGCTAGGACGAATGGTTCGTCTGCATACGCAAGATTGTTGAGATCCACTGTTGTCATTCCGTACTGCGGGTCTTCCGTTACCCCGCCTCGTGTCATATTGACCCATTTGCACCGAAACAAAGGGACCTTCAAACCACGTCGATAGTCAAGTTCCCATATGTCCTGTATATAACCATAATATGTTTCCTTTCCCATCTTGGTTTCTGCATCAAAGCGGACACCACTGTTTTGGTTGGTGCTCTTCTTATCTTGGGCGATCGTGTAAAATGTATTACCATTTATCTCGTACCCTTTGAAAGTCATTATATTCGAAGATGGTAACTGGGACAGCAAGTATAGGTCATCTTCAATAGAGGTGTCATGCATGGTACGTGCTTGCAACCAGCTGGCGAAACTCCTGGTTTGTTCACATGCAATCCAGTCATCAGACCGCTCCGGGTGTTTGGAGCGTAGCAAATTCTTGTGTTCATCCATATACGGAGCCACCAAGGTGGAATTCTGTAGAACTGTGTAGTGTGCTTCAGTGAGAGAATGTCCGTCCATACATATTATTTGTTTCCCTCCTAGCGTGCCTTTTCCATCCAGTCTGCCCTTATGCCGCGATTCAGGAACACCAATCGGCTTAAGGTCAGGAATAAAGTCAATACAAAACTCAATGACCTCCTCATTTTGACGGCCCTTGGAGATGCTTCCTTCTGGCCTAGCACGGTTATGAACATATTTCTTTAAGACTCCCATGAACCTCTCAAAGGGGAACATATTGTGTAGAAATACAGGACCCAAAACGTTAATCTCTTTGCATAGGTGAACTAGGACGTGCGTCATGATGTTGAAGAAGGATGGTGGGAACACCAACTCGAAACTGACAAGACATTGCACCAAATCATTCTGTAACCTTGGTATGATTTCTGGATCGATTACCTTCTGAGAGATTGCATTGAGAAATGCACATAGCTTCACAATGGCTAATCGAACGTTTTTCGGTAGAAGCCCCCTCAATGCAACCGGAAGCAGTTGCGTCATAATCACGTGGCAGTCATGAGACTTTAGGTTCTGGAACTTTTTCTCTGCCATGTTTATTATTCCCTTTATATTCGACGAGAAGCCAGACGGTACCTTAATACTGAGCAGGCATTCAAAGAAGATTTCCTTCTCTTCTTTGGTAAGAGCGTAGCTTGCATGACCCTGTTGTATGCCGTCTTTTCCGTGCATACGTTGCTGGTCCTCCCGTGCCTCAGGTGTATCTTTTGTCTTCCCATACACACCCAAGAAGCCAAGCAGGATCACACAAAGATTCTTCGTCTCGTGCATCACATTGATTGCGGAGCGGACCTCTAGGTATTTCCAATAGGGCAGGTCCCAAAATATAGATTTCTTCTTCCACATGGGTGCGCGTCCGTCAGCGTCATTCAGAACAGGTTGTCCACCAGGACCCTTTCCAAAGACCACCTTCAAATCCTTGACCATATCATGTACATCAGCACCAGTACGGTGGCCAGGCTTCATTCGGTGATCCGCCTCACATTTGAAATGCTTGCCTTTCTTTCTTACGGGATGCCTGCTCGGAAGAAATCGACGATGTCCCAGGTACACATTCTTCTTACAATTAGCCAAATATATACTGTCGGTATCGTCCAAACAGTGCGTGCATGCGCGGTATCCCTTGTTTGTCTGTCCTGAAAGGTTACTGAGAGCAGGCCAATCATTGATGGTCACGAACAGCAATGCCTTTAGGTCAAATTCTTCCCCCATGTGCTCATCCCACGCACGTACACCTGTTCCATTCCACAGTTGTAAGAGTTCTTCAACTAATGGCCTTAGGTACACATCAATGTCGTTGCCGGGTTGCTTAGGGCCTTGGATGAGCACTGGCATCATAATGAACTTCCGCTTCATGCACAACCAAGGAGGAAGGTTATACAAACATAGAGTCACAGGCTAGGTGCTATGGTTGCTGCTCTGCTCCCCAAAAGGATTAATGCCATCTGCGCTTAGACCAAACCATACGCTCCTTGCGTCATCTGCAAACTCCTTCCCGTACTTTCTTTCGATTTTTCTCCACTGCGACCCGTCAGCGGGTACTCTCAACTTTCCGTCTTTCTTACGGTCTTCTCTGTGCCATCGCATCGCCTTGGCATGCTCTTTGTTTTGGAACAAACGTTTCAACCGTGGTATTATAGGAGCATACCACATCACCTTGGCAGGAATCTTCTTCCTGGGGCGCTCGCCCTCGACATCACCAGGGTCATTGCGGCTGATCTTATAGCGCAATGCACCACATACCGGGCAAGCGTTCAAATCCTCGTACTCATCGCGGTAGAGGATGCAATCATTAGGGCATGCATGTATCTTCTGAACCTCTAACCCTAGAGGGCAGACAGCCTTCTTTGCTTCGTACGTACTCTCGGGCAATTCGTTGTCCTTTGGAAGCATATCCTTTATCATTACCAGCAACCTTCCAAATCCCTTGTCAGATACACCATTCTCTGCCTTCCATTGCAGCAATTCCAGTGTGGTGCCCAGCTTTTTCTTGTCACCTACGCAATTCGGGTACAACAATTTTTTGTGATCCTCTAACATGCGCTGCAACTTCTTCTTCTCCAAATCACTTGCGCAGTTTCTCTTTGCATCGTCAATGGCCCGACCTAGATCATCAACGGGCTCATCTGATGCCTCTTCTTCAGCTTCTTCCCGCATTGTCGGCTCAGCTTCTTCCCGCATTATCGGCTCAGCTTCTTCCCCCATTGTTGTATCATCGTATTCAGGGAACCCATGGCCAGGATAGCGGCCGTCGTCCTCTTCTTCTTCATTGTCTTCCATCATAACCCCTCTTTCTCCGTGCTTGGTCCAAACATTATAGTGGGGCATGAAACCAGACTCAAACAGGTGGACGTGAATGGTTCTTGACTTAGAGTAATTGTGACCATTCTTACAGCCAGCACATGGACAAGGCATAAAACCATCCGCCCGCTTGTTTGCCTCAGCCGCAATCAGAAAAGTATGCACGCCCTCAACGAACTGGGGAGAGCATCGGTCATCGTACATCCATTGCCGGCTCATCTTCATTACACAACACCGAATAGACCAAATTAATACAAGTTCATACATAAAGTTCATACAACACTTAAATGCAACAAACAAATAACTCTCTAGCTAAAGCATTTAAATGCAACAACAAATGCGATCAAGATCGCAACTAAGGTAACAATGGATCCAACAGCATAATGATACCAAGCCTCACTATCGATGGCATATTTTCTAATCTTTCTAATCTTCAAGCGCATTTTCTCCATCTTGATCTTGTGATCATCGACGACATCGGCAACATGCAACTCCAATTCCATCTTCTCCCCCTCAATTCTTTTCAATTTTTCTTTCAAGTACTCGTTTTCTCTTTCAACTAAATTTAACCTCTCGACAATAGGGTCGGTTGGAATTTCCGGTTCACATACCTCCTAGAAAAAATTTCTATGTCAACTTGATGGGCATAATTTGTCATAAACACGAAATGCAACTAGTTTTAAAAGAGAATATATATACCACATCCGAATCATAACAAGGACGAGGGCCGACGGGGACAGATATCAAAACCATGGCACTATATGTATAACAAACAACGTACGGGTAAGATAATTATACGAGTAACTATATATCCAAATCACACAAACATCAATTTTTATATAAAATTTCATGAACAAAGAGGCTCACCACAAGGTGGTGCCGGCGACGGGACAGTGCGGGCGATCGATGGTGGTTACGACGGAGATTTAGAAGGCACTAAGTAAACCACACCTACATATGCAAACTAAGTGTTATTTTTGACCTCAAATTGCATATAAATCAAATACTAGCACATATATATATATTTCCTCCCAAATTACTAAAATCACAAATTAATCACTATATAAAGCATTGCAAGAGTAAATCTAGCAATGAGAGATGAAAGGAAAAAGTTGCTAACCTTTGTGATCATTTCAATGGATGGGGGCCTTCAAATCTTGACAAAATTTGGGCAAAATGTGTGATGAGCTCGAGAGGAAGAGGGGAAGAACAGAGAGGAGAGGGGAAAGGGGAAGAACAGAGCGAGCTCGGGTGGACGAAGGGTTTATGTAGGACGACCTTTAGTACCGATTCGTGCCAAGAACCGGTACTAAAGGGGCTGGAGGGGCCCTAGTCTGACAACATCCTGCCACCACTCTCATTAGTACCGGTTCGTGGCACGAACCGGTACTAAAGGTTTGCCACGAACCGGTACTAATGAAAGCGGCCCGGCTAGCCATTGGAACCGGCACTAATGTATACATTAGTGCCGGCTCAAATACAAACCGGCACTAATGTGCTTCACGTTTGACCCTTTTTCTACTAGTGACGCTCCATCATTGTCATATTGCTAGCATGATCATGTAGTTGACATTGTATTTGTGGCAAAGCCACCGTTCATAATTCTTTCATACATGTCACTCTTGATTCATTGCACATCCCGGTACACCGCCGGAGGCATTCATATAGAGTCATATTTTGTTCTAAGTATCGAGTTGTAATTCATGAGTTGTTAGAAAATAAAAGTGTGATGATCATAATTATTAGAGCATTGTCTCAAGTGAGGAAAAGGATGATGGAGACTATGATTCCCCCACAAGTCGGGATGAGACTCCGGACAAAAAAAATAAAAAAAGAGAAAAAAAGAGGCCATAAAAAAGAGAAAGGCCCAAATAAAAAAATAAAAAATGAGAGAAAAAGAGAGAAGGGGCAATGCTACTATCCTTTTACCACACTTGTGCTTCAAAGTAGCACCAAGATCTTCATGATAGAAAGTCTCCTATGTTGTCACTTTCATATACTAGTGGGAATTTTTCATTATAGAACTTGGCTTGTATATTCCAATGATGGGCTTCCTCAAAATGCCCTAGGTCTTCGTGAGCAACAAGTTGGATGCACACCCACTTAGTTTCTTTTGTTGAGCTTTCATATACTTATAGCTCTAGTGCATCCGTTGCATGGCAATCCCTACTCACTCACATTGATATCTATTGATCAATCTCCATAGCCCGTTGATACGCCTAGTTGATGTGAGACTATCTTCTCCTTTTTGTCTTCTCCACAACCACCATTCTATTCCAAATATAGTGCTATGTCCATGGCTCACGCTCATGTATTGCGTGAAGATTGAAAAAGTTTTGAGAATGTTAAAGTATGGAACAATTGCTTGGCTTGTCATCGGGGTTGTGCATGATTTAAATACTTTGTGTGGTGAAGATGGAGCATAGCCAGACTATATGATTTTGTAGGGATAACTTTATTTAGCCATGTTATTTTCAGAAGACATAATTGCTTTATTAGTATGCTTGAAGTATTATTATTTTCAGGTCAATATGAACCTTTGTCTTGAATCTTTCGGATCTGAATATTCATATCACAATTAAGAAGAATTACATTGAAATTATGCCAACTAGCATTCCACATCAAAAATTATCTTTTTTATCATTTACCTACTCGAGGACGAGCAGGAATTAAGCTTGGCGATGCTTGATACGCCTCCAACGTATCTATAATTTTTGATTGCTCCATGCTATATTATCTACTATTTTAGGCAATATGGGCTTTATTATCCATTTTTATATTATTTTTGGGACTAACCTATTAACCGGAGGCCCAGCCCAGATTTGCTGTTTTATGCCTTTCGAGGAAAAGGAATATCAAACGGAGTCCAAACAGAAAAATCCTTTTTGGAACGTGATTTTCTCACCGGATAAGACCCAGGAAACTTGGAGTGCACGTCAGAAGATACGGGAGCTGCCCACGAGGGTGGGGGCGCGCCCCAGAGGGGTGGGCGCGCCCCCTGCCTCGTGGGGCCCCTGTGGCTCCCCCGACGTAACTCTTTCACCCATATATACCGTCGTACCCTAAAACTTCCAGAACGGAAGATAGATCGGGAGTTCCGCCGCTGCAAGCCTCTGTAGCCACCAAAAACCTAATCGGGACCCTGTTCTGGCACCCTGCCGGAGGGGGGAACCCTCACTGGTGGCCATCTTCATCATCCCGGCGCTCTCCATGACGAGGAGGGAGTAGTTCACTGAATGAAATATGCCCTAGAGGCAATAATAAAGTTATTATTTATTTCCTTACATATCATGATAAATGTTTATTATTCATGCTAGAATTGTATTAACCGGAAACATAATACATGTGTGGATACATAGACAAACAGAGTGTCACTAGTATGCCTCTACTTGACTAGCTTGTTAATCAAAGATGGTTAAGTTTCCTAACCATAGACAAAAGGAGTTGTCATTTGATTAACAAGGTCACATCATTAGTTGAATGATCTGATTGACAAGACCCATTTCATTAGCATAGCACTCGATCGTTTAGTATGTTGCTATTGCTTTCTTCATGACTTATACATGTTCCTTTGACTATGAGATTATGCAACTCCCGTTTGCCGGAGGAACACTTTGGGTGCTACCAAACGTCACAACGTAACTGGGTGATTATAAAGGAGTACTACAGGTGTCACCAAAGGTAGATGTTGGGTTGGCGTATTTCGAGATTAGGATTTGTCACTCCGATTGTCGGAGAGGTATCTCTGGGCCCTCTCGGTAATGCACATCCCTTAAGCCTTGCAAGCATTGCAACTAATGAGTTAGTTGCGAGATGATGTATTATGGAACGAGTAAAGAGACTTGCCGGTAACGAGATTGAACTAGGTATTGGATACCGACGATCGAATCTCGGGCAAGTAACATACCGATGACAAAGGGAACAACGTATGTTGTTATGCGGTCTGACCGATAAAGATCTTCGTAGAATATGTAGGAGCCAATATGGGCATCCAGGTCCCGCTATTGGTTATTGACCGGAGACGTGTCTCGGTCATGTCTACATTGTTCTCGAACCATAGGGTCCGCACGCTTAAGGTTTCGATGACAGTTATATAATGAGTTTATGAGTTTTGATGTACCGAAGGAGTTCGGAGTCCCGGATGGGATCGGGGACATGACGAGGAGTCTCGAAGTGGTCGAGATGTAAAGATCGATATATTGGACGACTATATTCGGACATCGGAAGGGTTCTGAGTGGTTCGGGTATTTTCGGAGGTACCGGGGAGTTACGGGAATACGAGGAAGAAGCAATGGGCCTTGATGGGCCTTAGTGGGAAGGACCAGGAGGTGGCGCACGCCCCTCCCAAGCCCAGTCCGAATTGGACAAGGGGTTTGGGGCGCGGCCCCTCTCTCCCTTCCTTCCCCTCTTCCCCTCTTTCCCCCCTTGACCTAGTTGGACTAGGAAAGGTGGAATCCTACTCCCGGTGGGAGTAGGACTCCCCTGGCGCGCCCAAACCTAGGGCCGGCCTCCTCCCTCCCTTGCTCCTTTATATACGGGGGCAGGGGGTACCCCATGGAGACACAAGTTGATCTTCGTGATCGTTCCTTAGCCGTGTGCGGTGCCCCCCTCCACCATATTCCACCTCGAATATATCGTTGCAGTGCTTAGGCGAAGCCCTGCGCCGGTAGAACATCAAGATTGTCACCACGCCGTCGTGCTGACGGAACTCCTCCCCGAAGCTTTGTTGGATCGGAGCTAGGGGTGTGTCATCGAGCTGAACGTGTGCCAAGAACTCGGAGGTGCCGGAGTAACGGTGCTTGGATCGGTCGGATCGGGAAGACGTACGACTACTTCCTCTACGTTGCGTCAACGCTTCCGCTTCGGTCTACGAGGGTACGTAGACAACACTCTCCCCTCTCGTTGCTATGCATCACCATGATCTTGCGTGTGCGTAGGAATTTTTTTAAAATTACTACGTTCCCCAACAGTGGCATCGAGCCTAGGTTTTTTATGGTTTGATGTTATTTGCACGAGTAGAACACAAGTGAGTTGTGGACGATACAAGTCATACTGCCTACCAGCATGTCATACTTTGGGTCAGCGGTATTGTTGGATGAGACGACCCGGACCAACCTTACGCTTACGCTTACGCGAGACCGGTTCCCTCGACGTGCTTTGCACACAGATGGCTTGCGGGAGACTGTCTCACCAACTTTAGTTGAACCGAGTATGGCTACGCCCGGTCCTTGAGAAGGTTAAAACGGAGTCTATTTGACGAAGTATCGTTGTGGTTTTGATGCGTAGGTGAGATTGGTTCTTGCTTCAGCCCGTAGCAGCCACGTAAAATTTGCAACAAACAAAGTAGAGGACGTCTAACTTGTTTTTGCAGGGCATGTTGTGATGTGATATGGTCAAGACATGATGCTAAATTTTATTGTATGAGATGATCATGTTTTGTAACCGAGCTATCGGCAACCGGCAGGAGCCGTATGGTTGTCGCTTTATTGTATGCAATGCAATCGCCCTGTAATGCTTTACTTTATCACTAAGCGGTAGCGATAGTCGTAGAAGCATAAGATTGGCGAGACGACAACGATGCTACGATGGAGATCAAGGTGTCGCGCCGGTGACGATGGTGATCATGACAGTGCTGCGGAGATGGAGATCACAAGCACAAGATGATGATGGCCATATCATATCACTTATATTGATTGCATGTGATGTTTATCTTTTATGCATCTTATCTTGCTTTGATTGACGGTAGCATTATAAGATGATCTCTCACTAATTATCAAGAAGTGTTCTCCCTAAGTATGCACCGTTACGAAAGTTCTTCGTGCTGAGACACCACGTGATGATCGGGTGTGATAGGCTCTACGTTCAAATACAACGGGTGCAAAACAGTTGCACACACGGAATACTCAGGTTATACTTGACGAGCTATGCATATAAGATATGACCTCCGAACACGGAGACCGAAAGGTCGAGCGTGAATCATATAGTAGATATGATCAACATAATGTTGTTCACCATTGAAACTACTCCACCTCACGTGATGATCGGACATGGTTTAGTTGATTTGGATCACGTGATCACTTAGAGGATTAGAGAGATGTCTATCTAAGTGGGAGTTCTTAAGTAATATGATTAATTGAACTTTAATTTATCATGAACTTAGTCCTAGTAGTATTAGCATATCTATGTTGTAGATCAATAGCTCGCGTTGTTGCTTCCCTATGTTTATTTTGATATGTTCCTAGAGAAAATTGTGTTGAAAGATGTTAGTAGCAATGATGCGGATTGGATCCGTGATCTGAGGTTTATCCTCATTGCTGCACAGAAGAATTATGTCCTTGATGCACCGCTAGGTGACGGACCTATTGCAGAAGCAGATGCAGACGTTATGAACGTTTTGCTAGCTCAATATGATGACTACTTAATAGTTTAGTGCACCATGCTTAAACGGCTTAGAATCGGGACTTCAAAGACGTTTTGAACGTCATGGAGCATATGAGATGTTCCAGGAGTTGAAGTTAATATTTCAAGCAAATACCCGAGTTGAGAGATATGAAGTCTCCAACAAGTTCTATAGCTAAAAGATGGAGGAGAATCGCTCAACTAGTGAGCATGTGCTCAGATTGTCTGGGTACTACAATCGCTTGAATCAAGTGGGAGTTAATCTTCCAGATAAGATAGTGATTGACAGAATTCTCTAGTCACCATCACCAAGTTAGTAGAACTTCGTGATGAACTATAATATGCAAGGGATGACGAAAGTAATTCCCAAGCTCTTCGTGATGCTAAAATCGACGAAGGTAGAAATCAAGAAAAACATCAAGTGTTGATGGTTAACAAGACCACTAGTTTCAAGAAAAGGGCAAAGGGATAGAAGGGAACTTCAAGAAGAACAGCAAGCAAGTTGCTGCTCAAGTGAAGAAGCCCAAGTCTGGTCCTAAGCCTGAGACTAAGTGCTTCTACTGCAAAGGGACTGGTCACTGGAAGCGGAATTACCCCAAGTGATTGGCGGATAAGAAGGATGGCAAAGTGAACAAAGGTATATTTGATATACAGATTATTGTTGTGTATTTTACTAGTGTTTATAGCAATCCCTCAGTATTTGATACTAGTTCAGTTGCTAAGATTAGTAACTCGGAACGGGAGTTGCAGAATAAACAGAGACTAGTTAAGGGTGAAGTGACGATGTGTGTTGGAAGTGGTTCCAAGATTGATATGATCATCATCGCAAACTCCCTATACTTTCGGGATTAGTGTTGAACCTAAATAAGTGTTATTTGGTGTTTGCGTTGAGCATGAATATGATTTGATCATGTTTATTGCAATACGGTTATTCATTTAAGTAAGAGAATAAATTGTTGTTCTGTTTACATGAATAAAACCTTAGATGGTTACACACACAATGAAAATGGTTCGTTGGATCTCGATCGTAGTGATACACCTATTCATGATATTGAAGCCAAAAGATGCAAAGTTAATAATGATAGTGCAAGTTATTTGTGGCACCGCCGTTTAGGTCATATTGGTGTAAAGCGCATGAAGAACTCCATGCTGATGGGATTTTGGAATCACTTGATTATGAATCACTTGATGCTTGCGTACCATGCCTTATGGGAAAGATGACTAAAACTCCGTTCACCGGAACAATGGAGCGAGAAATTGACTTGTTGGAAATAATACATACTGATGTATGCGATCCGATAAGTGTTAAGGCTCGCGGCGGGTATCATTATTTTCTGACCTTCACAGATGATTTGAGCAGATATGAGTATATCTACTTAATGAAACACTAGTCTGAAACATTTGAAAAGTTCAAAAAATTTCAGAGTGAAGTGGGAAATCATCGTGACAAGAAAATAAGGTTCCTATGATCTGATCGCGGAGACAAATATTTGAGTTACGAGTTTGGTCTTCAATTAAAACAATGTGGAATAGTTTCACAAACTCATGCCACCTGGAACACCACAGCATAATGGTGTGTCCGAACATCATAACCGTACTTTATTGGATATAGTACAATCTATGATGTCTCTTACCGATCTACCACTATCATTTTTTGGGTTATGCGTTAAAGACAGCTGCATTCACGTTAAAAAGGGCACCATCTAAGTCCGTTGAGACGACACAATCTGAACTGTGGTTTGGCAAGAAACCAAAGTTGTCGTTTCTTAAAGTTTGGGGTTGTGATGCTTATATGAAAAAGTTTCATCCTGATAAGCTCAAACCCAAATTGGAGAAATATTTCTTCATAGGATACCCAAAGGAGACTGTTGGGTACACCTTCTATCACAGATCCGAAGGCAAGACATTCGTTGCTAAGAATGGATCCTTTCTAGAGAAGGAGTTTCTCTCGAAAGAAGTGAGTGGGAGGAAAGTAGAACTTGATAAGGTAACTGTACCTGCTCCCTTATTGGAAAGTAGTTCATCACAGAAATCTGTTCCTGTGACTACTACACCAATTAGTGAGGAAGATAATGATGATGATCATGTAACTTCGGATCAAGTTACTACCAAACCTCGTAGGTCAACCAGAGTGAGATCCGCACCAGAGTGGTACGGTAATCCTATTCTAGAGGTCATGTTACTTGACCATGACGAACCTACGAACTATGAGGAAGTGATGATGAGCCCAGATTCCGCGAAATGGTTTGAGGCCATGAAATCTGAGATATGATCCATGTATGAGAACAAAGTATGGACTTTGATGGATTTGCCCGATGATCGGCAAGCCATAGAAAATAAATGGATCTTCAAGAGGAAGACAGATGCTGATAGTAGTGTTACTATCTACAAAGCTAGACTTGTCGAAAAAGGTTTTTGACAAAGTTCAAGGTGTTGACTATGATGAGATTTTCTCACTCGTATCGATGCTTAAAGTCTGTCCGAATCATGTTAGCAACTGCCACATTTTATGAAATCTGGCAAATGGATAACAAAACTACAATCCTTAATGGATTTCTTAAATAAGAGTTGTATATGATGCAACCAGAAGGTTTTCTCAATCCTAAAGGTGTTAACAAAATGCAAGCTCCAACGATCCATCTATGGACTGGTGCAAGCATCTCGGAGTTGGAATATACGCTTTGATGAGTTGATCAAAGCATATAGTTTTATACAGACTTGCGGTGAAGCTTGTATTTACAAGAAAGTGAGTGGGAGCACTACAGCATTTCTGATAAGTATATGTAAATGACATATTGTTGATCGGAAATAATGTAGAATTATTCTGCAAAGCATAAAGGAGTGTTTGAAAGGAGTTTTTCAAAGAAAGGACCTCGGTAAAGCTGCTTACATATTGAGCATCAAGATCTATAGAGATAGATCAAGACGCTTGATAAGTTTTCAATGAGTACATACCTTGACAAGATTTTGAAGTAGTTCAAAATGGAACAGTCATATAAAGAGTTCTTTCCTGTGTTACAAGGTATGAAGTTGAGTAAAGACTCAAAACTCGACCACGGCAGAAGATAGAAAGAGAATGAAAGTCATTCCCTATGCCTTAGCCATAGGTTCTATAAAGTATGCCATGCTGTGTACCAGATCTATTGTATACCCTACACTGAGTTTGGCAAGGGAGTACAATAGTGATCTAGGAGTAGATCACTGGACGGTGGTCAAAATTATCCTTAGTGGAATAAGGATATGTTTCTCGATTATGGAAGTGACAAAAGGTTCGTCGTAAAGGGTTACGTCGATGCAAGTTTTGACACCGATCTGGATGACTCTAAGTCTCGATCTAGATACATATTGAAAGTGGGAGCAATTAGCTAGAGTAGCTCCGTGCAGAGCATTGTAGACATAGAAAATTGCAAAATACATAACGGATCTGAATGTGGCAGACCCGTTGACTAAACTTCTCTCACAAGCAAAACATGATCACACCTTAAGTACTCTTTGGGTGTTAATCACATAGCGATGTGAACTAGATTACTGAATCTAGCAAACCCTTTGGGTGTTGGTCACATGGCGATGTGAACTATGGGTGTTAATCACATGATGATGTGAACTATCGATGTTAATCACATGGTGATGTGAGTTAATCACATGGTGATGTGAGTTAATCACATGGTGATGTGACCTAGATTATTGACTCTAGTGCAAGTGGGAGACTGAAGGAAATATGCCCTAGAGGCAGTAATAAAGTTATTATTTATTTCCTTACATATCATGATAAATGTTTATTATTCATGCTAGAATTGTATTAACCGGAAACATAATACATGTGTGGATACATAGACAAACAGAGTGTCACTAGTATGCCTCTACTTGACTAGCTTGTTAATCAAAGATGGTTAAGTTTCCTAACCATAGACAAAAGGAGTTGTCATTTGATTAACAAGGTCACATCATTAGTTGAATGATCTGATTGACAAGACCCATTTCATTAGCATAGCACTCGATCGTTTAGTATGTTGCTATTGCTTTCTTCATGACTTATACATGTTCCTTTGACTATGAGATTATGCAACTCCCGTTTGTCGGAGGAACACTTTGGGTGCTACCAAACGTCACAACGTAACTGGGTGATTATAAAGGAGTACTACAGGTGTCACCAAAGGTAGATGTTGGGTTGGCGTATTTCGAGATTAGGATTTGTCACTCCGATTGTCGGAGAGATATCTCTGGGCCCTCTCAGTAATGCACATCACTTAAGCCTTGCAAGCATTGCAACTAATGAGTTAGTTGCGAGATGATGTATTATGGAACGAGTAAAGAGACTTGCCGGTAACGAGATTGAACTAGGTATTGGATACCGACGATCGAATCTCGGGCAAGTAACATACCGATGACAAAGGGAACAACGTATGTTGTTATGCGGTCTGACCGATAAAGATCTTCGTAGAATATGTAGGAGCCAATATGGTCATCCATGTCCCGCTATTGGTTATTGATCGGAGACGTGTCTCGGTCATGTCTACATTGTTCTCGAACCGTAGGGTCCGCACGCTTAAGGTTTCGATGACAGTTATATAATGAGTTTATGAGTTTTGATGTACCGAAGGAGTTCGGAGTCCCGGATGGGATCGGGGACATGACGAGGAGTCTCGAAGTGGTCGAGACGTAAAGATCGATATATTGGACGACTATATTCGGACATCGGAAGGGTTCTGAGTGGTTCGGGTATTTTCGGAGGTACCGGGGAGTTACGGGAATACGAGGAAGAAGCAATGGGCCTTGATGGGCCTTAGTGGGAAGGACCAGGAGGTGGCGCGCGCCCCTCCCAAGACCAGTCCGAATTGGACAAGGGGTTTGGGGCGCGGCCCCTCTCTCCCTTCCTTCCCCTCTTCCCCTCTTTCCCCCCTTGACCTAGTTGGACTAGGAAAGGTGGAATCCTACTCCCGGTGGGAGTAGGACTCCCCTGGCGCGCCCAAACCTAGGGCCGGCCTCCTCCCTCCCTTGCTCCTTTATATACGGGGGCAGGGGGCACCCCATGGAGACACAAGTTGATCTTCGTGATCGTTCCTTAGCCGTGTGCGGTGCCCCCCTCCACCATATTCCACCTCGAATATATCGTTGCAGTGCTTAGGCGAAGCCCTGCGCCGGTAGAACATCAAGATTGTCACCACGCCGTCGTGCTGACGGAACTCCTCCCCGAAGCTTTGCTGGATCAGAGCTAGGGGTGCGTCATCGAGCTGAACGTGTGCCAAGAACTCGGAGGTGCCGGAGTAACGGTGCTTGGATCGGTCGGATCGGGAAGACGTACGACTACTTCCTCTACGTTGCGTCAACGCTTCCGCTTCGGTCTACGAGGGTACGTAGACAAAACTCTACCCTCTCGTTGCTATGCATCACCATGATCTTGCGTGTGCGTAGGAATTTTTTTGAAATTACTACGTTCCCCAACATTCACCCTCGGGGCTGAGGGTATGTACCAGTAGCTATGTGTTTGACCTCTCTCTCTCATGTTCTTGATTTGGCATGATCTTGATGTATCATGAACTTTGCTATTATAGTTGGATCTTATGTTTCTTCTCTCCCTCTTCTCTCTTATAATGGATTGAGTTTTCCCTTTGAAGTTATCTTATCGGATCGAGTCTTTAAAGATTTGAGAACACTTGATGTATGTCTTGCCGTGCGTATCTGTGGTGACAATGGGATATCACGTGCCACTTGATGTATGTTTTGGTGACCAACTTGCGGGTTCCGCCCATGAACCTATGCATAGGGGTTGGCACACGTTTTCGTCGTGATTCTCCGGTAGAAACTTTGGGCACTCTTTGAGGTTCTATGTGTTGGTTTGAGTAGATGAATTGAGATTGTGTGATGCATATCGTATAATCATACCCACGGATACTTGAGGTGACATTGGAGTATCTAGGTGACATTAGAGTTTTGGTTGATTTGTGTCTTAAGGTGTTATTCTTGTACGAACTCTAGGGCTGGTTGTGACACTTATAGGAATAGCCCAATGGATTGATTGGAAAGAATAACTTTGAGGTGGTTTCGTACCCTACCATAATCTCTTCATTTGTTCTCTGCTATTAGTTACTTTGGAGTGACTCTTTGTTGCACGTTGAGGGATAGTTATATGATCCAAATATGTTATTATTGTTGAGAGGACTTACACTAGTGAAAGTATGAACCCTAGGCCTTGTTTCCTAGCATTGCAATACCGTTTACGCTCACTTTTACCGCTTGCTACCTTGATGTTATTATATTTTCAGTTTACAAAAACCCATAAATACCATCCATATTGCACTTGTATCACCATCTCTTCGCCGAACTAGTGCACCTATACAATTTACCATTGTATTAGGTGTGTTGGGGACACAAGAGACTCTTTGTTATTTGGTTGCAGGGTTGCTTGAGAGAGACCATCTTCATCCTACGCCTCCCACGGATTGATAAACCTTAGGTCATCCACTTGAGGGAAATTTGCTACTATCCTACAAACCTGTGCACTTGCAGGCCCAACAACGTCTACAAGAAGAAGGTTGTGTAGTAGACATCAGTCGTTTCCTTAACCTCCCAAACTAATTATCTCTCCTCCTCAATTTAAGTGGTGATGGACCCCACATCCCCTATTACCAATCACAACCCTCCATATCAGTTTGTACGTAAAATATTTATAAGTAAACCTTTGTAGATGTAAGGGTTGTTTAGTTCTGAGCCAAAAGCCACCGAGCCAAAATATTGGCGTTACCACGGCCACCACGTATGTTTGGATGACAGCCAATGCGCCATGCCCTCTTCCAGTTCATTTCTACGCCAATCGCTGGCAAAGTCATGGGCGCCCAAAAGGCTCACCATTTTTTTGGCTTGCCCACGAGTTGGTGGGGCTACTATCGATGTCAAAACCGGCGGATCTCGGGTAGGGGGTACCGAACTGTGCGTCTAGGATCGATAGTTACGGGAGACAGGGGACACGATGTTTACCCAGGTCCGGGCCCTCTCTATGGAGGTAATACCCTACTTTCCCGCTTGATTGATCTTGATGAACATGAGTGTTACATGAGTTGATCTACAACGAGATCGTAATGGCTAAAACCTAGAAGTCTAGCCTGTATGATGTTGGGGAACGTAGTAATTTCAAAAAAATTCCTACGCACACGCAAGATCATGGTGATGCATAGCAACGAGAGGGGAGAGTGTTGTCTACGTACCCTCGTAGACCGAAGCGGAAGCGTTGACGCAACACAGAGGAAGTAGTCGTACGTCTTCCCGATCCAACCGATCCAAGCGCCGTTACTCCGGCGCCTCTGAGTTCTTAACACACGTACAGCTCGATGACGTTCCCCGGGCTCCGATCCAGCAAAGCTTCGGGGACGAGTTCCGTCAGCACGAGGGCGTGGTGACGATCTTGATGTACTACCAATGCAGGGCTTCGCCTAAGCACTGCAACAATATGCCCGAGGTGGAATATGGTGGAGGGGGGCACCGCACACGGCTGAGGAACGATCACGAAGATCAACTTGTGTGTTCTAGGGTGCCCCCTGCCCCCGTATATAAAGGAGGGAGGGGGGAGGCCGGCCAGCCCTATGGGGCGCGCCAAAGGGAGGGGGAGTCCTCCTCCTAGTGGGAGTAGGACTCCCCTTTCCTAGTCCAACTAGGAAGAGAGAGGGGGAAGGAAAGAGAGGGAGAGGGAGAGGGAAAGGGGGGCCGCGCCCCCCTCCTAGTCCTATTCGGACTCCCCATGAGGGGGGGCGTGCCACCTCCTGGGCTGCTGCCCTCTCTCTCCCCTCAGGCCCACTAAGGCCCAATACTTCCCCAGGGGGGTTCCGGTAACCCCTCCGGCACTCCGGTTTTCTCCGAAACTACTTCGAACAATTCCGGTGTCCGAATATAGCCGTCCAATATATCAATCTTTATGTCTCGGCCATTTCGAGACTCCTCGTCATGTCCGTGATCACATCCGGTACTCCGAACAACCTTCGGTACATCAAAACTCATAAACTCATAATATAACTGTCATCGAAACCTTAAGTGTGCGGACCCTACGGTTCGAGAACAATGTAGACATGACCGAGACACGTCTCCGGTCAATAACCAATAGCGGGACCTGGATGCCCATATTGGTTCCTAGATATTCTACGAAGATCTTTATCGGTCTGACCGCATAACAACATACGTTGTTCCCTTTGTCATCGGTATGTTACTTGCCCGAGATTCGATCGTCGGTATCCAATACCTAGTTCAATCTCGTTGCTGGCAAGTCTCTTTACTCGTTCCGTAATACATCATCTCACAACTAACACATTAGTTGCAATGCTTGCAAGGCTTATGTGATGTGCATTACTGAGAGGGCCCAGAGATACCTCTCCGACAATCGGAGTGACAAATCCTAATCTCGAAATACGCCAACCCAACATCTACCTTCGGAGACACTTGTAGAGCACCTTTATAATCACCCAGTTACGTTGTGACGTTTGGTAGCACACAAAGTGTTCCTCCGGTAAACGGGAGTTGCATAATCTCATAGTCATAGGAACATGTATAAGTCATGAAGAAAGCAATAGCAACATACTAAACGATCGAGTGCTAAGCTAACGGAATGGGTCAAGTCAATCACATCATTCTCCTAATGATGTGATCCCGTTAATCAAATGACAACTCATGTCTATGGCTAGGAAACATAACCATCTTTGATCAACGAGCTAGTCAAGTAGAGGCATACTAGTGACACTCTGTTTGTCTATGTATTCACACATGTATTATGTTTCCGGTTAATACAATTTTAGCATGAATAATAAACATTTATCATGAAATAAGGAAATAAATAATAAATTTATTATTGCCTCTAGGGCATATTTCCTTCAGTCTCCCACTTGCACTAGAGTCAATAATCTAGTTCACATCGCCATGTGATTTACCAGCAATAGTTCACATCACCATGTGATTAACACCCATAGTTTACATTGATATGTGATCAACACCCAAAGGGTTTACTAGAGTCATTAATCTAGTTCACATCGCTATGTGATTAACACCCAAAGAGTACTAAGGTGTGATCATGTTTTGCTTGTGAGAGAAGCTTAGTCAACGGGTCTGCCAAAATTCAGATCCGTATGTATTTTGCAAATTTCTATGTCTCAATGCTCTGCACGGAGCTACTCTAGCTAATTGCTCCCACTTTCAATATGTATCTAGATTGAGACTTAGAGTCATCTAGATTAGTGTCAAAACTTGCATCGACGTAAACCTTTTACGACGAACCTTTTTGTCACCTCCATAATCGAGAAACATATCCTTATTCCACTAAGGATAATTTTGACCGCTGTCCAGTGATCTACTCATAGATCACTATTGTACTCCCTTGCCAAACTCAGTGTAGGGTATACAATAGATCTGGTACACAGCATGGCATACTTTATAGAACCTATGGCCAAGGCATAGGGAATGACTTTCATTCTTTTTCTATCTTCTGTCGTGGTCGGGTTTTGAGTCTTACTCAATTTCACACCTTGTAACACAGGCAAGAATTCTTTCTTTGACTGTTCCATTTTGAACTACTTCAAAATCTTGTCAAGGTATGTACTCATTGAAAACTTATCAAGCGTCTTGATCTATCTCTATAGATCTTGATGCTTAATATGTAAGCAGCTTCACCGAGGTCCTTCTTCGAAACTCCTTTCAAATACTCCTTTATGCTTTGCAGAATAATTCTACATTATTTCCGATCAACAATATGTCATTTACATATACTTATCAGAAATGCTGTAGTGCTCCCACTCACTTTCTTGTAAATACAGGCTTCACCGCAAGTCTGTATAAAACTATATGCTTTGATTATCTTATCAAAGCGTATATTCCAACTCTGAGATGCTTGCACCAGTCCATAGATGGATTGCTGGAGCTCGCATATTTTGTTAACACCTTTAGGATCGACAAAACCTTCTAGTTGCATCATATACAACTCTTCTTTAATAAATCCATTAAGGAATGCAGTTTTGTTTATCCATTTGCCGTATTTCATAAAATGCGGCAATTGCTAACGTGATTCGGACAGACTTAAGCATAGATACGAGTGAGAAACTCTCATCGTAGTCAACACCTTGAACTTGTCGAAAACTTTTTGCGACAATTCTAGCTTTGTAGATAGTAACACTACTATCAGCGTCCGTCTTCCTCTTGAAGATCCATTTATTTTCTATGGCTTGCCGATCATCGGGCAAATCCATCAAAGTCCATACTTTGTTATCATACATGGATCATATCTCAGATTTCATGGCCTCAAACCATTTCGCGGAATCTGGGCTCATCATCGCTTCCTCATAGTTCGCAAGTTCGTCACTGTCTAGTAACATGACTTCCAGAATAGGATTACCATACCACTCTGGTTTACCTACGAGATTCAGTAGTAACTTGATCTGAAGTTACATGATCATCATCATTAGCTTCCTCACTAATTGGTGTAGTAGTCACAAGAACAGATTTCTGTGATGAACTACTTTCCAATAAGGGAGAAGGTACAATTACCTTATCAAGTTCTACTTTCCTCCCACTCACTTCTTTCGAGAGAAACTCCTTCTCTAGAAAGGATCCATTCTTAGCAACGAATGTCTTGCCTTCGGATCTGTGATAGAAGGTGTACCCAACAGTCTCCTTTGAGTATCCTATGAAGACATATTTCTCCGATTTTGGTTTGAGCTTATCAGGACGAAACTTTTTCATATAAGCATCACAACCCCAAACTTTAAGAAACGACAACTTTGGTTTCTTGCTAAACCACAGTTCATATAGTGTCGTCTCAACGGATTTAGATGGTGCCCTATTTAACGTGAATGCAGCTGTCTCTAATGCATAACCCCAAAACAATAGTGGTAAATCGGTAAGAAACATCATAGATTGCACTATATCCAATAAAGTACGGTTATGACGTTCGGACACACCATCATGCTGTGGTGTTCCAGGTGGCATGAGTTTTTGAAACTATTCCACATTGTTTTAATTGAAGGCCAAACTCGTAACTCAAATATTTTACCTTTGCGATCATATCGTAGAAACTTTTATTTTTGTTACGATGATTCTCCACTTCACTTTGAAATTCTTTGAACTTTTCAAATGTTTCAGACTAGTGTTTCATTAAGTAGATATACTCATATCTTCTCAAATCATCTGTGAAGATCAGAAAATAACGATACTTGCCGCGAGCCTTAACACTCATATGACTGCATACATCAGTATGTATTATTTCCAATAAGTCAGTTGCTCGCTCCATTGTTCCGGAGAACGGCGTTTTAGTCATCCTGCCCATGAGGCATGGTTCGCAAGCATCAAGTGATTCCAAAAGCCCATCAGCATGGAGTTTCTTCATGCGCTTTACACCAATATGACCTAAACGGCAGTGCCACAAATAAGTTGCACTATCATTATTAACTTTGCATCTTTTGGCTTCAATATTATGAATATGTGTATCACTACGATCGAGATCCAACAAACCATTTTCGTTGGTGTGTATGACCATAGAAGGTTTTATTCATGTAAACAGAACAACAATTGTTCTCTAACTTAAATGAATAACCGTATTGCAATAAACATGATCAAATCATATTCATGCTCAACACCAAATAACACTTATTTAGGTTCCACACTAATCCCGAAAGTATAGGGAGTGTGCGATGATGATCATATCAATCTTGGAACTACTTCCAACTCTCATCGTCACTTCACCCTTAACTAGTCTTTGTTTATTCTGCAACTCCTGTTTCGAGTTACTACTCTTAGCAACTGAACCAGTATCAAATACCGAGGGGTTGCTATAAACACTAGTAAAGTACACATCAATAACATGTATATCCAATATACCTTTGTTCACTTTGCCATCCTTCTTATCCACCAATTACTTGGGATAGTTCCGCTTCTAGTGACCAGTCCCTTTGTAGTAGAAGCACCCAGTCTCAGGCTTAGGTCCAGACTTGGGCTTTTTCACTTGAGAAGCAACTTGCTTGCCGTTCTTCTTGAAGTTCCCCTTCTTTCCTTTGCCCTTTTCTTGAAACTAGTGGTCTTGTTAACCATCAATACTTGATGTTTTTCTTGATTTCTACCTTCGTCGATTTCAGCATCATGAAGAGCTTGGGAATTACTTTCGTCATCCCTTGCATACTATAGTTCATCACGAAGTTCTACTAACTTGGTGATGGTGACTAGAAAATTCTGTCAATCACTATCTTATCTAGAAGATTAACTCCCACTTGATTCAAGTGATTGTAGTACCCAGGCAATCTGAGCACATGCTCACTGGTTGAGCGATTCTCCTCCATCTTTTAGCTATAGAACTTGTCGGAGACTTCATATCTCTCAACTCGGGTATTTGCTTGAAATATTAACTTCAACTCCTGGAACATCTCATATGGTCCATGACGTTCAAAACGTCTTTGAAGTCCCGATTCTAAGCCGTTAAGCATGGTGCACTAAACTATCAAGTAGTCATCATATTGAGCTAGTCAAACGTTCATAACGTCTGCATCTGCTCCTGCAATAGGCCTGTCACCTAGCGGTGCATCAAGGACATAATTCTTCCGTGCAGCAATGAGGATAAACCTCAGATCACGGATCCAATCCGCATCATTGCTACTATCATCTTTTCAACACAATTTTCTCTAGGAACATATCAAAATAAACACAGGGAAGCAACAACGCGAGCTATTGATCTACAACATACTACCAGGACTAAGTTCATGATAAATTAAAGTTCAATTAATCATATTACTTAAGAACTCCCACTTAGATAGACATCCCTCTAATCATCTAAGTGATCACGTGATCCAAATCAACTAAACCATAACCGATCATCACGTGAAATGGATTAGTTTTCAATGGTGAACATCTTTCTGTTGATCATATCTACTATATGATTCACGCTCGACCTTTCGGTCTCCGTGTTTCGAGGCCATATCTGCATATGCTAGGCTCGTCAAGTATAACCCGAGTATTCTACGTGTGCAAAACTGGCTTGCACCCGTTGTAGATGGACGTAGAGCTTATCACACCCGATCATCACGTGGTGTCTGGGCACGACGAACTTTGGCAACAGTGCATACTCAGGGAGAACACTTCTTGATAATTTAGTGATAGATCATCTTATAATGCTACCGTCAATCAAAGCAAGATAAGATGCATAAAAAAAGATAAACATCACATGCAATCAATATAAGTGATATGATATGGCCATCATCATCTTGTGCTTGTGATCTCCATCTCCGAAGCACCGTCATGATCACCATCGTCACCGGCGCGACACCTTGGTCTCCATCGTAGCATCGTTGACGTCTCGCCAATCTTATGCTTCTACGACTATCGCTACCGCTTAGTGATAAAGTAAAGCATTACAGGGCGATTGCATTGCATACAATAAAGCGACAACCATACGGCTCCTACCGATTGCCGATAACTCGGTTACAAAACACGATCATCTCATACAATAAAATTTAGCATCATGTCTTGACCATATCACATCACAACATGCCCTGCAAAAACAAGTTAGACGTCCTCTACTTTGTTTGTTGCAAATTTTACGTGGCTGCTACGGGCTGAAGCAAGAACCAATCTTACCTACGCATCAAAACCACAACGATAGTTTGTCAAGTTGATGCCGTTTTAACCTTCGCAAGGACCGGGCGTAGCCACACTTGGTTCAACTAAAGTTGGAGAAACTGACACCCGCCAGCCACCTGTGTGCAAAGCACGGCGGTAGAACCAGTCTCGCGTAAGCGTATGCGTAATGTCGGTCCGGGCCGCTTCATCCAACAATACCGCCGAACCAAAGTATGACATGCTGGTAGGCAGTATGACTTATATCGCCCACAACTCACTTGTGTTCTACTCGTGCATAACATCAAACCATAAAAACCTAGGCTCGGATGCCACTGTTGGGGAACGTAGTAATTTCAAAAAAATTCCTACGCACACGCAAGATCATGGTGATGCATAGCAACGAGAGGGGAGAGTGTTGTCTACGTACCCTCGTAGACTGAAGCGGAAGCGTTGGCGCAACGTAGAGGAAGTAGTCGTACGTCTTCCCGATCCGACCGATCCAAGCGTCGTTACTCCGGCGCCTCCGAGTTCTTAACACACGTATAGCTCGATGACGTTCCCCGGGCTCCGATCCAGCAAAGCTTCGGGGACGAGTTCCGTCAGCACGACGGCGTGGTGACGATCTTGATGTACTACCGACGCAGGGCTTCGCCTAAGCACTGCAACAATATGACCGAGGTGGAATATGGTGGAGGGGGCACCGCACACGGCTGAGGAACGATCACGAAGATCAACTTGTGTGTTCTAGGGTGCCCCCTGCCCCCGTATATAAAGGAGGGAGGGGGGAGGCCGACCGGCCCTATGGGGCGCACCAAAGGGAGGGGGAGTCCTCCTCCTAGTGGGAGTAGGACTCCCCTTTCCTAGTCCAACTAGGAAGAGAGAGGGGGAAGGAAAGAGAGGGAGAGGGAGAGGGAAAGGGGGCCGCGCCCCCCTCCTAGTCCTATCCGGACTCCCCATGAGGGGGGGCGCGCCACCTCCTGGGCTGCTGCCCTCTCTCTCCCCTCAGGCCCACTAAGGCCCAATACTTCCCCGGGGGGCTCCGGTAACCCCTCCGGCACTCCGGTTTTCTCCGAAACTACCTGGAACAATTCCGGTGTCCGAATATAGCCGTCCAATATATCAATCTTTATGTCTCGACCATTTCGAGACTCCTCGTCATGTCCGTGATCACATCCGGGACTCCGAACAACCTTCGGTACATCAAAACTCATAAACTCATAATATAACTTTCATCAAAACCTTAAGTGTGCGGACCCTACGGTTCGAGAACAATGTAGACATGACCGAGACACGTCTCCGGTCAATAACCAACAGCGGGACCTGGATGCCCATATTGGTTCCTACATATTCTACGAAGATCTTTATCGGTCTGACCGCATAACAACATACGTTGTTCCCTTTGTCATCGGTATGTTACTTGCCCGAGATTCGATCGTCGGTATCCAATACCTAGTTCAATCTCGTTGCTGGCAAGTCTCTTTACTCGTTCCGTAATACATCATCTCACAACTAACACATTAGTTGCAATGCTTGCAAGGCTTATGTGATGTGCATTACCGAGAGGGCCCAGAGATACCTCTCCGACAATCGGAGTGACAAATCCTAATCTCGAAATACGCCAACCCAACATCTACCTTCGGAGACACTTGTAGAGCACCTTTATAATCACCCAGTTACGTTGTGACGTTTGGTAGCACACAAAGTGTTCCTTCGGTAAACGGGAGTTGCATAATCTCATAGTCATAGGAACATGTATAAGTCATGAAGAAAGCAATAGCAACATACTAAACGATCGAGTGCTAAGCTAACGAAATGGGTCAAGTCAATCACATCATTCTCCTAATGATGTGATCCCGTTAATCAAATGACAACTCATGTCTATGGCTAGGAAACATAACCATCTTTGATCAACGAGCTAGTCAAGTAGAGGCATACTAGTGACACTCTGTTTGTCTATGTATTCACACATGTATTATGTTTCCGGTTAATACAATTCTAGCATGAATAATAAACATTTATCATGAAATAAGGAAATAAATAACTTTATTAATGCCTCTAGGGTATATTTCCTTCATATGACTATGGTAATGAGTATCCCCTTTCCCGACTACACCCTCCGGTGTTTATATAGACACCGGGGGAATCTAGGGTTACATAGAGTTGGTTACATAAGAAGGAATCTTCATAGTTGATCACCAAGCTTGCCTTCCATGCCAAGGAGAGTCCAATCCGGACACGGGTAGAGTCTTCGGCCTTCATGTCTTCACAGCCC
Source organism: Aegilops umbellulata (assembly GCA_032464435.1). Classification (NCBI taxonomy): domain Eukaryota; kingdom Viridiplantae; phylum Streptophyta; class Magnoliopsida; order Poales; family Poaceae; genus Aegilops; species Aegilops umbellulata. The sequence continues at coordinate 418,967,309 of CP136059.1, forward strand.
ACCAGTCTGACTCATGGATAACAGGCCGGACGCCCGAGGACCCCTTAGTCCAGGACTCCCTCAGTAGCCCCTGAACCTAGCTTATGACGAGGAGTCCGACGCGCAGATTGTCTTCGACATTGCAAGGCGGGTTCCCCTTTCTGAACTCCAAGATAGTCTTCAGACGTAATGATTAACTTTTGCAAATATGAATTTCGACTTCATTTGCAAAATCTCTCGAGAATTTGTAAAAATGGGCATAACTTTTGCATACTAACTCGGATGAAAAAGTTTTTTATATGAAAAATCATCTACTCGAAAAGTTACATCCAAATTTAACAGGGGAACCTTGTTAAACATTTTTAAAATCCTCAAAACCTAACAGAAAAAAGTTACGGGGCTTTTAAGATCTGGAGGCAAAAAATTCATCAAATTTCAGTTTTTTCTTTAATTTTTGTTAAATCTGGTCAAACTGTGGTCAAACTAATTATTCAAGAATATTAGTGTTACTAAATAATTATTTCAGTTTTTTTGAATTTTGGTCAAATCTGGTTAAAATCTAGTCAAACTATGGTCAAACTGTGGTCAAACTGTGGTCAAACTAGTTATTCAAGAAATATTACTGTTAATAAATAATTATTGTTTTTTAGAACAATAGTTTTAAACTCAAGCAGTGAAATTTGTGACTTCATGCTCAAGCTAAACTCCCGAGGGTTAATAGGATCGACATCTTACTATTGTTAGGAAAACAACAAGTGCAGACTTGGAATCGAGGGAGAATAGAACCCGGAAGTTAAGCGTGCTCAGGCTGGAGTAGTGAGAGGATGGGTAACCGTCCGGGAAGTTGGATGATTTGGAATGATGAGGGGTGATTAGAGATTAAATTGAGCAGCGATGAGGGTGATTAGAGAGTAGAGGTTAAAATAATTTAGAAATTCTAAAATTCGGGCAAAAAATTCGAAAAAAAATTCCGCGGGTTAGTAGTAGCGCGGGTTTTTACCCGCGCTGTTGCTATACGTTAGCTGTAGCGCGGGTGGCACCCGCGCTGCTGCTATACGTTAGTTGTAGTGCCTTGTTAGTAGCGCGGGCACCCGCGCTGCTAATAACCCGCGCTGCTGCTAGGCTTTTCCCTAATAGTGATTGTATCCGGACCTGTATACACAATTGCAGAGGATATAATATTTCACGAGTCCAATCCGCTGACAACTTTTTGGTAATATGACATCACGCCTGCTCGGTCATTATTTTTGAACCGTTAGCTAGCCCGTCGCCCCACGTCTCGAGACGTGGTTTTATTGGCATGTCTTATCCAAGCAGAGATCGTGTCTTCCCATTTTAAGGGATTCTTATCAGCCCGGACGTGGGTAACCCAACCGTCGCGTGGGCACAACTCCTTGGGAATAAGTAAGTTTTGAGGCCCAGGAGGAGATGTTCGATATTCGTGGCCCTTATATAGGGGTACAGACCCGTCTTTTTCTTTCACGCTTGCTTCCTCCTCAACCCTTGCTACCTCGAGTTCCAACACCCGGGTTTCAATTGCCACAAACTCCAATCATGTCCGGATCCAGCTGTCAAGGTCGGTGGGTGGCTTCCTCTATCACGGAGGGAGACATTGCAAAGCTTCGGGCGGCGAGGTATCTGACCGCAGAAATCCTTGATCGGCTTCCTGCTGAGGGACAGGTTATTCCCACCCCCCAGATCCGGCGAGAGGGTCGTGTTCGTGTCCCATGTCCTCCACGGGTTAGGGTTTGCACTTAACCCCTTCGTCTGAGGGCTCATGTTCTATTACGGGCTAGATTTTCACGATCTGGCCCTGGACTCTATTCTTCTTATCTCGGCGTTTATCGTCACGTGCGAAGCCTTCCTCCGAACTCCTCCGCACTTCGGCTCGTGGCTCAAGACCTTCGATGTGAAGCCGCAAGTGATAAAGGGGGAGCAAGCTGAGTGCGGTGGTCCTACAGTGAGCAAGCTTGCCAGCGGTGTTTGGCTGAAAGGATCCTTCGCCAAATATTATGATTTATGGAAGGAGGGGTGGTTCTATATCATCGAGCCCCGCGGCTCCAAGTGGGCAGCTGTGCCTGCATTTTGATCCAGCCCCCAATTCAGCTTGTATCGTGGATTAATAAGGGGTGGGACTGGGGATCAACGGACGAGGTGCGAACTCTGCAAAGTCGCATCCGAAGCCTCATTGAGAGGGACATCAATATTGTCAACGTTGTTCAAGTAATGCTAGTTCGTCGGACCCTGCCGTGCTAGCAACGGCCTCTCCGCCTGTGGGAGTTCAATCCAGAAGGGCCGTGGACTCTTCAGCACTTCTTCGGCGCACTACGCATGAAGGAATGTGGAGATTATTCTTCGGGAAACGAAGGCAATGGCCGGACACCACCGAAGATGTCGGCCTAGACTGTAATCATCCGGATACCCCGGTAAGTACCCGTTTGCCGAGTACCTCATAATCAGATACCCAGTGGCAAAATACTGAACGAATCATCCTTTTTCAGGGCTGGATAAAGAAGGTGGAACGGATTAGGTGTCCGGCTCCCCTTCCCGAAGACTCAGCTAATCTCGTGTTAACAAGGATGCTGGCCTCGACACCATATCAGGCGCCGGCAAGGGAGGGCAAAGAGGAGAGCGAAAAGACCCGAGGTGACCTTTGTTCCGGAAGTAAGTCGGATACTGAGTCCGGAGAAATCGACCTTTCCTCGCCTGAAGATAGAGGCGAAAGAGGAGCCAGCATCCCTTCTCCGAGTAGGAGGAAAAGGGCCGCCTCCGAAAGTTGGGAGGGGCGATCCCCCAAAAGGGGCAAGATGCCACCGTTGAGCGGCTTGGGTTTGGAAAGCGATGCTTTTGAACAGCTCCGACAAGGGGACAAGCCTTCGGCCAAACCATAAGTGAATTCGGAATACTTTGATAGCGTCCCGCTCCTTTGCCGTTACCGAAGATATATGTAACGCGTCCATGCATTTTTACAGGTCGACGCAGAGTGTTTCTGGGCAATCCTATTCTTCGGGAGGTCTCCTCCCAGAGATGATGGAGAGCGAGACGCCTCCCCCAACCTCCTCACCCAATAAGGCGGACGACTCTGAAGTGTCGTCGCGGAGGGTTCTTCTTGATCAACAAGTTACGCAGGGGATAAAAGAGGCAGTACCCGAAGGTGGATCTCCGACCATCCGAGATTCTGGAGCGGATAATAAAGGCCCTGGACTGTCTGGCTCGCAGCCGACAGTGATTCTGGAGACGGGTGGAGAGATTCCTTCAAAGGATGGTGGTGCTCCTAGAGCGGCTTCCGGGGACCCGGAGGCTCCGGATATATTGCGGGACATGTTGCGAAAAGCATCTGTCTTGGGAGAGCAGCGTACCTTGATGGGTACAGTGGTTGAGAAGATTTTGTCCGCGAAGAGCGGATTGAATGAAGCTTTCATGAGCCTGCTAAAAGGCTTCGAGGTTTGTGATATAATATTTTCAGCTATGTTTTATTTGCAAAGATGCACCTGTGTATAGGTAGTAGCCCCTGAGACTCGGGTTGGCTTCCACTGGGAAGCGAATCAGAGGATCAAAAATTTATTCAAGGACTTAATCTGATGAACTTGAACACAGGCTGCTTCCCCCGTGGCTACTTCCCGGACTATGGATATTGCCAAACTCCAGCGGAAGCTTGACGTAGCAGGGGATGACCTTGCGTTAATCAACATGCGTCTTGATGAGTCGCAAGGTATGTATTCGGGGCAATCCCTATACCTTTTTGTGGTATAAGCATGATGCTAAGATTTATATGCTGGAATATGCGCGGCTGCAGATGGTGCTGCCACCGTTGAAGTACTTCGAGCGGAGCTAGCCCGGGCCAAGGAGCAAGCCCGATGCAGCAATGTGGCTGCCAAAAAGGCATTGGCTGAGTTAAAAGCCGAACAAGCTGCACGGCGCCAGGACAGGGAGAAGGTATCCACGATCGCGCTTGAACTGGAAAATGCTACTAGCCGCTGTGATTTTCTGGAGAAGGAGAATGAAGCCAAAATGGCTGAACTGAACAAGGCCTTACAAGAGGCGAGAGAGGCGCGGTCGTAATCCAGAGTAGCCCGTGAGGAGATCCGTCAAGCTGGGGAGATTGCGGCTGGGAAACCCTTTCTGCTACAGACTAAGTTCGGCGATCCGAACTATGCTCAGCTTGACCGAGTGTGGAGTTCTCCGGACGAGTTTTTAGACTTGCCGAAGAGTTCTTCCGATGCGGCGCAGTATTATCAAGCGCGAGAGGGGTACGCAACGGAGAAGCTTTTCTGGTCATAGTTTGGCGCATCAAAGCGCCATCTGTTCCTGAATGAGCAGATATCTCAATGGGCCGAGCTTCATAGGATATCCAGCGCTGCCATGAAAAACGTCATAATCCGGTTGTGGCCGACCGAGCCTGTTCCGAAGAGCTACTTCGGTTTGGTGCAAAGGCTTGGCGACGCGGTGCCGCGTATCGACGCTTTGAAGCGGTCGACGTGCATTGAGGGTGCACGAATGGCTTTTGCCCGAGTCAAGACATTCCGGGGGAAGATGAAGGCCATTGATGTTGCAGCGAAGAGTCCACCCAAGGGCAAGGACCGTCCTGAACCGGAGCATTATTTTGAAGACATCCTAGAGGTTGCCCGCTTGATAGAGGGTCAGTGCTCGAAAGACGTAATGTTCGAGTGAGGTGTATGAGAATTGTAAAAGACAATTTGATAGTTTTGCTCGAAAGCTTTATTCCTCCTGTGCGGCCATTTTAATATAATATGAAAGTTTTCCAGTCGTCGGCTTCAGCCCCCTCGTAGGAAGTACGGGGGTGTTCGAAAAAGCATTTAATCACTCTTTATCCAATGTCTTGGTCCATGAAGGAGGTGACAATGCGGCGAACCAGGCAATCGGACTATAGGGCGTTAACACTTTCACTTAGCCATAGGAGTTTTATGGTGGGGCTATGACATAGCCCCTGGTATGTATGCGTCGTATGGTGCCTTACATATATGATCTGAAAAAGATCCCTCGTGTGACACGGAGAATCGCTAAAGATTCCAATAAGTCGTCAAGTGGTTGACCAACTCTCGCCGCATCATGGCAGTCAGTTTTTGGCTTTCTCTACTGAAGTGCTCATTCGGTTTAGACCAGGGCACAATCGCAGTAGTTCTCCCTTTACTACCCTAGCCGATAGAGCGGAACGTGAGGTAGCAAGCACAGGAGCCGGGTAACCCAACTATTGACCCAAGACAATGATTCAGAGCTGATGCATATAAGGCCAAACTTGCGCCGCCGAAGTACGCTGTAGAGTTGTTCGGGCTTTTGCTGGCAACTCATTTGTTCCCATACCAATCCCCTGGCAGGTTATGCCAAGGCATATATGTGAGATAACTAGGGTAGCCGTATTCAGTGGCGAAACAACACAGATGATTAATTCAGATACTATTTACTGGGAGCTGAGCGATATGCCAATGATTACTTATTATATATATAAAAGCCATCCTCCCGGCTATTTGACATGCTCAGGGTCGGAGGCGGAGGAACAGGCATAGTACAAGCTCAAAATAGAGAGTGCGGTCTACAAAAAGTTATTTTGGACCTCCTGTCGCACGTCTGCGCCGCCAGTCCTCGGCAGGGGGAATCCTTAATGGAAATAGCCCCTTAGGTGAGTGTACGGATCTGGACTCCGATAGCGCCAGTTTCAGATGTTTGTCATGTTTGTCACCTATTTTTAAGGGATAGTGAAGGAAGAAATAAAAAGAAAATGGATAAAAAATGTTACGGGGGTGCTTGCAGGCTTGTCCGTAGTGTGCTTCCGCCAATGCCCATGGTATCTTGAGTGCGTAGTGATGTATGCGTGGCGCAAATTTTGCAGGTGTACGAGGTGGGCGGCGGAAGCCGGACTGTTATTTTCGCTCCATGAGTAGTTGATCCTCGGGTGGAAATTGCTTCTGGCCCCCGGTATTTCGTTGGTGAACCTCTCCATCGTCCCTGTTGCATGGCGGCCTCTTCCCCTTGTGTTCGACGTTGAGCTTGCAGGCATGTTTAAAGACCCAGCAGTTTCTGTTAGTAAGATTAGCTGGTTTATCAGGGTGGCCATGAATCTGGCAGGGTCGGTCCAATATCCTGTCTAGGTTGGATGGTTCGTCTCGATTTTCCTTGAATGGCTTCTTCCGTTGACCGGGCTTGCGGTTGCTAAATCCGGCGTTGACCGCTGTGTGGCGTGATCTTTCATTATCATTGCGACTGTTGTGTTTGCTTCGTCGTGGCTTGCCATTGCCATCTCGGATTTCAAAAGTGCCCGGGTCGCTGGCGATGTTGCTTCTACGAGTGAGCCATTTGTCTTCTCCCGCACAAAAGTGGGTCATTAGAGCAGCAAGGGCTGTCATGGATATAGGTCCTTCTTGTCTGAGGTGGCGTGCTAGCCATTCATCCCGGACGCTGTGTTTGAAGGCCGCAAGGGCTTCCTTGTCCGGACAGTCGACAATTTGGTTCTTTTTTTACTAAGAACCGAGTCCAGAGCTTCCTGGCTGACTCTCCGGGCTGCTAGACAATGTGGCTTAGGTCATCGGCGTGTGGTGGCCGAACATATGTTCCTTGGAAGTTGTCAAGGAAGGTTTCTTCCAAGTCTTCCCAGCTGCCTATGGAATTTTTAGGCAGGCTATTTAGCCAGTGCCGGGCTGGCCCTTTTAGCTTTAGTGTGAGGTATTTGATGGCGTGGAGGTCGTCTCCACGCGCCGTATGGATGTGGAGGATAAAATCTTCTATCCATACCGCGAGATCGGTTGTTCATTCATATGATTCAATATTGACGGGTTTGAATCCGTTGGGGAATTTGTGATCCATTACTTCATCGGTGAAGCAAAGAAGGTGTGCGGCGCCTCTATGTTGGGCCACACTGCGACGTAACTCCGGAAGAGCCCATTTGCTACAAAACTGCTACTGTTTCTTTTGCCATGTTATCCTTACTTCCATACTACTTTGCTACTAAATCTTTGCTGCAGATATTAAGTCTTTCAGGTGTGGTTGAATTGACAACTCAGCTGCTAATACTTGAGAATATTCTTTGGCTCCCCTTGTGTTGAATCAATAAATTTGGGTTGAATACTCTACCCTCGAAAGCTATTGCGATCACCTATACTTGTGGGTTATCAAGACCTTTTTTTGGCGCCGTTGCCGGGGAGCATAGCTCTATTCTTTGAGTCACTTGGGATTTATATCTTTTGATCACTATGAAGAGTTTGAAAGATACTAGAACCAAGATTTTTCCCTCTACTAGGAGGGGAGGTAAGGAACTGCCATCTAGCTCTGCATTTGATTCACCTTCTGTTTTGAGTAAGCTTGCGACACCTACACCTGCTATTGATTCTGATATGTCGCATGTTATTGATGACGCTACTTCTGCTATGAATGATGCTTATGATGCTACTACTTTACTTGATAAAATTGTGCCACTGGGTGAATTACTTGATGAACATCTTGCTAGAGTTAGAACTATTGATTATGCTGAAGATGATGATATTTCTAAAACTGAAAACTTTGAGACACATGTTAGACCTAGCTCTCCTAGATATGAGTTGCCTATTATGCCTGAGGGTTATGTTATGGATGGAGAGGTAGCTAGGTACTTTCTTGCTTGTAAGGATAGAGATGATCTTAAGAAATTATTATGCAAGTAGAAAGAAAAGTCTTGGAATGCTAGAATGCAATATGATCCTAAGTTTGCCACTTCTCCTATCTTTGTTACTGATAAGGATTATGAATTCTCCGTCGATCCTGAGTTAATTACTTTGGTTGAATCTGATCCTTTCCATGGTTATGAATCTGAAACTGTTGTGGCACATCTCACTAAATTGAATGATATAGCCACTCTATTTGCTCATGAGGAAAAAATTCGCTATTACTATATTCTTAAGTTGTTTCCTTTCTCGTTAAAGGGTGATGCTAAGTTATGGTTTAATTCTCTTGCTCCTGGTTGTGTGCGTTGTCACCAGGATATGATTGACTACTTCTCTGAAAAATATTTCCCTGCTCATAAGAAACAAGCTGCTTTGAAGGAAATATTTAACTTTGTGCAAATTGAAGAAGAGAGTCTCCCACAAGCTTGGGGGAGGCTTCTCCAATTATTTAATGCTTTGCCTGATCATCCTCTCAAGAAAAATGAAATACTTGGTATCTTTTATAATGGACTAACCGATGCTCCCAGGGACCACCTAGATAGTTGTGCTGGTTGTGTTTTCAAGGAACGCACAGTTGAGCAAGATGAATTGCTATTGGATAATATATTGAGTAATGATAATGATTGGACACTTCCTGAACCAACTCCGAAGAAAAGATGTATTCTATTTCTCAGTCCTGAAGATGTGCAAGAACCAAAGAAATCTATGAAAGAAAAAAGTATTAAAGCTGAAGATGTTAAGAATTTACCGCCTATTGAAGAAATACATGGTCTTGATAACCCGACACAGGTAGTAGAGGTAAACTCTCTCTATAGATTTGATGAAGGTGGTATTCCTCATAATAAGTCTGCTAGTCAATGCTTGGACGATTTCGATAATTTTATTTTTAAACAAGAAAAATTCAATGCTTATGTTAGTAGACAATTGAAGCGTAATGCTTACATGCTTGACTACTTGGGTGATTACATGAGTAGAACTGTTAGTGATCTTAAGATTATTAGTAAGCATGCTTCCATGGTTAAAACTCAGGTAGAACAAGTACTTAAGGCACATGATGATTTGCTCAATGAGTTGAATAGTAAGAAACTAAGAATAATGATAATGCTATTAGGGTTATGACTAGAGGTGGTAAAATGACCCAGGAACCTTTGTATCCTAAGGGCCATCCTAAGAGAGTTGAGAAAGATTCTCAGAGAATTAATACTGATGCACCTAGTCCTAGTAACAAAAAGAAAAAGAAAACTGATAGGACTTTGCATGCTTCTAGTGAACCTGTTATAGACACACCTGAGAATCCCAATGACATTTCTATTTCTGATGCTGAGACACAATCTGGTGATGAACATCACCCTAGTGATAATGTTAATGATGATGTTCATGTTGATGCTCAACCTAGTAATGATAATGATGTGGAGGTACGTAGAACCTGTTGTTGATCTTGATAACCCACAATCAAAGCATCAACTTATGATAAGAGAGACTTCATTGCTAGGAAACATGGTAAAGAAAGAGAACCATGGTTTCAGAAACCCATGCCCTTTCCTCCTAAACCATCCAAGAAAAAGGATGATGAGGATTTTGAGCACTTTGTTGAAATGCTTAGACCTGTCTTTTTGCGTATGCGTTTGACTGATATTCTGAAAATGTCTCCTTATGCTAAGTATATGAAAGATATTGTGACAAACAAAAGAAAGATTCCGAAAACGGAAATTTCCACCATGCTTGCTAATTATACTTCTAAGGGTGGAATACCAAAGAAACTTGGAGATCCAGGAGTATGAACTATACCATGCTCCATTAAAATAAACTATGTTAAAACTGCTTTATGTGATCTTGGAGCCGGTGTTAGTGTTATGCCTTTCTATTTATATCTTAGACTTGAATTGAATAAGTTGACACCTACTAAAATTTATTTGCAAATGGTTGATAAATCAACTATTATACCCATCGGTACGACAATATGTCGATCATCCTTGGTATCCCCTTTTTGAATACTGTAGGGGCTGTTACTGATTGCAACAAGGGCAAAGTCACTTTTCATGTTAATGGTAATGAGCATACGGTACACTTTTCGAAGAAACAATCTCAAGTTCATAATATCAATTCTATCGAAAAAAATTCAACTATCACTATTGGTGGTTTTGAATTCCCTCTTCCTACTGTCGAAAAGAAATATGATATTCTTATTGTTGGGGACATGCATATCCCCGTTGAGGTAACCTAGTGTTATTCGAAAGTTCTCTGGTTCCGTGCCATTCAGAAGAAGTTTGTTAATAAGACTTGATCAACCTTGGTAATGGATTCCTTTTGATGGGCATGAGATGGATGAATTTAGAAAGCACAACTTTCTGTACTGATGTTTTCTTGAACTACATCGGTATTTCCCCAAAGAGGAAGGGATGATGCAGCACAACAACGGTAGGTATTTCCCTCAGTGATGAGACCAAGGTTATCGAACCAGTAGGAGAACCAAGCAACACTACGTAAACAACACCTACACAGAAATAACAAATACTCGCAACCCAGCGTATTAAAGGGGTTGTCGATCCCTTTCAGGTAACGGTGCGAGAAATTGGTAAAAGGACGAGATAAAGTTGTAGTAGATTGGATAAATAGATCGCAAATAAGTGCAACAAGGTATTTTGTATTTTTTGGTTTAATAGATCTGAAAATAAAAGCAGATAAAATTAGATCGCAAAGGCAAATATAATAAAGAAGAGACCCGGGGACGTAAATTTCACTAGTGGCTTCTCTCGAGAAAAATAGCAAACGATGGGTAAACGAATTACTGTTGGGCAATTGATAGAACTTCAAATAATCATGACGATATCCAGGCAATGATCATTATATAGGCTTCACGTCCAAGATTAGTAGACCGACTCCTGCCTGCATCTACTATTATTACTCCACACATCGACCGTTATCCAGCATGCAGCTAGTGTATTAAGTTCATGAAAAAATGGAGTAATGCAATACGAACGATGACATGATGTAGACAAGATCTATTTATGTAGAAATAGACCCCATCTTGTTATCCTTAATAGCAACGATACATACGTGTCGGTTCCCCTTCTGTCACTGGGATCAAGCACCGTAAGATCGAACCCATTACAAATCACATCTTCCCATTGCAAGATAAATAGATCAAGTTGGCCAAACAAAACCCAAATATCGGAGAAGAAATACGAGGCTATAAGCAATCATGCATATAAGAGATCAAAGAAGACTCAAATAACTTTCATGTATAAAAATATAGATCTGATCATAAACTCAAAGTTCATCAGATCCCAACAAACACACCGCAAAAAGAGTTACATCATATGGATCTCCAAGAGACCATTGTATTGAGGATAAAAAGAGAGAGAGGAAGCCATCTAGATACTAACTACGGACCCGTAGTTCTACAAAGAATTACTCACGCATCATCGGAGAGGCACCAATGGGCATGATGAACCCCTCCGTGATGGTATCTAGATTGGATCTGATGGTTCTAGAACTTGCGGCGGCTGGAATCGATTTTCGTCGACTCCCCTAGGGTTTCTGGAATATTGGGGTATTTGTAGAGCAAAGAGGCGGTGCGGGAGGCCACCGAGGTGGCACAACCCATCAGGGCGCGTCTTGTGCTCACCTCGGGCTCCCTCTTCGGTACTTCTTTGGCCCACTGGATGTCTTCTGGTCCAAAAAAATCCACAAAAAGTTTCATTGTGTTTGGACCCCGTTTGGTATTGGTTTCCTGCGATGTAAAAAACATGCAGAAAACAACAACTGGCACTGGGCACTATGTCAATAGGTTAGTACCAAAAATGATATAAAATGATTGTAAAACGTCCAAGAATGATAATATACCAGCATGGAACAATAAAAAATTATAGATACGTTGGAGACGTATCATGTACCTACTTTTACTTTCTATTATTTAGAATAAATAAAGCAAAAATAGTATTATTCGTCTGTTTTCTGAATTATCCATGCAATAAAAAATGTCCCAAAAATAAAAGTACTCCAAATGCCCTGAAAATTTAGTATGCTTTTTTATAGAATATTTTAGAATTTCTGGCACTGAGAATGCACCAGGGGGATGGACCAGTGGGCCACAAGGGTGGAGGGCGCGCCCTACCCCCTTGGGCGCACCCCTTGCCTTGTGGGTCCCACATGGGTCCCCCTCACTTATTCCAGCACCCATCCACTTCGTCTTCCTCCAGAAAAAATCATCCCATTGCTCAAACCCGTGTTCTTGCTTGTCTTGCTGCCATTTTCGATCTCCTTGTGCAAAGCTCCATTTGCAAAACTGTTTTGGGGATTGTTCTTCAGAATGTGACTCCTCCAATGGTCTCATTAGTTTTTGTTCTAGTGCTTTATATATTGCAAATTTTTGCTGCTGTGGTGACCTTGTTCTTGAGCTTGCATATCAAATTTATATGGTCCAAAGTAGTTTTGATGCATGATATAGCCTCTAGGCACTTGTGGGAGTAGTTGCTATCAATCTTGTTGAGTTTGGTTCACTTTTATTTTGAGTCACTAATAATTTCAAAAAAATTTCAGAGGAAGAAAATAATGAGGAGGTTGTTAAGAGGCTCCTCAAGTAGGGGTTCTAAAGAAAATGAGAATGAGAAGAAGAAGAAACCCAAGTACAACCTTCCTCGCACCTCGGAGGTTCGGCTGTGTGAATGGCCAAGTGATGCGTTCTTGAGGGCGGCCGAAATTTATGAGGATTTCTATCATTTGGCCGAGAATGCAGGCATCATCGACTTCCTCCACGATAAGTGTGATCAATACCTCCTACTCACAAATACATTCGTGTAAAACTTTCACTTTCATGCTAGGAAATCACCACCCACGGTAGAGTTTCATTTATATGATGAGCATAAGGAGATGACGCTTTATGACTTTTGTGAGGTTTGTAAATTACCTTATGAGGGCAGCGTCAATGAACCACGTCCTAGAGATGTGGAAGATTACCGTAGGGGAAGAGAGAGGAGTGTCGGAAGCTAGAGTGGCTAGTTCGCATTTTCCTGCTTTACACTATTACTCATTATTCGCTAGGAGATGTTTAATTGGTCGTGGAGAGAGTGGAGGCCTTAGTGCCCTGACCTCGCTATTTTGCGCCATGCTTTACTTCATGACAGAACTTTTAGTTTGGGCGCTATTGTTGCTCGAAGGTTGAGTTTAAACCGTTCGAGGGGTCCTATCTTTGGAGGAATCTATGCCTCCCGTCTTGCTAGACGTTTCGAGATACCCATTAGGCATGATGAGGAAAAGGAGATGCTGCTACCCACTAGATACTTAGACTATAACAATATGGTAGCACATGATTTTATTAGTGATGATAAGGATAAGAGACTCATCTATAACCTGGTATTCAGCCAGAAGACTTGTCAGATTATTACTTTGCCTGCACTTTCTTTGTTCGATATTCATTCAGGTAGGTACCTAATTTTGCCCGAGGACATTTATGCATACTGGGAGCGGACGCGATCCCTAGTCCCTGAGCCCGAACCATCACCTAATCCATATCAGGAACCTATTTATCAGTGGGGGACACAGGAGCTCGCTAACCAGTGGAACCCCCAGGATCCTCCTCAGTACCCAGGAGAGGGCTACTTTAATCCATGGGCATAGACCAACTTAGGCCAAAAGCCTAAGCTTGGGGGGGGGGTACGTATTTCTCACCGACATTACATTCATGTCCACACACTCATTCCAGTTGCCGGTGTTCATACTTTTTCATTGTATCATCCATGTCAGTTCTTTTTCTTGGTTTCTTCTTGTGTGTTTGAAAAACTTTAACAAAATCCAAAAAATAGTTGTAGTATTAAAAGTAAACCCAAAAAGATTTATCGTTCTTCTTTTGCTTGTTGGGAGCTTTCCCGTGTAAATAGTTTTTCTCGTTCTTGTTTTACTTTCTTCAAAAAACAAAAAATCCAAAAACATTTCAGTGTGTTTCTTTGAAATTATTTTTCCTTTTTTTGGGTTGAGAGGAGAAGACCACGATGAAAATGTTGAGTGGCTCTCATATGTATTATTGTTGATCTAACAAAGAGGCCAAATTACTTTGTCTTCTCCTTTAAAATAAATGTTTGCAGATTCCAGCTTAGTCCAATGCATGTGCACTATTATTATTATTCACACTGTTCGGTCATGCAAGTGAAAGGCAATAATGACGATATATGATTAAATGATTGAGATGAGGAGAAGCTAGTATGAACTCAACCTATCTTGTTTTTGTAAATATGATTAGTTCATCGTTCTTGATTCAGCCCATTATGAATGAACATGTTTGCAATGACAATTAGAGATTATAGTTACTCATGTCATGCTTAATTAGCTAGGATTTTATAATGGTTTATCTTGCGTGCCAACATTCTTTTAAAATTGTTGTGATGTAGTATGATAGGATGGTATCCTCCTTTGAATGATTCGAGTGGCTTGACTTGGCACATGTTCACGCATGTAGTCGAAACAAAATCAATATAGCCTCCATGATATTTATGTTCGTAGTGATTTATATTCTACTCATGCTTGCACTCAATGTTGGTTAATCTCAATGCATGTTTATGATTGTTGTGGCTCTCTAGCTGGTCGCTCCTCAATCTTTTGCTAGCCTTCACTTGTACTAAGCGGGAATACTGCTTGTGCATCCACTTACATAAACCCAAAGTTGTTTCATATGAGTCCACCATACCTACCTATATGCGGTATTTACCTGCTGTTCCAAGTAAATTTGCATGTGCCAAACTCTAAACCTTCAAATAATAATCTATTTTGTATGCCTGGACAATTGTATATCAGCAACTGTATAATTGGGTGATGATTTCATCAATCGCTGACAATTGTATATCAGCAAGTGTTTGCCCACAATACACACGGCTTATTAGCAGTAAGCGTCTATATAATTATCGGCCTTCCCACACAATTCTAATTACTAACATGCTTGTCGTGTATCACACACATCTTGTTAAGGTGAATCGTTTGTGTTTGTTTTGGCTAATCACAAACAGTTCATGCAAGTGAACTGTATGCCATATATCGCACAAACCTTGAACTGACTGACCGTTTCTATTGTTTTGTCTCATCGCAAACATTTCATCCGAGTGAACTGTATGCCATATATCGTACACACAATGATTTGGCTGACCGTTTTTGTCGTTTTGACTAATCACAAACATTTTGTATGGATCAATTGTATGCCACGTATCACACATGCGGCTCTAATCTGAATTGTGCTTGATATCTCCGCCATCGCACAAAGTTCGTTTAATTGGTGATGGTTTTGTCACGATGCCGTTTATAATTCATACATTGCACACAATTTGATCGATTAGTCTCTTATACATGTGTCGCGTTAGGACCATCCTGCAGCAGTGCTTGTAGATGTCATCAGTGTTACTTTGGATCTTTTCCACGATATATAGTTTCACGTATGAGAGTGTAGATGCAGCATTGGCGTGGAAATCTTAATATCTGCACACCTCACACAACGCATGTCAAACTTCACTGCCTTGCATGTACCGCAAGACCTTTTGGTGGCTTTTCGAGTGGTCAAGCTCTAGACATAATGTACATTTGTCAATTATTTTGATCATAAATGCCTTGTTTTTATAATTGAATATACATATTGCTTCTGACAAGTGAAGCATAAGAAACCGACTTTACCTGATAAGTTAAAATGATATTGTTGAATTAAAAATAATACCTAGTTAGATTAAAAATGAATAAATTACAGAATCTGAGATGTGCTAGCTTACTTACAATTAACAATTAACTAGTACGTACTCCTCCAGAGTAGTATATATAGTAGATTAAAAATCATCATCATCACCAGTCGGGTGGAGGAGCATCCACCAAGTGCGAGCCGAAGGGGGCGGCGGCGTTGTGGTGGCGGAGGGCCTCATGCCGTCTCTCGTCGTCCTCTGTGTGCACATCCTCTCTGATATTCGCCATCGTCGCACGAGTCGCCGCCGCCAGCAGCAGCAACGACAACAACAGGCACAACGTCATTGTCGTCTCCCAGCTTCTCCTCCTCATCGCCATTGGATTCGATTCAATTCGATTCTCCTCTAGTTCATTATATTAGGTACAACAACAACATTCATATAGGGAAAGTAGTGACTACACCCACTTTCGGTGCACCCACGGTGCACCCACGCAAGAAAACATATCAAAACATTTAGAAAAGTTCTGAAACTTCATGAAAATGATCATCAACAAATGTTATGAGGGCTTGCAAAGTTTGGTGGTCAAATAACATTCGAGAAGCGCTCTATAAAAAAGACAAAATTGCAAAATCTGCTCAAACAGTGCACGTACATTTTGACTAATTTTCAGTGATTTTGTCTTTTTTGTAGAGAGCTCCTCGAAGGTTATTTGACCACCAAATTTTGCAAGCCCCCATAACATTTGTTGATGATCATTTCCACAAAGTTTCAGATTTTTTTGAAATGTTTTGATATGTTTTCTTGCGTGAGTGCACCGTGTGTGCACCGAGAGTGGGTGTAGAAGAACCACTCCCCATTCATATATACCTCTAGCTAATAACATGCAGGCCAATCCGTCGATGCCTCTAGCTAATTTTGACTAGTAGTACGTAGCTATAGCTAATTAAAGGTGGGCCAAAAAATAAACGGTGGATCCATCTAGCTCTGGCTCTAGCTCCATCACTCATTCATTTGGAGAAGTGCATGCATGCATGTAGACAAAGGAAACATTTGGATCGATGTTGTTTTTGTGCTATCATCTTAGTACATATATTATTATACAAGAGAGGAAAGGAAAAGACTAGATAGAAAGAAAGAAAATAATAGCATGCATGCATGCAGGCAGTTAGAGAGGAGGTGGCTAGCTAGAGTTGTTTGGCGATGGCCTTGAGCGCATCTCGGACGTAGGGGTAGCGGTAGGAGAAGCCGAGCTGGGTGGCCCTGGCCGGGAGCACCTTCTGGCCGTCCAGCACCACCGTCGCGCCTTCTCCCAGCAGGGCCTTGATGGCCAGCCCCGGCACCGGCAGCCAGGACGGGCGCCCCACCACCTGCCCCAGCCGCTCGCACAGCTCCGACAGCCGCACCGGGTTGGGCGCCGTGCCGTTGATCACGCCCGTGTAGGCCGGGTTCCGCAGGGACTCGTAGATGAGATCCACCAGGTCGTCCAGATGAATCCAAGAGAACCTATATATATGTACATATTCGTAGAGGCACGTCACATTCACATCACATTGGGCAGGTTCAGTATTGTATTTGGGACATATATATACACCTGATGACTACCTAGCAAAGAAGAAGAAGAAAGAAGAAGAAGAAGAAGCAGAAGAGTAGACCATTGTCTTCCTGTGCCGAGCGGCCCGCCGGCGAACATCATGAAGAGGGGGATCATCTTGGCCAGAGCGCCGCCGTCCTTGCCGAGGACGACTCCGATCCGAATGAGCACCAGCCGGACGTGCTCCTGCTTCACTTGCCGTGCCCGGCCCTCCCATTCTCGGCATACATGTGCCAGGTAGTCATTGCCTGATGGGCTGGATTCATCGAAGCTGTCCGTCTCGCTGGTGCCTGCAATTCTTCTTCTATTTTTGGTTAGAAAAAGATTGATTGATTGTGCTTGCTTGCTTGATCAAATCAAATCAAATCAAATCAAATTAAGGAGAATCGAAGAAAAAAGAGTAGTAGTACCGTACCGTAGTAGCCGACGGCTGTTGCACTGACGAAAACAGAGGGGCCATTGCCATTGCTGCTGTCACTAGAATTGATGTGATCCACAACCTAGGTTCAGTTTAATCCGGTCGATCAAATTCAGTTCAATTGTTCAGATGCATGCATGCATGCATCCAGATTGATTAAAAACATTTCCCTCGTAATCTAAATTGAAACAAGCACAATGTTAACTAAATTGAAGCATGCAGATGCAGTAGAGTAGAGTACCTACCTTTGAGGTGACATTGACTCGGCTCTGCAGAATTTCCCTCTTAATCTGCACGCATGCATGCATCATTCGTATCCATCAACTAGCTAACCATGCATGTATTTGAAGGTGAATTTGAAGACAAGACTAGAACTAGTAGATTGTTACTAGCTAGTACCTCTGGTGACCACCTGGTGCTGATGGGCATTCCTGCCAGGTTGACAACACCAGTTGAGTCCCTGATGCATCGCTCCCAATCTCCCTCCTTGTCCGCGATGGTCACGCCCGGATACCTCGAAGCTTCATTCCATTTCCATTTCCATTTCCATTTCCACGAACGGCACAGCACATCACGGCACGGAGCAGTAAGACAGATGCATATATAGTGCTAATTAGTTAGTTTTCATCAACAAGCCTAGCTGATAGTAAAGTATAAAGCTGCTTGTAGTATAGTGTCCTCACTTGAACTGAATTTATTATTAACTCAAAAACTTAACTGAATTTAATATACTGAATGCAGTTATACTACATGAGTATAATGCAACAGCCGTATGTATGTATGTATGTAACTGAATTGAGTTAAGTTGAGCGTGTGCTTACCAGGGAAAACAGAGGAGGCCTTGGAGGTGGAGCGTGTCAAGACGCACACCTTGTGATCCTCTGCTTTTTGCATTCATATTCAGTTTCAGTTTCATTCAGGTATGCGTCAGTCAGTCAGTGGGTGAGATGAGATGCAAATTAAAAGAGACGGGATGGATGGATGGATGAGGAACGAATGATTAGCAGAGCAGATACCGGATAGGAGCTTGTGCACGAGCCTGCGTCCGACGAACCCCGTGGCTCCGGTGATGGACACAGTCATCATCGATGAGGAGGAGACCTCATCGCCGGCGCCGGCGCTGCTTGTGCTTGAACAGAAGCAGCAGAATCCTCGCCTCTGTCTGCTAGTCCTAGTCGCCGTGCTACTCGGTTGGGCGGTGGAGAAGGAGGTGGAGGAGGGAAAGAAGATGCGGATGGCCATTGGCGGCCGGCCACCCGCTAGCGCTAGCGCTATCAGGAGTGCTGCTGCCGCTGCTGCCGTGCCCGCCTGCACGAGGGGTAGGGGTGGAGGTTGGATAAGGAAGGAAGGAACAAGATGTTTGGGTTGGTTCTCTGCGCCACCAGGATAGGACTCCTTTCTATCTTTCTGTCTGGTAGGCATGCCTGCTTTACTTTGTTGGCCAAATATGAGCCAGACCACCCCCACGGTCAGCCACCCGCCACGGGGGCTACTAGCTCCTCCACTCCAGTTCCAACGACAACTCGCAAAAACCTCTCCGTATCCATTCATGAACAGGGGGGTCAGTCCGCGGACACATGTTCGCCAGTGTGCAGAACCTCACCAACGTCCTCGAGAGGACCAAGGAGTACCCCGACGACCAGATGGGCGAGTCGGCGGATTAGTTGCCCACCTGCCCCAGCACCCTGGTGACACCTGTAAAAAGCGGACCGAAGGCAACGCAACTCACTCGTCCACTAGGGACTCACGATCCTGATCTAGCGCCGCCGCCTCGCCCCGACGCCTCTTCCTCCTCCACCACACCTTCCTCCCCTCGCCGTCGCCTGAGGCGCCCTCCGGCAAAGTCCGGATGGCTCCGAAGATGGTGGTGGCGGGGCCCTTCTCCGGCTGCTCGGCGCTGGTATGGCGGTTGCGATTCATGGATCAGGGACGGCGATCCCTTCGGCGAGTCTTCCCCGCCCGGTGGTGCTGTCTGGTGATCATGGTGACATCGATGGCAGATGAGACTGGCAAGATCTATGCAGTTATTCCTCCTGAAGATGGGATGGCAGAAGATGGCGGCGGCGGATCCTAGAGCGTGTGCAGGCGGTGCACCGAGAGGATGAAATTGATGATACAAAATTGTCCTACTCATGGTTTGAATTTGTGGATGATTATACAAAAAATTTATGCCGGGTTGAATTTTGCTTCTAGAAAATTTTTTAGATTCGGCCGCGGGAGGTACTATAATGAAAATTACTTTAGGAGAGGCTACTAAACTCCTAGATAATATTATGGTTAATTATTTTCAATGGCATACCGAAAGATCTTCCACTAGTATAAAAGTGCATGCGATTAAAGAGATTAATGTTTTGAGTAGAAAGATGGATGAGCTTATGAAATTATTTGTTAGCAAGAGTGCTTCTATTGATCCTAATGATATGCCTTTGTCTACTTTGATTGAAAATAATAATGAATCTATGGATGTGAATTTTGTTGATAGAAACAATTTTGGTAATAACGCGTATAGAGGTAATTTTAATCCTAGGCCGTTACCTAGTAATTCCTCTAATAATTACGGAAATTCCTACAACAATTCTTATGAAAATTATAATAAGACGCCCTCTGATTTTGAGAATAGTTTTAAAGAATTTATGAGTTCGCAAAAGAATTTCAATGCTTTGATTGAAGAAAAAATGCTTAAGATTGATGATTTGGCTAGGAACGTGGATAGAATTTCTCTTGATGTTGATTCTTTCAAACTTAGATCTATTCCACCCAAGCATGATATTAATGAGTCTCTCAAAGCTATGAGAATTTACATTGATGAGTGCAAAGAAAGAACCGCTAAGATGCGTGCTAAACGAGATTGGTTCGTAAAAATGTGTTCTTCTAGTTTCCGTGAAAATAAAGATGAAGATCTTAAAGTGATTGATGTGACCCCTATTGAATCTTTGTTTTCCTATATAGATCTTGATAAAGATGGGACTGGAGAAGAGTCAACTATAGTTAAAAGGCGTCCCAATGATTCAAAGTTTTTTAAATCTTGATGCAAAAATTGATAAAAGTGGGATTGAAGAGGTCAAAACTTTAAGTAGCAATGAACCCACTCTTTTGGATTTCAAGGAATTTAATTATGATAATTATTTTTTAATAGATTGTATTTCTTTGTTGCAATCCTTGTTGAATTCTCCTCATGCTTATAATCAAAACAAAGCTTTTACTAAACATATCGTTGATGCTATGATGCAATCTTTTGAAAAAAAGTTTGAATTGGAAGTTTCTGTCTCTAGAAAACTTTATGATGAGTGGGAACCTACTATTAAGATTAAGATTAAAGATTATGAATGCCATGCTTTGTGTGATTTGGGTGCTAGTGTTTTCACGATTCCAAAAAACTTTATGTGATGTGCTAGGTTTTCGTGAATTTGATGATTGTTCTTTAAATTTGCTTCTTGCGGATTCCACTATTAATAAACCTATGGGAAGGATTAATGATGTTCTTATTGTTGCAAATAGCAATTATGTGCCCATAGATTTCATTGTTCTTGATATAGATTGCAATCCTACATGTCCTATTATTCCTGGTAGACCTTTACTTAGAATGGTTGGTGCAATTATTGATATGAAAGAAGGAAACATTATATTTCAATTTTCGTTAAGGAAGGGCATGGAACACTTTCCAAGAAAGAAAATTAAATTGCCATATGAATCTATTGTGAGTGCTACTTATGGGTTGCATACCAAAGATGACAATGCCTAGATCTGTTAGTGTTTTTATGCCTAGCTAGGGGCGTTAAACAATACCGCTTGTTGGGAGGCAACCCAATTTTAGATTTGTTCTTTGCTTTTTGCTCCTATTTTGCAATAAATAATTCATCTAGCCTCTGGCTAGATGTGGTTTTGTGTTTTAATTAGTGTTTGTGCCAAGTAAGATCTTTGAGATGGCTTACGGTGATAGTTGTTTCGATCTTGCTGAAAAACATACATTTTTGCGCCTAGTAAAATAATTTTCATAATTCACAAAAGCGTGTTTTTGATCTGATTCTTTTTGCACAAGATTGGTACACAAATTCCCCAGGTTGTCCTAATTTTTCAGAAGTTTTGGAGTTACATAAGTATTCAAGAGTTACAGATTACTACAGACTTTTCTGTTTTTGACAGATTTTGTTTTCTATGTATTGTTTGCTTATTTTGATGTATCTATGGATAGTCTCGGGGTTATGAACCATGGAAAAGTTGGAATACAGTAGATATTACACCAATATAAATAAAGAATGAGTTCACAACAGTACCAAAAGTGGTGATTTATTTTCTTATACTAACGAGCTTATGAGATTTTCTGTTGAGTTTTGTGTTGTGAAGTTTTCAACTTTTGGGTAAGGATTTGATGGACTATGGAATAAGGAGTGGCAAGAGCCTAAGCTTGGGATGCCCAGGTCACCCCAAGGTGATATACAAGGACAACCAAGAGGCTAAGCTTGGGGATGCCCCGGAAGGCATCCCCTCTTTCGTCTTCGTCTATCGATAACTTTACTTGAGGCTATATTTTTATTCACCACATGATATGTGTTTTGCTTGGAGAGTCTTGTATGATTTGAGTCTTCGCTTTTTAGTTTGCCACAATCATCCTTGCTGTGCACACATTTTGAGAGGGACACGCATGAATCGTGATTTATTAGAATATTCTATGTGATTCACTTATATCTTTTGAGCTAGGCAATTTTGCTCTAGTGCTTCACTTATATCTTTTTAGAGCACGGCG
Organism: Aegilops umbellulata; assembly: GCA_032464435.1. Lineage (NCBI taxonomy): Eukaryota > Viridiplantae > Streptophyta > Magnoliopsida > Poales > Poaceae > Aegilops > Aegilops umbellulata. Next base: position 418,989,348 of record CP136059.1, read on the forward strand.
GTGGTTTTATTTTATAGAAATTGTTGAACTCTCATTCTTCACTTATATCTTTTTAGAGCACGGCGATGGTTTTATTTTATAGAAATTGTTGAACTCTCATGCTTAACTTATATTATTTTGAGAGTCATTAAACAACATGGTAATTTGCTTTGGTTATAAACTTAGTCCTAGTATGATAGGCATCCAAGAGGGATATAATAAAAACTTTCATATAAAGTGCATTGAATACTATGAGAAGTTTGATTACTTATGATTTTTTTTTGAGATATAGAGATGGTAATATTGGAGTCATGCTAGTGAGTAATTGTAAATTTGAGAAATACTTGTGTTAAAGTTTGTGATTCCCGTAGCATGCATGTATGGTGAACCGTTACGTGATGAAGTCGGAGCATGATTTATTTATTAATTGTCTTCCTTATGAGTTGCCATAGGGACGAGCGATGGTCTTTTCCTACCAATCTATCCTCGTAGGAGCATGCACGTAGTACTTCTTTTTGATAATTAATAGATTTTTGCAATAAGTATGTGAGTTCTTAATGACTAATGGTGAGTCCATGGATTATATGGACTCTCGCCCTTTCACCATTGCTAGACTCTCTAGTGCCGCGCAACTTTAGCCGCTACCATACACTCACCATATTCCTTCCTGAAAACAGTCAGCATACCTACCTATTATGGCATTTCCGTAGCCATTCTAAGATATATTGCCATGCAATTTTCCACCGTTCCGTTTATTATGACACGTTCCATCATTGTCATATTGCTTTGCATGATCATGTAGTTGACATCGTATTTGTGGCAAAGCCACCATTCATAATTCTTTCATACATGTCACTCTTGATTCATTGCACATCCCGGTACACCGCCGGAGGCATTCATATAGAGTCATATTTTGTTCTAAGTATCGAGTTGTAATTCTTGAGTTGTAAGTAAATAAAACTGTGATGAAGATCATGCACTATTAAATTTATTATTTTCTCACATGGGACAATGCTCTAATAATGAAGATCATCACACTTTTATTTACTTACAACTCGATAGTAGAACAAAATATGACTCTATATGAATGCCTCTGGCGGTGTACCAGGATGTGAAATGAATCAAGAGTGACATGTATGAAATAATTATGAACGGTGGCTTTGCCATAAATACGATGTCAACTACATGATCATGCAAAGTAATATGACAATGATGGAACGTGTCATAATAAATGGAATGGTGGAAAATTGCATGACAATATATCTCAGAATGGCTATGGAAATGCCATAATAGGTCGGTATGGTGGATGTTTTGAGGAAGGTATATGGTGGGTGTATGGTACTGTCGAAAGTTACGCGGTACTAGAGAGGCTAGCAATGGTGGAAGGGTGAGAGTGCGTATAATCCATGGACTCAATATTAGTCATAAAGAACTCACATACTTATTGCAAAAAACTGTTAGTCATCGAAACAAAGTACTACACGCATGCTCCTAGGGTGATAGGTTGGTAGGAAAAGATCATCGCTCGTCCCCGATCGCCACTCCTAAGAAAGACAATCAAAAAATATCTCATGCTCCAACTTTGTTACATAACGGTTCACCGTACGTGCATGGTACGGGACTCACAAACCTTAACACAAGTATTTCTCAGATTCACAACTACTCACTAGCATGACTCTAATATCATAATCTTTATATCTCAAAACAATCATAAAGAATCAAACTTCTTATAGTATTCAATGCACTTTATTTGAAGGTTTTTATTATATCCTTCTTGGATGCCTACCATATTAGGACTAAGTTCATAACCAAAGCAAATTACCGTATTGTTTAGAGAATCTAAAAATAATAGAAGCGAAGCATGAGAGTTCATCAATTTCTTCAAAATAAAACCACCACCATGCTCTAAAAAGATATAAGTGAAGCACTAGAGCAAATGACAAACTACTCCAAAAGAGATAAGTGAAGATCAACGAGTAGTCGAATAATTGTGCAACTATGTGAAGTCTCTCTAACATTTAAGAATTTCAGATCTTGGGATATTATTCAAACAGTAAGGAAAACAAATTAAAATAGAATAACACTTCAAGCAAAACACATATCATGTGGTGAATTAAAATATAGCTCCAAGTAAGATTACCGATGAACGAAGATGAAAGAGGGGATGCCATCCGGGGCATCCCCAAGCTTAGATGCTTGTTTGTCCTTGAATATTACCTTGGGGTGCCTTGGGCATCCCCAAGCTTAGGATCTTGCCACTCCTTATTCCGTAGTCCATCGAAACTTCACCCAAAACTTGAAAACTTCACAACACAAAACTCAACAGAAAACTCGTAAGCTCCGTTAGTATAATAAAGCAAATCACCACTTAGGTACTGTTGTGAACTCATTCTAATTTTATATTGGTGTTATATCTATTGTATTCCAACTTCTCCAAGGTTCATACCCTCCGATACTACTCATAGATTCATCAAAATAAGCAAACAACACAATGAAAACAAAACCTGTCAAAAACAGAAGAGTCTGTAGTAATCTGGAAACTTTCCATACCTCTGTAACTACAAAAATTCTGAAAATTAGGACAATCTAGATAATTTGTATATCAATCTTGTGTAAAAAATTCAGATCAAAATCACGTTCCAGTGAATTTTCAAAATTCCTGGACTGAGAGCAAAATTTTCGATTTTTGCACAGAATCAAGTCAATTATCATCCATACTATCCCAAAGGCTTTACTTGGCACTTTATTGAAACAAAAACTATAAAACATGATTAATACAGTAGCTTAATCATATGAACACACAAAAAACAGTATGTATAAATATTGGGTTGCTTCCCAACAAGCGCTTTTTTAATACCTTTTTAGCTAGGCAAGATGAGTTCAATGATGCTCACATAAAAGATAAGAATTGAAACATAATGGGAGCATCATGAAGTATATGATTAACACATTTAAGTCTAACCCACTTCCTATGCATAGGAATTTTGTGAGCAAACAATTTATGGGAACAAGAATGAACTAGCACAGGAAGGCAAAGCGCGCATATGCTTCTCGTCCATGCTAAATTTGGTGGAAGCTAATATTCCACCAAACACAAAAGATACATCACGTAGCTTTTTAAACATGTAAGATGATTTGGCGGAAGGCTACTTAGCCGAGCCTGCTATTTGGGTGAAGGTTAGTGAAAGACATTTTTTTAAGTTACATAAATGAACATATAAGATATAGAGTTGGATGACGAATTAGTGTCCGAACACCGGTCCGAATAGGTCCGCGGACGAATGCGGTCTTCATTTTACGGGTCAGGAGATGCCCTTACTGCCAAATGCTAGAACCGAAATCAAGCAAACAACTCGAGGCAGTGACGACAGGAGTCACAATCCATGCACCGGCATACCTCAGCTATTCAGTAATTCCATTTCTTAAGAAGCAGGCGACACTGTCTTTTTTTTGCGATAAGAAGGCGACGCTGTCAATAGATAATTTTATATCTAACATTAGCTATTAAAAACAGATAGTTTGATCTATCTATTTGACAAAGGAGAACATGCGTACACAAATGCATGCATCACACGTGTTACTTTAGTATGCTCATACAAATGGCGGTACCCCATAGTTCAACAACAAGGTGTTACTAATGCTTAGATCATCACGACGACTATGTGTAAGCCGAGTATTTTTCTTTGCTGTAAGTCACTTTATTTTTGGGCCGACGGACCTCCATCCATGCGAAGTCCTCGATTCAATCGTACACTAATCATACACGCAAATGTGTACGATCAAGATCAAGGACTCACGAGAAGATATCACAACACAACTCTAGACACAAATTAAAATAATACAAGTTTTATATTACAAGCCAGGGGCCTCGAGGGCTCGAATACATAAGCTCGAAAACACAAAAGTCAGCGGAAGCAACAATATCTGAGTACAGACATGAGTTAGACAAGTTTGCCTTAAGAAGGCTAGCACAGAAACAACAACGATCGAAAAGGCAAGGCCTCCTGCCTGGGAGCCTCCTAACTACTCCTGATCGTCGGCGGTCTCCACGTAGTAGTAGGCATCAACGGTAGCAGCTGACTCCTGGGATCCGACATCTGGTTGCATCAACCGAAAAGAAGAAAAAAGGGGGAAACAGGGAAGCAAAGCAACCGTGAGTACTCATCCAAAGTACTCGCAAGCAAGGATCTACACTATATATGCAACATTATCAAAGAAAGGCTATATATGAGGACTGGGCTGCAGAAATGCCAGAATAGAGAGAAGGCCTAGTCCTATCGAAGACTAGCATCTTCTGGAAACCACCATCTTGCAGCAACAGGAGGGAGTAGAGTAGCATAAAGTAAAGTAGTAGTAGTGTTATCAACCTCAGCCGGAGATCCTTTCTCGACTCCCTGCGAGAAAGGCATCCCAGAGCCATACTATCCAGTTATCATCACAATCCATTTCTCATCACCATCCAGTTCTCATCACAAGTATCCAGTTCTAGTTGTATCGATCGAGATACAACTCCAAGTGTCCGTTACCGTAGGACAAGCTATCGATAGATGTTTTCTTCCCTGCAGGGGTGCACCAACTTACCCACCACGCTCGATTGACTCCGACCGGACACACTTTCCTGGGTCATGCCCGGCCTCGGCCAAACAATACGCCGCAACCCGACCTAGGCTTAATAGAGAGACCAGCACGCCGGACTAAACCTATGCCCCCAGGGGTCATGGGCCATCTCCCTGGGAACTCCTGCACGTTGCGAGGGCGGCCGGTGAGCAGACCTAGCTACCTCCTTCAACAAGGCAGGCGCTTACGCAGTCCAACCCGGCGCGCGCCGCTCAGTCGCTGACGTCTATTAAGCTTCGGCTGATGCATACGACGCAGAACGCCCATACTATGCCCACGTGATGGTTAGTGCTATCAGGCCAAAGGCCCCTCGGATCAAATATCCAAATCGTAGTGGATTAGGAACGCGCGGTAACAAGCAGAGACTCACGAAAGATGTGACCCCGTTGCCCCGTCTCGAGGGCTTGTGGCAAGGGCTAGGAATGCCCGGCCACGCCTCATAATTATCTCGCGGGCACCTTCCAGGTCCGCCCGACTCCACATCACTCGCAATTAAGCTCGCGCGAGTACCCCTCAGGGTCGACCCGTCTTTCCAGGTAACAGTGGTAAAGTCCAAGTATCCGTGTGTCCAAACATCAAGGGGAAAACCCGAGGAATCACCCCCGATGAATTCCACTAGATGTAATAATCAAGGTGAACGTAAGAGGAATCACCCCCGAGGTTCACACTTGAGGGGTTGCACGACAGAGTCGTATCGAAAGTGGTTAAGGAGGAAATCACCCTCGATGACCACGACCGAATGACTACTCTACAGGGTTAACATCAGAAGTGCTGAAGAGGTTCACCCTCGGTACTCGATAGTAACCAAGTAGTGTCAAGCAACTATGGGGAAGTGATGTGCGGTGACGGGGCCTGGTCTTCGATCACGTAGATCGAGTCGTCGATGATGAAGCAGGGGCAACAAGGACAAGTGGGGGGGTCACTGATGGATCACTAACCAACCTATACTAAGCAGTTTAGGATAAGCAGGTAAGGTACAACAACAGATACAAAAGCAGGCTATGCATCAAAATAGGAGCAAACAATAATAGTAGCAAAATCTAATGCAAGCATGAGAGAATGGAATGAGCGATATCGGGATGATCAAAGGGGGGGCTTGCCTGGTTGCTCTGGCAATGAGGGGTCGTCGTCGATGTAGTCGATCACAGGGGCGACATCGGTCTCGGGGTCTACCGGAGAGAAGAGGGGGAAGAAACAGTAAATATAAAGCAAACATAGCATCATAAAGCATAACGTGGCAATATGCTATGCCGGGTGTGACCTAATGTATGGCTACACGGCATAGGTGAAGGGGAAAATCAACCGGGAATGTATTCCTGGTTCCGGACCTGTGTCAGACAGATGACCGGAGGGGAAATGTTCCATGTTCAGATAGTTAGAGGCATCTGACAGGTAAACGGATCGCGTATTCGGATCCGTCTCGTCGTTCTGAGCAACTTTCATGTAGAAAACAATTTCATCCGAGTTACGGATATTTTTCTATGATTTTTCAAAGATTTAAACAATATCCTAGATTTATTATTAAACTAAAATAGGGTTATTGCACCAGCATGATGTCATCATGACGTCATTAGTCAGCTGAGTTGACCATGGTCAACCCTGACGTGTGGGGCCGGTCAGTGCCCAGTCAGCAGCACAATCAGTATTGACTGGGTCAAAGTTGACCAGTCAATGGGGCCCATCTGTCAGTGCCACATATTTTAAAAGGGAGGGTTTAAATTAAGCTAACTAGGGGTGGGGCCCCACTGTCATAGAGTCCTCTGACCAACTAATTAGCTAATTAGTTAATTAGGCAAAATTAATTAAGTTAATTAACTGAACCACTAATTAATTAATTAATTATTTTAGTATTTATTTTGTTTTTATTAACATTTCTATTTCGTTTTTCTTAAGACAGGGGCGTGGGGTCTGGTGGTCAGTGCCCACCCGGCCACCTCCCGCCTGCACAACAACACATGCAGGGGAGGGGCAGGGCCACAACGGCAGTGACCTGGGTCCGGCCGAAATGGTTGGCAACGCGCGACACCGGCGGGGGCGGGGCCATAGCGGCGCAGATGCGGCGGGGCCGGAGCAGCAAGGGAAGCGGGTGTGGTCATGGGCGGTGGCTACGACGCGCAACACGGAGCGGCGATGGGCGTAGCCGAGCGGCGAGGGCGGTGGCAGGCGCGGGCAGAGTGGTGGCGGCCATAGGCGGGAGCGGTCGGGACGAGCTACCGACGGCTGCAGGTGCAGCGTAGCAGCAGGGAGCGGGGGGGGGGGGAGGCGCGTGGCCTGGACGCGCGAGGGGCGTGCGGTGCGCGCTGTTGGGCGCGGCGACCGCTGTGCGGGGCCGCGGCTAGGCGCGGACATTGCCATGACGTGCGAAGGAGGAGGAGAGGCCGAGGGGGAGGCCTCACCGTACGTTGATGGGAAGAGGGGCGGCGAGGCGTGGTGGAGCTCGTCGGGGAAGGGGTCGAGGATGCGAACGCCGTCGACGGGTGGGGATGGTGACGACGGGGTACGACATCTGCGTGGGCGCAAGGCATCGGGGCGTCGATTGCCCCCGACCAGATCCACGCAGGAGGGAGGGTTGAGGAGGCGGGCGCCGGTGACGGCGGGGCAGCGCCGGGCTGCGTCGGAGGTGTGGTGGCGGAGCCGACGTGACGGCGGGCGACGCGGTTGTCGCGGGCAGGCGGCGGGGTCGGGACGTGGCCCGATCCAGAACCCAAATCGAGGGAAGGAGAGGAGCGTGGGTGCGTGGGAAAGTGGGGGGGGGGTCTGGTGGTTAGGGTTCGGGGGGTGTGGGGTGGCCTAATAGGCCAGGGGGTGGGCCGGTTGGGCCGCATGGGATGGGCCGAGGCCCATGGGGAGCTGGGGGGGTCTTCTTTTCTCTCCTCATTGTTTCTTTTTTTAAAGCATCACTCTTATGTTGTGTAATTTCTTTAGCCGCAAGATTTTGCGTCTGCCACTGCTAACTGATTGACAGTGGCGGGCGGTCCACCCGCCACTGGTGGTGTTTTACCAATGGCGGGAGGTCAGTGGAGGGCTTGCTTGGGCCCTTAGCCTGCCACTGATGGCCATTTCGCACCCGCCACTGCTAGCTATTTCTGCAATAGTGTCCCCCCACACCGACAAGTTTCGGACTCACTCGTTCCAGCTATCGACGGTTGTCGCTCGTCCATGGCTCGGCCTCGCCGTGGCCAGCACTCATCACACTGTCCTTGCCTTCGGCCTCGCACTTCACAAAATCGACTTACACCAAAAAAATCGGTCAACTTACGAATAGCTCATGCAAGATCATCAAGCAACTGCCAACTGGGCCAGACTAACATGCACACTCATTTTCTTGAATTTTTCATGCACACTCATTCAAACAAGTATACAAGAACTTCATTTTTTTTGCTTAATAAAACAAGAACTTAAATCGACAATGCCACTTATGTTATATTAATCTCATTGATGTAAAACTGTGCTTAATTTGGGATCAATGTGGTGCATAATCATGTGTGTAGAAAATGTTAAATGGGTATAGAAAACATGTTTCTGACGCATACAAAAAATGTCGACCGTGCACTAAAAAAGTTGACATGTGTTGAATAAAAAAGAAACCGATGAAAATCTACAAAGAAACGAACACAAAAAAGAAACCCAATAAAACCCAAAAAGAAAAACAAAGAAAACACAAAAATGAAACCGAAGAAAACAATGCAAAAAGATTGAAACAGGGAAAACGGAGAAATAAACAACGAAAACCAAAAAAGAAACAAAGAAATAACAAATATTAAAAACCCAGTGAAAACTGAGAAAGAAAAAAAAGAAAGAGAAGAAAGACGAAAAAACGTGAAAGAAACGAAAGAACAAATGAAAACAAGAAATAAACGAAGAACACCTGAAGATACAAAGAAAACCGAAAAAAAAAACAACAAAAGAAGAAACAGAAGAAAACCAAAAAAACCGTAACAGCGAGCGAGTGAATCGTCTCAGAAGCGAGGGGGTGAGCGAGGAGAAGTGGGCCGCCCAGCTAAAACGCGACACGCTTTTCCTTCAGGCGAGTGAACGATACAGCTCGTTATAAGCGATATAGTCACCGCGCAATTCTACAGCCACACAACATGCTAGAACTGAAATTCATTGTGTCAACATTGGAAAGGCACACAAATTGTTTTGTCTGATGAAAAAGGAGACACAACTATCTGTCTGTCTTGAGCTGCAGCTGTATATGGTTCGTCACCCGCCTTACTGCCAAATGGTAGAATTGAAATCAAGCGAACAACTCGAGGCAAGTAACAACAGGAGTCACTGTCACTAGATATTGTGATCTCACATTAGCTATAATAGAATGATATTTTTATCTATCTGTTTGACAAAGGAGAGCATGTATGTACACAAGTGCATGCATCACGCAAGTTACTTTACTCTGCTCAATTGCTCATACAAATGGCGGCACCCCATAGTTCAACTGCTAGATGTTGCTGAAGCTTTTTTTACTTTTTTTTAGGGTAAAGGGAGCTCTTATATTTCAATTACCCTGGATTACATTCAGGCATAATTACATGTTTCAAAACGCGTGGCACATAGGAGAGTCCCGGGTCTGCTACAGGACTCCTCCCGTAGCAGTCGTGGCTTCTTCCCTTCGGCAACCGTGAGTCGGTCTGTGTGCGTGTGGTTAGTGTGCTCCTGTGATGTGTGATGTTTGTGGTGCGTCCTTGCAAGTTTGGTGTGGCCTTATGGTGCAACGAAACGGGTTAGCTTGGCCATGTGACAAGTTGAGGCTTGGCTCCGTTTGTATTGATTTTCGGCCGGTTTTCATAATTTACTGGGCAACCTTCTTGATGTTGCTGAAGCTTAAATCATCAAGCAAATGGGCTAGACCAACATGCGCGCTCATTCAAAGATAGCATGTACAAGAACTTGATATCTTTTGTTTAATGATGAAAACAAAGAACTTGCTTCCAAGTCCCATAAATTACAATAAATTTAATCACCAGCTTGGTCCCAACTAATTAAGCACAGGTTTACATCAACGAAATTAATATAACATAGCCGGCATTGTCACACAATAGAATAGTAGTACATGATCATATCTTGACGCCATTTCCTCCAAACCTCCTGACGTAGGGGTCGTGCATGGTCTGCACCGGCACCACGGGCATGGCGCCGAACACGCCGAAGTTCATGCTGCTCTGGTCGTCCATCAGCGAGTACTCCTCCACCTCGTCGCTGCTGTAGTCCACGGCCTCCTTCTCGTCTTCTTCGTCGTCCTCGTCCCCGTCGCCGGAGTACACGCTGTTCTCCGTCTCCATGAGGTGGTCCGCGTACTTGACGCTCTCCATCCTCACCGCAGGCCGGACCTGGGCGTCGTTGCCCCCCTTGGAGGCTGCCGCCGCCGCGCCGTCAGGAGCCACGGCCTCGCCGCGCAGGATCCGCACGACTGCGCGCATGTCCGGGCGCCGCTCGGGCTCCCCCTGCACGCAGAGCGCGGCGGCCTCGAGCATGCGCGCCAGCTCCGCCGCGTCGTAGACGCCCCGGAGGCGCGGGTCCACGAGGTCCCCGAGCCGGCCGCGCGCGATGAGCGGCTCCGCCCATTCGGTGATGGTGCGCTTGGCACCCGACGGCAGCCTCTCGATGGGTTTCCTCCCGGACACGAGCTCCACGAGCAGGATCCCGAAGCTGTACACGTCGCACGCCCCGGAGACCTTGCCCCACATGGCGTACTCCGGCGCGAGGTACCCCAGCGTGCCCTTGACCCTGGTGGTCATGTGCGAGACGCCGTCGGGGACGAGCTTGGCGAAGCCAAAATCAGCGACGAGCGGCGCGAAGTCAGAGTCAAGCAGCACGTTACTGGCCTTGATGTCGCGGTGGATGATGCTGGGAGAAGCCTCGTGGTGGAGGTGCACGAGCGCCTCGGCGGCACCAACAGCCACGCCGACCCGGCGGCGCCAGTCGAGGGTGGCGTCGGAGGCGAACTGGCCGTGGAGGTGCGAGAGGAGGCTGAGATTAGGCATGTAATCGTACACGATCATGCGCTGGTCGGCAGCGGCGCCGGCGCAGTAGCCGCGGAGGCCGAGCAGGTTGCGGTGGCGGACGCGGGCGAGCACCTCGACCTCGACGGCGAACTCCATCTCGGCCTTGGAGTTGTTGTTGTTGGGCTTGAGGCGCTTGACGGCGATCTGGACGCCGTCGGGGGTCTTGCCCCAGTAGACGCTGCCGAAGCCGCCCTCGCCGAGCTTGTTCTCCTCGCTGAACCCGCCCGTGGCGGCGTGGAGCTCCTTGTAGCTGTAGATCCGCCACGTGCTGCCGCCGCCGCTGCCCGTGCCCGCCGTCGCCGCGCCGGACGACGCGCTCACGCACCCGTGCCCCACCTTCTCCGCGCCGCCGCAGCAGGAGCTCGCCCCGGACCCCATGGACGGACGGACGCCTCGATCGGGTATCTGCTCTGCCTCGGTGCAACAACTTTGTACAGCGGAAGCAATGCTTGGATGGAGCGATGCGGCTTGGAGCGGGTGAAGGGGCCTAACTGGTGTGAGGAAGGTACTTATGGTGGCGTTGGCAGTTGGCGTGCGAGCGCCGCGCGGCCGGCGGAGATGTTTATGCGGCGGCGTATGCTGTGGCCTGTGGAGCTTACTGCTGGTTGACCTGGTAGTGAGATGGTTTGGTGCCATGCGCCTCCATGTGGAAGGATGGCATTGGGCGGCGACGTGTGTGTGTCAGCGTGGAGGGGAGCGGGCGCCAATTGCAGGGCAGCAGAGAAAGCAAAGAAAGGGATCCTCACTGGCGCCAAAAACTTGAATCGGTCAAGCGCAGTAAGATGGGCTGCCCAGGCTAACGCTGGTGCTGTGACACAGGCCCAGCATGAGGTTAAATGCTGAGCACGGCCCATCCTATGTGTCTCTTCCAAATCACTAATTGAGGAGTACTCCTTCCAAAGAACACTCCCGCCTTCTCAGATTCGTTTATTCAAAACGTTTTATCTCTTAAACCATGCGACTAAATCTTGAAGCATTTTCGCCGTTGGGTCCCCCGCGTCGAGATCTTCAAAAGTAGATCCCATGTTGATAGTTTTCGACGAATATTTTTTTCACAAAAAAACCGGACAAAAAAACCCGAACCTGGAACACGCTTTTTTCGTTTCGGAAAAACCCAAACCAGGAGCACCTTTTTCCCCTTTCCAAAGAGGCATGCGTTTTTTACCTTTCCGAAAGGCACATTCATACCTCTTAGAAGCAAATCTAAGAACACGTGTTTCCCCTTTCCGAGAGCACGCCCGTGCCTCTGGCGGAAACAAATTCGTGCTCCATGGGAAGTAAATGCGTACCTCTTGCGGAACAAAAAAACATTTTTTTTCCTTTCCAAGAGGCAGTATCAAACCCGTGCCTCCATAAGAAATAAATCCGTTCCTCTTGCAGAAAAAAAACATGATTTTATTCCTTTCCGAGAGGCACGCCCGTGCCTCTCCTAAAAGAAAATCCGTGCCTCCACGAGAATTAAATATGTGCCTCTCGTGAAAGATAAAAAAGACATTTTTTGAGCAAAAATAATCAATTTTTTGTCTAAATCCTAAGAAAACCGGGGGAAAAGAGAAAAAACGAAAAGGAAATCCTCTAAAAGCCGAAAACACATGCAGAAAAAAAATCTAAGGGAGCGTCCAGAGTGCGACACGTGGCGGCGGGTGAGAGCGCGCCAAGTGATGACTCCCAGCCCACCCCAAGCGACCCTTGGGGGGGGGGGGCTCCCGAAGGAGTACTCCTCAATAGCGAGGGCGCGATTCGAACCGGCGATCTCGCAACTACTTGTGCACTGCCCTTACCACTTGGCCAACTCACGTGTTCGTGTTTACTTACAGCTTTTTCACCCTTTTCTCCTTTCTTCTTTCTTTTTTCCTTTTTCTTGGAGATGGTTTTGTTCGGTTTATTCCTTTTTATTTCTTCTTTTCTGTTAAGTGCGTGAACTTTTTCCCCAAAATTTTGAACATTGTTTTCAATTTCGTGAACTTTATCTTGAATCAATGAACTTTTTGCAAAATCGGTGAACTTCTTTAAAATCTATGAACTTTTTTCAAATGGATAAACTTTTTTTTCAAATTTATGGTTTTTCCAAATTGATGAACTTTATTTCAAATTCGATGAACTTTTTTCAAAATGGACGAACTTTTCTGAAGTATGCGAACTCTCTTTCAGAATTCATGAACACTTTTGAATTCGTGAGAATTTTTTTTCCATTTTTTCAATTTTTCCTGGATTTTTTTTTAAATTTATGTTTTTTTTAAATGTCAACTGTCGACCAGTCAACTGCAATCGAGCGAACCAGGCGATGTGGGACAGCGAATGAGGCAATCTGGGCCGTCCCAGTTCGCGGGCGCGTGGGCGACAGTCCTCTAGCCGGCGGTGAAGGCGCCCTATAGGAGTACCCTTTTGCTAGAGTTATTCCCAAAATGCGGCACTTGTTCATCGGTTTGGACGGCAAGCAAGTTATCAACTACATAGACCAAGGTGTAGATGGAAACTACATAAGCTCATCAGAGAGATTAGTGATTACTGTAAAAAAAACATATGTTTTCAAGTTGAGTCGAGAGCTTCGAATTTCGAAGCCCATATCTTAGCTAGTTTTGTCTTTTCCTTTCTCTCGGAGACATGTGTGGCTGGGCCTCATGATGTGAAATCTATTCATGTAAACATTATCGTTGATTAATAAAGCCTAGCTGCTTTTGCTAAAAAACAAAGAGTTATCCCCAAACTTCTTGGCGCAGTTTACCAGGGATGGAAAGGTTGGTTGTACGTGTTTTCTTTGTTGGTTTTGATTTTAAAAAGAAACCCTCTTAAACTGCACGTTCAGATCATAAGTCGTTTAAACCGTTGTGATCTTGAAGAGGATGACATGCATCTTTTTTTTCGTTGCACTTTTACGAGAGCATCTTGGTTTGCTCATCCTTGGTACCTCAGAAGTGATCTTCTAACTGAGAATCATCGTTCTATGCAAAGTGCTATTCATGCTCTGCTCAATATGAATCACCCCTATGCATCTATATCTAACATTTTCAATTTCCTTTGGTGCATATGGAAATCTAGAAATGATTGCTTATTTGCTAGAAAAATTTCTCTTCCTCATCAGGTACACATTGCTGCTTCAGTTTTGGCTGAACACAATAATTACTTACAGAATTCAGTCCATGATGGTAAGCAAACTGATCAGCTTCTTACCTCTCATAATATAAGTACCTTACCTCAACAGTGCTGCATTGTTAGGACGGATCTTCTCATTTCAGGAGCTAAAATTTATTCTGATGCCGCTTTCAATTGTTCGAAGATTCCAGGACTTCTAGATGGAACAACAGCTACTGGAGTTGGAGTGTTTATCTGTTTTTTGCAAGATCAAACTGAGGTCAATGTGCAAATTCAAGCTTCCACCCAAAACACAAGCACGCCTCTTCAAGCTGAAGCCCTTGCTTTTCTTCTTGCAGCTCAAATTGCTCACAGGCTTCACATTAATAGGCCTACTTTCCTCACTGATTGTCTCTCCTTGGCAAAAGCGGCAGCAGAAAGAAGTGTTTTGGCTGATTCTACCCCTTAGCCCATCAGGAAATATCTTGCTGAATTTTCTCTCTTACTAAAGATCTCCAAGCACAGGTGTTTCATATATCAAGAGAGATCAATGGCATAGCTCACAATGTGGCTCATCAGGTTCTTAGATGTTCTATAGAACCTGACATTAGTTGTTTTGCTTCAGCTCATTCAAATAGGACATGCCCTGTAGTTTCCCTCCTTTCCAATATCAATTTTCAGGGCTATGTACTTCACGCTATAAGATGTTATTGAGCTGAATAAAAATGTTGGCGCTTTGTGCGCCTTTCTCTGTTAAAAAAAAACCCGTTGTGTTCTTACGTCATTATTTTTGAAACTAGATCTCATGTTAATAACAAACTTGTGCTTCCCAAAAAAAATTTGTCGGGTAATCCCCGAGATAACCTACATGTACTCTCTCATGGTTACTGCGACCCTATGTACTGTAACTAGTACTTCCCGAGCAAAATAACATGTGCTCCCAGTCCAGTACAACATGTTACTCATGGTGTAACATGTACTTTCAGCACAATGCAACTTCTTCCCATGTGAAGTAGTTGGGGCGGAGCCAGGATTTGGACTTGAGGGGGGCGAATGGCCGATGTTCACAGAAGTCATTGAACATCACAATATTTTATGTCTCACGATAGCGTGATGAAAAATCATAAAAATAATTGTTTGGAACTACAGAAGAATGTTACATTTCTATTCACTTAAATTGAGATCTACGACCTACAACGCTGAACAAGTTGATAATGTGAACTTTGTTATGCTCCTTACCATTATAGTCAATCATGCAATGTCAAAGAAAATCATGTTCATTTTGTTTCGAAAACGTGTCTTGTCAAGTTCCATAGACGAAAAAGTTTGTTCAGTTGTCGCGGCTGACACTGGAAGATTTATGACCAACCGGAGTAATCTATCAACCATTGAGTTTGTAGTAGTTTTACTTGTTTTAGTATCCAATGGTCAAATCGTGAAGATGCGATTTTCAGCTTTAGATGGTTGCAAACATCCAGCTAGAAATGGACAAAGTTGATACTCTAGTTGTGCCCGTTCTTGAGTATAGAAAAGACTTCATGATAACAAAAAAAATTCCACCATTGTGCATCTATTAGACACATCAAATAAGTCGTGTCTAGCCCTTGCTCCCCCCCCCCCCCCCCCCGCGTGGAATGTAACTTGTGCTCCATGCACAGTACAACTTGTACTCTTGTACGACCTGCCTATACTCGTGTGGCGCGCGTAACCTATGCTTTTTGGATGGTGCAACTTGTACTCCACACGCATCTCATACCCCCCGTGCAACTTGTACACGAGAAAACCAACAAAACCCGATTGCAGAAATGTTTTGCAACATATTTCAATAACATTTGATTGTATGGTACATGAATATTTGGACTAATAATACGAGCACTAAAACTAAAAATGCATATGATTGTCTTTTATTGTTGCATTGTTGTAAAATGTTTATCAAATTTAGACAGAATACGAATTGGAAATTCTCATGCATGTTTGCATGTCCAGATGAGATTATTTCTATGCACGGTTGCATGTTGAGGTGGGCATTTTTTCATGCATATTGCATGCTGAGGTAGCATCATGTTGAGAGAATTATGTTAACAGGGCTAGCTATTTAGATATAGAAGATTACTTCTTAAAAAGAAGACTGGACTTATAAATACATATTTATTCGATGGGGTTAACGAGGTTTTGATGAGGACTTGCGATTCCTACTTGGGATTTTAATGAGTGTTAATTTTACACTCCTCTAACCCGAGTTTAAACCGACATATATTTCATTAAAACTGAGATATTCACTCTAATATTGCCACTAATGACTAATAAATGCATAGGATTCCAAAAATCCTTTATTTATTTTGTTTCCATAGAAAATGGGCTATTTATGAACGTAATCAAGCCAATACTTGAAAAGGAGTAATGTGAAGATGGAGGGGATCAAGTGGGAGGCGCAAAAGAAGAAACAAAGGAAAAGACGGTGTTCCATGCGACCACGCCCGCTTGTCTGAGCGGTCGTATGGCGTGGAAACCAAGGCCTCTCGTCCACGTGAACAAATAAAAGGAGTCGGCGCCAAATGGATAATAGGGGAACAACGGAGAAGGGAGCGTAGATCATCATCACCATAGCCATCTCCATCAATCCTAGCCGCCGCCATTTCCCATTTTCATAGCCACAACTGTAAGGGCATATTTATCCCTAAGGTGTTTTGGTGATTGATGACAATGCTTGTGCGGACTAATCGTGTGCTTTGAGTTTCTCAGACATTTCTTCACTAGGCACAAGACAGTTTGGTGCCCCTCGAAGACTATTGAAGACGGCATTTCTCTACGTTTCTTTTTGGTGGATTTGAGTCGTAGGGAAGCCTTACTATTAAGAGGGGGTCCGCGTCGGAAAGGTTTGGATGGAATCATCACGTACACGTTCCCTTCCTTGTCTCCACCTTTTCCATTGCACTTTGGAGCATCCCCCGTTATCCTCCTTGTGATTGTCTTGGCGGTTGCTGCGGTGCTTGCGGTAGTACTGCTCCTTGGAGCGGTAGTACCGCAGGCACCTGCGGTAGTATCGTGGCTTATGCGCGGTAGTACCGCGGGTGCCCACGGTAGTACCGCTCCTCTGGAGCTGTACTAGTGTGGCCCCAGGCCAAGTACCGCTGCGTTGTGGTAGTAGGGGCGGATGTAATCTTTTTACATCCGCGCCTTCGCGGTAGTACCGCGCCTCGTGCGCAATAGTACCGTGCGCGGCCTGATCCAGCAGCCACGCGGTAGTACCGCTCCCCAGCGGTACTACCGTGTTAGATTTTTGCACCGTTTCTTTTCCAGCGAAAGTAGGCACAGATGTAATTTTATTCATCCGCGCCCCTCCCAGGCTAAGGCTTTTCTGCCTTGCGGTAGTACCGCAAGGGGGAGCGGTAGTACCGCGCTGGCGGTAGTACTGCCCCCTGGCAGGCCTAGTCTAGCCCCCGCTGCTGCCGCGGTAGTACTGTGGTGGCCCACGGTAGTACCGCGTGGCCCCGCGGTAGTACCGCGCCTCCGGAGCGGTAGTACCGCGTGTCGCAGGCTGGTTAAGTGGATAACGGTTGGATTTCACCCACCACTATAAAAGGGTTGTCTCCTGATACGTCTCAAACGTATCTATAATTTTTTATTGCTCCATGCTACTTTATCTACTGTTTTAGGCAATATTGGGCTTTATTATCCACTTTTATATTATTTTTGGGACTAACCTATTAACCGGAGGCCCAACCCAGATTTGTTGTTTTATGCCTATTTCAGTATTTCGAGGAAAAGGAATATCAGACGGAGTCAAAACGGAACGAAATCAACTGGAGAAGTTATTTTTGGAAGGAAACCCACCTGATGGACTTGGACCCTACGTCAGAAGAGCCACGAGGCGGTCACGAGGGTGGAGGGCGCGCCCTCCCCCCTGGGCGCGCCCCCTGCCTCGTGGGGCCCCCGTAGCTCCACCGACGTTCCCCCTTCACCCATATATACCGTCGTACCCTAAAACTTCCAAAACAGAAGATAGATCGGGAGTTCCGCCGCCGCAAGCCTCCAGAACCACCAAAAACCAATCGGGACCCCTTTCCGGTACCCTGTCGGAGGGGGGATCCATCTCCGGTGGCCATCTTCATCATCCCGGCGCTCTCCATGATGAGGAGGGAGTAGTTCACCCTCGGGGCTGAGGGTATGTACTAGTAGCTATGTGTTTGATCTTTCTCTCTCGTGTTCTCTCTCGTGTTCCTCTATGGCACGATCTTGATGTACCCGAGCTTTGCTATTGTAGTTGGATCTTATGATGTTTCTCCCCCTCTACTCCTTTGTGATGAATTGAGTTTCCCCTTTTGAAGTAATCTTATCGGATTGAGTCTTTATGAGAACACTTGATGTATGTCTTGGTGATCAACTTGCGGGTTTCGTGACATTGGGAACCTATGCATAGGGGTTGGCACACGTTCTTGATTCTCCGGTAGAAACTTTGGGGCGCTCTTTGAAGTACTTTTATGTTGGTTGGATAAATCTGAGATTGTGTGATGCATATCGTATAATCATGCCCACGGATACTTGAGGTGACAATGGAGTATCTAGGTGACATTAGGGTTTTGGTTGATTTGTATCTTAAGGTGTTATTCTAGTAAAAACTCCAGGGTTGTTTGTGACACTTATAGGAATAGCCCAACGGATTGATTTGAAAGAATAACTTTGTGGTGGTTTCGTACCCAACCATAATCTCTACGTTTGTTCTCCGCTATTAGTGGCTTTGGAGTGACTCTTTGTTGCATGTTGAGGGCTTGTCATATGTTCTATCTATGTTATTATTGTTGAGAGAACTTGCACTAGCGAAAGTATGAACCCTAGGCCTTGTTTCCTATCATTGCAATACCGTTTACGCTCACTTTTACCACTTGTTACCTTGCTGTTTTTATATTTTCAGTTTACAAAAACCTATATCTTCTATCCATATTGCACTTGTATCACCATCTCTTCGCCAAACTAGTGCACCTATACAATTTACCATTGTATTGGGTGTGTTGGGGACACAAGAGACTCTTTGTTATTTGGTTGCAGGGTTGCTTGAGAGAGACCATCTTCATCCTCACGCCTCCTACGGATTGATAAACCTTAGGTCATCCACTTGAGGGAAATTTGCTACTGTCCTACAAACCTGTGCACTTGCATGCCCAACAACGTCTACAAGAAGAAGGTTGTGTAGTAGACATCATCTCCTACCTCTAGTTGACACAACCTCTTCCAACCCTAAGCTCCATTGTTGCTCCAAGCTCCATTCTCGCCCGATCTCACTCCCTAGCCAATCAAACTTGTTGATTTGCTCGGGAGTGGTTGAGAAGGCCCCAATCTACATTTCCACCAAGAGAAATTTGATTCCCCCACTCATCCCTTGCGGATCTTGTTACTCTTGGGTGTTTGAGCACCCTAGACGGTTGAGGTCACCGCGAAGCCATAGTCCATTGTGGTGAAGCTTTGTGGTGTCGTTGGGAGCCTCCAATTAAGTTGTGGAGATTGCCCCAACCTTGTTTGTAAAGGTTCGGTCGCCGCCTCCAAGGGCACCAATAGTGGATTCACGATATCTCGCATTGTGTGAGGGCATGAGGAGAATACGGTGGCCCTAGTGGCTTCTTGGGGAGCATTGTGCCTCCACACCGTTCCAACGGAGACGTACTTCCCCTCAAAGGGAAGGAACTTCGGCAACACACCCTCGCCTCCACCGGCTGCACTCCTGGTTATTTCGTGCCTTTACTTGTGCAAGCTTCTTTGTGTTGTATCTCCTGCTAGCTTGTGTTCCTATCATTGTTGCATCATATAGGTTGCTCACTTAGTTGCATATCTAGACAACCTACTTTGATGCAAAGTTTAAATTGTTAAAGAAGAGCTAAAAATTGTTAGTTGCCTATTCACCCCCCTCTAGTCAACTATATCGATCCTTTCAATTGGTACCAGAGCCTCGTCTCTTTTTAAGGACTTTACCGTCCGAAGAGTATGGTTGACGTCGAAGATGATGTGGCGGAGCACTCCGGTGCGAATCCGACATCGTCTACGGGAGATGGGGGTAACTCGATCTCACACGAGGAGTTCAATGTGGAGTTAGACACATTGAAAACCTCCATGACGACCGAGGTCAAATACATGTTTAAGGAATTCTTAGAAGGGCTTAAACTTTCCACCACACCCGTGAAAGTGGGTGATCCCACCAACACGGTGACGGATGCTAACCCCGACAAGGGGGAAGCTACTAGTGAGAAAGCCCCTTTGTCTAGTGGTAAGAATGGCACCGGCATCTTTGCCCATGTGCAACCTCCACCCGTCTATGGTGGACCGATTCCTTCTACTCACTTGAATCATGCCGGTCCTCCCCCCAAGATTGACAAAAAGGAGGATTTTGATTCTTGGGTCTATCGTTTTAAGCGTCATTTAAATCATGTGAATACTAACCTTTGGAGAATCATTGAAGAAGGTTTTTATCCGCATGACCGAAGCAACTTCACTCCTACAGAAGAAGTGGAGAATCAATTCAATGAGAATGCTCTCTTCATCATCCAAGAAGCAATCCTTCCCAAAGACCTCCCGCATCTTCGGCCCTACTCATTGGCCAAAGAAGCTTGGCACAAAGTGGTTTCCCTCTATCGGGGAAGCGCAAGCATTCAACGTTCCATTTATGAAGTGGTACAAGATGAAGCCGATGAGTTTGCCATGAAAGAAGATGAAGAACCTCGTGAGCTCTATCGGAGAGTTACCAAGCTCGCAGTCTCTCTCCGGGATCATGGAAGTAAGGACACGGATGACAATTGGATCAAACACAAATTCCTCAAGGCAATGATGCCCTACCACAAAGCCATGTCCTCCGTCATCCGTCAAAGGCCAGACTTCCACACCTTGTCCTCAAGTGATGTGTTGGATGAGTTTGTGGCTATGAGCATATTGGACAAGACCGCCGACAATGCGGTGCTTCGCTCCCAAAGAACAAAGAAGCGCAACCTTGCATTGAAGGCCAAGGTATGTGTCGAAGAAGAAGAAGAAGAGGAAGAAGAGGAGAGCAACCTCGAAGATACGAAGTATGCCTATCATGAACACATGGCCCTTGCTTCAAGGCAATTTTGGAGCAAGAAGAACTCAAGGCCCAACTTTAACAAGAGCAACTCAAGTGGCGCAAAGGGCAAGCAACGAGTGAGGACTTGCTTCAATTGTGGCAACGTGAGTCATTTTGTTGCGGAGTGCCCTTATGAGAAGAGGGAAGATAATGTTGGCAAGCTCATCAGTAAGGACAAGGCCAAGTCTTTCCCCAACAAGAGCAACTTCACCAAGAAGACTCCTCACAAGGCATTGGTGGTACAAGAGTACAATGATGATGATGATGATGATGATGATGATGATGATGATGATGATGATGATGAAGATGGTGAGTCGGTTGCCATGGCCTCCGTTGCCATTGCGACGACTCCACGGGTGTCTCTCTTCAGCTCACCAAATGAAAGCATCATCGCCAAGTGCCTCATGGCTAAAGCCACCAACAAGGTAACCCCCAACATCAAAACTACCATCATTAATCATCCTTCTTCGTCGGGTAGCGTTGGTGAACATGAGGGAACTAATGTGGAGGAGAATGAGTTTGAGACCTTTATGGGTAAACTCAAGGGTAAATCCAAGAGGCACTTTGTTGCTCTCTTGGAACAACTTGGTGAAGCCAATGACATGATCGAGGCTCATGAAGATACCATCTCTAAGATGGAGGGGCATAGTCGTGACTATGCCGATGAGATTTCTGATCTTTCCAATGCTCTTGAGGAAGAGCGTGGTCTTCGTTTGGCTCTTGAGGAGTCATACAACGATGATCATGCTAAATTAGAGAAAGATCTTGATCATGCTCTTGTTGTGTCTCGTGTGCTAAGCTCCGAGAAGGCAAAGCTTGGGGTTGATCTTGCTAGACTCAAAGAGGAGTTTGACATTCTTGACAAGGCTCACAAAGTCTTGAAGGGTGTCCATGCTAGCCTCAAAGAGTCTCATGATCAACTCCAAGTGAAGCTAACCAAGGAGAAAGCCACTTTTCCTCATATGGTGTTGATTGATAATGCAAATGCTACTAACCCTTGTTGTGAGCATATGCATCTTGTTGAGGAAAATGCTAAGTTGAAGGAGCAACTTGAGAAAGGCCTTGTTACATGCATACAAGGTGAGAAGAACCTCAATGACCTTTTGAGCAATCAAAAGGAAGTTGTGGCCAAGAAGGAGATTGGGTTTGCACCCAACCCCAAGAACAAGAAGAAGAATGACAAGACCAAACGACCTCCTCCTCTCAAGCAAACATTTGTGAAGGAGGGAGAGGGTGCTTCCAAGGAGAAGAAGAACAATGCGAAGGGTGGCGATGTCAAGAAGGGCAATGCCACCCCTCCCAACAAAGCCGGTGACTTTAATCCCTCTTATGTGTTATGCCGTGCTAGTGATGGGCATGTTTATGCCAAATTTGTTGGTTCTCCTCATGAATACATTGAATGGTCTATTTGGGTTCCTAATACCCTTGTTACTAACATCAAAGGACCCATTACAAAATGGGTACCTAAAACCAAGCATTGATCTCTTGTAGGTGTTTGCTTCCGATGGGGGATCATGGTCGCTCGATAGTGGAGCTACAAATCATATGACCGGAAGCAAGGACTTGGTGGTGAACATGCACAAGATTCCATCTATGCCCACCAATGTTGAGTGGGGTGATGCCTCGTCCTCTAAGGTATTGGGACTCGACAAGGTTGTCATTTCTCATGATCTCACGATCGAGAAGGTCATGCTTGTAGAGTCCCTTGCATACAATTTACTTTCCGTTCGTCAACTTGCAATCATGGGCTTTGCCACTTTCTTTGATATTGATACCGTGGCCCTCTTGTGGAGCAAGACTCTTAAGGTAGCATTTGTTGGGCATGTCGAGAACGGTCTATATGTGATTAACTTTTCAGAGCGACCCACTAAGACCGCGACATGCCTAATGGCTAAAGTTGACGTGGGATGGCTTTGGCATCGCCGTTTAGCCCATGTCAATATGAGATCTTTGCAAAGTCTTCTCAAGGGGGACCATGTCCGTGGACTAATGAATGTTAGTTTTGCTAAAGATCGTGCTTGTAGTGCTCGTATCGAAGGAAAACTTCATGAGAAGTCTCACCCTCCCACGACTATCATTTACTCGAAGAGGCCTTTGGAGCTCCTTCACTTGGATCTCTTTGGGCCTCCATCCTTTGATAGTCTTGGGGGTAGAAAATATTGCTTGGTGATTGTGGATGACTATTCAAGATACATTTGGGTGTATTTATTCAAGAGAAAGAGCGAGATCCAACAAACCATCATTTACTTTGCAAATGAAGCACAACGTCAACACAATGCAAAGATCTTGACAATAAGAAGTGACAACGGCACCGAGTTCAAGAACTACACCTTGGATGAGTTTCTTAGTGATGAGGGGATCAAGCATCAATATTCCGCACCACCCCTCAACAAAACAGTGTTGCAGAGAGGAAGAACCGGACGTTGATGGATGCGGCAAGGACCATGATGGCGGATTTCAAGTCTCCATACAACTTTTGGGACGAAGCCATCAACACCGCATGTCATGCATCCAATCGGCTCTATCTCCGCGCAGGCTTGAACAAGACTCCATATGAGATACTCACCGGTAACAAGCCCAACCTCAAGTACTTTCGGGTGTTCGGGTGTAAGTGTTTCATTCTCAAGAAAGGTGTCTGGTTGTCTAAATTTGAGGCTAGAGCTTATGAGGGCATATTTGTTGGTTATGCTACAAACTCTCATGCTTACCATGTCCTCAATAAATCTACGGGACTTATTGAGGAGACGTGTAACATGGAGTTTGATGAGAATAACGGCTCCCAAGTGGAGCAAAGTGGCACTTGTGATGTAGGTGATGAAATTCCTCCTCAAGCCATAAGAAGAATGGGTGTTGGTTTTATCCTACCCATTGAGGAACCCCTTGTGGCCGAAGGAGAAGGACAATGTCCCACTCAAGTGGAGCCATCACCAACCCAAGGCCCACACGCTTCCGAAGAACAAAGTGAAGGCCCTCAACCTCTTGAACAAGACCAAGGGCAAGATCATGCTCAAGAAGGTGTTGACACACCAAGTGATGCCCAAGGTCAAGTTCTCTCCCCCGAGCAAGTTCAAGGTCAAGAACAAGCTCAAGACTGCGCTCAAGATGATCAAGTGACCGCTCCTCAACTCACCACCGAGGAGGAATTAGAGTGTCGTGCCGCCAAGATTGCTTCCAAGCTCTCCACCAAGGGTCATCTCATGAAGAACGTACTTGGAAGCATTCAAAAGGGGGTAAGCACTCGTAGGCAATTGGCAAACTATTGTGAACATCACACGTTTGTCTCTTGTGTTGAACCCAGAAAGGTATATGAAGCACTCGAAGATCCGGATTGGCTTAATGCCATGCATGAAGAACTCAACAACTTCGAGTACAACAAGGTGTGGAGGTTGGTGCCAAGGCCAACGGGGAACCACAATGTCATTGGAACCAAGTGGATTTTCAAGAACAAGCAAGATGCTCATGGGACCATCATTCGCAGCAAGGCAAGATTGGTGGCACAAGACTACTCCCAAGTCGAGGGTATCGACTACGGTGAGACCTTTGCTCCCGTTGCACGTCTTGAATCCATTCGTTTGTTGATTGCTTATGCTTCTCATCACAACTTTAAGTTGCAACAAATGGATGTGAAGAGTGCTTTTCTTAATGGTCCTATTAATGAGTTGGTTTACGTAAAACAACCCCCCGGGTTCGAGGATCCCTATTTTCCCGATCATGTGTATCAACTCGATAAGGCACTCTATGGCCTTAAACAAGCCCCACATGTGTGGTATGACCACCTTACCGAGTTGCTACAAGATCGCGGGTTTGAAGTTGCGCAAATCGATCCCACTCTTTTTACTAAGAAGGTCAAAGGGGAGTTGTTTGTGTGCCAACTATATGTTGATGACATTATCTTTGGTTCCCCTAACAAAGCTTTCAATGATGAATTTGCCACACTAGTGACCTCAAAGTTCAAGATGTCTTCCATGGGAGATTTGAAGTTCTTTCTAGGTTTCGAAGTGAAGAAAAGAAGAGAAGGTACCTTCATCAACCAAGCCAAATACACTCAAGACATGCTCAAGAGATTCAAGCTAAGTGATGTCAAGCCGGCTTCCACACCAATGCCTACCAAGTGCCAACATGACATTGATCCCAATGGTAAAGCGGTGGATCAAAAGGTATATCGCTCCATGATTGGATCCTTGCTTTACCTTTGTGCATCTAGACCAGATATCATGTTGAGTGTGGGAATTTGTGCACGGTTTCAAGCCGCACCTAAGGAAAGCCACTTTGTGGCAGTCAAGCGAATCTTTTGATATTTGGCTCATGCCCCAAACTTCAAGCTTGTAGGATATTCGGATTCCGATTGGGCGGGAGACAAAGTGGATAGGAAGTCCACTTCCGGAGTGGAGTATGTAGCGGCCGGTAGTTGTTGTGCACAACTCTTATGGATGAGGCAAACTTTAAAGGATTACGGTGTCATTTGTGACAAAGTGCCTCTTTGGTGTGACAATGAAAGTGCCATCAAGATCTCTCTCAACCCAGTGCAACACTTCAAGACGAAGCATATTGAGATTCGGTATCACTTCACCCGTGATCACATTAGGCGAGGGGAGATTGAGCTCAACTACGTCAACACCCATGATAACCTTGCAGATATTTTCACAAAGCCTTTGGATGAAGCAAGATTTCGCGAGTTAAGGCATGAGCTAAATATCATTGATTCGAGCAATGTTGCTTGAACCCTTGCACACCCCACCATACTCACCTTGTTGTCTTGTTTAGGTGTAGGCATGGACATAGGGGAAGTGTTGTTCTCTCAATGAACTCTCCCTCCCCCCATTATGCATAAATCGATCAACTCTTTCACATTAGCCATTTTTTATGGTACTTGTGCTTCAAAGACGAGTGTTGGTCATGGGCCCAAGGATAATTCTTCGCGGTGCCATACCAATTGACTCAAACATAGGTGGCTCCGGTCACCGCCCTCTCTTTGAAGAGGTGGTGTCTCGTGGTTGTCTTCGTGTTGTTGTGTGCTTTTTTGCCTTCGTGAGCCGCGTGTTTTTGTGGTGTTGTGTTGCCTCGAAGTTTTCATGCTAAGACCTCTATTTCCTTTTGCTTGAAACGTGCAACTTCCTGAGCTCACGGTACTACCGCGGCTAGCCACAGTACTACCGCGTTGAGAGGGCACGGTACTACCGCACCTGCGCGGCAGTAATTTTTTACTGCCGCCTAGGAGAGCAGTACTACCGCTCATGTGCGGGACTTCCGCCAAGCGGTACTACCGTGCCGCGAGTAGGCGCGGGGGTTATGACTCGGGCAAGGGAGTTCCAACTCCCCATACCCATTCACTTGTCTCTCTCTCCCCACGTCTCTCTCTCCTGCTCATGAACGGCGCCAGAGGTCCTCGCCGGATCTCCGTCTCCGGCCACTCTCCTCGGATTCCGACCGGTGGGATCGTTCCCCACCACTTCCTCTTGCCATGGAACAAGGTTTCTCCACAAATCCCTCTCTCTTTCTTGGTTGTTCTTTCGCTTCTAGGTATTTGGGGAGATGCATGTTGTTCTTGAGATTTTAGGCCAAATCTGTGCAAGAGTAGGAGTTAGGAGAGTAGTGTTGCGTAGGAATTATACATGATATATTGTCCTGTGATAGATTTGATCAACCGTAGTACCGCCGTGGTTTCGCGGCTTTTTATCAGATTTGAACTGGTTCGGATCTGACGCGGTGCGGTACTACCGCCCGTCTCGTGCGGTACTACCGCCCGTCAGGTGCAGTACTACCGCTCTAGCTGCGGCACTAAGACCCTACTACCGCTCCCAGAACCGGTACTACCGTGACGTCGCACGGTACTACCGCGACTTGGAGCAGTACTAGACTTTTAGTTCCGCAGCACCTGGCAGTACTACCGTGGGATCAAATCTGTCTCATGGCACTTAGAATGTATGCTTCCTAAGTGTTTCTTTTGCTTTGCCGAGGTCTTCGCATTGATCCTTCTTGCTTGTCGTGTGTGTTTTGCGCTTTGTGTCTCAGGTGGTGGCTCTCGCCGTTCCAATCCCAATCGCGACACTGGATCCAAGCGTTTGCGCAATCAAGGAGAAGCACCAGAGGGCTCTAATGCCCCCAAGCATTCTGTCAAGACGACCGCTAACAAGAACAAGGAACCCGCTAAGGGCATGGACGAGGTACCCCTTTCTGAGTATGTCCGTCTCAGGTAGATGAACCCATATGTGAATCCTCGTGCTACCATCAGAGGTTGTGAGTTGTTCTGGACCAAGCAGCACACCCTCACTTATCTGGATGTCATAAAAAACAAGCAGAATACCTACATGGAGGTCAAGTGGATTGACATGCATCACATGAGGAAGGAAAAGTTTCATGAGTACTTTGGAGAGGCTCTGGACTTGGTGGAGCAGTTTGGAATTGAGCATGTGATCTCCTTCCCTCTGGACTTTGACCCTGAGCTTGTCTGTCAGTTCTTTGCCTATGTGTACTTTCACCCTGGGGAGGAGCGGCGGATGACGTGGATGACCAATGGCCGTCAGTTGTCTGCTACCTGGAAGGAGTTCATGGATCTATTGCATGTTCCAGATGACGGGCTCAACACTCCGGTTGGTGTTCGTCCCCATGCCAATCCTGAGTCTGCTAACAAGAACAGGCTCCAGCAGTTCTATGTGGAGAAGGTGCTCGCCAGTGGCAAGTCAGCTTGGGTGTTGAACTCATTTCTGGATATCATGTATCACATCTTCCGCAACTGTCTGTTCCCCCGCATTGGCGACAAGGACAAGGTACATGCTTATATGGTGGATATGATGCTCATGTGCGAGGAGGCCCGGGTGTCTCAGACCCAGCCCCTTGATGTCTCACACATCATGTGGCATGAGATCCGGTTTGCGGTGTTCAACCGCAAGGTGCCTATCTATGGACCATACTTGTTTCTGTTGATCTCGAGGACTTGGGAGAAGCTGTTCCCTGGTGATGAGTTCCTTGCTCCAGGCTGGATTTGGCATGAGTCCATCAGTCTTCGTGTCAAACCCAACTGGGCCAACACTACCACTCGTGCTGAGGCGTCTGCTGCTAGGAGGGCTGTTAGTGAGGAGGAGCCTGGAGCAGAGAATGTTGCTGAGGACCGTGCTGCTAGGTCTTCCCAGAGTTCCTCTGAGCCCTCGTGGGCCAAGAAGCTGAAGGACAAGATGAAGACTCTCTTCTGCATGCAAGCTAAGGGGCAGTACAGGACTCACGTTGCCTCCAAGGAGGCTCGCCGCCGTGACTTGCATATCCTGAGGGTCTTTGGTGAGGCACACTCTAGCGGGTCAGAGAGAAACATCACTCCGGAGGCTGAGTGGATGGAGAAGCAGGGCTTCAAGTGGACTGATTCTGACGAGGACATCGAGGAGGACATCCCTGCCGCCGAGTCTGACGAGGAGCACTAGGATGATTTCTCCGCTTGAGCCACCCCGAGTGTGTAGGTGTCCTCTCTGCCTTTTTGGCGTCTCGATGCCAAATGGGGAGAGAGTGTAGGGATTTGCTCGTGTGTCGTTGTGTTTGGTGTGTTTGCTGTCTCGTTTGAACCTCGTTTCATTTGATTTGGTTTGGTTTGAGACTTATCCTTCATATGGTGTAAGACATATGCACTTTATCCTATCTTAGCGAGCTTATGTTATATTGTGCTACCTTTGTTTTATGCTCTTGATTAGTTGATTAGCCTTATCATTGCTAGATATGCCTTGTCTCTAAAATATAGGGGGAGTGTTGATCCTAGTTGTGTGATGTGCAGTCCAAACACTACAAAAAATACACTTCCGTGATGATACGTGTTTGTCACAGTAGGCCGCTTTTTTGTCATGCATGTACATCCACGTTAGACACCAGCCAACCGTCAGCCTTGGAGCTCCGCCGCCTCGAGGGGTGCTTCTTCCCATTGCAAATTGATTGGCCCAGAATAAAAATTCAGACAACTGACGCCTAAATAAAGTGATTTGAGATGAGGGAGAGACCTATCTGGCGGCATCGTGAAGTAGGCAGGTCCAGCTGCCGAGTCGGTGAGGCCGGCGTAGTTGCGGTGGCGACCGCTGGCAGGGAAAGAGCGATGTCGCGACGGTCGATGGCTATGCCGAAGCAGCGCCAGGACTCTGGACAGATCCGAAGTTGGAGCCGCTCCGGCGCCGTGAACAACGGCGGGGGTGAATCGGCTCCGGTATGGTTCACGCGGCTGTCGTCGAGGCAGCACCAGCAGCATGGAGTAAGAGGCACACGACCCAGTGCACGACGGCAAATGGACAGCATCTCCGGCGTTAGGGAGGAGGGCGGCTGTGAAATTGGTGCGGTGGGGGGCGCCATGGAGGTGGGGCTGAGGTTTCGCGGCTCGGGAGAAGGGAGCTTCCCGGGGAGAAGGTGATTTGGCGCCCACGAGGTATGAATGGGGGCGGGCGGGGGGGAATTGGGAGGGGAGTGGAACCATGTCTTACGGACGCATTTGTCTGAAATGTGAGGGGGAGTGACAGTTCTACCCTTGCCTATAGGCTTCTCGGCTTGGGTCTGTGTACTGAGGGTCGGGGATAGTAGAGTAACTTTGCTTCTCCCCAAATAGTGGGCGGGAGCGATTTTGGGCGAGGAGGGCGTGTTTTGAACTATAGTGGGCGGGAGCGATTTCGGGCGAGGAGAGCGTGTTTTGAAATAGTGGGCGCGAGCTATTTCGGGCGAGGAGAGCGTGTTTTGCCGACCATGGTTTATGAATTATTCGGCACATGTCATTTCGGCCGAGGAGAAGGCGCGCTTGGATGAAGTTACGAACCTACCCTCGATGTACAACGGGCCAATTGATGCGTGTCCCACATAGGACGGTAATTTAGCGTCTCCCATTTATTTGCTCGGGCGAATTCCATCGAGCAGAGAGGATGTTTAACGGTTCGTTCAAATTTTGGGAGGACGAGCATCCACGTCTACCTTACCAAGTCGATTCGGATCAAATTTTGAAATATTAGCTTGCCACTTCTTTTTTAGATGGAGAGATGATGCTCGGGAGTAATGTGTTTCTACATGCTCGTTGCTAGCGATTTACTATATGACAAATTGTTGACCCACTAAAAAACGCGAATCAAACCCAAAATGAAATACTCGATTCAATGAAATAGCTCGTTCAGTAGGTCAAAATAGTAAACTAAATCCAAAATTGAACACCTCAATCGAGTAGCATGTTGTACAGTATTATAGTACTCCATGAACATGTTGAAAGTCAAATTAATGAACTTGTTTGATATACGCATATATCCGTTCATGTGTGGATTGCAGACAACATGTTCTCCAATTTAAATATTTGAATGCAAGTTTATATCGAAACATGGTTTATATCAGTCTTTGATGCATAAAACGTGACCTCCCCTCTCCCGGACTCCTGCTCTCTCTCTCTCTCTCTCTCTCTCTCTCTCTCTCTCTCTCTCTCTCTCTCTCTCTCTCTTTCTCGCCGACAATCTTCAATTCTGTCGCACGCATCCGACACAAAAACCTTGTTGGTCCCTCTCCCTTTCTCTCCATCTCTCTCTCTCTCTTTGTGTGTGTGTGTGGGGGGGTCTTTCTAGTTCGCATGCATATATACACCATCTATAGGTCTCTCTCGCACACTATGTATGATACTCTAGCTAGTCCAAGCTAGATATCTTGGGTGCACTCATCGTACGCACACAGATTCCTTGGCTCTTTGCCTGTAACTCTCTCACGCACCACTATGTCGTCTCGGAGCTCTTCCCCCTCTCTCAAACTCTCCATCCACCTGGGTCACACATACACATGTATATCTCACTCGCATTCGATAGGCCCATCTAAAACTCTATCTCTCCCCCTCGTTCTCTCTCCATCTCACACGCGCACACACACAATCTCATGCCCAGCTAGCCAAGTATGATGGTCTCTCACTCAATTGTAAGCACACGCAGTCCCCCCTATATGTATATGACTAGCTAATCTTAGTCTCCATCACAAACATGTGCGTGGTCTATCTCGATTTCTCTCGGGGCATCTTTCTATCGCGCACGCACTCCCTCGATCTCCCACCCATATAGTCCCCTCACGATCTCGACGGGATCTCTCTATCACAAACACACCCTCTCTCCCTCCCCATGCGTCCATGCCATCCATGTGTCCCTCTCGACCTTTGTTCCTTGTTGGCCACACCTCTATTGGACATGTGCTACAGGGGTGTCTCTCTCCATTGCAAACAATCACACACTAGCTATCTTCGTGTATCTCCTCGCCTCGCTTTTCCATCTCGGAGATGCATGCGTGATATGTTCGCATAAGAAACGAAAAAACACACTATCTCTCTAATTTATCGTTTGTTGTCACTTTCTCTTTCACACACATACTCTTTTTGCACACTTACTCATTCTCCTTCACACACACTTGATCTGTCTCG
This sequence comes from Aegilops umbellulata, assembly GCA_032464435.1. Taxonomy (NCBI): domain Eukaryota; kingdom Viridiplantae; phylum Streptophyta; class Magnoliopsida; order Poales; family Poaceae; genus Aegilops; species Aegilops umbellulata. The sequence continues at coordinate 419,020,495 of CP136059.1, forward strand.
ACTGAGGCACTCTCCTCGGTCCATAGCATATAGATTTATTGAAAAGTCAAACATCACAAAGTTTGACCATGTACGTGGAGAAAAAGAATTACATCTAGTACGGCAAACATGTACCATTAGATTCACCATGGGATGTAGTTTTGTATGATGAATCTTTGGTATTGTAGATATAAATAACATTTTTGTAAACCTGATCAAAGTTTCCAAAGTTTGACTTCTAAATTTTTTACATGCACTGCATTATCGAGCGGATGGAATATCTCTTTCCCCCTCTCATCTATCTGACGCACCACTCAGCCTTATCGGGGCTCCTCAATCTCTCTCAAACTTTATTGGTCAGTTTGGTTCATGACCTGACCCTCATGCCTTGATGGCCGGTACTGCCTGGTGTGGACGTGAGATGTAAAATATTTCTGCCTGGCCAGGCTTGTGTGGTGCTGAAGCGTTTGGTTCATGCCTGGGCCAGGCAAAGCATCAATGTCCCATCAATCAATCCATGCATCAATTATTTAATGCTAATATCCATCCATGTTGCTGTTAGCCTCGTGGCCACACAACCAGGCACGGCCAGGCGTTCGAAATCGGTCGCCTGGGCCATGCTATTTGTAATGTCTGGAGTTCAGCCAGGCTAATTAAAGTGCAAGGGAACCCAGGCCAGGCGGGCTTTCTTTTTCACAGGGTAGCAACCAAACAAGCGTGCATGAAATCCAGCCACAACCCTAGGCCAGGCAAAAGATGCTCAGGACGCAAGCCAAACTGGCCTTATATCTCCCTAGTTCACACATACACATGTCTCGCTCGCGCTATACATATAGACCCATCCAACACTCTCCGCCCTTGTTCTCTCTCCATGTGACACGCACCCCCCTAAGTACCATAATCCCTCAATCCATCATAGGCGCAAGCACTCCCACCCCTCCTAAGTATGATTATCTCTTACTAGCCATCAGGAACACATGTATTGTCTCCTTCCATCCATACGTCTATATCGATATCTCTCGGGGCATCTTCTATCGCGCACACACCTTGTCACTCGATCTCCCACCCATGTAGTCCCATGACAATCTCCAGGGGATCTCTCTATGACAAACATACACTCTCTCCTCCCCATGTCTGCATTTTCTCCGTACATTTCTCTCGACCTGTCTCCCTTGTTTGTCAGACCCCTCTTGGCCACGTTCTAGGGGTCTTGCTCTCTCGGTTCCAAACAACCACACACTATCTCCTCACCTTGCCTCCATTGTCGAAGATGCATGTGCGATTGTCGGAGTATTGGGCCACGGGTAGGCTAACCCGAGACCCAGAACCTTTCAAGACATCGGGGCAGGCTACGCCCCTCAAAGAATCCCAAGACGATCAGCCGACTCTGGAAGTCGGCCGCAGCATCGCCGACACCCACTCACGGCTAAGTCCCAGAGACGGCTGTGACTCCCGATCGGCGAATCCAGGGAGGCCGACTATGAGGAGTCGGCCCGCGACTTCACCACTCTCTGCCTTCGAGAAGAAGGATGAGACCGGGGATGGCCGGAGTATGGCCCTCCCCTACATTGATTACCAGGGGCAGGTATGGCTACAGTATGCCGTACCGGAGGAGAGCTCCGTCCGGCGCGACACTGTCGCCATACTGGCCCTGACGATCGCCCTGACGATGGAGCACTGTTCCCACGTTGGCCCGCATGTACGGCCTGGAGACGGCGGGCCCCGCTAGTCAGCGGGAGGGACGAAGACGGCGAGAGCACCCGAAGACGGACTCCGTGGGAGTCGGCCTCCGAGAGTCGGCCCGTTCCTCCCACAGGCCCCACACGCCATTAACCAGATAAGACGGGGAGTGGCGACAGTGATCGCCCGCCAGGCGGCGGCACTGTTGCCACGCCCCCACGACCCAGCCAACGTCATCAGAGGCGCGGCTACAGTGGCCAGGTCGGTCAGCGGGCCCCACCAGAGGTGGCCCCCAGGAGTCGGCGGAGAAGACGGCGGCCTAAGAGACAGACGGCTGGGACCCGCGCCTAGTCGGATTACCATTGTACCCCCGGGGGGTAGGCCTATATAAACCCCCCGGAGCACCCATGCAAAGGGTTCGATCCTTTTACCACTAGACAGAAGCATAGAAGGGAGAGAGCTAGCCTTGCCCTCTCCTACCTCCAGAACACAGCTCGAGGAGCAACTTTGTACACATATCACCATAGTGACCATGCGGAGACCCCGCAGAGCAGCAGTAGGGGTGTTATCTCCTCGGAGAGCCCCGAAGCTGGGTAAGATCCGCCGGCGTGCATGTCTACGCCTCATCCCGCTTCCAGGCACCGGCGACGTTCTACTCGCCCCCACCATGATAAGCCATCCTTTGGCATATGTCGCACCTAACCCCCGACATTTGGCGCCCACCGTGGGGCGAGGTGCACCATCGTCCGGAGATCTGTTCTGGATGGGAACCCTTTTCCTCCCTGGCGAGCACAGCCAACCCGGCACGCCAGAAGAAGTTCACGCCGACGCGCTGCGCGACGTTGAGACCGTTTGCGCGGCCAGCTGCCTCGCCGATCTTGTCGGCGAGGTTAGCCTCTTCGACGAGCCTGCATCCGACGCAGGCACCGGCGGCCCCGAGAGCCTTCTCGCGGGCCTCCTCGACGACCTCCATGTTGCTGGCGAGCCTGCCACTGACCTGGAGTCCGTAGGCTCCACTGACCCGATGCTGGTCGATTCCGACACCGCGTCGCTCGACGCCTTCCCCACCAACGTGGTGGTCTACGACGAGCCGCTCCCTCGCGCGGAGGGCAGCGGGAGCACCGTCACAGAAGTGCTCGTCATCGGCCATGGCGAGCGCTCCGACGGAGGAGCTCGCGACCCGCTTGATGCAGCGCTACAAGACCTGGATGCGCCCATTCCAGAGAACGCCGACGCCGAAGCGCTGGAGGCACGTCGCCTCCAGCTCGTCGAAGGCGCGAAGAAGCTGGCCAGCATGAGACGCTTGTCAGAGGCCTACCAGCGTGAGATGGATCGCGCTGTGGGCGGCTCGCCGGCTCCGACAGGGCCGAGCCGCCTAGGCGCGGTCCGACAACGCGGTGTGGACATCGCCAGCATGTTCGGGGCCAATCGCCCCGTATACGCCACGCCCGCCGAGAACATTCGAGCTGCCCAGGCGGCGGCAGACGAGTTAGATGGACTCGAAGGCGAAGAGCGCCGACTGATGACGGAGCGAGTCGAGCAACTCCTCGACGCGGCTGGCGCGCAGAACGCGGCCGGCTGCCGAACCGAGGGGCCGCAGCAGCAGAACAACGACCCGCCGCCCCGCCGAGACCAAGGCGCGACATCTCGGACGCCGACTGGCGGGGTTCGCGGAAGAAAATACAAGGAGCCGGCTGCGAGCCGCAGTCGGACTCGCCTCACCATCGAGCGCGACCAAGACGGCTGCCCAAGAGCAGTAGAGCGGCGGGGCGACTATGTGCCTCCTCCGCCCCGCAGAGAAAGGCGAGTCTCCCCGCCGCCTGTCGACCATCCGACTCTCGGAGGCCGCCTCGGCCGCCGAGAGGGATTCGGAGAGAATGATGCCCGCCACCGGATCGACCGACTCCACCGATCCCTGGCGCTCAAAGAAGAAGACGAGCTGGGACCGCCTTGTTTCGGCCCCCGCATTCGAGATGAGCCCTTCCCCAAAGGGTTCACCCTCCCTAGAGACACTCCCAAGTACACCGGCTCCGTGAAGCCAGAGGACTGGCTGGTTGACTACTCCACAGCCGTCAGCATAGAGAACGACAACAAGCGTGTTGCCGTGAAGTATGTTCCACTCATGCTCCAGGGCACAGCCCGGACATGGCTGAACGGCCTAAAACCCCGCAGCATCAACGGCTGGTCCGACTTCACCGAGGCTTTCATCCGCAACTTTACGAGCACATACAAGCGACCTCCCAAGCCTCGCCAGCTCTCCTTGTGCGTGCAAGGCCCCGGCGAATCGACTCGCGACTACCTCACGCGTTGGGCCGAGCTTCGAAACTCCTGCGAGGGCGTGCACGAGGTGCAGGCCATCGAGTACTTCACCGCCGGGTGCGGAGAAGGCACCCTCCTCAAGCATAAGCTCCTCTGCGACGAGCCGGAGACCCTGGATGAGCTGCTGATCATAGCAGACAAGTACGCCACAGCCGACTCTTCTATGAAGACGGAGATCCAAGTCAGCGCGACCGACAAAATGGCCCCTCAGGCTCCCAGAACCCCGGCTGGAGACACCAGTCGGCGACAACAGCAGAACGATCACAAGCGCAAGGCCCCGCAGCCGGTTTCCAGTAGCCGGTAGGTCGCGGCGGTCGAAGACCAACAGCCGGAGGAGCAGCCACCGCCCAAGCGGCAGAAGGGCGGCAAGCCCAATTGGTTGCCGGCTTTCTCCTACGAGCAGACTCTAAATGGTCCCTGCAAGTTCCATAGCGGCGCGAAGCCGTCGAACCACATCACCAGAAAGTGCCACTGGCTTACCCGGATTGCCAAAGGAGACGGTCTGGCGCCTCCCCCACCGGCTGGGCAGCCGCCTCCGCCCCAGCAGCCGGCTGCCAGGCCAGTCGGCGCAGTACAAGACAAGTACCCGGAAGAGCATGGAACCTACATGGTGTTCACCAGTGTGGCAGATGACAGACGCAGCAGGCGGCTGCAGCAGCAAGAAGTCAACGTAGTGGCATCAGACACTCCAGAGTTCATGCACTGGTCCGAGAAGCCTATCAGCTGGAGTAGAGCTGATCACCCAGAGGTGATGTCGAATCCAGGGTCCTATGCCCTGGTCCTGGAGGCCACTTTTGCCACTGATAGGCGGGCAGCTCGCTTTTCGCGAGTTCTGATAGATGGAGGTAGAAGTATCAACATCCTGTACAAGGATACGATGGAGAAGCTGGGAATCAAGCAAAGACAGCTCCAGAGCAGCCGAACCGTGTTCCATGGGATCGTCCCTGGCCTTTCCTGCTCCCCAATCGGCAAGATTCTGATAGACGTCCTCTTCGGGGATAAGGAACATTTCCGCCGAGAGCCAGTCTGGTTTGAAGTGGTGGACCTCAGAAGCCCATACCATGCGCTGCTTGGCCGACCTGCTTTGGCCAAGTTCATGGCGGTCCCCCACTACGCCTACCTCAAGATGAAGATGCCGAGTTCCAAGGGAATTCTGACTGTGACCGGCGACTACAGGAAGTCGTCCGCTTGCGCGGCCGAGAGCAGTCGGCTGGCCGAGTCCCTGGTCATTGCAGCAGAGAAGCAGCTTCATGATCGGGTTGTGGCGATGGCCGACAAGAAGCCTGAGATGTCGCCCAACCCCAAGGAGTCGGAAGCTGAGGGCTCGTTCAAGCCAGCGAAGGAAACGAAGAAGATACCCTTGGACCCAGAGCACCCGGAGAGGTACGCTGTCATAGGTGCAAACCTTGACAGCAAATAGGAAGGCGAGCTCGTCGATTTCCTCCGTGAGAATCGGGACATCTTCGCATGGTCCCCCAAAGACATGCCAGGTGTGCCGACGGAATTCGCCGAGCACAAGTTACATGTCCGTTCTGATGCGAAGCCCGTCAGGCAGCCCTTGTGCCGCCTGTCAGAAGAGAAGAGAAGAGTTGTTGGTGAAGAGATAGCCCGGCTCCTTGCAGCCAGCTTTATCATGGAAGTATTTTTCCCAGAGTGGCTAGCAAACCCAGTTTTAGTACTGAAGAAGAACAAGCAGTGGTGAATGTGTATTGACTACACAAGCCTCAACAAAGCCTGCCCCAAGGACCCATTTGCTTTGCCGAGAATCGATCAGGTGATAGACTCCACAGCCGGATGCGAGCTGTTGAGCTTCTTAGATGCCTATTCAGGATATCACCAGATCAAGCTGAACCCGGCAGACCGATTAAAGACCGCCTTCATCATGCCGTTTGGAGCCTTCTGCTACCTGACCATGACGTTCGGCTTGAGGAACGCCGGCGCCACCTTTCAACGTTGCATGCAGAAGTGCCTCCTCAAGCAACTCGGCCGAAATGCCCACGTTTACGTGGATGATGTGGTGGTGAAGACAGAAAAGCGCAGAACTTTGCTGGAAGACCTCAAAGAAACCTTTGAGAACCTGAGCCGATTCCGGATCAAGCTGAACCCCGAGAAGTGCATTTTCGGAGTACCAGCAGGCCAGCTACTCGGCTTCCTGGTCTCCGAACGCGGCATAGAGTGCAACCCTGTGAAGATCAAGGCCATCGAGAGGATGGAGGTACCCAGCCGACTGTTGGATGTGCAGAAGTTCACTGGCTGTGTGGCATCCATCAGCCGTTTCATCAGTCGGCTGGGCGAGAAAGCTCTCCCGTTGTACCAGCTCATGAAGAAGACCAATTTTTTCGAGTGGAACCACAAGGCGGATGAGGCCTTTCTACAGCTGAAGAAGATGTTGGTTACTCCCCCTATGTTGGCGGCTCCGACTCCCAAGGAGCCCATGCTCCTGTACATCGCCGCCACCAGCCGAGTAGTCAGCACAGTCATTGTAGTAGAGCGCAAGGAGGAAGGCAAGGCACTGCTAGTCCAGAGACCGGTATATTACCTGAGTGAAGTACTGTCGACCTCCAAGCAGAACTACCCCCACTACCAGAATATGTGTTACGACGTGCACTTCGCCGCCAAGAAGTTGAAGCCTTACTTCCAAGAGCATCCAATCACAGTGGTCTGCACAGCTCCATTGGCCGAGATCATTGGAAGCCGAGATGCGTCTGGCCGAGTGGCCAAATGGGCCATAGAGTTGGCGCCTTACACGATCTACTATCAACCCCGCACCGCCATCAAGTCGCAAGCACTGGCCGATTTCCTCGTCGACTGGGCCGAGACCCAGTACCTGCCGCCAGCGCCCGACTCCACTCATTGGCGGATGCATTTTGACGGCTCCAAGATGCGCACCGGCTTGGGAGCCGGCGTCGTTCTCACCTCTCCTAAAGGCGACAAGCTCCAGTATGCGCTGCAGATCCATTTCGCTGCCTCCAACAACGTCGCCGAGTACGAGGCGCTCATGCACGGGCTCCTGCTTGCCAAAGAACTCGGCATTTGCCGGATCCTGTGTTATGGCGACTCCGACTTGGTGGTCCAGCAATCATCTGGCGACTGGGACGCCAAGGACGCAAACATGGCAAGCTACCGATTCCTCGTGCAGCAACTCAGCGGATATTTCGAGGGGTGCGAGTTCCTCCACGTGCCAAGAAACGACAACAACCTAGCAGATACTTTGGCATGAATCAGCTCCACTCACCAAGCAATACCATCTGGCGTCGCTCTTCAGCGCCTCCTCAAGCCATCCATCAAGCCTTCGCCAGAGTCAAACTCCATTTTTGTGCCGGCTCCTCCAGAAGAAGTCGGATCCGACTCCAAAGCCCAAGCAAACGGCGCAAAAACCCTCGCAGATGACTCCAAGAACGCCGCAGTCAAAGCCGGCCCGGGGACTTCAGAATTCGGCCCGGGGACTGCGGCGACCAGAGAAAGGACTCCAGAACTCGGCCCGGGGACTGCACCACTCGGCCCGGGGACTTCACTGATCCAGCAAGCGGCCGCGGACCCTAGCCCGCCGTCTCCCAGCCCGGCCGCCCTCGTCCAAGTTGCAGTTCTGGCGGTTGAAGAGATAACAGCACCATCATGGGCCCAGCCCATCCTCAAATTCTTGGTGAACAAGGAGCTACCAACTGATGAAACCTTGGCTCGGCAAATACAACGCCGAGCGGCAGCATACACCGTAATCAACAGAGAGCTGGTCAGACGCAGCGTCACAGGCGTCTACCAGCGCTGTGTCGAGCCAGAGCAAGGCCAAGCGATTCTCAGAGATATCCATCAAGGCGAGTGCGGCCACCATGCGGCCTCAAGAGCACTTGTCGCCAAAGCCTTCCGACACGGTTTCTTCTGGCCGACTGCCCTCGAAGAGGCCAAGGAGTTGGTCCAGAAATGCAAGGGGTGCCAGAAGTTCTAATCCAAGCCGCATCAGTCGGCTTCAGCACTTAAGACTATCCCCATCGCCTGGCCCTTTGCAGTTTGGGGCCTGGATATGGTAGGACCCTTCAAGACGGCGCAAGGCGGCTTAACTCATCTGCTTGTCGCGGTGGACAAGTTCACCAAGTGGATAGAAGTGAAGCCCATCAAGAAATTGAATGGTCCGACTGCCGTGACATTCATCTCAGACATCACAATTCGGTATGGCATACCGCACAGCATCATCACCGACAACGGCACCAACTTTGCCAAAGGCGCCTTGGCCCGTTTCTGCGCGACACAGGGCATCCGACTGGACTTAGCATCCGTTGCCCATCCGCAGTCGAACGGGCAGGTGGAGCGGGCGAATGGCCTCGTCCTGTCCGGCATCAAGCCTCGGTTGGTCGAACCACTGGAGCGTTCGGCCAGCTGTTGGCTTGACGAGTTGCCAGCCGTCCTCTGGAGTCTACGCATGACTCCAAACAAGTCGACCGGCTTCACACCCTTCTTCCTCGTCTATGGTGCTGAACCCGTCATCCCAACGGATATAGAGTTCGACTCCCCGCGAGTCACGATGTACACTGCGGAGGAAGCAGAAGAAGCATGACAAGATGGCGTCGATCTGCTGGAAGAGGGCCGGCTGTTGGCACTCAGCCGGTCCAGCATCTACCAGCAGAGCCTACGTCGCTACTACAACAGGAAGGTCAGGCCGAGATCCTTCCAAGAAGGCGACCTTGTGCTCCGGCTGATCCAGCGAACAGCCGGCCAGCACAAGTTGTCTGCACCTTGGGAAGGCCCCTTCATCATCAGCAAGGTGCTAGGCAACGACTCCTACTACCTGATTGACGCTCAGAAGCCCCGAGCACGAAAGAGGGACGACTCTGGGAAAGAGACGGAGCGACCATGGAACGCGAATCTTCTTCGAAGATTTTACAGCTGATGCAGTATGTACCACGCTACCCTTTTTTTACTGAAGTACCAAGACTCTGGGCCCCCCGAGACGGACTCGGGGACTGCCCCTTTTTACGTCTATATAATAAGTATTATGCTTCCGAGTATGCTACTCTTTGTTATGCCGCTTGGCGCCGGGCTCGACTAGTCGGCCCGGGGACTTGCCGTCTCGCGCTATGAAACGCTTCCTGCAGTCGGACAAGTAGTGTGTGGTGCTTAAGCCGTCTCCTTTTAGAAGCCGCAGCTCGCAGAGCAGCTGCCCGGCGGGCAGGAGTAGGGAAGAATGGGTGCCCACACGAAAAATGGCTAAGGACTCAAAGCACAAACATAGCTCGAGCCGGCTTTCCAGCAGTTCCTCACAAATCCGACTCCGAATAGTCGGCTTACTGTTTTCTATCCGACTTGCTAACCAAACTCTAGAATGGCTGAGTACTTGCCTTCCCCAAAGTAGCCAAGTATTTGATCCAACGGCAGTCCACGAAACGGCTGCCCGACTGGCAAAGACGGCATCTAGGGGAAGGCGGCAAAAGGAAGAAGCCAAAAGAGCAATAAGCAAGAAATGATAGAATCCAGATAAATATTTACATCACAGAGGCCATTGGCCGAATCATTGAACGGAAGTTCAAAATACACCCAGCGGGTGGAGTTGTGCGAATTAACAAAATTCCTCGAGCAGCTACCAAACAGATAAATAAAGCAAGGCAGCGGCTTATGAAGCCGCAGACGGGTTCGGGGGCTCAGAAGAGATGGCGGTGTCGGACGTTGGGGCAGCCGGCTGGGCAGACTCGGCTTGATCACCTCCAGCAGCAGTCGGCGCAGTTGGGCGCGGCTCGTTGTTGGAGGCACGGTCGAGCTGAGGATGATCGCCTGCTCCGGCTTCTGGCGCCTCCATCTCGTCTCCGATCTCCACCTCGCCTCCCTCCTCGACGCTAGAGCCGATTACCTCTGCCGAGTCCTCGCCGTAGTTCGGGTTCATCCCGAACCACTCCGGCGGCGCCTCCTCGCCGTTGTCAGCTAGCTCAGCAACAAAGACATTGGGGTCGACGTACTCGGCGAGTGCCGCGGCGCGCTTGACAAAGTCGTCCTTCGTGGCTGCCAGCTCCGGCTGGGCCTCAGCCCGGAGCGTGGCCAGCTGGTCCAGGCTAAGGTCCGGATACCACACCTTGACGAACTCCAAGGCACAACGCTCTCCGGTGCGTGCCGAGGAACCTTTCCAGGCCTCCAAGCGGCCTGCTGCGACCTCCAGCCAGTCGGCTGTCCGGCTGGGGGTGCGCAGAATCGGCATCTCCGGACACAAAGCAGCGATCGCCTGGGCGCCGGCGCGCTGAAGCCGGCGCAGCATCCGGTGAGCCGGCCGCAGGCGAGCCTCAACGCTCAAAAGTTGTTCATCAAGAGTCCGGGGGGCGTTGGCAGCAACATCCTCGCCGGCCGCCCTCCGCGCTTCGCGATCGGCCTCGATGGCTTGAACGGCGGCTTGCGCATGGCCTGGGAAGAAATCTACCAAGGCGGAAAAAAGAGAAGCAAGTCAGAAAGGGCAAGAGTCGGCCCACAGTTGGCTGTCCAAAGGAAGCGAGTAAAGAAAACTTACCATCAACGATATCTTCAATTTCATGGAAGTCGGAGGTCAGCATCGCCTCCTTATCGGTCCAGGAGGAGCGCTCGGCTTCGAACTCAGCTTGGAGCCCAGCCTCCCTCTCCTTCGCCTCCTCCTGCGCCTTCTTGAGCAGCTCCTTCTGCTCCACCAGCTGCGCGGCCAGCAGGTCGCGCTCTGTGACGAGCTTGCCGCACTCCACCTCCTTGGCACGCAAGGCGGTGTTGGCATCGCCCAGCTGCTGCTGAAGAACGGCGTTGGCCTCTGAAGAAAGAAGAAAAGGGACACAAGTCATCAGAAAAGGTCGCCAAGAAGATCCGGCCCGACTGCGCAGCAGTCGGCCCGAATCTCGGGGACTACAGCCCGCGGGTGCGCCAGCGCGCCCCCGCAAAAAGAAGGAAACTCACTCCGGCTCTCCGACAAGTCGGCAGTCCGCTTGCCCAGCTCTTCAACATTGCGGTTGAAGACGGTGACTCGGAGGTTGTGGTAGTCCTATGATAAGCATTTTAAAAAAGAATAAGCGTCTGGAACTCGCCAGTAGAGTTCCAACCCGCCTGCTCAGCAGCCGGCTCGGAACTCGGGGACTACACCCAGTGGGTGCGCTGGCGCGCCCCCACAAAGAAGAGCAAGAAAAACAAAAACAGAAGAAACATACCCGGACGGCCGCACGCGACGCCAGATGCGCTTTGGTGCAGTTCTGGAGGGCGTCGCTCTCGGCCCGCAGCTTCGCCTGGACGTCCAGGAGCGCCTGGTTCAGCGGGACGGTGCCGCCTCCTCGCACCCACCCGACGGGCGCCGCGCTCGTCACCTCGACGTCTGGGGCGGCCGAGCTGGCTGCTCCAGTCTCCAGAGGTCGCGGCCCTAAAGTCGCCTTCTCCAGACGGCGGCGTGTCGGCGAGGCGACTTGGAGAAGCAAGTTCGCCTCGGCTTCGTCCGTGGTCGGCGGCACCGGCGGGTCCGCCGGCCGTTCTTCCCTCGCGCCTCCCGGTGGCGGCGGAGGCGGTGATGGCGGCACCACAGTGTCCAGACTGGGGGCATCGCCGCCCTCCCTCTCCACGACGGCGTGTTCCCCGCCGGCCTCCCCAGACTGCTCCATGGGATCCGGAGGCGGCGCCGAGCGCAACGGGATAACGAGCAGCGCCGACTGGCGGCGCACGGCTTCTTCGGCCCGCTCTTTGGCCGCGGCGGCGGTTTCTGCTCCCTCCAGCCCCTCCTGGGTGGAGGCGGCCGCCTTCTCGGCCTCCGCCTTCTCCCGGCGGGCGGCCTCGTCTTCATCACGCTTCTCCTGCGCATTCCGTTCCGTCGCTTCCCGGAGGTCGGCAGTGGGGTCGATACGCCGAGTCATGGCGGACGACTCCACCGACCCCCTGATGGATGCGGCGGCGACTCTCCCAAGAGTGAGGGGAGCGCTGGAACAAGGAAGACACGTAAGGACTCAGACAAAATCCACCAATAGATAAAACAAGACTAGGAAGAGAAACACGTACCCAGAAGACAGCGGCGGCTTCTTCACTTCCTTGCGGAAGCGATGGGCCCTCGCGACCGCCTCTTCCCGTTTGGTCGCGGCAGCCGCCCCCTTAAACTTCTTTTCTCGGCCTCCGAGGGAACTCGACCCGGCCCGACGCTTCCTCGCGCCGTCTTGCCTCGGTTGATGGTGCGGGGCGACTCCCCCATCTTCGCCGGCGGGCCAGTCGGCAAAGGTGGCCGAGGGCCCGGGGCCGCCTTCCTCTCCTTCGCCGCCCCCTTCGGCGTCGGCCTCCATCGCCGCCGCCCCCAAGTCGGGGTCGTCGATGTCGCTCTCCGCCCGATCAGGGGCGAACTGGCGGGGCGGCCCTGTGGCGCCGGCCGCGGGCTGGAGGAGAGGGTTCTGGTTCAAGAGATAAGAATAAAGAGGTCAGGAGTCGGATTCGGCTGAAGAAGAAGAAGAAGAAGAATCACTTACCACCAGCGAGGGGTTGGCACGCGAGTACGGCTCCAGGCCGAACTGCCAATCCTTCGAGAGGCCGCAGCTCGTGATGTAGTTCACCGTGTCGGCTACCTCCGCGTGAGGCATGTCCTTGGTGCACGTCCGACTGGGGTCCCGGTGGCCACTCATCTGACAGATCAGATGAGGCCGGCCTTGGAGCGGGAGGACTCGGCGAACCACGAAGGCGGCCAGCAAGTCGGCTCCGGTCAAGCCGGCCGACTGCTTCAGCACTCGAAGTCGCGATACGGCGGCGGCTCCAGCCGGGGTCAGCGTCTTGGCGCGGTAGGACCAGCTGGGCTGCCTCCCGGTTGGTGCGCCGACTGCATAAGCCGGCAGGTTAACCCAGTCGCCGTGTGAGGCGACGTTCTTCACATAGAAGTAGGAGCGCTGCCACATCTGCACCGATTTGATCAGCTGGATGGCGGGGAACGGGTTGTCGGTTGTCGACCTCCGCAGCGCGATGAAGGCACCACACTGAGCTGGCACGCCGGCGACATGCGTGCCGAGCATGGAATGAAAGAACTCTCCCCACAGCTCGATGGTGGGGAGAACGCCGAGGAAGCCCTCGCACAACAAAGTGAAGGCCGCCAGCAGCACCACCGTGTTTGGAGTGAGGTGGTGCGGCTGGAGGCCGTGAAATTCCAGGAACGAGCGGAAGAACCAGCTCGCCGGCAGCCCCAGCCCGCGCATGAGGTGGGAGCGGAACACGAGCCGCTCGCCCTCCTCCGGCGCCGGCGTCACCTCCGTCGGCGGCGGAGCGCGGGCCTGCACGAGGTGCGCGCCGGGGATGCGGCGCGTCTTGCGGAGGAAGTCAATCATGTCGTCGTCGATCTCAGAGCCATCCCATACGCCGGAGCGCACGGCGGTGGGCGCAGCGGCGGAAGAAGAGCTCATCGCTGGCTGCAGGGTCCAGTCCGGCGCGGCAGCGGTGGGAGAAAGAAGGAGGAGAAAAGAAGCAAGGGGAGCGGAGGGGAGCGGGCGCGCGTGCTTCGCCACCCCGTTCCCTCCGCCTACTTATAGGCCTGCGGGCTGAAGAGCCGAGGGGACGTCGTGGGATTAACTGCGCCCACGCCCCCACGACCCCCATGATTTACCATGGAAGTTACCACGCGCATTTACTGCGCTGAGAAGCTCAACCGCCCGCACGGCCGCAATGAATTTGTTCGAGGGCCAAGGCGCGGTAATGGCGGGCCCCACCCATAGGCCTGTCCCGTCGCGTGCATGGGCTGGCAGACTGGCTCGTCCACGTGGCGTCCCTCGGCGGGTCCGCAACGGGCGACGGCCGTGTGGCTTATCAGGCACGCCGCCCGAATCCCGCTACGACTTTCAAACTCTTTGAAAAGCAAGAGGACCTTCGACGAGTCCGGCTTCCCATAGTCGGCTTGTCGGAGGCGGCCTCGATAAGATCGCCTCCCCCACGATCCACTCGGAGGAAGTAACTTTTGAGGCTCCTCGACAGGTCTCCCTCGGCGCCTCACCAGCTTCGGGGACTACTGTCGGAGTATTGGGCCACGGGTAGGCTAACCCGAGACCCAGAACCTTTCAAGACATCGGGGCAGGCTACACCCCTCAAAGAATCCCAAGACGATCAGCCGACTCTGGAAGTCGGCCGCAGCATCGCCGACACCCACTCACGGCTGAGTCCCAGAGACGGCTGTGACTCCCGATCGGCGAATCCAGGGAGGCCGACTATGGGGAGTCGGCCCGCGACTTCACCACTCTCTGCCTTCGAGAAGAAGGATGAGACCGGGGATGGCCGGAGTACGGCCCTCCCCTACATTGATTACCAGGGGCAGGTATGGCTACAGTATGCTGTACCGGAGGAGAGCTCCGTCCGGCGCGACACTGTCGCCATACTGGCCCTGACGATCGCCCTGACGATGGAGCACTGTTCCCACGTTGGCCCGCATGTACGGCCTGGAGATGGCGGGCCCCGCTAGTCAGCGGGAGGGACGAAGACGGCGAGAGCACCCGAAGACGGACCCCGTGGGAGTCGGCCTCCGAGAGTCGGCCCGTTCCTCCCACGGGCCCCACACGCCATTAACCAGATAAGACGGGGAGTGGCGACAGTGATCGCCCGCCAGGCGGCGGCACTGTTGCCACGCCCCCACGACCCAGCCAACGTCATCAGAGGCGCGGCTACAGTGGCCAGGTCGGTCAGCGGGGCCCACCAGAGGTGGCCCCCAGGAGTCGGCGGAGAAGACGGCGGCCTAAGAGACAAACGGCTGGGACCCGCGCCCAGTCGGATTACCATTGTACCCCCGGGGGGTAGGCCTATATAAACCCCCCGGAGCACCCATGCAAAGGGTTCGATCCTTTTACCACTAGACAGAAGCATAGAAGGGAGAGAGCTAGCCTTGCCCTCTCCTACCTCCAGAACACAGCTCGAGGAGCAACTTTGTACACATATCACCATAGTGACCATGCGGAGACCCCGCAGAGCAGCAGTAGGGGTGTTATCTCCTCGAAGAGCCCCGAAGCTGGGTAAGATCCGCCGGCGTGCATGTCTACGCCTCATCCCGCTTCCAGGCACCGGCGACGTTCTACTCGCCCCCACCATGATAAGCCATCCTTTGGCATATGTCGCACCTAACCCCCGACATTGTGATATGTTTGCATAAGACATGCATGCTTTTTCTCTACTTTTATCGTGTGTTGTCCATGTCTCTTTCACACACGCACACACTTTTTTCACTCTCTCTCTCTCTCTCTCTCTCTCTCTCTCTCTTTAGGGACTCTGTCACGTCCATAAGCATATGGATGTTTTGAAAATTCAAACCTCAGAAAAGTTTGACCAGGTATATGTGGAGAAAAACATTTACATCTGGAATGATCATTAGATTCATCACAACATGTACTTACTTCATACTATCATTTATCTTTGGTATTGTAGATATAAGTAATTTCTTTATAAACTTAGTCAAAGTTTCAAACGGAGGGAGTAGCTCTTTCTCTCTCTCTGCTATCTCTCACGGGCCTCCCCTCTCACTCGAACTCTCTATACCGACAGATTATACGCTCACTATGTCAGCATATAGCTCTGTATATTGTTTAGTTGACCGGTCAACCAATCCACATGCTGCCTTGTCAGCTCATGTTCTGTATCTTCATGTGCTGGCCCATGTGGCAGTGGGTGAAAGTAAGTAAACTAGAGGCCCATCTGACACGTGGTGAATTAAACAAAGTTGAAACCACTCGGGGTAGCACCCCGCACGCTAGTAAATTGAGGGCGCATTGAGGACAAACTTCTTGCGAGGGAAGGACGCACTCGCGCACAATTCACCACTGCGCGGCGGCATGCACAGAATGACGCACTCGCGCACACCCAGCACACAACACACACCAGCACACGTGTACACCGGCGTCGCCGCCGGTTGAGATGGACGGCGAGGCAGCCAACAAGCAGAGGCGGCTCGAGCCAAAACCGCATCCGGCGAGTCTGGACTTCATCAGCAGCCTCCCCGACGACACGCTGCTCGTCATCATCGGCCTCCTCCCCACCAAATCTGCTGTGCGGACCGCCCTGCTCTCCCAGCGGTGGCGCCCCCTCTGGTGCTGCATCCCCCTCAACCTCACCGTCGACAGCTGCCTCTGCGATGGGAATTGCAAACGTCTGGCCGCGGTCTCCAAGATCCTTTCATCGCACCCTAGGCCAGCCAAACGCCTTGACATCCGCATGTTCAGTACCAACTGCAAGGTCCAACCCAAGTTCGACGAGTGGTTCTTATCCCCCGCCCTAGATCAGCTCGAGGAGCTCATCTTTGAAGCTGGACGATGTCGCATTTTTAAATTTCTTCTTGATGTATTTACGACCGTCTTCCAGAAAATGATTCCCACAAGCTTGACCCAGTCCATGCGCACAGTGAAGATCTTAGCACTAAAATCTATCGGCCCCAATCTGGATCAAGTTGTTGGATTCCTTACATGCTTTCCGTGCACGGAGAAGCTACTCATCGAGGTGAAACTTCTTTCCTATAAGTAAACGGTAATCACAACGTAGCTCAATTTTTTCGTAATTTTCCCAAATTACGATGACAAGTGAAATGTTCAAAATTGCATCTACGCACTGCACCGAAAGAAATGTTTTTAGTATTTTTTTCTCACGTGATCACCTGCATCATTTTTATGCTGTACTACTATAGTAGCCTAGGCTAGTCATAGTGGAAAGTAACTTAGACTACTCCAGTAACTCTATGGTTACCCTAAGAGCAAGTACTACCTCCGTCCTGGTTTACTCTTCCAATTTTCTAGTATCAAAATTTGACCATAGATTTAACTGAGAAAATTGTCAATGCATGTCACTAAGAACTATATCGTTGGATTCGTATTTGAACATAATTTCAAATGGTGTAATTTTTAGTGACATGCATTGGCATTTTCTTAGGTAAATCTATGGTCAAAATTTTATACTAAATATGAGGTAGTATTACAAAAGTGGGCTATGTAGGCCAAAACATGTGCCAAATTCACTTGTGATGCATTTGGCATCGATGCCCCTCCATTGCTCAGCTGGTGTCCCAATCTGGATCACCTACTTTGCTCCGGTGCCAAATTAACTCACGCAATGAAAAACACTGCGTGGGAGAGAGAGAGGACTGAGGCAATAAAAAAACACTTGTTTGGGAGAGTGAGAGGCTGGTGTAGTTGGTTTGATTGATTTGTTTATACATGTGGGTCTGTGTGCACAGCGGTGCCAACTCTCTCACATCGCGAGAGTGGTGCCAAAATCTTTTTGATTTGACATCGATGCGTGTTATGTGGCATACTTTTGCGAAATATGGCATCGGCCACATAGTGGAAGGCAACAAATGCCCAAGCTCTTCACGTGCTCCTAGTTAAATGAGAGGAAATAGAAAGAGAGAGAGAGAGAGAGAGAGAGAGAGAGAGAGTGAAAAAATATCACTAGCCAGCCAACCCTATCATATGAGCAAATGATATTCGTACCTCTTGATGACACGTCAATCTTATGCAGCCAGCTGCTCTAATATGTTCTCTTCTTTTGCAGATAAAAAAAGACCCGAAAGTGAAAAATGTGCTGCACTATAACAATCTCATCGAATGCCTTGATCTCCATCTTACAGAAATTGATTTGATCGACTACCGAGGCAGCACATCTGAGATTAAATTGGCCAGGTTCTTTGTTCTGGAGGAAAGTGTGCTCAAGGTAATGAGGTTTGGCGTTCTCTGGCGCAACAATGAATGGCGTGTTGATCACCGCAAGTGTCTAAGCCTAAATGACAAAGTCTCCGCAGAAGCTGAATTTGTTTTTGAAATATCAAGTGGCCAGAGACTCGAAAACTTATTTGCCCATTAGTGACTTGTCAGGGCGGTGGATTTTAGTTTGTACGATAATGCTGCATCCACCTAAAGTAACGAAAGTTCTTACGTAAACTTCCTAGTAATTCCCTCTTCGTACGTGCAACATTACTCCCAATATTTGTAATATCAGTTCGAAACTTGTAATATTGTCGTGTCCTATTCCTGCATTTTCAAAATCCTGCGAATCAAACAGGTCCTGAGTTGGTGATGATGTTGTGCCTCCCATCTTTCACCAATAGCCGTCGGATCTAGATCTGACGCATACAAACCAAGCTTCTCAATTTTTGCAAAAAGGTGTCCGCACTTGTTCCCTATTTACAAACAACTCCTTGTCTCTCACAATCAGCCTCATCTCCTCCCCACCACATCTAGGAGTAGAAGGCCGTGGAAAAATCTGGCGCGATGGCCGCTGCCGGAGTCGTCCACCCCCAAACTTGGTGTTCCGTGCAATGCACGGGCGTCTACGCACGGGAAATTATGTCGAACAGGGCTAGTTGTAAGCAGGCTAGCTCTACAGCCATGATGATAGTGACTGCAAACGGTGAGGCTGACTATGGTATGCCGAACACGGCGCCTATACTTAGGTGTCATCTCCGGCGCAGGGTCTTGTCACTTCACTGTGAGGAGCAGCACGTAATAATTTGACCAACGGGTAGTACAGTGCTAGTACTCCTACTACTACATTGGTAGTACTACTACTAGTACTAGTAGCACCATCCATCTGGATTTTAGTATCTGACTAGCAATATGTAGTAATGCATGTCACCAAAAATGTACTAGTACTCCCTCCGTAAATAAATACATGGTGTTTTATTCCTATCGGCGAGAGAACTTAATGTTTTTTTTCTACTCCTAACTAGAGTACATGCAATGAACTAAACACTGCATGTCATGTTTGGTAATCTCAAGTCATTGAAAGAATGCACGGCCCACATCTCTCATTGGTTGATATGTCACGAAATAAGAAGCAAGGAGGGAGTTAATGCACCGTGCCTAAGTATTTTGGGATTATTTGGTTTTCGTAAGGTGACTTACACAACATTTTTGTTTACATGCATTAACATTTTATTAGTTAAAGCAAAGGTCAAAACTTGGCGCAAAATGCAAAGGGGACCAATAAACCAGTAAACATCAAACTTCTCTCGTTTGGCCCCAACTAGAGGTCCGGTGAGATGGCTATAATGCACCGGCACGGAGGGGGACGCAGCTTCGTTGACTTACGGCAACTCCCTTTGGGTGAATGACACGTGGCCCCAGGGGGTGGCTGGCCCACCTATCATACATCCAAAGGCAGGTGTAGTAGAGGGCCGAGGAGTAGTATGAAATCCTACGCACCTACGCACGCTAACCAAGGGCTGAGTGATCACTCGAATTGCAAGATCAGTTGACTAGAAGCTACGCTAGACCCATGGAGGCGATGAGCGCGAGCATCAGCCGGCTGTGCCAGATGGTCCACGATGCCGGCCTGCGGCCCGGTAGGTAGTATTGCTTGAGGCCGCTAGGGCGAGGGGCCGCTTGGACGACATCTTCATCTCCTTGTTCGACGAGGTCCTCGTCGGTTTCCTCGACAAGTTCATCGTCGTCAAGAAGCTTGCGGACGACTTTGACGTAAGCCTCCAGCCGACGCGCCCAGGCTCTGCGATGCCCGCCACCCTCAATGGCCACTATGGTAACAACCTCTTCGATGCACTGGTGGCCCTGCGACTGTCCGCCGTCGCGCTGGAGAATGTCCACCTCAAGGTCGCGCTCGCCGCGCATCGCCTGGCGCAGCAAGACACCATCGACATAATCACCCATGTCTACGCGCAAATCGTCCACAAGGACTACTACATGCAAGAGGAGGACGATAGGACGCTGGCCTTCTTGGAGCGCAGGGCAACCTTGGACGGCACTGTTCAGAAGCACGTTGAGCTCGCCGCCAATGCCGCTGCTCCTCACACGTCGGTTGATGACCCAGCGCACTAGGGCGTGAGGATGTCGTTGAACGTTGATGGATCCGTATGTATTTTTATCCTTCTGTCAAATCCATGTAGTAGTAGTATATGATACTATAGTAATTGTCTTACCTTTCGCATCAACTTCATAATTTTCGTACATACTCCATGCATGAACGGCGCTAGAACAAAACTTCTCATTACTCTAGGCAAAATCGTTATTTTCTATCTATCGGTCGCGCCATGGAGGAAAACCAAATTTTACAAGTTACGAGTTTAAAAGGAAAAGCCTGTCGTGTTCGCGTCGCACCCCCACACGGTTGGTCCGGCACGCCGCTCAAGCGGGAATGTGTGTGGTGTGGCATTTTCACTTACAAGTGGGACCGCATTTGAGCAAACTGACTATCGGCAAACCCCACCCCGCCCACCGCGCGATGGCTGAGAAAACAGGAGGGAGAAGAGATGGCTGTAGCACGGACTCCAAGAAAATTGGTGTCGGATGGGACTCGTGTGGGTGGCGTGTGTCGTACTGCTAGACGCGAATGCTAGTTATGGCCCATGCCACCCCACTATATCGAGCCTATATCAAGGTACGTAGAACAAATTTCCTGCAGTCCGTGCTCAGCCCTCCTCTATCTCTCTTCTCAGCTAGCCAGCGGACGCGCGGAGCCCATCGTCTGTTTGCTCACATGCGGCCCCACATGTCAGTGAAAACGCAAGAGGACCCACTGAACCTGCACATCTTTCACCTCGACATGCTGGTGATGAAAAACAAATCCAATAAAGATCTTCGGTGGCCGCTTTTGGAGTTATTCAAGAGTAGTAAGATTCTATTTACAGTTTAACCCAAGATGCACATCTCGTGGCTTCAACTACCACTCTAGTTTCTTTCATGACACGACCTGGATGCTGGATGTCCCACGTGTCGGCAAAAGGAGGAAGAACCCGACCAAATCTTCGGTTCTGCTCTCGGATTAGACTAGTTGTGCTAACTTAAAAAATTTATTGTGTACTCCCTCCGTTCCAAAATACTTGACTTCCATTTGTCCAAAAATGGATGTACCTATATACTAAGACATGTCTAGATATATATATATATATTTTGACAAATAGAAGGCATGTATTGTGCAACGGAGGGAGTAGAATGGATGCAAGTTTTTGTATTGGGAAGAAGAGTACATCCATATATTGAAAGAGCGCAATTTAGTAGATGTTCTATCACTTTTAGCTAGTATATAATAGAGGCTAGACATGAGACTAGATGCGAGGAAGCAACGTCTACTTCTTTACACTCGAAGAAGAAAGAAGCACGCAAGATCGAGCCTCCGCAGATCAACAATGAATGCACCGAGAAGGCACTAATCCAACTTACAGGAGTAGTAAAATGTATTCTTGTGGTTCTTGTTTTCTTTGGTCCTGCTTTTATAGTCAAAATTATCATTGGAGTTCGTGCAAAACGGAGGTCCGTTTGGAGTCGTGCGTTGGAGTTGGCCTTACAAGTGGGACCGCAGTTAAGGAAACCGACTATCGGCAAACCCCCACCTCGCCCGTCGCGCGATGGCTGAAGTTAGAGAAATGACGAGGTTGAAGAGATTGCTCTCGCATGGACTCCAAGAAATAATATGGTGTCAGATGGATGTCGTGGTGGTGGCGTGTGCCGTACTCCTGGACGTGAATGCTTGTTCTGGCCCATGCCACCCTACTACTCCTACTACTTACTCCTACTATATAGTACACTACTAGTATCAAGGATTCGAGGTGCTGGTTACGTACAACGAACGCATTAACATATGTCTACAGTAAAAACACCCGCCCGACGCGCGAAGCATGTGAAGCTAGTACAAATAGTGTACTACTATTGTTGATTGGCCTCACCCGATAACCTGTTGCAATGCATGTACAATTATGTATTCGGGAAATATTTTTTTGCCTCGTCGCACCACTCACTCAGAGAAGCGACTCGAAAGCCATTCATAAATTTAGTAAGTTTATCACAGACATATCATTTTATTACATACTACAGCAGTTCATCAACCCACATCGACAACGAGGATACATTATAAACACTAAAGTTTTCACCACACAACAAATAACAAGCCATGAAATGAACTTCAACTCAACCATTCCGCGGCGTTGGAAACGCTTGCTTTGAACCACAAGTGATTCTCTGGGACGGGCCATCCGTTGTCGATCTGGAGACCAACGCAGGACTGATCATCCAGGCTGAAGCGGCCTACTATATCAGTACCAGGGTAGGGAACCACCCAAATGTCCGAGGTATAGACACAGTTGCTTCTCATAAATGTGTCAACAGCAGTTGGATCGCCTTTCACCATCATCAAATAGTTTTGTCCAAGGAAGAGCGAGTTTTCTCCAAGACTATCAATTCTGTGCCAGGGAGAAGGAGTTGGCGCTAGCACCCTAGTATCCATCCCGAATACCATGCAACGGGTGTTGGAATAGGTCCGGAGAGTGCGACCATGGGAGACTACACCTGCTTCCTTAGCAATAACATCATCAGTGGGCTGTATATACACAAGAAGAGGTGATCCATCGGAATTAGTTGCCAGGCGCCACAAAGTATATCGGCGCTGCTCGTCCTCATGCTCGTGATCATCACCATCGCCATCTCCCCCTTGGTTATAAAAATCTTCAAGTATAGGTGGTGGGATGTTCACAGGACCTTGGAAACACAAGAAGAAAGTTAATTAGTAAAGGGAAACTTGCTAACCCGCATGCATGTGGGTGAAACAATTATAATTACGGTGGAAGACAAACGTACCGAAACAACGAGGATGCCATGCAAAAACAGTGCCACGAGTGGTGGCAGCAAACACAAGGCCCTCATATTCAATTGGATCACATTACTCATCCGTGTACAGAAACTGATTTTTGAGCAATATCCATCGAGTGAAACCATCAAGGGCGGCAACAAGCTTGTCGAAGATAGCAACAACATCATTGTTTTTGTAATTCCAAGAGCGGTTGGGAACTCGACAAATTGCTATCTTCCGTAGACGACAGTCACCATGATCATATTTGAACGTGCGTACATTACCGGTGTGCTCAACCTCTGGGCAGTGTGCTGAGATTTTTGGAAGTGGAACCCGGTGACGAGTGTACACATTCACAAGTTCCCACTCGCAGTTGGACCCAATGTAAACAACCCAATCTCCATTTGCTCCCGCCCAAGCCTTGCCCTCAAGCGATGGCATCTTAACATCACACGTATCATTATCAAGCGGCATCAACTTGCATAGGGCGAGGCCTCCGTCGTGCCGACGCCAGTCATCAGGGTCACGGTGAAGAAGATAGGGGAGATCAAACCGCTCCTTGGCCCTTGGGTTCCTTGCAATGTTGTTATTAGTTGAGTCGAGTATGGGCTGGAATAAACCTGCCATGCTAGCCGAGGTGATGACATCGCACCGATCAATGACTTCCTCCACCAAGTCATCTTTCAGATCGGGGCAAGAATAACGGGGTCGTTTCCGGCCTGTTCCCTCCATGGAGAAGACGATCGAACAATGGCAGAAGAAAGGGTGAAGGGCTGAAGGAAAATGGAGGAGGGAGAGGAAGAGCGTGCGACAGAAGTTCCAAATCGAGAGGGAAAGGCGAAGAGTCGGTGGACGGCTGCGAGTTTGCCACGGTTCACGAAGAGGCGCCCCAGCCTACACATCTGTTCGTAAATACTCCTACTACTCGTCGTCGTCTCACTGATATGTTGGAACGGGACCACATGTCAACGAAACATGGTGTGTAATTTCTCGTGCAAAATGCGATCTGGCCGCGTTGGCCCGAGGTGCCGCATTAGTTATTGACCTTTATTTTTTTAATGGCGTGCCGATCAGTTTTGAAGCACGACTAACTGGTACTGTATGCAGAGAAAATATAAACTACTCTACCACTACCCCACCTCCAGTACTAGTAGTATAAAAAAGATATATAGGCTGGAGCTTCCGCACTTTCTTGCTAAGGGCATCCCACTTGCTTCTCACACTACCACCCTCTCTCCAGATCTAAAAAATACGGGCCCTCTCTCCCTCCTCACCGGTGGTCACAGATCTGCCGGGGAAGAAAATGACGTGCAATGTTGATGCACTCATCGTCAGCGAGTGAGGTCACACACTGACGACAAGTCCATCCTCTCAGACCTAGCGCCCGCGCGGGATGGCCTCTGTCCCCAAGCTCGCTGCCGTAGTGTGTGCGGAGGACGACGACCACGAGCGAAGCCACTTCCCGCCGACCCTCAGGTATGCTACCTCTTTTCGAGCCATAACCTTGTTCTATTGCCCCATCTGCTACGTCGTTGCATGTGGATCTTTTTCCACTCCACCATCTTCTCAATTTGCTATCTTCTACTCTGCTGGCCACGCAGATGAAAACCATAATTTGCACTATTAATGGAAACCCTACTTCGTGCAGACTAATCCATGTCTGGGTTGAATAAGGAAAGGAAGGGAGACTGTACTGTCCAAGAGAGTAGGCATCGAACCCGCATCTAGGTTGAAAAGGGGAAAATTAGTAGCTAAGGAACTAGTCTTGTGTCTCTTGGTTGAAGAAGGGTAGAAAGGCATGACAACGCAATGGAGAATGACCAGGTCGATCGGTTTGTTGTCCTCGCATAGGAAAAAGGTGGCTAAAGAGAACAAAAATGGGAGCGTAATCCACATATGCTGCCTGGATATTTGTTGCTCTGGGCAACCATACCTCCCTCACCACTCTGTGTCCGTGGAGGTACATCATACTGGTGCGCCCACTGTCCGAATGGGCCTCCCATGCTCTTTTATTGCCACTTCATTTGTTGTTAGTATAACGCCAGCAGTCAAGTCAAGCAATGCTACTGCTAAAGTGATGCCACATTTAACTAATGCCGCTCTCAGTCTAATGCCACCCATAAATTTAAGCAATGTCATTTAATGTTACTGGATTATTTCAGGGTTAGCTGTTGATTGTGGATGTATTAAAGATTTTTCAGCTAAGGCATTCTAATGTCGTTGCACAGCCAGTATACCAACGATGAAACTTGTTACTACCTTCAGATTTTTTGCACTATTAATGCTTATAGATTACATACCTCACTTTCATGAGATAAGTTAATTTTTTTGTACAGTGTCACCAAAATGCCAAGGCACTGATGTCATTTTATTTTGGTTAAACTGCACAGACAATTATGAAGACAAGAGGAAAGGTCAAGAGTGGGCACCTCCTCCTCCGGTTGTTCTCTTGAGGAGTTCTGTATGTTTGTCTCTAATGCCTGTCGACTACATACCTGACATCATGATGTAATGTTAAGTCATTTCCTTTTGTACAGTGTCACTGTATTGTCAAGGCGGTGATGGTATTTTATTTTAGTAGAACTGCACAAAATTTGCTTAAAAGAAGAGGAAAGGTCAGGAATGGCTCACTTTTCCAGAAAAAACTATGTATGCCTTCCTCACATCAGCCGCTATTGCTTTATTTATTCCTTCAAACAGGTGGTTAGAAACAGTCTTGCTAACTTTTCCCATTAAGAAATTGGAATGCTTATATTTGTGAGTCTATGCTTCAACTAGTGCCACTTTTAGAGTAATCACACTTTCAATATATATGCAAACAGAGATGCTCGATTTTAGTGGAACTGCACAAAAAGTCCAACTGGTTCAACATTAGGAGCATGTTTTTTCCCAACCTTTATATCCAATTGGTGGCACTATGAGCTGTTCATTACGAAGGTACATGGTTTGCTACTATCTTGCTACTCTTTTGTACTGTCATTAGATAGTAATACTAGTGGTTTGCATATGAATTTATTGGCAGGGTGGACCTACATTGGAGGTGCGGGACAGGATTCAATGATTGGATGCTCAATTTCGTTGTATCGATTTCACCTCTTCCATCACTGCGAACATGGATATCCTTGGTCTAATAAAGAATTGGTGCTATATTTCTTCTCTGAACCAGCAAATCAATTCAGTATGAAATTGTCCAGGACAAAACATAACTGTATCAGATTGTCCAATGCAGAACATGACAGATGCTAAGCGGAAGAGACATGTATAAACCAAAAATACAAGGTGTCGTGGTTTTGTCACGGTAGATGTCCTAGTGTCAGGACTTAGTCGCGAGGCCAACGCATCTATGTGGTAGCTTGAGAGGGGTTGAGTGGGACGAGAGACGCAGGGCGGATCAACACGCAAGACAAGGGTTTAGACAGCTTCGGGCCCCGGGAAACATCATCCGGTAAAAACCCTACATGTTGTTTGGGGCTAGGTCTCATTATCATCCCGAGGGAGACGCCATAAACCGGCTCTTGTGTCTAGCCCTAGAGATTATTGATTGCTTGTAGCTCGTAGCTTCTAACCTCCCCCCCTTTGGGGAGCCCTGCCCCTCCTTATATATGTTGAAGGGGCGGTTTACATGTGGAGTCCTATTGGGATTAGGACTAGTCTATCTCTAATACAAACCGGATACAAGTCCTGGCTTTAACTCCTTGTAAGGCAAATATTCCTTTCCTCTTAAACCGGCCCACAATAGTTGAACCGGCCTTCATGAACCGCCAGACGGGCCACCGGGTCTATTCGCTCCTCTGACCCGTCCGTCGGGTTACCAGTGAGTTACAACGTCCCGACGGGTTGCTGGTAAACCGCCAGGTCTGGGCGGGTCACCAGACGAATATCGCCAAGTCCGGCCGGGTTAACTTCCGGCCGGTTTACACCGCGGGGTATATCCCCGACATTAGCCCCCAAGCTTAGCTTGGATTTATCCATGGTAAACTTATGCTGCAAATAAACATAAGAACAAATTTGACAGGTTATACTCCGGGTTAAGAATTCTTGTAAACCGGCACCTGATCATCCTAAAGTCCTTGTCATTTCCTCCTTCTAGAAAATCCAGGTCAATAAGCCAGCGTCATACTCAATTTGCTGACATTGGTTTCTCACAGAAAAATATTGTGAAGAAATAATCCACTTGAGTCGGCTTCCAAAACGCCGGTTTAAGAAATATTGGTCTTGAAATATTCATCTGATATTCAGCCGGTTTGAAGATGATCCCGGTCTTGAAAACTTGCCGGTTTAACATTACCAAATGGCCGGGTTATAAAAACTGATGACCCCGGATTATGATTGTTGCAGACACCGGTTCATGATTGTTGCCAACATCGGTTTATGATTATTGATGACACCGGGTTGCAGCCACAGGGTCATAATGATTGGTGACGCTGGGTCAATCTAACTTGCTCAACAGAGAATTTGAAAATCTTTCTTCGATAATAATATAATACCTGTAGCCCCCAAGTGCCGGGTTGTCATGCTTGCAGCAACCTGGGACTTGTAATTGATTGATGCCCATAAAATTTCAACCAATGTAGCCCCCAAGGGCCGGGTCATTATGTAATTATCAGCAGGGACTTTGTAAGTATAATCTTGTAAACTTTGAACAGCAATGTGTAGCCCCCAAGGGCCGGCTCAGTAAGATAATATTGAGCTAGGACTTTGATATATACTTCTATGAAAATAACATCATATGATGTAACCCCTCATCATGGGGCTTGAATCCACGTCCACAAGGTTAAGAGCCTTGTGCTTTACCAACTGAGCAGTAGACCCTTCAATATAATAGATAAAAAGCTTTGTACCTTGAATAGTCCTTGAATAGTTGACAGGAGCAATTGGTAGCCCCCAAGGGCCAGCTCATTACAATGTGATGAGTTGGGTCTTCAATAAGATGAGCAAAAATGACCTTGCATTAGCCCCCAAGTGTCATGGTGCATGCTTGCAGCAACATGAGACTAGCATATTTGATGTAATCTCAATTTTGAATAATGTAGCCCCCAAGTGCCGGGTTGTAAGCCTGCAGCGACTCGGGACTATTCCTTCAATTGTATAAAATGATAACCATTGCGCTAAAGCGACTTTGAAAACCTTAATCATAATATTAACAACCGTAATAAAAATCCAGCCATGTTGGCCATTCAAGATAATATAATCTCGTATGAAAACCTTTATTCATCCAATATCATAATGAAAATTCAGCCAAGTTTGGCTATTTGAATAATATAATCCAATAATTTATAAGCGCATGATTCCAATGGCGCAATCCAAATATATACTGGCGACTTATAGTCCAAAGCCAGACCGGTTTAATAAACACTGGATAATTTATCATCATACTGGCGACTTGTTGTCTTAAAGCCAGGCCGGTTTAACAAACACCGGATAATTTATAATCATGCTTTATTCAACCTGTTTCTGCATACAACAAGTTTAAAGTGTCCTGGCGGTTTACCGCCGGACGGGTCATAATGCTCAATATATAACCTGGGTTTATAACCAGGGCTGCACTTAAAAATATGAAATATATCATACCTGTGACATTGAATCACATCGTTGGTTTACCAACTTTTTTTAGTAAGAGTGATAACCCCAATCTTGAATAATGATAACTCCTTCCATATTGCGCCGATTTATGATAAAACCGTACCGGGTTGTGATAACCACCGGATTAACCATATATATACTGGTGACTTGTAGTCAAACCAGACCGGGCTGATAATCTCCGGATTATAATTTGATCATGCACTCACAACTTGTAGTTGAAAGCCGAGCCGGGTTGATAAACACCGGTTTACTCCATAATAGGATGGTAACAGAAAATTAAACCGGGCAGATAATCTCCGGTCTAAAAATGGACCGTGTTCCGCCAATTTAGCTGTTTGAACCGGTACAAAATACTGTCGGTTTAAAAAAACGCAAATAAAATAGCAACTTCTCAAGAAAGGCTATTAAAGCAAAAGCAATGGCAACAATTTTTTGCAAAAGAGGAGCTCTACTGAGCTTGGTCAGATGGAATTACCATGGTCAGACGCAACCAAGCCCCCCGAAGGCGTAGCAATGGTGCCAGTCAGCCAGGACCCCAAAATGACGCGTGGCGTTACGCCGGCCAAGTGGCATTGCATTGGTTCGGATTCGACCAAGCCCCCAAGTGACTCAGTGGCCTAGGGCCGATCAAGTGGCATTGCATTGGTTCGGACACGACCAAGCCCCCAAATGACTTATTGGCTGTTTAAAAGCCGATCAGAAGGCATTACCATCATCAAGACATGACCGAGCTCCCATAAGGTGTAACTACGGTTCAAGTCGATTAGGTCCCCAACTGACTTAGTGGCAAATGTGCCAGCCAGAAGGCATTACCGTCGTCAAGACATGACCAAGCTCCCAGGAGGTGTAGCTACGGTTCAAGTCGACTAGGTCCCCAACTAACTTTGTTGCTCTTCTGTGAAGCGACCTCAAGGGGTAAACCGGAGGTTGCCCTAAAGCGAATCCACTCCGTGTAACCACACATGATATAAAGAATA
Organism: Aegilops umbellulata; assembly: GCA_032464435.1. Lineage (NCBI taxonomy): Eukaryota > Viridiplantae > Streptophyta > Magnoliopsida > Poales > Poaceae > Aegilops > Aegilops umbellulata. The sequence continues at coordinate 419,049,510 of CP136059.1, forward strand.
GATACCCCGCTTTACAAAGCGGGAGCCCCCATGTGATAAATAATATGTCAAGTCAATAAGGCCGGATACCCATGTTTGAACCGCGCATCATGGCAGCAGGTCCTCTTCGGTAATTTTTAACTTTTTTGCAAGAGGTAAATTCTTCTTGAACCGGGATCTTGAACCGGATATTGAAAGCTTCAAAGCTGTGGGAGACATCTTCCCCTTGAACCGGATTTTAAACCGGAATCTTCATTTTCAGCCGGAAATTTTCTAACGGCCTTTAAACTCGAACTTGCGAGAAGTTAATTCCTTTTTGAACCGGACATTGTTAAACCGGATCTGAGCGCTTCAGAACTTTGTGGGAGAATAGATTTCTCTTGAACCGGATTGTAAACCGGATATTTGAGAGCTTCAGTGATACTGACTTCCCTTCAGCCAGGTTTCAAACCGGAATCCTTTCTGATGATCCGAAACTTCCTCATTGAGTCGGGATTTTGTAACTGTCATATACTTTCTAAGCCGGAAATTTTCTGACGGCCTTTAAATTTTCATCAACATAACAGTAGCCTCCGGGATCGGGTTATCTTTCCCTCCATCGTCCTGGGGTTCTTTAAACCGGCTGAAACTGGCAAGAATTGCTGAGTCATGTCATCGTAGCCCCCGAGTCTCAAAGGTGACTCGAGGAGTTGGCTTGAGACTCTTCATATTTGATCGTGATATAAACCGGCATAACTTGTATATCATTAGCGTTGATAGCACGATGTGAATCCATAGAAGGTTGAGGTGACTGCGGCGGGTTATAAATGATCACATATGAGCCGTGTCAGCAACTCGGCCAATGGTTTCTTCCAACTGGTGATTTGAAGTTAATCAAAATTGTAGTGGCGGCGACTTGTGCGCCTGCCCATTGATCCATCCAGTGCAGACGGCGGTTGATAATAATTTGCCTCCAATTTGAAAGAAAACCGGGCTACCCAAGCTGTGACTTGCTCATACCCAATAAACAGCACATGCAGACAGGTGCGGCCCAGTGTGTTGATGTAGACCAGGCCGCGAGAGACGGACAGCAGAGACGACCGCAACATCAGAGGCAGCATGGACAGATGAGTCGGCCGCGACATTGTAAGCCGGTGCGGACGGGGAAGATCGGCACCGGTCTCGTAAACCGGCTTGAACGGGCGAGTTAATCACGGGCGCGGTCCCGGCAAGCTGATGTAAACCGGGCCTCAGGGACGACGACCTTCTCACGTTTATTCACCGGATGGTAGGACACGGACGAAACACCCGTGCAGAATGTTGCTAACGCATGCTCCGTGCCCGTAACATAGCTCCTCATTTTTAATGAACAATTGTCCTGCATAACAGTATTGCAGACCAAGGCAAAGATAAACTGCTCTTTGACAAAATAATATGTGTCAATGAAATATGTTTTAGATAGATATCACCTGATATGTCAGGCCGGAAATAATCCGCCATGAAATTGACGATCGCTACGTGAAACTGAAATCGCTTCACGGGCGAACCAGCCGCGGTGTGGACAGATAAACCGACCACGGCATTTGTAAACCGGTGCAGACGAACAGATTGTCCTCCGCGTCGTAGTGCGGTCGGGCGAGACGGCCGGCGCGTTGATGTAAACCGGACCGCAGGGGCAACGGCTGTATATAACAACACTGGTGCATTGATTGACTGATGATCCGTACACAACATCCGTAGATAACCTCTGTTCTTCTTAACAGCGTAAGATTAATCCGCCTGTCCTCCCATCAAGCAGGTACCCCAAGGCGGAGATGGTAGGCCGGCAAGTTGTTGCGGGGTCGTCCGGATAGCAGCGGCTCATATCAGAAGTGATAGTGGCGACGGCGGCCTCACATCCGGTGACTCGACGGAGACCAAATCCTCACCCGTAGAGGTGTGCGGGGAACGGGCCGTAGCAGCGGATCAACTACTTGTCAACGGTTTAATAGGGGCGCTGGCTGGTGAAACAGCAAGGTGGCCTGGCGTGGCGGAGACAAAGGGCGGGCGACGATACGGCAGAAGCAAGCCGGCGGAGGCGGATCACAGTGGCGATGCGAGCCAGTGGAGGTAACCGATAAAAACTGCATGCATGCTGCTATGGTATCTTCCCAGGAGTTGACGTAGCGCAGAGACGTGGTTATACTGCGTGTCAATTAAACCTTGAAATCCGTGTTGCATTAGTACTAGATGTACTTGTAGCTGTATTTAGCCTCCACGTGAGGAACTTCTTGGGGCATCCCACTTTGTGCACCACAATCAATAGTGTTTTGGGGGAAATTAACCGTGGAAACGTAGGATCGTGGCTGGCCTGCTGCCGGTCCTTTTGTCTTGATCTGCATAAACAAATTTGAGTGCCCCAGTCTCCGGTCTTCAAGTCTGGCCTCTTTTGTTTTCTCTGCTTCATCTGATTCTGACGGACAAAATAATTTTCCTTTCCTCCTGGTCCCAGTGGGTTGCATGAATCCGTACCGGACTCTTTTTTGTGCTGACAGTTAATCTAGAGTAATTGAGATGCTTCAGATTGCATTGAAACTTGAAACAAACGTGAAGATGTGGACAAACAGCCACAACTCACCGGATCACAAAAAACAGCCGCAATGAAAAATTCCTAGTTCGTCTCGGTGCAATCGGCGACTGATGGATCTTTGACACTTCTCCTTATAAAAAATTCTTGTCTCGAACTTGGCGGATCTCCATGGCGCTCGTTGCGGCCGCTTTAGCACGCAACCCTAAAAACTTCCAAATCATAATTTCGTACGCGTTGTTCCGACTGCTGGTCAACGTAGATCTTTCTGGAACTAACTTTCTTCATCCGAAAAATTATGAACTTCTCGATCCCTAAAGAAATCCCTTCAAGAACTCAACCTCACCGTGCGCAGGCCCCACGGTGGGCGCCAACTGTCGTGGTTTTGTCACGGCAGATGTCCTAGTGTCAGGACTTAGTCGCGAGGCCAACGCATCTATGTGGTAGCTTGAGAGGGGTTGAGTGGGACGAGAGACGCAGGGCGGATCAACACGCAAGACAAGGGTTTAGACAGCTTCGGGCCCCGGGAAACATCATCCGGTAAAAACCCTACATGTTGTTTGGGGCTAGGTCTCATTATCATCCCGAGGGAGACGCCGTAAACCGGCTCTTGTGTCTAGCCCTAGAGACTATTGATTGCTTGTAGCTCGTAGCTTCTAACCTCCCCCCCCCCTTTGGGGAGCCCTGCCCCTCCTTATATATGTTGAAGGGGTGGTTTACATGTGGAGTCCTATTGGGATTAGGACTAGTCTATCTCTAATACAAACCGGATACAAGTCCTGGCTTTAACTCCTTGTAAGGCAAATATTCCTTTCCTCTTAAACCGGCCCACAATAGTTGAACCGGCCTTCATGAACCGCCAGACGGGCCACCGGGTCTTGTCGCTCCTCTGACCCGTCCGTCGGGTTACCAGTGAGTTACAACATCCCGACGGGTTGCTGGTAAACCGCCAGGTCTGGGCGGGTCACCAGACGAATATCACCAAGTCCGGCCGGGTTAACTTCCGGCCGGTTTACACCGCGGGGTATATCCCCGACACAAGGTGTGGTATATGTTTACTAGCTGCTTGATATTTGTGCAGACAGAGATGTCTGCCCGTTGCTATTTGGCAAACAAACAAAGTGCCCGCAATTTTGGTTGAAATGCACAAGAGAATAGTATAGTCACTGCATGCAGTGCCATTTGAAAATAGACACAAAAAGATTGGATAGTCACTTCATGGACTGCAGAAAAGTAGTACTGTACTATTTATTGGCCAACACTTGGTGCTTCATTGCTTTGACTTGATTATACAATGGGCATCATTTTGCCTAAGTTAAAGTTTGTATTCCAAAAATAGTCTCGTAGTGTGATCGAGGGAAGACCAAATCATATTGCAGTGCATGTTCCTCCATCATGTCTGGCTCATTCTCATGGTTCCAGCTGTTGGTGAAACCACTTACGTTTGCAAGAGGAATTGTAGACTTCACAAACAAATTTGTCTTTCAGTCTGTACTGAATGTTGGCCAATAGAAGCATCCATGTTAGTAGGAAGAACAGATGTTTTTTTCTAGATCTTTGCTTTTGGAGCTACATATTTGTATATGATCTGTGAGTCATTGAGATGCATTAACATGTTGATCTTATGTATGGGAATCGTACTAGTTAGTTTTAGTTGCGACGCAAGATCCGAAGTGGCTGATCTTTGCTTTTGGAGCTACATATTTGTATATGATCTGTGAATCATTGAGATGCATTAACAGTTACTTATTTCTGTTCGCTCAGTGTTTACAAGTTACTGATCGATCACTAGCTAGCCTACAAATGCTCTCCTGGCAGTTTTATTTGCGACACAAGATGCGAAGTGGCAGTTTTTTGAATAAAAATGCCTACCTCTAAAGAAACTGACAAGCTACACTATCGATCCTACATGGATAAAAATTCCTACCTCTGAAGAAACTGACAAACTACACTATCGATCCTACACGGATAAAAATGCCTACCTCTGAAGAAACTGACAACCTCATTGTCGAGTCTTTTGAAGCGGTTGAAGAGATTGCGAAGAACATCAACTCGAGAGTCACGCTGAGTTGAAACTCCTTCATTGACCTTGGACAGCCTATCCCAGATAAGCTTAGCAGTTTCCAAAGCACTCACCCTACCATACTGTCCTTTACTCAGATGGCCACATATGATATTCTTCGCTTGGGAATCGAGTTGCTTGAATCTCTTCACGTTGGTAGCGTTCAGTGAGGGTGAGACGGAGGGAACACCATTTTCCACAACGTACCAGAGATCGTTATCAATTGCCTCAAGATGCATGCGCATCTTGTTCTTCCAGTAGGGGTAGTCCGTCCCATCAAAGGTAGGACACCCTGCAGAGACCTTGATCATACCTGCAGTCGACATAACTAAAACTCAAGGCGGTTAAACCAAAATCACACAGAACAAGGGAGTACCTTGCTCTGATACCAATTAAAAGTGCGTTATATCGACTAGTGGGGGGTGAATAGGCGATTTTTATGAAATTCTTCACTGAGGAATTTGCTAGTGAGGAAATTCCTTAGCGAAGAACTACTAGCAGCGGAATAAGTACTCAGAGGTAAACATAGCAGAATGCATGCATGGTCATCATGATGAAATGAAGACAAACACAGAGTACAGAAAGCGTAAACACAGGATAGCACAAGATGAAGACAAACAGACTGAAGAAATTGAACTGAGGAAATTGAGAAAGTCTTCAGTTAAAGTCTTCAAACACAGATATGAACAAACACACAACACAGTAATGAGGAAATGAAAGTGTTGAGGAAATAGAACCAGTTGGCTCGGTGAAGAAAATGATTTGGTAGACCAGTTCCAACTGCTGTCTCAGTTGTACATCTGGTTGGAGCGGCTGAGTATTTAAACTCGAGGACACACAGTCCCAGACACCCAGTCTTGAGCATGCAGCTCGGGACACTCAGTCCTCACCGTATTCTCCTTGAACTAAGGACACACAGTCCTCGTCCAATCACTCGTGGTAAGTCTTCAGGTGACTTCCGAACCTTGACAAACTCGGTCACTCGGCGATCCATAATTCCTCTTGGATGCTCTAGACCATGACGCCTAACCGTCTGGAAGAAGCACAGTCTTCAAAGGTAACAAGCGTCGGATCCATGCAGGATCAATCTCTTTAGTGATGCTCAATCACTTTGGGTTTGTAGGTGTTTGGGTTTGGGTTTGAATTTTCCTCACTTGATGATTTTCACTCAAAGTCCTCGGAGGATGGTTTGCTCTCAAATGACAAGTGTCAAGTTCTTGCGGAGCAGCCAACCAGCTAGTGGTTGTAGGGGGCGGCTATTTATAGCCTAGGGAGCAGCCCGACATGATAAGACATAAATGCCCTTCAATGATATGACCGCTGGATGGATAAGATATTTTGGGACAGCTGGCGCGTAGCACAGCAACGGTCGGAAATTTGAGATTCAAATTCCTCAGGGCTATCATGTTCCTCACAGTGTAGGCAATTCGCACTGGCGAATTCCTAACTCCTCAGTCAGAACAAAGTCCTCAATGACCAGAAGAACTGCGTCTCTGTCACTGAAGAAATTGACTGAACTGTATGAGATTTCCAATGGCTTCACTCGAAGGGATTGGTAGGTGTAGGATTTGAGTTGAGCATCACATGGAAATTTTCTCCTTAGTATTTCCTCGACCCCCTTTAACAGCACGGTGTTTCCTATGACTCAAGAAAGAGAAAATGAAACTACGAAAACAAAAGTCTTCACGCTTCATGTTCCTCGAATGATAACCAAGTCTTCAAGGTCACACCAATTTCTTCACTTTCAAAGTCTTCAGAAAGTCTTCAGAATACCAAATTCTTCAGTCGAAGAACTTCATTTTTAGGGGTCGACTTTCTCTGTAAATATCAAACTCCTCATAGACATATAGACCTGTGTACACTCATAAACACATTAGATCCTTAACCTATAAGTCTTCAATACACCAAAATCACTAAGGGGCACTAGATGCACTTACAGGAGGCGATTCACCGCCGGAACTAGTGTTCGGGTTTTCACCGGAAGGCAAATGGAGGGAGGAGGCATTCTATCTGTCTTTAGATGGCAATGCGGAGATCGAGGAGTTGTTGGAGCACGACCACATGGCGGAGGAGCAGGAGTTGTTGGAGCGCGACCGCCTGGCGGAGGAGCAGCGTGTCGCCGATTTGCGTCGCCAGCGGGACATGGAGCAGCAGTGCACCGACGCTCTGAGTCGCGAGCAGAGCGCCCGCAACTGGGCCGACTACATGGAGGCCGGCGCCCGGCAAATAGCCCTAGAGGCTGTCGGGCACGCACGCGTTCGCGACGCTGATTTTTACTACCAGCTCGTCAAGTGGGTTTCCCGCTTGGAAGCCGAAGTTTCGGTGGACCACGCCGGCATGGAAAGGGCCAACGCGCGCGAGCAACGCGCCCTATCGCACCTCTGGCAAGTCCGAGGCGAGGCGGAGGACGCCGGTGCTGGCGTTTAGCATGGACAGCATATGACGGCCGGCATCGTCTAGTTAGCTAAGAGTAAGTTAGTACTTGTACGCTACTAGAGTGTTAGTGGGAGTAGATAGTTCACTTGGCTATGATGGTTGTCAACGTGGAAGTTCAGTACTCTATATGTGGATCAGACCTGTTACTTTGCTCTGAATGTTGAACTTTCCGTTTGAACGTATGGAATGGGCTGTTATTTTTTTAAATGGGTTGTATTTGTCCTCCACTGTTTAGAGGCTGACTTGTGGGCCTAGCAAGTTGACGCGTACACAATCAGGAGATGATTGTATGTGGAGAGGATGACAGCAGGGACCCGCCAAGGTCATGGCAGTACGCAAGCAAGTGCCTCCTTATTTCAAGCCAACAAAAAAATGGCTCCTCCTAGTGGATTTCTGACATCTGGGTCCCATGCCATTGTCAACATAGTCAATAAACGAGAGAATTGCACAACGAGCGACTGACACCAGGGACCCAACAGCTCGCCCAGTTATTTTTGTTTTGGGTTAAATTTGATAAATGCCCCTCCAAATCTGGTGTATCCGAGAAATGCCACTGCAATTTCCAAACTTTGGAAAATGCCATTTCATGCCATTTCTAGTGGCATTTTTCGAAGTCTGGAGTGGCTTTTTTCAAAGTTTGCAAAAATTGCAGTGGAATTTTTCAAAGTTTGGAAATTGCAGTGGCATTTTTATGAATCGCCATAATTGGAATGGCATTTATCTAATTTGTTTTTGAGAAGGAAGCAGGGTGTCAACTGGGCTGTGCGGGACACTTTGGCCTGTCTAGACAGCCTTTTCTTTTATGTTTACCACAGACAAGCCCAGTAGTTTTTTTTTCTTTCTGAAAATGACTAGCCCAGTTTTTTTGTGATTTGTCAAGTAAGTCGCTTTATCAGGCCTGTTAGGCTGCAAATCTTTCAAGACGAGGAGAGCTTCATTCGGCTAGCCGAGAAAATGGCCTATCAGTAATAAGAAATGGGATGTACATTTTTAAAACACATCAAACTGGCAATTATTTTCAAATATCTTTTTTTCATTTCGAGATTTTAAATTGCATTGATTTTTATGCGTGGACAATTTATTGGATTTTATATTGATATATATTTATTTTTAAAATCAGTCTGAATGTGACTCAAAATTTCGGGACTAAAAATAGTTCAGACCGCACCGACATATGCAAAATTTCGTATAATTTTTTAACCGTGGCCACAATATTGGCTGTAATGCTAACATAAAGAATATGGGCTAAAAAACCCGTAAGATTTAGCAAATGGGCTGTAAATTATTTGAAATAATGGCAGATGGGTTGTATGCTGTTTTTCACAGATTTGAGGCTTTCCATAGATGGCCTGTGTACTGTTGGATGTCCATCCAATGGCCGTCGTGCTTCTTCTTCAATCTCTTCTCTTCCTGCTCCAGCCGCTCAAACAAGCGCCGGTGTGACTGCCTGGTCCCTCCTTCCCGCAGCCGGCTGTGCTGCCGCACAGGCCTCACCGCCCCACCATACTCCCATCGCTGGCCTAGCCATCCCTCTACTGACCCACACCTGCTGTTATTCTCCGGCGACGGCAGACGAACCAGTAAACCCTCGTACAGTCGTACTCCGCTCCGCGTGGGAAACAAAAACAACGGCCGAGTCTTCTCTGCCTCCGTGTCGTTCCCTTCCTAGGCCTCGTCGTCGTCCACCGCCCTGGTGCTCTCGGCGTGGCGTGGTCAGCATGGTCAACGACCGACATGCATCTGAAATGGACTGTACGTGGATAGGCTGACAGCTGGGTCCACGGCCGCACGCAAGGAAATGCCTCCTTATTACGCGCAAAATAATGATTTCCTCCACCTAACATCTGGGACCCACCGAAACAGCCTCTGTATTTCATGAAAAAAAACGTTACCGCCGCTGACAGCTCGGACCCACCAGCTATATCTTCGCACGCAAGGAAGTGCCTCCTTATTACGCACAAAAAAACGAATACTCCCCCTGCTAGCTGGGACCCAGTATAGTGGGCCTACTAAGTTGACGGGGACGAAGGGCTTTGTCAACTTAGTCAATATGCACGATTCTAGCTCGACTGACCGTACGATGTCCATCCAACGGCCGTAGTGCTTCTTCAACCTCTGGTCTTCTTGCTCCAGCCGCCCAAACCAGCGCCGGTCGTGCCGCCTGCTCCTGCCTCCCGTGGTCGGTTGTGCTATTGCGAAGGCCTCACCGCCCCCATACTACTCCCACCGCTGGCCAGGTCATCCCTCCACTCCACTCACCCACACCCCCTGTTATTCTGCGGCGACGGCAGCGCAGCCGAACCAGTGAACCCTCGTACTCCTCTCTGCGTGGGCATCCACTGCGGCGTCTTCCCCGGCTCCACGTCGTCCCCTTCCTAGGCCTCACCGTCGTCCACCGCCGTGGTGCTGTCGGCGCGCGTGGTCAATGTGGTCAACGACCGAATTCCATCGGAAGAATACTGTACGTGGAGAGGCTGACAGCTGGGTCCATGACAGCCGCAAGGAAGTGCCTCCTTATTACGCGGAAAATAATTATTCCTCCACCTGACAGCGGGGACCCACCGGACGCCCACCAGTATATCGCGAAAAAAATGTTTGCCCCTGACTGCTGGGACCCACCCGACGGGCCACCGTATTTCATGAAAAAACATTCCCCCTACTGTCAGCTCGGACCCACCGGAAGTGCCTCCTTATTACGCACAAAAAAATGAATACCCCCCTGCTAGCTGGGACCCACCTTGGTCTTAGGCTGACTTGTGGGCCTACTAAATTGACGGGGACGGAGGGCTTTGTCAACTTAGTCAATATGCACGATTCTAGCTCCAGTGACCGTACGATGTCCATCCAACGGCCGTAGTGCTTCTTCAACCTCTGGTCTTCTTGCTCCAGCCGCCCAAACCAGCGCCGGTCGTGCCTCGTGCTCCTGCCTCCCGTGGCCGGCTGCGATGCGGTGGAGGCCTCACCGCCCCTACTACTCCCACCGCTGGCCAGGCCATCCCTCTACTCACCCACACCCCCTGTTATTCTGCGGCGACGGCAGCCTCACACCCAGCGAACCAGTGAACCCTCTTACTCCTCTACGTGTGGGCATCCACTGCCGCGTCTTCCCCGGCTACGCGTCGTCCCCTTCCTAGGCCTCGCCGTCGTCCACCGCCCTGGTGCGCTCGGCGCGGCGTGGTCAACGTGGTCAAGGAACGGCTTCCATCGGACGTGTACTGTACGTGGAGAGGCTGACAGCTGGGTCCACGGCCGCAGCAAGGAAGTGCCTCCTTATTACGTGCAAAATAATTATTCCTCCACCTGACAGCGGGGACCCACCGGACGGGCCACTGTATTTCGTGAAAAAAACGTTTCCCCCCTGACTGCTGGGACCCACCAGCTACACCTTCGCACGCAAGGAAGTGCGTCCGGGCAAAAAAAACAATTCGCCCCCCTGACTGCTGGGACCCACCAGCTACATCTTCACAGGCAAGGAAGTGCCTGACAGTCGGGACCCACCTGGTCGAAGCGTACGTAGCATTGTCATTCTGGTCGCGAACGTGTACGTACATACTGGTCGATGTAGAGGCGCGCACGTGTCGTAGTAGAGGCGCGCACGTAGCATGTACACGTACGTACAGCGGCCAGGGTGCAAGAAAGAAAATACGGCCACGTATGTGTACATACGGGTGTGCATACGTATGGCGAGGGCTCGTTGACATGGCTGGGTCGGAACAGAGAAACAGCGTCGTCGTCGTGTTCATGGGGAGGCAACAGAATGCGTCGTGTTCATGGGGAGGCAACGGAATGCGTCGTGTTCATGGGGAGGCAACGGAATGCGTGGTCGTGTTCATCGGGAGGGCTTGGACGGAACAGGTGATGGAAACGAGGCCTGGCGTACCGCAGAACGGAGGAAACAGCCTTGTGTTCGACCGGCCACGTTCGAAACGGGATCCTGTTCATCGGGAGGGGTCTAGCGTACCGCAAAACAGAGGAAATGGATCTCCTACGATGAAACGAGGGTCCTGTTGATCGGGAGGGGTGTGGCGTACGGCAAAACGGAGGAAACAGACCTCCTACGGTCGAAACGGGGGTCCTGTTGATCGGGAGGGGTGTGGCGTACCGCAAAACGGAGGAAACGGACCTCCTACGGTCGAAACGGGGGTCCTGTTCATTGGGAGGGGTGTGGCATACTACAAAACGGGACTCCACAGGATACTGTTCATCTCCACCGTCGACCCCCTCCAGCCTCCACGAGCCATTGTTCATCCACCGTCGACCTCCTTCAGCCTCCACGGGCTCCTATTCATCTAGCCTCCACCGTGCTATACTCCACCGGCTACTGTTCAACCACCCCTCCATTGTCTAATGTTCATCCAGCCCTCCACACCATGGGGTCCTGTTCAACCACCCCTCCACGGGCACCCCTCCATCGTCTACTGTTCATCCTGCCCTCCACACCACGGGGTCATGTTCATCCACCCCTCCACGGGCACCATTCCACCGTCTACTGTTCATCCAGCCCTCCACCACACCACGGGGTCCTGTTCATCTAGAGGCAACGCCACCGCTCACTGTTCATCCAACCCCCCCCCCCCCCCCGCGCGCAACGCTCACTGTTCTTCCCATCAATCGGCTTCAGTTAGCAGCAGTAGCGAAGGAACCGCTCGATCGGGTTCAGTTAACAGCCATCGATCGATCGCTCGGGTTCAGTAACGCGTAGCCTGCAGTGCAATCGCTCGGGTTCAGTTAGAGCCCAACGCCTCGCTCAGGTTCAGTTAGAGCCAATGCCTCGCACACACACGCGTACCTGTACGAGAGAAACGCGCATCGCTCAGCCCCCGACCTCCCACCGTAACCGGGAACTCCCCGAAATTTTCCTCCCCCTCGCTTCTACCACGGTTTTTTCCGTCATGGACGGCCCAAGGAATGTCATGCAGCTGCGTCTTCGGCCCGCCCAGGACGAAAAGCCCATTTTCTGTCATGATTTTTTGTCATAGAAGTAGGATTCCACCATATCTATGATGATACCGGGTTTTTTCACAATTATCGTCATATAAGTGTCATATGTATGACAGAAAAAAAATTCGTTCGGCCCAAAATGTCACGGATGTGTCTTTTTTTTGTAGTGAAAGCATCCATCTAGATTGCACACATCTAGGGGGAGCCTGTCTATATTTTAGAGAGGAGTGGTTTGCCTATGCTCTAGATTATTTCCTTTTTGCGCAAATCCCATATTGTCCTCAATCCACCAAAAAGGGGGAGATTGTAAGGGCATATTTATCCCTAAGGTGTTTTGGTGATTGATGACAATGCTTGTGCGGACTAATCGTGTGCTTTGAGTTTCTCAGACATTTCTTCACTAGGCACAAGACGGTTTGGTGCCCCTCGAAGACTATTGAAGACGGCGTTTCTCTACGTTTCTTTTTGGTGGATTTGAGTCGTAGGGAAGCCGTACTATTAAGAGAGGGTCCGTGTCGGAAAGGTTTGGGTGGAATCATCACATACACGTTCCCTTCCTTGTCTCCACCTTTTCCATTGCACTTTGGAGCATCCCCCATTATCCTCCTTGTGATTGTCTTGGCGGTTGCTGCGGTGCTTGCGGTAGTACTGCTCCTTGGAGCGGTAGTACCGCAGGCACCTGCGGTAGTACCATGGCTTATGCGCGGTAGTACCGCGGGTGCCCACGGTAGTACCACTCCTCTGGAGTCGTACTACTGTGGCCCCAGGCCAAGTACCGCTGCGTTGCGGTAGTAGGGGCGGATGTAATTTTTTACACCCGCGCCTCCGCGGTAGTACCGCGCCTCATGCGCGGTAGTACCGTGCGCGGCCTGATCCAGCAGCCACGCGGTAGTACCGCTCCCCAGCGGTAGTACGGTGTCGGATTTTTGCACCATTTCTTTTCCAGCGGAAGTAGGCACGGATGTAATTTTATTCATCCGTGCCCCTCCCAGGCTAGGGCTTTTCTGCCTTGCGGTAGTACCGCAAGGGGGAGCGGTAGTACCGCGCTGGCGGTAGTACTGCCCCCTGTCAGGCCTGCTCTAGCCCCTGCTGCTGCCGCGGTAGCACTGTAGTGGCCCACGGTAGTACCGCGTGGCCCTGCGGTAGTACCGCGCCTCCGAAGCGGTAGTACCGCGCGTCGTGGGCTAGTTAAGTGGATAACGGTTGGATTTCACCCACCACTATAAAAGGGTCGTCTCCTACCTCTAGTTGACCACCTCTTCCAACCCTAAGCTCCATTGTTGCTCCAAGCTCCATTCTCGCCCGATCTCACTCCCTAGCCAATCAAACTTGTTGATTTGCTCGGGAGTGGTGGAGAAGGCCCCGATCTACACTTCCACCAAGAGAAATTTGATTCCCCCCACTCATCCCTTGCGGATCTTGTTACTCTTGGGTGTTTGAGCACCCTAGACGGTTGAGGTCACCGCGAAGCCATAGTCCATTGTGGTGAAGCTTTGTGGTGTCGTTGGGAGCCTCCAATTAAGTTGTGGAGATTGCCCCAACCTTGTTTGTAAAGGTTCGGTCGCCGACTCCAAGGGCACCAATAGTGGATTCACGGCATCTTGCATTGTGTGAGGGCGTGAGGAGAATATAGTGGCCCTAGTGGCTTCTTGGGGAGCATTGTGCCTCCACACCGCTCCAACGGAGACGTACTTCCCCTCAAAGGGAAGGAACTTCGGCGACACATCCTCGTCTCCACCGGCTCCACTCTTGGTTATTTCGTGCCTTTACTTGTGCAAGCTTATTTGTGTTTTATCTCCTGCTAGCTTGTGTTTCTATCATTGTTGCATCATATAGGTTGCTCACTTAGTTGCATATCTAGACAACCTACTTTGATGCAAAGTTTAAATTGTTAAAGAAGAGCTAAAAATTGTTAGTTGCCTATTCACCCCCCCTCTAGTCAACTATATCGATCCTTTCAACAACCTTCACCACCACCATAGTGCCCAGCAATCTAGACATCTAGTCATACTTGTAAATGTGTATCACACACGGCATCCACTGTAAGACTTATTATCAATCTATCTATCTTCATGATGTGTTCTTCGATGTGTTCTTCATGTGATCTGATCTCCATGTGTGAGTAGTTCAGTAAGGTATGGGTTGAGGCAAGGGCCTTGCAACCCGATGTATTTATTGGAGGGATCAATGGAAGGACTTTGAATTAATGCCTCCTATGTGTAACAAAAAATTGTTCCATAGTTATCTCTTGTCTCTTTCACCTTCTTCATCCCTGTAGGTACCCAGGATCATGGAGAACGAGCCACGGAGAGGCTAAATGCATGGAGATTGTGAAGTGTTATTCTGAACACTAGTGACAGAAAGGTTTAGTACGGTAGCATGGATCATATCCCCGTGGATTGAAGAGGTGTAGTCATTAAACTCTCAATGCTTTTGTCTGATTATTGCAATCTTAATTATCGAGGCCACCCCACGCGACGGATAGGGTCTTCGGTTGAACAACCAACTCTTGATGTAGAACGCGCGCCAGTCAGGACGTAATTTGGACATATCCCCCACTTCAATAAATAGCAAGCACATATTGATTGGCGACTTCCAGAACACAAATTAAGATCATATATGTCCCCGACACAAATATATGGTTGTAAACATAAGACCACATACCCATGCCTATTTTTATTATAAGTGTTCTTCCAGTGTCAGCATGATTTATGATCTGGTACAAAGCTGGATTTAATTCTTTAGGAAAAGCTTGTTTGAGACCCTAGCTTAAAGGGCGCCATCTCCCTTGGGTTTGATAACTCAGGGTCACCTCTGGGGAAAAAGGTGAGAATCCTTTCTGCTCCATTTCCGAATCACCAAAGGAAGTAATCAGATTTCTATTTTCATGCATCTCCTTCCTTAGTTCTGCTTAGTTTTGTCCATGATGTTTGTCATTCCCCACTTTTCCCCTCCATCGTGCGGCCCACCCTTACGAAAGCCCAAACAGGGACTTGCCGTCGGGTCAAAGTCTTTGACTATTACTTGGCACAGTTACTGACGTGTGGAACACTCCCTGCGAGCCCACCGGTCAGTGGTTGCGCGGTCGTAGGTGGCTCCATTGCGCAGTCACTGACACGTGGGACACCCCATGCGGGCCCATCTATCAGTGGCTACACGATCGTAGGTGGCTCCATTGCGTAATTACTGAAGCATGGGACACCCCCTACGGGGCCATCTGCCAGTGGTTGCGCGATCATAGGTGACCCCAGGGCCCACGTGGCAGCGCCTCACCAAATGATGCAAAAAAAAGGTGGCTCATAACGCCATGAAGGGTACTCGAACTCGAGACTGGCCGCTGAATGAACAACGCAAGCACCAACTGAGCTAGTATGTGTACTCACGAATGCGAAGGATGGTCCCAAGATTCCATGCCTCAAGACTTAGTGTACCGCCGGGGTTGTGAAGTTTTTTTTCTAGTTTCTTGTATTGCGTGTTTATTATTATTTTCCCTCAAACTAGTCCACAAAAAGTGGTGGATGCAAAAGGGTTACCATTTCTGAGACTTTGATCAATTTTTATAAAAAAATCACCATGGGGCAATACTCTCAAGGATGGCTACTCATAGCACATGGGTTAGGGTTTCACCTTTGTTTATGTCAAGTGCCTCCACTCATAGTATGGAAGTTTGAAAACTATTTGGACCAAACTAGAGCACACTTGTAGTTCAAATATGAAAATGTTACAAACAAAATACACTAGAACTGGTCCTATCTACAAAATAAGGTTACCCTTTCTTATCTACAAAAAGCACCATCAATACCATTATACCAATGCTCTATTTTTGAAGAAAATACACCCATGGGCATCTTAGATCTGATAATTATCGAGGAAAACAATAACCAGTACAACGAAAAGACAATTGGACGCTACAGCACTGGTAAAAAAGTTACATTTAAAATCATAGTAGTCTTGTTCCTCCAATATTACGCCACCCACCAGAGATTAAAAATTGCCCTGAAGCAATGGTAAAGGAAAGGGACACATACAAACGCTCTCGCCGTACGAGGCTTTAAAGACCACAATAGCCACTTGCCACCTGAGGCGAGATCTAGAACTCATTGAAGAAGCATCGGTTTGGAGCATCACCTCATGTGATACATGCTTGCAATCATCACCACAGAACCAGAGAGTGGGAGAAACTGAACCATCTCGCAGAACAACATGGAAGAAGAGGTAGAAGTTGTCACACCAATAGCCAGCCAATCGCACTCCTTGATAGACACACCAATTGTCAAGATTCAAAGACAACCAACAAATTTGATGACACAAACTCTCACATACCCTTCGTTAGTGTCAGATCAAGCATCATCTTGTAGGGAGAGGCCAGAGAGACCTTATTCCCCACAACAACAACGCCACCACCTCGTCGATGCCATTAGGGAAACAAAACCTAAAGAAAAGGAAACTAAACATGCAGGGTCCCCACTCTTCTTGCCACCGACAAGACGAACAGACAGGGGAGAGGAGGGAGACCAAGGTGGCGTCATGGAGGAGACCTATGGCGACGGCTAGGGTTTATGTCTCCCAATACCAATGCATTGAGTTATCCTACAAATGTTTAACCAAAGTTAATTTGAAAATCTGATCGAACCCCAAGTCGTATGTCCCGGTGACGCCCCGTCGTGCACTTTTTGGTAGCCAGCGACTTTGCTCCGCTCTTCGGTTAATGGAATGAGCAGATTTCTTGTTGAAAAAAGATGTATCTTTTGCTAGTTTCCATCTTCCTTTTATCCATGAAGTGAGATTAAGATAATGATAGTTAGGTGTTGACCCAAAGGATCACCATTCGAGTTTGATCCAATGGCTCGGAAAAATGGTCGCGGATCTCAAAAAAGGCACCACGTGAGTGTGACGACAAATTCTAGTCTTAGGACGCAACGCCGTGTGGCTCTTCGCCTTCCTCCCGACTCCGTGACGCTTCTCTCTGCCCCCCCCCCCCCCCCCTCTCTCCATCCCATGACCTCCTCCGTTGGCAAATTTACGAATGTTCTCAGATCCATTGTCGCGTCGAGATAAGGTGTTCTTCTAATGTTGTTGGAAGACTCATTAACCGTCTAGCACCCTGTGCAATCTTGCCCCCGCGGGTCATTGGTGTCGACCTTTGCCTCATCCATCGCCTCGTCATTTGCCCCCTCATCATCTTGCTAGCACACACGAGACGAAGCGCTAAGTCAAGACAACGACACAAGCTTCATTTTTTTTTTCTTGAAGAAAACAGCTTATATGTCTATCTTTCTTTTTGAGAAACTTATATGTCCATCTGAAATTTGATTTGTTTAGGGATATCTGAAATTAGATATACTCTGGGCTGGGCTGGGCCTTTTTTTTAATTTTTTTAAAAGGACCAGAAGGGGATGTTGGTGGAACCTCGTACTTGCTCAGAGTGAGATAGGTCGACTGCACAGTCCCCACCTGGTGGGTGAGATCCGGGCGTCGATGGGGGCGAGCTCGGGGCCTCGCCGGAGTTCGGGCCAGGAGCCAGATGGCACGGGCGACGGAGCGGACCGCCTCAGCGACCTCCCCGACGACGTGCTCCTCCTCGTCCTCGCCCGCCTCCCTTGCGCCGCCGCCGCCGCCCGCACCGGAGTCCTCTCCCGCCGGTGGCGCGGCCTCTGGACCCGCCTCCGCCAGATCGTCCTCCGCGACGTGCCCTTCCCCTCGATCGAGGCGGCGCTCGGCCGCGTCCCTCCTCCCCCGCCCGCGGTTTCCCTCCTCAAGATCCGCGTCCCCCAGAGGCAGCGGCGCAGCAGGGGCTTTCCCAGCCCCAAGAAGCAGCGGGCAGACAGCGCCGGCGTCAACTCGCTGCTCCGCGCCGCCGCGCGGCTCGAGCCGGAGAGTCTCGAATTCCGCCTCCCCGCGGACTTAATCGGCCGTTCCCGCCTCGCCGTCGACCTGCCTCGCCTGGACGGCGCCACCTCCATCGCGCTGGACTTCGCCTCCCCCTTCTCCCTCCGCGTGCCGGCCGGCGCCGAGTTCCCCGCACTCGAGGCGCTGTCCCTGACGTACAGCGTCACCGACCTCGACGCCTTGCTCTCCTGCTGCCCGCGCCTGCGCACGCTCCGCCTCTGCAGGGCTTTGTTTCCCAACCATAAGTGCGACGTCAGGGTCAGCTCCCCGTCGCTGCAGGAGCTTGTTGTGTGCCGCGAGCTCAGCTTGACACAGCGTGTCGATATCGTCACGCCGGCGCTTAAGCAATTGACCATGTCATTTAGCACGATGGAGCTGATCAGCAGCTCTGTCTTGGCACCATTGGTGGAAAAGGTTTCGTGGCACTGCTACTACTTGGGGCCGTATGTTGCGTTTGGTCTTTGGGGCATCAGCAAGCTGCGGCTACAGACGGCAGACAGACAAGAACAGATGTCCTCGCTGCAAATTCATGCCTGGGCGGTGCGCCCCTCTACTGCTCAATCTGCTGCAAGCTCTTGAGTAAATTAATTTTGTGAATGATATACATCTTTGCAAATTGTTTTTTCAGGACACGTCTCTTTTTTACGCCGATGCGGGCAACTTCGCGCAGGAGATAAAGAAACATATGGTTGCCGCCTTCTCTGTTTTAGAGCTGCATCTCACAGCAAAGGGGCATGCTTTTGGAGCGTTTGTGTTTCATCTCCTTGGGATGGATCGGATTCGTACTGCTACGCGGAGGCTTAAGGTCGTCCTAGAAAGATCAGCGGTAATTCTCTGCTCTGATTATATACCCCAACAATACATTATGTGGTTATTTAACATTTTTGGTTCTAGATGAAAGGAGGATGCCTACCACTCTGTCCTTGTGAGTTGCCGAACTGGAAGTCCCAAATTATTTGCTTGGCTGCTCTCGAAGAAGTGGAGTTCAATGGCTTCGAAGGAAAGGATCATGAGTTTGATTTACTGAAATTGATACTCGGATGCGCACCGATGCTAAAAAGAATGATTGTGAAGCTGTCACAAGAGTCCTCGGCAAGTAATGATGGATGCGCAAAGATATACAACATCTTCAAGGCATGTTCTTCTGTGGAATGTGATGTTTATGACAGCTCTGGTGAGTATATCTGTATATGTTTGGCATCCATTATTAGCATCCTCCTAGATAAAACATAGATATAACTGTTAATCGTTGTGTAAGATTCGTCAAAAATGTAGCGTTGACATGCCAATTATAGAGTTAGTTTGTGCATGTCCGATTTATTAGCTAATTAAACGTACTATATTTTGGTTGAATTTCTGTGCTCACACCCTCATATTTTAGTAGAAATAGAAACTGAATGGTGGATTGGTTGATAAGGAAAAATCAATATTTTTACTTTGGCCTCCTTATACCTAAATTGCTCTTTTGCATTTCACAGTCTTCTTTATTGATCTTGCCCTACTGTTTTGTGTTTGTATTCGATTTTCTTGGCGATAAAGTTGTCCTATCTGAATTCATTGGCCTTGGGGTTTGGTACAAGCTCTCTTCGGCAAGTACTTTGCTATTTCTTTTTGTTGTCAGCATGTATGCCTTTTTATTTGCCAATAACAACATTATATGTTTTGCATCTGTATTCAGTAGGAAAAAGACAGTTTCTAGATTACCTGAAGTTAGTTGTCTCATCTAAATTTTCATTGACCTTTGGGTTTCTTTCTGCTCTCAGCATAGAGTCAATTGCAGAAAACTACCACATTTGCGGCTAGGTTTGCGGAAAACCACCAAGTCGATAATCCGTTGCAAAAAACACTGTGATTTCACTAAACTCCTTGCAAAAAGCACTGATCGGGTGATTTGGCCCATTTGATCACTTTCTGACAAGTGGGGCTAGATTGTAAGAAGGTGTTTTAGAAAAAATATGACATACACACCCCTGGATCTTAAAATAGCAAGCAATCCACCCCTCCTCCCGATCCCCTGCTCCAGATCCAATCGGGAGGAGGCAACCGCCGGGCGCCCTCGCAGCCGACCATGCCGCCCCCGCCGGCTCCCGCCGCCGCCGGAAGCCCGCCCACCGCCCTCCGTCCATGGCGCGGACGCCCTGAGCCGCCATGCCCTGGTCCTGAGCCGCCGTGCGCAATCCAGTCCCTCCCCATCTGGGCCAGCAAGTTTTGCGGCGGCGACGGGCCGCATATCCAGCCCGCGGGGCTGGAGCTCGCCTCCGATGCTCCGGCGGCTTCGGCGAAGAGGCGTCGCGCGGTGAGGCGGACCTCGCCGGCGCGGACGGCTACGGAGCGAAGGAGGCTGCCCGCGGAGAGCACGTCGACGGTGGCGGCTAGGTAGGCGATGTGGAGCGTCGAGGCGTCCGCCATGGATGGATCTTGGAGGTCCACCGGCATGGTCTCTCCGATGAGAACCAACAGGAATGGCGGCCGCCGCAGGGAGCCCGTCCCTGAGCCCGCACTGCCGCCGGGAGCCCGCCCCTGCAACCCTTCGTCTCTTCCGTTTCCTTCCAGACGAATGCTGCCGCCCCATAACACAGGCGTCCATGGGAGGAGCGGAGGAGCGTGACACAATAGACATCTCCGACGCCGACGAGGGCTTCACCGTGCGTACCGGATGGCAGGGCCAGTGCGTGCGGTTGTGCACACCGGGGGTCTGATTGCATTTCTTTGTACATATCTAGGGGTGTGTGTGCTAATTTTTTGCCAGTTAAGCTCCTTACAAGTTGGCCCCGCTTGTCAAAAAGTGATCAAACGGGCTAAATCACCCGATCAATGCTTTCTGCAAGGAGTTTAGTGAAATCACGGTGTTTTTTGCAACGGATTACCGACTTGGTGGTTTTCCGCAAACCTTGCCGCAAATGTGGTAGTTTTCTGCAATTGACTCCTCAGCATATTGTGTTTTATTTGACAACAGTTCTATACATATAACTCCACATTTGCTTGTTGCGTCACTGATCGGAGCTTGTTTCAATTTGTCTCCTCCGCAGGGTTAATGCTTGGTTGCTTCAGCTGATCATCCGGCGTGCTCTTTTGCCAGTGTACTAAACTAGCCATATACAAGGTGCTCAGATAAATCTTGTATGGTTTTCATGCCGTTCGACTATTGAAGTTAATGCACTCTACCTATGACGTCAGTCAATTACTCGAAGCTGATTATCATGTTAAGCCTATGGTTTCAATTCCTAGTTTGCGTTGTTTCATTGCGACGACGCACTGCATGTTTTGAGCGGGAGTAAAATAATCTGCAGTGAATGTTCTTCTCGTGACAGCTCTTTCGGCTTATAGGTGTGATAGATGAACCAAACGGCTCTGTGAGATATATAGCTCAGTATCTTAAACGGCTCTGTGTCACTTCTGTTTTAGCAGAATCTGTGTCATCTTGTGTAGATGCAACAGGAGCAAAAGATGAGTTTGTAACACCGTCTGCTGTCTGGTACAACGAGGACTCCGCTGAACACCGTCAGGCCTTGTAAAATATTGTGCCTTTTTTTGTGAAGGGGGACATGTATGGCTTTCGGACCCTCCGAATCCTTTGTGTATGCCCATGAACATCATTAGGCAATGAAGCTCAAACGTTATTCCAAAATAAATAAATAAAAGTGCAGTAGGTGATGCCTCTTCACATGGTAATTCATTACTCCCTCCGCCCCATAATATAAGATGTTATACAACCAATATATGAGTACGTTGGTTGTAATAGCATCTTAGGACGAAGGGAGTAGCATTAGCATCTTAGGACGAAGGGAGTAGCATTTAGCTAGTTCTGTGCTTATGTTACTCCCTTCATCCATGAATAAGTGTACGTTTGGCATTCAAAATTTTTCCACAAAAGAGTGTACTTCTATCTTCCGAATGCACTTCAAAGTGAAAAAAAAAACTGAACACATGGTCTCCTCACATTCTACATGCCCTTAGGTCATTAGGGGTGGGGTAATTAAAAATGAGAGAAATGATGGCTTTGCATCTTTCCAATGCATTTGTTTTGAAGTGAATGGAAACTTCTATTGATTGATCGTTGCAGATACAATATACTCCCTTCGTCCCATAATATAAGAGCGTTTTTTACACGAGTGTAGTGTAGAAAACGCTCTTATATTACACTAGTGTTAAAAATGCTCTTATATTATGGGACGGAGGGAGTATATGATTCTAACGGACGCGACGCTTGAGAGAGATGTGTCGGTTCGGCGTCGGTTGCGACGGCAACTACCTAAAAGAAAAGCAATAAAGTGGAATTGCCTAAAAGAAAACACAAGCAAAAAAATTGGAATTGCCTAAAAGAAAACATAAGCATTTAGCTGATACAATATATATGTTTTTTTGAAGAAAATCAATTGGAATTGCCTAAAAGAAAACACAAGCATTTTTTAAAATTCGAAAATAAATTTTGATCTTTTTTAGAAAGTACGGCATTTAAAAAAAACTTTATACAAAGGAATAAAATTAAAAATGGAAAATAAATAACTAGAAAAATCCATGAAGAAATAACAAGAAAAAAACCTGGTTAAGGAACCTTCTAGAAGGTTCCAAAACCTGTGATGAACCTTCTAGAAGGTTCCCCAAACCTGGATTCCTCAACACCAAACTAGCTCTAAATGGGTCAGCCCATCTAACGAACGCTCATAGCTCGCCTGTGCAAATTACCGATAACTTGAGCCATTAAGCATCTAGCAACACCAAATGAGGTCTCAGCAACAGCTATGTGTCGCCCGTACTGATTCATAATAGGAATCACCTACAGGCGACCCAGTAGCGGGCCGACCCATTACCTGTGTCGCTCTATGGCTTTGCTCGCGCCACGTTCGGTCACTGTCCTCGAGTTTTTTTCTGTTGTTTCTATTTGGTTTTCTTTGTTTTTTGCTGGTTTTCTTCGATTTTCTTTTTTTCATCATTATGTATTCGGGTTTCTTTGTTTTTTTACTGGTTTTCTTTGTTTTTCCTTTTTTCTTCATCATGTATTCGGTTTTCTCTGTTTTTGCAACGGCTTTCTTTTTCTTCTTCTTGATACTTTGTTTATCTTTGTTATGTTATTCGGTTTTTTTTCTTTTTTTGTTTCATGTCGGTTTTTTTATTTTTATTTTTCGAACGTCTACTTTCTCATACACGTTCTATATTTTTCATATACACGTAAACATTTTTATACTCGTTTAACATTTTTCAAATACATGTTTGACAGTTTTCTCAAAACATGGTCCGAATATTGTTTTTAAAATACATGTTAAACATTTATTCAATACATGTTAAAGCACTTTTTGAATGGTAATAAAACAATATTCAGCACATAGGTCGCGCGCGAGCGCCCGCTCCCCCCACTGCCGTACATATAGGTCGGACCAACTAGCTCAAGTCCAGTTTTGCGAAGATTTTAGAACCTTCCCAAACTAGTATTTTTTCTTTAATCTTATTTCATTCGGGTTTTTTCTTCTTTTCTTGTTCTTTTCTAGTCTATCTTTTATTTTTTGTTTATTTTGTTTTTGTTTTTGTTTTACTTTTTTCTTTCCAAATTTTGAGAACATTTGCTAAAATATGACGAAAAAAATTAATTGTTGAACATTTTTTAAATTCAAAATGTTTTCATAAAATTCAAAAAACATTCAGATTTTCTGACATAGTGAACAAACTTTCAATTTGTGAACTTTTTCAAAAATTTGAACAATTTTGAATTCACGAACATCTTTCTAATCTAGTGAACATTTTCTAAATTCCAGAACAGTTTAAGGAATCATGAACACTTTTCAAATTCGGTTCATTGTTTTGAAAATCATTGGCATTTTTTACATTTATGAACATTTTTGACAAATTCATAAACATTTTATAGAACAATTTATTTAATTTCAAACATGCTATCGAACATGCTTGGTTTGTACACCTATTTCAATAATTTAGAACATTTTTAACACTAACGAATTTTTTTATAAAATGTATGAATTCTTTGAATAAGAAGTGAATATATATTAAAATCCCAAAACATTTGTAATTGTACACCTATTTCAATTATTATTTTTGAATTCGGGAGCATTTATCATTTTCAGAATATTTTTTAAATTCATCAACATTTTTTTCACAATTCGTAACTTTTTTAAAATCCCAAATTATTTTTGAAAAAAGGAAAAAAGGAAAGAAAGCAGCTTCCCATCCCGCACATGAGCCGGCCCATGATGGCACACGGGGGAGTGGGGCTATGCGCTTGGACAATATCCGGCGTGGTTGTCGCATTTTCTTTTTTGAGAAACACCTGTGACTTTATTCATACTCATAACAATTGCAGGTAAATTGATTTGGACCTAAAACCAAGAAAATACAAAGTAACTTCTATGACTTAAAATTACAATGAAATCTCTTGAAACGATGTTGGAATGTGTTTCTTTATGGTATCAAGAAAATACCAAGAAAATACAAAGTAAATTGATTTGAAATATTTCTTTATGGTATCAATCTCTACTCAAAGAAATATTTCAAAGAGAGACTGCAATTGGAATGGAGCAACGATGTTGTCATAGCTGCGCCCAGAGGTCTAGCCTCAATGGCTACGCGCCCTTTGCTACCATTGTGCCAGCCCAACTAACGTCATGTTGGTTAGTTTCAAAATATTCTAAATACATTTATTCCAAAACATATATTTACTTAAAAATATTTATATAAATAGCGTAGTCTCAAAAATAAGATAGCGATAGATTTTCTTTTACGAAATTTCAGGAAAAAATCAAGTGTTTCAAAAAAATAACAGTGACATTTTTTAATGTTCCGTATACAAAGTAAAAAAGATTCATATAATTAAAAAAACCGGACACCATTGAAAAGATGTACATAACATTTAAAATAATCTTCATTTCTTATGTTCCTGGAATACAATGGTCAAAATGGTCACATACTTACAAATATATTTCAGATCATTCAAAAAAATGTTTCAACGTTTATTTGAGACATTAAACATGTATTAAAAAGCAAAAAAGTAAATTTAAAATATATTTTAAATATGTTCACGAAAAATGTTTGAAATGTACACGAAAATGTGCAACATTTATTGAAAAACGAAGAGAAAAAAATGAAGAAAACCAAAGAAATAGTGGAAAATAATCCGATGGAAAAACACATCAAAATGAATGAAGAATGAAAAATCACATGGAAGGTTCTAAAACCGGTCTGAAACGGTCTATACAACTTTCCCAGAACCACTTTCAAGCAGTGTTGGACTGACACCTTTGTGGATTGCTAAAGGGGAGGCTTATAGGCAAGAAATAGCCCTGGCGGTGACGGTGCGCCGAAGGACCAGGAACTCCTTATGGCACCATATAAAGCACAAGGTTACTATATGGGTCAACCCAATATGTTTGTAAATTATTTGGGAAAAATATTTAGTAAAAAATATTCTGGAAAAGTTGCATGTACATATATTGAAAAATAAAGAATGTTCATACGTTTGAAAAATGGTCATCTTGAGTTTGAAAAGTTAATTGATTGAAAAGTGAATTATGTGTTTTAAGCAATACTCGTATATTTAACAAACACAATATGTTAAAAAATATTCGGGTTAAATAAATAGAATTTAAAAGTTGTTCGTGCACAATTAGATTAATATTCATATGATTTAGAGATTTTTTTGCGCATTTTCCACCAAAAAGGAAAAGGAGAGAATGAAAAATAAGGGAAACATAAAAAACAAAAGAATAAAACTAAAAAGTTGGATGAAAAAAAACACTAAAACCGTAATGGGCTAGCCCATGCACAATTTAAATCATTGTTTGGGGCATTAGAAACACTAAAAACCATAAGTCGCGGGAGCTGGTCCTCTACATCAATCAACTGTGGTTCCTTGTCCTCCAACAAAACCTCGTTGGTGTTTGCGGGATGGGGATTTTGATCTAGTGTGTATCGTTTTTAAATTAGGTAGTCTTTCCTTTGTTCGAGTTACTATTTTAGTTGGCATTCATTCCGGCAACATCACCGATGACAAAACATTCCCGGCATTCTGGGTAAATGCTTCGGAACCACTCTTGGTTGTGATATCCATCCAAGTGTTGCTGTTGGTTTCCGGAAGATCAAAGTTGTACACGTACAATCCTTCAGATCTCATCTCAATAGATCATCTTCAGCATTCTCCTCGCGGTAATCGCCGGGAAGGTGGTCTTTACAATAGTGACCTTGCCTGGTGGTCTGCACTCGCGTCTCCTCTTCGACATCAATGTGGCTTGTTTTTCCCTGGATGGTTGTGTTGATATTCCTGTCGATGTCGAGCGGTTGCTTTAACGGCTCCATTGTATGCATGAATTTTGCATTATGGCCCAAAATTGTTGGACTCATTCGCATCCATGGTTCTGGTGTCCAGCCTTTGTGCCATGTCACAAAAGACCATGTGATTTAGAGAAAGAACTTGCAGGATCTCAATTGTTTTAACCTAAGTTCTGAGTTTTTTCTTTGTAAAATTGAGAACTATTGTTTATTTTGATCAAGTAAAAGTTGAGAAGTATTGCTTATTTTGATCAAGTACTATTTACATTTTTAATAAAACATGCCAAAGAGCACAATGTTCAGCCCTCCCATGTCTCAGAAGATATGTTAGAAACTCACATTTTATCCAGGTAGCAAGTGGGGCGATCTGCTGCCTAACTCATTGCACCACATATTACATGTGATATATATGATTATACCTCACTAAACGCCACAAAAGAAATAATCAATTTTTGAAAAAAACAATTATTTGTTCTGAAATTCCCTACCTTTATTGAAAAACATGAAAAAAATGTTTTTTCCAAAAGTTGTGAACTTTCTTAAATAAAGAGAAGGAAAGTAAGAAAGAAAAACAGAAAAAGAAAAGAGATTGTTTGTGAAAAGTATGGTAAATAAAAAACAGGAAAAAATCACCTCTGAAGGTTCCCCAAACTTGGATTCCTCAACACCTAACAGGCTCTAAATGGGTCAGACCATCTAACTTTCGCCCGTGACTAACCTATGCAAATTTCCCTAAAAAAAGGGCTAACCTATGCAAATCAATGACAACTTGAAGCAGTAAGCATTAAATAGGGATTACTGGGGATATATCTCACTTCTAGCAACACCGAAGGTGGTGTCGCCTCAAGAGCGGCCTTCCTATCGCTACTATTGGCCTAAATCAGGTATCTTACTGCAGGCTAGTTCATTTTTCTTCTTTGTTCTTCCATTTGTTTTTTTATTTTGTTCATATTTGCCAAAATATTATAATAAATATATTTCAAAACTTCAATTTACTTCAAAATGTGTAAATGAATTATTAGCATAGTTTAAAAAATGTTGATTACATTCAAGAAAATGTATACGACATTTTCAGAAAAATTACGTGAACATTTTTTACAAAATTATACAATGTAATTTGGTTTTTGTGTAATTACATTAAAATATTCCGATCCATTTGAAGAAATGTACGTTATATTTAAAATAATGTTCACACGTTATGTTTGTGGCATTTTGCTAAAAAAATTACAATGTAAAAATGTTCACGTAGTTTCAGAAATGTTCATATCATCCACAATTTACCAATGTGTATTTGAAAAACATGTAAACACATATTCAAAAGAAAATTAAAAACATATATTTTAAAATATATTAATCATCTATTTTGAAATGTTCAGTGTGTATAATGAATGTTTCAGATGTATACAAAAAATGAACAACATGTGTTGAATAAACTAGATAGAAAACATAAAAGAAGAAAAAGAAAAGGAGATGAAACAATAAATAAAACTGAAGAAATACCAAAAAAACCCGACAGAAAACACAATGAAACGAATGAAGAAGAAAAGAAAATTATAATGTTGGGCTTGTCTGTTTGTGGAGCGCCAGAAGCGATATCGGAGGATCTCTTGGAATAGGCGATAAATAACCCTGGGAGGGACGATGGGCTGGAGTACTGGAAAACGCCTCACACGGTAACTCTTTGAGCCAACCCCACATACTTATTTTTTTTTCTGGAATATTTTTTAGCAAAAAAATTACTCTTAAAAAATGCATATAAATATATTTCGAAAAATAAAAAACGCTCATATGTTCCAAATATGGTTATCTCCAATTTAAAAAGTTCATTTGTTAAAAAGAGATTTATGTGTTTAAATAAAATATTCACATATTTAACAAAAACCTTATGTTTACAAAAAGTGTTCTGTTTCTCAAAAAAACTTTACACTTTTGAAAAAATGTTCATGCACAACTAGATTAATAGTCATATGATCTAGATAATTGTCTGTGTATTTTCCACCCAAAAAGAAAAAAAGAGAATGAAAAGAGGAAAAAGGGAAACAAAAAGAAAGAATGAAACTGAAAAGTTGGATTAAAAAAACACTAAGCCGTAATGGCCTGGCCCATGCCCAATTCAAATCCTTGGTTTAGGCATGAGAAACACTAAAACTCAATGTTCCGCCAGAGTTGTGTCTTCTGCACCAATCGATTTTGGTACCTTCTCCTCCAACAAAGCCTCCTCGGCATTTGGAGGATGGGGATTTTGATCTAGTGGGTATCATTTTTAAATTAGGCCAGTCTTTCCTTTGTTCAAGTTACTAGTTTTAGTCGGCGTTCATTCTAGCAACATCATCGATGACAATATTAATGTTCCTGGTAAATGCTTCTCGACCACTCTTCCAAGGATGTGATATCCTTCCTAGTGTTTGTGTTGGTTTTCGGATGATCGAACTTGTACACGTACAGTCCTTCAGATCTCGTCTCGGTAGATCATCTTCAACATTCTTCTCCCGGCTATTACCGGGAACAGTGGAGGAGCTTAGTGCAATGTTTCAGGGGCCGCTGGCCCCCCCGTTTGAATAAATTACCGAACAATGTTTTTTGCGTACAACATAGATTAAAACAAATAGTATATAGTCAAGCTTCGGCACTGACCGGGAAAGTGGTCTTTACAATAATGGCCCCACTTGATGGTAAGGGTTTGTTTTTCCCAGTAGGGTGGTGTTGGTATTCCCGTCGATGTCGAGCGGTTGCTTTAATGGCTCCATCATATGCGCGGATTTTGCATTGTGGCTCAAAAATGTTGGACTCATTCGTATCTGCCGGACGGCTGTGCAGCCTTTGTGCCATGTCATGGGAAGACCATGTGACTTGGAGAAAGTTCTTGCTGGTTCTCAATGTTTTTAACCTAAATTTTCAGTTTTTTTCTTTGCAGAAAAAGTTAAATAAAAAAGACTATGTTAATAACAAGTTTACTCAAAGCAGGCAAAGGATAAGCGATCACACCCACAGCCCACTATGCAATTTTCAGTTTTTTTGCTGAATCAACTGAACTTAACAGTGTGCAGTTAGTAGCTTTGTGCCATTGCCTGAACAAGATTTTCAGATTTCTGCGAAACTTTTTCGTCGTTGTCTACCCATTAGCAGAGGGCGCAAGAAGGAGAGTATGTTTCAGTAAGCATTGCCTAATGGATGCCTTATTAACGAGTGTTGAACAACCTCTTCCCTGTACCTTCCTTGGGGAGAAGCATATACGCACTCTCTGCAGGTCTGAACATAAAAAACTTCAGACTCTGCACGACCCCGACCCCGACCCGGCGGTATACGGGCTCCGATCGATGTATCCGGGTCTCCCCCCCTTTCGGCAGAATCAAATCCGGCACGGCAAGTTGACGGAGAGGAGGCCCGCACCCAAAGGTAGCTAGGCATCTAATCGAAAGGATCATCACCCAGATGACAAGGCCAGCAGGCCATACCCGTCCTGGTATGCTGCCACTCCTTCAGGTGCCGTCCCTCCCACTAGTGGATGAAAGCAACCGCTGCTACCGGGGACAGCACGGCGCCACTAGGAGAATTTGGAATATATCCGAATCCCCGGGGAAGAGGAAATTCCATTCCCCCGCTCGCCCGGAGGAAATGCCGCCATGTTGATCCTCCTAGCTCGTCGGAATCGGCCGGCCGGAAGTGGGGACGAAGCCGGCCACGTGCGTACGAACTAGGAAGGATCGACCCCATCCGTCCATGCCTGTTGACTCATCGTATGGATGCCTTTGCCATGTAGCGTCGCTGCGTGAGAATCCATGGAAATGTAGCATGAATCACATTTCTTGTCGGGATAAGCTGGCCGGAAGTGGGAGCGAAGCCGGCCACGTTCGTAGGAACCTATAGGAAAGATCACCCCGTCCGTCCATATATCTATTGACTCATCAGAATACGTACGGATGGTGCTGTATATGCCCTGGAAAGTAGTAGTAGCATCGATCGTGTCGTGCGTGGGAACAAAGGATAAATGCATCATGAATCACATTTCTCTATCAGAATCACGAATACTCATGTCGTATGTTTCACTCGATGCAACAGTGTCGCGGCAACTGAAATCTGCTCCAGGATTCCTAAGGATTTGGCGGTTAAAAAAGGAAGAACACTGATCTTACTACCTGGCGGCTACGTGGCCATGGCGACAAAGGTGGTGGGGAGTGGAGACAGCCATGCCCATGAGCCCATGAGCTTGGCATCATGCCGAAAAATTCACCTGGACCATGATGAGCTCAAGTCCTCAGCAGTGAGCACTGACCCACCGCGCTCTGCATGGACAGGGCAGAGACCACCAACATGTCTAGCACTAGTACCACTGTAGACCCCGACTATCTGGCTTTGTTCATACCTCGCCGATCCAGATCATCAATCGAGCGATGCATGCATGCATGCCTAAATGTACTGTTTCTACTGGTGTGCTAGCTGTAGCTTCCAAGCATCGAAGTGTTCTTCTTTTGAGCCGTACCGTCTCAATTGCATGCCGAAAGAGGTCCACCATCCAATCAACACCAAAGGAGAATTCTGAATAACCAGCAACATTAAGTGCCAGTGCCATTTCCATATAAGCATCCCATCCCTCGGGGCTCGCGCACAAGGAAGGTGTCATGTTCAGTGAGCGCAGGGCCGACAATTCATACGCGTTTCTATTTCTTTCATAGTTTTCTATATTGTAAACATTTTCTAATATATGGTGAACGATTCTAATGCACTGCATTTTAATATAAATAAATATTTTTTAGTATAAGATGAATAATTTTTATATATAGTTAACTTTTATTAAATAAACGGTGACCGTTTTTTATATATGGTGAAATGTTTTTAATATATATGATGATTTTTAGGTCTATAAAAAAATTTAATAACATTTTCTTCAAAAAATCACATAGAAAATGGAAAAAAGAAAAAAACCAGCTCAAATGAACTTGTCCGACTGGGCTGGTTCATTTACACCTTCTTATAGGTATGTCCTCACCTACCTATAGGCATCAAATAGGAGGTCTCGTGATATGCCGACCTCCTATATGCCACTCGATGTCACAAACAATTGGCCTCCCGCACAGTGGAGTGCCTCGACTTGCTGGCCGATTGCAGCAAATCATCTACTGTAGCAAATTTCCTTGAAAAAAACTAAAGTAGCAGATTGGCGTCTGTAGACTTTTTTTCATTTAATTTTAAAGGAACATAAAACAGTTAAAACAAGTGTGAACATTTATAAAAAACCCTGCATGTTTTACAAAAATGTGAACATTTTTTAGAAGTTTTTGAACACCTTTTACAATTTCGAACATTTATTAAAGAGCGGATATTTTTTGAAAGATTAAAAAAATTAAAATTGCCAAAAAGTTTTTGAAAAACACAAGCAATTTCTAAAATTCTGAAATAAATTCAGGGTTTCGTTATTTGAAAAAAGTATGAATTTTTTTTGAAAATTTTAGTTTATAAAAAACTAGAAAATCCAATAAATAAATAAACAGGAAAAAAATCGGTTCAAGAACCTTCCAAAAGATTCTTAGAACCTGGATTCCTCAGCACCAAACTAGCTCTAAATTGGTCAGCTCATCTAACGTTCGCTTATGGCTCACCGGCGCAAATCCCGACAACATGAACCAATGAGAGCATCTCCAGCCATTGGCCCCCCAGGAGGCACAAAAATTGCCGCATGGGGGCGAGCCGGCGGTATAATCGGCTCCGGGGGTGGTTGGGCACCCAGCCGTCGCCCCCAGGCGTCGATATCGGCCCATTTTTGGCGCAAATTTGCCCGCTTTTTGGCCCACTTTCGGCAAAAAAGACCCGATATCGGCGCGAAGCGGCCCATATTCGCGCGTGGTTCGGCGTGAATCCAACAGAAGTATTTTTTTATCACATAGTTCATTACAGAAAATCAATAGAAATCAAATAGTTCAACAAATAGTTCAATACAAATTATATAGTTCAACAAATAAAAATTCATATTTCATCACACGTCGAGCTAGGCGTTGCCCTTGAGCCTCCATAGGTGCTCCACCAGATCTTGCTGCAGTTGTTGATGCACTTGTGGGTCTCGGATCTCCTGACGCATATTGAGGTAGGCAGTCGAGGTTGCCGGTAGCTGGTGATCAACTTGGGTAAGAGGACCCTGCTTGTAGTATGGTTCAGTGTCAAACACTGGCTCTTCCTGCTCGCTCTCATGTTGTGCAAGATGACACAACAAGTCATGATCTCCCACATTTGATCTTTCGACCAGGTCTCAACAGGGTACCGGACAACAGCTAATCGATATTGGAGCACACCAAATGCCCGCTCGACATCCTTCCTGCAAGCCTCCTGAACCTTCGCAAAGTGGGACTTCTTGCCTCCTGGCACAGCGTTTGAGATAGTATTCACAAATGTAGACCATCTCGGATAGATGCCACCAGCTAGGTGGTACCCCTTGTTGTAGTGCCGCCCATTGACCTTGAAGTTCACCGAAGGAGAATGACCTTCAACAAGCTTGGCAAAGACAGGGTAGCACTGCAGCACATTGATGTCATTGTGAGTTCCTGGCATACCAAAGAAGGAGTGCCAAATTCAGAGGTCCTGTGTGGCCACCGCCTCAAGTACCACACTGCAACCGCCTTTGGCGCCTTTATACATCCCCTGCCAAGCAAATGGGCAGTTCTTTCATTTCCAATGCATGCAGTCGATGCTTCCAAGCATCCCAGAAAATCCTCTTATTGCATTCTGTGCTAGGATCTGAGAAGTGTCTTCCGCATTGGGTGTTTGCAAGTATTGCGGTTCAAACACAGCCACCACTACCCTACAGAACTTGTAGAAACACTCAATGGTCATGGACTCGGCCATGCGCCCACAGTCGTCGAGTGAATCACCGGGAGCTCCGTATGCAAGCATCCTCATAGCTGTCGTGCACTTCTGGATTGAGGCGATGAGGACGACGAGGCTCGGACGTTGCCGACTCGGCGGGCCCGTCGTTCTTTCGCACCAAAAACACTTGCCCCGGCGCCCCCGGGCGTCCCCTAGTGCGTCGGGTTCGGCCTGGATTCGCCGGCGCCAATTTCGGCCTAAACCGGCGAAAAACAGGTTTCTGGGGTGCGACTGGGCTGATTTTTGTGCGCCGGCGCTGAAAAAACGCCTGAGGAGAAGGGCTGTTGGGGGTGCGGCTGGAGATGCTATGAAGCCGGAGCGAATCTGCTCCAGATCTGCTACCTGGCGGCTGGCACCTACATGGCCATGGCGACAAAAGTGGTGGGGAGTGGAGAGTAGAGAGACAACCATGGCCATGAGCTTGGCATCATGCCAAAAAATTCGTCTGGACCATGAGCCCGAGTCCTAGGCACTGACCCACCACGCTCTGCATGGACAGGCCAGAGAACACCACCATGGCCCTGTTTGGATACTCTAACACAGTTAGAGTTAGAGTTATTTTTTAACCCATTCTAACCCAAATAAGCACCTTTCCATCCGGATAGTTGGGTTAGATGGAACTAACCCACTCTAACCCTCCCTGTTTGGATACTTTTGGGTTATTTGAGCCCCCAACTAACCCAAACTAGCTCTAACCCCATGATCCAAACAGGGCTGTCCGGTACCACTGTAGTCCCCGACTATCTGGCTCTGCTCATACCTGGCCGACGCGTGTGGCCACACCACTCTCCGATCCAGATCATCTGTCAAGGGATCCACACACACACACACACACACACACACACACACGTTAAATGTACTACTGTAGCTTCCAAGCATCGAAGTGTTCTTCTTTTGAGCCGTACCGTCTCCATTGCATGCCGAAAGAGGCCCGCCATCCAATCAACACCAAAGCAGAATTCTGCTTAACCAGCAACATTAAGTGCCAGCGCCATTTCCAGTTAAGCATCCCATCCTGGTACACAGCGGCGGAGAGGCCTTCCATGGCGGGCGCGAACGAGGAGGCAGCGACGAAGAGGAGTGCGGGTTGGGGGGAGATTTTCCCCTCAACCCCTACTTCCACAGATTGAAAATTGGTTTGACGGTTGGACCTTTAAATTTTTTTACGGATTTGAGGGTTTAGAGGTTCTAGTCTA
This sequence comes from Aegilops umbellulata, assembly GCA_032464435.1. NCBI lineage: Eukaryota > Viridiplantae > Streptophyta > Magnoliopsida > Poales > Poaceae > Aegilops > Aegilops umbellulata. Next base: position 419,083,684 of record CP136059.1, read on the forward strand.
CGGCGTTTTTTCGGCGAAAACTGTAAAAAAGCATTTATTTTTAAGGGTTTGAGGGTTTGAGGGCACTACTAGTAATGCTCTTAAAATAGGGAAAGCACTGATCTTACTACCTGGCCGCTGGAGAGGACTGGAGAGGGGAGACAAAGGTGGCCATGGCGACAACAAAGGTGGTGGGGACTGAAGAGCGGAGACAGCCATGGCCATGGCCATGAGCTTGGCATCTTGCCGAAATTCGTCTGGACCATGATGAGCCCAAGTCCTGAGCACTGACCCACCGCGCTCTGCATGAACAGGCCAGAGACCACCAGCATGTCTAGTAGTACTAGTACCACGGTAGACCCCGACTATCTGGCTCTGTTCATACCTGGGCGACGCATGTTGCCACGCTACTCGCCGATCCAGATCATCCCTCAAGGGACACACACACACACACGAAATTTACTACTGTAGCTTCTAAGCATCCAAGTCTTCTTCTTTCGAACCGTACTGTTTCCATTTCATGCCCAAAGAGGTCCGCCATCCAATCAACACCAAAGGAGAATTCTGCTTAGCCAGCAACATTAGGGCATGTACGGTGCTATCTTAGGAGTGCTACATATGATAAATAATGAGGTGAAGAAGGGAGAACTCATAAGAAAAAGTTTGTCTTCTCTTATTTAAAAGAAGACATGAGATGACCTCTTAGCATAATATGTCTCACCACGTTCTTAGGAATAACTCTTAGCACAATATCTCTTAGCAAACATAAACACGTTTTAAATTTGTTGAAGCTTTTTTGCAATTTTGAACATTTATTAAAAAGCGAACATTTTTTGAAAGATTGAAAAAAAATGAAATTGCCTATTTTTTCGATAAACCCAAGTTTCAAATTCTAAAATAAATTCTGAGTTTCGTTTTTTGAAAAAAGTATGAATAGTTTTAGAAATTTTTAATTTATAAAAAATAATGAAAAACTAGAAAAGCGAATAAATGAATAGCAAGAAAAAAATTGGTTCATGAACCTTCCAGAAGTTCCAAAACCAGTGATGAACCTGGATTCCTCAGCACCAAACTAGCTCTAAATTGGTCAGGCCATCTAACGTTCGCTTATGGCTCACTGGCGCAAATCCCCAACAACTTGAACCATTAAGCATCTAGCGACGATGAAGGAGGTCCCGCCTCAACGGCTCCTGTCCCGTCGCTGAAATTGTGCTGGCCCAAGTAACATCCTGTAGGTTAGTTCAAAAAATATTCTAAATACATATATTCCAAAATATAGATTTACTTAAAAATATGTAAAAAATAGCAGAGTGTAAAAATTTGTTCATAGTGATAGAAAAAATGTTTACGAAATTTTAAAAATTGAGGGAATTCAAAACAGTATGAGCTACATCTTTTAGTATTCTTTATACAATCTAAGAAATGTTCCTATAATTAAAAAAAAGTCGGATACCATCCAAAAAATGAACATATTACTGGCTCATAGGGGTGGGTTTGGTAGAGTGCTTTGGAGATGCGTAGGGGCGCCGTTATGGGCTCTATGGACATCTAGAAACAAAATCACCATAGAACATAAATTTTCCTCTCACCCCGCTGACATTGTTTTCAAATGCCATATGTTCCTCCAGACTTGGATGCCATTGGGGAAACGGCGGGACGCTGAGCGGATGCAGGAGGCGATGGAGCGGATTCGACTGGTCCAGATTGCGGCACACCACTAGAAGTCGTTGACTGTTCCTCTCTTTTGCCGGTGTTGGCATGTTTAGACTTTTGCCTTATCTCTCTCAGGCCTAGGCCGGTTGCATGTTAAACATTGGCTTCAGCCCCTTTCATTTCCTTTCATGTAAGATTGTATTGTCTGTTGGATGCTGCCTGTTCGAGGGCTTTATTAAGTTAAAGTCGGACGCTTCATGCGTCTTTGTTCTATAAAAAAAATAAATGTTACATTAAAAATAATGTTCGCACATTATGTTCGTGGCATAAAATTTACAAATTGTTCACATAGTTTTAAAAGATATAAAATGAAAAGAGAAAAAGAACAAAAAGGAAAACAAAGAAAAGTAAAAAAGAAGAAAAAGAAAACAAAAAAATAGCGAAAAAACCCGATAGAAAAAGAAATCAAAATGAAAGAAGAATAAAAAATCACACGGAAGGTTTTTAAACCGTCCTGGAACAGTCTATAGAACCATTCTATAATCATTTACAAGATCTACAGTGTTGGAGTGACACCTTTGTCGATCGCTAGAGACTATGTTGAAGGATATCTCACAACAGGCAAGAAAAAACCCCTGACGGTGACGATGGGCTGGAGGACCGGGAACTACTTATAGCAAGGTCGGATGGACCATATATATAAAGCACAAGGTTACAATATGGGCCAACTCAATATGCTTTGTAATTTATTTGGGAAAAATAATTTAGTTAAATATCTTTATTCTATGGGCCAGCTCAATATACTTAGTATTTTTTTTCTGGAAAATTTTCTTTATAAAAGAGTTTTATTCGGAAAAATATGCATATTAATGTATTTCAGAAAATAAAGATTTATACATTTAAAGAAAATATTCATGTATTTAACAAAAACCTTATGTTTACAAAAAAAATTGTTCAGGGGTTCTCAAAAAAACTTTAGAATTCTTAAAAATGTTCGTGCACAACTAGATTACTATTCGTACAATTTAGAGAATTTTCTGTGTATTTCCCCCCAAAAAGAAAAAAACAGAGAATGAAAATAGGCAAAAAGGGAAACACAAAACAAAAGGATAAAACTGAAAAGTTGGATGAAAATAAAAACACTACCCATAATGGGCTGGCCATGTGAAGGAGCCGAGCCAATACTGTTGCCAGCCTTTGTGCCATGTCATCGGAAGACCATGTGATTTGGAGAAAGTTCTTGCCAATTCTCTATGTTTTTAAACTAAATTTTTAGTATTTTTTTTTCTTTGCAGAAGCCAGGAAGTTTTTTTATCTCTACCAAGCATTATTCACCGTGTAGAAAAATACTAGCTGAAGTGCACACTATTCATCCTTCGTATGTCCGGGAAGATGTGGTAGAAACTCGATTTCACACCATATATGTCCACATAATGTATGTGGGATTATGTGGGCTTCATTCGTCCGGCTCGCTGCTTCTCCGAACTCTCCGCCCCGTGGCAACCATAGAGGAAGTACCTCGGCATCTGGGAGCGGGGGTGGGGGACGTGGGTGGAGGAGATCACCTACGGCGACACCAACAATATTGGCTCGGCTCCTTCCACATGGCCAGCTCGCCGCCCTCGAGTATGACTAGTGGCAGGTCTGGTTGTACGGCGCCGCGGCGTGCCTCAACTTCTGTGAGGGATGGCACCCATCAAGCTCGACCCGCCGCCGCCGCCGGGGGTGGTGAGTTCGGCAGTGGCTAGGGAGGGCTGGGAGGCGAGAGAGCACATCACGACAGAGGCCGCTGATGAGGAGTACATGGCGGACCTCCGCCGCGAGTACCTCGAGCTGGTGGAGGCCGAAAGGAAGATGTTTGTGGAGCGCACGGTTGACGGGAGGTCATCATCCTCTCCGACAACGAGGAGCACGGCGGCGATGATGGCGGCAACAACAAGGAGGACTTCGACATTGAAGAATGGCAGCACATCTTCCCCGACTGCGGCGACGACGGCACAGGGCCAGACCCCATGGGCGGTGGGATGTCGCGGGCGGATTGGCTCGCCCTCTGCAAGGTTGACGATGATGTTTAATTCAGTTTAAATTCATGTTTAGTTTTAAGTTTAATTTCATGCTTAGGTTTAAAAATTACACTATGTTTCGGCGGATGATTATGTATATTACGTGTCAAATTCCGGTTGTTTTTTACCCTAAAAAAAAGGAATTTCATTTGGTTTTTACTCTGTTAAATTTAGGAGTTCGGTTAGGTCCGATCAAAATTTAGTGGAGTAAAAATCCTTCATTACCGTGTAGAGAAGCATATATGCACTTTCTGCGGGTTTGAACATATACAAAGCTTCAGACTCCGATGGATGCAGGTTGACGGAGAAGACCCCTTTCGGCCGAATCAAATCCGCCACGGCGACGGCAAGTTGACGGAGAAGAGGCGCGCACCCAACGCAGCAGCTAGGCATCTAACAAAAAGTTTCATCACTCAGCTGACAAGGCCAGCAGGCTCCTGGAGGCGTGCTGCCACTCCTGGTCCTGGTAGGCCACTCCTTCAGGTGCCTTCCCTCCCACTAGTGCAAGAAAGCAACCACTGCTACCGGGGACAGCACGGCACCACTAGGGGAAATGGGGAATGTGGAATATATCCGAATCTCCGGCGAGACGGAAATTCCAATCCCCCGCCCGCCCGGAGCCGGAGGAAATGCTGCCATGTTGATCCTCCCAGGGCTAGCTCGTCGGAATCGGCCTGCCGGAAGTGGGGACGAAGCCGGCCACGTACGTGGGAAGGAAAGGATCATTCGTCCGTCCAGGCCTATTGACTAGCCACGGTAGATTCGTATGGATGTCGCGCGATATGAATCACATTTCTCGGGAGGGAACGCTACTATGTTCCTAGTTAAGCTCGCTCGCTCGTCGGAATCGGCCGGCCGGAAGTGGGAGCGAAGCCGGCCACGTACTACGTAGGAACCTAGGAAAAGGATCCCCCATCCGTCCAAATCTATTCACTCACCAGAATACGTATGGATGGAGTGCTGTATATGCCCTGGCAAGTAGCAGGAGCAGAATCGACCGTGTCGTGCGTGGGAACAAAGGGAAATGTATCATGAATCACATGTCTCTGTCAGAATCACGAATTCTCACGTCGTATGTTTCACTCCACGCAACAGTGTCGCGGTAACTGAAGCCGCCGGAGCGAATCTGCTCCACGATTTGGCTGTTGAAAAGGAAAAAAAAAACACTGATCTACTACCTGGAGGTTGGTTCCTAGCTACGTGGCCATGGCGACAAAGGTGGTGGGGAGCGGAGAGCGGAGACAGACATGGCCGTGAGCTTGGCATCATGCCGAAAAATTCGTCTGCACCATGAGCCCGAGTCTTGAGCACTGACCCACCGCGCTCTGCAATGACAGGCCAGAGACCACCACCATGTCCGGTACCACCACTGTAGACCCCGACTATCTGGCTATGTTCATACCTGGCCGACGCGTGTTGCCACCTCATTCACCGATCCAGATCATCAACCGAGCGATATGCACGCATGCCAAAACGTACTATTTGTACTGCTGTACTAGTACCTGTAGGCTGTAGCTTGCAAGCATCGAAGTGTTCTTCTCTTGAGCCGTACTATGATTTTTTGGATGTGGCGAAGTTTGTTAATGGCAGTTTGCAGCCGATCTTGTGTTCCTTTGCAGACGATTTTTGTTGTCCGTCGTTTGATCACGTATGATAGATGAACATTGCATGTGTAGTATGAATATAAGGCACCGGATATGAGATACGCGGATGCAGAGTGGCAAAATTTGAGGCGCATCCGCAGGCATTTAAGGGGCCGGATTTGGCCATCGCGGTTGTAGATGCTCTAATGGCATTTTTGAGCAAACATCTAATGGAACGAAGACATTTTTTAGATATCGAATTGAGCAAGCATCTCACAAAACGATGGCATTTTTGAGCAGCTGTAACTTCTAACAGCAAAACTGAGTAGTGAGTGAGACACAACTAGTGATATAATTTTTTTTATATTTTTTCGAAACGGAGGCAAAAGATTTGCCTCATCTATTAAATAAGAAGGATAGAGTTTTTTTTGAGTGTTACAAGACCTGATCCAACACCCATCACGGCCTGACAATTACTCGCTTATTTCAATTTATGCTTGTAAGCAAAATAGGCTAACGGTAGATACACGGCGTCCCGTTCGTTCCAAATCATCCAACGGTCAGAAGATGTAAGAATTTGGCGGTAAGAGGAAAAACACTGACCTTACTTGGCAGCTCAGCTGGTACGTGTTGGCGACAAGGTGGCGGGGAGTAGAGACATCATATGGCCATCCAGATCAACCGACAGGTGCACACACACATGCCAAAATGCAGTAGTACCACTGTACTACACCTGTACAGTAGCTTGTAAGCCTCGAACTCTCCTCCTTCTGAGCCGTACCGTTCCCATTGCCTACCGAAAGAGGTCCGCCATCCAATCAACACCAAAGCAGAATTCTGTTTAAATTTTTTTAGTGTCGAATTCTGTTAAACTAGTGCTAACATTAAGTGCCAGTGCCATTTCCAGATAAGCATCCCACCCCTTGCACACAAGCAAGAAGGTGTCCTGCTCAGTGAGCGCCGGGCCGACAGAGCTGGTGCGCGCACAAAGTCACGGTGTCCGCTTACGTTAGCGCCACTGCTCTGCTCGCTAGCTGCAGTGCAATCGAGAAGTGGAGGTGGAGTCGTTCGATTTGCATATGCTTTTCTCCGCATATACAACCAAATGGAGTCCAGCTACTCATCGTAATCCGGCTGAAAGTTGTTGCAAGTTACCGAAAGAGAGCTGGGGCGATGGCGTGGATGGGGATGGGCCGCTGTCCGTTTCTTCGGAGCAGAGCAACGGACGGAAGCAGAGTGGTGTGATGCTTGTGATCTTGTTCCGGAAATTCAGGGGGCAAAGCGGCTTTCGATCGATTGCCAAAGCTCTCAAGTTTCTCATATATATCTCCATTGATTTTGTGCTCAACCAATCACGCCATGAATCTACACGCTCCAGCCTAAATCTAGCACTAGCAGCACCGGGACGGGAGGAGGAAGATGATGATGGGGGTGGGGAGAGAGGAAAATCTCCATTGATTTTCTTTTGTTTATTGCCGGCTTTCTTGCAGCGCCGTCGTGCCGCTGCTCTCGAGGTCTTGGTCATGGTGGTGGTGGTGGTGGTTGTGGCTCGCCGCATCGTGGTCATGGTCGCCGCTCTGGCCCGCCACGTCTTCGTGGTGATCATCGCTCCGGCTCGCCGCGTCGGCGCCGGGCTGCGAGCTCGCCTCGCCGCCCTGCTCGTCCGCCGTCTTCTCCTGGCCTTCGGCGTCACGCGCGCTCGCGTCAGACGCCGCTGCGGCCGCGAGCTCCGCCTCGGTGGCCCGGCTGGTGACCGGCTTGGCGAGGAACGTGGGCCGCTCGTCGCCGGCCATGATGACCACCACGTGCTCCTGGAAATCCGGGGCCGGCTTAGACGCGCCGGACGCCGAGGCCTTCTCCCCGTCGGCGTCCTCCGCCGCCTGCCCGTCGGAGCCGCCGTCGAGGAATCCGGAGAGCTTCCAGTAGGAGCAGGCGAGGATGAGCAGCGCGAACGCGATGAGCCCCAGCATGGCCGCCAGCCCGCCGAAGAGGTACGGCACCGGCGACTGCCACGCCGAGTGCGGCGCCGCCGTCGCCGCCGGCGCCCCCGCGAGGTGGCTCACGGCGAAGAACTCTGCTCCGGGCCTCATGGTTGTGTTGGTGTGGAGGCGTAGCAGAGGAGCTGCACGATCAGTTTGCTTCCGCTGGCTGTTTCTCTCGTGTTGTGGGAGGGTTGAGAGGGAAATGGGATGTATTTATAGGAGATGTGGAGGAGGAATGTTTACAAAACACCACAGTATTCTCCATTTATTTATTTAGGGGGTACTGTCCATTTGTGACGCCAAGGAATATCAAAAGACCAAAGGGACTTTTTTTTTTGTTTGGAGCTGTGAACTCTATTGCTAGATATTTGCAAGAGAATAAGAGATACACCCCTTTTATGTCAAGTTGTCGTATCAAATGCCAAAGGCGGTATCAATTTCCGGATGACATGTTATTTTGGCATAGAGGTACCTCCTCTAATCGTGAAAACATGGTGCGATTTTTTTTGTCGCAGACAAACGGAGGTGCGATTGAAGGGAGAATTTCTCGTTATTCCCATGTTTATAGAGGAAGTGGTTAATTTAATCCACTCAGTGCCAACGATGCTTGACTCTCCTTCCAGTAACCGCATCCCGTGATCTCGGCCAAAAGCACGGCGAGGCAAACGGGCGAGTTGAATGTTGGTGGGATATGGTCGAGGGGAATGTGCTCATATGGAGGTAAGATTGGCATGGCGAGACGGTTTCAACTTCTGGTACGTTCTTCCCTAGAAGGAGGGGCGGAGAGAGGCGAGTCCCTTTTTCGCGAAGCGGGTGAGGTTATGAATTGTAGATTATTCTTCGCAATGAGGAATATATAGTATGTTATTTAGTTCCTTCCTGGCTTAGATTTTCACATAAAATAGTTGGTGAGAAGAAGCCAACAGAGATTTTATATCGAATAGATGTAAGGAAAATTCTCCAGATCTTCTACTAGATTAATGCAAAGTTCTCTCCGGATAAATGTAACTATCTTTAGAGCTAGCAATCGTAGTTCTAGAATGAGCCCTAGAAACGGCTTCCGAGGATACGGGTCAATGCCATATGTTGTTGACGCATCAATTCATATTACGTCAATTGACTAGATAAGTTGTTACTTTTTTCCGAAAGGAAATAAGTAAGGGTGACCCTACATCTTTTTTATTTTCAATGGTAAGAACCCAAACTCGGTGCATGTGAGGACTTGAACCTCAATGGATGGGTCGTACATCCACTCGTAAGGAAGTGAACTAAGCTTACTTAAGGAGTTATTAATCATTAATTCACTAAATACTGATTAAATTCCCGTCAGACCTTCTTGGTCAACTTACAAATATCCTCTATCCTCGCTTCATACATAACTTACTGACTAGAATATTCAATTGTGTACATTTTGATATAGTTGTGCGCTTTCAGTAATTCACTTTTGCACCAAGTGTTGATGCTTTTACCTAACAAAGATAAATAAAAATAAACTGTTGAGAATTGGAAAAAAATGTTAACTAAGTAATTAGCTATGTTGTGTTGGGTTCAAATAGTTAGGCAAGAGGGACCGCTAGATAGATCAATCATTCATTCACTAGTCATTACAACTGAAGTATTAAGAATTTCAAAAGTTTCCTTTAGCACGGGGTTGTGAATAGTTTAGCCTTGGGTTTGGCCTTGATTCTACCACATGTGTTAGTGCATAAATTCCAGGCACATAACAAAGTTTAAGCTACAAACCTGCTTATTGAATAGTATGCTTCTTGAGGGAGATCATTAAATATTTTATCTTGTTATTTTTTAATAGAAATAAACAAGGTTTCTAAATCACGGGGTAATATTATTACTGAAGTTTTTTTCATGGAAAGAGTTAAAAATTAATTGATTTTGTGTGGGGAATGTGGATAGAGGTAGAGATGGATTGTTAAATATGTTTTTCATTTACCTTCCGGCTTTGTATTAACTCGTCGCCGCAAAGAAATCAACAATGATTTATTTTGCTCCATCATAAAATAGAAGGAAAGAAAATCCAAACTTTGTATTAATCCGGAAGTTCTTCGTGGATGCATGGGAGCAATTCCATTTTAGAACGAAAGATTGTGGTTCTAAAATGAGCACTCGAAATGGTTTCAGATGATCGTGATGAATGTTGTATGGCAATGTCATATTGGTTCATATTTGGCAACCATCCATTAGTTGATATAGCTGTCTACTTATTAGTTACCTCCACTTCAACATCCAATCATTCTTATCTTGATATTGCTTCCATATATAACTTGCAACCTAGAAATTACATATCTTTTGATGTATTTGTGTGCTTCCAATACTTCAATTTTGTACCATGATGGAAGGACCATCAATTTTCTTATGATGCAATCACTTTTTATACAACTCCAAAGATTGTTTAATAGTTATTCATACTATAATTGTGCTATGGTTCTACATTACATAGTACCAATTGCGGTGGAAGCCATATGCACTGACGTGATGCACCGCTAAACGTGGCCAACGAACCGCTGATATGGCATGACACGTACCCACAGAACCAGATGCTTGATCTTGCGGGGAAGTTGCGTCACCTCGACATCTTCCACGGAGTGCCTACGTGGGGCCGTCGAGGAGACCACATAACCTCGATGGCTTGCAGGGCCCGCTTTCCCGCGCCGGGGATTCTTCCACGGCTTACCAGAAACAAGGGTCCCACCGTCACTGACCACGCGGATTGCTCCGCGGTGCACTGGCGGATACGTGAGAAGAGGGGTAGAGGAGGAGGCACTGGTGGCAGTTCCCTAGAGGTGCCATCTGAGCCACCCTTATGCGTCGCGTGGCTGATCCTCTTTTTTTTTTTGGCATGGTGCCACTTTTGCCATGTGCAGTGAGTGCTGTATCGGACGAGGCTTGCTTCATGCCGCCTTGTTTGTTTCTTGAACAAGGTTTGGACCTTGGCCTACCTTTTTATCCACACAAAAAAAAAAGTGCAGTGAGTGCTGGGCCGACGGACCTGGTGCTGTCCCTACGTTGCTTGAGCCCGTGGGACTGCTGATTTGCTGCAGGACAGCTGCATTTACAAAAAGCAAAAGAATATGTTTTCAATCAGTACTCATTCTTGTCCCCCAGCACAAGTTACTTTGGATTTCAATGTAATCAATATTTTTCCAACTTAAAGGTTGTTGTGGAGTGTTGTCCATTTGTTCAGAGAGCTGTACAACTGAAGCAGAGCATGATGCCCCATATATCTTTCGATTGACGAAACTTTCAAGTCTCGCATATATCTCCATTAATTTTTACTTAACCAATCACGCCAAGAATCTACACAGCCCAACCAAAATCTACAGGAGGAAGAAAAGCAGCCCCAAAAAAGGGAAAGCTGAAGCGAACAAGGCGGCTGCTTTTATTGCGAGCTTTCTTGTAGTGCCGTCGTGCTGCTGCTCTTATGGTCATGGTCATGGTGGTGGTTGCGGCTCCGGCTCGCCGCGTCATGGTCATGGTCGCGGCTCTGCCCCGCCGCGTCGTGGTGATCACGGCTCGGGGTCGCCGAGTCGGCGCCGAGATGTGAACACACCTCGCAGCCCTGCTCGTCCACCTTCCTCTCCTGCCCGTCGTCGCCGGCGCGCGCGCTCGCCTCAGGAGCCGCTGCGGCTGCAAGCTCCACTTCAGCAGCACGGCCGGTGACTGGCTTGGCGAGGAACGTGGGCCGCTCGTCGCCGGCCATGATGACCACCACGTGCTCGAGAAAATCCATGGCCGGCCTGGCCGCGCCAGACGCCGAGCCCTTCTCCCCGTCTGCGTCCCCCGCGGCCTGGCCTTCCCGGTCGCCGTCGAGGTACCCGGAGAGCTTCCAGTAGGAGCAGGCGAGGATGAGAAGCGCCAAGGCGATGAGCCCCAGCATCGCCGCTAGCCCGCCGAACAGGTACGGCACCGGCGACTGCCACGTCGAGTGCGGCGCCGCCGTGCCGTTGACCAGCCCATGCCCCGGCGCTGCCGTCGGCGCTCCAGCGCGGTGGCTCATGGTGATGAACTGGGCCACGGGCCTCATGGTGTGTGTTGGTGTCTGTTGCGCAGCAGAGGAGCTGCACCTGATGACTTTGTTGCTCTGTTTCTCCCGTGTGTGTGCTTGTTTTTGTCTTGGGGTGAGTGGGAAATGGGGTGGATATATAGGAGAGGAGGCCCTCCCGGAGAAACATACTCACAAAAAGTTGGAGTAATTTTTTTTTGCGGAAGCATTGGAGTATTTTCTATTTGTGATTTGTGATGCCGAGTATAATCAAAAGATCACTGAGGTGTGCATTTGTCATGTCAAATTGTCATGTCAGAGATCGTGCATAGCTTAAGGGTCTTATTCTAAGGCCGGAATGATACCAACGCTCAGTAAATCCTAGTTAGAGAGCTTTGGATCATCAGTAAATCCTAGTTAGAGCTTTGGACCATCCTATGGCCATTTTTTTTCCTAATATTGCTTCAAATATAATGCATTGGCTAGAAATTGCATTTATGTACATTTTGTTAAGATACAGGTGAGAGCTTTCAATACTTTAGTTTTTCTTATTAAGTGATATGTGCTCTTAGCTGACTACGATTAATACAAATTAGGCATTTGAGAATTAGCAAAAATGTTAATTACATTACCATGTATGTTGTGTTGGGTGGACCAATCATTTATGCACTAGCCACTGCAACTATAGTAAGTAGTAGAGCTTTAGAAGTTTCCTTTGGTACCAGGTTGTGAGTAGTTTGGCCTTGAGTCTACCACATGTGTTGGTTCATAAATTCCACACACATAAAGAAAGCTTAAGCGAAACCTGCTTATTATGTACCCATTTGCTTGGTTATTGAATAGTGGCATTGGGCATTTTTTGGGTTCTTGAGGAGATGATTAATTAACTTATCTTGCTCTTAGTTTTTTAGAAATCTAACAAGATTCCTAATTTGTGGGGTTACTATATCTGTATTAAATTATTTTTATAGAGTTAATTAATTTTGTTGTGCGTGTCGTTGACGTATAAATGTACTGCCTAGTCTCTTTCATCGGATCGGTCTTTTTGTTGCATTGTCTAGAGCATGCACTTCTATATGGTATCAGAGCCAAGAGGTCTTGAGTTAAAGACCCGACTGACGCAATTAAATTGCACTCCACTTTTGGTTCACGTTTAGGCCTGAGGAAGCCACACATGAGGAGAAGTGTTAATGTATAAATGTATTGCCTAGTCTTTGCCATCAGATTGGTCTTTTGTTTGCATTGGCTAGAGCATGCACTTCTATACGTGGATACCATTAGATGGAGATGATGAAGCGTGTTACCCATTTTCCTTCTGGCTAAGGCTTTTGTATTAACAAGTTGGTGCTAAGAATTCAACAAGCATTATATTCCTCGATCACAAAATAGAAGTGATGCATAAAAAAAAATCAAATGTTCCTTCGCATTAATCCAGAAGTACTTTGCGGATGCAAGGAAATGATTTCTTTTTAGAGCAAAAGATGGTAGTTCTAAAATGAGAGAAACGGTTTCAGAGGATCTGGTCAATGCCATATGATGATAACGCATTGGTTCATATTTGACAAGCATTCTTTAGTTGGTAGATTTGTCTACTTATTACTTACCTAAAAATTTATTAATTACCATCCAGATCTTTAGATCAACACGTGGTCATTGCTATCCTAATATTGCTTAAATATATAACTTACTGCCTAGAAATCACAGAAAGTTTGCTGCAGCTATGTGCTTTCAGTATTTCAATTTTTGTCTAAGTGATGTTTTTGGTTGCTTAAGATTTATAAAAATTCAGGTACTCAAGAATTAGCAAAAGTTAAATTGCCAAGTATATTAGGCAGGATTCAAGTAACTAGGAAACATAGAACATTGGGTGGATCAATCATTCATGCACTCACTATGACTACATTACAGTAGAAGTTTCCTATGAAGTGGGGCTGTGTATAGTTTGGCCTTGATTCTACCAAACGTGTTGGTGAATAAATTCCATGCAAAAACAAACTTAAGCTGCAACCTACTTATTATGTTGTACCCATTTTCTTAATGAGTGAATAGTTTGGCCTTGTGTCTTTTCTCTTGGTGGGGAGATCTTATAATGTAATTAGTATTTTATACAACTCTAAGAATATTCCTTAATCGTGGTACCGTCATATTTGTAGTAAGTTTGTTCCAAGGGATTAAGAAAATTAATTGTTTGTCGTGTGTGTGGAAACCTGTAGACGCGGATACACGGGAGGGAGAGATCATCTAGGACTGTACAAGAATGATTGTGTTGTGCAGTTATTATAGGGTGACTCCAAGTCCAAACCAGAAACAAAAGGCAAGTTCATGATATGGTTTAGGCCGGACGTACACATCGTGCTTCTTTCTTTGGTATAAATTAATAAAAAGACATAGATATGTTAGTAGCAATAAAAATGAGTGTTGGGGATGTGTCCCAATGTTGATGGTAATATTAGTACTATCCTATTAACCATAATCATTGGCGAATATTTCTAGCTAGGCTACATAGCTAGATTACTATGCATGATGGCCTCATTACCGAACACAAATGAATTTGTACCAGCACATTTTTAGTATCTTCCCTTTAACTTTAGATACAGTAAAAATATATCGCACACAACAACCAGATCAAGATAGGTGGATTTATATGGATAGAGCATCGTCACAAAGTTTAGCTGACGTTAACATGTCGCACAAGTTGTTAACTACTAGAATTAACTAGCAAGCCGTGTCCTTATCCATGAGCATTCGATAGCTAGCTAAATCCATCATTTAGTGGAGCTTTACCATCACCAAATGAATTCGGATTACGTCTGCAAGCTTTAGTTAGCCTAGAGCTAACTTAGCGTGACAAACTATGAGTGGCCGGAGGGCCCAAAGTATAGCCAATGGGACATTACTACTCCATATATTACATCCAAGTAAGTAGATTAATTACTCTACTTGTTAGTGTAGTGCTCCTTTAAGCCTGCTTCTTAATCAGAACATATATTCCCTCATAAACCACTTTTTGTTAGGGAGTATCCATCTCTCATTAAGTATGGGACATTAACGCACACATAGTGCATCAGAAAGGTGCTTTTCCTGCCTCATGGAAACAGGATATATATGAACGCTCATAGAAAGTTCTACGAAAAATGGTTCTGTTGCGCTATAGCTTGGTGTGAGCTTATCCACAGCATAAGTATGATGGTCCCAAGCTGACTAAGGTAGCTAGTGGGTCAGTATTTTGTACAACGTGCATGATTGCGCAGGAGAAAAGGGGGTGCAATATGTCTCAAGTGTGCACATACAAACCTCAATGTACGTTTTCTAGTGCGTCATGGTGACTGATCCAGAACACCATGGATCACACGTACATACACATAACCACATGTGTATGTGGATTAGCTAGCTCAGTGCAGATGCAGGCCTCATTTCCATTCATGTGAGCTCAACATTACAATTTCTTGTGTGCAGTGAGCTCTTTGAGAACGGCTCGCGCTGCAACTGTACACGTAGATCCGTGTGTGCCATCATAGATGCATATGGAAGGCTAGTGTGTACATATTTTGTTGCTAGAAGTAAGGGTACGTATGGATTGGAATTAATATCGATGACGATCACGGCAATAATTCAGAGGAATTATGTCCCCTCGTGAACCATTTATGAGGTTTGAATGTTCTTACTTATGTTGGTTTGAACTAGGTATTCAAATTGAACATAAAAGACTGGAAATTCTCTAGTAAATCAAACTAATTACTGAAATCTAATGTGATTTTTTAATCATCTTCCTTGTTATGGGATTTGAATGTTTTCACATATTTCTGGCAAAGTTGAAATTGAAATGCAAAATGAGCAGGACAAATAGAAACATTTTAGTGAATCTAACTAACTACCTGAGTATTCTAGAAAAAAAGTTAGGTCATTTTTGCAGGCATTCCAATGGCACAACGTTTGGTTTGTTTGGCCAAATTTGAACTGAAAATTCAAGTTGTAGAGAAAAAAAGGCAAAAAATCTCATCAATACGAAAATGACAATCCCTCTATTCATATCTTATATTTTTTCACATGCCAGAAAAATATATTCTTTGATGTTCTATGGGTAGCATTCTCTAAATTATTCACATTCCTTGAAAAGCTCGAAATGCAAAACCACGCCCAATCCTAGAATAGGGTTCAGACTAAATGGTTCTGGAAAGTTCAAGGTTTAACATGGTCGGTTCATAATGCTTTTCAGTCTGATGCTGGTGCGATGTGCAATCAGATCATGTAGCTTAAACTGAAAACATGATGGCTGGCTGATGTTATGTCGGACAAAGACCGGGCAAATATTTGTCGTAGGTGTGTATAGCACTGCTATTGTGCGGATATTTTTCATTTCTCGAGCATATCAAACTATATATTACTTCCTCCGTCCCACGACATAAGACCGAGATTGCTAAATCTCAGTAATGAAGTCTCAATCGATGCTAAATTCGTAAGATCCTACATAAAGATCCGTGTAAAATTTTCTTAAAATGCCATTTCTTCTTTTTTATATGTTCTGTCATTTGACAGAGACTTCGTTAAGTCTCAGTCGACCAAGATCTAACCACACCAATATAAGATCGTTTTGCAAACTGTTTTAATTTGCAAAACAATTTTATGTTATGGGATGGAGAGAGTAATTGATATCGGTTAGGAGCGAGTAATGGCGTGCTGAAGCATCAATCAATCAATCAACTAAGTTAATATCTCGTGCCATTAGTACTACCTACGTAGCCAAAACGGCAAGTATCTGGCCCGAATGGAGTATCCATGATTAATCATAGGCTCTACCAATGCGTCCACGGCACCTCAATCCGTTCTCTCAAGTGTGGCATTTCCCTTTCGTTTTACTAGCAAAAGGGCCCGTGCGTTGCAACAGGAGAAAAAAATACCACACGCCTCTAATTTACAAAAAATGGTCTATAATCTAAATATTTGTAGCTATAGTCCAAACAAAGATGGTCTTTGCCTACAAAAACGCAAGTTCAAGATTCCACATGTCTTCTATTTAAACACGGCTTGCATGTAGATTTAATACGTACAAATAAACAGGCAAAGAAACGGGCAAGTGATCTTCAATTTCGTCTTCAATCCCGATTTTGCTGAGATGTTCATCCATAATCCGGATCAGTACCAATATGAAAGAAAGACGGATAGTGCATTGTTTATTAAGATTGCATCCTAAATAGTATTTTTAAGTGGTTAACAGGTAAAATAACATCATGTTCAGATTCTATATACTTTTATAATCAAATTACATATATAATATGTTAAATTTGAAGTTACGATTTAGAAGATATGAGTATTTAAAAAAATATTTAATATGTACTGCGAGTTTAATGTTAAAAATATCAAGGCTTTTTTATAAAATAGCATGACGGACTAAGAATACCTATTTCCTTTATTAGTAGGTATAGAGGTATAGATATAGACTTTGCCATGGTGCATCATGATCGATGGGTGGGTGGATTCCAACCCCTTTTTTGCTCCTGTTAGAATAAATCCGAGGTACGCGGTCGATCCACCGAGGAACAAGCAATCACAGACAATGATGACATTGAGATTTGTTAACGAGGTTCGGCGAACTCGCCTACTCCCGGGGCAATGACTACGGACGCTCCTCCCGAGATACCGCAACACCGGCCACTCCGGCACCGGCACAAGCCGCCGGCACCCCCTTGCGAGCCTGTCGCTATCTAGTCGTCATAGGTTACAACGTGGGGTGCCTCCTCATATATAAGAGGCCAAGGGTACAACGTGTCCGACTCCGACACTACAAGTATCCTACCCACACTACAACACCAAGTCCAAACGTAACCCAACTAGTACAAAATATTCGACACAAACACAACAAACTCCACCTTGCCGAATATTCTCCACCATCTTGAATTTGTCCATGCGTCAAACTTCCATGTACTCCGGACTTGTGTTGTCTTCTTTGTAGCTTACCGAGAGCTACTCGACGAGTCTGCCCTAGACCCGCCGCCGCCGTGAGACCCCGCTGCTACTCCCGCAACTCCAGTCTTCCTGACTCCACCTGCAATAGTGCTCCCTTGCAGCTTGTAAAGATGCGAAGCCGTCCTCGTTCCAATCATCACGGTCACCTCATCTTTCATGATTCTCATGGTCTTCTTATCCCGATCACAACGGAATACTATACCACCATCATGAAGAACACCAAGCGAAATTAGATTCCTCTTTAGCCCCGGCACATGCCTGACTCCCCGAAGCATCTGCTCAACTCCGTCAAACATCTTGATTTTGATGTCACCTACTCCAGCAACACGATAACCTATGTCATCGCCCACATAGGCTAAACCAAACTCATCAGACTTGTATGAAGAGAACCACTCCCTGTTGGGTGTCGCATGAAAAGAGCAAGCTGAATCCAACATCCACGCTTCACTTTTGGTTGACCGCATGTCTGATACTATGAGGACATCACTACTGTTGTCTGAGTCATCACCATGAGTTGCCTTATTAGCACTGGCCCCACCATTAAGTTCTGGACAGTCCTTTCTCATATGTCCCCACTGCTTACACTTGTGACACTGTATATTCTTTTTCTTTTTCTTGTTCTTCCCAGCCTCATATCCCTTCCGCCACTGCTCACCCTTAACTAGCAAACCTTCACCATGAGAGACTTCCACCGCGTTCTTCTTTCTCATATCATAAGATAGCAATGCCGCAGTAATATCCTCATTCTTAACGGTCTCCTTGCCGTGCGTCAAAGTAGTGATCAAATGGTCATAGGATGATGGCAATGAACAAAGAAGCAGAATTGCCCTATCCTCGTCGTCAACCGTCGCACCCAAGCGTGCTAGATCCGTCACGACTTGATTAAAGGCATTCATATACTCCACAAGATCAGACCCCTCCTGCATCCTCATCCCATACAACTTTTGCTTCAGATACACCTTGGTCGTCGCAGTCTTGGACATAAACTGACTTTCCAGCTTCTCCCAGATCTTCTTCGATGAATTCTCATCCATCACATGATAAATAACCTGGTCCGACAGACACAACCGTATAGTCCCGGCTGCTTTCAGCTGTAACTCCTCCCAGTCATCCGCCTCCATCTTAGCTGGCTTGGCTTCCTGCAACAACGCCTTCAAGCATCCCTGTTGTGCCAACAAATCTTTCACCCTTGTCTGCCATAACCCAAAGCTTCCAGTTCCTTTGAACTTCTCCACCTCAAACCTGGTACCCGATGGTGCCATAGTTCTTTATACGGCTGACCCTGCGAAAAATTATCCGAGCTTTGCACGCGATGCCCCAAAATACGCAATTGAACCTCCGGTCCTCCACGTACTACTAGCACTTCCAACCAAAAAATCTCTTCACATGTATAGCTCCTGTCCCGGCTAAGCTAATTTGCTTTGCCTTGCCTTGCTAATTCCGATGGATAGCACAACCAACTATGGCCTTTTCTACCGATGGGATCTGTCGCTTGCCTCTGTCTCGTTATCCAAGGACCTGCCCTGCCGCTGCTTTTATTACCAGCTGCGCAGCTAGCAGTCCGCCTCGGAGACGATTCCCTTCAGGACTCGGTCCCTTTTTTTTCTCAAAACAAATCCGGTCGATCCCGCAACGCACTGCACCGCTATTTCGCTCCAGCCACTCGCACGCGTCGGAGTCCCTGTGCCGCACGCCCGCGCCCGACTCGGTCGGGTCGCCTAGCCCAGCTGGCCTCACGCGCGTCTAAGCCTTGGACTTCCATCGCTGCACGGCTGCACGCGCTTCGGGTCCCAGCCGCTCCTGCTGTCTCTGCGTGATGCTTTTCGATCTCGTCGAGATCCCATCGAATAAGTCGAACCGCGGTATACGCAACGAGCTCAACAATAGCCTTCCTCTGGATCAACGCACAACAACCTCTTCGTAACATTGCTCATGATACCACTTGTTAGAATAAATCCGAGATACGTGGTCGATCCACCGAGGAACAAGCAATCACAGATAATGACGACACCGAGATTTGTTAACGAGGTTCGGCGAACTCGCCTACTCCCCGGGGCAATGACTACGGGCGCTCCTCCCCGAGATACCGCAACACCGGCCACCCCGGCACCGGCACAAGCCGCCGGCACCCCCTTGCGAGCCTGTCGCTATCTAGTCGTCATAGGTTACAACGTGGGGTGCCTCCTAATATATAAGAGGCCAAGGGTACAACGTGTCCGACTCCGACACTACAAGTATCCTACCCACACTACAACACCAAGTCTAAACGTAACCCAACTAGTACAAAATATTCGACACAAACACAACAGCTCCACTTTCGCAGGACCCAATTGGTACATACATACGTACGCAGCACTATAGTTAATTACTTTTTTTTGAGGGAATAGCTAATTACTTAATTTGGCTTTTTTCGATGGATGGAAGGGAACAAGCTCACGCGCGGGCCTGCTTTATTTTGATCAAGCATGCAATGCTTCCATGTGCTCGCTCACATGTTACGGGCGCTGATTGCAGGGGCGATGCGGGGGCACCGTACGTGTCGCGCTCGGTTCCGGTTGGCGTTGAGATCATTGCCCGCCTTGACTTTCCCGCGCAGAAACATCGACTTGACCTCGACACGCGAGCTCCATCAGAGTTTCCATCCATCCAGCAAAGGTCAAGTCCATCTTGGGCAGGCTGTGAACTTTCTTAGAAAGAAAAATGGGGTGTGAACTTGGGCGATCACGTTCGGTACTAAGAGCATCTCCAACCGTTGGCCCCCCAGGCGGCGCTTTTACGCGCCCCCTGGGGCAAGCCGGCGCTAAAATCGGCGTGAGGGCGAGCGGGTTCCCAGCCGCTCGCCTCACGGTCGCCCCAGACGCGTTTTTTATTTTATTTTAAAAATTCTGAATTCGGCAAAGTTCGGCTGAAATCCGGCAAACTAGACATTCATATTCAACATGTTCGGCGTTTACATAAATTATTAAAAAAAAGGCATCTACGGGGCGAAGAAGTCGATCAGCGCGGCGAAGTTGCCAACGTCGCCGCCGTCGTCGTCGTCGTCGTCGGCCTTCTCCTTCTTGTCGGCCCAGCGCGCATGTCTTGAGGCGCCGGGATGTTGGCCTCGAAAAGCAGGTGCGCCTCCCACGATTGCAACGAGCGGCAGCCGAAGCCCTTGGCCGCCGCTCCATCGCCGGGGAACCGCTCGCACATTGCCGTGGCTGGGGCTGGGAGAGAGGAGAGGTTCGTCGGCGGCGGAGAGAGAGAGAGAGGCAGAGAGCACGGCGTCTGTGCCCGGCGGGGGGGGGAGGGCTTCTTATAGCCGCCGGGGAGGTGTGTGTACGTGTACGTGGGGCGGGGAGTGAGGTGTCGCCACGCCGCCCCGTGAGGAATCACTGGAAGGCTGACCGGCGGCAGCCTTCGTAGCCACTAACCCTGATGCCTCATGCCTCGCGACAGTAGCTCCACCAGGTAGCCACTGACCCTATGTTCCAAGGCGACATCGGAAAAGAAAAATACACAACTACCAGGCTACGCCTTCATGAGGGAATCGCCACATGTGCGTCGATGATGGCGAGTCCAACACCAGGTTGAACTCCAGATTTTCATCCAGCCAAGCTTCAATCCATCACCTTCAGCAAGGTCGCGACGCATGCGTGCATCGACGTAGCCTGATCAGAGATCCTGTGTTTCCACCGGAGTGCATAAACTCGTCGTTGAATCCGTTTTTACCATCATCCCTTATCCGGCTACCAACGCTTCGATAGCTGGATACCTCTGTAGAAGACACCGGAAGACAAAGACATCCCATACCGTCTGCCTCCCAATACTATCGCACCATCTTCGATCCAACATCAACAGGCTAAACATGACACCTTCGTTAGAGCCACCGTGCAGCACCAGCCAGTAGCAGGCATGACTTGACGTCTTCGCATAAGACGTGCGTAGTATCCGCCAATGGATTCACCTGTCGGTGACCGGCATGAGAACGCTAGAACTGGTTTAACCAAAGAGCACCGCTAGTCCGAAGTCCCCTGATTTTCTTTTTCTTTCGCAAATATGCCCATAAATGGCGTACTGTTTTCTTAGAAGAAGTGGGCAAAAGATCAAGATGCCACGACGCTTTGCATGCAGCTCACAACGCTCGAAGGAAGAGTCCGGCTAGCCCAAACACAGAAAACAAACGCTACCAAACGGCCGATTGGATCCATGAGAACACCTCGTGCCAAAAACGCTGTGAGTGTAGGAGGAGTATGGATCCAAGCTACGGAGTACCTTGGATTTCAAATATTCGATGTGGATAGATGAGGGTGGCAACCAATCAATAGGCGTACATGCATAAATCTCCCCGGGGTGGCACAGTTTCAAATGAGAGGGTGTGTCTGGGTAAAGTAGATCATACACCTGTTGGGCCGGATGATGGCCGGCCAATAGGATGACGCTGCCAAGAATACATTTTTCTTCTGAGAAAAGAATATGTTGGTCTTTTATTATTGTGACAAGAGATAAAGGTCCCAATGGTGAGCTGCCTACTGGAAGTTGGTCCCATCTTGCATTGCCTACGTGCGTACTCCTACTATATGTGAGATGGCCAGAATTCTCCGGAAGTATATACACCTGTTACACTAGAGCTAGGCATGCATGTCCATACTGCCACATTGCTAGTCCCCAATCTAGAATCTGTTGCCCGTTTTGTGGATAACTTTCTTCACTTGCGTTCATACCTTCCTTGAGAAAATAAAACT
The DNA here is from genome assembly GCA_032464435.1 of Aegilops umbellulata. Classification (NCBI taxonomy): domain Eukaryota; kingdom Viridiplantae; phylum Streptophyta; class Magnoliopsida; order Poales; family Poaceae; genus Aegilops; species Aegilops umbellulata. The sequence goes on from CP136059.1 coordinate 419,105,629, forward strand.
TATCCAGACAAACATATATAGAAAAAGAAGAGTTAATTTACTTCAAATCAATTACAATTCACTAATCACCACTGAATTTGATAAATACACATCTCATGATTATGGAATGCATGCACGCGCAAACAGCCAGCAGCAGGTCACGTTGCACGTAGGTAGAGTCCGTTGCTAGGTCCGATCACCGAAGACACTCTCTCTCTCTCTCTCTCTCTCTCTCTCTCTCTCTCTCTCTCTCTCTCTCTCTCTCTCTCTCTCTCTCTCTCTCTCTCAGGCTGTCAGCGAGAAGAAGAAGACGGGGTGCCGTTAGTTAGGCGGGGGAACCGGCGCGAGACAAACAGAAAAGGGAGGGAAGCGGTTGGCTTACGGGAACGGGTACGGTGCCGTCACGTAGCAGCGGACACCTCAACGGAAAAACGGCGGGTGAGATCACACTCACACTCCACTATCTAGTCCACGTACGCCACCCTTCAGGACGTACGTGACCGACGTGAGGTGGATTCCACTGCCACCCGGCCACCTCTCTCTCTCTCTCTCTCTCTCTCTCTCTCTCTCTCTCTCAGGTTGGAGCACTTCTTTTCCCTTTTTCCTTAGGCCTGTAAAATGCCTGTTTATACAGAAGGTTCCGGCTAAAAGAAGGTCTTAGAATATCTGCTGCGTGATGGGTAGAAATTGATTGTATTATCTCCTTTTGAGCGGGTAGCTCTTCTGGCTACTCCTGAGCGCTGTAAACAATCTTTTGCTGTTGGTTTGCCTCATTTTCGTAATAAAAATGGGGTGTGGGACAACCCCTTTTATTGAAAAATAGTAATTAATTGTATAATTTTCCATGCAAATGAACTTCCAAATATATCTTGTTCTTTCATTATCATTTCCACCAAGGCAAATAGAAAAAAAAATGACGGTACAATACAGATCTATAGGGGAACATAAATGGCTTTGCTGACACCTTGCATGCACGGCAATTGCGAAACACAACCTTGACCATCGGTTGAAGTAACTTGAAAAGCCGTCGTTTTGGATGACGGGACGTACGGTTGAAGTAACTGTTTTGAAACGTGTTTTGACTGTGCAGCCATGGCAGCAGCTGCAGCAGCGTCTGAGCCAAGGCTGAAGCTGCAGGATTAGCGCACACTACTCCTTGTTCAACGCTGAGTGTGCATGCATGCGGGGATACAAAGTTCGCAACTTCTTCGGAGAGCTTTGCTTCGTTGCACCGCTTCGTCCAGACTGAAATCAATCAACATGCGAGGGACCTTACTTTTGACAGATAGTTCCCATCGATAATACAGAACATAACATTGTCTCATTCTGTGATGCTGATTACTGCATGCTTTACCTTTTCTTTTTGTGAAATACTGCATGCTTTTTATTTGATTGTCAAAGAAGTGACTAGACCAACACCTTCTGTTAACTGTCCTTATCCAAAACGACAAACTTGTACATGCTTTACGTGTCGTCGTCGTCGCACCGAAGGGCGTCGAGGTCGACTGGCAGAATCTAATCCATGGAGCGATGCCAACACGTTAGTTTGAGGTGAAGCTGAGGCCAGTCACACATTAGTTGTTATTATTCATCTAAATGTTGGACATTAGATGCGATAATATGGAACATGAAAAAACATGGGTTTCATTAGGCAATCGTCGGAACATCACACGTGTAATGGGATGGCATTGAATGAGAGGGGGCTGGGGTGGGGGAGGAATCACGATATAGATGGTGATGTTTTTTCCCCATAGTTTCTAACCTCTTCATCCAAATATAACACATTCAATTATTAAGTTATGTCGTAAAATTTACATGTTATCATGTGGCAACACACGGGTATTCAACTAGTGCAAATTTAATTGAGTAAGAGATCTGTATACGCCACCATATCATCCTCGCCGACGTATTTATGGGCCGGGGACTGATGAGCGTGGACAAAGTTGTTCAAGGCATGTACAAGCACAATTGAAGCTAATGGCCGACGCATGTTGGAGTCAAAGAAAAGTTCCATGGTGTACGACATCTCATGGTGCACGTCCGAGCTAGGGAGGAATGCGGTGGATAGGCCGGAGGAGCATGGCGAACGTCCGGGCAGAGGCAACGGACGACGACGACCAGGGATGCGGATCAAGATCGGAAATTGTGTTTATACTAAGCCAAAGAAAAATGACTGTAATGCCTATCTAATCAACGGTGGACCTGGTTTAATACTACTGCCTCGTACGAGTAGTAAATTGTACCCTAAAAAGACTCTAAAAAAGGATCAAAACTTCTTCAGCCACTGAATTGGGTCGATTTTCCTTGAAGATATGAAATAAGAAAAATCCGAAGTACCTTCTTTGTGATGATAATGTCAAAAGAATATATTCCAAGTTGGCACATCTGTCTTTCTTTCTTTCCCTTATGTTGTCCATTAGAGGCTTCTTGACTTTTCTCTTCCCTACATTGGATTTGCTTTTTATGCGTAATATATAAATAATATTGTTGCTATCCTATGAATCAGTTCTGTTAAAACCATAGATTCATATTAGAGACACGATGATTCAGACTCAAGCTAAACAAAAGGCAAGGGTTCTTCGAACCACTTGATAATCATTTATTTAATTAGTGTAATGACTCGACAAAGTCAAGAGAGAAAAAAGTTGTCCTTGTGGCAAACAATTTTGGAAGGAAGAAATTTATTTTTTTAATTTTTATTTAAGAACTACTTGAATTTTTCAGTTCGTTTGTGAGGTCTTAATAGTGAGTATGAATCAATAGTTATTTTTTAATCCACAACATCTATTTTGTGTTCTAGATACTAGAATAAATAATTTCTGACGAATTAGAATCATCTTCATAGAGATAGCATGCCTTTCTGTGTATTATCAATAGGACCAGTTGTAGCAAGTCACATACTCATATTTGATGAGTCTAAATTTATGATGTTTTTACAGTTTGTTTTGCACATAGTACGTAGTAGGCTTGGCCGGATTTTACCGTGTTTGCGCATTTCTCTTTTCCTGTTTCCACTAGGATGTTGTTTTCGGATGTGTTTGGGAGTTTAAATAATAAACGCCAAAAAATCCCTGTGGATTCCTCACTTGCACCTTTTCGAACATAATTGATGCATTCCAAAATAACTTTGATTCTAACATCTCTTCCCTTGGCCATGAACCTCATTTTATTTTTGGATCGACTTAACTTAATTCTTCTACTTATTCTTTTCTTCTTCTATTTTGGATCAAAGAATAAGAACAATATTCATTGGAATATTTAAAAAAAACTAAATTAAGTAATAAAAATAGAGAAATAATTGAAGAATACTATCCATGTCAAATTAGCAAAGATTTTGCTTGGAAATACTTACATTTAATTAGCCAGCCCCGCCTTTCATTAATGCGTTACAGGAGTCGAGGCAGTGTGCGAGGGATCTTGCTTTGACAGGTAGCTCCCATCGAAAATAGTACAAAACATAATATTGTGCCATTCGGTGATGCTGACTAGTGCATGCCTTACTTGATCGTCAGAGAAGTGACTAGGACCAACACCTTTCGTTAACTCACCCGCAAAAAAAAAAAAACACCTTTCGTTAACTGTCCTTATCCAAAACGACAAACTTTTACATAACCGTAGATAATATAAGAGCGTTTTTAACACCGGGAGTAGTATCATATTCTATGGTGCACTATGCCCACAAATTCCACCCTGCAGAAAGAAAAGAAAAGTGATGATGAAAAATAGATAAAGCACAAGTGCCAATGCTACCCTCTTGACAAGCGAGATTCCATGGAGTCATGGTGCAGCAGTAAACCCAACATGTCTCGCCCAGTTTTGTTGTGGCCAAGAATCATCCTACTGCTGCGTACGCGACCCTGCTGCTGCGTACGCTAGACCGAGAGAGACGCCCATGAACACCGTTCTCACTCAGTGTACTGAATCCACGTCCAGTCACTGTCCGGAATAATACCCCCGCGCCAATCAAGTGCATCTCGCCGTACTGCCTTCGGTTGCTCCACAGTCATCTTGGATGACAACATCTCAAGCACACACGGCCATGAATCCACAGCGACGACAACGTGTCGGCGTCGCACCTGAGGGCGTCGAGGTCGAGGGTCGACTGGCGAAATTTAATCCATGGAGCGATGCCAATTGTGCATGTCCCGGCGGCTGACTTCTGTCTCCCTCTGTTATGGGATGCAAGAATGAGAACCTCCCTACAGCGCTCAGGTTTTCCGAGACTGAAGCAGATGCAAAGCCAAAGGGCAGAATGCACCGCCTGCTGTTCCGGCGATCTTCCCGGCGAGTTCCTGATCATGATGAATGAGAGAGCATCTGAAGCCTCGGAGCATCTTCAAAAATATCCATTTAGAGTACAAGGTTCCAGCCTCTTGATTTTGGGTAAAACAAGATATTATATCCTGAATAGGCGGGGGTTGAGAGGCATGGATGTTCTCGGGTCGGGTGGCGGCAGCACATGTTGCAGAAGGGCTGCTTTGCTCAACACAAGAGGGCCAGACATGATCCATCCACTGCCGCATTATGCCATCATCATCAACTTGTGCCTCCCTTTTGGTACCTGGAGATGGTGGCACCATAATTCAACTGAACATCGCCGGCGGCCGGTAGGAATGGCTGTGCTGATCTGTACCGGCTCTTTCCCAAGACCGGTCGCTGTCGAGATGACGAACCGAGCTGCGAGCTGCGAGTGACAGCAACTCCTCCGTCGCCCACAAGCTTCGCCGATAGCCCGGTGCATGGTGGCCGAGCTCCATGGAACTGAGTTTTTTTTTTCCTATGAAAATACATTTTTTATATTTTAAAAAATGAAAAAAATATACACATAAGTACATATGTGTAGTATAGATGTATGAAATTTCATGAACATATATGTGTTCATATGTGTTGTACACAAAAAAGACAAATACATAGATTAAAATATATATGATTTTTCTTTGTTGTATCTGGGCCAGATTTTTATCTTTTTATTATGTAGTCTGCGAATAAACGTATCAATTAATGAAACTTTACACATACTTAGAGAACATGGCTGATCTCGGTGCACCAGCCCTGGTAGGTCACACAGCCCTTGTGCTCAACTGCTCTGCACCAGCACCACTGCCGAGGAAAAGCCCTTTTCCCTAACCTGAAAAAAGAAGAGGAGCATTATCCATGGCATTTGTCAGGTCCCTTTCACTGCTGCTAGTGACACCAGCACTTGTGGGGATCAGGAATAAACAATGCAAAAAAGCAGAACCAAATCTTTATGGAGCAGCTCTAGGATCACCTGCCAGAAGAAAAAATGATGCTGCAATTAGATTAACAGATGATGCTTCATGCATCAGGAGCATGTAGGAGGAGGAGTAGCAGAACAAGATTTCATGCAAATCTGCTGTCACCAACAAGAAAAGGAATAAGTAACACTGGGCTTAGTGCAGGCCACCATCAAGTGATTCCTACTTTAATCCAACATAATGATCTGGGAAAATATCATTTGGCATTTCTTCTCATCGTGGGGGATGATCTTTGCCAATACTTATAAATTACTTCATGCAATGCTCCAACTTAGAATTTACTCCGGGAATCCGAGATACATGAATCTCTGGTGTTTTCTCTTAGTGACAAATCTCTAAAGATGCTGCAGTTATTATTACCAAATTCTTGCTTTTGCTGTTGGGCCCATGACTAGATGTCAACTGGTACGAAACCTTCACACACACACACACACACACACACACACACACACACACACACACACACACACACACACACACACACACACACACACAGACACACACACACACAGATATATATATATATATATATATATATATATATATATATATATATATATATATATATATATATATGGGATGATGCGAAGAATGTGGCAACACACTATCTAGAATAAGAACTTTACAAGCTTATAATGATATCAACAAAATCAAAGTCATTGCATAAAAGTTCATGGCCGTGTTATCCACCACATTTTTTACTAAGATAAGAAACAGACCATTACAGACATACAAAAGGTTGTGCAAGTACTTGGTGACTATTTTCGCAAAGATAAGAATAAGCATTTGACGACAAGACAAGGACAGTGGGATTAGGCAATCATTTTTCGGGGGACAATGCATAAATCTTTTGAGCCAAAATTATTACAATAAGTTTGACATCAAAAAGATGACAACTTTAATCCACAAAATATCTAGGCAATTCGTACATCGGTGCCTCACATCATCACAAAATCGAAGTTACTCATAGGTAGTAGACGGTGAGTTGCTAATGGGTAAGAACCTCCATTAGAATTATACATACACGCATGACACAATATCACTTCATTCTCATACAGTTAATGAAGACTCTAAAGTTTGAGTAAGCTATGTGATCTTGCTGATGGGCTGGCCTCGCTATCTAAAAAAGAGCTATGTTTCTGTCTCCGAATAGTAATGTAAGTTGAGAAGACAAGACAATATATCTATTGCATTTATGATGTATGAAGGGAATAACATTTACAAGAAAATCTGATATGATTTCTCAGAACTTTACTAAGCTAAAAATTACCTTCCAACTGTAAAACAATTGGTTAGTTATCGATACAACAAATATCACTGCAGACACTCTTTTGTTTTTTTTGGAAGTTCATTTGTTTAGATATGCCACCACCTAGTTCTTGTGGAGTTTTGTCCGCAAGGCTCTGGGCCTGAGTGGCTGGCCTCAGACCTAGGCGATTTCCTAAATGCGTAATTTCACCGTACCGGTAGGAGGAGGCGCCTCTTCTGGTTGGTGTTCGTGATGATATATTGGACCCTATGTACTACGCATAATAAGATGGTTATCAAGAGAGCCTTCTTGCAGCGTGCTCCTGACTCTAACGTTTAAATTCTTGGCATTTTTTGCAGTAGTAGCACACATTATGTAGGCTGCAGGACAGGAACCATCTAGGAGACATGTTGGATGGTCTTCCGATAGTCGGCCGACAGCATGTTGCATCTCTTCCAAATCTTTTCTTGCACTCACAATTGGATCTCTTGTTGTTTGGATGCGAACATTGCTTTATCTATAAAGCGCAGCGAAACCCTCTTTTGAGAGATATGCAGGAATCCTAGCCTGCAGGAAGGCACTCATCAGCACTCTCCGCGAATGAATCTGCTGCCATCTGCAATGCATCATGATATTCGGGGTTATTTTACAGTATCTGAAAACAATCCAATTAACATTATAGTCCATAATCCCTAGCATGGATTGTTTTATAATGATTAACCGAGCCATAACATCTATACTTCACAAGCCAAGGGGAAAACCTCTGCATTGACATTTAAAGCCCAATGGAAAAGTATGTGAATTCCCATGGCTCTGAGAAGTCTCAAATAAATACTTCCAGTGTTAATTAGTAAAATGTAAATGTTGTTCTCACAGGCGTCCTTTCAAAATCTGGGCAAGTATATGATTTTACTAAAATGATTCAAAAGAGCTCATTCGATCACTCTGGGTGCTAGTCCCATGTTAAGTGAAGGAATAGGAAAAAACATATGATTGGAATGTCATGCTCATCTCAATCGTACAGGGTTTTGTTTGTTTGACTACATCATAGGAAAAATAAAGGATTCTTTCATCAAGGTTTGAGTGGATGCTAAAATTCCTATGGAATGTAGTACAAAAGAATCCTAAGGAAAATTTTCTAAAGGATTGAATCTTATGAATCAAACAACAATATGGCAAAAATTCCTAAGGATTGCAAGCCTCCAAAATTCCTAGGAAAATCCTTCGAATCAAAGGAGACCTAATAGTAGATAAAAAAAATAAGGACATACACTACTTATATCGGGTTTTATTGATTACTATCGTGCATATCATTCACATAATCATTTGTGATATTATTGTATAAGGAACACATTTGGAATTATAGCACTATTTTTATACAGAAAATACAACTTGTTCTTTAAAATATATACACGTAATGTGATATGAAACTATGCAATGGCGCATAATTCAGGTACTTCTCTTACAAAGTAAAGCAAGGCAGAGATAACATGAGCATTTGAAATACTTCCTCGGTCCTAAAATAAGTGTCTCAACTTTGTACTTACTTTAATACAAAGTTGTACTAAATTTGAGACACTTATTTTGAGACAGAGGGAGTATTAGATAGAAGGGCATTTTTTTTTCACTCTAAATGTGAGCACTGAAGGCATTGAAATTTTATTAGGAATGTTTTCTACACCATGCACCTAACTGCATGGCATTTTGCGTATGAATGTATGACCACAAAATCAGACAATAATGAAGTAAACAAAGCTGAGACAGAGATATTGCTAAACATGAATTTAGAATTGTTCAAGAGTAAGCTTACCGCAATTATAGGTACTCTCTTCCCTTTCTTGTCTCTCTTGCGCACAATCATTTTGCGTCAATTGTTAAGAGTGAGCTTTCTTGCAGTGCCGTCGCGCTGCTGCTCTCATGGTCATGGCTCTCTGCGTCAGCGGCATTGCCTCGGAGCTGCGAGCTCACCTCGCAGCGTTGCACGTCCACTCTCTTCTCCTGGCTCCTGCCCATTGAAGGTGCGCTCACTGGCGCCGCTGTGGCCGCGAGCTCCACCTCGGCAGCCCGGCTGGTGGCCGGATCGGCGAGCAACGTGGGCCGATCGTCGCCGGCCATGATGACCGCCACGTGCTCCTGGAAATCCAGGGCCGACGTGACGCACCGGACGCCGAGTCCTTCTCCCCTTTGGCGTCACCCGCCGCCGGCCGGAGAGCTTCCAGTAGGAGCAGGCGAGGATGAGCAGCGTGAAGGCGATGAGCCCCAGCATCGCCGCCAGCCCGCCAAAGAGGTACGGCACCGGCGACCGTGGTGCCACCGACCCGTTGATCAGCCCTTGCGCTGGCGCCGCCGTCGGCGCCCCCGCGCGGTGGCTCACGGCGAAGAACTCGGTCCGCGTCTCATGGTTGTATTGGTGTGAAAGGGGTTAACATGTGAGAAAGCATTGGATGGTTGTATTCCTGTGGAAACGTAGCAGAGGAGCTGCGCCTGGTCAGTTTGCTTCTGCTTCGATTATTGCTGTTTTTCTTGTGTTGGGGCTTGTTTGTGTTGAGGGTGGTGAGAGGGAAATGGGATGTATTTATAGGAGAGAAGGTGGAGGGCAAACATTTACAAAACAACATAGTATTGTCCATTTATTTATTTTAGTGGGGGTGGAAATGCTAAACACACTAACCCCCAATCATAACGTGCCAAGTTGAAGCACTCCGTAACGTAAATCGTCCGGTCGATTTGTGACCCCATGAATATCAGAAGTCCAAAGGCGATTTTGTTTGTTTGTTTGGAGCTGTGAACACTATTCCTAGATATGTATTTCCAAAAGATACACCCCTTATGTGTCAAGTTGTCATATCAAATGTCAAAAACCGTATCAATTACCAAATGACATGTTTTTTTGGGCGGGAAATTTCCAAATGACATGTCATTTTGGCATGGAGGTAGTCTCTCTAATCGCAAAACAATGGTGTGAGTTTTTCCTCTCGAGAATAAAAGGAGGTGCGATCAAAGGGAGAACTCCCCTATGTATGCATGTTTATAGAGGAACTGGTAAATTTAATCCACTCTGTGCGAGTGATGCTTGACTCACCTTCCCGTAAATGCATCCCGCGATTTTGGCATAAAGCACAGCGATGCAAACAGACAAGTTGAATATTGGTGGGTTATGATCGAGGTGAATGTGTTTATATGGGGGCAATATCACATGGCGAGACGATTTTGTCTTCTGGTAACATTCTTTCCTGTTGAGAAGAAGGGGGGGGGGGGGGGGGTGTCAGTCCCTGTTTCACGATTTGGGTGTGGGTATAAATTGTAGATCTTCCATCACATTGTGGAATATTAAGTATGTTATTCATTTACCTCACGGCTTAGATTGGGGCATAGACTAGTTGGTGCGAAGAAGTCAACATGATTTATATCAAAAATAGATTTAAGAAAATTCTCCAAATCTTCTTTTATATTAATCTGAAGTTCCTTCCCGATAAAGTGTAATGATATTGCTTTAGGGCATCTCCAGCCGTTGGCCCCCCAGGGGGCGTCTAAAAGCGCCGCCTGGGGGTGAGCCGGCGCAAAAAATGGCCCTGGGGTGAGTCGGTCCCCAGCCGTCGGCCCCCAGGGCCGCCCCCAGACGCGTATTAAAATAAAAAAGAAGGACCGTTCGGCGAAGTTATGATAAAAACTAGTTAAATTTCGGCCAAACATGGCAAATTTCGATGAAATTCGCGCATTTTCATTACATTAACCTAATCTAAAAAAGAAAGGGGCTGAAGTCGTCGCCGCCGTCGCCGCCATCGTCGTCGCCGTCGCCGCCATCGTCGTCGTCGGCCTTCTCCTCCTTGACGCGGGCGCCCCTGCTGGACCCCTGCCCGACGTCGCCATGGCGGACTGGCGGCGGCGCGTCGTCGTCGTCGTCGCTGTCGCATAAGACGACAACCCCATCTTCATCGCGGCCGCGTCAGCGCTCCTCGAAGCGGTGCAGGGCGGCGCGCTGGCGCTCCTTCTCCTTCTCCCGGCGCGCCTTCTTCATCGCAATGGAGTCCTGGCGCGCCCATTCTAGGGCCGCGTCGTCGTCGTCGAACTCCGCCTTCACCGGCGCCAGCCCCGGCTCCGTCTTCACCGGCGCCAGCCCCGACTCCATCTTTGGCTTGACGAAGCGCGGAGGAGCCGACGAGGAGGTGGCACGCCGGCTGCCCTCGTTGATGACGATGCCGACGCTGCGAGTGCGCCGACCAATTGGCGTCTCCGCCGCGGGCTCGGCCTTGACGCCGAGAAGCGCCGGAGAACCGGAGGAGTGGGAAGATGAGCGAGAGGAGGAAGACGAGGAGGAGGCGAACCTCCTTGGCGCCCATGCGCGTCGGTGTTGCGACAGGGTGGCCCCCGTCGCAGGATAGGTCAACGGCGGGTTGTTGCCGCCGTCGAGGTACGCCAGCACGCCATCCAGCATGTGGCCGGGGACGCCCCACCACAGGTGGCACCCCTCGCTGTTCTTCACGCCGCCGACCACCGGCGCGCCGTTGGTGGAGGCCAGGCGCTGCTGCTGGCGGCGCTGGAAGTACGCCGCCCAAGCCGCGTGATTGCCGGCGGCGTACTGGGGGAGGGAGCGCTCGTCGTCGGTCAGGGAGGCCCGCGCGACCTCGACCTCCTCGGCAAAGTACCTGGGCTTCGCCACGGCGTCGGGTAACGGGGGAACGGGCACTCCCCCGTCGCTGAGCCGCCACCCCGTCGGCCCGGCGCGGCATGTCCGGCGGCGCCGGGATGTTCGCCTGGAACAGGAGCCAGGACTCCTGTTCGCGGAGCGAACGGGGGTCGAAGCCGTTCGCCGCCGCCTCGTCTCCGGGGAAGCGCTCTGCCATGGCGACGGGCTCGGCGGTGGTAGAGAGGGAGAGAGAGGGGCTGCCGGCGATGCTCGGGAGGGGAAGACGGAGACAGAGAGAGGGGCTGGGCGGCGGCGAGGGGCGAGTCTGGTGTGGGCACAGGCGACTGAGAGACCGCCGGTCGGCTTTTATAGCCGCTCCGCGCCCGTGTGTACGCGTGTGAGGAAGGGGAGGCGTCGGCGCGCCGTCCCGTGACGCGCTGCCCATGAGGAATCAATGGCAAGGCTGACCGGCGGCAGCCTTGCCATTGATTCCCCACGGGAACCGAGGCAGTTGAGGGAAGACGAGCCGCCGTGTCCCTGACGCGGCTGGCCTGCGGCTTTTTCGCGCCAAAACAATTCGCACTGGCGCCCCCGGGCGCCCCCCAGCGCGCCGGGTTCAGACTGGGTCCGTCGGCGTTGTTTTCGGCCTAGGCCGGCGAAAATCGGGCTCCTGAGGGCGCGACTGGACCGTTTTTTCGGCGCTGGCGCAAAAAAACGCGTGGGGAGGCCTTCCTGGGACGCGAGCTCCCTTAGAGTGAACAATCGTAGTTCTAGAACGAGCACTCGAAACTGCTTCGTAGGATGTTGGTCAATATCGTATTTTGGTGATGCATCTGTTTGATTATAAGTTTACAACGTCTATTGACTACCTGAGTTCTTACTTTTATTTTGTTGGTAAAGAGGTAAGGGTGGCCCCTACAACATTTTTTTAATAATAAGAATCCAAACTCAGCGTTCGTGAGGCCTTGAACCCAAATTACTTATTTGTACATCCACTCCATTAACCAAGTGAACTAGGCTCATTTTTTTTCAAGAAAACGCAAGAGACTTTGCGTTTCATTTCATTGAACAAGAAGATATCAGGGGTACAACCTCCAAAAAGGAGGGACACACACACCCGACCGTCCTCACCAAGCGACTACAACTAGGTGAGGAGGTGCCCTTAACTACAGACACGCAACGACATTAGGCCTCGCCCAGCAGAGCGGTGTCACTGCCATTGCCAGGCAGCTCCAGGAAAGATTGCAGCTCCAGGACTGCCCAGGCCAACGTACCTCTCACCCATGTGCTTAGAGAGTCGGCGGGTGAAGGGCAGGGCTCAACGGGAAGTGGTGTAGCAATCTTTGGAGAAGCGCGGGCGCTGGCATACATTGCGATCCGCTCCCTGTGTAGCAGTCTACGCCAGAGCGATGCATCACCAGCCTCCATCTGCCGCATCAAACACCACTTGCAGCCAAAGCAGCGCCTACAAGAGGGGAACATCGCTGAGACGCCGCTGCTGCCCGGTCCGGGAGGCCGGACCTGGGATTTCTCCCGATGCTCGAGGAGGAGATCTGGTCAGGGTCATGCCAACGCCTCCAAGGAGGTGACGGGACCCTCGGGCGTCGCCGTTGACAGCGCAGCCCATCGTCGCGCGGGGATTTCGCCCCGACCCATGAACAACGACCTCAGATGCAATGGCAGACCGGACATGGAGAAGAACGTCGGAGAAGACCAACACACATGGAGGGATGCCTAGTGTCAGTGTCAAAACCGGCGGATCTCGGGTAGGGGGTCCCGATCTGTGCGTCAAGGTCGGATGGTAACAGGAGACAAGGGACACTTTATTTTACCCAGGTTCGGGCCCTCTCGATGGAGGTAAAACCCTACTCCTGCTAGATTAATATTGATGATATGGGTAGTACAAGAGTAGATCTACCACGAGATCAAGGAGGCTAAACCCTAGAAGCTAGCCTATGGGTATGATGATGGTTATGATGTGTTCTCATCATCATCTATCGACTAGTCTGGCATCGGTTTATATAATGCACCAGAGGCCCAGGATAACAAGAGTCCTAGCCGAATACGCCGGTGGGGGAGGAGTCCTTGTCTTGATCGCCAAGTCTTGTGGAATCTTCCTTGTATGCGGCACCTGTCCGGACTGGCCCATGAGTATGCGGCCCTGGTGGTCCTCGGCCCAATCTAACCGATTGGGGGACGACGTGGTGAGTACCCCCTAGTCCAGGACACCGTCAGTAGCCCCCTGAACCGGTCTTCAAGTTAGGGACGCTCCTCGATTCTTCCGAACTGTTCTTCATCTTCGGTCGTCGGTATTGAAAACTGGTTCAACGAATCTTCTTTATCTTCGATCTTGAGGACCGCCGAAATGGATTCGACGGGTTTACACGTCGGGTATCCGAGGAGCCCCTTTAAGTTTCCGGCCTTTATTAATGCCTTGTTATTTTTATGCCACACCTCGGGTTTGAAGTTGTTCCCGGGAGGCAGTTCCCTCTTGCGTCCGAGCTCTAACGTCGGACTGCATTCGAGGTATTTTTTGCAGCCGAGCACCAATGCCGGACTGCTTCCCAGCTCTAACGCCGGACTATGTATCCGAGCTCCAACGCCGGACTATGTATCCGAGCTCCAACGCCGGACTGTATCCGAGGTGTCGTAAATCACCTTGGTTCAAAGAAGTTTGAAGGAGTTTAGCCGAGCTTAATGTCGGAAATGCCCTCTATGGAGCCAGCCACTAGCGCCCGAGCTTTATGCCGGACTGCTTTCGAGGTGGTGCACCACCCCGAACGTGGGCCGATTTTTGTCAATATTTTTTATTGGTGCAATTTATTCTCTGTCGAGATATATAGCCAGTAGCCCTCAAGGTGGGTATCGGTCTAAAACCCGAGATGCACATGAAGGATGACATAAGACCGTTGATCCCCATAGCCGCTGAGACTCAGGTTGATTTGCAAAATCGGCCTGAGGATCAAGTCCAAGCTCGGCAGAATACTTCGGGACACTAAAAGCGGCGTGCTCAGTCCTCAAGACTCAGGTTGGGTGCGGCCGACCAACCTGAGGATCAAAATCTCCTCGGAAACTATATTGCACATAAAATTTTCTGCATTGGACAAGCAATGCAGTAGCCCCCGAGACACTGGTCGGGTGGCAACACCAGATCAGGGAATCGATGTGCCCCTTTAGTATGTTTAAATAATAAGCCCGAAGCCCAGTAGCCCCCGAGCCTTAATGCGGGCACGGGTGGCCTAATTAAGGATCGATATCCATAGTAAAATCACAAATTGTGTGTAATGACTCTATATATCCAAGTACTTTACATCATTTAATGCTCGAATCCGCATTGTACAAAACTTTGTTGACCGGCCATCAGCTTCCACCTCCTCGGCCAACAGCCGAGGAGTGTTTGCCTTACTTTATGAAGCCTTTATGAGGGCAAAGATTTACGACAAACAAGGCAATCTGGCCATACGGTTTTATAAACAAAGGTACGCGGAGAGATATGTTATATTACTGTTTAACAGAAGAAATGTCTTCCAAAGAAAATAGTCCAGCTATCGGTTCCTTTCTTTGGGTTGTCATGCTAAGCATGATCATAAAGCCTCAGCTCCAATATAAGAGCAAAATGTCGAGGATTTAGTTTGGGAGGCTAGTTAAGATCCCCCGGTAGTGTTCGGCGACAGTCGAGGTCAAGCCGTAAACACTTCGGCCAATGTTATGAACGGCCTGTTATTTAACATAGTCATTGGATCGCTGACCAGTTTACGCTTATTGTGACAGTCAGTTTTCGGCTTTCTCCACTGAGGTGCTTAACCATGTGAGCTGGAAGCATAATCACAGTGGTTCTCCCTTTGTACGCCTAGCCGAACAAAACGGAACGTAGGAAGCAAGTGCAGGAGCCGGGCAACCCAACTATTGACCGAAGACACAATTCGAAACCGATGCATATATAGCAATATCTGAGAATGTTTTTGCCGAATCCCTAAAAGGTGTCCGGCGTTGCACTGCGAGACTAATGCTGTAAAAGCACAAATAGTTTAAAAGTGCCAAAAAGCTTGGAAAACCAAGAAACGTCAGTAAAAACATGACGTCCGAACAATATCAAGTGTTCGGTGCCAATCCGAAAATTGGTCTTAGAAAAAGGAAGTGCTTCTGTCGTGCTTTAACATGGTACATCCTATCTCAAGACTTCGAGCGGGTCAGCCTACGGCTTCAACCTCCTATCCCGAGGGCGGAGTACTTCTCATCAGGCCAGTTTAGCAAACTAAACTCTAGCGGCTTTTGAGAGAGAAATTAGGCTCCCCGGCTAGTGACCGCACACTCGTGTCGAAAAAAGGAGTGATAAATAATAGTAACTTTGCAACGACTAAGAAGAAAAACACTTACTATGAAACGGCTCAAATAAACATAAGAGCCCCCCAAGTGACTTGGGTAAAAGTTGACTATATAATGCAAGGTGACATGTGAAATGCCTTCTAGCCGGATTGTAGATCGTTTGTCGTTGCCGACCTTTTCGCTTCAACCTCGGGACCTGACGGTCCGAAGTGTGTCCGAATACCATAATGGTTATATAAGAACCGAGGTATGCATGGAGACCAGGCGTAGGGGTCATTATTGCTTTATCAGACAAGTGCCCAACTAGTTATGTTATATTACATGGTTAGTAAGAAACATCTTCCAGAGAGAATAGTTCCGTTAAGGGTTCCTTTCGCTGGGGTGGCGTGCCCTGAAGTGCACGTCCGGACTGCAAATGCAGGAAAACCTCTGGGGGCATGTATAAGTAAAAAAGGTTCATCTTTAGTTCACCGACCGAATATTCCCTTAAGAACGCTAGCTTTCGGCTTCACCCAGTCTGAGGTACACGTCCGGCTTATCCGGCAGTAGCAATCACAGAGGTGCTTCCTTTACCGCCTAGCCAAACAATCGAGAACGTAGGGGTAAGCACAGGAGCCAGGCAGCCCAGCTTGGCCAAAACTTAAGCCATATCGATGCATATAATGGTGAAGAAAAGGTGCATGCGGAAGTCTGACGCATGCGTTGGGTGTGAAACCCGTATAAACAAGCTTCTGTTAAAGAAGCCCCCAGGTTTAAGGAGCGCGGGTAGCGCGTCAAGTATGTGTGAACAAAGTTTGGACAAGAAAATTTTTTACAAGCAACTTTTTTTTTCAAAAAAGTATAACGCTTGATCGAACCGAACACAAGTTAGAAATTAAAGCTTTGAGCATGAAAGCGACTTAGCTGGTTAATGTGTTCGCAGTCCGAGCTTGATGCGGGACAAGGTTCTATCCCCAAAGCTGGTCCCGAGGTGGCGGAGCGGAGAGCTCGACACGCCGAAGTGGTGACATAGCATGGTCGATGCAGACCGACAGAGTGACGCCGAAGTCCCCGGATCATTTTCCTGTGCACAAAAAATAGTGCAAACGAGAGAAAATGGTAATAATGATAAATAAAAAATCGTTGCATAATGAATAATTTATGCAAAGTGAGTAATAAAAGAAATATGGCCTGGCGCCGAAGTCGATGTCGATGCAGGGCGTCGGCGTGATGCGGTAAAGGCGTGGCAAAGCCTGAATTCGCAGGTCGGTCCGCGCTCCGGACGCGGCGTTCGCCGGACTATGTACGGAGACTGACCGAACCAGCATGCGACCGTCGTTAATGCGGCCACCATTTGATAGACCTGTGAACATATGATGGACAAATCAGAGTAATAATTCCTTGGAAAAAATGAACCCAAACATGCAAAAAATATTAGGATCAATAGCACCTGGTTTATTTGTTGTAGTAATCCAAAGGAAGATGATGCTGGCAAAGGTTGGCTCGCCGAGGCGAAGCCCTCGGTCCGGCCAATCGTGACGAAGCTGGTCGGCTAGTGACGCTGAAGTGTCCGGAGTAGGTTGATGAAGAGATGATGAATCCTCCAGTCCAGCCGAGACGTCGAAGCCTCGAGGCCAGTCGATGAGTCGAAGTAGTCCGGCGTGATGGACACCGGCTTGAAGGGGCAACAGTGCGGCCCTGCAGATGCAGGTCGTGACGTGGTAGATGCCGGCTTGATGAAGCGACCGTGCGGTGATGCCGGTATGCCCGCTCCGTGTAATCCGTGGGGCGGCGATGTTGGTGATAATTTGTCCTTCGCGATGCCGGACTCTTGTTCGGCTTGCCGAGATGATGATCCGAAGAAGTTGAGCTCGGCTCAACAAAGTGACGACGTGTCTACCACAGGTCGGCAGCCGTGGAGCAATATTGTCGGGCTGGTTTGACACCAGCAATGATGTTGAAGATCATGTTCAAAAGATCTTAAAGTTAGTGGGATGTGTTCAGAAACAATACACAATATTCCATACAAAACTTCCTTCAAAAAGGATGTCCGAAATCCCGTTCATAAAAAAGATGAATTCGGGTCGGATTCGTTCTCGCGCAGAAAACAGATCCGAAAAGTGACGCACTAATCGGAAGGTTCCCGGAGTTTGGACGGTCGGATCGAGCTGAAATTTTGAAGGGTGGTAGATATAGTAATTCCGCAGCCGATCAACGGTTGGATCTTCCAAAGGACGCCCGAGCTAGAAGCTGGACACCACGCCCTAAACTCGTCCAGATTCCCGTCCAGATTTGACAGGGCTCCGGTATATTATGGATTGCCGGAGATTCCTCCATCGGAACTCGACGAAATTTTCCAGGGTTGTTGTAGACTCAATTCCGCACAATTTCACCAAAGCAATCGTCAAAGCGATACTCGAGGAGGTGGTGGCAGAAGATGCGAGTTTGCTGTCCAGAAAAACAGCACGGTCGCTTGAGGGCAATGTTGACGTCGAGCCCCCGAGCTTCATGGATGATTCCTCCATGACCTTGATAGAGATCGGAGTTCATGTTTGATGAAGGCCTTCGTCCGAACATGGTGATCCGAACACGGGGCGCAATTCTTGGTCGAACCAAGGTGACCAGTCGAGCTGGTGACGAAGATGCCGAAGTCGCAGTTGATCTGCAGGCGAGCCATCGATCCTTTTGTCGATCACACAACGGAACTCTCAATGAAAGCATCAATATCGGTGTCAAAACCGGCGGATCTCGGGTAGGGGATCCCGATCTGTGCGTCAAGGTCGGATGGTAACAGGAGACAAGGGACACTTTATTTTACCCAGGTTCGGGCCCTCTCGATGGAGGTAAAACCCTACTCCTGCTAGATTAATATTGATGATATGGTTAGTACAAGAGTAGATCTACCACGAGATCAAGGAG
Organism: Aegilops umbellulata; assembly: GCA_032464435.1. Classification (NCBI taxonomy): domain Eukaryota; kingdom Viridiplantae; phylum Streptophyta; class Magnoliopsida; order Poales; family Poaceae; genus Aegilops; species Aegilops umbellulata. The sequence continues at coordinate 419,123,984 of CP136059.1, forward strand.
GCTAAACCCTAGAAGCTAGCCTATGGGTATGATGATGGTTATGATGTGTTCTCATCATCATCTATCGACTAGTCTGGCCTCGGTTTATATAATGCACCAGAGGCCCAGGATAACAAGAGTCCTAGCCGAATACGCCGGTGGGGGAGGAGTCCTTGTCTTGATCGCCAAGTCTTGTGGAATCTTCCTTATATGCGGCACCTGTCCGGACTGGCCCATGAGTATGCGGCCCTGGGGGTCCTCGTCCCAATCTAACCGATTGGGGGACGACGTGGTGAGTACCCCCTAGTCCAGGACACCGTCACCTAGGAACGTTGTAGTCGCAGGAGGAGCATCGACCGGCGCAGCGCCAGCAGGCCGGCCACTGCCGGAAGCGCGGCTAGCAGGCGACAACAGCCACCTGCACCGCGCCGCCGCCACGCCGGCCCGCAGCATCCGCCGCCAGGAACCGCCGGGGCATAGCAGAGCAGCAGCCGTCAAGGACCGCCGCGCGCGTGCTCACCCGCCCAACGGCTAGCACCGGCGGCGGCCGGGAGGGGTGGAAGGAGGGGGACGGGTGGGTTGGGGCAGAAACGCGCAGCCCAGATCTGGGCGCCCTCATCTCTGCCGCTCGCAGCAGCGGCCGACCGCGGCCACAGCAGCGCCACCGCGCACGCGTTCCGCACCATCACGACCTCCCCGGAGCGCAGACAACCGCCTGACTCGCCACCGCGTGTTCCCGCCGCTCCAGCGCACAAACAGCAGCGCGCGAGCTCACGGACGAGGGCCCCGCCACCGCCGTCCACCGGCGAGGGCTTCGCCCGCCGGTATCCTCCGGCGACGGCGAGGGGAGGAAGGGGAGGAGGGGAGTTTGAGGTGGCGGCTAGGGTTTCGCCACCCGAGTCGTCCCCTGGGAGCGACACGGGGGCCGGGGGGGGCAAATTACTGCCTCTTTTCAGGAGAGAGAGAACTAGGCTCATTTAGGGGATTATTACTTATTAGTTAGTTAAAAATTGATTAAAGTCCAACCAGACCTTCTTGTCAACTTACATTCTTCATCCTAGTATCGCTTCATATATAATTTACTGTCTAGAATATTCAATTATGTATATTTTTCTATTGATTAAATGCGATCACTTCCCGAGTTCTTAGCCTAAAGCATGCAATCGCTTTGAGTTAGTGGACTAATGGCCTATTTCACTCAGAAGGAACTGTCATGTGCAGTGAGTGTCGGCTTGCTTCATGCCGCCTTGTTTCTTGAACAGATTTTGGAATATATAAGGTAGACCCAGGCTTAGCTTTTTATATAAAAAAAATGTGCAGTCCCTATGGTGCTGGGCCTACATACCTAGTGCCGTCCCGATGTTGCTTGACCCTGTTGCGCTGCTTGTTTTCTGCAGGACAGCTGCATTCACAAAAGCAAAAGAATCTGAATTCCATCAATATTTATTCTTGTCTCCCGGCGCAAGTCACTTTGGATTTCATTGTAAGTTTCCGAAAGATGGGGAATAATGGTGTGGAGTGTCGTCCGTTTCTTCAGAAGGGTGTAACTGAAGCAGAGCATGATGCTCCATATATCTTTCGATTGGCAAAATTTCCAAGTCTCGCATATATATCTCCATTAATTTTCACTCAACCAATCACGCCAAGAATCTACACAGCCCAGCCTAAATCTAGCGGAGGAAGAAGGAGGTGGACGAAAAGCAGCCCCAAAGAAGGGAAAGCTGTAGCGAACAAAAGGCGGCTGCTTTTATTGCAAGCTTTCTTGCAGGGCCGTCGTGCTGCTGCTCTGGCTCGCCGCGTCTTGGTCATCGTGGTGGTGGTCGCGGCTCCGGTCCGCCGCGTCTTGGTCATGGACGTGGCTGCGGCTCGTCGTGTCGCGGTGATCACGGCTCGGGCTCTCCGAGTCGGGGCCGAGATGCGAGCTCGCCTCGCTGCCCTGCTCGTCCACCTTCTTCTCCTGCCCCTCGCCGCCGGCGAGCGCGCTCGCTGCCGCGGCCGCGGTTGCGAGCTCCACCTCCGCAGCCCGGCCGGCGGCCGGCTTGGCGAGGAACGTGGGCCGCTCGTCGCCGGCCATGATGACCACCACGTGCTCCAGGAAATCCATGGCCGGCCTGGCCGCGCCCGACGCCGAGGCCTTCTCCCCATCGGCGTCCCCCGTCGCCTGGCCGTCCCGGTCGCCGTCGAGGTACCCGGAGAGCTTCCAGTAGGAGCAGGCGAGGATGAGCAGCGCGAAGGCGATGAGCCCCAGCATCGCCGCCAGCCCGCCGAAGAGGTACGGCACCGGCGACTGCCACGGCGAGTGTGGCGCCACCGTCCCGTTGATCAGCCCGTGCGCCGGCGCCAGCGTCGGCGCCCCGGCGCTGTGGCTCACGGCGAAGAACTCGGCTCCGGGCCTCATGGTTGTGTTGGTGTTTCACTTTCACGGCGTAGCAGAGCAGAGGAGTTGCAGGGTGCTTCTTGTTGCTCTGTTCTCTCTGTTTTTCTCCTGTGTGTGCTTGTTGGTTTCTTAGGGGTGGTGTCTGGTGCGGAAGGGTGAGAGGGAAATGGGGTGTATTTATAGGGGAGGAGGCCGGGGAGAAATATTCTTGCAAAACATAGGAGGATTGTCTATTTGTGATGCCAAGGAATATCATAAGACCAATGAGACATTTTCTGCTTGGAGTGTGTACTCTGTTTAGATACCACCCCCTTTTGAAGCGAAACCGCGGGAAAATCTCAACTGCAATTTTCTTAGCAAATAAAATATGTATAAGCAAAAATAGACGACAGTATAATAAGTTAGAAAAACAGAAGAGACTAGCGATGATTAAGTGTGTTTCCCATTTTACCATCGGGCTAAGGTTTTTTTGTTAACTAGTTGGTGCGAAGAAATTAATAAGGAGTTATATTGATCGTAAAATACAAGTAATGAAAAATTGAAATCTCCTTTTGTATTAATACAGAAGTTTTTCACAGATACAGTGAAATGATTTTTTTGTAGAGCAAAAGATCATAGTTCTAAAATAAATAAAACGGTTTCGAAGCATCCAGGTCAATGTCATATGGCGATGACAGGGTAGTTATTATTTGACAACCATCCATTAATTGGTGAAGTCGTCTACTTATTAGTTACCTAAAATTGAGTAAATCTCAGCTTGACATTCGGATCAACATCTGGCTATTGCTATCCTAATATCGCTTCCATATAAATCACGTAAATTTTCCTCTAGTTGTGCACTTTCAATACTACAATTTTTGTCTAAGTGATGTTTTTAGCTGACTAAGATTTGTAAAAGTTTTCATAGTCAGGAATTAGTATATACTCCCTCCGTAAACTAATATAAGAACGTTTAGAACACTAAAAATAGTGATCTAAACGCTCTTATATTAGTTTACGGAGGGAGTATGTTATAAATTACAAGGTATATTACGTAGGGATCAAGTAACTAGGCAAGATAGAACGTTGGGTGGACCAATCATTCATGCACTAGTCACTACAACTACATTAATTAGAACTGTAGAAGTTTCCTATGGGGTGGGGTTGTGAATAGTTTGGCCTTGATTCTATACAACGTGTTGTGAATAAATTCCATGTAATAAAAAAAGTTTAAGTGAAACCTTCTTAATTATGTACTAGTGCACATTTCCTTAATTAGTGAATAGTTTGGTCTTGTGTCTTTTTTCTTGGATGAGAGATAATTGGAATTAATATTTGATACAACTCTTGAGAAGCTTGTTCGAAGGGTTAAGAAAACTAATTGATTGTGTGATACCGGTAGACGCGGATACACGGGAGGGAGAGACATCTAGGACTCTACAAGAATTATTGCTTTATGCACTAATTATAAGGAGACTCCAAATCAGAAACAAGAAGGAAGTTAATGGTATGGTTTAGGCCGGACGTAAGCATCGTCCTCTTCTTTCTTTGGAGTAAATTAATGTAAAGTCAGAGATATGTTAGTAGCAATAAAGGGGAGCGTCTGGATGTGTCCCGATATTGATGGTAATATTAGTACTATCCTATTAGCCAAAACCATTGGCGAATATTTCTAGCTAGGTTAAATAGCAAGAATATTACACGCCATAGCCTCATTGCCAAACGCATATGAATTTGTACTAGCACATTCGTAGGATCTTCCTTTCAACTTTAGAAACGGTAAAAAAAAAAGTATTGCACGCAACGATGAGATCAAGATACGTGATTTATATGTGAAAAGCATTGGCGCAAAGTTTAGCTGAAATCAACATGTGGCACAAGTTGTTAATTACTACAACTAATTAACATGCCGCGTCCTTATCCTTCAGCATCCAGTTAGCTAGCTAAATCCATCGCTTAGTGGACCTTTACCAGCACCAAATGAATGCGCATTACGTCTGCAAGCTTTAGTTAGCTTAGAGCTATGCTTGGCGTGACAGATTGTGAGTGGCCGGAGGGCCCGACGCCTGGCCAATAGAAGGGTACTACTCCATAGACTATATCCAAGGAAACTACATCAGTTACTCTACTTGTTAGTGTCGTGCTCCTTTAAGCTTTGCTTTTTAACCAAAACATATTCCCTCATAACCAACTTTTTGGTAGGGAGTATCCATCTCTCATAAAGTATGTGACCTTAACACACATAGTGCATCAACTAATCAAAAAGGTGCCTAGCGTAAACAAGATATATATGAACGCTCATAGAAAGTTCTAGAAAAATTTGTTCTGTTGCTCTACCTTGGTGTGAGCTTATCCACGCCAAAAGAATGATGGTCCCGGGCTTGTTGGTCAGTATTTTGTGCAACGTGCATGATTGCGCGGGAGAAAAGGGGTGCAATATGTCTCGAGTGTGCACACACAAACCCAAATGTACATTCGCTAACGCGCCATGGTGGCTTATCCAGGACAAAACAACAACATGGGTCACACACCACATGCGTTTGGGGGTTAGCTGAATAGGGATGCATGTCTTTTGTATGGATGCCAACTCAACATTATGATGTCTTGTGGGCAGTGAGCTCTTCCAGAACGGCTCCCGCTGCAGCCGCACACGTAGATTCGTGTCTGCCCTAGTGTGTACATATTTTGGTGCTAGAAGCAAGGATAAGTGCGGACTAGCAATTAATATCGATGGTGATCACGGCAATGATTCAGAGGAATTGTGCCCCCTCCTGATCCTTGCGTCACCTATCCCACTTATCGTCGTGATGTATGATTTGTGTCTATCATTTGCAGCGTACATTCAATGCATGACAAGATGTGAGCTAAGCACCTAGACAAAATTAACAAACCTTTATCTAAATATAAAAGGCATATTTTCAAAGATGTGAGCTAAGAACCTATTAATTAATATGGGAAATGCTAAAAAGCTGACGATCAGATTTTCAATGTTTCGCAGCAAATGCTCCAGATTTGCCATGCAGAAACAGATAAATTGCCATGCTGTTGTATACGATTTGCCATGTTCTAAAATAAGAATTTTCATGTAGTGTAAAAAATTATCAAAAATTACCATGTTGTAGCGACTAATTGTCATGCTTTCGATCGGGATCCGACGTACACGAGGGCATCAAATTTTTCTACTGGGGTCCATTAATATTGCATATGAGTGAAGGCCTACTCTGAGCATCACCTACCAGCTACTTACTTAATATCTCGCGCCATTAGTACGTCGCGTATGTAGCCAATGGAGTACCCATGATTAATTAAGCTCTACGAATGCGTCCACGGCACCTCAATCCATTCTCTCAAGTGTGGCATCTCCCTTTAGTTACTTTGCCATGGTGCATGTCTCCATGATCGATCTATGGATTCCACCCCTTTTTTCCTCCACTCTCGCGGGGTCCAATTGCTACATACTACGTACGTACGCAGCACTGGTTAAATCTACTTTAGTTTAACACAATCGATTGATGGGTTTTGTCTCGGCTCAAGAGTTCAAGTGGTGGAAGGAAGGAAGGAGATCACGAGATGGGTTTTGTGTGCGCATGCATGCTGGGCTAGCTCACCCCATCACATGTTACGGGCGCTAATTGGGTTCCTGGGCACCGTACGTGTCGCACTCGGTTCCGGTTGGCGTTGAGATCATTGCCGGCCTTGACTTTCCTTCGCAGGAACATCAACTTGACCTTGACACGTGAGCTCCATCAGAGTTTCCATCCATCCGGCAAAGGTCAAGTTCATACTGGGCTGGCTGTGAATTAACTTCGCCGGTCACGTTCCGTATTGACACTTTGCAAGAGCCCAAAGCTGAATTCCAGTGTTGATCTGGAAGAAAGACGAAACTTTAAGACCATTTACATTTTTTTGTTCTTAGCTGATTTTAAGGCGGTTTTCGCCTCGCGGAGCATTTTCAAGCATAGTCGTGCTTCAAATGCCATAAAAAAGGAAGTCTAGGGCATAGGGTGCCATTGCTTGGTCCATCGACAAAAACCTGTATTTGGGATTTTTCACGACGAGAACTCGACATCAACTACCACATGGTGTATGCGGCAAGCAACCTCAAAACAAACAATGCAAAAAAAAAAAAGAACCCGGCATCAACCGGTAACGATAGAAATCCATGCTTTAAATTCTCAGAAATTTGGAAACAGTTGGGTAGATAAATACAATATACTTCATCCATACCACACATATTCAATCATAACTTTCACTTACTCAATATGGAGTACAACTGGTCTCAATTAACACCGACCTTTCTCAAGTAAACCCCATAAAAAGAATAGAAGTTAATACCACTAAACATCGCCGTCAACCTTTTTTTTTTGTAAAGGTCTACTGGGGGGTTAGTCCACTGGAATTTTTTCCATTCCATTGTTTAGCGGCAAGCAAAATATAAAATGGACGAGAAAGGGCAGAAGATCCACACACGGGGGTCGACGGAGAGAAGAACTTAGGAGCACATACTATTTAAAACGTGAAGAACGACCGACAGGAGCACGGGGCGGGTTGAGTGGAAGATTACAATGAGGTGGCAAAGCTTTTTACCTGGCAGTCATTTATCATAGCCATGCCTGAGCATGGGCATCCCAACCTGGTGTCATGGGTCGAAAAATAATACAATAGGTATAATAATTTGTCATGCTCAAATTTTTCACATGAAAGTCCAGAAAAAGCCTGAAGAGGGTGAACTTCAAAAGATTTATTAAAAAAACACGTATAATAATGTATTTATGTTCAAAATGATTACTTAAATAGAAAAGTGTATTGCTTACTTGTTTCGGGCCAAGTCAGGCTCGGGCTTTTGATTTTCAGAATGGGCTGTAAGGCCGAGCTCAAAACCAGGCTCATCCCAACCCAGGGAAATAATCTTTTGTAAGAAGCAATAAGCTTTACGCCTCAATGCATCAGTAGAAAAAAGAGAAATATGTACAAGCCCGAAAATGGGACACATCCGAATTTACAATGCCATACAACACTATGCCCCTAAGTGCTAGGCGCCATCAAGAGAGTGTCGTGAGGCCAATGCTCACGTTCTCACCCAAAATCGGGCCTCAACCCTAATCGTACGAACAAGGCTAGCAGTCTTAGGTTATACGCTGCTGAAGACAATCGCGGTACTTTGCTTGCAGGACCACCATGTCGTGATCAGATATTCGATGTGGCAAAAACTCTTAGGGTTATCCTCGACAACAGGAGTTGGATGACTGGTCGGTTCCATGAGAGCACCTCGTGGCAAAAACTCTTAGGGTCTAGGAGGAGCATGGATCGAAGCTACTACCTTGTGTTTCAGATATTTGATGTGGATAGATGAGGGTGGCAACAAATCAATAGGCGTACGTGCATCATCCTCCCCGGGGTGGCACAATTTCAAATGAGAGGGTGTGTCTGGGTAATGTCGATCATACACATGTCGGGCCGGATGATGGCCGGCCAACAGGATGACGCTGCCAACAAAACTTTTTTTTTCCGAGAAAAGAATATGTTGGTCTTTTATTAATGTGATAAGATATAAAGGTACAATGATGGGCTGCCTACAGGAAGTTGGTCTCATCTTGGACTGCCTACAAGGCTACAAGAACAAGAGTAGACATCTGAGATGATCGAGCTCTCCAGAAGTATATACACCTGTTACACTAGAGCTAGGCATGTATATGCATGTCCATGCCCAATCCCTTATCTGTTGCAGGTTTTGTGGATACCTTTCTTCATTTACGTACATTTATTTTGGAAAAGTCTACCAAGGCGTTAGTTCACCGGATTATTATTTTCATTCCATTGCCTGGCGGTAAGTAACATATACAAAGGACGGGAAATGGAAGAAGATCGACACAAGGGGGGCGACGGAGAGAAGCACTTAGGAGCACATACTCTTTAACGTGAAGAACGACCGACAGGAGCATGGGGCGGGTAGAGCGGAGGGGCTGTTTGGATTGTGACTATGTTTATCATATATTGCCACATTATTTTTGCCATACTTGCCTAACTTGAGTTCCTCAAATTGTTTGCCACACTTTGGCTTGCCTAAGTGGATCTTGCCACATTTTTTGTGTCTATGACATGTGGGGTTCACTTCTCATAAAAAAATTCTTGCCTTAGATGTGGCTATAAACAAACACCCACCTAACTTGGTCAAATTTACCTAAAGTGAGGTGTGGCAAAGTGTGGCAAGATGTGGCTAGAAACCAAATAGGCCACACTGAGGTGGCAAAGCATTTTACCTAGCAGCCATTTATCCCAGCGATGCCTGATCATGGGCACACTAGTAGAAAATGGGGCAACGGTCCAGGCCGGATCAGCCCATTAGTCCCGGTTCAATCTAGAACCGGGACCAATGGGGGCATTGGACCCGGTTCATGAGCCCAGGGGGCCGGCCGGGCCACGTGGGCCATTGGTCCCGGTTCGTCTGGACCTTTTGGTCCCGGTTGGTGGGACGAACCGGGACCAATGGGCCTGGCTCTTGGCCCACCACCATTGGTCCCGGTTCGTGGCATGAGCCGGGACCAAAGGCTCCCCTTTAGTCCCGGTTCGTGCCACGAACCGGGACTAAAGGGTCGGCCCTCGCTGCACCCACAGTTTAGTCCCACCTCGCCAACCGAAGGGCGCCGACACCTGTTTATAAGCCCGTCCCTCTCTGCGTTGTTGAGCTCCTCTCAAAGTGAAAATAGATGCACCTATAGAGAAAAATTGGACCTAAATTCATAAATAGAAATTGATTATGAATTTATGTTTAACTTTCTTTATAAGTGCATCTATGTTCACTAACAGAGAAATTTTTAATTTTTGTGACTTAAAAGAAAAAAATCACTAAAAAACTATAAGTATTTAGTTCTAAGTAGAAATGAAAAAATAAATAGCAAAAAAGAAAAAAAATGCCTATAATACTTGTAAAGTTATTCATAAACTAGTGATTCACACAAATTTTAAAAAATTCAAATTTAAACTATTCAAATTTTAAAGCTAATGGCACTAACAGAAAGTTTATAATTTTTGTGACCTAAAAGAAAAAAAATCACTAAAAAACTATAAGTATTTAGTTCTAAGTAGAAATGAATAAATAGCAAAAAAATGCCTAAAATATTTGTAAAGTTATTCATAAACTAGTGATTCACACAAATTTTAAAAAATTCAAATTTAAACTATTCAAATTTTAAAGCTAATGGCACTAACAGAAAGTTTATAATTTTTGTGACCTAAAAGAAAAAAGAAATCACTAAAAAACTATAAGTATTTAGTTCTAAGTAGAAATGAAAAAATAAATAGCAAAAAAGAAAAAAATGCCTATAATATTTGTTACGACTAACTAAAATTACCAAATTGAGTATAATGATAAAACACAGTAATATTAATTAGCAGGAAAAAGATTGACTCAAAAATCAATTTTTATAGTAAAGTTATTCATAAACTTGAGATTCACACAAATTTTAAAAAATTCAAATTTAAACTATTCAAATTTTAAAGCTAAAGACACTAATAGAAAGTTTATAATTTTTGTGACCTAAAAGAAAAAAGAAATCACTATACAACTATAAGTATTTAGTTCTAAGTAGAAATGAAAAAAATAGCAAAAAAGAAAAAAAAATGTCACCTACTGGGCCACCACGGCCTGAATACGACTAGAAACCCAACTATGGGCCAGGATTCAGGCCCGCAGGAGGCCCAATAGGCCCACAGGCATTGTAGTGACAGATTAGGCCCGAAAGCCTGCAGTTGAGAGGAGCTCGAGAGGGTGGGCGCAACAGCGCTTATAAACCACTCCCGAGCCCTCTCAACTAGCGAGGTGGGACTAAACTTTTGGGCGCGGGGCAGCACAAGGCCATTGGTCCCGGTTGGTGGGACGAACCGGGACCATAGGGGGGCATTGGTCCCGGTTCCTGGCACAAACCGGGACCAATGCCCCCCTTTAGTCCCGGTTGGTGCCAACAACCGGGACCAAAGGTCGTCGCCTGCCGAAAAGTGGTTGGTGGCACCAACCGGGACTAAAGTGGGCATTCGTCCCGGTTTCTGTCACGAACCGGGACCAATGCTTCGTCTATATAACCAGGACTTGTGAATTTTTTTCATTCAGTTCGTTCTTCCCCGCCCGACGACGCCGCCAGGCTGCGCCTCGCCGTCGCCCCTGCCTCCGACGCCGTCCCGCGCGGCCGGAGACGCCGTCGTCGCCCCGTGCCCCCTGCCTCCTCGCCGCCGAAGCCGTGCCCCCCTGCCTCCTCGCCGCCGAAGCCGTGCCCCCCTGCCTCCTCGCCGCCGACGCCGTGCCCCTCACCGTCGCTCTCGCCGCCCCTGCCTCCTCATCGCCCGTCGCCGCCCCGTGCCCCCTGCCTCCTCACCGCCGCCGACGTGCCCCCTCACCGTCGCCGTTTCCGCGCCCATCACCGTCGCCGTCGCCTCGCCCCTCACTGTCGTCGATCGCCGCCCCGTCCCGTTGCGTAATTTCCTAATTTAGATGTGTAGTTAATTTAGATGCGTAATTTAAGATGTAGAGTTAATGAGTTGTAGTTAATTTAGATGCGTAGTTTAGATGTATAGTATAATTGAATTGTTGTAGTTAATTTAGATGTATAGTTTAGATGCAAAAGTTAGAATTTTTTACTGTTCATACTTTTTTGGTGATATTATTGTTGCATATGCAAAAGTTTGTGTGTTCATATATATGCAAAAAATATGCCAATTTTTCATAGAATTTTTATCAATTTTTTCTTGTAATTTTTTTCATAGACTTTTTATTTTGTTCATAGAATTTTTATGTTTTTTTGTTCATAGAATTATCTTTGTCAATTTACGTATATGTTTATATTTAGAAGAAAAAGAAGAAGAGAAAAAAGGAGAAATAAATAAGAAGATGAAAAAGAAGAAAAAAAAAGAGAAGAAGAAGAAGTAATAGAGGAGAAGCTTCTTCTTCTCCTCTATTATTCCTTCTTCTCCTCTTTTTTTCTTCTTCTTCCTCTTCTATTCCTTTCTTCTTCTCCTCTTTTTTTCTTCTTCTTCCTCTTCTTATTTTTGTTATCGGGTATGTCTTTGTCGATATATACCCCCCCTCCCCGATAACTTTTAGTAATTAGTACTACTTAGAAAGTGTTTAATGGAATTAGTTAGAACTAGGTAAACTTGTTTATTTTTAATAAGTACTACATTATTCTATTTATAGTAAGTGCTTAGTAGTTGAACTAGTTTATTTTACTATAGAAGTAGTTTATTTTAGCAAGAAAATTAATAGAACTAGTTTATTTTTTTAGTTAAAGCAATTATTCCCGCATCGACGTGGACGATGCCTATCCCGCATCCTCGTCGTCGAGTCGGCGGAGGACGACACCTGCTTGGACGATGCCTATCCCGCATCCTCGTCGTCGAGTCGGCGGAGGACGACACCTGCTTGACCAGATGGGCCATGTCCGGGACTGGGCTACGCCGGGGTGGTACTGGGAGGCGCTACCTTCCGGGGGGCGTAGTTTGGTGAGGAGCCAGCCAGTCGTTGACCCGATCCTTGTTTGGTGGCGGTCGCGTGGGCCAATGACGGTGCTGAGGCTTCCGGACACCGCGGAGGTGGTACGTCACCGTGTCAGCGAGGAGGACCAGCACGTCCGTCGCTACATGGTTGCGTTGGAGGGCAGGTTCGAGAATACCTGGCAGGTTCTTCAGGGATCTCACTGGAGCTATGATCCTGTGATGGCTCCTTCCCTTTGGGTGTCCACCGCCCGCGCCGATACCCGCCGGGCGCTACGGTTCTAGCTGTACTGGCGATATGTATGATAGTATTCGACGTGTATTAGTGATAATATTTGATGTACGGACACATGAAGATGATGTAGTTTTTCTTATAATTGAATGCATCCTAATTTGAATACTACTTTATTTTGCGATTTGATTTTTCTTATTGAATGCTCAAATTGGAGAGCACTATGCAAGGCAAATGCATATGATTAGTTGAATAATAATGATCTAATTTAGTCTTTGAATTATGAACGTATAGGAAATGTCATCATCGGACGACGGAAGTCTCCCGGGGGAGTGCGACTGGTGCCACGACGACCGAGGTCAGTGCGACAGGCCTCACCTGGACGATGGTCGGCGCTTCAGCATTAAGCTCGAGGAGACCTACGAAGTTGAAACGGTACGCAATGACGACAAGTGTTTTTCTTCATAATTAAGCATGACTTCAACTATTTCAACGTGTAATTTTCATCTTTTACAATTCGAGTATAGTTTATCCCATGCCATGCAAGACGCTATGTCTTGGAGAGGATGGATTTTGAAGACCATGAAAATTTTGAAACGAAGAAAATTCACCTAAGGACCCATCATGATGTGGATTTTGAAGTAAAGTTGTATAATGCTGAGAGGGTAACCCATTTTGGTTGCAAAAATTGGGAAGCATTTTGCAAATTGTATGGTTTTGATGAGGGTATGCTTGTCACCATGGATCTTGGTGATCCTGAAATCGAGCAAGACAATATGGACATTTGGGTCCTTGTTGATACGCCTCCAGTTCTACCGCTATGTGAGTTTCTCAAACATAGTTAATTATTAACTAATTTATTTGTTCATTTCAAAATAGTTGACAGCTTATTTCCATTGACATCTTATTTTGAAGTATCAAAGAATGTGCAGAAGATGGTAGATAGAACTTACTACACCGATGGCTCTGAGTTAACTTACAAGGAGAAAACTCATCTGATTGGATTTTGTAATTATCTTGAGAATTACAATATCTACAATCAAACTTCTCAACATTATGGTCAATACGTGTCACTAGTGCACGTGTTGAACTACGGTAACTACCATGGAGATACCCTGTTAAGATTTTTTACTATTACGACATCCGTGCATCTTTATGCATACTTCTAAAACTAGTACATCATTGCTAACTACGAAGTTATTACTATGTTTTTCAACAGAGAATCCCAGAGGATTGTGTGGCTCATTTGATGTATCCGAATGGCGGCAACCTTCGTGTTTTGAACATATATCCAGGTCATCCTACGAATCTCAACTGTCCATACCGGATTTCTAAAAAAAGTGGAGACATGACAATCAAAGAATGGAAAAAATGTATGGACAGTCGTAATGAGCTTCTTGGAAGCAAAAGGAAGCGAGGCGCAAGAATTAGAGACAGGATGATCTCCATTCTTCATAATGGAGAGTCAGGGTCTATATTGTTTTATGCTATTTTACCTTAAGTGTGTTTAGGTCGTACCTGATACTGATGATCATGTGCTAAGAACAATTATGTAGGGTTGGGTTCGATGACTATGAGGATGATGATCGTATGACTTATTATTAATAACGAGTAGAAGTTGTATGATGATGCTTGATTAATTAGTAGGACTTGTTATTATATGATGATGTATGATGCGAGCATGCATGAGTTATTATATATATATATATCTGCGGGTGAAATGAACATAGCAGTAGCGTTGGTAAACCAAGGATGAAGATATAAGAGAGGACACTTCTCTCTATTAACTAGCTAATAACAACCTAAAAATAACCCCCTAAACCCCTAAAACAGCCACTTTTTTTAAAAAAAGAAAAACCCTCAGCTCTAGCCAGCTGCTGACGCGTGGAAGCCTTTTGGTCCCGGTTTATGTCACAAACCGGGACCAAAGGCCCCCCTGCCTGGGCTGCCGGCAGCGGCCACGTGGAGGCCTATCTGTCCCTGTTCTGGTTTGAACCGGGACTAAAGGGGGACGTATTAGTAACGACCCTTTAGTCCCGGTTCATGAACCGGGACTAAAGGCCCTTATGAACCGGGACAAAAGGCCGGTTTTCTACTAGTGGCATCCTAACCTCGTGTCCGGGGTACATATATAATATAATATGTATAATAACTTATCATGCTCAATTTTTTTGAGGAAAGTCCGAAAAAAGCTTGAAGAGGGTGAACTTCAAAAGATTTATCAAAAAACAGGTATAATAACTTATTGATGTTAAAAAATGAGCCAAGTCAGGCTCATGCTTTGGATTTTCGGAACGAGCTGTCAAGCCTAGTCCAAAACCAAGCTCATCTCGACCTAGGGTATGATCAGGTCTAATCCTTGACATAGAGAAACAAAATTTTGTAAGACACGATAAGCTTTACGCCTTGACGCATCGGTAGAAAAAAGAGAAATATGTACAAGCCTGAAAATGGGACACACCCGCATTTACAACACCATACAACACTATGCCCCTAAGTGCTAAGTGCCATCGGGAGAGTGTCATGAGGCCAATGCTCACATTCTCACCTACAATCGGGCCTCAACCCTAATCATATGAACAATGCTACCAATCTTGGGTTATACGCCGCCGAAGATAATCGCGGTACTTTGCTTCAAAAACCACCATGCCGTGATCATGATCACCGAAGAGGTGCCCTCTCTTGCGAAGGCGGACGTGGAGTGAATGCCCTGCCAACACCAATACACGGAGTCATCCCCAACGGTTGGATGGCCGGTCGGATCCACGAGAACACCTCGTGGCAAAAACACTTAGGGTCCAGGAGGAACACGGATCGAAGATACCTTGTCTTTCAGATATTCGATGTGGATAGATGAGGGTGGCAATAAATCAATAGGCGTACATGCATAAATCTCCCCGGGGTGGCACAGTTTCAAATGAGAGGGCGTGTCTGGGTAAAGTGGATCACACACCTGTCCGGCCGGATAATGGCCGGCCAATAGGATGACGCTCCCATGAAAACACTTTTTTCCCTAGAAAAGAATATGTTGGTCTTTTATTAATGTGATAACAGATAAAGGTACAATGATGAGCTGCCTACTGGAAGTTGTTCTCGTCTTGGATTGCCTACAAGGCTATAAGACTACACATCTGAGATGATCGAGCTCTCCAGAAGTATGTAAACCTGTTACACTAGAGCTAGGCATGCATATGCATGTCCATACTGTCACATTGCTAGTCCCCAATCCCTTATCAGTTGCCAGTTTTATGGATACCTTTCTTCATTTACGTACGTACTGTACTATATTCCTTCTCCTTGAGAAAATAAAACTTGATTATCCATACAAATATATACAAACTTATTAACTTGAAAGCAGTTACAGTTCATCATTGACCTTGGCTAATACTCCCTCTCTTCATAAATATAAATATAAGATATAAGATGTTTTGAATATTTTAATATTTTTTCAAAACAGAAGCAAAAGATTTGCCTCATCGATTAATTAAGAAGAATATACATACTAAAACGTGTATATACACATCCGATTAATGAAAATGTTAGAACATTTTATATTTGTGAACAGAGGGAGTAGGTATCAGGATTATGGAATGCATGCATGCACGGGCAAACAGCGAGCAGCAGGTCACCAAGCCAGCAACCCCCGCCACATCGTGGGGTGCTGGGTGACGGCCGGAATGGGCGCCGAGCCCGCCGGCCAGAGTCCGCGGCTAGTTAGGGACGGAGCCAATGGCGGAGCTATGTGGCCCCCCAGCCTTGATATAATCACTAAAGAAAAAAATGTCTTAGGATCTTAAATACAAGAAAGTGTAGTAATGAGCCCCCCAAGCATTCATGTTTTCTCTTTAGCCCCCATGATATCTTCGTCTAGCTCCGCCACTGGACGGAGCTGTCATGTACGTTGACGGCCAGCCGGTGATGATATATTTTCTCTTGAATATGCACGAGTGTGCATATCATATATTAAAAAAGAAAGACAAAAAAAGCTTTCACCACAGTTTACATATACATGACCGTGACCGTGCGGCTTTTAGCTCGCATCCACTCCACTTACAAGCAAGTACCCTGCTCCTCCCAATTACTCCACCTATACAATCTGCCTAGAAAACCCTCCAACTCCCGTTTGATCAGCCGTGCCATAGCCCAACTTAGGCCTCAGACTTCACCTTGGCGATTCCAGCCGGTGATGATAACATGGCAGCTCTCGCTAAGTCCTGTGCCGTTAGCGAAAAGAAGAAGGGAAGCCGTTAGTTAGGTGGGCGAACCGGCCCGAGACAAACAGAAAAGGTAGTCGGGTACGGTGCCGTCACGTCGCAGCTGGCGGCCACCTCAACCTCAACGGAACAACGGTGGGTGAGATCACACGCACCATCCACTAGTCTGTCCACCCTTCCCTTGGATAGTTTGTCTCTCCGATTCATCCAGGCGCACGCTGCATGATGAACCGAATATATTGGTGCAAGACGTGACGGACGTGAGGTGGATTCCACGGCCTGGCCGGCCACCTCCCCCTGTGTGTGTGTGTGTGTGCAGCACCGCTGACCTCCGTCCCGTCGGACGTCCAGTCTTTCTGGCTAACAAATATCTCGCTGGTATGAAAGACAAAATATCTCAAGCTTGTAGCAGCTCCTTTTTCCTTTTCCATATATGCCTGTAAAGAAATTAAAAGGACACACTGTGGGGAAGAAACTCCTTTAGGAAGCATGGGATCATCATACGTATTTGAATTTGCTGGGAAGAAATTGATTGTATAATTAGTTTTTCACGCGAAAGGACTCCAGAATTTATCCTCTTCATTTATAATGATTCCCACCAAGGTAGTAAATAGAAAAATGCCGGTACAAATTTATAGGGAATATTTATCGCTTTGCTGACACCTGCATGGCAATTGCGAAACACAACCATGACCCATCAGTGGAAGTAACTTGAGAATCTGTCGTTTTGCATGATGACACGGTGTTCCTATTTTCTAGACCCAAATAATAAATGACACACATGTGACACGAAGTAACACCGCTCTGACTTTTTTACAACTAAGATTGTCATCTGAGAAGAAAACACAAAAAAGACTGAAACTAGCCATCCAAACAAAAAGTTATCATTCTCGGGTAACTAAACTTGCTATCAGAAAACGTTAGGAAAGAATTATTTCGTGCCACAGGTGTGGCATTTATCTGTGTCCTTCCTGAAATAACAACTGTTTCAGAACATGTTTTGAAGTGTGCAGCCATGGCAGCAGCGTCTGAGCCAAGGCTGAAGTTGCAGGATTAGCGCGCACTACTGCTACTAGTTGAACGCTGAATGTGCAGCTTATAGGGAGAGCTCGCTTCGTTCCACCGCTTCGTCCAGACTGAAATCAGTCGACCCGAGAGGAGCCGTGGCAGTGTGCGAGGGAGTACTTTTGACAGATAAAACCCATGGAAAATACTAATAGTCCAAAACAAAACATCGTGTTATTTTGTGATTGTGATTAGTGCATGCTTTACTTGCTGGTCAGAGAAGTCACTAGGAACAACACCTTCTGTTATCTGTCCTTATCCATAATGACAAACTTTTACCTGACCGGCCGTAGGTATTTCACTAGCATATCCTGTGGCGCACTATGCCCACAAATTCCACCATGCAGAAAGGAAAGAAAGTGAAGAAGAAAAATAGATAAAGCACCTGTGCCAATGCAGCTATGTTGACGAGGGAGATTCCATCAAGTGAGTGAGAGCACATACATCCCGGCCTCTCATATCCGTCTCAAATCCGGGCAGGCCGTCCTGTCATTCATCGGTAAAAAACAATTGACCCAACAGGACCTCTCAAACCGCGGACAAACATCCGAGCTAACATCCGGGCTGACCAGCACCCCTCACATCCAGCCTAAATATAGACCGGATATGGGACAGGCCGGGCATGCTCGGGCGCGTCACCCTGACAGGCCTGGCCCACCACCGACCCCACAAAGAAAACCAAATCCAGGCGGCAAGCTGAAAACCTAGCTCACTCTGTCCCTCTCTCTCTCGCTCCGTCTACTCCTCTCCCTCTCCGGTTCCGATCCCATCCACCACGATAAGCAGCTCCGGCAGCGACTCCGGCTCGGAGCTCAACTACGAGGAGGAGATGGCCCTCCGCAATGCGCTAGAGCTGTCCAAGGTGGAGATGGGCGGCAGCTCCGGATCTAGAGCATCGTCGCCGCTCCCGCGCTGGCGCAGCACGAACGCCGGAGTTGGACCGTCCCGTCCTGCGCACAACGACGCAAGGACAACATAGTCCGCGCTGGCCCCGCGCCGTCTCCTTCCCCCGCCGCCGCTCCCCCACACGGCCATCCATGGGTGCTTGTTCTTGTTCCCGTGGCTCCAGCTTGGACGCGCACTCTGGAGTCGGAGGCGAGCGCCGCGCGCCACGAGAGGTAGTGTGCACGGGAGAGGGACGAGCCGGCGCAGTCCGCGCGCCGCCGCCGTGGGACGGAGCCCGCCGCCGACGAGGACGCACGTCTCCTTGCATGGGTGTACCGCCGCTCCCTCACGATGGCAGAGACGGACGCTCGCCGCCTCCGATGGTAGAACGCCGCTTGCTATTGAGCAGTCGGAGCGCGAGGCGAAGGAGGCAGCGGCTGAGAAGGCTCGGGTGGCAAGGTTGAAGCGGGAGCAGGACAGGGCGGTTCGTTGGATGAAGGGGCTTATCGTCCTCTCTAACTGCACCTCCTTGTCCGACGACCAAGACCCTCCACCAGCCGCAGACGCCTACAGCTGCGCTGGCGACCGGAGGGGAAAGACCCGGCGAGGAAGTGGTGATTCCGCCCTCTCCCCCTCCCTCCTCTTCAATGTTTATATCGTTATTAGTTGTAGAAGTTTATGAACTTGTCCGGGGACGAACTATGATCTTTTGGATGTGGTAAAGTATGTTAATGTCCGTTTTCAGTCGATCTTGTGTTCTTTTGCAGCCGATTTTTGTTCTATGTCGTTTGAACACGTAGAGTAGACCAACGTTTGCATGTGTAGTATGGATATAAGACGCTGGATATAAAATACACGGATGTAGATGTGTCAAATATTAAGGGTGCCCGGTCAGTGCGCGTTCGAGGACCGGATTTGCCAACTCCACCTGTAGATGCTCTTTGAGAGAGAGAGAGCGAGCGAGCTCCATGTCGTGGTGGTGCAGCAGTAAACCCGACATGTCTCGCCTAGTTGTGGCCAAGAATCCTACAACATGCACGCGAGAGCCCCATCGAACACCATTCTCCATCGGCGTATGTACTGAATCCACGTCCTGTCATTTTCCTAGGTAGCTTGTCTCCAGAGAATAATACCCAGCGACTGGAACTCGCCGCGCTGCACTGTCTTGGGTTGATCCACAGTCATCCTGGATGACAACATCTTGAGAACACACGGCCACTAATCTGCCGCGACGGTGACGTGTCGGTGTCGACTTGGATAGCGTGGAGCAGTCAGTGGTGTGGAGAATCGACTGGCCAAAACAATCCACGGCGGCCGACGCCAGTTGTGTCCCGGCCGGCGGCTGAGCTGTATCACTCTATGCTATGGGCTGCAGGAATCAGGAATGAGAACCTCCCCATAGTAACAGTGCTCAGGTGTTCCGAGACTGTAGCAGATGCAAAGCGAAAGGTGGCGGGGGCTGCTGTTCCGGTGACTTCCTGGAGAGTTCTCCCTGATCATGATGAATGAGTGAGCAAGCATCTGATTCCTTGGGGGATACCAGCCAGCCAGCCGCCTGAAGAAATATCCATTCAGGTTTCAGCTTCTTGTATTGGGTTCAAACAAAACATTACCCAGAACAGGGTGGCGGCAGCACATGTTGCAGAAGGGCTGCTTTGCTCATCACAAGAGGGCCAGATCCATTCACTACCACTGGCACATTATGCCATCATCATCAACTTGTGCCCCCCTTTTGATACCTGCAGATGGTGGCGCCATAATGCAACTGAGCCTCGCCGTCGCCGGCCGGTAGGAATGGCTGCTGGCCTGTAGCTCTTTCCTATGACTGGTAGCTGCCAAGATGACGAACCGAGGCCGCGAGCACAATGTGTGATGGCGACCATACCGTCGACCACAAACTTGTCTGGTGCATCAGTCTTTTTGGAAAAAAATGTAGCATCAAGCGGATACAAAGCATGATGAGCGACACCCAACAATTACATTGGAAAGATGCACACAGTCAGAAACGAACCGTCTAACAAAGTATATAAGAAACGATATACTAGCAACAGTAAAGCCATGTTAGAATTCCCCTCCCGACACACTGAAAGGAGTACATAATAAAACGAGATACCACCCGCTCCAACCACATACTTACCGCCTTGAAAAACGATTGATATTTCGTTCAGTGTACCACATTTGAAACATCAACCCTAGATCATGCAGCCCTTGTGCTCAACTGCTATTCTACAGAAAACCCTTTCCCCTAACCTGAAGAAAGGAGAGGAGCATTATCCATGGCATTTGTCATGTCCCCTTCAGCGCGCCCCTTTCACTGCTACTAGTGACACCAGCACTTGCGGGGAACAGGAATAAACAACGCCTAAAAGCGAGACCAAATCTTTATGCAGCAGCTCTAGGATCATCTACCATAAGAGAAAAATTGATGATGTAGTTAGATTACCTAACAGATGATGCTTCATGCAGCAGGAGCATGTAAAAGCAGTAGTAGAACAAGATTTGATGCAAATCTCTTGTCACTAACTTGAAGGGGAATAAGTAACACTGGGCTTAATTAGTGCAGGTCCCCATCAGGAAAGCAAAGCATTATATTAGGTGATTGCAGCTTTAATCCAACATAATTATCTTGGAAAATATCATTTGGTGTTTCTTATCCTTGTGGGGGATGATCTTTACCCAATACTTCAAAATTGCTTTGTCCAGTGCTCCAACTTAGAATTTACTGTGGAAATCCGATATACAGGAATCTCCAATGTTTTCTCTTACTGATTAATCTCTAAAGATGCTGCGATTATTGTTACCTAATTCTTGTTTTTGAAGTTGGGCCCGTGACTAGATGTCAGCCTGTATGAAATCTTCACACAAATATATATAGCATGATCCGAAGAATGTGGTGACACAATCTCTAGAATAAGAACTTAACATACTATAATTATATCAACGAAAACAAAGTCATTGCGTAAAAGGCCATCGCCGTTATCCGTAGCATTCACTTAATAAGATAAGAAAGAGAGCATTGCAGACATACAACGGTTTGTGCAAGTGCTTTGATTATTTTCACCAAGATATAATAAGAAGCATTCCACTCACATCATCACAAAACCGATGCTACTAGCAGTATTAGACGGTTAGTGTTGTTGAAGTATAAGAACCTCCACTAGTTATACTCCCTCCGTTCTTAAATATAAATCTTTTAAGAGATTTCACTATAGACTACATACAAAACAAAAGAAGTGAACCAATACTCTAAAAGGCGACTATATACATCCGAATGTAGTCTCTATAGTGAAGTCTCTAAAAAGACTTATATTTAGGAACGGAGGGAGTATATACGTGAGCGGCACAATATAAGTTCATGTCTCATACAATTAATGAGGACTCTAAACTTTGAGTAAACTATGTAACCTTACTGATGGGGCTATGTGGGCCTCGCTATCTAATGAAGAGCTCTCTTTCCGTCTCCCAACTGTAAAGTAAGTGGTTCGGAAGATAGGACACACTATATCTGATGTGTCAAATGAGTAACCTTTACAAAAAAAAAAAACACTGATATGATTTAATTTTTTTCCTAGGATAACACTCTTTTATTTCGAAGCTACATGGCTTAGATATGTTGCCGCTCGGATCTTGTGGTGTTCTGTCTGTGAGGCTCTGGGGCCTGAGTCGAAGGTATCGAACTTGGGTGATTTTCTAAATGCCCAGGCTGACCGTACCGGTAGGAGGAGCCGTCTCTTCTGGTTGATATTTGCGCGATCACATGGACTATGGACTACGCGTGATAGGATGGATATCAAGAGGGTCTTCTTGTTGTGTGCTTCTGCCTCTGTGTTTAAATTCTTGGCATTTTTGTAGCAGTGACACTCGCTATGTAAGCGGCAACACAGGGACCAGCTAGGAGGCATGTCGGAAGGTCTTCAGGTGTTCGGTTGCCATCTTGTTGAATGTCTTGTGTTGTTTCCCTCACAGACATATTATTTTTTTATCTCACAGTTGGATCTCTTGTTGTATGGATGTGAAGTTTGCTTTATTTATAAAGTGAGGCAAAAGCTTGTTTCGAGACATATGTAGGAACCGATGCCTGCAGCATGGCACTCATCAGCACTCTCTGCGAATGATTTTCCTATCATCTGCAATGCATCATGATATTCAAAGTTATTATACATTATCTAAACATAATCTAACTAACATTATAGTCCGTAATCCGTATTATCTATTGTTATGTGGGGATGGACCGAGCCAAAACATCTATGCTTCACAAGCCACAATGAAATCCTCTGCATTGACATTTAAAGCCAAATGGAGAAGTATGTGAAGTCTCATGGCCAAAAATACACCAAAAAGTTTCAAGAAAATACTTCCATTGTTCCATTGTTAATTAGTAAAGTGGAAAAGTTGTTCTCACAATGTGTTCTTCGAAAGTCTAGGCAAGTGTGTGATTTTACTAAAAAAAACTATCCAAAGGAGCTCCTTCAGTCGCTCTAGGTTGCTAGTCCCATCTAAATTGTAGAAAAAACATAAATGACCTAAATCGTTTATTTCGGTGGTTATTGATTACGATGCATATTAATCACATATACGTTCGTGCTTCTATGTATAATTAACACATTTCCAATTACGGCAATGTAGTTGTACATAAAATAAAACTTATTCTTAAATATTACACATACATGTAATGTGATATCCAGCTATTTTGAAGATTCTGGACACTTCTCTGACAAACCAAGGTAAAGATAATTAAGCATTTGAAATAGTAGATGCAGGGGTATATTTTAATTTTCACTCTAAAGATTAGCACGTAAAGCATTCAAAAACATTTTATTTTTCATATGAATATTTTTCTACACCACGCACCTAACTGCATGTCATTTTGCGTATGAATGTAAGATCACAAAAACAGATAACCATGAACTAAGATGGGATCAAATTACTATTTAACATGAATTTGGAATTGTTTATCGCGCAAAAACGGAATTTGAAATTTTTTAAGAGTAAGCTTACCACAACTGTATGTACTCTATTTCCTTTCTTTTCTTGCCCACAATCAGATGAAATATGTGACAACCTGAGTTGTTGTCATCTCACTGTCTTAAGGTTGTAAAGAAAGGGTCCCAACAAAAGGTGGCTGATTTTGCTGCGAGTTTTCTTGCATATTGTAAGTGCATCTAGTGCCATCCCTTATTGATTTTGGAATACTGACGACAAACTTGGTTAAGGGACTCATGTGTTTGTGAGGGTACACAGGATAACATAGATAGAAGTCTCTGGAGATTTAGTTTAACCGTTGTAGACGACCCGTAAAAATGTCTGAAGACATTGAAAACTTTGGTGTCCTACGAATATATTGCTTGTAGACAATCGAGCGCGAAGATTAGTCTTTTGGTAGTTTCATTTTCTTCTTTCTTGAGTCATAGGAACCATCGTACTGTTAAGTAGGGTCGAGGCAAATAAAGATGGCATTTGACGTGATGCTCAACCGAAACCTATTTCTTTGAGCGAAGGCATTGGAAATCTCTCCCGAGTGGTTGAGTTAACTTTGCATGTAGCTCAAGTAAAGTTATTTGAGATCCGATAGCTGGGACACTTGTCGGTTGGCCATTGACCGAGGGTCATTTTAGTTATATCATGTTGGGTTGCTACCCAGACTATAAAAAGTCACCCCTCTCCACCATACGTTGGTGGCTGCTCCGAGTTCTTACACAACTTCTGTCATTTTAGAGCAACACACCTCCGAAGCATTTGAGAGAACTCCTGCGAGTAAAAACCCCGAACATCAAGAGCATCACTGAAGACATTCTGTTCTGGGTGAACCGAAGACTTGTTACACTTGAAGAATGTGATCTTCTAGACGGTTAGACGTCATGTTCTAAGCATCCAAGAGTCATTGATCACCGGTGAACAAGTTTATCAAGGTTTTAGAAGTCTAACTTGAAGACCTACATGAGTGGTTGGGCGAGGTATAAGTGACCTTAGCTCAAGGAGAATAAGATGAAGACTTGGTCTTCTGAGTTAAGTCTCAGCTTGTCCTCCTATAAATCACGTAATTTTGTTTGTGTGCTTCTGCTTTTAGTACTTCAATTTTGGTCTAAGCGGTGCTTTTGGCTAACTAGTATTGAAAGTCCGGTACACAAGAGTTAGTAAACAGGTAAATTAAGTTACACTTGTAGAAAAAAGGCCATTTGTCCCGGTTCATAAGGCCCATCTGTCCCGGTTAGGGAACCGGCACTAAAGGGTCATTACTATAATGCCTAGGACTTTAGTCCCGTTTCTTATACTAACCGGGACAGATGGGCCTCCACGTGGCCGGTGCTGCAAGCCCAGGCAGGAGGCCCTTTGGTCCCGGTTGGTGGCACCAACCGGGGCCAATAGGCATCCACGCGTCAGCTGTTCAGGGGCTAGGGTTTTTGTTTATTTTTTCTAAAAGGGGGGGGGGTGGATTTGGGGTTTTTGTATGGTTAATTAAGGTGTTTCATATATTGTGTTAGGTAGCTAATTAATTAATAGAGAGAAGTGTCCTCTCTTATCTCCGTGCTTGGTCGACGCTACATACTATACGTATAGAGAGTCCCTCGACACGCTAACTAGTAAGAAAATGAAGGAAACCATTAAGTACAGAAGTTCGTCATGCATACCAAGAGAAGTGATCGACCTATCCTTCTCCGAGAGATTGGTCGAACAACAAGTTTTCGTATTATCTATCCGACGCTACTGGCTACATACATATACAATATGTAAGATCTCTTACAATCCCCTAGCATTTGAACTCAACTTTCACATGGTATTCTCCGGCTTTATTGATGACGTGGTCAAGAAAGATTCCCGCCAATTCCTCTTGAATTGCTTTCATGTGATCTTGTGGTAGGAGTTCATTCCGCATCTGCCACGTCTAATTTGAAGAAGGGGGTTAATACATATATATGAATGAAACTCAACAGAAATGATGGTGTAATAAAATGAAATTATGAATATTATTGCTTACACACTTCATATTGTCTTTTAGAGTAGCCCCGCTTATCTTTGCAAGTCGCGTTATAGATGAACTCGCACACGTAGTATCCACAGTAATCATTCCCTTGTTCCGGCCACAAGCACTTTACGAGAAATAGAGGTCAATCATACTGATAATGAAGCATTATAAATGGCATTGATGAAAGTAGCTAGAATCAACGGGAGATGCGTGCAACTAGCTAGCTAGTAGTACATCCTTTCAGGTATGTATATCGCAGCTCCTTCGGCAGTCCCGGAGCTTCTGCGGTGAACTGTTTCCAAACCCTGCAAGACAAAGAAAATACTTATTACTTGAGATATCAGGAAATGAACAAAAAGTTGCCGATATGGTGCGATAATGATCGATTGAACTTACTTGTTGAGAATTTTAGTCATGTCCGCATAGGTCCCATGATCTTTTCGTCTTGAGTCTAAGACGATTACTAGTCCCTGCTCAAGCTTAATCTCCAGGAGAATATAGTGGAAGCTGCGCACGCATGCATAATTCATCAATCACATTACTATAACCTCGCTCGAGTAATAAGGGAAACCGAATATGCACACGACAGTAACACTCACTTGAAGTTGTAAGGAAAGAGTATTAAATCTTTGTTTTGATTTATTAACAATGATTTGAGCAAGTTGGCCTCGGCATCTCTGGCGCTCTTTTTAACCTGAAATTCATCTATGATATTTGTGTTAATGAACCCGATATACATTTCTGCTTTTCTGCACTCGATGACGATCTTCAATCTGCATAATATAGTGAGGATAATTATAACTACATGCAATGAAAGAGCTGAGCTATATATAGAGACTTAATGACAGAAGTAGTACCTACAAACAGTAGCAAGTGACCGTTAATTTATCGAGGGGCTTTTGATTGAAGAACTCCTCAAATGGAATATGCAACAGATCAATTCCAACGAGGCCGTGCTCCTGTTTAACTCTCAGATACAAACTATTCGCCCCCCAGACTCTCTGCAGGTTTTCATGTACCAATCATGGAATCTTCGCATCATCGTTGTTAGAGATTTTTCATCCTTGACGAGAGGCTTCCCGTACTCGTATCTGTGTTCTCCAACTCCAAGAAATCATAATGTACGTTGTTGAGCAGGTAATCTCCAAGATTGCTATAACCGGGCACCATCCGCAGAGCATTAGCGACGATGTCGCTAGACACATTGAGCGGGGGGCACGATTGGTTCGCTTGTTCGCCGAGCTGGGCATTTTTTCCCAGCTATTCGTCGTTCTTTTAACCTTTGATCACTGACAGTACTTCCCGACCGCTCCGCTTCGAGATATGCCTTTTCAGTAACGCGCTCATAGTTGGTTTTCAGCGGAGACTTTGGTGGTTTCCTCAGGGCATCGATAGTGCGCTTTGCTTTCACCAGATCTACCTTCTCCTCCGGAGGTGGATGTCTCTCTGTTTTCGCCCATTCAAAGAAGTCCTTCACCTGAGAGTCTATGTCCTTAGGCTTCAACCATTGCTCGATGCTGATCGGGATCATGTCCCTAACTAGAACCCCGCACTGAGCATTAAATTTTTCCTTGGTCCGGAGGGGTTCAATCGGCTGGCCAGCGCGATCAATTTCAATGATCATGTACCTTTCATCCGTGTGCAACTTTCTCTTTGGGCCTCGTCTCGTTACCGAAGTGTTGCTCGATCCGGAGGGCTAGGAAAGAAGAAAAAGAAGATAGTTAATATGTGTACATACCAAAAACAACTAATGCATCAATTAGCTACATAGTCAGCACATGCTTAATTAATTAATATATATATACGTGGCCGGACTCCGTTCGGTCACTGGAGCCGTCATCACGGTGTCCTTCCCCCTCCATTCGGTCACCGGAGCCGTCATCACGGTGTCCTTCCCCTTCCATTCGGTCATCGGAGCTGTCATCACGGTGTCCTTCCTCCTCCATTGTTTGATCATCATCGTAGCCTGCTTCTTCATCCCGTCTTTCCAGACCATCGGTGCATGTGTCGTTGAGAAACGACAAGACGGCATCACTTCCGTGTGCGATTATCTCCCCCAATACCGCTTCTTTTGCTTCGTCTCGGGGTGCGGATCCATAGTTTCTGCAAATATTTACAACATGGCAATTATTATTCAAACATGACAGATGGATATATTAGTGGCAAGTGTTGAACTAGCTCGCTAAGCACAATAAGGAATCATATTAGTGACATGGCCTCGACGCTTCTCTAGGGTTTGGGGTGGCCTCGGCAACGCTTCAAGGGTTTGGGGTGGCCTCAACAACGCTTCAAGGGGTCCAGGGTGGCCTCGACGACAACGCTCTTTTAACTTGGTAAATTTGGGTGGCCTCAAGAGTGTTTGTCAATCGGGTAGGGGCACGACGGGAGGGGGTAGGTGACCGACATCATTTTTTTCTAGGGTTTGGGTGTCCTCGAGAGTTTTGGTCGAGTGAGAGGGCCGGGGGGGTGCTCCCATGGTATAAGTTATCACGGTCGAGAGGGGATATATATATCGACCGCCCCTCATGTCAAAGTTATTCGGGAGGGGGTATATATATCGACCCCCCCTCGTATTGAAGTTATCGGGAGGGGGTATATCGACAACGACATACCCGATAAAAAATAAGAAGACGAAGAAGATATAAAAAAAGGAGAAGAAGACAGGAATAGAGGAGAAGATCGAAGAAAAAAGAGCTAAAAAAAGAGGAGAAGAAGAAAAAATAGACTATTTTTTCTTCTTCTCCTCTTATTTTTCTTCTTTTTTTCCTCTTCTTATTTATTTCCCTCTTCTTCTCCTTTCTTCCTTTTCTTATTTTCCTTTTTCCTCTAATTCTTTTTCTTCTTCTTCCTTTCCTAGCTAGATATATAAAACTTTTCTAAAAATATAACTTCTGCATATATAAAACTTTTTCTTCTTCTTCCTTCTTCCTTCTCTTCCTTCTTCCTAAATATATAAAATTTTTCTAAAAATGAAACTAACCTAAAATTTACTAAATCAGAGAACATATATAGATAAAACTTTTCTAAAAATCTAACTTTTGCATATATGAACATATATACAAAGAGAACATACATAGATATATACATTTTTATAAAAACGCAAAAAACAATCATCATATATATGAACAAAAAATCTAAAAAAAACAAGACCTATAATCATATATACACACATACATATAATCACACATATGCACATAATCTGAAAAAAATATCATATATATGAAAAAAAACAGAGAGGAAGGCCGGCGGCCGGACCGAACGTGGCAGCGGCGAGTGGTCGGGGCAGGCCGGGGCGTGGGGCGGCGTCGCGGCAGGGGCTCGGGCCGGGGCGGCGCGTCGGGGCAGGGGCGCGCGGGCCGGGGCGGCACGTTGGGGCAGGGACACGGGCCGGGGCGGCGCGTCGGGGTAGGGCAACGGCGCGGGGCGACGACGACGTGGAGTGGGCGGCGACGAGGAGCGGGCGGCGGGGCGGCGACGGCGAGCACGGGCAGCCTAGCGGCATCGGTGAGCACGGGCAGCAAGGGCGCAGGGCGGCGACGGCGAGCACGGGCGGCCTGGCGGCGTTGATGAGTTCAGCGTCGTCGGGGGGCAAATGGTCGATGAAACTGAAAAATTTACAAGTCCTGCTTATATACGGAGAGCATTGGTACCGGTTCACGGCAGCAACTGGGACAATGCCCCTCTTTAGTCCCGGTTGGTGCCACCAACCGGGACCAAAGGTCTCTTTTCAGCAGCCCAAAGGGCGGGAAGTGGCGGCCTTTGGTCCCGGTTGGCGGCACCAACCGGTACTAAAGGGGGGGAACTGGTTCCGGTTGGTGGCACGAACCGGTACCAATGCCCACCTTTAGTCCCGGTTGGTGCCACCAACCGGGACCAAAGGCCGCGCACAGCGGCGTGGTGGTGGGATTTTAGTCCCACCTCGCTAGTTGAGAGGGGCGCGCAGTGGTTTATAAGCCCCACTGCCGCACCCCTCTTGATCTCCTCTCTATTGCAGGTTTACGGGCCTAATTGTTACTGCTATGCCAGATGGGCCTACTGGGCCTTCTGCGGGCTTGAATACTGGCCCATTGATGGGTTTCTAATCGTATTCAGGCCTTGGTTGCCTAGTAGGTGGCATTTTTTCATTTTTTTCACAGTTTTTGTTTTCTTTTTTGCCTTTTTTGTTTTATTCCTACTTACAAAAAAATACTTATTTATTTTATTTTATTGATAATTCACCATAGAAAGGGATTTCATTTTTTTGAACTTATTTGAACTCCATAGTTTTTCTGTGTTCAAAATGCACAATTCAAAGCCACATCATCAATTTTCAACCCTTTCTGTCTTCATTTGTTATTTTTCGTGCATTTACTGATTTTTTTGTCAACTATAAGACCCTGAAATTGAAAAGCACTACAAAACTCTGAAAAGGCTGAAAGTTG
Source organism: Aegilops umbellulata (assembly GCA_032464435.1). Taxonomy (NCBI): domain Eukaryota; kingdom Viridiplantae; phylum Streptophyta; class Magnoliopsida; order Poales; family Poaceae; genus Aegilops; species Aegilops umbellulata. Next base: position 419,153,583 of record CP136059.1, read on the forward strand.
GCATGGTATCATCATTTCAGCCACATAGCATGTGCAAGAAAGTAGAGAGGCTTACGGCAAAACTGGATGCACTTCATGTACAAAACAGACAATCTCTTTCGAAGTATCAGGGTTTCATACGGAAACTCGTCTGTTACAAAGGGATTTCCTTTTTTTTGAACTTATTTGAACTCCATAGTTTTTCTGTGTTCAAAATGCACCATTCAAAGCCACATCATCAATTTTCAACCCTTTCTGACTTCATTTGTTATTTGTCATGCATTTACTCATTTACTTCAGCTATAACACCTTGAAATTTAAAAGCACTACAAATTAAATTTGAAAAGGTTGAAAGTTGGCATGGTATCATCATTTCACCCACATAACATGTGTAAGAAAGTAGAGAGGCTTACAGCAAAAACTGGATGCACTTCATGTACAAAACGGACAATCTCTTTCGAAGTATCAGGGTTTCATACGAAAACTCATCTGTTACAAAGGGATTTCCTTTTTTTGAACTTATTTGAACTCCATAGTTTTTCTGTGTTCAAAATGCACCATTCAAAGCCACAACATCAATCGTAGCAATTTCTAATCTTTCTAATCTTCAACCGCATTGCATCCATCTTGATTTTGTGGTCATCGACGACATTGATAATCCCCAAGTGCAGGGAACAAGGTTGTCAGAATCGCGGTTCTGTTGTACGATTCTACGACTTTACGATCCAAACTAACCCCTTTGATTCTACGATTTTGGTTCATAAAATCTACGTTTCTACGATCCTAATAGTGAAGATTCTACGATTTGCGATCCTACCATCGGAGCTCCGATCCGATTCAGATCACGATTCTGACAACCTTGGCAGGGAATCATCGTAGCAATTTCTAAAGGTGGAAGTGATAAGTATGGAATGTCGAACCCACAAGGAGCTAAAGGTAAGATCAATATTCTCTCAAGCCCTATCTGCCACTGATACGACTCTACGTGCACCGAACGTTTGCTTCCAACTAGAAACGAGAAATAAAACTACGTTGTGGGTATGAAGAGGATAACTTTGCATGGTATCGGAGAGCTAAAATATAGAAGTAGGTGCAGTTATCATAAAGTTAGAATATATTACTAAATATTATAAATAGCGAATGTGGAATAATGGTGGATCGGTGTGCGGAATTGTCCTAGGCAAATATTAAAAAGACCGGTGATCACTATTGCAGTTTCATATGAGGGAGAGGCATAAGCTAACATACTTTCTCTACTTGTATCATATGCACTTATGATTGGAACTCTAGCAAGTATTCGCAACTAATAAAGATCATTAAGGTAAAACCCAACCATAGCATTAAAGCACCAAGTCCTCTTTATTCCCATACGCAACAATCCCTCTTACTCGGGTTTGTGTTTCAGTCACTCACCAACTCACTATAAGCGAATCATGAACGTATTGCAACACCCTACAACAGGAATCCCTCAAGCTTGCGCGACATGGAGGGCACCATAGGACAGCACCAAAGTAAAACATACAACTCATACCAATCTAGATCATCAATCAACCCAAAGACAAAAGATATCTACTCAAAACATCATAGGATGGCAACACATCATTGGATCATAATATGTGGCATAAAGCACCATGTTCAAGTAGGGATTACAGCGGGGTGCGGGAGAGTGGACCGCGTAAAGGAGATGAGGATGGTGATGATGTGGTGATGTTGATGAAGACGATCACCGTGGCAATGATTCCCCTCCCGTGCCACCGGAAGAGAGGAGGAGAGGTTCTCCCCCTTGTGCTTCCTCCTCCATGGCCTCCACCCTCTGGTCCTTGGCCTTCATGGTGATGATGGCCCCTCCGGGATACTCCTCCATGGCCACCGGTGATGATGGCCCCCTCCGGCAGGGTGCCGGAGAGGGCCTAGATTGACTTCTCGTGGCTACAGAGGCTTGAGGCGGCGGAACTTCTGATCTAGGTTTCTTTCTGGAAGTTTGGGTATATATAGAAGAGTTTTGCGTTGATTTCGCGTCAGGGGGGTCTCCGGGCTGTCCACGGGGCGGGGGGGGGGGGGGGGGGGCTAGGGGGTGGGCGCGCCCCCACCCTCGTGGGCAGCCCGGGACTCTTCTGGCCCGCTTCTGGTACTCCGTGGGCTTCTTCTGGTCCGAAAATGATCTCCGTCAAGTGGCACGTCAATTGGACTCCGTTTAGTTTTCCTTTTCTGCGATACTCTAAAACAAGGAGAAAAGAAAAACTGGCACTGGGCTCTAGGTTAATAGGTTAGTCCCAAAAATCATATAAAATATCATATAAATGCATACAAAACATCCTAGAAGGATAGTATAATAGCATGAATACTTCAATAATTATAGATACGTTGGAGACGTATGAGACATCCGCAACATGCAACTCCAATATCATCTTCTCCTCCTCAATTTTTTTATTTTTTCCTTCAAGTAATTGTTTTCTTCTTCAACTAAATTTAACATGTCGACAACAGGGCCGGTTGGAATTTCCGGTTCAACCACCTCCGAATAATTGTCATAAATAAATAAAATCTATGTCACGTTGGTCGGCATAATTGTCATAAACAATAAATGAACCAAATAGTTATAAAAAGATAATATATACCACATCCGAATCATAGACAGGACGAGGTCCGACGGGGGCGGATACCAGAACCATCGTACTATATAATAACAAGGAATAATAAAAGTAAGAAAATTAGACAAGTATCTATCTCAAGTAAGATTTTTTTCTTTCAGAAAGAAGATAAGAACAAGAGGCTCACCACGGTGGTGCCGGAGACGAGATCGGCGCGGGCGATCGACGGCGGTGAAGACGGGAATGGGACGTGACGGACCGCTAAACCTAGAAAAATCTTGGGGAAAATGGAGCTCGGAGGTCGAGTTTCGAGGGAAGAAATATTAACTAGTGTGGCTCGGACATTTCATCGAACACCTCATGTGCATAGGAGGTGAGCTAGAGCACCCAAATGCCCTCCCCTCGCCGGCCAGCAAAAAACAAAGAAGTGTGGAGTGCTCTGCTCACTGGCGATGGGCTATATATAGGCAAATCATTTGTCCCGCTTCGTGGCTGGAACCGGGACAATGGTGATGGGCCAGGAGCGAGGCTCATTGGTCCCGGTTCGTTCCTATAACCGGGACAAATGGGTCCAGATGAACCGGGACCAAAGCCCGCGAGGCCCCAGCCGGCCACCTGGGCTCACGAACTGGGCGAATGCACCCGTTGGTCCCGGTTCGTATAAGAACCGGGACTAATGGGCTGGCCAGGCCCGAACGAAAGCCCCTTTTTCTAGTAGTGTTACCAGGTATATTACACAGGTTCCAGTAACTAAGGAAGGCAGAACATTGGGTTGACCAATAATTCATGCACTAGTCTCTACAACTACTACATTAATTAGAAATATAGATGTTTCCTGTGGTGTGGGCTTGTGAATAGTTTATCTTGATTCTACCAAACTTGTTAGTGAATTAACTCCACACACAAACAAAACATAAGTTGAAACCTTCTTAATTATGTGGTACCCATTTGCTTGATTAGTGAATAGTTTGGTTTTGTGTCTTTTTTCTTGGTGGGGTGATCTTATGATGTAGTTAGTATTTTATACAACTCTAAGAAGATCCCTTAATTGTGGTGCCACCGTATTAGTAGTAAGTTTGTTCCAAGAGATTAAGAAAATTAATTGATTGTGTCATGTGTGTGTGGATACCGGTAGACGCGGATACATGGGAAGAAGAGATCATTTTGGACTCTACAAGAACTATTGTGTTGTGCACTTATTATAAGGAAGCTCCAAGTCCAAACTAGAAATAAAAAGCAAGTTCATGATATGGTTTAGGTCGCACGTAAGCATCGTCCTTCTTTCTTTCGAGTAAATTAATGAAAAGTCACATATATGTTAGTAGCAATAAATTAAAGGGGAGCATTGGGAATGTGTCCCGATGTTGATGGTAATATTAGTACTACCATGTTAACCATAATCAATCGTGAATATCTCTGGCTAGGCTAATTAGCTAGATTGCTATGCGCGATAGCCTCATTCCTAAACACATGAATTTGTACTGGAACATATGTAGGATCTTCCTCTTCCAACTTCAGACACGGTAAAAATATATCGCACGCAACAATCAGATCAAGATAGGAGGATTTACATGTCTCGAGCATCGACACATAGTTTAGCTGAAATTAACATGTGGCGCAAGTTGTTAACTACTACAATTAATTAACAAGCCATGTCCTTATCTGTAAGCATCCAGTTAGCTAACTAAATCCACTACTTAGTGGAGCTTTTCCAACACCAAATGAATTTGGATTACGTCTGCAAACTTTAGTAGAGCCCAGAGCTAGCTTAGCCTGACAGATTATGAGTGGCCGGAGGGCCCAACGCATGCCCAATAAGATGGTACTACTTGGTAGATTATGTCCAAGCAAGTAGATGAATTACGTTATTACTTAGTGTAGTGCTCCTTTAAGCTTGCTTTAAAAAACATACATTCTCTCATAAACTGCTTTTTTTGAGGGAGTATCCATCTCTCTCATTAAGTATGTGACCTTAACACATAGTGCATCAACTAATCTGGAAGGTGCTTTTCCTGCACCATGGAAACATTAAATACATAAACACACCTACAAAATCCTACGAGGATGGCGCCATTGCTCTAGCTTGGTGTGATTTTTTTGCGGGATAGCTTGGTGTGAGCTTATCCACACCAAAAGAATATGGTTCCGACCGAGCTAACTGAAATAGAGTATGTATTTTCTACAATGTGCATGATTGCACGGGAGAAAAAGGGATGCAATATGTCTTGAGTGTGTATATACAAACCCCAACCCACGTTCTCTAGCGCGTCATGGTGGGTGGTCCAAAAGAAAGAAACAACATGGTTCACACACCACACGTCTTTCGGGGTGAGCTCAATTGGGTTGAATGCCTTTTGTGTGCGCGGCTGCTCAACGGTACAATGTCTTATGTGAAGTGAGCTCTTCCAGAACGGCTTCTGCTGCAACTGTACATGTATATTTCTTGCAAGAAGGCTATGATGTATATGTTTTGTTGCTGGAAGCAAGGTTATGTGTATGGATTGGGAATTAATATTGAAGGCGATCATGCCAATTATTCAGAGGAATTGTGTCCCCTCCCGATCCCCACTTATCATCATGATGTATTGCTTGTGTCTATCAGTTGCAATGTACATTCAGTGCACGACATGATGTGAGCTAACCAAGCATGATGTGAACTAACCACATAGAAAAAAAATAAAACTCTATCCAGATATGAAAAGCCTATTAGAATTGTCAAACTGCAGGACAGACATATTACAGGAGTAGTGCCACATCTAGTGGATGATGGTCTCTCTATTCTGCAATATGCCGATGACACAATTCTTTTTATGGAACATGACCTAGACAAGGCTAGAAACCTGAAACTTTTGTTATCAGCGTTTGAGCAAATGTCGGGTCTTAAGATTAACTTTCATAAAAGTGAATTGTTCTGCTTTGGAGAAGCCGTTGATGCTGCGGCCGATTATGCTGACCTTTTTGATTGTGCACATGTACAATTTCCAATTAAATATTTAGGAATACCAATTCATTATCGGCATCTCACCATTGCGGAGTGAAAGCATGTAGAGGAGCGACTAGAGAAACGCTTGAGCAGCTAGAAAGGCAAGCTGCTCTCGGTTGGAGGATGATTGGTTTAAATAAACTTTGTCCTCACAAATATGGTCCTCTATATGCTTTCGTTCTTCCAGCTCCCAAAGGGGGTCTTGCAAAGATTGGATTATTTTAGGTCCATGTTCTTTTCGCAAGGAGTTGGTGAAAAGAAAAAATATAGACTGGCCAAATGAAGTGTGGTTTGTAGGCCGAAAGACCAGGGCGGCCTCGGTATTCATGACCTGCAGGTCAAGAATGAGGCCCTACTTAGTAAATGGTTGTTCAAACTTCTTACCGAGGATGGTGTTTGGCAAACCATGCCGCGCAATAAGTATATAGGCCAAAAGGCAGTGTCTCGGGTATATTGGAAACCAGGAGACTCACACTTTTGGACCGGCCTAATGGCGGCAAACAAACATCTCTTTTGCTTTGGGTCTTTCGTGATAAAGGATGGGTCAGAGATTCGTTTTTGGGAAGACATCTGGCTAGGCAATGCTAGCCTCCGAGAGCAATACCCAGCCTTATACAACATTGCACGCGATAAGAATAATACTATTGCGCAAGTGCTCAGCTCATCCCCGCCAAATATTTCGTTCAGGCGGGATTTGATTGGCACCCGACTTATGTCATGGAATAATCTATTGTCCCGTCTGGATTCGATTATCCTAAGACAAGGTCGTGATGTGTTTCGCTGGAATCTTACTACATTGGGGTCTTTCACAGTAGACTTTATGTATCGTGCACTCACGCATTCTGAGGTACCGGTGAGTAATAACAAAAAAAATTGGAAAGCGAAGGTACCACTTAAAGTCAAAATATTCATGTGATATCTCCGTAGGGGAGTTGTGCTAACAAAAGACAACCTCACACGACGCAACTGGTCGGGAAGTAAAAAGTGTTGTTTTTGTACTCATAACGACACAATTAAACACCTCTTTTTTCACTGTAAGTTTGCGCGTTCTAGGTGGTCAGCCATCCAAATAGCGTCAAATTTGTATCCGCCCACAAGTGTTGACAATATTTTTGGTCATTGACTGGACGGTATTTCAAATGCATACAAAACGCTAATAACGGTGGGAGCATGTGCCTTACTATGGTTGCTTTGGCTATGTAGAAATGATGTTGTTTTTAATGACAAAACTGTTTCTCCTTTGCAGGTTATTTTCCGTTGTACGCACTCGCTTCGTACGTGGTGTACGCTACAACGAGCGGAGTACCAACCGCTTTTCAAGGTGGTGTGTACGCTGTTGGAGCAGGTGGCTATGGAGGTATTTACCCAACATGGATGGCAGCATAATCTTCGGCTCGGTCCATCATCTCTTTCGACATAGACATAGTGTCGGTCTATAGACTACTGTTGCCGAATTGTCGGTCTTTCATCTTTCTGTTAATCAGACTACTGATGCTTGGCTGTGTGCATTCTGATTATGCAGAGGTCGGCTGATACTCTTAATGCTTTGTATCACTTTGGTGCTACATTTTAAGATAATAAAAGCGCCCTTTATCGAAAAACAGAAAAATAATAAGAAAAAAGAAACTGCAAATACCAGCGCACCTATTAACATTGGCTAGGAGTGAGTAATGGCATACTCGAGGAGCATCAGGCAACTACTTAATATCTCGAGCCATTACTAGTAAGTCGCGTACGTAGCCAAAACGTTAAGTAATGGAGTATCCATGATTAATCATAGGCTCCACCAATGCGTCCACGGCACCTCAATCGATTTTCTCAAATGTGGCATCTCCCCGTCAATTTACTTTGCCATGGTGCATGTCTGCATGATCGATGGATGGATTCCAACTCTTTCTCTCCTCAACAAACAAAATGACGATCGATTCCACTCTCGCAGGACCCAGTTGGCAATACGTATGTACGCGCAGTAGCGGCGTAGGAAGTTATAATTCTAATAAATAAAATCCAAACTACTTCTGAAATTTTGGTTGATTTTAAGTGATTTTTAATGCGTAAGACCCATACCTAATACAATAAATTTTGCGCGGCTCAAATGAGGAAGGGTCTAGGAGAAATACATATGCAAGTTACTGCCTCCATACCTTACGAAAACCAAATAATTTTAAACACTTAGACGCTGTGCATCAACTTTCACCTTGTTTTTTGTTTTTATATGAATATAGAATCAACCAATAAAGACGTGGGGTGTGTATGTCTTTAATGACTTGACACTATACCAAGCACGTCTCGTTTTTTTCTGTGTCTTGGTCGCGGTGCACAACTTATGCACCGGTACGGAGGGACTACCTTGTGCTGGAATTTTATCTATTTATGGGCCAACCCAATAACTATTTCAGAAATTCCTAAATAAATCCTAGAGGCCCACTTAGCCCATTGTGCAAGGCAAGGGATACTACTAAAGTTTAGTCCCACACTGCTAATTTAGTGGGAGTTGGACCTCCTTATAAGGGAGGTTCTTTCCCCACTTGTATGAGCATGAGAACAAGAGGGACATCCACGCGCGCTCTTCCTCCGCCGCCCGCCTCGCCACGCCACCCGTCATCACGACGGGTTGCGGGAATGAGCCAAGCCGATGTCTAAATTTTTGCCACGCACGATGGGTATATGAAAGGTCACGCCGGAGCTGAAATGTTTTTCTGTAGTGCACACTGAATCCAAACGGCCCGCCTCTTCCGCTGAAGTCTGTTCGCTTCGTCTCCCTCTGTTGCTTCACCTCCCGTCGCAGCCTGTTCGCCTCCTTCTCCTGTGCCTATATAAGAGAGGTCGCTCCTCTCTAGAGAGACACACCAAAATATCCTCTTCCTCTCGTCACAAAGTACCGGAGCACCGCGCTGCCGCTCAGCGCGACTACTGACTTCTTCGTCACGGACGCCCCGGACTCCGACGACGACTTCTTCCCCGACGTCGACAACCTCCTCAACAACATGGCTGGCGAGGACGCCGGCCCCATGACCAGTGCATCTGCCCCTGTTCCGTACGTTCTCATACTCTTTCTGTTAGAGGTTCTGTCACAACTTCTTGCTCTAGTGTCTGTTCTAGATGTGTTCGGTTCTAGTCCATATATATAGATGCTATTTACCTTCTATGTGTCGAATTGCATGACGTGTTTTATCTCTGCTATATTAGTCATGCTTTATCTAGTATTTCTGTCAATAAAATCATTCGGTAAATTGCTCATATTTCCAACAATCCAAAAACCTTATTATAGGCAGTTTATCCTGAGTGGTTTTGCTGCTTCCATGAGACCTCCTATGTTTGAGGGTATGCACTATAAGAGGTGGCGCGTGAGAGCAGTCTTATGGTTTCAAACCATGAGTTACGATGATGCCACTCTTGGCAAACCTGAAAGAGAGCTTGATGCTCAACAGGCACAAGCTTTTCAGAAAATGGATAATCTATTTAAGGCTGCTCTCTTGAGTGTTTTTGGTGAGAACATAGTTGATGCTTATGCGTCAATTAATAATGGAAATGATATGTGGGATGCACTTGAGGCCAAGTTTGGGGTCTCGGATGCTGGTACTGAACAGTACATCATGGAGCAATTCTATGATTACAAGATGACTGAAGAGCGCTCCGTGGTTGAGCAAGCTCATGAGATACAGTCATTTGCTAGAGAACTTGAGCACTTCAGTTGTATGCTACCGGACAAGTTTGTTGCCGGAGGTATCATCACTAAGCTTCCTCCTTTGTGGAGGAACTTTGCTACCTTACTGAAGCATAAGAGACAGGAGTTTTCCGTCCCGGATCTCATTGGCACTCTTGATGTGGAAGAAAAGGCGAGAGCAAAGGACACACGTGCTCGAGGTATTGAGGGAGGATCTAGTGTCAATCTGCTACAGAAGAAGAACTTCCAGCCCCACAAGTTCATGAACAAGGGCAAGTTTGATGGTAAAGCAAAGTTTGATGGGAAGAACAAGGTTGTGCAACACACGAACTTCAAGAAGAAGAATGACAAGAAGAATGGTGTTTGTCATGTGGGGATCCTGATCATTGGGCTCCTAGTTGCCCTAATTGCTATGACAAGCGTCATCCTGGGAAAGGCGGCAAGACCGCTAATGTTGTCATTGGAAACACTGACATGAAGGATGCTGGGTATGGTATATTTCCCACTATTCTTTCAGTATGTCATTCTCCAGATTGGTTGATTGACACGGGTTCTAATGTGCATGTAAGCGGTGATATTTCCATGTTTTCGTCTTATCAGACTGCAGGGACTTCAACCGTGCTGACGGGCAACGGTTCAAGTGCTTCTGTTCGTGGTGTTGGCACGGTCGATCTGAAGTTTACTTCAGGGAAGATCGTGCGGCTGAAGAACGTGCATTATGTCCCCTCCGTCAATAAAAATCTTGTTAGCGGATCTCTTCTGTGTAGAGATGGCTACAAGCTTGTCTTTGAGTCGAATAAATTTGTAATATCCAAGTATGGAACCTTTGTTGGTAAAGGCTATGAGTCAGGAGGCCTATTTCATTTATCCTTATCAGACGTTTGCAATAAAGTTGTTAATCATATTTGCAACAATAGTAAATCAAATGTGTGGCATTCATGTCTTTGTCATGTTAACTTTGGTTGAATGTCGCGACTAGCAAAGTTGAACTTAATCCCTAGTTTCACCACTGTCAAGGGATCCAAATGTCAAGTGTGTGTGCAAGCTAAGCAACCTCGTAAGTCTCATGTGAATGTGGAAACAAGAAATCTTGCACCACTAGAACTCATACATTCAGATCTATGTGAAATGAATGGTGTTTTGACAAAAAATGGAAAGAAATATTTCATGACGTTAATTGACGGCTCCACTAGATACTGCCATGTGTATCTTCTGAAATCTAAGGATGAGGCTTTGAACTTTTTTCAAGATCTATAAAGCTGAAGTGGAAAACCAACTTGATAAAAAAATCAAGAGGCTTAGGTCCGACCGTGGTGGAGAGTATTTTTCTAATGAATTTGATGCTTTTTGTGTGGAACATGGTATAATCCATGAGAGGACGACTCCCTATTCACCTCAGTCAAATGGGGTGGCCAAAAGAAAGAACCGTACTCTAACAGATTTGGTTAACGCCATGTTAGACACATCGGGTCTCTCCAAGGCATGGTGGGGGGAGGCGATATTGACTGCATGTCATGTCCTAAACCGAGTTCCCACAAAAAATAAAGAGATAACTCCATTCGAGGAATGGGAGAAGAAAAGATTAAAACTCTCTTATCTACGAACCTAGGGTTGTTTGGCGGAAGTCAATGTGCCAATTTCAAAGAAACGCAAGCTTGGACCAAAGACCGTGGATTGTGTTTTCCTGGGATATGCTTTTCATAGCATTGGTTATAGATTCTTCGTTGTAAAATCTGAGGTACCTGACATGCATGTCGGTACGATCATGGAGTCGAATGATGCGACTTTCTTTGAAGATATCTTTCCCATGAAGGATATGGCTACCTCATCTAATTAGGAGATGCCTAATTTATCAAATCAGGAACCAGTTACAATTACCGAACCTGCCATTTCGATGGAACACTTTGAAAGTCCTGTGGAGGAGAACAATGAAGTTCCTACTAGGAGCAAGAGACAGAGGACTGCAAAGTCCTTTGGTGATGATTTTCTTGTGTATCTCACAGATGATACTCCTAGTTCTATTTCAGAGGCCTATGCATCTGAAGATGCTGACTAGTGGAAGGAAGCGGTTCATAGCGAGATGGATTCCATCTTGCCAAATGAAACTTGGGAGATAACTGATCATCCTTATGGGCGCAAACCTATAGGATGCAAATGTGTATTCAAGAAGAAGCTTAGGCCTGATGGTACTATTGAAAAGTACAAGGCTCGACTCATGGCTAAGGGTTATACCTAAAAGGAATGGGAAGACTTCTTTGATACTTACTCACCTATGGATCGACTGACCACTATTCGAGTTCTACTTTCGCTAGCTGCCTCACATGGTCTTCTCGTTCATCAAATGGATGTTAAGACTGATTTCCTAAATGGAGAATTGGACGAGGAAATTTATATGGAACAACTAGATGGGTTTGTACTAGATGGTCAGGAACAAAAAGTGTGCAAGTTGCTGAAGTCTTTCTATGGACTCAAGCAATTACCCAAACAGTGGCATGAGAAGTTTGAAAGAACTTTAACAGCTGCAGGCTTTGTTGTAAACGAAGCTGACAAATGTGTGTACTATCGCCATGATGGGGGCGAGGGAGCTATCCTTTGCTTGTATGTTGATGACATACTAATTTTTGGAACAAATCTGAATGTTATTAAGGAGGTCAAAGATTTCCTATCTCGCTGTTTTGAGATGAAGGATTTAGGAGTAGCTGATGTCATTCTGAACATCAAGTTGTGGAGAGACGATGATGCTGGGATTACATTACTTCAATCTCACTATATGGAAATGATCTTGAGTCGCTTTGGCTATAGTGACTGCAAGCCTTCTCCAACACCATATGATGCTAGCGTGCTGCTTCGAAAGAATCCAAAAATTGCTAGAGATCAATTGAAGTATTCCCAGATTATTGGCTCGCTTATGTACTTAGCCAGTGCTACAAGACCCGACATCTCTTTTGCTGTTAGCAAACTGAGTCGGTTTGTCTCAAAACCAGGAGATGTGCATTGGAAAGCTCTAGAGAGAGTTTTGTGTTATTTGAAAGGCACTGCGAATTATGGAATTTACTACACTGGGCACCCAAAGGTGCTTGAAGGGTATAGTGACTCAAACTGGATCTCAGATGCTGATGAGATAAAGGCCACGAGTGGATATGTATTCACTCATGGAGGTGGCCCTGTTTCTTGGAAGTCTTGCAAGCAGACCATCTTAACGAGGTCAACAATGGAAGCGGAACTCACAGTACTAGATACAGCTACGGTCGGAGCAGATTGGCTTCGTCGGCTCTTGAATGACTTGTCGGTTGTTGAGAAACCTGTACTGGGTATCCTTATGAACTGTGACAATCAAACTATGATCACGAAAGTGAGCAACTCAAAGGATAACATGAAGTCATCAAGACACGTTCACAGAAGGTTAAAGTCTGCCAGGAAAATGAAAAACTCCGGAGTTATTGCATTGGATTATATCCAAACATCTGAGAATATGGCAGATCCTTTTACTAAGGGTCTATCACGTAATGTGATAGATAATGCATCGGGGGAAATGGCTATGAGACCCATAATATGAGTTGTTCACAGTGGTAACCTATTCTTTGTGATCGGAGATCCCGTGAATTAGATGTGGAAGACAAGTTGTTGGTCAACTGAGAGGAGAGTATCCTTACTATCAACAATACTACTCCATGAAGATGCAATACTCTCCTAATCTGCATGGCAGGTTGATGTATATCTTAGTGTGTTCTAAGTGGCTCATTGAAGCAGAGATGTCGTCCTGCAGAACATATTTTGAAAACACACCTATATGACTCTGATTGTCAAACGTCGCAATGTATGAGAGTAGGGTTCTCTCTAGTAAACTCATGAAAGGTCTCGGAGTATGACGCATAAGCTCCACCCGCGGGGAAGACCCACGGTAGCCACGTATCGGTCAAGGCTTTATGTGAAGCTAGATTCGCAGAAAACTTGCAATTCAAGGCCTAGTCCACTGTTCAAGTTGCTTACTAGTATAGCACAGAGTTCTAGGTGGAAGTTCAACTTAACAGTCTCCACTACAGTACCGGTATATAAAACAGTGTTTTGGAACTAAAGGCAAATTCTATGTGCCTCTAGGGTGGGGGATTGCTGTAATTTTATCTATTTATGGGCCAATCCAATAACTATTTCAGAAATTCCTAAATAAATCCTAGAGGCCCACTTAGCCCATTTGTGCAAGGCAAGGGATACTACTAAAGTTTAGTCCCACACTGCTAGTTTAGTGGGAGTTGGACCTCCTTATAAGGGAGGTTCTTTCCCCACTTATATGAGCATGAGAACAAGAGGGACATCCACGCGCGCTCCTCCTCCGCCGCCCGCCTCGCCACGCCACGCCACTCCTCGTCACGACCCGCCGCGGGTTGCGGGAATGAGCCGAGCCCGTCGCAGCCTGTTCGCCTCCTTCTCATGTGCCTATATAAGAGAAGTCACTCCTCTCCAGATAGACACACCAGAAGATCCTCTTCCTCTCGCCACAAAGTACCGGAGCACTGCGCTGCTGCTACGATCTTCCCCAGCGTGCACCGCAGGTCGGGACAGTAGGCCTCCAAAACCGCACCTTTTGAGTCCTGTACGGGAGAAGCGTGATAAGGTTTTTGGGGAGCGCTCAGCGCAACTACTGACTTCTTCGTCACGGACGCCCCGGACTCCGACGACGACTTCTTCCCCGACGTCGACAACCTCCTCGACGACATGGTTGGCGAGGACGCCGACCCCAAGACCAGTGCATCTGCCACCGTTCCGTACATTCTCATACTCTTTTTGCTAGAGGTTCTGTCACAACTTCTTGCTCTAGTGTCTGTTCTAGATGTGTTCGGTTCTAGTTCATATATACAGATGCTATTTACCTTCTCTCTGTCGAATTGCATGACTTGTTTTATCTCTGCTATATTAGTCATGCTTTATCTAGTATTTCTGTCAATAAAATCATTCGGTAAATTGCTCATATTCCCAACACCTTGTCTTATATGAAGTATTCACTGTGGATAGATGAAGCGGGAACGAATTCATAGGTGCGCATCTCATCAATCTCCTGGAGGCACAGTTTCAAATGGGAGGGAGGGCATGTCTTGCAAGGTTGATCACACACCTGTCCGGCCGGTCCAGATGATGGCCGGCCAAAGGGATGACGCTGCCCATAGATCATTTTTCTTTCTGAGAAAAGAATATTGTGGTCTTTTAATTTATTAATGTGATAAGAGAAAAAGGTGTCAGTGACGAGCTGCCTACTGGGAGTTGGTCCTTGCATTGCCTGCTACTAGTAGTATTGTGTATGCGATGATCAAGAGTTTTCCAGATGTATATAGTACACCTGTGTACACTAGAGCTAGGTATGTCCATACTACATTTCTAGTCTCCATTCTCTTATCCCTTGCCAACTTTGTGGACAACTATCTTCACATACGTATGTACGTACATACTGAACTTATTGATACACTTGTTGCTATAGGTGGGGAGAAAAAAGAGATAATTTATTTGCAGAAAAAGGCAATTAACAGTTCATCATTAACCTTGAGAACAGATGATGATCATTAGCACCTGCAGCGTCCATGCAGATGCACGCGCAAACAGCACTCAGCACAGCAACAGCAAGTTGCTAAGGCGATTGATCGTTTCACGTTGAGGCGTACTGGGTGACGGCCGGAACGCGTGCGGGACCCATTCGACAGAGCCTGTTGCTGCAAGTGCCAAGTGGGCAGTCACGTACGTACTCCCTCCGGTCTTTTTTTTAATTTGTTTCATATAAGTTTTGTTCAAAGTCAAAGTATTTCTATTTTGATCAAATATATAGAAAAAATATCAATCTTCACATAAGGCCAAATCAATATTCTTAGATTCGTTACGAAATATAGTTTCATAGTATGTATATTTGGAATTGTAGATGTTGATTTTTTTAATATACATTTGGTAAAATTAACTTTGCAATATTTGACTTGAAGAAAATTTAATACGCGGAGTAAAAAGGACTTGAGGAGTACGCACTTCTAAGCAAGCCGATGATAACAGGATCCGGCTTTCCTGCTCCCTCCCCATATGCTCCCATCCGTGCTCCCACTTCACCCTACGGCTGTCTTTTTTCCTTTTTTCTTTCTAATCTAATCATGTCCCCCCTAATTTTAAGGGGGGTTGGGATATGCCTTATTTTGTTCCAATCAAATCAACCCACATACGCGGAAGCACAGATGGGAGCACGCGCGGGAAGCAGGCAAGTCTCTACGCCTTAGCGAGAAGAAGATGGAGGCCGTTAGTTAGGTGGGAAACCGGTTCGTTGGCTTACGGGAAGAGGTCGGGTCTGGTTCCGTCACGTAGCAGCCAGCGGCCATCGTCTCAGCAGAATAGATCACACGCACGCTCCACTAACCACTAGTCCACCCCCCTTCACGCTGACAATGCTGCATGCTCGAACGGATATATGTGCACAAGACGTGACCGACGTGAAATGGAGTCCACGGCCTGGCCGGCCAGCTCTGTCTCTCTTTGTGTGCTACGCTGCTGACCTCCGTCCCATCAGACATTGAGTCTAGTCTAGCTAACAAATATCGCGCTGGTGTTAGAAACAAAATATCTTAGCTTGGATCAGTTCCTTTTTCCTTTTTCTTACAAAAAAATATCTGGATCACTTTGCACAACCTTGCCCATCAACTGAAGTAACAGGTGTTGGAGTTGTGTCGAATATAGTGTACGAGGTAGGTTACAGTTGGACTTGTAGTTATATTGTTTTTAGATAGGATATGGAGTCGTGTCCTAATAGGGCACTTGTATCCTAGGCCTCTCATATATAGCGGGGTAGACACACGATGTAATCTATGCCAAAATAATAGCACCGGAACGCAGGGGAAGCCGGCGGCATGTGCCGGTGTCCAGGACAACCGGGTGCGGTATTGTAGCAGTGTCAATGGGGAGGAGCGCCCGTAGTCAAGCCCCGGGGATGTAGCCATATCGGTGAACCTCGTTAACAAATCTCGGTGTCGTGCTCGTGTGATTGCTTGGTCCTCGGATGATCAACGATATGCCTCGGATTTATTCTAACAAATGGTATCATGAGCCATGGCCAAAGGTTTACGAAGACGTTGATTCGGTTTAGAAGAAGGTTTGATGTTTTGATCGATATCATGATGAGCACGGTTGAGATCAATTGGAAGACGTCAAGGCGACAGGCAATCACGGCGACTCGGGCAGATCGGTTTGGACATACCAGCAGGCTAGACGTGCGGCAAAGATCTCGGGTAGGTCGATCGGGCGAGCGTGCTAGCGGTGGAAGGTGCAGCAGCGTGACTCTCAACATAATCGGATCACAGCAGCGTTGGACCAAGCGGACGCCCATCAGGGGTGCAACGTGGTGGGCCATGGTACTGGAGGGCAGGCCTATGGCGTGATGGCCTGGTGTGGCCTAGTCGGGCTGTTTGTACTGGAGGCTTAAAGCGCACTGTGTTTGGACTGGCGAGGGCCATGTCGGGCTGTTGCATGCACGCGTTTCTACTGGGAGGCTGCAGAGCGTACTGGCTGTGGCGGCACGAGATTTGTTTTGTGAAAAAAAGAGGACCGAGTCCTCAAGAGGGCACGACAAGAGGCAGATCACATCTAGCGGAAAATATCCAACGTGATACTGCAGTACATTGGAAAGCTTTAGGCAAAGCAAGCTAGCATCGGGAGTGGCCAAGGCAAGAGCAAATTCACGTACAGTCAACTGGTTGATTTGTTACTAGTAGTACACAAATTCTATACTTGGGGCATCGCGTGAAAAGTTTGGATAATTTTTCGCAGGGTTAGCTGTACGAAGAACCGTGACATCAATGTTACCAGGTTTGAGGTGGAGAAGCTCGACGGGACTGAAAACCATGGGTTATGGCAGACATGGGTGAAAGATTTGTTGGCACAACAGGGATGCTCGAGAGCGTTGCGGGAAGTCATGATAGCTGAGATGGAAGTATCATGTGATGGATGGGAATTCGCGAAAGACGGTATGGGAGCCTCGAGCGTGTCGTACAGTCGAACGAGATCGGCTGGGTTGGACTAGATGGTCTGACGGGATCGACGCAAGTCGGTTCGTACAGAAGACGGTGCGGGATCGGCGGCGCCGACATAGGAGCGTGATGCCGATGGTGACCGACTTCTGGGGCGTGGAAACACGTTGCGCAGGCCCCGAGGGCTTGTGTGGCTTCGACAAGACTATGGCGCGAGATTGATTCAAGGTGGTGTATACACGGAGCTTGAAGTCGATGAGGCACAGGGGTGGATTGATCATCTACCATGGAGTCATGTTGAAGGTGGTGCTGGATTGAGGGGCTACGGTGTAAGGATCCAGGAATCGAAGCCTATTCAGCAAGGGGAAAAGCGAGTGACATGCAGTTTGGACTGGAGCCCAGTGGTCTGATGGAAGCGTGAAACTCGTCATCGGTTGGTGACGATCGGTGGTACTCTGCAGTGGGGGTTGAGTGGTGTGGTTTCGTGACCCTTGAGACTCGACCGGGACAGCGGAGGCTTGACGCAGTAATAGCGGCGAGGCGTGCGGTATGCACGAGGCATGGAGACGGGCCAGGGCTCTGGTGGTCATACATGTGGTGAGACAACTGCGAATTTGACTCTGGATGATTGCAAGCAATGGTGAAATTCCTTCAAGTTTCAAACAGACGGTAAAGGAAGAGCGGTGATGTTGAGTTCAGGTAACTCTTATGTGTGACACCCAATATGTGAGTTGTCCACTTTCACGCATGTCGGTGATCAGTGTGTGATGGCGTTGGACTGATACTCTGGAAGTTGGGAGCGCAAACTAGAGTAATGTGGAACTTAACTTTGCTCGAGTGTTGACTGTTGTCAAGAAAAAGAAGGGAGTACGAGTTGCAGGTGGAGTCATATGGAGCTCTTTGGAGTAGTAGCGGTGCTCATGGGATAAGCTCAAGTCCAATGTACATGGAAGTTTGACGAATTGACGAATTCAGGGTGGTGGAGTATATTCGCCAAGGTGGAGTTTGTTGGAGTTGTGTCGAATATAGTGTACGAGGTAGGTTATAGTTGGACTTGTAGTTATATTGTGTTTAGATAGGATATGGAGTCGTGTCCTAATAGGGCACTTGTAACCTAGGCCTCTCATATATAGCGGGGTAGACACACGATGTAACCTATGCCAAAATAATAGCACCGGGACGCAGGGGAAGCCGGCGGCATGTGCCGGTGTCTAGGGCGACCGGGTGCGGTATTGTAGCAGTGTCAATGGGGAGGGGCGCCCGTAGTCAAGCCCCGGGATGTAGGCATATCGGTGAACCTCGTTAACAAATCTCGGTGTCGTGCTCGTGTGATTGCTTGGTCCTCGGATGATCAACGATATGCCTCGGATTTATTCTAACAAGAGGAAACTCCGTCGTGTTGGGTAATGGCACGGCATTTCTGTTTCATGGAATAACAACTGTGCTTTTGGAGGGTGCTTGGACTGTGTAGCCATGGTAGCAGCAGCTCTGAACCAAAGGCGGAGGAAGCTGCAGGATTAGCGCGCACTTCTACTAGTTCGACGCTGAATGCGCATGCATGCTGGGCCATAAAGTCCGCAGCTTCCACGGAGAGGTCGCTTCGTTCCACGGCTTCGTCTCGGTAGCTCCTTTGAAATCATCTTCGGCGATCGTTTGTGATCTTCACAAATTCGCAGTCGAATGTGCTACGGAGGTAGGAGACGGAGAGACACACTGAAGAGTCAGAGGCGGTGTTTCAGGGGTTTTAATTTTCGCTAACAGATTTTCTAAATCTCAGTCGACTGAGACTTAGTTATGTCCCAGTCGACGTTATATTCCACTGATCTTGCATGAAGATTCGTACAGATTTTTTTCTTTTCAGTTTTTTTTCCTTTTTCTTCTTATACTATGGCACTTGACTGAGACTTAAGACCTACCCACACCCTTTGGCTAAGTTGTGATGTTGATTACATGTTGTTGTTAAATTGGTGGTCAGGTAAGTGACTAGGACCAACACTACCTTTTGTTAACCGTCCTCATCCAAAACGACAACTTTTACAGGGCGTAGGTGATACACTAGCCTATCATTCCTGCGGCACAGTATATGCCCACAAATTCTTCTCTCTTGAAAGAGAAGTGAAGTAGTAAAAGATACAGCCTACATGCGGCTCTGTTGACAAGCGAGATTCCATGGAGTCGTGGAGAGAGCATATCACACAGAGGTGGTGGTGTAGCAGTAAACCCAACATGTCTCGCCCAGTTGTGTTGTGGCCAAGAATCCAACTATACATGCGTACGCGAGACGGAGAGAGAGAGACCCCTCATCGAACATCATTCTCACTCAGTGTACCGAATCCGCGTCCCGTCGCCGTCCCAGCGTGCCTCCAGAATAATACCCAGCGACTGCATCTCGCCGCACTGTCTTCGGTTGCTCCACAGTCATCTTTGACGACGACGTCCTCAGCACACACGGCCACGAATCCGCCGGGACGGCGACGAGTCCGCGTTGCAATGGATTGTGTGGAGGATCGACTGCCAAAACAATCCACGGCGGCCGGCAGTACCATTCTAGGGGCCGAGCTGTAGAGTATCATTCTAGGGGGCTGCAGGAATCAGGAATGAGAACCTCTTACCTCCCCACAGTAACAGTGCTTAGGTGTTTCCAGACTGTAGCAGATGCAAAGCCAAAGGGCTGATGTTCTCGGGTGGTGGCAGCACATGTTGCAGTAGGGCTGTTTTCCTAATCACAAGAAGGCCGGATCAATCCACAACTTGTGCCTGAAAATGGTGCGCCATAATGCAACTGAACCTCGACATCGCCGGCCGGTAGGAATGGCTGTGCTGATCTGTACCAGCTCTTTCCCATGACCGGTAGCTGTCGAGATGACGAACCTGTCCGCGAGCACCGCGCGTGACAGCGACTGCGCCGTCGCCCACAAGCTTGTTCGGCGATAGTCCGGTGCATCAACCCTAGTAGCTCAACTGCTCAAGCCGCCCTTGTGCTCAACTGCTCTGCAACAGCACTTCCCAGGAAAAACCCTTTCCCCTAACCTGAAAAAAGGAGAAGAGCATGATCCATGGCATTTGTCAGGTCCCTTTCACTGCTGCTAGTGACACCAGCACTCGCAGGGAGCAGGAATAAACAACGCCAAAAAGCAGAGCCAAATCTTTATGCGGCAACTCCAGGATCATCTGCTCAGGTGGAGAAACTTGATGCTGTGACAGATGGTGCTTCATGCAGCAGGAGCATGTACGAGAAGCAAAGGGTCAGTGCAGGTCCCCATCAGGAAAGCAAAGTGTTTTATTTAGGTGATTGCTGCTTTAATCCAACATATGATCTGGGGAAAAAAATCATCCGGCGTTTCTTATCTTTGTGGGAGATCTTTGCCCGATATTTCCAAATTGCTTTATGCGATGCTCCGACTCAGAATTTACTGCGGGAATCCGAGATACCGGCATCTTTGGTGTTTTCTCTCATTGAAAAATCTCTAAAGGTACTGCAGTTATTATTACTAAATTCTTGCTTTTGAATTTGGGCCTCTGACTAGATGTCAACTCATGAAAACTTCACACAAATATAGCATATGATGCGAAGAATGTGGTGGCACAACCTCTAGAACAAGAACTTAAGCAACAGAAGTCCTCGTTTGCGCTCGAGCTCATTAGAGCTCAGGATGAACAATAAACTCCAAAACATGAAAGTAAATTGAAAAATTGAAATGTTTTTGGGCAAACTTTGACAAATGTTTTGTGCGCTTGACAAATTTCAGAACGAAATGACATTCATCGAAGTCATGAAAAAAAATAAGGACTCCAGAATGCTTTTAAAATAGCATCTTTAGAGCATCGATATTTTTTTGCCACGACTTCCAAGAATATCATTTCACGATAAATGTTTGCAAGCATACAAAACATCTGTCAAAATTTCTCAGAAAAACATTTAAGATTTTTTTTACTATTTTCTTTTATTTAACTGCTCATGAGGGAGTATTTGAGCTTGGGAGCAGATATTCCGTGTCCCTTAAGCAACTTATAGTGATATCAGTGAAATCAAGGTCATTGCATAAATGGTCATGCCCATGTTATCCACGACATTCACTAACATAAGAAACAGAGCATTTACAGACATGAAACGGGTTGAGCAAGTACTTTGACTGTTTTCACCAACATAAGAAGTGTTTTATGAGAAGACGAGGACTGTGGGATGGGGGGGGGGGGGGGATGTATAGAAGACAACTATACACTACTAGGGAAAAGCCTAGCAGCAGCGAGGATTTTGAGCCTCTCAGTAGCGCGGGCACCGACGCTACTAATAAGGCGCTACAGCTAACGTATAGCAGTAGCGCCGGTTGTCCCATGCTACTGCTATACATGAATAGCTGTAGTGCTCTTTGGGAAAGGGCGCTACTGATATTATCTGCAGCGCTGTTTGCTGGGACGCGCTACTAATAATGCGACGCTACTGCTAAATTTCCCCCCTCGCTACTACTAGTTTATTTATGAGTTTTTTTCCTGCATATTTGTTTTGTTTTTGAATAGGCTTTATACAATAATCTTTAGCATATCATACACATACAAATGTAATCATAGCATATACATACAATTAGTCTCATCAAATCATGTCATCATCATAATCATCATCCAACACAAAGTGGTCTCTCGTCATCATCTCGAAAATAGCGATACAAGTCTCGAATGATATGCAAATACATTGTCATCCATCTAAACAATGATATACGCGAGAAGAGCTATCATTTTGAGAACATGAGTTCGTATCCCTCTCTCGCATTAGCGTGAACCTCTAAACTAACTACTGCCTGTCGCTCGGAAACCGGAAGGGCCTGACACTCCGGCCACTTGTCGTATATATATATACTCCTGGCATAGCACTTCTTCGCCATCTATGATCTATGCACCTGCATCATTACATGAGTCGATGATATGCAAGATATATAGTTGAGCAACAGAAAGAGACAGACTTGGCAAAAATAGAAACAACATATCATAAGCATAAATAACAAAGTTCATCGTACCCCAAAATGCCCTAACTAGAGTGATTTTAGCTAGTCGAGGAGGAGGATGGTTTAATTACATCACAAATAAAGTTTCACCGTGCATAACTCAAAGTTTTGTCATACATAAAGTATGGACTAAACGGACACACCGTTATATATCGACAATCACTCCAACATGTCGTTCCATCCATCCAAGCTAGGGAGATAGTCCCCGAGCGTAGTGAAAGGCTTCAGGTCGAGACGCTGAGAGGATATCCATGTTCGGACGTCTTCCCACGGCATTTGTCCTTCTCTGTAGAACATCCCTATTTTTCCGACGACCTCCTTCATGATGATTCGGGCAAGTTCGCGCTCGATGTTATAGAACTCAGCTCGAAGTCGATGATCCTCGATATCTCCTATGTCCTTTGCCCATTGCAGAATATGGGCATCGCCGGAAGAAGGTGCCATGCGAAGGTTCTGGT
Source organism: Aegilops umbellulata (assembly GCA_032464435.1). Lineage (NCBI taxonomy): Eukaryota > Viridiplantae > Streptophyta > Magnoliopsida > Poales > Poaceae > Aegilops > Aegilops umbellulata. Next base: position 419,176,246 of record CP136059.1, read on the forward strand.
GATCCCGTCTGTACTCCAGCATGTGGTGTAGGACATAGAATCCATCATTAAGAGAATCGTTCGGTTGCTGGATGCAGCATAAGTCGGTCTTATGGCCGAAGGCGACCCTGCCGCCCCTCATCTTCTTGTCCCTGACCTCTCCACCCATTGATTTGTAGTAATACATAGCACTGTCGAGAACATCCTTGATGTGGGTGTAATCCTTTTTGTGAATGTTCTTCGACGAGTCCAAGTAAAGAGCGTGGGAGAATCGGGGGTAGAGGATGATGAGGACGGCGCGCCCGCCGCTGCGCAAAATAAGTCCTCAAATTAATTAGCCTCCACCGTGCAAATGAATGATTGAAATCGAAGGAAGGATAGCAGCGCAGATGACTTACACGGGATGATAAGGCACGAGAATCGCCCCCTTGTTCTTATTGGCGAGCATGAAACTGACGATGTAATCCCTCGCGTGTTCACGGTGATTTGTGCAGACTCCCAAGAAGCCCTCGTGCATGTAGTACGGGTCAGCGACACAGATATGAGATATCTGCTCAACCCCGATGATGTAGTTCATGTGCAAGGCATAAAGGCGGACAAACGTAAAATCCAGCTTCTTCACGTGAAACATGTCAAATATGTAATCGAATCGGAGGAAGAACTTATCCGCGGGGAAGCTGTCGACGTATGACATTTGTCGCGGAACGTTAACCACGTAGAGTGGGTATCCTGGATCTTTCGAGGCGATGAGGTCTTTCTCTACCCGCAGCACATCGTCATGAAGTCTCTTTAGATCGCCGGATCTGGCCCATAGCGCTGTTGCAGGTAGGATTGGTTGACCGGCGATATGCCATTTATCCGCATCGGGGATATATATACGGTCCTGAAGCCGAGTTTGCTGAGGCGGCTGGATCATAGAAACAGCTTTTTTGCCTTTCCTCGCTCTCTTCCTAAACTTCTTTACTACCGGAAGGTCGTCCATAATATGTTGAGACGGCAATTCAGGCATCGACTCATGACGCTCAAACCCTGAGGAGGCACCAATATAGACATACTGTTCAGCAGCGCCATCGTCGTCCTCATCCTTATCCATGGCGACGTCATCAGCGACTAATGGAGCCTCCTCCTTACCCCGTCCGCTATCACCCAACCCGACACCCGACGCTAATTGGGTAGGTGGAGTGTTGATGTTCATACCTTGCTGAGGCTGCGTGCTCGTGGGTGTGCTCCCGGCCGCCTCCAGACGAAGCAGACTCTTTGGCCACAACAGGACCCACCCAGCATTGCAACAATCACCAAGCCGCCGCGGTGTCTCGTCGTCATCCCCCAGTAGTACTGGAGGAGGCAAATTCTTGTGGCCCGGTTTGACACTGGCCACGGAAACCTTGAAGACGTTCGGGGGGATCGGCCGGCTATGGAACAATGGTTCCTTCGGCTCCATTATCGTCACCTTCCCCACGTCCACCTTCTGGTCGCCGATGGTGTACAATATGGTGCACGGGGTTTCGTCGGCCTGCAAAGAAAAGACTACGACGTGAGATATCCGAAAGGCAACGAAAACGGGAGATTATACATTTATATTGAAGGGGGCTGGTGTGACAGATACCGTGAGGGCGTCGAGCTTAGCCAAAGACGAAGCACCGCCTAGCACGTCCGGTGCGGGAGCCGGTGCGGGAGCAGGTGCAGCTGCAGGTGCTGGTGCAACGCTAGTCGAGCTGCTCCCCGCCAAGAAGTCAGCAAGGGGAAAGTCCGCTGCATTTTTTTCTGGATTTTGCCTGGTCCAATTGAAAACGGCCGGAACCAAGGTAGTAGAAATATCTACAGCTATCTGTTTTGCGGCAGCTACCGCTGTTGCGACTGTCTTAGTTGATTTCTTCTCAACCGCAATCTCAACCCTCTTGTCTATGTTTTCTTCATTTAATCTCCGTCTTTCCTTTCTCTCCTCCGTGGTCTCACGGTTGTACTTCTTCCACGTGGCGCCGTCTCCGACACCGTGCACGCGTCCATACGACGGTCGAGTATCCACCGGTTGTCGTTTCAATATGTTCAACGCCCGGTTGAATGGAGTGTCCCACTTGGGCCTCGCCAATGCCTCAGACGGCGAGTCGCTTTCGGCCGCAATCCTGTGCTGCTCTCTCTGCAAAAGGCACAACGATCGTTTACAAATATGACTAACGTGTGCAGTCGAATTGATCAGAAACTAAAACTACCAGCAGTCTCATGAACTCCGTAATGACCGGTGTTGTCTCGTAAACCTTTTTCACTGGGTCCCAACGGTGCCGGGCCCTGAGTTCGTCATGCTCCTGCGGGATGGTGAACTCCGCCAAGGGGTCTGGGATGCCTAGACTCGCGGCTTCCGCGTCCTCCTTGGCCCATTTGGACCTCTTCCCGCCGTAACCACGGCTTCCGAGGTGGTGGCTCCCAAAGTTCCTCTCTTGAAGCCCCTTCATGTACTTAGACTTTTTTTGGCATCTTCGGCCTCGCAAGCCTCCTTGAATATTTGAAACTGCTCTTCCGTGATTGTCGGATTATCCTTGACAATCTCGGAGTAGGGTTCCTTCTTGTCGATGATCCTTGCTTTCACTCGATTTTTCTAGGCGGCCAACGCGTCGCTAAACTTGGTCATGGCGTGTTTGTTTATCTTCTTCATTGCCGGGTCCTCATCTGGATCTTTATAATCATTCTCATTCCGGCCCGGGAACAAGAATATCTGGTGAAACTTCTTGAGGAGGGAGCTCCTCATATTTTCTATCTTCTATAGTTTCTCATCGTTGATGGTGGCGGTTGTCTGTACGATGCAGCCTATTTGATTGCCGTAGCATCGACGCGCTTCCTCGGGCGCCGTTGGCTCAAAATTGCCGTCGTCCACCTTCGTGACCACCACTCTAGTAGTCCTGAGTTTGTTAGGAACCCGTTGCCTCTTTGCTTTCGGTTCTACACCGGCTCCACTCCCCGAGGCAGCGCCAGTCTTAGTCTCGGCGCCGGTCTCGATGCCGGTCTGAGTCTGAGTGCCGCTCTCAGTCTCAACACTGGTCTGCGTGTCGGTCTTAGTCCCCGATGCCACCGGTGGGCCCAGCAATAACATCGGTTGATCGTCGGTAAGGCTAAAAAATTCGTCTGCCGCCCGGTAGGCGTCGTCGCAATCACCAGAACCCCGTCCTTCATCGTTGCTAGCCATGTTTCCTATGATTAAATCTAGTCAATTAATTCTAGACCTAATAAAATGAATAATGACATAAAAAAGGCCTATTGGTTTGCAGTAATGTTGACTCCTTCCTGGTGCGGCAAATCACGGGCACTCGATATGTCCTAGTTCGTAGCACAAGTCATGCCGAAATTCACGGAAAATTTCGGCATGACCTTTGCTAAAAAGTGGACAAATCGAGAACCTGAAAGTTGCCGGAAAAGAAATGAATCAACATTCCGGCAAAATATAGGCCACTAAGCATCATTCCCTGGAAACAGTGTCCAAATATACACGAGAAACCACATGTCCAAATTTCACAAGCTAATTAAAAAACAAAGTGTAGAAGAAAATTCATTTAACTACTAATAGAACAAAATTCAGGTAACTTTAGTGCTCTATAATGATGAAAGGAAAAAAATTCAGCTAACTACTAATTTCATTCATTTAGGTTTTTCATTTAACATCACCTAATTAACCTACTATACCACTACTACTAGCAGCACTACTAACCTAATTAACCTAGCAAAACTCTAGGGCCCTAACTGAAAAACATCTAATTAACATCTAATTTTTCTCTAAAATACAGAGAGAGATGAGTGGGGGGAGGGGCGGGGGACTTACAGAGAGGGGAGAGACGGTTGCGGCGAGGTGACGGAGGCAGGGGCGGAGAGGGCGGGCTCGGGCACAGGCAACGGCGGTCCTGGGCGGGCTCGGGTGGCGGTGAGGTGGAGGGCGCCGACGGTGACGTCGAGGGCAGCCTCGGGCGGCGGCAGTGAGGCTGAGGGCGGCCTCGGGCGGCGGCGGTGAGGAGACGGCGGCGAAGTGGGGCGACGCCGATTTTGGGAGACGGCGGCGAGGGCGAGGGATTTGGGGGAAGTGGTGGCCGGTCGGGGGGGGGGGGGCGCTGTTTAAGTGAAACGTAACGGTAGCGCATTTCTGGAAATGCGCTATAGCTAAGTTAGCTATAACGCGTTTCCTGAAACCCGCTACTGCTATTCCTTTCTCCTTTTTCCCTTTTTTCTTTTATTTTTCTTTACATCTTATTTTTTCCCTTTCTCCTTTTTCTATTTCTTTCATTTTTATTTACTTTTCTACTTGTTTTTCACTTTATTTTATTTCCGTTAGCAGCAGCGCCTTACACGTAAGCGCGCTACAACTAAGGAGAGTAGCAGTAGCGCCGGGCCAGTATACGCGCTACTGCTAGGTTGGGCTAGCCATGTGCACCCAGTTCAAACATAGCAGCAGCGCTTTTCGCTAGTACGTGCTACTGCTAAAATCATAGCAGTAGCGCGGTTAACTTACGCGCGCTGCTACTAAGTAGCAGTAGCGCATGATTTTGTACAGCGCTACTGGTAAGATTCTGTGTATAGGCTTTTCCCTAGTAGTGATAATCCAGAAATATCTGCGAAATACAATGTCCCACATTGTCATGAAACTGAAGCTACATGCAGTAATAGATGGTTAGTTGCTAAGGATAAGAATCTCCATTAGATTTAGGAAAACGCTATACTTCAGCCGACTGAGTCCGCCGCCTGCGTAGCCGTCAGATCAATTTTGATCGAGCACTCATGCTGGCCATCAGTCCCGTGCAACCAGTTTTCTTTTTTTGCAAGTTGCAACAAGCGTATTGTTTTAGAAGGTTTCTACAATAGAGGTCTTGTTTCAAAAACAAAAAACGGTTCGGTGGTGAATTTTTTTAGCAACATGGTCTAATTTCAGAAAGTTTCTGCAACTGAGGTCTTGTTTCAAAAAAAAATGGTTTGACGGTGAAGATTTTTTTCTTCTGCAACAGGCTCGGGTTTCAGAAGCATATCCTGGGTTGCAAAAGGCATCGGAGGAGCGCCCGGTGTTAGTGCATACGAGGCCAACCATTGCAACACCACGCATGTTTCAGAAACATAGCTCCAGTTGTAGAATTCACCAGAGGAATGCCCGGTGTGAGAACTCATTGTCGTCGTGCTGGAGTAGAGGCGGCTGCTCAGGGTGCTGGGTCGGAGGAGGCGCGGCAACTCCGGTGGCTGGCGGCGCTCCATGGCCGAGGCGCTCAAGCTATGGTGGGGCAGCGGTGCTGTCTCGGTGGACCTTCGCAACAAGGCCCTTGTTGCAAAGCCCCTCAGCGCAACAAGGTTGCAAAGGTCCTCGGTAGGCTGGAAGGGTAGATCGGACGACTGTTTTGGTCTATCATCCGGCGGACGACTACCGAGGCGGCTGATCTAATCGGTCTATCATCCGGCGGATGCGTACACTTCCCTTCTAGATACCACCACTTTTTCAGGCGAAACCGCAAGGAAACCCCCCACTGCAATTTTTATACCAAAGAAAATGCATACAAGCCAAAATAGCTAAAAAAAATAGAAGACATAAGCTCGATGAGACTCTTCAAAATGTCAGATGGTTGAGAAGATTACAACACATTAACTCAAGAGAGCTTCTTACCCAATTCCTTGCTCTCTGGGATTTGGTTTCCAATACGTAGTTGATGGATCAAACTGACACCATCCAATGGAACCTGACAGCAAATGGACAGTACTCTGCTTCTTCAGCATATGTTGTGCAATACCTCGGCCGCATCCCCACCCCTCGCTTGAACCAACTCTAGAAATTCAAGATCGAGCAGAAGGTCAAATTCTTCATTTGGTTTCTGCTGCAAAACAGACTTTGGGCGTCCGACCGCTTTGCGAATAGGGGATGGCCCAACCATTATGTCTGCCCACTCTATGATCAAACCTTACAGTGATGCACTCACCTCTTCTTGTTGTGCCCATTCACCAAAGATAACTGGTTTTGCATTGGGGAGAACTTTCGACCAGGCTCCAAGGATGCCCTGTCCAAGTCGACCATAAACGGTTGGTGGAGTAACTTGTGTACCACCGATAGGATACTTGCAGCCTACACTGTCTGGAATATATGGAAGCAGCGCAATGGCAGGATCTTTCAGCAATGAGTCTGCTCGACTATGGAGATTACCAACAACATCAGAAACAGCATTAGCCTCCTCCAGGAGGCGTGGAGGACATAGACTCAGAACATTTGTATAGCTTTCACTGCTCTTGCAAGCGGACCTTTTTTCCTAGGGTTAATTATCCTTTTGCCCTCAGTGGTGTCCATGTGCTCCGTTTTGCACTCAGATGCGAATTGTGCTCAGTTTTGCCCCTAGTCCGTGCGCACCGACTCATTCCGTGAACTCTGCCGTCTTCGTCAGATCAACCTTTTGACTCGGCCTTTACAGGTGGGACCAGGCAGCAGAGACGCCCAATTCTATTCAGACCGTTGCATGCATGGCTTGTGGGACCCAACAGAGAGCCGTTGCGGGTGTGCTATATAAGCGGGCGACAGACAGCGGTGGTGACCACGGCGACAGAGAGCACGGCGGTGACCACGGCGAGAGAGAGAGAGAGCACGGCGGTGGGAAGCTAGCTGTGGAGGGCGAGGGGGGGGGGGGCGTTGAGACCCCCTTTGGCTCCGAGCTCCATGTCTTCCTAAAGCTCCCGCGCCACCTCGCGGATGCAGAGCCGGGCGCGTGTGGACATGCCTGTCTTCGTCTGTCCGTGGTGCCGGGAGGGTGTTGATCGGAGGGTTTCTCACACACCGAGGAACCAGAAACGTCCGTTCTACATGTGCAGCGAGAATGGGGTAAGAATCGGGGCAATTGCACCATTTTTGTGGTCGGGATCTTTGAGCAATGGGTTGATCGGTTTGGTTTTGATGTAGGTGACATGCTTCTTTGTTTGGGTCGATGCTCTGGCCAAGACTCTGATGAATGAACTGCAAGAAGAGTATGGAGAATGGTTGCGCATGCTGCCACGAACGACAGTGGCCGCAGCACGAGCTCTGGAAGAAGAGATGGAGGGCGAAGCACGCACTGACAGAGAGCTAGCTGTTGAGCTTAGGATGTTGAAGAAGAAGGTTAGGAAGCTTGAAGAACAAGCACAAATACCAATACCCATTTGCAATTACTTTTGGGCATTTGTAGGTATGGTAATCACACTGGTTGTAATGTTGAAAATGTATGGAAAGGCATGAATTATGGAGGAATTTGTTGGTCAACCCTAGTTAAAATGTTGGTCAAAGTTGTTTAAATGTTGAAAAAAAGAGAAGAAGTGACCAACATTTAAATATGTTGAAAAAAGGGAGAAGAAATGAGGAATTCAGAAACTTTTGATCAGTGAAATGCAGCTCTCTGCTTTGCCTTTCTATCAAAAAAAGTTTCCTCTGTGGGCCAAATTCAGAATGTAGAGCCAAGTGCAGGCTAGACTAATGGGCCAACTGCATCCAATTAGGCCCATTCGGGGGTTCTCTTCCGTGTTTTTCTATTTTCCGTTCTAATTTAATTTAGGCAGTAAATCATAATGCTGAAACTTTTTGTGGAAGCTAATTGAATTATTCCAGAGCCAAACAATTAAGTTTATAATTTTTTTGGAGCTGTTAAATATTTAAACTCTAATTCAAATACACCATGATTAAAATCAAAGACCAAAATGTCATGGAAAATGTGCCTCAGCTCTGGTAGTGGTTTACACCTTGTGCCAAAATTAATGAACATTTTTAAGGGCATTACATTGAGGAAAAAATAATTTGTCTAAAAAAATAAAGGGTGGAAAATGCACATAAAATTGGTGCGGTTGGGGACTCAAACCCAGGACCGCGTGGGTTTGTGGCATTTAGGGCTGCCTTGGTAACCCCTAGGACAGATGGAAATACTTTGACAAGGGTAGGAAAGGATGGTATACATAGTGAGACTGTGAATGTTTGCACACGCGTGAGAGTGGTTTTTCCTTTGTTTTGCTCTGAAATTTTGGAGGGTTGGAAACGTATGCTTGCACTGCCACATGATTTTGGTTAGAGTGACACTTGGTTTAGGGTTAGAGTGGCACTTGGTTTAGTATTTTAAGGGAATAAATTTGCATGTTAGTTCGTGACTTGGTTTTTTTAATGAAAGAGAGGGCTTCTCACCCCCATCGATTTTTATTAATGAAAACCACAAGTTCTCGAACTTATTGACTTGGTTTAGGGAAGAAATGATATGTTTGGGCACGGACATTTTTTAACACACATAATAACTTGGATACATAATATGCAACACTCCGTACCCTTACATTAGGCAATAATAACTTGGACCCATAAGTTCACGGACACGACACGACACGACACGACACGCATGACATAGAAAAGCAACAAAATAAAAATGATAAAACTAAAACATGACGAGCTTGACCCCGGGCTTGCACCCCTTCTTTAACATCTTCATGTTGACCTCCTTCTTCCATCTTGGCCGCGCGCCCCTTCAACACTGTCTTCAACTTCTCACCTCCTCCTCCTCGCGTAGGGAAGGGAGTGCATCTGGCCTGGAGTGAGGAAGATGCTCTCATAGTTAGTGTAGATGTTGTACACCGTGAAGAAGATGGCCTCGCAACCGCACCAAAAGACTTGTCCGAGGAGCTCGCGTGCGTCAAACAGGTTGGTGAAGGTGACCGTGAGCAGTAGGAGGATGCCTCCGCGGTCACGAACCTCATTGTGGGTGAACATCCTAGGCGAGCCCCATGGGAGGTGGGCATAGCCGGCTTTGAGGAAGGCGCGGGTGAGTTGAACGGACCCCCTCCACCTTGAATTCGCCCACACACGGAGCTCCCTCTCCACGAGCACGCCCGGTGGGTAGCGCAGCTCCGGCACAACAGGCGGATGATCGAAGGTCGGCCCGTTGAACTGCATCTTCACTTGGTTGCTTGGAGAGGGCTCGGTCGCTTGGGTGTTTGATGTTGGAGAGAATGGATCGGATCCGGCTTGTGGGTGGGAGAGGAAGAGAGGCGCCCCATTTATAGGCCTATGGGTGGAAGAGGAAGAGAGAAGGGATGAGAACAGTGCGTGTGTGAATCCGGACGCGTGTGTGTATCCGTTATGTTTTGGACCCTTAAATTTTTGCACGAAAACGATGAATGGGGCGCGTGTGTGCATCTCAATCATTGCATAGGGAAGCTCTTTGACCGGGCACATGCATCTGACTCGTTGCCGTAATCTGAACCACTGTCGTAATCTGAAACAATGGCCTAACTCTGAATCAATACGTGCACGGCCACCTAGCTCGCCTAGCTCGCATCGCTCGCCTCACTCGCATGCATGCACGTCCGCCTCCCTCCTGCGCATGCAAACCCACGTCTCCGCCCTTCCCATGCATGCAGGTCTGGAAAGGCTGTGACGGGCTATTAATTGCGGTCTCAAGCCCAGACAGCGAGACAGCCCAACGGTCCATCCAGCGCGCCCGGTACTTGTTCAGAAAAACAATCTCCCAGCCAATCAGATTGCATCTCGCGGATCGCCCCCCCTCCCCGCAGATTCCTTCTAGAAGGGTTAGATCGACGGTCCTTGATCGCCGCTAGGGTTAGATGGATGGTCCTTGTTCAGCGCTAGGGTTAGCGGGGTTTGGGAGGGGTTTGGAGCAGTCAAAGATAGGTTTGACCAGATTTCAAATGAGCATAATAAATTAAATAAAAATCAGAAAAATGAAAAACCTGCGCACATAGTCTTCTTATGTCATATACTAACGATTTAAGTTGATAAACAAGGTTTACGTACATTTAAACGAAAAGTTCATGTGTCTTATGTGATATCTCAAGTATCTCAAATTCTCTTGTATGAAGTGAAGAGAAGTGTTTTGGAGAAATGAACATGTAAATTTCAAAAAACTCACCACAGCGTCATTTTGGATTGACTAAGAAGGATCCATGCTTAGTTTTTCATTTTGATGTTTTAGACTTGTTTGAATCTTGGTCAAAGTTAAGTTTGACCAGAATCCAAATGAGCAAAACAAATTCAAAATAAATAAAAAAAATGGAAAACCCAGCGCACATAGTTTCTATATATAGAATATATGTGTAGGAAAGTTATTTGGCTGATTTAGACAAGTTAAAAAAAACCATGCTTAGAAATGAGGCCGTTTACCCTACCTTTGGACCCCTCTTTTTTAGCACATTTTTCATGAAAATTTCAAAAACCTCACCACAACTTCATTTCGGAGTGACTAAGAAGGATCCAGGCTTAGTTTTTCATTTTGATGTTTTAGACTTGTTTAAATCTTGGTCAAAGTTAGGTTTGACCAAAATTCAAATGAGCAAAACAAAATTCAAAAAAATCAAAAAAAAGGAAAACCAGCGCACATAGTCTTTGTATATAGAATATACGTGTAGGAAAGTTATTTATCTCAAATAGACAAGGTCAAAAAAATCTTGCTTAGAAATGAGGCCGTTTACCCTACCTTTGGAGCTCTTTTTTAGCACATTTTTCATGAATGTGAGTTTACCAAAGTTTCAAAAGAATGTCAACATCCATATAGCATGTCAAATTTGAAGTTCTAACATAGTCCCAACATCATTCAAACATAGTTCTAACATAGGTCCAACATCATTCAATAGAAATACAACATTATTCATAATGTTTCATAATTATTCATAAATAGCGTTGGGGCTTCTGTCTGTTCCATGAGCTTCTTGCCATCACTTTGCTCCTCGTGCACCTTGTGCTCATTGCTTCTTCTCTTCTCCTCTTGGTTGTCGGTACCTTGCGCGTCTTCTTCAAACCTACCACAAAGTTGTGCAAAACATAAAGGGTAATGAGATCATGTCAAGTGATAAATGTACAGTAGTATTTGCAAGATTTACATACCTAGCAGAACTCACAACAACAGAAGGTTGGTCACCATTTGGAACCTCACTTGGATCACCATTTCGAGCCTCACTTGGATCTCCATGATCACCATTTGGAGCCTCACTTGGATCACCATTTGGGGCCTCACTTAAATCATCATTTGGAGGATATTTGGGATCATCGTCAAAATCATGCGTCTGTTGAACATCATCATTTGGAACCTCGTCAAAATCCTCATCTGATGCAACCGGTTGACCATCATTTTCATCATCTGTTGAGGCAACCGGCTGCTGGCCAACATTTTCATCGAAGCCTTCATCAAAACTCTCTCTGAATGCTGGATCTACTGTGTTATCACAATACTTACCGAAATGACCAGACCCACCACACCTTGTGCACTTACGCTTCCTTGCTCCAAGTCCAGCTCCTTCGCTGCAAGGTCTAATTCGACTCTTCCTTGGTCTACCTGCTGCTCTCTTTAGAACTAGAGCGCAAAGCTTGAATCCAGGGTCCACCATGTCTCATTGTTGTTTTCCCTCCATAGCAGGAAATGCATACGCATATGTGGCTATGAACCTTGCAACAGAGTAGAAATCATGCACATACTGCAGTATGTTCCCTGTTGGACCTGGGAGAGAAGTGATGAAAAACAAGGCATGAATGCATGGCAACCCAGTTATCTGCCATTGCCTACAACTGCAAGTTAAAGCTTCTAAATCCACTGGATATCTCCATTCCCTCTTCTCTTTATCCAAATATGATATCTCTGCTGTGGTACCCGAGCAAAGAGTCATGTTCATTTCCAGGCCTGTTGTTTTCTGCTTCAGTTCATTCATCACGGCAGGGATGATAATGTGGACCATGAATTATGCCTCGGCTATTCCTGCACGATAATGAAATTTCTACATGTATTCTATCATTATCTTGTCAAGCAAATCCACCACACAATGACCCTTTAGTTTCCGGATCGTTGAGTTGAAAGACTCTGCTAGATTATTGTGCACATAGTCAACTTTGTGCAGTTCACTGAATTGGCTTCTGGCCCATAACTTGGAGTGGTGTGTTTCCAAGTATTATTTCACTTTGGAATTCATGTATAACTGCCTCAAGTGGTAGTTGTGCTTCTTCACACTGCAAGTCAAAGATGCTGGCCGTAAATTGTCGGTATACACATTTCCTTTGAATTTCTTCATGAAATTTGCAGCAAGATGACGCATGCATTCCCTATGCTATACTCCAGGGAACACATTGTCCACGACCACTTCTAAACCTTTGCAGGCATCTGATGAATGACCAAACCATTGGGATGTGCGATAGCCCGGCGCAGATTATGCAAAAACCAAGTCCAGCTCTCCTCAGACTCTGTCTCCAGCACACCGTACGCAACTGGAAATACAAAACGTGTGCATCAACTGCACAAGCTGCTACTAATTGTCCTTTAAATCTCCCTGTGAGAAAAGTGGCATCAATAGCCAAATAAGGCTTGCAGCCTACCAAGAAACCCCGGTGACAATCCTCAAAGCAGACAAAAACCCTCCTAAAGCATTCCTTGGTCTTTGGCACTCCCCTGAATGTGTACTCCACGGTGTGGTGGTCAATATCAGCAATACTACCTGGGATGGTCCTCTCCACTTCACCTTTGAATGAATACAACAATTGAAAACTTTCCTACCGATTACTATAAATAGAATCCATAGCATGTTGTTTACCATTGAACAACCTCATGTATGGTAAATCTATCTTGAACTTGTCTTTGATGTTCTTCTGCAATTCCTTTGGACCCACTTGCTGGTTTTCTTTCACCCACTTCTTTACTTCTTCTGCCACCCATCTCGACTTGGCTCTACTGATTGTATCCTTCCTAAGGGTTGATTCCTGGCATGTGTGCTTAAAAGGTTTCACTTTGACCCGAACATTCGTGCTATTTCGTATTTTAGATGCGAGCATCCTCCATGGACAACCCTCAGTCGGACAGTGCACTCTGTAACGTACTTGATCGCTCTTGTCAACTCTGAAAGTACGTTCTATCTTGATGCAGTATGTCACAAGTGCATTTCTACACCCAGTCATGGATGCAAAAACGGTACCTTCTTCCATATGAGGGTTCAAAGGGTCCCATTGAACAGCTGCAAGGTCTTCATCCACACCCACCGCGTCATCATCCACACGGACTACATTGTGAGCCTCATCTTGGTTTTTAGCCCGAGGTGCCCGTCGTAAATTCTGAATAACATCAGAATATAGCTTCTCTTCATCAACCCCGGAATTGTATTCATCAGGCTCCACTTCAAGGGGGACCCTACTGCCGGTGCCCACACTTGTCGAGCCACAACGTCATCGTGCACTAACTAAACTGTTCTGGCTAGAGATGCCATTACGACGACTTGGTTCTCCCCGAGATGTTGCACCCGCCATCCTAGGTCCAAATGCCTGCTCAAGCACATCAATTTGCAGCCTCACATGAATATTATCTTTCTCTGTATGCCTAGCAAACATGGTAGCCAACTCTTCATCATTACTAACTGTCACCCATTTCTTTTCCTCATAATAGTATTTGTATACCACTTCATCAAGCAAACCCCAAGGATATTGGCTACAAATTACCTCCCCAAATTGTCTGAAACTCCAATTACTAGTCATTGGCAACCGATAATCAAAACCTCCTTCGAATTTCTTCTTATTCTTTGCCTTGAACATGTACCGGTCCCTTCTAATGTGCACCAAGAAAGCAAACTGCAACTCCATCCTAACCGACGAAAAACAGAGATGCAATCAGCACACTAATCGGGAAAACCTACTCAAATCGACTGTTCAAATGCACAACTAAGGTCAATATAAACAGGAGGTGTGACTTACCCCTCGGGAACCCAGTCACGGACGCGGAGGATCTCCGGCCCGATGCCTGCCTCGCCAAATACTCCAGGATCGCCGTTGCTCGCCATTTCGCCCTAGGGTTCTTCCTCCTTGTTCAAACAGCTCCACCAACTCGCCACATTTGAGGGCTCCGGCCCGGCGCACGGAAGGAGGCTGCGCCGCGGGTCGAGCAGGTGGCGGGCGCCTCACCCGTGGCTTCGCAGGAAGGTGGCAGGCGGAGCAGGTAGCGGTGGAGCGTCGGTGCAGGACGGTTGCGGCGGAGTAGGCCGTGCAGTTGGTGGCGGGACATGTGTTGGCTGCGGTGCAGGACGGCCGACCGGCGGATGGGCAGAGTGGGCGTCGATTTGGCCGGCTAGAACCCTACAAATAATTTGGGGATTTTGTTGCACGGGCCCACATGTCAGCTCCGGACTCACGTCCATGCGGTCCCGCGTGTAAGCTCTGGACCCACAACCACTAACGCCGGTGGACGGAATGGACTAAAATCTGGCCATTTGGCCTCGTCATAGTAGCTGCGCATGGACTAGGGGCAAAACTGAGCACAATTCGTATCTGAAGGAAAAACTGAGCACATGGACACCACTGAGGGCCAAAGGATAATTAACCATTTTTCCTATCCATTAACTTGTATCTATAACTCTATTCCCATCTTAATGAAAAAGCAGAGCACCTGCTACTGTCCCTCAAAAAGATAGCTCGATAAGTTACAACTGATTACTAAGTATGATCTAAATTTTGGGTGGGGGTGGGGGCAATATTGCTTCCCTAGATGGTGTGCCCGGTGGCCGAGCTTAGTTCAGATTGAAGAAATTTTAGTGTCACCCCAACCGCCCGAACACCCACATTTGTATTTTGCCTTCCTAGGAATTTTGGTCAAGCTCGCCACCATGTGCCGAACCATGGTGAGCTCGTGCGCCTAAACCTTCTTCAAATCTCAAAACTAGGTGTTATGTCCCTAAACATCTTATTGTTTCTAGCCCCTTCGTGTATGTTTGCAAGAGATATACCCATCTTTTTCTTCAAATTGTCATGTCGGAGACAGTGACAATTTCCAAATGACATGTTTTTTTCGTAGGGAGGTTGTTGGGGATATTACTACTGGGCGTAAACCGGCCAGGAGAGGCCGGGTTATCCCTATAAGGAGTTATTATACTTGAAGCCCATGAAGACAGAGATGATGGCGCTTTATGAAGGCCCGGGGCCCAAAGGCGGATTAAGGCATGTAGTCATAAACTGACCTTGCTATGTAAGCTTGTATTATAAGGCAGAAATAAGTAGAGTCCGGGCCAGACATGTTTATGAGCCAGCCTCGGAACCCTGTAAACCGACGGGCGTCAACCCATGTATATAAGGGGACGACCCGCTGGCGGTTTAGGACAGACACACAACAACTCGAGACCCAGGCAAAGCATATTCGCTCCCTGGTCATCGAAACCTAGCAATCCCACAACAACTGGATTGTAGGCTTTTACCTTCACCGCAAGGGGCCGAACCAGTATGAACTCTCTACGTCTCTTGTCCCTTTAACCCTTTTAAGCTAACCCATCGCGATGTCTCCACGACTAAGTTCGTTCTCTAGGACATCTGTCGTGACAAACCCACGACATTTGGCACCCACCGTGGGGCTATCGCATGATGGTTTCAAGTTCTTAGAGGGCAGCTTCGAAGGACTCAAGGGATACGTTGTGGGCAGGATGACCAAGAGTCGTCGCGGCAAGCTCTACATCGACGAGGCAGGCTGGTGCCCTGAGGCCGGCTGAATCGAGAACGGGTACCGGGCCCCCTTTGGCGGCATCCATGTTTTTATTGGCAAGATCGGCGAACCGGGCCCTGAGCCGAACATCTGCACCGACATCATCGAGATGGCTCAGCGTGCGAGATCTGCCCGGGTTAAGCCTGCCATGAAGCGTGCCTTCGTGGAAGTCATCCACAGAGTGGAATTGTCGGTGGAAACGACACCTATGGGATCATGAGAATCCCTACTGCGGTTGCGGGGCGCGGGGTTGTGAAAAGAGCGGATCAAACAGATAGCACGCGGTTCCTTTACCCAGGTTCGGGCCGCAGGGATGGGTAAAACCCTACTCCTGCTTTGCTGGATTGTATATCTATGTTATTGAGCTAGCTATGAGGGCGTCGAGAGCTCCAAAAAGCCGAATCCTTCTCCTGGTCGCCTGGGGCCTCCTTTTATAGAGATAGGGGGTTGCCACAGTGCCATGCAGGAGGTGGATAGGGTACAGTGATGCGAGGTTATCCCCCGCATTATATAACAAGGTGTATTTAATGTGCCTTGCCTAGGTGTCCTCGCTTTATCGGGGGCGAGGGAGAGCCCCGTCTTGTCCGTCGCCGCTCCCTCCTACGTCGACACGCGCCCTGGCCAGCAGTGCTCACGATGCCATGTAGGCAAGCAGGCAGCTGAGGTGGCGCAGCGGTGGGTCTCCACGAGGATTTGCATGCCGCCACGCAGGTGCCAGCCCAGCTGGTTGGGTCGGCAGCTGCATGCGAGCGGGGCGGAGGAGCGACTGGCGTGGGCCTGATGGTGGCCCCATGGGTGTTTATGGCAAGGGCCCTGCCGCGGCCCCGGCAAGGGCCTTGCCGGGGTCCCGGCAAGGGTCTTGCCGCGGCGCCTGCTATCATCCCCGGCAAGACTCTTGCCGGGGGCCTTGTGGTCCTCCTTGGCTGGGATCCCGCCAAGGATCATTGTCTTCTAAAGTGTGCATCTGATCTTGAATGTCTTCACAAAGATCTGCATTCCACCACGGGGATGCCTCCCGAATCCTTGCCCCATGGGGGCAGTGGACTCAAGGGTGACCCGCTCCGTAGGTGTGGGGCGAGATGCCATGGCAAGGGTCTTGTCAGGTTTGCAAAAACCTCCTCCCGGCAAGGATCTTGCCAGGGGAGGGGGGGCTCCTTCGTCCCCTTCGCTCTTTGTGGTCTTGGTCTTGGCGTCGTTCCACTTCTCCTTAGCTTCGGCCTTACCTTGGCTTACCTCCCTTGCCGTGTTCAGTGTGGCGGTGCCCGTGGCTCAGACTGCCTGCGCACAGTTATAGGGGTACAAAAAAGCGCACCCCCTTTTTGTACACCGACAGGAGTCCCCGGGCCTGGGCCACGTATAAGCGCAGCGTGTTGTTGGGCTAGGCCCAAAAACGGTGCGCGGGCAGGCGGGGCAGTTTTTACCGCGGTAAGTTTGTTCGCGCGCTGTGCCTCCCACGCTTCCTATGCGTGGAGCGGCGTGGGGAGGCGTGTGTGACGTGGGCGGCATGCGCGGGGTTGCTCCCCGCGGGCATGCGTCACATCACAGTTAATGTGAAAGGAGGCAGCCCGCGTTCTCCCCCATAAGAAGGAATAACCGCGGGCGCGCTGCTCACTTTCCCCTCTTCTTTTGTGCCGTTTCCAATCTCAGAGCCGTCATTCCCTTTCTTCCTTCTCTTGCAAGCTTTCGTCGCCGCCCGTCGTCGCGGCTTCGCCACCCCCCTTCCTCAACCCTCTGGACTCTTTGGCCGCCATGGCGCCCAAATCCACCAAGGGCAAGGGGGTGGCCAAAGGCTCTGGGACTGTGGAGCCGCCGGAGAGCGCGCTGTCGGGGGACAAGACGAGGTCCTCCTTCTTCTTCCCCTCAACGGTCGACGTTCATGAGCTCCGGGCCGCCTTCAAGCCCCTGTGGGGAGTGAACACGGGAGGAGAAAACTCGGGCCACCCGGCGATGAGCGTCATTCCTGCCGCCTGCGCCGATCATGCCCCAAATCGGTATCCCTTCTTGGTTGACTACGTTTCTTGCGGGCTATGCCCTCCTTTCTCCGATTTCTTCTGCGACATCATGCACACCTTTGGTTTTCGCCTCTTGAATTTTACCCCGAATGTGGTGGCGTGCATGGCTTGCTTTGCGCATCTTTGCGAGGGCTTTGTTGGGGTGCAGCCCAACACGGCGTTCTTCCACCATTAATTTTATCCTCGAATCCAAACGGGAGATGCCGTCGCTGGTTGCGTCACCTGGATCCCAAGATCCAAGGAGGCATACCCGGATGGTGCCGTGAGGGAGAGGTGGGACGAATGCCGCGACCGGTGGTGCTGGATTGAAGATGAAGACCCGCCGGAGTTTTGCAAGGTCCGTCGAGCGCCGCCGGTCCGTGGCAACGACTGGGGCGACGTCGACGCTACCGACGGGAGGCTTGCCGTCGCCACCACCAGGATTCTCCGGCTGACCCGGGCTGGGCTCACCCTCGAGATGATCGGGGCGGATTTCCTTCACTGCCGGATCGCCCCACTGCACAATAAGGGGAGGCCAGCTCGGCTTTTCAAGAACCCGGCCGACATCATGCGGCTCCGCCCCGACCTCTACCACAACATCACGATGATGGGGCATACCCATTTCTGCCAGCGGCTCTTCCAGCTGGAAGTGGATCGCGACGGCGAGGTCGAGCTGACCGGCAAGGCCGTCAAGGCACTAGTAGAAAAATGGTCAAATGTGAAGCACATTAGTGCCGGTTTGTATTTGAGCCGGCACTAATGTATACATTAGTGCCGGTTCCAACGGCTAGCCGGGCCGCTTTCATTAGTACCGATTCGTGGCGAACCTTTAGTACCGGTTCGTGTCACGAACCGGTACTAATGAGAGTGGTGGCAGGATGTTGCCAGTCTGGGGCCCCTCCAGCACCTTTAGTACCGGTTCGTGGCACGAACCGGTACTAAAGGTCGTCCTACATAAACCCTTCGTCCACCCGAGCTCGCTTTGTTCTTCCCCTTTCCCCTCTCCTCTCTCTGTTCTTCCCCTCTTCCTCTCGAGCTCATCGCACATTTTGCCCAAATTTTGTCAAGATTTGAAGGCCCCCATCCATTGAAATGATCACAAAGGTTAGCAACTTTGTCCTTTCATCTCTCATTGCTAGATTTACTCTTGCAATGCTTTATATAGTGATTAATTTGTGAGTTTAGTAATTTGGGAGGAAATATAAATATGTGCTAGTATTTGATTTATATGCAATTTGAGGTCAAAAATAACACTTGGTTTGCATATGTAGGTGTGGTTTACTTAGTGCCTTCTAAATCTCCGTCGTAACCACCGTCGATCGCCCGCACCGTCCCGTCGCCGGCACCACCTTGTGGTGAGCCTCTTTGTTCATGAAATTTTATATAAAAATTGATGTTTGTGTGATTTGGATATATAGTTACTCGTATAATTATCTTACCCGTACGTTGTTTGTTATACATATAGTGCCATGGTTTTGATATCCGTCCCCGTCGGCCCTCGTCCTTGTTATGAGTCGGATGTGGTATATATATTCTCTTTTAAAACTAGTTGCATTTCGTGTTTATGACAAATTATGCCCATCAAGTTGACATAGAAATTTTTTCTAGAAGGTATGTGAATCGGAAATTCCAACCGACCCTATTGTCGAGAGGTTAAATTTAGTTGAAAGAGAAAACGAGTACTTGAAAGAAAAATTGAAAAGAATTGAGGGGGAGAAGATGGAATTGGAGTTGCATGTTGCCGATGTCGTCGATGATCACAAGATCAAGATGGAGAAAATGCGCTTGAAGATTAGAAAAATTAGAAAATATGCCATCGATAGTGAGGCTTGGTATCATTATGCTGTTGGATCCATTGTTACCTTAGTTGTGATCTTGATCGTATTTGTTAGTACATACGAGGCCAACCATTGCAACACCACACATGTTTCAGAAACATAGCTCCAGTTGTAGAATTCACCAGAGGAATGCCCGATGTGAGAACTCATCGTCGTCGTGCTGGAGTAGAGGCGGCTGCTCAGGGTGCTGGGTCGGAGGAGGCGCGGCAACTCCGGTGGCTGGCGGCGCTCCATGGCCGAGGCGCTCAAGCTATGGTGGGGCAGCGGTGCTGTCTCGGTGGACCTTCGCAACAAGGCCCTTGTTGCAAAGCCCCTCAGCGCAACAAGGTTGCAAAGGTCCTCGGTTGGCTGGAAGGGTAGATCGGACGACTGTTTCGGTCTATCATCCGGCGGACGACTACCGAGGCGGCTGATCTAATCGGTCTATCATCCGGCGGACGCGTACACTTCCCTTCTAGATACCACCACTTTTTCAGGCGAAACCGCAAGGAAACCCCCCACTGCAATTTTTATACCAAAGAAAATGCATACAAGCCAAAATAGCTAAAAAAATAGAAGACATAAGCTCGATGAGACTCTTCAAAATGTCAGATGGTTGCGAAGATTACAACATATTAACTCAAGAGAGCTTCTTACCCAATTCCTTGCTCTCTGGGATTTGGTTTCCAATACGTAGTTGATGGATCAAACTGACACCATCCAATGGAACCTGACAGCAAATGGACAGTACTCTACTTCTTCAGCATATGTTGTGCAATACCTCGGCCGCATCCCCACCCCTCGCTTGAACCAACTCTAGAAAATCAAGATCGAGCAGAAGGTCAAATTCTTCATTTGGTTTCTGCTGCAAAACAGACTTTGGGCGTCCGACCGCTTTGCGAATAGGGGATGGCCCAACCATTATGTCTGCCCACTCTATGATCAAACCTTACAGTGATGCACTCACCTCTTCTTGTTGTGCCCATTCACCAAAGATAACTGGTTTTGCATTGGGGAGAACTTTCGACCAGGCTCCAAGGATGCCTTGTCCAAGTCGACCATAAACGGTTGGTGGAGTAACTTGTGTACCACCAATAGGATACTTGCAGCCTACACTGTCTGGAATATATGGAAGCAGCGCAATGGCAGGATCTTTCAGCAATGAGTCTGCTCGACTATGGAGATTACCAACAACATCAGAAACAGCATTAGCCTCCTCCAGGAGGCGTGGAGGACATAGACTCAGAACATTTGTATAGCTTTCACTGCTCTTGCAAGCGGACCTTTTTTCCTAGGGTTAATTATCCTTTTGCCCTTAGTGGTGTCCATGTGCTCCGTTTTGCACTCAGATGCGAATTGTGCTCAGTTTTGCCCCTAGTCCGTGCGCACCGACTCATTCCGTGAACTCTGCCGTCTCCGTCAGATCAACCTTTTGACTCGGCCCTTACAGGTGGGACCAGGCGGCAGAGACGCCCAATTCTATTCAGACCGTTGCATGCGTGGCTTGTGGGACCCAACAGAGAGCCGTTGCGGGTGTGCTATATAAGCGGGCGACAGACAGCGGTGGTGACCACGGCGACAGAGAGCACGGCGGTGACCACGGCGAGAGAGAGAGAGAGAGAGCACGACGGTGGGAAGCTAGCTGTGGAGGGCGAGGGTGGGGGGGCGTTGAGACCCCCTTTTGCTCCAAGCTCCATGTCTTCCTAAAGCTCCCGCGCCACCTCGCGGATGCAGAGCCGGGCGCGTGTGGACATGCCTGTCTTCGTCTGTCCGTGGTGCCGGGCGGGTGTTGATCGGAGGGTTTCTCACACACCGAGGAACCAGAATCGTCCGTTCTACGTGTGCAGCGAGAATGGGGTAAGAATCGGGGCAATTGCACCATTTTTGTGGTCGGGATCTTTGAGCAATGGGTTGATCGGTTTGGTTTTGATGCAGGTGACATGCTTCTTTCTTTGGGTCGATGCTCTGGCCAAGACTCTGATGAATGAACTGCAAGAAGAGTATGAAGAATGGTTGCGCATGCTGCCACGAACGACAGTGGCCGCAGCACGAGCTCTGGAAGAAGAGATGGAGGGCGAAGCACGCACTGACAGAGAGCTAGCTGTTGAGCTTAGGATGTTGAAGAAGAAGGTTAGGAAGCTTGAAGAACAAGCACAAATACCAATACCCATTTGCAATTACTTTTGGGCATTCGTAGGTATGGTAATCACACTGGTTGTAATGTTGAAAATGTATGGAAAGGCATGAATTATGGAGGAATTTGTTGGTCAACCCTAGTTAAAATGTTGGTCAAAGTTGTTTAAATGTTGAAAAAAAGAGAAGAAGTGACCAACATTTAAATATGTTGAAAAAAGGGAGAAGAAATGAGGAATTCAGAAACTTTTGATCAGTGAAATGTAGCTCTCTGCTTTGCCTTTCTATCAAAAAAAGTTTCCTCTGTGGGCCAAATTCAGAATGTAGAGCCAAGTGCAGGCTAGACTAATGGGCCAACTGCATCCAATTAGGCCCATTCGGGGGTTCTCTTGCGTGTTTTTCTATTTTCCGTTCTAATTTAATTTAGGCAGTAAATCATAATGCTGAAACTTTTTGTGGAAGCTAATTGAATTATTCCAGAGCCAAACAATTAAGTTTAGAATTTTTTGGAGCTGTTAAATATTTAAACTCTAATTCAAATACACCGTGATTAAAATCAAAGACCAAAATGTCATGGAAAATGTGCCTCAGCTCTGGTAGTGGTTTACACCTTGTGCCAAAATTAATGAACATTTTTAAGGGCATTACATTGAGGAAAAAATAATTTGTCTAAAAAAATAAAGGGTGGAAAATGCACATAAAATTGGTGCGGTTGGGGACTCAAACCCAGGACCGCGTGGGTTTGTGGCATTTAGGGCTGCCTTGGTAACCCCTAGGACAGATGGAAATACTTTGACAAGGGTAGGAAAGGATGGTATACATAGTGAGACTGTGAATGTTTGCACACGCGTGAGAGTGGTTTTTCCTTTGTTTTGCTCTGAAATTTTGGAGGGTTGGAAATGTATGCTTGCACTGCCACATGATTTTGGTTAGAGTGACACTTGGTTTAGGGTTAGAGTGGCACTTGGTTTAGTATTTTAAGGGAATAAATTTGCATGTTAGTTCGTGACTTGGTTTTTTAATGAAAGAGAGGGCTTCTCACCCCCATTGATTTTTATTAATGAAAACCACAAGTTCTCGAACTTATTGACTTGGTTTAGGGAAGAAATGATATGTTTGGGCACGGACATTTTTTAACACACATAATAACTTGGATACATAATATGCAACACTCCGTACCCTTACATTAGGCAATAATAACTTGGACCCATAAGTTCACGGACACGACACGACACGACACGACACGCATGACATAGAAAAGCAACAAAATAAAAATGATAAAACTAAAACATGACGAGCTTGACCCCGGGCTTGCACCCCTTCTTTAACATCTTCATGTTGACCTCCTTCTTCCGTCTTGGCCGCGCGCCCCTTCAACACTGTCTTCAACTTCTCACCTCCTCCTCCTCGCGTAGGGAAGGGAGTGCATCTGGCCTGGAGTGAGGAAGATGCTCTCATAGTTAGTGTAGATGTTGTACACCGTGAAGAAGATGGCCTCGCAACCGCACCAAAAGACTTGTCCGAGGAGCTCGCGTGCGTCAAACGGGTTGGTGAAGGTGACCATGAGCAGTAGGAGGATGCCTCCGCGGTCACGAACCTCATTGTGGGTGAATATCCTAGGCGAGCCCCATGGGTGGTGGGCATAGCCGGCTATGAGGAAGGAGCGGGTGAGTTGAATGGACCCCCTCCACCTTGAATTCGCCCACACACGGAGCTCCCTCTCCACGAGCACGCCCGGTGGGTAGCGCAGCTCCGGCACGACAGGCGGATGATCGAAGGTCGGCCCGTTGAACTGCATCTTCACTTGGTTGCTTGGAGAGGGCTCGGTCGCTTGGGTGTTTGATGTTGGAGAGAATGGATCGGATCCGGCTTGTGGGTGGGAGAGGAAGAGAGGCGCCCCATTTATAGGCCTGTGGGTGGAAGAGGAAGAGAGAAGGGATCAGAACAGTGCGTGTGTGAATCCGGACGCGTGTGTGTATCCGTTACGTTTTGGACCCTTAAATTTTTGCACGAAAACGATGAATGGGGCGCGTGTGTGCATCTCAATCATTGCATAGGGAAGATCTTTGACCGGGCACATGCATCTGACTCGTTGTCGTAATCTGAACCACTGTCGTAATCTGAAACAATGGCCTAACTCTGAATCAATACGTGCACGGCCACCTAGCTCGCCTAGCTCGCATCGCTCGCCTCGCTCGCATGCATGCACGTCCGCCTCCCTCCTGCGCATGCAAACCCACGTCTCCGCCCTTCCCATGCATGCAGGTCTGGAAAGGCTGTGACGGGCTATTAATTGCGGTCTCAAGCCCAGACAGCGAGACAGCCCAACGGTCCATCCAGCGCGCCCGGTACTTGTTCAGAAAAACAATCTCCCAGCCAATCAGATTGCATCTCGCGGATCGCCCCCCCTCCCCGCAGATTCCTTCTAGAAGGGTTAGATCGACGGTCCTTGATCGCCGCTAGGGTTAGATGGATGGTCCTTGTTCAGCGCTAGGGTTAGCGGGGTTTGGGAGGGGTTTGGAGCAGTCAAAGATAGGTTTGACCAGATTTCAAATGAGCATAATAAATTAAATAAAAATCAGAAAAATGAAAAACCTGCGCACATAGTCTTCTTATGTCATATACTAACGATTTAAGTTGATAAACAAAGTTTACGTACATTTAAACGAAAAGTTCATGTGTCTTATGTGATATCTCAAGTATCTCAAACTCTCTTGTATGAAGTGAAGAGAAGTGTTTTGGAGAAATGAACATGTAAATTTCAAAAAACTCACCACAGCGTCATTTTGGATTGACTAAGAAGGATCCATGCTTAGTTTTTCATTTTGATGTTTTAGACTTGTTTGAATCTTGGTCAAAGTTAAGTTTGACCAGAATCCAAATGAGCAAAACAAATTCAAAATAAAAAAAATGGAAAACCCAGCGCACATAGTTTCTATATATAGAATATATGTGTAGGAAAGTTATTTGGCTGATTTAGACAAGTTAAAAAAAACCATGCTTAGAAATGAGGCCGTTTACCCTACCTTTGGACCCCTCTTTTTTAGCACATTTTTCATGAAAATTTCAAAAACCTCACCACAACTTCATTTTGGAGTGACTAAGAAGGATCCAGGCTTAGTTTTTCATTTTGATGTTTTAGACTTGTTTAAATCTTGGTCAAAGTTAGGTTTGACCAAAATTCAAATGAGCAAAACAAAATTCAAAAAAATCAAAAAAAAGGAAAACCAGCGCACATAGTCTTTGTATATAGAATATACGTGTAGGAAAGTTATTTATCTCAAATAGACAAGGTCAAAAAAATCTTGCTTAGAAATGAGGCCGTTTACCCTACCTTTGGAGCTCTTTTTTAGCACATTTTTCATGAATGTGAGTTTACCAAAGTTTCAAAAGAATGTCAACATCCATATAGCATGTCAAATTTGAAGTTCTAACATAGTCCCAACATCATTCAAACATAGTTCTAACATAGGTCCAACATCATTCAATAGAAATACAACATTATTCATAATGTTTCATAATTATTCATAAATAGCGTTGGGGCTTCTGTCTGTTCCATGAGCTTCTTGCCATCACTTTGCTCCTCGTGCACCTTGTGCTCATTGCTTCTTCTCTTCTCCTCTTGGTTGTCGGTACCTTGCGCGTCTTCTTCAAACCTACCACAAAGTTGTGCAAAACATAAAGGGTAATGAGATCATGTCAAGTGATAAATGTACAGTAGTATTTGCAAGATTTACATACCTAGCAGAACTCACAACAACAGAAGGTTGGTCACCATTTGGAACCTCACTTGGATCACCATTTCGAGCCTCACTTGGATCTCCATGATCACCATTTGGAGACTCACTTGGATCACCATTTGGGGCCTCACTTAAATCATCATTTGGAGGATATTTGGGATCATCGTCAAAATCATGCGTCTGTTGAACATCATCATTTGGAACCTCGTCAAAATCCTCATCTGATGCAACCGGTTGACCATCATTTTCATCATCTGTTGAGGCAACCGGCTGTTGGCCAACATTTTCATCGAAGCCTTCATCAAAACTCTCTCTGAATGCTGGATCTACTGTGTTATCACAATACTTACCGAAATGACCAGACCCACCACACCTTGTGCACTTACGCTTCCTTGCTCCAAGTCCAGCTCCTTCGCTGCAAGGTCTAATTCGACTCTTCCTTGGTCTACCTGCTGCTCTCTTTAGAACTAGAGCGCAAAGCTTGAATCCAGGGTCCACCATGTCTCATTGTTGTTTTCCCTCCATAGCAGGAAATGCATACGCATATGTGGCTATGAACCTTGCAACAGAGTAGAAATCATGCACATACTGCAGTATGTTCCCTGTTGGACCTGGGAGAGAAGTGATGAAAAACAAGGCATGAATGCATGGCAACCCAGTTATCTGCCATTGCCTACAACTGCAAGTTAAAGCTTCTAAATCCACTGGATATCTCCATTCCCTCTTCTCTTTATCCAAATATGATATCTCTGCTGTGGTACCCGAGCAAAGAGTCATGTTCATTTCCAGGCCTGTTGTTTTCTGCTTCAGTTCATTCATCACGGCAGGGATGATAATGTGGACCATGAATTATGCCTCGGCTATTCCTGCACGATAATGAAATTTCTACATGTATTCTATCATTATCTTGTCAAGCAAATCCACCACACAATGACCCTTTAGTTTCCGGATCGTTGAGTTGAAAGACTCTGCTAGATTATTGTGCACATAGTCAACTTTGTGCAGTTCACTGAATTGGCTTCTGGCCCATAACTTGGAGTGGTGTGTTTCCAAGTATTCTTTCACTTTGGAATTCATGTATAACTGCCTCAAGTGGTAGTTGTGCTTCTTCACACTGCAAGTCAAAGATGCTGGCCGTAAATTGTCGGTATACACATTTCCTTTGAATTTCTTCATGAAATTTGCAGCAAGATGACGCATGCATTCCCTATGCTCTACTCCAGGGAACACATTGTCCACGACCACTTCTAAACCTTTGCAGGCATCTGTATGAATGACCAAACCATTGGGATGTGCGATAGCCCGGCGCAGATTATGCAAAAACCAAGTCCAGCTCTCCTCAGACTCTGTCTCCAGCACACCGTACGCAACTGGAAATACAAAACGTGTGGATCAACTGCACAAGCTGCTACTAATTGTCCTTTAAACCTCCCTGTGAGAAAAGTGGCATCAATAGCCAAATAAGGCTTGCAGCCTACCAAGAAACCCCGGTGACAATCCTCAAAGCAGACAAAAACCCTCCTAAAGCATTCCTTGGTCTTTGGCACTCCCCTGAATGTGTACTCCACGGTGTGGTGGTCAATATCAACAATACTACCTGGGATGGTCCTCTCCACTTCACCTTTGAATGAATACAACAATTGAAAACTTTCCTACCGATTACTATAAATAGAATCCATAGCATGTTGTTTACCATTGAACAACCTCATGTATGGTAAATCTATCTTGAACTTGTCTTTGATGTTCTTCTGCAATTCCTTTGGACCCACTTGCTGGTTTTCTTTCACCCACTTCTTTACTTCTTCTGCCACCCATCTCGACTTGGCTCTACTGATGGTATCCTTCCTAAGGGTTGATTCCTGGCATGTGTGCTTAAAAGGTTTCACTTTGACCTGAACATTCGTGCTATTTCGTATTTTAGATGCGAGCATCCTCCATGGACAACCCTCAGTCGGACAGTGCACTCTGTAACGTACTTGATCGCTCTTGTCAACTCTGAAAGTACGTTCTATCTTGATGCAGTATGTCACAAGTGCATTTCTACACCCATTCATGGATGCAAAAACGGTACCTTCTTCCATATGAGGGTTCAAAGGGTCCCATTGAACAGCTGCAAGGTCTTCATCCACACCCACCGCGTCATCATCCACACGGACTTCATTGTGAGCCTCATCTTGGTTTTTAGCCCGAGGTGCCCGTCGTAAATTCTGAATAACATCAGAATATAGCTTCTCTTCATCAACCCCGGAATTGTATTCATCAGGCTCCACTTCAAGGGGGACCGTACTGCCGGTGCCCACACTTGTCGAGCCACCACGTCATCGTGCACTGACTAAACTGTTCTGGCTAGAGATGCCATTATGACGACTTGGTTCTCCCCGAGATGTTGCACCCGCCATCCTAGGTCCAAATGCCTGCTCAAGCACATCAATTTGCAGCCTCACATGAATATTATCTTTCTCTGTATGCCTAGCAAACATGGTAGCCAACTCTTCATCATTAGTAACTGTCACCCATTTCTTTTCCTCATAATAGTATTTGTATACCACTTCATCAAGCAAACCCCAAGGATATTGGCTACAAATTACCTCCCCAAATTGTCTGAAACTCCAATCACTAGTCATTGGCAACCGATAATCAAAACCTCCTTCGAATTTCTTCTTATTCTTTGCCTTGAACATGTACCGGTCCCTTCTAATGTGCACCAAGAAAGCAAACTGCAACTCCATCCTAACCGACGAAAAATAGAGATGCAATCAGCACACTAATCGGGAAAACCTACTCAAATCGACTGTTCAAATGCACAATTAAGGTCAATATAAACAGGAGGTGTGACTTACCCCTCGGGAACCCAGTCACGGACGCGGAGGATCTCCGGCCCGATGCCTACCTCGCCAAATACTCCAGGATCGCCATTGCTCGCCATTTCGCCCTAGGGTTCTTCCTCCTTGTTCAAACAGCTTCACCAACTCCCCACATTTGAGCGCTCCGGCCCGGCGCACGGAAGGAGGCTGCGCCGCGGGTCGAGCAGGTGGCGGGCGCCTCACCCGTGGCTTCGCAGGAAGGTGGCAGGCGGAGCAGGTAGCGGTGGAGCGTCGGTGCAGGACGGTTGCGGCGGAGTAGGCCGTGCAGTTGGTGGCGGGACATGTGTTGGCTGCGGTGCAGGACGGCCGACCGGCGGATGGGCAGAGTGGGCGTCGATTTGGCCGGCTAGAACCCTACGAATAATTTGGGGATTTTGTTGCACGGGCCCACATGTCAGCTCCGGACTCACGTCCATGCGGTCCCGCGTATAAGCTCTGAACCCACAACCACTAACGCCAGCGGACGGAATGGACTATAATCTGGCCATTTGGCCTCGTCATAGTAGTTGCGCATGGACTAGGGGCAAAACTGAGCACAATTCGTATCTGAAGGAAAAACTGAGCACATGGACACCACTGAGGGCCAAAGGATAATTAACCATTTTTCCTATCCATTAACTTGTATCTATAACTCTATTCCCATCTTAATGAAAAAGCAGAGCACCTGCTACTGTCCCTCAAAAAGATAGCTCGATAAGTTACAACTGATTACTAAGTATGATCTAAATTTTGGGTGGGGGTGGGGGCAATATTGCTTCCCTAGATGGTGTGCCCGGTGGCCGAGCTTAGTTCAGATTGAAGAAATTTTAGTGTCACCCCAACCGCCCGAACACCCACATTTGTATTTTGCCTTCCTAGGAATTTTGGTCAAGCTCGCCACCATGTGCCGAACCATGGTGAGCTCGTGCGCCTAAACCTTCTTCAAATCTCAAAACTAGGTGTTATGTCCCTAAACATCTTATTGTTTCCAGCCCCTCCGTGTATGTTTGCAAGAGATATACCCAACTTTTTCTTCAAATTGTCATGTTGGAGACAGTGACAATTTCCAAATAACATGTTTTTTTCACATGGAGGTTGTTGGGGATATTACTACTGGGTGTAAACCGGCCAGGAGAGGCCGGGTTATCCCTATAAGGAGTTATTATACTTGAAGCCCATGAAGACAGAGATGATGGCGCTTTATGAAGGCCCGGGGCCCAAAGGCGGATTAAGGCATGTAGTCATAAACTGACCTTGCTATGTAAGCTTGTATTATAAGGCAGAAATAAGTGGAGTCCGGGCCAGACATGTTTATGAGCCGGCCTCGGAACCCTGTAAACCGACGGGCGTCAACCCATGTATATAAGGGGACGACCCGCTGGCGGTTTAGGACAGACACACAACAACTCGAGACCCAGGCAAAGCATATTCGCTCCCTGGTCATCGAAACCTAGCAATCCCACAACAACTGGATTGTAGGCTTTTACCTTCACCGCAAGGGGCCGAACCAGTATGAACTCTCTGCGTCTCTTGTCCGCTTTAACCCTTTTAAGCTAACCCATCGCGATGTCTCCACGACTAAGTTCTTTCTCTAGGACATCTGTCGTGACAAACCCACGACATTTGGCACCCACCGTGGGGCTATCGCACGATGGTTTCAAGTTCTTAGAGGGCAGCTTCGAAGGACTCAAGGGATACGTTGTGGGCAGGATGACCAAGAGTCGTCGCGGCAAGCTCTACATCGACGAGGCAGGCTGGGGCCCTGAGGCCGGCTGAATCGAGAACGGGTACCGGGCCCCCTTTGGCGGCATCCATGTTTTCATTGGCAAGATCGGCGAACCGAGCCCTGAGCCGAACAACTGCACCCACATCATCAAGACGGCTCAGCGTTTGAGATCTGCCCGGGTTAAGCCTGCCGTGAAGCGTGCCTTCGTGGGAGTCATCCACAGAGTGTTATTGTCGGTGGAAACGACACCTATGGGATCACGAGAATCCCTACTGCGGTTGCGGGGCGCGGGGTTGTGAAAAGAGCGGATCAAACAGATAGCACGCGGTTCCTTTACCCAGGTTCGGGCCGCAGGGATGTGTAAAACCCTACTCCTGCTTTGGTGGATTGTATATCTATGTTATTGAGCTAGCTATGAAGGCGTCGAGAGCTCCAAAAAGCCGAATCCTCCTCCTGGTCGCCTGGGGCCTCCTTTTATAGAGATAGGGGGTTGCCACAGTGCCACGCAGGAGGTGGATAGGGTACAGTGATGCGAGGTTATCCCCCGCATTATATAACAAGGTGTATTTAATGCGCCTTGCCTAGGTGTCCTTGCTTTATCGGGGGCGAGGGAGAGCCCCGTCTTGTCCGTCGCCGCTCCCTCCTACGTCGACACGCGCCCTGGCCAGCAGTGCTCACGATGCCATGTAGGCAAGCAGGCAGCTGAGGTGGCGCAGCGGTGGGTCTCCACGAGGATTTGCATGCCGCCACGCAGGTGCCAGCCCAGCTGGTTGGGTCGGCAGCTGCATGCGAGCGGGGGCGGAGGAGCGACTGGCGTGGGCCTGATGGTGGCCCCACGGGTGTTTATGGCAAGGGCCCTGCCGCGGCCCCGGCAAGGGCCTTGCTGGGGTCCCGGCAAGGGTCTTGCCGTGGTGCCTGCTGTCATCCCCGGCAAGGCTCTTGCCGGGGGCCTTATGGTCCTCCTTGGCTGGGATCCCGCCAAGGATCATTGTCTTCTAAAGTGTGCATCTGATCTTGAATGTCTTCACAAAGATCTGCATTCCACCACGGGGATGCCTCCCGAATCCTTGCCCCATGGGGGCAGTGGACTCAAGGGTGACCCGCTCCGTAGGTGTGGGGCGAGATGCCATGGCAAGGGTCTTGTCAGGTTTGCAAAATCATCCTCCCGGCAAGGATCTTGCCGGGGGGGCCTCCTTCGTCCCCTTCGCTCTTTGTGGTCTTGGTCTTGGCGTCGTTCCGCTTCTCCTTAGCTTCGGCCTTACCTTGGCTTACCTCCCTTGCCGTGTTCAGTGTGGCGGTGCCCGTGGCTCAGACTGCCCGCGCACAGTTATAGGGGTACAAAAAAGCGCACCCCCTTTTTGTACACCGACAGGAGTCCCCGGGCCTGGGCCACGTATAAATGCAGCGTGTTGTTGGGCTAGGCCCAAAAACGGTGCGCGGGCAGGCGGGGCAGTTTTTACCGCGGTAAGTTTGTTCGCGCGCTGTGCCTCCCACGCTTCATATGCGTGGCGCGGCGTGGGGAGGCGTGTGTGACGTGGGCGGCATGCGCGGGGTTGCTCCCCGCGGGCATGCGTCACGTCACAGTTAATGTGAAAGGAGGCAGCCCGCGTTCTCCCCCATAAGAAGGAATAACCGCGGGCGCGCTGCTCACTTTCCCCTCTTCTTTCGTGCCGTTTCCATTCTCAGAGCCGTCGTTCCCTTTCTTCCTTCTCTTGCAAGCTTTCGTCGCCGCCCGTCGTCGCGGCTTTGCCACCCCCCCTTCCTCAACCCGCTAGACTCTTTGGCCGCCATGGCGCCCAAATCCACCAAGGGCAAGGGGGTGGCCAAAGGCTTTGGAACTGTGGAGCTGCCGGAGAGCGCGCTGTCGGGGGACAAGACGAGGTCCTCCTTCTTCTTCCCCTCAACGGTCGACGTTCATGAGCTCCGGGCCGCCTTCAAGCCCCTGTGGGGAGTGAAGACGGGAGGAGAGAACTCGGGGCACCCGGCGATGCGCGTCATTCCTGCCGCCTGCACCGATCATGCCCCAAATCGGTATCCCTTCTTTGTTGACTACGTTTCTTGCGGGCTATGCCCTCCTTTCTCCGATTTCTTCTGCGACATCATGCACACCTTTGGTTTTCGCCTCTTGAATTTTACCCCGAATGTGGTGGCGTGCATGGCTTGCTTTGCGCATCTTTGCGAGGGCTTTGTCGGGGTGCAGCCCAACACGGTGCTCTTCTGCCATTAATTTTATCCTCGAATCCAAACGGGAGGTGCCGTCGCTGGTTGCGTCACCTGGATCCCAAGATCCAAGGAGGCATACCCGGATGGTGCCGTGAGGGAGAGGTGGGACGAATGCCGCGACCGGTGGTGCTGGATTGAAGATGAAGACCCGCCGGAGTTTTGCAAGGTCCATCGAGCACCGTCAGTCCGTGGCAACGACTGAGGTGACGTCGACGCTACCGACGGGAGGCTTGCCGTCGCCACCACCAGGATCCTCCGGCTGACCCGGGCTGGGCTCACCCTCGAGATGATCGGGGCGGATTTCCTTCGCCGCCGGATCGCCCCACTGCACAATAAGGGGAGGCCAGCTTGGCTTTTCAAGAACCCGGCAAACATCATGCGGCTCCGCCCCGACCTCGACCACAACTTCACGATGATGGGGCATACCCATTTCTGCCAGCGGCTCTTCCAGCTGGAAGTGGATCGCGACGGCGAGGTCGAGCTGACCGGCAAGGCCGCATGGGTCGCCATAAAGGCCGGCAAGGCCGTCAAGGCACTAGTAGAAAAAGGGTCAAACGTGAAGCACATTAGTGCCGGTTTGTATTTGAGCCGACACTAATGTATATATTAGTGCCGGTTCCAACGGCTAGCCGGGCCGCTTTCATTAGTACCGATTCGTGGCGAACCTTTAGTACCGGTTCGTGTCACGAACCGGTACTAATGAGAGTGGTGGCAGGATGTTGTCAGTCTGGGGCCCCTCCAGCACCTTTAGTACCGGTTCGTGGCACGAACCGGTACTAAAGGTCGTCCTACATAAACCCTTCGTCCACCCGAGCTCGCTCTGTTCTTCCCCTTTCCCCTCTCCTCTCTCTGTTCTTCCCCTCTTCCTCTCGAGCTCATCACACATTTTGCCCAAATTTTGTCAAGATTTGAAGGCCCCCATCCATTGAAATGATCACAAAGGTTAGCAACTTTGTCCTTTCATCTCTCATTGCTAGATTTACTCTTGCAATGCTTTATATAGTGATTAATTTTTGATTTTAGTAATTTGGGAGGAAATATAAATATGTGCTAGTATTTGATTTATATGCAATTTGAGGTCAAAAATAACACTTGGTTTGCATATGTAGGTGTGGTTTACTTAGTGCCTTCTAAATCTCCGTCGTAACCACCGTCGATCGCCCGCACCGTCCCGTCGCCGGCACCACCTTGTGGTGAGCCTCTTTGTTCATGAAATTTTATATAAAAATTGATGTTTGTTTGATTTGGATATATAGTTACTCGTATAATTATCTTACCCGTACGTTGTTTGTTATACATATAGTGCCATGGTTTTGATATCCGTCCCCGTCGGCCCTCGTCCTTGTTATGATTCGGATGTGGTATATATATTCTCTTTTAAAACTAGTTGCATTTCGTGTTTATGACAAATTATGCCCATCAAGTTGACATAGAAATTTTTTCTAGGAGGTATGTGAACCGGAAATTCCAACCGACCCTATTGTCGAGAGGTTAAATTTAGTTGAAAGAGAAAACGTGTACTTGAAAGAAAAATTGAAAAGAATTGAGGGGGAGAAGATGGAATTGGAGTTGCATGTTGCCGATGTCGTCGATGATCACAAGATCAAGATGGATAAAATGCGCTTGAAGATTAGAAAAATTAGAAAATATGCCATCGATAGTGAGGCTTGGTATCATTATGCTGTTGGATCCATTGTTACCTTAGTTGTGATCTTGATCGTATTTGTTGTTGCATTTAAATGCTTTAGCTAGAGAGTTATTTGTTTGTTGCATTTAAGTGTTGTATGAACTTTATGTATGAACTTGTATTAATTTGGTCTATTCGGTGTTGTGTAATGAAGATGAGCCGGCAATGGATGTACGATGACCGATGCTATCCCCAGTTCGTTGAGGGCGTGCATACTTTTCTGATTGCGGCTGAGGCAAACAAGCGGGTGGATGGTTTTATGCCTTGTCCATGTGCTGGCTGTAAGAATGGTCACAATTACTCTAAGTCAAGAACCATTCACGTCCACCTGTTTGAGTCTGGTTTCATGCCCCACTATAATGTTTGGACCAAGCACAGAGAAAGAGGGGTTATGATGGAAGATAATGAAGATGAAGAGGACGACGACAACTATCCTGGCCATGGGTTCCCTGAATATGATGATACAACAATGGGGGAAGAAGCTGAGCCGGTAATGCGGGAAGAAGCTGAGCCAGCAATGCAGGAAGAAGCTGAAGAGGAGGTATCAGATGAGCCCGTTGATGATCTAGGTCGGGCCATTGCCGATGCAAAGAGAAACTGCGCAAGTGATTTGGAGAAGAAGAAGTTGCGGCGCATGTTAGAGGATCACAAAAAATTGTTGTACCCGAATTGCGTAGGTGACAAGAAAAAGCTGGGCACCACACTGGAATTGCTGCAATGGAAGGCAGAGAATGGTGTATCTGACAAGGGATTTGGAAAGTTGGTGGTAATGATAAAGGATATGCTTCCAAAGGACAACGAATTGCCCGAGAGTATGTACGAAGCAAAGAAGGTTGTCTGCCCTCTAGGGTTAGAGGTGCAGAAGATACATGCATGCCCTAATGATTGCATCCTCTACCGCGGTGAGTACGAGGATTTGAACGCTTGCCCGGTATGTGGTGCATTGCGCTATAAGATCAGCCGCAATGACCCTGGTGATGTCGAGGGCGAGCGCCCCAGGAAGAAGATTCCTGCTAAGGTGACGTGGTATGCTCCTATAATACCACGGTTGAAACGTTTGTCCCAAAACAAAGAGCATGCCAAGGCGATGCGATGGCACAAAGAAGACCGTAAGAAAGACGGAAAGTTGAGAGTACCCGCTGACGGGTCGCAGTGGAGAAAAATCGAAAGAAAGTACGGGAAGGAGTTTGCAGATGACGCAAGGAGCGTATGGTTTGGTCTAAGCGCAGATGGCATTAATCCTTTTGGGGAGCAGAGCAGCAACCATAGCACCTGGCCTGTGACTCTATGTTTGTATAACCTTCCTCCTTGGTTGTGCATGGAGCGGAAGTTCATTATGATGCCAGTGCTGATCCAAGGCCCTAAGCAACCCGACAACGACATTGATGTGTACCTAAGGCCATTAGTTGAAGAACTCCTACAACTATGGAATGGAACAGGTGTACGTGCCTGGGATGAGCACATGGGGGAAGAATTTGACCTAAAGGCGTTGCTGTTCGTGACCATCAATGATTGGCCTGCTCTCAGTAACCTTTCAGGACAGAAAAACAAGGGATACCGTGCATGCACACACTGTTTGGACGATACCGACAGTATATATTTGGCTAATTGTAAGAAGAATGTGTACCTGGGACATCGTCGATTTCTTCCGAGCAGGCATCCCGTAAGAAATAAAGGCAAACATTTCAAAGGTGAGGCGGATCACCAGACGAAGCCTGGCCACCGTACTGGTGCTGATGTACATGATATGGTCAAGGATTTGAAGGTGGTCTTTGGAAAGGGTCCTGGTGGACAACCTGTTTCGAATGACGCTGACGGACGCGCACCCATGTGGAAGAAGAAATCTATATTTTGGGACATGCCCTATTGGAAACACCTAGAGGTCCGCTCCGCAATCGATGTGATGCACGTGACGAAGAATCTTTGTGTGACCCTGCTTGGCTTCTTGGGCGTGTATGGGAAGACAAAAGATACACCTGAGGCACGGGAGGACCAGCAATGTATGCACGGGAAAGACGGCATACATCAGGGTCATGCAAGCTATGCTCTTACCAAAGAAGAGAAGAAAATATTCTTTGAATGCCTGCTCAGTATTAAGGTACCGTCTGGCTTCTCGTCGAATATAAAGGGAATAATAAACATGGCAGAGAAAAAGTTCCAGAACCTAAAGTCTCATGACTGCCACGTGATTATGACGCAACTGCTTCCGGTTGCATTGAGGGGGCTTCTACTGGAAAATGTTCGATTAGCCATTGTGAAGCTATGTGCATTTCTCAATGCAATCTCTCAGAAGGTAATCGATCCAGAAATCATACCAAGGTTACAGAATGATTTGGTACCGTGCTAGGCCAGAAATATGTTCATGGGAGTCTTAAAGAAATATGTTCATAACCGTGCTAGGCCAGAAGGAAGCATCTCCAAGGGCCGTCAAAATGAGGAGGTCATTGAGTTTTGTATTGACTTTATTCCTGACCTTAAGCCGATTGGTGTTCCTGAATCACGGCATAAGGGCGGACTGGATGGAAAAGGCACGCTAGGAGGGGAACAAATAATATGTATGGACGGACATTCTCTCACTGAAGCACACTACACAGTTCTACAGAATTCCGCCTTGGTGGCTCCGTATATGGATGAACACAAGAATTTGCTACGCTCCAGACACCCGGAGCGGTCTGATGACTGGATTACACGTGAACAAACCAGGAGTTTCGCCAGCTGGTTGCAAGCACCTCTATTGAAGATGACCTGTACTTGCTATCCCAGTTACCATCTTCGAATATAATGACTTTCAAAGGGTACCAGATCAATGGTAATACATTTTACATGATCACCCAAGATAAGAAGAGCACCAACCAAAACAGTGGTGTCCGCTTTGATGCAGAAACCAAGACGGGAAAGGGTACATATTATGGTTATATACAGGACATATGGGAACTTGACTATCGACGTGGTTTGAAGGTCCCTTTATTTCGGTGCAAATGGGTCAATATGACACGAGAAGGGGTAACGGAAGACCCGCAGTATGGAATGACAACAGTGGATCTCAACAATCTTGCGTATGCAGACGAACCATTCGTCCTAGCCAATGATGTGGCATATGTTTTCTATGTGAAGGACATGTCTACCAAGCCAAGAAAAAGAAAAGATAAGGAAGCGAATGCATCGTACGATGAGCCAAAGCGGCACATAGTTCTTTCTGGTAAGAGAAACATCGTGGGAGTGGATGACAAGACAGACAAGTCAGAAGATTATGAAAAGTTTGATGAAATTGCTCCATTCACAGTGAATATTGACCCGAGCATCCCGTTAAATGATGAAGATTTTCCATGGCTACGACGCAAAGGGACACACGCGAAGAAAAAGTTTCACACCCAAAGATCTGGGATGTGATCGGCTTAACTATCATCACTTTCTTCTGTGTTTCACACCCAGGAGGGAATCTCTGTAATAGTTAGGGTAGCTAGTTATGTGTTTTGGCATTTGAAACGTGAAGAAATTTTATGTGCAAGCAAATTCTTTCATGCATTTACTGATTTTTTCAGCTAAATGACCCTGAAATTGAAAAACATTTCAAATGAACTCAGAAAAGGTTGAAAGTTGGCATGGTATCATAATTTCACCCACATAGCATGTGCAAAAAAGTAGAGAGGGTTACCGCAAAAACTGGATGCACTTCGTGTACAAAATGGACAATCTGTTTCGAAGTATCAGGGTTACGGACGAATACTCATCCGTTACAAAGGCATTTCATTTTTTAAATAACCTAAGCATTACCAAATCGAATATAATGATAAAACATAAGAAAAAAGAATCACTGAAAAATCTATTTTCAAAGTTAAGTTATTCACAAAAATAAATAAATCAAAAAAATAAGAAAAAAAGCCCACCTACTGGGCCACATCGGCCTGCATACGACTAGAAACCCAAATTCAAGTTGGGCCAGGATGCAGGCCCGCTAGCCCAGTAGGCCCAACAGGGCATCGCAGAAGAGGTAGGCCCAGAAGGCCTGCTTAAGAGAGGATCTCGAGACAGCAGCGATGGCGGGGCTTATAAGCAGGTGTGAGTGCCCCTCGGCTAGCGAGGTGGGACTAAACTATTGTGCCCCTCGCCTGGCAGCGCACACCCTTTAGTACCGGGTCGTGGCACCAACCGGTACTAAAGGGGGGCCTTTAGTACTGGTTGGAGCCACGACCCGGTACTAAAGGGGGTCGCTTCCCGCCGCTTGGGCTAGCCAAAACAGACCTTTAGTACCGGTTGGTGGCTCCAACCGGTACTAAAGGTGGGTTCTATATAAGAAAACACTTCAAAATTTCGCCAGTTTCTCATCTCTCCCTCTGCTTCTTCTCCTCTGCACCGTCGCCCGCCGCCCCCGCCGTCTCCATATCCCTCGTCGCCGCCCCGGCCCGTCGCCGCCCCCGTCGCCGCCCCGTCGTCCCGTCCCCGTCGTCCCCGTCGTCACCGCCGCACCGTCCCGGCCGCGTCGTCACCGTCCCCGTTGTCGTCGCCGCCCCGGCCCGTATGTCCCCGTCCCCGGTTGAATTCCGTGTACCTATTGAATAATGTCCGGTTTTTATAATGTAGCGCTCCTTGGCTTCTACGCCCAATAATGGCCGTCTTCCACGTGTCAAACGAATACAAAAAGTCTGGGTGTTTTTACATTTACACCCCTAGCCGCATAAATGAGCTGCCTATTTAAAGGAATGGGGATTTAGATCCAAACCACACCTTCTCCCTTCCGCGAGTGTTCATCAGAGCGCATCCGACAAAGGTCCATTCCACCATGGCCAGCCGTCGCAACTCCTCCTCTCGCCCTTCCAGCCCTAAGCCCGGAGACTGGGAGAGGTGCACCATTCCGCATAGCAAGCTAGTATCGCTTCAGACCAAGGGATTCCTCCCTCCGGCCTACATGGTCCCTGTTCGAGCCGGACTCGACGCCTATAACGGCGGAGAGCAAGCGGAGAGCGCTACCATTCCTTCCAAAGGAGAGCGGGTATGCCTTGTCCTTATCTAATCAGGGGACTCGGATTCCAATTCATCCGTTTCTCCGAGGGCTTCTGGAGTTCTATGGCCTCCAGCTGTACAACCTCACACCTGCCTCTATATTGCATATCGCGGGCTTCGTTGCCCTTTGCGAGCTGTTCTTGGGTGTTGAGGCTCATTTCGCACTGTGGAAGAGGCTGTTCTGCCTGGTGCCCCATTCTCAAGGGGGTTAATATATGAAGTGGGCGGAGCCGAAATCTGGCGCATCGCCGGGACCGGATATCTATCCGGAACCCCAAAGAAGGCGTCCGAGGACTGGCCTTCAAAATGGTTTCATATGGAGGATGTCCCACTGCCGGATCCTATCCGGATCGGCCTCCCCGAATTCAATAGTGCTCCCTTAAAGAAACGCTTAAGCTGTCGTCCACGAAGCTCGTAGAGAGAAAGTGACAGGGACGTCCTCTACCTGATGGCCGGATAAGACTATTGGCTCATTCCGGACTAACCATGGTTGGAGTCATGGCCATATGCATCATGCTGGGGGTGCAGCCGCTTCAATATAGAAGCCACCCCATGTGGGATTTTAACGAGGAGAATGACGCCACTCGTTATGGTCGTAAGGGACCGGACTCAGGTGACGCTCTAGTAAAGATCTTGTCCTCTTTGTACAAGGGAGAAGAGGAGGAATTCCTCCGCGTCAAACCGCAGGGTGGATTTACTATGTACAACCATCCAAGGTGGGTAAGCGGACAATCTTGCTTGCCCATCCGTTTTATATTCCCATGATTAAATATATAGTCTAACGACTCCTACGCAGGAACTGCGTCAGGAAGTAAAGGATATAAACAGCCGTCCTCCACAGCCCGAGGATCCTGAACGGTCCCTCGATCCGGCTTCCGAAGAGGATCCGGACATTTTGGTGGAGCTGATTGACGGGGTGTTTTATCAGCTAAGCAAGGACGATACCTTGGTGGCCATTACGGCCGATTACCCAGGGTTAATCCTGGGCTCCCAGGTAACCGAGGCCGGAGTCTCATCACCTTGGGAAGGGATCCATCCTCACGTGTTTTCAGTTTTCCTGACAACAACCGTGCTTTGCAGGGGAGGTTCCTGAGGCGGGAGGCCGAGCCTGCAGAGGCAAGCCAACGAGGGGCCACAGGGCCCCGTGGGGCAAAAAGGAATGTAGTCCGGACTGAGGCGCCGGTGCAAAGGTATAGCGCGCCTGTTTAGCCCCGGTGTTATTCTTTTAAGGCATATTAACATTCGTGCTTGGTGCAGGACAAAGAGACCTCGCCGGACTGTATCTGGAGAGGTTGCCAATCGCGCCTCCACCAGCCAGGCTCCAAAGCCCGGACCAGAGGCGGAGGCGAACACGAGGCGTGCACCGGACGCTCCTCCGATAGAGGACGCAGACAGGCTGTCTGCCACCCCTTTCGAGGTGGAAAGTGCCATGAACCACAGGCGCCGCCGGACAGTTCTTCGCGACGCCTGTTACTCCCAAGAGGCGTTGGATGCCTTCAATTTGGGAGATGAATATCTCCGTGCCGCTCAGAATGGTCTAGCCAGAGCGACGGAGCAATATGTAAAAGACATACGGGTGAGAAAATTTTAATGGTTATATATACTAGTAGCCCCCGAGACTTGAAGCAGTGAGAATAACTGATTTAAGGATCATGTAATATGCAGGTTCTTTCAGAGAAGAATACCCAGTTGTCTCAGGAGTTAAAAGAGTGTTGTCGGTGTCAAAACCGGCGGATCTCGGGTAGGGGGTCCCGAACTGTGCGTCAAGGTCAGATGGTAACAGGACACAAGGGACACGATGTTTACCCAGGTTCGGGACTCTCGATGGAGGTAAAACCCTACTCCTACTTGATTAATATTGATGATATGGGTAGTACAAGAGTAGATCTACCACGAGATCAAGGAGGCTAAACCCTAGAAGCTAGCCTATGGTATGATTGTGTATGATGATGGTTCTGTCCTACGGACTACAACCCTCTGTTTTATATAGACACCGGATAGGGTTAGGGTTACACAGAGTCGGTTACAATGGTAGGAGATCTTGAGTATCCGCATCGCCTGGCTTGCCTTCCACGCCAAGGAAAGTTCCTTCCGGACACTGGACGAAGTCCTCAATCTTGTACCTTCATAGTCCTGGAGTCCGGCGAAGGTATAGTCCGGCTACCCGAACACCCCCTAATCCAGGACTCCCTCGGTAGCCCCTGAACCAGGCTTCAATGATGACGAGTCCGGCGTGTAGATTGTCTTCGGCATTGCAAGGCGGGTTCCTCCTCCAAGTCCTTCATAGAAGATTGTAAACACCAAAAATAGAGTCCGGCTCTGCAAAATAAGTTTCCACATATTGCCATAAAGAGAATAATGTTAACACAAATCAAATCTGTTGACGTATTCCGCAGTGCGTCACAACACTGCGGCCAAGCTCTTTATACAAATTGTTTTCCCTTTTCCACCTCAGCGCGTTTAGCGAGGCGGTTTCCTTGGCACGCATTGTCAAAGCAGAGATCGTGTGCCCCTTTTAACGGGATTCTCATCAATATGGACATGGGTAACCCAATCGTGCCTGTTAGCATGTTCCCTCGATTAAAGGCGAGCCCAAAACTGTTACGGGGAGGGCTCTTGGTATTCAGCCTCTTATAATGAGACCAAGGCCTCGCTCCTTTTCTTAATCAAACGAGTTCGCCTGTTGCCTCGAGTTCCAAGACCCCCAGCTTCAGATTCCAGGCGCTTCGGACTTTCGACAATGTCCGGTTCTGACCTTCAAGGCCGATGGACGCCTTCCTCCATCACGGAGGAGGATGTATTAATGTTGAGGGAGGCTAAGTTCCTGACCGGCAAGATTTCACATAGGTTGCCTGCTCAAGGACAGGTTATTCCCAGTCCCCAGCCCGGCGAGAGCGTGGTGTTCATGTCTCACTTCCTCCGAGGGTTAGGCTTCCCCATGGATCCCTTTGTGAGGGGACTGTTGTTTTATTACGGGCTGGATTTTCATGACTTAGCTCCGGAGTCCATCCTCCATATCTCCTCATTTATCGTCATGTGTGAAGCGTTCCTCCATGTTACCCCTCACTTCGGATTATGGCTCAAGACCTTCAAAGTGGAGCCAAAGATGATCGAGGGGCGACATGCAGAGTGCGGAGGCGCTGTCATAAGAAGAAATGCCGATGCTCCATGGCCCGAGGGCTCTTTTCAAGAGGAGCTTGGCTTGTGGCAACGAGAGTGGTTTTATATCACCGCTCCTCGGGGCACCACATGGGTGGCACCTCCTGCCATTCGCTCAGGTCCCCCACCACGGCTAGCGTCGTGGAGCAACATAGGGTTAGATTGGGGCTTGCCCAAAGACGTACCCTTGATGCAGGGCCGCATTAAGGATCTCTTGGAAGGAGACCTCAACCTGGTCAAGGTGACACAGGTCATGCTGATTCGCCGGACACTTCCTGGCAAACGTCGCCCCCTTTGCCTGTGAGAGTTCAATCCAGAGGGACCACGAGCTCTCTGGGATTTTATGAGCGCGGCGCCCACGGAGATGTATAAACTGTTCTTCGGATCACAAGAAGTGTGTCCGGATTTGACCGAGGATGCAGGCCTAAGCCGCAATCGCCCGGATACTCAAGTAAGTAACCTTGTGCCCGGACCTTCTATCCGCATAATTAACTTGCCCTTAACAGAGCTCTCCTTTTAAACATGAGTGGATAGCGAAGGCGAAGCTGATCAGGTGTCCGGCTCCCCTTCCCGAAACCAGGCCGGATCCCGTGCTAGTCAGGATGCTGGAGGTAGTGCCTTTGCAGGGAAGCAAGGGGGAGGACAAGGAAACTATGGCCTCCTCGAAGGAGGCTGTTCCGAAGGGAGGAATCGACGATTCCTCTCCTAGGGAAAAGAAGAGAGCCGCCTCTAACGATCCGAAGACCGTGGTCTCAAAGCGGGGGAAAAGATCCTCATCAGAGGGTCC
Organism: Aegilops umbellulata; assembly: GCA_032464435.1. Lineage (NCBI taxonomy): Eukaryota > Viridiplantae > Streptophyta > Magnoliopsida > Poales > Poaceae > Aegilops > Aegilops umbellulata. The sequence goes on from CP136059.1 coordinate 419,218,784, forward strand.
GGCGCCGGGGAGTTCCTCGGCCGGACTGCGTACTCAAGGAGATCAGCCCTCCAGCGAGCCGTAAGTAGAGAAAGATTTTCCTCTCGAGGGATGAGAGAAATCCATGATTTATATCTGAGAATTTTAACTGAATTTTTACCTCGTAGTTCGGACCTCAGCCCTTCTCACCAGAGCTCGTCTTTGGGGGATCTTCTTCCGGAGATGATGGAGAGCGGGACGCCTCCTTCTTCTGGGCCGCCTAGCGAGGCGGGCGACCCTGAGGTGTCGTCACGGAGGGTTTCTCCGAGTTCGGCAGGGGCAGAAGATAGCGATGGGGCCCCCCGAAGTTCTCTGCGTCTGGCCTTCGAAAGAGGTCATGGGACGAGTCCGGAACCTTCTGGTGCTCGGCCGGAGGAGCTAAAGGTTCTGCTAGGGCGAGCTTCTATTTCAGAGAAGCACCGTGCATTAATGGGCATGGTGATTGAAAGGATTTCGTCCGCAGAGAGCGGACTGCGTGAGGCCATCGAAAGTTTATTGATGGGTTTTGAGGTATATTAGATAATGTATACTTTTGTTAGTTGCGCGTAAATAAGATGCGCCCTATGTAGATAGTAGCCCCTGAGACTCTGCATGTCGTCAAGAAATGACGGCACGCGGAGGATCATAATCCCAGGTCTAAAATGTCGCCTTTTAATGTAGGCTGTAGGGTGTCCGGAATCAAGCCGAACTGCTGGTTTTGCCGAACTAAAGCGGCAACTGGACGTGGCAGATGCCAACATCGCACTTGTCAACAAGCGGCTGGATGAGGCTCAAGGTATATGATTCCTCGGGCAACATTAGGTAAGAAGAGTTTTTATGCCAGCGTCTTACGATATGTGTGCTTGACGCAGATGGTGCGGCCGCCATGGAGAATCTTAGGGCAAAACTTGCCCGAGCTAAAGATGAAGCAAGGAGAAGTGATGCAGCTTCCAAGAAGGCCCTTGAAGAGCTGAGAGCCGAACAGGCTGCTCATTGCTGAAGCAAGGAAGAGATGGCCACTATGGCCGAAAAGTTAAAGAGCACCGCAGACCGTTGCAGACTTCTTGAGAAAGAAGACCAGGCGAGACAGGCGGTCCTAGAAAAGGCCGTTGCTGATGCCAAGGACGTGCGCTCTGCAATGAGAGCTGCGAAGGAGGAGCTGCGTCAGGCCGAACAGATTGCGGCTGGAAAGCCGTTCATGCTGCGGAGAAAATTTTGCAATGCGAAGTTTGCTCCGTTGGACCGGATGTGGAGTGTGGAGGACACCTATCTGGATTTGGCAGCGAGTGCTGCTGATGCGACCGAACACTTCCGAGATCTGGAAGATCGTGAAGTGGAAAAACTGTTCTGGTCGCAATTTCACAATCCAGAGCGTCCACTAGCAGTGGACGATCGTTTGGCTGAATGGGCTGAACTTAATAGGTTGTCCGGGCTCGCCATGAAGTATGTCATGGGTCATCTGTGGCCGGGGAGGTCCGAGCCGAAGAGTTATTTTAGCTTGGTGCAGCAATTCCTTGACGCAGTGCCGCGCATTAATGCAATGAAGAGGTCGGCGTGTATAGAGGGTGCAAGGATGGCTCTTGCCCGTGTCAAGACATACTGGGCAGAGATGGAGACCACCGTTATTGCGTCCCGAGATTCGGAGAAAAGCCGAGTATCCTCCGAGCACTATTTTCAGGAAGTCCTTGAAGGCGCTTGTGTAATAGAGTCACAGTGCTCGAAGGATGCTATGTTATTATAGCATATGTAATGATGAAGTAATATTTTCATAAACTGTAGTGGCCTTTTTATACTTGTGCCTTCAAGTATTGTGGACACCTCCTGTGCTGCCGTTTATAATATATGTATAAAATCTGAAAGATTGCAGTCGTTGGCTTCAACCCCCACGCACATAGTACGGGGGTGCTCGCAGAAGACCCATTTTCACACTTAACCCAACGTCTTGGTCCTACAAAGGAGGTGATAGCGCAGCGGGCCAGGCAACCGGACTATAATGCTTTAACACTTTCACTTAGCCATAGGAGCTTGACAGTGGGACTATTTAGGTAGCCCATTGGTGGCGACTGCGCTCGCCCGAGTTCGGGGCACGTATGTGCCTGACCGGGAAGCGGCCCTTCGTTAACGCGGAGGAATCTGATAGATTCCAATAGGTCATCGAGTGGCTGACCAGTCTCACGATACATCATAACAGTCAGTTTTCGGCTTTCTCTACTGAGGTGCTCGCCCGGCCGAACCGGGGCACAATCGCAGTAGTTCTCCTGGTGCTACCTTAGCCGATAGAGCGGAACGTAAGGTAGCCGAACTCAGGAGCCGGGCAACCCAACATTTGACTGAAGACATGACTCAGAGCTGATGCATATAATGCCAAAAATCGCAACGCCGAACACTCCCTAAGGTGTTCGGTCTTTATGAGTGCAGGCTAAACAACACTCTTTGCTAAAAAAGCCCCTAGTGTCCAGGTACGCGCAAATTTATTTTACGTGGCCACATGCCAAGACGCCAGCCTCCTCCTTGGTTATGTCGGAAGGAAACAGGGGATGTATTGCAACAAGAGACAGTAAAAAAGGTTTACGCGTGGTCTTAATCTGAAAAGGGTCCTTTAGGACGGGTCTCTACTGCACGTCTGCGCCTGTGTCTCCGTTGTGCCGTATCCTGGACGGGCGCCGCACGACGTTCATCTGTAAAAGAGAGGAACTAAACTGAAAACGGGTCATGCCGAACAAAAGGTTTTAAAATAAATGAAGTATAAAGTAAAATGTAAAATTGAGCTTTATTGTCTCTGCATATAGCCCCTAGTACGGGGGTATATGGCCTCTAAGCCTGCGTTGATGATGGACTTGTGCGGAACTCGTCTATTCCGGGTCCGTGGCCTTTAATGACCTATGTCGAAAAGTCTTTTGGCTGGTGAGACCATTTTATTGTGCGGCTGTCTAAGCGGCCGCACAGTCCTCCGTTTGGGGGAGGCACACTCTAGTGCGTCCCCTTCAAAGAGATGATGCCTCGTGGACCGGGCATCTTAAGCGTGAGAGATGCATAGTGCGGTATTGCATTAAAGCGAGCGGAAGCCCCGCGTCCCAGTAGTGCTTGATAGCGACTTGAAAACGGGACGACATGGAAGGTCAGCTTTTCGCGACGGAAGTTATTGGCAGAGCCGAATATAACTTCGAGCCGGAGAAAACCCATACAATGGGTGTTCGGACCAGGTGCTACCCCTTGAAAGGAGGTTTTGCTGCGGCGGATTCTTGCTGGGTTTATCCCCATGTGATGGATTGTATCCTGATATATCAGGTTTAGTCCACTGCCGCTGTCCATATGGACATTTGTAAACTGGAATCCGCCAATTATTGGGTCGAGTATCAGGGCAGTCCAGCCTGCGTTTCTGATATTTCTAGAATAGTCTAGCTGATCGAAAGTGATTGGTTTTAATAACCAGTGGCGGGACCCCTTGGGGATAGGTCGTATTGTGCGTACCTTTATGGGTGCCACACGTTTTGTTACGTGAAGTAAGTTCACTGTTTTTACTTCTTGTGGGAAGTTCTTTTGTTTCCTGGTGCTCTGCTTCTGGGGTTCGTCCTCGTCTTCGCTTGGTGTGTCGAGCCCCTTGTGTTCGGCATTGAGTCTTCCGGATTGTTTAAAAACCCAACAATCTCTGTGGGTGTGGTTAGCAGGCTTCCCAGGAGTACTGTGTATCTGACATATCCTGTCCAGGATTCTGTTTAAGTTGGACGGATCATCCCTATTATCCTGGAGGGGTGGTTTTGTATGGTTTTGTCGCGAGCCTTTGAATCCGGCATTGACTATCGTGCTCTTCGGACTTTTTTTTTAGTTCGGCGACGATCCTTGTTGCGTCGTGGTTTTCCGTTTCCATCCCTGATTTCGGATGTACTTGGGTCGCTGGGGCCGCATCTTGCCAACCAGTTGTCCTCTCCTGCGCAAAAGCGGGTCATGAGGGTTGTGAGTGCGGCCATTGTTCTTGGCTTTTCCTGGCCGAGGTGTCTGGCGAGCCATTCGTCCCGGACATTATGCCTGAAAGCTGCTAAGGCTTCGGCGGCCGGACAATCCACTATCTGATTCTTTTTAGTAAGGAATCTATTCCAGAACTGTCGAGCTGATTCTCCGGGCTGTTGAGTTATGTGACTGAGATCGTCTGCATCCGGGGGGCGGACATAGGTCCCTTGAAAATTTGCTCGGAAAGCATCCTCGATCTCTTCCCAACTTCCAATTGTGTTTTCGGGAAGGCTTTTAAGCCAGTGCCGGGCTGGCCCTTTAAGCTTAAGGGGTAAATATTTGATGGCGTGAAGATCATCTCCTCTAGCCATGTGTATGTGGAGGATATAATCCTCGATCCAGACTCCAGGGTCTGTTGTTCCATCATACGCCTCTATGTTGACAGGTTTGAATCCCTCTGGAAATTCGTAGTCCAGAACCTCATCGATGAAGCATAGGGGGTGTGCTGGATTCTGATGATGGCTTTTTTGCATTGCTTGCAAGAGCTTGCTTTCTTGGCCCATAAATGGACCTGGCTGGGCCATGATGCGACTCCTTAGGTGGGTCGCATACTGATTTGAGTGCGATGCCACTTGCTGCCTTATTGGGTTGTCTATCCGACCGTATGGCTTTTTTATTTTTTGAGTGTGAGGGCTCTAGGGCCTCTTCGTCGAATTCGGGCAGTAGCTTTATCTTTGGATAGCTTTTAGTACGGCGACCGTCGCCGTATGTGTCTGCGGTGTTGATTAGTTTGTTCCACTTAATACAGAGTGCATCTTCCGCTGTCTTTAGCTTCGGCTTCTGCTTTTTCAGGCTTCGTGCAGTTGCAACGAGCCTCTTGTGGAGACTTTTCTGCTCCATGGATTTATCCGGCGTAAGGTTTTCCGGAATGCCGTTTTCGCCGGGGGAGGGAGTTTCGGTTTCTCTATCCGTGTTGCCCTATTCGGACGGCTGCTCTAAGGCTTGCTCGTCGCCTACCGGCTTGTCCTGCTCTATGGCTGGGTTTTTATCGAGGCGGGGCTTGGGTCGGCGTTTATGCCGACGCTTTGATTGTTTTTCGGGGGGGGGGGGTCTATCTCCCGTTCCGCGCCCTTTTGCCTCGTTGTCGTTTCCCTTAGGGGTATCCACTATGTATACATCGTGAGATGCGGTGGATTTCTAGTGCCCTATGAGCGTTGGTTCATCGGTATCTCCTGCATCGTCATCCATGGTGTCGATGTCTGCGGAGTCGAAGTTGAGCACATCATTTAGGCTGTCGACGGTTGCTACAAAGTGGGTGGTGGGCGGGCTTTGAATTTCCTCATCGTCCGTATCCCATCCTCGCTGACCGTAATTCGGCCAGTGCTCTCCTGATACAGAGAGAGACTTGAGAGAGTTCAAGATGTCGCCAAGAGGCGGGTGCTGAAAGATGTCCGCGGCGGTGAACTCCATTATGGGTGCCCAATCGGATTCGATTGGCAGGGGCACGGGGGGTTCAGAGTCCGAATAGGAGTCCAGACCCTCGGAGTCATGGGTCGTGGGGCTGTCGTTCGGCTCGATTGCCTTTGAGATCGCAGCCCCCAAGGTGGCGTCCAACCGCTCATCCTCGATTGGTGTAATAGGCTCCGGGTCTAGGGTCGGAACCGGTGCATGTGCAGCCTCCAGGACACTGTTCGGAGGCAGAGCTAGATCATGCCCCTCGAGATAGTGCAGCGCGCTTGGCTGTGGCTCGAACCCGTCGAAGATCAAGTCTCCGCGGATATCAGCCTTGTAGTTTAAGCTTCCAAACCTGACTTGATGGCCATGGGCTTAGCTTTCGATCTGCTCCAGATGACTAAGCGAGTTGGCCCACAGAGCAAAGCCACCGAAGACGAAGATCTATACGGGGAGAAAAGTCTCACCCTGGACCTCATTGTTGTTGATGATCAGAGGAGCCATCGGGCCTAAAGGCGACGACATAGAGGAACTCTCAACGAAAGCACCAATGTCGGTGTCAAAACCGGCGGATCTCGGGTAGGGGGTCCCGAACTGTGCGTCAAGGTCGGATGGTAACAGGAGACAAGGGACACGATGTTTGCCCAGGTTCGGGCCCTCTCTATGGAGGTAAAACCCTACTCCTCACTACTAGGGAAAAGTCTCGCAGCAGCGCGGGTTTTAGGCGTATCAGCAGCGCGGGTGCCCGCGCTACCAATAAGGTGCTGCAGCTAACTCTTACTAGTAGCGCTGCCTGTACCCACACTACTGCTATTGACTATAGCAGCATCGCTTTTCAGGAACGCGCTGCTATTATTTAGATTTAGCGATTTCCCGGTCCAGCGCTACTGTTATATCTTTCACCATTTCCCATTTCCGGCTTCGATAAACTGCAATTTCCAGATACTAGGTACTACTAGATATCAATTTCATAAATCATTATAGGTACTAGGTAGTACTCCCTCGGTTCGAAATTACTCGTCGTGGTTTTAGTTCAAATTTGAACTCAAACCACGACTAGTAATTTGGAACCGAGGGAGTACTGGATAACAATTTCATATATACTCAACATGCATCCTCAAGCAGTACAAGGTGACATCGACGACAATCATCATATTTAGTTCTATATGATATCGACGACGATCATCATATGTAGTTCTACATGATATCGACGATGATCATCATATGTAGTTCTAGATGATATAGCCACACACACATATGTAGTTCTAGATGATATCGATGACGATCATCATCCTCAAGCCTGGGCGGTGGGTGTTCCTGATAGTAATTAGGATGGCCTGTCCAGCACGAAGATTCTTGCCAACGAGGAATCTCTTCCACCCAAACGAGTTCAAGTGTGTGCGACCACCTGTGCCAATGCGGTAAGTACATGTGGTGACGGAGCCCCTTGCGGTAAGGCGTAGTCCAACTGAGCCTTCTTCATCAGGCTCGATGCCACAACTCACAAATATGTTCTTTGGCAATATCTGAATAAGGAAAACATATCAATTAATAAATAGCCTCACACATACTCTTGCAAATATATTTCTATTAAGTCTAGATTTCTACACTATCAAAAGACACAGTTCTACACTAAGCATATAATCGGATTCACTAAGCATATAATCGGATAATTTGCATTTGTAAGTATAACAATAAGCATATCATCGGATTCACTAAGCATATAATTGGACTCTACACTAAGCATATCATCAGATTCACTAAGCATATCATTGGATTCACTAAGCAGTACGTATAACATACCATTTCATGCCGATTGATCATGGTACTTGTCAGGCGGGTCACGAATGGCACCTCGACAAAGTCATCACGTGGCAGAATTATGTCCCATAGGTTGCACACCTCCTCCTCGCTCAGCCTCATTCTTTAAGCTATGATGGCTTCATGAAGTGGGTTCTCATCATCTTCATTGAGTGGGTCCTCATTATCTTCATCATCTTCGTCATCTTCATCATCTTCCACCAGGTTGATATAAATGACAACCAGCTTGGGTCTTTCTACTCTGAAGGAGAATCTGATCAACTCACCACCAGTAAGACGCATGCGAGTGAGGAAACGGGCCCATCCATCTCCTCCAATCTGTGACATATTGCGTCCTTTCTCGACCTCCATAGTGTACAGCCCCCCAGGAGCCTCAAATGTCACAGTGTCTCCTGTCAGCTTGTTGAATTTCAACCTCACATTGCATGGGACGATCTGTGTAAGAAAAGCAAAATAACACAATGCAGTAATGCCAACACTAAAAATAAAATAGTTGGTACATTTCATCTAATTTCTTACCGCCGTATGACGAAAAGTCGGATGGAAGTAGATGTCGAACGGCTTGCTAGTTGCAAGGCTGCTGGCGCACCTTGACTTGCATAGTCGACATAGTGGTGCTGGTGGTGGCGCCATTTTCCTAAAGCAATATGAGCAAAGGATAACGATTCACTTCACAGGAAACAAGTGGCAAATTTAACTAAATTGGCACCTACATTTTGCCAAAAAATAACTTATTACAAAAAAACTAGCCTACTAAATCAACTAGCCTACTAAATAAACTAAATAAAAATGTTCTAAATCAACTAGCCTACTAAATTAACTAAATCAACTAGCCTACTAAATTAACTAAATCAACTAGCCTACTAAATAAACTAAATCAAAATGTTCTAAATCAACTAAATCAACTTGCCTACTAAATCAACTGAATCATATCAACTAAATCGACTAAATCAACTAGCATACTAAATCAACTAGCATACTAAATCCACTAGCATACTAAATCAACTAAATTAAAATGTTCTAAATCAACTAAATCAACTAGCCTACTAAATCAAAATGTATCAGGGAGGAGGGACAAGGAGGGGCGACTCGAGGAGGGAGAAGATAGTAGGACAGAGGAGGAAGGCGGAGCAAGGAGGGGCCGGCCGGCGGCGAATGGAGGGAGGACGGATCGAGGAGGAAGGCGGAGCGAGGAGGGGGCGGCCAGCGGTGAGTGGAGGGAGGACGGAGGAGGAGGCCGGTACCGAGTCCAGCGAGGAGGATGAGGCGATAGCGGCGCAGATCGGGGGAGGGGCGACGGGGGAGGACAGGCGGCGCGGGGGGTGAGGAGGAGACCGTTGAGTGTGTGTGTGTGAGTGTGATCTGTGGATGAGGCTACTGAGGGGGGGAGATGGAATTGCATAGGAGTAGCGCGCTATAGGTAAACACGCTGCTGCTACGTTACGTAGCAGTAGCGTTGTTTATTTTAAGGCGCTCCTGCTATAACTTGCCTCGCGGCGGCGTCGTGGGAATTTTAGCAGTAGCGCTTCTTGGAGCGCACGCGCTACTGATAAACTTGTTTCAGTAGCGAGTTTCTATGTCCTGCGCTACTGCTACTTAGCAGCAGCGCCTGATTTTAAAGCGCGCTGCTGGTAAGATTCTGTGTATAGGCTTTTCCCTAGTAGTGCCTGCTTGATTAATATTGATGATATGGGTAGTACAAGAGTAGATCTACCACGAGATCAAGGAGGCTAAACCCTAGAAGCTAGCCTATTGTATGATTGTGTATGATGATGGTTCTGTCCTACGTACTACAACCCTCCGGTTTATATAGACACCGGATAGGGTTAGGGTTACACAGAGTCGGTTACAATGGTAGGAGATCTTGAGTATCTGCATCGCCTAGCTTGCCTTCCACGACAAGGAAAGTTCCTTCCGGACACGGGACGAAGTCTTCAATCTTGTACCTTCATAGTCCTGGAGTCCGGCGAAGGTATAGTCCGGCTACCCGAACACCCCCTAATCCAGGACTCCCTCAAGTGCGAAGCCCAACTTGAGGCCGCACTGGCCGCGACAGGGGAGCCTAAGGAGACCTCCTCTGGTACTATATGCTTCAAAAAGATAAGGGTGAAATGCGGCATATGTGCAAATCTGACAAATGAAATTACAGATGGCGCCGGACTAGATCCAGACCGGCAACAACTCCTACGCTGGCTAAAAGTTGGCGAGAGCATGCTGACAAAGGTGAGGCGGGAGAAGAATGATCTTCAGGATGACAACACCAAGCTGGGTGTTGAACTGAAAGATGTTCGAGCCCAGCTGTCGGACTCCGTTAAGGAGAATCAGCGGCTTCGACGCGGCATATTTAGTAAGTGCTTAAACGAACTTTTGGAAAAAGAGTTCGGCGAGGAAGTCGACTAACAGAGTGATGTCTGTAAGTATGCTAACAGGTCCTCCTGCAGAGGAGATGCCCGGTTCAACGGGTGACCTTGTTCCCGAGCTCTTGCAACTGCACGAGCGACTTCAGCAGGCGATGCAAGGCGTTGCCCAAGCCTTATGGCCATCCCTCCCCATGCTCGAAGGCCTTGTAGAGCTTGCGGAGAAGCTGAAGGGAGCGCAGCGGCGCTTCCGGTTGTGGAAGATATCGGCCTACCGTCAAGGCGCTAGGGAGGCCTGGGCCATGGTGAAGACGCAGTACACAACGGCTGACCCAAACCACATGGCCGAGGTCGGACCTGTGGGGCCCGAGGGGAAGGAGATCCTATAATCTTAGTATACGTCCAAGTAGAATTGGCCACAAAGTAATCCCAGCAGGACTGTAAATTAGACAGCCTGTTAGGTGGTATTGAAGAGGAATACAATCAGTCAGAGTGATTATGTAATTTCAATTGACATGTGTAATGCCTTCTAGCCGGATTGTAGATCGTTTGTCGTTGCCGACCTTTTCGCTTCGACCTCGGGACCTGACGGTCCTGAGTGTGTCCGAATACCCTAGCGGTTATATAAGAATCGGGGTATGCATGGAGACCAGGCGTAGGGGCCATTAGTGCTTTATCAGACAAGTGCCCAACTAGTTATGTTATATTACATGGTTAGTAAGAAACATCTTCCATAGAGAATAGTTCCGTTAGGGGTTCCTTTCTCTGGGAGGCATGCCCTAAAGTGCATGTCCAGACTGCGAACACAGAAAAAAAGCATCTGGGGCACATAAGTAAATAAGTAAAAAAGGTCATCTTTAGTTCACCGACCGAATATTCCCTTAAGAACGCTAGCTTTCGGCTTCACCCAGTCTGAGGTACACATCCGGCTGGCCCGGCAGTAACAATCGCAGAGGTGCTCCCTTTACAACCTAGCCGAACAATCGGGAACGTAGGGGTAAGCACAGGAGCCAGGCAACCCAGCTTGGCCAAAACTTAAGTCAGATCGATGCATATAATGGTGAAGAAACGGTACAGGCGGAAGTTTGACACATGTGTTGGGCGCGAGGCCCGTATAAATAAGCTTCTATTTAGAGAAGCCCCCAGGTATAGGAGCGCGGGTAGCGCGTCTCTTTATGAGCTTTTAAGGGAAGGAGAGAAATGTAAGACAGAAAATATAAAAAATAGACAGGTAGGAGACGAACACAGAGTCTGGCGCTAGGCATAGAATCTCCGGAGACGGGCTGTGTTCCATGGGTTCGGGTCGAGTCGGTTGTCCGACGCATCTCGCAGGCGGTACGCTCCGCCAGTCAGGACTTGGTCGATTATGAAGGGACCTTCCCACTTGGGCTTCAGTTTGTCCTTTTTCTTGTCCGGCAGGCGTAGAACTAGTTCACCAACATTGTAATTTTTGGCCCGTACTTCTCTGCTTTGATATCTTCGAGCCTGCTGTTGATAGAATGCGGAACGGGCTTTTGCCCCGTCACGCTCCTCCTCTAAGGCGTCCAAGCTATCCTGCCGATCGAGTTCGGCTTCTCTTTCTTCGTACATGCGCACTCAAGGTGAGTCATGAATGATGTCGCAAGGCAAAACCGCCTCTGCACCGTACACCATGAAGAATGGTGTGTGTCCGGTGGTGCGATTCGGCATGGTCTGCAGCCCCCAGAGCAAGGAGTCGAGCTCCTCTACCCAGTGCGTGTTGGATTCCTTGAGGGACCGCACTAATCTAGGTTTGATGCCGCTCATAATAAGACCATTTGCACGTTCGACCTGGCCGTTAGTTTGTGGGTGATAGACAGATGCATAATCGAGCTTGATGCCCATGTTTTTGCACCAGAGTTTTACTTCGTCGGTCGTAAAGTTCATGCCGTTATCAATGATGATGTTGTGGGGGACACCGTAACGGTGTACGACCCCAGATATGAAGTCTATCACCGGTCCGGATTCGGCCGTCTTAACAGGCTTGGCTTCTATCCATTTGGTGAACTTGTCCACCATGGCCAGTAACTATTTTTTCTTCTGGGTTCCGCCTTTAAGGGGTCCAACCATGTCAAGCCCCCAGACCGCGGAAGGCCAAGTTGGGTGGCATATGGCTTTGGTTTGCGAAAAGTTGGCAACCGACGCGTCGTCGGACCAAGTCCTGAGCGTCTGCCCGGGCCGTCGGCCAATAAAAGCCTGCACGGAAAGCCTTGCTTAGGAGGGACCGAGCTGCCGCGTGATGACCATCGAGTCTGGCATGAATTTCAGCCAGCAAGTTCCTCCCTTCCTATTCGGAGATGTACCTTTGAAGGAATCCGGTAGTGCTTTTCTTGTAAAGTTCTCCCTCATGGACTTTGTAGGCTTTAGATCGCCGCACTATCCAGCGTGCCTCATGTTGGTCCTCTGGGAGCTCCTGCCTAGTAAGGTAGGCTAGGAATGGTTCTGTCCACGGGGCGATGATGGCCTTTATTACGTGCGCTGAAGTTGTAATTTCATTGGCATAGCCGCCGATTGTGTCAGATTGTTCGGTGCCGGACAGTGCGGTTAGGTCCGGGCAGTTATTGCCAGGTTCTCCTTCCCATGCTACGGATGGCTTGAACAGCCTTTCCAAGAAGATGTTGGGGGGCTGCATCGTGTTTTGCACCGATGTGTGCCAGGACGTCTGCCGCCTGATTGTTTTCCCGGGCTATGTGGTGAAATTCGAGCCCCTCGAACCGAGCTGACATTTTTAAGACGGCATTGCGGTAAGCTGCCATTTTCGGATCCTTGGCATCGAAGTCTCCATTTATTTGGGATATTGCGAGGTTCGAATCCCCGCTCACCTCTAGGCGTTGAATGCCCATGGATACTGCCATCCGGAGACCATGTAAAAGGGCCTCGTATTCGGCTGCATTGTTGGAGTTTGTGTACATAATCTGGCGTACGTATTGAACTGTGTCTCCCGTGGGGGACGTCAAAAAGACGCCAGCCCCCAGACCGGCCAACATTTTGGAGCCGTCGAAATGCATGATCCAGTTTGAATATGTGTCGTACTCTTTAGGGAGTTCGGCCTCCGTCCATTCTGCGACGAAGTTGGCCAAAACTTGCCACTTAATAGCTCGCCGTGGCTTATAGGTTATGTCGAATGGGAGGAGCTCGATGGCCCATTTTGCAATCCGGCCCGTTGCTTCGCGGTTGTTTATAATATCATTAAGTGGTACTTTGGAGGCTACCGTTATCGAACACTCTTGAAAGTAGTGTTGCAACTTCCGGGATGCCATGAATACCGCGTATGCAATCTTTTGATAGTGCGGGTATCGTGATTTTGCATGGAGTGAGGACAGTGGACACATAGTAGACCGACTTTTGAAGGGGGAATTTGTGTCCATCTGTTTCTCGTTCGACGACGAGCACTGCGCTAACAACCTGGTGGGTTGCTGCAATGTACAATAGCATTGGTTCGCAAATATTTGGCGCGGCCAGGACTGGGTTTGTTGCCAATATGGCCTTTATTTCATTGAGTCCGGTCGTGGCGGCATCTGTCCACTCGAAGTGTTCGATGCGCCGAAGGAGGCGATAAAGGGGTAGTTCCTTTTCTCCCAAGCGGGAGATGAAGCGGCTTTGGGCCGCCACGCATCTGGTTAATTTTTGTATTTGTTTTAGGTCCTTTGGGATATCCAATTGCGACAAAGCTCGGATCTTGGCCGGATTTGCTTCAATTCCTCTGCCGGATACGATGAAGCCCAAGAGCTTTCCGGCTGGAACACCGAAAACGCATTTTTCCGGGTTGAGCTTGATGTCATATGTTCGGAGGTTATCGAATGTAAGCCTCAAGTTGTCTACTAGAGATTCGACATGTCTTGTTTTTACGACCACATCATCCACGTATGCCTCCACTGTTTTGCCAATCTGGTTTGCCAGACATGTCTGAATCATGCGCTGATATGTTGCGCTGGCGTTTTTGAGCCCGAAGGGCATTGTGTTGAAGCAGAATGGGCCGTATGGTGTGATGAATGCCATTGCGGCATGGTCTGAATCTGCCATCTTGATTTGATGGTAGCCGGAGTATGCGTCGAGGAAACACAACGAATCGTGTCCTGCAGTGGCGTCGATAATTTGATCCATGCGAGGGAGGGGGAAGGGATCCTTTGGGCAGGCCTTGTTAAGGTCTTTGAAATTGATGCACAGGCGCCATGATATGTCCTTCTTTGGTACCATCACCAAGTTTGCTAGCCAGTCCGGATGTTTTATATCTCTGATGAATCCGACCTCTAGTAGCTTGGCTAGCTCCTCTCCCATAGCCTGTCTCTTGGGTTCGGAGAAACGCCGAAGAGCTATGTTCGGCCAGCCTGCGTGGGATTCCTGGCATGTCTGAAGGGTGCCAGGCGAAGAGGTCCCAATTTTCACGTAGGAATTCTCGTAGTGCGGCATCTACATCAGGGTTTAATTGTACCCTGATGGAAGCTGTTTTATTGGGGTCCGTTGGATGGACCTGGAATTTGACTATTTCGTCCGCTGGTTTAAAGGAGGTGGACTTGGATCTTTTGTCGAGTATCACATCGTCCCTGTTTACCATGGAACGAAGCGTGGTCAGTTCCTCAGCCAGTATGGCTTCAGATAGTGCCTCGAGGGCTAATGCGGCAGTCTTGTTTTCGGCGCGGAGCGCTATGTCCGGGTCGCTAGCGAGAGTGATAATTCCGTTTGGCCCGGGCATCTTGAGGTTCATGTACCCGTAATGGGGTATTGCTTGGAAGATTGTAAACGCTTCCTGCCCTAGCAGAGCGTGTTATCCGCTATTGAACGGCGCCACCTGGAACGTGACCTCTTCGGACCTGTAATTATCCGGCGTGCCGAACACCACATCTAGTGTGATTTTTCCTATACAGCGCGCTTCCCGACTGGGGATTATTCCTCGAAAGGTTGTGCTGCTTCGCTCGATGCGGTTCCAGTCTATTTCCATTTTTTGAAGGGTTTGCTCATAAATGAGGTTCAATTCGCTGCCTCCATCCATGAGTACCTTGGAGAGCCGAAAGCCGTCCACAATTGGACTGAGGACCAATGCGGCTGGTGCTCGGGCTGTTCGGAATATAGGTTCATCATTGACATTAAAAGTAATAGCCGTGTCACTCCATGGGTTTATTGTTGCTACTTGATAGACTTCGGCAAGACTGCGGAGTGTTCTTTTTCGCATATTATTTGATGCGAAAGTCTCGAAGACTGTTAAGACTATACTGGTGTCCCTGGGGTGGTTTTCTGCGGCCTCCGAGATTAGGAGGTCTCCGCCAATTTTGGCCACCTGCCGGAGTATCCAACATGCTCTAAGGCTGTGAGTTGGTGTGGCATCCTCTGTACTATGAATTTTACAGGGTCCATTAAGCCATCCTTCCAGTACGGTTCCCTGCCCTGTAGAGGGTTTTGGTTTTTTGGTTTTTAACCCTGGTGTCTGTCGATGATGCACCCTTTTATTTCGGACGAGGTTTCTATTCAGAGCCGGATTGTCCCAAAATTTTATTTCGGTTTTCCAGGCGCTTTCCATCGCACAGTACTTTTGTACTATGGACGCCAAGTAGCGAAGCGTGTAATATCATGAAAACTTATGGCGTTGAGGATTCCCTTGTCCGTGCAATTATTGCGGAAAATTGAGATTGCGTCTTCCTCGCAGCCGTCCTTTATCCTGTTCATAACCAGGAGGAATTTTGCCCAGTAATGATGTACTGTGAAGTAAAATCCGAAACCTCACCCAATCTGAGGCTCAGTGGCCAAGGAGTTTCCGAACTCTGAAGTTTGGGTTCTTGGATGTTGTCCAATGAATCTAGCCCGTTGCCTGATTCTAAGTTCAGGTCTTGAGTTACACCCTCCCCTCCGCGGGTATCCGGCTTGGAGGGATCGGGAATCCGGATGTAGCTAGTCCTTAGGTTAGATGAAGGATCACCGCACTGCGCCTCGACCATGGCAAATTGATGGGTGGCTTGGGGAGAGTTAATTTCTCTTGGATCGGGTTTAAGCCCAACTTGGTCGTAATCTGTAGCGACCCCCAGGGCGGCGATGCGATCCAAGAGCTTGTTTACGGAAGAGAGCTCCATTGGATCTAACTACTCGACGAGTTCCGAGCTGATGTGAAGATTGCTTTTGATGACCCGAGAGGTCACCGTCGGTGCAACAGCCGAACAGGGGGTCATAAGAAAACCACCTAGCCGGAGAGTTTGGCCGACAGACATGGCTCCCTTAGTAACAGTGCCGTCTTTAAAGACGGGAAGAGGCATCCTTCCTGATTGCGATGGCACAGACGAGCTCTCAACGAAAGCACCAATGTCGGTGTCAAAACTGGCGGATCTCGGGTAGGGGGTCCCGAACTGTGCATCTAGGCGGATGGTAACAGGAGACAAGGGACACGATGTTTTACCCAGGTTCGGGCCCTCTGTTGGGGTTGTCCTACGGACTAAAACCCTCCAGTTTATATAGACACCGGAGAGGGTTAGGGTTACACAGAGTCGGTTACAATGGTCGTAGATCTACATATTCGCATCGCGAAGCTTACCTTCCACGCCAAGGAAAGTCCCATCCGGACATGGGACGAAGTCTTCAATCTTGTATCTTCATAGTCCAAGAGTCCGGCTGAAGGTATAGTCCGGCTATCCGGACACCCCCTAATCCAGGACTCCCTCACTCACGAAGACCTAGGGCATTTCAGGAAGCCCATCATTGGAATATACAAGCCAAGTTCTATAATGAAAAATTCCCACTAGTATATGAAAGTGACAAAATGAGAGACTCTCTATCATGAAGATCATGGTGCTACTTTGAAGCACAAGTGTGGTAAAAGGATAGTAACATTGTCCCTTCTCTCTTTTTCTCTCATTTTTTTATTTGGGCCTTTTCTCTCTTTTTTATGGCCTCTTTTTTTCTTTTCTTTTTTTATTTTTCGTCCGGAGTCTCATCCCGACTTGTGGGGGAATCATAATCTCCATCATCCTTTCCTCACTTGGGACAATGCTCTAAAAATGATGATCATCACACTTCTATTTTTCTTACAACTCAACAATTACAACTCAATACTTAGAACAAAATAAAATATGACTCTATGTGAATGCCTCCGGCGGTATACCGGGATATGCAATGATTCAAGAGTGACATATATGAAAGAATTATGAACGGTGGCTTTGCCACGAATACGATGTCAACTACATGACCATGCTAGCAATATGACAATGATGGAGTGTGTCATAATAAACGGAACGGTGGAAAGTTGCATGGCAATATATCTCGGAATGGCTATGGAAATGCCATAATAGGTAGGTATGGTGGCTGTTTTGAGGAAGATATATGGTGGGTGTACGATACCAGCGAAAAGTGCAAAGTATTACAGAGGCTAGCAGTGGTGGAAAGAAGGGAAAAGTGCGTATAATCCATGGACTCAACATTAGTGATAAAGAACTCATATACTTATTGCAAAAATCTAGAAGTTATCAAAGCAAGGTATTACGCGCATGCTCCTAGGGGGATAGAGTGGTAGGAAAAGACCATCGCTCGTCCCCGACCGCCACTCATAAGGAAGACAATCAATAAATAAATCATGCTCCGACTTCATCACATAACGGTTCACCATACGTGCATGCTACGGGAATCACAAACTTTAACGCAAGTATTCTTCAAATTCACAACTACTCAACTAGCATGACTCTAATATCACCCTCTTCATATCTCAAAACAATTATCAAGCATAAATCTTTTCTTAGTATTCAACGCACTCAAAAGAAAGTTTCACAAATCTTGAATACCAAGCATATTATTATTAAGCAAATGACCATGCTATTAACGACTCTCAAAATAATCTAAGTGAAGCATGAGAGATCAATAGTTTCTTTAAAACAAATCCACCACCGTGCTCTAAAAGATATAAGTGAAGCACATAGAGCAAAACTATAAAGCTCGAAGGATATAAGTGAAGCATATAGAGCAAAACTATCAAGCTCAAAAGATATAAGTGAAGCACATAGAGTATTCTATCAAATTCCAATTCATGTACACCTCTCTCAAAAGGTGTGTACAGCAAGGATGGTTGTGGCACACTAACAAACAAAGACACAAATAATACAAGAGGGGACGCTCCAAGTGAAACACATATCATGTGGTGAATAAAAATACAGCTCCAAGTAAAATTACCGATGGAAGTAGACGAAAGAGGGGATGCCTTCCGGGGCATCCCCAAGCTTTGACTTTTTGGTGTCCTTGGATTATCTTGTGGGTGCCATGCGCATCCCCAAGCTTAGGCTCTTGCCACTCCTTGTTCCATAATCCAGCAAAAGAATTTACCCAAAACTTGAAAACTTCACAACACAAAACTCAATAGGAATCTCGTGAGCTCCGTTAGAGAAAGAAAACAAAAGACCACTTTAAGGTACTGTAATGAACTCATTCTTTATTTATATTGGTGTTAAACCTACTGTATTCCAACTTCTCTATGGATTATAGACTATTTTACTAGCCATACATTCATCAAAATAAGCAAAAAACACACGAAAAACAGAATCTGTCAAAAACAGAACAGTCTGTAGTAATTTGTAACTAACGCAAACTTCCGGAACTCTAAAAAATCTACCAAAATAGGAAGACCTAGACAATTTGTTTATTGATCATCAGAAATTTGAATCAGTATTTTATCACGTTCTGGTGATTTTTAACAATTGTTTTCGTGAACAGAAAGATTCTGGAAATTACAGCAAGATCAAATAACTATCATCCAAGAAGATCCTATAGGTCTAACTTGGCACAAACACTAATTAAAACACAAAACCACATCTAAACATAAGGGAGATTTATTATTTATTCCTAAACAGAAGAAAAAACAAAAAAACTAAAATAAAATTGGGTTGCCTCCCAACAAGCGCTATCGTTTAACGCCCCTAGCTAGGCATAAAAGCGAGAATATAACTAGGTAGATCGGTGAAACTCTTTTCATATTCTCTACGTTCGGCAGCAAGTTTCCTTTGAGGCAAGCAAAAGTAATCAAAAGGGCTAAATTTAATAGGACAAAAGTCCCCAAGATCGATTTTCGGAGGTATAGATTCCTCCTTCGGCCCTTCATAATGTACAACCAATTCAGCATTGTAAGCGTTCTTTTGACAGAACCTTGTGAGCCTAAACTCAAGAGAGTATCCTAGCTCATTATTTTGAATAGCCAAATCATCATTAAGTTCAGAGATTCTATCAATTAAAATATTGGTTGGCACCTTTTTTCTAAGGTTCTCATTGAAAGCAACATAGTCAAGAGATTGAAAGCGCATAATTTCTTCTTGATCAAAGAGGATAGATTCTATGGGAGGACGGCCAGCGTCCACCCTATAATGCACAAAGATTTCTTTGGCTTCTTTTATTATAAATCTTAATTCATGAGCCAAAAAGATAGAAGCGGCACGCTTAATAGAGGAGTGTTCGATATTAGAAAATTCTAAGAAAATTCTTTGTATAGAAGGGTCTATATGCATAAATTGCCTTTCAAGTTCAACAATAAGCATGGCAATAGCGTCCGCAAGACTACTAGTTCTATGAAGAATAGAACCACCCATAGAAGGCAAAGCACCGACACAAGTAAAGAAATCTTGAATCACTCCTTTTCCAATAATATTACCACTACCGATTCGAAATCTTTTTGTATGGTAAGTAGGGGTTTCTTCAGCAGGAGCTTCAGAATTTTCTATGTTATTATTATCGACCATAACGGCAATAATTTCCCCAATTTCAGACATAGCGACAGAGAGGGCGAAGAGCGAAATAAGGCGAATGAAAAGAAGAGGGCAAATAAAACGGCAAGGGTGAAGTGGGGGAGAGGAAAACGAGAGGCAAATGGCAACTAATGTAATGCGGGAGATAGGGATTGTGATGGGTACTTGGTATACTGAATTTTGCGCAGACTCCCCGGCAACAGCTCCAGAAATTCTTCTTGCTACCTCTTGAGCACTGCGTTGGATTTCCCTGAAGAGGAGAGGATGATGTAGCAAAGTAGCATACGTATTTCCCTCAGTTTTTGAGAACCAAGGTATCAATCCAGTAGGAGGCTAGGCTCAAGTCCCACGTACCTGCACAAAACAATAGCTCAACGCAACCAACGCGATTAGGGGTTGTCAATCCCTTCACGGTCACTTAAGGGAGTGAGATCTGATAGAGATGATAGATAATATTTTTGGTATTTTTGGTATAGAGATGCAAAGTGAAAAGTAAAAGGCAAAGTAAAAAAGCAAAGCAAGATTAAAGTGATGGAAATTGATATGATGAGAATAGACCCGGGGGGCATAGGTTTCACTAGTGGCTTCTCTCAAGAGCTTAAGTATTCTACGGTGGGTGAACAAATTATTGTTGAGCAATTGACAGAATTGAGCATAGTTATGAGAATATCTAGGTATGATCATGTATATAGGCATCACGTCCGCGACAAGTAGACCGACTCCTACCTGCATCTACTACTATTACTCCACTCATCGACCGCTATCCAGCATGCATCTAGAGTATTAAGTTAAAAATAGAGTAACACCTTAAGCAAGATGACATGATGTAGGGGGATAGTTTCATGGAATATGATAAAATACCCATCTTGTTATCCTCGATGGCAACAATACAATACGTGCCTTGCTGCCCCTTCTGTCACTGAGATAGGACACCGCAAGATTGAACCCAAAGCTAAGCACTTCTCCCATGGCAAAAAAAACCAATCTAGTAGGCCAAACCAAACTGATAATTCGAAGAGACTTGCAAAGATAACCTATCATACATAAAATAATTCAGAGAATATTCAAATATTATTCATAGATAGACTTTATCATAAACCCACAATTCATCAGTCTCAACAAACACATCGCAAAAGGAAGATTACATCGAATAGATCTCCACGAGAGAGGGGGAGAACATTGTACTGAGATCCAAAAAGAGAGAAGAAGCCATCTAGCTAATAACTATGGACCCGTAGGTCTGAGGTAAACTACTACACTTCATCGGAGGGGCTAGGATGATGTACAAGCCCTCCGTGATAACGGCCCTCTCCGGTGGAGCTCCGGAACAGGCCCAAGATGGGATCTCGTGGGGACAGAAGGTTGCGGCGGTAGAATTAGGTTTTTGGCTCCGTATCTGATCATTTGGGGGTACGTAGGTATATATAGGAGGAAGAAGTACGTCGGTGGAGCTCCAAGGGGCCCACGAGGCAGGGGGCGCGCCCCCACCCTCGTGACCGCCTCTTTTGTTCCTTGGAGTAGGGTCCAAGTCTCCTGGATCACGTTTGGTGAGAGAACCACGTTCCCAAAGGTTTTATTCCATTTGGAATCCGTTTGATATTCTGTTTCTCCGAAACTCTGAAATAGGCAAAAAAACAGCAATTCTGGGTTGGGCCTCCGATTAATAGGTTAGTCCCAAAAATAATATAAAAGTGGAAAATAAAGCCCAATATAGTCCAAAACAGTAGATAATATAGGATAGAGCAATCAAAAATTATAGATACGTTGGAGACGTATCAGGCCCTATTATGTCTATCTGCAGCTCAAGATCAAGGGAACCATCACAGTACACGGAAGCCGTAAGATTGCTTTGGAATGTGAAGAGGGTGATGCGGCTTATGTTGAGTCGGTTTGTGCAACAGAAGAGTTGAAATTCAACAAATAAAAGGTTGACCCGGCAGATATGACTTCGTTGAAGAAGCCAACTACAGAGAGTTATCTAGCGTTGAAGTTTAAATCGGCTGATGAGACCAAGCTTGTTGATTTTGTTCCTGGCAATTCATCCAAGCAGTTTACCATCAGCGCTAACTTGGATTCGAAATAGGAAAGCACGCTCATTGAGTTCATCCGTGAGAATCGGGACATCTTCGCATGGAAGCCTTCGGACATGCCAGGTGTACCGAGAGAACTCGCTGAGCACACTCTTAATGTTGATCCCAAGTATAAACCGGTCAAGCAGTTCCTTCGCCGGTTCAATGAAGAAAGACGCAAGGCTATCAGCGAGGAGGTGGCCAGACTCTTGACGGCTGGGTTCATCATTGAAGTATTTCATCCTGAATGGTTGGCTAATCCGGTGCTAGTACTAAAGAAGAACGACACTTGGCGTATGTGTGTGGATTACACAGATTTGAACAAGGCTTGCCCGGCATATCCTTTTGCTCTCCCTCGTATTGATCAAGTCGTTGATGCTACGACGGGTTGTGAGCGTTTGAGCTTTTTGGATGCATACTATGGTTACCATCAGATCAAAATGGAAGTTAAGGACCAGGAGAAGACAACATTTATAACTCCTTTTGGAGCCTTCTGCTATGTGTATATGCCCTTTGGGCTCAAGAGTGCCCAGGCGACTTATCAATGGTGTGTGCAGAATTGTCTTCATGATCAGATTGGCTGCAATGTTCATGCCTATGTGGATGATATTGTGGTGAAATCCAGAAAGGAGGAGACATTGATTGATGACTTGAAGGAGACTTTTGATAACCTCCGGGTTTATAAAATGATGCTTAATCCGGCCAAGTGTGTTTTTGGTGTACCGGCAAGTAAGCTCTTGGGCTTTCTGTATCTAACAGAGGCATCGAAGCTAATCCGGAGAAAATCAAGGCTATAACTTCTTTGGCTAAACCGAAGTGTATCAATGATATTCAACGCGTGGCAGGCCGGATTGCCGCGTTAAGCCGGTTTATCAGTTGCCTTGGTGAGAAGGCCATTCCTTTATATCAGATGCTGAAGAAAACGGATAACTTCGTCTGGAGTGACGCCGCCAATGAAGCGTTTGAGGATTTAAAGCGGCAGCTTGCTAATCCGCCGGTTCTTGCTGCTCCTGTTGATAAGGAGCCATTGTTGCTATATGTGGCAGCTAACGCCCGGGCTGTTAGCATGGCTAATGTGGTGGAGCGCAAGGAGGCCGGAAAGGAGTATCCGGTTCAACGGCCGGTTTATTATATCAGTGAGGTACTTATCGAGTCCAAGCAAAGGTACCCGCATTGGCAGAAGCTGGTGCATGGAGTTTTCATGGCAAGCCAGAAGCTTAAGCAATACTTCCATGGTCATCCCATCAGGGTGGTCAGCTCTGCTCCTTTCAGGGATATAATCCGGAATAGGGAAGCAACTGGCCGGATTGCTAAGTGGGCTATTGAGCTTGGACCTCACAGATTAAAATATATGCCCCGGACGGCGATCAAATCTCAGGCACTTGTGGATTTCATCAATGATTGGACAGAACTACAGGCGCCAGAAGAGAAGTCGGATCATACTTATTGGACTATTCACTTTGATGGGTCCAGGCAATTGGAGGGCTTGGGGGCTGGAGTCGTATTAACTTCCCCACGAGGTGATAAGTTTTGTTATGTTCTCCGTTTAATGTTCCCTTGCACTAACAATGCAGCTGAGTATGAGGCTTTACTCCACGGTCTTCGGATGGCTAAGGAGATGAATTTAAGCCGAGTTAAGTGCTTTGGTTACTCGGACCTGGTGGCTCTACATGTGTCTGGTACTTGGGATTCCAAGGACCCACTCATGGCGGCATATCGTCGAGAGGTGTATATTGTTGCAGGTCACTTCAAAGGTTATCAGGTCGATCATGTGGACTGGCGGAAGAATGAAGCAGCAGACACTTTAGGTTGCCTGGGTTCTCAGCGTAAACCGGTTGCACCCAACGTCTTTCTCGATGTGCTACATAAACTGTCGGTCAAGCTCCCAACAGAAGAAGATTCGGCTGTTCCTGACCCAGAGGCTCGGTTGGTGGCGGTGCTTCACGTCATTCCAGATTGGACGGTCCTGTACTTGGCATATATGAACCGGGGCGAGTTACTGGAGGATGAAATCTTGGCCAGGCAGATAATCCAGCGGTCCAAGTCCATGACTATTGTCAATGGGGAGTTACATCATTGCAGTGGGACAGGGGCATTTTAGTGTTGTGTATCTCCTGTAGAAGGCCGTGAAATTTTGCGTGAGATCCACGAAGGAGATTGTGGTCACCACGCCGGTTCAAAATCCCTGGTAGCCAAGGCGTTTCGCCACGGTTTCAATTGGCAAACGGCTCATGCTGATGCTGAGGACTTGGTCAAAAGGTGTGATGGATGTCAGAAATTCTCACGACGCGCTCATGTACCGGCTCAGGAATTGAGGATGATTCCAATCACTTGGCCGTTTTCGACTTGGGGGCTGGATATGGTTCGTCCCTTTAAGAGATCCAAGGACAAGAAGACCCACCTTTTGGTGGCGGTTGATAAGTTCACGAAGTGGGTGGAGGCAGAGCCGGTCAGTAAGCCTGATGCGGCTACGGTGGCTCAATTCATCAAGAAGGTGATTTTCCGGTTTGGTTTTCCACACAACATTATAACAGATAATGGTACCAATTTGTCAAAAGGTTCCATGAAGGAGTTCTATCAACGTGAGCATATCCGGCTTGACGTATCATCAATGGCTCACCCCTAGTCCAATGGTCAAGCGGAGAGGGCCAATCAAGAGATCTTGAGAGGCATCAAACCCCGGCTTATGGTTCCTTTGCAACGAACGCCGGGTTATTGGGTAGATGAGTTACCTTCTGTGTTATGGAGCATCAATACCACGCCCAATAGGTCCACGGGTTACACGCCTTTTTTCATGGTTTATGGGGCGGAGGCAGTTCTTCCTAGTGACATCCGTCATGACAGGGCGGCATATGTCGAAGCTGATAATGAGAAGGCACGGCAGGAAGCACTCGACCTGTTAGATGAGGGCGGCTTACTATACTTGAGCCATAGGCTCTGCTTATGTACATAGTTATGACAATGTATATATTATGGTCAATAATAAACCGGAGCCTCAGCTAAAGCGGGGTATCTGTTGATTTTCTTACATCGTGTGTGGTTACATGGGGGCTTTATTTCGTAAAGTGGCTTCCGGTTTACCCCTTGATTCAGCTTATTAAAACTTTATAAATTCACTTGGGGGCTTGGTTGTACTTCAACTAAAGCTACACCTCTTGATTGGCGCAAGGCCACCAGATAAATCACTTGGGGGCTTGGTCGTATTGGAACCAAAGTCACACCTCTTGATCGGCTTAATGCCAAATTACTTCGGGGCCAAAGAGAGTGTTGCAAAAGAACAACTCAAACATAGGCACCCACTGAGCACAGCTCAAAATGTTACTTGGGGGGATTCTTTGCTGTCGCAATGAACAAAGAACCTACACTTGTAATAGGCTATCAAGCCATGGCTTGGAAGCCTGGTGTATACACCTAAAACCCTGGGTTAGCCTGCCTTCTTAAGTAAGTCACTCCGCCCAGGTAAACCTGGTATGACCCGTCGAACTTTGACAAGTTACTCTGATAAGACCCTGAACTTGTCAAGTTAAAATGACGATTGGTTAAGGATTGAGGACCATCTTAAAAGGCTTCGCAAAATGGTTTAACACAGTGGCCTGGCAGCCCATGAAAAGCCTCGAATTTGGGGCCTGGCAGCCCGTGAAAAGCCTCGACTACAAGTTTTCATTTGCTTTTTTGCCAAGTTTTTCTCTCTTGATAAGACTTATGATGTTTTTTGATAAACCGGTGTTCATCAACCCGGCTAGGCTGTCAACTACAAGTTGTCAATACTAAATCACTTATAACCCGGAGTTTCTTAACCCGGTCTGGTTGCGACTCTAAGTCGCCAGCATTAAATAAACTGGTGTTTATCACAACCTGGCACGGTTTTATCATAAAATGGCATGGTATGAAAGGAGTTATCATTACTCAAGATTGGGGTTATCACCCTCATTACCAACGTTGGTCAGCCAACATTGTGATTCAAGGACACAGGTATCAATTATTTTCATATTTGATTATCTTTTTACAGCCTTGGTTATAAACCCTGGCTATGTATTTGGGCATCATGGCCCGTCCGGCGGTAAACCGCCAGGACACTATCAACTTTTTGTGTGCAGGAATAGATCGCTACGGATTATGAATATAGTATGTCTTAAGTATGGCGGATTAACAAGTCTGAGGCACAAATAAATATGCACGAAGGCGTAACAGGCCAAGTGTTTTAACTAGCCTATTACAAGGCGTTTGAGTGCCCAAAAGGATAGTTGTTACTCAATAAGCATTGCAGCACGTGGAAGACTAAGCCGGCTTCTGGATCATGATTCCTCTCCAGCTTGACCTGACGGCTGCGGATCATCTTGCACCGGTTTATCCTCTTCGTCTCTACCCAGTGGCTGGAAGTCAATAGTTGTCCAGTCGATCCCACTTAGGGCTTGGAACGCAGCTTCGTCGCTTATAAGGGTGGACGGTTCAATATCAGGGGCATAAGTGTGCTTACGAATTGGCGGGATGAGATTTTTAACCTCAGGAGTTGGTGCAGCCACCCGTTTGTTGTTAATGTCATAACTTGCCTGATAATGTGAAAGATCGGCTTCTTCAGCTAATTGGCAAGCCAGCGGACATACTTCCCAATTTATGGCTCGAAGGTCCTCATTGCCAAATTCTGATCCGTCTTCTTTCAAGCTCGGATAGCCTTTGCTGACATCTTCCGGATCAAGATCGGGCACTCATGCTTTTGCCCGGGTTAGCGCGGTCAGAGCACCAGCTCTTGCAGCAGATCTCTTTAACTCTTCTACCCGGCAGGCAACATTGACAGCCTTTCTAGGGTCTCCTTGATTAAAGTTGGTGGCGGTTTTTTGTGCAAAGCAGTACAAATAATCCGTTGCGCGCCGGTATATAACTGCTCTATAAGAGTATAGGCAGCCTTCAGCTTCTTTGTTACGTCAGAACCCAGATGACTAATGCGAGTACTGCATAATTACAAGCATCAGTAAACCGGCTTCGTATGAGATATAAAGTTGAAAATATGAGGCAAGGATGTTTACCAAATCCAGCAGCCATCATGGCATGTATCTGCCGCTTTACGCTAGTGAGTTCATCTACTACCGGTTTAAGAGCTGCTTCGGCATCCTTGGCTGTTTTTTGCAAAGCAGATTTTTCAGTCTCCCAATCTGCCCGCTCCTTGTTGAAACTTTCCTTCAATTTTTCCATGGCGGCTAAAGCGTTGGTCAGCCCATCCTTTGCCTTGGAGGTTTCGGCTTGCTGGGATTTGATGTTTTCTTGCAGATCGGCGGTTTGCGAATCCTTTTTGCTCAGCTCAGGCTATGAGAAACAAAACATGTTATGAGATTGACGGTACATATTTGAAGTTCCAAGTACATAACAAGTTATACACCTGATACTTGGGGGCTAATGCATGTTTGCTTGTTCTTGGAAATTTCTACAAAGTCCCAAGCACAATACAAGTATTACTCTTGGCACTTGGGGGCTAATGTATGTTTGCTCAAAATACTGATATGGGAATTATTCTACAGTCCCGGTTCATCTTTAAAAAGTTAAACCGGCCCTTGGGGGCTACATCAGTCAAAGTTACAGTATTGCAATTTTAAAATACCGGGTCATCTTACAGTGATAACCCGGTCCCTGGAGGCTAAACATGCAAAGTTAAGTTATTACTAAGTCCCGGTTTGGATCGATATCGTAAAACCATCACTTGGGGGCTACTGGAGTTGATATTTGAAATTGGACATACGAGAAATAGTTGTGTGATTACCTCATATCGCTCCTTCATCAGATTTACTAAACCAGCTTCATAGTCACGACTGGTATACAGACAGTTCAAGAAGCCAGAGTGAATATCTTGGGCATTGAGATGGGCATAGCTAGACAAATTGGTGCTCCATTTGCCTTTGCCCATAGCAGCAAGCTCATCCTTGGCGCTATGTTTGGATAAAGCGACCGGGTTGCCAGGAGCGGTGTGGCTGACGCTGGTAATCATAACATCATCCTCTTTATCATCAACATCCTTCACTGGAGTTGGTGGTTTATCAGTAGCCTTAGCTGGACTGGACGATTTATCATCAGGTCGGATGGGCTGGTCGGTTTGTCAGCATGGCTTGTGGTGTCAATTTCTACTTGTTCAGCAAACTAGTGATGGTCTTGAGGCGGCGGATCATTAAGCATGGCATCAGCATCGGTTTCTTCCGGATCTGGAGTCTTTTCCGGTTCAACAACCACATTATCGTCAGCCGGTTTGTTTAGCCGAGCCTTCTTGCTGGGTCTAGGCTGGGCACTGAGAAAAATAAACATGAAGATCAGTACAGTATGCAAAAAAACACATCAAGGATAAAATCAAGTGCATAGCTCACCCAGGAACTGTCTTGAGGGGTGGAAGCTGTGTGGCTGTTGACTCGCCAGAGAATGAGTGAGGTGCTCCCTGATAATTTGAATTAGACGGATTAAGAGGCTGCCGGAAACAACCCGCCTTGGGCAAGAAGTATCAAGAGTATAAGAGACCTCTGATCGGCGTTTCTGAACCGGAGTGTTTCGTAAACCGGCGGAGGCTGTGCCGGGTTGTGCGGCGAGCTTCGTGTTGCTGCGTCTTCAAAAGAAAGTTTGGGTCCAAGTGAATAAGGGGGTGAGAAAATTGTACTTTCCGGTTTGCTCGACGGATTTTTTATGTTGGCAGAGGATCCGAATCGGAGCAAAGAATAATTACCTCAATGTCATCAGCTTGACTGCCTTCAGCGTCGTCCTGATAATAGTCGTTGTCAATGAGATGTATGAAAAATGAACCAAGAGAGTCAATTTCTATCTCTGAGTCTAGATTAGCCTCATCGGCATCTGCATTTGGCTCGGAAGACGCCGTGGTCCTTGTCCTGGTAGGTTTTTAAACAACCTTGGTCTTCGGGCGAAGTGGCTTTGCCGGTTTATCTTGCGGTTTCGCCGGTTTATCTTGTGCTTTTTTCTTCCAGAACGGATCATCGCCCTGACAAAGATGGACAAGATTTTCAAAGAATATTTGAAATAAGCAAGTTAAAAAAAGCAAGTTATGTGACCCTTACCTTTGGAGGTTTGTTGGAAACACAGAAAGGACTTAATCCGGTCTGGCTACAGACAGCCTCCGGTTCGTTCAGCATCTTCTTCACAGCTTCAGTAACTTCAACATCTGTAAGCTGGATATCAATGTGTCATTGAGGGTCCTTCAAGCTCCCGGTATTCACACATTAAACCGGGGTGTCGGCTTAAGGGCAATATGCTCCAAGTTATCCAACAGCGAGCAAAATCAACATCTGTTAAACCGTTCGCCATAAAGGCTCTAAGCTTTGATAGTTGTGGAGCATAATTTGGCCCTTTCCTTTGCAGTCATCTCTAAGGAAAGGGATGTGTATTGCAAAGACGGTGAGGGCGGTAACCCGGCAAAGGGTTTTCATCAGTTGGAGATGTGTCTTTACAATAGAACCAAGTCTGGTTCCACTCCTTGGGGTGACTATGAAGCTTCGCGTGAGGGAAGCTAACTTCTTTCCTTTTCTGAA
This sequence comes from Aegilops umbellulata, assembly GCA_032464435.1. NCBI lineage: Eukaryota > Viridiplantae > Streptophyta > Magnoliopsida > Poales > Poaceae > Aegilops > Aegilops umbellulata. The sequence goes on from CP136059.1 coordinate 419,247,661, forward strand.
CTGCCATGCCGCCAAGTTCAGTATTGGGTCCATCTGTGAAGTCTGCGCGGCGGTTTAAGTGGAAGAAATCTCTAAACAATTCAACTGTGGGCTCCTCTTGAAGATAAGCCTCACAAAAGATTTGGAAACGGCAGATGTTGGATACAAAGTTTGGACCGATGTCCTGAGGGTGGAGCTGAAAACTAGCAAGCACATCTAGGAAGAATTTTGAACCGGGAGGGTTAAAGCCTTGACTTAGATGATCAAAGAAAACAACTACTTCTCCATACTTGGGTTCAGGAGGATTTTCCGGACGGGGGGCCCTCCAATGGATGACATCTTTGTTGGCTAAAGCGCCAGTTGCGACACATTTGTTTAATTGATCTTCAGTGACGCGGGAAGGAGCCCAATTGCACTCATAGACTTGTTTGGCCATTTCAATGGAAAGCTGAAACATGATTATTGCCTGTTTAAGATTTATATTGATCAAGTATAAAGCAGTGCAAGAACAGAAGAAGACAGAAATATGTACACATTGTTAAACCTGAATATAATATTACTAAGCCGGAGTCTGATATTGCTAAGACGGAGTCTTATGATGGAGAAGATGAAAATGTAAATGAATCGGCGGTTTAAGAGGGGACTAATTGTACCTATCGGATTAGCATTTTTTCAAAGCTAAACCACCTATATTGGTATGAAAGGTACAGATCTAAAGTACTTAAGTGAAGGACAAACAAGTTTCGTAGATTGATGTCATAAATTTCAGATCTGCGGTATGACAGAAAACTAGAAAATATTCAGACCTAATTTCAAGTGCTTGAACAAGTTCATCAAGTTTAGTTGAGTTTTTATATAAAGGAGATGCTCCAACAAGGAAAAGGGGATCATGGCTATGGCCGCACAAGAAGTATCAGATCCAAGCTAATTAATCATTTGTGCTAATAAGAAGAACAGGGAAGAACGGCGCCGAAGTTTCAATAAACTAGATGAACACTGAAACTCTAATGGTGGATCTAGAGCGAGGAAAAGAAGGAACTTACCGATGCTGAGGGAGCAGCGGTGGAGCGCCGCGTTTCTTTGGTACAGTCAGGTTGATGCAGCGACCGTCGTTGGGGCGGAAGCAAAGGTCGACGGCGGCGGCAGAGCTCCAAAGGTCGGGCAGCACAAGGAAGAAGACAGTGTGAAGGTGCACGAAGTGGAAAAGTGAAAAGGACCCCTCAGCCTTATTTATAAGGTGAATGGATAAGTAGCAGGCGCGAGAATCGAGGAGCCCGAAAAATGGGATATGTGACGGCTGTGTCGCCTCGATTATCGGATGCTCATTAATGAAGGTGGGTTATGTACAAATCTTTAATAACGGATGACGTCATGGCGATTTATCATGGCCCTGGAAGGTGACGTCATGGCGGTTTACAAGACTTATGCGAAGGTGTTGAAGAAGAATTTTTCTCAAGTATTGAGTATTGACATGAACCAGTTTAAATCAATCTGGGGCCTAATGTTGGGGATATTACTACTGGGCGTAAACCGGCCAGGAGAGGCTGGGTTATCCCTATAAGGAGTTATTATACTTGAAGCCCATGAAGACAGAGATGATGGCGCTTTATGAAGTCCCAGGGCCCAAAGGCGGATTCAGGCCTTTAGTCATAAACCGACCTTGGTATGTAAGCTTGTATTATAAGGCAGAAATAAGTAGAGTCCAGGCCGGACATGTTTATGAGCCGGCCTCGGAACCCTGTAAACCAACGGATGTCAACCCATGTATATAAGGGGACGACCCGGCGGCGGTTTAGGACCGACACACAACAACTCGAGACCCAGGCAAACCGTATTCGCTCCCTGGTCATCGAAACCTAGCAATCCGATAACAACTAGATCGTAGGCTTTTACCTTCACCGCAAGGGGCCGAACCAGTATCAACTCTCTATGTCTCTTGTCCGCTTTAACCCCTTTAAGCTAACCCGTCGCGATGGCTCCAGACTAAGTCCTTTCTCTAGGACATCTGCCGTGACAAAACCACGACAGAGGTACTCTTCTGACCGCGGAGAAAGCTGTGAGTTTTTTCTCATAGACCAAGGGAGGTGCGATAAGAGGTAGAGATTTCTGTTTTACCCCTTAGAGGTGGTTAATTTAATCTCCTCAATCCTAACTATCTTGGCTCTCATTTTCGTAATTGCCTCCAGCTATGTTGACCCGTACCATAGTGAGCGAACGGACAATTGAGTTCAATGTGCATGGGGTAATGGGCGAGGTGAACGGAGTTATGGGTGTAATTTTGGCACGGTACCACGGTTTCGCTCCAAGCGTTGTTCTTTCGCAAAAAAAGTGAGGAACCATTCACACCCTTTTCATGATTGGGGGGAGGGGTAGTCAATTCTAGATCACCCTTCACAATGAGGATTATTAGGCGTGTCTTATGTTTACCTCTGGGCTTAGTTTCTTCTTAACTCCTTGGTACAAAGAGCTCAACGATAATTTATATTGAACATATGTAAGAGTAAAATTTCAAATCTTCCTTCATATTAATCTTCGACTTCTCACTGCATAGAGAATAGTGATTTTGCTTTACAACCAAAAATCATAGTTCTGAAACGGGTATCGGAAATGACTTTGTAGAATACATGTCAATGTCCGAAACTCATAGTTCTGACACGTTGGTTCACATTTTACAATGTTCATTATCCAAAGGAGATGTCTACTTATTAGTTAGCAAAATTGAGTAAATCCTAGTTAGACCTTCAGATAAACTTACCGCCATTTTTGCTTTGCTAAAATTGAGGGATAAATTTTGCCTAGAAATCATTCATGCACTAGACACTACAGCTAATTACAATGCTTCTAATACAACTTATTGCCTAGAAATCGCAGTTACATAAATTTTGCTCTGCTACAATTCAGGGATTTCAACACCTCAATTTTTTGAGTGATATATTTTTTTAGCATACTAAGATTAATAAAAAATTGGCACTTGATAATTAGCAAAACGGTTAACCACATTGCCAGGTATGTTGTCTTGGGTGGACTAATCATTCATGAACTAGCCACTGCACCTATAATATTAAGTAGTAGAACTTTAGAAGTTTCCTTTGGTAAGGGGTTGTGAATAGTGTGGCCATGGGTTTGGCCTTGATTCTATCACGTGTGTTGTTGCATAAATTCCACACACATAAAGAAAGATTAAGTTAAAACCTGCTTAATATGAAGCCATTTGCATAGTGGCCTTGGGCATTTGTTTTGTTCATGAGGGAGGTGACTAAATAACTTGTCTTTCTTTTAGTTCATTTTATTGGAAATCTAAAACTACTACTAAGTCATGGGCTTACTATATTAGTAGTAAATTTGTTTCAAGGAGTCAAGAAAATTAACTAAGTATGTTGTGTGTGTGGAATCTGGATACCACTAGATGTTGATTATTAAATGTGTTTCCTATTTACCTTCCAGCTAAGGTTTTTGTATTATATATTTAGTGTAAAGAAATAAACAAGGATTATATTACTCGGTGATACAGAAGAAACAATAAAAAAATCAAATCTTCCTATGTATTAATCTGGAAGTACTTCATGGATACAAGAAAATTGATTAGGTTTAGAGCAAAAGAATGTAGCTCTACAATGGAGAATCGGTTTCATAGGATCCGGGTCGATTCCATATAGCAATGACATGTTGGTTCATATTTGAAAATGATCTATTAATTGGTAGATTTCTCTACTTATTACTAACTATAAAATTTATTAAATATCAGTTAGATCTTCGGAACAACACCTGGCCATTGTTCTCCTAATATCACTTCCAGATATAACTTACCGCCAAAAATCATGTAAATTTTGTTGCATTTGTGCACAAAGTACTTCCATTTTTTCTAAGTGACGCTTTTAGCCAACTAAGATTTAAAATAACTCATGTACTTGAGGATTAGAAAAAATATCCATGAAATTACCAGGTATACTACATAAGTTTCAAGTAACTAGGAAAGATAGAACATTGGTTGAACCAATTTTTTTTCTCAAATACTGGGTGAACCAATCATTCATTCACTAGTCACTACAACTGCATTAATTAGAACGGTAGAAGTTTCCTTTGATGTGGGGATGTGAATAGTTTGGCATAGATTCTACAAAACGTGTTAGTGAATAAATTCCATGCACAAACAAACCTTAAGCTGAAACCTGCTTAACTATGTGGTACCAATTAGCTTAATTAATGAATAGCTTGGCCATATGTAACTTTACTTCATGGGAAGATCACTAACTATTTTATGATGCAATTAGTATTTCATACAGCTCTAGGAAGATTCCTTAATAGTTGTGTTGCCATAGTTGAAGTAAGCTTATTCCAAGGGGTTAAGAAAACTAATTAATTGTGTCGTGTGTGTTGATACCGATAGACGCAGATACATGGGAGGGAGAGATCATCTAGAACTCTACTAGAATTACTGTGTTGTGCACTTATTATAGGGAGACTCCAGGTCCAAACCAGAAACAAAAAGGCAAGTTCGTGATATCTTTTAGGCTGGACGTAAGCATCATCCTTCTTTCTTTGGAGTAAATTAATGAAAAGACATAGATATGGTAGCAGCAATAAAGGAGAGCATTGGGGATGTATCCCGATGTTGATGGTAATATTAGTACTATCCTATTAACACCAATCATTGGCGAATATCTCTAGCTAAGTTAAATAGCTAGATTATTACTCATTATAGCCTCATTGTCGAACTCATATGATCTAAATCGGCATATATGTACGATCTTCCTTTACTTTATATATAGGGCAAAAAAACTATTGAAAAAATCGAACCGACAATGGTAGATATGTCTAGATCATCTGTGGGATCAAATAAGACATATGCGAGTTAATCACTATGCAAAGTTTATCAAAATATTCATGGTTCCATGCATGTGTCAAAAGTTACTTGTTAATTACTCTGGTTAATTAACAAGGTCGTGTCCTTATCCATGAGCATCCTGTTAGCATGCTAAATCCATCACTTAGTGGAGCTTTACCAGCACCAAAATGAATGTGGATTACATCTGCAAGCTTTAGTTAACCTAGAGCTAGGTTGGCGTGACAGACTATGAGTGGCCGGAGGGCCCAACACATGCCCAATAAGATGGTACTACTCTGTGGATTACCTCCAAGTAAGTAGATTAATTACTATACTTGTTAGTGTAGTTCTACTTTAAGCTTTCTTTTAACCAAAACATATATGCCCTCACAAACCACTTTTTGTTAGGGACTATCCACCTCTCTCATTAAGTAGGGACCTTAACACACCCATAGTGCCTCAACTAATCAGAAAGGTGCTTTCTCTACACCATGGAAACTTGACATATATGAATGCGCATACAAAATTTACAAGGACGGCTCTCTTGCTCTAGATTGGTGTGACCTTATCCACACCAAAAGAATGATGGTCCCGACCGAGCTAGCTAAGATAGGTCCCGACCGAGCTAGCTAAGATAGGTTATGTATTTTGTACAACATGCATGATTGTGTGGAAGAAAAAGGGTTGCAATATGTCTGCAGTGTGCAGACACAAACCCTAAGTTACGTTCTCTAGCTCATCATGGTGGCTCCTACAGTTTAAAAAAACAACATGGGTCACACACCACATGTGTTTGGGGCTTAGCTCAATATCAATGGATGCTCTTTTGTGTGGATCTCAGCTACACATATATGACAATGTCTTGTGTGTAGTGAGCTCTTCTAGTTTCAGAGATGACTCCCGCTGCAACCGTACACATGTGCATATCCACGCTGCACACTGAAGGCTAGTATGCGCATATTTTCTTATTGGAAGGTGATAATATGAATTGGCAATTAATATCGATGGCAATCACGGCAATGATTTAGAGGAATTGTGTCTCCTCCTGATACAAATGTCACCTACCCCACTTATCATCATGATGTATTCTTTGTGTCTATCATTTGCAATGTACATTTAACACATTACATGATGTGAGCTAACCACCTAAAGAAAATTAATACGAACCTCCATCCGGATATGGAAGACCTATTAGAATAGTCAAACTTTTGTCGAGGTTTGGATATAAAATAATCCAATAATATGTGGACTATGTGTTGCGTACAAACGTTGATATCATTACTGAGCAAGCATTTGTACAAATGAATGAGTAAATTGCGTCAAAAAGCTCCTTCAAGGGATGGTGTAACAACAAATGGTAACTTTAGGAAAGTTTAACATATAAAGCGTTCTTTAAAGCTAATGGGTAACAGAAGAAACCCCAAATCACACCGAGTAGCTAATCAACTGAAAAATATGTTTAAGGGTCCCACCAATCATTGACTCAACATGATTGATCGACTGGGCCAATGTATTGTCGATGTTTTGACATTGATCAAATAGTAGTATTTGGTCAACAAAATGTAGAAATTGCAAACTACACATAATTGATAGAAAAATCTAGTGCAGCAAGCAAAAACTACAATATATATAGGGTCCCAATACAACATGAAGAAATTTCAAACTACATATACTTTCAAATTGATCGTTATTCTTTCTAAAGCTACAAATACAAAACCACACCCAAAACTACAATAGGATCCAAACGAAACGGTTTTGTAAAGTTCAAGGTTTAACATGGTCGGTTTTATAGTCGGACTAGCGTTAGAATCATAGCAAACACCATATCTCAGGATTTAGGATGGAGTTACTTACTTCTAAATTCACGCACCAATTTTTTTTTCTCAAGCACATACAAAAAGTGCCATTTCCATAGAAAGTAAAAACACCGAGTGGCCACAAGTAGGATAAAGCATAGCGCAAAAAAGAACTACTCCTTCCTATCAATATTACTTGTTGCTCAAACGGATGTATCTCCATTGAAATACGTCTAGATACATCCGTTTGAGCGACAAGTAATATGGATTGGAGAGAGTACAAAAATCACCAAAAAAATGATGCACATAATATTAATTAATATTGCTTAATAGTGAGTTTACTCGAGCATCAATCATCTACCAGTTAGGAGCATCTCGAGTCGTTGCCCCCCCCCCCCAGGAGGCATAAAAATTGCCGCCTGGGGGCGAGCCAGCGGTAGAATCGGCTCTGGGGCGGTTGGGCATCCATCTGTCACCCCCAGGCGCCGATATCGGCCCAGTTTTCGGCCCACTTTCGGCAAAAAAATGGCCCCATATGGGTTTGAATCGGCCCATTTCGGCGTGGTTCGGCATTGAATTCTCAACATAAATATTTTTTTATCACATAGTTCATCACAGAAAATCAAATAGTTCAATACAAATTGTATAGTTCAACAAATAAAAATTCATATTTCATCACACGTCGAGCTAGGCGTCGCCCTTGATCCTCCATAGGTACTCCACCAGATCCTGCTGCAGTTGATGATGCACCTGTGGGTCTCAGATTTCCTGACGCATATTGAGGTAGACAGTCCAGATTGCCGGTAGCTAGTGATCAACTTCGGTTAGAGGACCCTGCCTGTAGTATGGTTCAGTGTCAAACACTGGCTCTTCCTGCTCGCTCTCGATGATCATGTTGTGCAAGATGACACAACAAGTCATGATCTCTCACATTTGATCTTTCGACCTGGTCTGAGCAGGATACCGGACAACAGCAAATCGAGATTGGAGCACACCAAATGCCGCTTGACATCCTTCCTGCAAGCCTCCTAAACCTTGGCAAAGTGGGACTTCTTGCCTCCTGGCACAGCGTTTGAGATAGTCTTCACAAATGTAGATCATCTCGGATAGATGCCATCAGCTAGGTAGTACCCCTTGTTGTAGTGCCGCCCATTGACCTCGAAGTTCACCGGAGGAGAATGACCTTCAACAAGCTTGGCAAAGACAGGGGAGCACTGCAGCTCGTTGATGTCATTGTGAGTTCCTGGCATACCAAAGAAGGATTGCCAAATCTAGAGGTCCTGTGTGACCACCGCCTCAAGTACCACACTACAACCACCTTTGGTGCCTTTATACATCCCCTGCCAAGCAAATGGGCAGTTCTTCCATTTTCAATGCATGCAGTCGGTGCTTCCAAGCATCCCAGGAAATCCTCTTGTTGAATTCTGTGTTAGGATCCGAGCGGTGTCTTCCGCATTGGGTGTTCACAAGTATTGCGGTCCAAACACTGCCACCACTGCCCTGCAGAACTTGTAGAAACACTCAACGGTCGTGGACTCGGCCATGCGCCCATAGTCGTCGAGTAATTCACCGGGAGCTCCGTATGCAAGCATCCTCATCGCTGTCGTGCACTTCTGGATTGAGGTGAATCCAAGTTTGCCGGTGCAATCCATCTTGCACTTGAAGTAGCTGTCGAATTCCCGGATGGAATTCACAATCCTGAGGAAAAGCTTTCGCCTCATCCGATAACGGGGCCTAATTACTTTGTCGCTGTGCAGTGGAGCGTCGGCGAAGTAGTCAGAGTAGAGCATGCAGTAGCCTACGAGACGATGCCGGTTCTTTGCTTTCATCCGCCCCGGCGCCGAGCCACCTCGCCGCGGCTTTTCATTACTCGCCAGCAGGCCGGCAAGGGCGGCGAGGACCATGAGATGTTCCTCTTCCTGAACGTCGGCATCGGCTTCCTCCTCTAGCAGCGCGGTGAGCCCCTCCTCATCGTCTGAGTCCATTGCGAAGGCAGGCAAATCGCCGAATACCTTGCGTGCGCGCACCCGCGGGTACACTGCCCCTTCGTGGCAGGAACGCCGGAAAAATTGCACAGACGGGGGTGGAGAGGCTGCCTCAACGAAACCTCTAATCTTTTTCCGGCGGGGAATGGCCTATCTAGCGGTGGTGGGCGGTGGGCGGCGCCGGGATCAGCCGGGTGGCGGCCGAGTACGTGGGGGTTGGGATGTGATTATGAGCGATAGGCTTGACTTTTCGCCATACGGTGTGGGTCAGGCGTGCTTTTCCCTTGCGCCAGAGCCCTCGAGTGCCCAACTTAGCAAGCACATGTGCAGCACCATTTGCCGTCCTCCGAACCCAGGTAAGCTTGAAATGTTCTCTTGATTTGATCAAAGCTTTGATTTGTTCAACTACTTGTCCAGAGGGCGACAGATTCCGCTCCTCCCTCGCAAGCATTCCGGCCACCACCTGCGAGTCCATTTCCAAGTGTATCTTCTGTATATTTCTCTGAACTGCCCACTGAAGCACTTGTTTACAAGCCAAAAGCTCGGCTATCTCCGGGTTTGGAGCACACTGGGAAGAAATGGGAAGCTGCTCCTCTGAACGCACCGTTTGCATCTCTAAAAATAACGCCCCCACCTCCGGTCTGCTTTGACATCGCCATTGCACCATCAAAGTTAGCTTTCACCAGCCTAGGTCCGGTGGTCTCCATTTCTCCACAATGATATGTCGCGCTTTAGGAGCTCGGGAAGCATCAACACTCTTCCACTCCTCCAGATGCCTAGCTACTCCCCCTGCAATCATCACCGGATCTTCAATCTTCTTCCCTTCGCGGGTGTAATTCCTCGCTAGCCACAGCACATAAAGCCCTTGTATCATCAAGGATTTTGCATCATCATTTGCCTCCGACATCCACTGAAGCATCCACGTCGCTAGTTGGCTCTAGGAACACATCGAGCTAGGTGGGGTGACCATCCTTGCTCCCAATATCGAGCGTAACTCCTTCCAGTACAAAGACGAATGATAGCAGGACCAGAAGCGATGGTGTATCGATTCTTCACGTTCACAGGCCGGACAGAACACCCCTTCCTTAATATGTCTACGCAGCAGTTCTGTACCTACAGCCAAACCGTTTTTGATCAACCTCCATGCATGGATTATTGCTTTGCCCAACACACTAGCACCCCACAGAGCCATCCATCCTTGGCGCTCCACCGCCGAAGATGAGGGTCCCGGCCTTCCTACTTTAGCTTTCTTCTTCGCCGTACATAAGTGATACGCCGATCTCACCGTGAATTGTCCATTGTTGGTGAAATTCCATGCAAGAAAGTCCTCCGCGCCGAGACCTCCAATCGTAATCTGAAGGATATCCTGCACATCATCATGAGTAAACATCATGTCTAGCTTGGCCCGATCCCAGGCATCTCCTTCCTCGTTCATCAGGTGGCACACTCGCGTCACACCCTTTACAGACGTCTGGCCCAGTGGACGAAGATATCCCGTACGTGGTATCCAATTATCATGGTGTATGCGTATACTGGAGCCATCCCCCACTCTCCAAATCAACCCTTCTAGCAGCAGATCCCGTCCATGCAAAATACTTCGGAAAGTGAACGAAGCACCCTTCGGGCAAGTTGAATTTATAATGGAACCGTCTTGGTAGTACCTCGCCTTCAAGATGCGAGCACACAGCGAGTCCGGTTGCTGCAATAATCGCTACGCCTGCTGTCGATGTCAAAACCGGTGGATCTCGGGTAGGGGGTCCCGAACCGTGCGTCTAGGCGGATGGTAACAGGAGACAAGGGACACGATGTTTTTACCCAGGTTCGGACCCTCTGGATGGAGGTAAAACCCTACTCCTGCTTGATTAATATTGATGATATGGGCAGTACTGGAGTAGATCTACCACGAGATCAGAGAGGCTAAACCCTAGAAACTAGCCTATGGTATGATCGTTGTTGTGTCCTACGGACTAAACCCTCCGGTTTATATAGACACCGGAGGGGGCTAGGATTACACAGAGTCGGTTACAATGGGAGGAGATCTACATATCCGTATTGCCAAGCTTGCCTTCCACGCCAAGGAAAGTCCCATCCGGACACGGGACGAAGTCTTCAATCTTGTATGTTTATAGTCCAACAGTCCGGCCAAAGGTTATAGTCCCGCTATCCGGACACCCCTTAATCCAGGACTCCCTCAGTAGCCCCCGAACTAGGCTGCAATGACGATGAGTCCGGTGGACAGATTGTCTTCGGCATTGCAAGGCAGGTTCTTCTCCAAATTCCGTATACCAGCTAAATAGTGTCCGGCTTCTTGTAAATGCTGCGCTCCTTGGCTTCCACGCCCAGTAATGTGCCACCTTCCACGTGTCAAGCGAATGTGAAGAGCCAGGGTATTTTTACATTTACCCCCTTAGCTATGTAAATGAGCTGCCTATTAAAGAGACGATGATACAGATCCAAATCCCACCATCCTCCCTTAGCGAGCGTTCATCAGAGCGCATCCGACAGAGATCCATTCCATCATGGCTAGTCGACGCAGCCCCTCCTCTCGCTTCCCCAGCCCCAACTCTGGCGATTGGGAGAGATGTTCCATCCCACACAGCAAGCTAGTGACGCTTCAGACCAAGGGATTTCTCCCCCCGCCCTACATGGTCCCGGTTCGAGCCGGGCTTGCCACCTATATCGCGGGCTTCGTAGCCCTTTGTGAGTTGTTTTTGGGCTGCGAGGCTCATTTCGCGCTGTGGAAGAAGCTGTTTTGCCTGGTGCCCCGTTCTTAGAAGGGGTCAATATATCAAGTGGGCGGAGCCGAAGTGTGGCGCAGCGCCGGGACCAGATATTTATCCAGAACCCCAAAGAAGGCGTCCGAAGACAGGCCTTCAGAATGGTTTTATATAAAAGACGCCCCCTCCCGGATCCTATTCGGATCAGCCTCCCTGAGTTCGACAATGCTCCTTTGATGAAGCTGGCGTCCACGGAGCCCCACGAGGAAGATGACAGGGATGTTCTTTACCTGATGAGCCCGATAAGGTCGTTAGCTCAATCCGGATTGACCATGATCGAGGTCATGGACATATGCATTATGCGGGGGTGCAGCCGCTTCAGTATAGAGGCCACCCCATGTGGGATTTCAACGGGGAGGATGACGCCACCCGCTGTGGCCGTAAGGGCCGGAATCGGTTGCTGCTCTAATACAGATCTTGCCCACTTTGTACAAGGGAGAAGAGGAGGAATTCCTCCGCATCAATCTTAAGGGCAGATTTTCTATGTACAATCCTCCGAGCTGGGTAAGCTGACACTTTTTCTTGCCCATCCGTTCCATATTCCCATAGTTAAGTATTTTATCTTGCGATTTCAACGCAGGAGCTGTGCAAGGCTGTAAGGGAGATAACCAACCCTCCTCCACAACCCGAGGAACCGAAACGGTCCCTCGACCCGGCCTCGCAAGAGGATCCGGACATATCTGTGGAGCTGATCGATAGGGTATTTTACTAATTGAGCAATGAAACGCCTTGGTGGCCATTACGGACGATTACCCTAGGCTACTTCCAGCCTCACAGGTAACTGAGACCGAAGTCCCAACACTTTGAAAAGGATTCGCCCTTGCGTATTTTTTATTATTGTACACCAACGGTATTTTGTAGGGGAGGCCCTCGAGGCGGAATACCGAGCCTACGGCGACTAGCCAACAAGGGGCCGCGAGGCCAGGCAGGCTGAAAATACATGCAGTCCGGGTTGAGACACCTGCGCAGCGGTATGGCGTGCCATCTTATTCCAAGATATCATTCTCAGAGGCATACTAACGCACGTGCTTTCTTTAGGAAAAAGAACGCTCGCCGGACTATATCCGGAGAGGTTGCCAATGGCGCCTCCACCAGCCAGGCTCCAAGGCCAGATCCAGAAGTGGAAGCGAATACGAGGCGCGCGTCGGGCGCTCCTCCGATAGAGGATGCAGACAGACTATCCGCCAGAAATTCCGAGGTGGAGAGTGCCATGATCCACAGGCGTCGCCGGACCGTTCTTCGTGACGCTTGTTTCTCCCAAGAGGCATTCGATGCCTTCAACTCGGGATACGCGTACCTCCGTGCTGCTCAAAATGCTCTAGCCAGAGCCACGGAGCGGTATGTAAAGGACATACGGGTGAGAAAATTTGGTGATTATATATATCAGTAGCCCCTGAGACTTGAAACAGTTAGAATAACTAATTTAAGGATCATTTGTTATGCAGGTTTTTACAGAAAAGAATACCCAACTGTCCCATGAGCTGGAAGAGTGCAAAGCCCAACTTCAGGCCGCACTAGCCGCAGCAGGGGAGCCCAAGGAGACCCCCTCTGGTAATATATGCTTCAAATGATAAGTATCATGTAAAGTGCGGCATATATGTGAATCTAACAATAAAATTGCAGATGACGCCGGAGTAAATCCGGATAAGCAACATCTCCTACGCCAGCTAAAGGCCGGTAAGAGCGTGCTTACAAGGGTGAGGCAGGAGAAGAATGATCTCCTAGATGCCAACACCCAGCTGGGTGTGGAACTAAATGATGTTCGTGCCCAACTGTCGGACTCCGTTAACGAGAATCGGCGGCTTCGACGTGGCATTTTTAGTAAGTTCTTGAACGAACTTTGAAAAAGAGTTTGGCGAGGAAGTCGGCTGACAGAGTTATGTCTGTAGGTATGCTAACAGGTCGTCCTGCGGAGGAAATGCCCGGTTCTACGGGTGACCTTCTTCCCAAGCTCTCACAACTGCACGAACGAGTTCGACAGGTGATGCAAGGGGTCGCCCAGGCCTTGTGGCCATCCGGCTCCGTGCCCGAAGGCCTTTGAGAACTTGCGGAGAAGCTGAAGGGAGCGCGGTGGCGCTTTCGGTTATGGAAGATGTCGGCCTGCCGTCAAGGTGTCTGGGAAGCCTGGGCCATGGTTAAGACGCGGTACACGAAGGCTGACCCCAACCACATGGCTGAGGTCGGACCTGTGGGGCCCGACGGGAAGGAGATCCCTGTGAGCTTAGTGTACGGCCAAGTAGAATTGGCCGCAAAGTATTCCCAACAGGACTGTAGACTAGACAGCCTGTTGGATGGTATAGAAGAGGAATTTACCAGTCAAATTGACGATGTAATTTAAAGTGACATGTATAATGCCTTCTAGCCGGATTGTAGATCGTTTGTCATGGCGGACCTTTTCGCTTCGACATCTGGACCCGACAGTCCGGAGTGAATCCGAATACCCTCGCGGTTATAGAAAACTGGGGCATGCGTCGAAACCAGGCGTAGGGGTCATTAGTGCTTGAATAGACAAGCGCCCAACTAGTTATGTTATATTACATGGTTAGTAAGAAACATCTTCCAGGGAGAATAGTTTTGTTAGGGGTTCCTTTCCCTGGGTATGCATGACCTAAAGTGCATGTCCGGGCTGCGGAAAGAATCGCAGTAAAAACATCTGGGGGCATGTATAGAAAATGGTTAAAAAATCGTCTTTTGCTCACTGACCGAATATTCTCTTAAGAACGCTAGCTTTCGGCTTCACCCAGTCTAAGGTACACATCCGGCTGACCCGGTAGTAACAATCGCAGAGGTGCTCCCCTTATGCCCTAGCCGAATTAACGGGAACGTAGGGCATAAATACAAGAGCCAGGCAACCCAGCTTGGCCAAAACTTAAGTCATATCGATGCATATAATGGTGAATAAAAGGTACATGCGGAAGTATAACACATGTGTTGGGCATGAAGCCCGTATGAATAAGCTTCTGTTAAAGAAGCCCCCAAGGATAATGAGCGCGGATAGCGCGTCAGTTGTGCGCAAACAAGGCACGAATGGGCCCTTAAAGGCTGTGAGAGAAAAGAAGGGGGGAAGGAGAGAAATATAAGACATAGAGTATATGAAAAATGGACAGAGGAAGGAGACGAACACAGAGTCCGGCGCTAGGCGTAGAATCATTGGAGTCAGGCCGCGTTCCATGGGTTCGGCTCGAGTCGATTGTCCGATGCATCCCGCAGACGGTACGCTCCGCCGGTCAGGACTTGGTCAATAATGAAGGGACCCTCCCATTTGAGCTTGAGTTTGTCCTTTTTCTTATCCGGCAGGCGTAGAACTAACTCGCCAACATTGTAAGTTTTGGCCCGTACTTCTCTGCTTCGGTATCTTCGAGCCTGCTGTTGATAGAATGCAGAACGGGCTTTTGCCACGTCACGCTCCTCCTCCAAGGCGTCCAAACTGTCCTGCCGATCGAGCTCGGCTTCTCTTTCTTCGTACATGCGCACTCGAGGAGAGTCATGGATTATATCGCAGGGCAGAACCGTCTCTGCGTCGTATACCATAAAGAATGGTGTGTATCTGGTAGTGCGATTCGGCGTGGTCCGCAGCCCCCAGAGTACGGGGTCGAGCTCCTCTACCCAGTGCATGTTAGATTCCTTGATTGACCGCACTAATATGGGTTTGATGCCACTCATGATAAGACCATTTGCTCGCTCGACCTGATCGTCAGTTTGCTGGTGATAGACTAAAGCATAATCGAGCTTGATGCCTATATTTTTGCACCAGAGTTTACCTCGTCGATCGTTAACTTTGTGTCGTTATCAGTGATGATGCTGTGGGGGACGCCGTAATGGTGTACGACCCCGGATATGAAGTCTATCACCGGTCCGGATTCGGCCGTCTTAACAGGCTTAGGTTCTATCCATTCGGTGAACTTATCCACCATGACCAGCAAGTATTTTTTCATGTGGGTTCCTCCCTTAAGGGGTCCAACCATGTCAAGCCCCCAGAGCGCAAAGGGCCAAGTGATGGGGATAGTTTGGAGGGCGGTGGGTGGCATATGGCTTTGGTTTGCGAAAAGCTGGCAACCAACGCAGCGTTGGACTAGGTCCTGAGCGTCTGCCCGGGCCGTCGGCCAATAAAAGCCTGTACGGAAGGCCTTGCTTGCAAGGGCCCGGGCTGCAGCGTGGTGGCCGCCGAGTCCGGCATTAATTTCTGCCAGAAGATTCCGCCCTTCCTCTTCGGAGATGCACCTTTGAAGGACTCCGGTGGTGCTTTTCTTATAAAGCTCTCCCTCATGGACGTTATAGGCTTTAGATCGCCGCACTATGCGGCGTGCCTCATTTTGGTCCTCTGGGAGTTCCTTCCTAGTTAGGTAGGCTAGGAATGGTTCTATCCACGGGGCGATGACCGGCCATTATTGCGTGGGCTGAAGATGTTATTTCGGTGGCAGAGCCTCTGATTATGTCAGAGTGTTCGGTATCGGGTAGTGCGGTTGAGTCCGGGCTGTTATTGCCGGGTTCTCCTTCCCATACTACGGATGGCTTGAATAGCCTCTCCAAAAAGATGTTGGGGGGGACTGCATCGCGTTTTGCGCCGATGCATGCCAGGACATCTGCCGCCTGATTGTTTTCCCGGGCTAAATGGTGAAATTCGAGCCCCTTGAACCGAGCTGACATTTTCAGGACGGCGTTGCGATAAGCTGCCATTTTCGGATCCTTGGCATCAAAGTCTCCATTTATTTGGGATATCGCGAGGTTCGAATCCCCGCGCACCTCTAGGCATTGAATACCCATGGATACTGCCATCCGGAGACCATGTAGAGGGGCCTCATATTCGGCTGCGTTGTTGGAGTCCGTGTACATTATCTGGAGTACATATTAAAATGTGTCTCCTGTTGGGGACGTCAAAACAACGCCAGCCCCCAGGCCAGCCAACATTTTTGAGCCGTCGAAATGCATGATCCAGTTGGAGTATGTGCCGTACTCTTTAGGGAGTTCGGATTCTGTCCATTCGGCGACGAAGTCGACCAATACTTGCGACTTAATAGCTCGCCGTGGCTTGTAAGTTATGTCGAACGGGAGGAGCTCAACCGCCCATTTGGCAATCCGGCCTATCGCATCGCGATTGTTTATAATATCATTAAGTGGCACTTCCGAGGCTACCGTCATCGAGCACTCTTGAAAGTAGTGTCGCACCTTCCGGGATGCCATGAATACCGCGTACGCTATCTTTTGATAATGAGGGTACCGTGACTTACATGGAGTAAGGACGGTGGATACATAGTAAACCGGCTCTTGAAGGGGGAATTGATGTCCGTCTGTTTCTCGTTCGACGACGAGCACTGTGCTCACAACTTGATGATTTGCCGCTATGTATGATAGCATTGGTTTGCCAATGTTTGGCACGGCCAGGACTGGTTTGGTTTCCAATATGGCTTTTATTTCTTCCAGTACGGCTGTGGCGGCATCCGTCCACTCGAAGTGTTCCGTGCGCTGAACGAGGCGATAAAGGGGTAATGCCTTTTCTCCCAGGCGGGAGATGAAGGGGCTTAGAGCCGCTACGCATCCAGTCAATTTTTGTATTTGTTTGAGGTCCTTCAGGATATCCAATTGTGACAGAGCTCGGATCTTGGCTGGATTTGCTTCTATTCCTCTACCGGATACAATGAATCAAAAGAGCTTTCCGACTGGTACGCCGAAAAGACATTTTTCCGGGTTGAGCTTGATGTCATGTGTTCGGAGGTTATTGAACGTGAGCCTCAAGTTGTCTACTAAGGATTCGACATGTTTGCTTTTGACGACCACGTCATCTATGTATGCCTCCACTGCTTTGCCGATCTGGTTTGCCAGACATGTCTGAATCACGCGCTGATATGTTGCACTAGCGTTTTTGAGCCCAAAGGGCATTGTGTTGAAGCAGAAGGGGGCCGTATGGTGTGATGAATGCCATTGCAGCTTGGTCTGGCTCCGCCATCTTGATTTAATAGTAGCCGGAGTATGCGTCGAGGAAACACAATGAATCGTGTCCTACGGTAGCATCAATAATTTGATCGATGCGAGGGAGGGGGAAGGGATCCTTTGAGAAAGCCTTGTTGAGGTCTTTAAAATCGACGCACATGCGCCAAGATTTGACCTTTTTTGGTACCATCACCAGGTTTGCTAGCCAGTCCGGATGTTTTATTTCTCTGATGAATCCCGCCTCCAATAACTTGGCTAGCTCCTCTCCCATGGCTTGTCTCTTAGGTTCAGAGAAACGCCGAAGAGCCTGCTTGACTGGCTTGAATCCTTTTAGAATATTTAGGCTGTGCTCGGCCAGCCTACGTGGGATTCCTGGCATGTCTGAAGGGTGCCATGCAAAAATTTCCCAGTTCTTGCGTAGGAATTCTTGTAGTGCGGTGTCTACATCAGGGTTTAATTGTACCCCGATGGAAGCTGTTTTTGTTGGGTCTGTTGGATGGACTTGGAATTTGACTATCTCGTCCGCCGATTTAAAGGATGTGGACTTGGGATCTTTTATCGAGTATCACATCGTCCATGTTCACTGTGGAGCGGAGCGCAGTCAGTGCCTCAGCCGCTAGGGCTTTGGATAGTGCCTCGAGGGCCAGTGCGGCTGTCTTATTTTCGGCGCGGAGTGTTATGTCCGGATCACTAGCACGAGTGATGATTCCGTTGGGCCCAGGCATTTTGAGCTTCATGTACCCATAATGAGGTATGGCTTGGAAGATTGTAAACGCCTCTCGCCCCAACAGAGCATGGTATCTGCTGCTGAATGGGGCCACTTGGAACGTAACCTCTTCGGACCTGTAATTATCCGGCATGTCGAACATCACATCTAGTGTGATTTTTCCTGTACAGCGCGCTTCCCGGCTGGGGATTATTCCTCTAAAGGTTGTGATGCTTCGCTCAATGCGGTTCCAGTCTATTTCCATTTTTTCAAGTGTTTCCTCATAAATGAGGTTCAATCCGCTGCCACCGTCAATGAGTACCTTGGTGAGTCGAAAGCCGTCCACTATTGGACTGAGGACCAATGCGGCTGGTGTCCAGGCTGTTCGGAATTTAGGTTCGTCACTGGCATTAAAAGTAATAGCCGTGTCACTCCATGGGTTTATTGTTGCCATGTGGTAGACTTCGGCAAGGCTGCGGAGTGTTCGTTTTCGCATATTATTTGATGCGAAAGTCTCGAAGACTGTTAATACCGTACTGGTATCCCTGCGATGGTGCTCTGTGGCTTCTGAATTTAAAAGATCTTCGCCACTTTTGGCTACCTGCCGGAGTATCCAACATGCTCTAAGGCTATGAGTTGGTATGGCGCCCTCTGTACTATGAATTTTGCAGGGTCCATTGAGCCACCCCTCCAGTATGGTTCCATGACCTATAGAGGGTTTTTGCTTTTTGGTGTTTAACCCGCGTGTCTGGTGATAATGCACCCTTTTATTTTGAACTGGGTCCGTATTCAGGGCTGGATTGTCCCAAAATTTTATTTCGGTTTTCCACGCGCTTTCCATCGCACAGTACTTTCATACTATGGACGCCAAGTCAGCGAAGCGTGTAATTTCACGGTGACTTATGGTGTTGAGGATTCCCGTGTCCGTGCAATTATTGCAGAAGAATGAGATTGCATCTTCCTCGCGGCAATCCTTGATCCTATTTTTTACCAGGAGGAATCTGGCCTAATAATGGTGTACCGTTTCTTGGGGTTCTTGCCTAATTTGGGATAGATCGCTTATTTTTGGTTGGTTGGGTGGAATTGAATCCGAAACCTCACCCAATCTGAGACCCAGGGGCCAGGGAGTTTTTGAACTCAGAAGTTTGGATTCTTGGATGTTGCCCAATGAATTTGGCCCGCTGCCTGACTCTAGGTTCAGGGCTTGAGTTACTTCCTCCCCTCCGCGGGTATCCGGTTTGGAGGGCTCGGGAATCTGGACATAGCTAGTACTTAAGATAGACGAAGGGTCGCCGCATTGTTCCTCCACCACTGCAACGTGATGGGTGACCTGGGGAGAGTTAATCTCTCTCAGATCGGGTTTAGGCCCAATCTGATCATAGTCTATAGTGACTCCCAGGGCGGCGATGCGATCCAAGAGCTCGTTACGGAAGAGAGATCCATTGGATCTAACTGCTCGGTGAGTTCCGAGTTGACGTGAAGATTGCTTTTGATGACTCGAGAAGTCATTGTCGGCGCAGCGGCCGAACAGGTGGTCATAAGAAAACCACCTAGCCGGAGAGCTTGGCCGACAGCCAAAGCTCCCTTAGCAACAGAGCCGTGTTTAAAGATGGGACGAGGCATCCTTCCTGATGGCGATGGCACAACGGAACTCTCAATGAAAGAACCAATGTCGGTGTCAAAACCGGCGAATCTCGGGTAGGGGGTCCCGAACTATGCGTCTAGGTGGATGGTAACATGAGACAAGGGACACGATGTTTTTACCCAGGTTCAGGCCCTCTCGATGGAGGTAAAACCCTACTCCTTCTTGATTAATATTGATGATATTGGTAGTACAAGAGTAGATCTACCACGAGACCAGAGAGGCTAAACCCTAGAAGCTAGCCTATGGTATGATTGTTGTTGTGTCCTACGGACTAAACCCTCCGGTTTATATAGACATCGGAGGGGGCTAGGGTTACATAGAGTCGGTTACAATGGGAGGAGATCTACATATACGTATTGCCAAGCTTGCCTTCCACGCCAAGGAAAGTCCCATCCGGACACGGGACGAAATCTTCAATCTTGTATCTTCATAGTCCAACAGTCCGGCTATCTGGACACCCCCTAATCCAGGACTCCCTCACCTGCTTTGCTAAAAGGGCTTGATTAAATGCCTCCATGTATCTGAAGCCCATACCTCCCTCTTTTTCTTACTCAAACACATCTCTTTCCAGGCTATCCAATGGACCTTTTTTTCACCGTTAGCTTCCCCCCACCAAAAGTTTGAAGAGATTGAAGTCAGGTTCCCGCACAATTTTTTGGTGAGTTGAAAGCGGCTCATGGTGCAACTTGGGGTGGATTGTAGCCCGGACTTGACCAACACCTCACGAGCTTTCTTGGATAACCCTTGCCCTTCCCATCCCGTCACTTTGCCTTTAGCGCTCTCTTTAACATTTTTGAAGGGTCCTTCTTTAGAGCTCCTTACCACGGTAGGAAGACCCAAATATTTTTCACTTAACGCCTCCAGCTGAATTCCAATGACCTCCTTTAGCTGTTCCTTGTTATCATCAGTGCTGCCTTTCCCAAAAAAGATAGACGATTTTTGCATATTCACCTTTTGTCCTGAGGCCTTTTCACAATCAAGAAAAATAGTCTTGAGAGTTTCGAGTTTATTCTGAGAACCCTCAAGGAACACAATGCTATCATCCGCAAACAATAGATGGGTTATCATGGGGCAAGTTCTCCCAAAAGATACCCCTTTCAAATCACCAACCCGCTGAGCATTTTTCAGAAGTGCTGAGAATCCATCCACACAAAATAAGAACAGATAAGGTGATAAGGGATCCCCTTGACGGAGACCCCTGGACGGTAAAAAGGTGTGAGAGATCCCTCCATTAAGCTTCACGGAGAACCTGGCGGAAGTAAGAAAGCGCATAATCATCTGTTGGAAATATGGGCAATTTACCAAATGACATTATTAACATAAATACTAGATAAAGCATGAATAATATAGTAGCGATAAAACAAGTCATGCGTTCTGATAGAGAGTAGGTAAAGAGCATCTGCATATATGAACTTGAACTAAACACATATAGAACAGACACAAGATGAAGTTGCATATATGAAGTAGAACCTAACATATGTAGGACAGAAACTAGAGAAAAGAACTGTGTCATGACATCTAACAGAAAGAGCAAGAACACGTACGGGACAGCAGTAGCAGAAGCACTGGACTTGGGGTCGACATCCTCTCCAGCCATGTCGTCGATGAGGTTGTCGACGTCGGGGAAGTAGTCGTCGGAGTCCCTGATGAAGAAGCCTGTAGTCGGGCGGAGCGCTCCCCAAAAGCCTTATCACCCGTCTCCCGTACAGGACTCAAAAGGTGCAGTTCCGGAGGCCTACTGTCCCGACCTACGGTGCACGCTGCAAGACGGGATGGGGAAGAACATAGCAGCATCACAGTGCTCGGAACTTTGTAGCGAGAGGAAGAGGAGCTTCTGTTGTCTCTCTCTGGAGAGGAGCGACCTCTCTTATATAGGCACATGAGAAGGAGGCGAAGAGGCTGCGGCGGGAGATGAAGCAACGAAGGCAGACGAAGCGAACAGGCACCGGCCGAAGAGGCGCGTCGTTCGAATTCAGTGTCCACTACTGAAAACGTTTCAACTCCCACGTGACCTTTCGTATACCCATTGTGCGTGGCAAAAATTTAAACATCGGCTCGTTCCTGCAACCCGCGGCGCGTCGTGACGAGGCGAGGCGTGGCGTGGCGAGGCGGGCGGCGGAGGAGGAGCGCGCGTGGATGTCCCTCTTGTTCTCATGCTCATACATGTGGGGAAAGAACCTCCCTTATAAAGAGGTCCAACTCCCTCTAAACTAGCAATGTGGGACTAAACTTTTGTTCCACCTCTTGCCTTGCACGAATGGGCTCGTGGGCCTCTAGGATTTATTAGGAATTTCTGAAACTGCTATTTGGCTAGGCCCAAAATAGACAAAATTCCAGCATCATCTGTATCCATGCTCCATCAAAACCGAACCTCGTCATCATCCTTTTCAAAAAACTCCACTCAAACCTGTCATACGCTTTCATCATATCCAACTTAACCGCGCAAAGTGGCTTTTTTCGACTTCTCTTTCTGATAGCGTGTACACATTCATATGCAACCAGAATGTTATCCGTGATAAGTCTCCCCAGGACAAAAGCGCTCTGTTCTTCAGAAATTAACACCGGGAGGATCACTTTTAACCTATTAGCTAGCACCTTCGTGGATATCTTGTACAATATATTACACAAACTGATCGGTCAAAACTGTGTCATCAACTTCGGTGAGTTAACTTTAGGGATCATGACTATGACCGTGTCATTGAAGTTGTCCGGTGCCGCTACACCGTTCAGGAAGTCCCTAACCGCATTACAAAAATCATTCTTTACCAACGGCCAGTGCCGTTGGTAAAACAACGCCGGAAATCTATCCGGATCCAGAGCCTTTGTTGGCCCCATTTGAAATAAAGCGGTCTCTATCTCCACATCCAAAATCTCATCAGTAAGCTTTGCATTCATCTCCATCGACACCACTTGATCAATATGCTGCAAAAATACCTCTGCATCGGCAGATCCCTCTGAGGTGAAGAGTTTGGAATAGAAACTGGCGGCCTCCGCGCGCATCTCATCATCCGATGATCATCTAGTCCTGTCCTCCCTAAGTAGAGACTTTAAGGTGTTTTTACGCTTCCTGTGAGATGCACGATTTTGGTAGTACTTTGTATTTTGATCTCCTCACTGAAGCCAATCAGTCCTCAATCGTTGCCTGTAGTAAACCTCCTCCTTCTCATACAAGTCGTGTAGCTGGCCCTCTATGTCCTGCACCTCTCCAAAGTAACCAGTTTGCAGCGATCTGTCCTTAGCATCGTTCAACTGAATTTTGAGCTTTGATATCTGCCGGCGAAGCGAGCCAAAAACCTCTCTACTCCATCTCTGCATGACTTTGGACAATGCGCCTAGTTTTTTACTCAAGTCCGTCACTACACTGAGCTCCCGTTTGATCTCTTCCCAAGCATGCAATACCATCTCCTTGTATCCCTCGTGGCAAGTCCAGGCCTCCTCAAAACAGAAACTCCTGACCCACTTTGTGGCTCCCGTGTCTAGTGACACAGCCGCGTGAATCACCAGCGCTACATGGTCCGACTCCTCTGTCACCACATGTTCCATAGGCGTCTCAAGAAAAACCTACAGAAAATCGTCAGTGCATGTAGCCCGATCCAGCCTCACCTGTATGTTTCCTTCGGCATCTTGCTTGTTATTCCACGTAAAAGGGTATCAAGTGAAACCCAAGTCCGCCAAGCCGCAGTCAGCTAGGCACTCTCGAAATCCCTCCATTTGGTTAAAGTTCCTCAAGTTTCCTCCCCGCAGCTCGGATTGGAAAAGGATTTCATTAAAATCACCCGCACAAAGCCATGTGAGATTGTCCTGTCTTCTCAAATAACGTATGGCCTCCAAAGTTTTATTCCGGTGCTCCGTCCGGGGTTCCCCATATATTCCAGTGACCTGAAGGTTTTCCCCTCCCATTGCATCTCTGCATCAATATAGTACTGGCACCACGGCCTCAAAGTTACATTCACGTTGTCTCTCCACCATAGTGCAGGCCACCACTTCTCCCCACACAATCTACTGCTATACCATTCTGATAACCCAAACTCCATTGAACCTTCTCCATAGCCCTTGCCCTCTTCTTTGTCTCACTCAGAAACACCACCGCTGGGTTGCATGACCGTATCAGGTCTCGAAGCTCGCCAACCGTCGGGTCCAAACCCAGTCCCCGGCAGTTCCAGGCCAAGAAATTCATTGATCCTGGCGGCCCCAGCTGCCGGGGTCCGCCGATGAAGTTTCAGTTTCACCTATCCTTTCAAAAACCGACGAAACCTTCTGCCTTTTGTCCCCATAATAGCCATCCGCTCCATCCCTTCTTGCCCCTTCGTCCTTCGCAACCCAAACCTGCCTATATGGACGTTTCTTCTCACGTGGAACATACATCTGGTTGGTGTCCCGCTGGTGGTATGCCCCCCATCATACCTTGGTCTACGAACAAAGTGCCCCGGCTTCCTGTACTGGTCCCCTTGTGGCATCTCTCCATGCTCTTGTTGCTTCCCCACATAACCATGCTACTTCCTAGGGGATATGACTCCATCCCTCACTTTTTGGTGAAGCTCATTGTGTAAATCCCTTCCCCTCCTACCTTCCAGATCATCACGTAGGTCTCTTTCTTTGTCACCCCTTGCGCCAGTGCGCATTTTGTTTGGGCTTTGCACCTCCTCTTGTTCATTCTTGTTATGCATCGTCCCACCAGTGTGGGAGTCCGCCGAGGGTGTATAGTTTCTGTATAAAGGCCGTCGTGTTGGTAGATCTCTGACAAACACCCCGCCCTTAGCACCAAACTCACCTACACTAGGCATTGAGCCATCTGTCGGTGTCAAAACCGGCGGATCTCGGGTAGGGGGTCCCGAACTGTGCATGTAGGCGGATGGTAACAGGAGACAAGGGACACGATGTTTTTACCCAGGTTCGAGCCCTCTCGATGGAGGTAAAACCCTACTCCTTCTTGATTAATATTGATGATATGGGTAGTAAAGAGTAGATCTACCACGAGATCAAGGAGGCTAAACCCTAGAAGCTAGCCTATGGTATGATTGTTTTTCATCCTATGGACTAAAACCCTCCGGTTTATATAGACACCGGAGAGGGCTAGGGTTACACAGAGTCGGTTATAATGGTAGGAGATCTACATATTCGTATCACCAACCTTGCCTTCCACACCAAGGAATGTCCCTTCCGGACACGGGGCGAAGTCTTCAATCTTGTATCTTCATAGTCCAGGAGTCCGCCCGAAGGTATAGTCCGGCTATCCGGACACCCCCTAATCCAGGACTCCCTCAGTAGCCCCCGAACCAGGCTTCAATGACGACGAGTCCGGCGCGCAAATTGTCTTCGGCATTGCAAGGCGGGCTCTACTCCAAATTTTGTGTACCTATTGAATAATGTCTGGTTTCTTGTAAATGTTGCGTTCCTTGGCTTCTACACCCAATAATGGCCGTCTTCCACGTCCCAAATGAATACGAAAAGTCTGAGTGTTTTTACATTCACACCCCTAGCCGTGTAGATGAGCCGCCTATTTAAGGGGACGAGGATTTAGATCCAAGCCACACCTTCTCCCCTCCGCGAGTATTCATCAGAGCGCATTCGACAAAGGTCCATCCTATCATGGCCAGCCGTCGCAACTCCTCCTCTCGCCGTTCCATCCCTCAGCCTGGAGATTGGGAGAGATGCTCCATCCCGTACAGTGAGCTAGTGACGCTCCATACCAAGGGATTTCTCGCCCCAGCTTATATGGTCCCGGTTCGAGCCGGACTTGCCACCTATAATGGCGGAGAGCAAGCGGGGAGTGCCCGCAATCCCTCCAAAGGAGAGCGGGTATGCCTTGTCCCTTATTTAATAAGAGGGCACAGATTTCCAATCCATCCGTTTCTCTGGGGGCTCCTGGAGTTCTATGGCCTCTAGCTGCACAACCTCATGCCTGCCTCCATATTGCACATCGCGGGCTTCGTAGCCGTCTACGAGCTGTTTTTGGGTGTTGAGGCTCATTTTGCGTTGTGGAAGAGGCTATTCTGCTTGGTGCCCCGTTCTCACGAGGGGTCAATATATCAAGTGGGTGGAGCCGAAGTGTGGCGCATCGCCGGGACCGGATATCTATCCAGAACCCCAAATAAGGCGTCTGAGAATTGGCCTTCGGAATGGTTTTATATAGAGGACATCCCGTTGCCGGATCCTGTTCGGATCGGCCTCCCTGCATTCGACACTGCTCCCCTGAAGAAGTACCTAAGCTGGCGTCGACGGAGCCCTCATAGGGAAAGTGACAGGGACGTCCTTTACCTGATGGGCCGGATAAGATTATTAGCTCATTCCGGACTAACCATGATAGGAGTCATGGCCGCATGCATCATGCGGGGGGTGCAGCCGCTTCAGTATAGAGGCCACCCCATGTGGGACTTCAACGGGGAGGATGATGGCACCCGTCACGACCGTAAGGGGCCGGATTCAGCTGCCGCTCTGATAAAGATCTTGTCCGCTTTGTACAAGGGAGAAGAGGAGGAATTTCTCCGCGTCAACCCACAGGGTGGATTTACTATGTACAACCCTCCGAGTTGGGTAAGTGGACACTTTTACTTGCCCATCCGTTTTATATTCCAATCGTTTAAGTATATAGTCTGACGACTTCAATGTAGGAACTGCGCTAGGCTGTTAAAGAAATAAGAAGCCCTCTTCCATAGCCCTAGTTTCCGGGACGGTCCCTCGACCCGGCCTCCCATGAGGATCCGGACTTATCCGTGGAGCTGATTGATGGAGTGTTCCATCTATTGAGCAAGGACAATGCCTTGGTGGCCATTACGGCCGATTACCCAGGGCTAATCCCGGCCTCCCAGGTAACTGAGACCGAAGTCCCAGTACCTCGAGAAGGGGTCCACCCTTGCGTGTTTTCAGTTTCCTGCTTACAATCGTGTTTTGCAGGGGAGGTTTTTGAGACGGGAGGCCGAGCCTGCGGCGACAAGCCAACGAGGGGCTGTAGAGCCCCGTGGGCAGAAAAGAAGTGCAGTCCGGACCGAGGCGCCATCGCAAAGGTATAGCGCGCCCTTTTATTCCTGGTGTTATTTCTTCAAGGCATATTAATACTCGTGCTCTCTTCAGGACAAAGAGACCTCGCCGGACTATAGTCGGAGAGGCTGCCAATCGCGCCTCCACTAGCCAGGCTCCAAAGCCTGGTCCGGAGGCGGGGGAGAACACGAGGCGCGCACCGGACGCTCCTCCAACAGAGGATGCGGACAGGCTGTCTGCCACCAATTCCGAGGTGGAGAGTGCCATGAACCACAGGCGTCGCCGGACTGTTCTTCGAGACGCTTGTTTCTCCCGAGAGGCGTTGGATGCCTTCAATTCGGGAGATGCGTACCTCCGTGCCGCTCAAAATGGTCTAGCCAGAGCCACGGAGCAATATGTAAAAGACATACGGGTGAGAAAATTTAATGGTTATATATATATCAGTAGCCCCCGAGACTTGAAACAGTTAGAAGAACAGATTTAAGGATCATTTAATAATGCAGGGTCTTGCGGAAAATAATACCCAACTGTCCCAGGAGCTAGAAGAGTGCAAAGCCCAACATGAGGCCGCACTAGCCGCGACAGGGGAGCCCAAGGAGACCCCCTTTGGTAATATATACTTCCAAAAGATAAGTATTTTGTGAAGTGCGGCGTGTGTGCAAATCTGACAAATGAAATTGCAGATGGCGCCGGATTAGATCCGGAAAGGCAACAACTCCTACGCCAGTTAAAGGCTGGTGAGAGCGTGCTGACAAAGGTGAGTAGGGAGAAGAATGATCTCCAAGATGCTAACACCAAGCTGGGCGTTGAACTGAAAGATGTTCGTGCCCAGCTGTCGGACTCCGTTAAGGAGAATCAGCGGCTTCGGCGCGGCATATTTAGTAAGTGCTTAAACGAACCTTTGAAAAAAACAGAGTTCGGCGAGGAAGTCGACTAACAGAGTAATGTCTGTAGGTGTGCTAACAGGTCGTCCTGCAGAGGAGATGCCCAGTTCTATGGGTGACCTTCTTCCCGAGCTCTCGCAACTGCACGAGCGAGTTCGGCAGGTGATGCAAGGCATTGCCCAGGCCTTGTGGCCATCCATCTCCATGCCCGAAGGCCTTGGAGAGCTTGCGGAGAAGGTGAAGGGAGTGCGGCGGCGCTTCCGATTGTGGAAGATATCGGCCTGCTGTCAAGGCGCTAGGGAGGCCTGGGCCATGGTGAAGACGTGATACACGAAGGCTGACCCCAACCACATGGCCGAGGTCGGACCTGTGGGGCCTGATGGGAAGGAGATCCCTGTAAGCTTAGTATACGGCCAAGTAGAATTGGCCGCAAAGTATTCCCAGCAGGACTGTAAACTAGACAGCCTGTTAGATGGTATTGAAGAGGAATACAATCAGTCAGAATGACTATGTAATTTTAATTGACATTTGTAATGCCTTCTAGCCGGGACCTGACGGTCCGGAGTGTGTCCGAATACCCTCGCGGTTATATAAGAACCGGGGTATGCATGGAGACCAGACGTAGGGGTCATTTAGTGCTTGAACAAACAAGTGCCCAACTAGTTATGTTATATTACATGGTTAGTAAGAAACATCTTCCAGGGAGAATAGTTCCGTTAAGGGTTCCTTCCCCAAGGAGGCATGCCCTAAAGTGCATGTCCATTCTGCAAAAAAAGACGCAGGAAAAAGCATCTGGGGGCGCATAAATAAATAAGTGAAAAGATCATCTTTTAGGTCACCGACCGAATATTCACTTAAGAACGCACGTCATTTGATGAGCCTTTAAAGGCTATAAGAGAAAGGAAGGGGAGAAGGAGAGAAATGTAAGACAGACAATATATAAAAAATGGACAGAGGAAGGAGACGAACACAGAGTCCGACGCTAGGCATAGAATCTTCGGAGACGGGCTGCGTTCCATGGGTTCGGCTCGAGTCGGTTATCCAATGCATCTCGCAGGCTCCACCAGTCAGGACTTGGTCAATCATGAAGGGACCTTCCCACTTGGGCTTGAGTTTCTCCTTCTTGGCCTGTACTTCTCTGATTTGGAATCTTCGAGCCTGCTGTTGATAGAATGCGGAACGGGCTTTTGCCACGTCACGCTCCTCCTCCAAGGCGTCCAAACTGTCCTGCCGATCGAGCTCGGCTTCTCTTTCTTCGTACATGCGCACTCGAGGTGAGTCATGAATTATGTCGCAAGGCAAAACTGCCTCTGCGCCATACACCATGAAGAATGGTGTGTATCCGGTGGTGCAATTCGGCGTGCCCGCAGCCCCCAGAGTACGGAGTCGAGCTCCTCTACCCAGTGCGTATTAGATTCCTTGAGGGACCACACTAATATGGGTTAGATGCCGCTCATGATAAGACCATTTGCATGTTCGACCTGGCCGTTAGTTTGTGGGTGATAGACGGAAGCATAATCGAGCTTGATGCCCATGTTTTTGCACCAGAGTTTTACCTCAATGGCCGTAAAGTTCGTGTCGTTATCAGTGATGATGATGTGGGGGACGCCGTAATGGTGTACAACCCCGGATATAAAGTCTATCACCGGTACGGATTCGGCCGTCTTAACAGGCTTGGCATCTATCCATTTGGTGAACTTATCCACCATGACCAGTAAGTATTTTTTTTGTGGGTTCCGCCTTTAAGGGGTCCAACCATGTCAAGCCCCCAGACCGCGAAGGGCCAAGTTATGGGGATAGTTTGGAGGGCGGTGGGTGGCATGTGGCTTTGGTTTGCAAAAAGCTGGCAACCGACGCATCGTTGGACTAAGTCCTGGGCGTCTGCCCGGGCCGTCGGCCAATAAAAGCCTGTACGGAAGGCCTTGCTTACATGGGACCGAGCTGCGGCGTGGTGACCACCGAGTCCGGCATGAATTTCAGCCAGAAGGTTCCGCCCTTCCTCTTCGGAGATGCACCTTTGAAGGACTCCGGTAGTGCTTTTTTTATAAAGCTCTCCCTCATGGACTTTATAGGCTTTAGATCGCCGCACTATGCAGCATGCCTCATTTTGGTCCTCGGGGAGTTCCTGCCTAGTAAGGTAGGCTAGGAAAGGTTCTGTCCATGGGGCGATGACGGCCATTATTACGTGGGATGAAGGTGTGGTTTCATTGGCAGAGCCTCCAATTATGCCAGATTGTCGGTATCGGACAGTGCGGTTGGGTCCGGGCTGTTATTGCCTGGTTCACCA
Organism: Aegilops umbellulata; assembly: GCA_032464435.1. NCBI lineage: Eukaryota > Viridiplantae > Streptophyta > Magnoliopsida > Poales > Poaceae > Aegilops > Aegilops umbellulata. Next base: position 419,277,451 of record CP136059.1, read on the forward strand.
TCCCATGCTACGGATGGCTTGAACAGCCTTTCCAAGAAGATGTTGGGGGGGGACTACATCGCGTTTTGCGCCGATGCATGCCAGGACATCTGCCGCCTGATTATTTTCCCGGGCTATATGGTGAAATTCGAGCCCTTTGAACCGAGCTGACATTTTTAATACGGCGTTGCGGTAAGCTGCCATTTTTGGATCCTTGGCATCGAAGTCTCCATTTATTTGGGATATCACGAGATTCGAATCCCCGTGCACCTCTAGGCGTTGAATGCCCATGGATACTACCATCCGGAGACCATGTAAAAGTGCCTCATATTCGGCTGCATTGTTGGAGTCTGTGTACATAATCTGGAGTACGTATTGAACTGTGTCTCCTGTGGGGGACGTCAAAACGACGCTAGCCCCTAGACCGGCCAACATTTTGGAGCCGTCAAAATGCATGACCCATTTTGAATATGTGTCGTATTCTTTAGGGAGTTCGGCCTCTGTCCATTCTGCGACGAAGTCGGCCAAAACTTGCGACTTGATAGCTCGCCGTGGCTTATAAGTTATGTCAAACGGGAGGAGCTCGATGGCCCATTTTGCAATCCGGCCCATCGCGTCGCGGTTGTTTATAATATCGTTAAGTGGTACTTCCGAGGCTACTGTTATTGAACACTCTTGAAAGTAGTGTCGCAGCTTCCGGGATGCCATGAATACCGCGTACGCAATCTTTTGATAATGCGGATACCGTGATTTGCACGAAGTGAGGACAGTGGACACATAATAGACCAGCTTTTGAAGGGGGAATTTTTGTCCGTCCGTTTCCCGTTCGACGACGTGGACTGCGCTTACAACCTGATGGGTTGCTGCAATGTACAATAGCATTGGTTCGCCAATGTTTGGCGCGGCCAGGACTGGGTTTGTTGCCAATACGGCTATTATTTCGCCGAGTCCGGCCGTGGCGGCGTCCGTCCACTCGAAGTGTTCGGTGCGCCGAGGGAGGCGGTAGAGGGGTAGTGCCTTTTCTCCCAAGCGGGAGATAAAGCGGCTTAGAGCCGCCACACATCCGGTTAATTTTTGTATTTGTTTGAGGTCCTTTGGGATATCCAAAATTGCCAGAGCTCGGATCTTGGCCGGATTTGCTTCAATTCCTCTACCGGATACAATGAAGCCCAAGAGCTTTCCGGCTGGAACGCCGAAAACGCATTTTTCTGGATTGAGCTTGATATCGTATGTTCGGAGGTTATCAAATGCGAGGCTCAAGTCGTCTACTAGGGACTCGACATGTCTTGTTTTAACGATCACGTCATCCACGTATGCCTCCACTGTTTTGCCGATCTGGTTTGCCAGACATGTCTGAATCATGCGCTGATATGTTGCGCCGGCGTTTTTGAGCCCGAAGGGCATTGTGTTGAAGCAGAATGGGCCGTATGGTGTGATGAATGCCGTTGCGGCTTTGTCGGACTCTGCCATCTTGATTTGATGGTAATCGGAATATGCGTCGAGGAAACACAACGAATTGTGTCCTGCGGTAGCGTCGATAATTTGATCGATGCGGGGTAGAGGGAAGGGATCCTTTGGGCAAGCCTTGTTAAGGTCTTTACATGCGCCAGGATTTGTCCTTCTTTGGTACCATTACCAGGTTTGCTAGCCAGTCCGGATGTTTTATTTCTCTGATGAATCCGGCCTCCAATAGCTTGGCTAGCTCCTTTCCCGTGGCATGTCTCTTAGGGTCTCCTTGATTAAAGTTGGTGGCGGTTTGTTGTGCGAAGCAGTACAAATAATCCGTTGCACGCCGGTATATAACTGCTCTATAAGAGTATAGGCAGCCTTCAGCTTCTTTGTTACGTCAGAGCCCAGATGACTAATGCGAGTCCCTACATAATTATAAGCATCGGTGAACCGGCTTCGTATGAGATATAAAGTTGAAAATATGAGGCAAGGATGTTTACCAAATCCAGCAACCATCATGGCATGTATCTGCCGCTTTACGCTAGTGAGTTCATCTACTACCGGTTTAAGAGCTGCTTCGGCAACCTCGGCTCTTTTTTGCAAAGCAGATTTTTCAGTCTCCCAATCTGCCCGCTCCTTGTTGAAACTTTCCTTCAATTTTTCCATGGCGGCTAAAGCGTTGGTCAGCTCATCCTTTGCCTTGGAGGTTTCGGCTTGCTGGGATTTGATGTTTTCTTGCAGATCGGCGGTTTGCGAATCCTTTTTTCTCAGCTCAGCCTATGAGAAACAAACATGTTATGAGATTGACGGTACATATTTGAAGTACCAAGTACATAACAAGTTATGCACCTGATACTTGGGGCTAATGCATGTTTGCTTGTTCTTGGAAATTTGTACAAAGTCCCAAGCACAATACAAGTATTACTCTTGGCACTTGGGGGCTAATGTATGTTTGCTCAAAATACTGATATGGGAATTATTCTACAGTCTCGGTTCATCTTTAAAAAGTTAAACCGGCCCCTGGGGGCTACATCGGTGAAAGTTACAGTATTGCAATTTTAAAATACCGAGTCATCTTACAGTGATAACCCGGTCCCTCGAGGCTAAACATGCAAAGTTAAGTTATTACTAAGTCCCGGTTTGGATCGATATCGTAAAACCATCACTTGGGGGCTACTGGAGTTGATATTTGAAATTGTACATACGAGAAATAGTTGTGTGATTACTTCATATCGCTCCTTCATCAGATTTACTAAACCGGCTTCATAGTCACGACTGGTATACAGACGGTTCAAGAAGCCAGAGTGAATATTTTGGGCGTTGAGATGGGCGTAGCTGGACAAATCGGTGCTCCATTTGCCTTTGCCCATAGCATCAAGCTCATCCTTGGCGCTATGTTTGGATAAAGCGACCGGGTTGCCATGAGCGGTGTGGCTGACGCTGGTAATCATAACATCATCCTCTTTATCATTAGCAGCCTTCACTGGAGTTGGTGGTTTATCAGTAGCCTTAGCTGGACTGGACGATTTATCATCAGGTCGGACGGGCTGGTCGGTTTGTTAGCGTGGCTTGTGGTGTCAATTTCTACTTGTTCAGCAAACAAGTCATGGTCTTGAGGCGGCGGATCATTAAGCATGGCATCAGCATCGGTTTCTTCCGGATCTGGAGTCTTTTCCGGTTCAACAACCACATTATCGTCAGTCGGTTTGTTTAACCGAGCCTTCTTGCTGGGTCTAGGCTGGGCACTGAGAAAAATAAACATGAAGATCAGTACAGTATGCAAAAATAACACATCAAGGATAAAATCAAGTGCATAGCTCACCCAGGAACTGTCTTGAGGGGTGGAAGCTGTGTGGCTGTTGACTCGCCAGAGAATGAGTGAGGTGTTCCCTGATAATTTGAATCAGACGGATTAAGTTGATGCCGGAAACAACCCGCCTTGGGACAAGAAGTATCAAGAGTATAAGAGACCTCTGATCAGCGTTTCCGAACCGGAGTGTTCGATAAACCGGCGGAGGCTGTGCCGGGTTGTGCGGCGAGCTTCGTGTTGCTGCGTCTTCAAAAGAAAGTTTGGGTCCAAGAGAATAAGGGGGTGAGAAAATTGTACTTTCCGGTTTGCTCGACGGATTTTTTATGTTGGCAGAGGATCTGAATCGGAGGAAAGAATAATTACCTCAATGTCATCAGCTTGACTGCCTTCAGCGTCGTCCTGATAATAGTCGTTTTTTCAATGAGATGTATGAAAAATGAACCAAGAGAGTCAAGTTCTACCTCTGAGTCTAGATTAGCCTCATCGGCATCTGCATTTGGCTCGAAAGACGCAGTGGTCCTTGTCTTGGCAGGTTTTTTAACAACCTTGGTCTTCGGGCGAAGTGGCTTTGCCGGTTTATCTTGCGATTTCGCCGGTTTATCTTGTGGTTTTTTCTTCCAGAACGGATCATCGCCTTGACAAAGATGGACAAGATTTTCAGAGAATATTTGAAAGAAGCAAGTTAAAACAAAAGCAAGTTATGTGACCCTTACCTTTGGAGGTTTGTTGGAAACACAGAAAGGACTTAATCCGGTCTGGCTACAGACAGCCTCCGGTTCGTTCAGCATCTTCTTCACAGCTTCAGTAACTTCAACATCTGTAAGCTGGATATCAATGTGTCGTTGAGGGTCCTTCAAGCTCCCGGTATTCACACATTAAACCGGGGTGTCGGCTTAAGGGCAATATGCTCCAAGTTATCCAACAGCGAGCAAAATCAACACCTGTTAAACCGTTCGCCATAAAGGCTCTAAGATTTGATAGTTGTGGAGCATAATTGGCCCTTTCCTTTGCAGTCATCTCTAAGGAAAGGGATGTGTATTGGAAAGACGGTGAGGGCGGTAACCCGACAAAGGGTTTTTATCAGTTGGAGATGTGTCTTTACAATAGAGCCAAGTCTGGTTCCACTCCTTGGGGTGACTATGAAGCTTGGCGTGAGGGAAGCTGACTTCTTTCCTTTTTTGAACCGCCATGCCGACAAGTTCAGTATTGGGTCCATCTGTGAAGTCTGTGCGGCGGTTTAAGTGGAAGAAATCTCTAAAAAATTCAACTGTGGGCTCCTCTTGAAGATAAGCCTCGCAAAAGATTTGGAAACGGCAGATGTTGGATACAAAGTTTGGACCGATGTCCTGAGGGTGGAGCTGAAAACTAGCAAGCACATCTAGGAAGAATTTTGAACCGGGAGGGCTAAAGCCTTGACTCAGATGATCAAAGAAAACAACTACTTATCCATACTTGGGTTCAGGAGGATTTTTCGGACCGGGGGCCTTCCAATGGATGACCTGTTTGTTGGCTAAAGCGCCAGTTGCGACACATTTGTTTAATTGGTCTTCAGTGACCCGGGAAGGAGCCCAATTGCACTCATAGACTTGTTTGGCCATTTCAATGGAAAGCTGAAACATGATTATTGCCAGTTTAAGATTTATATTGAACAAGTATAAAGCGGTGCAAGGACAGAAGAAGATAGAAATATGTACACATTGTTAAACCGGAATATAATATTACTAAGCCGGAGTCTGATATTGCTAAGCCGGAGTCTTATGATGGAGAAGATGCAAATATAAATGAATCGGCGGTTTAAGAGGGGACTAATTGTACCTATCGGATTAGCATTTTTTCATAGCTAAACCGCCTATATTGGTATGAAAGGTACAGACCTAAAGTACTTAAGTGAAGGACAAACAAGTTTCATAGATTGATGTCATAAATTTCAGATCTGCGGTATGACAGAAAACTAGAAAATATTCAGACCTAATTTCAAGTGCTTGAACAAGTTCATCAAGTTTAGATGAGTTTTTATATAAAGGAGATGCTCCAACAAGGAAAAGGGGATTATGGCTATGGCTGCACAAGAAGTATCAGATCCAAGCTAATTAATCATTTGTGCTAATAAGAAGAACAGGGAAGAACAGCGCCGAAGTTTCAATAAACTCGATGAACACTGAAACCCTAATGGTGGATCTAGAGCGAGGAAAAGAAGGAACTTACCGATGTTGAGGGAGCAGCGGTGGAGCGCCGCGTTTCTCTGGTACAGTCAGGTTGATGCAGCGGCCGTCGTTGGGGCGGAAGCAAAGGTCGACGGCGGCGGCAGAGCTCCAAAGGTCGGGCGGCGGCAGAGCTCCAAAGGTCGGGCGGCACAAGGAAGAAGATAGTGTGAAGGGGCACGAAGGGGAAAAGTGAAAAGGACCCCTCGGCCATATCTATAAGGTGAATGGATAAGTAGCAGGAGCGAGAATCGAGGAGCCCGAAAAATGAGATATGTGACGGCTCTGTCGCCTCGATTATCAGAGGCTCATTAATGAAGGTGGGTTATGTACAAATCTTTAATAATGGATGACGTCATGGCGATTCATCATGGTCCTGGAAGGTGACGTCATGGCGGTTTACAAGACTTATGCGAAGGTGTTGAAGAAGAATTTTTCTCAAGTATTGAGTATTGACATGAACCAGTTTAAATCAATCGGGGGCCTAATGTTGGGGATATTACTACTGGGCGTAAACCGGCCAGGAGAGGCCGGGTTATCCCTATAAGGAGTAATTATACTTGAAGCCCATGAAGACAGAGATGATGGCGCTTTATGAAGTCCCAGGGCCCAAAGGCGGATTCAGGCCTTTAGTCATAAACCGACCTTGGTATGTAAGCTTGTATTATAAGGCAGAAATACGTAGAGTCCAGGCCGGACATGTTTATGGGCCGGCCTCGGAACCCTGTAAACCGACGAACGTCAACCCATGTATAAACTCTCTACGTCTCTTGTCCGTTTTAACCCCTTTAAGCTAACCCGTCGCGATGGCTCCAGACTAAGTCCTTTCTCTAGGACATCTGCCGTGACAAAACCACGACAGAGGTACTCTTCTGACCGCGGAGAAAGCTGTGAGTTTTTTCTCATAGACCAAGGGAGGTGCGATAAGAGGTAGAGATTTCTGTTTTACCCCTTAGAGGTGGTTAATTCAATCTCCTCAATCCTAACTATCTTGGCTCTCATTTTCGTAATTGCCTCAAGCTATTTTGACCCGTACCATTGTGAGCGAACGGACAATTGAGTTCAATGTGCATTGGGTAATGGGCGAGGTGAACGGAGTTATGGGTGTAATTTTGGCACGGTACCGGAAATCGGAAATGACTTCGTAGAATACAGGTCAATGTCCGAAACTCATAGTTCTGACACGTTGGTTCACATTTTACAATGTTCATTATCCAAAGGAGATGTCTACTTATTAGTTAGCAAAATTGAGTAAATCCTAGTTAGACCTTCAGATAAACTTACCGCCATTTTTGCTTTGCTACAATTGAGGGATAAATTTTGCGTAGAAATCATTCATGCACTAGACACTGCAGCTAATTACAATGCTTCTAATACAACTTATTGCCTAGAAATCATAGTTACATAAATTTTGCTCTGCTACAATTGAGGGATTTCAACACCTCAATTTTTTGAGTGATATATTCTTTTAGCATACTAAGATTAATAAAAAAAATTGGCACTTGATAATTAGCAAAACGGTTAACCACATTGCCAGGTATGTTGTCTTGGGTGGACTAATCATTCACGCACTAGCCACTGCACCTATAATATTAAGTAGTAGAACTATAGAAGTTTCCTTTGGTAAGGGGTTGTGAATAGTGTGGCCATGGGTTTGGCCTTGATTCTATCACGTGTGTTGTTGCATAAATTCCACACACATAAAGAAAGATTAGGTTAAAACCTGCTTAATATGAAGCCATTTGCATAGTGGCCTTGGGCATTTGTTTTGTTCATGAGGGAGGTGACTAAATAACTTGTCTTTCTTTTAGTTCATTTTATTGGAAATCTAACACTACTACTAAGTCATGGGCTTACTATATTAGTAGTAAATTTGTTTCAAGGAGTCAAGAAAATTAACTAAGTATGTTGTGTGTGTGGAATCTGGATACCACTAGATGTTGATTATTAAGTGTGTTTCCTATTTACCTTCCAGCTAAGGTTTTTGTATTATATATTTAGTGTAAAGAAATAAACAAGGATTATATTACTCGGTCATACAGAAGAAACAATACAAAAAATATCAAATCTTCCTACGTATTAATCTGGAAGTACTTCCTGGATACAAGAAAATTGATTAGTTTTAGAGCAAAAGATTGTAGCTCTACAATGGCGAATCGGTTTCATAGGATCCGGGTCAATGCCATATAGCAATGACATGTTGGTTCATATTTGAAAATCATCTATTAATTGGTAGATTTCTCTACTTATTACTAACTATAAAATTTATTAAATATCAGTTAGATCTTCGGAACAACACCTGGCCATTATTCTCCTAATATCACTTCCAGATATAACTTACCGCCAAAAATCACGTAAATTTTGTTGCATTTGTGCACAAAGTACTTCCATTTTTTCTAAGTGACGCTTTTAGCCAACTAAGATTTAAAATAACTCATGTACTTGAGGATTAGAAAAAATATCCATGAAATTACCAGGTATACTACATAAGTTTCAAGTAACTAGGAAAGATAGAACATTGGTTGAACCAAATTTTTTTCTCAAATACTGGGTGAACCAATCATTCATTCACTAGTCACTACAACTGCATTAATTAGAACAGTAGAAGTTTCCTTTGATGTGGGGATGTGAATAGTTTGGCATAGATTCTACAAAACGTGTTAGTGAATAAATTCCATGCACAAACAAACCTTAAGCTGAAACCTGCTTAACTATGTGGTACCAATTAGCTTAATTAATGAATAGCTTGGCCATATGTAACTTTACTTCATGGGAAGATCACTAGCAATTTTATGATGCAATTAGTATTTCATACAGCTCTAGGAAGTTTCCTTAATAGTTGTGTTGCCATAGTTAAAGTAAGCTTATTCCAAGGGGTTAAGAAAACTAATTAATTGTGTCGTGTGTGTGGATACCGATAGACGCGGATACATGGGAGGGAGAGATCATCTAGGACTCTACTAGAATTATTGTGTTGTGCACTTAGTATAGGGAGACTCCAGGTCCAAACCAGAAACAAAAAGGCAAGTTCGTGATATCTTTTAGGCTTGACGTAAGCATCGTCCTTCTTTCTTTGGAGTAAAATAATGAAAAGACATAGATATGGTAGCAGCAATAAAGGAGAGCATTGGGGATGTATCCCAATGTTGATGGTAATATTAGTACTATCCTATTAACACCAATCATTGGCGAATATCTCTAGCTAAGTTAAATAGCTAGATTATTACTCATTACAGCCTCATTGTCGAACGCACATGATCTAAATCGGCATATATGTATGATCTTCCTTTACTTTTTATATTGGGTAAAAAACCTATTGCAAAAATCGAATCGACAATGGTAGATATGTCTAGATCATCCGTGGGATCAAATAAGACATATGCGAGTTAATCACTATGCAAAGTTTATCAAAATATTCATGGTTCCATGCATGTGTCAAAAGTTACTTGTTAATTACTCTGGTTAATTAACAAGGTCGTGTCCTTATCCATGAGCATCCTGTTAGTATGCTAAATCCATCACTTAGTGGAGCTTTACCAGCACCAAAATGAATGTGGATTACATCTGCAAGCTTTAGTTAACCTAGAGCTAGGTTGGCGTGACAGACTATGAGTGGCCGGAGGGCCCAACACATGCCCAATAAGATGGTACTACTCCGTGGATTACCTCCAAGTAAGTAGATTAATTACTATACATGTTAGTGTAGTGCTACTTTAAGCTTTCTTTTAACCAAAACATATATGCCCTCACAAACCACTTTTTGTTAGGGACTATCCACCTCTCTCATTAAGTAGGGACCCTAACACACCCATAGTGCCTCAACTAATCAGAAAGGTGCTTTCTCTACACCATGGAAACTTGATATATATGAATGCACATACAAAATTTACAAGGACGGCTCTCTTGCTCTAGATTGGTGTGACCTTATCCACACCTAAAGAATGATGGTCCCGACCGAGCTAGCTAAGATAGGTTATGTATTTTGTACAACATGCATGATTGTGTGGAAGAAAAAGGGTTGCAATATGTCTGCATTGTGCAGACACAAACCCTAAGATACGTTCTCTAGCTCATCATGGTGGCTCCTACAGTTTAAAAAAACAACATGGGTCACACACCACATGTGTTTGGGGCTTAGCTCAATGTCAATGGATGCTCTTTTGTGTGGATCTCAGCTACACATATATGACAATGTCTTGTGTGTAGTGAGCTCTTCTAGTTTCAGAGATGACTCCCGCTGCAACCGTACACACGTGCATATCCACGCTGCACACTGAAGGCTAGTATGTACATATTTTCTTATTGGAAGGTGATAATATGAATTGGCAATTAATATCGATGGCAATCACGGCAATGATTTAGAGGAATTGTGTCTCCTCCTGATACAAATGTCACCTATCCCACTTATCATCATGATGTATTCTTTGTGTCTATCATTTGCAATGTACATTTAACACATTACATGATGTGAGCTAACCACCTAAAGAAAATTAATACGAACCTCCATCCGGATGTAGAAGACCGATTAGAATAGTCAAACTTTTGTCGAGGTTTGGATATAAAATAATCCAATAATACGTGGACTATGTGTTGCGTACAAACGTTGATATCATTACTGAGCAAGCATTTGTACAAATGAATGAGTAAATTGCGTCAAAAAAACTCCTTCAACGGATGGTGTAACAACAAATGGTAACTTTAGGAAACTTTAACATATAAAGCGTTCTTTAAAGCTAATGGGTAACAGAAGAAACCCCAAATTACACCGAGTAGCTAATCAACTGAAAAATATGTTTAAGGGTCCCACCAATCATTGACTCAACATGATGGATCGACTGGGCCAATGTATTGTCCATGTTTTGACATTGATCAAATAGTAGTATTTGGTCAACAAAATGTAGAACTTGCAAACTACACATAATTGATAGAAAAATCTAGTGCAGCAAGCAAAAACTACAATATATATAGGGTCCAAATACAACATGAAGAAATTTCAAACTACACATACTTTCAAATGGATCGCTATTCTTTCTAAAGCTCCAAATACCAAACCACACCCAAAACTACAACAGGGTCCAAACGAAACGGTTTTGTAAAGCTCAAGGTTTAATATGGTCGGTTTTATAGTCGGACTAGCGTTAGAATCGTAGCAAACACCATATCTCAGGATTTGGGATGGAGTTACTTACTTCTAAATTCACGCACCAATTTTTTTTTCTCGAGCACATACAAAAAGTGCCATTTCCATAGAAAGAAAAAACACCGAGTGGCCGCAAGTAGGATAAAGCATAGCGCAAAAAAGAACTACTCCTTCCTATAAATATTACTTGTTGCTCAAACGGATGTATCTACATTGAAATACGTCTAGATACATCCGTTTGAGCGACAAGTAATATGGATTGGAGGGAGTACAAAAATCACCAAAAAAATGATGCACATATTAATTAATATTGCTTAATAGTGAGTTTACTCGAGCATCAATCATCTACCAGTTAAGAGCATCTCGAGCCGTTCCCCCCCCCCCCCAGGAGGCATAAAATCGCCGCCTGGGGGCGAGCCGGCGGTAGAATCGGCTCTGGGGCGGTTGGGCATCCATCCGTCGCCCCCAGGCGCCGATATCAGCCTAGTTTTCGGCCCACTTTCGGCAAAAAAATGGCCCCATATGGGCGAGAATCAGCCCATTTCGGCGTGGTTCGGCATTGAATTCTGAACATAAATATTTTTTTATCACATAGTTCATCACAGAAAATCAAATAGTTCAATACAAATTATATAGTTCAACAAATAAAAACTCATATTTCATCACACGTCGAGCTAGGCGTCGCCCTTGATCCTCCATAGGTACTCCACCAGATCCAGCTGCAGTTGATGATGCACCCGTGGGTCTCGGATTTCCTGACGCATATTGAGGTAGACAGTCCAGATTGCCGGTAGTTGGTGATCAACTTCGGCTAAAAGACCCTGCCTGTAGTATGGTTCAGTGTCAAACACTGGCTCTTCCTGCTCGCTCTCGATGATCATGTTGTGCAAGATGACACAACAAGTCATGATCTCTCACATTTGATCGTTCGACCTGGTCTGAGCAAGATACCGGACAACAGCAAATCGAGATTGGAGCACACCAAATGCCGCTTGACATCCTTCCTGCAAGCCTCCTGAACCTTGCCAAAGTGGGACTTCTTGCCTCCTGGCACAGCGTTTGAGATAGTCTTCACAAATGTAGATCATCTCGGATAGATGCCATCAGCTAGGTAGTACCCCTTGTTGTAGTGCCGCCCATTGACCTCGAAGTTCACCGGAGGAGAATGACCTTCAACAAGCTTGGCAAAGACAGGGGAGCACTGCAGCTCGTTGATGTCATTGTGAGTTCCTAGCATACCAAAGAAGGAGTGCCAAATCCAGAGGTCCTGTGTGACCACTGCCTCAAGTACCACATTACAACCACCTTTGGCGCCATTATACATCCCCTGCCAAGCAAATGGGCAGTTCTTCCATTTTCAATGCATGAAGTCGGTGCTTCCAAGCATCCCAGGAAATCCTCTTGTTGAATTCTGTGCTAGGATCCGAGCGGTGTCTTCCGCATTGGGTGTTCACAAGTATTGCGGTCCAAACACTGCCACCACTGTCCTGCAGAACTTGTAGAAACACTCAACGGTCGTGGACTCGGCCATGCGCCCATAGTCGTCGAGTGAATCACCGGGAGCTCCGTATGCAAGCATCCTCATCGCTGTCGTGCACTTCTGGATTGAGGTGAATCCAAGTTTGCCATTGCAATCCATCTTGCACTTGAAGTAGCTGTCGAATTCCCGGATGGAATTCACAATCCTGAGGAAAAGCTTTCGCCTCATTCGATAACGGCGCCTAATTACTTTGTCGTTGGGCAGTGGAGCGTCGGCGAAGTAGTCGGAGTAGAGCATGCAGTAGCCTTCGAGACGATGCCGGTTCTTTGCTTTCATCCACCCCGGCGCCGAGCCACCTCGCCGCGGCTTTTCATTACTCGCCGGCAGGCCGGCAAGGGCGGCGACGACCACGAGATGTTCCTCTTCCTGAAAGTCGGCATCGGCTTCCTCCTCCAGCAGCGCGCTGAGCGCCTCCTCATCGTCTGAGTCCATTGCGAAGGCAGGCAAATCGCCGAACATCTTGCGGGCGCGCACCCGCCGGTACACTGCGCCTCCACAGCCGGAACGCCGGAAAAATTGCCCAGACGGTGGTGGAGAGGCTGCCTCGGCGAAACCTCTAATCTTTTTCCGGCGGGGAATGGCCTATCTAGCGGTGGTGGGCGGTGGGCGGCGCCGGGATCAGCCGGGTGGCGGCCGAGTACGCGGGGGTTGGGATGTGATTCTGAGCGATAGGCTTGACTTTTCGCCATACGGTGTGGGTCAGGCGTGCTTTTCCCTTGCGCCAGAGCCCTCGAGCGCCCCCCCCCCCCCCCCAATGCGCCGGGTTCGGCCTACGATTGTTGGGCAAAAAGACGGGCCGAGCCGGCGGATTTCGGCGTCCTGGGGGCGCGACTGGGACGTTTTTTCGCGCCGGCGCGGAAAAAGTCGCCGGGGGCCTGTTGGGGGCGCGGGGGGAGATGCTCTAATATCTGGTGTCATTAGTACTACGCAGGTAGCCAAAACGGCAAGTATCTATCCATGATTAATCATGAACTCTGCCAATGCGTCCACGGCACCTCGATCCATTCATCAAGTGTGGCATCTCCCCTTTAGTTACTTGCCAGGGTGCACACATGATCGATCAACGGATGGATTCCAGCCCTTTTCCCCCCTCAACAAAATGACGATCGATTCCACTCTCACACGACCCAATTGGCACGTACGTACCCATACTGGTTAATTTGGCTTTATCAGCTCGCGCAACAGCTAGCATCGGTCGATGGAGGGAAGGAGGTCATCACGAGTGCCGGTCCGATGGATGGGCACGTCGCTCACATGTAACGGCCGCTGACTGCAGGGTGGTTGTGTTATGCGTCGCGGCGATGCGGGCGCACCGTACGTGTCGCACTCGGTTCCGGTTGGCGTTGGGATCATTGCCCGCCTTGACTTTCCTCCCGCAGAAACATCAACTTGACCTTGACACGATGCCTAAAAAAAATAACTTTTTTTAGGGCAAAAAAAAAAATAACTTGACCTTCACACGCGAGCTCCATCAGAGTTTCCATCCATCCAGCAAAAGGTAAAAAAAAGGTTCCTCTTGGGCAGGCTGTGATCTTATTAGTTGATCACGTTCCGTACTGACACTTTACAAGAGCCCGAAGCCAAGTTCTGAACTTACTTTAAAAATCAATCTGAACTACTTTCGAATTTGTGGCTGATCTTAAAAGGTGATTTTCGCCCTGGATAACAGATTATTAGACCATAGTCTGAATGTTAACATTTGGAGAAGGAAGTCTAGGGCATAGGTCGAAATATGGGATGCTTTTTTTTTAAGTTCAAACCCCACTTTATTAAACTAAGTTAGGAATCTCATCCGAAACAATATTGAGAATACAATCTGGGGAAAAAGAGTCCCAAAAAACCGAAACACTAGAACTCACACCCAACTTAGCAAGCACATGTGCAGCACCATTTGTCGTCCTCCGAACCCAGGTAAGCTTGAAATGTTCTCTTGATTTGATCAAAGCTTTGATTTGTTCAACTACTTGTCCAGAGGGCGACAGATTCCGCTCCTCCCTCGCAAGCATTCCGGCCACCACCTGCGAGTCCGTCTCCAAGTGTATCTTCTGTATATTTCTATGAACTGCCCACTGAAGCGCTTGTTTACAAGCCAAAAGCTTGGCTATCTCCGGGTTTGGAGCACACTGGGAAGAAATGGGAAGCTGCTCCTCTGAACGCACCGTTTGCATCTCTGAAAATAACGCCCCCACCTCCGGTCTGCTTTGACCTCGCCATTGCACCATCAAAGTAAGCTTTCACCCAGCCTAGGTCCGGTGGTCTCCATTTCTCCACAATGATATGTCGCGCTTTAGGAGCTCGGGCAGCATGAAAACTCTTCCACTCCTCCAGATGCCTAGCTACTCCCCCTGCAATCATCACCGGATCTTCAATCTTCTTCCCTTCGCGGGTGTAATTCCTCGCTAGCAACAGCACATAAAGCCCTTGTATCATCAAGGATTTTGCATCATCATTCGCCTCCGACATCCACTGAAGCGTCCACGTCGCTAGTTGGCTCTGGGAACACATCGAGCTAGGTGGGGTGGCCACCCTTGCTCCCAATATCGAGCGTAACTCCTTCCAGTACAAAGACGAATGATAGCAGGACCAGAAGCGATGGTGTATCGATTCTTCACGTTCACAGGCCGGACAGAACACCCCTTCCTTAATATGTCTACGCAGCAGTTCTGTACCTACAGCCAAACCGTTTCGGATCAACCTCCATCCATGGATTATTGCTTTGCCCGATGCACTAGCGCCCCACAGAGCCATCCAGCCTTGGCGCTCCGCCGCCGAAGATGAGGGTCCCGGCCTTCCCGCTTTAGCTTTCTTCTTCGCCGTACATAAGTGATACGCCGATCTCACCATGAATTGTCCATTGTTGGTGAAATTCCATGCAAGAAAGTCCTCCGCGCCGAGACCTCCAATCGTAATCTGAAGGATATCCTACACATCATCGTGAGTAAACATCATGTCTAGCTTGGCCCGATCCCAGGCATCTCCTTCCTCGTTCATCAGGTGGCACACTCGTGTCACACCCTGTACATACGTCTGGCCCAGTGGCCGAAGATATCCCGTACGTGGTATCCAATTATCATGGTGTATGCGTATACTGGAGCCATCCCCCACTCTCCAAATCAACCCTTCTAGCAGCAGATCCCGTCCATGCAAAATACTTCAGAAAGTGAACGAAGCACCCTTCGGGCAAGTTGCATTTATAATGGAACCGTCTTGGTAGTACCTCGCCTTCAAGATGCGAGCATACAGCGAGTCCGGTTGCTGTAATAATCGCTATGCCTGTTGTCGGTGTCAAAACCGGCGGATCTCGGGTAGGGGGTCCCGAACTGTGCGTCTAGGCGGATGGTAACAGGAGACAAGGGACACGATGTTTTTACCCAGGTTCGGACCCTCTGGATGGAGGTAAAACCCTACTCCTGCTTCATTAATATTGATGATATGGGTAGTACAAGAGTAGATCTACCACGAGATCAGAGAGGCTAAACCCTAGAAGCTAGCCTATGGTATGATTGTTGTTGTGTCCTACGGACTAAGCCCTCTAGTTTATATAGACACCGGAGGGGGCTAGGGTTACACAGAGTCGGTTACAATGGGAGGAGATCTACATATCCGTATTGCCAAGCTTGCCTTCCACGCCAAGGAAAGTCCCATCCGGACACGGGACGAAGTCTTCTATCTTGTATCTTCATAGTCCAACAGTCCGGCCAAAGGTTATAGTCCGGCTATCCGGACACCCCCTAATCCAGGACTCCCTCATTAGCCCCTGAACTAGGCTTCAATGACGATGAGTCCGGTGCGCAGATTGTCTTCGGCATTGCAAGGCAGGTTCTTCTCCAAATTTCGTATACCAGCTAAATAGTGTCCGGCTTCTTGTAAATGTTGCGCTCCTTGGCTTCCACGCCCAGTAATGGCCACCTTCCACGTGTCAAGCGAATGTGAAGAGCCAGGGTATTTTTACATTTACCCCCTTAGCTATGTAAATGAGCTGCCTATTAAAGAGACGATGATTCAGATCCAAATCCCACCATCCTCCCTTAGCGAGCGTTCATCGGAGCGCATCCGACAGAGATCCATTCCATCATGGCTAGTCGACGCAGCCCCTCCTCTCGCTTCCCCAGCCCCAACTCTGGCGATTGGGAGAGATGTTCCGTCCCGCACAACAAGCTAGTGACACGCTTCAGACCAAGGGATTTCTCCCACCGGCCTACATGGTCCCGGTTCGAGCCGGGCTTGCCACCTATAATGGCGGAGAGAAAGCGGAGAGCCTTCCCAACCCCTCCAAGGGGGAGCAGGTATGCCTTGTCCCTCATTTGATGAGAGGGGTCGGATTTCCAATTCATCTGTTTCTTTGGGGGCTCCTGGAGTTCTACGGCCTCCAGTTACACAGCCTTACGCCTGCCTCCATATTGCATATCGCGGGCTTCGTAGCCCTTTGCGAGCTGTTTTTGGGCTGCGAGGCTCATTTCGCGTTGTGGAAGAAGCTGTTTTGCCTGGTGCCCCGTTCTTAGAAGGGGTCAATATATCAAGTGGGCGGAGCCGAAGTGTGGCGCATCGCGGGGACCGGATATTTATCCAGAACCCCAAAGAAGGCGTCCGAAGACTGGCCTTCAGAATGGTTTTATATAGAAGACGCCCCCTCCCGGATCCTATTCGGATCAGCCTCCCTGAGTTCGACAATGCTCCTTTGAAGAAGCTGGCGTCCACGGAGCCCCCAAGAGGAAGATGACAGGGACGTTCTTTACCTGATGAGCCGGATAAGGTCGTTACCTCAATCCGGATTGACCATGATCGAGGTCATGGACATATGCATTATGCGGGGGGTGCAGCCACTTCAGTATAGAGGCCACCCAATGTGGTATTTCAACGGGAAGGATGACGCCACCCGCTGCGGCCGTAAGGGGCCGGAATCGGTTGCTGCTCTAATACAGATCTTGCCCACTTTGTACAAGGGAGAAGAGGAGGAATTCCTCCGCGTCAATCTTAAGGGCGGATTTTCTATGTACAATCCTCCGAGCTGGGTAAGCTGACACTTTTTCTTGCCCATCCGTTCCATATTCCCATAGTTAAGTATTTTATCTTGCGATTTCAACGCAGGAGCTACGCAAGGCTGTAAGGGAGATAACCAGCCCTCCTCCACAACCCGAGGAACTGAAACGGTCCCTCGACCCGGCCTCCCAAGAGGATCCGGACATATCTGTGGAGCTGATCGATAGGGTATTTTACTAATTGAGCAATGACAACGCCTTGGTGGCCATTACGGCCGATTACCCTGGGCTACTTCCAGCCTCACAGGTAACTGAGACCGAAGTCCCAACACTTTGAAAAGGATCCGTCCTTGCGTATTTTGGATTACCGTACACCAACGGTGTTTTGCAGGGGAGGCCCTCGAGGCGGAATACTGAGCCTGCGGCGACTAGCCAACAAGGGGCCGCGAGGCCAGGCAGGCTGAAAAGACATGCAGTCCGGGTTGAGACACCGGCGCAGCGGTATGGCGCGCCGTCTTATTCCAAGATATCATTCTCAGAGGCATACTAACGCTCGTGCTTTCTTTAGGAAAAAAACGCTCGCCGGACTATATCCGGAGAGGTTGCCAATGGCGCCTCCACCAGCCAGGCTCCAAGGCCAGATCCAGAAGCGGAAGCGAATACGAGGCGCGCGTCGGGCGCTCCTCCGACAGATGATGCAGACA
Organism: Aegilops umbellulata; assembly: GCA_032464435.1. Lineage (NCBI taxonomy): Eukaryota > Viridiplantae > Streptophyta > Magnoliopsida > Poales > Poaceae > Aegilops > Aegilops umbellulata. The sequence continues at coordinate 419,295,253 of CP136059.1, forward strand.
GACTGTCCGCCAGAAATTCCGAGGTGGAGAGTGCCATGATCCACAGGTGTCGTCGGACCGTTCTTTGTTACGCTTGTTTCTCCCAAGAGGCATTCGATGCCTTCAAATCGGTATACGCGTACCTCCGTGCTGCTCAAAATGGTCTAGCCAGAGCCACGGAGCGGTATGTAAAGGACATACGGGTGAGAAAATTTGGTGATTATATATATCAGTAGCCCCTGAGACTTGAAACAGTTAGAATAACTGATTTAAGGATCATTTGTTATGCAGGTTCTTACAGAAAAGAATACCCAACTATCCCATGAGTTGGAAGAGTGCAAAGCCCAACTTCAGGCCGCACTAGCCGCGCAGCAGGGGAGCCCAAGGAGACCCCCTCTGGTAATATATGCTTCAAATGATAAGTATCATGTAAAGTGCGGCATATATGCGAATCTGGCAATAAAATTGCAGATGACGCCGGAGTAAATCCGGATAAGCAACATCTCCTACGCCAGCTAAAGGCCGGTGAGAGCGTGCTTACAAGGGTGAGGCAGGAGAAGAATGATCTCCTAGATGCCAACACCCAGCTGGGCGTGGAACTAAAGGATGTTCATGCCCAACTGTCGGACTCCGTTAAGGAGAATCGGCGGCTTCGACGTGGCATTTTTAGTAAGTGCTTGAAAGAACTTTGAAAGAGAGTTTGGCGAGGAAGTCGGCTGACAGAGTTATGTCTGTAGGTATGCTAACAGGTCGTCCTGCGGAGGAAATGCCTGGTTCTACGGATGACCTTCTTCCCAAGCTCTCACAACTGCATGAACGAGTTCGGCAGGTGATGCAAGGGGTCGCCCAGGCCTTGTGGCCATCCGGCTCCGTGCCCGAAGGCCTTTGAGAGCTTGCGGAGAAGCTGAAGGGAGCGCGGCAGCGCTTCCGGTTATGGAAGATGTCGGCCTGCCGTCAAGGTGCCAGGGAAGCCTGGGCCATGGTGAAGACGCAGTACACGAAGGCTGACCCCAACCACATGGCCGAGGTCGTACCTGTGGGGCCCGACGGGAAGGAGATCCCTGTGAGCTTAGTGTACGACCAAGTAGAATTGGTCGCAAAGTATTCCCAACAGGACTGTAGACTAGACAGCCTGTTGGATGGTATAGAAGAGGAATTTAACCAGTCAAATTGACGATGTAATTTAAAGTGACATGTATAATGCCTTCTAGCCGGATTGTAGATCGTTTGTCATGGCGGACCTTTTCGCTTCGACCTCTGGACCCGACAGTCCGGAGTGAATCCGAATACCCTCGCGGTTATAGAAAACTAGGGCATGCGTCGAAACCAGGCGTAGGGGTCATTAGTGCTTGAATAGACAAGCGCCCAACTAGTTATGTTATATTACATGGTTAGTAAGAAACATCTTCCAGGGAGAATAATTCTGATAGGGGTTCCTTTCCCTGGGTATGCATGCCCTGAAGTGCATGTCCGGGTTGCGGAAAGAATCGCAGTAAAAACATCTGGGGGCATGTATAGAAAATGGTTAAAAAAATCGTCTTTTGCTCACCGACCGAATATTCTCTTAAGAACGCTAGCTTTCGGCTTCACCCAGTCTAAGGTACACATCCGGCTGACCCGGCAGTAACAATCGCAGAGGTGCTCCCCTTATGCCCTAGCCGAATTAACGGGAACATAGGGCGTAAATACAAGAGCCAGGCAACCCAGCTTGGCCAAAACTTAAGTCATATCGATGCATATAATGGTGAATAAAAGGTACATGCGGAAGTATAACACATGTGTTGGGCATGAAGCCCGTATGAATAAGCTTCTGTTAACGAATCCCCCAGGGATAATGAGCGCGGATAGCACGTCAGTTGTTAGCAAACAAGGCACAAATGGGCCCTTAACGGCTGTGAGAGAAAAGAAGGGGGGAAGGAGAGAAATATAAGACAGAGAGTATATGAAAAATGGACAGAGGAAGGAGACGAACACAGAGTCCGGCGCTAGGCGTAGAATCTTTGGAGTCAGGCCGCGTTCCATGGGTTTGGCTCGAGTCGATTGTCCGATGCATCCCGCAGACGGTACGCTCCACCGGTCAGGACTTGGTCAATAATGAAGGGACCCTCCCATTTGAGCTTGAGTTTGTCCTTTTTCTTATCCGGCAGGCGTAGAACTAACTCGCCAACATTGTAAGTTTTGGCCCGTACTTCTCTGCTTTGATACCTTCGAGCCTGCTGTTGATAGAATGCGGAACAGGCTTTTGCCACGTCATGCTCCTCCTCCAAGGCGTCCAAACTGTCCTGCCGATCGAGCTCGGCTTCTCTTTCTTCGTACATGCGCACTCGAGGAGAGTCATGGATTATATCGCAGGGCAGAACCGCCTCTGCGTCGTATACCATAAAGAATGGTGTGTATCTGGTAGTGCGATTCGGCGTGGTCCACAGCCCCCAGAGTACGGAGTCGAGCTCCTCTACCCAGTGCGTGTTAGATTCCTTGAGGGACCGCACTAATCTGGGTTTGATGCCACTCATGATAAGACCATTTGCTCGCTCGACCTGACCGTTAGTTTGCGGGTGATAGACTGAAGCATAATCGAGCTTGATGCCTATATTTTTGCACCAGAGTTTTACCTCGTCGGCCCTAAAGTTTGTGCCGTTATCAGTGATGATGCTGTGGGGGACGCCGTAACGGTGTACGACCCCGGATATGAAGTCTATCACCGGTCCGGATTTGGCCGTCTTAACAGGCTTAGGTTCTATCCATTCGGTGAACTTATCCACCATGACCAGCAAGTATTTTTTCTTGTGGGTTCCTCCCTTAAGGGGTCCAACCATGTCAAGCCCCCAGACCGCAAAGGGCCAAGTGATGGGGATAGTTTGGAGGGCGGTGGGAGGCATATGGCTTTGGTTTGCGAAAAGCTGGCAACCAACGCAGTGTTGGACTAGGTCCTGTGCGTCTGCCCGGGCCGTCGGCCAATAAAAGCCTGCACGGAAGGCCTGCTTACAAGGGCCCGGGCTGCAGCGTGGTGGCCGCCGAGTCCGGCATGAATTTCTGCCAGAAGATTCCGCCATTCCTCTTCAGAGATGCACCTTTGAAGGACTCCGGTGGTGCTTTTCTTATAAAGCTCTCCCTCATGGACTTTATAGGCTTAAGATCACCGCACTATGCGGCGTGCCTCCTTTTGGTTCTCTGGGAGTTTCTGCCTAATTAGGTAGGCTAGGAATGGTTCTGTCCACGGGGCGATGACCATCCATTATTGTGTGGGCTGAAGATGTTATTTTGGTGCAGAGCCTTTGATTATGTCAGAGTGTTTGGTATCGGGTAGTGCGGTTGAGTCCGGGCTATTATTGCCGGGTTCTCCTTCCCATACTACGGATGGCTTGAATGGCCTCTCCAAAAAGATGTTGGGGGGGACTGCATCGCATTTTGCGTCGATGCGTGCCAGGACATCTGCCGCCTGATTGTTTTCCCGGGCTATATGGTGAAATTCGAGCCCCTTGAACCGAGCTGACATTTTTAGGACGGCGCTGCGATAAGATGCCATTTTCGGATCCTTGGCATCAAAGTCTCCATTTATTTGGGATATCGTGAGGTTCGAATCCCCGCGCACCTCTAGGCGTTGAATACCCATGGATACTGCCATCCGGAGACCATGTAGAAGGGCCTCATATTCGGCTGCGTTGTTGGAGTCCGTGTACATTATCTGGAGTACATATTGAAATGTGTCTCCTGTTGGGGACGTCAAAACAACGCCAGCCCCCAGGCCAGCCAACATTTTTGAGCCGTCGAAATGCATGATCCAGTTGGAGTATGTGCCATACTCTTTAGGGAGTTCGGATTCTGTCCATTCGGCGACGAAGTCGGCCAATACTTGCGACTTAATAGCTCGTCGTGGCTTGTAAGTTATGTTGAACGGGAGGAGCTCAATGGCCCATTTGGCAATCCGGCCTATCGTGTCGCGATTGTTTATAATATCATTAAGTGGCACTTCCGAGGCTACCGTTATCGAACACTCTTGAAAGTTGTGTCGCAGCTTCCGAGATGCCATGAATACTGCGTACGCTATCTTTTGATAATGCGGGTACCGTGACTTACATGGAGTAAGGACAGTGGATACGTAGTAAACTGGCTCTTGAAGGGGGAATTGATGTCCGTCCGTTTCTCGTTCGACGACGAGCACTGCGCTCACAACTTGATGAGTTGCCGCTATGTATAATAGCATTGGTTTGCCAATGTTTGGCGTGGCCAGGACTGGGTTGGTTTCCAATATGGCTTTTATTTCTTCCAGTACGGCTGTGGCGGCATCCATCCACTCGAAGTGTTCGGTGCGCCGAAGGAGGCGATAAAGGGGTAATGCCTTTTCTCCCAGGCGGGAGATGAAGTGGATTAGAGCCGCTACGCATCCAGTCAATTTTTGTATTTGTTTGAGGTCCTTTGGGATATCCAATTGTGACAGAGCTCGGATCTTGGTTGGATTTGCTTCTATTCCTTTACCGGATACAATGAATCCCAAGAGCTTTCCGGCTGGTACGCCGAAAAGACATTTTTCCGGGTTGAGCTTGATGTCATATGTTCGGAGGTTATCGAACGTGAGACTCAAGTTGTCTACTAAGGATTCGACATGTTTGCTTTTGACGACCACGTCATCTATGTATGCCTCCACTGTTTTGCCGATCTGGCTTGCCAGACATGTCTGAATCATGCGCTGATATGTTGCGCCAGCATTTTTGAGCCCAAAGGGCATTGTGTTGAAGCAGAAGGGGCCCTATGGTGTGATGAATGCCGTTGCAGCTTGGTCTGGCTCCGCCATCTTGATTTAATGGTAGCCGGAGTATGCGTCGAGGAAACACAATGAATCGTGTCCTGCGGTAGCGTCAATAATTTGATCGATGCGAGGGAGGGGGAAGGGATCCTTTGGGCAAGCCTTGTTGAGGTCTTTAAAATCGACGCACATGCGCCAAGATTTGTCCTTTTTTGGTACCATCACCAGGTTTGCTAGCCAGTCCGGATGTTTTATTTCTCCGATGAATCCGGCCTCCAATAACTTGGCTAGCTCCTCTCCCATGGCTTGTCTCTTAGGTTCAGAGAAACGCTGAAGAGCCTGCTTGACTGGCTTGAATCCTTTTAGAATATTTAGGCTATGCTCGGCCAGCCTACGTGGGATTCCTGGCATGTCTGAAGGGTGCCATGCAAAAATGTCCCAGTTCTTGCGTAGGAATTCTTGTAGTGCGGCGTCTATATCAGGGTTTAATTGTACCCCGATGGAAGCTGTTTTTGTAGGGTCCGTTGGATGGACTTGGAATTTGACTATCTCGTCCGCCGATTTAAAGGATGTGGACTTGGGATCTTTTATCGAGTATCACATCGTCCATGTTCACTGTGGAGCGGAGCACAGTCAGTTCCTCGGCCGCTAGGGCTTTGGATAGTGCCTCGAGGGCCAGTGCGGCTGTCTTATTTTCGGCGCGGAGTGTTATGTCCGGATCACTAGCAAGAATGATGATTCCGTTGGGCCCAGGCATTTTGAGCTTCATGTACCCATAATGAGGTATGGCTTGGAAGATTGTAAACGCCTCTCGCCCCAACAGAGCGTGGTATCTGCTGCTGAATGGGGCCACTTGGAACGTAACCTCTTCGGACCTGTAATTATCCGGCATGCCGAACATCACATCTAGTGTGATTTTTCCTGTACAGCGCGCTTCCCGGCTGGGGATTATTTCTCTATAGGTTGTGCTGCTTCGCTCAATGCGATTCCAGTCTATTTCCATTTTTTCAAGTGTTTCCTCATAAATGAGGTTCAATCCGCTGCCACCGTCCATGAGTACCTTGGTGAGTCGAAAGCCGTCCACTATTGGACTGAGGACCAATGCAGCTGGTGCCCGGGCTGTTCGGAATTTAGGTTCGTCACTGGCATTAAAAGTAATAGCCGTGTCACTCCATGGGTTTATTGTTGCCATGTGGTAGACTTCGGCAAGGCTGCGGAGTGTTCGTTTTTTCATATTATTTGCTGCGAAAGTCTCGAAGACTGTTAATACCGTACTGGTATCCCTGCGATGGTGCTCTATGGCTTCTGAATTTAGAAGATCTTCGCCACTTTTGGCTACCTGCCGGAGTATCCAACATGCTCTAAGGCTATGAGTTGGTATGGCGCCCTCTGTACTATGAATTTTGCAGGGTCCATTGAGCCACCCCTCCAGTACGGTTCCATGCCATATAGAGGGTTTTTGCTTTTTGGTGTTTAACCCGCGTGTCTAGTGATAATGCACCCTTTTATTTTGGAGTGGTTCCGTATTCAGGGCCGGATTGTCCCAAAATTTTATTTCGGTTTTCCACGCGCTTTCCATCGCACAATACTTTCATACTATGGACGCCAAGTTAGCGAAGCGTGTAATTTCACGGCGACTTATGGTGTTGAGGATTCCCTTGTCCGTGCAATTATTGCAGAAGAATGAGATTGCATCTTCCTCGCGGCAATCCTTGATCCTGTTTTTTACCAGGAGGAATCTAGCCCAATAATGGTGTACCGTTTCTTGGGGTTCTTGCCTAATTTGGGATAGATCGCTTATTTTTGGTTGGGTGGGTGGAATTAAATCCGAAACCTCACCCAATCTAAGACTCAGGGGCCAGGGAGTTTCTGAACTCAGAAGTTTGGATTCTTGGATGTTGCCCAATGAATTTGGCCCGCTGCCTGACTCTATGTTCAGGGCTTGAGTGACTTCCTCCCCTCCGCGGGTATCCGGTTTGGAGGGCTCGGGAATTCGAACATAGCTAGTACTTAAGATAGACGAAGGGTCGCTGCATTGTTCCTCCACCACTGCAACGTGATGGGTGACCTGGGGAGAGTTAATCTCTCTCAGATCGGGTTTAGGCCCAATCTGATCATAGTCTGTAGTGACTCCCAGGGCGGCGATGCGATCCAAGGGCTCGTTTAGGGAAGAGAGCTCCATTGGATCTAACTGCTCGGCGAGTTCCGAGTTGACGTGAAGATTGCTTTTGATGACTCGAGAAGACATTGTCGGCGCAGCGGCCGAACAGGCGGTCATAAGAAAACCAACTAGCCGGAGAGTTTGGCCGACAGCCAAAGCTCCCTTAGCAACAGTGTCGTCTTTAAACACGGGACGAGGCATCCTTCCTGATGGCGAAGGCATAGCGGAACTCTCAATGAAAGAACCAATGTCGGTGTCAAAACCGGTGGATCTCGGGTAGGGGGTCCCGAACTGTGCGTCTAGGCGGATGGTAACATGAGACAAGGGACACGATGTTTTTACCCAGATTCGGACCCTCTCGATGGAGGTAAAACCCTACTCCTGCTTGATTAATATTGATGATATGGGTAGTACAAGAGTAGATCTACCACGAGATCAGAGAGGCTAAACCCTAGAAGCTAGCCTATGGTATGATTGTTGTTGTGTCCTACGGACTAAACCCTCCGGTTTATATAGACACCGGAGGGGGCTAGGGTTACACAGAGTCGGTTACAATGGGAGGAGGTCTACATATCGGTATTGCCAAGCTTGCCTTCCACGCCAAGGAAAGTCCCATCCGGACACGGGACGAAGTCTTCAATCTTGTATCTTCATAGTCCAACAGTCCGGCTATCTAGACACCCCCTAATCCAGGACTCCCTCACCTGCTTTGCTAAAAGGGCTTGATTAAAAGCGTCCATGTATCTGAAGCCCATACCTCCCTCTTTTTTTTACTCAACCACATCTTTTTCCAGGTTATCCAATGGACCTTTTTTTCACCGTTAGCTTCCCCCCACCAAAAGTTTGAAGAGATCAAAGTCAGGTTCCCGCACAATTTTTTGGTGAGTTGAAAGCGGCTCATGGTGCAAGTTGGGGTGGATTGTAGCCCGGACTTGACCAACACCTCACGAGCTTTCTTGGATAACCCTTGCCCTTCCCATCCCGTCACTTTGCCTTTAGCGCTCTCTTTAACATTTTTGAAGGGTCCTTCTTTAGAGCTCCTTACCACAGTAGGAAGACCCAAATATTTTTCACTTAACGCCTCCAACTGAATTCCAATGACCTCCTTTAGTTGTTCCTTGTTATCACCAGTGCTGCCTTTCCCAAAAAATATAGACGATTTTTGCATATACACCTTTTGTCCTGAGGCCTTTTCACAATCAAGCAAAATAGTCTTGAGAGTTTCGAGATTATTCTGAGAACCCTCAAGGAACACAATGCTATCATCCGCAAACAATAGATGGGTCATCATGGGGCCAGTGCTCCCAAAAGATACCCCTTTCAAATCACCAACCCGTTGAGCATTTTTCAGAAGTGCTGACAATCCCTCCACACAAAATAAGAACAGATAAGGTGATAAGGGATCCCCTTGACGGAGACCCCTGGACGGTAAAAAGGTGTGAGAGATCCCTCCATTAAGCTTCACGGAGAACCTGGCGGAAGTAACACAGCGCATAATCATCTGTTGGAAATATGAGCAATTTACCAAATGACTTTATCAACAGAAATACTAGATAAAGCATGAATAATATAGTAGGGATAAAACAAGTCATGCGTTCTGACAGAGAGTAGGTAAAGAGCATCTGCATATATGAACTTGAACTAAACACATCTAGAACAGACACTACATGAAGTTGCATATATGAAGTAGAACCTAACATATGTAGGACAGAAACTAGAGAAAAGAACTATGTCATGACATCTAACAGAAAGAGCAAGAACACGTACGGGACAGCAGCAGCAGAAGCACTGGACTTGGGGTCGACATCCTCTCCAGCCATGTCGTCAATGAGGTTGTCGATGTCGGGGAAGTAGTCGTCGGAGTCCGTGATGAAGAAGCCCGTAGTCGGGCGGAGCGCTTCCTAAAAACCTTATCACCCTTCTCCCGTACAGGACTCAAAAGGTGCGGTTCCGGAGGCCTACTGTCCCGACCTGCGGTGCACGCCGCAAGATGGGATGGGGAAGAACGTAGCAGCAGCGCAGTGCTCGAAACTTTATGGAGAGAGGAAGAGGAGCTTCTGTTGTCTCTCTCTGGAGAGGAGCGACCTCTCTTATATAGGCACAGGAGAAGGAGGTGAAGAGGCTGCAGCGGGAGGTGAAGCAACGAAGGGAGACGAAGCGAACAGGCAGCGGCCGAAGAGGCGCGTCGTTCGAATTCAGTGTCCACTACAAAAAAAACGTTTCAACTCCCACGTGACCTTTCGTATACCCATTGTGCGTGGCAAAAATTTAGACATCGGCTCGTTCCCGCAACCCGCGGCGCATCGTGACGAGGCATGGCGTGGCGAGGCGGGCGGCGGAGGAGGAGCGCGCGTGGATGTCCCTCTTGTTCTCATGCTCATATATGTGGGGAAAGAACCTCCCTTATAAAGAGGTCCAACTCCCTCTAAACTAGCAATGTGGGACTAAACTTTTGTTCCACCTCTTGTCTTGCACGAATGGGCTCGTGGGCCTCTAGGATTTATTAGGAATTTCTGAAACTGCTATTGGGCTAGGCCCAAAATAGACAAAATTCCAGCATCATCTGTATCCATGCTCCATCGAAACCGAACCTCGTCATCATCCTTTTCAAAAAACTCCACTCAACCCTGTCATACGCTTTCATCATATCCAACTTAACCGTGCAAAGTGGCTTTTTTCGACTTCTCTTTCTGATAGCGTGTACACATTCATATGCAACCAGAATGTTATCCGTGATAAGTCTCCCGGGGACAAAAGCGCTCTGTTCTTCAGAAATTAACGCCGGGAGGTTCACTTTTAACCTATTAGCTAGCACCTTCGTGGATATCTTGTACAATACATTACACAAATAGATCGGTCAAAACTGTGTCATCAACTCCGGTGAGTTAACTTTAGGGATCATGACTATGACCGTGTCATTGAAGTTGTTCGGTGCCGCTACACCGTTCAGGAAGTCCCTATCCGCATTACAAACATCATTCTTTACCAACGACTAGTGCCGTTGGTAAAACAACGCCGGAAATCTATCCGGATCCAGAGCCTTTGTTGGCCCCATTTGAAATAAAGCGGTCTCTATCTCCACATCCAAAATCTCAGCAGTAAGCTTTTCATTCATCTCCATTGACACCACTTGATCAATATGCTGCAAAAGTACCTCCGCATCGGCAGATCCCTCCGAGGTGAAGAGTTTGGAATAGAAACTGGCGGCCTCCGCACACATCTCATCATCCGATGAGCATCTAGTCCCGTCCTCCCTGAGTAGAGACTTTAAGGTGTTTTTACGCTTCCTGTGAGATGCACGGTTTTGGTAGTACTTTGAATTTTGATCTCCTCACTGAAGCCAATCAATCCTCGATCGTTGCCTGTAGTAAACCTCCTCCTTCTCATACAAGTCGTGTAGCTGGCCCTCTATGTCCTGCACCTCTCCAAAGTAACCAGTTTGCAGCGATCTGTCCTTAGCATCCTTCAACTGAATTTTGAGCTTTGATATCTGCCGGCGAAGCGAGCCAAAAACCTCTCTACTCCATCTCTGCATGACTTTGAACAATGCGCCTAGTTTTTTACTCCTGTCCGTCACTACACCGAGCTCCCGTTTGATCTCTTCCCAAGCATGCAATACCATCTCCTTGTATCCCTCGTGGCGAGTCCAGGCCTCCTCAAAACGGAAACTCCTGACCCCCTTTGTGGCTCCCGTGTCCAGTGACACAGCCGCCTGAATCACCAGCGCTACATGGTCCGACTCCTCTGTCACCACATGTTCCACAGGCGTCTCAAGAAAAACCTGCAGAAAATCGTCAGTGCATGTAGCCCGATCCAGCCTCACCTGTATGTTTCCTTCGGCATCTTGCTTGTTATTCCACATAAAAGGGTATCCAGTGAAACCCAAATCCGCCAAGCCGCAGTCAGCTAGGCACTCTCGAAATCCCTCCATTTGGTTAAAGTTCCTCAAGTTTCCTCCCCGCTGCTCGGATTGGAAAAGGATTTCATTAAAATCACCCGCACAAAGCCATGGGAGATTGTCCTGTCTTCTCAAATAATGTATGGCCTCCAAAGTTTTATTCCGGTGCTCCGTGCGGGGTTCCCCATAGATTCTAGTGACCTGAAGGTTTTCCCCTCCCATTGCATCTCTGCATCAATATAGTACTGGCACCACGGCCTCAAAGTTACATTCACGTTGTCTCTCCACCATAGTGCAGGCCACCACTTCTCCCCACACAATCTACTGCTATACCATTCTGATAACCCAAACTCCATTGAACCTTCTCCATAGCCCTTGCCCTCTTCTTTGTCTCACTCAGAAACACCACTGCTGGGTTGTATGACCGTATCAGGTCTCGAAGCTTGCCAACCGTCGGGTCCAACCCCAGTCCCCGATAGTTCCAGGCCAAGAAATTCATTGATCCCGGCGGCCCCGGCTGCCGGGGTCCGCCGATGAAGTTTCAGTTTCACCTATCCTTTCAAAAACCAACGAAACCTTCTGCCTTTTATCCCCATAATAGCCATCCGATCCATCCCTTCTTGCCCCTTCGTTCTTCGCAACCCAAACCTGCCTAGATGGACGTTTCTTCTCACGTGGAACATACATCTGGTGGGTGTCCCGCTGGCGGTATGCCCCCCATCATACCTTGGTCTACAAACAAAGTGCCCCAGCTTCCTGTACTGGCCCCCTTATGGCATCTCTCCATGCTCTTGTTGCTTCCCCACATAACCATGCTAGTTTCTAGGGGATATGACTCCATCCCTCACTTTTTGGTGAAGCTCATTGCGTAAATCCCTTCCCCTCCTACCTTCCAGATTGAGGGAGTCCTGGATTAGGTGGTGTTCAGATAGCCGGACTATACCTTCAGCCGGACTCCAGGACTACGAAGATACCAGATTGAAGACTTCGTCCCGTGTCCGAAAGGATCTTTCCTTGGCGTGGAAGGCAAGCTAGGCGTGCGGATATTCAAGATCTCCTACCATTGTAACCGACTCTGTGTAACCCTAACCCTATCCGGTGTCTATATAAACCGGAGGGTTGTAGTCCGTAGGACAACCATCATCATACACAATCATACCATAGGCTAGCTTTTAGGGTTTAGCCTCCTTGATCTCGTGGTAGATCTACTCTTGTACTACCCATATCATCAATATTAATCTAGCAGGAGTAGGGTTTTACCTCCATCGAGAGGGCCCGAACCTGGGTAAAATAAAGTGTCCGCTGTCTCCTGTTACCATCCGACCTTGACGCACAGTTTGGGACCCCCTACCCGAGATCCGTCGGTTTTGACACCGACATTGGTGCTTTCATTGAGAGTTCCTCTGTGTCGTCGCTTTTAGGCCCGGTGGCTCCTTTGATCATCAACAACGTTGAGGTCCAGGGTGAGACTTTCCTCCCCGGACAAATCTTCATCTTCGGCGGCTTCGCTCTGCGGGCCAATTCGCTTGGTCGTCTGGAGCAGATCGAAAGCTACGCCCCTGGCCATCAAGTCAGGTTTGGAAGCTTAAACTACACGGCAGATATCCGCGGAGACTTGATCTTCGATGGGTTCGAGCCACAGCCAAGCGCGCCGCACTACCTCGAGGGGCATGATATAGCTCTGCCTCCGAATAGTGCCCTGGAGGCCGCACACGCACCAGCCCCGATCCTCGACTCGGAGCCCGCTGCGTTCTTTGAGGATGAACGGTTGGACGTCACCTCGGGGGTTGCGGTCTTGAAGGCGATCGAGCCGAACGCCAGCCCCGCACTCCGCACGGCCCATGACTCCAAGGAGTCGGATTCTTCTTCGAACTCCGGGCCTCCCGTGCCCCTGCCGATCGAATCCGATTGGGCGCCTATAATGGAGTTCACCGCCGCGGACATCTTTCAGCACTCACCCTTCGGTGATATCCTGAATTCTCTCAAGTCTCTCTCTCTATCAGGAGAGCCCAGGCCGGACTACGGTCTGCGAGGTTGGGATTCGGACGACGAAGAAATTCAAAGCCCACCCACCACCCACTTAATAGCCACTGTCGATGATTTAACCAACATACTTGACTTCGGATCCGAAGACTTCGACGGTATGGACGATGAAGACGGAGACGAACAGGAACCAACACCCGTAGAGAGCTGGACTGCCACCCCATCTCACGATGTATTCATGGTGGATACCCCTAAAGGAAACGACAACGAGGAAAAAGGGGACGAAAAAAGGGATAAACCCCCCGAAAAGCAATCAAAGCGGTGACGAAAACGCCGAGCCAAGCCCCGCCTCGATCAAGACCCAGCCATAGAGCAGGACGAGCCGGTAGACGACGAGCATGCCTCAGAGCAACCGTCCGAACAGGGCAACGCGGATAGAGAGGACAGACAGCCCTCCCCCGGCCACAACAGAACTCCGGACGATCTCATGCCGGATAAGACCACGGAGCAGAAGAATCTCCACGAAAGGCTCGTTGCCACAGCACGCAGCCTGAAAAAGCAGAAGAGGAAGCTAAATACGGCGGAAGATGCACTCAGAATAAGATGGAGCAAGGTAATCAAGACCGCACACAAATACGGCGGCAGCCGCCGCACTAAAAGCTATCCGAAGATAAAACTACTGCCCGAATTCGACCAAGAGGCCCTAGAGCCCTCGCATTCAAAAAATAAAAAAGGCACACGATCGGATAGACGACCCCACGGCCACCATAAAACGGCAAGCGGCGCCGCACTCAATGCGGCATGCGACCCAATTAAAGACTCGCATCATCGCCCAGCCAGGTCCATTATGGTCCAAGAAAGCAAGCTCTCACAAGCAATGCAAAAAAGCCATCATCAGAATCCGGCACACCCAAATACAGGGGCGCCGCACACCCCCTATGTTTCACCGATGAGGTGCTGGAATATGAATTTCTAGAGGGATTCAAACCCGTCAACATAGAGGCGTACGATGGAACAATAGACCCCGGAGTCTGGATCGAGGATTATATCCTCCACATACATATGGCTAGAGGAGATGATCTCCACGCCATCAAATATTTACCCCTTAAGCTTAAAGGGCCAGCCCGGCACTGGCTTAAAATCCTTCCTGAAAACACAATTGGAAGTTGGGAAGAGCTCGAGGATGCTTTCCGAGCAAATTTTCAAGGGACCTATGTCCGCCCCCTGGACGCAGACGATCTCAGTCACATAACTCAACAGCCTGGATAATCAGCTCGGCAGTTCTGGAACAGATTCCTTACTAAAAAGAATCAGATAGTGGATTGTCCGGACGCCGAAACCTTAGCATCTTTCAGGCATAATGTCCGAGACGAATGGCTCGCCAGACACCTCGGCCAGGAAAAGCCAAGAACAATGGCCGCACTCACAAGCCTCATGACCCGCTTTTGCGCAGGAGAGGACAGCTGGTTGGCAAGATGCAGCCCCAGCGACCCAAGTACATCCGAAATCAGGGATGGAAACGGAAAAACACGAAGAAATAAGGACCGTCGCCGAACCAAAGAAAAAAGTCCGAAGAGCACGGCAGTCAATGCCGGATTCAAAGGCTCACGGCAAAATCAGACAAAACCACCCCTTCAGGACAATAGGGACGATCCGTCCAGCTTAAACAGAATCCTGGACAGAATATGTTAGATACACGGTACTCCTGGGAAGCCTGCTAATCACACCCACAGAGACTATTGGGTTTTTAAACAATCCGGAAGGCTTAACGCCGAACACAAGGGGCTCAATACACCAAGCGAAGACGAGGACGAACCCCAGAAGCAGAACACCAGGAAACTAAAGAACTTCCCACAAGAAGTTAAAACAGTAAACTCACTTCACGTAACAAAACGTGTGGCACCCATAAAGGTACGCACAATAAAACCTATCCCTCAGGGGTCCCACCGCTGGTTATTAAAACCAATTATTTTTTATCAGCTAGATTATTCTAGAAATATCAAAAACGCAGGCCGGACTGCCCTGATACTCGATCCAATAATTGACGGATTCCAGTTTACCAATGTCCTTATGGACGGCGGCAGTGGACTAAACCTGATATATCAGGATACAATCCACCTCATGGGCATAAACCCAGCAAGAATCCGCCACAGCAAAACCTCCTTTCAAGGGGTAGCACCGGGCCCGGACACCCATTGTATGGGTTTTCTCCGGCATGAAGTCATATTTGGCTCTGCCAATAACTGCCGTCGTGAAAAGCTGACCTTCCATGTCGTCCCGTTTTCAAGTCGCTATCAAGCACTAATGGGACGCGGAGCTTTCGCTCTCTTTAAAGCAATACCGCACTATGCATCTCTCACGCTTAAGATGCCCGGTCCACGAGGCATCATCTCTTTAAAGGGAGCGCACTAAAATATGCCTCCTCCAAATGGAGGATTGCGCGGCCGCTTAAACAGCCTCTCAATAAAGTGGCCTCGCCAGCCAAAAGACTTTTTCGATATAAGTCATTAAAGGCCACGGACCCGGACTAAATGAGTTCGGAACAAGTCCATCATCAACGCAGGCTTAAACACCATATAGCCCCGTACCAGGGGCTATACGCAGAGACAATAAAGCTCAGCTTTATATATTTTTTACTTTATATTTTGTTTATTATCTTTTTATTCCGCACGACCCATTTTCAATTCAGTTCCTCTCTTTTACAGATGAACGTCGTGCGGCGCCCGTCCAGGACACGGCACAGCGGAGACACGGGCGCAGACGTGCAGTAGGGACCCGTCCTAAGGATTCTTTTTAGATTAAGACCCTGCGTAAACCTTTTTTACTGTCTCTTGCTGCTATACATCCCCTGGTTTTTTCTACTGTAACCAAGGAGGAGGCTGGCGTTTTGGCATGTGGCCACGCCAGAATTATTGCTCGTACCTGGACAGTAGGGGCTCTTTTTTTTAAGGGTGTTGTTTCACCCACACTCATAAAGACCGAACACCTTAGGGAGTGTTCGGCGTCGCGAGTTTTGGCACTATATGCATCAGCTCCGAATCATGTCTTTGGTCAAATGTTGGGTTGCCCGGCTCCTGAGTTCGGCTACCTTACGTTCCGCTCTATCGGCTAAGGTAGCACCAGGAGAACTACTGCGATTGTGCCCCGGTTCGGCCGGGCGAGCACCTCAGTAGAGAAAGCCGAAAACTGACTGTCATGATGTAGCGCGAGACTGGTCGCCACTCGATGACTTATAGGAATTTATCGGATTCCTCCGCGTTGACGAAGGGCCGTTTCCCGGTCAGGCACGTATGCGCCCCGAATTCGGGCAAGCGCAGTCGCCACTAAGGGGCTACCTAAAGAGTCCCACTGTCAAGCTCCTATGGCTAAGTGAAAGTGTTAAAGCATTATAGTCCGGTTGCCTAGCCCGCTGCGCTATCACCTCCTTTGTAGGACCAAAACGTTGGGTTAAGTGTGAAAATGCGTCTTCCGCGCGCACCCCCGCACTATGTGCGTGGGGGCTGAAGCCAACGACTGCAATCTTTTAGAATTTATATATTAAAACGGCCGCACAGGAGGTGTTCTTAATACTTGAAGGCACAAGTCTAAAAATGCCACTACAATTTATCAAATATTGTTTTATGATTACATATGCTATCATAATATAGCATCCTTCGAGCACTGCGTCTCTATTACGCGAGCGCCTTCGAGGACTTCCTTAAAATAGTGCTCCCAAGGTATTCGGCTTTTATCCGAATCCTGGGACGCAACAATGGTGGGCTCCATATCTGCCCAGTATGTCTTGACACGGGCAAGAGCCAGCCGAGCGCCCTCTATGCACGCTGACCTCTTCATAGCATCGACACGTGGCACCACGTCTAGAAATTGCTGCACCAAGCTGAAATAACTCTTCGGCTTCGATCTCCCCAGACACAGATGATCCATGACGTACTTCATGGCGAGTCCGGACAACCTATTCAGTTCGGCCCATTGGGCCAGGCGATCGTCCACTGCCAGTGGACGCTCTGGATTGAGGAATTGCGACCAAAAGAGCTTCTCCACTTCATGATCATTTTTATCTCGATAGTGTTCGGTCGCATCAGCAGCACTAGCCGCCAAATCCAGATAGGTGTCCTCTACACTCCACATCCGGTCTAACGGGGCAAACTTCGGATCACAAAATTTTCTCCGCAGCGAGAAGGGCTTTCCATCCGCAATTTGTCCGGCTTGACGCAGCTCTTCCCTTGCCGCTCTCATTATAGAGCGGGCATCCTTGGCGTCAGCAATAGCCTTCTCTAAGCTCGTTTGCCTCGCCCGACCCTCTTCTTCAAGAAGCTTGCAACGGTCAGCAGCACTCTTTAACTTTACGGCCATATCAGCCATCTCCTCCATGCTTCGGCAATGGGCAGCCTGTTTGGCTTTCAGCTCTTCAAGGGCTTTCACGGCAGCCGCATCGCTTTTCCTAGCTTGTTCCTTCGCTCGGGCGAGTTCGGCCCTAAGACCCTCCACGGCGGCCGCACCATCTGTGTCAAGCATACACACGGTAAGATATTGACATAAAGCTCCTCTTACTAACCATCGCCCGATTATTTCAAAACCTTGAGCATCATCAAGCCGCTTGTTAACAAGCGCGATGTCGGCTTCTGCCTCATCAAGTTGTCGCTTCAGTTCGGCAAATTCACCAGTCTGGCTTGACTCCGGACAATCCGCCACCTACATATAAAGGTGCCACTTAAAGGACCTGGGATTAAGATCCTCTACGCGCCGTCAATTTTAACGATGCATAGAGTCTCAGGGGCTACTATCTACACAGGGCGCACTTTACTTATGCGCAACTAACACAAGTGTACATTATTTAAAAACGTACCTCAAGGCCCGTCAGTAAACTTTTGACGGCCTCGTGCAATCCGCTTTCTGCGGATGAAATCTTTTCAATCACCGTGCTCATCAACGCACGATGCTCCTCTGAGACAGAGGCTCGCCCCAGCAGAATCTTTAGCTCCTCCGGCCGAACACCAGATGGTGCCGGACTCGTCCCATGGCCTCCCTCAAAGGCCGGACGCGGAGAACCTTGGGGGGCCACATGGCCACCTTCCGCCCCTGTCGGATCCGGAGAAACCCTCCGCAACGACACTTCAGCGTCGCCCGCCTCGCTAGGCGGTACAGAAGGAGGAGGCGTTCCGCTCTCCATCATCTCCGGAAGAAGATCCCCCGAGGACGAGCTCTCCTGAGAAGGGCTGAGGTCCGAACTACAAAATAAGGTTTCAGTTAAAACTTCTCAGATATAAATCAAGGATTTCTCTTTAAAGAAAAACTCTTCTTCTACTTACGGCTCGCTGGAGAGCTGGTCCCTTTGAGGGTTTAGTTCGGCCGAGGGGCTCCCCGGCGTCGGGCCCTCTGACAAGGATTCTTTCCCCCGCTTCGAGGCTACGGTCTCCGGGTCATCAGAGGCGGCCCTTTTCTTTCCCTTAGGAGGGGAATTGTCGATTCCCCCCTTCGGAATGGCCTCTTTCGAGGAGGCCATGGTTTCCTTGTCCTCCCCCTTATTTCCCTCCAAAGGCACTACCTCCAGCATCCTGACTAGCATGGGATCCAGCCTGGTTTCGGGAAGGGGAGCCGGACACCTGATCAGCTTCGCCTTCGCTATCCACTCCTGCTTAAAAGGAGAAGAGCTGTTAAGAGAAAGTCAATTACGCAGATAGAAGGTCCGGGCACAAGGTCACTTACTTGAGTATCCGGGCGATTGCGGCTTAGACCCACGTCCTCGGTCAAATCTGGACTCACTTCTTGTGATCCGAAGAATAGTTTATACATCTCCGCGGGCGTCGCGCCCATAAAATCCCCAGAACTCACGGTCCCTCTGGATTGAACTCCCACAGACGAAGGGGGCGACATTGGCCGGGCAGTGTCCGGCGAATCAGCATGACTTGTGTCACCTTGACCAGGTTAAGGTCTCCTTCCAAGAGATCCTTAATGCGGCCCTGGAGCAAAAGTACGTCTTTGGGCAAACCCCGATCTAACCCTGTGTTGATCCACGACGCTAACCGCGGTGGGGGACCAGAGCGAAAGGCAGGAGGCGCCACCCATGCGGTGCCCCGAGGGGCGGTGATATAGAACCACTCCTGTTGCCACAAGCCAAGCTCCTCTTGAAAAGCGCCCTCGGGCCATGGAGCATCGGCATTTCTTTTTATAGCAGCGCCTCCGCACTCTGCGTGGCGCCCCTCGATCATCTTCGGTTCTACTTTGAAGGTTTTGAGCCATAATCCAAAGTGAGGGGTAACACGGAGGAACGCTTCGCACACAACAACGAACGAGGAGATATGGAGGATGGACTCCGGAGCTAAGTCGTGGAATTCCAGCCCATAATAAAACATCAGCCCCCTTACAAAGGGATCCATTGGGAAGCCTAATCCCCGAAGGAAGTGGGATATGAATACCACACTCTCACCGAGCTGACGGCTAGGGATCACCTGTCCTTGAACAGGTAACCTGTGCAAAATCTCGCCGGTCAAGAATTTAGCTTCCCTCAACCTTAATACGTCCTCCTCCGTGACGGAGGAGGGCATCCATCGGCCTTGGAGGTCGGAACCGGACATTGTCGAAGGTCCGGTGCGCCTGGAATCTGGAAGCCTAGGGTGTTGGAACTCGAGGCGACGGGCGAGCTCGTTTTGAGAATAGAAGAGGGGAACAGGGTCTTGGTCTCTTTATAAGAGGCAGAATCCCAAGAGCCCTCCCCATAACCGTCTTGGACTAGCCTTTAATTAAGGCAAAACATGCTAACGGGCACGACTGGGTTACCCATGTCCGTATTGATGAGAATCCCGTTAAAAGGGGCACACGATCTCTGCTTTGACAAGACGTGCCAAGGAAACCGCCTCGCTAAAAACGCTGAGGTGGAACAACGGAAACAATTTATATAAAGAGCTTGGCCGCAGTGTTATGACGCACTGCGGAATACGTCAGCAGATTTGATTTGTGTTAATATTATTCTCTATATGGCAATATGTGGAAACTTATTTTGTAGAGCCGGACACTATTTTTGGTGTTTGTAATCTTCTTGAAGAACTTAGAGGAGGAACCCGCCTTGCAATGCCGAAGACAATCTGCGCGCCGGACTCGTCGTCATTGAAGCCTGGTTCAGGGGCTATTGAGGGAGTCCTGGATTAGGGGGTGTTCGGATAGCCGGACTATACCTTCAGCCGGACTCTAGGACTATGAAGATACCAGATTGAAGACTTCGTCCCGTGTCCGGAAGGATCTTTCCTTGGCGTGGAAGGCAAGCTAGGCATGCGGATATTCAAGATCTCCTACCATTGTAACCGACTCTGTGTAACCCTAACCCTATCTGGTGTCTATATAAACCGGAGGGTTGTAGTCCGTAGGACAACCATCATCATACACAATCATACCATAGGCTAGCTTTTAGGGTTTAGCCTCCTTGATCTCGTGGTAGATCTACTATTGTACTACCCATATCATCAATATTAATCTAGCAGGAGTAGGGTTTTACCTCCATCGAGAGGGCCCGAACCTGGGTAAAATAAAGTGTCCCCTGTCTCCTGTTACCATCCGACCTTGACGCACAGTTCGGGACCCCCTACCCGAGATCCGCCGGTTTTGAAACCAACACAGATCATCACGTAGGTCTCTTTCTTTGTCACCCCCTGCGCCAGTGCGCATTTTGTTTGGGCTTTGCACCTCCTCTTGTTCATTCTTGTTATGCATCGTCCCACCAGTGTGGGAGTCCGCCGAGGGTGTATAGTTTCTGTATAAAGGCCGTCGTGATGGTAGATCTCTGACAAACACCCTGCCCTTAGTACCATACTCACCTGCACTAGGCATTGAGCCATCTGTCGGTGTCAAAACCGGCGGATCTCGGGTAGGGGGTCCCGAACTGTGCATCTAGGCGGATGGTAACGGGAGACAAGGGACACGATGTTTTTACCCAGGTTCGGGCCCTCTCGATGGAGGTAAAACCCTACTCCTTCTTGATTAATATTGATGATATGGGTAGTACAAGAGTAGATCTACCACGAGATCAAGGAGGCTAAACCCTAGAAGCTAGCCTATGGTATGATTGTTTTTCGTCCTACGGACTAAAACCCTCCGGTTTATACAGACACCGGAGAGGGCTAGGGTTACACAGAGTCGGTTATAATGGTAGGAGATCTACATATTCGTATCGCCAACCTTGCCTTCCACACCAAGGAAAGTCCCTTCCGGACATGGGGCGAAGTCTTCAATCTTGTATCTTCATAGTCCAGGAGTCCGCCCGAAGGTATAGTCCGGCTATCCGGACACCCCCTAATCCATGACTCCCTCAGTAGCCCCTGAACCAGGCTTCAATGACGACGAGTCCGGCGCGCAAGGCGGGTTCTCCTCCAAATTCCGTGTACCTGTTGAATAATGTCCGGTTTCTCGTAAATGTTGCGCTCCTTGGCTTCTACGCCCAATAATGGCCGTCTTCCACGTGCCAAATGAATACGAAAAGTCTGGGTGTTTTTACATTCACACCCCTAGCCGCGTAAATGAGCCGCCTATTTAAGGGGACGAGGATTTAGATCCAAACCACACCTTCTCCCTCCGCGAGTATTCATCAGAGCGCATCCGACAAAGGTCCATCCTACCATGGCCAGCCGTCGCAACTCCTCCTCTCGCCCTTCCAGCCCTCAGCCTGGAGATTGGGAGAGATGCTCCATCCCGCACAGCGAGCTAGTGACGCTCCAGACCAAGGGATTTCTCGCCCCGGCTTATATGGTCCCGGTTTGAGCCGGACTTGCCACCTATAATGGCGGAGAGCAAGCGGAGAGTGCCCCCAATCCCTCCAAAGGAGAGCGGGTATGCCTTGTCCCTTATTTAATAAGAGGGCTCGGATTTCCAATCCATCCGTTTCTCTGGGGGCTCCTGGAGTTCTATGGCCTCCAGCTGCACAACCTCATGCCTGCCTCCATATTGCACATCGCGGGCTTCGTAGCCCTCTGCGAGCTGTTTTTCGGTGTTGACGCTCATTTTGCGCTGTAGAAGAGGCTATTATGCTTGGTACCCCGTTCTCAGGAGGGGTCAATATATCAAGTGGGTGGAGCCGAAGTGTGGCGCATCGCCGGGACCGGATATCTATCCAGAACCCCAAAGAAGGCGTCCGAGAATTGGCCTTCGGAATGGTTTTATATAGAGGATGTCCCGTTGCCGGATCCTGTTCGGATCGGCCTCCCTGCATTCGACACTACTCCCCTGAAGAAGCGCCTAAGCTGGCGTCCATGGAGCCCTCAGAGGGAAAGTGACAGGGACGTCCTTTACCTGATGGGCCGGATAAGATTATTAGCTCATTCCGGACTAACCATGATAGGAGTCATGGTCGCATGCATCATGCGGGGGGTACAGCCGCTTCAGTATAGAGGCCACCCCATGTGGGACTTCAACGGGGAGGATGACGGAACCCGTCACGGCCGTAAGGGGCCGGATTCAGCTGCCGCTCTGATAAAGATCTTATCCGCTTTGTACAAGGGAGAAGAGGAGGAATTTCTCCGCGTCAACCCACAGGGTGGATTTACTATGTACAACCCTCCGAGTTGGGTAAGTGGACACTTTTACTTGCCCATCCGTTTTATATTCCAATCGTTTAAGTATATAGTCTAACGACTTCAATGTAGGAACTGCGCTAGGCTGTTAAAGAAATAAGAAGCCCTCCTCCACAGCCCTAGTTTCCGGGACGGTCCCTCGACCCGGCCTCCCAAGAGGATCCGGACTTATCCGTGGAGCCGATTGATGGAGTGTTCCATCAATTGAGCAAGGACAACGCCTTGGTGGCCATTACGGCCGATTACCCAGGCCTAATCCCGGCCTCCCAGGTAACTGAGACCGAAGTCCCAGTACCTCGAAAAGGGATCCACCCTTGCGTGTTTTCAGTTTCCTGATTACAACCGTGTTTTGCAGGGGAGGTTTTTGAGACGGGAGGCCGAGCCTACGGCGACAAGCCAACGAGGGGCTGCAGAGCCCCGTGGGCAGAAAAGAAGTGCAGTACGGACCGAGGCGCCATCGCAAAGGTATAGCGCGCCCTTTTATTCCAGGTGTTATTTCTTCAAGGCATATTAATACTCGTGCTCTCTTCAGGACAAAGAGACCTCGCCGGACTATATCCGGAGAGGCTGCCAATCGCGCCTCCACTAGCCAGGCTCCAAATCCTGGTCCGGAGGCGGGGGAGAACACGAGGCATGCACCGGACGCTCCTCCAACAGAGGATGCGAACAGGCTGTCTGCCACCAATTCCGAGGTGGAGAGTGCCATGAACCACAGGCGTCGCCGGACAGTTCTTCGCGACGCTTGTTTCTCCCAAGAGGCGTTGGATGCCTTCAATTTGGGAGATGCGTACCTTCGTGCCGCTCAAAATGGTCTAGCCAGAGCCACGGAGCAATATGTAAAAGACATACGGGTGAGAAAATTTAATGGTTATATATATCAGTAGCCCCCGAGACTTGAAACAGTTAGAAGAACAGATTTAAGGATCATTTAATAATGCAGGGTCTTGCGGAAAAGAATACCCAACTGTCCCAGGAGCTAGAAGAGTGCAAAGCCCAACTTGAGGCCGCACTAGCCGCGACAGGGGAGCCCAAGGAGACCCCCGGTGGTAATATATACTTCCAAAAGATAAGTATTTTGTGAAGTGCGGCGTGTGTGCAAATCTGACAAATGAAATTGCAGATGGCGCCGGATTAGATCCGGAAAGGCAACACCAAGATGACAGTTAAAGGCTGGTGAGAGTGTGCTGACAACGGTGAGTAGGGAGAAGAATGATCTCCAAGATGCCAACACCAAGCTTGGCGTTGAACTGAAAGATGTTCGTGCCCAGCTATCGGACTCTGTTAAGGAGAATCAGCGGCTTCGGCGCGGCATATTTAGTAAGTGCTTAAACAAACCTTTGAAAAAAACAGAGTTCGGCGAGGAAGTCGACTAATGGAGTAATGTCTGTAGGTGTGCTAACAGGTCGTCCTACAGAGGAGATGCCCGGTTCTACGGGTGAGCTTCTTCCCGAGCACTCGCAACTGCACGAGCGAGTTCGGCAGGTGATGCAAGGCATTGCCCAGGCCTTGTGGCCATCCATCTCCATGCCCAAAGGCCTTGGATAACTTGCGGAGAAGCTGAAGGGAGTGCGGTGGCGCTTCCGATTGTGGAAGATATTGGCCTGCCGTCAAGGCGCTAGGGAGGTCTGGGCCATGGTGAAGACGCGGTACACGAAGGCTGACCCCAACCACATGGCCGAGGTCGGACCTGTGGGGCCTGATGGGAAGGAGATCCCTGTAAGCTTAGTATTCGGCCAAGTAGAATTGGCCGCAAAGTATTCCCATCAGGACTGTAAACTAGACAGCATGTTAGATGGTATTGAAGAGGAATACAATCAGTCAGAATGACTATGTAATTTTAATTGACATTTGTCATGCCTTCTAGCCGGATTGTAGATTGTTTGTCATGGCCGACCTTTTCGCTTCAACCTCGGGACCTGACGGTCCGGAGTGTGTCCGAATACCCTCGCGGTTATATAAGAACCGGCGTATGCATGGAGACCAGGCGTAGGGGTCATTTAGTGCTTGAACAGACAAGTGCCCAACTAGTTATGTTATATTACATGGTTAGTAAGAAACATCTTCCAGGGAGAATAGTTCCGTTAAGGGTTCCTTTCCCTGGGAGGCATGCCCTAAAGTGCATGTCCATTCTGCAAAAAAGACGCAGGAAAAAGCATCTGGGGGCGCATAAATAAATAAGTGAAAAGATCATCTTTTAGGTCACTGACCGAATATTCCCTTAAGAACGCTAGCTTTCGGCTTCACCCAGTCTAAGGTACACATCTGGCTGACCCGGCAGTAACAATCGCAGAGGTGCTCCCTTTACCACCTAGCCGAACAATTGGGAACGTAGGGGTAAGCACAGGAGCCAGGCAACCCAGCTTGGCCAAAACTTACGTCATATCGATGCATATAATGGTGAAATAAAAGGTACATGCGGAAGTATGACACATGTGTTGGGCATAAAGCTCGTATAAATAAGCTTATGTTAAAAGAAGCCCCCAGGTTTAATGAGTGGGAACAACACGTCAATTGATGAGCCTTTAAAGGCTATAAGAGAAAGGGAGGGGAGAAGGAGAGAAATGTAAGACAGACAATATATAAAAAATGGACAGAGGAAGGAGACGAACACAGAGTCCGGCGCTAGGCATGGAATCTTCGCAGATGGGCTGCGTTCCATGGGTTCGGCTCGAGTCGGTTATCCAATGCATCTCACAGGCGGTACGCTCCACCAGTCAGGACTTGGTCAATTATGAAGGGACCTTCCCACTTGGGCTTGAGTTTGTCCTTTTTGTTGTCCGGCAGGCGTAGAACTAATTCACCAACGTTGTAATTCTTGGCCCGTACTTCTCTGCTTTGGTATCTTCGAGCCTGCTGTTGATAGAATGCGGAACGGGCTTTTGCCACGTCACGCTCCTCCTCCAAGGCGTCCAAACTGTCCTGCCAATCGAGCTTGGCTTCTCTTTCTTCGTACATGCGCACTCGAGGTGAGTCATGAATTATGTCGCAAGGCAAAACTGCCTCTGCGCCGTACACCATGAAGAATGGTGTGTATCCGGTGATGCGATTCGGCGTGGTCCGCAGCCCCCAGAGTACGGAGTCGAGCTCCTCTACCCAGTGCGTGTTAGATTCCTTGAGGGACCGCACTAATATGGGTTTGATGCCGCTCATGATAAGGCCATTTGCATGTTCGACCTAGCCGTTAGTTTGTGGGTGATAGACGGAAGCATAATCGAGCTTGATGCCCATGTTTTTGCACCAGAGTTTTACCTCGTCGGCCGTAAAGTTCGTGTCGTTATCAGTGGTGATGTTGTGCGGGACGTCGTAACGGTGTACAACCCCGGATATAAAGTCTATCATCGGTCCGGGTTCAGCCGTCTTAACAGGCTTGGCATCTATCCATTTGGTGAACTTATCCACCATGACCAGTCAGTATTTTTTTTGTGGGTTCCGCCTTTAAGGGGTCCAACCATGTCAAGCCCCCAGACCGCGAAGGGCCAAGTTATGGGGATAGTTTGGAGGGCGGTGGGTGGCATGTGGCTTTGGTTTGCAAAAAGCTGGCAACCGACGCATCGTTGTACTAAGTCCTGGGCGTCTGCCCAGGCCGTCGGCCAATAAAAGCATGTACGGAAGGCCTTGCTTACAAGGGACCGAGCTGCGGCGTGGTGACCACCTAGTCCGGCATGAATTTCAGCCAGAAGGTTCCGCCCTTCCTCTTCGGAGATGCACCTTTGAAGGACTCCGGTCGTGCTTTTTTTATAAAGCTCTCCCTCATGGACTTTATAGGCTTTAGATCGCCGCACTATGTAGCGTGCCTCGTTTTGGTCCTTGAGGAGTTCCTGCCTAGTAAGGTAGGCTAGGAAAGGTTCTGTCCACGGGGCGATGACGGCCATTATTACGTGGGTTGAAGGTGTGGTTTCATTGGCAGAGCCTCCAATTATGTCAGATTGTTCGGTATCGGGCAGTGCGGTTGGGTCCGGGCTGTTATTGCCTGGTTCACCATCCCATGCTACGGATGGCTTGAAAAGCCTTTCCAAGAAGATGTTGGGGGGGACTACATCGCGTTTTGCGCCGATGCATGCCAGGACATCTGCCGCCTGATTATTTTCCCGGGCTATATGGTGAAATTCGAGCGCTTCGAACCGAGCTGACATTTTTAATACGGCGTTGCGGTAAGCTGCCATTTTTGGATCCTTGGCATCGAAGTCTCCATTTATTTGGGATATCACGAGATTCGAATCCCCGCGCATCTCTAGGCGTTGAATGCCCATGGATACTGCCATCCGGAGACCACGTAAAAGGGCCTCATATTTAGCTGCATTGTTGGAGTCTGTGTACATAATCTGGAGTACGTATTGAACTATGTCTCCTGTGGGGGACATCAAAACGACGCCAGCCCCTAGACCGGCCAACATTTTGGAGCCGTCGAAATGCATGATCCAGTTTGAATATGTGCCGTACTCTTTAGGGAGTTCGGCCTCCGTCCATTCTGCGACGAAGTCGGCCAAAACTTGCGACTTGATAGCTCGCCGTGGCTTATAAGTTATGTCGAACGGGAGGAGCTCGATGGCCCATTTTGCAATCCGGCCCGTCGCGTCGTGGTTGTTTATAATATCGTTAAGTGGTACTTCCGAGTCTACTGTTATTGAACACTCTTGAAAGTAGTGTCGCAGCTTTTGGGATGCCATGAATACCGCGTACGCAATCTTTTGATAATGCGGGTACCGTGATTTGCACGAAGTGAGGACAGTGGACACATAATAGACCGGCTTTTGAAGGGGGAATTTTTTTCCGTCCGTTTCTCGTCCGACGACGAGCACTGCGCTTACAACCTGATGGGTTGCTGCAATGTACAATAGCATTGGTTCGCCAATGTTTGGCGCGGCCAGGACTGGGTTTGTTGCCAATACGGCTTTTATTTCGTCGAGTCCGGCCGTGGCGGCGTCCGTCCACTCGAAGTGTTCGGTGGGCCGAGGGAGGCGGTAGAGGGGTAGTGCCTTTTCTCCCAAGCGGGAGATAAAGCGGCTTAGAGCCGCCACACATCCGGTTAATTTTTGTATTTGTTTGAGGTCCTTAGGGATATCCAAAATTGCCAGAGCTCGGATCTTGGCCGGATTTGCTTCAATTCCTCTACCGGATACAATGAAGCCCAAGAGCTTTCCGGCTGGAACGCCGAAAACGCATTTTTCCGGATTGAGCTTGATATCGTATGTTGAGAGGTTATCAAATGTGAGCCTCAAGTTGTCTACTAGGGACTCGACATGTATTGTTTTAACGATCACGTCATCCATGTATGCCTCTACTGTTTTGCCGATCTGGTTTGCCAGACATGTCTGAATCATGCGCTGATATGTTGCGTCAGCGTTTTTGAGCCCGAAGGGCATTGTGTTGAAGCAGAATGGGCCGTATGGTGTGATGAATGCCGTTGCGGCTTGGTCGGACTCTTCCATCTTGATTTGATGGTAACCGGAATATGCGTCGAGGAAACACAACGAATTGTGTCCTGCGGTAGCGTCGATAATTCGATCGATGTGGGGTAGAGGGAAGGGATCCTTTGGGCAAGCCTTGTTAAGGTCTTTAAAATCAACACACGGGCGCCAGGATTTGTCCTTCATTGGTACCATTACCAGGTTTGCTAGCCAGTCCGGATGTTTTATTTCTCTGATGAATCCGGCCTCCAATAGCTTGGCTAGCTCCTCTCCCATGGCCTGTCTCTTAGGTTCGGGAAAACGCCGGAGAGCCTGTTTGACGGGTTTGAATCCTTTTAGGATATTTAAGCTGTGTTCGGCCAACCTGCGTGGGATTCCTGGCATGTCTGAAGGGTGCCAGGCGAAGATGTCCCAGTTCTCATGTAGGAACTCTCGCAGTGCGGCGTCTACACCAGGGTTTAATTGTGCCCCAATGGAAGCTGTTTTATTGGGGTCCGTTGGATGGACCTGGAATTTGACTATTTCGTCCACTGGTTTGAAGGAGGTGGACTTGGATCTTTTGTCGAGTATCACATCGTCCCTGTTCACCGTGGAGCACAGCGCAGTCAGCTCCTCAGCCGCTAGGGCTTCGGAGAGTGCCTCAAGGGCCAGTGCGGCTGTCTTATTTTCGGCGCGGAGTGCTATGTCCAGATCACTAGCGAGAGTGATAATTCCGTTTGGCCCGGGCATCTTGAGCTCCATGTACCCGTAATGGGGTATTGCTTGGAAGATTGTAAACGCTTCCCGCCCTAGCAGAGCGTGGTATCCGCTACTGAACGGGGCCACTTGGAACGTGACCTCTTCGGACCTATAATTATCCGGTGTGCCAAACACCACATCTAGTGTGATTTTTCCTGTACAGTGCGCTTCCCGACTGGGGATTATTCCTCTAAAGGTTGTGCTGCTTCGCTTAATGCGGTTCTAGTCTATTTCCATTTTTTGAAGGGTTTCCTCGTAAATGAGGTTCAATCCGCTGCCTCCATCCATGAGTACCTTGGTAAGGCGAAAGCTGTCCACCATTGGACTGAGGACCAATGCGGCTGGTGCTCGGGCTGTTCGGGATTTAGGTTCATCACTGGCATTGAAAGTAATAGCCGTGTCACTCCATGGGTTTATTGTTGCTACTTGGTAGACTTCGGCAAGGCTGCGGAGTGTTCTTTTTTGCATATTATTTGATGTGAAAGTCTCGAAGACTATTAATACCGTACCGGTGTCTCTGGGGTGGCTTTCTGTGGCCTCCGGAATTAGAAGATCTTTGCCAATTTTGGCCACCTGCTGGAGTATCCAACATGCTCTAAGGCTGTGAGTTGGTGTGGCGCCCTCTATACGGTGAATTTTACAGGGTCCATTAAGCCATCCTTCCAGTACGGTTCCATGCCCTGTAGAGGGTTTTTGCTTTTTTGTGTTTAACTCGGGTGTCCGGCGATGATGCACCCTTTTATTTCGAACTGGGTTTGTATTCAGGGCCGGATTATCCCAAAATTTTACTTCGGTTTTCCAGGCGCTTTCCATCGCACAGTACTTTCGTACTATGGACGCCAAGTCAGTGAAGCGTGTAATATCACGGCGACTTATGGCGTTGACGATTCCCTTGTCCGTGCAATTATTGTAGAAGAATGAGATTGCGTCTTCCTCGCGGCAGTCCTTGATCCTGTTCATAACTAGGAGGAATCTGGCCCAGTAATGATGTACTGTTTCTTCTAGCCTTTGCCTAATTTGGGATAGATCGCATATGTTCGGGTGGGTGGGTGGAATTAAATCCAAAACCTCACCCAATTTGAGACTCAGAGGCCAAGGAGTTTCTTAACTCGAAAGTTTGGATTCTTGGATGTTGTCCAATGAATCTAGCCCGTTGCCCGACTCTAAGTTCAGGTCTTGAGTGATGTTCTCCCCTCCGCGGGTATCCGGCTTGGAGGGATCGGGAATCCGGACGTAGCTAGTCCTTAAGATATATGAAGGGTCGCCACACTGTCCCTCTACCACGGCAACGTGATGGGTGACCTGGGGAGAGATGATCTCTCTCAGATCCGGTTTAGGCACGATCTGGTCGTAATCCGTAGCGACTCCTAGGGCGGCGATGCGATCCAAGAGCTCGTTTATGGAAGGGAGCTCCATTGGATCTAACTGCTCGGGAAGTTTCGAGCTGACATGAAGATTGCTTTTGATGACCCGAGAGGTCTTCATCGGCGCAGCAGCCGAACAGGCGGTCATAAGAAAACCACCTAGCCGGAGAGTTTGGCCGATAACCAAAGCTCCCTTAGCGACGGTGCCGTCTTTAAAGACGGGATGAGGCATCCTTCCTGATGGCGACGGCACAAAGGAACTCTCAATGAAAGCACCAATGTCGGTGTCAAAACCGGCGGATCTCGGGTAGGGGGTCCCGAACTGTGCATCTAGGCGGATGGTAATAGGAGACAAGGGACACGATGTTTTTACCCAGGTTCGGGCCCTATCGACGGAGGTAAAACCCTACTCCTGCTTGATTAATATTGATGATATAGGTAGTACAAGAGTAGATCTACCACAAGATCAAGGAGGCTAAACCCTAGAAGCTAGCCTATGGTATGATTGTTTTTCGTCCTACGGACTAAAACCCTCTGGTTTATATAGACACCGGAGAGGGCTAGGGTTACACAGAGTCGGTTATAATGGTAGGAGATCTACATATTCGTATCGCCAACCTTGCCTTCCACGCCAAGGAAAGTCCCTCCCGGACACGGGACGAAGTCTTCAATCTTGTATCTTCATAGTCTAGGAGTCCGGCCGAAGGTATAGTCCGGCTATCCGGACACCCCCTAATCCAGGACTCCCTCACCCTCCTTGCTGCCACCATTGATTGATCCACCCCAACTTTGCTTTTTTCATGCGGCCTGGATGATGATCTGCCAGGGGACGCCCGCAACCATTCCCCCCACTATGACAATGGATCAACCGGGGGGTCCCAAGTACCAAACACATGCACAAGTCTACCGCAGTCAAAACAAAAATGAGGTACTTTTTCATATGCAAAATCAAACAAGGTTTGTTCCTCCTCTTCCGGTTTCTTATCTGTGAGCTCTTCACCCTCCTTCTTCTTTTTCAGGTAAAAACCACGTACTAATGGTTCGTTCAGTTGGATCTTTGTCCTTACCCTAAGTTGTGTTCCTCTAGCCATACCATCTTCTCCCACATCCACCCTTACTGTTTTTCCAATCCAGTTCCCTAGGGCTTCTCCAAACTCCTTCGATCTCTTGTCCAGAGGTAAATCATCCACTCTAACCCACACATCAATAGAATAAAAAATCATCTCCGATGGTCTAGTCTAACCATCATAGTCTTTTAGTGCCACCACATTAAAATCAAACTTCCATGGACCATTGTTCAGAGCGTGCCTCCAGTCCCCCTCACTACCGAATTTGATCATGAAGATATTGCCACCTAGATCCTTAAACTGCGCTTCACGGTGGAGACCCCAAGCTCTCTGCACCGCCCTTTCAAAAACATGTCCATTCAACGGCCACGGGGAGAAGGACTTCCCTACGACTGCCCACTGTGGAACCTGCTTCCTCGATGATCCTGGCTCGCTAAACACAAAACCCGATGCCTCCTTCTCAGTCAGCGCCAGGCCCCTCATCTTCGCCGATAGGGATGCAGCCTCCTCCGACGTTTTGCCATTCGGGGATTCAGAAGATCCCCCCTTCGCCTTACTGATCTGCTCCGCCCTCTCCGACTGAGCCGCCTTCTTCGGAATCCCCGCCGTTGAGGACGTCCTCCCTTCCCTGCTCGAAGCCGACGCCATGAACCCCGCCTTCAAGTGGGAGAAAAACACCGTAGCCACCGGAGACCGCAGCGCCGTCGCTGCAGAACCAATGCCCGAGAACAGCACCACCCTACGTTCAAACCCTAACCCTAGACGCCGCCTCCCAATCGCCTTGCGATCGCCCCTTAGGAAAAGAACGTGGTGGACCCACAACAGGATACTCAATTTGCCGAAATATGGGATGCTGAAATGTGCGCAGCCGCCATATTTGCTTGGTCCGTCAGCAGAAACAAGATTCTTTTAATGATATATACAAAAGGAGGATTTGGTATTTTCACCATGAGAGCTCAAGAGCCGGTAATCAAAGAGGACCACCAATTATGAGCCTCCTGAATCATAGCCAGCCCAGCCGGGCCAGAAAGGCCGACACTGTGTCGGGCTTGGGCTTAGCTTTTCTGCACTAAAGTCCGAAAAGGCCCCCAAAATGTGGAAATCAATATATTATTCAAAATTAGGTATAATAATAGATTTATATACCCTGGGAATGATTAAACTAAAAAATAATAATGTTTGCTTTTTCCGGACCAGGTCAGCTCAGGCTTGGATTTGTCAAGCCATCTCGGACCCAACTTATCAGGTCAAATTCTAACTTTTGTCATAGGAAAAATAAATTTTGCGCGAAGAAGCAATAAGATTTATGCCTCGATGTGTTGGTATAGAAAAGAGAGTCATGTACAAGTCTTGTAGTGGACCACACCCGAGCCTACAACGCCATGCCGCCAAGCGCTAGGCATAGTTGGAAGAGTGTCGTAAAGTCAAGCCCCTGCGCTCTCACCAACTCAAGACTCGGCCTTAATTGTGTCGAGAAGGCTAGCATTGTTGGGTTGCGTGTTATTGAAATAACAACGTTAAACCGTAACATAATCACCGAAGAAGCGCCCTTTTCTTGCAAAGGTGGAAGGAGAGTGGATGGTTTGTTGTCAGCGATCCACGGAGTCATCCACAACAACGGGGTTTGGATGGTCGACCGGGTCTATGGGAGCACCCCGGGGCAGAAAATACTTAGGGTTTAGGAGGAGTACGGATCCAAGCTACCTTAGCTCTGAAATATTCGGTGTGGACAGATGAGGGTGGCAATCAATCAATAGATGTGCATCATTCTACTGGAGGCACAATTTCAAATGAGAGGGCGTGTCTGGTAAAGTGGATCACACACCTGTTGCCGATGGCCGACCAATGGGATGACGCTGCCAAAAAATCATTTATCTTTCTGAGAAAATAATATGTTGCTCTTTTATTAATTTGAAATTAGAAAAAGGTCCAACGATGAGCTGCCTACTGGAATAAGTTGAGAAAATCCATACACTAGAGCTAGCTTAGGAATGTCCATCCATACTGTTACATTGCTAGTCCTCAATCTCTTATTCGTTGCAAGTTTTGCGGATAACTTTGTTCAGGTACGTACATACTCCCTCTGTAAACTAATATAAGAGCGTTTAGATCACTACTTTAGTATTCTAAACACTCTTACATTAGTTTACGGAGGGAGTACTATATTTCTTCATTTCTTGAGAAAATAAAAAATTATTCATAGATGCCCAAAAAAAGAGAAAAAAGAGAGATAATTTATCTGGGAAAAAAGCAATTACATTTCACCATTGATCTTGACAACCCAGATCATGGTTATGGAATGCATGCACGCGATAACGCCAAGGCGACCCCAGGCATGTTGGCTGCTGGGTGACGGCGCGCAGGGCCAACTCGTTAGAGTCCGTTGCCAGAGGGGGGCTGTGACGTACGTACGTCGACGCGCACCCGACGATAAGGAAGCTCTCACAGGCCGTTAGGCGACTGAGCTTTGCTATATCTATGTAAAGATTTTTACGTAACCTACGCAAAAGGTGACCTGGCGTGATTTGCTCGGAAGGGAAAAAGGACCAGGGCCACCCCGTGAAAATTGGGGGGGGGGGGGGGGAGGGGGGTGGTTGATTAGTTTAGGGTTAAGGAAAGAACGTAACTTTATGTACCAGGTTATGTAAGTCTAGCATTTTTGTTAGGCGATTCCCGAGCGCGAAAAAGAGGGAAAAGGAAGGAGGCTGTTAATCAGGTGGGGAAGAGGCGCAAGACAAACAGAAAAGTGAGGGGAGGGGTGAGATTCGTTGGCTTACGGGGACGGGAAGGGGTACGGTGCCGTCACATAGGAAGCAGCGGCCACCTCAACCTCAACGGAATAACGGCGGGTGAGATCACACTCAGTCTCCAGTAGTCCACTCCCTTGGCTAGCTTAGTCCACGTTCCATGATGGAACGAATATATGTAATACAAGTTGTGATGGATGTGAGGTGGATTCCACGGCCGGCCACCTCTCTCTGTGTGTTTGTTACACGGCTGACCTCCGAGTTTCATCAGACGTCGAGTCGATTCTCTAGCTAAGCTAACAAATATCACGATGGTGTGAGAACCAAAATATCTTAGCTTTACAGCACTTCTTTTCTTCCCTTTTCTTTTGGACAGTATATAAATGCCTTTGTTTATACAGGTTCGGCTCAGAAAGAAAATCTTAGAGAACATGAAACCGAACGCATTTGAATATCTTGTTTAGGTAGAGATTGTATCATTAGATTCGTTAAGAAATTGTACCTTATTTTGCTATGACTTCCGGCAGTGAACAGAAAAATATCGGTGCAAATTTATGGAGAAATTACATGGCTTTGCTGACACGGGCACGGCGAGTGCGAAACACGACCTTGACCATCGACTGAATTAACATGAAGCCATTGTCTTTTTTTTTTATGATTCAACCTATAGTTGGATGGTTAGGAGGACAGTGGTATCCACAGAAAATCGGGATTCAAGTTCTAGACTTGGCACTGACGCTCAAATTTATGAATTTATTCACGTCTTTCAACGATATGCGTTCAGTGGGAGAGGACTTTTCCGGCGGCCATCGACTATGAAAACGTTCACGGTGAAGATGAGGAGAAACAGAGGAGATAAAGGGAACCAATCGAAAGTACAAAACATAGTACTATCGTATATTTTGTGATGCTGATTAGTGCATGCTTTACTTAATGATCAGGGAAGCGACCAGGACCAACACCTTCTTCTGTCAACTGTCCTTATCCAAAACGACAACTTTCACCGGAGCGTAGGTAATACATTAGCTATGCTCAGAAATTCCACTCTGCAGGAAGAAAAGAGGAAAAAAGATTAAAACATGCGTCTCTGTTGACAGTGAGACTCCGTCGTCGAGAGCTCCAGGTCGTGCTGCAGCAGTAAACCCAACATGTCTCACCCAGTCGTGCCCAGGAGAGAGGCCCCCATCGAACATCATTCTCGTTCTCGGTGTACTCAATCCACGTCCCGTCGCCGTCCCAGACTGTCTCCGGATTGATGCCCGGCGAATGCATCTCGCCGCACCCTCCTCGGTTGATCTACAGTCATCCTGGATGACAACATCTCAAGCACACACGGCCACGCATCCGCCGCGACGGCGACGTATCGATCGTGTTAGTTATTATGAGAGCACGGCCACGCATCCGCCGCGACGACGATCGCACCGGAGGATGCAAAGTAAAGGGGGCAGATGCACTGCCTCCTGTTCCGGTGAGCTTCCCGGCGAGTTCTTGATCATGATGAATAAGCGAGCATCTGATGCTTCAGAGACGCACCCTGAAGAAATATCCATTCAACTTCTTGGCTAATCTCTGAATAGGCGGGGGTTGAGATGCATGGATGTTCTCGGATCGTGTGGCGGCAGCACATGTTGCAGAAGGGCTGCCTGGCTAATCATTCAGAGCACAAGATCCATCCACTGGCGCATTATGCCATCATCACCAACTTGTGCCCCCCTTTTGGTACCTGGAAATGGTGGCACCATGGTGCAACTGGACCTCGCCGGCTGGCCGGTAGAAATGGCTGTGCTGATCTGTACCAGCAACTCTTTCCCACGACCGGTCGCCGTCGAGATGACGAACCGAGCCGCTAGAGACAGCGACCGTGCCGTCGGCCACAAGCTTGTTCAGCGATAGTCCAGTGCATCAGCCCTAGTAGCTCAAGCAGCCCTTGTGCTCAACTGCTCTGCAGTCTGCACCAGCACTTCCCAGGAAAAACCCCTTTCCCCTAACCTGAAGAAAGGAGGAGCATTATCCATGGCATTTGCCCCATTCACTGCTGCTAGTGACACGAGCACTCGCAGGGAGCAGGAATAAACAACGTTGAAACGCAGGGCCAAATCTTTATGCAGCACCTACAGGATCATCCGCTCAGGTAGAAAAACTTGATCCTGCCTCTAACTAGATTAAGTTAACAGATGATGCTTCATGCAGCAGGAGCATGTACGAGAAGCAAAGTGTTAGTGCAGGTCCCCATCAGCAAAACTGAAGGTACTAGCAGTAATAGATGGTTAGATGCTAAAGGATAAGAACCTCCATTAAAATTATATATATATATATATATATATATATATATATATATATATATATATGAGTGACACAATATCAGTTCATGTCTCATACAATTAATGACGATGTTAAAGTTTGAGCAAGCTATGTGATCTTACTGATGGGTCTAGGTTAGCCCTGCTCTCTAAAAAACAACTTTGTTCTCCCATTAGTATTGGTGGAGCTACAACAAGGCCAAATGGGTCGTGGCCTGTCCAGTCCATGGGCAAAACAAATGAAGAATTTAGGTAAACTTGGCTTTTTGAGAGACAAAAAATGTGTTCCCTTCGGCTCGGCTCACCTTAGCCCGCAAAACCAACTTTGGGTAGCTCCGACATTGCCCAGTAGTAAAATAACTAGTTGGGAACACAGAACACACTTTATTGTTTGCATTTTTTATGTGTCGAGAAATTAATATTTACAAAAAAACACCTATATATGATTGCACAGTACTTTTCCATCCTAAAAGTTACCTTCCTACTTGAAAGCAATTGGGTTTTTTTTATCGAAATGGAGTATAAACTTCTAGCCTCTGCATTGATGTGATGCATACAATTACTAAGCAAAGTACAATATAAAGGTAACCATGGTTGAACCGTACAAGATATGAGAGACAACTAAGACTAAGTCAATTTCTTTCGCAGCGACGTCTTCAACAAGGGATAAATATCTTCACGCCATCATTGTCGTGATTCGGGCGTAGACGGTTTGGACAAGAATTCTCATCATGGTTGTCGAGACTAGCCAAAAAGTCCAGCAAACAGCAAGTAGAAAACGCCTTCATGACGGCAACAACGTAAGTTTGGCGTTGTTAAGCCTGACAAATAAAGTCTAGGATAAGAGTTTTAACTTTGAACATGAGACGGTGTTCCAATCAACATCTTGATGACGACGGATCATTCGATAGTAGCATCCGTACTCCACTCGAGGACATAAAGCCAGTAGCACAACTGTGAGATCTTCTCACTTTGGATCACCACCACGGCCGTTACGGGACGCCCTTGTCCTCGCATGGAATTGGCCACTGTCACTCAAAACCGGCGTTAGTCACACTGTAACATCCACAACACACTGTCGGAGCCACTACCTTGTAGCTAGATGCCGATGGAGAATATCTAGTGCACCACAAACCTCCTCATGCGATGGTCGCTGCCCTTGCACCGGACAAAAAATCCATTTATGCCGCCAGCGAGCGAGCACCCACGATACCGCAGACGAACACCGCAGTCATGCTTGCAGATTTTTTCATAAAGGACATTTCACTCAATTGATATATATATAGGTGATACAACCGCGCTGAAGGAATGTCCGGCCTCTGGATAGCATGATGCAAACAGCAAACACGTCCAACACCTCAGAAAAAAAATTGTGTTACAGCAATAAATGGCCATTGGGCCATTGGACATAGCTCGATGATGCCTGCGGATACGCCATTGGGCCTCTTGGTCATCTTGTCACGGTCGTCGGAAGGCCACTTCCCCGCCAATAATGGCCAGTGGATGCCGCGGCGGACGGCATGACTAGCCCTCACGCGATCCGACCACTGTCGTCTGTGTCACTGGCCATTGCCGCCTTTGTGCACCGTCGCCACCTCCGGCGGGCCAGCTTCGTCTTTTTCCTCCTTGTCGGCGCCACCGTCAGCGCTCGTGCCGGTGAAGAGCGCGGAGAGCAGCCCGCCGCGGTCCTCATCCATCCTTGCGCTCGAGCCGGTCAGCGCGGTTCTGAAACTTGCCGGCCTGGGCCTGGGAGCCAGTGACCCACGCTAGGACTCCGCCCACGACACGTGGTCGCCCGCGGCTATCCGGGTAGCGCGGGCGTCCTCGCTCCGTCACTCATGGAGCTGCCGCCGCTGGTCTAGGACTTCATGTCGCAGCCGTCGAATTTAATGGAGTAACGACATCCCGGAATTTGATCTGTTCCCAGCGAGGCTGCGCACAATCAGATGAGTTAGTTATCATCTCATTGTCTTGAGGCTTCATTGCAAGCTTTCTTCCAGTGTCGTCGAGCTGCTGCTCCCATTGTCATGGTCATGGTGGTGGTCAGTGCTCTGGCTCGCCGCGTCTTGGTGGCCGCTGCTCCCGCTCGCCGCGTCGGCGGGGTCTCCTCCGAGCTGCGAGTTCACCTCGCAGCCCTGCTCGTCAAGCTTCTTCTGCTGTCCGTCGACGGCGCTGGCGCTCGCTCGAGCCGTAGCGGCCGCAAGCTCAACCTCGGCTGCCCGGCTGGTGGCCGGCTTGGCGAGGAACGTGGGCCGGTCGTCGCCGGCCATGATGACCACGACGTGCTCCAGGAAATCCAGGGCCGGCTTGGACGAGCCGGACGCCGAGCCCTTCTCCCCGTCGCCCCCCGCCGCCTGGCCGTCCCGGTCGCCGTCGAGGTACCCGGAGAGCTTCCAGTAGGAGCACGCCAGGATGAGCAGCGCAAAGGCGATCAGCCCCAGCATGGCCGCCAGCCCTCCGAAGAGGTACGGCACCGGCGACTGCCACGGCGAGTGGGGCGCCGTCCCGTTGATCAGCCCATGCGCCGGCGCCACCATCGGCGCCCCCGCGCGGTGGCTCATGGCGACGAACTCGGCTCCGGGCCTCATGGTGTGTGTTGGTGTCTGTGGGCACGGCGTAGCAGAGCAGAGGAGTTGCACCTGATGAGTTTGCTGCTCTGCTGTCTCTGTTTTTCTCCTGTGTGTGCTTGTTGGTTTCTTAGGGGTGGTGTGGAGGGGTGAGAGGGAAATGGGGTGTATTTATAGGGGAGGAGACTGGGGAGAAATATACTTGCATAACATTGGAGTATTGTCTATTTGTGATGCCAAGGAATATCAAATGACCAATGTGGAAATTCTTGTTTGGAGGTGTGTACTCTGTTTCTAGATACCAACATAGTTTAAAAAACCGGACCGGGCCGGCGGTCGGACCGGAAAAAACCGGAACCGGCAGCCTCATCGGGTTTTTAAGCTAATAAGACCGATATGCAATCAAACCGGAAAAAATCGATCGAACCGGCCGGTTTTCTGGGAAACCGGTGAAAAAACCGAGTAATTAAACCGGGAAAAACCAGGAAAAAACTTTCAATAGAAAGTGGGATTCGATCCAAGGGCATGTGAGCAGTAGGCGGGGCCTGCCCATGGCCTAATAACCAACTTGGTTGTGTTTCTTTATTGTCCACTACATGGTCATAATTTTATTTGACCATTGTTTCACTCTATATTAGCACATATATTAATCAATATATATTATTTTATTTCTTAAAAAACCAACAATCGAACCGGTGAACCGGCGGTCCGACCGGTAAAAACCTGAACCGACAACCTTTCCGGTTCGGTTTTTTAAACTATGGATACCACCTCCTTTTGAGGCGGAACTGCCGGGAAATCCCCAATGCACTTTTATACGTAAGAAAATTTGAACAATCAGGGCTTTGGATATATTGCCATTTATTAAGGTGTTATTTAAATTGGGGGATATATTGCCTCTAGATTGTGTGCGCAACCATGGTGAGCTCATGCGTAAACCTTCTCCCAACTCTGAAGGCTACGTGTTTCGTTTCTGAAGATCCAGGTACTAGATAACACTCCCTTTGTTTAGAATTGCAAGGTGCACCAAGTTCATCCCAAATTTTAATGTCATAGACCGTGTCAATTTCCAAACGACATGTTATTTTACACCAACGAAGGTGCGGTTGGAGGGAGAACTTCCTGCTTTACACCGGTTTATAGTGAAAGGTGGTTAATTAATATCCTCAATTCATGTGGTTTTGGCTCTCCTTTCTATGATTGCCTACAGCGATTTTAATCCATAGTGCAGCGAGGTTGATGACCGATTAGCTTTAAGTCACCTGGGTAATGGTTGAAATGAACGCAGTATGGGGGTTATTTCAGCACACCACATTGGTTCTGGCCTACTCGCCGTTCTTTCGCAACAAAAAGTGGGAAATTTTTCACTCCCTTTTCACGATGTGGAGGGAGTAGTGAATTTAAGACCATCCTTCACAGCAAGGATTATTGAGTGTCTCATATTTACCTCCCGTCTTAAGTTTTGCATAAACTAGTTGGTGCAAAGAGTCAAGCAAAATTTCTATTGAATAGATGTAATAGAAAATATCCAAATCTTCATTCATATTGATTTGAGCGTTCTCCCCGAATAAAAGATAAGCATTCTGCTTTAGGCACAAAGATTGTAGTTCTAAAATGTGCACAACGACGGCTTCATAGAATACAGGTCAATGCCATATGTCGGGGCCACGTTGGTCCATATTTTTACAACATTCATTAACTAATAGAGCTGTCTATTATTAGTTTGCAAAAGTTGAGTAAATCTCAGTTAGACCTTCGGATCAACTTATTACCATTTTTTCTAATATTGCTTCAAATACAACTTATTGGCTAGAAATCAGGGTTACATACATTTTGCTCTGGTAGATGTGAGGGCTTTAAATACATTAATTTTTTGTTGAGTGATATATGCTTTTAGCT
This sequence comes from Aegilops umbellulata, assembly GCA_032464435.1. Taxonomy (NCBI): domain Eukaryota; kingdom Viridiplantae; phylum Streptophyta; class Magnoliopsida; order Poales; family Poaceae; genus Aegilops; species Aegilops umbellulata. The sequence goes on from CP136059.1 coordinate 419,335,665, forward strand.
TACTATGTTTAATAAAAAATTAGCCACTCAACATCCATCGCTTCTCTCTTTAGATCAACGAGAGGGGACATGTCCAGATTAGCATTTGCAAGAAAAGAAGGCACAAATGGACAATCGGTTTCCAAAATAATAGGCTTGTAGAGAGTAATACCTGTGTAGATACCGGCATGGCATGCACGTGGCTTAGCTTCTTACACACTAGAACAAACATAACAGAATTCTTCGCAGCAACCCCCACGCTAGTGGAACCACACCCCCGGCAAAGCTAGCGTCGACATTATTCTTAATACAATTAGGTGGAGGAGGCTGCCACACCACAATATTTCTCTTTTGAGTTGTTAAGATTAATTGGCAAGCTAAAGGGGTAGCGCATGAGTCGACAAAAATTAGTTTTGGTTATTGCTCTAATGGTGCTCTTGTAAGTAGCGTCCCGCTCTGTGTAACATATGTTGTAATCAATGATTGTGAGAACGTTATCATTTAATTAATATATGGAGTGATATTTTCAAAAAAAAATGGGAAAAATAGGCACTTGAGAATTATAGGAAATGTTAATTACATTAGCACATGTGTTATGTTGGGTGGGCCAATCATTCATGCACTAGCCCCTGCAACTATAGTAGTAAGTAGTAGAACTTTGTCTGTTTCCTTTGGGACCGGGTTGTGAATATTTTGCGCATGGGTTTTGCCTTGATTGTATGTACCATGCTTGCCGGTGCATAAATTCCACGCACATAGTTGAAGCTTCAGCTGAAACCTGCTTATTATGTACCCATTTGCTTGGTTATTTAATAGTGCCCTTGGACATTTTGTTTTTCTGGAGATGATTAAATAACTTATCTTGCTCTTAGTTTTTATACCAAAATCTAACATGATTCCTAAATTTTGGGGTTGCTATATTTGTAATAGATCTTCTTTATTTAGGGATCTAATAAAATTTACTAATTGTGTTATGTGTGTCGAATGTGGATACCAGTATATGCGGTTATTAAATGTGTTTTCCATTTGCCTTTGGGCTAAGGTTTTTGTATTAACTAGTTGGTGCGAAGAAATCAACAAGGATTATAATGCTCGATCATAACACAGAAGTGATACAAACAATCTAATCTTCCTTGGTATGAATCCAGAAGTAATTCGCGGATACAAGGAAATAACTATGTTTTAGATCCTAAAATAAACAAAATGATCTCTGAGGATCCGGGGTTGATGCCATATGACGATCATGCATTGTTTCATATTTGACAACCGTCCATTAATTGGTAGGGTTGTCCACTTATTAGTTACCTAAATATTGATTAAATATCAGTCATATCTTCCATTTTCTTTTTTCTTTTTGGGGTAATATTAGTCATATCTTCGGATCGATACCTGGCCATTTTTTATCTTAATATCGGTCCATCCACAACATAATGCCTAGAAATCACATAAACTATGCTTGTGCACATGTTGTTTCAGTACATCATTTTTTGTCTAAGTCATGCTTTTGGCGAACTAAGATTTGTAAAAAAATAGGTACTCGAGAATTAGTAAAAAAATAATTAAATTACTAGGTATATTGTGTAGGTCCAAGTAACTTGAAAGATATAACATTGGGTGGACCAATCATTCATGCAATGGCCACTACAACTACTAAATTCATTAGAAATGTAGAAGTTTCCTATGGTGTGGGGTTGTGAATAGTTTGGCCTCGATTCTACCAAATGTGTCAGTGAATAAATTCCATGCAGAAACAAAACTTAAGCTAGAACCTGCTTAATTATGCGGTATCCATTTGCTTGATTAGTGAATAGTTTGGCCTTGCATCTTTTTTCTTGGTGGGGAGATCTTATGATGTAATTAGTATTTTATACAACTATCAGAAGATTCCTTAATTTTGGTCCCACCATATTTGTAGTAACTTTGTTCAAAGGGCTTAAGAAAAATATTTAATTGTGTCGTGTGTGTGGATACCGGTAGACACGGATACACGGGAGGAAGACATCATCTAGAACTCTATAGAATTATTGTGGTGTGCACTTATTATAGGGAGACTCCAAGTCCAAAGCATAAACAAAAGGCAAGTGTATGATATGGTTTAGGCAGGCCGTAAGCATCATCCTTCTTTATTTGGAGAAAATTAATGAAAAGACAGAGATGTGTTAGTAGCAATAAAGGGGAGCACTGGGGATGCACCCCATGTTGATGGTAATATTATCTTATTAACCATAATTATTAGCGAATATTTCTAGCTGGGCTAAATAGTTAGATTATTATGCATGTAGCCTCATTACCTAACGCATATGAATTGTCCGGCACATTTGTAGGATCTTCCTTTTTAGCTTTAGACACAGTAAAACTATATCGCACGCAGCAATCAGATCAAGATAGGTGGATTTATATGTCTCAAGCATCGGCACAAAGTTTACTTGAAAATCAACATGTGGCACAAGTTGTTAACTACTACAATTAATTAACAAGCCATGTCCTTATCCCTAAGCATCTGGTTAGCTAGCAAAATCCATCGCTTAGTGGAGCTTTACCAGCACCAAATTAATGTGGATTACGTCTGCAAGCTTTAGTTAGCCTAGAGCTAGCTTACGTGACAAATTATGATTGGCCGGAGGGCCCAACACATGGCCAATACTCCAATAGAATGATACTACTCCGTTGATTATATACAAGTAAGTAGATTGATTACTTTGCTTACTGTAGTGCTCCTTTAAGCTTGTTTTCTTTAATCAAAACATATATTCCCTCATAAACCACCTTTTGTTAGGGAGTATCCATCTTTCTTAGTATGGGACATTAACATACACATAGTGCATCAACTAATCAGAAAGGTGCTTTTCTTGCCTCACAAAAACAAAATGCTACGCTAATTGAAAGTTCTACAAAAAATGATTTTGTTGCTCTTGCTTGGGGTGAGCTTATCCACACCAAAAGAATGATGGTCCCAAACGAGCAAAATAAGATAGTGGTGTGTATTTTGTATAATGTACATGATTGCATGGGGGAAAAGGGGGTGTAATATGTCTCGAGTGTGTGCACGCACGCAAACCCCAATGTACGCTCTATAGCGCGCCATGGTAGCAGATCCAACAAAGAAATGTGACTCTTGTATGGAAGTCAGCTCAACATTACAATGTATTATGTGCAGTGAGCTCTTCCACAAAGGCTCCCGCTGCAACCGGACACGTGGATCCGTGCATGCCATGATCGATGCATACGGAAGACCGGTGTCAATATATTTTCTTGCTACAAATAAGGATATGTATGGATTGGCAATAAATTTTGATGCCGATCACGGCAATAATTCAGAAGAATTGTGTCTCCTCCTAATCCTAATGTCACATATCCCACTTATCATCATGATGTATTGTTTGTTTCTATTACATTCATACATGACATGACCTGAGCTAACCACTTAGAGAAAACTAATAAACCTCTATCAAGGTATAAAAGGCCTATTAGATTTGTCAACCTTCGTCCAAGGTTTGGCTATCATTATTCAGTAATTATTTGAAAATAATTGCTTTTGACTACGATTGCATATCTATGAGTAAATTGTGTCGCAACGCACCTTCAAGAGATGCCGTAAAAACAAACTACAACTTTACGGAATTTTACCAAATATCTTTGGATGTTCTAATTGGTAGCATTCCATGACTTTTTCACATTCTTTGAAGGGACTTTTACATTTGTGTCTCTAACTCGAACCACTACTTATATTTATCCATAATTTTGATCTGCGCTCAAGTTTGCCCCTCTTCCGTTAGTTCCCCTTATAGAAATGCCCTTTCGTGTTGTTACCGTCCGGTCAAAGGGCTTCGACCGTCTATTAGACATTTTCTCGACATTGTTGCCCCTGCCTCCATATCTCACTAACATGCGGGACCCACTCTAAAAGAACTGAAAGAAAAATCTCTTTCTCTCACCCCCCCTCCCCTCTCACTCACTTAGATGTGAGGCACAACCAAAATAATAAAAATAAAAAACTTTCTCTCTCAAAACCTCTCTCTCCCTGGCATGTGGGCCATGGGACCCACTGTTAGGGTAACGTGTAGCCGGCCATGAGCGGTTGCATGCATCGGCAGCTGCGTTTGCCGGTGGCTCGCCGTAGGGAGCTAGAAGACCACGGGAAGAGGGGCGAGGCACACGATGTAGCCGCGTGAGGCACACCAGATACGCTGGGCACCGCAAGGGGTAGGCGGGCATGCGCATAGCCTATCCAATCATGTCCGGTCATGGCGGCCGGCTTCGGCCAGGGGGTACCGAGCACGGAATCGGGCGGGGGAAGATGTGAGTAGGGCCACATGCTTTCCATGACGACGGTAAGGAGGTCAGCTAGGTCAACGGTGGCTCGGGGCGGCCGAATTTGGAGTGGAAGAGCAACGACCATGGCGGAGGTCGAGGTCCCGGGCATCGTGTATAGGCGGCCCCACGCATCGTGTATAGGCGGTCCCATGGTTGTATGGGTGCCCTACGGAGCCCATGGACATGCTTGTGCTGATCGGTCTGGCCTCCGGCCACGGTGGCTGACAACGGTGTCCTCGACAGAGCTCTAAGGCGCTCTCAGGCGAACTTCGAGCAATGCGCTATAGGGAATGAGGAGGCTTGGTGAGTGGGCCGAATTAACCTAGAGATTACCTATACAGCGACATGCTTGCATGGATCGTTGGAGAGGCACGGGAGCTTCAACTCCAACGATAGCTATGGGCGGCGGCAATATGCCAGAATGGTGTCTTCACTACAGGAAACAGCTAGTTTGCCGTCTGTAGGCATCTTTGCCGTCAGCTTTTCATCAGGGCAGACGGCAAAGAGCACATTTGCCGTCAGCTGCTAATGGCAAAGAATGACTGACGGCAAAAATATATTTTACCGTCTGCATTTTTTATTACAGACGGCAAAGAGTCTTTGCCGTCTGTATTTTTTTTTTACAAACAGCAAAGAGTATCCTTTGCCGTCTGAAATAAAAAATACATACGGGAAAGTCTTTGCCGTTGCCGTTTGCCGTCTGTAAAATAAAACATAGACGGTAAAGAAGAAACACAGCACACGGATCGATCACATGGATGGATCGATGACGTGGCAGCCCTCCCACCCACGCAGTCCTCCACCACCCACGCGCGACCCCACCGACGTCCCACCAACCCACGCAGCCCACCCTCCCGAGACCCCACCCACGCCCACCCACAAAAATCCCCTTCCCCCCACCTTGCTCGATCCAATCTCCGGCCTCCCTTTCTCGATCCCCACCGCACCACCACTACTCGCCCTCGCCGGACACCGATGTCGCGTCCCCTCGCCGCATCCCTCGCCGGACCTCGCCGCATCCCCTCGCCTGACCCCGCCGCCTCCCATCGCCGGAAGTGAGGGCGCTCCTCGACGCTGCGCTGGCCGAGGCCAACCCGGAGCGGCGCTCTCCAACGACAGCGCCGACAACGACGTCGACGACCAGGAGGTATGTCAGGACCCTGCTGGTATGCACCTCCTAACTGAAGAACAGAGCAACTACTCTGAAGAAATCGACAGCGATGATGAAGCGGTATGTACCGGGGACTGGACGGCTGGGATGGAACAGATGGACATCAACGGACGACAACAGTAACGGGTTCTGTTCACTTTCACGCCGTTGCCGCCACCCTCCCTAAGCCTACAGTGACGGAGCGCGTCAGCCACGGCGTCGCCACCAACCTGCCAGCTATTTAGCTCCTTCGAGACGTCTCTGGAGTCATCTTTCCCCTTCTCCAAGTTGTAATAGCTAGCCTAAGTTTAGAACCCTAGACTACTTGGTAGAATTCGGGCAGATCCTCGATCTGATCCCCTTGTATCTGTACTCTGTTCCTCAAAATAATCCAATCGGGGCTAGTTCGAGTAGCTGTGTTGTTGATTGGTGTAACTTGGTCCTGTCAATTGGTATCACCAGCCAGTCGTTCCTCGGAGGCGAATCGGTCAAAGCAGGCTGTGGTTGGGTTTCGGCTTGGAAAAATCCCACAGTGGGTTGTCGATCGCGGCGGCGGAGTTCGTCGGAGGCGGATTTTGGCGGCGGAAGGGCGAGGTCACGGGTCAGGGTTGCAGACTTGTTCTGTTGTAAAATTCCGGAGCCGGTGATCGCCATGCCTACCAGGACAAAGCACATGGACGAGATCTCGGAGGAGCTCAAAGCTCTTCAGAGCGAAGTCGCTGCGCTCGGCCTGAAACAGGACAAGATCCAGGATCAGATGGATCTGGTCAACAATCACTTGCATACGGTCGATTCCTTAGAGAAGCAATTGGGCAAGGTGGAACTCTTGGTTGAAAACAATTCCAAGGTCCAGCAGGAGATTTTCACTATCCTGAGAGAGATGCGGTCTGAAAATCCCAACCCACCCTCCCCTGTTCCTCAAACAGAAACAACAGTGGTTGTTCCACAGCGGCAAAATCAGCAGGCACAACCAGAGACTCGGGAAAGAGAGCTGGCAAATCAAGGGGCAACAGCGGTCCAGCAAAGCGTGCAGCAGTTCCAAGGGCAATCTTCAGGCACTGCTCGCAATGAGGGACAACAAGCAACAACACTAAGGAACACAGCAGTGCAGTACCAATCTGATAGAGCCATCCAATTCATGAAATCCATTTCCAAGGGACCTAAACTGGATTTTCCTAGCTTCAGTGGTGAGAACCCATTAGGGTGGATCAGGCAAGTTAACAAGTACTTTCAGTTAGCACAAACTCCTGACGAATGCAAGGTGGATTTAGCACTCACCTATATTATAGGTCGAGCTGATAACTGGGTAAGAAGTGCCCAAATGGATACCAAAGCACTGTCATGGCAAGAATTCTGCAGAGCACTGTGTGACAGATTTGCAGATTCAAGTATTTATGAAGTACTTGAAAAATTCCACAATCTGAAGCAAAACACCCTGTCAGTAGCTGCTTACACTGACAGATTCGAGGAAATCATGGCAGTCGTCAGAGATGAGCACCCCTATTTGCAGGAGAACTACTACATAGTTAGCTTTGTCAATGGGTTGAAACCTAGCATACGATGCAATCTCAGACCACAAAGGCCAACAACTCTCAATCAGGCTTATTGGTTAGCCAGAGACTATGAAAGTGGTCTGCAAGCCAAATATCAGTCTTATCAGGATAAACAACTGCAGTATCATTCCTCACAGCAACACAAAGATACTATTCCAGCAGCACCCAACTTACATGTTCCACAAGCAGCACCTGCCACAAAGAAACCTGGTGTATGTTGGAGATGCAATGGTCCATGGGCACCTGGACACAAATGCAAACAAGCTCCTGCAATACATGCTATAACAGGAGAAAATGAGATCACAGACCTTTCTCCTGAAGAAGAAGCTCAACTAGCTGTCCTAGCAGCTGAAGGACATCTAACTGAAACCACAGCTGACTGTATGCACATCTCTGCACAAGTAGTTTCAGGGAACCCCTCTTCATCTACATTAGCAGTTCACATCTCTGTTGGGGGTAGACAGGGAGTTGCTTTGATTGACACTGGCAGCACCAATACATTTATTGACCTCAAGTTTGCCCTCAAGGCCAAGTGCCAACTCATAAACACCCCAACCAAGAAAGTTACAGTATCTGGGGGAGGTTCACTCACTTCTGGTGCATGTGCTCAGTCCTTAAAAATCAGAATTGGACAAGAAACATTCTGCAATGATCTGACAGTACTAGAACTGCAAGGATATGATGTAGTGATTGGTTGTGACATGCTCAAAAAGCATAGCCCAATTTCCATGGATTTTGAAGAAAGAACTGTCACATTCACCAAGGATAAAACTACTCAAATAACCTTTCCAGACTGCACTAGTACTGAGCCACCAAAAATTATTACTGCAGACAAAATGGAAAAACTATTGGACAGTGGAGCAGTAGGCTTTGCAATGAGCTTACACTTCATGACCACTGGCCATCTCACACCAGTACAAGAGCAGCACACACCTGAAGATATCTTGCAAGTTTTAGAACAGTACAAGGGACAATTTTAGGAACCAACTGAACTACCACCAAAGAGGGAATGTGATCATGCAATTCCCCTTAAAGAAAACTCTACACCTCCCAATGTGAGACCATATAGAGTTCCACACTTACAGAAAAATGAGATGGAACAGCAGATCAAGATCCTTCTGGCTAGAAACATCATACAGCATAGCATGAGCCTATATGCATCTCCTGCTATTTTAGTCAGAAAAAAAGGAGGAACTTGGAGACTGTGTATTGATTACAGAAAACTGAATGCACAGACAATCAAAAATAAATTTCCTATACCAGTGATTGAGGATTTATTGGATGAACTCCATGGAGCAGCAATATTCAGTAAATTGGATCTCAAGTCAGGATATCACCAGATCAGAATGGAACCTGAAGATATACATAAAACAGCATTCAGAACATATTCAGGTCACTTTGAGTTCTTGGTCATGCCTTTTGGTCTTACTAATGCTCCTGCAACATTCCAAGCACTGATGAACAGGATATTTGCACCTTATTTAAGGAAATTTGTCTTGGTTTTCTTTGATGACATCCTGATTTTCAGCAAAACCCCAGAGGAACACAAGGAGCATTTAAAGATAGTGCTGGACCTTTTAGAACAGCACAACCTTTTCCTCAACAGATCCAAGTGCACATTTGGTACAGACACTGTTGAATATCTGGGTCATGTAATCTCTGCACAAGGTGTTGCAACAGATCCTGAAAAGATCATTGCAGTGAAACAGTGGCCTATTCCAACCAATCCTACTGAAATAAGGAGTTTCTTAGGGCTGGCAGGGTACTACAGGAGATTCATTAAAGATTATGGGTTTATTTGCAGACCACTTCATGACCTGCTGAAGAAGGATTCTTTTCTATGGACAGAGACACACACCAGAGCATTTCAGACATTAAAGGAAAGTCTAACAAATGCACCAGTACTGACTCTTCCAGATTTTTCTATACCATTTGTCCTGGAATGTGATGCTTCAGGAGCTGGAGTGGGGGCTGTCCTCATGCAGAACAACAAACCTATTGCCTACTACAGTAAGTCATTGGGTCCAAAAGCAGCTGCAATTTCCACCTATGAAAAAGAGGCAATAGCAATTTTGGAATCTTTAAGGAAATGGAGACACTATTTTCTGGGATCCTCATTAATCATTAAGACAGACCACCAAAGTTTGAAGTTCATCACAGAACAGAGAATCTCAGAGGGCATCCAACACAAACTCATGTTGAAACTGTTGGAATTTGATTATGTCATTGAATATAAAAAGGGAAAGGAAAATAGAGTTGCTGATGCTCTTTCTAGGAAGCCCCATCTCATGTCAATTTCAATGGCAGTGCCCAGCTGGACTGATAACATAGAGCAATCCTATCAGAATGATGATACATGTAAAAATCTTATAACAAGAATTACTGCTGGAGCAACAGACCTCACTTCCTATTCCTACACTACTGGCATACTCAGATACAAGGGAAGGATTTATGTGGGTAATGATGAAGTTTTCCAACAGCAGTTGCTCTCCACTTTTCACTCTTCTCCTATTGGTGGCCACTCTGGAATTAGAGCAACTTATCAGAGAATTCACAGGATTTTTCATTGGCCTAAACTCAAAGCCATGGTGGAAACCTTTGTGCAACAGTGCCCAGTGTGTCAAAGGTCAAAAGGTGAACACTGCCACTATCCTGGGTTGCTAGATCCACTCCCAATTCCTGATATGGCTTGGAGACACATTTCTATGGACTTTGTGGAAGGATTGCCCAAATCCCAAGGGAAGGATGTGATCTTAGTGGTGGTTGATAGATTCACTAAATATTCCCATTTTATTGCTCTGTCTCACCCCTTCAGTGTCACTACAGTACTGCAAGCCTTTATTGACAATGTGTTCAAGCTCCATGGCATGCCTGTGTCCATTGTGACAGATAGAGACAGGATTTTCACTAGTAATTTCTGGCAAGCTCTGTTTAAATCCATGGGAGTTAAATTAAACATGAGTACAGCCCACCATCCTCAATCTGATGGACAAACTGAGCGTGTGAACCAGTGCTTAGAAGCTTACCTCAGGAACATGGCTTTTAATGAACCAAAGAAATGGTACTCTTGGCTAGCCCTAGCAGAATGGTGGTTCAACACATCTTACCATACAGCAACAAAATTCACACCATTTCAGTGTCTCTATGGATTCCCCCCACCACAAATAGGAGAAGTGTCTATACCTGGACCCACTGACTCAGATGCAGTGGCATTTCAGCAGCAAAAGGACCATATACAACAACAGCTCAAACACAACTTGATCATAGCACAACAGAGAATGAAGAAGTATGCCGACAGAAACAGAACAGATAGACAGTTTCAGGCAGGAGAAATGGTATACTTAAAAATGCAGCCTTACAGATTGGCAGCTTTCAACATACGTACAGGGTTGAAGCTGGCTACTAAATTCTATGGGCCTTACAGAATCTTACAGAAGATGGGCAACTCCTCATACAAACTGTTACTACCTGAAGATGTACAGATACACAATGTGTTCCATGTCAGTCAATTGAAGAGGCACTTGGGGCCCTTGGCTGTACCAGCTCCAGGTCTGCCGTTGGTGGATGCGTCGGGCAAGATAAAAGTTTCTCCTGTTATGGTGCTGGAAACTAGAGCAGTCCCACGTCCACCCAAGCTTGTTACTCAATGGCTTGTCCAGTGGCTTAACATGTTCCCGGAAGAAGCAACTTGGGAAGACGCAGACTTCATCAAGTCAACCTTCCCTGAGTTCTTCAACTCCACCATTCGTTCCTGGTTCCCAACACCCGATCCTCGAGGGCAAGGATCGTCTTCAGCGGCGGGCAATTGTCAGGACCCTGCTGGTATGCACCTCCTAACTGAAGAACAGAGCAACTACTCTGAAGAAATCGACAGCGATGATGAAGCGGTACGTACCGGGGACTGGACGGCTGGGATGGAACAGATGGACATCAACGGACGACAACAGTAACGGGTTCTGTTCACTTTCACGCCGTTGCCGCCACCCTCCCGAAGCCTACAGTGACGGAGCGCGTCAGCCACGGCGTCGCCACCAACCTGCCAGCTATTTAGCTCCTTCGAGACGTCTTTGGAGTCATCTTTCCCCTTCTCCAAGTTGTAATAGCTAGCCTAAGTTTAGAACCCTAGACTACTTGGTAGAATTCGGGCAGATCCTCGATCTGATCCCCTTGTATCTGTACTCTGTTCCTCAAAATAATCCAATCGGGGCTAGTTCGAGTAGTTGTGTTGTTGATTGGTGTAATTTGGTTCTGTCAAGGTACAGCGCCCACGCGTCCGCTGCGCCACCGGGCGCCACCACCTTCGTCTGCGTCCGCCCGCCGGAGGTTGCCTCCACCCGCGCCACCGGGCGCCACCACCTCCGCCTGCGTCTGCCCGCCGGAGCGTGCCTCCACCCGCGCCACCGGTCACCGCCCGTGTCCGCCCGCCGGAGCTTGCCTCCGCCCGCGTCTGCCCGCCTTCGCCCGTGCTGTCCGACTACCGGAGCCCGCCTCCGCCCGTGCTGTCCGACTGCCGGAGCCCGCCTCGCTCGCCTCACCGGCCGTCGCAAGGAGCAGCGCCAGGCGCGGAGGTCCGCTGCGTCTCGTCTCCATCTGGTGCAAGGCACCGAGCGGCTGCCGACGGGCGCTGACCCGTGCCCGGTGCGGTCTGCAGCGGGGCGAGAGAGTTGCTTGGCCCTTTTTCTCTGTAGCATGACTGTATAAATTCATTATCGAAAATATTTATGTTGAGTTCTGTAAATTGATACACAAACAATGTTGTAGCTGCCATTTTTTTTATGGTCAGGTGTTCTGTGAACTGATTGTAACAGATTTTGTTCTGTAAATGAATCTATGAAGAATGCCAAGAGAAATGTTTAAAAAATGTCCTGTGCATTTTTTTAAATATAAAAAAAACTTTGCCATCTGTAAATTAGATTAGCTAAAGATATTACTTTGCCGTGTGTTATTGGGATTGGCTGACGGCAAAATCTTTGCCCTCTTCCCGATAAAAAAGCTGACGGTAAAGTATACTTTGCCGACTTATCTTTGCCGTCTGAGTTTGTCGTTTGCATCCTGACGGCAAAATCTTTGCCGTTTGGATTTAGGTCTTTGCCGTCTGTGATTCACAGACGGCAAATTACCAGTTTCCTGTAGTGCTTCCTCGTCCATGGCGTCACCGTACACCACCCTCCGCCTCAACCTCCACGCCCTCCACCAGACCACCCAAGCCTTCCCCCCGCTCCTCACACGCAGACGCGCCACCCCTCGCCGGCGACGGCCACTGGCCGAGCCGCCAAGTCTCGCCATGACCATAGGCCGGTGTTGACCCTGACAGTGGGTCCCATGGCCGACGTGTCAGGGAGAGAGAGAGGTTGCGTGAGAGAAAAAATATTTTATATTTTATTTTGGTTGGGTCCACTTGTAAGTGAGAGAAAGTGTGTGTGAGAGAGTTTTTCTTTTTTAACTCTCAAGTAGGTCCTATGTGTAAGAGAGAGAGAGAGTTCTTTTCTTTTTTTTACTATGGGGTAGGTCCCATGTGTAAGTGACATGTGCATAGAAGGGCAAATATGTCCAGAAAACGTTTAATAGATTATCAAAGTCATGGAAGGGCATTTTCATAAGGGGAACTAGCGGCAGAGGGGCAAATTTAAGCACACTTCAAAATTAGGGGTAAATCTGAGTAGTGGGTTCGAGTTAGGCACACAAATGTAAAAGTCCCTACTTTGAAAAGCTCAAATTGCAAAACCACATCCTAAACTGGAATAGGGTTCGGGCTAAATGGTTTTGGAATGTCCAAGGCTTAATATTGTCCGGTGATTGTAGATGTTGCTTGGAGGTCCACAGAACTGGAAGTAATTATTCTTCTAGTGTTCTCTGTACTATTTTGGTAGTTGATGAATACTAGATCAAAAGTTTTCTCGCGATAAAAAAACGACGAGTACCTATCTCTAATGAAGTAACCATGATTAATTATATGCTCAACCAGTGTGTCCACGGCACCTCAATCCATTCATCAAGTGTGGCATCTCCCTCCTCGGCCACTTTCCATGGTGCATGATCGATCCATATGGGTTCTTCCACGACGAAATGACGATCGATTCCACTCTCGCAGGACCCAATTGGTACATACGTACGTACTCTACGTGTGTACGGGTTAATTTTGCTGGCTTTACCAGCTCGCGCAACAGCTAGCATCGATGGATGGAAGGAACGAGCTCACGAGATTGCTTTAGTTTGTGGCTTTGTGTGCGCATGCATGCTGGGCTCACTCATTCACATGTTACGGGCGCTAAGTGGGTGGTTGGGCACCGTACGTGTCGCGCTCGGTTCCGGTTGGCGTTGAGATCATTGCCCGCTTTGACTTTCCCCGCTCAGAAATATCAACTTGACCTTGACGAATGACATGTGAATTCGGGTCCAACCACCAAAGGTCAAGTCCATCTTAGCCCGGCAGTGAACGTATTTTAGTAGATCACGTTCCGTACTGACACTTTACAGGAGCCCCAAACTAAATCATAAACTTATTTCATGAAAAATGAAATCCTAAACCGTTAAAAACTGATCACTTATGAATTTCAGTTTTTGCTGATTTTAAGGTGGTTTTTGCCTTGTAGAGCATTTTAAAGAATAGTCGGAACGTTTAATGCCATGGAGTAGCACTGCCATACTGTTCTGCCGCTTAGAAACAAGGAAATTTTTACAGAGGAAGGGAATGGAAAGAAAATCGACACGGGGGTCGACAGAGAGAAGCTCTTAGCAACACACATCTTTTACAACGTGGAGAACAACCAACCAGATTAAGGGGCGGGTGCGAACCAACCTGTGGTTGGATGGTTAGAGGGACAGTGGTATCCCTAGTCCATCAGGATTCAAGTCCTGGTGCTTGCATTATTCCTGGATTTATTCATGCGCTTTCAGTGGGAGGAGACGTTTTCGTCGATGACGAGGCACCTATAGTGACTTCGTAAATCTCAAGATAATATGCCGGCTCAGTCTCTCGAAGGTGCTCATAGAGGTAGGGTGTGCGTGTGTGTGTTTATAAGGATAAGTGTATGTGTGTATATATGAGCGCTTGCGTCTGTACTGTGTTAAAAATAATAATTAAGGGGCAGGTAGAGTGCAGATTACAACAAGGTGACAAAGCTTTGCACCTGACAACCATTTATCGTAGCCACGCCTGAGCATGTGCAGCCTGGCTCAATGGCCCGGGGAGAAATCCCGACATCTGGGCCAGGCTCAGGCTCAACTTTTCCACACGAAAGATCGGATGTCGGATCGGGCTTTGTCCACGCAGACCAGGTCTAATCCTAGCCTTGCCATATAGAACTTTCTTTTTGAAGATGCAATAATATTTACACCTCGATGAGTTGGTAGAAAAAAGAAGTTATCTACAATCCCTAGGATAGGCCACACCCAAATTCGGAACACCATGCCCCCTAAGTTTTAGGCACCGCCGGGAGATCCGCTATTGCTCTAACCCACAGCGAGCGTCGGTCCTAATCGTGTCGAGAAGGCTAGCGATGTTGGGTTGCGCGTATGTTGAAGGTAATTGTGTTACGCTTCTCTTCAAGGTCTACCACGCCATGAGCAAGATCGTCGAGAGGTGATGTATTTCACGGAGGTGGGGTGGAGCGGATGGCCTGCTGTCACCAATCCAAATAGTCATCTCAGGGTTGAGCGATCGATGGATCCTTGAGTTCACCTCGTGCCAAATACCTTAGGGTCTACTAGGAGGAGTACGTTTCCAAAGCTACCATGGCTTTCAAATGTTCGATGTGGATAGACGAGGGTGGCAATCAATCCATAGGTGTGCATCTCATCAATCTCCTGGAGGCACAGTTTCAAATGAGAGATGGTGTCTGGTAAAGTTGATCACACACCTGTCCGGCCGTATGATGGCCGGCCAATGGTGACGCTTCCGAAATATTAAAAAATATGAGAAAAGAATATGTTGGTCTTTTATTAATGTATCACTCGGGATAAAAAGGTCACAATGATGAGCTGCCTATTGGAACTTTGTGTCCCATCTTGCCTACATGGATATGTGAGATGATCGAGAGTTGTCCAGAAGTATATACACCTGTTACACTACTATACGTAGCCATGTCCATACTGTTACATTGCTAGCGCCCAATCTCTTATCCATCGTCAGTTTTGTGGATAACTTTCTTGCTTTTTCTTTTGCGAGAAGTTTTGTCGATAACTTTCTTTACGTACGTACCTAAATACCAGGGCCTAATACCAGGGCCGTCTCCACGAATTGGAGGCCCCGGTGCGAAATGCGAATGATGCCTTAAAATATGAAAAATTCTTGTAATTAAAATATTAATATGACTAAAGGATACTCTCATTTAAGTCATATAAACTTTAAATAGATGGTATTTCATATACTATTATGAAATATATCTAATAAACCAACTATCTTCTATTGAGATTACATCGGTTGAACAATAAACAGATAAAAATTTATTAGTTAACTTCAGAACTGATGTTTATATACAATATGTACTCATTAGCCATTACCAAATTAAATCTGCTTGATCTTGAGCGCACTTGATTAATCCGCAAATCTATCTGACCTGGGCCCGGACGCTTGACCGCTGGCTAGCAGCGGCTGCCTTCTACTTTTGTTGGTGACGTTGGCACTTGCTGTTTGAATTTTTAGGGCGAATTCTGCCGCCTGCCCCTGCCATCCTGCTTCTTGCCGTCGCGCCTCGCCAAGTAGATTAGGGCAGAGCGCTGACCGAGAGGGAGTTGGGAAAAGGCTTCCGGGCGTGCCATCGATCGCGATTAGGAGGGAACGCTCGAGCGGTCAGACCAGGCCACAGGCCCAAAACAGTGCAAAGAAATTTAATAGCCTAACAAAAAATATACAATGTCGGCCCAAAATTGGGGACCCCTGCGATATGGGGGCCTGTGCGGTCGCACCTCTCGCACAGCCCCTGGACGGGCCTGGTAAATACTCCTTCCGTTTCTAAATATTTGTCTTTCTAAAATTTCAATAAGTGACTACATACGAAGTAAAATGAGTGAACCTACACTTTAAAATATGTCTATATACATCTGTATATGATAGTCCATTTGAAATCTCTAAAAAGACAAATATTTAGGAACCAAGGGAGTATATTCCTTGAGGAAATAGAACTTATTCATACACATATCTGAAAGAGATGAGAGTTAATTTATTTATAAAAACAAAGCAACTACGACAATTCACCATTGATCATGATTGTAATCGGGCGGCCGGTCACGAGCACAGATCGTACGGGCATGCCATGCGTTTCAGTGGGACCCACATACAACCTCCTGGCCTCTCTATTTTCCTTATCTCTTCGCGCACCGACCATGGCTCGCATCCCCTATTTCCCTCCTCTCCCTTCCGTGTCAGGCATCACCTACTCTCCAGCCACCGTGAATCCCTGCGCACGTCTGCTGTTGTGAGCGCCTCCCACCACCGCAAGACGAGATATCGACGATGCTACAAAGTGGTGCCAACGCTGCAAAGGGAAGTGTCGCTAGTGCAGAGGCAATTGACGGTCACTGCGATGGCAGGGACATGCCCAGCTATCGGTGGTTGCGCCAACTATTCTACAAGTCGATATGCATGGGGCTACGACCTGCGGGGTGAGATGTTGGGACCAGTTGGACGTTCGTTGTCGCTATTGTAACGAGGGAACCCAGGGCCGTGGATGGAAAGAGGCGAGCATCGACACGCTGCGACTACGTGTGTGTGGGGGGGGGGAGCTACCTTGGTGTTGGGAGCATGATGATGACGGAGCAGTTGCAATGCGCGTAGGGCCCATCGGCCAGAGCCTGTTGCTGCAAGGGGGCTGTCACGTATGTGGTACATCTACGCGCGCCAATGATAACGAAGTTGATCTATCTCAGGCGTACCTGGCCATCTGTCGGGCCAGGCTGGGCCTACCAAAGCCCGATGCAAAAAAACAGGCCCGAGCCCGGCCCGGCCTGGCCGTCGGTCCAAAAATCGGGCCCGAGCCCGGCCGATCATGCTAAAAGCCCGCCGGGCCTCGAACGGGGCCTCTTCGTTAACGCGCGAATACGGCGGGCCCAGGCCTGGCCTGGCCGTCAAGCTTGAAATCTAGGCCCAAGCCCGACCTGTGGACAAGGTCGGGCTGCCCATGGCCAGGTCTGATTTCAGGCCGTGAGCGAAAAGAAGAAGACGGATGGAGGCCGCTAGTTAGGTGGGAAGATATAAACAGAAAAGGGATGGGGGCTGTTAGCCGGGTGGCGTGACGTAGCAGGCAGCAGCGGCCACCTCAGCCTCAACGGAATAACGGCGGGTGAGATCACACTCACAGTCCACTATGTAGTCCACTCTCTTGGTTAGCTTAACCTGCCCCCGATTAATCCACGTTCCATGATGGAACGAATATATGTAATCCTGTACAAGACGTGACCGACGTGTGGTGGATTCCACGGCCGGCCGGCCACATCTCTCTGCACGGCTGACCTCCGTCCCACCGGACGCCTCAAGTCTAGTCCAGGTAACAAATATCGCCGCTGGTGTTCAGAAAATATCTTCTTCTTCTTCTTTGCGAGAAAGAGTGTTCAGAAAATATCTTAGCTTAGAGCGGCTCTTTTTCCCCTTTTCTTTAGGCATGTAAATGCCCTTCTGCATACAAAATTGGAAAACACAGCGTGGAAACTGGAAAGCAAAGCAATTCCCACAGGTTCGGCTCAAAGTAAAACGTAGAAAACGTGAAATTAGGCGTATTTTAATTTGTTATTAGGTAGACATTGTATCATCAAATTCATTGCGGAAAAGACTCCGTAATGTAACTCTTTTTTATGATCTCCAATAATTAACTTGAATAGAAAAATATATGTAAAAGGAAATGAACATAAGTAGCTTTGTTGACACCGCGGTACGGCAAATTCAGAATACGACCTTAACCATGAACCTTAAGTAGTACTAACTTTTTTTGTTCTACGAAGAACTGGAGTAACCTGAAGAGCCGTCGTTTTGGGTGAAGGCACGGCATTTCTATTTCTTGTTGCAAGTGTTTCTCGACATGCTTCTACGGATGAAGTGAAGTAACCTTATATCTGGCCATGGGCCGGGCCGGGCCGGGCTTGGGCCGGGCCTGAAAAAGCCCACGGCAGAAAACTAAGGCCCAGGCCCTTCCAGGCCCTACCATCGGGCCTACTTTTCAAGCCCAAGCCCGGCCCATCTGATAAAAAGCTCTGAAAAGCCCTTAGGGCTTAGGGCCATGGGCTGGGCCTCTTCCTTAAAATGCCAATATGCCAAGTCCAAGCCCGTCCAGGCCCTGCTGATGGGCTCAAAACTCAGGCCCAAGCCCGGCCCACGGGCAAGCCCATCAGGCCCAGGCCCTGGATTTTAGGGCCGAGCCTGGGTGGGCCGACAGGGCCGGGCCTGAGATGGCCAGGACTAAGTAACCTGAAGAGCTGCAGCATATCTGAACCAAGGCGGGGGAAGCTGCAGGATTAGCAGCTTCTACGGAGAGATTGCTTCGTCGTTAGACTAGGACCGATCAAAAAGTTCCTCTTGGAAGGTCATGAGAGGGTGAAACCAATCAAGACACAAAACATAATGTTGTGTGATTTTTGTGATGTAAGAGCAACTCCAAAGTGCCGAACCATTTCATCCGCCTGCGTTCGTTTGGGTCGGCGCGGACAAAAGTGGCGGCCCAACGCACCGACCCAAACCCAAATCACGTCCGCGTCGCGTCCGCGCCGACGCATTTGCGGCCCAAATTTGTGCCCCAAATGCGTCGGCGCGGATGCCGAACGGACGCTTCGCGCGCCTTCTCGCTATCCGTCGCGTCCCCACATGGCGGCCGTCCAACTACCCGTTGCCCACGCGGTCAGCTTAATTTATGACCACGGCCCCACGCGTCAACGACGGCGCTCGTCATTTTTTAAGCCGACCGTGCGGCGAGGCCGTCCTCATCCAGACTCGCCGTCCACATCTGCCATCCTTTACTCCCTCGTCGTCGGCACACCCTAGCCACCACAAACCACAGCGAGATGGGCCTCTTCTCCGGCGCCAGCGGCAGCAAGGCCAAGGGCAAGTCCCCCTCCACCCCTTTCCCCTCAGAGTTCCTCCCACCTCCGCCGGCGCCGGCGCCTCGCCGGCAGAGGCAGCGCGTGAACGTGCCAGTGCACCAGGCGGAGTGGCAGTAGCAACACCGCCAGCCTCTGCCGTATCCCGACGTGACGCTGCCGCACGACTGGCATCTGGATCCAGATAGGATCCCAGTGCCGCGGACGGCTCGTGCTCACGGGGAGGAGGTGCGGCGCCGGCGGGCCTGCTGACGCCGGAGCAGCGCCGTGACCAGGCCTACGCAACCGACTCGCCCAACTGGGCGAGGTGGTTCGCCTTCGAGCACGAGGAGGCGAGGCGACGGGGCGTGCGCGAGGTCGACCGGAGGTCGCCGCCACCGGCACTCATCGTCCGCGAGGACCAGGCGGCGGAGGACGCCTACCAGGCGGCCATTGCGGCCGTCTACCGGGAGAGCGAGGAGGACGAGCGACGCAGAGCGGAGGCGGCGGAGGCGGAAAAGGAGGCTCGGTACGAGGCGGCAATGGCGCAGGCCCTTGCCCTCTCCACGACGGGCAACAGCGTGGTGCCGCCGGTGGCCCCGCCGTCCCCCATCAAGCGGGAGCCGGAGCCTGAGCCCATGGCGCGCTTCTCCTGGACGGGGGTGGTGCGCGAGTGGGTGTCCGCGCCACCGGTTTGGATGGGGGCGACGCCGGCGCAGGAGCAGGCGTATCTTGAGATGTGGCGCCAGCGCTAGCTGGCAGAGGAGCGCCGTCGCGGCGAGTACGAGGAGATGCTCGAGCGCGACCTCGAGGAGGAGCAGCGCGAGGCCGAGGAGGAGGCGCGTCAGGCGGCCGCACACCCTCCCGCCCCAGCACTGCCTGCGCCGGCACAGCCCGACATGACGGCGCTCTGGAACACGGCGTTCGCCTGAGCCGGGCCGGCGCCGACACTCATCGACCTCACGGACCCCGAGAACGACGACGACGACGCCTAGGGCAGCATGCCGCCTTGTAGTTTAGGCTGTTTTTTATTTTTTTTATTTTTAATGCAAATGTGGACGCGTGGACTCTCGCCGGCCTTCGTGGCCGGCTTTAATGTTTAATTAATGTTGTTTATCTTTTTTTAATATGCATGCGCTCATTTTTTCCGCCGTCAAAATGGATTCAGGCCAGCGTTGGGCGCACGTGCCGACCCAAATGCGAAGGCGGGCATCTGTGTCCGTCTGGCCGACCCAAACGGACAAAAAGCGAACGAAATCGCCGTCCGTTTGGGTCGGCCCGGTGGAGTTGCTCTAAATGGTTTACTTGATGGTCACACAAGTGACTAGGACCAACACTTTCTTCTGTTAACCGTCCTTATCGAAAACGACAACTATTACCGGACCGTAGGCAATACACTATGGATTGTGGTACACCAGGCCCACAAAATCCACTCTGCAACGAGAAAAAGTTGAGAGAGTGAGATTCCATGGAGTGGTGGAGGGCAGAAATCACATATTTGACCTGGGGCCAAATCAAATCACAAATTGACCTTGTTCTGAAAAAATTTCACTCTGCTGACCCTTTAGTGTGGCGCCCGACACCTAGGCGCCGCACACTACTATGCAGCGCCTCTTCCTTGGGCGTCGCACATCCTGCCAGCGTGGCAGCCCTGGTCCAGTTGCGGCCCCACAGACAGCAGTGCAGCGCCCAAGGGATAGGCGCCACACTGTGTAAAGTGCAGCGCCTATCGCTTGGGCGCTGCACTGTGACTTATAGCGCATCTGCCCAGCGACCAGACAGTTGTTCCTCCTCTCCCTCTCTGGACAGAGAGCAGCGGCGGCGCCCCCATCGAATCCCCCCTCCCCCCACATCCCTCTCAGATCTGAAGATTTGATCTGTGGATTCGATCTTCAATCCATCCTACTAGGTAAACTCCTCCGTTCCCTTTCTTTTCCTCCGTAAATTTGTTGCCATTTTAGAGATTTGTCCAAGATTTGATGGAACCCTTGATTTGGTTGATTTGCTTGATTTAGGATGTGTAGTCATAGTGATAGTACCTTAGTGTTGTTGTTTAGTTCACAATATATGGTTCTTGTTAGTGAAACCTAGAGTGTTTAGTTTTTTTTAGATATACATGAGATGCCTATTTATATAGATAACTATGAGATGTTGTGTTTTGTAGACATATAAGAGATGTTTGTTTAGATATATATATATTAGATGTTGAGTTTATTTGAAATATTAGATGTTGAATTTTTTAGAAGACATATGACATATTCATTGTGTGAGAAGGAGATGTTCAAATTCTTGTAATTGAACACATATTAGATGTTTAGTGTAAACCGATATTTGAGATGAAGATGAACTCATATATGTTTATTGTTTTAACTTACTAAGGATGGTTTGGCTTCTCGACGATGTCTACGACACGAAACACCGGGCCTACATGATGCGCGAGAAGGGGATGGTAATAACGAGTAATCTAAATATTTTGCAAATTTGCCTTAAGTTGAAATTTACATGCCCTAAGATTTGTCATTCCTTGTTTTTTGCAGAAGCTTGAACCTTTGAAGATTCGGTATCACGGGGTCTCTGGTCCTGCCATGCCTTACGATGAGCGGTACACACCGTACATCAAGCAGGCAGGACTACTCCCGTGGATTCAGTTGGTCAGCCGGTCCACGCTGAATCTGAACGCTCCACTGGTGTCCGCTCTTGCTGATCGGTGGAGGCCGGAGACACATAGTTTCCATCTTCGGACAGGGGAGATGACCGTGACGCTCGAGGATGTCTCGTTGATCACCGGTCTTGCTATCGATGGGAGGCCTCTCTGTATGAGCACCGATTCTGATGGGTGACGCGAGCAGATGATTGCTCTTATCGGTATTGCTCCTACCGAGGCTGAGGCTGATGTAGAGGAGGGAGAAGAGAAGAAGAAGAGGGAAAGGAAAGCTGCCGGAGCTGCTTTTACGTGGATTCAAAATCACTTTGCGACGTGCCCTCCGGATGCCACTGATGATGTGATCCAGACACATGCTCGTGTCTACATGTGGTATGTTGTGTCGAGGACTTTGTTTCCTGACTCCACTGGCAAGAACGCTCCATGGATGTGGCTGAAGGCGTTGACCGTCTTCGATAGCAAATGGAGCTGGGGTACAGCTACTCTTGCCTACTTGTACAGACAGGTAGTTGGTCTGTTTTGTGATTAACTCATTCTTCATTAGCAATGCAAGCTTGTTGTTAAGTTAACATTGTTTTTCTTTCATATGCAGCTGGACGATGCGTGTCTGCGGATCACAGATAGTGCAGGCATTGGTGGTAATATGCTTCTACTTTCTGTATGGAGCTGGGAGCGTCTGCCTGTTGGACGCACGAAGAGCGTCAGGTTTAATCCTTGGTATCAAGATGAAGATGACGAATTACAGCGCCCCACTTGGGCTTACAAGTGGGATGTGGTTTCCGAGATGACGAACGATGTCAATCTCATGTACCAGAAGTACGTTGCCGAGTTGGACACGATTACGCCTGAGCAGGTAACGAGGTCATTACTTCAGTCATTTCTCATATTTGCCTGAAAAAAGTCACCAATTTTGCACTGTTGCCCTATTTCATAGGTGGAATGGCAGCCATATGGCGCCGATGACAGCCTTGGGTACACCCCAGAGTTTAAAATCAACCCGATGTGCTTGCGGGATAGGGATCTCTGGCTTATGCGGTGCCCATTGATATGCAACTGGGCTGTTGAGTTTCATTTGCCACATCGCGTGTTTCGTCAATTTGGTCTGTTCCAGCCTCACCCGCTGGAATGGGTGGATACGGACAAAGCACTTCATAGGTAAGAGAGCGTATTGACTAAGCATCATCACTCCTTCTTGAGGTTGCTAATGTTTGCTATTGTACCATGCAGGTTGGACAGGAGAAGGCAGCGCAAGATAAAGGACTGGGACAAGCATCATGCTTCGTATGTCACCCGCTTCCAGCTTTGCGTGGAGCAAGCTCGTAGCACTGCACGCGCCCAGCTTCGTGAGCATAACCTTTGCAAGCTTTCTTGCCCTCTCCTCCTCACGAGCAAGTTTCGCTTGGCGTGCCCTCTCCTCCTCTCGTTTCTTCCGCTCCATCCTCTCCTTCTGACGATGCTCTTCCTCCAAGCCTCTTCGAAACGATTCTTCGAACCGCCGTTGCCGCCTAAGACAATCTTGGTATTGGTCTTTTTTGACATCTTCTGGCACTTCAAGATCTATCCACGTGAAGTACTGGAACGCTTCTGTTACGCTCTGGACTGGGATGTCAAGCAGTGCAGCGTCTAAGGGAAAGGCGCTGCACTGTGTTATCTGGCGCCTCTCCTTTAGGCGCTGCACTATCTGCACTTTGCTTCCAGTACGTTTGCTGCCCAAGGTACAGGCGCTGCACTGTACTGTGCAGCACCCCGCTCTGAGGCATTACACATTACATTACAGTGTTTCCAAATACAAAGTGCTTTTTTATGTTTTGTGATTCACATAGATGGCACATAATCATATCCAAATCACATTTAGTATTCCAAAAACACAGAAATAAGACATAGCATATATAGTAGTCCAAATCACAATACTCATACACACATAATAATATAGTTGTCCAATCACATAGTCATACACAAACATGTAGCCAAAAAGACATAGTACACATTTTGGTTCATAAGAAGGTCATGGTCCTTGTCCCTTCTTCTTCCTTTCTTCTTCCTCTCTTCTTCTTCTTCTTCTTCTTCTCCCTCCTCCGACCACCAAGGGAGCTCACCTTCCGCCTCCGTGTCCTCCACCCCCTTCATTGTTTCCATACCTATGAAAATGTCAATATAATAGTTAGTCACACAATGCAAAAGCATTGAGCCAAAAGTACAAGATCATAGTAAGTCACATACGGCAATGGTCCATTGAGCCAAGTGAACATTCCTCCACCACGGCCGCCGCCAAGGCCAAGATCACCACCACGGCCTCTACCACCACCACGGCCTAGACCACCACCACGGCCTCTACCGCCACCACGGCCTAGACCACCACCATAGGTTGTATCACCACCAAGGCCAAGATCACCACCACGGCCTCTACCACCACCACGGCCTAGACCACCACCACGGCCTCTACCGCCACCACGGCCTAGACGACCACCACGGGTTGTATCACCACCACGGCCAAGACCATCACCACGGCCTCTCCCACCACCACGGGCAAGACCTCCACCACGGCCTAGGCCTTCACCATGGCCTCTACCACCACCACGGCCTAGACCATCACCACGGCCTAGGCCTTCACCACGGCCAAGACCATCACCACGGCCTAGGCCTTCACCACGGCCAAGCCCATCCCCACGGACTAGGCCATCACCACGGCCTCTACCACCACCACGACCTCTACCACCACCACGGCCTCTTTGTTGACTAGTGCCTCGTTGGCTTGTTTGACTTGGTTGGCTACTCCTTGGTTGACTTGGTTGGCTATCATTTGCTTGGCTTGTGCTTGCATCATTTTTCTTTGATCTTTTTCTTGGTTTGGGACAAGTTCTTGTGTTGTGTCCCCGATGACTGCAGTCCCCACAACGGGATTGCTCACGAGGCTCTTGGAATTGGCCGGTGCCGTATTCTCCACCGCCACCACGGCCCCATCCGTCCATGTCACCTCTAAGACGCTTTGTCTTACGTCTTCCCCGTCTAACGACCTTCAATTCCGGGTCCGGCCAAGTTGAACTCCATGATACTCCGGCCATTGTGATTGGTCCAAGTATGGCTGAAACCGGGGAGCCCAAGTTTTCTTTACCGTCATGATTGAGAACTCGGACTCCCTCACGGTAAGAGGGTGATTGACGTCCGCATTCCTAACACGGGCTGCATTTAACAAGTGCGAGCATGGGAGATGAAGCAACGATGGCCTCATGCAGCTGCAATCACACCGTGTTAGGGAGACTTTGAAAGCGCGTCCTCCGTGTTGGTGGCCTTCGTTTGTGGTTCCTCCAGGATCTTTCACCTCATACTTCCACTCGTTGTCGTCATATAGTACAGCTTCTTCTGAGTCTGCCTTTCGTGATTGAAAGTCCAACCATTCTTCAACCTTTGGTGGGAAATAGTACTTATGCTTATCCTTGTTCTCACCAGCAATCTGCTTATCCGTCTCCATTGAATACTTCAAAAAGTATCCATTCATCTTGTCAAATGTGTATTGAACTATTGCCGTCACGGGTAATGCACGTACACCCTTGAGCACCTTATTGAAGCATTCTGCCATATTGCTTGTCATTTGACCGTACCTCCGGCCATCTTCATCGAAAGCACGTGCCCACATATTCCTTTCGACAATGTTCTTAGTGAGAAATTCATGACCACCGGGGTCAAGTTTCTTGTGTCTGAGCAATGCATTGAACAATGTGGCAAACCGCTTGTTGGTGAAAGCGAGACAACAATCTTGAAGATCATCGGCCAACTCCTTGATACCACATGCCCTATAGAAGTTTGCACAAAAGTGCCTCATGCACCATCGATGGTGCAACTTTCTATGTCCGGGAATGTCAACAACCACCGCATTTAGAATTCCTGGATGGCGATCCGATATGACACAAATTTCCCTTTCAGCCGGTAATACCCTTGTTCTCAATTGACGCAAGAACCACTCCCAGTTATCATTGTTCTCCACCTCAACCAAAGCGAAAGCCAAAGGCAACACCCGGTTATTGGCATCACTTGCTATTGCAACCAATAAAGTGCCCTTGTATTGTCCGGTCAAGAACGTCCCATCAATGGCGATGACGGGCCGACAATGCTCAAAAGCCCTCATGCATTGCTCAAAGGCCCAAAATGCACGGCCAAATACTCGGGCGGTCCTCCCGTTGTGAATCAATGTTTGGTGCCCATGAGGCTCAACCACGTGAACCATGCCTGGGTTTGTGGTGGCCATAGCTAACAACAACCTAGGGAGTCGGTTGTATGCTTCCTCCCAATTGCCATACAACATCTTGAATGCGGCTTGCTTCGCCTTCCATGCCTTGTCGTACTTCACCTTGTAATGAAAGATGGCTTTCACAAGGTCAATGACACTCTTGATGCTCATTGTTGGAAGTGTGGATATTTGGTTCGAAAGCCTATAAGCGATGAACTCGGATGTGAGTTGTTTGTGTTGTTGGTGCACAAGCTTGTCATCCGCATTCTTGTGCCGGCACATGTGATTTGGTAGACAACTCACTATGCGCCAAGTGGGACCTCTTTTCCATGGCCTTGCACGCACAATCCATTGACAACTTGGCACTTCACGTTTGACCGTGTAACGCACATTGACGTCCGAGTTGGCCACTTGATGTGGACGATAATGCGTAACCGAGTAGTTGTCGAGCCACATCTTCAATTCCAAGAAGGATTGAAACTCACAACCGGGAAATATCCCGTTCTTGCCGTCTTCCAAATCACGGTGAGAACTTGGCCTAGCTCCAAGAGATATGCATTTGCCACCACCCACAACGGCTTCATCTGCGAGACTAAGATCCTTGAACAATGGTGTCTTGTGATCCCGCCCGAATACCTTCTTGAATGCTTGGGCCTCCTTCGGTGTGAACCCCTCCTCATCAACTTCTTCATCGGGACCATCGTCATCCGAGTCCGATGCATATGCACGGGAAAAAGGGATGGATTGGTCCATTGTCTCTTGCACATGATATTGGTCGAGATCACCCACATTGTTGTCAAGGAGATCAACTTCGTTGTCATCCTCCTTGTACTCATCATTCTCCTCTTCAAAACCTTCATTTTGGTTGTTTGGAGTCGGGCTCAATGTTGGCCAATCTTGTTGCGTGAAATGAGGTTCACTCATTTGATCTTGGTTCTGTTGGGGATCGTAGCAGAAATTAAAATTTTCCTACGCATCACCAAGATCTATCCATGGAGTATTTTAGCAATGAGGGGATAGGAGAGCATCTACATACCACTTGTAGATCGCAGCGGAAGCGTTCAAGGAGAACGTGGATGATGGAGTCGTACTCGCCGTGATCCAAATCACCGATGACCAGCGCCGAAAGGACGGCACCTCCGCGTTCAACACACGTACGGGACGATCGACGTCTCCTCCTTCTTGATCCAGCAAGGGGGAAGGAGAGGTTGATGAAGATCCAGCAGCACGACGGCGTGGTGGTGGATGCAGCAGAGTTCCAGCAGGGCTTCGCCGAGCTTCTGTGGAGAGAGGGAGAGCTGTAACGGGGAGAGGGAGGCGCCAATGCAGCAGGGGTGTGGCTGCCCTCCCTCTTCCCCCTTTATATAGGCCCCCTAGGGGGGGCGCCGCCCTGGAGATCCATCTCCAGGAGGGGGCGGCGGCCAAGGGGGGTGCCTTGCCCCCCAAGGCAAGTGGGGCGCCCCCTGCCCTAGGGTTTCCAACCCTAGGCGCAGTGGGGAGGCCCATGGGGGGGCCCACCAGCCCACTATGGGCTGGTTCCCTCCCCACTTCAGCCCACGGGGCCCTCCGGGATAGGTGGCCCCACCCGGTGGACCCCCGGGACCCATCTGGTGGTCCCGGTACAATACCGGTGACCCCCAGATCATTCCCGATGGCCGAAACGACACTTCCTATATATAATTCTTTACCTCCGGACCACTCCGGAACCTCTCGTGACGTCCGGGATCTCATCCGGGACTCCGAACAACCTTCGGTTTGCTGCATACTAATATCTTTAACAACCCTAGCGTCACCGAACCTTAAGTGTGTAGACCCTACGGGTTCGGGAGACATGCAGACATGACCGAGACGATCTCCGGTCAATAACCAACAGCGGGATCTGGATACCCATGTTGGCTCCCACATGCTCCTCGATGATCTCATCGGATGAACCACGATGTCGAGGACTTAATCAATCCCGTACTCAATTCCCTTTGTCCATCGGTACGATACTTGCCCGAGATTCGATCGTCGGTATACCGATACCTTGTTCAATCTCGTTACCGGCAAGTCTCTTTACTCATTCCCGTAATACATCATCCCGTGAACAACACCTTGATCACATTGAGCTCATTATGATGATGTCTTACCGAGTGGGCCCAGAGATACCTCTCCGTCACACGGAGTGACAAATCCCAGTCTCGATTCATGCCAACCCAACAGATACTTTCGGAGATACCTGTAGTGCACCTTTATAGTCACCCAGTTACGTTGTGACGTTTGATACACCCAAAGCATTCCTACGATATCCGGGAGTTGCATAATCTCATGGTCTAAGGAATGATACTTGACATTCAGAAAAGCTCTAGCAAACGAACTACACGATCTTTGTGCTATGCTTAGGTTTGGGTCTTGTCCATCACATCATTCTCCTAATGATGTGATCCCGTTATCAATGACATCCCCATGTCCATAGTCAGGAAACCATGACTATCTATTGATCAACGAGCTAGTCAACTAGAGGCTTACTAGGGACACATTGTGGTCTATGTATTCACACATGTATTATGATTTCCGAACAATACAATTATAGCATGAACAATAGACAATTATCATGAACAAGGAAATATAATAATCCATTTATTATTGCCTCTAGGGCATATTTCCAACAGTCTCCCACTTGCACTAGAGACAATAGTCTAGTTACATTGTGATGAATCGCACACCCATGGAATTTTGGTGTTGATCATGTTTTGCTCTAGGGAGAGGTTTAGTCAACGGATCTGCCACATTCAGGTCCGTATGTACTTTACAAATCTCTATGTCTCCATTTTGAACACTTTCACGAATGGAGTTGAAGCGACGCTTGATATGTCTGGTCTTCCTGTGAAACCTGGGCTCCTTCACAAGGGCAATTGCTCCAGTGTTGTCACAGAAGAGAGTCATCGGGTCCGACGCATTGGGTATGACTCCTAGGTCGGTAATGAACTCCTTCACCCAGACTGCTTCTTGTGCTGCCTCCGAGGCTGCCATATACTCTGCTTCACATGTAGATCCCGCCACGACGCTTTGCTTGCAACTGCACCAGCTTACTGCCCCTCCATTCAAAATATACACGTATCCGGTTTGTGACTTGGAGTCATCCAGATCTGTGTCGAAGCTAGCGTCGACGTAACCCTTTACGACGAGCTCTTCGGCACCTCCATAAACGATAAACATATCCTTAGTCCTTTTCAGGTACTTCAGGATGTTTTTGACCGCTGTCCAGTGTTCCTTGCCGGGATTACTTTGGTACCTACCTACCAAACTTACGGCAAGGTTTACATCGGGTCTGGTACACAGCATGGCCTACATAATAGACCCTATAGCTGAGGCATAGGGGATGACACTCATCTCTTCTATATCTTTTGCCGTGGTCGGGCATTGAGCCGTGCTCAATCGCACACCTTGCAATACAGGCAAGAACCCCTTCTTGGACTGATCCATTTTGAACTTCTTCAAAATCTTGTCAAGGTACGTACTTTGTGAAAGACCGATGAGGTGTCTCGATCTATCCCTATAGATCTTGATGCCTAATATATAAGCAGCTTCTCCAAGGTCCTTCATTGAAAAACACTTGTTCAAATAGGCCTTTATGCTTTCCAAGAATTCTATATCATTTCCCATCAATAGTATGTCATCCACATATAATATGAGAAATGCTACGGAGCTCCCACTCACTTTCTTGTAAACGCAGGCTTCTCCATAAGTCTGCATAAACCCAAACGATTTGATCATCTCATCAAAGCGAATGTTCCAACTCCGAGATGCTTGCACCAGCCCATAGATAGAGCGCTGGAGCTTGCATACTTTGTTAGCATTCTTAGGATCGACAAAACCTTCCGGCTGCATCATATACAATTCTTCCTTAAGGAAGCCGTTAAGGAATGCCGTTTTGACGTCCATTTGCCATATCTCATAATCATAGTATGCGGCTATTGCTAACATGATTCGGACAGACTTCAGCTTCGCTACGGGAGAGAAAGTCTCATCGTAGTCAACCCCTTGAACTTGCCGATAACCCTTAGCGACAAGTCGAGCTTTATAGATGGTCACATTACCATCCGCGTCTGTCTTCTTCTTGAAGATCCATTTATTTTCTATGGCTCGCCGATCATCGGGCAAGTCACTCAAAGTCCATACTTTCTTTTCATACATGGATTCTATCTCGGATTTCATGGCTTCTAGCCATTTGTCGGAATCTGGGTCCGCCATCGCTTCTTCATAGTTCGAAGGTTCACCGTTGTCCCACAACATGACTTCCAGGACAGGGTTGCCGTACCACTCTGGTGCGGAACGTGTCCTTGTGGACCTACGAAGTTCAGTAGGAGCTTGATCAGAAGTATCTTGATCATCATCATTAACCT
This sequence comes from Aegilops umbellulata, assembly GCA_032464435.1. Classification (NCBI taxonomy): domain Eukaryota; kingdom Viridiplantae; phylum Streptophyta; class Magnoliopsida; order Poales; family Poaceae; genus Aegilops; species Aegilops umbellulata. The sequence goes on from CP136059.1 coordinate 419,365,936, forward strand.
CCTCTCTAATCGGTGCAGGCACCACAGGAACATTTTCCTGAGCTGCGCTACTCTGATTTTCAAGAGGTAGTACTTCATCAAGCTCTACTTTCCTCCCACTTATTTCTTTCGCGAGAAACTCTTTCTCTAGAAAGGACCCGTTCTTGGCAACAAAGACCTTGCCTTCGGATCTGAGGTAGAAGGTATACCCAACTGTTTCCTTGGGGTATCCTATGAAGACGCATTTTTCCGATTTGGGTTCGAGTTTTTCAGGTTGAAGTTTCTTGACATAAACATCGCAACCCCAAACTTTCAGAAATGACAGCTTAGGTTTCTTCCCAAACCATAATTCATACGGTGTCGTCTCAACGGATTTTGACGGAGCCCTATTTAAAGTGAACGCGGCTGTCTCTAGAGCGTATCCCCAAAATGATAGCGGTAGATCTGTAAGAGACATCATAGACCGCACCATATCCAATAGAGTGCGATTACGACGTTCGGACACACCGTTTCGCTGAGGTGTTCCAGGCGGCGTGAGTTGTGAAACGATTCCACATTTTCTTAAGTGTGTGCTAAATTCGTGACTTAAATATTCTCCCCCACGATCTGATCGTAAGAACTTTATTTTTCTGTCACGTTGATTCTCAACCTCACTCTGAAACTCCTTAAACTTTTCAAAGGTCTCAGACTTGTGTTTCATTAAGTAGACATACCCATACCTACTCAAATCATCAGTGAGAGTGAGAACATAACGATAGCCTCCGCGAGCCTCAACGCTCATTGGACCACACACATCTGTATGTATGATTTCCAACAAGTTGGTTGCTCGCTCCATTGTCCCTGAGAATGGAGTCTTGGTCATTTTGCCCATGAGGCACGGTTCGCACGTGTCAAATGATTCATAATCGAGAGACTCTAAAAGTCCATCAGCATGGAGCTTCTTCATGCGCTTGACACCAATGTGACCAAGGCGGCAGTGCCACAAGTATGTGGGACTATCGTTACTAACTTTACATCTTTTGGTATTCACACTATGAATATGTGTAACATCACGTACGAGATTCATTAAGAATAAATCATTAACCATCGGAGCATGACCATAAAACATATCACTCATATAAATAGAACAACCATTATTCTCGGATTTAAATGAGTAGCCATCTCGTATTAAACGAGATCCAGATACAATGTTCATGCTCAAACTTGGTACTAAATAACAATTATTGAGGTTTAAAACTAATCCCGTAGGTAAATGTAGAGGTAGCGTGCCGACGGCGATCACATCGACCCTGGAACCATTCCCGACGCGCATCGTCACCTCGTCCTTCGCCAGTCTCCGTTTATTCCGCAGCTCCTGTTTCGAGTTACAAATATGAGCAACGGCACCGGTATCAAATACCCAGGAGCTACTACGAGCACTGGTAAGGTACACATCAATTACATGTATATCACATATACCTTTAGTGTTGCCGGCCTTCTTATCTGCTAAGTACTTGGGGCAATTCCGCTTCCAGTGACCAGTTCCCTTGCAATAAAAGCACTCAGTTTCAGGTTTGGGTCCATTCTTTGACTTCTTCCTGGCAACTGATTTACCAGGCGCGGCAACCTCCTTGTCGTCCTTCTTGAAGTTCTTCTTACCCTTGCCTTTCTTGAACTTAGTGGTTTTATTTACCATCAACACTTGATGTTCCTTTTTGATCTCCACCTCTGCAAATTTTAGCATTGAATACAACTCGGGAATGGTCTTTTCCATCCCCTGCATATTGTAGTTCATCACGAAGCTCTTGTAGCTAGGTGGGAGCGACTGAAGGATTTCGTCAATGACCGCCTCATCCGGGAGATTAACTTCCAGCTGAGTCAAGCGGTGGTGTAACCCAGACATCTTGAGTATGTGTTCACTGACAGAGCTATTCTCCTCCATCTTACAGCTAAAGAACTTGTCGGAGACATCATATCTCTCGACCCGGGCATGAGCTTGGAAAATCAATTTCAGCTCCTCGAACATCTCATATGCTCCGTGTTGCTCAAAACGCTTTTGGAGCCCCGGTTCTAAGCTGTAAAGCATGCCGCACTGAACGAGGGAGTAATCATCAGCACGAGACTGATGGGCGTTCATAACGTCCTGGTTTGCTGGGAATGGTGCATCACCTAGCGGTGCTTCTAGGACATAATCTTTCTTGGCAGCTATGAGGATGATCCTCAGGTTCCGGACCCAGTCCGCATAGTTGCTGCCATCATCTTTCAGCTTGGTTTTCTCTAGGAACGCGTTGAAGTTGAGGGTGACATTAGCATGGGCCATTTGATCTACAAGACATATTGTAAAGATTTAGACTAAGTTCATGATAATTAAGTTCATCTAATCAAATTAATGAATGAACTCCCACTCAGATTTGACATCCCTCTAGTCATCTAAGTGATACATGATCCGAGTCAACTAGGCCGTGTCCGATCATCACGTGAGACGGACTAGTCATCATCGGTGAACATCTCCATGTTGATCGTATCTTCTATACGACTCATGTTCGACCTTTCGGTCCTCCGTGTTCCGAGGCCATGTCTGTACATGCTAGGCTCGTCAATCCAACCTAAGTGTATTGCGTGTGTAAATCTGGCTTACACCCGTTGTATGCGAACGTAAGGACCTATCACACCCGATCATCACGTGGTGCTTCGGAACGACGAACCTTAGCAACGGTGCACAGTTAGGGAGAACACATTTTTGATATTTTAATGAGGGATCATCTTATTTATGCTACCGTCGTTCTAAGCAAATAAGATGTAAAACATGATAAACATCACATGCAATCAAATAGTGACATGATATGGCCAACATCATTTCGCTCCTTTGATCTCCATCTTCGGGGCGCCATGATCATCGTCGTCACCGGCATGACACCATGATCTCCATCATCATGATCTCCATCATCGTGTCTTCGTGAAGTTTTCACGTCAACTATTACTTCTACTACTATGGCTAACGCTTTAGCAATAAAGTAAAATAATTACATGACGATTTAAGTTGACACGCAGGTCATAAATAAATAAAGACAACTCCTATGGCTCCTGCCGGTTGTCATACTCATCGACATGCAAGTCGTGATTCCTATTACAATAACAAGATCATCTCATACATCACATGATTCATCACAACTTCTGGCCATATCACATCACAAAGCACTTGCTGCAAAAACAAGTTAGACGTCCTCTAATTGTTGTTGCAAGTTTTTACGTGGCTGTTATAGGTTGCTAGGAAGAACGTTTCTTACCTACGTTGAAACCACAACTTGAATTGTCAATCTCTATTTACCCTTCATAAGGACCCTGTCCATCGAATCCGATCCAACTAAAGTGGGAGAGACAGACACCCGCCAGCCACCTTATGCAACTAGTGCATGTCAGTCGGTGGAACCGGTCTCACGTAAGCGTACGTGTAAGGTTGGTCCGGGCCGCTTCATCCCACAATACCGCTGAACCAAGATAGGACTAGTAACGGCAAGAAGAATTGACAATTCGACGCCCATAACTACTTTGTGTTCTACTCGTGCATAGAAACTACGCATAGACCTAGCTCATGATGCCACTGTTGGGGATCGTAGCAGAAATTAAAATTTTCCTACGCATCACCAAGATCTATCCATGGAGTATTCTAGCAACGAGGGGATAGGAGAGCATCTACATACCACTTGTAGATCGCAGCGGAAGCGTTCAAGGAGAACGTGGATGATGGAGTCGTACTCGCCGTGATCCAAATCACCGATGACCAGCGCCGAAAGGACGGCACCTCCGCGTTCAACACACGTACGGGACGATCGACGTCTCCTCCTTCTTGATCCAGCAAGGGGGAAGGAGAGGTTGATGAAGATCCAGCAGCACGACGGCGTGGTGGTGGATGCAGCAGAGTTCCAGCAGGGCTTCGTCGAGCTTCTGTGGAGAGAGGGAGAGCTGTAACGGGGAGAGGGAGGCGCCAATGCAGCAGGGGTGTGGCTGCCCTCCCTCTTCCCCCTTTATATAGGCCCCCTAGGGGGGGGGGCGCCGCCCTGGAGATCCATCTCCAGGAGGGGGCGGCCGCCAAGGGGGGTGCCTTGCCCCCCAAGGCAAGTGGGGCGCCCCCTGCCCTAGGGTTTCCAACCCTAGGCGCAGGGGGGAGGCCCATGGGGGGCGCACCAGCCCACTATGGGCTGGTTCCCTCCCCACTTCAGCCCACGGGGCCCTCCGGGATAGGTGGCCCCACCCGATGGATCCCCGGGACCCATCTGGTGGTCCCGGTACAATACCGGTGACCCCCAGATCATTCCCGATGGCCGAAACGACACTTCCTATATATAATTCTTTACCTCCGAACCACTCCGGAACCTCTCGTGACGTCCGGGATCTCATCCGGGACTCCGAACAAACTTCGGTTTGCTGCATACTAATATCTTTAACAACCCTAGCGTCACCGAATCTTAAGTGTGTAGACCCTACGGGTTCGGGAGACATGCAGACATGACCGAGACGATCTCCGGTCAATAACCAACAGCGGGATCTGGATACCCATGTTGGCTCCCACATGCTCCTCGATGATCTCATCGGATGAACCACGATGTCGAGGACTTAATCAATCCCGTACTCAATTCCCTTTGTCCATCGGTACGATACTTGCCCGAGATTCGATCGTCGGTATACCGATACCTTGTTCAATCTCGTTACCGGCAAGTCTCTTTACTCGTTCCCGTAATACATCATCCCGTGAACAACACCTTGATCACATTGAGCTCATTATGATGATGTCTTACCGAGTGGGCCCAAAGATACCTCTCCGCCACACGGAGTGACAAATCCCAGTCTCGATTCATGCCAACCCAACAGATACTTTCGGAGATACCTGTAGTGCACCTTTATAGTCACCCAGTTACGTTGTGACGTTTGATACACCCAAAGCATTCCTACGATATCCGGGAGTTGCATAATCTCATGGTCTAAGGAATGATACTTGACATTCAGAAAAGCTCTAGCAAACGAACTACACGATCTTTGTGCTATGCTTAGGTTTGGGTCTTGTCCATCACATCATTCTCCTAATGATGTGATCCCGTTATCAATGACATCCCCATGTCCATAGTCAGGAAACCATGACTATCTATTGATCAACGAGCTAGTCAACTAGAGGCTCACTAGGGACACATTATGGTCTATGTATTCACATGTATTATGATTTCCAAACAATACAATTGTAGCATGAACAATAGACAATTATCATGAACAAGGAAATATAATAATCCATTTATTATTACCTCTAGGGCATATTTCCAACATTAATAACCATAATCCCCACTTAACAATAACCACAACCCTAACCATAGCATAACCCTAACACCAACATCAAACACACATAACCCTAACCCTAGCATACTATGAAAGCCTAACCATACCAAATTAGCAAAGAAACATAACATCATTCAACACAAATTTGCAAATCCAAGACAAAACTAGGGTTTCCCCAAAGTAGCAAGATTTGAGCAAATGTGACAATTCCTATGGATGAAAACGAGGGATCGGAGGAGATTACCTTAAGGGAGGGGTTGGCTTCGAAATCCACGGTCAAATACTCCGGATTTGCAAGATTTGAGAAGGATTTGAGAGGGGGGGAGAGGGGAAGAGAGGAGGGGCGCAAGGCTAAGGGTTTGTGTGGGGTGGGGGTGTGTGGGGTGGGGGTGGGAGGGGAGAGAGGGTGGGGCCAGCCTAAGTGGAACACAGCCTGTGCAGCGCCCAAGAGCTAGGCGCTGCACATTACAAGTGTGGCGCCTAAGCCTTAGGCGCTGCAGTGTTGTCTGTGGGGGCGTAAGTGGACCAGGGCTGCCACGCTGGCAGGAGGTGCGACGCCTAAGCCGGAGGCGCTGCATAGTAGTGTGTGACGCCCAGCTGTCGGGCGCCACACGAAAGGATCAGCAGAGTGAAATTTTTTCGAAATGAGGTCAGTTTGTGATTTGATTTCGCCCTCAAGTCAAATAGTGATTTCTGCCGTGGTGGAGAGCCAGGAGAGAGCATATCACTGTCGACAGGAGAGCGTGCCAGACTCGAGCACGCGGAGCTCCAGGTCGTGGTGCAGGTGCAGCAGTAAACCCAACATGTCTCGCCCAGTTGTGCTGTGGCCAAGAATCCTACTACATGAACGAGAGAGACCCCCATCGAACACCATTCGCCATCGGTGTATGTCCTGAATCCGCGTCCCGTCACCGTCCCAGCATGTCTCGAGAATAATGCTCGCTCGGCGAGTGCATCTCGCCGCACTGTCTTCGGTTGCTCCACAGTCGTCCTGGATGAGGATGACAACATCGATCTCAAGCACACACGGCCACCAATCCGTCTCGACGACGACCGTGTCATCCTACTTGTTCTAAAAGCACGGCCACGCATCCGCCGCGACGATGACGTGTGTCGGCGTCGACGGTCGACTGGCCAAATTTAATCCACGGCGCGATGCCAATTGTGCATGTCCCGGCAGCTGACCTTTGTCACTCTACTAGGGGCTGCATATTCGGTGTTGCTGGGTTTGCCGGGATGCAGGAATGAGAACCTCCCCGCAGTAACAGTGCTCAGGTGTTCCGAAACTGTAGCAGATGCAAAGTGAAAGGGGGCGGGGACCTGGTTCCGGCGACTTCCCGGCGAGTTCTCCCTGACCATGATGAATGAGTGACCGAGCATCCGATGCCTCAGAGGATACCACCCAGCCAGCCAGCAGCCTGAAGAAATATCCATTCAGGTTTCAGCTTCTTGTTTTGAGGTCAGACAAAACATTATCCAGAATAGGGCGGCGGTTGCACGATGTTGCAGAAGGCTGCTTTGCTCATCAGGCAGAGAGCACAAGAGGGCCAGATCCATAATCCATAATACATCCACTGGCGCATTATGCCATCATCATCATCATCATCATCAACTTGTGCCCTCCTTTTGGTACCTGAAGAAGATGGTGGCGCCATAATGCAACTGAACCTCGCCCGTCGCCGGCCGGTAGGAATGGCTGTGCTGATCTGTACCGGCTCTTTCCCACAACCGGTCGCTGTCGAGATGACGAACCAGGCATCAAGCACAACGCGTGACAGCGACCGCGCCGTCGCCCACAAGCCTGTTCAGTGGTAGTACGGTGCACCGGCCCCTCTACCTCACGGCAGCCCTTGTGCTCAACTGCTCTGCAGTCTGCACCAGCACTTCCCAGGAAAAACCCCTTTCCCCTTACCTGAAGAAAGGGGAGGAGCATTATCCATGGCATTGGTCAGGTCCCTTTCCACGAACCCCTTTCACTGCTGCTAGTGACACCAGCACTCGCAGGGAGCAGGAATAAGCAGCGCCAGAAAAGCAGGGCCAAATCTTTATGCAGCAGCTCCAGGATCACCTGCGAGAAGAGAAAAAAATTGATGCTGTAATTAGACTAAGTTAACAGATTATGCTTCAGGTAAGAGAAGTAAAGCAAGATTTGATGCAAATCTCTTGTCACCAACAGGAAGGGGAATAATAAGGAACACTGGGCTTAGTGCAGGTCAGCATCAGGAAAGCAAAGTGTTTTATTAGGTGATTGCTGCTTTGATCCAGCACAATGATCTGGGGAAAGATCATTCCGCGTTTCTTATCCTTGTGGGGGATGATGATCTTTGCCTAATACTTCTAAATTGCTTTATGTAGTGCTCCAACTCAGAATTTACTGCGGGCATCCGAGATACAGGAATCTCAGGATGTTCTTTCTTAGTGACAAATCTCTAGAGATACTGCAGTTATTATTACTAAATCCTTGCTTTTGCAGTCAGGCCCATGACTAGATGTCAACCGGTACGAAACTTCCGCATATATATAGCATGATGCAGAGAATGTGGCGACACAATCTCTAGCCTAGGAACTTAACAAACATATACTGATATCAACCAAATCTAAGTCATTGCATAAAAGGTCATGGCCATGTTATCCACAGCATTCACTAAGATAAGAAACAGAGCATTACAGACATACAACGGTTTGTGCAAGTACTTTGTGACTATTTTCACCAAGATAATATCAGAATAAGTTCCATGTCAAAAGGATGACAGCATTAATCCACAAATATCTCGGCAATACATACATTGGTGCCACACATCATCACAAAACTGAAGCTACTGGCAGTAATACAGTTAGTTGCTAAAGGATAAGATATATACAGGGGTGACACAATATCAGTTCATGTCTCATACAATCAATGAGGATCTAAAGTTTGAGTAAGCTATGTGATCTTACTGATCGGGCTAGGTTGGCCCCGCTCCCTAAAAAAGAGCTCTCTGTCTGTCTCCCAATAGTAAGGAAGACACACTAACACTATCTATTGCATTTCTGATGCGTCGAGGGAATAACATTTACAAGGAAACACTGATATGATTTCACAAAACTTTCCTAAGCTAAAAATTACCTTCCTACACTTTACAGCAATTGGTTAGTTACTGAGACAACAAATAGCGCTGCAGGCACTCTTTTGTTTTTTGGAAGTTCATTGGCTTAGATATGTAGGAATCCATGCCTGCAGCAAGGCACTCATCAGCACTCTCCGCGAATGAATTTGCTGTCATCTGCAATGCATCATGATATTCGGGGTTATTATACAGTATCCGAAAATAATCGACTTAACGTAATGGTCCATAATCCCTGATATCTATTGTTATGTGGGGATTAACTGAGCCACAAAGAAATCCCATGCATTGACATTTAAAGCCAAATGGAAGAGTATGTGAAGCCTCATGGCCAGAAACACACTGAAAAGGCTCGAAAAAAACATCCACTGTTAATCAGTAAAGTGGAAATGTTGTTCTCACAATGTGTCGATGCGTTCTTTCAAAGTCTAGGCAAGTCTATGATATTGCTATAAAAAGATTCAAAGGAGTTCCTTCGGTAGTGCTGAGGTGCTAGTATTTCCCACATTAATTGGAGAGGAAAAAGAAAATGACCTACAATGGTATATACTAATCATTCATACATTTGAGCTGTTATTGTATAAGGAACACATTTCCAATTATAGCACTGTAGTTGTACAGAAAATACAACTTATTCTTAAATATCAGATACAGGTAATGTGATTGTGCGTAGTTTGGGCACTTGTCTTACAAAGCAAGGCAGAGATAACATGAACATTTGAAATATTAGATGCAGGGGCATATTTTACTTTTTACTCTAAATATGAGTACTCAAAGCATTGAAATTTTTATTTTGCAAATGAATGTTTTTCTCCACTACGCACCTAACTGCATGTCATTTTGCACATGAATGTACGATCACAAAACAGACAATCATGAAGTAACATGGGAACAAAGGTGAGACACAGATACTATTTAACATGAATTTGGAATTGTTTAAGCTTACCGCAATTATAGGTACTCTCTTCCCTTTCTTGTCTTGCACACAATCAGATGAAATAGCTGAGTTAGCTATCATCTCATTGTCTTCAGGCTTTACAGAAGCATCCCAACAGCCAGTATTTTCAAAGCAACGGATCAGTTTAGTGGCTTGTAGGCCATCCATTACTGGCATGTGAACATCCTGTCAAGAAAGTGCCATTACCATTGTCAACAGAAGAGCAGAAGAAACACTACCACATGATATAAATTTCACTTGGTTTCATAAGGCTGTCCTGACGCCAGTAATGATATCACAAGATGATTCACCATCTTTATAACTTAAATTATATTTATCAAAAAGTATAAAGGTAATCCGCTACGCTATCAAACAATATCAATACTGGACCATGGTGACTAGTGATATAGGAAGCAAGGAGGGCAACTAATCATTGTAGACAACAAGAGATAATCCATGAAGCTTGGAACACACTAGAACAAGTCACGCAATGAGTCAACTCAATCAATTATTGGAGTAACCCTTGCCCATTTTTAAGTTCAGAATAATGTATATCCATCACCTAACAGATTAAGCTTTTTGCTCCATTTTTTTGTGCTTGAAGTGGTGTGTTCATGAAAAGGATGTGCCTATTGGCTTGAATTTATATTTATTTATTTTGTAAACTTGGCATCCTTTAAGTGTCACTTTTGTAACTTAAATATTTTCAGGTGAGGCAATCGAGAATGAAGTGATGGCTACATATGGATGAATGGATGAGGTAAACATGAGAAACCAAACTAATGCTAGCATGTTAGCATAGACAATCGAGAATTTTGTTTGTCATACCATCAGGATAATATCATATTGATGGCGCTGTACTGCACGGATTGCTTCCAGTCCGTTATTTACTATGTCTATTCCATGGCCTAGCGGCACCAGCATTGATTTTGCCACCATTATATTGACTTTGTTATCTTCGACGAGGAGGATCTTTGCCTTGCTGCTACTTGGAGAACACTTGGATTTCTTGTTAAGTGAGTTTTCTTCAAGAGCTTTGCATGCTTTCCTTCCCTCCTGAATGCCAGCCCCTGAAACTGATGTTGTGTCGGCTCGGGAACTGGAAACCCGTTCAGCTTGACTATTCAGTTCAAAGACCATTGAACAATCATTTTTTTCTTCATCTATGCTGCTAACATTTGGACCATTTGATTGACTAGCAGCAGGGGCACACTTTCCAGAATTATCTTCCGTCGATATGAAACCATTGGAGAATGGTTTATGATCCTCTATTACATTAGTAGAATCATAGCACATAAGATTGCTGCCAAAGAACTTGGTGTTGTTCATTATTGGAACTCCAGAAGACAGGAGAGAAGGGCGCACTTTCGGCTTGAAAACGAAAGATCCTTCTATATCATTGATAGTGAGATTATTACGAGTACTGGCCTCATCATCAGGATCATCACTGTTCTCCTCTTTTGCAGGAATTTTGCAAGGTATCATGAATGTGAATGTTGATCCTTCATCCTCATAGCTAACCACAGTTAGAGTACCACCCATCAACTCCACCTAAATCATTGTGAAAAATCAATAGAATAGTTACATGATTTATTCCTTATCTAAGAAAAGTTACTCCACAATTTATTAAGTTACTGTGAACCTGCTTTAGTTAAAACTAACATTAAAGTATTTCTTCTTGTGATTCCAGGTATTAGTGGTTAGTTCATGCATAACTACTGGTAATATTAATTTTGTCTTATAGATGAATCAATAACCGGAACTGAAAAAAGAGCGTACCAACTGCTTGCAGATCGCAAGGCCCAGCCCTGTTCCACCATATTTTCTTGCATGGTCCGTACTGGCTTGCATATACCTCTTGAACAGGCACGGCAGTGCCTTCTCTGCAGATGATCATAGATTGAAAGAATCATGAGAAAAGGAGACAAAACAAATCCCTGAGATTATATGTTTCCCCTTGAAACGGGATATGGGGGAAAAGGAGATATATGGGGAAAAACCTGGTATTCCGATCCCAGTATCATGTACATCGCACTGAAGCCAAACAACTTCTCCCGCATGGTACTCCCTAAAATTTTCATTTGATACAACACCATTCTGACAAACATCTTCACGACTGGAGCAACGCGAAGCATCTTTATCACAGTTTCTTGGAGAGGCAGCAGAATTTTCTGCTGCAGTAGTAACTGAGCTTGCAGGATGGGCTCTCATATGAAGTTGCCCATTTTCTATTTCAGATCCTGCTTGCTGCTTATCTACAAGACGAAGTTTTATCCCAACCGTCCCATCATGTGTGAACTTCACTGCATTGCTGGCATGGTTCCAAATAAGATATATATCAGACATATATTTTGCATTACATCCAAGCGCATGTTTGTTTTATTTAACTTTTATCCAATCTCTTTAAAGGCTGGTATGCTTTAGGAAAATAGGAAATGGAAACTCACCTGATTAAATTGGTCAGAATTTGCCTAATCCTTAGCACATCACCAATGACCTATAACAACATTGAAAAAATATAACTCAGACAAATGAAATCATTTTAAGTAAGCGAAATCCCCAAATTGACAAAGATCTCTCCTGCTCTGCAACTACTTAAACTTATAAATAGGTACTTCATTTTCTTCCATAAGGTGACTGAAGTCAATTTGCAGATACATGAATGTGTAAAGCCAAATTCAGTCTTCACCCTTAACAGATCTGAGTTTGACTCTGGGTCCGGTACAGATTGACGTGTTAACGCTTTAGACAAGAAAACATGGGAGAAAAGGTAGTTATTACTCAATACCTCCAATGGAACATCATCTCCTATAAATCCTTCAAGGGTCAATTCCTTCTTCAGAGATGCAGCAGCAGTTTGGAGTACGTGTTTAACTACTTCCCTTGGTCTAAATGTCGTAGCCTCTAGTTTCATAGCTCCTGAAGTAATGAAGGCAGAAACAACCTACTTCAGATTTCAAGTGTCTTAGGCACAAAGAGAAATACGTTAACAACTATAACACCAAATGAAATGCACCAACGGTTTTGGATAATTGTTTGGAGCAAATCTCAAAAACTATCTTCACTCAGGAAATGTCACTCTGAACTTATTTACTACCAAGTAACACAGTGGGAATTGAAATGCACTTAATGTATACATTATGTCTTTTAGTGGGTGTTGCTGTGTTGCATCCAGCAACTCCTAGAAACCACTTGAAAAGAAGAAGATAAATGGCTCATTTTTCTTAAATAACATTCATTTTAAATACCTGACTCCACTTTGGAAAGATCGAGGATGTCATTGATCAATTGCAATACAAGATCTCCAGAAGATAACATAACTTCTAGCAACTGATATTGCTCTTTATCCAGTTTAGTAGCTGCAAGAATTTCAGCCATGCTAAGAACCCCTGAAAGGGGAGATCTGATCTCATGGGACATGGTGGCTAGCATTTGTTTTGCTCTCATAGTTTCCTCTGCAACGTTAGGTAAGTGGAAGCATTCAGTGTACAATTCTGACTTACAGCTCAATAATTATATTAGAGTAAAATAGACTGTGCTACAAGATGCAAACCAGTAATGTGCAGAGATCTGCTAAGTTCTGTTTCCTTGGCTTTTTGGATAGCTTCTCTCACCCTTATATCCGCCATTTTCTCCCTTGTTTTGACCTAAAGCGCAAATAATCAGAAGGGAGGAACAAAATATAGAACAGCATGCGTTGCACTAAATGCAATTTAATTAAGGTCCCATTTAATGTGAAAACTACTCTCAAAGAATAGTTTATGCAATCCTCACAAGAAGGTTCCAATGCACAATATCGTTTTCGCATGCAATTTCAAAACTGAAATCATGAGCCTAGCCATGAAATATAACATGCCGACCACTGGTAAGAAATGTCAATTATCTAAAATGCTACAAGAAGCGACTGGTTCCTACAGAGTTAGAAATAGGCGCAGTACCACTGGATGAAAGAGAAATTTTAGTATGCAGTTCTAGGCTTCTAGCTACAATTCTATGCATCCTTTCACAGACCAAGAAGAAGGGTGACTTTTACTGTGCACACCAGAGCCAAGGGAAACGAATAATAATTTTTATTCTCAAGATTCAGAATGAAATGGAATTGAAGAGGCCTATATGAGAGAAGTAAATTCAACAAATCACCTGGTCTGTTATGTCCATTGCAACATAATTCACACCAATTGTTTCCCCAGATTTGCTGAATACTGGTTCAATGTATGTCACAAAAGTCTTTGCTCCAAACAATGGAGTGTTAAATACAAACTCTCTCTTAGTTGGTATACCCTTGGCCATAACCTCCCTCTTGACATTATTCATCTCATCTATACCCTCACCTGACAATATCTCATGGTCGGTTTTACCAATAACATCCTGAAAACAAATTGTAATTAACCAAAGTCAAAAATTATAGAGTGAGAGCAGTGAACAGTATATGAAGCAGAAAAGTCGGTGACGAAGGCATGGTGAAGGTATCAGCAAAAATTAAATTACCTCATCAGCAAGTGTTGGGAAGTGATTAAATATGAAACGGTACCGCAGGTCAGCATCCTGTAAATAAGAAAGAGAATATGTATCATTTACCAATACCCTATCATCAAAGTTCATGTTCAGTGCTCCATCAGGTGCCTTCTTTGAACAGCATCTTGTGTACATAGCAAGTTGTAACTGGTGTAAACTTAGATACAGCATACCTGGTGAGCAATTACAATAGGAGCACTTTGGAGAACCAAATGCAAGAAGTAATCAGCCCGTTTTAACATTCCAGAGAATTCCTCCACCGGTGTATGTGACTGAAGATTCTTTATATCTTCCTCCAACTTTTCCTCCAATGCACGCTCCCTTTCCAGGCTTGCCTCAAGCGCTTCTTCTAACCGCATCGCTCGCTCTTTCCAATAGGAAATTGTGTTGTATTCTGCATCTATTTTAAGCTCTTGATTACGAGAATGGTCATCACTCCTTTTGCTCGGACGCTTCCATTCATTCTTGTAAACTTCATCCAGTATTGGTACTTGCCTCTTGGCAGCATAATAATTTTCATCCTGAAAGCGCTGCTCCTCCAAGATTTGTTGCTTCTTTTCTTCAATCTCTTTTCTCTGTTGGGAGAGACGGCCAAGCTCTTCGCTCAAAAGCAGAGCATTACTAGCCCGCTTATATTCCCAATGCTTTACAAAGTATTGCATTTGAGAAGCGCCTTTCTCAGAGCTTGCAATTTCCTTTAGCCGGTGGAGATCCGCACGAGCAGGCTGCTCACGAAACTCAACATCATTGAGTGCATCGTCGTCCTTTCCAAGTTTCTCCATTTTGAACTGCTTCTGGTGTGCATCCCCTACGTTAGGCCACATTGGTGGTGCGACCTCATCATCAGACTCGCACTGGTACTCGTCGCCCATCTTTCTTTTATATCAAGCACTTCTGCTATCTGGTGAAATCTCAGTCAAACTTGAGTCATTGTGCACCCAGCAGATGCTGTTGCCGGCTCTTGCTTACACACACTAATTTCTACTTCAAATTTCAACGTTCCCGGTGCTCTGACAACAGCAAGTCGTAGCGTAACTAACTCTTGTGTCCACTAACCTGCAGACAGAGAGAGAGAGAGAGAGAGGATCAGCAGCTACTTTTTTTCTGCATAAAACATGCAGTTTGCAACCTGGTGCCAAATGAAAAAAGATAATATCATCACGAAGCTGGTCAAATTTGGCAATAGCTGATCAACTGAATTGCACAGTACTAGGACTCTGCTGGAGAAACAAGCTTGCCGGGAGAGCAAAATATGATCAACATGTAATGCATATCCAAGTCAAATTCTGTAGCGAAAATGCCAAAAGGAATTCCGCTTTGAGGGCAACCAAGTAAACGCTCATGGCTGTGGCAACAAAAGCAGACATGCAGCTCTCCTTTTCACGAAGCTCCATACATTCCGTAAAGATGTCACCTCCCCTTTCTTCGAGGCAGCAGGGGAGCATTTTCGGATCATGGGACGGCAGTGAAAAAGGCGCAGAACTGAATCTAAGATTCTACGAGACTCCAGAAACCACAGGGCCAAACACAATGCTGATGAAAATATGACAGGTGCAAATCTGAACTACAGCATCCAATTAAACTGGCCTCTCCAAAGGATCAATGGCCAAGTCACGACAAATCGAAATGAAGCATATATATGCCTTATAAAGTCAAACAGCTCAGTTCTAGAGAGAGGCATAAGTAAAAACAATCACCGAGGCAACAGCATGCGTCAGGGACCTGATCCCAGTAGGATCCGACCGTGCTCTGCTCCGCCGGTCCATGCCCGCAACCCGTTCGGCAGAATGCCGAGGAAAGCTCGCAGCGCCGCGGCACTCTGGATCAAATCCCCGGCCTCGAAAACCACCCGATCAAACGGAAAACATGCCAAGTAGGCAACTAGCACCCGAAGCCCAGCAGCTCTACGAAATCGCAGCACGCCCGCCAGGCGTTCGACGGAACGCCTGACCGGCACCAACGATCAGGAGACCTCACGACTCACCTGAGGTAACGGGCGCGAGCTCCGAAGACGACGCCTTCGGCTCCCTCCTCCTCCTTCCCGAACGCGCACGGCCGCGGGGGGCAGGGACGGGGACGGGGCCGGGAGCAGAGAGGGCGCGCGAGATTGAGTTGGGACTTGGCAGTGGGGGGTGGTCAATGCAGCAAGGCGACGCAGAGCAGGGGGTGGGGAGGTGTGGGCGGTGGAGTTCGCGGAGGATCTAATGGCAGCGAGCGGGGCGAGGACGGGGAGGGGGGGCGCGGCCATGTGCCGGGAAATAGTATAAAAATGGGGCGGAGGCGTCCGCGGGAGGGCGGGTGCGGGGGAGGAATCGCGGCCACGGGCCATGTGAGGAGGAGAGGAGGGAGAAAAGAAAGGGAGGGTCGCGCAACTGGCGACGGCCTCCGCGGGGGCGGACGGAAAAAAAATCTTTGCCGGCCGATCCGGTCGCCGTCCCTCCCGTCCCGGCGGTGGCGGAAGCGACGACGACGAGGGAGGGGGGTTAAAAAATGGCGGCGGGGGTGGGGAGAGGGAGAGGATGGGAGTTTTTAAATTGGGGGAGGACGTGTGCAGCTGTGGTGTGGGCCCCACCTGTCAGTGGCGCTCATTCTCGGCTCCGGTTCCTAGAAACGAACTCAACAGTAGTTCGTGTGGGGCTAGCTTGGCCGATGCTGACTTTTATCTCTTGTACCCCTAGCAGTTGCTGACTTGGTGCTACACTTCGGGCTAGTTCTTTTGCACGATTCTCCCACCGCCTCCCCAGCTTCTCCCGGTGGCGATTCTGAGAGAAGCTCGCAACTCATCGCCACTTCATATATGGAGTGGCGATTTTGGGAGAAACTGGAAGGGGGGCGTTTTTGAGAGAATCACCCAAAAGAACTAGCCCTACATGGTTTGTGAACTTGCTCAAGTGTTGTTGCTTTTGACACTTTCTCCGGCACGACATTGATGGAGCATGGTGGCGAAGGCGAGCCTGCAATCAACAAGAAGCAGAGGTAGACACCGAGCCAAGACTGATGACCTCATTGAAGAGGTTAGGGGTGGAGGCAGCCTCAGAATCCTCCCTCCTCTCCTCTCGCGACCGCGTCCTCCCACCCCCCCCCCCCCCCCCCGCGGGCGACCGACCGCGCACCAGGACTCCTCCCTCCAGGCCCTCCCTCTCTCCTCCCTTCCTGCCGCCGGCGCCCGCGCCCGCGGACGGCTTGGCCCGGGGCTGCTGGTGGCGGCGGCCTCCTGGCCCTTCCCCTCCTGGTCGCTCTCCGGCACGGGCAGAGCTGCTCCGGGGGGGCGTTTAGGCGGCGGCGGTCTGGCGTGGCGGCGGGGCTCCGTGGCGCATGCAGGCGAGCAGCAGGGCGGCGGCGCTGCCGTTGCCGGCAAGGCGGCGCGGCGACGGGATCTGGCGTCGCCCGCTCGGCCCAGATCTGGGCCCTTCGGGCCCCATCTGGGCTTGGGCGGGCCGGCGGCGGGGATGGTCTCCGGCGTGGCTTCCGGGAGGCGGAGGAGATGCGACGAGCGGCTGGGTGCCGGCGTCGTCGCATCGCGGCCGGCGGGGCTTAACGGGCCCGCTTCGGGCCTGGCTGGGCCAGGGGTGGCCCAGCATGCCCCTCTGCCGCGTCCTGACGGCTACCACGACGGTGCTGGAGGCACGGGCCTCCCGCACGACGGCGGTGGAGGTGGTTCCCTCCCGCTCGACGTCGGTGTTGTTGATCCCGTCGTGATGAGCTTCTCTCGGTCCTCTTGGCCTCGTGGTGGTGTTCGTAGTGAGGCGGCGTGGGTGGCGGCGGTACTGCGTCGGCGCATGGTGGTGGGCGACGGTTTGGCTGGTCGGTTCCGTCCGGTTGGGCGGTTGGGGTTGGAATGCGGGAGAAATCCCTGCCGGCTTCGGCCCCGACGTGGTGAGACCTGCAGGTGCCACCATTCCTTCCTGGAGGGTGTCGGTGGTATCCACCCCCCACCTCCCTCCGCGTGCCCGGGGAAACCTGAGGACTCGTCCGAGCAGCAGCGTCGTCGGCGTCGCATCCCTTCTTGGAGGTGCTGCTTGGTACGCGGCGGATCGGAGCCTTGGTCTGTGGTGTTTTGTGTCCGGTGGGCACCGCGGTGGCGGGTCATCCGCGCTTTGCCAAGCTGCCGTCGTTGGCATTTGTTTCTTCTTCTTATTCTTGGTGTGTTGTGCTGCTCGCCACAACGTTATCTGTACTCGATGTTGGTTGCTTTGGAATACAAAGCGGGGGGAAACCCTTTTTCGGTAAGAGGTTAGGGGCTGGTGGAGGGATCATCGGCACCCCGAGCACACTTATGCTTCTTGGGCTTAGAGCGAAGGGTAGATAGAGGTAATGGATCAACATGCTTGATAGTCCGCTATGACTCTGAGATGGGCAATGAGACCATGGCGGCGGAGTCGACTGACCGACATGGGAAGATGATAGTGATCAGCTGGTGTAGAAGGAGGAGTTGATGAGGATCTAGATCGAAGGAACGACATCAAAGCCCAAGGGTATGAAACAAGAGAGGAGGCGGATCTGGTGATGTGAGCCATCAGCGACGAAAATAATGATGATGGAGGTGGCAACAACTTGAGTATTTCTATCCACAAGTATGGCCCTTCTGAGGAACTCGGGACACGTATGCCCTTGGTCGAAACTGAATCAAAACCTGATCATACGACCGCGGGTTAGGACGGGAGTTCAACATCAAGGATGGAGTCCAAAAGTACAAGTTGAGTGTCACACACTTTTACGTCGAACTTGCAGGATCTGATTCAGTAGTTTTCAAGGGAGGGTCATATGTCATTGAATTCTCTCAAAAGGGCAAAAGTTACATGGTTGGGATGGGAGTCGAGTATGGTGCACATGTTATTAGGTCCGAAAAGAGGAATGTGCCTATGATGAATTTTCAAGGTTGTCGAGGATTCCAACCAGAATGTCTAACTGTGTGCACCGCCCAAGGCAGAGGGTGATGCGAGTTTATAAAATTATATGCATTCCAAAAATTAGGGCTCATTTGATTGTTGGGGATGGCAAACCCAAGGCAAGAGAGCCCCAAGGGGGGATTTCCCTACTCACATGGATTCCCCGAAACACCATGGGTAAAATCTCCATTGGTGTTTGGACAATAGCCAGAAGGGGGAAGGAGGACGAGGAGGGGCTTACCTTGGTAGAAGGAGGAGGAACACGAACGCAAAAGGAGGGCAGAGGAGCATGCAGTTGTAGAGCATAGGGGCCGATGCCGAAGGGAAGTGGATCCATTGTTCCCGGTCGCTGGATAGAGAAGCTCAAGAGGCGTACGACGCGTCGTCACCTCTTTGTCGTGAGAGCGAGCGAACGAGGGTTTTCCTACCCGACCTATCGAGGTGTGGAAATCTCTCCCGGGGAAAGATCGTGGAAAGGGTTGGGGTCCCTCCCCCACATGGGTATCCAAATGGCACCGTGGATTTTTCTGGGCTGCTCCGGACCATGGTTTCTTGGACCAGGGAATAAGCGGGGATTCTCTCGGGATTCCGGGCTACCAAATGAGCCCTTAGAGCATCTACAACCAGCTTGGAAAATCCAGCCGCCTATACGCGCACGGGTGTGTCCGCGGATAGCGTGGGACAACCCTTTATTTGGCCTGCCGCACAACCGGACACCTCAAATGTGGATCCTCACATCCATGCAATAAATGCACGTCAATCATACGACACAAATTCATCACAATTCAATAGTTCAAAACAAATACGACAAAGCAAAAGAAATCATAGTTCAACAATCCGGACATGCCAAAATGAAATCAGAGTCTGAGCATGACGGATCACGCGCCGGACGCCATCCATGTCGCCTACTCCACGAGCATCCTTGCGTCCCACCTGCATCCTTGCCGCATACTCTGCATGCATCCTTGCCTCCTGTTCCAATGCTGCCACAGCCGCCCTCGCCACCTCGTACTCTCTACGTTTGTTGATCTCCTTCTTCATCCCCGCTACCCACTTCTTTGCATGCTCATTCAAGAGGCTCACGTCCGCCAACATATGGGGTCCAAGGTTGTCACCAACCAAGGTTTAACCAACAAGATATCCCAGAAAGTAGTGAACGCCGGACATCTAGCCGTGGGCGCCTTTCCCTTCTTTTTCTTCTTTGGATTGGGGTTTGATGTGCAACCAACTTCAAACGTAGGACAAGTTGGATCCCCCAACTCATACTCCGTTCGTGGTTATCATTGATCATGTCCAACACGATAAATTCCTACAATTATCATGGGTTCACATATGCAAGGTTTATCGGAAGAGGAGCAAAATAAACATAACGAGTCCCACTGTGTCATTTTGTCGAACAGAACATGGTCAGCCATGGCGTCACCAGTGCCCGGGCTTGTCCGCGACCGAATGAGCGGCGGCGAATCACTGACGTCCCCCGGAGCCCTTTGCGTTGCCGAGAACTCTTCAAAATGTGCCCGCATCCGTCTGTCTCCTCTGTCCCAACCGGGTTGGAGGCGGTGCCCCTCGTTGGTGGCTGGATAGACGAGGTTCGGCGGCGGGGGGGGGGGGGGGCAGCTTCTCGTTGAGGTCAACATCCACTCCCTGTTACACTACTTCCTTCTCCCGTTGTCTCCTTCGTCAGTCTCTTCGGACGAGGTTCTCCAGCTTGCAGGACGGGACACCGATGGACGATGCGGACACAACCTCCGTGGCTGCGGTGGGGCATGGGTTGGACGACATCTAGGGCAGCGGATGGGGGCTGGCGGCAAGGATGGGCGAGCAAGGGTGCCCGACGACGAGGGCTCGGGCGCGGGAATTTGTAGAGGGAGGCTAGAGGAGGGCGCACTAGTAGAAAAAGGGTCAAATGTGAAGCACATTAGTGCCGGTTTGTAACAGAACCGGCACTAATGTGATCAATAGTACCGGTTCGTGGCGGCGATAAATAGTACCGGTTCATGGCGAACCTTTAGTACCGGTTCATACCAAGAACCGGTAAGAAAGAGGATGTGGCAGCCCGCGGTCAGTCTTTGGCCCCACCATAACCATTTAGTGCTGGTTCGTACCACGAACCGGTACTAATGAGGTTATGGCAAGCTGTTTTTAGTCCCACCTCGCTCCCCTAATAAGGTTTTTACCACCTTAAATATGTTACTTCTCAAACTATCACAAGCACTTGGTCTTCATTGAACTCTATGTGTAGAATTTGTGGCCGCAATATGAGTCTTCACAGGTTTACAAATCGTTGAGGACTCATATTGACAATTCAGATTATACACAAAAAGATCATTGATGATCAAAGTATTTTTGATGTATAAGATCATATTGACAATTCATACTGTAAAGAAATATAAGATCATGATCTAAATGCTCTTATATTTTTTGCGTTCAGTATGCACCATTCAAAGCGACGCCAAAGTAGAGAGGGTTACGGCAAAAACTGGATGCACTTCGTTTACAAACTGGACAATCTCTTTCGAAGTATTCGGGTTTCTGACGAAAACTCATCTATTACAAAGGCATTTCATTTTTTTGAACTTATTACAACTCCAGACTTTTTGTGCATTCAGTATGCACCATTCAAAGCGACGCCAGCAACTTTCAACCATTTCTGCCTTCATTTGCTATTTTTCATGCATTTAATGATTTGTTCTGAGAGCTAAATGACCTTGAAATTGAAAAGCACTACAAATGAACTCTGAAAAAGTTGAAACCTGGCATGGTATCATCATTTCACCCACATAGCATGTGCAAAAAACTAGAGAGGGTTATGGCAAAAACTGGATGCACTTCGTTTACAAACTGGACAATCTCTTTCGAAGTATTTGGATTTCTGACGAAAACTCATCTGTTACAAAGGCATTTCATTTTTTTGAACTTATTACAACTCCAGACTTTTTGTGCATTCAATATGCACCATTCAAAGCGACACCATCAACTTTCAACCATTTCTGCCTTCATTTGCTATTTTTCATGCATTTAATGATTTGTTTTCAGAGCTAAATGACCTTGAAATTGAAAAGCACTACAATAAATGAGACACATTAGTCCCGGTTTGAATTTGAGCCGGCACTAATATATGTGTCCATTAGTGCCGGTTCCAACGGCTAGGCGGGAGGAGCTCTTTAGTACCGGTTCGTGGCGAACCTTTAGCACCAGTTCGTGGCACGAACTGGTACTAATGAGGTTGTGTCAGGTCAGGCTGGGGCCCCACGAGCACCTTTAGTACCGGTTCATGGCATGAACCAGTACTAGAGTTTCTTAGTAAGCTGTTTTTTCGTCCCACCTCGCGAAGAGAGAGGCACTAGGAGCGGTTTATAAGCCCTGAGTGCAGAGACGATGAAGAAGAGGCTCAATGCTCACATTGCTTAGCTTCAAGCCTTGAGGATTATGGTAGACTGCACGGAGCTATGTGCAGTGCAGTTTACACTATTCCGAAAGGTTTGAAGCTAATTAACGAGCATTGCACCTCTTTTTTATTTTTAATAACTTATTACAACTCCGGACTTCTGTTACGGCAAAAACTGAAGTATTTTTAATAACCTAAAGTATCAGGACCGATTTTAGACGAAAACTCATCTGTTACACCAGCACTTCATTTTTTAAACTTATTATAACTCTAGACTTTCAACCATCAACTTTCAACCATCAAGTTGGCATGGTATATAAAAATAAATGAATAGAAGAAAAGAAAAAATGCAGAAAAGAAAAAATAGCAGAAAAGAAAAAAACTATAGCAGAAAAGAAAAAAACTATATAAAAAACTACTCAGAAATAAATAGAAGAAAATAAATAAAGCAGAAAAGAAAAAAAACTACTCAGAAATAAATAGAAGAAAAAATAAAGCAGAAAAGAAAAAACTATATAAAAAATTTGGGGCGCTGCCCTGTGGGACTGCTAGACCACAGGCGTGCAATTTCAGGCCCACAAGGCCCAGCAGACTCACAGGGCAGCGCGCCGTAGTTAGGCCCAGAAGCCTGCTTTATAGAGGAGATCGAAAGGGCAGCCACGGCTGGGTTTATAAACCAGTGCGGCTTCCCTTCCCCCTGCAAGGTGGGACTAAACTTTGTGCACCGCGGGTGGCAGCGCACCACCTTTAGTACCGGTTTGTGGCACCAACCGGTACTAAAGGGTGGTCTTTAGTACCGGTTGGAGCCACAAACCGGTACTAATGGACTGCTCTTCCCGCCTCTTGGCCTGGCCAAAGTTGGCCTTTAGTACCGGTTGATGGCTCCAACCGGTACTAAAGGCCTCTTCTATATATACAACACTTACGAAAATTTTCGGTTAGTTGTTCGTCTTCGTCGCCGCCCC
This sequence comes from Aegilops umbellulata, assembly GCA_032464435.1. NCBI lineage: Eukaryota > Viridiplantae > Streptophyta > Magnoliopsida > Poales > Poaceae > Aegilops > Aegilops umbellulata. Next base: position 419,389,017 of record CP136059.1, read on the forward strand.
CGCCCCGTATCGCGCCCCGTCCTCGTCGCCGTCGTCGCGCCCCGGCCCTCCCCGGCGTCGCGCGCGCCCCGGCCCTCCCCGGCGTCGCGCGCGCCCCGGCCGTCCCCGGCGTCGCGCGCGCCCTGGCCGTCCCCGCCCTCATCGTCGCGCGCGCTCGGCCTTCCCTGTCCCCGTCGTCGCGCGCGCCCCGGCTGTCCCCGCCCCCATCGCGTCGTCCCCGTCGTCGCCGTCTCGCGCCGCCGCCCGTACGTCGCCACCCTCGTCGCGCCATCCCCGTCGTCGCCGTCTCGCGCCGCCGCCCCCGCTTGTACGTACACACACACACACATACACACACACAAACACACACAATTTTTTTAGATTAATGCATGTCAAATTGTTAATTAGATGAATTATAGCTAGATATTAATTAGGTATATGAGATTTGAACTAGTTGAATTAATATAACTAGTTTATTTGTAGTAAATGGTTAGTTGAATTAATAGAACTAGTTGAATTAATAGAACTAGTTGAATTAGTTGAAATAATAGAACTAGTAGTTTCACCTATATATAGAACTTAACTTGCTAGATGTTAATGTTAATGATTTTTTATATATTTTTAGTTTATATAAATTTTAGATTAATGTCAAATGTTAGATGAATTAGATAGAAATATATGTTAGATATTAATGTCAAATGTTAGATGAATATTAGAATTAGCTAGATATTAATTAATGTTAGATAGTAAGTGTTTAATGTTTCACATATATGAACATAGGAAATGTCGTCTGACGATGAATAAGATTTCATTATGTGCGAACACTGTGAAGACCAACGCGGCCTGTGCGACAGAAATTTCCTTGTTGATAATAGGCGTTTCAGCATCAAGTTGGGTGAGACATTCGAAGTGGATACAGTAAGTCACAACAGCAATTATTTTTTCATAATATAAGCATTATACTTATGCTTCATTTGCTTCAACTTACAATTTTAAATTTTCACTGTTCTACTAGCGCATCCCCTGTCATGCAAGAATTTTTGTCTTGGATAAGATAGGTTTCAGTGCTATGGAAACTATGGAAGTAAAGAGAGTTTACCTGAAGACCGGGCATGGTTATATTTTCAACGTCAAATTATATAATGCAGACACGTACACCTATTTTGAATGCAAAGCTTGGCAAACACTATGCAAAGCTTATGCATTTGAGCCTGATATGGTTATCACCTTTGATATTCGTCCGGAAGATGATATTGAAGGTAATATCGACATCTGGGTCGATGTGGAAACGCCTCCAGTTCTACCATTATGTGAGTTTCTCAACCATATTTATGTCTTTGATATTGTTTATTCAAAAATAGTTGAGAACTTATTTTCATTGACATCTTATTCCATTCAAGCAAACATATCCGACGCTTGGTAGATAGGACTTACTACTGTCCCGGAGCTGCACTAAACTGCGAGGAGATAAGTCATTATGTTTCATGGCTTGAGGATCTTCATACTGTTAAGACAAATTTTCTTCCTGGACTTAGAAATGTTAATACTCAAAACGTGCGACCAATAGTGATCGTATTGAACTACGGTCACATCTATTTACGAAAGATGGTAAGATTTTTACTATTTGTCCTCAGTGCATCTTTTGCATACATTATTTTTTTGCTAAACTTTCATTGCTAAGTATATTAATTACTATACGATGTTCTTCAACAGGGACTCCCGATGACAGTTGTGCCTCAGTGGATCGAGACTAAAGGTCACATGTCAATGGTTAGCTTACGGCCAAGATATCCTACATTGCACATGAGTGCATTCAGGATTTCTAAAAGCGATGAATGCTTAATAGTGAAAGATTGGAGCAAAATTGTTAACGATCCCAGCAGAGAAGTACTAGGGGGCAACAATGAGAAGCGCATCCCATGATTAGGAGATATGTTCATCTACATGCTCCAGTATGATGAATCAGGAGAGCTATACATGTTCTATGCTAATTTACCTGAAAGAGAGCAGCAGGAGTGATTTAGCTAGTTGATGCTCTTAGTACTTTTGTCCTCTCATGTCCGTGTTCTTCGTCCTGAACTTAATCTCAAAGGGGTGATTTTTAGCTAGCTAGTTTACTGTTGTTGATGTATGATGCAAGAGTTTTTATATTAATATGATGATGATGATGATGATAATGATGATGATGAGTTATTATATCTTTTATGAAAGAAATTGCGAATTAGTTTCAGCTGGATGAATCCTAGCTAAGTGATCAAGTATATGCCATATTCATATTATACTTGATCACCTTATAATTAAGTGATCAAATATAATATGGATATGGCATATACTTCACTTAGCTAGCTAGGATCCACATGCATCCAGTCGAAACTAATTTGCGATACTTTCACCTACTGATTTAACAACTAAAATAATCACTAAATTAAATTGAAAACACAAAATTAAAATAAAAATAAAAAATAATACCAAAACACCCCCAAACATTTAGTACCGGTTGGTGTTACCAACCGGTACTAATGTCCTGCACGCACCCTGGCCTGGCTCGTGCCACGTGGTGGCCCTTTAGCGCCGGTTCGTGATGAACTGGTACTAAAGGGGGGGACCTTTAGTCCCCACGTCCCCACTCTTTAGTGCCGGTTGCAGAACCGGCACTAAAGGGCCTTATGAACCGGCGCTAAAGCCCGGTTCTGCACTAGTGGCGGTTGGTTTGGTGGAGGCCTTTTCAAGGTTTTGGCCTTATCAGTAAACTTTAGCACAAAATGAACTCCCCACAAAATTATTTCACGATATGACACTTTTCAGAAACGTCACAAGCCGTGGCATTGCTGCCTTATTTGGAAACGCTAAGCCATCCTACGTTGTTGCCCTTGTCGAGAAGCTATGTGGCAGGGCAGAAACGCCAGCGCTTCTGGCGTTGCTAGAAACGCCATAGTATGTGGCGTTGCAGCCCCAATATGGGGCTGCCAGTATGTGTGGCGTTTCCAGCAGTTTGTTCCCATTTTGCCACTTATCTAAAAGGGAAGCAACGTAGGCTAGTTCGGCGTTTCTAAATAGAGCAAAAACACCACAAGCCGTGGCGTTACCAAAAGGGTCAGATCGTGAAATAAATTTCTGGGGAGTTCATTTTGTGTTAAAGTTTTTTGACAAGGTCAAAATAGTGGAAAGAGCCTTTGGTGGATTGGTGAAATTTATGATGGGGTCGAGCTGTCGGGTCTGACGTGGTGAACGCACTTGGGCCACCTTTGTATCCGTCCTAGATTTTGGCTGGATACTAGGGTTGCCGGTTAGCCCGGACGTTTCAGACCCGTTTGAGACGCCCATCTGAGTCAGCGAGTCGTATTATTTGAACCGGTTACCGACTGGCGCCCGTCTGAACGTTTGAGGCTTATTTGTGACGCCGGCTGTGGATGCTCTTAGCGAGAAAATCCGCCATCCGTGGCGTAAAATAGCCAGGAATTGACCTGGAACCATGCTAGGGGGGAAATGTGAAAGTAGCTTTCTACAGATTCACTTTAGGCTAGGGAGAAAATCTACGGCTGAGCTGAAAACCGGTTATACAACCGAACCGATGCAGACAAACTAAAAGAAGTCGATCGCTGCTGACAAGGAGTACTATTGAAACGATGAGCTTAATTAATCCCTTGGATTGTCTTTGCAGGCTGCGTCGACGCCCAATCAAGCGACGGTTGCGTTCCCAACTCAACGCACGTAGGAGCAGGTTCATTGCACCGGTTGGATCTCACGCCCTCCTCTTGATTAGCACGTGCAGAGTGGATTAATTAAGGGCATGATCACATGCTGAGTGGAGATGCTAATGTGGCCATCATAACTGGTGCTGGCATCGTGCCAGCACTGCCACCCACTGGCGGATGTGTTTATGTATGTAACTTTTCGGGCAATCTATGGGCAAACTGCCCGTGGATTGTGATGGCCCATTCCGCGTGTTAGGGCCGGAGATAGAGGATTAGCACTAGTAGTGCTGTTGCTGCACTTCTGAATTCTGGTGTATTGTAGTTCAACCCACCCAGGAATCTCGGCCGAGAAAGTATGAGCTCCACCAGCAGGGAAACGCAAGACAAGGCCTGCAAACCTTCGTGATGGTCTGGCCAAATTAGAGCTATGACAGAACTAATTTATCTTGAAGGGGTATCAGTGTACGCAGAGGATCTAGTAGTTGAGTTCTCCGCAGGGAATCCTGGAGGCTGTCTACTTTTCATCCTGGGGGGAAGTGGTTTGTGCAATCATGTCACCATTTGTGCCAACCTTTGATTAGATCCTAACTAACTAATTACAGTACCATCTCATTGACTCTGGGTTAGTTGGGGAGAATTAAATGCAGCAGCATCTTCAGAGCTTTTTTTAGACATCTTCAGAGGCACTACTCCTGTACATCAGAACCTGGATAGTTTCAGTTTGAGAGATGCAAATAGTACCAACCAAGTGGCTAGATCAGATGTGAGCTCATCCAACTGAACTAGGTAGGTCAAGGAAAAACATCTCATGGAAATATTGCAAATGTCTGTATTATTTTCCTTCTTTTTTTTTGCGAGTGGCAATTTTTATGTGATCTTAAGTTTTTCCTTCTGCTGTTTAAATCACAACAATGCACATTTTTTCACGACACTCAACAGCTATGTGTACTACATGATGTTCTGGAGGTATGAATTTTTCGTTAATCATGATAAATGGTAGTATAAATTTTTCGCTAATCATGATAAATGTATATTTTAAGAAGGGCACATGCGTGAGCCCGAGGCTTACATTATCCGCCAGCACTCACCAGACACCAAGCTGCCCATGTCCCAGCAAGTTGTGAGGTGTATAATGCCTAAATTAAGCAGTTGTTCCACTTGCAAAGTAGAAGCGCACCATATAAGCAGCAGCTGTTCTCATAGTGGCCTGCTCTACCTCTTACGCATATAATTTAGGCAGCCTGCGCAATAATAGTTCCATACAAGAGGAGGCAAAGCAACCACAATCTAACGTGCTGCCAGCTTGATCCCTGCAGCACCACCACGGCCGTTGATCATATAAAATTAGGACATGAGGCAACTTACACCCAACATGCCGGGGCTAGCATTGCATTGCCCTTGAATACGACTATTCAATTTAGCTAGCTTTATAGTTAGACATGTATTAAACATAAATGTATCATCTCTAATTGGTTGACAGTTCTTCTGCAAAAGTGCGCTACAGCTGGGTTAGGTTGCATTTTGGGATTTGTATATAGTTTTACATTTGTAATCGACGGCCAGAGCAGCTGTAATCTAATGCATCCAACAGCTAGATTTGAATTGCCACAGAATAAGTAGGACAAGTAGACTGAGCCCTCTGAGGGAACCCAATGAATATGGTTTTATTTTAGTTGTCCACTAGTACTACTTTGCGTTGGACCACTAACTACTGTGTGGAGATGTACAGAGTTGCTTTCGGGGAAAAGAAATGTATTGTCAAACAAAACAAATCTCAGCATGTGAGTATTGCACTCTAACTGGATACATGTATAATTTAATTTCTAATTGCTTGTACACTAGACAATTTGCACACAAATAACTATCTTCCTACTGGCAAATAGTCCTTAATATACCTCTGGGAGGAGCATCCCACGTCTCTCTGCTCCGGGCACCATGTTCACGACTTTTGTGTTCGTGTCATGTGTTGTATCGTCACTTGTATTATTCACTCTTAACTTCTTTTATCAATGAAATGATACGAAGCTTTGCATATTCGTGAATAAAAAGTCCTTAATATACCTCTAGTTGGGCCATGTTTGGGAATATTTAGAGCAACTAGGAGAGTTTTGGGCATATACTGTATTTAATATTATGTTGGGGGAATTAGGTTTTGCTCCAGTCAAAATAGTTAGTTGGATTTTAATTCTACTGTCAATTCAACTCTATCTAAGAAATAGGTTTGCAGGAGCTTGATGTTGAGGTACGACGTTTTTCGAGTTGGAAATGCCATTTGCAAGTTCCGAAAAATCCATTAAAAATATACCAAAAAAATTATAGATTTTCTCTATTTATATGTAAATTTCAACAAATAGTAAAGATAATTTATAGGCAACTTATGTCCCCAAAACAATAAAAAGAAGCCCATGTTGGTCTATGTATTTGTCCACATACAATAAATATATTGCTGGAAATTCTTACACGCACACTACACATCTTTTGTATATATATGTACAAAAAAATCACAATTTTGGGGGGTATACAATCTTTTTAAGTGCGACCTGGGGCCCTAGCTCCGACTACTTTTCTCGGGTGTTGGTACAAAAGTGTAGATGGTCCTAGTATTTAAAATTTTAGTGCAAGGATTCACTTCATAGTATTTGTGTGAAGATAAACGATGCAAATTACAACCAACAAGTCATTTGTCTATTAAAACAAATTGTTTTGAGTGTGTATAATACTTGAATGTGCACAATACTTCAATCAAGAACAATGGAGAACTTATGCCAACCTTGACCCATTGGAGGTGTGGGAGTGGACATGTATAGATCATGTGAGCAACTCGATGTCTGTAAAGGAAAAACCCTTGCTCTTTAAACAAAGTCAACTCGACAAGAGAAAAATGGGGGCAACTATATGGATCACATGAGGCCACGTATCCCCTACCAAAGACAACATAGTAAATTATACAAAGTCTAAGAAAAAATAAAGAACTGGCTAAGGACATCATTACTTAAATATAAACAGCTATAGCTAACAATACTTGTAATTAATTGTTTCAGCAAAAAAAACAAGCACCACTGAGGCTGACATGTGCAGCTAAATATATAATACAGGTCAGCTAGTACTTAACTGTGCTGTTAATTAAGCTATCGTGAGCACTTAATAGACGCGGTAACTAAAGCTTGGCATCTTAGAACATGCAAGGTGGTTGCCCATGCTTGGCTTCTCCATGCGCAGCTCTTGAGCTAGCTAGCCAAGTGGATGAGGCAGAGGGGGAAATAATAGTATTTCCTTCAGCTCCCGTACAATTGGAGATTTATTTATTTGCTAGTGGTGCAATTGGAGACTTGTTTTATGGAGCATGTGCGTACAACAAGTGTAAATACAAATGCAACGCACCAGCTACAAATAGCAATAATGAACATCAACTGATTCATCATCAAGCTTTCTTAGTCATTTTAAGCGAAAATTGTGATATTCGTGTAAACAGCCATTGCAATGAGCCTGTCAAAATCATGATTTGCACTACTTCAGATTGTATCGAATTGCACATAACACCATGGTTGTAATTAGTACGTCTTGTTGGATTCCTAATTTCAAAATTTTAAGGTTTCTAATTCGGGGATGTTCATCGTTAAGTACTTGGATTCATTGAAGAGGTAGAGAATGCAATAAAGATGATTTAAACCCATTTAATCCTCTAAAAATTGGTTCATCATGTTTTCATCAAATCAAGATCGTGCAAGGCAGAACTTGGGCATCATTATTTAGCGTAGCTTAGCTAGAAAAGAATTAATTAACTAGGACTTTCCCTTTCCCATATATAAGTTATAGTTATGGGGAATTACTATTTTCAATATACATTTACAACTCAGCCAATTAAGTCAAGGAAAGTTGGAACTTGGAGGCATGGCTGGGAAAGTTGAACACTCTGTTGCAGGCACGATATTGTTAGTCTGTGTGTGTGTGTGCACGCGTGCGCGCGTGTGTGTTTTAGACTCCATCTTTTTTATGTAACACTAAATGATTTGAATTGGATGCACTTAGTCCAACCGCCACCTCTCCATAAAGCCTAGACAACTCGCCTTGCTCGACCCGCTTCCCGCTGGCGTGGCCAAGCGTTCCCTCCTCCTTCACTAGCAGCTCCGGTGACGAGAGGCCGTTCCGTCCTCCTTCACTAGCCGCTCCGACGATGTGAGGTGGTTATGGCAACACCAAATCTGCGTTGCAAAGTTGTAGTTAGGTCTCTTAGCGTTAGAGTTTTGGTCTCCGACAACAGTGTTGTGGTGGCGATGGAGACGCCGCATAGATCAAGAATAAGATTTCCTCGATCCCTGATCTACCTTGTTAGTGCCGGCGCAGAGAAGGACAAGGGATCATCTGGTTGTTATTTTTTCTGGAGTGGTGGATCTGGTTGTGTCTTCGTGTTATAAAGGTGGTCTTCGAAGGTGTCTTCCAACAGAGTGATTGGCAGTGCTTCATGTCTTGGTCCTTTGACCTCTTCTCCAACCAAAGACATTCGGCCAACTTAGGCGTCCCTAGGGAGCTTGGGAGGTTAGGTCTCTTCGGTTCTGTCTAGTAGATCTTTGGTGGTCTTCCAAACCTCTTTGTCGGCTTCTCCAGGGCGGCGATCCCAGTCCACTGTCGCCGACATCTTCTAGTTCAGACTGGTGCTTCTGGGCCACTGCATTAACAATGCTTCCCTGGCTCTCATGATGTTTCCGAGGTCGAGAGGCGGTATCGAGCTTCCCTCATATAACACTATTAGCAGGTGCAAAAGGAAGATGATATTGATTCCCCAAGGACATGTGCGTACTTTTTAAATACTACTATAAGGATGTAACGGTTATGGCCTTTGTCCTTTTCGCAAAGAAAATGATTTTAACAGTAAACTAAAATTTTACAAAAATGCTAAATATGTGACGTCGGTTTTTTAAGCATGACAGATCGTCTTTTATGGCAAATTACGCGTGTCCTGAGTCTGGGCATAAACATGGCAAATCCTGCCAAAAAAAACAGGATTTGCCATGCTTGCGGAAGGGAATTGTCAGGCTCATGCAACATGTAAATTTTCCATGTTTAAAAATTCGACATCAGATTTATAGTGTGGTCCAAATTTTGTAGGGGGTGATAGTACATTTCTAGCTTTCCGAAAGATGTATGTAATTTAACAAAAGTAATGTATATACCTGGCCGAAAGAAGCTGTAGCTTTGTACTACGTGACGCCCAAAGAGCAGAGGGAAAATGATGCATGGATTATTCTAGCTTATCGTAACAACCTGGCTTAGTCTTAAACAATTGAGCTAGCTAGCGCAATCATCTGCAAGCAAACGTTTACAGCTGCGTGCCTACACACCACCACATCAGCGCTGCACGCATACATACATTGCACGCGGTTGAATCTACGATACACGCTAGTCCGCGGTGCACGAAACGGAACAATAAAAGAATGGAGCGATCAGACAGATGGCATGAGAAACTTGCTTCTTCGGAGAGCCGGATGAGCACTGCAACTGAAGTCACAGCCTGATATGACGCTACCGATGTAAGTAGACTAGCAGCGCTGCCCGTTGTTGTTTTCTGGTTACTACTTCGATGAGTAATCGCGGAAATTACAAACAACGGGACAGCGCGACAAGTCGACAGCGGCGTGGCCGGCTGGCGCGGCGACAGCCGGAGATGGGCTCTGTCTGCCTCAGGCTGTTGGATCCGCGTATGCACGGGTGCAGATAGTAGACAGAGGCAGGATAGATCGATCGTCGATGCAGCTGCATGCCCAGTTGATGATCAAGGTGAGGTTTAAGTAACCTCTCGTGGACGGAGCCCATTGGCTAACCGGCCGGTTGAGCCGCGTGCGCGCCTCGGGCGGCGTCGCCGCCGGGTGCGGTGGCGCTGCTTCCGAGCCAAACCACCGTGTGGACTTGCCGCAGATAAATAGTTGCCGCGCACGTGATCGCCGGGTGAGATAGATCCATGGTAACTGACCGCTTCCCCGCTCCGGCCGGCGCGGCCGGACCACACATTCCCATCGTCATGCATGATCCTCGATCCACCTTGCATTTGCACGGATGCCCATAGCCCCTGCATATTCGTTACCGGTCGTCGATGGAGCCGGTGTGATTAGGGGCGTGTTTGGTTGCCGTAGTCTAAAATAGCCGCATTGCATAGCCTTCTCAAGTCAGCCTCGCTATGCAAATGCAGCCTCAAATGCATCATCTATAAGTTGTTTGGTTGCCGGTATGCCCTCATACATGCATGGGCTGAACCACACTGCCTAGTGTTTGGTTGCCTGCATATTATGAAAACGACGAAGAGTTTCATGATGTGGAGATCGATATGGATGATCCCGTGATAAACGACGGCGTTCGTTGGCTGGCCCTTGCTAGGGTTCATACAGAGAAGTCCTTCAGCCAATCTGCTCAGCATGGAATCCTGCAAAGGAGATCAGATTTCGACCAGTAGGACCCAACATGTTCGTCGTCCAGGCATCGTGTTTGGGGGACTGGGAACGTATGATTGATCAAGGACCATGGCTGTTCCGGAATATGGCGGTCCTGTTATGCCCATACGATGGCTTCAGCAAGACTGAGGATGTCAGCAATGTGTTTATGCCGATTTGGCTACAGATTCACAAGTTACCTGAAGGCTATTGCAAGAAGGAGATCGTTGTTAGGCTGCTCAAAGAGTCTGGCGAAATTCTGGACATGCGCCTTAATGGCAATACCAGAGGTGATTACGTTCGTGTACGGGTTAGACATGATATTCGTCAGCCCTTAACAAAATTTGTGAGTATCCTTCGTGGGAAGGAGAGACAAGTGTACCTGGTTAGGTACGAGAAACTCGCAAGATTTTGCAAAGTCTGTGGTCTAGTGGGACACGAATTCAAGGAATGTGGCACAGGTATTCATGATGCTAAACGCATGAAATATGGGGACTGGTTGTACGCTGATGCTCCTAATCAACAGCGGTCTGAAAATCTGAATGTACGGGCTACTGATAAGCCGTCAGGGGCGACTCTCCATGTTGCTAAAGTTGTGCAGGTTAATGCAGAAGTGGCTAATGCAAAGGTTGTACCAGCGGTTGCGCATACTGCATGCAGTCCAGTCAAATCAGTACAAGAGGACATGGAGATTGATAGAAGTGGCAAGAAACGTTTTAGTACAGAGGATATTCTTGTTGATCCGGCTGGTGGGCCTAGTACATTTGGTTTGCTTGCTCTAACGGAAGGTAAAGGCGATGACTTGACCGAACTTATTTCCCCGGACAGTAGTACGAGTAGTAAGCGACCTAAGATGGATAAAGTTGTTGCAATAAATGAGATATCGGCGGCCTCCCTCGAGGAGGACCGCCGGACGCAACGAATCTACTCGTCTGGAACTGCCGGGGTGGGGGGAACCGCCGGACAGTTCGAGAGGTGTTGGCTCTCTCAAAAACCAACGTCCCCCAGCTTGTCTTTCTTTGTGAGACTAGGCAGGCTGCAGATAAGATGGAGAAGTTAAAGTGGAGGTTTGGTCTAAGAGGTTTCAGTGGTGTTAACTGTAGTGGTATGAGCGGGGGCCTAGCCCTATATTGGGATGAAAAACTTCAGGTTACGGTGCTGGACTCTTGTCCTAGATATATAGATGTTATGATAGTGGATAATAGCATGGACAAGACATGGAGAGCAACTTTTGTATATGGGGAGCCACGTGTGGAGAATCGTCATTACATGTGGGATCACCTAACGAGATTAAGATCTGTTTCGCAAGATCCTTGGCTTGTTTGTGGTGACTTTAATGAAGCCCTTTGGCAGCATGAGCATCTTTCGAGATCTAGAAGGCCAGAAGGACAAACGGCTCTTTTTAGAGATTGTTTACAGCTTTGTGAACTAGAGGATCTTGGTTTTTCTGGAATGCCATTTACATATGACAATGGGCAATATGGAAATAACAATATCAAGGTGTGACTTGATAGAGCATGTGCTGATGAGCGAAGGAGGGACTTGTTTCCAGCCACTAAAGTGTTGCATATTGCGCCATCATGTTATGATCATTGTCCGTTGGTGATCCAATTGGTGTCGGTGGATGCTCCACAACGTCCATCGAATCCTCGGTATGAGATCATGTGGGAGAGGGATCCGGCTCTTCCCCACATAGTTGAACAGTCTTGGGCGAAATCACGGCCCCAGGGTAACCTGGGTTCAGTAGCTGCTTCTTTGAAACATATGATGTTGAGTTTGCGATCATGGAGCAAGCAGAATTTTGGTCATGTTAATCGTGAGATTGAAAAGTTGCGGTCTGAATTAGAGAATTTGCAGCAAGGTAATGTGGATAGGCATATTATAAGACAAAAGATGAATGCTCTAGATGAACTGTTGTACAGGGAGGAAATGATGTGGCTTCAGCGATCACGGATTATGTGGCTGAAAGAAGGAGAACGCAACACGAAATACTTGCACCGGCGTGCGATGTGGAGAGCACGCCGTAACTTTATCCAGCGGCTGCGTAATATTGATGGCACCCGGTGTGATGTTCCGTCTGATATGGAAAGAATGGCCACGTCATATTTTCAGGAGGTGTTTACAAAAGACCCAACTTTTGCACCTGCAGAAGTGTTGGAATGCATTCAACCAAAGGTGACAGAGTTGATGAATGAGAACTTGTGTGCACCGTTTTCAGAGAAATAAATATCGGATGCGTTATTCCAGATTGGTCCACTTAAGGTGCCAGGTATTGATGGTTTACCGGCACGATTCTTTCAACGTAACTGGGCTGTCTTAAAGGGTGAAATTATTGCTGCGGTTTTGGACTTTTTTCGTACAGGGATGATGCCTGACTGTGTTAATGGCACGGCGATTGTGCTAATTCCGAAGGTTCCGCATCCAAAGGAGTTAAAGGATTTTAGGCCTATCAGCCTATGTAATGTGATTTACAAAATTGTTTCCAAATGTTTGGTTAACCGTCTCCGTCCCATATTGACAGATTTAATCTCGGAAAATCAAAGTGCTTTTATTCCAGGGCGGTTGATTACAGATAATTCTATCACTGCGTTCGAGTGCATTGATTATATCCAATCTTTGAAGAATACTTCAGCGGCATATTGTGCTTATAAGCTTGATCTTTCTAAGGCGTATGACAGAGTGGATTGGGAGTTTCTAGAGAAGGCTCTACTCAAATGGGGTTTCTCGCATAAGTGGGTTTCTTGGATGATTTCATGTGTGCGCTCAGTGAGATATTCTGTGAAATTTAATGGGAAGCTCTTGAATTCTTTCTCACCATCACGAGGGCTTCGTCAAGGTGATCCATTGTCTCCGTTTTTGTTTCTCTTTGTGGCTGATGCTCTGTCTGCTCTTGTCAATAAAGCAATTACGGAGGAGAGTTTGGAAGGGGTGAAGATATGTAGACGTGCACCTGTGATATCTCATCTATTATTTGCAGATGATTCTTTATTGTTTTTCCGAGCCTCTGAGCAGCAAGCTATAATTGTCAAAGGTTTGTTCAACACTTATGCAGCAGCTACGGGTCAACTTATTAACCCTTCGAAGTGTTCCATCCTTTTTTTCTGAAAACTGCTCGGAGTCGGTGACAACTGGGATTAAAGGTATTCTGGATATCACGAAAGAGGTTTTCGAGCCAAAATACTTGGGCCTTCCTGTGCCTGAAGGAAGGATGCATAAAGGGAGATTTGAAACAACTCAAGCAAGTCTTAGTAAGAGACTAGTCGACTAGAGTGAGCAATTTATGTCTTCAGGTAATAAGGAGATCTTAATTAAGTCTGTTGCGCAGGCGATTCCTACTAATGTTATGAGCGTTTTCAAATTTCCTTTTTCCGTCTGTGATGATCTGACACGTTTGATGAGGCAGTACTGGTGGGGAATTGAAAAAGGAAAGAGGAAAATGGCTTGGCTCAGTTGGGATAAAATGCGTCTTCCAAAGTCTAAGGGTGGTATGGGGTTTAGAGATATGTGTGCTTTTAATCAAGCCCTGTTAGCTAAACAGGCTTGGCGATTAATTGAAAAACCGGATAGTTTGTGTGCTCGCCTGCTTCGGGCGAAATATTACCCGAATGGGAATCTTCTGGACACGGTATTTTTAGCTAATTATTCGGCTGTTTGGAAATGTATTGAATATGGCCTTCAACTAGTGAAAAGGGGTTTTATTTGGAGAATCGGTAACGGCTCTATGGTGCGTACATGGCGTGATCCTTGGATCCCAAGAGGTAATGATCTTAGACCGATTACTCCGAAAAGGAATTGTCGCTTTAATCATGTTTCAGACTTTTTGTTCAACCATGGTGGATGGAACATGGAGCGTCTCCAACAACATTTTTGGGATGTAGATGTGCAGCAAATTCTGAGAATACGTACATCTCCGAGAGGCCGGGAAGATTTTATTGCCTGGTTTCCGGAAAAGTTTGGGCAATTTACTGTTAAGAGCGCCTACAAACTCGCTACTAGAGAACATGACGATTCATTTGCAGGAGGGGCTTCAAGTATGTGTCCAGAGGGAGATCGATCCATATGGAATTATGTTTGGCGGGCTAAAGTTCCTCTTAAAATGCGTATTACAGCTTGGAAGGCTGCGTCAGGCGCTCTAGCCACAGATCAAAACAAGTTATACCGACATATTGGTACTACTGATTGTTGCAGGGTGTGCGGCCGGGAGAGGGAAGGTTCTTACCATGCCCTAGTTGCATGCCCTCAAGCACGACTTGTGTGGCAGAGGATGCGAGAGTTATGGCCATTGCCAACTGATGATGTGTTACTAGATAATGGTAAAGAGTGGCTATTGCATGTGCTTGCTGCATGTGATAATAAGGTACGTGATATGGTCATTCTACTTATATGGAGAATTTGGCAACTTCGCAATGATGTTGTGCATGGCAAGGAAGTGCCACCGGTTGATGTTACTATGGAATTTCTGGATAGCTATTATAAGTCCTTGGATCTAGCCAGGAATTATAGCATGGAAGAAATTTTAAAAGGGAAGATGTTGGCACAGGAGGAGGTTATTCCTATTAGTATTCAGCAGGTCGCGGTTCCTGTTCCTTGGCCACCACCTCCAGCAAATTGGGTTGCGCTGTCCGTTGATGGATCTTTCTCAGCTCATGATGGCAAGGCAGGTGCTGGTATGATCTTACGTCGTGATGATGGCTCTATTATCTTTGCTGCTTACCGTGTTATATTTAATTGCAATGAAGCGCTCAAGGCGGAGATACATGCAATAATGCAAGGGATGGCCCTTGCTTTACAACATACTGATCTACCAGTTAAGGTGCAATCGGATTCCTATAATGCACTTTCGATACTTTCTGGTGATAGCATGTCCCGGTCGGCCTATGGTCATCTAGTAGCAGAGATTAAATTTTGTATGGATGAGAGGGAGTTTGTTCCACAAAAAATTAGTAGGACTCAAAATAGGGTAGCAGATTGTATGGCAAATTATAGCCGTATCGAGTCTTGTACTGCGGTATGGATGAACAGATGTCCTCCATGTTATGAGGACTTATTGCCTCTCGACTGTAACCCTGTGACTTTGGAATAAAATTTCCGTATTATTCGCAAAAAAAAACCCAAGGCATGGTGTTTGGTTGTATGCAATGCCTGGTGTGTGGTAACCTCTTTGGCTAGTTGGTGAGGTTACCAGCACACTTCGGCACAACCATGTACCACACATCGTAAGCAAAGCAGACCATCAACTACTTAACAACATAGTTCAGATAACATAGTACCACACATCATAACGGTAGTTCAAACAGTTCAACGCATAAACCATAAAGCAGACTCGATAGTACTTAGGAAGAAGGTGCCCCGGCCCTAGTCCCTGGCGGCGAAGGCTTCGTCGTGCTTCCCACACTTGTTGACCACCTCAATATCGTCGTCGTCAAAGATGATGATCTTGAGGGTGTCAGGAGTCAGGAGATTGAACGTCACCATGTAGCTGATCTTGATCTGATGAACGGCAGTGAAGGTGGCCCAACCCTGATCCAGGGTCACCCTGCCGTTCATCAGCTTCACCGTCACCCTCCAGGAGCAGCCGGTGTTGTTCCTCAGCTTGAACTCCATCGGCACCACGGCGAAGTTCTTGGTGAAGTCCATGGGCATGGGGATGCACTCAAGCTTCGGTGCAAGGTTGACCTTACAGAAGTGAGTTGGGTCACCCTCCTCATGGTAGTGGCCGTAGTTGTGGCGCTTGCTGCTTGGGGGGGGGGGCTCCTCCATGCGCTCGTCGTCGCCAATCGTTGGCGTCTTCGGTTCTTCCTTGGCGGTGGGCGGCAGCACCACCTCGGGCATTGGATAAACCGCCTCCTTGCCCTTCTTGTCAACGGCCGAGAGCACCTCTGTGCCCATCTCATTGCTCTCCTCGATCTGCACATAATTCATGGAGTCAGACACAACACAGAGTTCATGATTTATTGAAGAGCATGTAGTTAAAACGACATGACTGTCCCTCTTCCTCCTCTCCATCGCGCCTATATTTACTCACCCTGACCACCACTACTTACCCACCCCCTCTCTTCTCTCACTATCAACCTTCCTCCTCTCCATCGCCATGAGCTCCAGCTCCAGCTCCAATGCCAACCCCTTCCCTTGGGGTTATTGGCTGGAGGGCCTTCTTCCTCGGGTGGTCGGCTGGTGACCGCACCAAGTTTGAGAACACCATGGAGGTGTGCTCAAACTTTGGCTCCATGCCTGACATGCAGAAGAAATCTAATGCAGTGCTCATGAGGGCCACTGCACACGAGTTGAAGACGTTGATTCCTAACCCAGCGAAGGGCGCGATGGCAGTCGACATCATTCGCTGGGCCATGAATCAGGCCGTCTCTAACGACGCTAAACAGAGGAAGAGGTGTTCCAAGTACAAGAACTACTGGGCTCCTAATCACCGCCATGCCGTAGATCGACCTCGACCCCGCCGAGGACGACGACGACCCGTCGCCCTGCACGAGATGGACAAGAAGATGAAGGCCAGCCACTCGATCCGCCGCTCCGCACGCCTAAACGATCGCCGCAATTAGCAAGTGTCTGTTGTGTACCCCCCCAATCCCCCTTCTACTCCATCTGCATCTACCTCTATTCCGGTCTTGCAAGAACTAGTATGAACTCGTATGAACTAGTATGAACTTCCATGCTTATCTAGCTCTATTCCCCATTCCCCTCTCCGCCATGAATCGAATCTACCACCAGATCAAACGCGAAAAAGTAGTGCATGATGAACAGAAAAGTGCTTACCGCCATCGCCGCGGGCCAGGTGATGACCCGCTCGCCGGTGATGGAGTCTGATGGTCTTCTTGCTCTCCTCCGATCCGCCGCCGTCGGTGAGAGTTGGAAGAGTGGGGGAGAGTGGGGAGAGGAAGCGGTGAAGGGTGGTGAGGCTAATAATTCCCGGCGCTTTGGGAAGCAACGCGGCTTCTCGAGCGTGGCCGCGCGCGTGCAACCGCCGCCGCCCACGTGCACCGCTCGGGCCTGGCCCTGGAGAAACTGCCGATTCGAGCGTTCCCAGGGAGCCAGGCCCAGGAGTGCTTTAAACATCGTGCCATGCAGGCCCAACAGTGTATGCAGCCAACCAAACAACCCGTTTTCTTCTCGCGCGGGCCTGGTTGGGCCTCATGCAGTCAGCCAAACACGCCCTAGTTTACCGTGAGTGTGCCGACACGTGTCTACATCTCCATGTTCCTGGGTAAGTCTATATCTCGCCTAAAGCGGGACTAAAGCCGACCTGTACTTGCCGGCACAGTAGCCATGTGGTTTCATCATGCTGTGTCATGTACCTCTTTTTTTATTTTCAGTTTTCTATATTTAAAAAAATACTTAATACATATATTATGACAACATTATTTATTTATTTATTTTTATAGTGTTCATCGCATATTTAAAAACCGTGCATGGTGTAAAACAATGTTCGTTCAAATAGTAGAACATGTTTGTACCATTACAAAATGTATGTGAAATTACAAAAAAATTCACATGTTACAAAAACTTGTATGCGACATCTTTAAAAATTGTTATACAATCTCAAAAAATGTTTGTGTAATTCTTAAAAAGTCATACACCATTTATATAAATCAGTTACATTAAAAAAATATTCAAGTGTTCCAAAAATATGTTTGTGACATTTAGAAAAAAAATATTCAATGTAAAAAATGTTTGCATAGTATGAAAAAATGTGTCGTATCATCATAAATTTTTACCATGTATTTTAAATTTTTAACACTTATTCAAAAATAATGTTCAAAATATGTATTTTAAAAAATTGTTAATAATATATTAAATAATTTTTAAATGTATATAAAAATGTTTTCTATGTGTAGAAAAAATGTACAATGTGTGTGAAAAAAGTAGACAACAAAACATATATAAGAAAAAAAATATTAATAATGTATTTAAAAAATATGAACGTGTATAAAAAAATTCTGGTGCATAAAAAAATATACACTATGTAAGGAAAATTAGAAAACGAAATATGTATATGGCAACCGTGTGGCAGATTGCGAAACTGCCACATGCATCCAGTACCGTCAGTTCCCTCCGATCCCCTTCCTTCCCCGCACGTCCTCCCGATTTTTTTCCTTTCATGCACGCCTCCCCTCCCCGATTTTATCAGGCACACCTGCTCCTGCCTTCCTAATTTTCGTGATCGTCAATTATGGCCCACGCGCCTTCCCGATTTTCGGCAAAAATAACGCTTGGACTAGGATTTGAACTCTGGTCTGCAAGTAATCAACAAAGGGAGCTAACCACCTCACCTATGGCACTAATTGTTGAGCAAGCTAAGGGAAATATTGTTTTTGACATGTTCGTGGTAACTTTGATCATTGGAATAAATTTGTTGAACCCGCCCCCCGGTAATTTCTGTAAATAGCACGATAAGATTCACGCCATAGACCTGATAATTTACATACAAACATCATGGTAACTTTAACCATTGGGGAAGACAAATGTGAAAAGATACCCGATAATTTATGTGTAAATAGATGGTAATATACGCAGCGCACATCTGATAACTGAGGTAGAAACACCATGGTAACTTTGACCATAGAGATTTTTTTTGAAAAGATACTCCGGTATCTTCTGTGTAAATAGCACGGTAGTATACCTCCCTCCCCTGGCATTTTTATGTGTAAATAGCATGAAAACATATGCACTGCGAATCTGCGATAACTAAACACCATGATAAGTTTTTGAAGGGGGGGGGGGGATTTGCTGAAAACATGTCCCTAATAAATTTTATGTAAATAGCATGATATTTTAAGCACTACGGGCTTGATATGTTACCTAGAATCACCATGATAACTTTTTGTCCCGGAAAAAAGTTGTTCAAAACATCCCCAATATTTTTTGTGTAAATCACATGATAATATAAGCACCACATAACCGATAACTTGCAATATAAACATTATGGTAACTTTTTTACCAAAGGAAACTAAGTTGTTAAAAACATACACTCGCCTCGCGCGTGGGCCTCTTGGATGAACACAACACATGGCGTGCCACGGGAAAGTCACATAATGTTTAGTGTCATGAAGGGCACACATGCTATAGGCATGATAAGTTACGCAAAAACATCGTGGTAATTTTTGACCTATGGAAAAAGCTATCGAAACACACCCAGATTTTTTGGTGCAAGTACCTTGATAATATACGAACTGTAGACCCGGTAACTCATGTACAATCCCTCATGGTAACTTTGACCGGGGGGAGGTTGATGTACATATACCCTAATAATTTATGTGTAAGTACCACGGTATTTTACACATCGAAGACCTTATAACTTGTGTACAAAACACAGTGGTAACTTTGAAGGGATGTAGTTGTTGAAGCATAGATACCTGATACGTTCTATGTAAATAGCACGGTAAGTTATGCAACACGGGCCTGATAACTTGCATACGAATACCATGGTAACTTTGTCCTGAGGAGAAATCATGTGGTAGACGTGAAGAAGTGGCAGTTTTCTCGGGGGTGGGCGTCCGAGATGTGCGGGAGAAGCAAGTTTCTCTGGCGAGCCTGTGAGGTCGTTTGGGAGGGGCGCAGATTCTCTGACTTGCCATGGCAAAGGCTGCCTCTACCTTTCCCCTCATGGATGCCCTCCCTTTCTGATCCAATGGATGCTGAGCGAGCTGCCTCTCTCTACGTACAGCTTGCGAACCATGTGATTCCTTGGCCCAACTAAGGCCAAGTTCAGGAGGAAACAAGCCCAGCTCGCCAGAGAGAGGAGAAGTGCAGCGATTCAGGTTCAGAAATGAACTCTGGTTCAGTACAGGAACAAATACAGAGAAGATTCAGTTAAGTACATACACATGTATAGACAGAATTCAGTTTTGGCACTGCAGCACAGTACAATCATAATTAAACAAACATTTCACTTGAGTATTTTGGACAGTCTATATATCCAAAATAATACATTCCAAAAGCCATCAATCAGCACAGGTTTTCTTTTGAATTTCACTTGAGTTTTGCCACACATTCAGTTTTGGCACACCTAAGTTACAGAATTCAGTTTTGGCACACATTCACCCAAAAAGACCAAAACATTTCACTTGCTTTACAGCACTGCAATTCTCTTGTTTCTAGAGCTCTAAAGAAGACCTTGAAAGGACATATCATCAATTTCACTAAAACCCTGCAAAGGGAAAGGCATGCTTAAAACATGACAATATTGAAACTAGTTTAGAGAAGATGAACAGAGAAATTTGGAAATACCATTAGCAAATTTGTGTAGCTGGTGAAGGCATTGCCGTCCTTATGAGAAACACCCATTGGTACTTGAGAGCCTACACCACCACCATTCTCATGTTGCTGCACAAAGCAATCAACGTAGTTATTTAGCATATAGTAAGGAACAAATTAAATACTCACAATTACAAGGGTTTTCAGCAACGGACGCTAGATTTATGAGGGACATCCATTGGTACTTGACTTTTCACACCACCACCACCATTCTTCTTTTTCTGGATAAAAAATCAACTTTGTTATTTAGCATGTAGTAATAATGAATACGAACTCTATATTGCAATGGTTTTCATCAACATACGCTAGATTTAGTTTGCTTTTTTCCTTTTGAACTTGCGCATCCTCTCGAGCCAACTGCCACGCCTCTTTGAAGTTTTTTCTTTAACCTCCTTTTTCTTTAAGCGTGCAGCACTAAGCAAACCTTCATCTTGTGGAACAACATGTTGGACATGATATGAATCACTCAAAATACTTGTAGATGCACTAAGTTTGTCTTGAAGTTGCTTCTGTAGGCAATATAGTGTGTTGTCCACCAATATGCAACATTCTGGAGAGCTTGTGGCTTGATATGCCAAATTTAGGAATGTGTACAAGCATTACATCAACCACTTCATAATTTCCTGCCACTCGATCCAATGAAAGTGTCATCCGAACTTCACAATTTGTTCTTGTTTGAGCTCGAGGATTCTTTGCAATATGATCCCTCTTGTCGTGTGCTCGAAAACCCTCCTTGGCACACACATATCTACATGATGTTGCTTTCCCGTCAAATTTACTCATATTTTTATACCTTTTTCTGACCTCAAAACCCGCACGACCTCCATAGTTTACCCAGAACAACCAAGCATCATCTAAGTTTCTGAATTTCAGACCAACTTGAGGTAACCAGATAGGATTCTCATTCTCCCTACACAAAAAATAATTAATCTTTGTTGCTACAGATCTGGTTGCAAGCAAATAATTTTTTTCCATGGAAAGTCTAACTTACTTGTTAGATTGTGCCATTGAATCTTAACTGAAAGGGAAGAACTCAGATGTATACTGCACATATTATGAACAAATAGACTGAATATTTCAGACAATTACAAATGAAATTGTGCAGATTTCTTTAGCATAACTGAACGAATAAATCAAAATCATACTAGGCAGCGAAAGAGTGAATATTTCAGAGAAATAGCAATTCCAGGGCGGTCGGACACAAACCTAAAATACTAGGCAGTCTCTGTTTCTTGAAATCGAAGATGGACACGAACCTGAAGCAGAGTGAAGTCGAGCAGCTTTGATCTGCTTCGACGCTCAACTAGGACGGCCCAGCCGGCGAGGCGTCCAGGCACCCCGACGAACGCCTAACTCCCCCGCCAAAAATCGCATCTGGCGGCTGCTCACCCGCCAAAATCCTCTCGCTTTCCCTCCTCCACGCTCCCCTCTAGCTGGGCCTTCTTTGGGTAAATACGGGCTGGCTTTGTTTCAGTTTGGGCTGGTTGATGTGCACATAGAGAGGCAGCTTGCTCAGCAGCCGTGCGATCAGAAAGGGAGGGCATCCGTGAGGGGTAAGGTAGAGGCAGCCTTTGCCATGCCAAGGCAGAGAATCTGCGCCCGTTTGGGAGGAGGCGAGGTCAAAGGACAAGGGATCATGTGGTATTTTAAAATAAAAAAATAGAGGTGTGACAGTTTTACTTATAAGGCACACGTGCGCCAAATATCACAGTCCATTAGAAAAATGTTAGGAAGAATAAAAAAGTAAATAGGTGAAAAGCGAGGAAAGGAAAAAAGAAAACTGAAAAACAAGAAAAAGGAAGAGGAAAAGGAAAAGGAAAAAAGAGAGAGAAAAAAAAAGAAGAAAACCAATGCAAAATAGTGAAGAAAAAAACAGATTAAAATACTACAGGAAAAAACTCGCGCGCGTCATTAATATTTGGTCGGCCGAGTACCATCGCCCCGTAGGCGAGACCTATTACGCATCGAAATGGGCAAGAAATAGCATTTGCGTCGTTTCCTATTGTTTTTGCAACTTGGGCAACCCCCCCCCCCCCCCCTCCCAATTTGACCAGGGGCTTGACCTATTTATTCTCTTCTTCTTCTCGTTTGCAAAGTGAGTTACGGTGAGTTTATATATTTTTTTAGAAAAGGAGAATATACCCCCGGCCTCTGCATTTGGACGATGCATGCAACCATATTATTAATTATTCACAAGACCATACAAGGTGATACATCAATAAGCCTGAAGCCACCATCTTGGCAACACCGTTGCTACTCCTATCCCCTTGATGAAGGCGTGTCAAATGTCCGGGCCTAATACCAAACAAACATTGCAACAAAGCCTAACATCTAAAGCCGGGTGTCCCATCCAAGACACTACCTGAATTGGGTCCCACACCGGTCTGGCACACTCACAGTGAGCACCGCACGCTGCAAGTGCCGTCACCTCCTTCATCCCTCGGTCCATCCTTAGAGCAGAACTGAAGCACCGACCTTGCCAGGCCTATCTGCCATCAACGCCACAATGACGCCAGACAGCTTCCTCCTCCTGCACGAGTCCATCTCCGCGCATCAGACGCCGAGTCTTCACAGCGCCACGCCGCCGAGATCCGCCACCATCAATGTGTAAGATGAAGCACCGCTCCACCAAAGTCATCGTCCTCTAGTCCCTCGAGCCCGTGTGCACCTTCAAGAATGACGCTCCCAGGGGGGAAACGACACCAGAGAGCCGCCGTCATCCGATCTACTGATCTAGGGTTTCCCCCGGAGGTAGCAGAGAGTGGCCTTGAACTTCTCCACGACGATGCCTTCAGAAAGGAAACGACGCAGACAGCGTCGCCATCGCCGGCCTTGGCAATAGCCAATAGCAAGTTTTCACCCGGATCTGATCGAAGACCTTCATCCCTTGTGCACGGGTCGCCGCCATCCTTGCCGGGATCTGAATGATCCCGCTGCTAGATCTCAGCAAGGAGAAGCCCCCCACCGAGACCCGCCGGCCGAGCAGGGGAGGCCGAGACCGCGCCCGCAGGATCAGATCCGCGATGGATCCATGCCCGCGCCGCCGCCCCGGAATCAGCCCCGCGCGTAGCCGCCACCGCCTGCCGAGGCTCGCCGCCGCGTGCCCCGCGCCCCGTCACCGCTCGCCGAGGCCTGCCACCTCGCGCCAAACCGCGAGCGCCGCAGGACACCGCCGCCTGCCGCCTAGATCCGCCGCCTGCGGAGGAAGGGGAGTCGGGAGAGGGAGTCCCCCCGCCGCCGCCGTCTGCCACGCGGGTTTCACCCGGCGGCGTCACCCGACGGCGACGTGAGGAGGGGAGAAGGAGAAGACGGCGGCGGCGCCTAGGGTTGGAGAGCCCCCGAGTCGCCCAGGGCGGGGGCGACGCGAGGGACGCGAGGGCGCCTCTAAACGGTGAGTTTATATGACGCTTGTTGTATCAAAGCGTACGTCAAAGCACAAGGATTGGAAGCAAATGAGTAAACTGGCCGGCCCATTCTAGCTAGCGCACAGGTGACAGTAGAGTATTGAATCTGGGAACCTTCCACATAGTTCCTCAGTAGTTCTGGGAACCTTTTTGATGGTTCAGGACTGGCTTCCTTTTTTCCTTCGTGGTTTCTCGGTTTTTTTTTGGTTTTATTTTTCTATTATTTACCATTTTTTGAGTTTCTTTTTTTCTTTAAAATTTCACAAATTTCACAAAATGTTTGTTATTTTGAAAATTTCTTAGTATTTCAGAAAATTCCCCTTTTCAAGAAATGCTTGCAATTCAAAACATGTTTTTGATTTAAAAAGTTTGAAATTTGAAAAATAATTTTGTTGTTACAAAAATGTTCAAATGTCTAAAAAATATTCCTGTTTAAAAAAATGCCACAAATGCAGAAAATGTTCTCGATTTGAACAATTGTTCGCAACTTTAAAATATTCACATTTTCAAAAGAAGTGTTAAATAATTTGAAAAATTGTTCATGTTTTCATAAATTTGTACATGGTTTTCAAAAACTGTTTGGAATCTTCAAAGATGTATCATTTTCAAAAACAATTGTTCTCTCATTGTTTTCGACATCCATATTTACTTTAGCATTGCCCTATGATCAGGAAAACGAGATCATCACGCAACACATCAGTTAGTCTTAGAGGCGAGAGTAGGAACCTACTTTGTGTTTATGCATCCAGACATGCATATGAGTTTTCCTCTCAATCTCATGTTCATGAACCATATCAATTCTAGCACAGAAATATAAATATTAATTACAAATATGAAAATAAATAATATCATTTATTTTTTGCCTATCTCTAGGGCATATGTCCAGCATTAACTATGGTCGCGGCATGCTAGGGCTGCAAGAAAAGCTCGAGGCTCGTGAGCCGCTTGAGGTCGACTCGTTTTTTGACTCGACTCGGGATCGGCTCGAAAAGAAATGAGCTGAGTTTGAACACTTTATGTAGCTCGACCGAGAAACGAGCCGATCTTGAGCCAATGTTGGCTCGCTCAATTTTAGCTCGATAGTTCGACAGAATATCATTATGTTATACGATCAGGCATATATTAAATGGAAATGAGATAATTTATTATCATATATGTTGTCCATAATTTTTCTTCATTTTATTTACCAACGAACATGGAAAGTTAATTAAGTGTAGAGAAGATTTAGGCCTAATTATGGCACGTGGTCGACTATGTGTTGAATATCCTATATTTTTGGCAAAGGTTCCCAATATATATTCATCTTAATTTTTTTGTTTTACATCCATAGATATATACATTTTTACCATCTCATTTAGCTCGGAACTAGCTCGAGATCGACTCAAGATCGTTACAAGCTGAGCACGAGTCATGTTCTACAGCTCGATCATGAGCTTCACTCAGTTTGAGCTCGACTCGTTTGCAGCCCTACGACATGCTAGTGCTCGCACGTGGTAGTGCCCAACACCACAACTAGACCATGGAGCTACGCATTGTTGCCAACATGTGTGGCATGTAGGATGTGAAGACGCCTACGTTCCTCATGGATTCCATCCGGTAGGGTACCAACTACAGACACCAGCGAGCTAGCATGCTACGCCATGCACATGGTGCATCTAACGGACCAGACATTGGTGACCATTGTGAAGGACGGCAGTGGCATCATCATGCGAGTGTGAGGAGCGACGTCAAGTGCCAAGATGACATGGCAAACCAATGCCCTTATCTCACTCTAGCTAGCTAGTCGTCAGGTAGAGCTCAATCACAGCTGAAGCCATACAGATCACTTCCTCCCTGGTAGCCATAGCAAGATCGACGATATAAGAAGGGTATAAATTATAGTTCAGACATGAAGTGGCGCTTGGTGGAGTGGTTAACACATGTGTGCAAGCCAACCTTGCCAGAGGTCTCAAGTTGGACCCACACGTCATATAGTAAGATAAAGGGAGGCAAGGTGGGCCCGGTGCCATGTTGGCGCACCACGTAGGCAGGGTTGACGCCTATAGACGAGAATGTGTGTCACATATGCATAGTTGATACATATGGGAAATGCACATTATTGCATCTTTAAGTCAAGTGTAACAGCTCACAACCTCTATTTTCCAACCTGTAGCACCAACCTAAACATGACAGACAAATTCAAGCACCACTAGGGTGTTACCTCTTTTGAATAAGTGTTCACACATTTTCTTAAGAATGCTCATGGACTTTTAAAATTTATTTATTTATATTTTTAAAGTTGAAAATTGAAAAAAAGAACATATGACAAAAATAAACAATAGTGACAAAAGAATAAAAATAAACAAGAAAGGTCGGTAGACAAACATGGAAAAATGATAAAACTTGTCCCAAAAGACCCCAGTACAAAAATTGCACCAAACCATGTTCATAAGAAAAACAATGGGCGATTCGTTGCTATAACCCGTTGCGAGCGATGTATAGTAGTTCGGTACAAACGGTCTATAAGGTGCGGTGATGGATGCCACCTTTTGTGGGCAATAGTACCGTGTCCGCCCACGCCCGATGCTGAATGGCCACCATTCCGTGCCCCATTAAGGGCCTCTTTAACTCATAGAAATAGTGGAGAAAAACATAGGAGTATGAATTTTTCTATGATATCACTATTCATCCATCTGATTCAAAGAAAGTGACCATAGGAAAAAGGGATGGATTTTTTCCTTCGAATTGAGCTTCATAGGAAAAATTAGAAATTCTTCAATCCACTCAAACCTTCATTTTACATTCCAATGCACAAGGAACAAGTTAAAGGTCATAACTAGGATAACATTAACTTCATATTAAATGATGCATATGTTTTAGTCTTAAAATGATCATGGCTTTTAGGATTCTCGTGTTTTTCTTATTCCTACGAATCAAACAAACAACTCTGCAGATTTCTATGTTTTCATAATCCTTTGTTCTGCACATGCAATTATGTCCTATTCTTGAGTTTTTCCTATTTGTCCATTTTTTAAATCATGTGAATCAGAGGGCCCCTAAGAATGTACACTTGTTTTCCGTTTTCTGAAAAAAAAACTATAAATTGTGTTTGATAGTAAGGAATGTAAAATATTAGCGCACTATAAAAAATGTACTTTAAAAAAATGCTCATAATTTTAGAATCGTTCATTTAGTTTAAAAAAGTGCACATATTACAAAAAATATGGTCGTTTATTTCCTAAAAATGTTCGCATACATTTAGAAAATTTTATGTAATGTTTTAAAAATTAGTATGTATTTTAAAATTGTCTATGTAATGATAAGTAGTTTTGACACATTGTTTTTAAATATTCATGTTATTATAATACCAAAAGTACTGAAAAAGTGGGCACATATTTCTAAACAATGTTATGTAGTTTTATAAATATTTTTATATTTTTACAAAGTATTCAAGAAAATAATAGTAACCAAAAAAGGAATAAAAGTAAACCCGAAGCAAATCCATAGTCGCCAAAAAGACACACAGAGCAAACCTATCTGGAAAGCAATTCCGACTTGGCCGGCCCATATAGAGTTTCATGTGTGTGGGTGATTCGTGTGTGAGTTTCAAGTGGCATGTTTCTTGGTTCGGGCGAGTCGGAAAACCATATTCGCCGCTTGATGGCTCGAAAGCACAGGTGGAACCCCGCAGCACTAGAAATGGGCGTCCCAATTTACACTTCGAGAAGGTTCCCTGACTTGGCTTTTTGTTTCTTTTACCATTTTTTCTGTTTCTTTTTGGTTTTTCACGGTTCTTTTTTTCTTTTTCTGTTTCCTTTATTTTTTCCTTATTCATTTCTTTTCGTTTTCTGTTTCCCTTTTTATTTGTTAATTTGTTTTGTGTTTTGATTATTTTGGAAATTTCAAAAAATGTTCGTGCTTTGAAAAACCATTCAAAATGTCAAAAAATGGCCATGATTTCAGAAATGGTTCACAAATTTAAAAAAGGTTAGCATTTTTTAAAAACATTCTCTTGTTTTTCAGCTCAGAATGTTTTTGTTCGAAAAATTTAGAAAACTCCGGGATTTAAAAAAGGTTCCTTTTAAAAAAAAGACAACAAATTTAAAAATTGTTCGTAAATTCGAAAAAATGTTCACGTTTTATTTTTAGGTGTGTCAAAAAGTTTATAGTTTAAAAAATTATTCACAAATTCAAAAAATTATTCGTGTTTTCAAATTTTATTCAGGAGTTTCAAAATATGTTCATGGTTCCAACTTTTGTTCAAGAATTTCAAAACATTTTCCCGTTCCAAAAAGGTTGAGCATGATTTAAAGAAAATGTTCCTGTTTTTCAAAAATATTTCAGTTCTTAAAAATTGTTCGCAAATTTTGGAAGTGTTTGCGTTTGAGGGAACACTGCATTTTTTCAGAAAAAAAAACTTGCTTTCGAAATTCCAAAAATAATTTGGATCTGCGTTGCGGGTTGGTTCTTTATGGTTTGCGTTGCTATATGATCAGTAATGACCACTAGGTTGGCTGCACCACGTCGCGTATAGCCTGAGATCCTGTGTTCAGATCCTGCATGGGCAGATGTACCATATCATTTGCCTTTCGCTGTTGAGTGTTTAGCGTACCGAAGCTGTATTTTTCACCTTCTGCTCTGTAATTTGTCATATGTAGGTCTGACAAGTATGTATTCTGTGTCCAGATATTATCAAGGAAGTACGGTCTACCGCCAGGCTGGTGCCCTGGACTTACGGTAAAGTTCGTTACATAGATTCTTTTCTTTTTGCGAGAATCGTTACAGAGACTACATGGACTATCTCGACAAGTTTTTCAAAAACAATTTTGCTCTTCGTTGTGATCTGCATGACGCGGCTAAACGGGTAGATTTCTCTTTGCATGCCGCAGCTAAACGGGTGATCTGCATGCCGCAGCTAAACGGGTGATCTGCATGCTGCAGCACGGGGAAAGAATGTTGGGGTGTTTTTGCTTTTTGACCCATCTAGGGGCTGTCTTTGGCAAAACGTTATGCCATGTCAGCGAAAAACGGACCCATCTGTCATAAATGCACTTAAACGAGCAAAATCCGTCAATCAATGGTTTTTACAAAAAAATTACACAAAGATGTGATGTTTTCTGTCAAAAAAAATATACATAGTGTTTTATGTTAATCTAGCCTTCAAAGTGGTGATTTCCTGCAATTTACTCCAATAATATCCGGCTCTACGCCTTGCATATGATGGCCGTAGTGGGCCTGAATCTGGTGCTGTAGTTGGAGCCATGTTGGTATGTTTGTTCATTACAAAGAAGTCTAGCTTAAACAATTGTTGCGTACCAAGCAACACTTTTAAAAAGGACTGTGACGACGACGCGTTGCTGCAAGAACGAATCCTAGGATTTCTCCCGGTTTACGGAGGAGAGCGGAGGAGAGGTACTCCCGATGCCCTTCAAGAAGGGTGGCGGCGCACACAGGCGTCACCCGCGCCAGTGCCAGCTAGACCCAGCAGAGATTTCTCCCGACCCCTCACACCCACAACCCAGGACCAACTGTTAGCTACACCATGCTTACCGCCCACCAACATGCGCCAACATAATCACAAGGACACCACCGTCGTCTCACCACGACAAATACTGCGAGGCCAGCTGGACCAATGTGAAGCCACCATAGACAGGGACCAGCAGTACCGCAGCCACGTGGGAGGGAACAACCTCCACTGGCTCAGGCGGTAGCAGACCGGACGTAGGAGCACACCAGGCCAACTGCCCGGCCGGGCCGAAAACGGGCCGGCTAAGATCAGTAGCCTACTCAAGAGCAGGAGGATTCGTCCCTTAGTAGTGTGTGGGCCAGAGCACGCGTAACATGTGTAGACATGGGCACTTCACTGTGCACCATGGTACAGCGGGAGGAAGGGGCGAACTGGAGGCGGCCGCCACTCGTTAAGGAAGGTCACAGATGATGCATACACAGCGCTATCGCCGGTGTCGAGTGAATAGAGGGTGGGGCCATGGGGGTGGAGAGCCGCCGCCAACCATCCACTGACGACCGTCAACAGATGGTGGCAGGGAATGGTGGTGGCAGGCGTCGCGAGGGAGGGATACGGCAAGCACCCTGGTCTTTGCCCTATCTGCAGTGGAGGTGGATTTTTTTCATACTGGTAGTAGAGACTAAGAGGAAACATATGTAGGAGGAGGGGGAGAGCCTGGAAGGAAAGATTGAGACGGAATATTTTCAACGAAGAGTTGGGGTCCCTCCAGAGAACACTGGACGTGTGGGAAACGAAGATCTTCAGCGGTAAATTCCAAAAGTAGTAAAAATATAATTGAAAAACAAAAAAAAACTAATCTGCACACGTGTCAACATAGGGAGAGCCAACGCCCAACACTTCGGCGCTCAGGAGGAGCTCTAGCTTAGCCACTTTAGATGGAATCCCCCTTAGTTAATGCTTAATCTATGGCCTTGCTAGGTTGAGTGCTAGCGGCCTACCCCTGAACTTTTTCTCTCGCTCTTCTGTTATCCCTGTAAATTTTACTTCTGTATTTCATTTCTATCTTAATATAAATGAAAGCAAGCTCTTGTTGCTCTTCATCAAAAAGAAGAACCCTCAATCGATCGCGCGATGTTCCCTTCCTTGAACTGAATAGGGACGATGCAACTCTTATTCAAGTTAGCATGCAGGTAGCATCACAAAATAGCTTGATAATTTGCATGACGTCCCTAAGCTTGGATAGAAAGGCTCGATGACCCCCAGCTGCCACCCTATTAAGCAGCACCTGAAGGGTGTCCATGGCAATAAAAAAGAGCAGCGACAAGAAGGGGTCCCCTTGCTGCAATCCTCGGCGGTGTGTGATCATGTCCAAGCGATCATCATTAATTTGCACCCTTGTGCTTTTCGTGCTGAGTGGGATGGCTATCCAACTAGTCCACTCTGAACAAAATCTATGTTGCCTGAGAAACAACGCCTTAAGGGTGTCCATGGCAATAAAATGGAGCAACGACAAGAAGGGGTCCCCTTGCTGCAATCCTCGGCAGAGTGTGTTCATGTCCAAAAGATCATCATTAATTTCCACCCTTGTGGTTATCGTGCCGAGTGGGATGGCTATCCAACTAGTCCACTCTGAACAAAATCGTTGTTGCATGAGAAGCAGCAGAAAGAACTTCTACGAAATGTTGGGAAAGGCCGACATCTTAGATAATGAGAACAAGCAGGTTAGGTTTTGAACGTACATGAAGTTATCAATAATAGAGCATTGACCTCGGAGCTCCATCTTTGGTTGAACTTTATGGCAAGAATCTTAGCAATTAGATTAGCAAATGCATGTATTCAATTGATTGATCTATAATTAGATAACTTACAAGCCCCATTAGCCTTAGGGCATAGGATTAGAGTTGCATTGTTGATAATCTGCAAGTTGGACCCATTCAAGATTTCGAATATCAACTATTGTAGTGTCACATTTTTATTTGTTGCAATGCTTTTTTTTGTAGAAAAATAAACCAGTTGCTTGTTCTAATGTTCCACCTTGTTTTCCTTGCAGTATACATATGATTTGCTTCTTGGATATTTCTACAAAACAAAACCGTATATGATTTGTGGGATTATAAATTAAAAGATTATTTTTCAAGATATGACTCCAAGTCTATCGAAACTAGTACACTTATGGTTATTATTTAACTTTTCAAATATTCTTGCCACTTTTTTCAATGTGTTGTACTGTTGTTGGCCTTTTGTAGTATTTGCTGGACAGTCATCGCTTGTTCTATTAGGTAGAGCAACCATGACTGAGATGGTAAGATTGGGTCTGCCTCAGCACTTGTTGCAATTTCTAACTGAATCTAATTGCTGCGAAAACATAATGTTGTCATGATGGTGGTTATATATATGCTCGAACTCTTATCTCTATCCCACCATACAAATATATCTTGGTGTGAGTAAAATAAATATCACTATTTGGACTAAACTTAATAGAAAGTACATTTCTCAATAATTTAACTTATAATCATAATTAATTTTTGTAGTAAGATTAAACAATATGAGAATAGAAAGTACATTTCTCAATAAAATACGCCTTAAATTATATTTAAATCGATTCAACTTAAGTGTGACTAAATAAGAAATGACAAAAAACACGTTTTCTTGAATTAATTCATGAACTTTGAATTAATATAGCGTATGTGTATGTGTTGTCATCAAATGTCTTAATAAATATATTTAAGTGTGTGGTATACAGATATATATCTTCATAGTGAACTTTATGATTATCTATATGTCAAAAGAAAAAAGTCTGGAGTACATGAGATGTTTATGAGTAACTTGGTACCTAATAATTGGCACACCGCTTTATTCATTTTTTGGTCAAATATGTGTGACATGTTATGGTGGGTTCTCTAATATGCTGATGATATGTATATGATATGTGCTAGCATAAGGGTCCGTGCATTGTAATGGGTAACAAAACTATGTATTCACAACTTATGACACTGAGTGTTGAGTAAACTAACACTTTATGAAGTAATTCAACACTAGTATTTACAATCCTAATGCACAGACTAATTCTCACATGTTAAATTCTTCTAAGAAGAAAATGTAACCATCTAGGTGAAGACGCTACTGGCTATAGTTATGAATGGGAGTGGCACTATGCACTAATTTGATTCCATTCAGATAAACATTAAGATATTTGTCTCACCTTGATTGCCTGGAAGAAGAAATACAAACATAATTATACTTCTCAAAGGCTAGTCGTCGTCTATGTATTTTTTTAGATTATCATCGTTGTAGCTACAGTCTAAAGACTACTGCAGATGCAATCTCTAGACACCATACCAGGCAATATTCTAACAAGCACGAGACATAAGTGATATATGCAAATGAGTAAATGCATTAGAAACCAAACAAATGTTATAGTCTATGGGTCTGAATACCTTTCTGCGTATCAAAGACATGGTTATTGATCCAGATGCAAAAAATGTATTATCTACATGCTTGAGCAGCCAAAGGAAAAAAACGTGAGTTCAAGGGCCTGTTTGGCAACGCTCTAGCTCTCAACTTTGATTAACTCGGCAGTGAAGCTGAGCCGAACGAGCAATCTCCGTGGAGCTCAAATCAAGAAGCTGGTTGTTCTCTTGGTGCAAATTTGAAGGAGTTGGGGAAGCTGCCTTTTCCTGTCTCTCTGAAAATGAAAGAGCTGGAGTTGAGCGTTATTACGAGGTGCTGCCACCGCCAAGTGAGCTATGCGTACCGGTTTGCTTTGTCTCTCCCCCCAACAGCTCATATCTCCCCTCCGTAGCCTCTCGATCACTGCCATTGTACATTTTTTAATTAGAAGAAATGCACTGTTGTATGCCTACCGAGCTGGGCTTTGCTCCCTTCCCCTCAAACGGGCTTCAGCCCATCTAAATGGGTTGTCAACTCATCCCGGAGATGAGAAGAAGGAGCTGCGCAGCCGAACGTTTCTCCATTGCTGTGAGAAGCTAGAAAACCGAAGCGAGGAGTAGAAGGTCAGGAGTTTGGGAAGCTAGGATGTTGCCGAAAAGGACCCAAGTTATGCCATAAACCTGCAACTAAAACCATGATGGGGAGCCTTGGCGTAGCGGTAAAGCTGTTGCCTTGTGACCATAAGGTCACGGTCGAGTCCTGAAAACAGTCTGTTGCAGAAATGTAGGGAAAGACTGTGTACTATAGATCCAAGGTGGTCGGACCATTCTCTGGACCCTGCGCAAGCGGGAGCTACATATACTGGGCTGCCCTTTTTTGGTGAGCCACCAACAACATACATGATCTCACTTTGTTGTGTCCAGCTATCATAATATTTTACACTAAAAGAACCAAAATCACATTCTAGAATTATTATACAGGACACAATGGCAAAATATCAACTGGATCAAAATGGACTGCCATTGAGTCATACTCTACTGCTTCAGCGTACAAGATTCAATGCATGGGCTGCATGTACTCAAACCTGAAAATACTGATATGGAAGCCCACAATCCCTGCTAAGCTCAAACTTTCAACTTGGATCTATATTCAAGGACGCCTACTTCTGCAAGCTTGCCAAGAGAGTGCGAAAACATAATGGCACCTGCTTTCTATGTAGATGTCACCACGTGGCCATTGTGCACATTTGCATGCAATTATCCTTCTCTTCTCAGCTTTGGATGTTGTCCTTCTGGTCTTTCAACATTTCGTTAGACATGGCTCCTAATCGCACTACACCATCTTTTAGGCATTGGTGGGAGCATGGTTATGATTGTTTCCCTTCTCTCGAAGATAAGGGGAGATGGTATACACAAATCACCATGGTGGTCTGGTTTATCTGGAACGAGTGCAATGCTAGGGTATTTCAAATGAAACGCGCAACCCTGCATCGCTTATAAGCAAACTTCAGGATGATCTAGCTGAGTGGAGAGGTGCAAAGCTCAAAGGGGCATTGCTGTTTTCAAGTGTTCTCCATGACACGACTTCCTTTGTCTGACAGCTTTCTATGGAGCTACCGGCGAGAGCTACGACGAGTTAGATAGAAGCCACCTTAGTTAGTACTTAAGCTATGGTATGCTAGGTTGGGTGCTAGCAGGCTGCCCTTGGACTATTTCTCTCGCTCTTCGGCTATACCCTGCAAATTCTAGCTAGCTTTGTATTTCACTTGTATCTTGATATAAATGGAAGCAACGCTCACTACTCTTCATCGAAAACGGAAAGAAAAAGAAATATCAAGAACTTCCACGAGGTTCTCCCCCTCACACCGAATAGGGACAATTCAACTCTTATTCTTGTTAGGTTGCAGGCTGGTAGCACCACCAACTAGCTTTAGAATCTGCATGACGGTGCTAAGCTCATATATGCAAGGCTTGATGGCGACAACAATGTCGTCGGTGTACAGAGATGATCGAAAGGGGATGTAGTGTTGAGGTTCAATATCTGCGAGCACCTTATGCATAGATATCCAACACATTATCAATTGCACCATACATACATATTCGACAAGATGTGCTCAACGATATACATAGCAACAATATTTGATCAACCTTATGGAAGCTAGATGCAAATTCATAACCATATATAGTTCCAACCAAGGGTTCCAAGTTCGTAAGTAAACAACCATACAAGTACTTATACTACCATAACTTCACAACCAAGCTTGAGATCGAAGTTCACGCATAAGAAGAAACGTAAGTTCACCACTAAGCTTGCTTCGCCATTGCTTTCATATTTTGCTGGAGCATCTGCAAAAGAATCACAAAACATAATTTCATCAGTTATTAATGGTGTTGATATGTCTTATAGAAAAGAAGTAACATTTTACCTGATGTACTAACCGTGGACAAGATATCATCAACACCACACTGACGGTGAACTGGACGAAGATTATCAAATTCTTCGGCCCACCAAACCCGATCTGACTATACCCTTGCCTATTCCAACATCGCTTTTTCTCTCTAAGCATGAACTTGGAGTAAGCATCCTCGACCTCCCGCCTAGTCGAAAACCCTTTATTTGAGCTATTTTTGTAACCGGACACCTATGCACTGCATGTCTCCCATGAATCTTACACACCTGGACACCTCCCTCTATGCACCACATACCATCTCATTTACAAAGACAAGAAAATGATTTCAAATTTATTGTACTCCAACATCGCTCTTCACAAGCACGAACTTTGATTTGAAATTTACTAATATATCCATACATATTTAAGATTTCACTTTACAAATCTTGTTACTACTTGCCTCATTGCGTCGTTGCATTTTGTAGTTTATCCCGAACAATCTTATGTTTTCCATTGGGTAAAAACTCATGGTGGAAATGGTAAAACCGGGTTTCATTTTATTTTCTCTTTCAGTTGTTTTCTCCATTTTTTGTGTTTGCATTTTGTATATTCTGATATGTTTCTCCATTTATGTCGGTACTATTTTAATTCAAAAATAATCATGAATTTAAAATGTTTGTGAATTTTGAAAAATGCTCATTAATTCAAAAAATTCATAAATTTGAAAATTATGCATGTGTTTCGAATAATTGTTTGTAAATTTAGAATATCTTCACAAATTTGAAAAACTATTGAGGAATTAAAAGTTTGTTCCAAAATTCAAAAATAATATTCATGAATTAAAAAATGGTTCTGAATTCAGAAAATATTCAAAATCTTGAACGATGTCCATGAATTCAAACACTATTCTTGGATTCAAATAAAATTGTAAATAAAAAAGTAAAAAGAGCAAGAGAAACTGAAAAATAAAACTAAAAATATTAAGCGCAAAAGAGGGAAAATGAAGAAGGGAAAAAGAATATTGAAAAGCCATTAAAAGTCTTGATGTTCGTAACATCCCAAATTTTCCACAAAATGGAAAGTAGACCCAAGGGCCATGCTGATTGGTCTAGTCCGACATGGCTGAAGGCGAGAACTATTTCGGTGTAGGGGCATGGCTGAGTGGAGTGGACGAGTAATGGTACACCTATGAAGGGGTTAACGTATTTTTTACGTAATTAGCCAGATTGCAAATTATGATTGGGGTTAGGGGGAAGGAGGGCTCGACACCACTTAAATTCGGGAAGCCGGGGGTGCGTTTGATATAAACGAACGTAGGTTTTTACATTAGTCTTCGTAGGTGTAGGATTATTGTCGAGTGGACACACAGCTCCGACGAAGAAAAAGAAGGTAAATACATCGGGGGTCTTAGAACTTGCACACGACAGGTGCACAAGCTTGTAAAATATGTAATTCTGGTCATCGAACTTGTGTGGACGTGCAAATACGGTCACATATCCCATACACGAGCGTATCCGGTGCTTGCTTGGCACGCCAACACGGATAGGGCCCACTGTAAGTGAAGGATGGCGCTCGGCTCGACGTGTTTTTGCACAAACCCCCCTCGTCTTGCTTTATTTGCAGAAAAAGCACCTCGTTTATCGAAAATTCGAATCTGAGCCCGAGCTCATCTGCACCTGCGCTCACGAAAAAATTCAAAATAAATACTAGAAAAATTCAAAAAATTCCAAAAAAAAACTAGGTGGTAGAAGATTTGATGCGTGAGGTACGCTCCAATTTTCAAAACATTTGGACTTCTGTGCAGCTCTCAGCAAAAAAGACAAATCGGAGGTCTGTAAAAATGTGTACTGTTCATATACTGTTTTGGTCTGATTTGTCTTTTTTGCTGAGAGCTGCACATAAGTCCAAATGTTTTGAAAATTGAAGCACACCTCACACATCAAATTGTCTACCACCCTGATTTTGTTTGGAATTTTTTGAATTTTTTTGAATTTTTTACAAATTTGTTTTTGACCGGGTGCAGATACACCTGGGCACTGAATCGCCGCTCTCCTCGTTTACAGAATAAAAAGGCACTATATATGTGGGTCCCACTGGTCAGCACGTTGTTGGACTAAGAAATGAGAAAGTAAAATGGGTCCCTGAGGGATCGAAGGTGCCACCTCATGCACTCCCAGGGTGGAACCAACAACTGGACCAGGCACGCTGGCGTGCCCATGATGAGTTAGAGCTTTATTTATTAGTGAAGACGTCCATGATTTTTTTTCTGACACAATACAGACGCAAGTGCTCATACATACGCACGTACACCCACCTATATGAACGCACCATGCACACCATACCTCTATAAGCACCTTCAAGAGACCGAGCCAGCATATCATCTTAAAATTTACAAAGTCGCCATAGACGCCTCGTCGTTGACGGGAACATCTCCTCCCATTGAAGACGTCCGAGGTTATCAACTAAATATCGGCCGTGCAGCGATTTAATACAAATAAAATATATAGTCAATTATGTACTAAATATACACCAGTGTATTACATAAAAAAATTAGTTAATGAATACATTTGCAATTTGTATTAAATAAAATATTAAATGAATAAAAAAGAATTACACACTCGCAGCTTATATTAAGTTATACAAAATGATAAATACAAACTTTACTAAATATTTATGAATATTCACTAGTGTATAATTTTTTACTCATGACATATATTCAATATATATATATATAATTTAAATATTAGATATGATTAAATATTCATACCTACAGATTACATTTTAAATTATGAATATTTTTAATTATACAAACGTGCATATAATTATTGAAATGATTTTATAAATAAAATAATATTTATAAATTGTAATTTTAGAACATTTATTTTAATTATATGTATGTTTTTAATTCACAATAAATATTTTAAAATAGCACATGAACATATTTTTATGCTCCATGAATTTCTAAAAATATGAACAGGTGCAACTATACAAACTAAACATATTTATTTATTTATAAGTATCACATGAAATTCTAAAAAATGAACTTTTTTCATAATTCATAAATATTATTTTGAAATAATACATGAAGAATATTTGAAAGTTACTTTTTTTTTGCTGAAATTACAAATTTCCACAAATTGAAAAAACGAACAGGTGCAAAATGGGCTTGGTAGTAGCTGGGAGTTATCCTTCTCCGTTTAACCGAGTTATAATTTTGCACTTCTCTGGGTAGTACAGGACTTTTTAAAATAATACATGAACAATATTTGGAAGTTACTTTTTTTGCTGAAATTACAATTTTCGCATGCTGCTCTGCTCTCCCTGTAGTACCACTTTTGACTTGCAATCCTTCCCTTCTCACTCCACCGAGCAGCTGTGCCACTCCAGTAGCCGTCCCCTTGTCCTCAATCTCTCTCGCCGGAGCACCGTCTTCCTCCCCGCGCGCACAGGTGAGCAAAATGGCCGCCCACTGCACCGGAGCAGTCACCTCGCTCGTTCTTGCGCCGAATCCACTCCACCTGGTTTTCTTCCATTCTGCAGAGCCCAAAAGTTGATTTGCGGCTGCATTTTCAGCTCGCCCGAACCGGATCCGCCGTCGTTGTCTCGTTGGACGGTGCGTGCGTCTCCAGGCTAAATCCGTGTGACACTTTTCTCACAGCGCGAGCGCGACGCCCTAAGAGCATCTCCAACAGCCGCGCGATATAAGCGCCGCGCTGGAAAAATTCTGTTTTTTGCGCACGCGCGCAGCCGCTCCGGACGCTCTAGCAGAAGCGCAAAAAAATGGCTAATTTTTTTTAAATAATACATTTTTTTTAGTAATTTACAGAAATATTACGCCAAAAAAATATTTTCAAAAATATTACCCAACCGGCCAGCTGCTGGCCGACTGAGCCCAGTCAGCCCGCAGCAGGCCGACTGGGCCTTATCGGCCAACAGCGGGCCGACAGCTGGCTTCTCAGCCACGCGGAGGCCTCCCATTGGCTAGGCCACGTCGGGCGCTGGCTGTCGGCGCGCGCCGGGGCAGTCGGCCAGCTGCCGACCGATCGGCCAGCTGCGGGCCGACAGGGAGCCAGCCCCGCAGCGCCCACGCCTCTTTCTCCTCTCTTCTCTTCTCTTTCTCCTTTCTCTTTCTCTCTTTCTCTCTGTTCTTCCTTCCTCCTCTCTCTTACACGAACTAGCTCCAATTAATACACCAAAATGACCCGTATTTTCGCGGATTTGGCACCGTGAATGGGTTCTATATAGTTAGGGGAGCCAAAAGAGACCTCGATCTACTGATGGGGTAGCTTGTGGTGGTCGTGGTGAGGATTTTGTTGGAGCATTTTTTCAGCTCATTGGTGGAGTTTGCCGCGGCGGTTGAGGTGGAGGTGGTGGTGGAGAAGCTGGGGCAGTGTGGTGGAGTTGAAGCTCCGGTTGTTCGGTGGAGTTTCCGGCTCCGGGTCTGGTGATTTCAGGCCGTCGTTCGTCGTTCGCGCGCACGCTTCAAGGGTATATTTCAACAAACATTTTATTTTTCGAAGTTGTGTGCAATTATTGTTATTTGCTCCAGTAGTAAACGTAAATATTTAGGTGGTCGTGGTGAGCATTTTATTTTCCCGTTCCGGTTCCGGTGAGCATTTTATTTAGATGTCAACTAATTAGTTTTGTAAAAATGTGTAGTTGCTCCGGTAATATTGCGGACTATATGTGGATGTTTAGTATTTAGGAGTGTCTAATATTTTTAGTTGGTCCGGTAAAATCCGTAATATAGGCATTGCAGTCAAATAATAAAATCTGACAATAAACATTTTATTTTTTGAAGTTGTGTGCAATTATTGTTATTTGCTCCAGTAGTAAACGCAAATATTTAGGTGGATGTGTAGTTGCTCCGGTAATATTCCGGACTATATGTGAATGTGTAGTATTTAGGAGTGTCTAATATTTGTTAGTGGGGGTATTATAAGTTGTTGCTTAATATACTTGTTTTTTGTTGTTGAAAAAAATAGGTGAGCCGAGATGTCCGATGTAGTGAAGTTCAGATTTTACTATGGTCCTGGTACTGTCCAAACAACTGAGATGGGAGCAGATCTGAGTGAATTTACTCACATAGATGTGCCAATGAGCGCACCTCAAACATGGTCTGTCAGTCAGTTGAAAGAATGGATTGCGGCAAGTTTAGGTCTTGATACTGAAACACACACCGTCGGTGTTCATGCATTGTGGACACGGTCAAGTTCAATAATTTACTTTTATTTGAGGCCAATAGAACGAGACTCCGATTGGGTCCGGTGGTTACATGGTTGTGAACGAAGGGGATGCAATCCTATAGCTTTAGTGCTTCCTGTCGTGAAGGAGGTCAGTGCACATGAAGGCGAGGGTGGCTACGATCCTGGTCATAGCAGTGTAGGGAGGCAGTTTTCTATGTCAAATGCTGGAGATGATTCTTACGAACCAGGGCAGAGTAGTCAGGTAGAAGGAGGAAATGCTTATGGTTATGAACCAGGGCAGAGTAGTCAGGCAGAAGGAGGAAATGTCGATGATGATTACAATGGCGAGGTGGACGCTGACGAGGTAGATGGGCACATGCAGGAGCAGATGGAAGGAGAAGACACCGATGTTGAAAGGGGCCATGCCGATGATTCTGACGAGTCAGATGAAGAAGAGAATGCAGATGAGGTCCCGAATCCTGCATCGTGGAATCATGACTTCTCAACTGTAATGACCGTGAACGATGGACATGATTCAGCCTGGCAATATCACCAAAACAATATTGCAACGGGTGCTATGTATCCGAGCAAGCAAGCCCTGAAGGATGCAATAATTAATTGGGCAATGTCCACGCAAAGGGTTTTCACAGCTCAGGTGTCCAGTCCGAAATTCCTGACAATGGTATGCAAGAACGCAGATTGTCCCGCAAGAGTGCACGGCTTTCTCCCTAAGTATGTCACAAGTTGGGTGATAACTGACTTAGTTCATCACACTTGTCTTATTCCCTGCATCCCTCAAGATCATGCCAACCTTTCATCCACGCTTATTGCTCGGTTGTTTTACGATGAGATAGTGCAAGGCAAAGCTATGGAAGTGAAGGCAGTCCAGACAAAAGTGTTCGCCAGGTTGAAGTACAAAATTTCTTATGGCAAGGCTTGGAGGGCTAAGCATGCAGCGCTTGAGAGGAGATTTGGTTCTTATTTTGATGCATATGACTCTGTTGTCCACCTCCTCCACACGCTGCAGCAGCGGAATCCAGGCACATATATCGATATCCAAGACATGTTCATGCCAGAGTTCCCAACTATGAGGGTGTTGCATCGTCTCTTCTTCTCTTTCGGTGTATGCATCGAAGCTTTCAGGCATTGCCGACCGGTGATATGTGTTGACGGTACTTTTCTCACAGGCAAGTACAAGGGTCAGATCCTGACAGCCATAGGTCAAGACGGCCAAAATCAAGTCGTCCCACTGGCATTTGCATTTGTGGAGAGTGAGAACATTGAAAGTTGGACATGGTTCTTCAGGCAGTTGAAAATATCAGTTGTGAAGGAGAAGCCCAATGTGTGCATCCTTCATGACAGGCATGCAGGTATACTCAGTGCGATAAGGACATTGACAAACCCAGGCCCTGAGGAACAAGTTCCATGGCAGGACTTGCAGAGCCGTTGGTGCATGCGCCATCTCGGGGCTAATTTCTTCTCGCAGTTTAGAAATAAGAACCTGATGAATCTGTTCAAAAAACTCTGCAAGCAGAACCAGTTATGGAAGTACAATTTGATACGCGACAGACTTAATGTGTGCACGCAGAGACACGTGAGGGACAGGAAAGCTGCAAGAGATGCAGCGGTGAGGGCACATGTTGAAGCAGTAGCTGCACAGTTGGCAACAGGAACAGCGGCCGTGGAGGAGGAGGCTGTTGGGCTATGTGACCTGCCAGGCTTTGACCCACCTGGTACTAGGAGAAGGCTCGGGAGGTCGATTAAAACCTTCGAGCAGTGGATAGAGCATGAGCCTCTGGAGAGGTGGTCTTTGCTACATGACACACATGGAGCAAGGTACGGTGTCATGACAACGAACCTCGCGGAAACATACAACTTTGTCCTCAGAGGAAACCGGGCATTGCCACTTACTGCCATCGTTGAGGGTATTTTCTATGGCACCGTCAAGTATTTCAGAGACAGACGACAAATAGCAGAGCAGCATATCTTGAACAACCCAAATACACGGTACTGTGAAAGAGTCACGAAGTACATGGACAACAAGATGCAAAAAGCTAGGTCACACACTGTAGTCGCCATCGGTAATCAAGAAAGAAGGTTTGAGGTCCGCTTAGCCAACAACAAATTCGGATGTGCAAATGAGTTGAGGACGCATGAGGTCAAAATTGGCAATGAAGCCTGGCCAACGTGTGAGTGCACATGCAACAAACCGAAATTGCTTCACCTACCTTGCTCACATGTACTTG
This sequence comes from Aegilops umbellulata, assembly GCA_032464435.1. Taxonomy (NCBI): domain Eukaryota; kingdom Viridiplantae; phylum Streptophyta; class Magnoliopsida; order Poales; family Poaceae; genus Aegilops; species Aegilops umbellulata. The sequence goes on from CP136059.1 coordinate 419,431,443, forward strand.
CTGCTTGCGGGCAGCTTGGAATGGACGCAATATCGTTTGTGTCTCCATATTTTCTGAAAGAGGCTGTCCTTAATACCTGGACAGGTGAGCTGATGGGTTTTCGATCAATGGGTAATTTCAACAGCGTGAACCCCGCCGAAAGGCGTTACATTCCAAACCCAGAGCATATGCGTACAAGTAGAGGCAGACGGCAGTGTCAGCGCATCCGAAATGATATGGATGAATCTGAAGCGGGAGGTCCGACTAGGCAATGCATTCTATGCAATGAATTTGGCCATAGGGACACTACTTGTCCCAGTTTCGTCACTGGGCGTGGACGAGGCAACCGGGGAAGAAGAGGAGGTAGAGGCAGTAGAGGAGTAAGGGCGAGAGGAAGAAGCTAAGCTAGCAATACTATGTTCTGAATTTGTATTAAGTGTGGCACTATGTTCTGAATTTTTATTAAGTGTGGCACTATGTTCTGAATTTGTATTAAGTGTGGCACTATGTTCTGAATTTGTATTAAGTGTGGCACTATGTTCTGAATTTGTATTAAGTGTGGCACTATGTTCTGAATTTTTTATGTACAGGAATGTCGGGATTGTGGTTGCTGAATGGGGACATTGATAGGGGTCATCGTGCTGCGATATGGTCTGAGCGCAAGCTTGAGCCTCTGGTCACTCGTCCTCCTAAGGAAAACTGGATGATACATCAAGGATGGCTTCAGCGGTACGTGCCTTGTTAATTTGCACACTGACATGCATATTAATGGTTGAAATGGGAGACACTAACTGAAAAGTTCTCTGATGTAGGTTGAAATGGGCCGGCCTATTACCTTTTGCGCGTCTGGTTGAGTCTATCCCGGGTGAGAAACGCCTCGCCATCGATGGGTCTTTGCTGAGCTGCTTAGTGGATCGTTGGAGGCCAGAGACCCACACGTTTCACTTCAGATGGGGAGAGATGGCTCCTACTCTGGAGGATGTTTCACTTTTGCTCGGACTACCGTTGGCAGGTCATGCCGTAGGACCGTTGGACGCACCGGATAGTCTGACTAGGACGAGTCTGAGATTCCTCCTCGTCACATTAGGGCACCCGACAGGTTGGGATGGACGCCGCTTCCAGATCCGCCTCCCCGCCAGGCCAGACGTCGTCACTGACGCTTCTATCTATCAGTAGAGACATTACCATCTGTTTATGTGTGAGACTTATGTCTATTCTATGTATGAGACAAATGCCTATGTACTTATGTATGAGACATATGATTATCTATGTATGAGACATTAATTCGCATTGTTTTTCCAGTTACATTTCCAAAGAGACTACAACCGATAATTAAGATAGAAGCACATCTGAATTAAACGGTGCGGTTGAACTTAATAAATACAACTTACATATTACAAAATGAAATTAAGGTACAACATAATGCCCTACTTGTTGAGGTACAACTGGAATACAGCTTACATACTACATGAAGTCATCATCGTCATCCTCCGTTGATGCAGAACTCTTGACCTTCGACGATGAAGAACTTTTGCCCTTCGACGATGCAGAAACCTTGCCCTTCGACGATGAAGAACTCTTGACCTTCGACGATGAAGAACTTTTGCCCTTCGACGATGCAGAAACCTTGCCCTTCGACGATGAAGAACTCTTGACCTTCGACGATGAAGAACCCGGAAGCGGTGGCATGAAGATATCATCTTCGTCCTCGCTCTCCTCAGTCCATAAACATGGATTATTTCTTGCAGTCCTTCTGAAAGCTCCACTCTTCGGCAGCACTACCCTCTTCCACCTTTCATCCAACCTAAGAAGTTCTTTGCGTACCTCCTCATAGGTCCTTTCAGGCCACCCAGACCTACGTAATTGGTGAGCCAACTCATTCATTATGGTGTCACTACCGGTGAGTTCGTCCCATGGAACTATCCTATTGTCCATCCTGAAATCACTAGCTAGCCTCAAAAGAGTCTCGCTCATCCCAGGGTGAAAACTACGATCGAAAGGATAATGGGACATCTCAACTACGCTACACTGCAATGCTTATCCACCTCCGTCTGAAGGGGGTTTTATAGGTGGTGGAGGTGAAGTTTCCCGCCACCCGTTTCCCGCCACCCCTTTCCCGCCACCCGTTTCCCGCCAGCCCTTTCCCGCCACCCGTTTCCCGCCAACCGTTTCCCGCCAACCCTTTCCCTCCACCCGTTTCCCGCCTCCCCTTTCCCGCCACCCGTTTCCCGCCTCCCCTTTCCCGCCACCCGTTTCCCGCCAACCGTTTCCCGCCAACCCTTTCCCGCCACCCGTTTCCCTCCTCCCATTTCCCGCCCCCCGTTTCCCGCCATACCGCAGTCGTTCTTTCCCGCCATTCTCTTCTCTCTACCTATAAAACCCAGGTGAAGCTGTTGTTCGTCGTTATTCGTTGGAGCCGGAGCACCGACAGTTTGGTGGCATGCTTCAAGGGTATATTTCATCCCACTTTTTATTTTTCGTAGGTGCTCCGGTAGTATTTGTTCATATATTTAGATGTCAACTAATTAGTGCGATATTAAGGGGTAGGTTAGGTACTCAATGCGATTTGTGTGTTGCAGATGGCTGAGGGTACTCCGTGGTTGCTTAGCCCTATTGTTCATGTCAAAGGCTTTTCTCCAACTGTTGTGCAAGTTAATGAAGTGGACCTCACTTTTGATTGGTTGAAGACTAAATTCATGTTGAAGCAAGGGTTGAAGGAAGACGATTTTGTGTACTACGTCAGCAGGAAGCAGTCAGATGGCCCTGGGGAAAGAAAATTGATTGACATAACTGATGATGGCAAGATTCAAGAAATGCTGAGCGAATGGCAATGGAAAAGGGTTGTTGAGTTGCATTGCTACAGGAAACCGAGTTATATGTGATGAATTTGTCCTTCGAGATCCGCCTCCCCGGCAGGCCAGACGTCGTCATTGACGCTCCTATCTATCAGTATTAGTAGAGACATTACCATCTATTTCTGTGTGAGACTTATGTCTATTATATGTATGAGACAAATGACTATGTACTTATGTACGAGACATATGCCTACTCTATTTTAGTACTCTGTTATCGGAACTGGGTGGCGGGAAAGTGTTGGCTGGGAAATGGGTGGCGGGAAAAGCGCAGTTTGGAAATGTCGATAACTTTCTACACAAATGTTCATCACAATGGAAAAAGGTTCCCGCCTTTCAAAAAAGGCATGCAATTTTTTTGAAAATGTTTACATAGATCATGCCATTTTAAGAAAATATTCGCGTGTTTCTAAAAAAAGTTAGTGAAAATTTCAGAAAAGCTATACAATTTTAAAAAATGTTGTGTGGTTTTAAAAAATGTCATTTCCATTAAAAATGTATTTGAAAAATGTTACCATGTATTCATAACGTGTTAAAATATATACTTTTAAAAAATATCATCATGTATTATTAAAAATAGGCATGCACCAGTCGGCCCACAGCAGGCCAACTGAGCCCAGTCGGCCGACTGCAGGCCTATCGGCCAGCTGCGGGCCGGTCGGCCCACTGCAGGCCGACTGGGCTTCACACTGGCGGCCGACAGCCCAATCGGCCAGCAGCGAGCTGATGGGCCACCAGTCGGCTAGCTGCGGGCTGACTGGGCTCAGTCGGCCAGCAGCTGGCCGGTTGGATAATATTTTTGAAAATATTTTTTTGGCGTAATATTTCTGTAAATTACTAAAAAAATGTATTATTTAAAAAAAATCAGCAAAAAAATGCGTGGGCGGCATAAGTGGTTCATTGCACGGGGCGAAACCGCATCGCGCGCCGCTTATTTCGTGCACCCGCTCCCGCGCGCTGCACACTCGAGTGCCGGCGCCGCAACTTCTACTGACCCCAATCCTGGCGCTGGCGCCGCCGCCCGCACCACCCTGTTTGCTCCGGCGACCCGACGGTGCTTCCCTGACCTATCCCCGAGCCGCCGCCGCTTCGTCCGTCTCCCTCTAGTCGCCGCCGCCCCTTGCTTGGGCCATTCCTCCAACAAACAGCGGCCGGCCGCCCACTGCAGCTCGGCGCCCACAAGGTGTTCATCAAAACGCTTGCAAGGTATGTATTGCTTCAACTTCACATTTTTTTACATGAATTTGGTGCATGTTATTTGTAGTTTTATAGATTAGTTTAAATTCATCATTGTAGATGCGTTCGTCATATGATTCTTCCGAAGAAGAATTTGATATTGAAGAGGAGGAGGACCTTGCAATGATCCTAGCTATGCACATCAATAAAAAATCGAAGCATGGTGGTTCGGTTATGGGTCGGCAGAAAATTTGGAGGAATAAGATCGATGCCGACAACAGATTGACGAGGCACTATTTTGTGTATAATCCCGTGTACCCCGAGTCGTACTTCCGGCGCCGGTTTAGGATGAGCGCCGAGTTGTTCGGCCGCATTGCAGAGAAACTGGCGAGCCATGATCGATTTTTTCAGCAAAGGAGGAATGCCACCGAAGAACTCGGGTATAGCAGCTTTCAGAAGATGACCCGCTTTGCGTATGTTGGCATACGGTATTCCGGCTGATCTAGTTGATGACCACTTGTCCATGGGTGAGAATCAAGCCATCATGTGTGTCAAGCGCTTCGCAGTCGAAATTGTGAGCGTGTTTGGCCTGGAGTATTTGAGATCTCCCAATGCTGAAGACATCGCAAGGCTTTTGAAGATGAACAAAACTCGCGGGTTCCCAGGTATGCTTGGCTCAATAGATTGCATGCATTGAAGTTGGAAGAAATGTCCTAAGGCATGGCATGGGCAATTCCACGACCAAAAAAAGGGTTCCAGTATAATCTTTGAAGCGGTGGCTGATCAAGAGACTTGGATTTGGCATGCTTTTTTTTGGAATGCCTGGATTTTTGAATGACATCAACATTGTTAATCGGTCATCACTCATGAATAAGATTACAAATGGTGAACAACCACTGATTCACTTTGTAGCAAATGGCCATACATACAACTATGGCTACTATCTTGCAGATGGCATCTACCCAAAGTGGCAAACATTTGTGAAGCCATTAAAAAAACCGGAAGGTAAGAAAAATTTATATTTCCACAATGCTTAGGCGGCAGCTAGGAAAGATGTGGAGAGAGCTTTTGGGATTTTGCAAGTCCAATTTGCCATTGTGAGAGGACCAGCTAGATTTTGGGATCAAAAGTTGCTTTGATACATCATGCACGCTTGTGTGATCATGCACAACATGATCATCGACAATGAGCGTGGCCAAGATTTAAACTACTCTCAGTATGAGCTCTTGGGACATCCCGTGCAAGTGCGGCGGAGGGCTGTGACGGTGGCCCGATTTGTTGCCTCCTATCATGCCATTTGACGTGCCGAAACGCATGATGATCTTCGGAAGGATCTCATCGAGGAGTGGTGGGCATGGAATGACCGACAAAGAGCATGATGATTTGTATGTTTGATGTTGTATTGTTGAACTATTTGTTGTATTGGAAGATAAAGTATTTGTTTGAGTTGTAATAAAATTGAACTATTTATCGTTGATTTTTTTTGTTTGTGTTTGATTTTTTTGGTTTTGTTTGGAGTGCATACGTTGTTTGTGCGCCTGCTGGAGCGGCTCCCGCGCGCTCTATTTTGCAGCAGCCGCAGCGCTCAGCTGCGCGTAAAAACTAGCTATTTCAGCGCTGTAAAGACGTTTTTTGCGCGCCGCGCGTTACACGCCTGTTGAAGATGCTCTAACATTGTTTTCGCGGGGTACGTACTAGTACTAACGTTTGTTGTTCCGTTTCAGGAGCACCATGCCGAACAGGAGAGGCGCCACCGGGATCGACGACCTGCACGAAGAGGTCATCCTCGACAAGATATTCTCCTTGTTGCCGCCCATGGACATCAGCGGCTGATGGCCCGTCCGGAAGTCATGGCGCAATGCCACCTCCACCCTCGAATTCATGCGTCTAACATCACAGCCGCCAGCCGTCGCTCCCCATCATCGACGGTCGCTCCGCCCGTTTCGTCATCCTCCGTGACGCCGCAGGCGCCTCCAATGAACAGCTCTGGCCGTTTCCCCGCGACCAGAAAGGCAAATACCGTGACATGTTTATCCTCCATGCCGCCTGCGATGGCTTCCTCATCGTCTCCTCGGGATCCCGATTCTACATCATCTACAACCCGGTCATCCGCAAGCGTGCTCTCCCCCCATTTACTCGGCCGGACTCGAAGCTGATTTACGATGTATGCGGTTTCTACCAGCACAAGTTAACCAAGGAATACAGGCTGCTCTGGTGCTCAAGGATGATTTACACGGATTTCACGGTGGGAGACAAGGAGTCGAGGAGCATCAGAGTCATACTTCCAACACCGACCTCGACATCACTAGGTAAGTTTTTTTTTGAAAAGAAGGTTATTCCCCGGCCTCTGCATCAAAAAGATGCATGCGGCCATCTTATTAATAAAAGAAAATAGTCTGACAAAGTCAACCGGTCTCACAATATAAAAGATCACTCATCAAGAGCTAACTGCAAGAGATCGGAATAGCCACAACCGGCATAGAAAAAGAGATAGGAAACTAAACTCCTATCCTATTACATGACCGCCATCCAAACCGGTTGAAGATATCCCGTGCTACCGTCTCTCAACGGATAGACCCAGTAACCGTACGCTCCCTGGCATCCGTCGGAGTGAGTAGCGACCACATACGGAGCATGGTAGTAGCCCGAAACACAACCTGCAACAAATGAATATGTGTTGTTCTGTTAAATACCAAATCGTTCTTGCAATTACATATAGCCCATAATAAAGCACACACTCCTAAACGAATGAGCTTCGCAGTGCCTGATTGTACTCCATCCAACCACGTCCCAAATAACGTGTGGATGGTATTCGGAGGAGTAATGTTAAAAGCTATGTGCAAAGACCGTCATAATATTTTTGCCATCGGGCAATCGAGAAAGAGGTGTTTGACAAACTCATCATGATCACAAAAACTACATCTCGGCGATCCTGTCCAGTTACGTTTAGCCAAATTGTCCTTAGTTAGAATGACTTGCTTGTGAACAAACCACATAAACACTTTAATTTTTAAGGGCACTTTGACTTTCCAGATGTGCAAATATCTAGGGATAATGCCAGAATTAATAATATCCACATACATAGATTTTACCGAAAATACTCCATTCTGAGTGAGTTTCCAGCGCAACTTGTCTAGCTTTTGAGAGAGTTGAACATCCATCAGTCTTCTCACAAGATGGAGCCAAGCTTCCCAACGGTTTCCCGCTAAAGTCCTCCTAAATTGTATATTAAGGGGAGTGGACTGTAGTACTGTTGCAACGTAAGCATCTCTACGCTGAACAATATTATAGAGAGAAGGATATTGGATAGCTAGAGGCGTCTCCCCTAACCATGTATCCTTCCAGAATCTCGTTGAAGTACTGATGTCTACTACACAACTTTCTTCTTGTAGACGTTGTTGGGCCTGCAAGTGCACAGGTTTGTAGGACAGTAGCACATTTCCCTCAAGTGGATGACCTAAGGTTTATCAATCCGCGAAAGGCGTAGGAGGAAGATGGTCTCTCTTAAACAACCCTGCAACCAAATAACAAAAAGTCTCTTGTGTCCCCAACACACCCAATACAACGGTAAATTGTATAGGTGCACTAGTTCGGCGAAGAGATGGTGATACAAGTGCAAAATAGATAGTAGATATAGGTTTTTGTAATCTGAAATAATAAAAACAGCAAGGTAACAAGTGGTAAAAGTGAGCGTAAACGGTATTGCAATGATAGGAAACAAGGCCTAGGGTTCATACTTTCACTAGTGTAAATTCTCTCAACAATAATAACATAGATAGAACATATGACAAGCCCTCAACATGCGACAAAGAGTCACTCCAAAGCCACTAATAGCGGAGAACAAACATAGAGATTATGGTCGGGTACGAAACCACCACAAAGCTATTCTTTCGGATCGATCTATAAAAGAGTTCGTAATAGAATAACACCTTAAGATACAAATCAACCAAAACCCTAATGTCACCTAGATACTCCATTGTCACCTCTAGTATCCGTGGGCATGATTATACGATATGCATCACACAATCTCAGATTCATCCAACCAACATAAAAGTACTTCAAAGAGTGCCCCAAAGTTTCTACCGGAGAGTCAAGAACGTGTGCCAACCCCTATGCATAGGTTCCCAATGTCACGAAACCCGCAAGTTGATCACCAAGACATACATCAAGTGTTCTCATAAAAGACTCAATCCGATAAGATAACTTCAAAGGGGAAACTCAATTCATCACAAAAAAGTAGAGGGGGAGAAACATCATGAGATCCAACTACAACAGCAAAGCTCGGGATACATCAAGATCGTGCCATAGAGGGAACACGAGAGAGAACACGAGAGAGAGAGAGATCAAAAGCTACTGGTACATACCCTCAGCCCCGAGGGTGAACTACTCCCTCCTCGTCATGGATAGCGCCGGGATGATGAAGATGGACACCGGAGATGGATCCCCCCTCCGGCAGGGTACTAGAAAGGGGTCCCGATTGGTTTTTCATGGCTCTGGAGGCTTGCGGCGGTGGAACTCCCGATCTAGGTTCTGTTCTGGAAGTTTTAGGGTGTGTAGGTATATATGGGTGAAAGGAGAACGTCGGTGGACCTCCGGGGTGCTCACGAGGTAGGGGGGCGCGCCCAGGGGGGAGGGGCGCGCCCCCACTCTCGTGGGCAGCCCGGGAATCCCCTGACGTGCACTCCAAGCCCAACAGATTGGTTTCCTTCCAAAATTAACTTCTCCAGTTGATTTCGTTCCGTTTTGACTCCGTCTGATATTCCTTTTCCTCGAAATACTGAAATAGGCATAAAACAACAAATCTGAGCTGGGCCTCCGGTTAATAGGTTAGTCCCAAAAATAATATAAAAGTGGATAATAAAGCCCAATATTGCCTAAAACGGTAGATAATATAGCATGGAGCAATCAAAAATTATAGATACGTTGGAGACGTATCAAGTACCATTACCAATAATGAATCTAACCCTGTGGAAAAATGCTGATCTAACTCTCATCAGACCTTTCCAGAATGGTGAGTCGGTCGGTCTGACTGTCACCTGAGCTAAGGTTTTAGAATGAACGTACTTATTACGCAGAATCTATGCCCACATGGCCTCGGTCTCTACAGATAGCTTGTACAGCCGTTTGCTGAGAAGACATCTGTTTTTCACCTCTAAATTTTCAATACCCAGCCCCCCTTGGTCTTTTGGACTGCAGATAATATCCCATCTAGCGAGTCTGTACTTCCTTTTTAACTCATCACTCTGCCAGAAAAAATGAGAATGATAAAAGTCCAATCTTTTCCGGACCCCAACTGGGACTTCGAAGAAGGACGAAAGAAACATTGGCATACTTGTGAGCACCGAATTAATGAGAATTAGTCGGCCTCCATATGACATTAGTTTGCCCTTCCAGCAACTAAGCTTCTTTTCAAATCGATCTTCAATACACTTCCATTCATTATTAGAAAGCTTGCGATGGTGAATTGGTATGCCCAGATAAAACGGCATCGAACCCAATTCACATCCAAACAACTGTTTATAAGCTTCTTGTTCGTCTTTAGCTCTCCCAAAGCAGAACAATTCACTTTTATTAAAGTCAATCTTAAATCCCGACAGTTGCTCAAAAAGGCATAGCAGAAGCTTCATGTTTATAGCTTCCGCAAAATCATGCTCCATAAAGATGATGGTATCATCCGCATATTGTAAGATGGAAACTCCTCCATCAACTAGATGCGGAATGAGTCCACCAACCTGGCCATTATCTTTAGCTCTCCCTATTAGTATCGTCAGCATGTCCACTACTATGTTAAACAAAATAGGTGACATCGGGTCTCCCTGTCTCAGACCCTTATGTGTCTGGAAGTAATGACCTAAATCGTCATTTACTTTGATTCCGACACTGCCCTTCTGCGTAAAGGAGTCGACCTGCTTCCTCCAGGACTGATCAAATCCTTTCATCCGCAAGGCTTGCTGAAGAAATGGTCACGTAACTTTAGCGTACGCCTTCTCAAAATCCACCTTAAAAACCACTCCATCTAGTTTTTTCGTGTGGATCTCATGTAGCGTTTCATGAAGAACCACCACCCCTTCTAGGATGTTTCTGTCCGGCATGAATGCTGTTTGAGATGGCTGTACCACAGTATGTGCAATCTGTGTTAATCTATTCGTCCCCACCTTGGTAAAGATTTTAAAATTGACATTGAGAAGACAGATCGGTCGGAACTGCTCAATCCGCACCGCATCTGTTTTCTTAGGGAGGAGAGTAATCGTCCCAAAGTTCAGGTGAAATAGCTGCAAATGCCCATCGAACATATCATAGAACATTGGAAGCAAATCTCCCTTGATAATAGGCCAACATCTCTTATAGAACTCAGCCAGGAATCCATCCGGTCCAGGAGCTTTATTATTTTTCATCTGTGAAATTGCGTCAAACACCTCTTTCTCCGAAAACTGGGCGGTTAGGATATCGTTCTCATCCGTCGTAAGTTGAGGTATATCGTCCACCCTCGACTCGTCTAAGGAGCCCCAAACAACCATTTGTAATAATTGGTGATGTACAGTTTGAGGTTATCCTGACCCACAATCATCCCCTCATCTTGCTGTAGTTGAAATATTCTCTTTTTCCTATGCTTGCCATTCGCAATCATGTGAAAGAATTGAGTATTGTAGTCCCCTTGGACAACCTTTTGCACTTTAGCTCTAAGAGCCCACTTCAACTCTTCCTCTTGAAGCAGTTCTTTGAGCCTGAGTTCAGCCTCCACTTTAGCTTCCAGCTCCCTGTGATCTAAAATGGATGACTCGGCTTTTAAATCTAAGTTACTGATAATGTTAAGGAGCCTATCCTTTTCAACCCTATATACGCCACTCAGATGTTTAGCCCATCCACGAAGGAACTGACGTAAGTGCCTAATCTTATTCTGCCATCTTTCTATACTCGATCGTCCTCCTGAATCTTTTGCCCACTCCTGTGCTATTAAATCCAGGAAACCCTCTCGCTCAAACCATGCTAATTCAAACGAGAAGGTATTTTTATTTCCCACGTGAGTTGCCTCCCCAGAGTCAACAAGCAATGGAGTGTGATCAGAAATCCCTCGCGATAACGCCTGGACCGTCACCAAAGGAAACTTCTGCTCCCAATCCACGCTGGTGAGAACACGATCCAGCTTTTCATATGTTGGGATTGGCAAGGTATTGGCCCAAGTGAACTTTCTACCAGAAAGCTCGACCTCTCTAAGGTCAAGGCTTTCAATTATTGTGTTAAACATAAACGACCATCTGCTGTCAAAGTTGTCATTGTTCTTTTCTTCCCGCCGACGTATAATATTGAAGTCACCCCCACCAGGATGGGGACCTGTTCATTTCCACAAATATGAACTAAATCAGCCAAAAACTCAGGTTTGAGCTCAGGCTGAGCGGCTCCATACACTGCCACGAGTGCCCATTGGAACCCGTCCACCTTTGACCGGACTTGAAATTTAACCGCAAAGTCCCCCATGACAACATTCTGGACCTCCAGCGTGTCACACTTCACTCCAAGTAAAATCCCACCGGATCTTCCTCTTGGGGGTAGGCAATGCCAATCAAACTCGACTCCTCCAGATAAGGTACCAAGAAACTGAGACGTAAAATTGTCTCTACTAGTTTCAGAGAGGGCAATAAAGTATAATTTGTGCTTGATAGAAGCATCCGCTAGGAACCTCCGTTTAGCCAAGTCATTCAGACGTCTGCTATTCCAAAAGATGCCCTTCATAATTCATCATGAAATTTTTTAGTAGTCCGGATTCTAGCACTTCTGCGCACCGCCGAGGCCGGATGGATCCTCCAGTTCCATTTGCGCTTACGCTTGTATTGCTTATCAACTTGATCTATCCCATCTGCCATGTTGTTCGTACATGCAGCCGGATCATCATGAATCGACCCAGTCGGAGATACAAGTCTCTCGTCCTCCTCTATCTCCGTTGGTGTAGGTATAAGATCAGCACAAAGACTATCCAGAGCCCTAACCCCCAATGCCGCTATTTCTGAATCATTAAGCGGTTTGACAGCTGCTAGGTTTCTAATCATCTCTAAAGCGTGCTCCGCTTCTAAGTCAAGAATATCGTTAACCGATTTAGCAACTTCTTTTCCATTATTACCTAGCGATATTCCCAATTGGTTTGCATTATTAATTATCTCATCATCGGAAACATGCAAAATAGAATTGGGAATAACGACGGACATACCGGTAATAACCTCAATGTCACGTAGCTTGGCCGCCCGCATAGCGAGCCCTAGCTGCAGGTCATCTATGTTCGGCTGCTCCTGAAGTCGGCAACTCATCCGTCGTCCGTCAGACATGGGATCCGCGATCCCTCCGAATGCGACGATGTCGTCCCGCGATGGCCCACTCGGGGTAAGGCCTCCTGCCTGACTCCCAAGCGGACCTGGCATCACCAAACCAGTCGGGCTATGGCCGCCTGCCATTTGCCCTATCGGAGATGCAGCTCCAGCCACCATGATCAAGTGTGTCGGAGATCCTCGTGCAGCCAAGGGAGGGGAGCATGCCCTCAGAGCCTCCTGCTCTGCTGGCCCACTCCAGATGGCAACATCAATCGTAGCACGTGGCGCCTCAGGCGATGAAGGGGCGAAGGCCTCCTGCCCGCCCCCTCCCCCAGCTCGGCGCCCACCCGAGCGTCTCGCGCCGCAAGATTGCTCTCCAATGACCCTACCAACATCTGCGTAGCCCCCATGCCAAGAGAAGGCACATGAGCGTCAATCATCGCCCCCGGAGCAGCCACGATGGGTGGCACACAAGCCTCCTGCCCGCGAGCCCCCTCCTTGGTGCTGAAGCAATCGAGAGAACCGGCCGGCACAGAAAACTCCTGACGTATCCCGTCGGCCAGAGTCGGGCGCGGCACCAAGACCTCCTGTCTCGGCGTTGCCTCCATCGTCTCAGTCTCCGGCATAACACTAATGCCATCTACTGCCAAGGACTGCTGCATCATGTCCCCCTCAACCAAAAGGAGACACTCGTCCGTCGATAACGATGGCAACAAAGATTCAGACGGATCCTCAGACTCTACCCTGTGGCTCCAGAGGCGGCAAGGTGCAGAAGATGCGCCAAAAGAACCAAACCGCAGCGAGTTCTGTGGCAACGGCGTCGAAGCGCCCTTAGCAGACTCAGGCACCGTCTCAGACTGTCTATCATTGCTCTTAGGTGCGTCTCGGTGACCTGGGCCGGATGCCTTATCCTTCCCCCCAGCTGCTCTGTCACCCTCTGTAGTATCCATGTCCTGATGACCATCCTCCTGGTGATAGGAGCGTCCTCAAACTCCGCATCTAGAATATACGTGACCCCTGCATACGTCCATCTGACCACGTCGGGCACATCCGCAATGCTAATCACACTGACAAGAAGTCTCGCGACACCATTTGCTCTAGTGAAAGGCATATCAACCTTCTCCGTCTTGCCAATAAGAGAACGAATGCTCCAGGCCACAAGAAAATGATTAATAAACTTCGGTGGTGCTCCCGAAAAGCGGACCCAAACCTGAGTCAAGGGGGTACCCTGTGGTTCCTGTTGCTTCCATTCATCAAATTCCAGAACAATGCTAGTACCTGGCACTCGGCACATGCCAAATTTGAGAATATGAGTTTGATCCTCCCTCGAAGGAAAATCCACCTTGTATGTCTGATCCTCTATTCGTACCAAGTTCCAGTTGGAACTACCAGGTGCAAGTTCACACAAAAGTTGCACAATACGTGCCTCTGACAAAGTACCATTTGTGACCTTGACAGTGCCCGGAAACGAGGTATCCGCAAACTACGATGTCTGCTCTACATCAGGAGTCTCAAAAAACATCAATTCAGCACAACATACTCCATAAATAGTAACGACTGGTTTCGGGCCAAGAAGCAAAGGACACTCTTCAGTCACATGGAGGTTTACGACAATAATCGCATAACTCTGCAGTGCACTCTGCGACAAAATGGCCCGGCTCCCCACACCGGTAGCAAGCCAGTTTCTCTTTCTTACGTGCCCACTTGGAAACTTTAACGCCATCGGACATATCTGAGCCTCTGTCCGAAGCGGAGTCCCGATGCTTGGTGCCAGCCTGCTTGGCAACCGGGACCTGTACCGCTGCGAGCGCACGAACCGTCTCCAACACAGCCCCAGACAAAGTGGTCGCAGAAGCATCCGCCGATTGCTCGGCCACTGGCTCCTCCAACGCTGACGCGGACGGCGGACGAGCTATCTCTGAAGACGTCACCGGCGGCGGTGGCGGATGGGGTGGTGGAGGCTGCCTGCCCCCTCCCCTCCCTCCACGATAATTGCGGAAGCCACCACGATTCCGCTGGTTGGGGCCAGATGCACCCTCTACGAAGTTGCCGGGTGGGCCTTGGAATTCAAGACTGTTCCCTCCATCATCGACCCAGGCATAGCCATACCCTCCACCGGTCGACGATGACCCCCGGTGATGCCCTGGGCCGTAAGCATCGTAGCCATCATCGCCCCACTGACGGCGAGGGGGGTTCCTGGACCCATTGTAGTTGCTGAACTGCCTTCTGCCATAGTCCGCACGCCGACCTTGGCCGTCCCCCTGAGCATGATCACCGCCGGCCGAAGCCACCGCACGGCCATCCCTAGCCGGAGGCGCTTGTCTCCTGCCGTCCGCCCTAGCCTGCGGTGGAGCAGCAGCAGGCGGTGGCTGAGGCCCATTACCTCGTCCTACCATGGCGGCCAACGCAGCCGGTCGACAGGCTCTCCTGGCGGCGCGCCCAGTCCCGAGCGACGGGAACCCAGGACGAGCGATGCGACGAACCCCAGTATCTTGATCTACCTGATCGGTTAGCGGGGCAAGAGCGATCGCGTCGGTCGGTTCGATAACGAGAGCCACATGCTGGGCCACATACCCCGTCATGACGGACTCCGCCCCGGCCCGAACAACCTCAGGCCCAGCTTGGCCAAATAGTTGTTTCAAACGGAATTGCCTGGCCGCCCGGATCTCGACCATCCCTGCGATCTCCGGCGCCGGCGGCTGCGCCACCGCCCGCAATTTCCTCTTCTTCTTTCTCGTGCTCTAGTCCATGAATCCGGCAATAAGAAATCTGATAAAGTAATAGGCGGAATACATACCTTAGGAACCGGCCCTTTCCATGGCCGGAGCGCGGACGGCGCCGTCCTCCGGTGGACTATTCGGCGAACTATCTCGACCTTGTCTTCTCAGTTACGAAGTACTCCCTCGGCCCATAATATAAGAGCGGGGGTACTTTCTAAACTATCCTGTGAGGCTGTGACAGCGGATGCCCACCGGTACAACACCGTGGCAACCTCCACTGGGATTCTTCTCAGTTTCGCATTACGGGCTCCCAAGACATTCTTGTGTTTGACACAGAAGCCAAGTCATTCCGGTGGATGCACGTTCCTGTCTGGCGTCTGAGTGTGCTGCTTTCCTTAGTTGTTCGAAATGAACGAGACTCTGGCTGTGTGCAGCAAACCGCCTCAGCAGTATCCAACAACAACGGTCTTCAAGTGCCGGATTGACATGTCAACAGGGGAGTCATCACGACCACTGGATTTATCTTCTCTAGAAAAGGAAAATAGAAAGAGACAGAACAACCTGAATGATTCAGTGGTGAAACATTTCTCTTGCATGGTTGTGCCCAAGCCCAACGAGTAGTGTGAGCTGCTGGTTGAGTTCAACTACAAATACGTGTTGCGGTGTGATATTGATGTGAAACGAGGTGCTGAAGCGCATGCGTTAGCAGGGGCGCGTTGCGTGTTAATATAGCCACCAGGAGGCGGCGCAGATAAGTACAGAGGGTTAGGGTTTAGGTTAGGCGGGGATCGATCTCTTAACTAACTACCAGGATCTTATCTCAACGCCTAAACTATCCTAACAAGCTACAACACGCATCATATATCACAACTAATACGGTTTATACACAACACCGTGAGTACAATGGTTAAACTCTCCCTTAATCACAACTATCTGAGTTGAGATTGCGTCGAAAGGGCTCCAGCTGCCGCAGTGATAATGGTTTAGTAAAGCCATCTGCCACTTGATCACCAGTAGGCACAAACCAAATGTTTAAAAGTTTGTTGGCAACTCTTTCACGGACAAAGTGATAATCGATCTCAATATGCTTCGTCCTCGCATGAAAAACAGGGTTGGCAGAGAGATAAGTAGCTCCAAGTTTGTCAGACCAAAGGGAAGCTGCAGGTGAACGACGAACGCCCAACTATGTTAGCAAATTCTACACCCAAATAATTTCAGCAGTGGCATTTGCTAGGGCCTTGTACCCAGCTTCTGTACTTGACCAAGACACAGTAGCTTGCTTACGTGCATTCCAAGAAATCAAGTTACCTCCAAAGAACACTGCAAAACCCCCAGTGGATCGCCGATCATCAGGACAACCTGCCCAGTCTGCATCTGAAAAAACACTGACAAATGTAGAGTCTGACTTGGCAAGTTTGAGGCCATGACTCTTGGTTGCTTGGAGATAACAAAGTATTCTTTTAACTGTTGTCCAATGGGTACTAGTAGGTGCATGCAGGAGCTGGCAAACCTTGCTGACTGAAAAACAGATATCTGGTCTGGTTAAAGTCAAATACTGCAAAGCTCCTACAACACTTCTGTACCTGGTGGAGTCTTTAGCTCCAAGCACCTCTCCATCATGAAGAGACAACTTTTCTGATGTAGACAATGGAGTTGGAGAAGGTTTACAACCTTTCATGCCCACTCGCTCAAGGATGTCTTGCACATATTTTTCTTGAGATAAAATAATGCCACTGCCCACACGATTTTACCTCAATGCCAAGGAACAAATGAAGGTTGCCCAAATCCGTGAGCGCAAAATCCATGCGAAGATCCTGAAGAAGGGCTTCAACTGATCGAGAGGAGGAACTGGTGACGATAATATCATCAACATAGATAAGCATAAAAATAGTTACTCCATGTCGATGATAAAAGAACGACGAGGTATCTCCTTTGGAAGCAGCAAAGCCAAGGGACTGTAACTTGGAGTACAAACGATAATACCACGCTCTGGGTGCTTGTTTTAAGCCATAGATTGCTTTATCAAGCTTGAAAACGTGTCATGGTAAAGCTGAACTTTCATACCCAGGAGGCTGCCTCATAAACACCTCTTCTTCCAAAACACCATGCAAAAATGCGTTATTTACATCTAGTTGTCGTATGCACCAATTTCTAGATATTGCAATGGAAAGAATCAAGCGGATAGTAGCAGCCTTTACCACAGGGCTAAAGGTATCCTCATAATCAATTCCGTACCTTTGCTTAAAGCCTTTGGCCACAAGACGTGCCTTGTACCTGTCAATCGTGCCATCAGATTTGCGTTTTACCTTGTACACCCATTTGCAGTCAATCACGTTTCTCCCTCTAACCGGTGGAACCAAGTGCCATGTCTTGTTTTCTACAAGGGCTGAAAATTCTTCATCCATGGCCTGCTTCCACTTGGGATCACCAAGAGCATCATGCAGATTCTTCGATTCACCTGTGGCACAAAAATAGCCCCAACGAACACAACCATCTTTATATACCTTGGGTTTCGCAATACCACTTTGTGACCGAGTATGTGACCGGGCAGGAGGAGGTGGAGCTGGTCGAGCCTGCCGTATTTGGAGGCGATTTTGCATAGAGGAGACAGCAGAGTCGGACGCAGGAGACGCAGCAGCAGAAGATCCTGAATCCCCTGCCTGCAGCGAGCCTGGAGGATCTGGTGCGGCAGCCGATGACGAGCTGCCACTTGGCAGTTCCGAATTGGCCACGGGGAGAGAGGGGGACCGCGCCGCGCCAGGATCCGCACGCCCCGCCTCATGGGGGGCACAGGGGCTGCGCCTGGTCGGCCCGCCAGGGGACCGCACGCACTCCCATGCCGGGGACGACGCGGTGGGACGCTCGGCTGGCCCATGCAGAGGCAACGAATCGGGGCGCCCGCCTGTGGACGCGGATCCCGGCATGGATTCGCCTGGCGCTGCAGCAGGCGCAGATCCCGCGGCTAATTTGCCTGGCGTGGCTGCAGCCGCCGATCCCGAGGCCACCTGAGGATCTTCTGTGGCTGCATGCGAGTTATCAGTTTCCTGCATAAAATCATACGAATTTTCACCAAAATCCTCAATGTTTGGCTGCCCTGTTTCCTGCACACTTTCAGCTGGGTCATTAGCATTGGACAAGGACATATTGTCAGCAGCAGAATCAACTTCTCCTTTAGCAAAATTAGGAGTTGGCAAGAGATGAGAGGGTAGAAGAAGCAATTTTTTGCGAAGTTGTGCAACGACATTGGAGTGGAGGCTTGCGAAAGGAAAAACTTGCTCATCGAAGACAGGATCATGTGAAACATAGACACGACCAGAGGAGATATCAAGACACTTGTAGCCCTTATGAAGAGTACTGTACCCTAGGAAAGCACATTGTTTGGACCTAAACTCAAGCTTGTGCTTGTTGAAAGGGCGCAAGTTTGGCCCGACGGCACACCCAAAGATGCGAAGAAATGAGTAGTTGGGCTTGGTGCTGAGGAGTCGTTCTAGAGGAGTTTGGTTCTTGATAACTCTACTAGGGATGCGATTTATAAGATAGACCGCAGTGAGGAATACTTCGTCCCAAAACTTGAGTGGCATAAATGCATGAGCAAGTAAAGAGAGACCAACTTCTACGATGTGTCTATGTTTCCGCTCTGCGGAGCCGTTCTGTTGATGAGCATGTGAGCAAGAAACGTTATGCGTGATGCCAATACGTTCAAAAAATGAGTTCAACCGTTGGTACTCCCCACCCCAATCGGTTTGCATGGCAATGATCTTACGATCAAAGAGACGTTCAACATGAGCTTGGAAAAGACAAAATTTCTCGAAGACATCAGATTTATTTTTGAGCAAATATATCCAGCTAAACTTGCTAAAATCATTAATAAAACTGACATAGTATTTCTGTCTTCCTACAGAGACGGGTCCAGGACCCCAAACATCTGAAAAAATAAGCTCTAAAGGAGCTGTGGACTCACTAGTTGAACGGGAATAAGGTAACTGATGGCTCTTGCCCATCTGACATGCATCACACACTAGGAGGTGATCTTGTCTATTTGAAACAGGAAGGTTGAAGTCGCGGAGAATCTTTTGAACTACCGGAAGAGCGGGGTGCCCTAGGCGCTTGTGCCACCGAGATGTGGATGGTTTGATGGCAGCAAGGACTTGGCATTGAGGGGCACTTTGCCGTCCGGTCACGGGGAACAAGCCCCATCTACTCTTGTTTTGAAGGATTGTTCTCCGGGTAGCCTGATCCTTGATAAGAAAGAATTCAGGGTGAAGTTCAATGAAAACATCATTATCTCGCATAAGATTATAAGATGAAAGGAGGCTCTGGTCGGCACTAGGAGCATGAAGTATGTTGTTTAAGTGTAAGGAACCAGAGGGAGTAGATAATACTGAATGGCCAATATGTGCTATGTCCATACCTTGCTCACTTGCTGTGTGGATCTGGTCGGTGCCGGTGTAGTGATCTCAGACGGCTAGCTTCTCCAACTCCCCGGTGACATGATCAGTGGCGCCGATGTCGAGATACCAATTGGTATCTACACCATAGGAGTGGGCAGAGTTGGCGGAGCGAGAGTTGCCACCGCCGCCGCCGCCACCATGCCCACCACCGCCGCGTCCATGTTAGACTTGTAGTTATACGTAAATACGTATTATAACTTGTATACAATTGTATTTGTACTCAGAGAGGTTTTCCTCTATATATATGTTGTCGTGGCCAACCCATGAGGTGTCGAAGCCCACGATACCCCAAAGCCTTTTGTTTAACATGGTATCAGATCATAGTTTTAAATAGCCGGCTATAACTCCGCTATAGCCCGCTATAACCTTTTCAGCAGGGTGCCGCTAAATGGACTCATGTACAAATTTCCCGCTATAGCCTGCTATAGCCCGCTATAGCTCCGCTATAGCTGATTTTGAGGTCCGCCGCTATTTGGCATAGCCCGCTATTTAAAACATTGTATCAGATACGATCTTTCGATCCTGACCTAATCGCTACGATGTCGCCGCCCGACCTAGTCGATACGTCGCCGCCGCCACCTATGTCGTCTTCCGCTGCTGACTCTTCGGCGGCCGCCGCTGCGGCCCTCTCTGGCACGGCTACTCTTGCTGCTCTCACCGGCGCAGCCACCCTGCCTGCCGCCGCCACCGAGCTCTCCGCCCTGCCAGCGCTCGCTGATCCCATCGGATCGGGCGCGCCCTTTCTCGGTCCGCCGGCTCATGTGCCGTCGTTCCTGTCAACTCTCCTCCAAGGAGGACCCGCATCTACCCCGCTGATGACGAGATCGACGGGGGCCCTGTTCTCCGGGTCTACTTCTTCGGCCCCTCAAGGATCGCCGGCATTGCACCCCAACTATGGCACGCTGGCGCCTTACGCACCGTCACCGTACGCGCATGATCCTGCTGCCTACGGTGCGCTCTACGGTGCTCCTTACGGTGCCCCCTACGGCATGTCCTACGGCGCCCCCTACGGCGCTCATCATGGTGCTGGTTATGGTGCTCTGTACGGCCCCGGCTACCCGGTGATCCCGAGGCCTGCTCCTTATGGCGCATCACCGTCTCCACCACAACCGGTTCCTCCGGCTGCACCACACTCTTCGCCCGCGGTGGATGTCGCCCTGACTGGTGCTGCCGCTGTACCGCCCTACGATTTTACTCTCGACGTCATGACAACTTCGCCGTTCTACTTCAGCAACCTCCTTCCGGTGAAACTGAAGATGGACAACTATTTATTCTGGCGTGCACAGATTCTTCCTCTCCTTCGCAGCCATTATCTGGAGGGTTTTGTGGATGGAACTTTGCCCTGCCCTTCCCCAGATCATCATATGTTCAGACCATGGATTGCTCAAGATCAAGCGATTCTCTCGGCGATACAGTCCTCTCTCACCGAGGGCGTTGCCGGCTTGGTACTGTTTGCTACTACATCCCGTGAGGTATGGAGCGCGCTGGAATCTAGCTTCTCTGCTCAGTCCTCGTCTCAGCATATGGCACTTTGCACCCAGCTTAATGAGACTCGTAAGGACCATCACTCCGTCACCGTCTTCTTCAACAAAATCAAGCGCCTTGCTGATCAACTTGCCTCTATTGGCGAGCCCCTTCGTGACACGGAGTTTACCACATATATTCTTCAAGGTCTCGATGCCGAGTATGACTCTCTTGTTGAGGTGATCTAGGAACGCAAGGTTCCCATCAAACCGCAGGAGCTTTTTCAGCGACTTCTCTCCACCGAGCAGCGCCTCGCCAGTCGTCATCCAGATGAGCCACCCTCGGTCAACGCCGCTATTCGCGGTGGGAAGGGGGGTGCTCGTTCCGGCGCCCGACCTGCTGCTCCGCCGGCTGCTTCGTCCCCCCCTGCGGGAGGCAAGGGTCCTGTCTTTCCTGGTGCATCTACTCAGTCGCATCCCACCATCGTCATCGAGAATGGGCGCCCATGTGCTTGTTGTGCCGCTTTGTGGAGCTGCTGCCCCTTGTCAGCTGTGTGGCATCCCTCGCCACGTTGCGTCTTGCTGTCATCGTCGTTTTCAGCCTGAGTTTCTTGGACTTGGCAACAATGGCAAGGGCAATGAGCGTCAAGTCAACATGACGCAGCATCAAGGGAAGACTCAGTCCTATAACGTTGATCCCACCTGGTACATGGACACTGGCGCTACCGAGCACGTGACAAATGAGTTGGACAAGCTTGCGATCCGTGAGGCCTACCATGGTCCTGACAAGGTTCACACAGCCAATGGAGCAGGTATGCACATCTCTCATGTTGGTCAGGCATCTCTCCTCACACACACATCTAGGCAGTTGCGTCTTAAGAATGTTCTTCGAGTTCCCACTGTTGCCCGTAACTTGCTATCCATTCCTAAACTTACTTATGACAATAACGTGTTTTGTGAGTTTCATCCGTTTCATTTTTTTATCAAGGATCGGGCTACGCGGGACGTACTTCTTAGAGGGCGCCTTCGTCATGGACTATATGCTCTTGATGTGCTGCGCTCTGTCTCTCCAGTTGTCCCTCAAGTCTTCAGCGCTGTTCGAGTGTCTCCCTCACAATGGCACTCTCATCTTTGTCATCCTGCCACACCCATTGTTCGCCATATTCTTCATCGTCATGAGCTGCCATCTGTGTCTAGTAATAAAGATATTCCCGTTTATGATGCTTGTCAGCAGGGAAAGAGTCATCAGTTACCTTTTTCTGTTTCTAGTCATGTAGTCAAAACTCCTCTTGAGCTTGTGTTTTCAGATGTGTGGGGTCCTGCTCAGATGTCTGTTAGTGGTCATGAATACCATGTCAGTTTTATTGATGCTTATAGTCGCTTTACTTGGATTTATCTTCTTAAACACAAGTCTGATGTATTCAATGTTTTTCTTAAGTTCCAAACTCATGTTGAGCGACTCCTACAACACAAAATTCTTCATGTCCAGTCGGACTGGGGGGGGGGGGGTGAGTACCGCAATCTAAACACCTTCTTTGAGAAACTTGGGATTTTGCATCGTGTTTCTTGTCCTCACACACATCAGCAGAACGGTTCGGCTGAACGTAAGCATCGTCATCTTGTTGAGACTGGTTTGACCTTATTAGCTCATGCTTCTGTTCCTTTTCGTTTTTGGAGTGATGCCTTTACTACTGCCTGTTTTCTTATAAATAGACTTCCGTCGCGGCTTCTTGGCATGAAAACTCCGCTTGAACTCTTGCTTCATGAGACTCCTGACTACACTTTTCTTAAAGTCTTCGGTTGTCCGTGTTGGCCGCATCTCCGTCCTTACAATAGTCGCAGGCTTGAGTTTCACTCTAAAAAATGCGTCTTCCTTGGGTACAGTCTGTTACACAAAGGTTATAAATGCCTTCATGTTCCCACAAATCGTGTGTATATTTCACGTGATGTTATATTTGATGAGCATGTTTTTCCTTTCTCTAATCTTCCCACTCCTGTCACCACACCCACTGAACCAGTGCATTCATCTCCTTTATTGCCTGATCAATTTGTAGATGCTGCACACTCGCCTCTTTTGTTGTCTAACCATGGTGCAAGAACTGGTAGAGGTGCCCGGCTTGTTCTCTTGGAGGACTCCCCCGCTACTCCGACGGCTTCTTCAACAGATCATGTCGATCCTGCCGCTGCGACTCCCTGCAAGGGGCATGCAGGGTCCCCTTCGCTCACGCCCGCTACGCACTTGGACCCGGCTCCGGTAGCGGTGGGCTCAACCTCGACGGTTCACGTCGATCCCGCGTCGCCTCCTCCTTGCATGGGCCATGCAGGGTTGGCTGCCCCTGCATCCGCTATGCGGGCGGACCCGCCTCCGCTGTTGCTGGAGTTTCCCGCGTCCCCCGGGCTGGACTCGCCAGCGGCTAGGCTGGCTTCGCCTTTCTCCATCCGTCAAGGGACGCCCGCTGTCGGTGTCAAAACCGGCGGATCTCGGGTAGGGGGTCCCGAACTGTGCGTCAAGGCCGGATGGTAACAGGAGACAAGGGACACGATGTTTTTACCCATGTTTGGGCCCTCTCGATGGAGGTAATACCCTACTCCTGCTTGATTAATATTGATGATATGGGTAGTACAAGAGTAGATCTACCACAAGATCAAGGAGGCTAAACCCTAGAAGCTAGCCTATGGTATGATTGTGTATGATGATGGTTCGTCCTATGGACTACAACCCTCCGGTTTATATAGACATCGGATAGGGTTAGGGTTACACAGAGTCGGTTACAATGGTAGGAGATCTTGAGTATCCGCATCGCCTAGCTTGCCTTCCACGCCAAGGAAAGTCCCTTCCGGACACGAGACGAAGTCTTCAATCTTGTATCTTCATAGTCCAGGAGTCCGGCTGAAGGTATAGTCCGGCTACCCGAACACCCCCTAATCCAGGACTCCCTCAGTAGCCCCTGAACGAGGCTTCAATGACGACGAGTCCGGCGCGCAGATTGTCTTCGGCATTGCAAGGCGGGTTCCTCCTCCAAGTCCTTCATAGAAGATTGTAGACACCAAGAATAGTGTCCGGCTCTGCAAAATAAGTTTCCACATATTGCCATAGAGAGAATAATATTAACACAAATCAAATCTGCCGACGCATTCCGCAGTGCGTCATCACACTACGGCCAAGTCCTTTTACGAATCGTCTTTACTTTTTCACCCTCAACACGTCTTGCGAGGCGGTTTCCTTGGTACGTCTTGTCAAAGCAGAGATCGTGCACCCCTTTTAACGGGATTCTCATCAATACAGACGTGGGTAACCCAACCGCGCTATTTACCACGACGCTTGGGAGGCAAGCGAGTTTTATTAGGTAGGTGGGGACGCATAACCGCATCCGCCCATATGAGGGGATAAGGATCCACCTTTTTACCTACGCCTTCTTCCTCCTTTGCCAATCCATCTCTTGCACACTCAAGCTCCAGCGCCCAAGCCCGCTCTTCCCACCTCAACCTTCTCCAGCAATGTCCGGTGCGGGAGGCAAGTGGATGGTCTCCTCCTTCACGGAGGTTCAAGTGAAAAAGCTAAGGAAGGCCGGATACCTGTCCAAGGACATCCCGCACCGGCTTCCCGAGAAGGGGCAGCTTCTCCCCACCCCAAGGCCCCATGAGAGGGTAGTTTTCCTTCCCCACTTCCTCCGCGGACTGGGTTTCCCACTCCATCCATTTGTTCGGGGACTCATGTTCTACTATGGCCTGGATTTCCATGATCTGCCCCCGAACTTCATCCTCAACATCTCGGCGTTTATCGTCGTGTGTGAGGCCTTCCTCCGCGTCCGCCCCCATTTCGGCCTTTGGCACAAGACCTTCAACGTCAAGCCCAAGGTGGTGCGCGGCAGCCAAGCGGAGTGCGGAGGCGCTATGGCTGGCAAGATAGCCAACGTCCTCTGGTTCGAGGGCTCCTTTGTGGAGACCTTAAAGGGGTGGCAAGCCGGGTGGTTTTACATCACCGAGCCACGCGATCCGGAATGGGTTGCAGCCCCCGAGTTTAGATCCGGACCCCCCACGCGGCTTATGTCCTGGAAAGAGACGGGCCTGTCGTGGGGCAACGAGGAAGAGGTGACCGGACTGAAGACCTGCATCCAGTCCCTGGTAAACAAGCCAATCCGGCTTGTCAATATAGTCCAGGTCATGCTCGTTCGTCTGATCCTCCCGTGCCAACAACGGGATTTCAATTTGTGGGAGTTCGACCCGGCGCAGCACCGAACCCTCAACAGGCTCTTCGACACGTCGTATGAAGACGTCTGGAAGGTGCTAATCAAAGGCGCCGAGGCCCCCGCATCCGCTTCCGAGGACCGCGGATACAACACGCAGCGTCATGCTAGCGAGGTAAGTTATCTATGCCTTTGACATGATTATTAAGCTCTTTTTCATAGATTAACTCTATGCGGGATCTAAACTCCCTTACCTTTGACAGGCTTGGCAGGCGATATCCGGACCAATTAACTGTCCGGCTCCCTTGCCCAAAGACCCAGCCCCATCTCTCCTAGTGGAGCTGCTGGCTCCGGCACCTTATGTGGTGCCGGAGAAGAAGGTCAAGAGGAAGAAGACCACCGGGACTCAAAAGAGTGCCCGTAACTTGGTGGTGTCGGACTCGTCATCTGATGAGTCCGAGACACCCTCCTCTCGTGAAATGAGGAGGAGGAAGAAGAGAAGAAGAAGGCCGCCCCCTCAGGGGAGGCCGAGGGGTCTAGGAAAAGGAAGTCCCCTCCGCCGGACTACTCCCATGACGCCGAAGAGAGCGGAGAGGAGCGGCCGAACAGGGCCAAGCGTCCGGCGAAATTGTAAGTTCGGACATCAGAGTAACTCATGATGTTCCTTTGTTGCGCCGCTTTCCTTAATGTCGAATGTGAATATGCAGCCCGCCCGAGGCCGAATACAACGAATCATCGGGCGGCTCCCTGGACTCATCGGACGTGAACTCCGTTCCGCCCGCTGTCTCCCCCCGCACCACGGATGACGCCGAAGTGGCGCCGCGACAAGCTCAGGGGCAGGAAGAGGTGGTCCTGGAGGAGCCGCAAGGCAACCTCCCGGACTCCAGGAGTGAAGGGGACAAGACCCCCAGGGCTCCAAGTCCGGCTTTGTGCTGGACACCGCGCCGGAATCTTCAACAGTTCCGAGCCGCGGTAGGCGAACTCCTTCCAAAAGGAGCAAGCCTTCTAAGCCAGCGACCTCCGTCCAACCGGAGTCGCTGGACCATCTGCTGGAGGTGCTTGACGGCGCCTCCATCGACAGGGGGCACCGTACTATTATGAGTACGGTGATCCAAAAGGTTCAGTCTGCCAAGAGCGGACTAAACGAAGCTTGCGCCAGCCTTCTGACAGACTTCGAGGTAAGTAAGAATATGTCAAAATATTACCGCATAGACAGTAGCCCCTGATGCTCTGTTTGGCGTTCGGAAAGAAAAGCCGAATAGAGGATCTATTAATTTTCGCAGGAGTCTAACAATAAAGAGTCAATATGCGTATGCAGGCTTCGCTGCTATCCACCGCCGCACTGACTGCACAGGTGGATGGCCTAAAAAAGAACCTCGGGCGGACCGAGCAAGTGCTCGGCCTTGCCAAACGGCAGTTCGAGGAAAAAGAAGGTAAGAAATACCCTACAGAAAAAGTTGCCTATAGAGAGGCATGATTGCAAAGAATAACAGGATCGTACTGCTTATTGTAGGGGCCACAACTGAGGTGGCGACCCTCAAGCAGGCGCTATTGGAGGCCGAAAAGAAAACGGCCGAGGAGCGCACCGAGCGAGAAAGACTTGGGGCTCAGGTTGGCGAGGTGCAGCAAGAGCTGCAGGCTCTCATGAAAAAACATGAGAGCTTGGAGCTTGAGTCAAAGGCGCAAGCATCCGAGCTCGCGTCGGCCCTTGAGACCGCCAAGGGTGCCAAGGCCGAAGCCCAAAAGGCCCTCCAAGAGTTGGAGGAGATGAAAAAGATAGCAGCGGATAAGGCATTCTTAATGCAAAGTAGAAATATAAAAGTAAACTACTAGTCACTTACCCGAATCCGGAGTTCTCCAGGGGCGTTCGCAGATCTTCCCCGCAGCGTATCCGCCGCCGCCGCATTCTACCGAGCTGAAGAGGGCAGCTCGACGGAGAGTGTGTTCTGGTCTCAGTATTCTGAGGCCGGACACCCTGTGCCCTTGAGCGACCAGCTGAAACAGCTGGTCGAGCTCCACAAGGCGGCCGAACAAGCCATGAAGGGCTTCATAGTTCGGCTGTGGCCCGGAGAGGCCCTGCCCGGGAGCTTTTTCGGGCTGGTGCGACGGCTGGTGGAGGCCTGTCCAAGGCTTGAGGTCATCAAGCATTCCATCTGCATCGAAGGTGCCCGGAGGGCCCTTGCTCGTGCAAAGGTGCACTGGGGTAAGCTTGACGATGAGAAGCTGGTGAAGGACGGGCCGCCGCAGGGGAAGGAGCATCGCAAGCCCGAGAACTTCTACAAGGATGTTCTTGCAGGTGCTCGCCTTATTGCGGATGAATGTACCAAAGATGTAATTTTTGAATGAACTCGCTCGTGTTTATCCTGTGCGCTGAAAACTTGTTCATATGCGCTAAGCAATG
Source organism: Aegilops umbellulata (assembly GCA_032464435.1). Classification (NCBI taxonomy): domain Eukaryota; kingdom Viridiplantae; phylum Streptophyta; class Magnoliopsida; order Poales; family Poaceae; genus Aegilops; species Aegilops umbellulata. Next base: position 419,458,972 of record CP136059.1, read on the forward strand.
CTTATTGAATTTAAAATATTATTTTCTGTGCGGACGTTTATCAAAAATTGAGAGATGGCCAGTCGTCGGCTTCTACCCCCATGCCGCTAGTGCGGGGGTGTTCGGGATAAACCTGAGCGCTCTTTTTCCCATGGTTGGGTCCTTCTAGGGAGGCGCTCAGCACAACGAACCAGACAATCGGACTATAATGCTTGAACACTCTCACTTAGCCATAGAACTTTATAATTTTAAATTTCGGCGAAGCCCCTAGTTCGGAAGACCGAATTCGGGGCGCTATCCACGCCTTTGGCCGGACAAAGCCAGCTCCTCGCTCGAAGTGGCATAAGTCTTTAGGGACTCGAAAAACCTCTCGAACAGCGACCAGTCTCTCGCCTTATCATGACAGTCAGTTTTAGCTTTCTCCACTGAGGTGCTTAACCCAACTGAACCGGTGCACAATCGCAGTGGTTCTCCTAGTGCTACCTTAGCCGATATAGCGGAACGTAAGGCACCAAAACATAGGAGCCGGGCAAACCCAACTATTGACCCAAATCATGATTCGGAGCCGATGCATATAGTGCTATAAGTTCGGGGTGCCGCACTTGTGAAAGTGTACGAACTTCTCACACCAGATCAAAGGGTACTGAAGCCCCTGGCGTGTTTGCCGTACCATGGTGTACGGGTGCGATCATGTTATTTAATAAACAAAATATATTAAAAGAGGATAATGCAAAAAATAGACAAAAAGCTATGCATTGTTTATAAAGAGGCTATTTATCAAAGCCGAACGATACAAGTAGTGCGGTAAGCAAAAAGATATTAGATTATTTAACATGTCCTGACCAGGGGCAGGCCGCAGAATTGTATTCGAAACAGATATACCGCTCGTAATAGAGACCACCTGGGAGTTCCATAATGCGGCGTAGCTTTGTCTGCTTCCCTGGATCTTGCATCGTTTGTGTGGCAGTCGAATTGCCGAACAGGTCGTCCAAAGTGTGGAGTCCTGAAAGTAAAAAAAGAATCCGGCAGCCCCTAGTATGTTTTAAGCCGTATTTCAGGCATGCCGTTATTGTGTCCCTTCTCCTGTGCCCATGGTATTTCAAGGGCGTAATTATGTACGCGAGGTACTAGCTTCGCTATGTCGCGATGGCTGGGGTTGGGTCCGCATTGCTACGCCTGCTCAGAACGTGCCAGGCGGTCTTGTTGTAGGTTACTCCGGGCGCGCTTGGCAGTGTCTGGCTTTTTAACGGCCGGACTGGAGAGTTGCCTAAAAAGGCTGCTTTGTACTTCCGCTGCGAGAGCCGTCGTGTGCTCCTCCGTACGGAGGGAGCGTTCGGTGTTTCCGTTGACCGTGATTACTCCTCGAGGGCCTGGCATCTTGAGCTTGAGATATGCGTAGTGCGGCACCGCATTGAACTTTGCGAATGCGGTTCGTCCGAGCAGGGCGTGATAGCCACTGCGAAACGGGACTATGTCGAAGATTAACTCTTCGCTTCGGAAGTTATCCGGAGATCCGAAAACCACATCAAGTGTTACAGAGCCTGTACAGTTGGCTAATACACCTGGTATAACGCCTTTAAAGGTCGTTTTTGTGGGCTTAATCCTTGAGGGATCTATGCCCATTTCCCGCACTGTATCCTGGTAAAGCAGGTTCAGGCTACTGCCGCCGTCCATGAGGACTCTTGTGAGGTGAAAGCCGTCGATGATTGGGTCGAGAACCAATGCGGCAAAGCCGCCATGACGGATGCTAGTGGGGTGGTCCCTTCGATCAAAAGTGATCGGGCAGGAGGACCATGGGTTGAACTTTGGGGCGACTGGCTCCATCGCGTATACGTCCCGTAGCGCACGCTTCCGTTCCCTCTTGGGAATGTGGGTTGCGTATATCATGTTCACCGTCCGCACTTGTGGGGGAAACCCCTTCTGTCCATTGTTGTTCGGCGGCCTGGGCTCCTCCTCGTCATCTCTATGTAGCCCCTTGTCTTTGTTTTCGGCTCTTAACTTGCCTGCCTGCTTGAACACCCAAAAATCCGTGTTAGTGTGATTGGCTGGCCTTTCAGGGGTGCCATGGATCTGGCACAAGCAGTCGAGTATTCGGTCCAAACTGGACGGGCCGTGAGTATTCTTTTTAAATGGCTTTTTCCGCTGATCGGATTTATAGCCTCTGAATCCGGCGTTGACTGCCGTATCTTCATTGCTGTCGCTGCTAACGCGGCGCTTTTGCTTATTTCGACGTGTCCTGCCACTTTTGTCCTTGGTATCCGAATTACCAGGGTTCTTTGATAAGTTGTTGCTGCGAGCTAGCCAGCTATCTTCGCCCGCGGAAAAGCGGGTCATGAGTGTCATGAGGGCTGCCATAGATTTCGGCTTTTCCTGTCCCAGGTGCCGGGCAAGCCACTCGTCGCGGATGTTATGCTTGAAGGCTGCTAGGGCCTCTACGTCCGGACAGTCGACTATCTGGTTTTTCTTTGTTAGGAACCGTGTTCAGAATTGCCTGGCCGATTCCTCTGGCTGCTGAATTATGTGGCTTAGGTCGTCGGCATCCGGTGGTCGCACATAAGTGCCCTGGAAGTTGTCGAGGAATGCGGCTTCCAGGTCCTCCCAAGAACCGATTGAGTCCGCTGGCAGGCTGTTAAGCCAATGCCGGGCCGGTCCTTTGAGTTTGAGCGGGAGGTATTTGATGGCGTGTAGATCATCGCCACGTGCCATGTGGATGTGAAGGAGATAATCCTCGATCCATACCGCCGGATCTGTTGTTCCATCGTATGATTCGATGTTTATGGGTTTGAAACCCTCTGGGATTTTATGATCCATTACTTCATCTATGAAGCATAGTGGTTGTGCGGCGCCCCTATATTGGGCTATGTCACGACGCAACTCAGAGGAGCTATGTCTGTTGTGTTCGTCCCTGCCGGATTTGTTGTATCCGGAGTGAAGATCATCGTCACGTGTCATAGGGCGCCTGCGCGATCCGTAGATCGATCTTGTTTGCCTTGCCTTATCCTCCAGTACATCTCGCAGGTCTGGCGCGTTTTCCCGTGCCTTAGTTGAGCGGCTTCGGGGCATGGCTTGTGTGGAGGGCTGAGAGGCCTCTCTGTCGCGGCCGCGAGGTGGCCGGTCTGCCATGTCATGCGCTGGTGATGTAGGCGCTTCCTCCTCTGATCGGGGTAGCGGCCTGCGCTTTGGGTAGCTCTTGGAGGGGCGTTCGAGTTCATACTCTTGAGCCGCAAGGACTTCAATCCATCTATCAGCTAGCAGATCTTGATCAGCTCTAAGCTGTTGCTGCTTTTTCTTGAGGCTGTTCACCGTGGCTAAGAGCCTGCGTTTGAAACGCTCTTGTTCGGCGGGGTCTGATGGTATGACGAATTCGTCGTCATCGAGGCTAGGCTCGTCTTCGGAGGGAGGCATATAGTTATCGTCCTAAACCTCTCGGTTTGCCGCTCTCTCATGAGGGCTGGCTTCTCCATCTTCCTGCGCCGAATCTTGCTGGGGAGGGTGTTCTTCGGCGCTATCCGGGGTACTATTGTCTCCGGTGCCGGAATCACCGTTTTTGCTTTGGCGGGATTTAGAGCGGCGCCGCTGACGCCGGCGCTTTGGCTGTTTCTTGGAGGTGTCATCCCCCGCTGTTCCATCGCCATCTCCATCTTTTGGAGTATCCACCATATATACATCATATGACGAGGTGGCCGTCCAGCGCCCTACAGGTGCTGGTTCCTGTTCGTCTCCTACCTCATCGTCCATACCGTCGAAGTCTTCGGAGCCGAAGTCAAGCATGTCGGTTAAATCGTCGACAGTGGCTACCAAGTGGGTGGTGGGTGGGCTTTGAATTTCTTCATCGTCCGTATCCCATCCTCGCTCACCGTAGTCCGGCCAGGGCTCTCCTGATAAAGAGAGAGACTTGAGAGAATTCAGGATGTCGCCAAAAGGCGAGTGCTGAAAGATGTCCGCGACGGTGAACTCCATTATTGGCGCCCAATCGGGTTCGACTGGCAGGGGCGTGGGGGGTTCGGAGTCCGGGGAGGAGTCCGGACCCTCGGGGTCACGGGTCACGCGGAGTGCGGGGCTGGCGTTCGGCTCGATTGCCTTTGAGATCGCAGCCCCCGAGGTGACGTCCAACCATTCATCCTCGCTTGGCGCAATGGGCTCCGAGTTAAGGGTCGGAACCAGTGCGTATGCGGCCTCCAAGACACTGTTCGGAGGCAGAGCTAGATCATGCCCCTCGAGGTAGTGCGGCGCGCTTGGCTGTGGCTCGAACCCATCGAAGATCAAGTCTCCGCGGATATCAGCCGTGTATTTTAAGCTTCCAAACCTGACTTGATGGCCAGGGGCGTAGCTTTCGATCTGCTCCAGATGACCAAGCGAATTGGCCCGCAGAGCGAAGCCGCCGAAAACGAAGATCTGTCCGGGGAGAAAAGTCTCACCCTGGACCTCATTGTTGTTGATGATCAGAGGAGCCATCGGGCCTAAAGGCGACGACACAGAGGAACTCTCAATGAAAGCACCAATGTCGGTGTCAAAACCGGCGGATCTCGGGTAGGGGGTCCCAAACTGTGCGTCAAGGCCGGATCGTAACAGGAGACAAGGGACACGATGTTTTTACCCAGGTTCGGGCCCTCTCGATGGAGGTAATACCCTACTCCTGCTTGATTAATATTGATGATATGGGTAGTACAAGAGTAGATCTACCACGAGATCAAGGAGGCTAAACCCTAGAAGCTAGCCTATGGTATGATTGTGTATGATGATGGTTCGTCCTACGGACTACAACCCTCCGGTTTATATAGACACCGGATAGGGTTAGGGTTACACAGAGTCGGTTACAATGGTAGGAGATCTTGAGTATCCGCATCGCCTAGCTTGCCTTCCACGCCAAGGAAAGTCCCTTCCGCACACGAGACGAAGTCTTCAATCTTGTATCTTCATAGTCCAGGAGTCCGGCTGAAGGTATAGTCCGGCTACCCGAACACCCCCTAATCCAGGACTCCCTCACCCGCCCCCATTGGGTCGCCTCCTGACAGCCCGTCCTCGCTGCAGTCTCCCTCTGCTGGACGTCACCTGCTGCCACCACCACTCGCCGCTTCTTCTCCCGAGACGCGAGCCTCTCCATTGATGGTTCCTGCGCCATTGATTGCGCCAGTGGCTCCTGTTGCTCAGCGTCCACATACTCGCAGCAAGAGTGGTATTGTTCTTCCGCGCAAATGCACCGATGGCACAGTTGCGTGGCTTGTGGCTTGCATCGCTCATTCTGAAACTGATCCTTCCGCTGAACCTCGTCATTATCAGGCGGCTATGGGTATCCCTCACTGGCGTTCTGCGATGGAACAAGAGTATCAGGCATTGCTGAAAAATGGTACGTGGCGTCTTGTTCCTCCAAAGAGTGGTGTCAATATTATTGACTCTAAATGGGTATTCAAAGTTAAGCAACATGCTGATGGCTCTATTGAACGGTATAAGGCTCGACTTGTTGCTCGTGGGTTCAAACAACGTCAAGGCCTTGATTATGATGATACCTTCAGTCCTGTGATCAAGCCTACGACTATTCGTCTGCTCTTGTCTCTTCTTGTTACTCATGGATGGTCTCTTCGACAGCTCGATGCTCAGAATGCTTTTCTCCATGGCGTTCTTGATGAAGAGGTCTATATGCGTCAGCCGCCTGGGTTTGTTGATCCTGCTCGTCTGCAGCATTTGTGTCGTCTCGTCAAGGCTCTTTATGGTCTTAAACAGGCGCCTCATGCCTGGCATGCGCGTCTTTGTTCTGCTCTACGTGCACATGGATTTGTCCCTTCGACTGCTGATACGTCCTTGTTCATGCTACAACACCCTACGGTCACTATGTACCTATTGGTGTATGTTGATGACATCATCCTGATCAGCTCGTCGGCCTTTGCTGCAGATCGTCTTGTTTCTGCTTTGAGTGGTGACTTTGCTATTACAGATCTTGTACGGCTTCATTATTTCCTTGGCTTGGAGGTCTCTCATTCTGATGCCGGTCTGACTCTCACTCAGCAGAAATATTCTCTGGATTTGCTTCGTTGTGCGGGTATGCTCCAGTGCAAGCCTGCTACTACTCCCATGTCAGCTTCTGATCGCCTCTCTGCACTTGATGGTACTCTTCTTCCGTCGGATGAGGCTACAACCTATCGTAGTATTGTTGGTGGCTTACAGTATTTGACGATTACTCGTCCTGATATCTCCTATGCGGTTAGCAGTGTGTGCCAGTTTCTTCATGCTCCTCGAGATACTCACTGGACTGCTGTCAAACGCATTCTGCGTTATGTTTGTTTCACTGCTGCTCTGGGTCGGCATCTTCAGTCTGCTTCTTCTGGTAGCCTCTCGGCCTTTTCTGATGCTGATTGGGCTGGTAGCCCGAATGACAGGCGCTCTACGGGGGGATATGCAGTGTTCTATGGTTCTAATTTGATCGCCTGGAGTGCTTGTAAACAGGCTACAGTATCGCGTAGTAGTACTGAAGCTGAATACAAAGCAGTTGCCAATGCCACTGCTGAAGTGATTTGGGTTTAGTCCTTGCTTCGAGAGTTGCGGGTCTCTCAGATTCATCCTCCTGTTCTTTGGTGTGACAACATCGGTGCTACGTACCTTTCTTCAAACCCGGTATTTCATGCCCGAACAAAACACATCGAAGTTGACTATCATTTTGTCAGAGAACGAGTTTCACAGAAGTTACTTCAGATCAAGTTCATTCCTTCTAAAGATCAACTTGCTGATATCTTCACGAAGCCGTTGCCATTGCCTCAGTTTGAGGGTTGTCGTCGCAATCTTAATCTTCTGAAATCTTCAGATCACGGTTAAGATTGAGGGAGGGTGTTAGACTTGTAGTTATATGTAAATACATATTATAACTTGTATACAATTGTATTTGTACTCAAAGAGGTTTTCCTCTATATATATGTTGTCGTGGCCGACCCATGAGGTGTCGAAGCCCACAATACCCCAAAGCCTTTTGTTTAACAGTCCACCGCCACCACCATCGCCCGTGGGGTTGCGCATGTTGTTGTTGTAGCTTTTGTCGAACCGTTTCCTATAGCGCCACGCACCGTGGCCATCCTCCTTGCAGATTTGGCAGCGCCCGCGGTCACCGCGCTCACCGCGGTCACCACCCTGTTGGCGTGGCGCACCGCCGCCCGAGTTGTCATTGTAGTTGCCGCCGTTGTAGCCACCACATCCACCGCCCAGACCGCCACGTCCACCGCTATAGCCGCCTCGACCACCCTTTGCAGCGAGGTTGGCGGAGTGATGGGCGGTGTAGGCGGTGTGCTGGGCAGGGATCCGGGACTCCGCGGAGAGCAGCAACTAGAAGAGTTCGCTGAGGCCGATCGGTTGATCGGTGACAACGCGCGTGGAGATGGTGGTGACAAACCTGTTGTAGTCGGGCTCATGCATGAGACCCTCAAAGGTGTGCGAGACGACGTCGTATTCATCGAGAGGTTTTCCTACGGCAGTGAGCTCGTCCGCGAGCCCCTTCATCTTGGTGAAGTAGGCGGCAGCAGAGAGGTCGCCCTTGCGTGCGTTCTCGATCGCCGAGCGGAGCTGAATCTGGCGCGCCCGGGACTGCGCAGAGAAGCTTTCCACCAGAGCTTGCCAGACTCTCGCGGCCGTGGTGTGGTTGGAGACCTGCATCAGAACTTCGCGGGACAAGGAGGCGAGCAAAAAGGTAAGCACCTATTGATCTTGAGTGACCTAGATCGCATGCTCTGGGTTGGGCGTCTCGGTGATCTCCTTCTTCCCAGCGGTGTCCTTCTCGGTGACGATGACAGCAGTGGGCTCCTTGATCGAGCCCTCAAGGTAGTCCATCATCGCCGCGGCCCTGACATGCCGGAGTAATTGAGCCTTCTACACCAGAAAGTTATCGCGGGTGAGCTTCTCCATGATGGTGTGGCCGAGGGAGGCGGGGGAGGGCATAGCCATGGCGTGGGAGGAGGAGGAGGAGGATGCCATGACCTAGACGTATGGAAGAACTAGGCTGTGTATACCATGTGAAACGAGGTGCTGAAGCGCATGCGTTAGTAGGGGCACGTTGCGTGTTAATATAGCCACCAGGAAGCGACGCAGATAAGTACAGAGGATTAGGGTTTAGGTTAGGCGGAGATCGATCTCTTAACTAACTACCAGGGTCTTATCTCAACGCCTAACCTATCCTAACAAGCTACAACACGCGCCATATATCACAACTAACACGGTTTATACACAACACCGTGAGTACAATGTTTAACAATTGATAGCAAGCTTTTAGGAATGCTGAGCATTGGAACTAGACAATATTCTTTGAAGCTTACTCCTTATCGCCTTAAACAGACCATTGCGCCAATTCCGTCCCTTGGGCATGCGTGAATGTTCAGGACTCCTGGTTTCCTTTGCCCTCGAGTATATATCTATCGAATATGAGCCATGCCGTTCGTTCTTATCTCTTCTTATTTACTAGTAGTGCTACTAGAACCACATCTTGGATGGTTGTGATAGCACTTCCATTGCCATCTATCCGGTGCTCATTATGATGTCTTAAACATTATATAATGCTCTAAACTATGGAGTATCCATATGTACTATTCAAACTTTTATATTGTTCATCCTTGTTGCCAAATTTAGTTTCAGTTTGCATTGGTAAGAAGCAAGAATATGGCATTTTTATGGTGTGAGGTTTGGTCTTGCTCATGTTCTTTGAGTGAATGCTTTTGTCTGATGGTGATTGTCTATCCAGCGTTTCCTTAGACATTAGTTATTGCTTTTTTAGTTGTTGAAATGGTTAACCTGGATTTCTCCTTTCAAGGCTGTTAGTTTGATCTTCGTTGTTCAGTATGGAAGTTGGTCCTAATAACTCTTAACTTGATTGCTTAGAGCTCCTGGTTGCTCCTGCTCTTGTATCAACATGTTCTGGTTCATGGTTCATCTCTAGCAACATAGGGATATTTACATTGTCAGTTTGGCTGATTTAAGAATGGCTAGTGCTTCTTTTTATGTGGTTAATTCTTGTCTCAGATCACATGGGAAATCGATTGCCAGTGATGATATGAAACTAGTAGTTGTGATCACTGCACCTTCACGGCGCACGCAATCGAGCCCTGCTTCCTCCATGTTTTCAGTAGAAATTACCTTCTTTGCTGCCCGCCGAGCTTGGGTGTAGCCAGGTAGCCCAGCCATTCCATTAAAACAATATTTCGTTCCTGGCCGGTTGAGAGCATCTCCAACAGCCGCGTCAAATTAGCGTCGCGCCGCAAAATTGCCCATTTTAGCACGCGCGCAACCGGCATAGTGGCTCTAGCGGGCGCGCAAAAACCGCGCGCGCGGCATATCTAGTTCAGCGCGCGGGCCAAAACTCCATCGCGTGCCGCTTAGTTGCTGCGCCCGCTCCCGCGCGCTGCACTCTCGCGCGCTCGCTCACAACTCACCCCCCCTCCAGCCGCGGCGCCACCGCCGCCCACGCCATCCGGCGACCGTTCCGTTGCTTCCCCGGCCTATCCCCGCGCTGCGGCGGCTTCCTCGGCCCCCTCTAGTCACCGCCGCCCCTCGCGCGCGTCTGTCCTCCGATGAATAGCACCCGGGCGCCCTCTGCCGCTCGGCGCCCGCAAGGTGTTCGACAAAACGCATACAAGGTATGTATTGCTCAAACTCCATGAATTTGGTGCATGTTGATTGTAGTTTTTTACAACATAGTATTGAACATTGTAGATGAGTTCGTCGTATGATTCTTCCGAGATGGCGGCGAAGAGGGCGCCGGAGAGCTCGGCCATAGCACCTTTCAGAAGGTGACAACCGCTTTGCGTATGTTGGCGCATGGTATCCCGGCTGATTTAGTTGATGATCACTTGGCTATGGGTGAGAGCCAAGCCATCATGTGTGTCAAGCGCTTCGCAGTCGGAATTGTGCAAGTGTTTCGCCAGGAGTATTTGAGATCTCCCAATGCTGAAGACGTCGCAAGGCTATTGGAGATGAACAAAGCTCGCGGCTTTCCTGGTATGCTTGGCTCAATAGATTGCATGCATTGGAGTTGGAAGAATTGTCCAAAGGCATGGCATGGGCAATTCCACGACCAAAAAAAGGGTTCCACTATAATCCTTGAAGCGGTGGCCGATCAAGAGACTTGGATTTGGCATCCGTTCTTTGGAATGCCTGGATCTTTGAATGACATCAATGTTGTCAACCGATCACCACTGATGAGTAAGATTGCAAATGGTGATTTGCCAACGGTGCAGATTGTAGCAAATGGTCGTACATACAACTATGGCTATTATCTAGCGGATGACATCTATCCAAAGTGGCAAACCTTTGTGAAGCCATTCAAAAAGCCGGAAGGTGAGAAAAATCTCGATTTCCACAATGCTCAGGCGGCGGCTAGAAAAGATGTGGAGAGAGCTTTTGGGATTTTGCAAGCCCAATTTGCTATTGTGACACTAGTAGAAAAAGGGCCATTTGTCCCGGTTCATAAGGCCCATCTGTCCCGGTTGGGGAACCGGGACTAAAGGGTCGTTACTAATGCCTAGGCCTTTAGTCCCAGTTCTTATACTAACCGGGACAGATGGGCCTCCATGTGGCCGGTGATGCAAGCCCAGGTAGGAGGCCCTTTAGTCCCGGTTGGTGGCACCAACCGGGACCAATAGGCATCCACGTGTCAGCTGTTCAGGGGCTAGGGTTTTTGTTTTTTTTCTGAAGGGGGGGGGGTGGATTTGGGGGTTTTGTATGGTTAATTAAGGTGTTTCATATATTGTGTTAGGTAGCTAATTAATTAATAGAGAGAAGTGTCCTCTCTTATCTCCGTGTTTGGTCGACACTACGTACTATACATAGAGAGGCCCTCGACACGCTAGCTAGTAAGAAAATGAAGGAAACCATTAAGTACAAAAGTTCGTCATGCATACCGAGAGAAGTGATCGACCTCTCCTTCTCCGAGAGATCATTGGTCGAACAACAAGTTTTCGTATTATCTATCCGACGCTACTGGCTACATACATATACAATATGTAAGATCTCTTACAATCCCCTATCATTTGAACTCAACTTCCACATGGTATTCTCCGGCTTTATTGATGACGTGGTTAAGAAAGAATCCCGCCAATTCCTCTTGAATTGCTTTCATGCGATCTTGTGGTAGGAGTTCATTCCGCATCTGCCACGTCCAATTTGAAGAAGGGGGTTAATACATATATATGAATGAAACTCAACAGAAATGATGGTGTAATAAAATGAAATTGTGAATATTATTGCTTACGCACTTCATATTGTCTTTTAGAGTAGCCCCGCTTATTTTTCAAAGTCACGTTGTAGATGAACTCGCACACGTAGTATCCACAGTAATCATTCCCTTGTTCCTGCCACAAGCACTTTACGAGAAATAGAGGTCAATCAAACTGATAATGAAGCATTATAAATGGCATTGATGAAAGTAGCTAGAATCAACGGGAGATGCGGGCAACTAGCTAGCTAGTAGTACTTACTTTCGGGTACGTATATCGCAGCTCCTTTGACAGTCCCGGAGCTTCTGCGGTGAACAGTTTCCAAACCCTGCAAGACAAAGAAAATAATTATTACTTGGGATATCAGGAAATGAACAAAAAGTTGCCGATATGGTGCGATAATGATCAATGAATTTACTTGTTGAGAATTTTAGTCATGTCCGCATAGGTCTCGAGATCTTTTCGTCTCGAGTCTAAGACGGTTACTAGTCCCCGCTCAAGCTTAATCTCCAGAAGAACATAGTGGAAGCTGCGCACGCATGCATAACTCATCAATTACATCACTATAACCTCGCTCGAGTAATAAGGGAAACCGAATATGCACACGACAGTAGCACTCACTTGAAGTTGTAAGGAAAGAGTATTAAATCTTTGTTTTGATTTATTAACCATGATTTGAGCAACTTGGCCTCGGCCTCTTCGGCGTTCTTTTTAACCTGAAATTCATCTATGAATTTGTGTTAATGAACCCAATATCATACATTTCTGCTTTTCTGCACTCGACGATCTTCAATCTGCATAATATAGTGAGTATAATTATAAATACATGCAATGAAAGAGCTGAGGTATATATATAGACTTACTGACAGAAGTAGTACTTACAGACAGTAGAAAGTGACCGTTAATTTATCGAGGGCCTTTTGATTGAAGAACTGGAAGAACTCCTCAAATGGAACATGCAACAGATCAATTCCAATGAGGTCGTGCTCCTCTTTAACACTCAGATACAAAGTATTCGTCCCCCAGACTCTCTGCAGGTTTTCATGTACCAATTATGTAATCTTCGCATCGTCGTTGTTAGAGATTTTTCATCTTTGACGAGAGGCTTCCTGTACTCATATCTGTGTTCGTCCACCTCCAAGAAATCATAATGTACATTGTCGGGCAGGTAATCTCCAAGATTACTATAACCGGGCACCATCCCCGGAGCATTAGCGATGATGTCGCTAGACACATTGAGCGGGGGGCACGATTGGTTCGCTTGTTCACCGAGCTGGGCAATTTTTTCCCAGCTGCTAGTCGCTCTTTTAACCTTTGATCACTGACAGTACTTCCCGACCGCTCCGCTTCGAGATATGCCTTTTCAGTAATGCGCTCATAGTTGGTTTTCGGCGGAGACTTTGGTGGTTTCCTCAGGGCATCGATAGTGCGCTTTGCTTTCACCGCGTCTAGCTTCTCCTCTGGAGGTGGATGTCTCTCTGCTTTCGCCCCTTCAAAGAAGTCCTTCACTTCTTTTTGCACGATCTTCTTGCTTTCTCCACGGTCATCTCGTACAGTAACTTCTCTAGAGGCTTGTGAGGTGGACCGTATCTGCATTGCCTCCCACCTCTGGCTGTACTGCTAGACGCCAGAGCAGACGGAGCGGCTGCGGCTGTCTTCTTTCGTGCTTGTTTACAAGGCGGAGGAGAAGGACTATGACGCGCCGGAGCAGCCGGGGCGGCGGTGGGTCTCTTCCGCCCTTGCTGGCGAGGCGGAGAAGGAGGAGGCTGGTGGCTGCTCGGGCGCGCCGGCGCAGGCGGAGAAGGAGGCGGAGTGCGGCCACGCGCTGGAGAAGGAGGCTGAGTGCCCTGATCGTCACTCGCCGGAGGAGGAGGCGGTGGAGGAGGCGGAGTGCCCTGACTCGCCGGAGGAGGAGGAGGAGGCGGAGGCATCCAGTTCGAAAGGTTGATGAGCTCCTTCCACCATAGGCATGGAGTCTTCACACTGAAGGAAATATGCCCTAGAGGCAATAATAAAGTTATAATTTATTTCCTTATATCATGATAAATGTTTATTATTCAGGCTAGAATTGTATTAACCGGAAACATAACACATGTGTGAATACATAGACAAACAGAGTGTTACTAGTATGGCTCTACTTGACTAGCTCGTTAATCAAAGATGGTTATGTTTCCTAACCATAGACATGAGTTGTCATTTGATTAACGGGATCACATCATTAGGAGAATGATGTGATTGACATGACCCATTCCGTTAGCTTAGCACACGATCGTTTAGTATGTTGCTATTGCTTTCTTCATGACTTATACATGTTCCTATGACTATGCGATTATGCAACTCCCATTTACCGGAAGAACACTTTGTGTGCTACCAAACGTCACAATGTAACTGGGTGATTATAAAGGCGCTCTATAGGTGTCTTCAAAGGTACATGTTGGGTTGGCGTATTTCAAGATTAGGATTTGTCACTCTGATTGTGGGAGAGGTATCTTTGGGCCCTCTCGGTAATGCACATCACTTAAGCCTTGCAAGCATTGCAACTAATGAGTTAGTTGCGGGATGATGTATTACGGAATGAGTAAAGAGACTTACCGGTAACGAGATTGAACTAGGTATTGAGATACCGACGATCGAATCTCGGGCAAGTAACATACCGATGACAAAGGGAACAACGTATGTTGTTACGCGGTCTGACCGATAAAGATCTTCGTAGAATATGTGGGAGCCAATATGAGCATCCAGGTTCCGCTATTGGTTATTGACCGGAGACGTGTCTCGGTCATGTCTACATAGTTCTTGAACCCGTAGGGTCCGCACGCTTAACGTTACGATGACAGTTTTATTATGAGTTTATATGTTTTGATGTACCGAAGGTTGTTTGGAGTCCCGGTTGTGATCACAGACATGACGAGGAGTCTCGAAATGGTCGAGACATGAAGATTGATATATTGGACGACTATATTCGGACACCGGAAGTGTTCCCAAGAAGTTTCGGATATAACCACAGTGCTGGAGGGTTATCGGAACCCCCGGGGGAACTAATGGGCCTCGATGGGCCTTAGTGGAGAGAGAGGGGCGGCGTAGGGCAGGCCGCGCGCCCCTCCCCCTCTGGTCCGAATAGGACTAGGAGGGGGCGGCGCCCCCCTTTCCCTTTCCCTCTCCCTCTCCCTCTCCGTCCTTCCCCCCTCCCCCTTTAGGTGGAAACCTACTAGGACTTAGAGTCCTAGTAGGATTCCCCTCTTGGGGGCGCGCCATAGAGGGCCGACCGGCCTCCCCCTTGCTCCTTTATATACGGGGGCAGGGGGCACCCCAAACACACAACAATTGATCTGTTGGATCTCTTAACCGTGTGCGGTGCCCCCCTCCATCATAGTCCACCTCGATAATACTGTAGCGGTGCTTAGGCGAAGCCCTGCGTCAGTAGAACATCAACATCATCACCATGCCGTCGTGCTGACGAAACTCTCCGTCAACACTCGGCTGGATCAGAGTTCGAGGGACGTCGTCGGCTGAACGTGTGCTGAACTCGGAGGTGCCATACGTTCGGTACTTGATCGGTCGGATCGTGAAGACGTACGACTACATCAACCGCGTTGTGCTAATGCTTACGCTTTCGGTCTACGATAGTACATGGACAACACTCTCCCCTCTCGTTGCTATGCATCACCATTATCTTGCGTGTGCGTAGGAAATTTTTGAAATTACTACGTTCCCCAACAGTGGCATCCGAGACAGGTTTTATGGGTTGATGTTATATGCACGAGTAGAACACAAGTGAGTTGTGGGCGATATAAGTCATACTGCTTACCAGCATGTCATACTTTGGTTCGGCGGTATTGTTGGATGAAGCGGCCCGGACCGACATTACGCGTACGCTTATGCGGGACTGGTTCTACCGACGTGCTTTTGCACATAGGTGGCTGGCGGGTGTCAGTTTCTCCAACTTTAGTTGAACCGAGTGTGGCTATGCCCAGTCCTTGCGAAGGTTAAAACAACACCAACTTGACAAACTATCGTTGTGGTTTTGATGTGTAGGTAAGAATGGTTCTTGCTAAGCCCGCTGCAGCCACGTAAAATTTGCAACAACAATGTAGAGGACGTCTAACTTGTTTTTGTAGGGCATGTTGTAATATGATATGGTCAAGACATGATGCTAAATTTTATTGTATGAGATGATCATGTTTTGTAACCGAGTTATCAGCAACTGGCAGGAGCCATATGGTTGTCGCTTTATTGTATGCAATGCAATCGCCCTGTAATGCTTTACTTTATCACTAAGCGGTAGCGATAGTCGTAGAAGCATAAGATTGGCGAGACGACAACGATGCTACGATAGAGATCAAGGTGTTGCGCCGGTGATGATGGTGATCATGATGGTGCTTCGGAGATGGAGATCACAAGCACAAGATGATGATGGCCATATCATATCACTTATATTGATTGCATGTGATGTTTATCTTTTATGCCTCTTATCTTGCTTTGATTGACGGTAGCATTATAAGATGATCTCTCACTAAGTTTCAAGATAAAAGTGTTCTCCCTGAGTATGCACCGTTGCCAAAGTTCGTCGTGCCCAGACACCACGTGATGATCGGGTGTGATAAGCTCTACGTCCATCTACAATGGGTGCAAGCCAGTTTTGCACACGTAGAATACTCGGGTTAAACTTGACGAGCCTAGCATATGCAGATATGGCCTCGGAACACTGAGACCGAAAGGTCGAGCATGAATCATATAGTAGATATGATCAACATAGTGATGTTCACCATTGAAAGCTACTCCATTTCACGTGATGATCGGTTATGGTTTAGTTGATTTGGATCACGTGATCACTTAGAGGATTAGAGGGATGTCTTTCTAAGTGGGAGTTCTTAAGCAATATGATTAATTGAACTTAAATTTACCATGAATTTAGTACCTGATAGTATCTTGCTTGTCTATGTTTGATTGTAGATAGATGGCCCGTGCTGTTGTTCCGTTGAATTTTAATGCGTTCCTTGAGAAAGCAAAGTTGAAAGATGATGGTAGCAATTACATGGACTGGGTCCGTAACTTGAGGATTATCCTCATTGCTGCACAGAAGAATTACGTCCTGGAAGCACCGCTGGGTGCCAGGCCTGTTGCTGATGCAACTAACGACGTTAAGAACGTCTGGCACAACAAAGTTGATGACTACTCGATAGTTCAATGTGCCATGCTTTACGGTTTAGAACCGGGACTTCAACGACGTTTTGAACGTCATGGAACATATGAGATGTTCCAGGAGTTGAAGTTAATATTTCAAGCAAATGCCCGGATTGAGAGATATGAAGTCTCCAATAAGTTCTACAGCTGCAAGATGGAGGAGAATAGTTCTGTCAGTGAGCATATACTCAAGATGTCTGGGTATAATAATCACTTGATTCAACCGGGAGTTAATCTTCTGGATGATAGCGCCATTGACAGAATTCTCCAATCACTTCCACCTAGCTACAAGAGCTTCATGATGAACTATAATATGCAAGGGATGGATAAGACAATTCCCGAGCTCTTCGCAATGCTAAAAGCTGCGAAGGTAGAAATCAAGAAGGAGCATCAAGTGTTGATGGTCAACAAGACCACTAGTTTCAAGAAAAAGGGCAAAAGGAAGAAGAAGGGGAACTTCAAGAAGAACAACAAGCAAGTTGCTGCTCAGGAGAAGAAACCCAAGTCTGGACCTAAGCCTGAAACTGAGTGCTTCTACTGCAAACAGACTGGTCACTGGAAGCGGAACTGCTCCAAGTATTTGGCGGATAAGAAGGATGGCAAGGTGAACAAAGGTATATGTGATATACATGTTATTGATGTGTACCTTACTAGAGCTCGCAGTAGCACCTGGGTATTTGATACTGGTTCTGTTGCTAATATTTGCAACTCGAAATAGGGACTACGGATTAAGTGAACACTGGCAAAGGACTAGGTGACGATGCGCATGGGAAATGGTTCCAAAGTCAATGTGATCGCGGTCGGCACGCTACCTCTACATCTACCTTCGGGATTAGTATTAGACCTAAATAATTGTTATTTGGTGCCGGCGTTGAGCATGAACATTATATTTGGATCTTGTTTGATGCGAGACGGTTATTCATTTAAATCATAGAATAATGGTTGTTTTATTTATATGAGTAATATTTTTATGGTCATGCACCCTTGAAGAGTGGTCTATTTTTGATGAATCTCGATAGTAGTGATACATATATTCATAATGTTGAAGCCAAAAGATGCAGAGTTGATAATGATAGTGCAACTTATTTGTGGCACTGCCGTTTAGGTCATATCGGTGTAAAGCGCATGAAGAAACTCCATACTGATGGACTTTTGGAACCACTTGATTATGAACCACTTGGTACTTGCGAACCGTGCCTTATGGGCAAGATGACTAAAACGCCGTTCTCCGGAACTATGGAGAGAGCAACAGATTTGTTGGAAATCACACATACAGATGTATGTGGTCCGATGAATGTTGAGGCTCGTGGCGGATATCGTTATTTTCTCACCTTCACAGATGATTTAAGCAGACATGGGTATATCTACTTAATGAAGCATAAGTCTGAAACATTTGAAAAGTTCAAAGAATTTCGGAGTGAAGTTGAAAATCATCGTAACAAGAAAATAAAGTTTCTACGATCTGATCGTGGAGGAGAATATTTGAGTTACGAGTTTGGTCTACATTTGAAACAAAGTGGAATAGTTTCGCAACTCACGCCACCAGGAACACCATAGCGTAATGGTGTGTCCGAACGTCGTAATCGTACTTTACTTGATATGGTGCGGTCTATGATTTCTCTTACAGATTTACCGCTATCGTTTTGGGGTTATGCTTTAGAGACGACCGCATTCACGTTAAATAGGGCACCATCAAAATCCGTTGAGACAACGCCTTATGAACTGTGGTTTGGCAAGAAACCAAAGTTGTCGTTTCTTAAAGTTTGGGGCTGCGATGCTTATGTGAAAAAGCTTCAACCTGATAAGCTCGAACCCAAATCGGAGAAATGTGTCTTCATAGGATATCCAAAGGAGACTGTTGGGTACACCTTCTATCACAGATCTGAAGGCAAGACATTCTTTGCTAAGAATGGATCCTTTCTAGAGAAGGAGTTTCTCTCGAAAGAAGTGAGTGGGAGGAAAGTAGAACTTGATGAGGTAACTGTATCTGTTCCCTTATTGGAAAGTAGTTCATCACAGAAACCGGCTTCTGTGACACCTACACCAATTAGTGAGGAAGTTAATGATGATGATCATGGAACTTCAGATCAAGTTGCTACTGAACCTCGTAGATTAACCAGAGTAAGATCCGCACCAAAGTGGTACAGTAATCCTGTTCTGAAAGTCATGCTACTAGATCATGATGAACCTACGAACTATGAAGAAGCGATGGTGAGCCCAGATTCTGCAAAATGGCTTGAAGCCATGAAATCTGAGATGGGATCCATGTATGAGAACAAAGTGTGGACTTTGGTTGACTTGCCCGATGATCGGCAAGCAATTGAGAATAAATGGATCTTCCAGAAGAAGACTGACGCTGACGGTAATGTTACTGTCTACATAGCTCGACTTATTGCGAAAGGTTTTCGACAAGTTCAAGGGATTGACTATGATGAGACCTTCTCACCCATAGCGATGCTTAAATCTGTCCGAATCATGTCAGCAATTGCCGCATTTTATGATTATGAAATTTGGCAGATGGATGTCAAAACTGCATTCCTGAATGGATTTCTAGAAGAAGAGTTGTATATGATGCAACCAGAAGGTTTTGTCGATCCAAAGGGAGCTAACAAAGTGTCCAAGCTCCAGCGATCCATTTATGGACTGGTGCAAGCCTCTCGGAGTTGGAATAAACACTTTGATAGTGTGATCAAAGCATTTGGTTTTGTACAGACTTTTGGAGAAGCCTGTATTTACAAGAAAGTGAGTGGGAGCTCTGTAGCATTTCTGATATTATATGTGGATGACATATTACTGATTGGAAATGATATAGAATTTCTGGATAGCATAAAGGGATACTTGAATAAGAGTTTTTCAATGAAAGACCTGGTGAAGCTGCTTACATATTGGGCATTAAGATCTATAGAGATAGATCAAAACGCTTAACTGGACTTTCACAAAGCACATACCTGACAAAGTTTTGAACAAGTTCAAAATGGATCAAGCAAAGAAAGCGTTCTTGCCTGTGTTACAAGGTGTGAAGTTGAGTAAGACTCAATGCCCGACCACTGCAGAAGATAGAGAGAAAATGAAAGATGTTCCCTATGCTTCAGCCATAGGCTCTATCATGTATGCAATGTTGTGTACCAGACCTGATGTATTCCTTGCTATAAGTCTAGCAGGGAGGTACCAAAGGAATCCAGGAGTGGATCACTGGACAGCGGTCAAGAACATCCTGAAGTACCTGAAAAGGACTAAGGATATGTTTCTCGTTTATGGAGGTGACAAAGAGCTCATGGTAAATGGTTAGGTTGATGCAAGCTTTGACACTGATCCGGACGATTCTAAATCGTAAACCGGATAGGTGTTTACATTGAACGGTGGAGCTGTCAGTTGGTGCAGTTCTAAACAAAGCGTCGTGGCGGGATCTACATGTGAAGCGGAGTACATAGCTGCTTCGGAAGCAGCAAATGAAGGAGTCTGGATGAAGGAGTTCATATCCGATCTAGGTGTCATACATAGTGCATCGGGTCCAATGTAAATCTTTTGTGACAATACTGGAGCAATAGCCTTGGCGAAGGAATCCAGATTTCACAAGAGAACTAAGCACATCAAGAGACACTTCAATTCCATCCGGGATCTAGTCCAGGTGGGAGACATAGAAATTTGCAAGATACATACGGATCTGAATGTTGCATACCCGTTGACTAAGCCTCTTCCACGAGAAAAACATGATAAGCACCAAGGCTCCATGGGTGTTAGAATCATTACTGTGTAATCTAGATTATTGACTCTAGTGCAAGTGGGAGACTAAAGGAAATATGCCCTAGAGGCAATAATAAAGTTATTATTTATTTCCTTACATCATGATAAATTTTTATTATTCATGCTAGAATTGTATTAACCGGAAACATAATACATGTGTGAATACATAGACAAACAAAGTGTCACAAGTATGCCTCTACTTGACTAGCTCGTTAATCAAAGATGGTTATGTTTCCTAACCATAGACATAAGTTGTCATTTGATTAACGGGATCACATCATTAGGAGAATGATGTTATTGACATGACCCATTCCGTTAGCTTAGCACACGATCGTTTAGTATGTTGCTATTGCTTTCTTCATGACATATACATGTTCCTATGACTATGAGATTAGGCAACTCCCGTTTACCGAAAGAACACTTTGTGTGCTACCAAATGTCACAACGTAACTAGGTGATTATAAAGGTGTTCAACAGGTGTCTCCAAAGGTACATGTTGGGTTGGCGTATTTCAAGATTAGGATTTGTCACTCCGATTGTCGGAGAGGTATCTCTGGGCCCTCTCGGTAATGCACATCAGTTAAGCCTTGCAAGCATTGCAACTAATGAGTTAGTTGCGGGATGATGTATTACGGAACTAGTAAAGAGACTTGCCGGTAACGAGATTGAACTAGGTATTGAGATACCGACGATCGAATCTTGGGCAAGTAACATACCGATGACAAAGGGAACAACGTATGTTGTTATGCGGTCTGAACGATAAAGATCTTCGTAGAATATGTGGGAGCCAATATGAGCATCCAGGTTCCACTATTGGTTATTGACCGGAGACGTGTCTCGATCATGTCTACATAGTTCTCGAACCCGTAGGGTCCGCACGCTTAACGTTACGATGATAGTTTTATTATGAGTTTATATGTTTTGATGTACCGAAGGTTGTTCGGAGTCACGGATGTGATCACGGACATGACGAGGAGTCTCGAAATGGTCGAGACATGAAGATTGATATATTCGACGACTATATTCGGACACCAGAAGTGTTCTGGAGAAGTTTCGGATAAAACCGGAGTGTCGGGGGGTTATTGGAACCCCCGGGGGAACTAATGGGCCTCGATGGGCCTTAGTGGAGAGAGAGAGGGGCGGCCTAGGGCAGGCCGCGTGCCCCTCCCCCTCTGTTCCGAATTGGACTAGGAGAGGGGGCGGCGCCCCCCTTTCCCTCTCCCTCTCCCTCTCCTTCCTTCCCTTTCTCTCCCTTTAGGTGGAAACCTACTAGGACTTGGAGTCCTAGTAGGATTACCCTCTTGGGGGCGCGCCATAGAGGGCCGGCTGGCCTCCCCCTTGCTCCTTTATATACGGGGGCAGGGGGCACCCCAAAGACACAACAATTGATCTATTTGATCTCTTAGCGGTGTGTAGTGCCCCCCTCCACCATAGTCCACCTCGATAATACTGTAGTGGTGCTTAGGCGAAGCCCTGCGCCGGTAGAACATCAACATCGTCACCAAGCCGTCGTGCTGACGAAACTCTCCCTCAACACTCGGCTGGATCGGAGTTCGAGGGACGTCATCGGGCTGAACGTGTGCTGAACTCGGAGGTGCTGTACGTTCGGTACTTGATCGGTTGGATCGTGAAGACGTACGACTACATCAACCGCGTTGTGCGAACGCTTCCGCTTTCGGTCTACGAGGGTACGTGGACAACACTCTCCCCTCTCGTTGCTATGCATCACCATGATCTTGCGTGTGCGTAGGAAAATTTTGAAATTACTACGTTCCCCAACACACACAAGGACCCAGCCGAGTCTCCCCTTCACCCGTAGGGTGGTCAAGCTGGAGGTCGTCAAATCCTTCTATGATTTCATCCACCATCACCCTAGCATATCCTTTTGGAATCGGCCGGCAGTGAAAAGTTGCGCCAGGTTCAGGAGGTGCAACAGAGCCAACAGCCGCCTTGACTTTCAATTCCATCCACTACATCATAAGGTGGCAATGCTGAGACTCCATGATAGCATCTACAGGGTAGCTAGCAGGAGCCGTGAAGACAGGCTCCTGAAGCAGCTCCGTGGAAGCCACGCTGCTTCTCCGCTGAGATGGTGGGGTAGCTTCGGGTGTAGGTTCGGCAGGTCGCGTGCTGCGAACTGCCTCTCGTTCCTCTAGCGCTTGTACCCTTGCATGCAGCGCCTGTAGTTGGGTCAAATCCTTTTTCTTCTTCCTCTCCCGGCGTTTGTAACCGCCTGCGTCGGGAAATCCAGACTTCCACGAAAGGGAGCCTGGCGTGCCTCATGTCCGTCCGGGGTGCTCAGGATTCCCGAGGGCCTCTGTGAGCTCGTCGTTCTCTCTGTCCGGAATGAACGTCCCTTGCCGTGCCTTTTCGATATACTCCTGAAGCTTCTCGATGGGTGTGCCAGCTGCTTGTCGGTCCAAATGCACTTCCCTATTACAGGGTCCAATTTTCCCCCAACCACGAAGAACCAAGTCCTGCAACGGTCTGGCCAGCGTCGCATCTCTAGTTCGATCCCTTTATCAATGAGGTCATTCTCAGCCTTGTCCCACAATGGCCGGGCTTTCAGGTAGCCACCTGACCCCGTGCGATGGTGATGCTTCTTCTTTGCAGCATTTTTCTTGTTTGTCACTGACATCTTTGCTGCTCTCTCAAATTTCTTTTTGGTGACAAATTCGGGCCACTGATCTTTGATCTTCTCAAATCGGCCGATGAATTCTAGAGTCTTGTCTTGGTTGATAAACGATGATTTCAGCTCATTCTTCCACCTCCTGAATAGCTCATCCATCTTCTTAAGAGCATAAGCCTTGATCATTGGCTTTTTAACTGGATTCTCCAGATCCTCCTCTGGCGGGAAGGTGAAATTTTCCTGCAGCGCGGTCCAAAGATCAGCTTTCTGCCTAGCGCTGACATAAGACACCTGAGAGTCTTTGTCCTTAGGCTTCAACCATTGCTCGATGCTGATCGGGATCATGTCCCTCACTAGAACCCCGCACTGAGCATTAAATTTTTGCTTGGTCCGGAGGGGTTCAATCGGTTGGCCAGCGCGATCAATTTCGATGATCATGTACCTTTCATCCGCGCGCAACTTTCTCTTCGGGCCTCGTCTCGTTACCGAAGTGTTGCTCGATCCGGAGGGCTAGAAAATAAGAAAAAGAAGAGAGTTAATATGTGTACATACCAAAAACAATTAATGCATCAATTAGCTATAGTCAGCACATGCTTAATTAATTAATATAAATACCTGGCTGGACTCCGTTCGGTCACCGGAGCCGTCATCATGGTGTCCTTCCCCCTCCATTCGCTCACCGGAGCCGTCATCACGGTGTCCTTCCTCCTCCTTTGTTTGATCATCTTCGTAGCCTGCTTCTTCATCCTGTCTTTCCAGACCATCGGTGCATGTGTCGTTGAGAAACGACAAGACGGCATCACTTCCATGTGCGGTTATCTCCCCCAACACCGCTTCTTTTGCTTCGTCTCGGGGGTGCGGATCCATAGTTTCTGCAAATATTTACAACATGGCAATTATTATTCAAACATGACAGATGGATATATTAGTGGCAAACGTTGAACTAGCTAGCTAAGCACAATAAGGAATCATATTAGTGGCATGGCCTCGATGCTTCTCTAGGGTTTGGGGTGGCCTCGGCAACGCTTCAAGGGTTTGGGGCGGCCTCAACAACACTTCAAGGGTTCGGGTGGCCTCGACGACAACGCTCTTTTAACTTGGTAAATTCGGGTGGCCTTAAGAGTTTTTGTCGATCGGGTAGGGGCGCGACGGGAGGGGGTAGGAGACCGACATCGTTTTTTTCTAGTGTTTTGGTGTCCTCGAGAGTTTTTGTCGAGCGAGAGGGCCGGGGGATGCTCCCGTGGTATATGTTATCACGGTCGAGAGGGGGTATATATATATATCGACCGCCCCTCATGTCGAAGTTATCCGGGAGGGGGTTATATCAACAAGACGACATACATACATGGGAAAATAATGTTATCAGGGAGGGGGTATATCGACCCCCCTCGTGTTGAAGTTATCGGGATAGAAGAGAAGAAGAAAAAAATACAATTTTCTTTTTTTTTTCTTAAATGTAACTTTTGCATATATGAACATACATACATAAATTATACATACATGAAAAAAATTGCTATGAACAAAAAAACATCATATATGAATATTTTGTATATACATCCATATCCATCCATCCATCCATTCATACATACATACATGGACAAAAAATGCTATGAACAAAAACATCAGTAGAATTTTCTTATTTTTTCTTAAATGTAACTTTTTGCACTAGAACTATTTCAAATAATTCCTTTCAAATGCCACAAAAAATTTGAGAAGTCCTCTGATGCCTATAGATCATTTTTATTCAAAAACCCACTTTGGTCATTTGAAAATTTTGAGCACAACTTCCATTTTTCAATTTTGGTCCAATCTTGGCATTGAACTACAACCCTATTTTTCCTTACTAAAAAAATTCTGAATTTTTTACATCTTGTAGTCCTTCCTACTAAACCCTTAAGTCCAGAAGGGCAGCTCCAATTTCATCTAGCAAGTCCACCGAAAAATCATGTAGTTTCTGTCCAGCACTAAATTTTAATAAAACTTGCACTAACAAGTTTTTCCTTTTAACAAACCAACTTGACCATCTTCACCAACATCCAAGGAGACATCATCCTTCCAAGTTTCACATAAAACAAAGTTCCCTAGCTAGCCCTAGCATTTCATCAAACTCCTTGTGGACATGGCTGAAAACATGCAATTCTCTGAAAGTTTGCACTGAACCAACTTCACCATCATCACATACATGAAGGAAGGACAGAGGAGGGGTCGGAGGGAGGAGGGAGTACCGGCCTGTCCGGTGGGCAGTGGTGCGGCGGTGTTGACGGCAGGGCAGGGGCGTGGCGCAGCGTCGGGGCAGGGCAGGGGCGCGGCGGCGTTGGCGTTGAGGTCGAGGCAGGGGCGCACGGCGGTGTCGTCGGGGCAGGATAGGGGCGCGACGGCGTCGGGGCGAGGCAGGGGCACACAGCGTCGGCGTCGGGGCAGGGCAGGGGTGCACGACGTCGCCGTCGGGGCAGGGCAGGGGCGCACGATGTCGGCGTCGGGGCACGGCAGGGGCGCGGCGGCGTCGGGGCAGGCAGGGCGTGACGACGGCGTCGGTGTCGAGGTCCGGCAGCCTGGCGGCGTCGAGGTGTTCGTCGGTGTCGAGGCGTTTGGCGGTAGAGAGGCAGATCGAAGAACTGAATTAAAAATTTCACAAGTCCGGCTTATATACACAGAGCATTGGTCCTGGTTCGTGCCACCAACCGGTACCAATGCCCCCCTTTAGTACCAGTTGGTGCCACAATCCGGGACCAAATGTCTCTTTTCAGCAGCCGAAAGGGCGGGAAGCGGCGGCCTTTGGTCCCGGTTGGTGCCACCAACCGGTACTAAAGGGGGGAATTGGTTCCGGTTGGTGGCACGAACCGGTACCAATGCCGACCTTTAGTCCCGGTTGGAGCCACCAACCGGGACCAAAGGCCGCGCACAGCGGCGTGGTGGTGGGAGTTTAGTCCCACCTCGCTAGTTGAGAGGGGCGCTGTCGGTGTCAAAACCGGCGGATCTCGAGTAGGGGGTCCCGAACTGTGCGTCTAGGCCGGATGGTAACAGGAGACAAGGGACACGAAGTTTACCCAGGTTCGGGCCCTCTCGATGGAGGTAAAACTCTACTACTGCTTGATTAATATTGATGATATGGGTAGTACAAGAGTAGATCTACCACGAGATCAAGGAGGCTAAACCCTAGAAGCTAGCCTATGGTATGATTGTTGTATGATGAAGTTGTCCTACGGACTAGAACCCTCTGGTTTATATAGACACCTGATAGGGTTAGGGTTACACAAAGTCGGTTACAATGGTAGGAGATCTTGAATATCCGCATCGCCAAGCTTGCCTTCCACGCCAAGGAAAGTCCCTTCCGGACACGGGACGAAGTCTTCAATCTTGTATCTTCATAGTCCTGGAGTCCGGCTGAAGGTATAGTCCGGCTATCCGAACACCCGCTAATCCAGGACTCCCTCAGTAGCCCCTGAACCAGGCTTCAATGACGACGAGTCCGGCGCGCAAATTGTCTTCGGCATTGCAAGGCTGGTTCCTCCTCCAAGTTATTCATAAAAGATTTGTAAACACCAAGAGTAGTGTCCGCTCTGCAAAATAAGTTTCCACATATTACCATAGAGAGAATAATATTAACACAAATCTAATCTGCTGACGTATTCCGCAGCGTGACATCACACTACGGCCAAGTCCTTTACTCGAATCGTTTTTACTCTTCCACCTCAGCGTATTTCGCGAGGCGGTTTCCTTGGCACGTCTTGTCAAAGCAGAGATCGTGTCCCCCATTTACGGGATTCTCATCAATACGGACGTGGGTAACCCAACCGTGCCATTTATCACGGCGCTTGGGAGGCAAGCGAGTTTTACTAGGCTGGTGGAGACGCATAGCCGCATCCGCCCATATAAGGGGATAAGAATCCACCTTTTTACCTACGCCTTCTTCCTCCTTTGCCTATCCATCTTCTGCGCACCCGAGCTCCAGCGCCCAAGCCCGCACTTCCCACCTCAACTTTCTCCAGCAATGTCCGGAGCGGGAGGCAAGTGGATGGTCTCCTCCATCACGGGGGGGCATGTCAAGAAGCTAAGGAAGGCCGGATACTTGTCCAAGGACATCGCGCACCGGCTTCCCGAGGAGGGGCAGCTTCTCCCCACCCCAAGGCCCCATGAGAGGGTAGTTTTCCTTCCCCACTTCCTCCGTGGACTGGGTTTTCCACTCCACCCATTCGTCCGGGGGCTCATGTTCTACTACGGCTTGGATTTCCACGATCTGGCCCCGAACTTCGTCCTCAGCATCTCGGCGTTTATCGTCATGTGCGAGGCTTTCCTCCGCGTCCGCCCCCATTTCGACCGCTGGCTCAAAACCTTCAACGTCAAGCCCAAGGTGGTGCGCGGCAGCTAGGCGGAGTGCGGAGGCGCCATGGCGGGCAAGATAGCCAACGTCCTATGGCTCGAGGGCTCCTTCGTGGAGACCCTAAAGGGGTGGCAATCCGGGTGGTTTTACATCACCGAGCCACGCGATCCAAAATGGATCGCAGCCCCTGAGTTCCGATCCGGACCCCCCACGCGGCTTATGTCCTGGAAAGAGACGGGCCTGTCGTGGGGTGACGAAAAAGAGGTGACCGGACTGCAAACATGCATCCAGTCCCTGGTGAACAAGCCGATCAAGCTTGTCAATGTGGTCCAGGTTATGCTCGCCCGCCGGATCCTCCCGTGTCAATAACGGGACTTTACTCTGTGGGAGTTCAACCCAGCGCAACACCAAACCCTCAACAGGCTCTTCGACACGACGTATGAAGACGTTTGGAAGGTGCTAACCAAAGGTGCCGAGGCTCCCGCATCCGCCTCCGAGGACCGCGGATACAGCTCGCAGCGTCACGCTAGCGAGGTAAGCTATTTTCACCTTTTACAGGATGTTTAAGTTTTTTCATAGTTTGACTCCATGCGGGATCTAAACTCCCTTGCCTTTGACAGGCTTGGCAGGTGATATCCGGACCGATTAACTGTCCAGCTCCCTTGCCCGAAGACCCAGCCCCTGCTCTCCTAGTGAAGCTGCTGGCTTCGGCGCCTTATGTGGTGCCGGAGAAGAAGGCCAAGAAGAAGAAGGCCACGGGGACTCGAAAGAGTGCCCGTAACGTGGTAGCGCCAGACTCGTCATCTGACGAGTCCGAGACACTCTCCTCCCGTGAGAACGAGGAGGAGGAAGAAGAAGCCTCTCCCCCTCCAGCGGGGGGAGGAAAGAAAAGGAAGGCCGCCCCACCGAGGGAGGCCGAAGGGTCCAAGAAGAGGAAGACCCCTCCGCCGGACTACTCCCCCAACGCCGACGAGGACGACGAGGAGTGGCCGGACAGGGCCAAGCGTCCGGCGAAATGGTAAGTATTCGGATATCAGAGTAACTCATGACGTTCCCTTGTTGCACAGCTTTCCCTAATGTCAAAAATAATTATGCAGCCTGCCCCGGGCCGAACTCGACGAGTCATCGAGCGGCTCCCTGGATTCGTCGGACGTGAACTCAGTTCCGCCCACTGTCTCCCCCCACACTGCGAACGACGCCGAAGTGGCGTCGCAACGAGCTCCGGGGCAGGAGGAGGTGGTCCTGGAGGAGCCGCAAGGCGACCTCCCGGACTCCAGGAGTAAAGGGGACAAAACCCCCTAGGGCCCCAAGTCCGGCTTTGAGCCGGACACCGCGCCGGAATCTTCAAAGGTTTCGGACCGCGGCAGGCGAACTCCTGTCAAGAGGAGCAAGCCTTCTGAGCCGGCCGCCTCCGTCCAACCGGAGGTGTTGGACAGTCTGCTAGAGGTGCTTGACGGCGCCTCCATCGACGAGGAGCACCGTACTATTATGAGTACGGTGATCCAGAAGGTTCAGTCTGCCAAGAGCGGACTAAACGAAGCTTGCGCTAGCCTTCTAACAGGCTTCGAGGTAAGTAAAAAATATGTAAGAATATTACCGCATAGAAAGTAGCCCCCGATGCTCTGTTGGGCATTCGGAAGGAAAAGCCGAATAGAGGATCTATTAAATTTCACAGGAGTCTAACAAAAAAGAGTCAAATGTGCGTATGCAGGCTTCGCTGCTAGCCACTGCCGCACTGACTACAGAGGTGGGTGCCCTGAAACAGGGCCTCGAGCGGACCGAGCAAGAGCTCGGCCTTGCCAAGCGGCAGCTTGAGGAGAAAAAGGGTAAGAAATACCTTACAGAAAAAATGCCTATAAAAAGACGTGATTGCAAAAAATAACAGGATTGTACTGCTTATTGTAGGGGCCACGACTGAGGTGGCGACCCTCAAGCAGGCGTTGTCCGAGGCCGAGAAGAGGGCGGCCACGGAGCGCACCAAGCGAGAGAAATTTGAGGCGCAGGTCGGCGGGGCGCAGCAAGAGCTTCAGGCTATCATGAAAAAACATTAGAGTTTGGAGCTTGACTCTAAAACGCAAGCGTCCGAGCTCGCCGCGGCCGTCAAGACTGTCGAGTCTGCCAAGGCCGAAGCCCGGAAGGCCCTCCAAGAGTTGGAGGCGATGAAAAAGATAGCGGCGGGTAAGGTATTCTTTATGCAAAGCAGAAATATAAAACTAAACTACTTGTTACTTACCCGAATTCGGAGCTCTCCAGGGGCATTCGTAGATCTTCCCCGTAGCGTATCCGCCGCCGCCGTATTCTACCGAGCTGAAGGGGGCAGCTCGACGGAGAAGGTGTTTTGGTCTCAGTATGCTGAGGCCGGACACCCTATGCCCTTGAGCGACCAGCTGAAACAGCTGGTCGAGCTCCACAAGGCGGCCGAACAGGCCATGAAGGGCTTCATAGTTCGGCTGTGGCCTGGAGAGGCCCTGCCTGGGAGCTATTTCGGGCTGGTGCGGCGGCTGGTGGAGGCCGGTCCAAGGCTCGATGTCATCAAGCGCTCTGTCTGCATCCAAGGTGCCCGTAGGGCCCTTGCCCATGCAAAGGTGCACTGGGGTAAGCTAGACGGTGAGAAGCTTGTGAGGGACGGGCCGCTGCCGGGGAAGGAGCATCGCAAGCCCGAGAACTACTATAAGGATGTTCTTGCGGGTGCCCGCCTTGTGGCGGATGAATGTACCAAGGATGTAATTTTTGAATGAATTCGCTCGTGTTTATCCTGTGCGCTGAAAACTTGTTCATATGCGCTAAGCAATGCTTGTTGAATTTAAAATATTATTTTATGTGCGGCCTTTTATCAAAAAATTGAGAGATGGCAAGTCGCCGGCTTCCGCCCCCATGCCACTAGTGCTGGGGTGCTCGGGATAAACCTGAGCGCTCTTTTCCCCATGTTTGGTCCTTCGAGGGAGGTGCTCAGCACAACGAACCAGGCAATCGGACTATAATGCTTGAACACTCTCACTTAGCCATAGAACTTCATAATTTTAAATTTCGGCGAAACCCCTAGTTCGGAAGGCCGAGTTCGGGGCGCTATCCACGCCTTGGCCGGACAAAGCCGGCTCCTCGCTCGAAGCGGCATAAGTCTTTAGGGACTCGAAAAACCTCTCGAACAGCGACCGGTCTCTCGCCTCATCATGACAGTCAGTTTTAGCTTTCCCCACTGAGGTGCTCAGCCCAGCTCAACTGGGGCACAATCGCAGTGGTTCTCCTAGTGCTACCTTAGCCGATATAGCGGAACGTAAGGCACCAAAACATAGGAGCCGGGCAAACCCAACTATTGACCCAAATCATGATTCGGAGCCGATGCATATAGTGCTATAAGTTTGGGGTGCCGCACTTATGAAGTGTTCGGACTTCTTACACCATATCAAGGGGTACCGAAGCCCCTGGCGTATTTGCCGTACCACAGTGTACGGGTGCCACATGTCATTAATGAACATATATATAAAAAGGGGATAATGCAAAAAACAGACAAAAAGCTATGCATTGTTTATAAAGGGGCTGCTATCAAAGCAGAACGACACAAATAGTGCGATAAGCAAAAGATATTGGACTATTTAACATGTCCTTGCCAGGGGCAGGCCACGGAATTGTATTCAAAAACAGGTATACTGCTCGTAACAGACACCACCTTGTGGTTCCATAGTGCGGCATGGCTTGTCTGCTTCCCTTGGTCTTGCATCGTTTGTGCGGCAGTTGAATTTCCGAACAGGTCGTCCGAAGTATGGAGTCCTGAAAGTAAGAGAAAAAAAATCGGCAACCCCTAGTACGTTTTAGGCCGTATTTTGGGTTTGCCATTATTGTGCCCCTTCCCCTGCGCCCATGGTATTTCAATAGCGTAGTTATGTACGCGAAGCACTGGTTTCGCTATGTCGCGAGGGCTGGGGTTGGTGTCGCACTGCTATGCCTGCTCAGAACGTGCCAGGCGGCCTTGTGGAAGGTTATTCCGGGCGCGCTTGGCGGTGTCTGGCTTTTTAACGGCCGGACTGGAGAATTGCCTAAGAAGGCTGCTTTGTACTTCTGCTGCGAGGGCCGCCATGTGTTCCTCCGTTCGGAGGGAGCGCTCGGTGTTTCCATTGACCGTAATTACTCCGCGAGGGCCTGGCATCTTGAGCTTGAGATATGCGTAGTGTGGCACCGCATTGAACTTTGCAAATGCGGTTCGCCCGAGCAGGGCGTGATAGCCACTGCGAAACGGGACTATATCGAAGATTAACTCTTCGCTTCGGAAATTGTCCGGAGATCCGAAGACCACTTCAGGTGTTACTGAGCCTGTGCAGCTGCCCTCTACACCTGGTATAACGCCTTTAAAGGTCGTTTTTGTGGGCTTGATCCTCGAGGGATCGATGCCCATTTTCCGCACTGTATCCTAGTAAAGCAGGTTCAGGCTGCTGCCGCCGTCCATGAGGACTCTTGTGAGATGAAATCCGTCGATAATTGGGTCAAGAACCAATGCGGCAAACCCGCCATGACGGATGCTAGTGGGATGGTCCCTTCGATCAAAGGTGATCGGGCAGGAGGACCATGGGTTGAACTTTGGAGCGACTGGCTCCAGTGCGTATACGTCTCGTAGCGCACGCGCTCCCTCTTGGGAATGTGGGTTGCGTATAACATGTTCACCGTCCGCACTTGTGGGGGAAAACCCTTCTGTCCACTACTGTTCGGCGGCCTGGGCTCCTCCTCGTCATTGTTGTGCAGCCCCTTGTCTTTGTTTTCGGCTCTTAACTTGCCTGCCTGCTTGAACACCCAACAATCCCTATTGGTGTGATTTGCTGGCCTTTCGGGGGTGCCATGTATCTGGCACAAGCGATCGAGTATTCGGTCCAAACTGGACGGGCCCTGAGTATTCTTTTTAAATCGCTTTCTCCGCTGACCAGATTTATAGCCTCTGAATCCGGCATTTACTACCGTATCCTCGTTGTTGTCGCTGTTAACACGGTGCTTTTGCTTGTTCCGGCGTGTCCTGCCACTTTTGTCCTTGGTATCCGAATTACCAGGGTTTTTTGCTAAGTTGTTACTGCGAGCTAGCCAGCTGTCTTCTCCCGCGCAAAAGCGGGTCATGAGTGTCGTGAGGGCTGCCATAGATTTCGGCTTTTCCTGTCCCAGGTGCCGGGCAAGCCACTCGTCGCGGATATTATGCTTGAAGGCTGCTAGGGCCTCAGCATTCGGACAGTCGATTATCTAGTTTTTCTTTGTTAGGAACCGTGTCCAGAATTGCTTGGCCGATTCCTCTGGCTGCTGGATTATGTGGCTTAGGTCATCGGCATCCGGTGGTCGCACATAAGTGCCCTGGAAGTTGTCGAGGAATGCGGCTTCCAGGTCCTCCCAAGAACCGATTGAGTCTGCTGGCAAGCTGTTGAGCCAATGCCGGGCCGGTCCCTTGAGTTTGAGTGGGAGGTATTTAATGGTGTGTAGATCATCACCACGGGCCATGTGGATATGAAGGAGATAATCCTTGATCCAGACCGCGGGGTCTGTTGTGCCATCGTATGATTCGATGTTTACGGGTTTAAAGCCCTCAGGGATTTTATGATCCATTACTTCATCTGTGAAGCATAGTGGGTGTGCGGCGCCTCTATACTGGGCTATATCACGGCGTAGCTCGGAGGGGCTTTGTCCATTGTGTTCGGCCCGGCCGGATTTATCGTATCCGGAGTGACGATGACCGTCACATGTCGTGGGGCGCCCGTGCGATCCGTAGATCGACCTTGTTTGCCTTGCCTTGTCCTCCAGTATATCTCGCAGGTCTAGCGTGTTTTCCCGTGCCTTAGCATGTTTTGAGCGGCGTCGGGGCATGGCTTGAGTGGAGGGCTTAGAGGCCTCTCTGTCGCGGCCACGAGGTGGCCGGTCTGCCATGTCATGCGCTGGTGATGTAGGTGCTTCCTCCTCTAATCGGGGTAGCAGCCTGCGCTTTGGGTAATGCTTGGAGGGGCGTTCGAGTTCATACTCTTCGGCCGCAAGGACTTCAGTCCATCTGTCAGCTAGCAAATCTTGATTAGCTCTAAGCTGTTGTTGCTTTTTCTTGAGGCTGCTAGCCATGGCTAAAAGCCTGCGCTTGAAACGCTCTTGTTCAGCGGGGTCTGATGGTACGACGAATTCGTTGTCGTCGAGGCTAGCCTCGTCTTCGGAGGGAGGCATGTAGTTATCGTCCTCAACCTCTCGGTCTGCCGCCCTCTCATGAGGGCTGGCTTCTCCATCTTCCCGTGCCGAATCTTGCTGGAGGGGGTGTTCTTCGGCACTGTCCTGGGTAGTATTATCTCCCGTGCCGGTATCACCGTTTTTGCTTTGGCGGGATTTAGAGCGGCGCCGCTGATGCCTGTGCTTTGGCTGTTTCTTAGAGGTATCATCCTCCGCTGTTCCATCGCCATCTCCATCTTTTGGAGTATCCACCATATATATATATATCATATGACGAGGTGGTCTTCCAGCGCCCTACAGGTGCTGGTTCCTGTTCATCTCCTGCATCGTCGTCCATACCGTCGATGTCTTCGGAGTCGAATTCAAGCATGTCGGTTAAATCGTCGACAGCGGCTACGAAGTGGGTAGTGGGTGGGGTTTGAATTTCTTCATCGTCCGTATCCCATCCTTGCTGGCCATAGTCTGGCCGGGGCTCTCCTGATAAAGAGAGAGACTTTAGTGAGTTCAGGATGTCGCCAAAGGGCGAGTGCTGAAAGATGTCCGCGGCGGTGAACTCCATGACCGGCGCACAATCAGATTCGATTGGCAGGGGCGCGGGAGGTTCGGAGTCCGGAGGGGAATCCGGATCCTCGGAGTCACGGGTCATGCAGAGTGCGGGGCTGGTATTTGGCTCAATCGCTTTTGGGATCGCAGCCCCTGAGGTGGCGTCCAACCGCTCACCCTCGATCGGCGCCATAGATTCCGAGTTAAGGGTCGGAACCGACGCGTGTGCGGGCTCCAGGGCACTGTTCGGCGGCAGAGCTAGATCATGCCTATCGAGACACTGCGGCGTGCTTGGTTGTGGCTCGAATCCATCGAAGATCAAGTCCCCACGGATGTCAGCCTTGTAGTTCAAACTTCCAAACCTGACCTGATGGCCAGGGGCGTAGCTTTCGATCTGCTCCAGGCGGCCAAACGAATTGGCCCGCAGTGCGAAGCCGCCGAAGACGAAGATCTATCCGGGGATAAAAGTCTCACCCTGGACTGCATCGTCGTTGATGATCAAAGGAGCCATTGGGCCTAAAAGTGACGACACAAAGGAACTCTCAATGAAAGCACCAATGTCGGTGTCAAAACCGGCGGATCTCGGGTAGGGGGTCCCGAACTGTGCGTCTAGGCCGGATGGTAATAGGAGACAAGGGACACGAAGTTTACCCAGGTTCGGGCCCTCTCAATGGAGGTAAAACCCTACTCCTGCTTGATTAATATTGATGATATGGGTAGTACAAGAGTAGATCAACCACGAGATCAAGGAGGCTAAACCCTAGAAGCTAGCCTATGGTATGATTGTTGTACGATGAAGTTGTCCTACGGACTAGAACCCTCCGGTTTATATAGACACCGGATAGGGTTAGGGTTACACAAAGTTGGTTACAATGGTAGGAGATCTTGAATATCCGCATCGCCAAGCTTGCCTTCCACGCCAAGGAAAGTCCCTTCCGGACACGGGACGAAGTCTTCAATCTTGTATCTTCATAGTCCTGGAATCCGGCTGAAGGTATAGTCCGGCTATCCAAACACCCCCTAATCTAGGACTCCCTCAGGCGCGCAGTGGTTTATAAGCCCCACTGCCGCACCCCTCTCGAGTTCCTCTCTATTGCAGGCTTACGGGCCTAATTGTCACTGCTATGCCAGATGGGCCTACTAGGCCTTCTGCGGGCCTGAATCCTGGCCCATTGATGGGTTTCTAGTCGTATTCAGGCCGTGGTGGCCCAGTAGGTGGCATTTTTTAATTTTTCCCAATTTTTTGTTTTCTTTTTGGCTTTTTTTGTTTTGTTTCTACGTACAACAAAATACTTATTTATTTTATTTTATTTTGTTTCTACTTATATATTTGCTATTAAAGTTTCTAACAAACAAAGTTCTTTATGAAAATTCTTTTTGCTTTTAATGATTTTGAACAGAAAATACTTTGATAATTTTAATTGCATCAATTTTATATAATTTTAGTTTCATAAATTTTAGAGGTTGCTTATAATGTTTTGAACAGAAAATACTTTGATAATTTTAGTTTTATAAATTTTATTTATGTTATTAAAGTTTATTTTATTTTATTTTGTTTCTACTTATATATTTTATTAAAGTTTATATTATTTTGTTTCAAATTACTTATTTATTTTATTTAATGATAATTCTTTTTGCTATAAATTTTCATGCATTTACTGATTATTTATTTTGTTTCTCTTTCATACGGAAACTCGTCTGTTACAAAAGGATTTCATTTTTGTGAACTTATTTGAACTCCATAGTTTTTCTATGTTCAAAATGCACCATTCAAAGCCACATCATCAATTTCCAACCCTTTCTGACTTCATTTGTTATTTTTCATGCATTTACTGATTTTTTCAGCTATAAGACCCTGAAATTGAAAAGCATTTCAAATAAACTCTGAAAAGGTTAAAAGTTGGCATGGTATCATCATTTCACCCACATAGCATGTGCAAGAAAGTAGAGAGGCTTACGACAAAAACTGGATGCACTTCGTGTACAAAACGGGCAATCTCTTTCGAAGAATCAGGGTTTCATACGAAAACTCGTCTGTTACAAAAGGATTTCATTTTTTAACTTATTTGAACTCCATAGTTTTTCTATGTTCAAAATGCACCATTCAAAGCCACATCATCAATTTTCAACCTTTTCTGACTTCAGTTGTTATTTTTCATGCGTTTATTGATTTTTTCAGCTATAAGACCCTGAAATTGAAAAACATTTCAAATGAACTCTGAAAAGGTTAAAAGTTGGCATGGTATCATCATTTCACCCACATAGCATGTGCAAGAAATTAGAGAGGCTTACGGCAAAAACTGGATGCACTTCGTGTACAAAACAGATAATCTCTTTAGAAGAATCAGGGTTTCATACGGAAACTCGTCTGTTACAAAAGGATTTCATTTTTTTGAAATCCATAGTTTTTCTATGTTCAAAATGCACCATTCAAAGCCACATCATCCATTTTCAACCCTTTCTGACTTCATTTGTTATTTTTCATGCATTTACTAATTTTTTCAGCTATAAGACCCTGAAATTGAAAAGCATTTCAAATGAACTCTGAAAAGGTTAAAAGTTGGCATGGTATCATCATTTCACCCACATAGCATGTCCAACAAAGTAGAGAGGCTTACGACAAAAACTGGATGCACTTCGTGTACAAAACGGACAATCTCTTTCGAAGTATCAGGGTTTCATACGAAAACTCGTCTGTTACAAAAGGATTTTATTTTTTTGAAATTATTTGAACTCGATAGTTTTTCTATGTTCAAAATGCACCATTCAAAGCCAAATCATCAATTTTCAACACTTTCTGACTTCATTTGTTATTTTTCATGCATTTACTGATTTTTTTCAGCTATAAGACCCTGAAATTGAAAAGCACTACAAATGAACATGGATAGATAAGTGTCCAAATTAATACTAGTTCATCATCACATTAAAACAAAAGTACATACATAGTTCAAATTGAACAACATATATCTCTCCAGAGCATCTAGTTAAACCATACATTGAAACTATGTAAAACCTTTCAATGCAACAACAAATGCGATCATAATCACAACTAAGGTAACAATTGATCCAACGGCATAATGATACCAAGCCTCGGTATGAATGTCATATTTTCTAATCTTTCTAATCTTCAACCGCATTGCATCTATCTTGATCTTGTGATCATCGACGACATCCGCAACATGCAACTCCAATATCATCTTCTCCTCCTCATTTTTTTATTTTTCCTTCAAGTAATTGTTTTCTTCTTCAGCTAAATTTAACCTCTCGACAATAGGGTTGGTTGGAATTTCCGGTTCAACCACCTCCTACATAAATAAAATCTATGTCACGTTGGTCGGCATAATTGTCATAAACAATAGATGTACCAAATAGTTATAAAAAGATAATACAAACCACATCCGAATCATAGACAGGACGAGGGCCGACGGGGGCAGATACCAGAACCATCACACTATATAATAACAAGGAATAATAAAAGTAAGAAAATTAGATAAATATCTATCTCAAGTAAGATTTTTTTTTCTTTCAGAAAGAAGATAAGAACAAGAGGCTCACCACGGTGGTGCCGGCGGCGAGATCGGCACGAGCGATCGACGGCGGTGAAGACGGAGACGGGAGGTGTAGGACCGCTAAACCTAGAAAAATCTCAGGGAAAATGGAGCTCGGAGGTCGAGTTTCGAGAGAAGAAATATTAACTAGTGTGGCTCGGACATTTCATCGAACACCTCATGTGCATAGGAGGTGAGCTAGAGCACCCAAATGCCCTCCCCTCGCCGGCCAGCAAAAAACAGAGCAGGGTGGAGTGCTCTGCTCGCTAGCGATGGGCTAGAACCGGGACCAATGGGTCCAGACGAACGGGGACCAAAGCCCACGAGGCCCCGGCCGGCCACCTGGGCTCATGAACCAGGACGAATGCACGCGTTGGTCCCGGTTCGTATAAGAACCGGGACTAATGGGCTGGCCAGGCCCGAACAAAAGCCCCCTTTTCTACTAGTGTGAGAGGACCGGCTAGATTTTGGGATTAGAAAATGCTTTGGTACATCATGCACACTTGTGTGATCATGCATAACATGATCATCGAGAATGAGTGTGGCCAAGATGTAGACTACTCTCAATATGAGCTCTTGGGACATCCCGTGCGAGTGCGACGGAGGGCTGAAAGGGTGGCCCGTTTTGTTGCCTCCTATCATGCCATTCGACGTCCCGCAGCACATAACGATTTTCAGAAGGATCTCAATGAGGAGTGGTGGGCATGGAATGGACGACAAAGAGCATCATGATTTGTGCGTTCGATATTGTATTGTTGAACTATTTGTTGTGTTTATTGCACTATTTGTTGTATTGAACGATAAACTGTTTGTTTGAGTTGTAATAACGAAATTAAACTATTTATTTCGATTTATTTTTGTTTGTGTTTGATCTTTTTGCTTCTGTTTTGGAATGCATATGTTGTTTGTGTGAGAGTCGCGCGCGCTGCATTTTTGCGCACTGCTGGAGCTACGCGCGCTGCATTTTAGCGCGGCTGCTGGAGCCAGCGCTGCACGCCGCACCAAATCAAGCGATGGGCGCGCGTCAAAGTAGTTTTTAGCGCGTGACGCATTCGGCGGCTGTTGGAGATGCTCTGAGGAATGTGGATACAGGTACCCATCCTACGGGCTACCTGGGTGCACCCAGCTCAGTAGGATGTCCAGTATTCTAATCAAAGGAGAGAGTACCAAGTACTACGGGATGTCCGGTATTCTCAGTATTCCCGTGTGTTTTGGTATATCTATACCAGGTAAACACACATAACGACTATGATTCGTTGCTAAAACACACATAACAACTATAATTCCTTACTAGACGGCAACTGCAGTTACGCGTATGTGGCTATTAGGGTAAACACATATGGTAACTGTGATTAACCGTACATCGCAACTATGATTGGACCACACGTGGCAACTAGGTAAACACACATGTCAACTATTATTTGACCATATATGGCAAGTAGTTAATCACACACGGCAAGTATGGTTTGATTGCACGCGGCAACTATCATAAATTAGACATGGCAACTATAGTTAACCAAATGCAGTCATAAATTAGACATGGCAACTAAATTGTCATCCCATGGGGCAGCTACATTAGGTACCCACGGGATGACAATTTAGTACCCACAGGATGACAATTTAGTTACAAAGCAAGGCCAGGAGTATTTGAGATGACAATTTAGTACCCACGGATGACTATAGTTAACCAAAACAGATAGAGTTGCGATGCTTTTACAACTGCATTTACCATCTCGGATAACTATATCTGCCATCCCGGATGGCAACTAAATTGTCATCCCGTGGGTACCTAACGTAGCTGCCACAGGACGTGTGGAAATCCCGGATAACGTAGCTGTGACATGACATGTATGCTGATGTGGACCAGCTGCATGTTAAAATCCTTTACCATATTTGCAGCTAAGAACATTTTTTTAAATTACTCATTCAGGTTGCCTTAGTACAAGTGCTTCTGCTGCCTAATGAGTCTTTTTGTACAGCTGCCTCGGCGATTTCTTCTTCGACCCGTATGTTGTTGCATCATACCCATTAGATGGCATGCCTAAAGGAGCATAACCGATCTACCTGGATGAGATGGTTACATTGAAGACACAAAATACACATGTCATATTTATTTCATATGTGCTTCTAATTGATAGTATTACTGTTGGTTCTATCTTTAGAGCAATTAATTAAATAACTATGTCACGTAGATTGGAAAACAATAAGTGTGGCCAAACAGGGCAGTGTGCATGAACAATCTGTCACAACTCACAACATTGCTAGATCTGGCCTTATAATTTTCTTTCTTTCTTTTACTATTACTTTCCTCTACGCATGAGCAAACTATATTCTACCTTCTCAAGTCTGCTCTCAACTAGTTCAAAACTGTCTAGGAGTACATGTTGTCCATTTGTCAGTTTTGTGTTTTTTTAACTAGTCAATGTGTACGTGCAATGCACGTTAATTTGGAAGTATATTAAGTGCATGCGGATATTAAATAGAATATTATTTGCATGTTATTATGTGATTAGCACTATATATGACATGAAATTAACTGCACGCTAAACGTGTTGAGCGCTCAATATTGAAGCAGTCTAGATCGTTGGGTTAACATGATTTGATGGGCGAGATTAATTGGATCTGCCCATTTGGGTCTTTTTATATTGGTATAGAGGTATAGATGCAAAAATCACAACACTTATACGACATGCTTCTACTATGCCGCAAAATTTTCAGATGTAGACAATTGAGAAAAAAGAGAGACAAATTGGTCATTAATATGACCAATGGTCCAAATTCTTGGCCCAAATTGGCTACCTACTATTAATGAGCTAGATTTCTTTCCCAGAGTTGTGTCCTGAATTAAGTTTTGTGATTTTTGGGCCATCATACCGGGCCATACAAAACTGCCTCCAGATGGGCTGGAAGTTCCGGACAACATACCAGGCCATACAAAACTGCCTCCAGATGAGATCTCACCAAACAGAAGCTTGCAGCGGCTGTAAAATTCTTCTGAAGATATATGGCAGAGGATTTTTGGTATTTATAAGAACTAGCAGGGTGACCCGCGGCAGCTAGATTTACGATATTATCAAATTTCATATTTATATTTACCAAGTATTTGTCTCATATAGATAACTATTATTTGGTTTAATTGGCTCTATTCTATCATTGAAGTACGCTCAAATGTACAAAATTTAATTGGAACTAAAACTACTTTACGACTAAAATATACGCCTAGTGAAAAACATGATTTTGTTTTGGTAGCAACCCAGTCATCAACTCGATTTGGTTTTTTTGTGGGAACATTGGTGTGTGACAACAAATGACCCATGACTTTAGGTCCGCATTTGAATATACAAAGTCCATAGTCTCACATTAACTTCTAGGTTGTGTCTTCTACTCAACTTGTCTATATTATCTTCCTTCATCTCAATCATCGTTAGTTGTTGGAAAATGCTTGATGAAAATTAATAGGAGTATTGATGGTTGTATCTTAAACTTGTGTTTTCGTCCTTCACTCGAATCATCTTTGGTTGTTTGGTATATTTTTTTTATTATCGTTATGATTCTAGGGACTTCCATTCATACCCATCTCTTTACTTGCCTCGATTGCTCAGACAAAATGATGTAGTTACCAATGTATATTCATAGAAATGTTTTTAATTTCCTTCAAAAAAATTGTGTTTAAAATATTTTTGTTAGGTCATTTTCTTGTCTTGCATAACTGACTTTTATTTCCTCAATGATTATGCTATATCCCGACCTTCGAATAAATATTTCTTAGTCAACTATTAATAGCCATCGGATGAAGATTTTCTTATCCTTTGAACCTACCAAAAACATATTGTTGACTGGTTCAGGTTCTCAATAATGACTTCAAAGTTGTTTTGAAATGGAAATCACAAATATTGTTTATTACAACTGAATAAGTTATTACATACTGACATCATTTGTCATTTTCAACTTTAGTGAACCACATATCAATTTTCTTCACTCGTAGATACACTCGATTGCACATAAAAAATGGCATTCCTCAAGTCACCATTCTTCATCGGCACCTTGCATGCCTTGTATGTGGCCATTGTGCATGCATGTTATCTTTGGTTCA
Organism: Aegilops umbellulata; assembly: GCA_032464435.1. Taxonomy (NCBI): domain Eukaryota; kingdom Viridiplantae; phylum Streptophyta; class Magnoliopsida; order Poales; family Poaceae; genus Aegilops; species Aegilops umbellulata. The sequence goes on from CP136059.1 coordinate 419,500,370, forward strand.
AAAATTCTATCGGATGGTTTGCATTCCCCTAGCGACATTCAGATGCTACAAGTCTAAATAAGTGAGCCAACCAAGTATTTGTAGAAGAATTGAAGTGCAACCCAGACATTGGAGTTCAAATTCTCATGGTCATGAATTTGGATTCTCATTCATTAAAAAAAGAAGAAGCTATGAGACCTACCTTGCCGTCTTCTTTGTCAAAAGTGGATGCATTCCTTCACTCGTCCCTGGTCTACTCATATAGTTTCCTTTGATGCTAAGGATACTTATGTTGACATGTATGAGCAAGGTTTCGTTTACACTGGTCTTGCGTGACTAGATACTGCTTGCTACTTAACAGAAATAAAATCGTTGATCTTATGCCATTTTTTTTCATATTTCTGTTTTATAGTATTTTATTTCCCATATAGACTCAACTGATAATTTTCACAAAGCGTTTATCCAAAATATGGATAACTAATGGATTGTAGGTCGAGTGCATGTTACTGACCGTTCTCAATCCAATATAATAATGTTTTTTCAACTATCGTATCTACTGTAGAATTCAATAAAAGTTGTAATATTCTATATGGTCAATTATTTCTACACACGTTTCTTATATATTTTGTAGATTGATAGACTGGCTCGGCTAAGAGACTCATAAGCTGTTCTGGTACGATTCATTCAGAAAGGAGAGTTCATGTGCCTGATTCAGATATATAAACAAAGAAGTGTGTGGCTGTGATGCCACCCGTCTACAATTCTAACTTAGTGGCCTTAATTATATTATTAGTACTTTGTATATGTGCTTGGTCTTCCCGTATGTGTAGCTTTTGAATGTGTACATAACAACGTGACAGTTAAATATGCAAATAACATCCTGATCGGACGATGCAAATAATATTACCATAATCTTATCAATTTGTTGAAATTCAAAGAGAGTAGATTTCTATCATCTTATCAATTTGTCGAAATTCAAAGAGAGTAGATTTCTATCAAATAATATGAAATGAAAAATGCCCACTGAATTTATATGACCTACCCCTAGGATTGCTCTTAATTATATCTGTTTTATTTTATCTTATTACAGCACAACGAAATTACATGAGTTAATCACCTTTGTAGATTTATTATTTTTGCTTCATTTTAGCAACATTATATTTTTAGAACCATTTTTAGCAACGTTATATTTGGGGGGTGGGGGTGGGGAGTATTTAGCAACGTTTTCTTTTTTTAGGGCAACGTTATCTGTGTGGCCTAACACATCTATGCTTTTTTTTCTCCTTCTATCTTGTATCGGGCCTAATAGCCAGCCCAAATCATACTGCTTGTGGCCCAACAGAACGCCCTGCAAATTTGTTTTTCTATTTCTCTTTTCCTACCTGTCTTATCCGGTGACCATGTTTAAAGCAAAGCCCAAACCATAGTCTACGATCAATTTTCCTTTGCAGGATTGCAGGAGACGGACACATCTTTCCTTTAGTGATAGTAGCAAAAAGGCCCGTGCGTTGCAACGGGAGAAGAAAATCCTCTCATATCTCTAGCTGGGTCGGTTGGACAAACTGTATGTGGCCGGTTGGCATGTTATGAGATCAAACCCTCCCATCGGCAATTTTATTTTTTGCCAGCTCTCCAGACTTGGGTCGCAGTGCGCCGCCAGATAGCTTCCTCCATTTGGCCAAATTGAGTGGCAAGTAATGAAACCAAATAGCGTAGGTGAAATTAATTGAAACGGGACTAAACAAAGCGGGACGAAACCAAGAATATCACCTCCCTTTAATAGTAGGTATAGATTATAGATTTAATAGTAGGTATAGTTATAGATATAGATATAGATATAGATTTCCGAGGATTTCGGCTGGTTTTTACCCCGCACATGTTTTTTTTGAACCTTTTAATCTCAACCATTACAATCTAAATCAATGGATTATATATTTTTAGCATATGTGGACGAAAGTAAATGCTTGTTTGTCTCTTATTTTAAGTATATAATATATTGATTTATGACGATAGAATTGGCCTACCGCGGTGCAAGGAGGCCCCACATGGCATGGACGCGTGGGGTTCTCATGTGGGGCGCCTGGTGATTGTCTTGATCTCTTATAAAGCTTCTAGGTTCTTTGTTGCCCCCAAAAAATGTATTAAATGGGCAAGTTATTTTGATCTTCACAGATATTGATTTCCTACGAAACAAGAAAGCAAGCAGAAAACAAAAAATGACCCTAGGCACTAAATTAATAGGTTAGTTCAGAAAATAATATAAATTATTATAATAAGTATATAAAAATGATAATATAATGACATGAAGTCATCAAAAATTATAAATACATTTAAGACGTATCAAAAGTGACTTCAAGTGCCATGATGACATGGCACACCAATGCCATCATCTCAGTCTAGTTAGCTAGTCATTCGGTAGAGATCGATCACAGTTGAAGAAGAAGAAGGAGAAGAAGAAGAAGAAGAAGAAAAAGAAGAAGAAGGCGTACATAGCACTTCCTCAATGGTAGCCACAACTAGATCGATGATACAAGAAGGGTATTAAGACATCTCCAATGTGGACCCTCAAACCAGCCGCATACATTCGGACTACGCAGTCCGAACATGGGGTGCCATCCAACACAGGTTTGTATCGGTCTGCTCGATAGGCCGGACACACTTTTCCTCGCAGACCGGAGACAAATTGGGGAGGGGGTTTTACGGGGTCCGAACTGTTGCCACGTCCGCTTCTGACTGCCCTCACGCACCCAAACCCCCTCCGCCCTCGCCCGATTGCTTTCCCGTCCGGCGCTTGCTGCCCGCATTCATACTGCTATGAGCGGCCTCCATGCATTTACGCCAACACAGAGCGAACGTGACCTCTCACTTGCGCCGGCATTAAAGCGACGTGTCGGCCCATAAAGCACCGCCTGCTGGTTGCCCAGCTGAACACGCATCCTCGCCTACCCAGCTGAATACACCCCCTCGCCTGCATTGATTAAATCCACACTTGTGCAGAGGAACCTACTCTGGCCACATGTCCGTTCGTGAGCCACCCGGCATTAAACACAACGACAGTTGGCTCCTCACGTCCATGACTATTTAAACGAGGCCAAACGATGGGCAAGAACCGCAGCACACCTCCTCTCCCCATCCCCTTACACCATATTCTCCACAATGTCCATGGCATCCGACAAGCAGGAAGAGGGGTTCTCCAGCATAGAACCCAGCTGCGTGGCCTGCCGAGCTCGCCAGATAGCTAGGCAACTGATAACCCACAAGTATAGGGGATCGCAACCGCTTTTGAGGGTAGAGTATTCAACCCAAATTTATTGATTCGACACAAGGGGAGCCAAAGAATATTCTCAAGTATTAGCAGATGAGTTGTCAATTCAACCACACCTGGAAACTTAGTATCTGCAGCAAAGTGTTTAGTAGCACAGTAATATGATAGTGGTGGTAACCGCAGCAAAAGTAAAGACAACAAAAGTAATGTTTTTGGTATTTTGTAGTGATTGTAACAGTAGCAGCGGGAAAGTAAATAAGCGAGAACCAGTATATGGAAAACTCGTAGGCACCGGATCAGCGATGGATAATTATGCCGGATGCGGTTCATCATGTAACAGTGATAACATAGGGTGACACAGAACTAGCTCCAATTCATCAATGTAATGTAGGCATGTATTCCGTATATAGTCATACGTGCTTATGGAAAAGAACTTGCATGACAACTTTTGTCCTACCTCCCGTGGCAGCGGGGTCCTATTCAAAACTAAGGGATATTAAGGCCTCCTTTTAATAGAGAACCGGAACAAAGCATTAGCACATAGTGAATACATGAACTCCTCAAACTATGGTCATCACTGGGAGTGGTCCCGATTATTGTCACTTCGGGGTTGCCGGATCATAACACATAGTAGGTGACTATAGACTTGCAAGATAGGATAAAAAACTCACATATATTGATGAAAACATAATAGGTTCAGATCTGAAATCATGGCACTCGGGCCCTGGTGACAAGTATTAAGCATAGCAAAGTCATAGCAACATCAATCTCAGAACATAGTGGATACTAGGGATCAAACCCTAACAAACTAACTCGATTACATGATAAATCTCATCCAATCCATCACCGTCCAGCAAGCCTACGATGGAATTACTCACGCACGGCGGTGAGCATCATGAAATTGGTAATGGATGATGGTTGATGATGACGACGACAATGAATCCCCCTCTCCGGAGCCCCGAACGGACTCCAGATCAGCCCTGCCGAGAGGTTTTAGGGCTTGGCGGCGGCTCCGTATCGTAAAACATGATGATTTCTTCTCTCTGATTTTTTTCTCTCCGAAAGCAGATATATAGAGTTGGAATTGGCGTCGGAGGGCATCCAGGGGGCCCACGAGGTAGGGGGCACGCCCTAGAGGGGGGGCACCCCCACCCTCATGGACAGGGTGTGGCCCCCCTGGTCTTCATCTTTGGCGAGGTTTTTGACTATTTTTTCTAAGATGTTCCCTGGAGTTTCAGGTCATTCCGAGAATATTTGTTTTCTGCACATAAAACAACATCATGGCAATTCTGCTGAAAACAGCGTCAGTCCGGGTTAGTTCCATTCAAATCATACAAGTTAGAGTCCAAAACAAGAGCAAAAGTGTTTGGAAAAGTAGATACGAAGGAGACGTATCAACTCCCCCAAGCTTAAACCCTTGCTTGTCCTCAAGCAATTCAGTTGACAAACTGAAAGAAAGAAAGAAAAACTTTTACAAACTCTGTTTGCTCTTGTTGTTGTAACTATGTCAAGCCAGCATTCAAGTTTTCAGCATAGATCATAACTAAACACATTTGCAATAATTCTCAGGTCTCATAATTACTCATATCAATAGCATAATCAACTAGCAAGCCATAATAATAAATCTCGGATGACAACACTTTCTCAAAAAAATCATAATATGATATAACAAGATGGTATCTCACTAGCCCTTTCTGGGACCGCAAAACATAAATGCAGAGCACCTTTAAAGATCAAGGACTGACTAGACATTGTAATTCATGGTAAAAGAGATCCAATCATAGTCACACCCAATATAAATTAACAATGATGAATGCAAATGACAGCTGTGCTCTCCAACTAGTGCTTTTTAATAAGAGGGTGATGACTCAACATAAAAGTAAATGGATAGGCCCTTCGTAGAGGGTAGCAGGGATTTGTAGAGGTGCCAGAGCTCGGTTTTGAAATAGAGATAAATTGCATTTTGAGCGGTATACTTTCATTGTCAACGTAGCAACTAAGAGATTGCGATATCTTCCATGCTAAACACATTATAGGCGGTTCCCAAATAGAATGGTAAAGTTTATACTCCCCCTCCACCAACAAGCATCAATCCATGACTTGCTCGAAACAATGAGTGTCTCCAACATACATCAGGTCCTAGGGGGAGTTTTGTTTGCAATTAATTTTGATTTAGTTTGCATATAGCATGGGACTGGGCATCCCAGTGACCAGCCATTTTCTCGTGAGTGAGGAGCGAAGTCCACTCCTCTTGAGAATAACCCGCCTAACACGGAAGATAAGGACAGCCTTGGTTGATACATGAGCTATACGAGTATACAAAACAGAATGTTTATTTGAAGGTTTAGAGTTTGGCACATACAAATTTACTTGGAACGGCAGGTAGATACCGCATATAGGAAGGTATAGTGGACACATCTAGAATAACTTTGGGGATTAAGGGATTGGACGCACAAGCCGCATTCCCGCTTAGTACAGGTGAAGGCTAGCAAAAGACTGGGAAGCGACCAACTAGAGAGCGACAACAACCATGTACATGCATTAAAATTAATAAACATTGGATGCAAGCATGAGTAGGATATAATCCACCATGAACTTAAATATCATGAAGGCTATGTTGATTTGTTTCAACTACATGCATAAACATCTGCCAAGTCAAGTCACTTAAATCATTCAAAGGAGGATACCACCCCATCATATCACATCATAATCATCTCAATAGCATGTTGGCATATAAGGTAAATCATTATAACTCGTAGCTAATCAAGCATGACACAAGCAACTATGATCTCTAATTGTCATTGCAAACATGTTTATTCATAATAAGTTGAATCAAGAACGAGGGACTCATCGTATTTACAAAAACAAAAGAGGTCGAGTTCATACCAGCTTTTCTCATCTCAGTCAGTCCATCATATATCATCATAATTGCCTTTCACTTGCACAACCGAATGGTGTGAATAATAATAAGAGTGCATGTGCATTGGACTAAGCTGGAATCTGCGAGCATTCAATAAACAGGAGAAGACAAGGCAATATGGGCTCTAGGTTAATTCAACAATAATGCATATAAGAGCCACTTCAACAATTTAATTATGGTCTTCTCCTACTGACCCCCAAAGAAAAGAAAAGAAATAAAAACTATTTACATGGGAAAGCTCCCGACAAGCAAAAGAAGAACAGGAAATATTTTTGGGTTTTCTTTTTAATTACTTCTACTACAGCAGAAAAGTAAACTACTGCTAATTTTTTTGTTTTTTTCTTAAGGTTTAAAAAAACACAAGAAGAAAGCAGGAAAAAGAAAATAAACTAGCATGGATATTACAGTAAAAGAGTATGAGCACCGTCATCTAGCAATGAGTGTGTGTGAACATAAATGTAATGTCGGTGTGAAATACGTACTCCCCCAAGCTTAGGCTTTTGGCCTAAGTTGGTCTATTGCCAGGGATAGCCTGGCGGATACCCGTAGGTGTAGCTGGGGTCGTACTGCGACGAAGAATAGTTGGGGTCATACTGATGTGCAGCGGTTATCGCCTGCTGAGCTGCAGCGTGGACTCGGGCTGCCTCCGCTCTCCTCTCGTACTCTTCTGCCTCCTCTCTGGTAATAACATATCTTCTTTTAGTCTGTGAATCAAAGAACGCAGGAGCAGGGAGAGTAATACGGAAGACACGTCATTTATCAAAAATTAAGCGATATAAGAGAGGTGATTCAGACCTCTCGACAAACTGGTGCGAAGCCATAGAGTTATAATCTAAGAAGGCAGGAGGCAACTCTGTATCACCCTCACGAATGTCTATCTCAAGAAAATGAGCTAAGCGGGTTGCATAAATTCCTCCAAAGAAATCTCCATTATGTCTATTATGATGCAACCTACGAGCTACAATGGCTCCCATATGATAAGATTGGTCTCCTAACACAGCACTCCTAAGAATGCTAAGATCAGGGACACACATGTGACATGCTTCATCCTTAGCATTTATGCTTCTACCGATGAAGAGAGCAAAATAATGTATAGCAGGAAAGTGAATGCTCCCTATGGTAGCGTGCGTTATATATCTAGATTCCCCTACAGTTATACTAGCAAGAAAGTTTCTAAATTCAGATTTAGGGGGATCCCTAATACTACCCCAAGATGGAAGTTTGCAAGCAAGAGTGAAATCCTCTAAGTCCATTCTATAAGATTTATCATAGAGATCAAACATGACTGAAGGAGAATTACACGAAGATGAATACTGAAACCTCCTCACAAATGAACTTGTGAGATCATGATATTGGGGGCATTTGTCAGCTTGAAAATCCTCAAGACCGGCATTGCGCAAATATGCTTTGAATTCTTCTTTAATTCCCGCACGGTCCATAAAATTTTCCGACGGCCATTCGCAAGGCCGTACTGGAGCGTCTCTTGGTGGATCCTCGTCAACATCGCGCATAGCAATCCTGGGTCCTTGCTTCTTAGAAGAACCCACCTTGGAACATCTTCCTAAGCATAATGTTTTTCTCTGAAAAATTCTGAAATTTTTAGTAACTTCAAACAAAAGTGAACCAACTTCAATAAAACTGATAGCAACTACTCCTACAAGTGCCTAGAGCCTATATCAAGCATTAGAACTACTTGGAACCATATAATTTTGACATGCAAGCTCAAGAACATGGTCACCTATGCAACACAAATTTGTAAAGAATAAAGCACTAGAACAAAAACTAATTGGACCAATGGAGGAGTCACATACCAAGGAACAATCTCCCCAAGCAGTTTTGCGAGAGGTGCTTTGAGCAAGGAGATCAAAAATCAAAGCAAAAGTGGCTGGAATCGTGCTTGAGTTGGTTTTTCGGGTTTGTGTGAGACAGAGGAAGAAGATGGGTGCCGGGATAAGTGGAGGAGGGCCATCGTGGGCCCACGAGGCAGGGGGCGTGCCCTAAGGGGGGCGCCAACCACCCTCGTGGCCAGGTGGCAGCTCCTCCTGCGGTAATTTTTTGCACAGTAAATCCTCAAATATTCCCGAAAAAATCATATTAAATTGGCATGGCATTCTGAGGACGTTTATTTTCGGGATATTTTTATATTGCACGGATAAATCAGGAAACAGACAGAAAAATACTATTTTTACTTTATTTCTACTAATTAACAGAAAATATAGAGAGGGTGCATAAGGTTGTGCTTCTAGTTTCATCCATCTCATGCTCATCAAAAAGAATCCACTAACAAGGTTGATCAAGTCTTGTTAACAAACTCATTCTGATAATCATGAAACCGGAGAAATTTCGAATAACACTAAGTTACCTCAACGGGGATATGCATGTCCCCTATAATAAGTATATCATATTTCCTTTTGACAGTAGGAAGAGGAAATTCAAAACCTCCAAATTTAATCGATGTAATTTTTCCAATGGAGTTGATACTATGAACTTGAGATTGTTTCCTCGGAAAGTGTACCGTATGCTCATTACCATTAACATGAAAAGTGACATTGCCTTTGTTGCAATCAATAACAGCCCCTGCAGTATTAAGAAAAGGTCTTCCAAGAATAATAGACATACTATCATCCTCGGGAATATCAAGTATAACAAAGTCTGTTAAAATAGTAACGTTTGCAACCACAATAGGCACATCCTCACAAATACCAACAGGTATAGCAGTTGATTTATCAGCCATTTGCAAAGATATTTCAGTAGGTGTCAGCTTATTCAAGTCAAGTCTACGATATAAAGAGAGAGGCATAACACTAACACCGGCTCCAAGATCACATAAAGCAGTTTTAATATAATTTCTTTTAATGGAGCAAGGTATAGTAGGTACTCCGGGATCTCCAAGTTTCTTTGGTATTCCACCCTTAAAAGTATAATTAGCAAGCATGGTGGAAAAATCAGCTTCCGGTATCTTTCTTTTATTAGTAATGATATCCTTCATATATTTAGCATAAGGATTTGTTTTGAGCACATCAGTCAATCGCATACGTAAAAAGATAGGCCAAATCATTTCAGCAAAGAGCTCAAAATCCTCATCATCCTTTTTCTTGGATGGTTTGGGAGGAAAAGGCATGGGTTTCTGAACCCATGGTTCTCTTTCTTTACCATGTTTCCTAGCAACAAAGTCTCTTTTATCATAACATTGATTCTTTGATTGTGGGTTATCAAGATCAACAGCAGGTTCAACTTCTACATCATTATCATTACTAGGTTGAGCATCATCGTGAACATCATCATTAATATTTTCATTAGGATCATGTTCATTACCAGATTGTGTTTCAGCATCAGACAAAGAAATATCATTTGGATTATCAGGTGGTTCAGCAATAGGTTCACTAGAAGTTTACACAGTTCTATCTTTTTTCTTTTTCTTATTTTTAGAAGAACTAGGAACATCAATATTATTTCTTTGAGAATCTTGCTCGATTCTCTTAGGGTGGCCTTCAGGATACAAAGGTTCCTGAGTCATTCTACCAGTTCTAGTAGCCACTCTAACAGCAGAATCATTTTTCTTACTATTCATTTCATCAAGCACTTCTTTTTGAGCTTTAAGTACTTGTTCTGTTGGAAATATGCCCTAGAGGCAATAATAAAAGGATTATTATATTTCCTTGTTCATGATAATTGTCTATTGTTCATGCTATAATTGTATTGTTCGGAAATCATAATACATGTGTGAATACATAGACCACAATGTGTCCCTAGTAAGCCTCTAGTTGACTAGCTCGTTGATCAATAGATAGTCATGGTTTACTGACTATGGACATGGGGATGTCATTGATAACGGGATCACATAATTAGGAGAATGATGTGATGGACAAGACCCAAACCTAAGCATAGCACAAAAGATCGTATAGTTCGTTTGCTAGAGCTTTTCTGAATGTCAAGTATCATTCCTTAGACCATGAGATTATGCAACTCCCGGATACCGTAGGAGTGCTTTGGGTGTATCAAATGTCACAACGTAACTGGGTGACTATAAAGGTGCACTACAGGTATCTCCAAAAGTATCTGTTGGGTTGGCATGAATCGAGACTGGGATTTGTCACTCCGTGTGACGGATAGGTACCTCTGGGCCCACTCGGTAAGACATCATCATAATGAGCTCAATGTGATCAAGGTGTTGTTCATGGGATGATGTGTTACGGGAATGAGTAAAGAGACTTGCCGGTAACGAGATTGAACAAGGTATCGGTATACCGACGATCGAATCTCGGGCAAGTATCGTACCGATAGACAAAGGGAATTGAGTACGGGATTGATTAAGTCCTCGACATCGTGGTTCATCCGATGAGATCATCGAGGAGCATGTGGGAGCCAACATGGGTATCCAGATCCCGCTGTTGGTTATTGACCGGAGATCGTCTCGGTCATGTCTGCATGTCTCCCGAACTCGTAGGGTCTACACACTTAAGGTTTGGTGACGCTAGGGTTGTTAAAGATATTAGTATGCAGCAAACCGAAGGTCGTTCGGAGTCCCGGATGAGATCCCGGACGTCACGAGAGGTTCCGGAGTGGTCCGGAGGTAAAGAATTATATATAGGAAGTGTCGTTTCGGCCATCGGGAATGATCTGGGGGTCACCGGTATTGTACCGGGACCACCAGATGGGTCCCGGGGGTCCACCGGGTGGGGCCACCCATCCCGGACGGCCCCGTGGGCTGAAGTGGGGAGGGAACCAGCCCATAGTGGGCTGGTGCGCCCCCCCCCCCATGGGCCTCCCCCTGCGCCTAGGGTTGGAAACCCTAGGGCAGGGGGCGCCCCACATGGCTTGGGGGGCAAGCCTCCCCCCTGGCCGCCGCCCCCCTGGAGATGGAACTCCAGGGCCGCCCCCCCCCTAGGGGGCCTATATAAAGAGCGGGGGAGGGAGGGCAGCCGCACCCTGCAGCCTTGGCGCCTCCCTCTCCCCGTTACACCTCTCCCTCTTTCCGTAGAAGCTTGGCGAAGCCCTGCTGGAACTCTGCTGCATCCACCACCACGCCGTCATGCTGCTGGATCTTCATCAACCTCTCCTTCCCCCTTGCTGGATCAAGAAGGAGGAGACGTCATCTCGACTGTACGTGTGTTGAACGCGGAGGTGCTGTCCGTTCGGCACTAGGTCATCGGTGATTCGGATCACGGCGAGTACGACTCCATCATCCACGTTCTCCTTGAACGCTTCCGTTGCGATCTACAAGTGGTATGTAGATGCTCTCCTATCCCCTCGTTGCTAGAATACTCCATGGATAGATCTTGGTGATGCGTAGGAAAATTTTAATTTCTGCTACGATCCCCAACAGTGGCATCATGAGCTAGGTCTATGCGTAGTTTCTATGCACGAGTAGAACACAAAGTAGTTGTGGGCGTCGAATTGTCAATTCTTCTTGCCATTACTAGTCCTATCTTGGTTCAGCGGTATTGTGGGATGAAGCGGCCCGGACCAACCTTACACGTACGCTTACGTGAGACCGGTTCCACCGACTAACATGCACTAGTTGCATAAGGTGGCTGGCGGGTGTCTGTCTCTCCCACTTTAGTTGGATCGGATTCGATGAACAGGGTCCTTATGAAGGGTAAATAGAGATTGACAATTCATGTTGTGGTTTTAACGTAGGTAAGAAACGTTCTTGCTAGCAACCTATAACAGCCACGTAAAACTTGCGACAACAATTAGAGGACGTCTAACTTGTTTTTGCAGCAAGTGCTTTGTGATGTGATATGGCCAGAAGTTGTGATGAATCATGTATGTGATGTATGAGATGATCTTGTTATTGTAATAGGAATCACGACTTGCATGTCGATGAGTATGACAACCGGCAGGAGCCATAGGAGTTGTCTTTATTTATTTATGACCTGCGTGTCAACTTAAATCGTCATGTAATTACTTTACTTTATTGCTAAAGCGTTAGCCATAGTAGTAGAAGTAATAGTTGACGTGACAACTTCACGAAGACACGATGATGGAGATCATGATGATGGAGATCATGGCGTCATGCCGGTGACGACGACGAACATGGCGCCCCGAAGATGGAGATCAAAGGAGCGAAATGATATTGGCCATATCATGTCACTATTTGATTGCATGTGATGTTTATCATGTTTTTACATCTTATTTGCTTAGAACGACGGTAGCATAAATAAGATGATCCCTCATTAAAATATCAAAGATGTGTTCTCCCTAACTGTGCACCGTTGCTAAGGTTCGTCGTTCCGAAGCACCACGTGATGATCGGGTGTGATAGGTCCTTACGTTCGCATACAACGGGTGTAAGCCAGATTTACACACGCAATACACTTAGGTTGGATTGACGAGCCTAGCATGTACAGACATGGCCTCGGAACACGGAGGACCGAAAGGTCGAACATGAGTCGTATAGAAGATACGATCAACATGGAGATGTTCACCGATGATGACTAGTCCGTCTCACGTGATGATCGGACACGGCCTAGTTGACTCGGATCATGTATCACTTAGATGACTAGAGGGATGTCAAATCTGAGTGGGAGTTCATTCATTAATTTGATTAGATGAACTTAATTATCATGAACTTAGTCTAAATCTTTACAATATGTCTTGTTGATCAAATGGCCCACGCTAATGTCACCCTCAACTTCAACGCGTTCCTAGAGAAAACCAAGCTGAAAGATGATGGCAGCAACTATGCGGACTGGGTCCGGAACCTGAGGATCATCCTCATAGCTGCCAAGAAAGATTATGTCCTAGAAGCACCGCTAGGTGATGCACCATTCCCAGCAAACCAGGACGTTATGAACGCCCATCAGTCTCGTGCTGATGATTACTCCCTCGTTCAGTGCGGCATGCTTTACATCTTAGAACCGGGGCTCCAAAAGCGTTTTGAGCAACACGGAGCATATGAGATGTTCGAGGAGCTGAAATTGATTTTCCAAGCTCATGCCCGGGTCGAGAGATATGATGTCTCCGACAAGTTCTTTAACTGTAAGATGGAGGAAAATAGCTCTGTCAGTGAACACATACTCAAGATGTCTGAGTTGCACAACCGCTTGACTCAGCTGGAAGTTAATCTCCCGGATGAGGCGGTCATTGACAGAATCCTTCAGTCGCTCCCACCTAGCTACAAGAGCTTCGTGATGAACTACAATATGCAGGGGATGGAAAAGACCATTCCCGAGTTGTATTCAATGCTGAAATCTGCAGAGGTGGAGATCAAAAAGGAACATCAAGTGTTGATGGTGAATAAAACCACTAAGTTCAAGAAAGGCAAGGGTAAGAAGAACTTCAAGAAGGACGGCAAGGAGGTTGCTGTGCCTGGTAAATCAGTTGCCAGGAAGAAGTCAAAGAATGGACCCAAACCTGAAACTGAGTGCTTTTGTTGCAAGGGAACTGGTCACTGGAAGCGGAATTGCCCCAAGTACTTAGCGGATAAGAAGGCCGGCAACACTAAAGGTATATGTGATATACATGTAATTGATGTGTACCTTACCAGTGCTTGTAGTAGCTCCTGGGTACTTGATACCGGTGCCGTTCTCATATTTGTAACTCAAAAAGGGAGCTGCGGAATAAACGGAGACTGGCGAAGGACGAGGTGACGATGCGCATTGGGAATGGTTCCAGGGTCGATGTGATCACCGTCGGCACGCTACCTCTACATTTACCTACGGGATTAGTTTTAAACCTCAATAATTGTTATTTAGTGCCAGGTTTGAGCATGAACATTGTATCTGGATCTCGTTTAATACGAGATGGCTACTCATTTAAATCCGAGAATAATGGTTGTTCTATTTATATGAGTGATATGTTTTATGGTCATGCTCCGATGGTTAATGGTTTATTCTTAATGAATCTCGTACGTGATGTTACACATATTCATAGTGTGAATACCAAAAGATGTAAAGTTAATAACGATAGTCCCACATACTTGTGGCACTGCCGCCTTGGTCACATTGGTGTCAAGCGCATGAAGAAGCTCCATGCTGATGGACTTTTAGAGTCTCTCGATTATGAATTATTTGACACGTGCGAACCATGCCTCATGGGCAAAATGACCAAGACTCCATTCTCAGGGACAATGGAGCGAGCAACCAACTTGTTGGAAATCATACATACAGATGTGTGTGGTCCAATGAGCGTTGAGGCTCGCGGAGGCTATCGTTATGTTCTCACTCTCACTGATGATTTGAGTAGATATGGGTATGTCTACTTAATGAAACACAAGTCTGAGACCTTTGAAAAGTTCAAGGAGTTTCAGAGTGAGGTTGAGAATCAACGTGACAGAAAAATAAAGTTCTTACGATCAGATCGTGGGGGAGAATATTTAAGTCATGAATTTGGCACACACTTAAGAAAATGTGGAATCGTTTCACAACTCACGCCGCCTGGAACACCTCAGCGTAACGGTGTGTCCGAACGTCGTAATCGCGCTCTATTGGATATGGTGCGGTCTATGATGTCTCTCACAGATCTACCGCTATCATTTTGGGGATACGCTCTAGACACAGCCGCATTCACTTTAAATAGGGCACCGTCTAAATCCGTTGAGACGACACCGTATGAATTATGGTTTGGAAAGAAACCTAAGCTGTCGTTTCTGAAAGTTTGGGGTTGCGATGCTTATGTCAAGAAACTTCAACCTGAAAAGCTCGAACCCAAATCGGAAAAATCCGTCTTCATAGGATATCCCAAAGAAACAGTTGGGTATACCTTCTACCTCATATCCGAAGGCAAGATCTTTGTTGCCAAGAATGGGTCCTTTCTAGAGAAAGAGTTTCTCTCGAAAGAAGTAACTGGGAGGAAAGTAGAACTTGATGAAGTACTACCTCTTGAAAATCAGAGTAGCGCAGCTCAGGAAAATGTTCCTGTGGTACCTGCACCGATTCAAGAGGAGGTTAATGATGATGATCAAGATACTTCTGATCAAGCTCCTACTGAACTTCATAGGTTCACAAGGACGCGTTCCGCACCAGAGTGGTACGGCAACCCTGTCCTGGAAATCATGTTGTTGGACAACGGTGAACCTTCTAACTATGAAGAAGCGATGGCGGGCCCAGATTCCGACAAATGGCTAGAAGCCATGAAATCCGAGATAGAATCCATGTATGAAAACAAAGTATGGACTTTGAATGACTTGCTCGATGATCGGCGAGCCATAGAAAATAAATGGATCTTTAAGAAGAAGACAGACGCGGATGGTAATGTGACCATCTATAAAGCTCGACTTGTCGCTAAGGGTTATCGGCAAGTTCAAGGGGTTGACTACGATGAGACTTTCTCTCCCGTAGCGAAGTTGAAGTCCGTCCGAATCATGTTAGCAATTGCCGCATACTATGATTATGAGATATGGCAAATGGACGTCAAAACGGCATTCCTTAACGGCTTCCTTAAGGAAGAATTGTATATGATGCAGCCGGAAGGTTTTGTCGATCCTAAGAATGCTAACAAAGTATGCAAGCTCCAGCGCTCTATCTATGGGCTGGTGCAAGCATCTCGGAGTTGGAACATTCGCTTTGATGAGATGATCAAAGCGTTTGGGTTTATGCAGACTTATGGAGAAGCCTGCGTTTACAAGAAAGTGAGTGGGAGCTCCGTAGCATTTCTCATATGATATGTGGATGACATACTATTGATGGGAAATGATATAGAATTCTTGGAAAGCATAAAGGTCTATTTGAACAAGTGTTTTTCAATGAAGGACCTTGGAGAAGCTACTTATATATTAGGCATCAAGATCTATAGGGATAGATCGAGACGCCTCATCGGTCTTTCACAAAGTACGTACCTTGACAAGATTTTGAAGAAGTTCAAAATGGATCAGTCCAAGAAGGGGTTCTTGCCTGTAATGCAAGATGTGCGATTGAGCACGGCTCAATGCCCGACCACGGCAAAAGATATAGAAGAGATGAGTGTCATCCCCTATGCCTCGGCTATAGGGTCTATTATGTATGCCATGCTGTGTACCAGACCCGATGTAAACCTTGCCGTAAGTTTGGTAGGTAGGTACCAAAGTAATCCCGGCAAGGAACACTGGACAGCGGTCAAAAACATCCTGAAGTACCTGAAAAGGACTAAGGATATGTTTCTCGTTTATGGAGGTGCCGAAGAGCTCGTCATAAAGGGTTACGTCGACGCTAGCTTCGACACAGATCTGGATGACTCCAAGTCACAAACCGGATACGTGTATATTTTGAATGGAGGGGCAGTAAGCTGGTGCAGTTGCAAGCAAAGCGTCGTGGCGGGATCTACATGTGAAGCAGAGTATATGGCAGCCTCGGAGGCAGCACAAGAAGCAGTCTGGGTGAAGGAGTTCATTACCGACCTAGGAGTCATACCCAATGCATCGGACCCGATGACTCTCTTCTGTGACAACACTGGAGCAATTGCCCTTGCGAAGGAACCCAGGTTTCACAGGAAGACCAGGCATATCAAGCGTCGCTTCAACTCCATTCGTGAAAGTGTTCAAAATGGAGACATAGAGATTTGTAAAGTACATACGGACCTGAATGTGGCAGATCCGTTGACTAAACCTCTCCCTAGAGCAAAACATGATCAACACCAAAATTCCATGGGTGTGCGATTCATCACAATGTAACTAGACTATTGTCTCTAGTGCAAGTGGGAGACTGTTGGAAATATGCCCTAGAGGCAATAATAAAAGGATTATTATATTTCCTTGTTGATGATAATTGTCTATTGTTCATGCTATAATTGTATTGTTCGAAAATCATAATACATGTGTGAATACATAGACCACAATGTGTCCCTAGTAAGCCTCTAGTTGACTAGCTCGTTGATCAACAGATAGTCATGGTTTCCTGACTATGGACATGGGGATGCCATTGATAACGGGATCACATCATTAGGAGAATGATGTGATGGATAAGACCCAAACCTAAGCATAGCACAAAAGATCGTATAGTTCGTTTGCTAGAGCTTTTCTGAATGTCAAGTATCATTCCTTAGACCATGAGATTATGCAACTCCCGGATACCGTAGGAGTGCTTTGGGTGTATCAAACGTCACAACGTAACTGGGTGACTATAAAGGTGCACTACAGGTATCTCCAAAAGTATCTGTTGGGTTGGCATGAATCGAGACTGGGATTTGTCACTCCGTGTGACGGATAGGTATCTCTGGGCCCACTCGGTAAGACATCATCATAATGAGCTCAATGTGATCAAGGTGTTGTTCACGGGATGATGTGTTACGGGAACGAGTAAAGAGACTTGCCGGTAACGAAATTGAACAAGGTATCGGTATACCGACGATCGAATCTCGGGCAAGTATCGTACCGATAGACAAAGGGAATTGAGTACGGGATTATTAAGTCCTCGACATCGTGGTTCATCCGATGAGATCATCGAGGAGCATGTGGGAGCCAACATGGGTATCCAGATCCGCTGTTGGTTATTGACCGGAGATCGTCTCGGTCATGTCTGCATGTCTCCCGAACCCGTAGGGTCTACACACTTAAGGTTCGGTGACGCTAGGGTTGTTAAAGATATTAGTATGCAGCAAACCGAAGGTTGTTCGGAGTCCCGGATGAGATCCCGGACGTCACGAGAGGTTCCGGAGTGGTCCGGAGGTAAAGAATTATATATAGGAAGTGTCGTTTCGGCCATCGGGAATGATCTGGGGGTCACCGGTATTGTACCGGGACCACCAGATGGGTCCCGGGGGTCCACCGGGTGGGGCCACCCATCCCGGAGGGCCCCGTGGGCTGAAGTGGGGAGGGAACCAGCCCATAGTGGGCTGGTGCGCCCCCCCATGGGCCTCCCCCTGCGCCTAGGGTTGGAAACCCTAGGGCAGGGGGCGCCCCACATGGCTTGGGGGGCAAGCCTCCCCCCCCTGGCCGCCCCCCCCCCCTGGAGATGGATCTCCAGGGCCGGCCCCCCCCTAGGGGCCTATATAAAGAGGGGGGAGGGAGGGCAGCCGCACCCTGCAGCCTTGGCACCTCCCTCTCCCCATTACACCTCTTCCTCTCTCCGTAGAAGCTTGGCGAAGCCCTGCTGGAACTCTGCTGCATCCACCACCACACCGTCGTGCTGCTGGATCTTCATCAACCTCTCCTTCCCCCTTGCTAGATCAAGAAGGAGGAGACGTCATCCCAACCGTACGTGTGTTGAACGCGGAGGTGCTGTCCGTTCGACACTAGGTCATCGGTGATTCGGATCACGGCGAGTACGACTCCATCATCCACGTTCTTCTTGAACGCTTCCGTTGCGATCTACAAGTGGTATGTATATGCTCTCCTATCCCCTCGGTTCTAGAATACTCCATGGATAGATCTTGGTGATGCGTAGGAAAATTTTAATTTCTGCTACGATCCCCAACATGTTCTACTTGAGTGGTAACCATAGAAGCATGTTTGCTAACAAGTTAAAGTTCACCTTTAATATTAGCCATATAATCACCCAAGCGTCTAATCATATAAGCATTTTCCTTTAATTGTCTACCAAAATAAGCATTGAAGTTGTCTTGCTTAAACATAAAGTTATCAAACTCATCCAAGCACTGACTAGCAATTTTAGTAGGAGGGACTTCAGCTTTATTATATCTATAGAGGGAATTTACCTTTACTACCTGTGTCGGGATATCGGGATCAGGAGGTTCTTCAGTAAATAAGTGATCAAGATCATATGTTTCTTCGACAGGCGGTATATTAAGACCATGTATTTCTTCAATAGGAGGTAAATTCTTAACGTCTTCAGCTTTAATACCCTTGCATATCTTCGGGACTGAGAAATAGAACACCTCTCTTCTTCGGAGTTGGTTTAGGAATAGGCTCAGCAATTGGAGTGGGAGCTGGCTCAGGAGGTGCCCAATTATTTTCATTTGTCAACATATTATTCAGTAGAATTTCAGCTTCATCCGGTATTCTTTCCCTGAAAAGAGGACCAGCACAACTATCTAGGTAATCTCTGGAAGCATCGGTTAGTCCATTATAAAAGATATCAAGTATTTCAGGTTTCTTAAGAGGATGATCAGGAAAAGCATTAAGTAACTTGAGAAGCCTCCCCCAAGCTTGTGGGAGACTCTCTTCTTTAATTTGCACGAAGTTGTATATTTCCCTCAAAGCAGCTTGTTTCTTATGAGCAGGGAAATATTTAGCAAAGAAGTAATAAATCATATCCTGGGGACTACGCACACAACCAGGATCAAGAGAATTAAACCATATCTTAGCATCACCCTTTAATGAGAACGGAAGTATTTTGAGTTTATAGAAGTAACCCGATCTCTCATCATTAGTGAACATGGCAGCTATATCATTTAACTTAGTAAGATGTGCCACAACAGTTTCAGATTCATAGCCATAAAAAGGATCAAATTCAACCAAAGTGATTATATCAGGATCAACAGAGAATTCATAATCCTTATCAGGAAGACAAATAGGTGAAGTAGCAAAAGCAGGGTCGGGTTTCATTTTATCTCTAAGTGATTCTTTGTTCCATTTAACTAATAACCTCTTGAGCTCATGTATCTATCTTTGCAAGCTAAAATAGCGACATAAGATTCCATATCAAAAAGATAGCCCTCAGGAATAACAGGCATATTTTCATCGTCACTTTCATCATCGTATTCAGATTCAATAGTTTCTTTTTCTCTAGCCCTAGGAATTTGTTCATCAAGAAATTCACTAAGGGGCACAGTACTATCAGGCATAGAAGCAGTTTCATCATAAGTATCATGCATAGCAGAAGTGGCATCATCAATAACATGCGACATATCAGAATGAATAGCAAAAGCAGGTTTAGGTGTCGCTAGCTTACTCATAACAGAAGGTGAATCGAGTGCAGAGCTAGATGGCAGTTCCTTACCTCCCCTCGTAGTTGAGGGATAAATTGCTGTCTTAGCGTATTTCAAGTTCTTCATAGTGTCCAGCAGATATAAATCCCAAGTGACTCAAAGAATAGAGCTATGCTCCCCGGCAACGGTGCCAGAAATTAGTCTTGACAACCCACAAGTATAAGGGATCGCAACAGCTTTCGAGGGTAGAGTATTCAACCCAAATTTGTTGATTCTACACAAGAGGAGCCAAAGAATATTCTCAAGTATTAGCAGCTGAGTTGTCAATTCAACCACACCTGGAAACTTAGTATTTGCAGCAAAGTGTTTAGTAGCACAGTAATATGATAGTGGTGGTAACGGCAGCAAAAGTAAAGACAGCAAAAGTAATGTTTTTGGTATTTTGTAGTGATTGTAACAGTAGCAGCGGGAAAGTAAATAAGCGTAAACCAGTATATCGAAAACTCGTAGGCACCGGATCAGTGATGGATAATTATGCCGGATGCGGTTCATCATGTAACAGTGATAACATAGGGTGACATAGAACTAGCTCCAATTCATCAATGTAATGTAGGCATGTATTCCGTATATAGTCATACGTGCTTATGGAAAAGAACTTGCATGACATCTTTTGTCCTACCCTCCCGTGGCAGCGGGGTCCTATTGGAAACTAAGGGATATTAAGGCCTCCTTTTAATAGAGAACCGGAACAAAGCATTAGCACATAGTGAATACATGAACTCCTCAAACTATGGTCATCACCGGGAGTGGTCCCGATTATTGTCACTTCGGGGTTGCCGGATCATAACACATGGTAGGTGACTATAGACTTGCAAGATAGGATAAAAAACTCACATATATTCATGAAAACATAATAGGTTCAGATCTGAAATCATGGCACTCGGGCCCTAGTGACAAGTATTAAGCATAGCAAAGTCATAGCAACATCAATCTCAGAACATAGTGGATACTAGGGATCAAACCCTAACAAAACTAACTCGATTACATGATAAATCTCATCCAAACCATCACCGTCCAGCAAGCCTATGATGGAATTACTCACGCACGACGGTGAGCATCATGAAATTGGTGATGGAGGATGGTTGATGATGACGACGGCGACGAATCCCCCTCTCCGGAGCCCCGAACGGACTCCAGATCAGCTCTGCCGAGAGGTTTTAGGGCTTGGCGGCGGCTCCGTATCGTAAAACGCGATGACTTCTTCTCTCTGATATTTTTCTCTCCGAAAGCAGATATATAGAGTTGGAATTGGCGTCGGAGGGCATCCAGGGGGCCCATGAGGTAGGGGGGTGCGCCCTAGAGGGGGGGCGCCCCCCACCCTCGTGGACAGGGTGTGGGCCCCCTGGTCTTCATCTTTGGCGAGGATTTTTTATTATTTTTTCTAAGATGTTCCGTGGAGTTTTAGGTCATTCCGAGAATATTTGTTTTCTGCACATAAAACAACATCATGGCAATTCTGCTGAAAACAGCGTCAGTCCGGGTTAGTTTCATTCAAATCATACAAGTTAGAGTCCAAAACAAGAGCAAAAGTGTTTGGAAAAGTAGATACGACGGAGACGTATCAACAACTCGCTGCTCGACCTCCCTCGCCGCTCGAGGCTGTCAGTACCATGGGCAAGGCTACACGCTTGCTTGTGCGGAGGAAAAAATGTCCGCTCCAAGCCGGCGCATGGTTCAACAAGTCGTCACTCCGAGCCAGCTCGCGGAGGAACACTACGGCATGGGCAAAGATGCTATCATGGATGAGGCAACATCCTGTCGTACCATCCGCTGTCAACATGAGCGGAACCGCACCCTGCCAGCGGAGAAAGAGGTCGACGTCATGGAGATCCATGAGGCAGCCGCCGCTTGGGTCCCATGAAGGCCACTGCCAGCACATTGCCAACGCCCACAGCCGGTGTCTTGCCCTCTTCACCCGCCCCAAAAGCCAACCCTGGTCCGTGCTTCACGGAAGAGGAGTTCACTCCAATGAGTGGCACTGTCGGACATAGGGAAGGTATGGGGGAAGCGGAGGCTATTCTTCCCCTCTAGCTAAAGCATATCCCTCTAGGGCATCCGACAGTCTGACGAGTTGGCTGTCGGACATGGGGAAGACATGTCAACGCAGGGGCTGCGGAGGGGGGCTTACTTTTCCGGGGCTCATGGCCGGCCGGAGATGGGGAATGGCGCCGGCGATCATTCTATTCTAGGTTTAGACTCTTATCTAGTAGAAAAATGTCTAAATGTAAAGAATATGATCCGGTTTAGATGAAAAGCATCCGGTTTTATGTAAAAAAATGTCCAATTTGTTTGAGTTTGAATTAAATTTGTTCATTTTGTGTTGAATTTCGTTCGAAATGTAACCGGACATATGCAGACAACTTTGTATGGCCGGCTCCCCCGCATTCTTGTTGCGGACTGGTACCTCTTTTCCGCGAACGGATGCAGAAGCAAGTTTGCAGGTCAACGTTGTAGATGCCCTTAACTCCAGTTCAAGAATGAAGTGGCGCCTGGTGGAGTGGTTAGGATGTGTGTGTGAGCTAATCTCACAGGAGGTTGAGTTGGACCCACACATCATAGTGACATTAAGGGATGCAAAGTGGGCTTGGTGCCATGTTTTTTTTGAATTGTTTAGATTGCTTACCGCATGTTTCATGTGGTGGGCCTGGTGCCGCGTTGGCACACCATGCAGGCAGGGTTGACGGATATAGACGGGGAGTGCACGTCGTGTTTGCATAGTTTTTTTTAGTTGAACGTGTTGCATAGTTGATACATATGGGAAATGTACAGTATTGCGTCATTAAGTCAAGTGTAACCGTTTTCCTCACAAAAAAGTCAAAGATAACCGCTGACAATCTTTATTTTTTAACTTGAAGCACCAACCTAGACACGACGGGCCCATCAGGGTGTTTATCTTTTTTGAATACTAGCAAAAGGGCCCGTGCATTGCAATGGGAGAAAATAAATCATAATCTTCAATGGCTATCACCACATTGTGTTCCATCATGGAGATACACTATCATATTTAATTTAGTGAAATCATGAACAATTTTTAAAATCGTGAACATTATTTTAAACTTGTTCATATTTTTGAAATCATGAGAATTTTTCAAATTCATGAACACTTTAACAAATTTTCAAATATTTTCTAAAATCAAGAACATATGTTGCATTCATGAACATTTTATAAAAATTGCAACATTTTTAACAAATATGAACATTTTAAAACAATTTTCTTAAATCGGCGAACATTTCTAGAATCGAAGAACATTTCTTTGGAAATTGGTTGAACAATTTTTGTAATACACAAACAATTTTTATATTTAACTAATATTTTCAGAAATGCATGATCATTTTTTGAATCAGCGAACATTTTATGAATGAATAAACTATTTTGTAAATCACGAACAATTTTTGAATTTTTAGGATATTTTTCCATTCATGAATATTTTTAATACATGAACTTTTTAAAAATCATAAATATTTTTATTTCCCGAACATTTGTTTTCAAAATTTCAAACATATTTTGAATAAGCAAACATTCTTATACACAATCGCGGTCATTTTTTGAATCCACAAACATATTATGATTTATTAAACATTTTATTTTGAAATTCTAATTTTTTTTCAGAACTTTTTTGAAGTCCCAAATTAATTAAAGTCGAAAAAACAAAAAAATAGAAAAAATAGAAAAAATAGAAAATGAAATTTTAAAAATGGGCCGCCTTGACGTGGGCCTGCCTAAACGGGCGCGCTCATTCTTCTCCCAGCGCGCAGAGCGCAGTATACGAGGTCCCTACTACATGGGCAAACCCAGGCCGGGATTCCCTTGTCTGAAACATTTTTTATCACTTATAGGTGGCATTGGTGGGTTGGGGCTATTTTTGTGACGTATCGCCAAAAACAATAGCCCCTTTATTATTAGGTATAGAAGTGTTCACACATTTTTCTTACAAGTTTTGATGCGCTTTTAAAATATATTTATGTTTTTAGAAAGAGATGAAAATAGTAAAAAAATAAAATTATGGCAAAAAGTGAACAATAGTGAAGAAAACAAAATTCAAGAAAAAGGTCGGCAGACAAACATGGAAAATAGAAAAAACTGGTCCCAAAAGACCCCAATAGAAAGGGCAGTGCTACGCGTCGGCGGGAAAGATTCGTCGCCTCGCGAACCACTAAATTCAACATGGGCTATCCCTCAGATTCAGCTCCTAGCTTTGCAACAAGGGTAATGTTTGCGCTTCGGATGTTCGCAACAGAGTTCGAGTTGCGGAACTTTTGCAACAAAGGTCTTGTTGTAGTTTTTTTGCAACAAAGCTAATGTTGCAAAAAAAGGCAGTGCTACGCGTTCGCCGACTGATTTTTTTGTAAGATTATCTGCATCATCAAATGACCGAGTGGCTCTCTCCACATCTGTAACAAAGTTTAAGTTGCATAAACTTTTGCGAGGAAATCATGTCGCGAAATTTTTTATACCAGGAGTTATGTTTCATAAAACTTTTGCAATAGTAGTTACATTTCAGAAGCTTTTGCAACAGAGGTCATGTTGCGGAAAAATCGCCGCACTCACATCGGCGCACCGTCGTGTTTTTCTCTGTAACATTACCCATGTTTCAGAAACATGGACGATGTTACAATCCAAGAGTTCATCGATCAGCTCTTTTGTAATAGCGGAGCTCGTAGCATCAGTTGTGGGCGGCAGCCACCGTCGTAGCAGGTGCTAGCAGCCGTGGCCTGCTTGCCAGCATGGTTTCAATCTTGAGGCAACATGTGATTTCTGGCTGGAGGAGTAGTCGTATTGCCATGGTTGGGAGCTTGAGATGGATAACATGTGTGCTAGGAGAAAGGATGAGCAGTTGGGACTTGTGAGGATAAGGATGCACTGTTACTTGCTGATGTTTCCAGAGAGAGAGGGCGTGGGACCAAGAGAGAGTGCCAGGCAGTCATGCGATTGAATCCGATCCGACGGCAACACATCTGGCAGATGTCTACCACGGATCAGCCGGCTGACGATAAGAGTTGCCCCAATAGAAAAGGGAAAAGATTCCCATCAACCGGCCGATTTACAGCCCATCATCCATCACCTAGGATGCACACCGTGTCCCATGTGGGGCTTATCACCGCTCATTCTTTGTCCTTCTTATCTTAATCGCTAATATTGAGAGCCATTCGTTTCTTTCTTTTTTGTCATTCATTTTCTGCAACATGCTTTCACAAAACCATCTACATTATGACCTTGGTTGCAAGAAAAATACCTACAGACATTTCCACAACATGATATCTGATGCAATTTTATTTTTTGCAACGTGACCTTTGTGGCAAAAACAAAAACTACTGATGTTTCTGCAAGGCGATCTCTGTTGCAGAAAATATTCTGTCACATAAACTTTGTTCCAAAAAGAAATTCTACAGACGTTTCAGCAACATGATCTCTGTTGCAGAAAATTTTGCAAGATACAAGATAATCTATGTTGCAAAAGTTAGGATGCCTATTAGCAGCTTGATGATGCCGGATCTGACGGCTAGCAACCCGTCCGATCTTTTGAAATGACCAGCCGACTGATGCATGTGTAGCGTCCACATTCTCATAGCCATTGTATCAATCCTTACCGAGTGCTCAGGCTGGGAGAAGTCCAGAAAAACCATTTGTCTTTGGTTGGCTCCACACACAAACATTTCCAGAAGGTTTGTGCAACATGGATATTTTTTCAGAAGGTTTTCGCAACCGAGGTGTTGTTTCTGGAAGAAAAAAAATGATTCGATGGTGAATGTTTTTTTATGCAACACGGGTATTCTTTCATAAGGCTTCTGCAACATGGGTCTTGTTTCAGAAAGAAAAAATTGTTCAGTGGTGAAGTTTTTTTCTGCAGAAGGGTCTTGTTTCAGAAAGTTTCTGCAAGATGGGTCTTGTTTCAGAAAAAAAACGCTCGGTGATGTTTTGCAGCAAGGCTTCTATTGTAGTGGGACGAACGCAACACTAGCCTTGTTGCAAAGGTTGATGCTCATGTGATGGGCCATTAGAAGGCTATTACAAGGTCCATCAAACATATGATGATATGGTCGATCTTTTTAGATCATCGCCCAGCGGACGTGTAGCGCTCCCCATAGAAAAATTGCACAAAACCTGGTTGAAGAAAAAAATGCCCGAGCCCCCCGGTTGCTAGCCCTAGCCTATGCGCGGCGCACTATGGGCGATTTGGTGCTTTTACCCATAGAGAGCGATATGTAGTAGTTCGGTACAAGCGGCCTATAAGGGGGGTCATGTATGCCACCTTCCGTGGGCAATAGAACTGTGGCCACCCATGCCCGATGTGAAATGTCCATAACTGTGTTCCCCATTAACAACCACTTTAACTCATAGGTATAGTGGATAAAAACATAGGAGTATGGATTCTTATTGGTTCTCGATAGCCTACGGACCACCCCGAACAGATCCATCGCTACACACCATTCTTCATGGTATATGGGGATACGGTGATGCTCTACGAAGAGGAGGCCACAAAAGAATCAAGGAAGGACGATCTTGACACCAATAGATGGACGACCATAGAGGGGGTTTGGGTGGGTCGGGCGTGGACAGGTCCGGACGCCTGCAGAACCTCCTTTTCAGACGGTTCTGGTTTGAGGGATTTCAGATGTCCGGGCTGGTTAGTGATTGTCGTTGGGTGTCAAAAATGTTGGAGATATGCCCTAGAGGCAATAATATAGTATTATTATATTTCAATATTCATAGTTAAGAGTTTATATTCCATGCTATAACTGCTATGATCCTGGAATATGCGATTCAGTGGAAAACTCATATGCACGTGTGGAATGATAAACGGTAACAACACGTTCCTTGTCTCGCCTGTAAGACTGACTCAAGTGTTGTTGCGATCATGTTTTCCGGATCTTAGGATATCGTTAAGTGTAACAATAGTCCTAAACCAACATTGAGGGTACGAAGTTAGAAGAACAATCATATTGAATTGACCCAATACTTGTCTGTTATACTATGTGATTACATCGTCTAAAATCATCTGTTATAATACAGAGTGTTAGAATGTGTTTTAGTTCCTCAGACCATGAGAGTATCTCGGTCACTTCCTACCAGACGGTGGGTTTTGGGGTTGCTCAAACATCATCTGTAACAAGGTGATCAGAACGAAAACTTTCAGGCACACCGGAAAGTTTGACAAGTGACCGGATAGCTCAAGAGTGCGATTTGCTCCTCCGGCGATGGAGAGATATTCTTAGGGCCCACTCAGTGTGACGCCATCCATCACCGTCTGGCCAGACACAGGTGACTACGTCACGGGGATGCCGGAAAACGTCAACGAGAAAGAAGAACAAAACCGGTAAATGAAGCAACGGTATAGTGAGCATGTTGATGACTCAAGAGGATACCGATGCACACTGGGTTTTGTAAAGTATCGCGAAGCAAAGGGAACATTACGTGATAACCAAAGGTTCACTCGAATACCATTTGTGTAATCATAGGGACCGATATGATGCTCACGATTCCGCTATCGGTCATTGAACGAAGGGGTTTCGTTCATGTCTATGATTTACCGAACCTATGGGGTTACATGCTTAAGGTAATCATGATCTGCTGTGTGTTAGTAGAACGAGAGTGATGAGAATATAATTGTTTCATTAATGTCTGGAATAGTTTTGAGAGGTTCCGGAAGCGTTCCAGGGTCACCGGAAGGGTTTCGCTGAATATCATGTAATCTCGGGTATTATCAATTAATTATATATAGGTGGAAATTGTTTTTCGAGATGTCAACTTTATATATATATAATGTTCTGGAAATATTTCAAACATTTTATATTTAATTAAAATATCAACAGGCCTAAAAAGGCCAAGAGGTGGAAGGAAATATGGGCCACATAGGCCCATATGGAAGTTGCGCCCCCCTTTCGTAGTGGGGTGGGGGGCGAATCCTACTTGGGGAGGGAGTAGGACTCGCCCCCTAAGGCTGGCGCACCAAGGGGACTCCTTCCCCCTTGGTGGCGGCCCTCTCCCTCCTCTCTAACCTATATATACTAGAGGATTTCCACCCTATGAAAGTTTTGGAGCATTCTCTAGTTGATCTATTTCTAGTTCTTGTTGGTCCTAGTTGACTAATTAGAGCTAGCCCTAGCCACCTCTAATCCTCATAATTAGAAGCCCCTTGTGGTTCTAATCTCCTCCCTCTAATTCTCCAACGACGATTAGCTCTGGACGGCGAGGCGCTGTCGGATCGTGAAGACCGTACACTTGCAATCAAGTAGAGAGGTCGTGCTTTGGTCTTCTGTTTGAGGGAGGTTCGCGGGATCGTCATCAACGTTCGAGGGACTCCAAGTATGACCTACATCGACTCGTCTACTTCCTCTGCACAACTGGAGTCGGTAACGATCGTTGATCACAACCCGCTATGCATCTTCATATTGTTCCTTGGTGATCGTAGGGCGATTCATTTTTGTTTTCTAATACGTTTCCCAACAAAAAAATGACTACACTGCTAGGTCCATACATTTAGGGCCGATTTGGTGAGCCACGTTGGATATTCCCTTACCATGTGGGCTGGTAGCTCACCGAATAGCTTGAGAATCTGCATGATGGTGCTAAGCTCAAATATTAGGGTCAATGAAGGCAACAACATAGTCGGTGTACACAGATGCTCGGAAGGGGATGGAGCACTAAGGTCCAATGTCTGTAACACCCCCTGCTGCCACCCTATTAAACGGAATCAATTATCTTAGAAAGCCCATCAGCCCTATGGATAGGTTTAGAGTTGCATTGTTGGGCTGGAGTCATCTGTGCAATAAACATATTAGCTATTATAATCTCACTTTTTTATTTGACATTGCAGTGTTCATATGAACACTTCTCCAATATCTCTATAGAAGAAATGCATATGTGATGCTCGGTTGATAAATGAAAGATTAAGTTTGAAGGTTCGATTCCAACTCTATTGATATCAATACAACTTTGACTATTCAAATATTGTTAGTCAGCGGTGTTGCCCTTTGTAGTTTCCGTTGGGCAAACGTTTGTTTTCCCATTGGGCAAAGAAACCATGGCAGAGATGGTTAAAACTGGATCTCCGTCCGCCCTTTTTGCAATCTCTGTGTTGAACTTGATAGCTGTCAAGACAGAAGATTCGTATTGAGTTGGGTATCCCTTTGCTCAACCTTTAGTTTCTACCCTCCCATACATTTATGTTACTTTTGTTTACCTAGTGTTGTGTTGGGTGTTGGTGGAGTGAATAAACAATGGTTGATTAATTATGTCTCTCCTGGTTTGCTTTTACAGTTTATATACCTGGTTTGTGTGAGAGGGCTTTGTTTTGTGGCATGTCGCAAGTTTGATGTATCAAGGGTATTAATTATCTCAAATCAAAAAGTTATACTATCTAATTTGTAGTGTCTAATATCCCGGCCGCAATAAATATAGGGTGATGAGATGTTAAAGGATTGTGATCAAGGACATTCCACATATCTTTTTATACTAAAATTTTATATCTATTTATACTTGTATTATATTACAGTTGTAATGATTAAAATTCATATTACTTAACTATTATAGTTAATCACATAAACGTTTGCTTAATAATATTTATAATGGTATTTGTTATGCAATTATATCAATTTTTTTGAAATGTTTAAATTGTATGGCGTAATTTGTTTGAATTGATCTTTTAAGGTTGACTCATACATATATATATTTGCATGTATGTGTGTGTGTGAGTATGTGTTCATATATAATTTAATATCATTAAATATCATGGTAGAGATTTGTAAATCATATAGTATTACAAACATCTTAATAGTGGTTTCTAGGGTACTATTAGATAAATATATTTATAAATACTACTAGGGTATTGCAAATGTATCGTGCAAGTTGAGTTCATTAATAAGTTGACAACATGTGCATGTTTTGTGCTTGTATTTTAAAAACATCAGTATTGTAATCATCGAAGAATATAAATTTTCCGAGTTGTACTTTTAGATACATATGATTTAATTATTTGATATGCTCATACATAATCTAGTTAATTTGGTATATACGAGAGCTCCTGTCAGTTTTCTCAAATGAATGTTTGGGCATTAATTTAACCTACCTTGGATCCAAGTAGTTGCCCCTTGGAATTAAGGATTTTTCTTAATAAGCAGACCACTGAAAGTTTTCCCTTGTCTTAGAAGAAAAAACACATCTTTTGGTTATCGAATTGTCTTCATTGTCGATTGGTGAGTCACTGACCCAGCAATATTATACGATAGATACAGTAAGCTAATATCATGCGCATTCAACTCTTTCTATCAATATAAGATGTGGTTAATTATTTAGATGGACCATGATTTTTCATGTTCACAACTCTGCAACATTGCTTGTACTTAGCAGTGCAACAACCATAACTATTTGTAGGCATGGAACTACTATATGAAGGAAATATGCTCTAGAGGAAATAATAAAGATGTTATTTATAGTTCCTTATATCATGATAAATGTTTATTATTCATGCTAGAATTGTATTAACCGAAAACTTGATACATGTGTGAATACATAGACAAAACAAAGTGTCCCTAGTATGCCTCTACTTGACTAGCTCGTTAATTAAAGATGGTTAAGTTTCCTGGCCATAGTCATGTGTTGTCATTTGATGAACGGGGTCACATCATTAGGAGAATGATGTGATGGACAAGACCCATCCGTTAGCTTAGCATGTTGATCGTTCAGTTTTATTGCTATTGCTTTCTTCGTGACTTATACATATTCCTTTGACTATGAGATTATGCAACTCCCGAATACCGGAGGAACACCTTGTGTGCTATCAAATGTCACAACATAACTAGGTGATTATAAACATGCTTTACAGGTGTCTCCGAAGGAGTTTGTTGGGTTGGCATAGATCGAGATTAGGATTTGTCACTCTGAGTATTGGAGAGGTATCTCTGGGCCATCTCGGTGATGCACATCATGATAAGCCTTGCAAGCAATGTGACTAATGAGTTAATTGTGGGATGATGCATTACAGAACAAGTAAAGAGACTTGTCGGTAACAAGATTGAACTAGGTATGAGGATACCGACAATCGAATCTCGGGCAAGTAACATACCGATGACATAGGGAATGACGTATGTTGTTATGCGGTTTGCCCAATAAAGATCTTCGTAGAATATGTAGGAACCAATATGAGCATCCATGTTCCTCTATTGGTTATTGACCGGAGATGTGTCTCGGTCATGTATACATAGTTCTCGAACCCGTAGGTTCCACACGCTTAACGTTCGATGACGATTTGTATTATGAGTGATGTGTTTTGGTGACTGAAGTTTGTTCGGAGTCCTGGATGAGATCATGGACATGACGAGGAGTCTCGAAATGGTTGAGAGGTAAAGATTGATATATTGGAAGGTAGTATTTGGACACCGGAAAGGTTTCGAAGTGTATCGGGTATATACCAGAGTACGGGAGGGGTTACCGAAACCCCCGGTGGAAGATATGGGCCATATGGGCCATAAGAGGGAGGCTAACCAGCCCACAAGGGGCTGATGCGCCCCCCACAAGGGAGGAGGCCGAATTGGTTTAGGGAAGGGGGCGCCACCCCCCTTTCCTTCTCCTACTCCCTCTCCTTCCCCCTTTCCACCTCCAAGAGAAGGAAAAGAGGGCGGGGGGGAATCCTACTAGGACTAGGAGTCCTAGTAGGACTCCCCCTTGGCGCACCCCCTCTAGGTCGGCCGCCTCCTCCTCCCCTCCTTTATATACTGGGGCGGGGGCACCCCAAAGACACATCAATTGCTTTCCAGCCGTGTTCGGCGCCCCCTCCACAGTTTACTCCTCCGGTTATAGCGTCGTAGTGCTTAGGCGAAGCCTTGCGCGGATCACATCACCATCACCATCACCACGCCGTCATGCTGATGGAACTCTCCCTCTACCCTCTGCTGGATCAAGAGTTCGAGGGCTGTCATCGAGCTGAACGTGTGCAGAACTCGGAGGTGTCGTACGTTCGGTACTTGGATCAGTTGGATAGTGAAGACGTTCGATTACATCAACCGCGTTAACCTAACGCTTCCGCTTTCGGTCTACGAGGGTACGTGGACACACTCTCCACCTCTCGTTGCCATGCATCTCCTAGATAGATCTTGCGTGATCGTAGGATTTTTTTTGAAATTGCATGCTACGTTCCCCAACACTATATCCACACCATTCATTTACTTACTATGCTAGTCTTTATTGTAGAGTGATGGATGCTTCTTGAATATGAATTATGAGTTATGTTCATGTTCCTCTAATTAGAAATGTTCATATATACTTGGTGCACTAAGCTTGTACGATCATGGAATGGTTGGCTAGTATCCATATGTACTCATTTATGAATGAGCCTTCTTTGTATTGAAGCCCCTGTGTTCACACAGTGATCTTTTTCGGAAAGGAAAATCCTATTCGCGTGTAACACTCCTACAAAAAGGAAGGGGACCGGCGTTAAGTCCTACTTCCTCCGTCCGAAAAAGCTTGTCTCTCGAATGGATGTATCTAGCACTAACGTGGCACTACTAGGAAAAGGCCTACTAATGGTGCATTGGTTTTGCCTACTAATGGCGCATTATCAGTGCACCATTAGTAGCACGCCACTAGTATATCTTACTAATGGCGCACCATAGGTGCGCCATTAGTATCTGGTATACTAATGGCGCACCCACTAGTGCGCCATTAGTATGTAACAGCATGCGCCATGAGTGTGCCTCCCGGGGGGGCATACGTAAGCATGGCTTTGTCATACTAATGGCGCATTCTGCGCTGATGCGCCATTAGTATCCTTTGGCACACTAATGGCGCACCTCGTGGTGATGCGCCATTAGTATGAATATTTGGTTTATTTTTTTTTCTTTTCTGATTTTTGCGCAGGTTACAAAATATATTATTAGACAGAATATAAAATATATTATTAGACAGAATATACACGGCAGCACACAGCAACATCAGATTCATCGAATACAATAGAAGATTAGTCTCCGAATATAATTCATCATATTAGTCTCCGAATTCAAAAGACCGAACAAAGATAAAACATTACAAGTCTCAAGACCGCGAGTATCGAGTTTGTCTTCACATTACAAGTCGATATCGATCATCTAAACTACCATCACATAGAAGAGAGTTGTGGTCATCACGATGAGCATCATCGCGATCAAATTGGTCTTCATCCGGTTCCTCCAACGCTCCCTCCTCTCTCCCGCTAGATAGCGGGCGTATCTAGATTCGGTCTCCGCCCTAGTGGTGTACCCTTTGTAACTGTTACCGCTGAAACGGTGAACCTGTCTTAGGCACTCCTCCCAGTCGTCGTAGACTTCGGGAACCTTACCCTTGAACACGACATACGACGGCATCTCTATGCACAAGCCAAACAACAGACAATACATAAGCAATATGTAAGTATGCAACAAAAGGATCGGAAGAGAAAAGTAAGACATTAATAGCACGATTCATGGTCCTACTAATAAATAGCATCGATTACATCTAAGTTGAACGACTGTCCAAACAAAAGAGACATACGAATTCATTAAAGTATAATTACAACATGAGCCAATCAATGTTTCAAAACTACACATCACTACTTTCGACTCGACTCATCGGACAGGAGCGTGGATGAAGCCGTCGTCTGTCGTGATGGTCATGAAATCGCGGTCGTTGTCACCCTGCATTTGTAGCATTCCATCTATCTCACTGTTGGACGGTTGATATCTGAGGAAGAACTGCCCCGAGGTATGAAGGACATCTTGATGGATGATGTCCGCAAACTCCGACTGGATGCGAAAGAATTCTTGTCTGAGGTCCGCGTCCTGGACTGCCGACAAGCTCGCGGCCCAATCTTTGAGATTATCTGGTAGCAGAAGTTGATGATGGTCCCTTACGATTGCCCGCATGTGATGGAGGGCGTAGTAGGCATCCTTCTGACCGCCAGGCGGCTACTTGACGCAGCAGAACTTCGTATTGTGTGAGAACATGTGCTTGCCGTACTTACGAACTGGCCTGGTGAAGGTGCCTCTAGATTTGGCGTAGCCGGGGAGAACATCATCAAGAACTTTCTTGACATTTGTGTAGTCTATGTTGGAGTTACGGTTCGGGTCTAAATACGTGGCCATGGAATATTTCGGGCTTAAGAGGATGAGTGTGCAATGTGTGTCACTGCACAGAACACGGAATGTTAGAAAAAAAAGAACGATCGAAATCTAAGAAATCATATGTTACGGGGCGGTTAAGGGATGACTTACTCGAGAAAGTAAGGCACAAGGAAGTTATCCTTATCTGCGTTTGCCAGAATGACGCCTTCGAGGTGTGAACTCGCAACTTGGCGGTCCCCAGCGCTGCTCAAGTGCTTGGCACGCATGTAGCAGGGGTCGACTATCACGATGTCCGGGGTCTTGTCTCTAATGATCTGCATCTGCATGCTCAGCGAAAATAGCCGAACGAAGGTGTAGTGCAGCGGATGAAGGTTAAACATAGCAAAGATGTCATCAAACCGCAGGACGATCGTACCCCCGATGTCGCCATCCACAAAGCCCTTGCCCTCTGGCACCTTGGCCACGAAAACCGGGTATGCCACATCCTTCTCTCTAAGACGCCTCTTCTCCAAAGAAAGAACACTGTCGTGCAGACTCCGCATAGCACCGGTTGCAGCATTCAGCATATTTGGCGGTAGCATCGCCCTACCCGCCACATGCACCCTCCTTGAGATATCCTTAGGTGAAGGTGGCCCGTCCTGAGCACGGATCGAACTCGGTGCCGGCTGGCTCGCACCGGCGCCCTTGTTAGTCTTTCGTTTCCGTCCCTTCTTCTTGATCTCCTGTAATGGGACCGAGTTCTGCTCACAGACCGCCTTCTTGAGCGTGTTGGGGCTGATAATATTTCGCACCTCAGCTATCTGAGGCTCGGTGAAGGCGGGAGCTGGAGGCGTGTCCTGAGAACTGAACGCCAGACGACGCCTGTTGCAATTGGATTTATCTGCCGTACCAGCTAGATCGCGGTCGTCTTGGTTGGGTTCTTGAGAAAGAGGCCCGCAGAACTCGTCAACGTACCCATGTTCGGCAAAGTACTTATCAACTTTGGTAAATGTACCGTCGTCGTTGTCGTCGCCGTCCGGATCCTGTGCCATAGGGCTATCCGGATCCTGTGCCATAGGGATGTCCAGCAGGTCCGGTAGCGTTGCGGCGTTCTTGCCATGGCTTGGCGCCGGCATGACTGGCGGTCTTGTCTGTGGTGTGGTGTCCCCCGCCCCCAAACGAATCTGGCTCTTCGGCCAAAGCAGGGGCCAGTTTACGCAGGTGCTGAGGGTCATCTCATCTTCTTCGTCGGCCCCAGCGGGTCGAATCGGAGGTAACAGCTCGTCGCAGCCTGGCAGCACCCGAACCACTTCAACCCTATACATTGTGGGTGGCATCGGATTACCATGGAACATGGGGTTGCCCGGTTGAACGATTCTGCCCTTGGCGACATCGACCAACTCGGCGCCCACGAAGTGCAGAAGAGTGCAAGAACGTCGGCGGTGCCCTGCGAAAACATGTACAGGGCGTCAGGGATGCCCAGTCAAAGGCAAGGAGATGAAGTCATCGGCCGAGAGGCTTAGTTACCGTGATGCCGTCGAGCTCGGCTAATGTCGAGGCACCGCCAACGGTGGGCGTGCAGCTGGCGGAAAAGGCGCTTGCTGGCGAGGTGTCGGCCGGCGTACACCCGGGTGCATTAAGCTTCAATGCCCGTGCCGGCATCGGCGACACGAATACCGCCTCCGCCGGAGACACCAATGGCGCCGCCGGAGACACCAATGGCGCCGCCTGCGCGTTGTGCGAGTTGCTGGCCGTGAAGCTGGGAACCGAGGGAGGCCCCTGTTGGCCGCCCGCAATCCACGTCGTCAGCCCATGAATCAACGTAGGCACCATGGCGTTGAGCGTCGTTCCAAGTTGTTGTTGCACTTGCTCTTGGACAAGCTCCGGAATCCGCGCCACTTGTGCCTTGAGTTCTTCAACCTCGCGCGTCTGGCTTTCCGAGCTGGTCTTTTTCTCCTTCTGCACACGGGCGGTATAGTATGACCCCCATTTTGTGGACAAGCCTTTGCCGGCCACATGACCAGCTGACGTCGGCTTATTGAGCTTATCCTTGTTTTTCATTACGTTCAACGCCCTATTTAAAGGGGTGTCGAAAGGGGAGCTCTTAGACGACCCCGCGCTACTGCTTTCAGTGTCCTGCGAAAGGAACGTGAACCATTTAGAAATATTGGGGATTAATTAGAGTGCAACCATATGGAGCTAATTACGCGGGGGTGTATTCCTTACCAGAAGAAGCTCAAGCGCCCTGGTCTTCGGATCCGTGGTAAGCTCCTTTCTTATCGGGTCCTCCTTGTACCGGGCCCTGACATAGTTCCTGGTCTGCTTGTCACCGCTATATTTCTCGAAGAGGGGCGGTAGGCCTTGCTCGGCACGCTCCGCGTCCTCCTTGTCCCATATAGGCTCCGCCACTCTATAACCGCCGGGACCGAGTTTGTGTTCCCCTAAGTTCAACTCCCGCATTTCTTTCCCCCACTAACTTGATTCGGAGGTTGCGGGGCTCTTGCACTTGATCTTGAACTCCTTGTAGTCATCTTCGCTCATCAAAGGATATTTCGCCTTGATCTTGTCATAACTATCACCTTTATCAATCATTCTCTTCACCGCGCTTTTCCAAGTAGACAGGGCCGTGCTCATCTTCGTGAGGGCGGCATTGTTCACTTTATTCCCTGAGAGGCGTGTGTTTTCAAATTCGGCGGGGAACTTGTATCGTTCGTGCAGCTTCGTGAAGAGGAGGTTGCGCAAATTCCCTCGGTCCTTATGCCTAAGGTTCTCGGTGTTGATCGAGACGGTGCTCCGGAGAATGCACCCGAGCTGAAGCGAGTACCCCTTGACTATATGTTTGGGCTCCGTTGGATTCCCGTCGGAGTCCACTTGAGTGAATTCCTCCTTGAGGGCGCGGAGCGCATTCGGGCGCCGGTCCTTCCTTTGCTTCTTCGGTTGGCTGCCATCTGTGTGTGCGCCGCCATCATCAGTGGTGGCATCCTCGGCGACACCATCAGTGGTGTCATCCCCGACGCCACGGGTTGTGTAATCAGGATCGGTGTCTTCCGCGGCGTCCTCATAGCGGTGAGGTTGTTCCTCCATCTCCTGGGACAGCTCCCAGAATGGCTTGCCGCCCGAACCACCGGCCTCATCATTGTGGGCCATGTTTCGCTCTAAATAGGAAAAAAGTTTGGTCAAAAAGTAGATTATTGTCAAGGAACAAGATCATGGTCTGATCATTTAGGGTTTGTCGACACCGAGGCACCCTAAAAGCCTAAGCTTTCATCATTTAGGGTTTGTCGACGCCGAGGCACCCTAAAAGCCTAAGCGTACATCATTTAGGTTCTCATCGACACCGAGGCATCCGGGGCAGCCAAGTTAAGTTTTCATCATTTAGGGTTTATCGATGCCGAGGCACCCTAGGTTGGGCCTAATCACTTGGCTCTATTGCCACCTATGGTTTAATACAACAAGAATAAAGGGGCAGTTGATCCTACTTAATTAAGTACTAAGATACCACGGCCCATGCATTACTAGCAAGTACCTCATATGTCCGATTTTTAGCAAAGTCAGGCTAAAATTCACGGAAAATTTCAGCATGACCTTTGCTGAAAATAGGACATATGGAGTATCCGAATTTACCGGAACGGAAGTTAATAGACATTCCGACAAACTCAAGGGCCTCTCGGGGTACCTGCAAATTCATTATCCCCGCGCAATGAAGTCCCCAATGGGTCATTTCAGAAGATCACAAGTAGCATCATCACAAGTACAACATCATCACAAGTACAACAGCAGCAGCAGTGAATACAGGCATAACAGCAGCAGCAGCTTTATTCTTCTTCTTCATAAAGACTAATTGTCTAATTGAGCAATATAGCGACAGTGTGAACAAATAAAAACACAAACTACACCTACATATTTGGGTACCTATATGGTATTGACATGCCATTCTCTGTCAACAGAAGTAGCACAAAATCATTCAAGTACTAGTGTTTAACTAAAACTTGGTGTGAATAAGATCCTCTGTCAGTACTTCATACCAATAATCAAAACCCCAAAACCTGACCCCAACTAGTTACCATAAGGTCAAATACTGTCCACAAAACCATAACAGAAATAGCACAAAATTATCCTAGCCAACATGGGTTTTCAGGAAATATTGAGACGCCGCACTTCTGATCGACTCCTAAGGTACATTCTCAACTAGCATAGTTTGTTTACCTTCTATTCCTATGTGCTTCATTACTTGATTTCCTTTCAGCCTCAAAGTTTATGTTTGTCCTGGTCATATTATGCTTTTGGCAACCACTAGAAATGTAAAAGATTTTTTGTGAACTTGGGAAGAAAAGAACCAACTTTCATCAAAGAAATAAAAATAAGATCATGAACAGAATAGTTGTTAGGGTACTGTCATTTATAGTTTGCAGCGTGCTACTTCATGGCAGGAAGCTTTAGGGCTAACCCATATGAGCCTTGTACTACCAGCCAGCAGAACAAACACCTGGCCTATGTCATCTCTTTTCTCCCTTACTATTGGAGAGCTATGCAGGTATGAATCGACATACCAACAACAGTAAGATCTCAAGTTGTCAAAATTAGTTTCAAACTGAACTTTGTGGCCATTTTTTCCTTGAAGTGTTTAAGAACGTACATAGAGGAACATGACATTAATCAGTTCGCCAACGCCGGGAAGTACGTGTCGGCGATGGTGGCGGCTGCCGTCAGGTTCAAGTACAATGTCACACCGACACCATTCTGGATGTCGATGGTCCTCATATCGTCCTCGGGCGCCACCGTTTACCAGCTCTACTGGGACTTTGTCAAGGATTGGGGCTTTTTCACTCCCAAATCTAAGAACCTATGGCTCAGGAATGATCTCATCCTGAAGAACAAGTTCACCTACTACATTTCCATGGTATTTTACTTTGTCCATCTGATTTATAGTACAACATCAATGCAGAAAATGACCAGATTTATGATCACTAATTTTTTCACAATGCAGATGCTAAATCTAGTGCTTCGGCTAGCATGGGCTCAAAGTGTGATGAAGATCCGTATTAATAAGAACGAGACTCGCCTGCTGGATTTCTCCCTTGCCTCCTTGGAGATAATCCGACGAGGACACCGGAATTTCTACAGGTATTTGAAACTAGTGTACAGCTAGAATCAATATCTCCGGTTTAATGTTTTGGTTATAACTCGGGTCGACGGCACGACGGGGCGGCGGCGGCGAGCTCCTGCTCCTAACCCTAGGTCGCCGCCCCGTGGGGGCATGGGGATGAGCGGGGGAGAGAGGGAGGGAGGGACAGAGACTAACCGTCGTCGATGAGCAGCAGCCGCGCGGGGAGGCTCGCGCCGCCGTCGAGGAGCGCGTCCGACGAGGCTAGCCGCCATCCGTCCGTCCGTCGAGGAGCGCGGGAAGGCTCGCGACGCCGTCCGTCCGAGGAGGTCGCGGGCTCGAGGAGGGGAAGGGGAGAGGGAGGCGGCGGGGGCGTGTGGGCGGCTGCGGCGGCGGCGGCGGCGCGGTGGAGGGAGGGACGAGGGAAGGAGCGGCGCGGTGGATCGAGGGAGAGGGAACTGGCGAGGGGGAGAGGGAAGGGGGATCGGGCGAAGGGGTATCCTATAGCAATGGCGCACCACCTCGTGGTGCGCCATTAGTAGTTTTTTTTCTTATAGCAATGGCGCACCCACCTCTGGTGCGCCATTAGTTTTATTACAGTTGCAGCACAGGTTATATTGCACCTAACCCAATCCACATCAGAACCCGCCCACTAGCTCGACTGGTCAGCACGCAGCACACACACCAGGAGGTCCTGGGTTGGATTCCCAGGCTCCGC
Organism: Aegilops umbellulata; assembly: GCA_032464435.1. Taxonomy (NCBI): domain Eukaryota; kingdom Viridiplantae; phylum Streptophyta; class Magnoliopsida; order Poales; family Poaceae; genus Aegilops; species Aegilops umbellulata. The sequence continues at coordinate 419,540,211 of CP136059.1, forward strand.
AATATTATTTTTTTTGCATTTTAAATGTTGTTTGATATTTATTTGTGTTTAAATATGTTCAAACTTATTTAACTCATAACAGTAATATTTTTTAAATAAAAACAGTAATAATTTTTTAAAAAATATGTTCAAATTTGTTACTTGAAAATATCATCGGCGGCGGCGGTGGAGGGGGGGAAGGTGTGGTGCCCGTTGGCGGCGGTGGAGCGGGGGAGGGTGTGGGGGGTCGGGTGCTCGTCGGCGGCGGTGGAGGGGGATCGAGATCGAGTGTCCTCATGAATTCAAAAAGTGCCCGTGAAATTTAAAAATATTCATGATATCAAAAAGTGCCCATGAAATACAATCGAGAAATGAAGACTACGATTTAAATACAACCGATCTTAGCTAGCTATCTGTTCACAATCTTCTTGCCCTTCTTTTTCGCAAATGGAGTTCTTTTGTGGAACGGACGTCCTTTAGGTAGGGTGGTCCTGCTTCTTCTTGTGGTGTGTGCTGCTACTTCATCGTCGTCGTCATGTTCGATCTTCGGGTCGCCGTACTTGTCGAAGTCTTGCTCATGGGCTACTCCATCCATTCCGATGATCTTCCTTTTGCCTCTCCTCACGACAACACGACTGGGCTTTGGCGGGTCGGTAATGAAGAAGCATTGGTCCACTTGGGAAGCCAGTACCCATGGCTCATTTTTCGCGGTGGCGTTTGCGCCCGCGGTCTTGGATTTGGCTTCGGGTATAACCATGGTGGTGAAATACCGGTCTTCTTTTAGGACGCTCTTGGCCCATCTGACACGGAATATCGGAACCTTCTCTCCAGCGTAGCTCAGCTCCCAGATCTCCTCGATCCTTCCGTAGTATCTGTCCTTGTCGTTGCCGGTGTAGGATTCCATCGTTACTCCGGAGTTCTGATAACCATCGCTCTTCATGTCCTTATCCTCGGTGTAGAATGTGTAGCCGTTGATATCGTACGCCTCACAGGTCATCAGGTTGTGCTCGGCGCCCTGTGACAAGGCGAATATGAGTTGTTCTTACGCGGAAGAATCCTCATGTAAAGGGTACGACAGAAGCTTCTGCTTGAACCAACACGTGAAACATGAGTTGTGCTCTTTGAGCATATCTCCGTCCATCCTCTGTTGGCCTCGGTCATTGTACGTCTTCTCAATAAAGGTTTTGTGCTCTACCACCCAAGGATCGACCAAATCTATGTGTTGTAGCGCGACTAGGTTTGCTCTTTCAAAGTCGGCGAGTCGACCCTCGAAGTCGACATGCATTTCGCGGTGACCCTCACGGTGACCCCATCCAGGGAGCCTGCCGAGGTGCCTGTTGACGGGCAGACCAACGGGGTTCTCGATGCCTAGATAATTCATGCAGTAGGAGATGCACTCTTCAGTCAGAAAGCCCCTGGCTATACTTCCCTCTGGACGTGACATGTTGCGAACGTATCCTTTGATGACACCATTCATCCTTTCGAACAGCATCATGCTGTGCAGGAACGTCGGCCCGAGTCGGATGATATCCTCCACGATATGGACCAGCAGATGCACCATAACGTCGAAGAATGCGGGCGGGAAGTACATCTCAAGCTTGCATAGTATCACCACGATCTCTTCCTGTAGCCTTCTGAGTTGCCTCACGCCAATCGACTTCCGAGAGATGACGTCGACAAAGTTGCATAGGCCAAATAGCGTTTCACGGACGTGCGCGTCCATGATCCCACGGATTGCAACTGGAAGTATCTGCGTCATCAGCACGTGACAGTCGTGAGACTTCATCCCGCTGAACTTCTGCTTCGCTGGGTCTAGGTATCTGCTTATCTTCCCCGCGTAACCATAAGGAAGTTTTACTCCTAGGAGGTAGGTGAAAAACTGCTCGATCTCCTCCTGACTAAGAGTGAAGCACGCGGGAGGGTAGTCATTCCCGGTCTTCTTGGCCTTTTTGCCTTTGCGACGACTTTCTGTGTCCTGCTTCGCCTCATCATCATCATCATCATTAGCGTGAAGCTCCTGCCTGATGCCCATTGATTTCAAGTTTGCCCTTGCTTTCGGCCCATCTTTGGTCCTCTCTGGCATGTTGAGCAGGGTACCAAGCAGACTCTCGCACACGTTCTTCGTGATATGCATGACATCAAGGCTGTGAGGCACACGGTGGATCTTACAGTACGGCAAGTCCCAGAAAACAGACCTCGTTTTCCATACCTTCAGCAGCGGCTCTGGCGCCTTTCGCTTCTTTCCGGCTCTGACGCCTTTTGCTTCTTTCCCGGTAGTGGGCAGTCTTTCCAATTTTTCAACAGCTTGTCTATTTCCTCGCCGCTCCTCGTACACTGGCGTTTTCGGGGTTCGGTTTCACCATCGAACAGATCCTTGCGTTTCCTCCACGGGTCATCGTCGCGAAGTCACCTTCGATGTCCCATGAACACGGTTTTCGAAGACCCGGGATCTCTATCTAGCTGGCGATACGTTGTGTCATCCATGCACCTTACGCATCCAGAAAATCCATGAACTACCTGCCCCGCGAGATATCCGTAACCGAGATAGTTGTGCACCGTCGTGAGCAGTGCGGCTCTCATAGGGAAATATTCTTTCTCTGCGGCGTCCCACGTATTGGCTGGCATTTTCCACAGCGTGTCTAGCTCCTCCTTCAGCAGCCCTAGATACAGATTGATGTCATTCCCTGGTTGTTTCGGCCCTTCAATTAGCATACACATGTGAATGTACTTCCTCTTCATGCACAACCAGGGGGGAAGGTTGTACATCCACACAAACATAGGCCAGGTTCTATGTGTGCTTCTCTGGCTGCCAAACGGATTGACTCCATCGGTGCTCGCGCCCAGCACGATGTTCCTTGGATCCTTCCCAAATTCTGGGTATTCGAAGTTCAACGCTTGCCACTGGCTCGCATCCTTAGGGTGACTCAGCATCTTGTCTTTTTTATTTATCTCCGGATCATTTCCGTCATCTTCCCGCTTCTTCTCCTCCCTATCCGCGTGCCAACGCAGGAGCTTTGCTACCTTAGGGTCTGCGAAATACCGCTGCAGACGAGGAGTGATCGGAAAGTACCACACCGATTTTCGAGGAGCTTTCTTCCTCTTCTTGTATCGAGTGACGCCGCACACCGGACATATGGTAGACTCCGCGTGCTCGTCCCGATAAATGATACAATTGTTCATGCACACATGGTATTTCACGTGCGGTAAATCCAGAGGGCACACGATTTTCTTCGCCTCCTCGAAACTGGTCGGGCACTTGTTCCCCTTGGGAAGACGTTCGTGTCAGAATGACATGTTCTCGTCGAAGCATGCGTCGGTCATTTTGTGTTTTACCTTCATCTCCAGAGCCATGAGCGTTACTTTCAGGCGGGTATCCTCGGGCCTGCATCCTTCATACAATGGAGTAACCGCGTCTATCTCCAGTTGATCCAGCTTGGCTTTCTCTCGGGCGGCAGCTCTTGCGTTATCCGTCTGCTTGAGAAGCAGCTCTTGAATATGAGGGTCCCGCACCCAGCCTCCATCGTCGTCTGCTCCGGCATCTTCATCTTCATGATCATGCCCTTCGTCTTGATCTTCCTCATCATCATGTACGACATCTTCTACATGATGACTGTGTACAGCATCACCGTCGTGATCATGTCCTGGAGGTTCTTCGTCTTCTCGCCCGCCCTCGCCGCGGTGGTACTTGTCTTGTTGCCCTTCCTCATTTCTTGCCCGACGCCAGCCATGGACGACTTCATAGTCATCTTCATCACCTTGCCACCGATAGCCATCCATGAAACCACGCAAGAGCATGTGGTCCCGCACCTGCCCGGAATCCGGGTCCGCAATAAGGCTCTTCAGCTTGCATCTTCGACATGGACATCTTATCTCCGTCTCGTTCTTTTGAAGCATCTCGGCCTTCGCGGAGCTCAAAAACCTATTCACGATGCCTTCAGTCATCGTGCAGACCATGGTCGCCTGCGGGGTAGAGCAAAATGATATTTTAGAACCAAGAAAAAATTTGGCATGACCTTCCCTAAAAATAGGACCAAAAAGAATGCATAGTGCCAAAATTCTCGCCGAAACGGAAATGAATCAAAACATTCCGGTAAAATATTGGCAACTATCGCATTTCAAATACCGGTACCTTCAAACACAAACATATATGCAACACCACAAACACATGCAACACCACAAACATACATAGATCTAGCTAGGCCACAAAAAGTGCATGTGCACGCTGTTGGAGCGAGCTAGGGAGAAAAAAAGTAGATCTACATCATGAAGATAGCTTTCCCTTACTTACCTATCAAAAAAAGGTAATTTCACCACTTAAATTTTATGAATCTATGGTGAAAATAAGGTGAGGAGGAGGAGATGGCCGAAAGCTTGGCGAAGAAGGTGGAGGGAATGAAGTGGAGAAAGTGAGTGGGTAGGTGTGGGGCTGTTCAAAATATCTTGTTGGGGTCCCTTGCGCCATTAGTAACACTGGTTACTAATGGCGCACCAGCAGGTGATGCGTCATTAGTAGTTTTGCAAAAAAGTAATATATATATATATATATATATATATATATATATATATATATATATATATATATATATATATACTAATGACGCATCTTCTCACAGTGCGCCATTACTAGTTTAAACTAGTAATGGCGCACTGTGAGAAGATGCGCCATTAGTAGTTTTGCAAAAAAAAGAATTTTTTTTTTGCAGTAATGGCGCGCTGTCTGCTTGATGCGTCATTAGTAGTTAGAACTAGTAATGGCGCATTGTGGACCTGATGCGCCATTAGTATGTATGGAAAAATGAAAAAAATTCATACTAGTGGTGCACCCTGTTTCCGGTGCGCCATTAGTGTCTTCCACACTAATGGCGTATCACAAACATGTGCGTCATTAGTATATAGTAGTGGCGCACTACTTTCCTGATGCGCCATTAGTATCAATCCTATCTATAGCCCTTTTCCTAATAGTATGGTGCTAGATACATCCATTTGAGGGACAAGTTTTTTCGGATAGAGGGAGTACAAAATAGACCCTGGCTTTTCAGGAATGATGTCGTTCTTCTTGCAGCTTTTGACGGCATGGGCAACCCCACGAAACTCCTTTAAGATTTGGGTGTAAATTCATAACTTTCCGGTGTCGAACAAGACGGATGAGACGCACTGGCTTCTGGGCAATACAATGGGCACTATAATTGCAGCGTCGGATCGGAACAAGAGGATCGTGGATGAATACCTCCGCGTCCATGTCGAGCACATGGTGGACAAGCCGCTCATGAAGTTTATTGATACGACCTTGGTCAAAAGTACAACTGAGAAATTACCAAATTTCTATTTGTGATGTGGAGTTGGGGGACACACAACTGCGAAGTTCTACAGCATCCCTAAGGAGCAATGAAAGGGGTCCTTCTCCATCGACATAAAGGCGCCGAAGTACATGTGATCTTCTGGGGTCCGGCCCAGCGGTACCTCGATTTTGGAGGGCTGTCAGGTGTTAAGTTTCATGCATATTAGCCAACGTAACCAAAAGTCTGAACTTTTAAAAATGCTAGGCAACACACATATACACTTCGACAACCCCTCTTATGTGAGACAAGGAAAGTCAACACATGAATAGACTCTGAGGTATGGCTCAAGAGGCATATACGTGGAGACAGAGGGGGCATTAATTTTTCTTTTTTTATAAATTACGAAAGCCATGACTTGAACTCAGGAGAGCTGCCAAAAAAAATCCTGGCGCAACAATATTTTTTTGGCCCATTTTCATTTATGTATTTGTTTTTTTGTCTATGTCATGTATGAATATATTAGACTCAAAAAAGAATTTATGAAAGTGTTATATGTGCATTTGTGGAGTGACGATTCTATGTGTAAGCTATGGGGTCAGCTGACCCACAGCTTTTTGGATTGCAAGCCTATTTCTATTAATATTTGTGCAAAAGATTAGGACATTTTAGAGAGTTTAGTGCATTTGAACCCACAACTTTTTGGTGCTGGCACCGCCGCTGCATTTGTGTATGCACAATTTCTTTTTCTTTTTTTTGGCTATGGAAATATGTATTTTTTAACTCCACCAATGCACCCGTTCACCGAAAGGCATTTTCGCAGCATCGGGTCAATTAGCTTACTGTGTAACCTCCTTTCAAAAAAAAAAGCTTACTGTGTAACCTTTTTTTATTTACATTTTTTGCGGTTAGCTTACTGTGTAACTCATGCCCTGGGCTTTTTCTCTTCCAGTCTTCCTCTTCCTGTGTCTAACTTTTCCACTAATAAATCTACTGGTGCCCCAAATTCTTCTCTCCCCTGCCGTGTTTTTGGGCACCAATGTTGGTGATACTCTAATGTTTGTCCGTAGAGTCGCTGCCGGAAACGCAGACGTTATACAACTAGAACTCTAGCTAGCTAGATAGCCACGCGATGCGCCGGCTACATATACATGGAGCTCGGACCAATCGACAAAGCACATAGCGGGGAGATTGAAAGTTGAAACGCCAGGCCGGGGAAGAGGGAGGCGGAGGCATCCAAACGTCCGCCAAGCCCAGAGGTCCAGCAAGCGTACACGTAAGCTCAACCCGTACGTCACCGACACGAAGAACTGATGGCGTCAGTACAAGTATCACCGGTGTCGAGGAAGAAGGCATCGAAGATCGATCGTGCATTTGGCGGCGGCTACCTACTTCCCATCTAAGCTCTATTCTTCTTCCTTCTTCTTGTTGTTTTCTCTTTTATCACATTTTTGCTTGTAATTTACTAATTTGCAATCACAGACCACGTATATCAAGCAATATATCGTAGAGCGTAGAAGTAACTAATGGCATCTCCATCGCTGACCTACAAATCGGACACTGTATTTGTCCCGGGACCGACGAGGCGGACAGTAATACAAAAACCGGCCATCCGTGGCCACGTCCATTTAAAAACAATTGTGCGTTAGTAAAATAACCTTCAGCCAAATCCCAAATCGTGTTGCTTGTGTTGGTAAAATAAAACACCTCTGCCTCAATTGAGCTCACAAAGCAACACGTGCAAACTTGATCTTCCGTCAAATCAATTGTGTCCATATTGCATTCTGCCAAATCCTAAACCTTGTTTAAATATCGAAACTGCTCTGCACACGATATAGTGCGCACGACCATTGCACGATGGACTTATCTAGCGGTAAATGGCTGTTTGTTGCCAATGCATGGACGGCTTGATTCCTTTGTCGTCCAAAGTTCGTCTGCGAAGTGTCGTTTGCCAAGCAGTGCTCTTACCTTCCGTCAAATCACATGCGCAGCTTCTGCCAAATTACATGCATGCTTATTTTACAAATCTATGGCACTAATCGAGAAATGGATACCTTCTGCCAAAACTACTAACTAGCTTCCCCCAAAACTACTAACTAGCTTGCGCCAAACTACATGGATTAAAAGTAGTACTATTGATAGCTTCCGCCAAAATTACTAACTAGCTTCCGTCAAAATACATGGATTAAAAGTAGTTTCTGCAAAGCTTTCAAAGCCTTCCACCAAAGCAAAAAAGATTAGCAGCAGCCTTTCACCATCCAGATGGAGAGAGGACACATGGTAGCTTTTGGTTCATCATGTGGATGTCCCGCAAAGCCCTTTTTTATTTAGTTTTATTGCCAGAAAACGGACGTCCGGACCGCTCTGCGGACCTACGGGATATCACGTTAGATGGTAAATTATGTCTTAACCAGTGGCGATTCTACTCAACAGGCTTGAACAGGCTCAAGCCTGCCCTAAAAAATTTCAAAAAAAAAATCCTACTAGGCGCAATAGTCAGGCATAGCCAAAATAGCAACTTCCAGCCATCTTATTGCATTGCGCTGCACTACCTCCAACAAAAATTAGCGTATTTGAAGTTGAGCCTACCCTCCATCTGCGTCCTAGATTCGCCACTAGTCAGAATAGTACAGTGTGGACGTATGTGGCTGATTTGAAGGTAAGCTTTAAAGACACCCCCACATCGACGACCTACGTCAAGGTTGATATTGCTAGTCTGAATTTGTACCAGTAACTGGATTTTGCACATTTTGCGTGCGTGTGTGCATGTGCGCATGTGTGCGCGCGCATGTGTGTGCGTGTGTGCTCGTGCGCACGTGTGTGTGTCGGTGTGTGGCTACAAAACCATTTGTATTAATTTTCATACTACACAGTGCAAAATAAGTCCACACCAAGTTGCGTGCGCACGTGTGTGTCAGTGTGTGGCTACTCAACCTTTTGTACATAGAATCGGAGGTAGAGCTATGCACATACCAGGGGGAGGGGGGCATGGCCCCCAGACTTGGATCAAATTCGCCTGATAGGCATCTCACATTCTATAGACACGACGCTGGTCAGATAACTGCTACGAGCCGCGCCCAGCAGGACCATAGAACGTGCTCTCGCTAAGCCAACACCAGCAACCGGTGGTGGAGGTAATAGAGGAGCAAGTGGGCCAGCAGCCGACAGTTAGGATGAACGAAGTGCCTGGGAAGCCCGGGACTTTTCTGGGCCTCATCTTCCGCTCCGTACAGTTCATTTGCGGCCTCCTTACACTCGTCAGTTTACTCTCTGCACCAGCTTCACGTCAGTTCCCTTCTCTAGGTTAGCTTTTTGTTTTACTTGTATTCTAATAATCACGTTGCTTCTAGTTCTTTTTGGATATCAAACTAATGAGTTATTCATTTGGCCAGCTTTGTTCTTGCAGCTTCCGGCATGATGTGTGTGTGGAGTCTGTTGTCGGCTTTTCTGGATGTGTAAGCACTGCTTGTCAAGCAGCATCTACATCATGTTTTGTTTAGTCAGGCTCTTGCTATTGGCGATTGCGTACGTGTGCATTCTAATCTTCTCAATGTTTTCCATACCGTGAACTAGTTCATGGGAGGATGTTTCGCTCAATTGTACTTGTATAACTGAAGAAATCAACATGCCATTTTTGTTATTTTTTCTGGAGGATGTACTTAAGCTGACCATGAAACTTCAAAGTTGTTTGTTTGACTACTTTGTCTGAAACATGTGAAAGGGGGTTTTACATTATTATTCAATCGGCATTTATTCACCCTAAAGTTTTATGTAGATATTATATGTGGTATGATATTTTGGTTCCCTATTTTTTATCTTTTGAGTGCTACAATTTGCAATTTGTTAACCAGAATGATATTGTACATAGAATCGGAGGTAGAGCTATGCACATAGCGAGGGGGGGGGGGTATTGGCCCCCAGCCTTGGATCAAATTGTGAAGGATTTTATTGGGAGAGCTTAGATTTGATTATTTTTTAGTAAGCTCTGCTACTGCATACAATAGTTAGTTGATCCCCAAATCCTTAATGAACCCACTTCTTGTACCCTAGAAATTTTATCCCAACATTGCCCTGGAAAAATCCGAGACGTTGTGTATACCGAATACACGACGTTGACCTCAAGAATTCTCTCGAGCGAGAAGGCGACGGCGCAGATCGCATGGGAAGGAAACATAGGAAGCCAAGGACGCCGCCGGCTCCTCCTTCCGTTGTCGTGCCGAGCAGCTGCTCTCCGTCTCACACCCGGCGACTTGGACTTCTCGCCGGCATGCCTTTTTCTCTCCTCCCACCCCCTCCTCATTCTATCCTTCTCCACGCCATAAAGATTCCGGCAACTGATAGGTCTCCAACGTATCTATAATTTTTGATTGTTTCATGCTATTATATTATCAATCTTATATACATTATATGCAATTTTATATCATTTTTGGGAACCAACCTGTTAATCTAGTGCCAAGTGTCAGTTGTTGCTTTTTGCATGTTTTTAGTTTTACAGAAAATCCATACCAAACGGTGTCCAAACACGACGAAACTTTTTGACAATTTTTTCTAGATCAAAAGAGACGTTGGAAGCTTTGGAGGGAGTCCAGAAGAGAAACAAGGAGACAACAGGGATCGCCTTGGGGGGAGGGTTAGGCGCGCCATGTGTCTTGTGGGCCCCTCGTGGCTTCGTCTGACCTAATTCTGCACTATAAATTTCAAAATATTGAAAAAACCCAAGAAGCACCAACAAAACAATTTTTTCGTCACCGCAAGTCCCTGTTATTCTGCGATCCCATATGGAGGCCTTCGCCGGTACTCTGCCTGAGGGGGAATCGATCACGGAAGGCCTCTAATCAACCTTGCTCCACCTCCGATGATGTGTGGGTAGTTCTCCACATGACCTGTGGGTCCACAGCAGTAGCTAGATGACTCTCTCTCTCTCTCTCTCTCTCTCTCTCTCTCTCTCTCTCTCTCTCTCTCTCTCTCTCTCTCTCTCTCTCTTTGATCTTCAATACGATGTTCTCTTCAGAGATCGATTTGATGTAATCTTATTTTTCGGTGCATTTGTTGGTATCCGATGAATTGAGGGTTTATGATCAGATTATTCAATGAAAGTAATTGAATTTTTCTGAACTTTATTATGTATGACTGTTATATCTCGATATATCTATTTGATTTGACCAACTAGATTGATTTATCTTCAGCGGGAGAGGTGCTATGTGGTAGGTTCAATCTTGTGTTATCCTCACTTTGTGACAAAAGGGGTAGCTAGACACGTATTTGTGTTGTTGCTACTAAGGATAAAATGATGGGGCTTAATGACATTGCTTGGTTTTATTCCGTCTATATTATTTCATCATGCTCCAAGCATTAACCTGTTTGTTACGAACATAATACCTTAAGATGCATGCTAGATAGCGGCCGAGGAGTGGAGTAATAGTAGTAGATGCAGAATCATTTCGGTCTACTTGTCACATATGTAATACCTATTTACTGATCATGCCATTTTTGGTCAGAGATCATCAACGAGTCTTCTGAATCAGCGTTAGATCATCCAATACATGTCTTGGCCAAAGCTAATGATCCTGAGAGTGCTAATAAAGAAGAAGTAAAGAAGATCTTGGCATCTAAGATGCCCAAATTCATAGTTAAACCGAAGCCCGGTGCTGCAAATCCCCAGAAGAAACACAAGTGTACTGAATCTGCAGCTGTACAAGATAGCGTTAAAGCAACAGTTGCTGAGGACAAAAATGAAGATTCAGAAGACAAGACCAATGTTCTTCATTCCCTCTTCCAGTATGATAGCGATGAAAGAGGTGATTGAAGACAAATCCTCTTTGTTGAGTCATAAGTAACCGTACTGGAGGAGACAAGGCCCTGGAACAAGATCATCCCATGTAACTCAAGTCTGTAAAATCTCTGTTGTCAACTTTAAATCTGTCATTATCCTCTTATTCAGAAAAAAGGGAGTTGCGTTTGAGATTGTAATCTTGAAAAATTCAGAGAAAATATTAAATTGAGGGTAAAAACTAAATAAGCATTAACCAATCAGGTCGGCACATTCGGATTTATTCGGTACAGCACTCAGATCAATTTTATCTACTATTGACTTTGACATGGAGTCGAGTAATGTGAGTAATACTCTGATTTTGGTCTACCTACTGTTTATGCATGATTCTAGGCTGTAGCTCACAGTGCAGACTAAAGAAATTGAGAAAATGTCACTACGTGGCTACACCACCAAGCTGAGAAACACAGAAGGAATAAGGAAGACAAATATTTCTTCAATGGCACAACATTTTGACGGCTGAGGCATGTCACACTATGACAATCCTTCACCTCCAGCACCACCCAAGTCTTGATAGTAACATATACACGTTCATGGACGATGTCCTTGATGAGCGACATGTAGTTCTTCTCTCTCAAGCGTGTGTATACCGCTCCTTCAATCTCCTTGTTCAACCAAATATGGTGGTTTTAGCGTGAACATCAACATGTGTAAAGGTGTACCGTCGTGGTTCCATATCCACATCTCTAGGCAGGAGCCGTTCATTCGCGGGTTGAGCAATGCCAGCCCCTCCTTGGCAAACGGTTTGCCAAGGCGTTCGACACGGTCTATTGGCCCTTTCTTCTAGAGACCCTTGCTTACTTGGGGTTCAGCCGGCGGTGGTACGCGTGGATCGGCTCATCTCGACCGCGTCCACACAGGTGGTCATGGTCAATGGCAGTCCTGGCCCACCCATTCTCCACGGTTGCGGCTTTCACCAGGAGGATCCATTGTCTCCGATGCTTTTCGCGATCGTCATTGACACCTCGAACTCTCTGCTCCAGCACGCAGTACACCATGGCGTGTTGCGTCGGCTCACCGCTTGGCATGCATCGTCTAGCATTTCTCTCTTTGCCGACGACGTCGTCGTTTTCTGTCATCCGGACGCGTCTGAGCTCCTCATCATTCACGAGCTCCTAGACATCTTTGGCAAGGCCTCGGGTCTCCGCACTAATTTCACCGAGTGCTCCACGAACCCAATTCGATGCTCGGCGCCGGTCTCCGCCTGTATTAGGGCAGCATTCTCCTGCCCAGTCAAGGACTTCCCCATTAAGTACTGTGGACTGCCACTTTCGGTCCATAAAGCCTCCTCCTCCGAGCTCATGCCACTCGTCGACAAACTGCTCCTCAAGCTGGCCACCTGGAAGGCCTCCCTCCTCAACCGCAGCGAGCGGCTTCCCTTGTGTGTCACTTCCTCACCGTAATGCCAACTCATATCTTGTTGGTCATGGCGATCTCCCCTCCTATCCTCAAGAAAATCAACCGGATCATCCGCAACTTCCTTTGGCAGGGCTACAAGGACGCGTGCGTCGGATGTTGCCTGGTTAGTTGGGCTAAAGTCTGCCGCCAGCTTGAGTACGGAGGCCTCACAGGCCGTGATCTCCTTTGCACCGGCATCGCCCTTCGCACTCGCTGCCTGTGGCTCCAGACACAGACCCTAGTCGCCCTTGGAGGCATCTTCACCTCCCCCACGAGCCCGAGGCGCAGCAGCTATTCCGAACATCCACGGCATGGTCGTTGGGCAATGGCCAAACCTGTCGTTTCTGGCTCGATCACTGGCTTGATGGGGGCTCCATAGCCGAAATCGCGCCCACCCTTGTCACCCTCGTGCCTCGCCGTCGCCGTGCACGGCTGGTGTGTGACGCTCTAGCAAAACGTACCTGGATCCTTGACATTACCGGTGGCCTTGGTCCTCTTGCCACCATCGAGTACATTGACCTCTGGTGGCGCATCCAGACAGTCTCCCTCTCCTCTGCCCCAGACACTCTCACTTGGGGCTGGACGACCAATGGGTTATATTCCGCGCGCTCTTGCTATCATGTCATGTTCAAGGGATCCATGACGGCGCCATTCTGAAAGATCATCTACCATAGTTGGGCCCTCTGAATGTGAAGTTCTTCCTATGGCTTTCATCGCAAAACCGTTGTTGGACGACGGACCGCTTGGCGAGATGAGGCCTTCAGCATCGATACTCCATTACGGAGCGGCGTGGTTTAAAGTGCAAGCCCTGATCCTTTCCCCTTCTTCGATTCTCCTGCAACAACAAAACGAGAAGATGACCCACCCAAACCAAATACTCTTAGGGAAAGCATGGCCTCGTGCCGTGGCCATAGCCCAAGCGTCAATTCCAAGTCACACGTGCACCCCACACATGGATGAGTGACTATTTCTTGTATATACAGAGACGCGGAGGCATGGTGGAGAGAACAAGCTCTCTAAAGGGGGTGCAGCTAGCTGCGTGGTCCATGGAGCCATGGATCGATGAGGTGGCGCCACTCAAGACTATCTCATAAAATTAGGTTGCACACATTAAATCGGCCGGATTACCTAAGCGTTTTACTCGAGCAGTTACTGCATATGCAATTATTCATGGTTGGATCCGTGGTTAGTTATGGTTACATTGCATGGAGGATCCCAAAGACTGCATATGCAATTAGGCATGGTTGGATGCGAGAGCCCAAAGACCGTGGCATCGCTGATTATTTGTCTCAGTCCGGCGGAGATAATACATGTCTTGGTCACAATAACTCCCTCAACTAAGAGCAAGTACAATAAGGTGACGTGGGCGGGCTGTAAGACTTAAAATAGTATATTCTTGCTGAGTTGGCAGAGTGAGAAGAAGAGAGAGAAGAAAAGCGGACTACTAACTAACAGCCGGCTGTAGCACATGCTTCTTGACACTTTGTGAGAGAGGTAGATGGGCCATGTATCAATGAAGTAGTACTTATTTGCATCTGATTATTATACTTGCTGGCTATAAGCTTGGCTATAGATGATATGGCAACATCTTATAGCCAGTGGCTGGCTGTACTATTAACCATGCTCTAAGATACCCAGACGGAGGGTAGTCATTCCGGTGCCAAGTTGGTAATACATGAAGATTAATTGCTTTTACAATGACCTAAAAAGCAGACAAGGTGAGTCTTATGCATGAATAACCGGGGGATGGTGACTCTAGAGCTCCTCAACAACGTCGCACCAAACTCAAATGATAACTTGATTTACGAACCACGTCAACTATTTTCAAATGGGGCGAGTATGCATCTGTGTTTTTTATCAAGTTTTGCAGTAGGAACAATTTATCATTATTGAGTGATAATCATTACACTGAAGCATTTATCTTAATGTTGAATAATTTACCAAGTGAAAACTCGGGCACGTAGGAAATTTATCACTCCAATGTGACCGCATATCCTTTGCAATTTGCATGCATGCCTATATCATGAAAAGAAAGGTTGCTGAGATTTGTTTGATATTTAAAAATTACAATATTTTAAGTCTCAAGCGGTAAATTTGATCTACACTCTTTCTTCCCTAACAAATTTGTGTCGACGAAAGATTTGCTACTGTATTTTATATGTGTATATTTTCATAGGAAAATAAGATTCGCCTTAAAAGTTACTAGCTATTTGCACGTGTGTTGCAACAGAGCATACACATTATAATGATTGAACATCAATTATGTCTAACATACACCTTTATGCAATACTCATGTAAATTAGATGGTATTGTTGATTAGATTTATCATTAAATAATTTCTCCTCTTCCACCAACCCTTTTATCATTCTCTAAAAAAGGCTTTATTAATCTAGAAGGAATAAACCCAGTGTGTAATAGTGGAAAGGGCGGATGTGCGTGCATGGGTTGTAGCGGGTAATTTTCTCTTATTTTTCTTGGCATGCTAAGCATGAGATGGATGCGGACGAAGGTTGAGCGAAATGGAAACATTTTGTCTTTTTAGGTATGTTGATAGATAGACTAATTTGTCATGTATGATAGTCAATCGGCTGGGCTGCTGGATTCTATTGATGATTGATTTTTTTATGGCAGTGGATTGGCAGATGATACACATGAGTGCATCCTAATGGAAGAAGGAGATTTCTCACAAAAAAAATGAAAGAAAGAGATGTGATTGAATCGACACTTATCAAACTGTATGGGGTTGTGGTCGGTAAGAAAAATAGAGAATCATGAGGAGATCCTTTGATTGGTGAGGCCCTAGGGATGAACGCCGTACAAACTCTTAATAGTATGGAAAACACTTCCTATCTATAGTCTGGCACAGAGCATTCGTCAGACCGCTCGTTTTATTGTGAAGTAAATCGCTCAACAAAATTGATACCTGTACTGTGACCATTTTTTATACTAACACAATGACATCTTCATGAATCATAGTGTGACTGCTTTTAAGGTGTTTAAGTTTCTCTTTTCTTTAGCAAAACATACGAGTAAATTGCATGAAACCACCACCTTCAATCAAAATAAGAAAAGCAATCAGCTCTTTGTCGGCCCAAGAACGCGAGCAGAAGAGTAGTACGACGTGTCTGTCGACGGCGAGGGGGCGCGCCGTCGGGACCTGGGAGGAGTGGCTGCGACACAGCAAGCCGTGGGTGCTTGGGGCGGTGGCGAGGGAGATGGTCGTCGGCTGGCGGCGTGGGCAAGGCAGCGGCGTCCATGGCGCTCGCCCGTGGCGTTGTGGTTCAGCGGCTGCGACTCGGGGCCACGAACCGGCCGACTAGGAGGAGCAGAGGGAGGGGAGAGGAGCCGCAGGGCCGTCGGGCGCTGGTGACGCTGCTGGGCGGCGTGGCCACGCGAGCATCGTCGAGGAGCCCGCGGTGAAGTGCCCTCTACTCAAGGAGCCTGCGTGGAAGCGTCAAGGAGCCCGTGGCATCGCTGAAATCTCATGATGCAGCTGGACGACGTGCACGTGCAGGGGCTCACCTCACATCGCCGAAGTCCCTCTGCTCATTGGCGTACCGTGGCGGGCGAGCTCGGCTCCGAGGAGGGAGTTCGTGGTCGGAGCTGAGAAAGAAGAGCGCGGGAGGGCCGAGGTGACGCTCCGGCAACCAGAGAAGGAGGGGGCTCGGCCAGGGTGCAGGCGGCTCGGCCAGAGTAGGAGTTGTGGCGGCTCGTGACGGATTTGACAGGCGGCGGAGTGAGAAAGTGGAGGTCTTTTCATATATTTTTTTGATAGAAAGAAGAATTGGAGAAGACCCAACTGACAGGTGAGCTCGTGTCCCGCCTAACGTCGTTTGGCTGGAGCCGTTACGCCACGTGTGCAAAAACAGAACCCACCTGTCATAATCTCATTTAACAGCGCCAGATCCGTCGATAAGTGGTTTTTGCAAAACAATTACACAAGATGTGGTGTCTTCTGCAGGGAAAATGTATCCTAATATTTTTTGCAAACCTACCCCTTAAAATGGTAGTTTTATGCAATTTACTCCAAAACATACACATAGACACGGGAGATTTGATTTCAAAGGCACCCGCTACAAAGGCAATGCGGTTGTCACCACGTGGTAGGCGTGATGAGCAATCTTCAAATCATTCAGGAAAAAGACAATAGCAAGTATAAACTTTGCAAATTATCCCGCAAAAAAGTAAACTTTGCAAATTAATAATTTATTTTCCTTCTATTTACGTGCACCTGTCAATTTTACTTTTTGCACATATATATGGTTAGAACGCAAAGTGGAATTTTATTCTTACTTGCATGCACGAAGTCGGTCGCGCCATACAAGTCCTGGACATCACGTTTGCTCCAAATATTTCTCCCGTTACTTCAACTATATATAGAAGCGGAGGGCAACGTTTCGGTCCTCCGTCACAAAGCAGCGAAGCAGGGACGCTCGAGCCTCTTCTCTAGTCGCCGACGCGTCAATCGGCTCCGCTCGTCGTCCGTCTCCGACACCGGCGACATCATTCCTCCGTCTCCCTCCTCTCAGGTGAGTTGTCGAAGCCTACCACGCCCCCGCCCCCCATTCTCCTCCTCTCGCCGGCGGCTCCCCGCCGCCGGCAGCTGCCGTGCTAGCTAACCCCCACCGCCCACCGGCTGTACTACTCCATCACCCGCATCCGGCAGCGCCCAGCCCACCAGCCGTGGCCTCGCCGTCTGCCGCCCAGGGCGTCCGTCCAGCCCCAAACCCTAACCCTAGCTCGCGGGAGGAGCGGAGAGGAAGGCGCCGGGGACGTATTTAAGTTTCAGTCGCATAGAACATCTGGAACACCTCTGTTTTTTGGTTTCACTAACTGTTATTCTGTTAACTTTCCTAGCCTGTATGTGTCCTGAATCCTGATTGACATTGGAGTTTACAAACAATGCTTATACGAATTTAGTAACCATCAGCTTAACAGCTTTGATATTTGCATCCTTGCCTTACAGGCCACTACTCACTATTTGCATTGGTTTTGTCCTGCTCTAGGATTTAAAAGATGCCGACATCTACAAGCTGCGGTGATGATCTCACAAGGAGCACGAGTGAGGAGCCAACAACTCGCGAGGCTGCCGGAGAGCCGATTGGTTCTTGTCTCCCAAGATCACATGAGAACCTAACGACTTGCCACAGCGGGGAAAAGCTGATCGAGTCATTGCCACCAGGTCTGCTGGGTCACTTCTTATTTCCCTTCTGCACATATTTTTAACAAGTCAGTTGGAGCACTTAAAGTTACAATTGTGGTGTATTATTATTTATTTAAACTAGTATCAGATGCTACCGATAGCACTGGACTCGGGAGCTCTAGTGGTTCCAATCGAGATATCTCGGACTGTCCTGTTGTAGCTCTGTCCAAAATGACCCGCAATGTCGTCTGGATTTTCTTGTTTGATGGTAATCTTGCTTTTTATGCTTCTGACTACCAAAATATGCATTTGCACATTATGAGCTAACTTTTGATCTTGTGTAGGAGACACCATTGTGTTTACATGCTCAGGCATTCCTGTAGAACGCAACCAATCTTATACAAGAGTCTTGGCCTCAGCAAATCTGGCTGAAGCTATGAGGGGAAAAGAAGAGCTCGGCTCTACCATGATGGTTGGTATATCTTTTGTCATGCATTTTGCTTGTTCATTTCGAGGAATTTGTCATAATTCTGTATTCTCTTCTTGCTTTGTGGTCATTTCAGATTGAAGCGCGTGATGCATTTAATAATGTTGCCTCTGGGTGCTTGGAGCGTTGTGATTTATATCATGGGATTGATTGTTTTGTCCAAGTAACAGGGTTCCTTGATGTCTGTGAAGTAAATCTCAGTCAAGGAGTGGAAATTCCGCCCCACTGCGACTTAGTAACCATGAAATTTACTGCTGATTCTGGTGGAGCTACGCCTGTAAAAGTGATCCCGAGTAAAGTTTCAATTCCTTCTGAAGGTGATGAAGCGCTTTGTAAGGTATGGTTTTAGTTCCTCTCTTACTTCGTTACATGGAGGTACTAGAAATAAGTAGTTTATCTATCACTATGTGCGGTGAATTACGGAAATATGTATCTTGAGGAATCAGAATGACCTACTCTATGTCCCCCTCTGCCATTTTTACTTTGTCTGATGCAAAACTTGTCCCTTGTCGCTTTTGTATGTGCTAGGCTGGCGATGACGGGCCACTCTTCGATGATCATGGGAACTTTGTTGGCATGAACATTTTCTCCGACAAGGGAAGATGTGTTTTTGTGCAAGTGAGTGTAATTGTTGAAAATTTGAGGAAATTTAAGAGAATGAAGTGGCTACGCATGCGACAGCAGCAATATAAGTATGTCTCTTTCTGGACATTCTAGCATTATTTTTGCCAGTTTGCTTATCCACACTTATCTTCCACTGGTCATGACTCTGGATTCACATTTGGTGGCTGTAATCGTGAGCCATTGGTGGACGAGGGTGTTGGAAACGAATATTTGGGCAATGCTACTCGATGTATTGATCGGTGCATAGCGCACGTATATATGGAGTACAAGGTGGGCCTCGACCTCAACTATACAAAGACTAGGAGGTGGGCCGGACTATACAATAGACATGTACAAACCATATATTCAACACCCCCCGCAGTGGAAGCGTCGCCGGAGACGCAAAGACTGGACCTGAACTCCTCGAAAACAGAAGTAGGCAGTCCTTTTGTCATGACATCGGCAAACTGTTGCGCCGTCGGGACGTGGAGGACCCGGATGCGCCCAAGGGCCACCTGCTCGCGAACGAAGTGTGTGTCGAGCTCAATGTGCTTCGTTCGTCGATGATGGACCGGGTTGGCGGAGAGGTACACGGCGGAGACGTTGTCGCAGTAGACGAGCGTGGCCTTGTGAACATCACAAAGCAACTCCTGGAGCAGCTGACGAAGCCAAGAGCATTCAGCAACGGCGTCAGCGACTGCCCGATACTCTGCCTCGGCACTCGAGCGAGAGACTGTGGGCTGTCGCTTGGAAGACCAAGAGATCAGGGACGGCCCAAGGTAGACACATTACCCCGAAGTGGAGCGCCGTGTGTCCGGGCAGCCAGCCCAGTCCGCATCAGAGTAGGCGACGAGGTCGGTGGAGGCGGAGGCCGTCAGTGTAAGTCCCATGGACGGGGTGCCGCGTATGTAACGGAGGATACGCTTCACCAAGGTCCAGTGAGAATCACGCGGAGCATGCATGTGAAGGCAGACCTGCTGGATGGCATACTGCAAGTCGGGGTGCGTCAGAGTGAGGTACTGCAAGGAACCCACAATGGAGCGATAGAAGGCCGCGTCGGATGCGGGAGAGCCCTCCAGAGCTGAAACCTTGGCCTTGGTGTCAACAGGCGTGGGAGCAGGCTTGCAATTAAGCATGCCGGCACGATCAAGAAGCTCATGGGCGTAACGCTGCTGGTGCAGAAAGAACCCATCTGGCCGTCGAACCACCTCAATGCCGAGGAAGTAGTGAAGGGGCCCCAAATCCTTCAGGGCAAACTCATCGAGAAGACGAGCAGTAAGCCGCTGGAGAAGTGTGACAGTGGATGCCGTCAGGATGATGTCGTCGACGTAGAGCAACAAGTAGGCCGTGTCAACCCCGTGATGATACACGAAGAGGGACGCATCGGAGCGGGTCGACGTAAATCCGAGCGTCTGCAGGAAGCCAGCGATGCGCTGGTACCAGGCTCGAGGCGCCTGCTTCTACCCGTAAAGCGAACGGGAGAGCAAGCACACATGATCCGGCTGTGTGGCGTCGACGAAGCCGGTGGTCTGCTCACAGAACACCTGCTCGGCGAGGTGGCCGTGCAAGAAGGCGTTGGAGATGTCCAACTGATGCACAGGCCAAGCTCGGGAGACGGCCAGCTGAAGCACGGTGCGGATCGTGCCCGGTTTAACAACCGGAGCAAAGGTGTCGGTGAAGTCCACGCCCGCACGTTGTCGGAAGCCTCGAACCACCCAGCGAGCTTTGTAGCGCTCGAGAGTCCCGTCTGGATGAGTCTTATGCCGAAAGACCCACTTCCCCGTGATGACGTTGGCACGAGGTGGTCGAGGGACAAGCTGCCAGGTGCGGTTTCGTTGGAGCGCATCGAACTCTTCCTGCATCGCAGCGAGCCAATGAGGGTCCCGAAGGGCGGCTCGAGCTGACGATGGGAAAGGGGATGGCTCAGAGACGGAAGCAGCGAGAAGATACTCATCGCTGGTGTACCGCGTACTCGGGCGGAAGGTACCGGCCCGAGAGCAAGTCATCGGGCGAGGCAGCGAGTCCGGGGCGACGGTCGATGACGAAGAAGAGCCCGCCGCCGCTGATGTCGCGGGCGAGGCCGCCGCGGGAGAGGCCGCCGGCGAGGTCGCCGCAGGCGAGGCGGCCGGGGAGGGCGCGGGGGGCGCCGAGGAGTGCCGCACCGAGGACGGCGCGAGGGGCGTCGCAGACGCCGGGAGGGGTGCAGCCCCTAATGGAGCCAGCCAGGGAGGAACTCGACCCGGGGCACGGGGGGCACCCTCAAAGCCAGGAGGCGGCCCGAGAGAAGCACTCGAGCGGCCGTCGCCAGGAGCGGGCAAGGCCGCAACATCCGAAGGTACCTGCTGAAACGGAAAAACCATCTCATCAAAGTAAACGTGTCGGGAAGTGATGACCCGATGGGAGATAGGATCATAGCAACAGTAGCCTTTGGTGTTGGGGGGATAGCCAAGAAAAATGCAGGCCACGGACCGTGGTGCGAGCTTATGAGGAGTAGTGGAAGCGATGCTAGGGTAGCACAAGCAACCGAAGATGCGGAGCTCGGTGTAGGAGGGTGGCGTGCCGAACAAGAGATGATGAGGAGCAAAGTTCCCGCGAGTGCGACAGGGACGGATGTTGAGAAGTAGTGATGCGGTGGCGAGCGCGTCGGGCCAAAAACGTGGTGGCACGTTGGCGTGAAAGAGGAGGGTGCGAACGCAGTCATTAAGAGTGCGAAGCACACGCTCAGGGCGGCCATTTTGTTGCGAAGTGTACGGGCAAGTGAGACGAAAAATCATGACGTGTGTGGCGAGAAGGTTGCGGATCGCAAGATTATCAAACTCCTTCCCGTTGTCTGTTTGCAACGCATGAATGGGGAGACCAAACTGCGTGGCGACATAGGAGTAGAAAGCGGTGAGAGTGGCAACAGAATCCGACTTTCGCCGCAACGGGAAGGTCCACACATAGTGCGAAAAATCATCAAGAACAATAAGATAATAAAGATAGCCCGTGTTACTAGCAACAGGAGATGTCCAAACATCACTATGAATCAACTCAAATGGGGATGAAGCAACATGCGAGGAAGTGCTAAAGGGTAAACGAGTATGTTTGCCGAGACGACAAGCATGACAAGTGTGATCGTCGATCTTATTACACGTGAATGAAAAACTACGAAGAATATGACGAAGGATGGCGGTGTTGGGATGACCGAGACGGGCGTGCCAAAGGTCCACTCCGGCGGAGAGCGCCATGGGTGCAGCGACGGAGGATGTGGATGAGTGGACCGGGTAGAGCTCGTCGGGGCTGTCACATCGGTGGAGCACCATCCGGGTACGGGCATCCTTAACAGAAAAGCCAAACATGTCAAATTCAACGGTGACAAGATTTTCACGTGTAAGAGAACGAACAGAAACTAGATTTTTAATGATGTCAGGGGAAACAAGAACGTTAGAAAGATATAATGGAAGGGAGTAAGAAGGAAAAACAGCATGGCCGACATGAGTGATGGGCATGGAAGAGCCGTCGCCCACGGTAATGCGAGCAGGAGTGCGAACGGGATGAGCGGTAAGAAGGTTACCGGGGTTGGCGGCCATGTGAGCCGTGGCTCCGGTGTCCATGTACCAGTCGCCACCGCCAGTGTACTGCTGTGGCGTGGGGGCGGTGTGGAGGGCCGCTAACAGCGCGAGGTCCCAGGGCGCCGGCGGGAGGGCCGGGGCCGACGGCAGAGGCTGCGGTGGCGGCGCCGTGAACCCACCGGCCGAGGACAGGCCATAGGCCGCCGAGGGGCGTAGAGCGGCGCCGGCGGATATGCCTGAGGGGTCGCGTACATAGCCTGATGAGGAGCTGAACGGGCGCCAAAGACACCGGGGACGGGGGCATGCGGGATCGGCATGGAGTATGCGTGAACCACCCCCGTCCAGGGGTTCTGGCCGGCCTGCCAGGGCGCCGGCGGGAGCTGGTGCTACGGCGGGCGCGGCGCCCCGCCCTGAGCAGCCGGCTGCTGCTGCTGCTTGCGGCCTCCTCGGCCGCGACGCCCGCCCCGGCGCTGCTGCTGCTCGGCGGGGGGCGGGGGGGGGGGGGCCTGCGGCAGCACGGGGTAGGGGAACCCGGGTGGCGGCAGCGCATGGAAGGGCCCCTGGGCGGGCCGTGGCGGGGGAGCCGAAGCGGTGGGCGGCGCACCGCCACGGGTCCCGGCGGTGAGGGCCGTGTGGGTGGCCTGGGTGCGCGACATCCGCATCCTCCTCTCCTCCAGCTTCAGGTACGCGACGATCTTGGGGAAGGTCGGGTGATGAGGGGGATGTTGGAGGCGGCGTTCCCGAAGTCCTCGTTCAGGCCGGCGATGAGAGTGCTGAGGAGAAGCTCGTCGGAGACCTTCTCGCCGAGGTCACGGAGCTCGTCGATGAGCTTCTTGAGGCGCATGCAATAATCGTCCACCGACGAGTCAAGCTGCTGGCACCCAGAAAACTCACCGTGCAAGAAAACTTTGCGTTGGAGCGCGTTGTTGGTGAAGAGGCGGTTGAGTTTAGTCCAAACGGCGTGAGCGTCATCCTCGGCGGAGACCACCGTGTGGAAGAGGTCCTTCGAGATGGTGGTGTAGAACCAGCGGATGAGGGTGGCGTCGATGGACGCCCACTCCTCATCGTCCTCCATGAAGCGGGAGTCCACGGAGCTATCGATGTGATCCCGGAGATTGTACTCACGGAACACAAGGGAGAAGTACGTCTTCCAGGCATAATCGGTGGAGGTGAGATGATCGAGGACAACAGGAACCCGAGCGAGGATGTTGAGATCGCGGATGATGATAGGATCGGGGCCTTCGAAGGGGTTGGTGCGGCGGCTGCGGGTGGTACCGGAGGAACCGGGGGAGGCCATGGTCAGAGGGGAGTGCGGCGGCGCGTGTGGCGGCGCGGCGGTTAGCGGGAAGCGGCGCGGCGGGTGGCGGCACTGCGGGGTTGCGGGCGGAAGCGCGAGGCGGCAGCGGCACACGAGGGGCGGCTGCGCGGCGGCGGGGAGACGCGGCGGCGGCGGCGGCTGTAGTTAGGGTTTAGGATCGTAGGTATGATACCATGTTGGAAACGAATATTTGGGCAATGCTACTCGATGTATTGATCAGTGTATAGCGCACGTATATATGAAGTACAAGGTGGGCCTCGACCTCAACTATACAAAGACTAGAAGGTAGGCCGGACTATACAATAGACATGTACAAACCATATATTCAATAGAGGGGAGGCTTTTTTTTTTCCCGTGAAGTTGTGAATCCTGTCTCATGAATTACTTGATTTCTTTGCTTTACGTGTACATAGATATGTTTGCACCTTGGCCATGTGTGTCTGTTACCCACTTTTAATAGTGGCATGATTTAAGCGTTGAATCCAGTACATGTTTGTCTCATTGAAAGAATGAACATAACACTTTTATTGGTTCTTGTCTCCCAAGATCACATGAGAACCTAACATGTACATGTTATATTCAAGCTAAAGCGTAGACAACTGAACTTAGGTGTATGGCGTGACTTCCTCTCTTCACACTCTGCCTGAACTCTGTAAAACATTCAAAATTTGAAATACATTCACGTGTGGAGCGTCCCCCCAAAGAAAAGTCGTTTTTCCTGTCTTTACTTCTACATGGAAGTGTTCCATGAATTCAAGTTTTTGTTTCATCCATATATTTTGGTACAGGTGTTCTGTCGTTGATTTGATTAACTGAATTCACTATGTTGTGCTGCAGACCGATTACAGATGATGGCCGCCGGCGTAGAGAGGATGGCATGCGTACTCTGGAAAAAAGACCTAGGAGGAAATTTACACCGTATTAGTCCATATAAACTAAAAAAGTACACGCATGGCACAGTAGATTAGTAGAAATTAACACCTGTGCGGGCGGAGGAGCTGATTGAGGAGGTTTTTCTATGTGTGTCTTCTGTGCAAAAGAAGTAGGGCTACGCTATAACCTCTCCAGAATCAGCCTTGGGTGTAACCTTCCTATTGTACAAGTGGAATTCTTTTGGCCGGTTGATAGCTGCAACCATGAATGTGCATGGCTGCTCATGATGACCTGACACTTGACAATCAATACCATGATATATTTGTAGTAGCGAATTGTACATGGTAGAGATACATGAGCTTACAACAACGAATACAAAACAAAGTCTAAAAGGAGAGCAAATCTTCAAGACCTTCAAACTTTTCTTCTTTCATGACATAATCTTGTACATTTCTGACGGCAGCCGTAGGAAAATAACAAAGGTAACGAACCACAGACCTGTAAATACCATAGAGTTCTCCCATAGTTTTAATTTGAGCCGCAATGCCAAGGCTGCGATGCATGCACGCAGCCATCAAAAGTAATCAACCAACATCAACAGGAGTACCAACACCAGTATTCCAGGGAGAAAAAACCGAACAGCCATGTCAACGTCGCTGGGAGCCAAGAGTACGAGTCGCCATTGTCGAGGAAGTAGCAGCCGGGACAGATATTACGAGGACAATCCTCCTCACGGCGACCATAAGGAAATATCCAAAACTGATCTGACGACACAAGATCTGAAGGACCATGCCTAGACAAGTTTAATCTTCCAACACCACTATTGACGTCAGGAAGGAGATCGTCGAACGAAGGGATGAAGATTACTTATTATAGATGATGCCATCTCCAAAGAAGAAGATGACTACCAAAAACCTAAACCAATTTAATGAAAACACTACTATTATTAGGAACTTAACTCATAATCCACCATTGACGCCACCGAGGCCGGCCGGAGAAGCGGAAACCGATCTATGGTGGATGCGGAGGTGGTTGGCGGCGGCTAGGTCTTTTCCCAGGAGGACCTCTCGTTTAAAAAAAAGGGGAAGGGGGGGGGGGCTTTTCAAAAAATGTGTAAAACTGGGCTCAAGATGCACCTTGAAATTATCACTCGTGGGGAGAACATGTGGGCCAAATCCCCCCAGGTTCTTTCCTGGGCTGCTACTATTCGGAGCTGAGCGCGCTGTACTTGGAGCCCACTTACAGACTTTTAATTATCAAGTTGTTCTAAAGATAAATATGAATTATCAATTGGCAATGGCCTATCTCTGAGCGTGGTAAATATCCTACGACCACTATGTTAAACTTGGTAAACATACCAAGACAACTATGAAACTATAGGCCCGAATTGATCACTTAAGATCTAGGATCAGGCGATGGCGGTGCTTCTGTATTGTATCCATCTTGGAGGCGTCGCTTTTGAAGAATTAGGACTTCGGGTGTTGTCTAGGTGGTGGTTCGTGCTGCAGCTACGAAGAATTGATCACTGTTGCTGGACCTCTTTTTCTTCTTCTTATTCTTTTTGTCTTTTGGTTGTGTGCATCCATGATGTCTTTACGACACTGTGTTGTTGCAGGGACCGGGTGTAATTGATATCTTTATGATATTAATATATTGCTTTTGTCGAAAATAGGCCCGAATGAACTGCCACGACTAAAACATGGAGGTGGCCGGGCAAGCCAAGCAAAGGGTTCGTAAACTGCACTTGACCACGCCTAAAACATGGGCCTGCCGTCACCCCACACCTTCCGTGCGGTGAGAAGGTGTTTTGCACGGTCAGACTCACCCGACGGAGGCGAGAGAACGACATCTAACGTATACTTAGCTCAAGGAAGAGGGAATGGAATCCCAGCAAAGCGACCTGTCATGGCATTTCTTCGGCTGTTCTTGGATGATTTCCGCCGTCGTTTTAGGACAACGACACCAACGGACGGAGTATACGTGCCAGTCGTTTATAGTAGCCAGGTGTGGCATGCAATGCCTCGACTTTACTAGTAACTTGCAGGAGTGATGGATGCTGGTTGTTGGCTGCCGTTGATCGGTGGCCAATCATCCATCAAATCAACATTTACACATGGAAGAGGTCTGGTAAAACTCCGTTAAAGAGCCAACGGGAGAGTAAATGCCGCGACAACGGGTTTTC
Source organism: Aegilops umbellulata (assembly GCA_032464435.1). Classification (NCBI taxonomy): domain Eukaryota; kingdom Viridiplantae; phylum Streptophyta; class Magnoliopsida; order Poales; family Poaceae; genus Aegilops; species Aegilops umbellulata. The sequence continues at coordinate 419,566,851 of CP136059.1, forward strand.
ACTTTTCAACTTCTAACCACTGTGTCCCCGACAGAAGGAAAAAACTCCTAATCTCTATAAAAACTTGTTGCTAAATGAAAGTGCATGCACTTTTTTGAGGAATTGAAAGTTTTGTTACCCTGGCTTTACGCCAAGTAAGGATGCTTTGGATGCTTCTGGCGAGACCAAAGAACAGACAGCACTTGGAGTTGCCGGTGCATTGGAAGTGTTGGTCGGTGTGGAAGACACCATAACATGTAGACCCTACGTGGTCTTGTTGCCTCGTGGCATGCACCGAACTATTTTATTTCTAAACAGTAGAGATGACTAAAATAATTTGGTCAAAAGTGTAAGAATATGAAGCGTTCCTACTCCCACGAGGGGAGCCGCGTGCGTATATATTGATAGGGCCGAAGGACTTGCTTTGGCGCACAAGATGAGTACAATAGTTTAAATACAATAGGAGATAGAGGAAGAGGTTGAGATTACAACGATAAGATGATTTGTTCTAACACCCTTCCTTAATCTCAACTATTCTAAATTAAGATTTCTCTTGAACTCATCAAATGATCGTGTTGGTAGTGCCTTGGTGAAACCATCCGCCAGTTGATCCTTGGAGGGAATAAATCGTATCTCAAGTTTCTTTGCAGCAACCCTCTCTCGCACAAAGTGAAAATCAATTTCTATGTGCTTTGTCCTTGCATGGAACACCGGGTTTGCAGACAAGTATGTTGCACCCAAATTATCACACCATAAGCATGAGATACGATTATTTTTGACTCCCAACTCTTCAAGAAGTGATTCAACCCAAATAACTTCAGCAGTTGCATTAGCCAAGGATTTATACTCAGCCTCTGTGTTTGAACGTGACACGGTGGCTTGTTTTCTGGCACTCCAAGAAACAAGATTGGAACCAAAGAATATTGCAAAACCTCCAGTTGATCTTCTGTCATCACTACATCCTGCCCAGTCAGCATCAGAGAATGCGCTCACAAGAGTGGAATTAGAACTTTTGAAATGAACTCCTATTCCCATAGTATGCTTTACATATCTTACAATCCTCTTGACAGCTGTCCAATGTGCAGAAGTAGGTGCATGTAGATATTGACAAACCTTGTTGACAACAAATGAGATATCTGGATGTGTGAGAGTTAAATATTGCAATGCTCCCACGGTACTCCTATACCTTGTACTTTCTTCCTCTTGAAGTGGCCCTCCTTCATATGCTGAAAGTTTTTCTGAGGAAGACAATGGTGTAGGTACTGGCTTACAATTTTTCATTCCCATACGAGACAGAAGTTCAGTGATGTATTTCTCCTGTTTTAACATAATGCCATCTTGAGTTTTCTTGACTTTAATACCTAGGAAGAAGTGCAAATCACCTAGGTCCTTTAAGGCAAACTCTGAACTTAAGTCATGCAGAAGAGCATTAGTGGCATTTTGTGAAGAACTTGCAACTATGATATCATCAACATATATAAGCAAGAAAATAACCACTCATGCCTTGTTATAAATAAACAAGGATGTATCAGCCTTTGAAGCAATGAAGCCAAGAGATTTCAATTGTAAGCTTGGTTTGGAATACCATGCTCTAGGTGCTTGTTTCAAGCCATAGAGTGCTTTATCAAGCTTGCAACAAAATGTGGAGATTTCTTACTTTCATACCCAGGTGGCTGTCTCATGAACACTTCCTCTTCCAGAACACCATGCAAAAACGTGTTCTATACATCTAGCTGTCTTAGGCTCCATCCTCTGAAAACAGCATGGCTAGCACAAGTCTGATAGTTGCAGCTTTCACAACAGGACTAAAGGTGTCCTCATAATCAATGCCATAACGTTGCTTGAAGCCCTTTGCAACCAAACGTGCCTTATACTTGTCAATGGAGCCATCTGCCTTCTTTTTGATTCTGTATACCCATTTGCAATCAATTATATTTTTACCTTTCTGGTTTGGTACAAGATGCCAAGTTTTGTTTCTCATCAGTGCAGAATATTCCTCATCCATTGCCTTCTTCCACTTGGGATGATCAAGTGCACTACTCACAGCTGTTGGCTCTCCTGAAATATGTTGGGGATCGTAGCAGAAATTTAAAATTTTCTACGCATCACCAAGATCAATCTATGGAGTAATCTAGCAACGAGGGGAAGGAGAGTGCATCTACATACCCTTGTAGATCGCTAAGCGGAAGCGTTCAAGTGAACGGGGTTGATGGAGTCATACTCGTCGTGATCCAAATCACCGATGATCCTAGTGTCGAACGGACGTCACCTCCGCGTTCAACACACGTACAGCCCGGGGACATCTCCTCCTTCTTGATCCAGCAAGGGGAGAGGAGAAGTTGAGGGAAAAACTCCGACAGCACGACGGCATGGTGGTGATGGAGCTCGTGGTTCTCCGGCAGGGCTTCGCCAAGCACTACGGAGGAGGATGAGGTGTTGGAGGAGGGAGAGGGCTGCGCCAGGGGAAGGGTGCGGCTGCCCTCTCTCTTCCTCACTATATATAGGGGTAAGGGAGGAGGGGGAGGCGCCCTAGGATTCCCTAGGGGAGGGGCGGCGGCCACAGGGGAAACCCTAGATGGGTTTGGGCGCCCCCACCCCCTAGGAAACTTGCCCCCCAAGCCGGGAGGGGCGGCTGCCCTAGGGGTGGCGCCTCCACCTCTCCTGGTTACGTGAGATGGGGTGGGAGGGGCGCTCAGCCCCTTAGTGGGCTGATGTGCCCTCTCCCCTTGGCCCATAAAGCCCCCCAACGCTTGCCGGGGCCTCCGAAACCCCTTTCGGACACGCTGGTCATCACCTGGTACCCCAAGAACAATTCCGGACTCCAATACCCTTCGTCCAATATACCGATCTTCACCTCCGGACCATTCCGGAGCTCCTCGTCATGTCCGGGATCTCAAATGGGACTCCGAACAACCTTCGGTAACCACATACTATTTCCCATAACAACTCTAGCGTCACCGAACCTTAAGTGTGTAGACCCTACGGGTTCGGGAACCATGCAGACATGACCGAGACAACTCTCCGGCCAATAACCAACAGTGGGATCTGGATACCCATGTTGGCTCCCACATGTTCCACGATGATCTCATCGGATGAACCATGATGTCGAGGATTCAATCAATCCCGTATTCAATTCCCTTTGTCTAGCGGTATTGCACTTGCCCGAGATTCGATCATCGGTATCTCGATACCTTGTTCAATCTCGTTACCAGCAAGTCTCTTTACTCGTTCCGTAACACATCATCCCGTGATCAACTCCTTGGTCACATTGCGCATATGATGATGTCCTACCGAGTGGGCCCAGAGATACCTCTCCGTCACACGGAGTGACAAATCCTAGTATCGATTTGTGCCAACCCAACAGACACTTTCGGAGATACCTGTAGTGTACCTTTATAGCCACCCAGTTACGTTGTGACGTTTGGTACACCCAAAGCATTCCTACGGTATCCGGGAGTTGCACAACCTCATGGTCTAAGGAAATGATACTTGAATTAGAAAAGCTTTAGCATACGGACTACACGATCTTTGTGCTAGGCTTAGGATTGGGTCTTGTCCATCACATCATTCTTCTAATGATGTGATCCCGTTATCAACGACATCCAATGTCCATGGTCAGGAAACCGTAACCATCTATCGATCAACGAGCTAGTCAACTAGAGGCTTACTAGGGACATGGTGTTGTCTATGTATCCACACATGTATCTGAGTTTCCTATCAATACAATTATAGCATGGATAATAAATGATTATCATGAACAAGGAAATATAATAATAACCAATTTATTATTGCCTCTAGGGCATATTTCCAACAAAATACACAACATGCCATATGGTATAGTTCCATCCGTTCTTATCTTTGGATTTGTATACCTTTTTGTAGTCTAGTCTTGACTCTTGGAGAAGCCACAGATTGGACTGCTGGTGCACTTGCCACAGCTGATCCGGGAGAATCAGACGCTAACGCAGAAGATTCTGGCGCAGTCAGCACAGGAGATCCTGTAGCCACCGGTGTGGCCGCCGCTCCTGTAGGCACGCGAGAAATAACCGCGCGGCGCGGCACAGCGGATCCGCAGCCCGACCGCGGCTGCATGCGCACGCGGGGCGACGAAGATGTGGTCCCGCTGCTGTCCCCACCTGTCGACGATGCGGCGCCACGGGATTGGCTGGACCGGGAGCCAAAGCCGCTGCTGGTGGGAGCGCGATCCAAGGGGGATTCGATCGCGTGATCCGAGGACTACGTGCGTGCAGGCGTGCCAGGCGCCGCCGGATCGTCCTCGTTGTCCGTGTCCGGCTCGTCTCCTTCTTCAGCATGAAATATAATATCATTTTGAGCTGGATTTTCGAGATTTTGATCATTTTGAGCTCCGTTTTCTCCAGGGACCTGCACAGGCATAAGAGTAGGACCAGTACCGGTAGGAATATCATCACATTGGTTAGTACAATCATCGCCCCCATGATCAAAAGTCCGAAGATGTGTAGGAAGAAGGAGAATTTCTTTGCGAAGGAGGGCACCGGCATTGGGATGCAGTGATGCAAAAGGGAACACGGACTCATCAAAAACAACATCTCTAGATATGTAGACCCTACCAGTAGGAACATCAAGACATTTAACCCCTTTATGCATAGGGCTATAGCCTAAGAAGACACATCTTTTAGAGCGGAAAGCGAGTTTTCATGTGTTGTAGGGTCTGAGATTGGGCCAACATGCGCACCCAAAAACACGGAGTGATGTGTAGTTGGGTGTAACACCGAGGAGACGTGTAATAGGTGTGTCAAGTCTCATGACTTTGCTTGGACGCAAGTTGATGATGTTGGAAATATGCCCTAGAGGCAATAATAAAAGCATTATTATTATATTTCCTTATTCATGATAATTGTCTTTATTCGTGCTATAATTGTGTTATCCGGAAATCGTAATACATGTGTGAATAACAGACAACAACAACATGTCCCTAGTGAGCCTCTAGTTGACTAGCTCGTTGATCGACAGATAGTCATGGTTTCCTGACTATGGACATTGGATGTCATTGATAACGATATCACATCATTAGGAGAATGATGTGATGGACAAGACCCAATCCTAAACATAGCATAAGATCGCATAGTTCGTTTGCTAGAGTTTTCCAATGTCAAGTATCCTTTCCTTAGACCATGAGATCGTGTAACTCCCGGATACCGTAGGAGTGCTTTGGGTGTGCCAAACGTCACAACGTAACTGGGTGACTATAAAGGTATACTACGGGTATCTCCGAAAGTGTCTGTTGGGTTGACACGGATCGAGACTGGGATTTGTCACTCCGCTTGACGGAGAGGTATCACCGGGCCCACTCAGTAATGCATCATCATAATGAGCTCAATGTGATCTAAGTGTTTGGTCACGGGATCATGCATTACGGTACGAGTAAAGTGACTTGCCGGTAACGAGATTGAACGAGGTATTGGGATACCGACGATCGAATCTCGGGCAAGTAAAATACCGATTGACAAAGGGAATCGTATACGGGATTAATTGAATCCTCGACATCGTGGTTCATCCGATGAGATCATCGTGGAGCATGTGGGAGCCAACATGGGTATCCAGATCCCGCTGTTGGTTATTGCCCGAGAGCCGTCTTGGTCATGTCTGCATGTCTCCCGAACCCGTAGGGTCTACACACTTAAGGTTCGGTGACGCTAGGGTTGTGAAGATATGTATATGCAGTAACCCGAATGTTGTTCGGAGTCCTGGATGAGATCCCGGACGTCACGAGGAGTTTCGGAATGGTCCGGAGGTAAAGAATTATATATAGAAAGTGCTGTTTGGCCATCGGGACAAGTTTCGGGGTCATCGGTATTGTACCGGGACCACCGGAGGGTCCCGGGGGTCCACCGGGTGGGGCCACCTGCCTCGGAGGGGCCCCATGGGCTGTATGAGGAAGGGAACCAGCCCATAGTGGGCTGGTGCGCCTCCCCCCAAGGGCCCATGCGCCTAGGGTTGGGGGGAACCCTAAAGGGGGCGCCCCCCTTGCTTGGGGGGCAAGCCCCCCTCCCTGGCCGCCGCCCCCCCTAGGAGATTCCATCTCCTAGGGCCGGCGCCCCCCCCCCCAAGGGGCTATATAAAAGGGGGAGGGGAGGGGGGCTGCGCGCCCTTTGCCCTGGCGCCTCCCTCTCCCTCTCCAACACCTCCTCCTCCTCCGTAGAGCTCGGCGAAGCCCTGTCGGAGTACTGCGGCTCCACCATCACCACGCCGTCGTGCTGCTGCTGGAGTCTTCTTCCCCAACCTCTCCTTTGCCTTGCTGGATCAAGAAGAAGGAGACGTTACGCTAACCGTACGTGTGTTGAACTCTTCCTGCATCGCAGCGAGCCAATGAGGGTCCCGAAGGGCGGCTCGAGCTGACGATGGGAAAGGGGATGGCTCAGAGACGGAAGCAGCGAGAAGATACTCATCGCTGGTGTACCGCGTACTCGGGCGGAAGGTACCGGCCCGAGAGCAAGTCATCGGGCGAGGCAGCGAGTCCGGGGCGACGGTCGATGACGAAGAAGAGCCCGCCGCCGCTGATGTCGCGGGCGAGGCCGCCGCGGGAGAGGCCGCCGGCGAGGTCGCCGCAGGCGAGGCGGCCGGGGAGGGCGCGGGGGGCGCCGAGGAGTGCCGCACCGAGGACGGCGCGAGGGGCGTCGCAGACGCCGGGAGGGGTGCAGCCCCTAATGGAGCCAGCCAGGGAGGAACTCGACCCGGGGCACGGGGGGCACCCTCAAAGCCAGGAGGCGGCCCGAGAGAAGCACTCGAGCGGCCGTCGCCAGGAGCGGGCAAGGCCGCAACATCCGAAGGTACCTGCTGAAACGGAAAAACCATCTCATCAAAGTAAACGTGTCGGGAAGTGATGACCCGATGGGAGATAGGATCATAGCAACAGTAGCCTTTGGTGTTGGGGGGATAGCCAAGAAAAATGCAGGCCACGGACCGTGGTGCGAGCTTATGAGGAGTAGTGGAAGCGATGCTAGGGTAGCACAAGCAACCGAAGATGCGGAGCTCGGTGTAGGAGGGTGGCGTGCCGAACAAGAGATGATGAGGAGCAAAGTTCCCGCGAGTGCGACAGGGACGGATGTTGAGAAGTAGTGATGCGGTGGCGAGCGCGTCGGGCCAAAAACGTGGTGGCACGTTGGCGTGAAAGAGGAGGGTGCGAACGCAGTCATTAAGAGTGCGAAGCACACGCTCAGGGCGGCCATTTTGTTGCGAAGTGTACGGGCAAGTGAGACGAAAAATCATGACGTGTGTGGCGAGAAGGTTGCGGATCGCAAGATTATCAAACTCCTTCCCGTTGTCTGTTTGCAACGCATGAATGGGGAGACCAAACTGCGTGGCGACATAGGAGTAGAAAGCGGTGAGAGTGGCAACAGAATCCGACTTTCGCCGCAACGGGAAGGTCCACACATAGTGCGAAAAATCATCAAGAACAATAAGATAATAAAGATAGCCCGTGTTACTAGCAACAGGAGATGTCCAAACATCACTATGAATAAACTCAAATGGGGATGAAGCAACATGCGAGGAAGTGCTAAAGGGTAAACGAGTATGTTTGCCGAGACGACAAGCATGACAAGTGTGATCGTCGATCTTATTACACGTGAATGAAAAACTACGAAGAATATGACGAAGGATGGCGGTGTTGGGATGACCGAGACTGGCGTGCCAAAGGTCCACTCCGGCGGAGAGCGCCATGGGTGCAGCGACGGAGGATGTGGATGAGTGGACCGGGTAGAGCTCGTCGGGGCTGTCACATCGGTGGAGCACCATCCGGGTACGGGCATCCTTAACAGAAAAGCCAAACATGTCAAATTCAACGGTGACAAGATTTTCACGTGTAAGAGAACGAACAGAAACTAGATTTTTAATGATGTCAGGGGAAACAAGAACGTTAGAAAGATATAATGGAAGGGAGTAAGAAGGAAAAACAGCATGGCCGACATGAGTGATGGGCATGGAAGAGCCGTCGCCCACGGTAATGCGAGCAGGAGTGCGAACGGGATGAGCGGTAAGAAGGTTACCGGGGTTGGCGGCCATGTGAGCCGTGGCTCCGGTGTCCATGTACCAGTCGCCACCGCCAGTGTACTGCTGTGGCGTGGGGGCGGTGTGGAGGGCCGCTAACAGCGCGAGGTCCCAGGGCGCCGGCGGGAGGGCCGGGGCCGACGGCAGAGGCTGCGGTGGCGGCGCCGTGAACCCACCGGCCGAGGACAGGCCATAGGCCGCCGAGGGGCGTAGAGCGGCGCCGGCGGATATGCCTGAGGGGTCGCGTACATAGCCTGATGAGGAGCTGAACGGGCGCCAAAGACACCGGGGACGGGGGCATGCGGGATCGGCATGGAGTATGCGTGAACCACCCCCGTCCAGGGGTTCTGGCCGGCCTGCCAGGGCGCCGGCGGGAGCTGGTGCTACGGCGGGCGCGGCGCCCCGCCCTGAGCAGCCGGCTGCTGCTGCTGCTTGCGGCCTCCTCGGCCGCGACGCCCGCCCCGGCGCTGCTGCTGCTCGGCGGGGGGCGGGGGGGGGGGGGGCCTGCGGCAGCACGGGGTAGGGGAACCCGGGTGGCGGCAGCGCATGGAAGGGCCCCTGGGCGGGCCGTGGCGGGGGAGCCGAAGCGGTGGGCGGCGCACCGCCACGGGTCCCGGCGGTGAGGGCCGTGTGGGTGGCCTGGGTGCGCGACATCCGCATCCTCCTCTCCTCCAGCTTCAGGTACGCGACGATCTTGGGGAAGGTCGGGTGATGAGGGGGATGTTGGAGGCGGCGTTCCCGAAGTCCTCGTTCAGGCCGGCGATGAGAGTGCTGAGGAGAAGCTCGTCGGAGACCTTCTCGCCGAGGTCACGGAGCTCGTCGATGAGCTTCTTGAGGCGCATGCAATAATCGTCCACCGACGAGTCAAGCTGCTGGCACCCAGAAAACTCACCGTGCAAGAAAACTTTGCGTTGGAGCGCGTTGTTGGTGAAGAGGCGGTTGAGTTTAGTCCAAACGGCGTGAGCGTCATCCTCGGCGGAGACCACCGTGTGGAAGAGGTCCTTCGAGATGGTGGTGTAGAACCAGCGGATGAGGGTGGCGTCGATGGACGCCCACTCCTCATCGTCCTCCATGAAGCGGGAGTCCACGGAGCTATCGATGTGATCCCGGAGATTGTACTCACGGAACACAAGGGAGAAGTACGTCTTCCAGGCATAATCGGTGGAGGTGAGATGATCGAGGACAACAGGAACCCGAGCGAGGATGTTGAGATCGCGGATGATGATAGGATCGGGGCCTTCGAAGGGGTTGGTGCGGCGGCTGCGGGTGGTACCGGAGGAACCGGGGGAGGCCATGGTCAGAGGGGAGTGCGGCGGCGCGTGTGGCGGCGCGGCGGTTAGCGGGAAGCGGCGCGGCGGGTGGCGGCACTGCGGGGTTGCGGGCGGAAGCGCGAGGCGGCAGCGGCACACGAGGGGCGGCTGCGCGGCGGCGGGGAGACGCGGCGGCGGCGGCGGCTGTAGTTAGGGTTTAGGATCGTAGGTATGATACCATGTTGGAAACGAATATTTGGGCAATGCTACTCGATGTATTGATCAGTGTATAGCGCACGTATATATGAAGTACAAGGTGGGCCTCGACCTCAACTATACAAAGACTAGAAGGTAGGCCGGACTATACAATAGACATGTACAAACCATATATTCAATAGAGGGGAGGCTTTTTTTTTTCCCGTGAAGTTGTGAATCCTGTCTCATGAATTACTTGATTTCTTTGCTTTACGTGTACATAGATATGTTTGCACCTTGGCCATGTGTGTCTGTTACCCACTTTTAATAGTGGCATGATTTAAGCGTTGAATCCAGTACATGTTTGTCTCATTGAAAGAATGAACATAACACTTTTATTGGTTCTTGTCTCCCAAGATCACATGAGAACCTAACATGTACATGTTATATTCAAGCTAAAGCGTAGACAACTGAACTTAGGTGTATGGCGTGACTTCCTCTCTTCACACTCTGCCTGAACTCTGTAAAACATTCAAAATTTGAAATACATTCACGTGTGGAGCGTCCCCCCAAAGAAAAGTCGTTTTTCCTGTCTTTACTTCTACATGGAAGTGTTCCATGAATTCAAGTTTTTGTTTCATCCATATATTTTGGTACAGGTGTTCTGTCGTTGATTTGATTAACTGAATTCACTATGTTGTGCTGCAGACCGATTACAGATGATGGCCGCCGGCGTAGAGAGGATGGCATGCGTACTCTGGAAAAAAGACCTAGGAGGAAATTTACACCGTATTAGTCCATATAAACTAAAAAAGTACACGCATGGCACAGTAGATTAGTAGAAATTAACACCTGTGCGGGCGGAGGAGCTGATTGAGGAGGTTTTTCTATGTGTGTCTTCTGTGCAAAAGAAGTAGGGCTACGCTATAACCTCTCCAGAATCAGCCTTGGGTGTAACCTTCCTATTGTACAAGTGGAATTCTTTTGGCCGGTTGATAGCTGCAACCATGAATGTGCATGGCTGCTCATGATGACCTGACACTTGACAATCAATACCATGATATATTTGTAGTAGCGAATTGTACATGGTAGAGATACATGAGCTTACAACAACGAATACAAAACAAAGTCTAAAAGGAGAGCAAATCTTCAAGACCTTCAAACTTTTCTTCTTTCATGACATAATCTTGTACATTTCTGACGGCAGCCGTAGGAAAATAACAAAGGTAACGAACCACAGACCTGTAAATACCATAGAGTTCTCCCATAGTTTTAATTTGAGCCGCAATGCCAAGGCTGCGATGCATGCACGCAGCCATCAAAAGTAATCAACCAACATCAACAGGAGTACCAACACCAGTATTCCAGGGAGAAAAAACCGAACAGCCATGTCAACGTCGCTGGGAGCCAAGAGTACGAGTCGCCATTGTCGAGGAAGTAGCAGCCGGGACAGATATTACGAGGACAATCCTCCTCACGGCGACCATAAGGAAATATCCAAAACTGATCTGACGACACAAGATCTGAAGGACCATGCCTAGACAAGTTTAATCTTCCAACACCACTATTGACGTCAGGAAGGAGATCGTCGAACGAAGGGATGAAGATTACTTATTATAGATGATGCCATCTCCAAAGAAGAAGATGACTACCAAAAACCTAAACCAATTTAATGAAAACACTACTATTATTAGGAACTTAACTCATAATCCACCATTGACGCCACCGAGGCCGGCCGGAGAAGCGGAAACCGATCTATGGTGGATGCGGAGGTGGTTGGCGGCGGCTAGGTCTTTTCCCAGGAGGACCTCTCGTTTAAAAAAAAGGGGAAGGGGGGGGGGCTTTTCAAAAAATGTGTAAAACTGGGCTCAAGATGCACCTTGAAATTATCACTCGTGGGGAGAACATGTGGGCCAAATCCCCCCAGGTTCTTTCCTGGGCTGCTACTATTCGGAGCTGAGCGCGCTGTACTTGGAGCCCACTTACAGACTTTTAATTATCAAGTTGTTCTAAAGATAAATATGAATTATCAATTGGCAATGGCCTATCTCTGAGCGTGGTAAATATCCTACGACCACTATGTTAAACTTGGTAAACATACCAAGACAACTATGAAACTATAGGCCCGAATTGATCACTTAAGATCTAGGATCAGGCGATGGCGGTGCTTCTGTATTGTATCCATCTTGGAGGCGTCGCTTTTGAAGAATTAGGACTTCGGGTGTTGTCTAGGTGGTGGTTCGTGCTGCAGCTACGAAGAATTGATCACTGTTGCTGGACCTCTTTTTCTTCTTCTTATTCTTTTTGTCTTTTGGTTGTGTGCATCCATGATGTCTTTACGACACTGTGTTGTTGCAGGGACCGGGTGTAATTGATATCTTTATGATATTAATATATTGCTTTTGTCGAAAATAGGCCCGAATGAACTGCCACGACTAAAACATGGAGGTGGCCGGGCAAGCCAAGCAAAGGGTTCGTAAACTGCACTTGACCACGCCTAAAACATGGGCCTGCCGTCACCCCACACCTTCCGTGCGGTGAGAAGGTGTTTTGCACGGTCAGACTCACCCGACGGAGGCGAGAGAACGACATCTAACGTATACTTAGCTCAAGGAAGAGGGAATGGAATCCCAGCAAAGCGACCTGTCATGGCATTTCTTCGGCTGTTCTTGGATGATTTCCGCCGTCGTTTTAGGACAACGACACCAACGGACGGAGTATACGTGCCAGTCGTTTATAGTAGCCAGGTGTGGCATGCAATGCCTCGACTTTACTAGTAACTTGCAGGAGTGATGGATGCTGGTTGTTGGCTGCCGTTGATCGGTGGCCAATCATCCATCAAATCAACATTTACACATGGAAGAGGTCTGGTAAAACTCCGTTAAAGAGCCAACGGGAGAGTAAATGCCGCGACAACGGGTTTTCACTTTTCAACTTCTAACCACTGTGTCCCCGACAGAAGGAAAAAACTCCTAATCTCTATAAAAACTTGTTGCTAAATGAAAGTGCATGCACTTTTTTGAGGAATTGAAAGTTTTGTTACCCTGGCTTTACGCCAAGTAAGGATGCTTTGGATGCTTCTGGCGAGACCAAAGAACAGACAGCACTTGGAGTTGCCGGTGCATTGGAAGTGTTGGTCGGTGTGGAAGACACCATAACATGTAGACCCTACGTGGTCTTGTTGCCTCGTGGCATGCACCGAACTATTTTATTTCTAAACAGTAGAGATGACTAAAATAATTTGGTCAAAAGTGTAAGAATATGAAGCGTTCCTACTCCCACGAGGGGAGCCGCGTGCGTATATATTGATAGGGCCGAAGGACTTGCTTTGGCGCACAAGATGAGTACAATAGTTTAAATACAATAGGAGATAGAGGAAGAGGTTGAGATTACAACGATAAGATGATTTGTTCTAACACCCTTCCTTAATCTCAACTATTCTAAATTAAGATTTCTCTTGAACTCATCAAATGATCGTGTTGGTAGTGCCTTGGTGAAACCATCCGCCAGTTGATCCTTGGAGGGAATAAATCGTATCTCAAGTTTCTTTGCAGCAACCCTCTCTCGCACAAAGTGAAAATCAATTTCTATGTGCTTTGTCCTTGCATGGAACACCGGGTTTGCAGACAAGTATGTTGCACCCAAATTATCACACCATAAGCATGAGATACGATTATTTTTGACTCCCAACTCTTCAAGAAGTGATTCAACCCAAATAACTTCAGCAGTTGCATTAGCCAAGGATTTATACTCAGCCTCTGTGTTTGAACGTGACACGGTGGCTTGTTTTCTGGCACTCCAAGAAACAAGATTGGAACCAAAGAATATTGCAAAACCTCCAGTTGATCTTCTGTCATCACTACATCCTGCCCAGTCAGCATCAGAGAATGCGCTCACAAGAGTGGAATTAGAACTTTTGAAATGAACTCCTATTCCCATAGTATGCTTTACATATCTTACAATCCTCTTGACAGCTGTCCAATGTGCAGAAGTAGGTGCATGTAGATATTGACAAACCTTGTTGACAACAAATGAGATATCTGGATGTGTGAGAGTTAAATATTGCAATGCTCCCACGGTACTCCTATACCTTGTACTTTCTTCCTCTTGAAGTGGCCCTCCTTCATATGCTGAAAGTTTTTCTGAGGAAGACAATGGTGTAGGTACTGGCTTACAATTTTTCATTCCCATACGAGACAGAAGTTCAGTGATGTATTTCTCCTGTTTTAACATAATGCCATCTTGAGTTTTCTTGACTTTAATACCTAGGAAGAAGTGCAAATCACCTAGGTCCTTTAAGGCAAACTCTGAACTTAAGTCATGCAGAAGAGCATTAGTGGCATTTTGTGAAGAACTTGCAACTATGATATCATCAACATATATAAGCAAGAAAATAACCACTCATGCCTTGTTATAAATAAACAAGGATGTATCAGCCTTTGAAGCAATGAAGCCAAGAGATTTCAATTGTAAGCTTGGTTTGGAATACCATGCTCTAGGTGCTTGTTTCAAGCCATAGAGTGCTTTATCAAGCTTGCAACAAAATGTGGAGATTTCTTACTTTCATACCCAGGTGGCTGTCTCATGAACACTTCCTCTTCCAGAACACCATGCAAAAACGTGTTCTATACATCTAGCTGTCTTAGGCTCCATCCTCTGAAAACAGCATGGCTAGCACAAGTCTGATAGTTGCAGCTTTCACAACAGGACTAAAGGTGTCCTCATAATCAATGCCATAACGTTGCTTGAAGCCCTTTGCAACCAAACGTGCCTTATACTTGTCAATGGAGCCATCTGCCTTCTTTTTGATTCTGTATACCCATTTGCAATCAATTATATTTTTACCTTTCTGGTTTGGTACAAGATGCCAAGTTTTGTTTCTCATCAGTGCAGAATATTCCTCATCCATTGCCTTCTTCCACTTGGGATGATCAAGTGCACTACTCACAGCTGTTGGCTCTCCTGAAATATGTTGGGGATCGTAGCAGAAATTTAAAATTTTCTACGCATCACCAAGATCAATCTATGGAGTAATCTAGCAACGAGGGGAAGGAGAGTGCATCTACATACCCTTGTAGATCGCTAAGCGGAAGCGTTCAAGTGAACGGGGTTGATGGAGTCATACTCGTCGTGATCCAAATCACCGATGATCCTAGTGTCGAACGGACGTCACCTCCGCGTTCAACACACGTACAGCCCGGGGACATCTCCTCCTTCTTGATCCAGCAAGGGGAGAGGAGAAGTTGAGGGAAAAACTCCGACAGCACGACGGCATGGTGGTGATGGAGCTCGTGGTTCTCCGGCAGGGCTTCGCCAAGCACTACGGAGGAGGATGAGGTGTTGGAGGAGGGAGAGGGCTGCGCCAGGGGAAGGGTGCGGCTGCCCTCTCTCTTCCTCACTATATATAGGGGTAAGGGAGGAGGGGGAGGCGCCCTAGGATTCCCTAGGGGAGGGGCGGCGGCCACAGGGGAAACCCTAGATGGGTTTGGGCGCCCCCACCCCCTAGGAAACTTGCCCCCCAAGCCGGGAGGGGCGGCTGCCCTAGGGGTGGCGCCTCCACCTCTCCTGGTTACGTGAGATGGGGTGGGAGGGGCGCTCAGCCCCTTAGTGGGCTGATGTGCCCTCTCCCCTTGGCCCATAAAGCCCCCCAACGCTTGCCGGGGCCTCCGAAACCCCTTTCGGACACGCTGGTCATCACCTGGTACCCCAAGAACAATTCCGGACTCCAATACCCTTCGTCCAATATACCGATCTTCACCTCCGGACCATTCCGGAGCTCCTCGTCATGTCCGGGATCTCAAATGGGACTCCGAACAACCTTCGGTAACCACATACTATTTCCCATAACAACTCTAGCGTCACCGAACCTTAAGTGTGTAGACCCTACGGGTTCGGGAACCATGCAGACATGACCGAGACAACTCTCCGGCCAATAACCAACAGTGGGATCTGGATACCCATGTTGGCTCCCACATGTTCCACGATGATCTCATCGGATGAACCATGATGTCGAGGATTCAATCAATCCCGTATTCAATTCCCTTTGTCTAGCGGTATTGCACTTGCCCGAGATTCGATCATCGGTATCTCGATACCTTGTTCAATCTCGTTACCAGCAAGTCTCTTTACTCGTTCCGTAACACATCATCCCGTGATCAACTCCTTGGTCACATTGCGCATATGATGATGTCCTACCGAGTGGGCCCAGAGATACCTCTCCGTCACACGGAGTGACAAATCCTAGTATCGATTTGTGCCAACCCAACAGACACTTTCGGAGATACCTGTAGTGTACCTTTATAGCCACCCAGTTACGTTGTGACGTTTGGTACACCCAAAGCATTCCTACGGTATCCGGGAGTTGCACAACCTCATGGTCTAAGGAAATGATACTTGAATTAGAAAAGCTTTAGCATACGGACTACACGATCTTTGTGCTAGGCTTAGGATTGGGTCTTGTCCATCACATCATTCTTCTAATGATGTGATCCCGTTATCAACGACATCCAATGTCCATGGTCAGGAAACCGTAACCATCTATCGATCAACGAGCTAGTCAACTAGAGGCTTACTAGGGACATGGTGTTGTCTATGTATCCACACATGTATCTGAGTTTCCTATCAATACAATTATAGCATGGATAATAAATGATTATCATGAACAAGGAAATATAATAATAACCAATTTATTATTGCCTCTAGGGCATATTTCCAACAAAATACACAACATGCCATATGGTATAGTTCCATCCGTTCTTATCTTTGGATTTGTATACCTTTTTGTAGTCTAGTCTTGACTCTTGGAGAAGCCACAGATTGGACTGCTGGTGCACTTGCCACAGCTGATCCGGGAGAATCAGACGCTAACGCAGAAGATTCTGGCGCAGTCAGCACAGGAGATCCTGTAGCCACCGGTGTGGCCGCCGCTCCTGTAGGCACGCGAGAAATAACCGCGCGGCGCGGCACAGCGGATCCGCAGCCCGACCGCGGCTGCATGCGCACGCGGGGCGACGAAGATGTGGTCCCGCTGCTGTCCCCACCTGTCGACGATGCGGCGCCACGGGATTGGCTGGACCGGGAGCCAAAGCCGCTGCTGGTGGGAGCGCGATCCAAGGGGGATTCGATCGCGTGATCCGAGGACTACGTGCGTGCAGGCGTGCCAGGCGCCGCCGGATCGTCCTCGTTGTCCGTGTCCGGCTCGTCTCCTTCTTCAGCATGAAATATAATATCATTTTGAGCTGGATTTTCGAGATTTTGATCATTTTGAGCTCCGTTTTCTCCAGGGACCTGCACAGGCATAAGAGTAGGACCAGTACCGGTAGGAATATCATCACATTGGTTAGTACAATCATCGCCCCCATGATCAAAAGTCCGAAGATGTGTAGGAAGAAGGAGAATTTCTTTGCGAAGGAGGGCACCGGCATTGGGATGTAGTGATGCAAAAGGGAACACGGACTCATCAAAAACAACATCTCTAGATATGTAGACCCTACCAGTAGGAACATCAAGACATTTAACCCCTTTATGCATAGGGCTATAGCCTAAGAAGACACATCTTTTAGAGCGGAAAGCGAGTTTTCATGTGTTGTAGGGTCTGAGATTGGGCCAACATGCGCACCCAAAAACACGGAGTGATGTGTAGTTGGGTGTAACACCGAGGAGACGTGTAATAGGTGTGTCAAGTCTCATGACTTTGCTTGGACGCAAGTTGATGATGTTGGAAATATGCCCTAGAGGCAATAATAAAAGCATTATTATTATATTTCCTTATTCATGATAATTGTCTTTATTCGTGCTATAATTGTGTTATCCGGAAATCGTAATACATGTGTGAATAACAGACAACAACAACATGTCCCTAGTGAGCCTCTAGTTGACTAGCTCGTTGATCGACAGATAGTCATGGTTTCCTGACTATGGACATTGGATGTCATTGATAACGATATCACATCATTAGGAGAATGATGTGATGGACAAGACCCAATCCTAAACATAGCATAAGATCGCATAGTTCGTTTGCTAGAGTTTTCCAATGTCAAGTATCCTTTCCTTAGACCATGAGATCGTGTAACTCCCGGATACCGTAGGAGTGCTTTGGGTGTGCCAAACGTCACAACGTAACTGGGTGACTATAAAGGTATACTACGGGTATCTCCGAAAGTGTCTGTTGGGTTGACACGGATCGAGACTGGGATTTGTCACTCCGCTTGACGGAGAGGTATCACCGGGCCCACTCAGTAATGCATCATCATAATGAGCTCAATGTGATCTAAGTGTTTGGTCACGGGATCATGCATTACGGTACGAGTAAAGTGACTTGCCGGTAACGAGATTGAACGAGGTATTGGGATACCGACGATCGAATCTCGAGCAAGTAAAATACCGATTGACAAAGGGAATCGTATACGGGATTAATTGAATCCTCGACATCGTGGTTCATCCGATGAGATCATCGTGGAGCATGTGGGAGCCAACATGGGTATCCAGATCCCGCTGTTGGTTATTGCCCGAGAGCCGTCTCGGTCATGTCTGCATGTCTCCCGAACCCGTAGGGTCTACACACTTAAGGTTCGGTGACGCTAGGGTTGTGAAGATATGTATATGCAGTAACCCGAATGTTGTTCGGAGTCCTGGATGAGATCCCGGACGTCACGAGGAGTTTCGGAATGGTCCGGAGGTAAAGAATTATATATAGAAAGTGCTGTTTGGCCATCGGGACAAGTTTCGGGGTCATCGGTATTGTACCGGGACCACCGGAGGGTCCCGGGGGTCCACCGGGTGGGGCCACCTGCCTCGGAGGGGCCCCATGGGCTGTATGAGGAAGGGAACCAGCCCATAGTGGGCTGGTGCGCCTCCCCCCAAGGGCCCATGCGCCTAGGGTTGGGGGGAACCCTAAAGGGGGCGCCCCCCTTGCTTGGGGGGCAAGCCCCCCTCCCTGGCCGCCGCCCCCCCTAGGAGATTCCATCTCCTAGGGCCGGCGCCCCCCCCCCCAAGGGGCTATATAAAAGGGGGAGGGGAGGGGGGCTGCGCGCCCTTTGCCCTGGCGCCTCCCTCTCCCTCTCCAACACCTCCTCCTCCTCCGTAGAGCTCGGCGAAGCCCTGTCGGAGTACTGCGGCTCCACCATCACCACGCCGTCGTGCTGCTGCTGGAGTCTTCTTCCCCAACCTCTCCTTTGCCTTGCTGGATCAAGAAGAAGGAGACGTTACGCTAACCGTACGTGTGTTGAACGTGGAGGTGCCGTGCTTTCGGTGCTAGGATCTCCGGTGATTTGGATCACGGTGTGTACAACTACTTCATCCCCGTTCGTTGAACGCTTCCGCTCGCGATCTACAAAGTGGTATGTAGATGCAATCTCTCTCTCCCATGACTCGTTGCTAGATGAACTCATAGATGGATCTTGGTGAAACCGTAGGAAAAATTTTAATTTTCTGCAACGTTCCCCAACAGTGGCATCATGAGCTAGGTCTATGCGTAGTTCTTCTTGCGCGAGTAGAACACAATTTGTTGTGGGCGTAGATTTGTCAACTTTTCTTGCCGCTACTAGTCTTATCTTGCTTCAGCGGTATTGTGGGATGAAGCGGCCCGGACCAACCTTACACGTACGCTTACGTGAGACCGGTTCCACCGACTAACATGCACTAGTTGCATAAGGTGGCTGGCGGGTGTCTGTCTCTCCCACTTTAGTTGGAGCGGATTCGATGAAAAGGGTCCTTATGAAGGGTAAATAGAAGTTGACAAATCACGTTGTGGCTTTTACGTAGGTAAGAAAACGTTCTTGCTAGAACCCTAATTCAGCCACGTAAAACTTGCAACAACAATTAGAGGACGTCTAACTTGTTTTTGCAGCAAGTGCTTTGTGATATGATATGGCCAAAGTTGTGATGAATGATGAATGATCTATATGTGATGTATGAGATGTTCATGCTATTGTAATAGGAATCACGACTTGCATGTCGATGAGTATGACAACCGGCAGGAGCCATAGGAGTTGTCTTTATTTTTTGTATGACCTGCGTGTCATTGAGAAACGCCATGTAAATTACTTTACTTTATTGCTAAACGCGTTAGCCTTAGTAGTAGAAGTAATAGTTGGCGAGCAACTTCATGGAGACACGATGATGGAGATCATGATGATGGAGATCATGGTGTCAAGCCGGTGACAAGATGATCATGGAGCCCCAAGATGGAGATCGAAGGAGCTATGTGATATTGGCCATATCATGTCACGTTTATTATTTGATTGCATGTGATGTTTATCATGTTTAGCATCTTGTTTACTTAGAACGACGGTAGTAAATAAGATGATCCCTCATAATAATTTCAAGAAAGTGTTCCCCCTAACTGTGCACCGTTGCGACAGTTCGTTGTTTCGAAGCACCACGTGATGATCGGGTGTGATAGATTCTAACGTTCACATACAACGGGTGTAAGACAGATTTACACACGCAAAACACTTAGGTTGACTTGACGAGCCTAGCATGTACAGACATGGCCTCGGAACACAGAAGACCGAAAGGTCGAGCATGAGTCGTATAGAAGATACGATCAACATGAAGATGTTCACCGATGTTGACTAGTCCGTCTCACGTGATGATCGGACACGGCCTAGTTGACTCGGATCATGTAATACTTAGATGACTAGAAGAGGGATGTCTATCTAAGTGGGAGTTCATTAAATAATTTGATTAAATGAACTTTATTATCATGAACTTAGTCTAAAAATTTTACAATATGTCTTGTAGATCAAATGGCCAACGTAGTCCTCAACTTCAACGCGTTCCTAGAGAAAACCAAGCTGAAAGACGATGGTAGCAACTATACGGACTGGGTCCGGAACCTGAGGATCATCCTCATAGCTGCCAAGAAAGATTATGTCCTACGAGCACCACTGGGTGACGCACCTATTCTCCCTGCAGAACAAGACGTTATGAACGCTTGGCAGTCACGCTGCAATGATTACTCCCTCGTTCAGTGCGGCATGCTTTACAGCTTAGAGCCGGGGCTCCAAAAACGTTTTGAGAGACATGGAGCATATGAGATGTTCGAAGAGCTGAAAATGGTTTTCCAAGCTCATGCCCGGGTCGAGAGATATGAAGTCTCCAACAAATTCTTTAGCTGTAAGATGGAGGAAAATGGCTCTGTCAGTGAACACATACTCAAGATGTCTGGGTTGCACAACCGCTTGACTCAACTGGAAGTTAATCTCCCGGATGAAGTGGTCATTGACAGAATCCTCCAGTCGCTTCCACCTAGCTACAAGAGCTTTGTGATGAACTACAATATGCAGGGGATGGTAAAGACCATTCCTGAGGTATATGCTATGCTGAAATCAGCAGAGGTAGAAATCAAGAAGGAGCATCAAGTGTTGATGGTGAATAAAACCACTAAGTTCAAGAAGGGCAAGGGTAAAAAGAACTTCAAGAAGGACGGCAAGGAAGTTGCCGCGCCCGGTAAGCAAGTTGCCGGGAAGAAGCCAAAGAATGGACCCAAGCCCGAGACTGAGTGCTTTTATTGCAAGGGAAGTGGTCACTGGAAGCGGAACTGCCCCAAATACTTAGCGGACAAGAAGGCCGGCAAAACAAAAGGTATATGTGATATACATGTAATTGATGTGTACCTTACCAGTACTCGTAGTAGCTCTTGGGTATTTGATACCGGTACAGTTGCTCACATTTGTAACTCAAAACAGGAGCTGCGGAATAAACAGAGACTGGCGAAGGACGAGGTGACGATGCGCGTCGGGAATGGTTCCAAGGTCGATGTGATCGCCGTCGGCACGCTACCTCTACATTTACCTACGGGATTAGTTTTAAACCTCAATAATTGTTATTTAGTGCCAAGTTTGAGCATGAACATTGTGTCTGGATCTCGTTTAATTCGAGATGGCTACTCATTTAAATCCGAGAATAATGGTTGTTCTATTTATATGAGAGATATGTTTTATGGTCATGCTCCGATGGTTAATGTTTTATTCTTAATGAATCTCGTACGTGATGATACACATATTCATAGTGTGAATACCAAAAGAGTTAAAGTTGATAACAATAGTCCCACATATTTGTGGCACTGCCGCCTTGGTCACATAGGTGTCAAACGCATGAAGAAGCTCCATGCAGATGGACTTTTAGAGTCTCTTGATTATGAATCATTTGACACGTGTGAACCATGCCTCATGGGTAAAAATGACCAAGACTTCGTTCTCAGGAACAATGGAGCGAGCAACCAACTTATTGGAAATCATACATACCGATGTGTGCGGTCCAATGAGTGTTGAGGCTCGCGGTGGCTATCGTTATGTTCTCACCCTCAATGATGACTTGAGTAGATATGGGTATGTCTACTTAATGAAACACAAGTTTGACACCTTTGAAAAGTTCAAAGAATTTCAGAATGAGGTTGAAAATCAACGTGATAGAAAGATCAAGTTTCTACGATCAGATCGTGGAGGAGAATACTTGAGTCACGAATTTGGCACGCACTTAAGACAATGTGGAATAGTTTCACAACTCACGCCGCCGGGAACACCTCAGCGTAATGGTGTGTCCGAACGTCGTAATCGCACTCTATTAGATATGGTGCGATCTATGATGTCTCTTACCGACTTACCGCTATCTTTTTGGGGCTATGCTTTAGAGACTGCCGCATTCACTTTAAATAGGGCTCCGTCAAAATCCGTTGAGACGACACCGTATGAATTATGGTTTGGGAAGAAACCTAAGCTGTCGTTTCTAAAAGTTTGGGGATGCGATGCTTATGTCAAGAAACTTCAACCTGAAAAGCTCGAACCCAAGTCGGAAAAATGCGTCTTCATAGGATACCCTAAAGAAACTATTGGGTATACCTTCTACCTCAGATCCGAAGGCAAGATCTTTGTTGCCAAGAATGGATCCTTTCTAGAGAAAGAGTTTCTCTCGAAAGAAGTAAGTGGGAGGAAAGTATAACTTGATGAAGTGTTGCCTCTTGAACCGGAAAATGGCGAAACTCAAGAAAACGTTCCTGAGGTGCCTGCACCGACTAGAGAGGAAATTAATGATGATGATCAAGATACTTCTAATCAAGCTCCTACTGAAATTTGAAGGTCCACAAGGACACGTTACGCACCAGAGTGGTACGGCAACCCTGTCTTGGAAATCATGTTGTTAGACAACGGTGAACCTTCGAACTATGAGGAAGCAATGGCGGGCCCGGATTCCGACAAATGGCTAGAAGCCATGAAATCCGAGATAGGATCCATGTATGAAAACGAAGTATGGACTTTGACTGACTTGCCCGTTGAACGGCGAGCCATAGAAAATAAATGGATCTTTAAGAAGAAGACAGACGCGGATGGTAATGTGACCATCTATAAAGCTCAGCTTGTCGCTAAGGGTTATCGACAAGTTCAAGGGGTTGACTACGATGAGACTTTCTCACCGGTAGCGAAGCTGAAGTCCGTCCGAATCATGTTAGCAATTGCCGCATTCTACGATTATGAAATATGGCAAATGGACGTCAAAACGGCATTCCTTAATGGTTTCCTTAAGGAAGAATTGTATATGATGCAGCCGGAAGGTTTTGTCGATCCTAAGAATGCTGACAAGGTGTGCAAGTTCCAACGCTCGATTTATGGGCTGGTGCAAGCATCTCGGAGTTGGAACATTCGCTTTGATGAGATGATCAAAGCGTTTGGGTTTACACAGACTTATGGAGAAGTCTGTGTTTACAAGAAAGTGAGTGGGAGCTCTGTAGCATTTCTCATATTATATGTAGACGACATACTTTTGATGGGAAATGATATAGAACTCTTGGACAGCATTAAGGCCTACTTGAATAAAAGTTTTTCAATGAAGGACCTTGGAGAAGCTGCTTATATATTAGGCATCAAGATCTATAGAGATAGATCGAGACGCCTCATAGGTCTTTCACAAAGTACATACCTTGATAAAATATTGAAAAAGTTCAATATGGATCAATCTAAGAAAGGGTTCTTACCTGTATTACAAGGTGTGAAATTGAGCTCAGCTCAATGTCCGACCACGGCAGAAGAAATAGAAGAGATGAGCGTCATCCCCTATGCCTCAGCCATAGGTTCTATTATGTATGCCATGCTGTGTACCAGACCTGATGTAAACCTTGCCGTAAGTTTGGTAGGAAGGTACCAAAGTAATCCCGGCAAGGAACACTGGACAGCGGTCAAGAATATCCTGAAGTACCTGAAAAGGACTAAGGAAATGTTTCTCGTTTATGGAGGTGACGAAGAGCTCGTCGTAAAGGGTTACGTCGACGCTAGCTTCGACACAGATCTGGATGACTCTAAGTCACAAACCGGATACGTGTATATTTTGAATGGTGGGGCAGTAAGCTGGTGCAGTTGCAAGCAAAGCGTTGTGGCGGGATCTACATGTGAAGCGGAGTACATGGCAGCCTCGGAGGCAGCACATGAAGCAATTTGGGTGAAGGAGTTCATCACCGACCTCGGAGTCATACCCAATGCGTCGGGGCCAATCAAGCTCTTCTGTGACAACACTGGAGCTATTGCACTTGCAAAGGAGCCCAGGTTTCACAAGAAGACCAGGCACATCAAGCGTCGCTTCAACTCCATTCGTGAAAATGTTCAAGATGGAGACATAGAGATTTGTAAAGTGCACACGGATCTGAATGTCGCAGATCCGTTGACTAAACCTCTCCCTAAGGCAAAACATGATCAGCACCAGAACTCTATGGGTGTTCGATTCATCACAATGTAACTAGATTATTGACTCTAGTGCAAGTGGGAGACTGTTGGAAATATGCCCTAGAGGCAATAATAAAAGCATTATTATTATATTTCCTTATTCATGATAATTGTCTTTATTCGTGCTATAATTGTGTTATCCGGAAATCGTAATACATGTGTGAATAACAGACAACAACATGTCCCTAGTGAGCCTCTAGTTGACTAGCTCGTTGATCGACAGATAGTCATGGTTTCCTGACTATGGACATTGGATGTCATTGATAACGATATCACATCATTAGGAGAATGATGTGATGGACAAGACCCAATCCTAAACATAGCATAAGATCGCATAGTTCGTTTGCTAGAGTTTTCCAATGTCAAGTATCCTTTCCTTAGACCATGAGATCGTGTAACTCCCGGATACCGTAGGAGTGCTTTGGGTGTGCCAAACGTCACAACGTAACTGGGTGACTATAAAGGTATACTACAGGTATCTCCGAAAGTGTCTGTTGGGTTGACACGGATCGAGACTGGGATTTGTCACTCCGCTTGACGGAGAGGTATCACCGGGCCCACTCAGTAATGCATCATCATAATGAGCTCAATGTGATCTAAGTGTTTGGTCACGGGATCATGCATTACGGTACGAGTAAAGTGACTTGCCGGTAACGAGATTGAACGAGGTATTGGGATACCGACGATCGAATCTCGGGCAAGTAAAATACCGATTGACAAAGGGAATCGTATACGGGATTAATTGAATCCTCGACATCGTGGTTCATCCGATGAGATCATCGTGGAGCATGTGGGAGCCAACATGGGTATCCAGATCCCGTTGTTGGTTATTGCCCGAGAGCCGTCTCGGTCATGTCTGCATGTCTCCCGAACCCGTAGGGTCTACACACTTAAGGTTCGGTGACGCTAGGGTTGTGAAGATATGTATATGCAGTAACCCGAATGTTGTTCGGAGTCCCGGATGAGATCCCGGACGTCACGAGGAGTTTTGGAATGGTCCGGAGGTAAAGAATTATATATAGAAAGTGCTGTTTGGCCATCGGGACAAGTTTCGGGGTCATCGGTATTGTACCGGGACCACCGGAGGGTCCCGGGGGTCCACCGGGTGGGGACACCTGCCTCGGAGGGGCCCCATGGGCTGTATGAGGAAGGGAACCAGCCCATAGTGGGCTGGTGCGCCTCCCCCCCAAGGGCCCATGCGCCTAGGGTTGGGGGGGAACCCTAAAGGGGGCGCCCCCCTTGCTTGGGGGGCAAGCCCCCCTCCCTGGCCGCTGCCCCCCTAGGAGATTCCATCTCCTAGGGCCGGCGCCCCCCCAAGGGGCTATATAAAAGGGGGAGGGGAGGGGGGCTGCGCGCCCTTTGCCCTGGCGCCTCCCTCTCCCTCTCCAACACCTCCTCCTCCTCCGTAGAGCTCGGCGAAGCCCTGTCGGAGTACTGCGGCTCCACCATCACCACGCCGTCGTGCTGCTGCTGGAGTCTTCTTCCCCAACCTCTCCTTTGCCTTGCTGGATCAAGAAGAAGGAGACGTTACGCTAACCGCACGTGTGTTGAACGCGGAGGTGCCGTGCTTTCGGTGCTAGGATCTCCGGTGATTTGGATCACGGTGTGTACAACTACTTCATCCCCGTTCGTTGAACGCTTCCGCTCGCGATCTACAAAGTGGTATGTAGATGCAATCTCTCTCTCCCATGACTCGTTGCTAGATGAACTCATAGATGGATCTTGGTGAAACCGTAGGAAAAATTTTAATTTTCTGCAACGTTCCCCAACAGATGAGGTATGTGGGAGTTAAAAAGGCTTCATCCCAGAACTTAAGTGGCATGGATGCATATTTGCTAGCAGTGCTAGTCCCATATCAACAATGTGCCGATGTTTTCTCTCAGCAGAGCCATTCTGTTGGTGAGCATGAGGACAAGAGACATGATGTGAGATGCCAAGTTTTTGGAAAAAAAAGAGTTCAACTTCTCATACTCACCACCCCAGTCGGTTTGCATAGCAATGATTTTGGAGTTCAGTTTGCGTTCAACAAGGTTTTGAAAATTGATAAAGACTTGGAATACATCGGATCTTTTTTCAACAAATAAATGCAAGTAAATTTACTATAATCATCAATGAAGCTTACATAGTAGGAAAATCTCCCAACTGAAGTAGGGGTTGGTCCCCATACATCTGAGAAGATGAGTTGTAATGGAGAAGTAGATACACTAATTGAAATAGGGTAAGGCAATTGATGACTTTTAGCTTGTTGATACGGATCACAAACTGACTCAACACTAAGACTAGGCTCATAAGAGAGTTTATTTTTGCTAAGAATATATTTAACTATGACTGAAGATGGATGACCCAAACGACTGTGCCACCTTGATGAAGAAGGCTTGGTGACAATATTTGCTTGTTTATCTGACCATGAAGATGATGATGATATAAGTGGGTAGAGACCTCCCACGCGCCGTCCTCTAAGAAATATTCTCCTTGTTGCCAAGTCCTTAACCAAGAAAAAATAAGGATAGAATTCTATGAGAACATTGTTATCAAGAGTGAAACGATGAACGGAAACAAGATTTTTGGAAGTTTCTGGAACATGGAAGACATCTTTCAAGTGCAAATTTCTCATGGGGTTTTTAACGATTGAACTACCAATATGTGTAATATTCATACCAGAACCGCTTGCCGTGCAAATTTGGTCACCTCCGTTGTACTTCTCCCGCATGGTCAACTTGTCAAGTTCACCCGTGATGTGATTTGTTGCTGCACTGTCGGCATACCAATTTGTGTCAACTCCATAGAGACTGCATGCGCCTCCTTTTCTTCTTGATCATTCTCTTCGTAGCGCCACCAGCAGACGCGTGCACCCCCTGGATGATGCTTGAGACATATCTGGCACTCTGGGAAATCATGCTGCTCATGCACCTGTTGTTGTTGCTGCTGCCGAGGGCGTCCTCTGAAGCCGCCGCTGCCATTGGAGGGAGAAGGCTGGCGGTCACCACGGTCACCGTGGTCACCACTACGGCCGCGCCCCCTTCCTCCTCGCCCGCGATAGGATCTGTTTCGGGACGAGCCACGGCCTCTGTAGACTGCATTAGCGGATGTATGAAACCCGCCTGAAGACGAGTCACCCAACATCTCCATCCTTTGATGAAAGGCAGAGATCTGAGCAAAGAGATCATCGGCGGTGATGCTGTTCTTGACAGCGCCGATCGCCGCCACCACGGAGTCGTAGTCGCGGTCCAATCCTGCAAGTATGTAGTCCACCATCTCCGGATCAGAGACGGGGCGGCCAGCAGCAGCTAGTTCATCCCCGAGGCTCTTCATCTTCGCCATGTATGCTGAACTAGACATAGTGCCTTTCTTGGTATTGGTGATCGCAATCCTTAGGTTGGTGATCCGAGACCGCAATTGTGAGGCGAAGAGGTTGCTGATTGTAGTCCAGAGCTCGAAGGTGGAGTCCCTGCCGACGACCCGCGCAAGGATCTCAGGAGACATGGAGTTGAGTAGATATGATAGAACCTGTTGATCTTTGGTGATCCAAGTTCCATACAGAGGATTCGGCTCTTGGGCCGTGGTTTTGTCCGCCTTTGTGACCTCCACCGTCTTGGGCGGAGCGGCGTCGGAGTTGTCCAGAAGCCCAGTAACCTGCACTCCTCGCTGGGCTGGGAGAACTTGCGTCTTCCAGAGGATGAAATTCCCCCTCGCAAGCTTTTCTGATGGAGGTTAACCGAGGTTCAGGGCGACGCCGGCTGAGGAAGCCATGACGGCGATCGCGAATATGATCTAGGGTTTTGTTTATGGTTTGTGGCTAGATGTATGAAAGAGGGGCTCTGATGACCATGTAAGAATATGAAGCGTTCCTACTCCCACGAGGGGAGCCGCGTGCGTATATATTGATAGGGCCGAAGGACTTGCCTTGGCGCACAAGATGAGTACAAGAGTTTGAATACAATAGGAGATAGAGGAAGAGGTTGAGATTACAACGATAAGATGATTTGTTCTAACAAAAAGTTGGATATCTACAATCGATTTGGATGACGGTCCAATAATAGATTAAAAATGATGCTTTCAACCAAAACAAAGATAAAAACACATATCGCACCAAAGTGCACTAAGGGAAGCGGCAAGTTACGTATAACGTGAAGCACAAAACCAATACCATGCAACTATCGATTCCTGCACAAGAAGTCATTCCTGGAAGCCTTCAAGTTGGTAAGCCGCCTCCAATGTCGTCCCGAGAAACAACATAGGCGTCACCAATCTGCCATAAATCACCAGTAAGCCCTTCCCTCCAAAAAAAATGTTTGTCCAAGAAGCCCATGACTATGACACGTCTCGTCGCCACCCATTCTGATGCATTCGACTTAGGGTTTTCAGCCAGATTCAAGTTGGGAAGAAGACCTCGATGACGTCTCCAAGTAGGGCCATGACGCCCACATGCTTCATTGTCATCAGAGTCGATTGTCGACCAGACATATATAACTTTCATCTGGCCTGGATCTGCTCGCGCTTAACAGTTGCAGTATCTCCTTCATTGCACAACCACCACCCGGAGGTCAGCCAAGGTCGGAGATGAAAAACTCCAAATCAGACCCTTCCAACATGTCCGACTAGCACCATCAACTCGCCACCCTCATGACCAAGAAGAATGGTAGCATTCGCGGCACTACCAAAAGGTATGAGACCAAGCCCTGACTGCTACATGTGGATGTCACCCCAGCATCATTCCATCGTCGTCATTGGTAAGCCACCACGACGAGAGCCCCATCAATACCATCCACCATGAGGCTGGAGGTTGTGGCATCCTTCGATGAAGGACGAGGTGCTTGGTTGACATCCTTACCATGAGCTAACTACTACAATGGGTGATCAGGGACACCCCCATCCCCCTCCCTTCATGCATCGTCGTCCACCACAGGGTATTTGGTTGTGGCATCCTCCGGCGGTAACATACGGGGTTGGAGAAGGTGGGTGTGGCTAGGATAGGGAGAAAGGGATGCGAACCAAGACGAGGTTGTCAAGTACTTCGGAGTACCACCTCAGGGAGTCCTGGATTATGAGGTCCCCGGCCGTCCGGGCTATGTGACATGGGCCGGACTGATGGGTCGTGAAGATACAAGATAGAAGGCCTTCCTCCGTGTCCGGATGGGATTCTCCTTTGCGTGGACGGCAAGCTTGGCGTCCGGATGTGTAGTTTCCTTTCTCTGTAAACCGACTATGTACAACCCTAGGCCCCTCCGTGTCTATATAAACCGGAGGGTTTTAGTCCGTAGGGACTATCACAAATCATACAGGCTAGACATCTAGGGTTTAGCCATTACGATCTCGAGGTAGATAAACTTTTGTAACCCCTATACTCATCAAAGTCAATCAAGCAGGAAGTAGGGTATTACCTCCATTAAGAGGGCCCGAACCTGGGTAAACATCGTGTCCATTGTCTCATGTTACCTTTGATCCTCAGACACACAGTTCGGGACTCCCTACATGAGATCGACCGGTTTTTACACCGACACCACCCTACCCCTATGAGTACCTCCGAGAGACTGAGATGGCATAGCATCTTGAGATTTCACAAAGTCACCACAGGCGCCTTGCAGTCGATAAGAACGTCTCGTCCCACTAAACGAACATCACCAGAAGCCTGAAATAATTCCAGGAATAATGCGAGCACCAATCTCAAATTTAGGAGTTGAATCCTGGTGGGTTAGGGATAGCACTGTCCTTCTAACCATCCAACATAGATTGATCATCGCTAGAGCTAGTAAATTACAACCTTTTATGTTGTCTCCAGAAGAAAGAAAGTAACTCTCGAGGGAGATAAACGTTACCCAAAACCTGTTTTGTTGGAATCATTATCCAAAAAACAGAACATTCAGATGAAAGATCCTCTCGACTTTTGATTGATTTGCTAGCTCCAGTTGTCACCCAACCGGGCGTCTGGGCCCCGCCCCTTAAAGCATCTACAACCGGGCGCCTCAAATACCCCTCATGCGCCTGGGCGGACGGCCCGGTCACTGACTGGTAAAAAACCCGACCCAGATGAACGCCTCAAACCAACCTCAAACGTCTGGGCTAACCAGCACCCCTCTTATCCAGCCCACACATGGGGCGGATGTGGGGAGACTCAGGGTGGACCGGGATGACTGCCACGTCAGAGCCGTCCCATGCCGGCCCACTCGACCCCACATATATTCGTCCTCATCCGCTCTCCGGACCGAACCCTAACCACTTCACTCCACTCCCCTCCATCACCCAAGCTCCCATCCGATGATCTCCGGCCTTCTCTGGCATGACTTGTAGTGGATTCGACTACGAACAATCCGGATTCGTCGACGTCGACTGGGGTGTCGTCCCGTGAGGGTTGGAGGAGGCGGGTCCCGGGAGGACAGCGCCCAACCGACATCAAGATTTGTCTGGCGTGGGTCCATTGCGTCAGCGCATTGGGCGCTCGGATCCTCCGGGGCTGGATCAACAGGGTCCTCCCGGGAGCATTCTAGAATCTTCCTTTCCCCATCACCGGCCCGCTGGAGCATGAGCGCTACCGGGACCGATGTGCCCGCCATGCGAAGGAGAGGATGAGGGTGGTTGAGGCCCGCCTCACTGCCGACATGGCGACGGCGGAGGCGGCTGATGCGGCAGCGCGGGCTGCCGTAGAGGAGGAAGCCATCCGCGACTTCATTGTAAAGAAGCAACAGAGGAGGAACACGCACACCCTCGCCCGAGATCAGAATCAGACGGTCCGTGCCATTGACGGATTGCCCCCCAAGGAGGAGAATGGGGACAGTGACGGGTCGGTCAGCTTCGGCGATGAGCAAATCCGGTTTGATCCATACTGCATCCTCGACCGCTACTTCTGCAAGAAGGACGGCAAGGACGCCTGGAAGGGTAAGGGCAACCATGGATGATCTTCTCCAGAGCTAGCATGTAGGTTAAACATGCCATTTTTGGTAGGTCGATGGCAATGTCCTGATGTAGTAGCGAGGTGATGTTTGCAATGCATCGTTTACGTACTTGCATGAATTTGTATGCATTTGAGTTATGCTAATTGACGTGTTCAGTTGTGAGAAGAAAAATTAAGGCGTGATCGATCACTGTCAGGGTAGGATTTTCCAAGTCCAACTGCGACCGGGGAGACAAGGCCAATGTTCTTCATTTCCTCTTGCAGTATGATAGCGATGAAAGTGGTGATTGAAGACAGATCCTCTTTGTTGAGTCATAAGTAACCGCACTGGAGGAAACAAGGCCCTGGAACAAGATCATCTCATCTAACTCAAGTCTGTAATATCTCTGTTGTCAACTTTAAATCTGTCATTATCCTCTTATTCAAAAAAAAGAGTTGTGTTTGAGATAAATTGTAATCTTAACAAATTCAGAGCAAATATTAGCTTGAGGGTAAAAACTAAATAAGCATTAGCCAATCACGCCACCTGGGCCCCGCCCCTTCCCACGCCAGCGACCGCGGTCGGGGAGACAAGGCGTCGCGGCGGCACCACCAACAGCAGTAGCTGGTTCCCTTCCCTCCCCCCTTCCATATCCGGCAGCGCAGTGGTATGGTGCGGGCCAGCCGTGGCGTGCCGGCGCGAGCGGCCTGGGTAGGACTCGAGTTCTCTGGTCCGGGACCCTGCCAAGGTCCGGTTCGGCGGGTGTGCTGGCTGAGCGCGCGATCGAACCTAACCTGCTGCTAACCCTAGGGGTTGCCGGGTATATTAGATGCCAGGGGGCAGGATCTGCAACTTTGGCGCGGGGCTGGGGCACGATTCAACGGCGGTGACCTAGGCGGCGTTAGTCAACTCTGTGCTCTTCACCGCTGGCATCCCCCGCGACGCCTCGCGCTACTTCGTCGTCGACGCCGCCCCGCCTCCCCGAACGACCATCGCCACCACCACGCCACCTACGCGATGCCACCTAGGGGGAATCAGCAGCAGCCCACGGTGCAGGCGCAGCCGGCGGGTCAGCCAAGGTAACACACCAGCCTCGCAAATATATGGGCCTTATGGGCCAAGTGAGGGAACACACCAGCCCTGGTGCGCCCCTATAGGGGCCAGCCCTATGAGGAGGAGAAGGAAAGAGGGGAGGGCAAGGAACGTGTGGATTATGATTCCTACTTTCTTCCCTCTCCCCCCTCTTTCCTTCCACTCCGGTTATATATGGCAGGGGGGCACACGGCTTGGGAGGGATTCCAAGTAGGATTCCTCCTACTTGGGCGCCTCCTATGGCTGCTCCTCCCTCCCTCCCACCTATATATATGTGGAAGGGGGCGCCTAGCACACGACAGACAATTGCCTAGCTGTGTGCGGCGCCCCCTCCATAGTTTACACCCTCGTTCATATCTTCATAGTGCTTAGGCGAAGCTCTGTGAGGATCACTTCACCATCACCATCACCATGCCGTCGTGCTAACGGAACTCGTCTACTACCTCGACCTCTTGCTGGATCAATAAGGCGAGGGACGTCACCGAGCTGAATGTGTGCAGAACTCGGAGGTGTCGTGCGTTCGGTACTTGATCGGTCGGAGCTAGAAGAAGTTCGAGTACATCAATCGAGTTGTCAAACGCTTCCGCTTTCGGTCTCCGAGGGTACGTAGACACATTCTCCCCTTCTCGTTGCTACGACCTCCTTGACAGATCTTGCGTGAGCATAGGAATTTTTTTAAAATTTCATGCTACATTTCCCAACAGCCATGACCACTACATGGTGCTATCACCCCAACTACCACTCCATCATCATCATTGGTAAGAGGCCACGACAAGAGAGCGACGAGAGCCCCATCAGCACCATCCACCATGAGACTAGAAGGTTGTGGCATCCTCCGATGAAGACGGAGGTGCTTGGTTGTCATCCTCGCCATGGGCCAACTAATACAATGGGTGATCAGTGATCCCCCTCCCACCCGCATCGTCGTCCACCACAATGTATTTTGGTTGTGGCATCTTCCAGCGGTAACATAGGGGGCCAGAAAAAGTGGGTGCTGCTAGGATAGGGAGAAAGGGATGCGAACCAAGACGAGGTTGTCGAGTCATTCGGACTACCACACTAGGTGAATGATGTCGGCCTTGGCGAGCTCTTTTTAATTTCGCTTCGGTGGCACCTCTATCCTTAGATTGCACGTGCCAACAATGGTACAACCTTGTATGTTTTCTTAATTTAGAGCTAGTGAGTTACAACCTTTTTAGTTTTTTTCTTTGACAAAATACAACCTTTTATGTTGTCTCCTAAAAGGAAGAAAAGTTTTTAGGCTGTTTATCGTCTTAGCTTCGGCGGCGACGATGGCGGCGCTGAATAAAGATTCTTCGGATCCTTCTCCGACAAGGTGACCGCCCTATGGTTGGGGATGGTTTTGGAAACCAATCTGTTCAGGCATCCTCGTGGTGGACATGTGTCCTCGGGCTCCGCTGTTGCAACGACGTCTGCTCCAACGTCGGCGCGGAGCTTGGGAGGTAGTCTAGGAGCTGATGCAGATTGTGGTCTGCATCGAAGACATCTGAAAGACGGAACTTGTGTTGGGTTCATGGTTGATGGATGACAGGTGTGGTTTCCTCCATCGGCATTTTAGTCGTGGTGGGGTGTCAGATTTGGAGTTCGAAGGCGTATCCGGTGTGTTGCCCCGGTCCGATTCCTTTAACGGCAATGGCTTCGGTGAGCCACCTTGGAGGTCCACAAAGCTGCATATCAGCGATGGAACGCGTCGAGCTCAGGTGAGGAGGTGATCCGTCATTTTTTTTCTTTGGTGGCAGGTGACATGCGTCTGTGTCAACCTCAGATGTTTTTCTATCTTTTCAGTTTTCTCACATGAGTTCTTACATGACTTGGTTTTTGATTTTTTTTTTATGATACTAGTCAATGTGTACGTGCAATGCACGTTAATTTGGAAGTATATTAAGTTGATGTGGATATTAAGTAGGATATTATTTACGTGTTATTATGTGATTAACACTATATTTGGCATGAAATTAATTGCACGCTAAACGTGTTGAGCGCTCGACATTGAAGCAGTTCAGGTCGTTGGATTACCATGATTTGATGGCCGACATTAATTGGATCTGCCCCTTTGGGACTTTTTATATTGGTATAGATGAATGAGACACGTGCTACCATCCAAACCCCGTTTTGTTGGTATCACTATCATTAAGAAACCGAACATTCCCATGAACAGCGCTCCTATACACACAACAGAGACGATTTGAGGCTCCTTTCTCCCGCCCCTCCCCTGAGCTCCCTTTTGCCTAGGGTTTCCGCGCCGCTGCCGGCGGCTCCCCGCGTGGAGCCGCCGCCACTCGCCTCTCCCGCTCCCCCGCCCCTCCCTCCACCTCCTCCCCTCTCCATACCCCCCGCGTCGCCTCCCCGGGTGAGGCGACCGGGGGCCCCGACGCCGCTCCCCTCCAGGCCCTCTCCTCGTGGCTCCATCCTCCCGCCGCTGCCAGCGTGCGCCGTCGGGCCTCGGCCGCGTGGTGCTGGCGCCGGCGGGTCTGCCCTTCCCCGCGCGCGGCCCCTCATGCTCGGATGGTGGTGGTTGGCGGCGGTGCTCCTCGACCGGCAACGGTGTGGCTCGTCGGCGGTGGTGCCGCGTGCCATGGTGGTTCTTGACACGGCGGTGCGGCCGTTGGCCGTGGGGCGGCGCGGTGGTGCTGGTGGCTGGCGGCGCCCGCCCAGCCAGATCTGGGCCCATTTGGGCCCCATCTGGGTTGGGGCGGGCCGCCGCCTCGCTACCGCCGGCTTCCGCCGCCTCGCGCTACTTTTCGTCGACGCCGCGGGACTCGCCACCCCGGACGACCATAACCGCCACCACGCCGCCTACGCGATGCCGCCTGGGAGGAATCAGCAGCAGCCCACGGCGCAGCCGGAGGGGCGGCTCAGCCGAGGCGCTGCGCGCAGTGCGGCGTCGCCAGCAACAAGATGTGCGGCTTGTGCAGGCGTATGAAATACTGGTGCGTGCGTCTCCTCCTCCTCTTCCTTCCTCCCTCCCACTCCATGTTGCTAGTTTGATTGTTCGGCATATATACTGCGTGGCTTTATGCCTGGTTTGATTGTAAAAACACTTCCAACGCGCCTCAGTTCATCTTTAATTTACTGTATTTTGGCCCACAGGAAAGTCATAGGAGTAAAATTTATCTCCAACGTGCTGTTATATCTTGGGTGCTGGTCATTATGATGCATCAATCTATAATAGACTCACGGACAGCAGATGATTTGACTCCTATCCCAACTCACATTCTTGGAGTTCCCGTGTACTCTTGTTGTTTAACTAGGCTTCAGTAGTCAAAGAGGCACACGATTGTTGAGTCAATGTTTTACACTAGTTCTTATATCATGCTGCTGTATTTCTCCTGAGCATGTCTTACATTTATGTTCTTATTTAGTTCTCGAGAATGCCAGTTAAAGCATTGGGATTCTGACCACAAATTCAAGTGCAAGCAAATGAGATTATTGGATCCTGTTGAGAACTTACCCTGTGGAGTTCAGGCCAACGGTAAGAACATTGAGAAGGGGAAACATAGGAGCAATGATTGTTATCCACCTAACAAGAGGTCAAAGAATTCATCATCTCTAAAGTTTGACACAGAGCAAGTCCAAGTCAATGATGCAGATGATGAGGATGGTCGAGGTCCCACTCCAAGCTCGGCGGTGCCCATCAAAAACAGGCCATCAGGGAGGAAGGCCGAGAACGAGCCGAAAAAAGGAGATGGTATTGTGTTCCAGTCCGCGGTCCAAGAGATGATCACAGTAAAAAAGGAGACGGGGGTAGAGAAAAAGCAAGAGAAGAGATCAAGGTGGATGGAGGTCAAGGCCATGGAGGAGCCCAAGGTGGCAATTGAAGAAGAGAAGTTGAGAGTCCTTAGAGAGGAAATGTGCCTGAAGAAGATGGAGCAAGAATATAAGATCATGTTCATGGACATCAGTGCGCTTAGTGAAACACAAAGAAAGTATGTGGAATTAATGCGTGCGCGGATCCTAGCATCAAGGATGGGAGCGGGTGTGATTGGGAGTAGAAATAGGACTGGGTGATGCTCTACGTTTGATCCCTGTTTCATGTTGAAGCCAATGTTTCATGTTTGAATTTGAATTTAGTTTCGAATTCGAATTGCAGAATTATGGATTTTAAATTATGTTGAATTGTTTACGGTAGAAACATAGTGCTCTTGAATTATGGTGACGTGAAAATGAAGTATCCATAGTGTTTACATTGAAAAATCAAAAAATAACAATGTTACTGGGGCAACCCAATAACATGGTGTTGATGTCTCATATTTTCGTGAAGTAAATATTCTACTATTGATCAACTATGAGGCTTCAAGGCATCTTCAACATTGACCCTCAAACTGCCCGCAACCGTATAGATCACGCGGTTCAGACGTGTTTTATCATCCAACGCGGTACTACATAGGTCCATTCGGCGATCCAGACGCACTTTTGTCTGCAAGCCTTTGCGTCGGTCCGGACCGCTGCCACGTCTGCTACTGGCAAACATGGCATCCAAAAACCCTCTCCTTTACCCGCGCGGTTTCCCACCCGATGTTGGTCAGCACCACTTTAGAGCGTCAATGCCGCATTCATGCCGGCCCAGAGCGGACGCGACCTCTCACTGGAGTCGGCATTAAACGGCGTGCCGGCTAAGAGTGTCACCGCTTCCCGGTGCACGCGACGTCTCTCCGTATTCAAACTGCAGTAGTCCATCAGCCTCCCTCCATTAAACATATGCGGTTGCCGAGGAATCTACTTCGGCGCCACCCGTCCGTCCGTCTGCTGCACACCATTAAGGACCTTGCCGCCTGGCCTGCCCTCCGCCCTATGTTTAAACCCGAGTCCAGCAACACAGCCGCATTCACCCACCCTCCTCCATTCTCTATCTCCACTCTGCACCAAACCCGCCATGGCCTCCTCGAGCTCCAAAGCCTTGTTGGACATCTCTCGTCCGAAGAAGGAGGAGATAGCTGCCATTGCGGCCTCTGGCAAGCCACCAGATAGATAAGCTCACCGGAGGCCGGCGTTGCGAATGCACCAATGACAGAGGCTGCAGATGACGAGCTGGCGGCATCGTCCTCACTGGCCCATGTCGGCATCACCATGGGCGAGGCTCGTGCTCACTACACAGACATGGTGCTGGGAGCGGGATGCCGCGTTCCGGCAGACGCAAGCTGACCAAGCCTACAACCTCCGCCTCCTCGACTAGCACTGACACACGGAGGAACTAATTGTCGTCGTCATGGCCATCTCGCCGTACATGGACATGGCCAAGCAGGAGGTGTTGCTCGACTCCTACCGCTCCGCCACGATCGATGGTGCTACCGCCAGTATCAGGAGGATTTAGAGACCGCCTACAAGGAGATGGACGAGGCGTCGGATGAAGTTTACAGGTCCGACAACGACGACGGCGAGGAGGTTGGCAACTTCGCGACGGCCGTAGCACGGAGCCACGACAATGATGCCGACATGTTCACGGGCGGCAGCGCGCGAGGCAGAGTAGAGCGTGGGAGGAGGGCGCCGACGTGTCCCTCCCTCCCGCTGAAGCTAAGCTTGGTGGGCTCATCCTCGTCGGCCGATTAGCCGCTTGTAGGCTGCGATGGCGGAGCTGGAGCTTCATTTTGCGGGGCTCTTGGCCGGCCAGACATGGGGAATGGGCGTCGGCGATCATTTATACTAGGTTAGAATATTGTTTAGTTAAAAAATGTCCTAAAGATATTGAATGTGCTCCGGGTTATATGAAAATCATCCAATTTGCATGTAATTTATCAAGTTTGTTTGAATTTATTTTGAAATGTACGCGGATATTATTGAATGGCTGACTCCCACATCCGTGTTCGCGGACGGATGCGGTGTCATGCCCTAATATAATATAAGCATGCCGTTCTATAGCAAAGGTCAGCAAAATTACTGTGGAAATAGCGGTAAAATTTTATTGCGAAACACACGACTAGTAGCATGAATGTGGTTTAGCTCGGTTAGTTAAGAAAGGGTTCATGCGAATCAACCTGTGGTTGAGTTGGTTAGGTGGACAGTGGTATCCCCAACCCACCAGGGTTCAAATCCTGATGCTCGCATTATTTCTGGATTTATTTCAGGATTTCCGGCGATACGCTTTCAGTGGGAGGAGACGTTCCCGTCGACGACGAGACGCCTACGGTGACTTCGTAAATCTCAAGATGATATGCCGGCTCAGTCTCTCGGAGGTGCTCATAGGGGTAGGGTGTGCGTGTGTGCGTTCATAGGGATGAGTGTATGCGCGTGTATATGAGCGCTCGTGTCTGTACTGATGCTCAAAAAAAAAGTTAAGAAAGGGTTCATAAATTACACGGCGGCACGGTCAAAACACGGGCCAGTCACACACCTTTCGTGCAGTTGGAAGGAAGGTGCATCGCGTGGTCAGACCCGACCGTGTTGACTGGTGAGAAAACGACATCTAACGTATAACCGCTGGCTTACGCGGGGAGTACTGCTGAAGGAAAAGCGGTAAACGCAATCCAGCAAGCGACCTATCTTATGCTAATTTCTCCGTGTGTTAGATGATTTCTTCAACTGTTTCAGGAAAGGGTCTGTCCAGGACACATCTAGATGTGACATAATTATGTCACATCTAAACTGATGTCCACTTTGTTTATGGTTTATTTTTTTTATCCTAAATTTTTTATTTCTTGTTGCTATATTATATACTTGTAGAAACTTAGATGTGACATCATTAAAAAACATCTATATGTGAATTAGACAAACTGTTCAGGAAAACAACAAGAAAGGCCTACACGAAGAGTGCATATCGCTGCTGCAAACGGACAAGTTTACTATAGTAAACCAAGTAGTGATCTAAAGCGCTTAAGCGCTTATATTAGGTCATCTTCAACATGTGGACCCTCGAACTGCCCGCACCACACGATCCGGACATGTATTCGTTTGTGGGCCGGCCTGAGACGTCCTTTTTCTAGCAAACCGAAAGCAAACTAGGGGGCTCTGTAGCTGCTCGTTCATCCGAAGTGTCACGATGGTGGTGAGCTATGTGGACAGGGAACGACGGCGATGAGGCAGGCGCAACGCCGCACGCTGGGCGGAGTTCACGGACTCCGACGTGCCGCCGCCAGAAATCCTTGCGGACCCAGGGCTTGCAACCGCCTGGGCCCTCGATCGGTCAAAGATAACAGCGGAGACGAGGAAGCGCTATCTCCGCCGCCTCGACGAGGAGATGGCAAAGTACGAAGGAGTGGTCTCTCCGCGAGATCATCGCTGCAGCCACCTCCAGCAACTCCCACCGCCCACGTCCGCTGTGGCCGTAGCCGCAATGCACGCGGCGCTAGAACAAGCGGAGAAGAACATCTGCAAGTGCTAGGCTGTGGCAAGGAAGCCCTGCCGTGACCCGTGCACTACTGCCGCCCGAAGCCCGACGACGACGATTCCGAAAATGGCGATGGAGGTGCCGCCAGACTGCCCAGGATGGTATAAGAGGTCATTTTCAGTTATAGGGTAGCTTGGCGGTTTTTAAGTTCACCAAAGGAAATATCGTTCGGTTTTATGTAAAAATTATTCAAGTTTCCATGAAAACCGTCAATTTGTTTAAATTGGCATAAAATTTGTATACTTTTGTGAAAATTTGTTCAGAATATGACCGGACATTTATGAGCAGCTTTGGATGGCCGTCTCATGCATCAGTGTTCACATAATGCCCCCCAGCGGTCCGTGGATTGATACGGTGTCCGGTTTTGGGGTCAACGTTAGAGATGCCCTTAGTTTAGCGAGAAAGTAGCTCTTTGTCGACCCAAACATAAGGTGTTTACTCGCAGCTTGCAAGATATATTGAAACATGTTCATCTGTATTATTTGATTGTTAATTGTTAGATATATTGAAATATCATCATGCACTTTTTCTAGAAAAGAATCCTTCACAAGAAGTTTACCGTCATCGGCTAGGGTGAAGTTCTTCATGTGGTTCCTTTGTCACCGCCGCGTTCAGACTCGTGACGTCCTTCTCCAAAAAGGCATCCTTGTTGTGGAGGATTGCAGCTGACCATCTGCGGCAATGCCTCCCAGACTGCTGATTACCTTCTATTCGCCGCCCGGTTATGGGATTCTCTCGGTCTACCTCGGGGTGTAGTCGACGCTGCATTACCCCCATGAGGTGCCTACCATCGCGATTGTTCCTGTGTGAACTTCGCCTCGTTTCCACTGTTGTGCTACTGGTGGCTTTGGAAGCACCAAAACTAATGGTGATACCCCATTTCTCTAGCATGTGTGGTGCCTATACCATGATGACGCAATCATATGGCACCAACGTCTTCCGGCTGATCATCATGTGATGTTGACTCATCGCTCTCCCGCTTTGCTTCTAACATTCTGTTAGCTACGATTGGATTTTCAATGGATGAATAGTATAAATTAAATCTACATCGTGTATTTGGTGCATAGTTCAATCCAGATTTGCACGCCTACTAATCCTAATGCCATATGTCGACATTCGGCCATATATTGGTTATCCGAACTCTCATGTGAAAAGGCACATGTAACTTACTGGTATGCACACCAAAACACGACTCAATTGCCAAGGATATCCTGATTGTGTCCTCCGGTGCTAGCGCGAGACACGAGAGAAATAATGGAGGTCGGACCCTGGGATTTGCAACTCTTCCGAACGTGACTACATCTTCTCCATGCCGCTGATCCAATGGGATCATGGCCTAGATGACTTCCTGGCCGCAATCGACCGCGGCATGCTGGCTTCGGCGACGCGCCATTAGCCCATCTGGGAGGAAGAAGAAGGCCGACCCACATGAACATGGATACATGGTTTTTTCCCGGAGCCATTTGTACTTCTAATTTGGTTAGTCAATCTATAAAGAAATACAGTCTCTTATTATGTTCCTTATTATTATTGTTTAGAAGGAAAGGGCATCTGCCTCGGTTTCATTTCCTCGGAAACGAAACCAAACAGAGTACTGTTTATTACAACATGCGAGGGAAGATTGCATCATCAACCCCGGCAACATTCAGGCTAGCAGGGAATAGAATAAAACGGGTTCTAAACCACCCGGGGGGGCAAGTCTACAAGAGAGAACAGATGGATCTTTGGAGCACATTTTTGTCATCCCTCTAGGACTACCATGTTGTCTACACCTATCCATCCCCCCGCTTTCCTCGGAGAGTATTGCAGCCAGCTCCCTCTTCCTCAGCTTGGTTCTGGCCAGAGCAGCAGTGGTGGTCTTCTGGCAACCTCCCATAGAGATGTTGTGAACCTCTCCACGAGCTCTTTTGCACCGCCCTTGCATAAGATCTTCCATAGATTGCATAAACCTGCTATCTTCTTCAAAGTCACCTGCACTCTGATCCAGCTGGCATTGTTAAAACACAAATCATCTATATATCTCCAGATAGCCCAGAGAGTAGTTGAGGTAATCAAATTGTTAGCTTGCAATGATTTGTTTTTCCCCACACTTTTGCCACATTTTCCAAAGTGGCCAAGGGCACACACCTAGTAATGGACTGAATAATTCTCCATATTTCAGCAGCAACATCACACTCAAAGAAGAGGTGATTAGTTGTTTCATATTCACAGCAAAATAGGTAAGTAATATCATTTAATTGTTGTCTCTTATTTAAATCCCCTCTAACTAACAACTTGTCATGA
Organism: Aegilops umbellulata; assembly: GCA_032464435.1. NCBI lineage: Eukaryota > Viridiplantae > Streptophyta > Magnoliopsida > Poales > Poaceae > Aegilops > Aegilops umbellulata. The sequence goes on from CP136059.1 coordinate 419,608,603, forward strand.
GCCAATAGCCACAAGAAAATATGAATGTTAGGGGGCACATGTATCTGCCAAATATCAGGGATGTTAACAGGGCCAATGCCCCTAAAGTTAATCATGGCATACATAGATCTAACATTATATTTACCATTAGATTTTAATTTCCAAATTGATGCATCATCCTCATCAGATAAGCTGATCGATTGAGCAATACTAACTAGATCAAACCAGAGATGCGACAGTCTATTGTCCACACACCTCATGAATGTGATCTTAAGATTTACCCCATCCCAAAGGTGAGCAATGAGGATATTATGCTCATTAATAATACTATATATATAACTACCAAAAATTGATGGCCAAGCAACATGATCCAAACCAATGATCCTCGCAAAAGTTTACTTTTCTCCCACTTCCAATTTTCCATTGGAAACCTACTTTGGCAGCTTTAGCTGCCCGGAGTACACCTTTCCAAAAAGGAGCTGAGTTGTTATTAGGGCAAGAGAAAATATTGGGATTTCTAGTTCTATATTTGGAATCAACAACATGCTTCCACATCTTCTGGTCTCCCAACTGGTATTTATAAACCCATGAGGCTGGGAGGCTTAGGTTCATTTCAGTAATGTTAGGTATACCTGAGCCACCATATTGCTTCTTCTGGGTAAGAAGCCCCCATTTAGCTAGGTGGTACTTGTGATGTCCCTCAAGTATCCCAGAAGCAGTGAGCCATCTGTGGATTGATCAGATTAATAGCCCACCTGGGGAATTTGATCATACTCATAAGATAAGTAGGAATACTAGCTAAACAAGCTTGGACCAACAGTAGTTTCTTATCGTATCCTAATAACCTTCCTCTCCATCCAGCAGCTCTTTTTAAGACTTTGTCAATGACAGGTTGCAAGTCTTCTCTTCTGAGTTTTGAGTGGTGAAGAGGAAATCCAAGATATTTAAGGGGAAATGATCCCAGACCACAAGATAAAGCTTGTGCCACCTTCTGGGCCTCTTCCTCCTTCACATTGATAGACACTAGATCACATTTATGAAAATTAATCCTTAAGCCAGACATTTGTTCAAAACAAGACAACAACCATTTTAAATTCTTAGCAGATTAAAGGTTATTTTCTAAAAATAGGAGAGTATCATCTGCATACTGCAAACCAGTTATCCCCTGAGGAAAAATATTAGGCATCAACCCAGTTAACATTTTGTTTTTAGCAGCTTTATGTAGCATTCTGCTAAATACATCAGCTACCAGGTTGAAAAGCAGAGGGAGGACAGGATCACCTTGTCTCACACCCTTGGAGGTCTCAAAAGAATCACTACTACAGTCATTAGAATCCCCTCTGGTCCATTTAACACCTACATACCCTTTATATATAAGAGATTCAATCTTCTTCATCCATTTAGGGCTAAATCCCCTCTGGTACATCACATCCATCAGGAATTCTTTACTAATTCTATCACATGCCTTCTCACAATCAGGCTTAAAAGACAAAACCTTCTTTGTCATTAATAACAACATCATGAATAATTTCATGAGCTGTCACCACACTTTCCACTATCAACCTGCCTTTAATGAAGGCAGTTTGGTTTTGATAAATGATCTCATCGCCAATCTCCCCTAACTAATTAGCAACACACTAAGCAAAAAAAAAACTACAATTGGTCAGAGCAATTGGCCTAAATTTTTGAATGGTATTAGCATCAGGTTCTTTTGGGATCAAGGTTAATAAAGAAAAGTTTAGCCTATATAGATCTAAGGAGTCATTATTCCAGGCATCTACCATCAACATAAGGTCACTCTTAATAGTGGACCAAAAATGTTGATAAAAGAGGAAGGGGAAGCCATCAGGGCCAGGAGCCCCCTCAGCATAAGATCCAAACGCCGCTTTTTTAACATCTTCTTCTGTTATGTTGGCTTCCAACTTTATATTATGTTCATTGGATACCCTTTCAGAAGGGTCCCAAAAGTTATCATCTAACGATATATCTAGAGTATCTTCTCTACCAAATAATTGCTTGTAGTATTCTATATAGCAATTTAAATAATTCCTTCAATATCTTTAACAGGACCATCTGCTCCATTTAACATGGAAATATGCTTCTTCCTCCTTCTTTGATTAGCCAAAGCATGGAAGTAAGCATTATTTCTCCCTCCTTCTAAGATATTTCTCTCTCTGGATCTTTGTCTAGACTTAATCTCCTCCAATGTCCAGATATTTTGGAGGTCTATAGCTATTTTATCCATATGAGCCTTGGAAGGTGGGGATAACACCTTTGTTTCATATTCAATGTCTAATAAATCATACTCAACAACCAACTGTTGTTTGGTTCTGTTTTGGGCAGCCTCATAATTGGCATTCCAACCCCTACACACTTTCCTCGGTATTCTAATCTTGAAGTGCCACCTATCTAAAGGGTCAAGGAGCATTCCAACATTTCTTAACCATATCCTCAAAACCCTCTACCTCCAACCACCATTTTTCAAACCTGAATTGGTAGTTTTTTGGTGGTTTGGTAGCTCCAGTATAAAAAAACTAGAGGGGTATGACCACTACCAACACTAGGGAGGGCTTTAAGCTCAACAGAAGGGAATATACTTTCCTAGAGGTAGAAAGAAAAACTTTATTAGTGTTAGCCATCACCAGATTATCCTGGTTATTGGCCTAAGTAAACTTCCTACCGGAATTTTTAATTCAATTAGACCATATTTGTTAACCCGGTCATTGAATAGGCTTACCCAATGAAAGTTAACCACCCTAGTTTTTTCTCCTCACTACTCCTAACTAGGTTGAAGTCACCTCCAATAATAGTGGGACCCAACCAAGCATCCATAGTATTATGGAGCTCACTGATAAATTCAAGCTTGGAGTTATCATATGCTGAACCATATACAACTACAAATCTCCAAGTTTTCTTATTATTCTTATCCTTAAGGAGACAAGCAACAGAAAATTCGAAGGTATCAACAGAGATAATTTCAAATTCCTCATGTTTAATACCAACCAAGATACCCCCTGTTGTACCAATAGCTGGTAGCCCAATGCCAGGAGAAAATACCTTGTCAATGTTAGCAAGTTGGATACTACTAAATGAATCTTTCTTAGACTCAGAAAAACCTACCAAATTAGCTAGGTGTCTCTAATGAGTTGACCCACTGCCTTAAGTTTTTCAGGCTTATTAAGCCCCCTAACATTCCATAATAGGCTTACTACCATTATTAAAATCTAATTTTCTACATCTACTTTTTCTACCTGAAACTACATCAGCCCATGTAGGTATATCAACAAGGTGGCCACTACTGTGGGCACACCCTTGTTCTTCATTGCTTGAGTGAGCATTACTAAATTCATCAGCACTGATATCTATGTTATCAGGAAGAGAACACTCCGGATGTGAATCTTGAAAGGCAGATAACCTATTGTCCTCTACCAGCCTAATGACATGGATATTATGAGATACAATATCTTCATCATTGCCTAAATTCAGACCAGCTTTTTTGTCTTTGAACATCAATGCATCATCATTAAATGTAGAAAAGGAATTAGAGTTTCTATTACCTTTAGGTATCTCCAGGTCTTTGAGTTTCTGAGATCTTCAGCCTTCTGTATGGCAGTTCTCCCATCTCTTCTAATTCTAGCACTCACCCTGGCGCCACCACAGGGCCCCAATTTTTGGCCTTGTCCAAAGGATGTTGAAGCTGTTGGGTTGGAGCCTCTAAGGTTGTGCCCTCTCCATCAGACTCCACATCAAACTGCTCAAGCAACCGCGTACCAATGTTCTCAATAGGCTGCTTTTGCCGCATATCCTTCTTTATACTGCCAGCTTCACTCAGACCAAAGATAACACTTTGCACCTTTTGTTCCAGAGAGTTCGTCAACTCCAAGGTGTTTTGGAGCGAGATGGAGCTTTGTGGGAGTTCTGAGGCTGACCACCTGCAGTTTGGTTCTTGTTCTTCAGTCTCCATAGTTTTTGGTCCTTGCATCTGCATAACATTCTCAGGATCTCCCTCTAGTAAGTCCTCATCGGATTTCTATCTCTCATGTCCTGGTGTTACCCACCTCCAAGACAGGTTCTGTTTCCACCAAAAAAAGAGAAGGAATAGTTCCTTATCAATCTCCACTAGCCTTTCAAAGGGAATTTTTGACACATCTCTCACAGCAACCTGAACTTTGACCTTTTCATAAAAACTTCTGAAGATCTCATGCCAGTCAACATTAACCAGGATGCCCAAGTTATATGCAATTTGCGAGATAACTTTCCATGTGAGTTTATTGACAGGGATCCCCATCATAGACATCTGAAGCTCAGCATAAGCAACCTCTTCACCATCCCATTCGTCAAAAGACACACTAACCCCTTTTTTCTGAGATTGATGGAGGGGAGCTCAACTGAATCCTTTACTTTTTAATGCGGTGGAAACCCGACTAGGAAGCGTTTTTCACACAGCTGTCTCACCTGCCATGGCTAGTTAGTCTTCCAGATTTCAGAAAAGTTTGCTTCAGTTCTTGAGTAGAGATAGAACCTTCCTCAATCACAGCAACACACACATTAGATAGGTTAAGCCACTTAACACCATCCTTGTCTTCAGACTCAACCTGGAAGAAGCCCAGTCCATCATTGGCACTGCCATAGTATTGGGCAGTAGCTTGAGGTTTGTACCATTCCACACAATTGTCCATGTGATGCCCAGACTTGTGGCAAAATGAAACAATTTTTGTGCACCGAACAAGTCCCAACAAAGTGCACAGAAAGGAAATGGCGAGGCTCCTTCTTTTGTTGTTCCTTATTACTATTATTTTGAAGAAAGAAAAGTACATTATGGAGACAAGCAATTGCCCAAAAGATAACATAACATGTGAAAAGAAAGGGAAAAATCTAGTAGTACCCGATTTGTTGGGATCATTATCAGGAAAAGACATTCCCCATTCCCATGAATGATGGATCCCATCCGGCCGTGCCTAGAAGACTCTCTCTCTCGCCTCTTGGCATCTCCCATCCCCATCGCTGCTTCCAGAGAGAAGTTGGAGACAATGGACGCATAGGCCGAGCCGAGGAGCAGAGCCGCAGTCGCCTCACTTCCCCGCAAGCCCCAACCCATTCCCCCGAGCCCGCCCGCGGTTGACTGACCCGCTCCCGCCCCCACCCGCCAGCCACCGCGGCCGGGGCGACCCGCCGCCGCCGCCGCCGGCTGCCTGCCGCCTCCCCCCTCCCCCCTTCCGGCACCGGCAGGGGAGTGGTCCGGTCCGGTCCGGTCGGTTGGTCCGGTGCGAGCGAGAGCGACCGGGGCGGGTCGGGCTCGGGTCGGAGTCCGGGTCGGGCCCGCGCGGATGGTCGGTGGCGGCGGGGGTGCTGGCTGGGCGCGCAACCCTAACCGAGCGCTGCTGCTCCTGGTGGCGGCCGGGCGCTATATTAGATGCCGGGGGGCGGGATCGGCGCGGGCCTCGACTTCGACCTCCCGGCGGTGATCCAGGCGGCGCTCGTCGGCTTCGTGCTCCTCGCCGCCGCCGCCGCCGCCCTCCGCCGCGCCGCCTCGCGCTACTTCCTCGTCGACGCCGCGGGCTTCGCCGCCGCCTACGAGGACCACCACCACCACCCCGCCTACGCGATGCCGCCCCAGGGGGATCAGCAGCCGCCCCCCTCCTCGCCGCTGGGGCAGGGCCAGGGGAAGCTGCAGGCCGCCGCGCCCGAGCTCGGGCCCTGCGCCCACTGCGGCGCCGCCGGCACCAAGAAGTGCTCCGGCTGCAAGCGCATGCGATACTGGTGCGTCCCCCCCGCCCCCCTCCCCTCCCTGTTTCTTGGTACGGCCTAGCTGTGCGCGCGCGTGATCTTGATTCTTGCATTGTTGGCGAGTTCCTGCGGAATCGCGTCGCCCCCTTTCTGCGATTCGGTGGTCTATGCGTGCAATTGTGCGGGGATCCTTCACGGTTCTTGGCCCTACACCCGGTGTCCATGGCTGTGAATTGTGATTTTGCTGTAATTTCTTGGATGCGTTGGGCAATTTGGTCCTACCCCTGCTGTCCATGATTGTGAAATTGTGATTTAGCTGTCGTTTCCTGGAGGCTTGGGTAATTTGGTGTTTAGGACCGGTGATTATAGTGGTTCTTGGGGATCCAAGACATGCATAGTTGATGGGAACATCTGTTCTTGGGAGATTAGTGAGTGATGATCCTGCAGTTGGTCCCTGCAAGTATGCAGGGATCTTTCACGATTCTTGGCTTTACCCCTGTTGTCCATGACTGTGTGTTGTGGTTTTGCTGTCGTTTCTTGGAGGCTTGGGTAATTTCGTGTTTAGGATTAGTGATTTTAGTGGTTCTTGAGGATCCAAGGCATACATTGTTGATGGAAACATCTGTTCTTGGGAGATTATTGAGTGATGATCCTGCAGTTGGTGCCTACAATTATGCAGGGATCTTTCACGACTCTTGGCTTTACCCCAGTTGTCCATGACTGATTTGTGATTTTGCTCTTGTTTCTTGGGTGCTTGGATAATTTGGTGTTTAGGATCAGTGATTTTAGTTGTTCTTGAGGATCCAAGACATACGTACAACATTGAAATCTTGTTCCTTGTGCGATTTGGTTGTGTACGTCCTAGCCTGCTAGGTCCTGCATAGCAGGGCATATATATTAGTTTGTTTTCTCAGATGCATGTGAAAACGGTGCAGTCTTTGATAGTCGGAGGCTATGTATTTGAACTTGGTCATTGCCCAATATTGATTTAATTGCGTCCAAATCCAAACAGCATCGGATGTTTGCTCCGAGGCGTTTTTGGTGAACAACCAGACAACATATAGAGTTGAAAATAGTGATTAACAGAAGTGTATATCTTCAAGAACTATCCCCCTTTTTGTATTTTTCTTATCCTCTACCTTTTCTTCTATGAGAAAGCAAAGATGTTATTCTCTATTCTGCGTTTTACCATGAGTAATCGGTTGATTTGGTTAGTGTTTGGACAGGACAATCTGAAGTGAAGTATTCATGTCACTAAGGCTCTCATTCTTTGTGCGGTTTTGGATTGTTTCAAGTGACTGCCTATCTATTATCATGTAATATATGGCGTACTGATGAGTTTCTCTTATCTAGATGGTGATCATTTCCACACGTCAAACAGCGAAGTTTTTTTTATAAAAGGTTTTTGCCTGGTTTGGTTGTAACAAAAATGGAGTTCATCTTGTGTATTTTGGTTTATTTTGTAATGTTTGGTAATTTTGGCCCATAGCAAAGTTATACATTTTTATCTTTCAACGCGCTGTTATACCCTTGGTGTTGCTTGTTATGATACATCAATTCAATATACTCATGAACAACAGATCATTTGCCTGAAGGGGTTGTCCCAACTCACATCCTTGGAGTTTCTATACACTGTTTTGTTGTCTAACTAGCCTCCAGTCATCAATATTACATAGTTTTACACTAGTGTATCATGCTGCTATATTTCTCCTGAGCATATATGTCTTACATTTATGCTCTTATTTAGTTCTGGAGAATGTCAGTCAAAGCATTGGCAATCTGATCACAAATTCAAGTGCAAACAAATGAAATTATTGGATCCTATTGACAAGTTACCCTGTGGAGTTGAGGCCAACACTAAGAAGTCTCCTGTCTCTGGCCATCGTGGTATCTCATTTGTGCCTGGCCCTCGAAAATTAAACAAGGTGTGCAATTATACTCTTGACCTAGAAATTGTTTGCACTTGGATGAAGAAACAGATTTTCAACTCACGTTCCATTCACAGGTCATCTATCCTTATGATGATTTTTTAAAGCTGTACAATTGGAAGTGCAATGATTCGAAATACAGCGATTTTTTAACTTGTGGGCTTGTGAACTGTGGCAACAGGTATGTTGGAATAATATACTATCTTTGCCCCACCTTTTGCTTAACAAACACTTGCTTAGAATATCTAATAGTTCTTGTTCCTTTTGTGCAGTTGCTTTGCCAATGTGGTTTTACAATGTCTGTCATACACGAGGCCACTTGTGGCCTATCTGTTAGGAAAGGACCATTATAGGCAATGTAAGTGATGGTTTACGATGGTCATGTAATATGTAGTAACATCTAGCTTTATCTTAACAGTTCTACGCAACTCAACATTTCAGGTGCTATAAGACATGAAGATTGGTGTTTCTTATGTGAGCTGCAATCTCATATTCAAAGAGCGTTTGATAGTGTACACCCATTTGCTCCCACGAACATTCTTTCTCATTTACCAAATATTGGTGGCAACCTTGGCTTTGGTAGGCAGGAAGATGCTCATGAATTTATGAGGTGAATTACTTTATGTGCTTGTATGTGGGTTTGCTATCTCTCTCTTGGATTGTCTTGAATGCTATGTGCTGCGTGTTCTATTTATAGGTTTGCAATAGATAAGATGCAATCAGCTTGCCTTGACGAATTTGGAGGTGAGAAGGTCGTAGATCATAGCACCCAGGAGACAACTGTTATTCAGCACATATTTGGCGGTCGTCTGCAATCTCAGGTCCCCATTGTTTCCACATTTAATTTAATGTTTTAATTTACAATCAATGAGTCTGCCTTTCTGATTGCTCTGCTTTTAATCAGCTTTAAATTCTTATATAAGGGATATGTCTTCCAGTATGCATCTGTTGCAGTTCATCAAATGCCTAACATTTAAATGGGATGTGCAGGTTCAGTGTACTGCATGTGGTATGATCTCAAATCGCTATGAGAATATGATGGACTTGACAGTTGAAATTCATGGTGATGCTGAATCCTTGGAAAAATGCTTGGATCAGTTCACTGCTATAGAGTGGCTTGATGGGGACAATAAGTACAAATGTGATGGGTAAGTCCTATTTACAGCATCTGTACACTAATGTTATGTAGCAACAAATGTTACAGGTTCATTATATATATATATATATATATATATATATATATATATATATAGGATTGACTATTCGTCACCCTGGGTGAGGAATAGTTATTCTTCACCACCCTCTATTTTACCATCAATGCACCGTAATTTTACGTTCCGTAAGTTTTGTCTTATTTCCGACGTAAAAAGAGACCGTAAGAAAATATATAATCGTCGTAAAAAATATTTTATGTTATGTAAAATTACAAACGTAAAAACATAGTGTAAAATACACATAAACTGCAAATTTTCTTGTATTATGACCTATATTTTTAATTTTTTATGCCAAATTTTACGTAGTGAATCAATAGGAATGTAACTATTTGAATTCCAAACGTAATTTAATTATGATATGATCGTAAGATTACCTCGGGTGAAGAATAACTTATTCTGCACCCTGGTGATGAATAGTAACACTATATATATATACTGAGACCCGCTTGTTCTTATTAACTATTAAGGATTTGTACATAATGATGTTCTCTTGGTCTGTTGACGTCTTCCAGAAATACATGATGAGACATTACTTTCAATAATGCTACAAATAGCCAGGAATTTAGCCTAATTATGTCTTGTGAAATTCTGTGAGTTTGTGAGTATGCTCTTATTCGAAAAGGCTCGTTCGCGGCCGAGCATTCCAACGCGCGATTAACTTCACGGCCGCAGCGCTGTCGGATCAGGATGGAGGGCCCACTACATGTGCGCATGATCCATATAATCTTCACCCCCCGTGATTTCAACTGGGAAGGCCCAACGTGCCCTTCCATAAATAACTCTTCCCCCGTGAATTTAACTAGTGGGCCCAACGTCTTTCTCATTTACTCTCACGTTGGTTTGCTTTAACAAGGAAAGATGGCTTCGTAGGGATGCTGTCGGAAATCGACCGTCGCAACGAGCGCGCGCGTAATAGCATCCCTCGCTCTTATTATATACTTTTTGAATTTAAATAAGAGTTGATTTAAAGCTGGAGTAATTTGATTATGTTAATTACCTGGAGTCATCCATCCTCAGTCTTGGTCTACTACATACTTTTGGCAAGCACAAGTGGTGCATTTGTTCTTCAGACCCTTCTCTCTTTTACTAACGTTTATCTATTTTCAGACATTGTAGACTTCAGATTTAAGTATTGAACATCTTACAGTTCATCAAGCTCCAAATATACTTTACAGACATTGTAGACTTCAGATTCAAAATCTGAATCAAATGCCATCTTTTTCTAAAATATTGTCTACTTATGTGCAGATGTAACGACTATGTTAAAGCACGGAAACATCTCACAGTTCATCAAGCTCCAAATATACTCACTATTACTCTCAAAAGATTCCAGGTTAGGACATCAGCCTGTTAGAACTATATCATGCTGTTGTATTATTGAAGTGGCACCTAATATACTTTTCTGTGGTTATCAGAGTGGTAGATTTGGAAAACTGAACAAGAAAGTCACGTTCCCTACGAAGTTAGATTTAACTCCGTACATGAGCACCACTGATGGAACTGACCAGTATGATCTGTATGCTGTCGTTGTTCATCTGGATATGCTGAATGCTTCGTTTTTTGGGCATTATATATGCTACATAAAACATTATCGAGGACGTTGGCTTAAATTGGATGACTGCAAGGTACATGTTCACTCTATATTATGACCATACAGATATATGTGAGTCATAATTCTAGTTGATCCATTTTCTTGCTTCGATTTGTAGGGGATGGCTGTTGACGAGGAGGAAGTACATGCTCAAGGTGCCTATATGCTTCTATATAGCAGGTAATTATCATGTGTGTCCTCGTCTAGGAAATCGATTTCTTCTGAAAGGGGGAATGCCACATATATACATCTTACCTGAATCCAAGTCCTTTTCTATTGCTACTTGATGTAAGCTTGAGTGGATTATATCTACTTTCTTGCTGATCTTTGCATATTTTATACTCTAAAATTATGTGGTCATCTTCATTTCCAACAACATACACTATTAGCAGATGTTGGAATTCATATTGGTTTTATGCAAAAGAAAGACCTTTCATATAATATGTGCCTCCATATTGTTCTGTTGTTGTATAATATGGCTTCACCATTTTAGGATAACAGCTGCCAGACGGAATGTCCCTGACCACCAAATTTTCTTTCTTTATCATGCTTTCATTATTTTGTCTTGTGCAAAAATTATTTCTCTGTTTATTCCACTATTTGTTTTTCATAAATTTAACTAACTAGTACAGTATCATTTTGTCTGACTGTTCTAACTAGTTTTATTTCATAAATTTTAGTAATTTTCTTAACACGTTAAAATATTCTGGACTTGTCTTATTTCCTTATTTTGTTTTGTTCACATTTTTTTGTGGTAAATTGTTTCTCCATTTAATCCATTTTTGTCACGAATATAACTAGTATTATCTGTCTGAGACTATGCTAAAATGCTCTGGACATGTGGTCTTACAAACTTTCGTTTTCCCCTTACGACTCTGCAGGAGAACAGCTCGTCCTGTACCACTTCTTCCAGTCAAAGAACCAATAAAACATGAGAAACAGTGCAAAGTGCCTCCTTTAAATGGACAAAATCATTTTATACCTGAGGATGTGTCATTAAAATGTGAATCATTTTCAAAGTCTTCAGAAGATCTACGAGAGGATTCTGAATCCAGCAATGACTCTCTGCATAGAATGGATACCGTCGACCAGGTATCAGACCTGGATTTGCATATGAACATTGAGAGAGATAAATTCGTTACCAATGGAAGTATACATCAGCCAATTTCATCGGCATTACATGTCCTTGAAGAAGATACTAGAGACTCAGGTTCTCTGTTAGAAGGCAATAATACCATGAGAGCTGACCAATTTGGCAATTCTGCGTGTGAATCCTCTTCAGTTAATTCCTCTGAAGAGGAATGCAAGGAACCTGCCCCAGGTATTGATTCAGTTGACTACATGGATATTGATATGGAAGCTGGAACAGAAGTCGAAACACAGAATGTGGAACAACAACCTATCTTAGGTGATTCAGTTGAAGTGATAGGCAACAAAACATCAGTCCCAACCTTTGAGAATTGTATGGCAGGAAAACCAAAACCACTCTTTTCTGTTGGTTTCCTTGACAAACCCTCGAGAAAGAAGTCCGACTCTAGGGAAGAGTGCCAAAATGGTGGCAGCATGGTAGTTTCCTCCCAAAAAATAGATGGTCATTGTAATGAACATCTCAGCAGGCCAGAGCAAGGACTTATTGCCTACTCCCGTGGCGTCAGCCCATCCTCAGCAAATGGAAGTGTACATTGCAATGGAGACGTGTTTGTGACTCCTAGCAACGGGGTTCTTGTCAATGGTGATACACAATCTGACAATTACTCCTTGGATGCAGCAAAGAGGGATGTACCTTCTGTTCAGGGATTTAGTCCGAGGCCTTACAGATCACCATCAAGCAGCAACCCAAATCGGAATAATACAAGCAAAGGTCTCTTCCCACGTGGTTTCCTTGCAAAGCCTCGTTCTGGAGAGAAAGCAGTCAAAGTTGATGATGGGTTGCCATTTAGTAATGGAAATGGCAAACCATCATCATCATCCTCTGTGAATGGCAACGGCATATCAAATACCAATTCTTCACCTCGAAGCAGCACAGGTGGCATGGGCATGTCTCCTGGATTCCTTGCGAAGCGTTCCAGGGAGTCTGCAGCTGCAAGCTTTATGGGTGATCCGCAGAGCAGTAACACTTCCAAGGAGCAAGAACATGTTGGTGCTGCAGCACTACTACCTGACAAGATACAAGAAAGGCGGAGTTCCTATTGCACCACAAATGGCATCGAGGCCCAACACGGAGCAGCTTCCGTTCATGATGTGAGTGGTCACAGTGATGAAAACGGGCACGCATTCTTGGGCACCAAGAACGGCATCCATGGTGAAGAAAATGGTAGCAATGGAACCCTTGATATGCATGACAGCAGTTGCCAAATGGATGAAAACGGACATGGAGTTCTGGACATCAAAGATGTCATCTTCAGAGAACAAAATGTCAGCAATGGAACTCTGGATACGCATGGCATGGGATCCGAAGATGCTGACCACGTCGTCAAGTCACCCGCCGCTCCTGCCCATGACGGTCTGCGGCGAAGATTAACCACCTCAAAATATTTTGATGAGAGTAGCATGGACGAGCAATGAAAGCTGAAGGTAGATAACCCGAAGAGGAGCCATGGGCAAGGAAGTGGTAGAAGTGGCTGATTGGATAGGTTACCTGCCATTGCAAAAAATTGATGATACAGTAGTTGTTTTGCCTCCCCTCCACCATTTTTGTTGTCCCTCGTGGCTCCCACTTGTCAGAGGGGTGGAGGGTTGTCTCTGGGCCTCCACACAATTTGCAGAGGCTCAGATGCTCCCCTGGTGCCATGTTTCTCTCCCTTGTTGCCATTATTGCTAGGTACATAGCAGAGTCTAGGCTTACCTCCTTTTCTTTTACCTTGTTAGCTTGAATAAACACCAAGTGCTGACTTGCTTTGTCATGGAAGCTTAATCAATCAATTGTAGAGGAAATTATCTGATTGTGTTGTTCACTTTAGTTTCTTCATTTTCTGTCGACTGTCGGTGCATGTTATATTTCTCTTGCACTGTGGTGAACTTTTGCTGGTTGATGAAGTGTTTGTTGCTGTTTTATCTTTGAAAAAAAAAATTCTTGCATCATGTAACAGAAGTAGCAAGTGTATCAGAGTCTAGATGCTTAGTTGGGGAATAGGATTTCGACGATTCTGCCTCAGTCTTAATCGTTATCATGGTCAGTTGTTTCGATTTAGAAGTAATTTTGGGAACAGTTTGTGTGGAAATTGAACTGTTTAATGCAAATTTCTTTGTGTTGAATATGCAAAAGCTTGCGCCGCCATGACCTCACACTACATTAATGGATACGCCAGCCACACCAAATCAACAAGTTCCCTCGCCTTGGCTTGGTTAGGGCTACTCCGACGCCGTGCATCGGCTTGTAATGTTCGGACATCGCATCCAACACCGTGCATGGAGCGTTCGGACATCGCATCCAACACCGTGCATGGAGCGTTCGGACATCACAACACTGTGCATGGAGCGACCGCGGACTAGAACGGACACCCTAATTCACGCAATCTGGAAGCAAAGCTAAGGGAAGTTGGCGAGTGTACATTTGGACATTTTCATGACTTCTCTGCGCAAAAGCCCACCCTTTCCCACCCTAATTCCTGCATGTTTCAATGTCCACCGCCGTGATGGATCCAATTAGACGGCCGCCGTCACGCGAATCAGGAGGACCTATTGGTGGTGGCCGCCCCCAAGGTCAACACGACAACACACAACGCCGGAAGGTCAACATGATAACACACAACCCCGGCCGCCACAAACAAAAGAACAGGGAGGGCACTTCGGCAGCGGCCGGTCACGTAGTACATCCTTCGCCAAAGCATGTGAACTGGCGGATGCTGGTCGTGCAATCCATGCCACCTTGGTCAACAATTGTATCCGCCATACTACTATGCCGCCCCGCAGCCCGGTCTGCAGCCACAGTCAGCGTACACTGTCACCGACGACCATCAAGTGCCGGTCAACATCGGCCTCAACGGGGACTACATCTTCACAAAGCCTCAGTTGTAGTCCCGATCACCAACACTTGTCCGTTTGTGGATGCCAGCTCCCTCGCCCTTCGATGCTCGGTCTCTATTTGCTAGAATGTCTCAACAGGGCGCGACATTGGATGGGTAGGCGCTGGTGTACATGGTCCACGACAGTGGCGGCCATGAAGAAGAACCAAGTGGAGGACTCCCAACCGAATCCAAAGACCCATAGGACGCACACCTGGATGCTGGACACCTAGTTGACGCACACCCAGCAACCGGACGATGATCCGAACAACATCTTTGCAACAGGTGCGGACCACAAGAAGGGAGAAAGTTTCAGCTTGAAGAAGGATGAATTGTTGGTTGCGTTGGCCACAAGCCTTTATCCGATTCATGGCATAGAGCAAAGGGGCGGAACATTTTGCACAAGTGTGCTTGCGTGGTTCCATGAGCAAAAGTACCATGTTCCCTATCGTAAGGAAGTGATCCGTGAGCGCAATACAAAGTCGTTCACTAATTGATAGTAAACCATTCAAGAGGTCAGGAGCAAGTATTGCAGCTTACAAACAATTGCAAATCTAGTGGCCAAGGGGCACGACACTCCAAGAGCTCATAAGTTTATTTGTTTCTCTATGTGCATTGGTCATTTAGCTGGATATGTTCTATGTCTTGGTCATTTGGCTGGATATGCAGCTTATTGATCATGCCTTTTCTTTCTAGGCCATCCGTGCATGCACATTGTTCTTTAGCATGGAGAAGAAGCACTTCCTCTTCATGCATTGTTGGTGGAAGTTGAATGCACACCCCAAGTGGCCCAATGACGTTGATAATTCTGTCAAGATCGCCTCCATGGCCAATGTAGATGAATATGGTGATCCAACAAAAGGAGGCCTTGCTCCGACCAAAAGGATGGTTAGGAACCGGGGGAGGAAGTGTGAGGAGGAGAAGGAGAAGTGAGAAGGGCGACGACCAAGATGACGAAGAGGTTCGAGCACATCATGGATAATAAGGAGGAGGTATGCATCAAGCGCAATGACACAAGGGTGGAAAACAAGACTGGGAGGTATGAAAAATTCATGGAGGCGCAAGCCAAGAAGATCAAACTCTAAGAGAAGAAGGTTGATGCCAAGATGTTGACCATGAAGATGTCAGATTTAGATCTCGTTGCGACAAAGATTGTGCAAGCGTATCGTGCCAGCATGTTGAAGCGTTACGCGGACGCTTTGGAGGAGCCAGCCATACAGTGAATAATTTGGCATGAAAAACCGAACTAGGATGTAAATCGACTTCTTTTTCATGGACAGTCGGATTGCCATCTTTTAGGACTGGTCAGATGTAAAAATTTGTTGAACATTCAATGCTTTTTGGTTGCGATTTCATATGTTTGCATCTAGTTATACATATGCCAAATTGCTATTGATCTACATATGCATGTCAAATGGAGGAGGCCGGACCTGGAGCAGTCATTTGGTGCACTGAGTTGGATGACCGGCTCCACTAGGGCTGTCCTTAGACACATTCCAACGTGTCCACAGACGTTTGGTGTGTACGGTTTAATGTACATTGTTGGAAATGCCCTTAGGCATGCTTGGAGGGGAATGGATTAAATAATTAGTCCTCTCCTAGTGCAAGTATCATGATTATAACATGTAGAGCCACCTAAGTAAGAGATAGTGTGTTGCATTGCAGTTAAGGATGAGAGAGAAGATTCTAGCATCATGACAAAGCATGAAAGTTGGTCCCAAGAAACCGAAAGATACATGAACACCGTTCTGAGACATTGGTTCTTTATCCTAACCTTCCGCATGTCAACATTCCTTTGTAGTTTTGGTTGAGTAGAAGATCAACATCATCGTGATTTGCCTAAATGCTACAAAGTCGTCGGGGCGTCGAGAAAGATGACCAAAAGTACCAAAATAGATCACAAGCTACGAAACCACGTCTTTGCCGCCGGGGCCATTGAGGAAGTAAGATGACCGATGAAACATGAGAACTAAACATCATGGGAATCTCGACACTACCAATGATATTATCACCCCTAAGACAAACAACAGAAGACCATGAAACAAGTCCTTAATAAACCATCGTACCAAACATGAATGGCTCCCAGGTGTCAACAAGGGATAAACCCCGCACCACACAATTACTACAACAACATAATTCCACATCGCAAGCAACACACGGGAGGAGACAAAGGAGGACATATACCAAGCAGTGCAATCCAACGTGGCAAGCAGATCAACACTCGAGAGTATGGGCTAGGCCGAGAAAATGGCTGGGACGGTGGTGGTGTGAGGCACCTGGAAATACCTCACCTTGGAGGTTGGCGCTCAATGTAACCGCCTGAACCAACAACTTTCGCCTCTCCTCACCGGCCAGAGCCCCAACGAACCAAGAACCTCTCCCTCGCCCTCTCTCAATCGCGCAACGCTCACCTCCAAGTGGCACAAGGCCGCGATCCAACCTTGTACCCAAAGTATGGGACTACCATGGTGTCAGGCACCTTGAAATATCCTGCCTTGGTTCTCAAACCACTTATGGCCATCAAGGAAGTCGGGAAGATGACCAAAAGCACAAAACCGACGAAATATGAGAAGTAAACATGACGGCAATCTCGACACCACCAGTGACATTATCAACCATCCCTCGGACAACCCATGTCCGAGACACAAGTCTTTAAACCATTGTACCAAAACACGAATGGCTTCTTTGTGTCACACATGCTTCCGAGTGTCAACAAGGGATAACTGAACATCAGACAGTATTACAGACATAAATCCACATGCAAGCATGACACAGGAGATAAAGAGGACATCAAGAAGCACAACACAACGCAATGCGGCGAACCGATCACCAATCTCTTGAAGCAACAGCAGGGCACAAGATCCGGCCAAATAAAAGAACCAGCAGGGCACAAGAAGAACACGAGTATGGATTCACATTGTTATTAATTCGGATAATATGGAGGCGATAGATACCATGAGGGAAGGAGGACCGTCGGCAGGGGCGGCGGCGGCAAGTTTTGATGATTGTTTTCATTTAGTTTGTGATTTTCTCTTTCTAGATTCGAGCACTGTAACAGAGAAGCAAAAAAGTTGCTTAAGAACTTGCTAGATTGGCTAGATTCGCTTGCACTTTTGATTGATTCGAGGAACCACTTAATGAAATTGTACAAATCCTCATAAACGATGTAACAGTTATTGCAAATGAATAAAGCTTGAGTTTTCCCTTCCAAAATAAACACGAGTATTAGTCGCAAAAAAAAGGAAAACAGGATTATGGGCTGGGCCGAGCGAAAGGCCGGCAAGCACACCTTGTGCCCAAAGCCCGGGACGGCCATGGCGTGAGGCACCTTGAAACACCTCGGCTTGGCGCCCAACGTAACCGCCTCAACCAACAGCTTTCTCTCGCCGGCCGGAGCCCGAACGAACCAAGAACCCCTCCCACGCCCTCCTCCACCGCGCAGCGACCACCTCCAAGCGTCACAGCGCCGGCGATCGATGGACCGGTTCCACGACGGGCAGCACGTGCGGCTGCGGAACCGCAGGCGCGGCCGGTACGTCCGCGCCGCGGCCGACGGGGTGAGAGTCACCCTCAGCCAGCGCCGCGCGTCGCTGAACGTGGCGTGGACGGTGCACTTGTACCACGGCGCCGACGGCGACGGCCCGTACCTGCTCCTCCACAGCGCCGCCTACGGCCGCTACCTCGCCGCCACGGACATGCCGCTGCCGGGCGGGCACGGCCGCTTCCGCGTCGAGCAGCGCAGGTACGACCAGCCGGAGCTGAGGCCCATCATGTGGCAGGCCATCGGGGGCGGCGGCGGGGGCAGGGTCATGCTCCGCAACGTCGGCGGCCTCCACCTCAGCGTCCGCGTCCGCGGCAGGCGCACGCGCACCATGTTCTACTGGACCGTGGAGCCCATCCCGGCCAGAGAGGCCGCGCCTCGCCTTCCACCGCCGCTTTCGGTGAGATGGCTCTCGGATTGCTTCTTGCCGCCATGGTTGCCAACTCTGTTTCTCGAGATTCAGAAAGAAAATTCAGAGTCGAAATTCAGACTGCTTCTTTGATTTGATCTCCTCCTCAACATAACAATTCATGGTTCTTTGGTAGTTCGGGCAGGAGGAGCCGAGGGCGGAGCGGCGGATCCGGGTCGTGCAGGCGACCGCCGAGGGGCTCTACGCCGACGAACGCTGGTCCCAGCTCCAGTTCCGGGGGAGGTGCGTGAACCACCTGAGGAACGCTCTGGCCAGGCACCTCAACCTGCCGCTGAACACCGCCTTCGTCATGTGCGTCCGAGCGGGCCGCCACGGGAGGCTCACCCCACTCGTGGTCGACCTGCCCCACGGCGGCTCCGGCGAGATCCTCGAGGTCGTCGTCATCCTGTCCGGGACCCCTGGTGAGACCCTCTCTCCATGTCATACTGAATTTGTTATGCACAATGTGCAGATCTGATCGTAAAAGATGGTCTGAACTCTGAAGCTAGTAGAAAGAAACTACTGTTCCCCCATTTCTTTTCTTGATCCAGATATTTCAGTTCGTCCGTTTCGTAACATTTTGCAGCTAGTAAAAATATGGAGCCTAAAAAGCCAAACCAAGTTCAGTCGTCTCATTTCATCTTTGCAGATAATATACTAAGTTTCTTCTAGCCATTGAACAAAATTCAGGCTGCATCCTACAATGGACAGTGCTTAAAAGCTTAGTTCCTCGCACATTTATATTGTTTTTGGTTTTGCCTTCTCGATGCCGTCATTATACTGTTATTGATCATTGATCAGCCGCTTAACTTCCACATTATTCCTGCTGATTCAGCCTATGATGCACTGCGGCACCCGGATGTCGACGCAGAGTAGAGAAAGATCAGAGCTGGAGTCCTGACACAAGTTTCGCCGCCTCGGATACAATGACTGCAGAACTGGACACCTACTTCTGCCTATGGATAGATATAGATTGAGAAAACTCAGCAGCTCTCGCGTTGCTTCTAGTAGCTGAACTTGGTCCGTTCTCCTGACAGGACAGGCAGAGGGGGAAGCCCTGCCTGTTTTGGCCTCGCCGCTCTATGATTCAGAACTGCCGAAAGGCATTGTTGCGTCCCATGGCTGAACAATGTTTGTTGTGATGCTTGTCGTAGTAGTTGCTACATTGTCGCTCTTCTGACATTCATCTCTGTGATGGATTGCCACCGTTTCTTTTCACTCTAGGGGTTCCTGTAATGAGTAATAAGTTGATGATCCTGCAGAAAAAAAATAATTAGATCATGCATTTCGCGTAACTGAATGCGGAGTGATTTTTGCAAGGAGTTGATGGTCCTGCATCCCTTTTAGAATATGCATTTCGTGTATAACTGAATAATGTACTGGGTTCTTCCTGTGGGCAGTAATGGGATTTCTAACGTATGAAAAAATTCAGATTTTATCCAGGAGCTCTACATGAAAACTAGTTTCTGCACATCACACTGTTTTCAGGCTGAGCCCCGCTTCGGTCCTCCCCCCTACAAAACGTACGTACATTTAGCCGGAACGTATACGTCAAAAAGACGCCAACTCCTATTTGGCGCCTGTTATTGGCTCCGTCCTGGGCATAGTTCCTTTTTTTAAGCTTCAAAAAACATTACGCTAATTGGGATTCAAACTCAAAACCAACAGGTTTAGTTCCAACCGCAGTTACCAGCTGGGACAGATAACAGGCTGTGCATAGTTCTACTTCTTCCTCTTGTTGTTGTGTACATTTCCGGTTCAAGTTCTGCAAGGTTTTTTAGGGCGATTTTTCTTTTGTTTTTTTCAAGCACGATTTTCCCCTTTCCTTTTTCCTTTTTAGTTTTATTTTTATTTTTCCTTTTTCCATGTTTACTTTTCATGAACTTTCGTTTGATTTTTTTTAATTTGTGAAACTTGTTTTCAAATCCCCAGTTGTCTTCCAAATTTGCGAACAGTTTTCCAACTCCTGAGCATTTTTCTAAATTCATGAATTTTTACAATTTTAAATTGTAAACAATTTTCGAATCCATGAACCTTTTCCAAATTCATGATCTTTTAAAAAATTAACTCGTAACAATTTTTGAAGTCATGAAATTTTCCTAAATTCATTATTTTTTCAATTTAACTCGTGAACACTTTTTCAAATTCATGAATTGTTTTTTTAACTTGTGAACTTTTTTCAAATTTCATGATTTTTTTGAAAACTAGCGGGCAAAGCGAGCGAGCGTGCAAAGCTGGTGAGTAGGCGAGCGAGCTGGCGCAGTATTAGGCCGCAGCCTACTAGCGAGCAAGCGCCAATCCCTAACCGGCGTTTAAAGCGCTGACTAGGAGCTCCCCAAAAAGATGGCGCCACGCACAAGAATTTGTTCTAAATTTCAAAAAATGTCAGCCTTTCCAATTTTGTTAGAAAAACTACAACATTCGCATTTTCAAAAACTGTACAGAAATTTAAAAAAAATCTGTCTTTGAAAATTGCACAGAATGTCAAAACGCAACCATATTTCGACATGAACAATTTTTCGAATTTTTTGACATCTTTTGAAAAACACTAATAGATATTAAATTTTAAAAAATATTAAAAAGTAAGAACAAAAAATGAAACCAATTGTTTTTTGAATTTCCTTGAACATTTTTTATGTGTATAGAATATTTTTTAAAACAGGAACATTTTATAATTCCGAACAAATTTTGAAACACGAACATTATTTTTGAATCGCCGAACATTGTTTTACTTTTCGAAAAAGTTTAAAAAAAGGAAACATTTTTTCAATTTGTGAACGAATTTTGAATATAGGGATATTTTTTGAATCCATGAACTTATTTGTAATACGTGAGCTCTTAGACCTGGCCCAACAGGCGCCCGACGGGAGCGATGCCGTCGCCTAGTTGGCAATGGCCTAGGTTAGGTTTTCTATTTTGTTAGTTATTCTGCTCTTTTTTCGTTAATTTATTTTTCTCCATTTTTAACTTTATTATTCTTTTTGAAACATATTCAAAAAATTAAAATATTATTTGGAATGTGAAAATAATAGTTTTAAGTAATTTTTTAAATTATGAGTTTAAATTCTTTTCCCATTCAAATTTTATTAAATGCTTTGAAGAGCATTTACATTTTCAATTTTATCCCTTTGTACGTATTTGTTATGTT
The DNA here is from genome assembly GCA_032464435.1 of Aegilops umbellulata. Taxonomy (NCBI): domain Eukaryota; kingdom Viridiplantae; phylum Streptophyta; class Magnoliopsida; order Poales; family Poaceae; genus Aegilops; species Aegilops umbellulata. The sequence goes on from CP136059.1 coordinate 419,630,144, forward strand.
AAATACTTAAATAATATTTTTAAGTACCCATTTGAATTATTATTTTAAATAATGTTTCACTTCAAACCTGGCATGGACGCCTACCATGGGCATGCCCACCTGCTCACAAAAGTTTGGACGATTTTAGCATATATGGTGGCTAACAACGCAAAAGAGAGCGAGAAGAGAAGCAAAGCACGGTCGTGAAGCTAGAAGTGATCAAGAAGTGATCCTATAGCAACCTACGTCAAGCATAACTCCAACACCGTGTTCACTTCCCGGACTCCGCCGAGAAGAGACCATCACGGTAGCACACGCGGTTGATGTGTTTTAATTAAGGTCAACTTCGGGTTTTCTACAACCGGACATTAACAAATTCCCATCTGCCTCATAACCACGGGCACGGCTTTCGAAAGATAATACCCTGCAGGGGTGTCCCAACTTAGCCCATTATAAGCTCTCACGGTCAACGAAGGATATTCCTTCTACCGGGAAGATCCGATCAGTCTCGGAATCCCGGACTACAAGACATTTCGGCAGTAATAAAACAAGCCCAGCAAAGCCGCCCGATTGTGCCGACAAATCCTGATAGGAGCTGCACATATCTCGGTCTCAGGGCACATCCGGATGAGACATCCTACGAGTAAAACCAAGCCTCAAGTTTTCCCGAGGTGGCCCCGCAGTCTGCTCGTTTCGGGCCAGCACCCAGAGGAGCACTGCCCCGGGGGGGGGGGGCTAAATTAAAGATGACCCTCGGGCTCGCGAAAACCCAAGGGAAAAGGTGTAGGTGGTAGGCAAATGGTAAAACCAAGGTTGGGCCTCGCTGGAGGAGTCTTATTTAAAGCGAACTTTCAAGGGTGGCAAGAGTGGAACAAAACACCAGGCATAAGGCCGAGCCTTCCACCGTTTACCAAGTATATAGATGAATTAATTAAATAAGAGATATTGTGATATCCCAATAAGTAAACATGTTTCAACAAGGAACAACATCTCCATGTTCCAACAAGGAACAAACTTCATCTTCACCTGCAACTAGCAACGCTATAAGAGGGGCTGAGCAAAGCGGTAACATAGCCAATCAACGGTTTGCTAGGACATGGATGGTTAGAGGCTGACATGGCAATATGGGTGGCATGATATAGCAGGTGGTAGGTATCGCAGCATAGGCATAGCAAAAGAGCGAGCAGCTAGCAAGCAAAGATAGAAGTGATTTCGAGGGTATGGTCATGTTGCCTGCTTGGTCTTCGTAAGCGTTCTCAACAGGTTCCTCGTTCACGTACTCGTCTCCCGGCTCTATCCAAAACAAGGGCACAAGCAAAGGAACAACTATCAACCACGATGCAATGCACAAACAACATGATGCAAAACATGGCATGATATGCGAGATGTGATATGCAATGCATATGCGTGCTCCGGAAGGAAAAAGATGAACAAGGCATAATCTTGGCAAGCCAAGTATGCCACTGGAAAGGTGAGATGATTTCGGTTGAAATCGATATAAAGATCACCGGAATCGGATGCACGGTTTGCAAATGACAAGCAAAACAAGAATGACAATAATCTGCCATTAACAGCATGATGCTACTTAGCAAGCAACAAGAAATTAAGCTACTGTACCCAAACATATCAACAAAGCATATGACAGTAATCTACTCAAGATGCTTGACAAAATATGAACACTGAGCTACGGCTAAATCACAACATAACAGGTTCAAACAAGCATGGAAAAAGTGCAAAAGATAACAGGTTCACAGACTTGGTGAAAATAACATGCCAGAAATTAACATCAGGATGACATGTTTAGAGCAAGCAAACAACATGCTACAGGAACATTACATAGCAAAATAAGGTATGGCATGAATCTACTCAAAGCACTTAACAAAAGTCCCTTACTGACCATAAGCCAAAAAGGATCAGAAAGTATAATAACACCCATGTCAATTAAGCAAGTTTCATTACAGGTTTCAGACTTAGCAGAAAACTGGACATGTCAAAAACAGATAACAAGTAGGCATGTTTACGAGCTCGATGCACGCACTACAGAGCATTGCATGATAAACTAAGCATACATACATCAATAAGACATGGCATAGAAGCTAGACATGGCAAGAACAACATCATAGCAAGCAAAGATCAACTACAACAAGCTTGGCAAAATCGAATAACATGTAAACAATCTGCCAGTAATATTTTATAGCAAAAGTAGAGCTCGATTGACTCAAGCTATGGCACTCCATAATTCCCAAAAATGGCATGGATGGATAGATCAAATCCATATGCTCAAAACACCCTTACTGATCATGCTCAAAAGAGGCATAGATCTCTCTGAAACAACATGAACACATGGCATAAAAATAACAGCAGGATATAACTTAGTGAAATTACTAAGTCTCTGAAATCAGCAACATTATGTACCCTAGTTTGCATGCTTGTGCTAGCCACCACAAAGATCACAAAAATACATGGAATACACCCCTGGAAAGATAGCATGGCATATTTCAAAACACATTTAGGACTCAACTTCATAGGGTGCACACATCAATCATGGCAAAAATGACAAAAGTGCATCTACTGAAACAGATCTGAAACTAACATCACATAGCCCCCTTCTAACAGCATTTCGGGTATCAAGATGGACTCAAATGAAGACGACTCAATGATATGAAATGATGTACTCATCGATACGAACAATTTGACATATCATTAGCCCAAAGCGGAGCAGTATGCAGAGAGTTATGATGCGATAAACATGCAACAAATCAATGGCAGAAAAAAATGACTTGGTGGAAATCGACCTAGGGTTCGTCGGGGCGGATAACGAGGCGGCGGCCCGAGCTCGCCGGAGACGGCCGGAGGAGGCGCGGGGCGGCCGGATCCGGGGCCGGGGCGGCCAGATCTGGCGTGGGGCGCGGCGGAGGTCGGCGGGCGGCGGAGGTCGGCGGGGCCGGGCGGCGCCGGCGACGCGGGCGACGGGGCGGAGGCGCGGCGCGGCGGACGGCGGGCGGCAAGGGCTGCGCGGCCGGCGGAGGCGGCAGCGCGCAGCCGGCGCGCGAGGAGGAGGCGCGGGGGCCGGCCGGGCGGCGGCGGGCGCGCGGTGCGGGCCACGGGCCTGGCGGGCCCGCGGTAGAGGCGCGGCGGCGGGGTCGCCCGGGTGGCGACGTGGCGCGACGGGGTTGGCCGCGGGCGCGGCGGCGGACGGGGAGGATCGGACGGACGCGTCCGGCTCCGTCCGGACACGTCCGGCGGCGCGGAGAGAGGATTTTGCTAGGGTTTGATCCGGGATTTCGGGGGAGAGGGTATATTTATAGGTAGAGGGGGCTAGGAAGCTCCAATGGAGAGCGGTTTTCGGCCACGCGATCGTGATCGAACGGCGATGGACATGGGAGTGACTTAGATGGGTTATTGGGCTGTTTTGGAGGGGTTTTGGGCTACAACACACACGAGGCCTTCATGGTTACCCGGTTAACCGTTGGAGTATCAAACGACCTCCGAATGACCCGAAACTTGACAGGCGGTCTACCGGTGCTATACCAAGGCCGCTTGACAAACCTCGGTCCATTCCGAGAATGTTTAACACCCGCTCACGGAAAAAGGTAAAAGGGGACGCCGGGGAACATAGGAGCGCCGGATTGCAAAAGGGACAACGGGGAAAATGCTCGGATTCATGAGACGAACACGTATGCAAATGCGATGCACATGATGACATGCTATGAAATGCATGACATGAAAAAAAATGCAAAACGACGGGAAACCCAACCACGGAGGGAATATCATATCACATTGCCGAAAATGGCAAGAGTTGGATTACAAATTATGGCAAGTTACATCCGGGGTGTTACAACACTCCACCACTACGAGAGGATCTCGTCCCGAGATCTAGGACTCAAAGAACTCCGAATACTCAGAACGGAGGTGGTCCTCGCGCTCCCAGGTGGCTTTGTTGGGGAACGTAGTAATTTCAAAAAATTTCCTACGCACACGCAAGATCATGGTGATGCATAGCAACGAGAGGGGAGAGTGTTCTCTACGTACCCTCGTAGACCGAAAGCAGAAGCGTTATATCAACGCGGTTGATGTAGTCGTACGTCTTCACGATCCGACCGATCCAAGCACCGTTACTCCGGCACCTCCGAGTTCTTGGCACACGTTCAGCTCGATGACGTTCCCCGGGCTTCGATCTAGCAAAGCTTCGGGGAAGAATTCCGTCAGCACGACGGCGTGGTGACGATCTTGATGTACTACTGACGCAGGGCTTCGCCTAAGCACTGCGACAATATGACCGAGGTGGAATTTGGTGGCAGGGGGCACCGCACACCGCTAAGGAAAGATCTCAATGATCAATTGTGTGTCTATGGGGTGCCCCCTGCCCCCGTATATAAAGGATCCAAGGGGGAGGAGCTGGCCGGCCAAGCCTTGGCGCGCCAGGTGAGTCCTACTCCCTCCGGGAGTAGGATTCCCCCCCCCCCAATCCTAGTTGGACTAGGATTCTCCAAGGGGGAGAGAGGGAGAGAGGGGGCCGACCACCTCTCCTAGTCCTAATAGGACTAGGGGAGGGGGGGAGGCGCGCAGCCCATGAGGGCAGCCCTCTCACCTCTCCACCAAGGCCCATGTTGGCCCATTATGCTCCCGGGGGGTTCCGGTAACCCTCCCGGTATTCCGGTAAAATCTTGATTTCACCTGGAACACATCCGATGTCCAAACATAGGCTTCCAATATATCATTCTTTACGTCTCGACCATTTCGAGACTCCTCGTCATGTCCGTGATCACATCCGGGACTCCGAACTCCTTCGGTACATCAAAACTCATAAACTCATTATATAACTGTCATCGAAACCTTAAGCGTGCGGACCCTACGGTTCGAGAACAATGTAGACATGACCGAGACGCGTCTCCGGTCAATAACCAATAGCGGGACCTGGATGCCCATATTGGCTCCTACATATTCTGCGAAGATCTTTATCGGTCAGACCGCATAACAACATACGTTGTTCCCTTTGTCATCGGTATGTTACTTGCCCGAGATTCGATCGTCAGTATCCAATACCTAGTTCAATCTCGTTACCGGCAAGTCTCTTTACTCGTTCCGTAATACATCATCTCGCAACTAACTCATTGGTTGCAATGCTTGCAAGGCTTATGTGATGTGCATTACCGAGAAGGCCCTGAGATACCTCTCCGACATTCGGAGTGACAAATCCTAATCTCGAAATACGCCAACCCAACAAATACTTTCGGAGACACCTGTAGAGCACCTTTATAATCACTCAGTTACGTTGTGACGTTTGGTAGCACACAAAGTGTTCCTACGGTAAACGGGAGTTGCATAATCTCATAGTCAAAGGAACATGTATAAGTCATGGATAAAAGCAACAGCAACATACTAAACGATCGGGTGCTATGCTAATGGAATGGGTCATGTCAATCAGATCATTCGACTAATGATGTGACCTTGTTAATCAAATGACAACTCCTTTTGTCCATGGTTAGGAAACTTAACCATCTTTGATTAACAAGCTAGTCAAGTAGAGGCATACTAGTGACACTCTGTTTGTCTATGTATCCACACATGTATTATGTTTCCAGTTAATACAATTCTAGCATGAATAATAAACATTTATCATGACATGTAAGGAAATAAATAATAACTTTATTATTGCCTCTAGGGCATATTTCCTTCAGTCTCCCACTTGCACTAGAGTCAATAATCTAGTTCACATCGCCATGTGATTACCAGCAATACTTCACATCACCATGTGATTAACACCCATAGTTCACATCGATATGTGATCAACACCCAAAGGGTTTGCTAGATTCAGTAATCTAGTTCACATCGCTATGTGATTAACACCCAAAGAGTACTACGGTGTGATCATGTTTTGCTTGTGAGAGAAGTTTAGTCAACGGGTCTGCCACATTCAGATCCGTTATGTATTTTGCAATTTTCTATGTCTACAATGCTCTGCACGGAGCTACTCTAGCTAATTGCTCCCACTTTCAATATGTATCTAGATCGAGACTTAGAGTCATCCAGATCGGTGTCAAAACTTGCATCGACGTAACCCTTTACGACGAACCTTTTTTTTTCACTTCCATAATCGAGAAACATATCCTTATTCCACTAAGGATAATTTTGACCGCTGTCCAGTGATCTACTCCTAGATCACTATTGTACTCCCTTGCCAAACTCAGTGTAGGGTATACAATAGATCTGGTAAACAGCATGGCATACTTTATAGAACCTATGGCCGAGGCATAGGGAATGACTTTCATTCTCTTTCTATCTTCTGCCGTGGTCGAGTTTTGAATCTTTACTCAACTTCATACCTTGTAACACAGGAAAGAACTCTTTCTATGACTGTTCCATTTTGAACTACTTCAAAATCTTGTCAAGGTATGTACTCATTGAAAACTTATCAAGCGTCTTGATCTATCTCTATAGATCTTGATGCTCAATATGTAAGCAGCTTTACCGAGGTCCTTTCTTTGAAAAAATCCTTTCAAACACTCCTTTATGCTTTGCAGAACAATTCTACATTATTTCCGATCAACAATATGTCATTTACATATACTTATCAGAAATGTTGTAGTGCTCCCACTCACTTTCTTGTAAATACAGGCTTCACCGCAAGTCTGTATAAAACTATATGCTTTGATCAACTCATCAAAGCGTATATTCCAACTCCGAGATGCTTGCACCAGTCCATAGATGGATCGCTGGAGCTTGCACATTTTGTTAGCACCTTTAGGATTGACAAAACCTTCTGGTTGCATCATATACAACTCTTCTTTAATAAATCCATTAAGGAATGCAGTTTTGTTTTATCCGTTTGCCAGATTTCATAAAATGCGGCAATTTCTAACATGATTCGGACATACTTAAGCATAGATACGAGTGAGAAACTCTCATCGTAGTCAACACCTTGAACTTGTCGAAAACCTTTTGCGACAATTCTAGCTTTGTAGATAGTAACACTACTATCAGCGTCGGTCTTCCTCTTGAAGATCCATTTATTTTCTATGGCTTGCCGATCATCGGGCAAATCCATCAAAGTCCATACTTTGTTCTCATACATGGATCATATCTCAGATTTCATGGCCTCAAACCATTTCGTGGAATCTGGGCTCATCATCGCTTCCTCATAGTTCGCAAGTTCATCATGGTCTAGTAACATGACTTCCAGAACAGGATTACCGTACTACTATGGTGCGGATCTCACTCTGGTTTACCTACGAGATTCGGTAGTAACTTGATCTGAAGTTACATGATCATCATCATTAGCTTCCTCACTAATTGGTGTAGTAGTCACAGGAACAGATTTCTGTGATGAACTAATTTCCAATAAGGGAGAAGGTACAATTACCTTATCAAGTTCTACTTTCCTCCCACTCACTTCTTTCGAGAGAAACTCCTTCTCTAGAAAGGATCCATTCTTAGCAACAAATGTCTTGCCTTTGGATCTGTGATAGAAGGTGTACCCAACAGTTTCCTTTGGGTATCCTATGAAGACATATTTCTCCGATTTGGGTTTGAGCTTATCAGGATGAAACTTTTTCATATAAGCATCACAACCCCAAACTTTAAGAAACGACAACTTTGGTTTCTTGCTAAACCACAGTTCATATTGTGTCGTCTCAACGGACTTAGATGGTGCCCCTTTTAACGTGAATGCAGTTGTCTCTAATGCATGATCCCAAAATGATATTGGTAAATCGGTAAGAAACATCATAGATTGTACTATATCCAATAAAGTACGGTTATGACGTTCGGACACACCATTATGCTGTGGTGTTCCAGGTGGCATGAATTTGTGAAACTATTCCACACGGTTTTAACTGAAGGCCAAAACTCGCAACTCAAATATTTTACCTCTGCGATCATATCGTAGAAACTTTTTATTTTCTTGTTACGATGATTATCCACTTCACTCTGAAATTCTTTGAACTTTTCAAACGTTTCAGACTTATGTTTCATTAAGTAGATATACCCATATCTGCTTAAATCATCTGTGAAGTTCTGAAAATAATGATACTTGTCGCGAGCCTTAATATTCATCGGACCACATACATCAGTATGTATGATTTCCAACAAATCTGTTGCTTGCTCCATTGTTCCGGAGAACGGCGTTTTAGTCATCTTGCCCAAGAGGCATGGTTCGCAAGCATCAAGTGATTCATAATCAAGTGATTCATAATCAAGTGATTCCAAAATCCCATCAGCATGGAGTTTCTTCATGCGCTTTACACCAATATGACCTAAACGGCAGTGCCACAAATAGGTTGCACTATCATTATTAACTTCGCATCTTTTGGTTTCAATATTATGAATATGTGTATCACTACAATCGAGATCCATGAACTATTTTCATTGGTGTGTATGACCATAGAAGGTTTTATTCATGTAAACAGAACAACAATTGTTCTCTAACTTAAATGAATAACTGTATTGCAATTAACATGATCAAATCATGCTCAACGCAAACACTAAATAACACTTATTTAGTTTCAACACTAATCCCGAAAGTATAGGGAGTGTGTGATGATGATCATATCAATCTTGGAACCACTTCCAACACACATCGTCACCTTGCCCTTTAACTAGTCTTTGTTCATTCTGCAACTCCCGTTTCGAGTTACTAATCTTAGCAACTTGAACTAGTACCAAATACTGAGGGGCTTCTATGAACACTAGTAAAGTACACATCAATAACATGTATATCAACTATACTTATGTTCACTTTGCCATCCTTCTTATCTGCCAATCACTTGGGGTAGTTCCGCTTCCAGTGACCAGTCCCTTTGCAGTAGAAGCACTTAGTCTCAGGCTTAGGACCAGACTTGGGTTTTTTCACTTGAGCAGCAACTTGCTTGCCGTTCTTCTTGAAGTTCCCCTTCTTTCCTTTTGCCCTTTTCTTGAAACTAGTGATCTTGTCAACCATCAACACTTGATGTTTTTCTTTGATTTCTACCTTCGCCGATTTTAGCATCGCGAAGAGCTTGGGAATATTTTCCGTTATCCCTTGCATATTATAGTTCATCACGAAGTTCTACTAACTTGGTGATGGTGACTAGAGAATTCTGTCAATCACCATCTTATCTGGAAGATTAACTCCCACTTGATTCAAGCGATTGTAGTACCCAGACAATCTGAGCACATGCTCACTAGTTGAGCGATTCTCCTCCATCTTTTAGCTATAGAACTTGTTGGAGACTTCATATCTCTCAACTCGGGTATTTGCTTGAAATATTAACTTCAACTCCTGGAACATCTCATATGGTCCATGACGTTCAAAACGTCTTTGAAGTCCCGATTCTAAGCTGTTAAGCATGGTGCACTAAACTATCAAGTAGTCATCATATTGAGCTAGCCAAACGTTCATAACGTCTGCATCTGCTCCTGCAATAGGTCCGTTACCTAGCGGTGCATCAAGGACATAATTCTTCTGTGCAGCAATGAGGATAAACCTCAGATCACGGATCCAATCCGCATCATTGCTACTAACATCATTCAACACAATTTTCTCTAGGAACATATCAAAATAAACATAGGGAAGCAACAACGCGAGCTATTGATCTACAACATAGATATGCTAATACTACCAGGACTAAGTTCATGATAAATTTAAGTTCAATTAATCATATTACTTAAGAACTCCCACTTAGATAGACATCTCTCTAATCCTCTAAGTGATCACGTGATCCAAATCAACTAAACCATGTCCGATCATCACGTGAGATGGAGTAGTTTCAATGGTGAACATCATTATGTTGATCATATCTACTATATGATTCACGCTCGACCTTTCGGTCTCCGTGTTCCGAGGTCATATCTTATATGCATAGCTCGTCAAGTATAACCTGAGTATTCCGCGTGTGCAACTGTTTTGCACCCGTTGTATTTGAACGTAGAGCCTATCACACCTGATCATCACGTGGTGTCTCAGCACGAAGAACTTTCGCAACGGTGCATACTCAGGGAGAACACTTCTTGATAATTTAGTGAGAGATCATCTTATAATGCTACCGTCAATCAAAGCAAGATAAGATGCATAAAAAGATAAACATCACATGCAATCAATATAAGTGATATGATATGGTCATCATCATCTTGTGCTTGTGATCTCCATCTCCGAAGCACCGTCATGATCACCATCGTCACCGGCGCGACACCTTGATCTCCATCGTAGCATCGTTGTCGTCTCGCCAATCTTATGCTTCCACGACTATCACTACCGCTTAGTAATAAAGTAAAGCATTACATCGCGATTGCATTGCATACAATAAAGCGACAACCATATGGCTCCTGCCAGTTGCCGATAACTCGGTTACAAAACATGATCATCTCATACAATAAAATTTAGCATCATGTCTTGACCATATCACATCACAACATGCCCTGCAAAAACAAGTTAGACGTCCTCTACTTTGTTGTTGCAAGTTTTACGTGGCTGCTACGGGTTTAAGCAAGAACTCATCTTACCTACGCATCAAAACCACAACGATAGTTTGTCAAATAGACTCCGTTTTAACCTTCTCAAGGACCGAGCGTAGCCACACTCGGTTCAACTAAAGTTGGAGAGACAGTCTTCCGCAAGCCATCTATGTGCAAAGCACGTCGAGGGAACCGGTCTCGCGTAAGAGTACGCGTAAGGTTGGTCCAGATCGTCTCATCCAACAATACCGCTGAACCAAAGTATGACATGCTGGTAGGCAGTATGACTTGTATCGTCCACAACTCACTTGTGTTCTACTCGTGCAAATAACATCAAACCATAAAAACCTAGCTCGGATGCCACTGTTGGGGAACGTAGTAATTTCAAAAAAATTCCTACGCACACGCAAGATCATGGTGATGCATAGCAACGAGAGGGGAGAGTGTTGTCTACGCACCCTCGTAGACCGAAAGCGGAAGCGTTATATCAACGCGGTTGATGTAGTCGTACGTCTTCACGATCCGACCGATCCAAGCACCGTTACTCCGGCACCTTCGAGTTCTTGGCACACGTTCAGCTCGATGACGTTCCCCGGGCTCCGATCCAGCAAAGCTTCGGGGAAGAGTTCCGTTAGCACGACGGCGTGGTGACGATCTTGATGTACTACTGACGCAGGGCTTCGCCTAAGCACTGCGACAATATGACCGAGGTGGAATTTGGTGGCAGAGGGCACCGCACACGGCTAAGTAAAGATCTCAATGATCAATTGTGTGTCTATGGGGTGCCCCCTGCCCCCGTATATAAAGGAGACAAGGGGGAGGAGCTGGCCGGCCAAGCCTTGGCGCGCCAGGTGAGTCCTACTCCCTCCGGGAGTAGGATTCCCCCCCAATCCTAGTTGGCCCTGAGATACCTCTCCGACATTCGGAGTGACAAATCCTAATCTCGAAATACGCCAACCCAACAAATACTTTCGGAGACACCTGTAGAGCACCTTTATAATCACTCAGTTACGTTGTGACGTTTGGTAGCACACAAAGTGTTCCTACGGTAAACGGGAGTTGCATAATCTCATAGTCAAAGGAACATGTATAAGTCATGGATAAAAGCAACAGCAACATACTAAACGATCGGGTGCTATGCTAATGGAATGGGTCATGTCAATCAGATCATTCGACTAATGATGTGACCTTGTTAATCAAATGACAACTCCTTTTGTCCATGGTTAGGAAACTTAACCATCTTTGATTAACAAGCTAGTCAAGTAGAGGCATACTAGTGACACTCTGTTTGTCTATGTATCCACACATGTATTATGTTTCCAGTTAATACAATTCTAGCATGAATAATAAACATTTATCATGACATGTAAGGAAATAAATAATAACTTTATTATTGCCTCTAGGGCATATTTCCTTCAGGCTTCTCGGTCTGAATGGTGTGACCACTTCACTTTCAGGAATTTGATTGACTTGTTGCGAGTCTTGCGCTCAGTTGCTTCAAGAATAGCAACGGGATGCTCATGATAGGACAAATCTTCTTGAAGATCAATCTCTTCAAAGTTGATGGTGCGCTCAGGCGTCTTGAAGCACTTGCGAAGCTGTGACACATGAAACACATCGTGCACACTTGCAAAGTTGGAGGGAAGCTCAAGTTGATAGGCGAGATCGCCTCTTTTGCCGATGATCTTGAAAGGACCGAGGTATCTAGGGGCAAGTTTCCCCTTGATACCGAAGCGACGAGTTCCTTTCATTGGAGAGACGCGGAGGTAGACATGATCTCCGATCTCGAATGCCAAATCACGGTGTTTGCTATCGTAATAGCTCTTCTGGCGCGATTGCGCGGCTTTGAGATTCTCACGAATTACCTTGCACATTGCCTCATCCTCTGAGATCAAATCGTTGCCAAGAAGTTGGCGTTCGCCCGTCTCAGACCAGTTGAGAGGAGTACGACACTTTCTGCCATAGAGAATCTCGAATGGGGCTTTGCCCGAGCTGGCTTGAAAGCTGTTGTTGTAAGAGAACTCAACATAAGGAAGACAGTCCTCCCACTTCATGCCGAAAGAGATAACACAAGCTCTGAGCATATCTTCAAGAATTTGGTTGACACGCTCGACTTGTCCACTAGTTTGAGGGTGGAAAGCTGTGCTGAAGCGAATATTTGTGCCCATGGCCTTCTGAAAAGAATCCCAAAACTTGGAGGTAAAGATGCTGCCACTGTCTGAAGAAATCAATTGCGGAATGCCATGCAAAGAGACAATTCTAGATGTGTAGAGCTCTGCCAGCTGCGCTGCTGTGATAGACTCTTTGATAGGAAGAAAATGAGCCACTTTAGTGAGCTTGTCGATGACGACGAAGATAGCATCATTTCCATGCTTGGACTTAGGAAATGCAGTCACGAAGTCCATTTCGATATGATCAAACTTCCATTCTGGAATAGCAAGAGGTTGGAGGAGACCAGCTGGTCGTTGGTGTTCTGCTTTCACCCTTCGACAGACATCACATTCATTCACGAATTGAGCAATTTCTCGCTTCATTCGAGTCCACCAATATGACTGCTTGAGATCATGGTACATCTTCGTACTTCCAGGATGAATTGACAGAAGAGAATTGTGCGCTTCGTTCATAATGACTTTCCATAGATCACCCTTTGGAACCACGATCCGGTCCTCGAAGAAAAGAGTATCTCTGTCATCAACTCGATAGCACTTGTATTTGGAAATGCCCTTGTCAATACCACGTTTCACCTTCTTCACCATGGTATCCATCAGTTGTGCCTCACGAATTTGATCTTCCAAAGTAGGAGAGACGATGAGGTTGGCAAGGAAACCTTAAGGAACAACTTGGAGATTCAACTTGCGGAAAGCTTCACAAAGATCCGGTTGAAAGGGCTTGAGGATTAAGCTGTTGCAATAAGCCTTCCTGCTCAAAGCGTCTGCAATCACATTAGCCTTGCCTGGAGTATATTCAATACTCGGATTATACTCTTGAATCATTTCGACCCATCGAGTCTGCCTGAGGTTGAGGTTGGGCTGAGTGAAGATGTACTTGAGACTCTTGTGATCGGTGAAAATGTCCACTTTCCTTCCCAACAGGAGATGTCTCCATGTTATTAGTGCGTGGACAACTGCCGCCAACTCAAGATCGTGAGTGGGGTAGTTCTTTTCGTTGGGCTTCAACTGACGAGAGGTATAGGCCACAACCTTCTTCTCTTGCATTAAGACAGCACTGAGGCCTTGAAGAGAAGCATCACATAAAACTTTAGAAGGCTTGCCTTCGTCAGGAGGGGTCAGAACTGGAGCAGTGACGAGTTTCTCTTTGATAGTGTTGAAAGCAACGTCACACTCAGGAGACCAGACATACTTCACATGCTTCTGGAGGAGGTTGGAAAGAGGCTTTGCAATCTTTGAGAAATTCTCAACGAATCTTCGGGAATAGCTTGCAAGACCAAGAAAACTGCGAAGCTGCTTGACATTCTGAGGAGGTTCCCAATTCAAAACTGCAGACACCCTCTCTGGATTAATAGCAATGCCCTTGGCAGAGATGATATGACCAAGATAAAGAACTTCATCAAGCCAGAATTCACATTTGGAGAACTTCGCATAGAATTTATACTCTCTGAGCTTGTCGAGCACCAATCGCAAATGTTTGGCATGATCCTTCTTATTCTTGGAGAAGACCAATATATCATCGAGATAGACCAAGACGAATTCATTGGTGTAGGGGTTGAAGATGAAGTTCATCATGCGAGAGAATGTTGGAGGAGCATTGACAAGGCCGAAAGACATGACAGTATATTCATAAGAACCAAAGCTTGTTCTGAATGCTGTCTTGGGAATATCTTCTTCACGAATGCGAATCTGATGATAACCCATACGAAGGTCAAGCTTGGAGAACACCTTAGCACCTTTAAGTTGCTCGAATAGCTCATTGATGTTGGGAAGTGGGTACTTGTTCTTGATAGTCTTCTTGTTCAATGGACGGTAATCGACGCAAAGTCGGTCCGTGCCATCCTTCTTCTGGACAAAAAGAACACCACAACCCCAAGGAGAAGAACTCGGTCTGATCAGACCCAGACGCTCTTATTTATCGAGTTGTTTCTTCAATTCCTTCAACTCTTTATGTCCAAGCTTGTATGGACGCTTGCAAACGGGTTCCGTGCCAGGCTCAAGATCGATAACGAATTCAACTGGCCGGTGAGGAGGCATACCCGGAAGCTCTTCTGGAAAGACATCTTGGTACTCACAAACGATTGGAATCTGAGAGATAGCATCCAATTCGCCCTTCTCATTGAGAGAAAACAACCGAATGGTATCATCACGAGCGGCATAAATGATCACATCGTCAGAAGAGTGAGTCAATTGAATTTCCCTGGCAGCACAATCAAGCTGAGCCTTGTGCTTAGAAAGCCAGTCCATCCCGAGAATAAGATCAATATCAGAGTCACCAAGAACAATTGGTTTAGCCAGAAACCTATAGTCACCCATCTTGATAGAGACATCGGGAGCAACCAATCTAGAAGACACGCCATCGTAACGCCCTCTTCCAACCCAACTAAACCCCTGCTGACGGGAGGCAACCAAGACAATGTTGTCATCACAAAACCATCGGAACGATTCCAAGATACCCGCGTGATCCTAAAAATATCAACTCATTGCCTTCCCCGACAAGTGAGGGCGTGAACCAATTATGATTCAAGAGTATAATCCGAGTATTGAATATACTCTAGGCAAGGCTAATGTGATTGCAGACGCTTTGAGCAGGAAGGCTTATTGCAACAGCTTAATCCTCAAGCCCTTTCAACCGGATCTTTGTGAAGCTTTCCACAAGTTGAATCTCCAAGTTGTTCCTCAAGGTTTCCTTGCCAACCTCATCGTCTCTCCTACTTTGGAAGATCAAATTCGTGAGGCACAACTGATGGATACCATGGTGAAGAAGGTGAAACGTGGTATTGACAAGGGCATTTCCAAATACAAGTGCTATCGAGTTGATGACAGAGATACTCTTTTCTTCATGGACCGGATCGTGGTTCCAAAGGGTGATCTACGGAAAGTCATTATGAACGAAGCGCACAATTCTCTTCTGTCAATTCATCCTGGAAGTACGAAGATGTACCATGATCTCAAGCAGTCATATTGGTGGACTCGAATGAAGCGAGAAATTGCTCAATTCGTGAATGAATGTGATGTCTGTCGAAGGGTGAAAGCAGAACACCAACGACCAGCTGGTCTCCTCCAACCTCTTGCTATTCCAGAATGGAAGTTTGATCATATCGAAATGGACTTCGTGACTGCATTTCCTAAGTCCAAGCGTGGAAATGATGCTATCTTCGTCGTCATCGACAAGCTCACTGAAGTGGCTCATTTTCTTCCTATCAAAGAGTATATCACAGCAGCGCAGCTGGCAGAGCTCTACACATCCAGAATTGTCTCTTTGCATGGCATTCCGCAATTAATTTCTTCAGACCATGGCAGCATCTTTACCTCCAAGTTTTGGGATTCTTTTCAGAAGGCCATGGGCACAAATATTCGCTTCAGCACAGCTTTCCACCCTCAAACTAGTGGACAAGTCGAGCGTGTCAACGAAATTCTTGAAGATATGCTCAGAGCTTGTGTTATCTCTTTCGGCATGAAGTGGGAGGATTGTCTTCCTTATGTTGAGTTCTCTTACAACAACAGCTTTCAAGCCAGCTCGGGCAAAGCCCCATTCGAGATTCTCTATGGCAGAAAGTGCCGTACTCCTCTCAACTGGTCTGAGAAGGGTGAACGCTAACTTCTTGGCAACGATTTGATCTCAGAGGCTGAGGCAATGTGCAAGGTCATTCGCGAGAATCTCAAAGCCGCGCAATCGCGCCAGAAGAGCTATTACGATAGCAAACACCGTGATTTGGCATTCGAGATCGGAGATCATGTCTACCTCCGCGTCTCTCCAATGAAAGGAACTCGTCGCTTCGGTATCAAGGGGAAACTTGCCCCTAGATACGTCAGTCCTTTCAAGATCATCGGCAAAAGAGGCGATCTCGCCTATCAACTTGAGCTTCCCTCCAACTTTGCAAATGTGCACGATGTGTTTCATGTGTCACAGCTTCGCAAGTGCTTCAAGACGCCTAAGCGCACCATCAACTTCGAAGAGATTGATCTTCAAGAAGATTTGTCCTATCATGAGCATCCCGTTGCTATTCTTGAAGCAACTGAGCGCAAGACTCGCAACAGGTCAATCAAATTCCTGAAAGTGAAGTGGTCTCACCATTCAGACCGAGAAGCCACCTGGGAGCGCGAGGACCACCTCCGTTCCGAGTATCCGGAGTTCTTTCAGTCCTAGATCTCGGGACGAGATCCTCTCATAGTGGTGGAGTGTTGTAACACCCCGGATGTAACTTGCCATAATTTGTAATCCAACTCTTGCCATTTTCGGCAATGTGATATGATATTCCCTCCGTGGTTGGGTTTCCCATCGTTTTGCATTTTTTTCATGTCATGCATTTCATAGCATGTCATCATGTGCATCGCATTTGCATACGTGTTCGTCTCATGAATCCGAGCATTTTCCCCGTTGCCCGTTTTGCAATCCGGCGCTCCTATGTTCCCCGTCGTCCCCTTTTACCTTTTTCCGTGAGCGGTTGTTAAACATTCTCGGAATGGACCGGGGTTTGTCAAGCAGGCGTGGTATAGCACCGGTAGACCGCCTGTCAAGTTTCGGGTCATTCGGAGGTCGTTTGATACTCCAACGGTTAACCGGGTAACCGTGAAGGCCTCGTGTGTGTTGTAGCCCAAAACCCCTCCAAAACAGCCCAATAACCCATCTAAGTCACTCCCATGTCCATCGCCGTTCGATCACGATCGCGTGGCCGAAAACCGCTCTCCATTTGGAGCTTCCTAGCCCCCTCTACCTATAAATATACCCTCTCCCCCGAAATCCCGGATCAAACCCTAGCAAAATCCTCTCTCCGCGCCGCCGGACGTGTCCGGACGGAGCCGGACGCGTCCGTCCGATCCGCCCCGTCCAACCCGCCACTGCCACGTGGCGCCCGCGAGCCCCACATCGCCGCCGACCCCACGGGCCCGCGAGGCCCGTGCGGGGCCCTCCCCGGCCCGCCGCTCCGGCCGCCTCCCGTCCCCGCGCGCCCCGCCTCCTCCGCCGATCGTCGCCCGCGCCTGCCGCCCGCGCCCTCCGTCGTCGCGCGTCCGCCGGCGCCGCGCCGCCCGCCGCCCGCGCCGCCTCCCGCCGTCCGCGTCGCCCCGAGGCGCCGCGCCCCTCGCCGCCCGGCGTTGCCGCCGTCCTCCGCCGTCCTCGCCGCGCCCTCTCCGGCCGCCCCGCACCAACTCCGGCGGGAGCCGCTGCCCGCCTCGATCCGCGCGCCGGATCTCAGATCCACGAGGGTTGACTTCTCCTTTCCCCCCGAAATTCGTCTAAGTATTTTATTCCACAGATTATTTGTTGCATGTTCATCGCATCATATCTCTGCACCCGTGGCTCCGTTTCGTGCGTGTAGCATATCAAATTGTTCGCCTCGATGTGTACATCATTTCATCTCATTGCGTCATTTTTATTTGAGCTCATCTTGATGCCCGAAATGCTGTTGGAAGAGGGCTATGTGATGTTAGTTTCAGATCTATTTCAGTAGATGCACTTTTGTCATTTTTGCCATGATTGATGTGTGCATCCTATGAAGTTGAGTCCTACATGTGTTTTGAAATATGCCATGCTATCTTTCCAGAGGTGTATGCCATGTATTTTTGTGATCTTTGTGGTGAGTAGCACCAGCATGCAAACTAGGATACATAATGTTGCTGATTTCAGAGACTTAGTGATTTCACTTATA
Source organism: Aegilops umbellulata (assembly GCA_032464435.1). NCBI lineage: Eukaryota > Viridiplantae > Streptophyta > Magnoliopsida > Poales > Poaceae > Aegilops > Aegilops umbellulata. The sequence goes on from CP136059.1 coordinate 419,648,373, forward strand.
TCCTGCTGTTATTTTTATGCCATGTGTTCATGTTGTTTCAGAGAGATCTATGCCTCTTTTGAGCATGATCAGTAAGGGTGTTTTGAGAATATGGATTTGCTCTATCCATCCATGCCTTTGTTTGGAATTATGGAGTGCCATAGCTTGAGTCAATCGAGCTCTACTTTTGCTATAAAATGTTACTGGCAGATTGTTTACATGTTATTCGATTTTGCCAAGCTTGTTGTAGTTGATCCTTGATTGCTATGATGTTGTTCTTGCCATGTATAACTTCTATGCCATGTCTTCTTGATGTATGTATGCCTAGTTTATCATGCGATGCTCTGTAGTGAGTGCATCGAGCTCGTAAACATGCCTACTTGTTATCTATTTTTGACATGTCCAGTTTTCTGCTAAGTCTGAAACCTGTAACGAAACTTGCTTAATTGACATGGGTGTTATTATACTTTCTGATCCTTTTTGGCTTATGGTCAGTAAGGGACTTTTGTTAAGTGCTTTGAGTAGATTCATGCCATACCTTATTTTGCTATGTAATGTTCCTGTAGCATGTTGTTTGCTTGCTCTAAACATGTCATCCTGATGTTAATTTCTGGCATGTTGTTATTTTCACCAAGTCTGTGAACCTGTTATCTTTTGCACTTTTGCCATGCTTGTTTGAACCTGTTATGTTGTGATTTAGCCGTAGCTCACGTTCATCTTTTGTCAATCATCTTGAGTAGATTACTGTCCTATGCTTGCTAAGTAGCATCATGCTGTTAATGGCAGATTATTGTCATTCTTGTTTTGCTTGTCATTTGCAAACCGTGCATCCGATTCCGGTGATCTTTATATCGATTTCAACCAAAATCATCTCACCTTTCCATTGGCATACTTGGCTTGCCAAGATTATGCCTTGTTCATCTTTTTCCTTCCGGAGCACGCATATGCATTGCATATCACATCTCGCATATCATGCCATGTTTTGCATCATGTTGTTTGTGCATTGCATCGTGGTTGATAGTTGTTCCTTTGCTTGTGCTCTTGTTTTGGGTAGAGCCGGGAGACGAGTACGTGAACGAGGAACCTGTTGAGAACGCTTACGAGGACCAAGCTTTCGACAACTCTGAGAACCTTGCAGGCAAGATGACCATACCCTCGAAATCACTTCTATCTTTGCTTGCTAGATGCTCGCTCTTTTGCTATGCCTATGCTGCGATACCTACCACCTGCTATATCATGCCACCCATATTGCCATGTCAGCCTCTAACCATCCATGTCCTAGCAAACCGTTGATTGGCTATGTTACCGCTTTGCTCAGCCCCTCTTATAGCGTTGCTAGTTGCAGGTGAAGATGAAGTTTTCTCCTTGTTGGAACATGGAGATGTTGTTCCTTGTTGGAACATGTTTACTTGTTGGGATATCACAATATCTCTTACTTAATTAATTCATCTATATACTTGGTAAAGGGTGGAAGGCTCGGCCTTATGCCTGGTGTTTTGTTCCACTCTTGCCACCGTAGTTTCCGTCATACCGGTGTTATGTTCCTTGATTTTGCGTTCCTTACACGGTTGGGTGATTTATGGGACCCCCTTGACAGTTCGCTTTGAATAAGACTCCTCCAGCGAGGCCCAACCTTGGTTTTACCATTTGCCTACCACCTACACCTTTTCCCTTGGGTTTTCGCGAGCCTGAGGGTCATCTTTATTTTAGACCCCCCCGGGGCCAGTGCTCCTCTGGGTGCTGGCCCGAAACGAGCAGACTGCGGGGCCACCTCGGGGAAACTTGAGGCTTGGTTTTACTCGTAGGATGTCTCATCCGGATGTGCCCTAAGACCGAGATATGTGCAGCTCCTATCAGGATTTGTCGGCACAATCGGGCGGCTTTGCTGGACTTGTTTTATTACTGCCGAAATGTCTTGTAGTCCGGGATTCCGAGATTGATCGGGTCTTCCCGGTAGAAGGAATATCCTTCGTTGACCGTGAGAGCTTATAATGGGCTAAGTTGGGACACCCCTGCAGGGTATTATCTTTCGAAAGCAGTGCCCGCGGTTATGAGGCAGATGGGAATTTGTTAATGTCCGGTTGTAGAAAACCCGAAGTTGATCTTAACTAAAAACACATCAACCGTGTGTGTAACCGTGATGGTCTCTTCTCGGCGGGATCCGGGAAGTGAACATGGTGTTGGAGTTATGTTTGATGTAGGTTGTTCTAGGATCACTTCTAGCTTCACGACCGTGCTTTGCTTCTCTTCTCGCTCTCTTTTGCATTGTTAGCCACCATATATGCTAGTCGCTTGCTGCAGCTCCACCTCACATCCCTATCCTACCTTTAAGCTTAAATAGTCTTGATCTCGCGGGTGTGAGATTGCTGAGTCCCCGTGACTCACAGATTCTACCAAAACAGTTGCAGGTACCAACGATGCCAGTGCAGATGACGCAACCGAGCTCACGTGGGAGTTCGACGAGGAACGTGGTCGTTACTATGTGTCTTTTCCTGATGATCAGTAGTGGAGCCCAGTCGGGTTGATTCGGGGATCTGTGTAGCATTTGGGGTAGTCTTCTTTCATTTTGGTTCCGTAGTCGGGCCTTGAGTGTAATTGGATGATGGATGTTTATTTTTGTATTGTGTGAAGTGGCGACTGTAAGCCAACTATGCATCTCTTTCCCTTATGTATTACATGGGTTGTGTGAAGATTACCTCACTTGCAACATTGCTTTCAATGCGGTTATGCCTCTAAGTTGTGCCTCGACACGTGGGAGCTATAGCCGCATCGAGGGCGTTACAAGTTGGTAATCAGAGCCAGCCCCGACCTTAGGAGCCCCCACTGATTGATCGTTTTTAGCGGCTGAGTTGTGTCTAGAAAAATGTTTTGAGTCATTTAGGAATTATATATCGGAGAGTTTAGGAATTCTTTTTACTTCCCAGTCTCCTCTTCGCTCTGGTAAGGCATCCTGACGTAGAATTTTGACTCTTCTCTTCTCAAATTTCACTAAAAAAAATTTAGGATCACGCGGGTATCTTAGAATCGTTCCGATGATTTTGTGATGACAACATTGTCTTGGTGCCTCCTGTTAGCAGGGGTTTAGTGGAAGTGTCCCGGGGAGTTGAGCTCTCAGGTGTTGTCGTCATAATTTTATCGTTGCAGTTCTGGAATACCTGAGTTTAGTACGCCGACATCGAAAATCTCTTTTGTACAGTTGTTGGTGAGATAACCCTGATAGCCCCGTACTGAGGCGAGTGCGGGAGTATTGCCATAACTCGTATAACGGATGCTTTTCGAAGGTTGAGGTAGACGATTTCCGAAGGTTTCTTGGTTATGTGTCGAAGGATGGATACAGCTGGATCTAGGTATTGTTAGTTTGGGTGATATATTTTGTGTCCCCTGTATCCCCAACACCTGATTGCATAACTAGAAAGTTTTGGGAGTTTATAAGTGGGAATTCAAGTACCTCGTAGGATATCTTTCCAACAAACACATGATACGATATGGGATCTATCATATGTTTGTTTCCGGCTTATTCTGCAAGCCAATCCTTTGTTTTGTTTTGGTTTGTGGTATTCGAGTTGCTTCGAAGGCAAGTGTTGATTCCATACCTTTTTCTAAATGGTGTTCTCATATTTTTATGTGGATGCTAATCCTTTCAATCATTGAGGTTGTCTTTTCAATCCTTTCCAACCGGTGCGCTTTTCTCCAAGTAAATCCGATCATTTTCAACATCCGCAAGATCAACTCTAAGTATTCTCAACGGTGTTTGTTTCATTCGTCCCAAGTTGTCTTTGTTTTCCCGCCCTCCCACCCTTATTTCTTCAAGGACGCAGATTTCTTAATCAAGTATCCATTTTATTCTTGTGAAGTCTCTCCATTCTTTTCCGCCGATGTTCGTATCCGGGGATTCTCAGGATGGTACTAACGGAGCTTCAAGTTCATCATTCTTCGTTCTATTTCTTCTCCGGTGGTTCCAATTCAAGCTTTATCGATCATATCTTTTCCTCGTTTCTAATGTTTTCTCGTACCGGTGCACCTCTTAATCATTCACCTCTCGCTATTCATTTGTTCCGGAGTGATGGAGATATCTCAGAATATTCAAGTTTAGATTCTCAATGCACTCAATTTCTTTTGAGGATGTTATCTCATTCTAGCCATTTAAATCAACCGGTGCAATCTCCCTTTCAAGCAATCGTTCAACGGTGGTTCTTTTGACTGGGCCCTAACCCACAGGTTTTTTTCCAGGATCTTACCTGACTCTTCTAATTTTCCCGGAGCTTCTAAAATTCTTTTCAAAGTTTGACGTAAGAATGGATTTTCATCAGTCAGCTGTTTTGCTCCAAGATCTTTCAAATTCTTTCATCGTTGGTTCAACCTTTCTAATTTTCATTCCGGAGTGCCTCAACAATTCATGGTGGTGTTTCTCGTCATCATTCTCAACATTTGAAGACCGAAGAAGAGTTTCTCTTAAATCTTGCTCCATTCTCTTCAAGATTCATTGTTCTAGATTGATGCCATTCTCTCATAATTGTTTCGATTGTGAGAATTCTTTTCATACCCATCCGGAGCATTTCATGAGTTGTTTCCATTTCTTTTCCCCAAAGGCCATGATTTCATAATTCCTCATTCTCAGCTTTCAGCTCTTGTTTTCCAAATCCTATCGGTGCATCGTTTAAATATACTCTAATCAGTTCATGATCTCTTCGTTCATTTGTATCTAAATACCCTCAAGCATCTTCGTTCATTTGCTAATTCTTCCCGGTGTTTCCTTATCTTTTCTTCGTTCATTTTCAATTCTTACGGTGGTTCGTTCAAGAGTTCTCTTTCTTTGTTATCATATCAATTCATTCGTTCTTTCTAAATCCTACCGGTGGTTCGTTGAAGACCTTCCCAAGGTTGCGCTATATCTCTCTTAATCCTTTCTACGAGAATAAGTAGTATGCCAAATCCGTTGCTTGTCATCAATCTAAATTGGTGAAGGATATGCATAACGTAATTCTTATTATGGTTTCATCCAAGTGATCTAGTTTCTTCTTTCCAGAGTTGTTCATCTTGTCACATTTCTTGGTTCGAGATGCTTCATCTTTTTCTTTTCCGGAGTTCCAAGTTTTCCGCATTATCTCGTCGCGAAGCTCCATCTAAATCATCGCAAGGCTTCACCTTGTGTTTTCAACTTCTCTTGATTTTTATCATCCTTTCATTGCCGGAGTTCTTCATGGAAGCTTTACATGGTGGTTTATCAAGGACCCTTGTCATTCTTAAATTGTTCTTCAAGTTTTCTCTCGGAGTTAAGATCCGCCAAGCTATACTCTAAAGTAAACAGGGTGCTTAACACTTGTTTTGTTTGGAGGAGTTCAAGCATTTCTTCATCTTGCATTCCGAAGTGCAATTCATTCTACCTTATCATTTGAGGTGGTGTTATGTCATTCTCGACAATTTGAGTTCGCGTTTCATGGTTCACATGTTGTCAAGAATGAGGTATTTTAAATCCACCAATCACTTCGTTGGAGTTATCTTGGGTTATATTTCACTTAAGGCTTTCCTTAAGGATTGTTGCTATTTATGGTGCTTATAAATGACCCAAGTTCTTCAGTTGTCCTCCCGGTGAAATAAGTTTATCGTCTCCTTGTTGATATCAATCCAATCATTTGTTTCCGTCGGTGGCAGAAGCTCACCTCATAATTTTGAGATGTTTCCATAAGCCCGCTACAAGCTTATTCGTTTCGTTGTTGGTTTTCCAACAACTCCGTTCTAACCTTCTTGGAAGGGTGTTCTCCAAGATCATTTGTGGCAGAAGTTGTCATTTTCTTCTCCGTCCCTTTATCCCAACGATCTAACTTCTATTCTTTCGTTACGGAGGCATTGTGATGTTGTGCTCTTCACCCATCACCTTGTTTTGTGAGGATCGTGTTCTTTTCTTGCTTATCCATTTAACCGGAGTGTTGTATCATCTCTTCAATATCTTTTCATCTCATCAAGTTTTCTTCTCTTTTCTACCGGAGTGCCGTCCAAATTCGGTCATTCTTGTTCCTTGTCTATCTAATCATACCGAGGTGGTCATATCCTTTTCGTTCGTGAAGCTCTTATTTCCATGTCTTTCAACCTTCAAGTTCAAGTAATACTCCTTGTTCCTCTTTTCTACCGGATTGTTTGCAATCTTGTTCATCTCTGTTGTACTCTTTCTTTTAAATTGCTCAACCTCTCAAGGTTCATGGTTTCACTCATTCGTCAAAGAAGCAACTTTGTTTTACCTCTTCCCCTTTCGTTTTTCTCCAGTGCCATCCTAGATCTCGGGACGAGATCCTCTCGTAGTGGTGGAGTGTTGTAACGCCCCGAGACCGATGCTCGAGAAGACTTCCATATTTTTGTGACCTCCGTGTGTTTTTATTTGTGCTTGCTCTATTTGTTTTTACATTGCATCATGTCATCATGCCAGCATGTCATTTAATTCTTAAAACCTCATCTAAATAAATGGCATGGATCTTTGGTCCATTTAAATCGAGGGAATTCACTTGTGATTTCTCTTTATAACATATTAAAGCCTCTCAATATTATTAGGGAGCTATAATAAAATTATTCCATTTATTTGGAAATCACCATAACACACTTGCAAATTATCCCAATGCCTTTGTTATCTTAATTCTTGTTTTCCAACCTTGCCATATATTCTTTCATCATATTCCGGAGCTCCACCAAAGATCCGAACATTTTTGGACCTTCCCAACCCTCACTTCCTATTCAAACCATTTGAATTAAATTCAAATGAATTTGAATTTAAATCTTGCAATCATGCTCACTTCCATTTTCTTGGGACAAGCTCATTTTTGTGAGTCCGGGAAAATAATCCCCATGCTCAAATTCTTGTCCACTCATTTCTTTCTCTCCTTTTCTTTCTTTGCTTTTCTGTTTTTAGAAGAGATTTGAAAAGAGAGGGAGTGGAGAGCCCAGCAGCCTCCCTCTTCGCTGGGCCGGCCTCCTAGGCCCACCAACCCCTTCTGAAGCCCAGCCGCACCGATAACCAACCCTAGCTCTGTCCCTCGATCCCTCTCTTCCCCTCGAACCCTTCCTCCAGCGCCGCCATCTCCCTCGCTCATCCCGATCCCCATCTCACTCTCTCCCTCTCGATCCCGCGCGCCTCCCTCTGCAGCACCAGGCCGCGACCGCGCCGCCTCCTCGCTCTCCTCGTCGACCCAAGGAGACGAGCACCTCCCGAGACCAGCCACCGCCTCGCACGCCCCTGTCTCCAACGCCCGAGCGCTCCTCTACCTCGCGACCCGCCGCCCCGGTGAACCTCGTCGCTGGCGACCACCTCCCGCGAGCCTGCGGGCCATCTTCCTCGCGGGGTCTCGCTCCAGCTTCCTCTGCCGCGTCAAGAACGGCGACCACAACTTCGTACCCCGCCGGACCTAGCCATCGCCGTCGCCCAAGCAGGAGCCAGGGCGGCCGCCTACTTCAGTTCGTCAAGCCGTTCATCAAGTTCACGTCCGGCCCCGTTCTGGACCCCGGATCTCCTCTGCTCCGCCGCACCAAGTCCCTCGCCGGAGCGAACTCGTGCCCAAGTCCCATCGCGCCGCGCCTGTCCAGCCTCTGCTTCGAGCAGGGGAGGATGATGCCTCGTCCAACGCCCGTTGACCGCGCGAGCATCGTCAGCGCCTCCCTCCTCATTCGATCCAGCCAAGGCCCAGCTCCGTTCGTCAAGGACGTTGCCCGCTGCCTTCTCTTGTCGAGACCGAGACCCCATGAATGTCAAGTTCTTCCACGACGCCCGAACGACTACAGGCCGGGACACCAAGTTCCACTTGGACAAGTGTACCTCTACGTCCTGGACTGCCAATTACATGGATACGCCAAGTTCCGCTTCGAACGTGTACGACTACACCCGGTGATGCGACAAGTACCCCGACAACGTGTACATCTACACCGCCAAGACCGGACCGACAAGTACCCCGACGTCGTGTGTACCACTATCGTTGCCCCGAAGACGTTGGATTCTTCAAGTACCTCTCCGAAAACGAACGTGAACCCCTACTTCCACGATGACCGTCCCGAGAACGTCTACTTCCTCTACTATGCACCGACTCGAATCCGTTCCGGAAATGCGCGCTTCGAAGGTATAACCGCCGAGACGACCGCCGTGGACCGAATGCATGTGTTGTATGAGATGCACCGTTTGCACCGTATCTGAATTGTCACTCGTTTCCATGCCACTAACTCGTGGGAACCCGGTAGCCGGGATCACCCCACCATCTTTTGCATGCTCCACACATCCGCACACTTGCTCTTTTGCACCGGTATCTCAACGAGTTGTCGGATCATCGGAATGTTGCCGTGGCACCATTTCCGTTGTCGTTGCCGTGGCACCCCTTTCGTTTCCGCCACGATGACAAATGCTTCTTAATGCTCTCATCACACTCATGTCAACTTTTAATAAAAAAATTGCATAAAACTTGCATATGTCATCCGCATCATAATAACAACATTTAAAATGTTTATATTTGTTGTTTCCATTAAATTTGCTAAATGCATGTGGGGATTTACCGGATTTGTTGTTTGTTATATCCGGCCCCATTTAAAGTGTTTAGATGGTATAGTTTTGTTATGCTTCACCTATTGCCATGTTAACCAACATTTAATATTGTTGAGTACCTAACCGGAAGTGAACTAAATAATTGATGTGGTGTTTCGTCAATATGCAACTTGTTGCATATTGTGTCCCACTTAACTTGTAGTATTGTTTGTGCACTTTGCCATGCCATGCCTATTTAAACCGGACATGCATCATACTTGATTGCGCATCATGCCATGCTTATGTGGTGGTTGTTTACTATGTTGTTTGTTTCTTTCCGGGTTGCTTCTCTCGTTAGCTTCGCTTTCGTTCCGGAGTTGTGAGGATTCGTTCGGCTACGTCTGTTTGTCTTCTTCATGGACTCGTTCTTCTTCCTTGCGGGATTTCAGGCAAGATGACCATACCCTCGAAATCACTTCTATCTTTGCTTGCTAGTTGCTCGCTCTTTTGCTATGCCTATGCTGCGATACCTACCACTTCCTTTTCATGCCTCCCATATTGTTAAACCAAGCCTCTAACCCACCTTGTCCTAGCAAACCGTTGTTTGGCTATGTTACCGCTTTGCTCAGCCCCTCTTATAGCGTTGTTAGTTGCAGGTGAAGATGAACTTTGTTCCTTGTTGGAACATGGAGATGTTGTTCCTTGATTGGAACATGTTTACTTGTTGGGATATCACAATATCTCTTATTTAATTAACGCATCTATATACTTGGTAAAGGGTGGAAGGCTCGGCCTTATGCCTGGTGTTTTGTTCCACTCTTGCCGCCCTAGTTTCCGTCATATCGGTGTTATGTTCCCGGATTTTGCGTCCCTAACACGGTCGGGTGATTTATGGGACCCCCTTGACAGCTCGCTTTGAATAAGACTTTTCCAGCAAGGCCCAACATTGGTTTTACCATTTGCCTACCACCTATCCCTTTCCCTTGGGTCAGCCAGCCCGAGGGTCATCTTTATTCAGCCCCCCCCCCCCGGGCCAATGCTTGTCTAAGTGTTGGCCCGAACTAGAGCGCTTTGCAGCGCCACCTCAAGGAAACTTGAGGGCTGGTTTTAGTTGTACGGACTGCTCATCTGGTGTTGCCCTGAGAACGAGATATGTGCAGCTCCTATCAGGATGTCGGCGCATCGGGCGGCTTTGCTGGACTTGTTTTATTACTGTCGAAATGTCTTGTAGCCGGGATTCCGAGACTGATCGGGTCTTCCCGGGGAGAAGGAATATCCTTCGTTGATCGCGAGAGCTTATAATGGGCTAAGTTGGGACACCCCTGCAGGGTTTGAACTTTTGAAAGCCATGCCCGCGGTTATGTGGCAGATGGGAATTTGTTAATGTCCGGTTGTAGAAAACCCGAAGTTGATCACCCATAAGCTTTGTTTGAGAGCACGTTGTTTCTTGACATGTATCAAATGACCCCAATTTCCTCCAGAAAGAAAAATCAAATGACACCAATAATGCCCACCTACTTCCAAAAGTTGAGGTCATTTCAAGGATATCCAAAAATACACCATGTTCAATGGAGGATCTTCAGGTAGACCAGAAGGCTCCGTCTAAGACCAAGTTGTTTCTCGACATTTTTGAAATAAACCCATTTTTCCCACGGCCTTGTATGACCAATTCCATACAATCTCGAATACGTTTAAACTATTTTAAATTTAACTGTTTCCATAATATTGATATTACCTTAAATATGTGTTAAGTAATGAAAATTTAATCATAGAAATGTTTAAATAACTTTTTTAAAATAGTGAAACTGCCAAAATCGCTTTTTTGAAAAAAAAAATCTTTATTGCATAAAGTATGTTCCAATTATGAAAAGGAATTGTGATATAAGGAATTTCATTATTTGAAAAAAGTGATTTCAGCTAGCTAAATTTGATGCTTTAGTTTTTGAGATTGGACTTTTGAAAATAATATAGACTTTTGAAATAGTGGAAATGTATCTTCTGATATACTTAAAATGGATCTTTTGAAATAATTGAAATGGGACTTTTGAAATAATTAAAATGGGTCTTCTGAATTAATTGAAATGGTCTGTTTTGAAATAATTGAAATCTGCCTTTTGAAATAATTGAGATGGATCTTTTAAAATAATTGAAATCAGTCTTTGAACTAATGGAATTTGGTAGTTTGAAACCATTGAAATGGCTGTTTTGAAAAATATTAAAATGGTTCTTTTGAAATAATTGTAATTAGACTTTTGATTTATTTTTTAAAATGAGACTTTTGAAATCACTTTATTGAATTAGTGAAACGGTCAAAACCCTTTCCGAAACAATGGAACAATGTATATTTATGAAAGCTAATTTGAAACATAACCTTTTTTTCTTGAGCGAAATTTCAAACATAACCGGAACAGTAAAGTGAAAATCAGCCTAATATGTTTTTTAGATGAAAAGGGCTCTTGCCCCGGCTCCATTCCCATTAAAGAAAATGAAACCACAGAGTGCAATAGCAATTACAGACCGCAGGAGGAGATTGTGACATCTCTCCGGCACAAACATCCTGAGAACACAAATTTTTCAACACCAAGACAGCTGAAACTACCAGGCTAGAAAAGGTTCATTAGCGGAAATCGAACTGGCCACTCTCCATCCACAGTAGGGACACCAAGTCTAGCTTCTAATTAACTCCCATGTCCACCCAGCCTCCCATCTTCTGCATGGAGTATTGCAGCCACAGTTCGTTCCTCTTCAGCCTGGCTCTGGCCAGAGCAGCAGCGGTGGTTTTCTTGCAGCCTCCCAGATAGGATAGCTACTGTTTATCAGTTTAAAACTCGCGATTTGTCTTTTTTGTGTAGCTCTCACCATAATTTATTTCATCTTCAAAATTTACACACATGTAGAATACATCCATGTAAACATGTATGCTTTTATATCATATTTTTTTTAACTTTTAAATATATTTTTCGATTTTTTTCTTCTAAAATCGACCCTCCATGGAGGTCAACCGCCATTGGCATTTAGCGGCTATGCATAGTTCTACTTCTTCATCTTCTTGTTGTGTACATTTCCGGTTCAAGTTCTTCAAGTTTTTTCTGGGTGTTTTTTCTTTTGGTTTTTTCATGCACGGTTTTTGCTTGGTTTTTCTCTTTCTTTTTTCCTTTTTAGGTTTAGTTTTATTTTTCCTTTTTTCATTTTTATTTTTCACGACCTTCCTTTCGAATTTGCAAACTTTTTAAAAAATTGTGAAACATTTCTTCAAATCTGCAATTGTTTTCCAAATTTGTTAACACTTTTCAAACTAGTGAACTTTTCTCAGATTCGTATTGTTTTCAATCCATGAACCTTTTTCAAATTCATGTTATTTAAGAAAAAATTAACTCGTAACAATTTTCAAAGTCGCGAACTTTTAAAATTTAACTCGCGAATACTTTACAAATTCATGAACTGGTTTTAAGCTTGTGAACTTTTTTCAAATTTCATGAACTTTTTTCAAACCTAGCGGTCGAAGCTAGCGCAATATTAAACTTTTTTATGGACCCCACATTTGTCTTCTTTGCCAAGGGCTACTAAAATGTCCAAATGATCAGAAATTTGAAGAGGACCTCACACACCAAATTGTACCATGAAATTTTTTTAGAAAAAAATATTGATTTTTTCTAGTATTTGTTTTGAATTTTTTCTTCAGCGCGGGTGCAAATGAGTCTGGGCACTGAATCGCTGCTCTCTCTGAATTGGCACTATAATATGGAAGTTGCAGTGATGGACCAATAACAACCGGTCAATACATGGCTGACAAATCATACGTACCCCACAGCACACAGAAACGTCCCATGGCATATCAGCGGCATGATCAGCATGTACAACATTCTAAATGGGAACAAAGAAACAAAGCTATCCTGCGGCCTGCTCCATGGAAATAAACAGCTCATGAAACAAAGCATTATAAATGAGTTCACAAAACCAGATGAATACATAGACCGGAGCTCCGCGGTCCTGAGATGTGATGAGATATACTCCCTTTTTTTTCTGTCTGTTGCTGCATTTGCAGTTTTTTTTCTCTTCTGGTATTGCTTGACAAAGTTTCAGCACACAATGTAAAACCAGTTGTTTCATTCTTAGTAATGGAACTGGGGCTCTGGCCTTTTTGCTATAAAAACCCAGGTGAATAAGTAATGGGGAGTGAGCTGTGTTGTGTTCTATTCCTTGGGCGCCCAATTCAGCTTGGTGTTATTGGTCATGTCCGTCCCAGTCACCTGAAGCACCATGAAGCAACTGACCAGGGTTCGGTGATCCTGACTCCTGAGACAGCACAGTTTTTAACTCCCTGGACGCCAGAATTTTGCACAGGCAGGGCGAAGATGCACGCTATCTGGAAGACAATATCCACATTAACAATTATATATAGAAAGTAAAAGAAGTAACACAGTAATTATGGAAAAGTCTGTGGATGTCAGAGCTAACGGGGAATATATAGCAGGGGTTCTTCTCCTCGGGCAGAAGAACCATGAAGTTTAATTCCTTTCCGAATCACAACAGTGATTATTGACAAGTCATGTGGATGTCATCTGTATATTATTATGGCAAGATGAAAATTGCCTGCAAGTTGAAGAGAAAATTTTCAAGTTAAGTAGTGCAAACAGAGAACAGTAGTAATAAAATGTTGTATTCGGTCATTCCAAGTCTGATGTGCAGCCAGCCATGAAAGGCATGTCCCTTTACTTGGTTCTTGGATGCAAGTTCAATTTCTAAAAGTTCTGAAGATTAGCTAGAACTAACACTGTATTATATGTTTCTGCCCTTGAAAAACCTTAATACTCCCTCCTTTCTGGTATAATTTTTGTGGTATATATAACTCATATTGCGTTGCTCAAATTGTCGATCTAGAGATACGTGTAGACCTTATAAACTGAAAGGAGGTAGTAAAAAGAGAAAAAAAAGTGCTAATGCATGCTATAATCCATTTTGATTTGGGCACAGTAGGCTTGCAACACTTTGAAAAAAAAGGCTCCTAGCCGCTTACCTCCTCTGCAGCACCTGGGACCAACAAGACAACCTCCAACACTAGTTGCACGGCCAGAGCGAACAAGTATGGAGTATAGGATAGAGCACCATGTATGTCGACACCGGGAGCAAAGATGGAGAGGTGGGCGGCGACGATGGCCTCAGATGAGGAGCTGAGGAAGCCAGGGTCGTCAGTGCACACCTCCACCTCGTCACGCCTCGAGTGAGTCCATAATTTCCACCCTGTTCCTCTCCTACACTCGGCCAAGTGTTTCCCAGCTCAGCACAATTTTGTACAACAGAACAGCCCGTTGCTCCACAGTTTTTAACTCCTTGGACGCCAGAATTCGACTGTGGGGATGTGACGAATCTTGTGGGCATTCTCCCTTCCGCACCTGGCAACTAGACTTGGACATGCAACTATTTTGAGTACCTTCAGAGCAGAGAGATTCTTTATGCTTTCAGGCAAAGATGTCAGGTTGGGAGAAAGGCCGATGATAAGTTCTTCTAGGCAAGTCAACTGTCCCAACCATTCTGGTAACATCTCCAGGCCATTGCACCCTAACAACGTCAGATCCGTAAGAGCGGTGAGGTCCTTCATGCTTTCAGGCAAAGATGTTAGTTTGGGGCAATCATCGATTAAAATTTCTTCTAGAGAACTTAACTGTCCCAACCATTCCGGCAGCATCTCCAGGCCTTTGCACTTTTTTAACTTCAGTTTTTTAAGAGCGGCAAGGTTCTTCATGCTTTCAGGCAAAGATGTCACGTTGCAACAATCTCGGATGTCAAAGACTTGTAGAGAACCCAGGTGGCCTAACCATGCCGGGAGTGTCTCCAGGTCCTTCAGCGACCATAAATGTAGTCCAGTGAGAGAGGTGAAGCATAGGATGACCTCTGACAAAGTCCGGAAACCACCGACGGAGTCTAAATGAAATATCTCAAGTGAAGGAAAGTATTGAAGTCTATCCCACTTGTCTTCAGAGAAACTACAATGCTTTAGAATCACCTTAGAAGGGCGAACGGAAGACGAGAGCTTTCCAAATCCCCGTTCTGGCAAAACTGTCTCGCTGTTGCCCAAAGCCCAAATCATACTTCTTGGGGGATATGGTAGAAACTTCAACCTTGGGCAGTCCAGTACCTCCAAAAGATGCAAATTAGGGATAAGAAACTCTTCGTTTTCTGTACTTGACTCTGTTGTCCACCATTCCACCAAATTCTCCATCGACACCAATATCAGCACTCTTAGTTTCATACAAGTTCTGCCATCTCCATAGAATTCCTTACCGACTTTCCTAATGTTGGGAATGTTCCTCACACACAGCCTTCTTAAATTTGGCAGTGCCCCGAATGGAGGAAGACAATCACATGCTTCCAAACCATGAAGGGTCAGTTCACTGAGAAAAGGGAGGTAGGACGAGATGTGCAACATCCAGTCAGGGAAGTCCTTGCTCCTATACCCAAGTAACCAAAAGTTTTCAAGAGTCCGGGGAGGTATGAGCCTGCCCAGCACAGATTCAGCTCCTTCGCCTTCCCACTGAAGTTTTAGTACTCGAATATCTGATTTATCACGCAGTTTGACTCTGTCTGCATCTTCTGGACGCTTGACGTTCTGAAGGCCTCTAAGTAACAGATCTGAACAAGTCAATCCTGCAAGATCCACTATACTGCTGCATCCTGTACTCTCTATCTCATGTACCTGATGCACTATTGTGCCCACAAGATTTAGACGCTTTCGAATGGCTAGAACCTTTTCAAGCAAATTAGAAGTTGCACTGTCAACCACCAACTGTGTGAGACTAGTCATGTCGCCAATGCTATCAGGGCAGTTATACATTTTTGGAAGGCCATTCATGTGCAGTATTTGAAGCTTAAGGTCACCAAATGAGGAGGGGAGCTCACTGAGCCCTAGACAGTATGACAAATAGAGACACCTCAACTTAAACAACTTGCATAGCGACTCAGGCAATTGTTGGATCTTAGGACAATTTGTTAGGTTCAAATATTGAAGCTCATAGAGTTGATCAAAACATTCAGGGAGTTCTTCAAGGTTATGACAATCTGAAAGATCTAGGTATTTCAAGTGATTAAGTTGGCAGAATGATCCTGGCAGCATTGAAACCTTGTAGCAACCAGAGAGGTTCAGGAACTCAAGTTTCCGAATGTGGCCGAAATCAGTTGGCAGGTTTTCTAGCTCATGGCAACTTGATAGGTTCAGATGTTCTAAGCATGGAAAGCTAACATTGTCAGGTAGTTTGGTGAGCTTTGAACAACTCGACAAGTTTAAGAATGAGAGTTTAAGAAGGCTACCAAATTCATCAGGGAGCTTTTGAAGACCACAACAGCCTGACATATCTAGGTGGTGTAAGCATTTAAGCTCGCAAATTGATTCAGGCAATTCTTGCAGTGTACAACACCCGGATAGATTGAGAAAAAAGAGTTGAGAGAGTTCTCCTAGCGGTGCAGGTAGCTTACTGAGGCTGCTACTGAAAGATAGGTCCAAATAGCAAAGCTTGTTGAGGCGACAAATACTGTCAGGCAAGGTTTGAAGCAAGGAATTGGACAGAATAAGAGTTTCCATGTTTTGAAGTGCATGAAAATGCTTAGGAAGTGATTTTATTGGCAAGCCTGTGGCATCAATATACCTAATTAGCTTCAATTGATTAATTGAAGATGGCAGCACCACACTCCTTGGAGCAGATTGGCCTTTAGCTGAATGCCCACTTAGGTCCAAGACACGTAAGTACTTGGATCGAGAAAATGCCTTTTTCGGGAGTTGCAGTACCCCCAAATCCATGAAGTGGAGGGACCTAAGCTTGCGTGGAATATATTTGAAAACCTTGGGATCATTCTTAAAGTTGGTTAACTGTGCATGTCTGCAGTAACGAGCTTTGTTCCAGCTGGTGCTTTTGGTAGCATCCAGATCAATAAATTCATCAGAAGCAATTATTGATGCAAGATCATGAACCAAATCATGCATGACGAGTTCTGGAGGAGCCTTGAGATGCAATGGACTTGGACTGGCCTGCAGAGGTAACTACTATCAATATAGTATTGCAAATGGAATGTAGAACCCCTTGAGAATGGGAAATGCTAAAATGGAGTTAAGAGTTGCAATTTCCTCAAAATCTGTGGAGCCCTTATACAGAATAATTTTCCTACACACAATTATTTTTACTAGAAACCATGGATTTTCATAAATTGTTTTTATGGCATTAAAATTTGGATAAGAACAGAGCACGTAAAGCTAATAAAGCATATGTTATATACAAAGAATATTCATACATATTTCTCTAGATATGTTTTATGAAAATTTTAATTTCTTTGTATGTCAAGTTTGATATGTTTACTAACTAGTTCAACAAGTTTCAACTAATTTGAGATTATACGTAACTTGCTTACTAACTATAAATTATGAAGATGAGTGACTATTGAAGGGTGATTATTAAAGGAACCACCCCCCTGCCGCTCACTAGGGGAAGTCCACACATGCACCGACTTCCCACCGCCGTTATCACCAACGGCGCCTCCACTAGTCATGCTGCCCCCCCCCCGACATGTGGGCCCTCCATTGAAACACTCAAGGCCTAAACCAATATCCCTCCCCCGAAGCTCAGCCTCCATGTTACCTCAACCCCTCCCAAAAGCCGGCTGCCAACCACCTACAACTCTCTCCTCCCCTATTCTCCACGCGACCACGCCACGAGCCCACGACTCAATGTCGTCACCTCCACTCACCACTTCGACAGCTGCCGCTAGCCCAACACTGGGTGGTGCTTCAACAACCCCACGCCCCACCTCTAGCAAATGATATCTTGTGGTTTGATACTCTACCAAGTGAAGTTAGAGTTCAAAAGCCTATTTCCTAAATTTATTGAACTAATATACATGTAGGGTGTTGTACGGAGAGAAATGTATCTTCCTTTCCTAAGTAAGTGCCGGGTCGCAAAAGGAATGCCACAAATTCTTAAGAGCAAATGATAGCACCATGCACATAATATGGTGGACTCTAACTAGGATTAAATCATCAATATGTCATATTAGTGCACATGAGTCAAAAACAGAATGTACAAAAATGAACTTATCAGTGCTAATAACAAATTAAAATTTAGAAATGGATATATTAAATCATCAACATAAATTAAAAATCAGAGTGTAGGACCTAATCTAGAACCAAAACAGAGTATAATTATGAAAGCTTGTCCATAACAGAGTATAAAGAAACAAAAAACATAGTAGTAAAAATGAACCAGCCATATAAGAGAAATTATGTCTATAGGTACTAACCGAAGAGGATCCTGGAATCCGAAGAAAGGACATCCCTAAAAGGTAGTTGATACACCTTTGGCCATCATAGCCCGGACAAATGTATCCAAGTGCATTCCATTGCTGGATTAAACGATTTCTGTCCATGACAAAGCCCTTGGGGAAGGCTGCCAAGTACGCGAAACACATTTTGAATTCTAGCTTCATGTAGTAATAGCTCAGCATTAGCCTCTCTAATGTTTCTTTCTGATGTCCTTCTCTCAAACCCAAATCAACCTTGGTGTCTCTTATATCTTCCCATGCCCCCGCGGTCTTTATGTCCGACATTACTTGCCCAAGAGCATTTGCCACAAGCGGTAAACCCCCACACTTTGCTGCAATCTGCTTTCCAATTTCTTCCAAGCCACTGTGGTCATCATCAGGCCCGAATGCCCTTTGTTTTATTAATTCCCAACAGTCAGCAGGTTCTAAAACACCCAAATCGATTGTGTCAGACTCAGGAACTGGGACAATTTTCCTCGCATTTGCAAGAAAACCAGTGCGCAATTGTTGCACTACCCGCAGGTTTCGTGTAGTTACTATAATACGACTACCCTTGCGGCCATGCTGTAACATCTCCTTCAACCTTTCAAGATTATCTCCATCTTCTTCCCAGAGATCATCCAGAACAATCAAGTATCTTCTAGTAGCAAGTTCTTTTTTCAGATGAAATTGCAGATCGCAGTTGTCAAGGTTAATAGTGCTATTCATAGTGCTATTCATAATGCTTCTCAGGATTGCACTCCCAATTTTGTGCAAATCAAAATGCTTGGACACATTAACCCAGATTGAGATGTCGAAGACACCGACCCTCTTGTCTGCAAAAACCGATTCAGCCAATGTCGTCTTGCCTATGCCGCCAAGGCCAACAACTGGAATGATGGAGATATCCTGGTTAGCTTCTTCACTTGTGAGCAGCAGGCTGATTATCTTTTCCTTCTCGACACCCCTCCCCACCATTCCGGTTTTCATGCCATGCCCATTCCAGTTGGCTGCAAAGGTTTCATTGTTTCTGTTCCCTTCTCCCCTTGCTTCTAGAGGCACAAGATTGAGCCTCCTTCTGCCCTCCTTCTCAATTTCGTCTATTTTCTTGGTCACTTTCTTCATCTTGTGGGGCATGGTTATTCGCTGCAGGAATTGATTGTTTCTGGAAAAACATAAATTGACCTGCAAAAATAAAAATTGAAGTCAACTTCAGTCCCCTGCACGTTTAATTAGTTACTCAAAAATAGACAAAATCAAAGAGGTCACTATCTTACTTTTTATACTAGATTAGATAAAGAAGAATCAAACATCTTAATGAATTTCTTCGATTTGCTCTTTTTTAGAAGATTCAGATTTCTTCACCCAGGCAGAAGCAGAACCAACTAACTGTACGAGAGAGGACAGATGTCCCAGTACAAAAGCAGAAAAGTACAGATTAATTAGCCTCTGGAGGCCTCTAGATCCGCCACCCGGAACCACCCATCCCTCGCCGCCAGCACCAGGGTCGGCGAGATGGTGCTGGGATCGAGGATCCACCAGAACGCCGCCGGAGCAGGGAGATGGAAAGAAAATTTGTGTGGTGTGTGGAGAGGAGAAGAGGGGGAAAGCAGAGGAGCTACCTTGGATTGGGTCTTGCTGATGAGCTCATTGGCGTCCAGCTCGTCCAGCACATCCTCGACGTCGTAGGCGACGCGCTTAAACTTGGTAAGCCAGCGCTGGAACACCCTTCCGCCCTCGCCTCCTCGGCGCGACCTCTCGTCGGCGTCGCCCAGCACGGCCTCCAGATCTTTCATCTTCTCCGCCATCTCTAGCACGTCCTCCCGGTACCTCCACTGCAGAGTGATCTCCGCCGCGGCGTATTCGCCTCCGGCAAACAGCTTGCCGACGATCTGTTTCGCCACGGCGCCCGCAATCACGCCCCCGAGCCCGCTCATCGCCATGGCTCCCTCCCCAGCCAACCCAAGCTGCTGTGTGTGCAGTGCAGTGCAGCGACAAATGGTGAAAAGGCACCCAATGGAACCTATTATCAACCAAGACTAGAGGGCCTGTCTTTAGTTTTCTACATCTTTCAGGGTGTTTGTATTGCTGGAAATTTACTAATAGATCTGGGGCTTTTCGCAAAAACAAACGACTCACCTTTTCACAAGCATAATCATGGACTGAGCGTTTTTCTTTTCTTCACAAGCACAAACATAAGAGCGTCTCCAGAAGAAGATGTAAAACAGGAGATCAATACATATTAATTAGTCTCCAGAGGCCTCTACATCTTCAAAAAGTGCTTTTTTGCATCTCAAAAAAGAGCCAAGTATAGCTGGCCAAACCGGCCATGCTAACTGGGCCGGCCCGGTAGCACACAGGAACGGCACGGCCCGGGCTAAACGGGCCAGGCACGGCACGCGGCACGCCATGGGCCGTGCCTGGGCCTGGAGGCTGGGCACGTGGGCCGGCATGGCACGGCCCGTTTAACTTTTTTTTTAAAATATATAAATAAATATGTCCTATATAAATACCTAGTACTCTATTATGTCCAATAATTTTGTAGTGCATGCGTATATTTGTAGTGCTCTAATATATTTCTTTCTATTTCTTTTAATGTTTTAGTATCTCTAGAGCATAGCTTGTACTCTTTTACTTTTTTGGGATGGAAGGTTTTAATGAGGCAAACCCTAATAAAACTCTAGATTTATCCCAGATAGTACTCTACATTTTTTGTGCATTTTTCTACATTTTTTGGACATTTTTTGCTGTACAGAGGGAAAAAACGCGCCAGCCGAGGTAAATATGCGCTAGGCGGCCCAGCGTGCGATACCGGCCGGCGTGCCTGGGCGTGCCGCGTGCCGGCCTAGATAGGCTGCGTGCCGTGCCTGGGCTGCGACCTCCCGCCCGTGGGCCGGCACGGCACGGCCCGACTAATAATCGTGCCGTGGCGGGCCGTGCCGTGCCGTGCCAGGCACGATTGCCGCGGGCCGGGCCGTGCCGTGCCGGGCCGGCCCGTTTGGCCAGGTATAGAGCCAAGTCCAACAGATGATGTAAAACGGAGATGTAAATAAGCAACTCCAATATAAGATGCAAACTGGAGATGTAAAAACTAGTCGGCAGCGGCCGAATCGGGGCAGCGGCGGGAAGCGTCGGAGGGGCGGCGTGGGTGGTGAATCGGGGCAGCGAAGCAGCGGGGGTGCAGCGGTAGAGGAACGGCCATTCGAGATGGAGAGAGGGAGAGGAGTGGCGTAGGGGAGGCGGAGGAGCGTCAGAGGGGCGACGGGTGTGCAGATCGAACCCGGCGGCGGTGGTGGCGGCGGCGGCGACGAGGAGAGCTCAAATCATACGGCAACATGGCAGGGATTCGGCGACGGAGAAGTGGCCAATTCGGCCGATTTGAAGGCGGGCAGCGGTGGAATCAGAGGCAGGGCCGGTGGAGCGGCCGGATCTGGCAGTGGAGCGGCAGCTGCGACAGCGACCAGCTGTGGTGGGGCAAAACCGGGGCGGTGACAGCGGCATGGAGGCGGAGGCGGGATTAGGGACGGTGGTCGCGCCGGCGAAGGCCCCGGCGGGGTGGGCGGCTGCGACCGAGGAGGCGGCGGGGTCGTCGGAGTCAGCCATGGCCCAGGCGGCGGGCAGCGGATGGGCGACTGGCGGGTGAACGAAAGGAAAATGAAAGTGGTTGGGCAGTTGGCATGCGGCCGCCATTTTTACATCTCCTGTAGGTGAAGATGTATATTTGCACCGCGAGGTATTTTGGGGCCTCGAAGATGCAAAAGTTAGTTATTTTTGCATCTAAATCATCTATTGAAGATGCTTCGAACTCTTTTTTGGGTATCACCACTTTTCGACCAAAACATAAGTAAGCTGGGATACAGGCAATATCTGAAGGATGCAATAGCCATAGGTGGCGCGAAATTGCGTAGGAGCACTCGGCGACTCCCCACCCTGAAATATGTTCCATAAGTTCTCCTCGGGATCCACAATCACTATATTAGCTGTTTTGTATTCACCCATTCTCTCTCACGTATTCATCATGCATTGCTGCGTATGTCCATACTAAAGGTGACGCGTTTCTGTCCTGATGGCAGAAACTTCTGTCCAAAGTGGTGGAGCCGGCCTCATGCACCATCTCCCCAACCACCATCTGCCCAACTACCAACCTCTGTTAAATGAACCCGCTCCGGCAAACGGCTCTTAGCCAATTCACACACAACAGTCATCTTCCTCCCTGGTCATGCTCATGTTTAAGTTCATCTTCCTCACATCTCCCATATCCATTCGTTTCATTCACCTCATACATAGATGGTTCTGATAACCAAGTCAAGCTCAACACAGCCCATGTCAAGCTCTTCGTCCCGCCTTCTTCCACTCGATGAGGAGCCTCCCCTCCCCTTCATGGTATGCCCGTTTTGCAACAACGGGATGGTTCAGTGGTGGGTTTCTCGCACCAAAATCAAACCAGGGAAGCACTTTTACTGTTGCGAACACGAGTGTCTATGTCCAAATCTGTTTCCCTTGTTTTCATTGTATATCATACGATTTCCTTCCTCATTCGTCTTGTTTTTTGTTATTCTGTTTAGTTAAATGCAACTTCTGCAAATGGAAGGACAACTACATCAATGTCATACGCGCCAAGTGGCCAAGGTTGTTCACTGTCCCATCTCGCGAAGACCGCAAGTTCCATCGCTGCATCATCGCTCTTTTGTTACTCATTCAGTTTCCAGTGATGTTCATCTGCTGCAAGGTCGCTTGGAACTGCCCAAGCATGTCGTAGTTATCTAGTTTCCTCCTTCGTCTTGCAGATAATCTATCAACTAATCATTTAGTCGTAATTTCAATTTCATCATGTCATTCGTTTCTTCGTTAAAGCAGTGTCTGCCCCCGTGAGACGGACTTCCAATTACCACTTCCAATTACCATGTAATATTTTCTTAATATTGTATGTACCGAATCGACTCGTTTGCAATATTAATATCATTTCCACTTTATCAATTTTTTATGTACTTTTTTTCCACAAGTTTGCCTGACTCTATTGCCCATGCTACACTTCCCTTGAATTATTAATTACAAATGGACTGTACTCATATTTTCCGACCAAATTGTTCCACAATTTGGCTTTCCTTAAAGGTCAACTTAAAGTTCCGTCCTTCCTGTACACAAATAACTTACTACTCCCTCTGTCTAGGTGTATAAGTCACCTTACGAAAACCAAATAATCTCAAAACACTTAGGCACGGTACATTAACTCCCTCCTCGTTTCTTATTTTGTGACATATCAACCAATAAGAGATGTGAGCCGTGCATGCTTTCAATGACTTGAGACTAACAAACATGACATGCAGTGGTTAGTTCATTGCATGTAATGTTATTAATTAGCAAAAAGACATTAAGTTTTCTCGTTTTCCTCTCCGCCTTGATCGCGGTGCATAATGTAAGATGACTTACACACCTAGACGAAGGGAGTACCGACGTAACAAACTTTATCACACAGCATTAATTATCTCCGTTCGTCCTGTGCAGAACATGCATGCATCCAGACCGAAGCTCATAAACCACCTGTTCTTGTGTTGGTTGGTCCTCTTACGTGTCCGGTAGTGTGGTTGCATGCATGCAAAAACTAAATGCCTGCAGAAATTACAGGCAAATTCAATGTAGCATGTCCCACCACGGCGACCAGCTAGCAGTCCACCACTTTACCACACAACAACCAGACAGGCTCTCTATCCTGCCTTATAAACATCCCATTCACTCTCCACCTAGACCAAACACCCATATCACCACTCCCATCTCAACTTTCCAACTCCAGAGCACTAATTCTGTCTGCGCTTGCAGCTCGCTCATCTGGCATCGCACCGTGCCTATGACTGTAAATCTAATAACTAAATCACACTTGTGCTAATTTTAGGAAATAGAAAAATACACATGGTCTAAATATTATTCATAACAGAGCTGTTTCAGAACAAATACTTATACTAAGAACAAAACTGAGCCTTCTATTAAGCGAAATTATACTAAATCCTAGATCCCTAACTATTAATTAGGAAATCAGGCAGTCATATTATACACAGAAAGTATATAATTGGTCATAACAAAGATTTACTGACCGTCTGACCCAGCCGCTATTCTCCCTTTCGACCTCTATAAGATTGGGTGTTCTTGATTTCGATGCAAGTTCTCCATCTAGTATAGTTCGAACGTGATGCTCCGTGCTTGCATTAGCTGAATCGACCTCGTCCGCTTCCCCTACTGTAGATAGAGCGTGCATTTCCGTGACCGCCATCTGTGCTAAGCCAGCTGCGCACTCGTCTGCTATCTGATCTTCCACTTAACTAAAAGGCAGTTTAAAGAATTTTTGGGGTGAACAGGTTGTGCGGTAAGAAAATCAATGATTTTCTTTAAAAACAGGATAGTTCAGCTTCCATGGAAGCTGTTTCCCGGATCTTGCTGCGGATCTGGCGACGGAATCATCTCTGTTCTCCAAGATTCACCACTGCTCGAACTTGTACGCAAATATGATTTCTTGGCTGATCAAACACACGGGATAGTAGACTGGGGTGGAAGAAGAACAGTAGTCTAGGGCGAGAGCTTTCTTCCCTCTCCTCAGATCTAGCAATGGAGTCTTCCTGGGGTCGGGCGTAACTAGTGGAGGTATGTGCAGGAGGGTCGAATCGATTAGGCAGCCGAACTGTACAGTACTCTTATGGGCCCCTATGCAGTTACAGTTAATGCTGACGGACAGGCACATACTGTTGACGCATACGCTATAGACGTGTATTAGCAGGCAAAACTATTTTACACGAAAGTTGCACTCATCCCCAGACAGCAGAGCAGCGGACGCGATTTCGGTGGGTGGAGTCGCCGAGTGCTCTTAGTCCACTTCCTAGGTGGCGCCTCACATCAAGTGATAGCTAAATTATGAGCTTTGCTATTAGCTTCTCTAGGTTCAACCTTCACATGAGCAACTTCAAACCTACCAATCAAAAAAGAAAAAAACTTGTCCCTGGAGCACGTTGCACAGCTTTCAGGGGTTGTTCAGCATCTCCGGAGCATGGCGGGATGGCATCCGACGTACGCTGGGCCTGGGCGGTTACGTTCGCTCCGGACCTTCGCTCGTGTCGTGGCCTCCAATTCGACGAAGGCATGCTCCTCCTCGACCAGAGTGATCGTCGGCCGATCCTGCGCGACGGTGGACAGGCGCTCCGTGCGGGATGGCGAGACGGTCCTCAAGGGTGGGCTGGTTCAGTTTCCATGCCATCTCGTTCGCGTCGGAGAAGCAATCATGGCGGATCCGTGTACCGAGCGTGTGCCCGCTGCGGCTTGGTCAAACAACACGGCGTGTGCCACGGATGCCAACGTCCTTGGACCTCGAGTTAATTGCACAAAAGTACCATAACTGAGGCATCACATGCAGATTGGTATCATGATTGCTAATTTTTACGTGTCAGTACCAGCATTGCTCCAGACTTTTGCAAAAAGTCTAAACCGTGTATAAACACGTATTGACGGTGTATCTGACTGGCGGGGGCCACCTGTCAGGCGCTGACGTGGCAATTTTTTTTACAGAAAACCCCCTTACTTCGCACGTAATCACATAAACGCCCAATTATTCTGCGGGAAAAAGGCTCCGGTGAGAGATTTTTTTCGTTCGCAATATTACAACACCGAATCGGACTGTTTTGAAATTTTCGTTACGTTGGACAAAGAAATTAAATAAACGAAAAAGAAGCGCGGACAGGATTTGCACCAGTGTCCAGGCGTTGCCTTATTTATACAGACACGAATGCGAAGGGCCGGCGGTTAGGCCTAGCTAGGCCTGCTACTTCGTTTTTTGGTTCGCGTTCGGCTCTTTCGTTGCCAAGCTTTCTTTTCATTTCATTTCTCTTATGTTTTACTTTTGTTTCACCACGCATTATGTACATTTTCAACAAATATTTTCAAAAAATTTGAATATGCATTTAAAATATGTTCAGCGTATATTACAAAAATTTAATATATTAAATAAATGTTCACAATTTGTGAAGAAAAGTTCATCGTGCATTAAAAATGATCACTATACGTAGAAAAAGTGCTCGGCGTACATTAAAAAAATGTTCATGCTCATTTGAAAACATGTTCATCATATAATGGAGCCTATCTTAAAAAATATTCAATAAGTATGTTAAACATCCAGAAGAAAAACTAGCCCAATGAATTAAAAAATAAGGAGGAATAGAAATAAAAAACAAAGGAAGAAAAACCTAAAAATAAGCTAAAACCAGAAACAAAAGTTTTTTTTAGGAAAAACCAGCCACACATTATGTACAATGTTCAACATATATTTTTAAAAAATTGAATATGCATTTAAAATATGTTCAATCTATATTTTTTTAATACATTAAATAAATGTTCAAAGTTTGTGAAGAAAAGTTCATCGTGCATTAAAATGATCACTATACGCAGAAAAAGTGCTCGGTGTACATTAAAAAAATATTCATGCTAATTTGAAAACATGTTCATCATATAATTGAGCCTACCTTAAAAAATGTTCAGTAAGTATGTTAAAAATCCAGAAGGAAACCCAATCCAACGAATTAAAAAATACGGAGAAAAAGAAATAAAAAACAAAGGAAGAAAAACTTAAAATAAGCCAAAACCAGAAACAAAACTTTTTGAAGAGAAACCAGAAACAAAAGTAAAACATAAAAGAAATGAAATTAAAAGAAACCTGGGAAACGAACGAGCCGAACGCGAAACAAAATAAAAATAGCAGGCCTAGCTTGGCCCAACCGCCGGCCGTTCGCATTTAAGTATGTATAAATAGGTCAACGCCTGGGCACTAACACATTACCCGCTCTGTCGTGGTGGCTAGCGCGTTGCAGGTTCTAATCCTGCTGGTGCATATTTTTCGTTTATTTAATTTCTTTGTCCAACGGAACGAAAACTTTCAAAAAAGTCTGATTTGGTGGTGTAATATTGCGAAGGAAAAAAAATCTCTCACCGGAGCCTTTTTTTCCGCAAAATAATTGGGTGTTTATGTGATTATGTGCAAAGTAGGGAGTTTTTTGTAAAAAAATGCCACATCGGCACCTGACAGGTGGCTCCCACCAGTCAGATATACCGTCAATACATGTTTATACGTGGTTTAGACCTTTTTGCAAAAGTCTGGAGCAATGATGGTACTGACACGTAAAAATTAACAATCATGGTACCAATCTGCATGTGATGACCCAATTGTGGCCCTCCGTAAAGAAATATAAGAGCGTTTAGATCACTAAAATAGTGTTCTAAACGCTCTTGTTTACAGAGGGAGTACTTCTGTGCAATTAACTCTTGGACCTGGCCCAGGAGCTACGGTTGCTGACCTCAGGGCTCCACACCGCTCCAATGGCGGATCAGATCGTTGGGACCCACCGACAGCGGTGGGAAGCGTGCGAAGCTGGCGAGTAGGCGAGCGAGCTGGCGCAGTATTAGGCCGCGGTCTACTAGCAAGCAAGCGCCAATCACTCCCTAACCGATGCTTAAAGCTCTGACTAGGAGCTCCCCAAAAAGATGGTGCCACACACAAGACTTTGCTCAAACTTTCAAAAAATGTCAGCCTATATTTTTAATAAAAAATTACAACTATTTGCATTTTCAAAAACTGTACAGAAATTTTGAAAAAAACATGTCTTCGAAAATTTCTCAGAATATCAAAACACAAACATTTTTCAACACGAAACTTTTTGGCATCTTTTGAAAAACACTAACAAATTTTAGATTTCAAAAAAAATCTTAGAAAAATAAGAAAAAATAGTTTGAAAGCAATTGTTTTTTAGTTATCCTTGATTTTTTTGTATTTATGTAGGATGTTTTTGAAAACAGGAATATTTTTCAAATTCCAAACAAATGTTGAAAGCGCGAATATTATTTTTGAATACTAAACATTTATTTAGTTTTTGAACAAGTTTGAAAAAAGGGATCATTTTTAAATTTGTGAATGAATTTTAAAAATAGGGATATTTTTTAATCAATGAACTTATTGTTAATACGCGAGTGCTTGGACCTGGCCCAATAGGAGCCCGACAGGAGCGATGCTGTCCCTAGTTGGGCAAAGGCCTAAGTTTCTTTTTCTATTATTTTTCGTTTTTCTGCTTTTTTCCGTTAATTCATTTTCTCCAACGTTATTACTCTTTTTGAAACATGTTCAGAAAATTGAAATACTATTTGGAACACAAAAATAATAGTATTAAGTAACTTTTTAAAATTATGAGTTTAAATTCCTTTTCATTCAAAAGTTTATAAAATGCTTTAAAAACCATTTACTATTTTCAAATTTATCCCTTTGTGCTTATTTGTTACTTAAATGATAGTTTATGTACCCATTTAAATTATGATTTTAAATAATTTTTTCGTTCAAACCTGGCGTGAACGCTTACCATGGGCATGTCCACCTGCTCAAAAAAAATTTGGGCCATTTCAAGAATGTTAAAAAAATCCATGTTCAAAGTAGGGTGTCTCGGTACGCCATAAGCTTTGTTTGAGAGCATGTTGTTACTCGACATGCATCAAATGACCCCAATTTCCTTAAAAAAAATGACCCCAATTTTTTTCCAATAGCTTCTATTGCCAATTCAAGGTGCCATGCCAATTAGTTTTGGTTTTCGATAAATTTTGTAGTTTCTGGAGTTTTCTCGGTCAGAAAAGGCTTATAAATGGCTGGACGTGTCACAACTTGCATATGGTGTCGAAAATCATTCAAACCTGACATGGATGCCTACCATGGGCATGCCCACTTGCTTGCAAAAGTTTGGGTCATTTCAAGGATGTCCAAAAATACAACATGTTCAATGGCGGATCTTCAGGTAGGCCAGAAGGCTTCGTCTGAGACCAAGTTGTTTCTCGACATTCTGGAAATGACCCCTTTTTTTCATGGCCTTGTATGGCCAATTCCAGACAATCTTGAATATGTTTAAACTATTTAAAATTAACTATTTCAATCATATTTATATTACCTTAAATATGTGGTAAATAATGAAAATTTGAGATCACTTGTTCGAAATGATGAAAATGTTCAAATAACTTTGTTTAAATAGTGAAACTGTCAACATCACTTTTTCGAAACAGTTTTGTTATTGCATAAAGTGTGTTTTAATTATGAAAAAGAATAGTAATATAAACAATTTCATTATCTCAAATAAGTGATTTTCAGCTAGCTCAATATCACTAGTGCAAAACCGGGCTTTAGTCCTAGTTCGTAATGGCCTTTAGTGCCGGTTCCATAACCGGCACTAAAGGGTGGGGACCTTTAGTCCCCCCCTTTAGTACCGGTTCGGCACGAACCGGCGCTAACGTGCCACCACGTGGCACGAGCCAGGCCCGGGTGCGTGTAGGACATTAGTATCGGTTGGTAACACCAACCGATACTAAATGTTTGGGGGTGTTTTGGTTTTATTTTTTATTTTTCCTTTAATTTTGTGTTTTCAATTTAATTTAGTGATTATTTTACATTATAATGAGTTGTTAAATCATTAGGTGAAAGTACCGCAGATTAGTTTCGACTGGATGCATGTGGATCCTAGCTAAGTGATCAAGTATATGCCATATCCATATTATACTTGAATAATATGGATATGGCATATACTTGATCACTTAGCTAGGATCCATCCAAGTATAATATGGATATGGCATATACTTGATCACTTAGCTAGGATCCATCCAGTTGAAACTAATCTGCGGTTTCTCTCATAAATGATATAATAACTCATCATCATCATCATATTAATATAAAAACTCTTGCATCATATCATCACCAACAACAGTATACTAGTTAGCTAAAAATCATCATAGTCGTCATTACCACTATTTAATCATCATAGTCATTACCGCTATCTAATCACCACCAACACTAGCTTAAAGAAGAAACATTCACTTGTACCAGAAGCAAAGATATCATCGAGTTCAACATGGTCATTATATTATAAGCGTTCATGATACGTCTCCATCGTATCTATAATTTTTGATTGTTCCATGCCAATATTATGCAACTTTCATATACTTTTGACAACTTTTTATATTATTTTTAGGACTAACATATTGATCCAGTGCTAGTTCCTGTTTGTTGCATGTTTTATGTTTCGCAGAAACCCCATATCAAACGGAATCCAAACGGGATAAAAATGGACGGAGAATATTTTTGGAATATTTGGAAAATCTGGGAGGAAGAATCAACGCGAAATGGTGTCCGAGGTGGGCACGAGGCAGGGGGCGCCCCTAACCCTCGTGGTCCACCCTTAAGGCGATTGATGCCCTTCTTCGGCCGCAAGAAAGTTAATTTTTGAAAAAAAAATCACGGCGAAGGTTTCAGTCCAATCGGAGTTACGGATCTCCGGATATAAAAGAAACGGTGAAAGGGCAGCAGAACAGAACGCAGAAACAGAGAGACAGATCCAATCTCGGAGGGGCTTTCACCCCTCCCACACCATGGAGACCAAGGAACAGAGGGGAAACTCTTCTCCCATCTAGGGAGGAGGTCAAGGAAGAAGAAGAAGAAGGGGGACCCTCTCCCCCTCTCTTCCGGTGGCGCCGGAACATCCCCGGGGCCATCATCATCATCGCCATCTTCACCAACAACTTCACCGCCATCATCACCAACTCTTCCCCCTCTATGCAGCGGTGTAACCTCTCTCTTAGTCGTTGTAATCTCTACTTAAACATGGTGCTCAATGCTATATATTATTTCCCAATGATGTATGGTTATCCTATGATGTTTGAGTAGATCTGTTTTGTCCTATGGGTTATTTGATGATCAAGATTGGTTTGAGTTGCATGTTTTATTATTGGTGCTGTCCTATGGTGCTCTCCGTGTCGCGCAAGCGTGAGGGATCCCCGCTCTAGGGTTTGCAATATGTTCATGATTTGCTTATGGTGGGTGGCGTGAGTGACAGAAGCACAGACCCGAGTAAGTAGGTTGTTTGCGTATGGGATAAAGAGGACTTGATACTTTAATGCTATGGTTGGGTTTTACCTTAATGATCTTTACTACTTGTGGATGCTTGCTAGAGTTCCAATCATAAGTGAATATGATCCAAGTAGAGAAAGTATGTTAGCTTATGCTTCTCCCTCAAATAAAATTGCAATAATGATTACCGATCTAGTTATCGATTGCCTAGGGACAAATAACTTTCTCGTGACAACAAGCTCTCTACTAAAATTAATTTAGTTGTGTCTTTATTTAAACAACCCCTAGTTTTTATTTTCGTGCTCTTTATATTCTTGCAAACCTATCCAAAGCCACCTACAAAGTACTTTTGGTTTCATACTTGTTCTAGGTAAAGCGAACGTCAAGCGTGCGTAGAGTTGTATCGGTGGTCAACAGAACTTGAGGGGATATTTGTTCTACCTTCAGCTCCTCGTTGGGTTCGACACTCTTACTTATCGAAAGAGGCTACAATTGATCTCCTATACTTGTGGGTTATCAAGACCTTTTTCTGGCACCGTTGCCGGGGAGCAATAGCGTGGGGTGAATATTCTCGTGTGTGCTTGTTTGCTTTATCACTAAGTAATTTTTATTTGCTGTTCTTAGTTGTTTTCTATCTTTAGTTATGGGTAGGAAACGCAAAGTACCAAAAAAAATTAGTTGTACCTACTGAACCAATGGTTGAAGAACCTGGATCATCTTCGATCCCTTTGTGCTCGTGCTGAAACCCCAACTAGCTTAGTTGAGGGCGAATCTTTAGATGAGCATGCTTATTATGTTTGACACCACATATCTGAAAAAGGGAAACTTTTACTGGGTCAAATTCATCGTTTGCAATGCTATGCTTGGAATTTATGTGAAATTTATGATGTGACTTGTTGTTCTGAAAACCCTAAGAAACACCTTCCCTACCAAGGTGAGTTTATTGATAATGGAATCGTATATTCGTATGCTAAAGGTGTTTATAATTACTATGATGTTCAACAAATTGAAGAATTTGTTGCTTTTAAGGATGCTTATGAAATTGCTTCGTTGATAGAAACGTATGATGCTACTCTTTACAAATCTGAAAATTTAGCCATACTTGAATATTGTTATGATAATTATGCTTCTAATGTCTATGTTAAACCATATATTGAGGACTCCTCCGCTGTCCAAGAAGAAATTAATATTTTGCAGGAGTCTATGGAAGAAGAAATTGATGAAACTGTGAGCTCATTGGATGAAAAATATGATGAGGAGAGCGAAGAACAAAAGGAGGAAGAGCGGATTAGCTACCCGTGCCCACCTTCTAATGAGAGTAACTCTTCAACTCATACATTGTTTAATTTCCCTTCGTGCTTACCGAAGGATGATTGCTATGATGACTGTTATGATCCCGTTGATTCTCTTGAAATATCCCTTTTTGATGATGCTTGCTATGCTTGTGGCCAAGATGCCAATATGAATTATGCTTATGGAGATGAACTTTCTATAGTCCCTTATGTTAAACATGAAATTGTTGCTATTGCACCCACGCATGATAGTCCTATTATCTTTTTGAATTCTCCCAACTACACTATATTGGAGAAGTTTGCTTTTATTAAGGATTATATTGATGGGTTGCCTTTTACCGCTGCACATGATGATTTTGATAGAAATAATATGCATGTGCTTGCTGCTCCTACTTGCAATTATTATGAGAGAGGAACTATATCTCCACCTCTCTATGTTTCCCACATGATAAAATTGCAAGAAACTGTTTATACTATGCATTGGCCTTTACTATGTGTGCATGAATTGTTCTTTTATGACATGCTGATGCATAGGAAGAGAGTTAGACTTCGTCATTACATGATATATGTTGCTTTGTGCTCACTACTAAATTACAAATCATTGCTAATTAAAATTGGCTTTGATATACCTTGGGATCCGGGTGGATTCACTACTTGAGCACTATATGCCTAGCTTAATGGCTTTAAAGAAAGCACTGCCAGGGAGACAACCCGGAAGTTTTAGAGAGTCATTTATTTCTGTTGAGTGCTTTAATATAGTTTTTTAAAAAGAGGGGAACCCAATTTTTTTTCAAAAAGGAAAGTGAAAGTGAGAGAGACAAGCATTGTTGAAGTGGGAACTAGCCTTGAACTTTGTTCATGCTCACGGAAACTTTGTGAATCTTGATTACAGAAACTTTTCAACAAAAATAATTATCCCCTTGTAAAATTCCATTGTATTATAAAAATAATGTGCCAAGGTTTGCCTTTAGGACGTTTACAATGCTTGTTGGTTTGTGCGGTGTAGGACAGAAACTTTGGCTGTAGTGCTCGATTTTACATTTTTTACTGGAACGTCAAATGGTTCTGATTCTTTTTGCAATGTCTTGCTATACAAATTGTTTATTTTCCTAATTTTGGCAGAATTTTTTCAAGTATCATAAGTATGGTGAATGTTCATATTATTACAGACTGTTCTGTTTTAGATAGATTCCGTTTTTGATGCATAGTTTGCTTGTTTTGATGAAACTATCAATTTATATCAGTGGATTAAGCCATGAAAAAGTTATATTATAGTAGACACAATGCAAAAACAAAATATGAATTGGTTTGCAACAATACCTAGAGTAGTGATTTGCTTTATTATACTAACGGATCTTACGGAGTTTTCTGTTGAAGTTTTGTGTGGATGAAGTGTTCGATGATCGAGAAGGTCTCGATGTGAGGAGAAGAAGGAGAATCAAGAGCTCAAGCTTGGGGATGCCCAAGGCACCCCAAGTAAATATTTAAGGAGACTCAAGCGTCTAAGCTTGGGGATGCCCCGGAAGGCATCCCCTCTTTCTTCACAAGTATCGGTATATTTTCGGATTCGTTTCATTCATGTGATATGTGCAAATCTTGGAGCGTCTTTTGCATTTAGTTTTCATTTTTTTATTTTACGCACCATGCTGGTATGAGATAGTCCTTGGTTGATTTATAGAATGCTCTTTGCACTTCACTTATATCTTTTGAGTATGGCTTTATAGAATGCTTCATGTGCTTCACTTATATCATTTGAAGTTTGGATTGCCTGTGTCTCTTCACTTAGACAACCACCATTTATAGAATGCTCTTTTTCTTCACTTATATTTGTTAGAGCATGGGCATATCTTTTGTAGAAAGAATTAAACTCTCTTGCTTCACTTATATCTATTTAGAGAGATGACAGGAGCTGGTCATTCACATGGTTAGTCATAAAATCCTACATAAAACTTGTAGATCACTGGATATGATGTGTTTGATTCCTTGCAGTAGTTTTGCGATATAAAGATGGTGATATTAGAGTCATGCTAGTGGTAGTTGTGGATTGTAGAAATACTTGTGTTGAGGTTTGTGATTCCCGTAGCATGCACGTATGGTGAACCGTTATGTAACGAAGTCGGAGCATGATGTATTTATTGATTGTCTTCCTTATGAGTGGCGGTCGGGGACGAGCGATGGTATTTTCCTACCAATCTATCCCCCTAGGGGCATGCGTAGTAGTACTTTGCTTCGAGGGCTAATAAACTTTTGCAATAAGTATATGAGTTCTTTATGACTAATGTGAGTCCATGGATTATACGCACCCTCATCCTTCCATCATTGCTAGCCTCTTCGGTACCGTGCATTGCCCTTTCTCACCTCAAGAGTTGGTGCAAACTTCGCCGGTACATCCAAACCCCGTGATACGATACGCTCTATCACACATAAGCCTCATTATATCTTCCTCAAAACAGCCACCATACCTACCTATCATGGCATTTCCATAGCCATTCCGGGATATATTGCCATGCAACTTCCATCATCATCATATACATGACTTGAGCATTTATTGTCATATTGCTTTGCATGATCGTAAGATAGCTAGCATGATGTTTTCATGGCTTGTCCGTTTTTTGATGTCATTACTACGCTAGATCATTGCACGTCCCGGTACACCGCCGGAGGCATTCATATAGAGTCATATCTTTGTTCTAGTATCGAGTTGTAATATTGAGTTGTAAGTAAATAAAAGTGTGATGATCATCATTATTAGAGCATTGCCCCAGTGAGGAAAGGATGATGGAGACTATGATTCCCCCACAAGTCGGGATGAGACTCCGGACGAAAAAAAGAGAAATGCCAAAAAAAAGAGAAGGCCCAAAAAAAGAAAAAAGAGAGAAAAAGAGAGAAGGGGCAATGTTACTATCCTTTTACCACACTTGTGCTTCAGAGTAGCACCATGTTCTTCATTTAGAGAGTCTCTTGAGTTATCACTTTCATATACTAGTGGGAATTTTCATTATAGAACTTGGCTTGTATATTCCGATGATGGGCTTCCTCAAATGCCCAAGGTCTTCATGAGCAAGCAAGTTGGATACACACCCACTTAGTTCCCAGTTTGAGCTTTCATACACTTATAGCTCTAGTGCATCCGTTGCATGGCAATCCCTACTCCTCACATTGACATCAATTGATGGGCATCTCCATAGCCCGTTGATTAGCCGCGTCGATGTGAGACTTTCTTCTTTTTTGTCTTCTCCACATAACCCCCCATCATCATATTCTATTCCACCCATAGTGCTATATCCATGGCTTGCGCTCATGTATTGCGTGAGGGTTGAAAATGCTGAAGCGCGTTAAAAAGTATGAACCAATTGCTCGGCTTGTCATCGAGGTTTTGCATGATGTGAATATTTTTTGTGGTGAAGATGGAGCATAGCCAGACTATATGATTTTGTAGGGATAACTTTCTTTGGCCTTGTATTTTGAAAAGACATGATTGCTTTATTAGTAGGCTTGAAGTATTATTGTTTTTATGTCAAATGATAGACTATTGCTTTGAATCACTCGTGTCTTAATATTCATGCCATGATTAGATACATGATCAAAATTATGAGGTAGCATTCCACATCAAAAATTATCTTTTTATCATTTACCTACTCAAGGACGAGCATGAATTAAGCTTGGGGATGCTGATACGTCTCCGTCATCTCTATAATTTTTGATCGTTCTATGCCAATATTATGCAACTTTCATATACTTTTGGCAACTTTTTATATTAGTTTTGGGACTAACATATTGATCCAGTGCCCAGTGCCAGTTCCTGTTTGTTGCACTACAAAAAATAAAATACACTTCCGTGATGATACATGTTTGTCACAGTAGGTCGCTTTTTTGTCATGCATGTACATCCATGACAAATTTATGACAGAATCAAGATAGTCATAGCTGTGCTGTCGTAGAAGTGTTCCATGACATTACCAAAATTATCATCACGGAAGTGTCCACTTCCATGATGATAAATCGCGCGTCACAGTAGTGCTTTCGTCAAGGGTGACCGACACGTGGCATCCACCGTAACGGAACGCCGTTAAGCTATCGGGCTGGGTTTCGGATCCGATAACCCGTTAACAGCCCCGACCAATGGGAAATTTCCACGTGTAAAACTCTTATTGGCCACACGAAACACGTGTCAGCTCGTCAGTGGGTCAGATAGGCGCCGATGACACGTTGACACGTGGCACGGCCCAACAAGTTTAAATGGGCCGGCCCAACTAAAGGCCCACAAGATTTTGCGGACCATAATGGGCCGGCCCAGCTAAAGGCCCACGAGATTTTGTGGACCATAATGGGCTGGCCCAGCTAAAGGCCCAGAAGATTTTGCGGGCCATAATGGGCCGGCCTAGGTAAAGGCCCATAAGATTTTGTGTGCCGTAATGGGACGGCCCAGGTAAAGGCCCACAAGATTCTTGCGGATCATAATGGGCCGGCCCAGCTAAAGGCCCACGAGATTTCGCCGACATTAATGGGCCGACCCAGCTATAGGCCCACAAGATTTTGAGGACCCTAGTAGGCCGGCCCATTAACTGCCTGCCATGTTTTGGGCCAAATGTCGGCCCATATTTGATCCGGTCCATTAATGGCCTGCCACGCTCCGGGCCTAATAGTGGCCCATATGAGATCCGGCCCGTTAAAGGCCTACCACGTTCTGGGCCAAATTACGGCCCACATTAGGTCCAGCTCTTTGGGCTCAATTATGGCCCATATCAGATTCGGCCCGTCAACTGGACACTATGCTTTTGGGCCTGTCGGTGTCAAAACCGGCGGATCTCGGGTAGGGGGTCCCGAACTGTG
This sequence comes from Aegilops umbellulata, assembly GCA_032464435.1. Classification (NCBI taxonomy): domain Eukaryota; kingdom Viridiplantae; phylum Streptophyta; class Magnoliopsida; order Poales; family Poaceae; genus Aegilops; species Aegilops umbellulata. The sequence goes on from CP136059.1 coordinate 419,685,151, forward strand.
CGTCTAGGCGGATGGTAACAGGAGACAAGGGACACGATGTTTTTACCCAGGTTTGGGCCCTCTCCATGGAGGTAAAACCCTACTCCTACTTGATTAATATTGATGATATGGGTAGTACAAGAGTAGATCTACCACGAGATCAGAGAGGCTAAACCCTAGAAGCTAGCCTATGGTATGATTGTTGTTGTTTTGTCCTACGGACTAAACCCTCCGGTTTATATAGACACCGGAGGGGGCTAGGGTTACACAGAGTCGGTTACAATGGGAGGAGATCTACATATCCGTATTGCCAAGCTTGCCTTCCACACCAAGGAAAGTCCCGTCCGGACACGGGACGAAGTCTTCAATCTTGTATCTTCATAGTCCAACAGTCCGGCCAAAGGTTATAGTCCGGCTGTCCGGACACCCCCTAATCCAGGACTCCCTCAGTAGCCCCTGAACCAGGCTTCAATGACGATGAGTCCGGCACGCAGATTGTCTTCGACATTGCAAGGCGGGTTCCTCCTCCGAATACTTCATAGAAGATTTTGAACACAAGCATAGTGTCCGGCTCCGCAAAACAAGTTCCACATACTACCGTAGAGAGAATAATATTTACACAAATCTAATCTGCTGATGTATTCCGTAGCGTGACATCACACCACAACCAAGCCTTTATTCAAATCATTTTTACCCCCCACCTCAGCGCGTTTCGCGAGGCGGTTTCCTTGGCACGTCTTGTCAGAGCAGAGATCGTGTCCCCTTTATTTACGTGATTCTCATCAACATGGACGTGGGTAACCTAGTCGTGCCCGTTGGTATGTCCCCTCGATCAAAGGTAAGTCCCAAACGGTCATAGGGAGGGCTCTTGGTATTCAACCTCTTATAAAGAGACCAAGTCTTTACTCCTTTCTTTCGATCTCAATCGAATCCGCCTCCCGCCTCGAGTTCCAACACCCAAGGCTCCAGATTTAGGTGCTTCGGACCTTCGATGATGTCCGGCTCCGACCTTCGAGGCCGATGGATGCCTTCCTCCGTCACGGAGGAAGAGGTACTAAAGCTGAGGGAGGCCAGGTATTTGACCGGCGAAATCCCGCATAGGCTGCCTGCTCAAGGGCAGGTTATTCCCACTCCCAAGCCCGGTGAGAGCATGGTGTTCATGTCTCACTTCCTCCGAGGGCTAGGCTTCGCACCGGATCCTTTCGTGAGGGGGCTCATGTTCTATTATGGGCTGGACTTCCACGACTTAGCTCCAGAGTCTATCCTCCACATCTCATGGTTCATCGTCATGTGCGAAGCCTTCCTCCGTATTACCCTCACTTCAGACTGTGGCTCAAGACCTTTAAAGTAGAGCCGAAGATGATCGAGGGACAGCACGCAGAGTGCGTAGGCGCTGTAATAAGAAAGAATGCTGACGCTCCATGGCCCGAGGGCTCTTTTCAAGAGGAGTCCAGCTTATGGCAACAAGAGTGGTTTTATATCACAGCTCCCAGGGGCACCAAGTGGGTGGCGCTGCCTGCTTTCCGCTCGGGTCCCCCCGACTAGCGTCATGGGTCAATAAGGGGCCGGACCGGGGGCCAGCAAAGGATGTGCCCCTGCCACAGAGCCGCATCCGAGATCTCCTGGAAAGAGACATCAGTCTGGTCGTGGTGACGCAGGTCATGTTGATTCACCGAGTCTTGCCCTGCAAACGTCGCCCCCTCCGCCTGTGGGAGTTCAATCCGGAGGGACCGCGAGCTCTCCAACATTTTCTTGGCATGACGCCCGTGGAGATGTACAAATTGTTCTTCGGACCACAAGTAGTGTGTCCGGACTCTACGGAGGACGCATGTCTGAGCTGCAATCGTCCGGATACCCAAGTAAGTAGCCCTGTGCCCGGACACGCCATCTGTTCATTTACCACAACATCGCCCTTAAAAGAGCTGTTCTTGAAACAGGAGTGGATAGCGAAGGCGAAGTTGATCAGGTGTCCGGCCCCCCTTCCCGAGACCTCGCCGGATCCTGTGTTAGCCAGGATGTTGGAGATTGCGCCTTTAGAAGAAGGCAAGGGGGGGGGGGAACAAGGAAGCTACTGCCTCCGCGAAGGAGACTTTCCAGAAAGGAGGAATCGAAAATTCCTCTCCTCAGGGGAAGAAGAGGACCGCCTCTGAAGACCCGGAGACCGTGATCTCAAAGCGGGGGAAGAAGTCTTCGCCAGAGGGTCCTGTGCCAGGGGATACCCCGGCCGTACTATGCCCTCAAGGGGATCAGCCCTCCACCGAGCCATAAGTAAAAAAGGGTGTTTAAAAAATGAGAGAAATCCTTGCTTTATTTCTGAGGAAAATAACCGAAAATTTACCTTGTAGTTCGGATCTTAGCCCTTCTCAGCAGAGCTCGTCTTCGGGGGATCTTCTTCCGGAGATGATGGAGAGAGGAACGCCTCCCCCTGCCGTACCGCCTTACGAGGCGGGTGACCCCGAGGTATCGTCGCGGAGGGTTTCTCCTAATCCGGCAGGGCCGGAAGGCAGTCATATGGCCCCCCGAAGCCCTCCGTGTCCGACCTTCGAAAAAAGCAATCAAACGAGTCCGGCACCGCCTGGTGCACGGTCGGAGGTACTGAAGGATCTGCTAGGGCGAGCGCCTATCTCAGAGGAGCACCGTACGTTGATGGGTACGGTAATTGAAAGGATTTCGTCCGCGGAGAGCGGGTTGCATGAAGCTGTCAGGAGTTTACTGACAGGTTTTGAGGTACGTGAAATGATGTACCTTTTAACAGTTCCACATATTTTAAGATGCGCCCTGTATAGATAGTAGCCCCTGAGACTCTAGGTGCTGTCGAAGACGATGACACGTGGAGGATCATAGTCCCAGGTATAATTTTGCCGCCCTCATATGTAGGTGGTGAAGTGTCCGGTGGCCGGCCGGACTGATGAATTTGCTGAGCTAAAGCGGCAACTTGACGTGGCAGATGCCGACATCGCACTTGTCAACAAGCGGCTTGACGAGGCACAAGGTATGTAATTTCTCCGGAGACACCTGGTAAGAGGAGCTTGATGCCAGTATCTTACAATGTGTGCGCTTGATGCAGATGGGGCTGCCGCCGTGGAGGACCTTCGGGCAAAGCTTGCCTGAGCCAAAGAGCAAGCCATAAAAAGCGATGCGGATGCCCTAAAGGCGGTTGAGGAGCTAAAAGCCGAACAGGCTGCTCACTGCCGAAGCAAGGAGGAAATGGCCGAGATGGCTGTGAAGTTAAAGAACGCTGCTGACCGCTGCAAGCTTCTTGAAAAGGAAGATCGGGCGGAGCGGACAGATCTGGAGAAGGCCACTACGGTGGCCAAAGATGCTCGTTCTGCGATGAGAGCGATGAAGGAGGAGCTGCATCAAGCCGGAGATATCGCGGCTGGGAAGCCCTTTATGCTGCGGATGAAGTTCGGAGATCCTAAATATGCTCCATTGGACCGAATGTGGAGTTCAGCGGACGCATATCTGGATTTAGCGGCGAGTGCCGCTGATGCGGCCGAACACTTCCGAGATCAGGAAGATCGCGAAGTGGAAAAGCTATTCTGGTCACAGTTCAACAATCCAGAGCGTCCTCTTCCATTGACCGATCGTTTGGCCGAATGGGCTGAGATGAATAGGTTATTCGGACTTGCCATGAGGTATGCCGTGGATCATCTGTGGCCGAAAAGACCAAAGCTGAACAGTTATTTTAGCTTGGTGCAGCAGTTCCTTGGTGCGGTGCCGTATATCAACGCGATGAAGAGGTCAACATGCGTGGAGGCTGCACGGATGGCCCTTGCCCGTGTCAAGACATACTGGGCAGAGATGGAGGCCACCGCTGTTGCAGCCCAAGATTCGGACGGAAGCCGAGTACCTGCCGAACACTACTTTCAAGAAGTTCTGGAGGGCGCTCGTTTAATAGAGACGCAGTGCTCGAAGGATATTATGTTCGAATAACATGTATTCTTATTTAAAACAATATTTTGATGAAATGTAGAAGCTTTTTATACTTGTACCTGCAAGAATTATAATACCTCCTGTGCGGCCGTTAATGTATATATGTATATAATCTGAAAGATGGCAGTCGTCGGCTTCAGCCCCCACGCATATACTGCGGGGGTGTTCGCAGAAGGCGCATTTTCACACTTGGTCCAACGTCTTGGTCCATGAAGGAGGTGATAGCGCAGCGAACTAGGAAATCGGACTATAATGCTTTATCACTTTCACTTAGCCATAGGAGTTTGACAGTGGGGCTACTATATAGCCCCTGGTGGCGCTGCGCTTGCCCGAATTCGGGGCGCGTGTGTGCCTGGCCGGGAAACGGCCCTTCGTTAATGTGGAGGAATCCCGAAGATTCCGATAGATCATCAAGTGGTTGACCAGTCTCACGCTATATCATGATAGTCAGCTTTGGCTTTCTCTACTGAGGTGCTCGCATGGCTAAACCGGGGCACAATCGCAGTAGTTCTCCTGGTGCCGCCTTAGCCGATAGAGCGGAACGTAAGGCAGCAAAACACAGGAGCCGGGCGAACCCAACATTTGACCAAAGACACATGATTCGGAGCTGATGCATATAAGGCCAAACTCGCGACGCCGAACACTCCCTAAGGTATTCGGTCTTTATGATTTTAAACGGGCTGAACAATGCCCTTAGTAATAAGCCCCTAGTGTCCAGGTACATGCAATATTCTGACGTGGCCACATGCCAAGACGTCAGCCTCCTTCTCGGTTATACTGAGTATCCGGGGGATGTGTATCAACAAGAGACAGTAAAAAAGGTTTACGCAGGGTCTTAATCTAAAAAGAATCCTTACAACGGGTCCCTGCTGCACGTCTGCATCTGTGTCTCCGTTGTGCCGTGTCCTGGACGGGTGTAGCACGGTGTTCATCTGTAAAAGAGAGGAACTTAGTTGAAAAAGTAGTCGTGCGAAATGTATGTTATACTAAATAAACAAAGTATAATTCAAGATGGGTAAAATTGAGCCTTATTGTCGCTTGTTTTACATGCACGGAGCCCCTTGTATAGGGGTATACGGCTATTAAACCTTTATCAATTGTATGTTCATGCCGGACTCGTCTAGCCGTGTCCGTGGTCTTAACGACCCGTTAGATGCTTTGGTTGGTGAAGCCGTTTTAGTGTGTGGCTGCCAAGGCAGTTGCACAGTCTTCCGCGCGTGAGGAGCGCTCAATATTTCCCTTTAATGACATGATGCCTCGTGGACCGGGCATCTTAAGCGTGAGAGACGGATAATGCGGTATTGCGTTAAAGCGGGCGAAAGCTTCGCGTCCCAGTAGTGCTTGATAGCCGCTTTGAAACGGAGCGATGTGGAAGGTTAGATTTTCGCTACGGAAGTTATCGGGGGAGCCGAACATAACTTCTAGTAGGAGGGAGCCCGTGCAATGGGCTTCTGGGCCTGGCGCTACTCCTTTAAAGGAAGTATTGCTATGGCTAATTTTTTTGGGTCCATCCCCATTTTGCGGATGTGTCCTGATATATCAGGTTTAAACTACTGCCGCCTTCCATCAGGACTCATGTAAAGTGGAATCCGTCAACTATCGGGTCTAACACCAAGGCAGCCCAGCCTGCGTGCCGGATACTTCCGGAGTAATCCCGATGGTCGAAGGTGATCGGTTTTGACAACCAGTGGCGAGACTCCTTTGTGATAGGCCGCATGGCACGTATCTCTGTGGGCGCCACTTCGTTTCTCCCTTTTGTAACGTGTGGTACGTTTACTGCTTTGACTTCTTGTGGGAATTTCTTTTGTTCCCCAGTGCTTTGTTTGTGGGGTTCATCATCGTCCTCACTTGGTGTATCCAGCCCCTTGTGTTCGGCGTTGAGTTTGCCGGATTGCTTGAAGACCCAACATTCTCTGTGGGTATGATTTGCAGGCTTCCCAGGGGTGCTGTGGATTTGACATATCTTGTCCAGGATTTTGTTTAGGTTAGACAGTTCATCCCTGTTATCTTTGAGGGGCAGCTTTTGCTGACCCTGCCGAGAGCTTTTGAATCTGGCGTTAACTGCCGTGCTCTTCGGGCTGTTTCCCTTATTCCGGCGCTGGTCTTTGCTGCATCGTGGCTTCCCGTTCCCATCCCTGACTCCGGATGTACTTGGGTCGCTGGTGCTGCATCTTGCCAACCAGCTGTCCTCTCCCGCGCAAAAGCGGGTCATGCGGCTTGTTAATGCGGCCATTGTTCTTGGCTTTTCTTGGCCGAGGTGTCTGGCGAGCCATTCGTCCAGAGCTTCCGGGCTGACTCTCCGGGTTGTTGAGTTATATGACTTAAATCGTCTGCATCCGGTGGTCGGACATAGGTCCCTTGAAAATTTGCCCGAAAAGCGTCCTCGAGCTCTTCCCAACTTCCAATGGTGTTTTCGGGAAGGCCTTTAAGCCAATGCTGGGCTGGCCCTTTGAGTTTGAGGGGTAAGTATTTGATGGCGTGGAGGTCATCTCCTCGAGCCATGTGGATATGGAGGATGTAATCCTCAATCCAGACCCCCGGGTCTGTAGTTCTGTCATATGCCTCTATGTTTACGGGTTTGAATCCCGCTGGGAATTCATGGTCCAGCACCTCATCGGTGAAACATAGGGGGTGTGCGGCACCCCTGTATTTGGGTGTGCCGTGGTGTTCGGATATTTGTTGTGTTGCATTGCTTGCTAGACTTGCTTTCTTGGCCCGTAGATAGATCTGGCTGGGCCATCTTTTTGATGCGAATCCTCGTGTGGATCGCGTGCTGGCTTGTGTGCGGCGCCGTTTGCCGCTCTATATTGGCCATGAGGTCGTCTATCCGACCGGATGGCTGCTTTGTTTTTTGATTGCGGGGGCTCTAAGGCTTCCTCATCAAATTCGGGCAGTAGCTTTCGCTTTGGGTAGCTCTTTGTGTGGCGACTGCCGCCATATTTGTCTGCGGTGTTGAGTACTTTGCTCCATCTGATTCTGAGTGCACCTTCCGCAGTCTTGAGCTTCCGCTTCTGCTTTTTCAGGCTACGCACAGTGGCGACGAGCCTTTTATGGAGGTTCTTCTGCTCCAGGAACTTGTCCGGCATGAGGTCATCCGGACTGTTATCTTCGCCGGGGATGGGTTGTTCGGTTTGGTTATCCAAGTTGCCTTGTTCGGACGGTTGCTCGATGCCATGTTCATCGTCCGCTGGCTCGCCCTGCTCTGTGGCTGGGTCTGTATGACCGCTGTCTCTGTCGAGGCGGGGTTTGGAGCGGCGCTTACGCCGCCGCTTTGACTGCTTTTCGAAGGAACGATTCTTCGTTGCGTCCTCCCGTTCCTCGTCGTCGTTTCCTTTGGGTGTGTCCACCATGTATACATCGTAGGATGAGGTGGCTGTCCAGTGCCCTGTAGGCACTGGTTCCTGTTCGTCTCCTATATCATTGTCCATACCGTCGATGTCTTCGGAGTCAAAGTCGAGGATGTCGGTCAAGTCATCGACAGTGGCTATTAAGTGGGTGGTGGGTGGGCGTCGAATTTCTTCATCGTCTGCATTCCAATCCTGCCGGTCATAATCCGGCCAGGACTCCCCTGACAAAGAGAGAGCCCTTAGTGAATTCAGTATGTTGCCGAAGGGCGAGCGCTGAAAGATATCCGTGTCAGTGAACTCCATGATCGGTGCCCAATCGGATTCGATTGGCAGGGGCACGGATGGTTCAGGGGTTTGGAGGAGAATCCGTCAATGTGGAGTCACGGGCCTCGCGAAGGGTAAGGTTGGTGTTCGGCTCGATCGCCATTGAGGCTGCAGCCTCCGCGGCGGGGTCTAACCACCCGCCCTCGGTCGGCGCAGTTGGCTCCGAATTAAGGGTCGGAGCGGATGCGGGTGCGGCCTCCAGGACACTGTTCGGCGGCAGAGCTAAATCATGCCCATCGTGACAGTGCGACGCACTCGGCAAGGGCTCGAATCCGTCGAAGATCAAGTCTCCGCGGATATCGGCCATGTAGTTTAAGCTTCCAAACCTGACCTGATGGCCAGGGGCATAGCTTTCGATCTGCTCCAGATGGGCAAGTGAATTGGCCCGCAGTGCAAAGCCGCCGGATACAAAAATCTGTCCGGGGAGAAAAGTCTCACCCTGGACTACATCGCTAACGATGATCGGAGGAGCCATCAAGCCTGATGGTGACGACACAGAGGAACTCTCAATGAAAGCACCAATGTCGGTGTCAAAACCGGTGGATCTCGGGTAGGGGGTCCCGAACTGTGCGTCTAGGCGGATGGTAACAGGAGACAAGGGACACGATGTTTTTACCCATGTTCGGGCCCTCTCGATGGAGGTAACACCCTACTCCTGCTTGATTAATATTGATGCTATGGGTAGTACAAGAGTAGATCTACCACGAGATCAGAGAGGCTAAACCCTAGAAGCTAGCCTATGGTATGATTGTTGTTGTTTTGTCCTGCGGACTAAACCCTCCGGTTTATATAGACACTGGAGGGGGCTAGGGTTACACAGAGTCGGTTAAAATGGGAGGAGATCTACATATCCGTATTGCCAAGCTTGCCTTCCACGCCAAGGAAAGTCCCGTCCGGACACGGGACGAAGTCTTCAATCTTGTATCTTCATAGTCCAACAATCCGACCAAAGGTTATAGTCCGGCTGTCCGGACACCCCCTAATCCAGGACTCCCTCAGGGCCCACTTGCTAAAGGCCCACTTAGTAATTCAGCCCGGTATTAGTTTTGGCCTGTTAAGGGCCCGTTTAACATTTCAGCCCTATATTAATTTCAGCCTGTTAAAAGCCCGTCATATAGTTGGGCCTAACTACGGCCCGTTTTGCATTCGGCCTGATCGCAGCCGATATCTGATTGGGCCAAACAAGGACTGAGGCAATTTTTCGGCCTGTTAAAAGCCCGTGATTTGATTCGCACAATCATGGGCCGGGGTTCATTTCGGGCTGCTGCCGGCCCGTGAGCTGATCGGCACGTTTCAGGCCCAACCTACATCGTGATTGCATGACGGCCCAAATATGTACCGTAATTTTACGGTTTGGCCGGTTTACTGTGAAGACATGATATATAATAGTAAAATAACTGCAGCATCGTGAATAAGAAAAAACTTATACTATACAATAAAGAAATTACGGCATATTACATCCACTGGGCATCAAAGTTCGCCACTATGATAATAAAGCACAAGCAGACAACAGATTACATACACTGGGCATCAAAGATCGCCACCAGTGCAAATAAACACGCCGACAAAATAATATACAAAACCGACAGCACTTCAATAGAGTTCAAGAAAGGTTAGCCCTACTGGGGAGCTGCAGCGCAAGCAGCTGAGCAAGATGATGAGACTGCGCTTGTTCAACACTTATATCTTCCTCACTCTGAAAGATAAACAAGCAGACATATGACAGGTTTTGCACATAAAAGTATCAATGCTGACAATTCATCACATTTCTTATTGACGAATAAAGTGACACAGTTTAAATTTGCATTAACACAATATGGTATTGTTCAGGTCAAGACATGGCAGGAAATGACATTGTGAAGGAGTTGGCAGCTTCACGACACCACTGGATTACAGATCAAGAACTCATAAGTATCAATGGTTAGTGTGCTGTCAATTTATACCATTTCAGATTGGCAAATAAAGAGATGGTTTAAATAATAGTAGAATGATATGACATTGTTCATAGTTAAGACATTGCAAAATATGACATTGTGCTGTAGTGGGTAGGTTCACCACACCATTGGATTACAGATGAAGAATAGAAGCATACATGCAGTGCAAAAGAAGATCACTTGCTCTGTATAGTTTAATTTACATGGTATGAAGAAGGAACTTGGTTGTACAACTGAAAACTTAAATTGAGAAAGGACGAACTTTTGTTTATGAACTACATATAATAAACTTTAAACAAGCAATTTAATGCAAACACCCAAAATAAACAGTTGTTGCAGTCATGCCTAACCAAATATATACAACAAAGTTTGAAGGCTTGAGATGGACAAACTTACATTATTGGTGAAGACAGGCTCTATAAAGGCCTTGTCCATGCTGATGGGGGGGGGGGCAATTCAAGAAGTTTATCACAAAATCTTCTTCAAAAGCATTGCCTTTATTCTACATTTTGTTAAGAGTAAATGTAGATGTGATAATATACGAAAAAATGGAGAATATTTAAGATAAGATGAAGAGTGATGCTACATAACCAAGTAGCTATAAATGTAAGTGCAGCGATACAGGCAAAAGGTACAACCAAGAGCAACGCACAGCTAAACTTCTTCAGTACCAACCTTATGGTAAGAGCAAATATGGATCTGATGTGTAGAAAATGGAGGGCAAAGGAAAATAAGCTGCAGAGTGATGGTACATGAACAACTACCTGTCATTATAAGTACACTGATAAAGGACAACATGTACTTACAAGAACAATGCAGAGCTAAAAAACATTGGCATTGGATATATTCTACACTAATGTAACCATTCATACAGATCAGATAATTTGGAGCGAACAATTGATAAGCAAGCTATCATGCATACTGCTGTCACATAATGAACCAGGTATGTATGCAAGTACAGTGATACAGGACAACAGGTACTAACAAGAGCAAAGCAGCGGGCAGCATATTTGCGACATCCTGTCGTTCTTGTCAAACCGGGATTCTTCTTCGAGCAGATTTCCTGCAAAAAAGATCCGTAAGGCACATGCGGAAAAGTAGAAGTTCAAATTGTCATGTGATTTCATAGACAATACCTCATCCTAGGAACGAGACCAGTGCATAACAAGATTTTTCCATTCAATATCTTCTAAATTTAGCACATGAGACTTCACCGGAAATTCGTTTATAGACTTGCCATCAAAGTGTGATTTCCTCAGGTAAAACCGATACTGCTACAATGCTTCCTTGAAAAGCACAAGCAAGCTTTGCTCGTCATGACTATCCAGATTGACCCTCGCCTACTTACAACAATGTAATGTAAATCATTGATGTGTTCAATCAGCAGAAAACAGGAAAATAATAACCATGAATAATAGCACTTACACGTAAGTTGGACAGGAAGATGTGAAAATGGTGTTTGTCTTCACAATAATCTTACCATGATGGGAATATATGCACGTAGTCCCTAACAACATTGAAAGCATTGTCTTTTAAACTGGGAATAAATGGAATGGGGTTCCAATCTGCAGGAATTGGCCGTCTCTGCAGTTGGGATAGGTCTTCAGTCGGTGGACTTGCTGTACTTTTTGCTGGAGTGGGATTTTTCTGTGGTACAGCTGGTGCTACGGCAAATGAAATCGGTATACCTTTTGCTGGAGTGTAGGTCCTGTGTGGTGGGGCTAGTGGTGTGGCCAGTGAAGTATGGGTACATTCTGCTGGAGTCGGTCCTACGTTTTGTGTCACTGGTTGTACATCCAATATAAGTGGGGTGCTGTCCGATTTCTCCGGCACCACCATGTTTTTCAAGGACTTTGCTGGTGCTCCTTCAGGTTCGGCAATCACCCTCTTCCTTTTTGATGTCTGATGCACAAGAACATCATTTGAGTGAAAAAACATGGTATGATGACAGATGGAATATGTATTGATAATGGATGGGCATGGCATCTCGACATATATGATGAGTAAACTAAGAAGGTGGCGGTGGAACAAAGTAGAAGAAATGCAAGACAACATATGCCAGATACGCACAATCAATAAAACCTTGCCAAATTAGAACATGCACCTTGATGGGTGAACAGTACAGGCCATCTGCCTTTGACTCCTTGAGGTTAGAATAGTCATTTGGATGATATTCTGAACAAGAATCAACAGGTGGGGAGCGTACGAGTTTCATTGCTTCCAGAATGGCACTCAATGCCTTGGTGCCAATTTTGTAAGTCATTGCAGTGTTCCACAATATTCTTCTGATGCGCGGATTCTGATATTCACTGTAATTGCATATGATATCTGAGAACCATGAAAACATAAATAGTTGTGAGATTATCTTTGTAATGCAGACGATATTCTAATGTAGGGGCGCCCCTGTAAACACTTGTGTGCTATCACTGGATTCTGATGAGAGAGCTCATGTGTGCTGTAATATGGTGCATGCATTTATATAATCTGGCACAAGTACACAAAAAAATAGGCTCCAGAAGTAAGGATAGCTGGCAGATGATAGGTTCATAATATACTGTATAGAGAGTTTATTGCCAAACCATTGATAACAAGAGCACACAACAACTAGGCAGATCATATTGTACATAACAGGGGTACACCATAACCAGGATATATAAATCGGGAAAGTGGAACTGGTTGGAAATTACGATGTTGTATTGCCGCTAGTAATTGAAAGCCTATCGATCACGTACAAGCTAGCTCTATCAGCCGTTGACTGCAGATGTCCCTGCTCCCCTTCCTGACAAGGAACATACTGTGCTTCCCATACAGAACACCGCAAAGGCCACCGGCCGAACCACCGGCCCCACCGCCTGTGTTCCTCCGCCACCCCCACCCTCACCCCCGCCCGCGCCGAGTTTTCTTCGTTCGACGAGGCCCCACCACCGCCCCCACAACCACCGTCCCCACCCGAGCCCCTTCGATCGCACCGGCGAACTTCGGCGAGCTCTGAAAAATCGACTGACCCAATTTTGAAATTTAGTCTACTGTAATTTAACTAGTGTGGAATATAAAAGGGGAAAACCATGAGCATTGCGAGTATGGTGTTGAGCGTGCCATGGCGGATCTGAAGGTGCAAACCAGACAAAGGCAACTTCGCAACCAAGACAAGAAATCAGAGTAAAGCAGTGGCGATCTATTTTCTTGCTGCGATAAATAAGTTGAGCAGATATGAAAGAGTACCGCCTCTGGTGCGGCGCCGTGTATGCATCTGCTGAGAATTTGACGGTGTTGTGGTAGCGATGGCTGTCGGCGGCGTGGAAGCAGATCTAGGAGGGTAGACGGTGGCGGCGGGGCGCGATGGACGAGACGGTCGTAGGAGCGGTGCCGGCAAGGTGGACGACGGCGGGGATGAAGCGAGAGGACGGGATGCAAGGATCCCGGTCCGAAGCCGTGGATGAGAGAGGTCGATCTCTCATAATGGACGGCGGCGTCGGGGTATCAGCTCTGGCATGGTGGAGGAGGACGACGGTGGATGGGTGTAACGCCCTCGATGCGGCTATAGCTCCCACGTGTCGAGGCACGACTTAGAGGCATAACCGCATTGAAAGCAATGTCGCAAGTGAGGTAATCTTCATTTCAAGACCTTTTGCATCCATGAACAATTTGCATACTGTCGATCTGCCCAAGCCAATGGCGGTTTCCTCTCCGGGTTTGTTCATGAATACCAAGATGATGGCTCCGGATGTTTCTATCAAGATGGGCGACTATAGATTTCTGGCTAAACCTATGGTTCTTGGTGACTCTGATATTGATCTTATTCTCGGGATGGACTGGCTTTCTAAGCACAAGGCTCAGCTTGATTGTGCTGCCAGGGAAATTCAATTGACTCACTCTTCTGACGATGTGATCATTTATGCCGCTCGTGATGATACCATTTGGTTGTTTTCTCTCAATGAGAAGGGCGAATTGGATGCTATCTCTCAGATTCCAGTCGTTTGTGAGTACCAAGATGTCTTTCCAGAAGAGCTTCCGGGTATGCCTCCTCACCGGCCAGTCGAATTCGTTACTGATCTTGAGCCTGACACGGAACCCGTTTGCAAGCGTCCTTACAAGCTTGGACCTAAAGAGTTGAAGGAATTGAAGAAACAACTCGATAAACAAGAGCGTCTGGGTCTGATCAGACCGAGTTCTTCTCCTTGGGGTTGTGGTGTTCTTTTTGTCCAGAAGAAGGATGGCACGGACCGACTTTGCGTCGATTACCGTCCATTGAACAAGAAGACAATCAAGAACAAGTACCCACTTCCCAACATCAATGAGCTATTCGAGCAACTTAAAGGTGCTAAGGTGTTCTCCAAGCTTGACCTTCGCATGGGTTATCATCAGATTCACATTCGTGAAGAAGATATTCCCAAGACAGCATTCAGAACAAGCTATGGTTCTTATGAATATACTGTCATGTCTTTCGGCCTTGTCAATGCTCCTCCAACATTCTCTCAAATGATGAACTTCATCTTCAACCCCTACACCAATGAATTCGTCTTGGTCTATCTCGATGATATATTGGTCTTCTCCAAGAATAAGAAGGATCATGCCAAACATTTGCGATTGGTGCTCGACAGGCTCAGAGAGTATAAATTCTATGCGAAGTTCTCCAAATGTGAATTCTGGCTTGATGAAGTTCTTTACCTTGGACATATCATCTCTGCCAAGGGCATTGCTATTAATCCTGAGAGAGTGTCTGCAGTTTTGAATTGGGAACCTCCTCAGAATGTCAAGCAGCTTCGCAGTTTTCTTGGACTTGCAAGCTATTGCCGAAGATTCGTTGAGAATTTCTCTAAGATTGCAAAGCCTCTTTCCAACCTCCTCCAGAAGCATGTGAAGTATGTCTGGTCTCCTGAGTGTGACGTTGCTTTCAACACTATCAAAGAGAAACTCGTCACTGCTCCAGTTTTGACTCCTCCTGACGAAGACAAGCCTTATGAAGTTTTCTGTGATGCTTCTCTTCAAGGCCTCGGTGCCGTGTTAATGCAAGAGAAGAAGGTTGTGTCCTATACCTCTCGTTGGTTGAAGCCCAACGAAAAGAACTACCCCACTCACGATCTTGAGTTGGCGGCAGTTGTCCACGCGCTAATAACATGGAGACATCTCCTGTTGGGAAGGAAAGTGGACATATTCACCGATCACAAGAGTCTCAAGTACATCTTCACTCAGCCCAACCTCAACCTCAGGCAAACTCGATGGGTCGAAATGATTCAAGAGTATAATTCGAGTATTGAATATACTCCAGGCAAGGCTAATGTGATTGCAGACGCTTTGAGCAGGAAGGCTTATTGCAACAGCTTAATCCTCAAGCCCTTTCAACCGGATCTTTGTGAAGCTTTCCGCAAGTTGAATCTCCAAGTTGTTCCTCAAGGTTTTCTTGCCAACCTCATCGTCTCTCCTACTTTGGAAGATCAAATTTGTGAGGCACAACTGATGGATACCATGGTGAAGAAGGTGAAACGTGGTATTGACAAGGGCATTTCCAAATACAAGTGCTATCGCGTTGATGACAGAGATACTCTTTTCTTCGAGGACCGGATTGTGGTTCCAACGGGTGATCTTCGTAAAGTCATTATGAACGAGGCGCACAACTCTCTTCTGTCAATTCATCTTGGAAGTACGAAGATGTACCATGACCTCAAGCAGTCGTATTGGTGGACTCGAATGAAGCGCGAAATTGCTCAATTCGTGAATGAATGTGATGTCTGCAGGAGGGTGAAAGCAGAACACCAACGACCAACTGGTCTACTCCAACCTCTTGCTATTCCAGAATGGAAGTTTGATCATATCGAAATGGACTTCGTGACTGTGTTTCCTAAGTCCAAGCGTGGAAATGATGCTATCTTCGTCGTCATCGACAAGCTCACCAAAGTGGCTCATTTTCTTCCTATCAAAGAGTCTATCACAGCAGCGCAGCTGGCAGAGCTGTACACATCCAGAATTGTCTCCTTGCATGGCATTCCACAATTGATCTCTTCAGACCGTGGCAACATCTTTACCTCCAAGTTTTGGGATTCCTTTCAGAAGGCCATGGGCACAAATATTCGCTTCAGCACAACTTTCCACCCTCAAACTAGTGGACAAGTCGAGCGTGTCAACCAAATTCTTGAAGATATGCTCAGGGCTTGTGTTATCTCTTTCGGCATGAAGTGGGAGGATTGTCTTCCTTATGCTGAGTTCTCTTACAACAACAGCTTTCAAGCCAGCTCGGGCAAAGCCCCATTCGAGATTCTGTATGGCAGAAAGTGCCGTACTCCTCTCAATTGGTCTGAAACCGGTGAACGCCAACTGCTTGGCAAGGATTTGATCTCAGAGGCTGAGGCAATGTGCAAGGTCATTCGTGAGAACCTCAAAGCCGCGCAATCGCGCCAGAAGAGCCATTACGATAGCAAACATCGTGATTTGGCATTCGAGATCAGAGACCATGTCTACCTCCGCGTCTCTCCAATGAAAGGAACTCGTCGGTTCGGTATCAAGGGGAAACTTGCCCCTAGATACGTGGGTCCTTTCAAGATCATCGGCAAACGAGGCGATCTCGCCTATCAACTTGAGCTTCCCCCCAACTTTGCAAATGTGCACGATGTCTTCCACGTGTCACAGCTTCGCAAGTGCTTCAAGACACCTGAGCGCACCCTCAACTTTGAAGAGATTGATCTTCAAGAAGATTTGTCTTATCATGAGCATCCCGTTGCTATTCTTGAAGAAACTGAGCGCAAGACTCGCAACAAGTCAATCAAATTCCTGAAAGTGAAATGGTCACACCATTCAGACCGAGAAGCCACCTGGGAGCGCGAGGACCACCTCCGTTCCGAGTATCCGGAGTTCTTTCAGTCCTAGATCTCGGGACGAGATCCTCTCGTAGTGGTGGAGTGTTGTAACACCCCGGATGTAACTTGCCATATTTGTAACTCCAACTCTTGACATTTTCGGCAATGTGATATGATATTCCCTCCGTGGTTGGGTTTTCCTTCATTTTGCATTTTGTTCATGTCATGCATTTCATATCTTGTCATCATGTGCATCGCATTTGCATACGTGTTCGTCTTATGAATCCGAGCATTTTCCCCGTTGTCCGTTTTGCAATCCGGCGCTCCTATGTTCCCCGGCGTCCCCTTTTACCTTTTTCCGTGAGCGGGTATTAAACCTTCTCGAAATGGACCGAGGTTTGTCAAGCGGCCTTGGTATAGCACAGGTAGACCGCCTGTCAAGTTTCGGGTCATTCGGAGGTCGTTTGATACTCCAACGGTTAACCGGGTAACCGTATAGGCCTCGTGTGTGTTGCAGCACAAAACCCCTCCAAAACAGCCCAATAACCCATCTAATACACTCCCATGTCCATCGCCGTTCGATCACGATCGCGTGGCCAAAAACCGCTCTCCATTTGGAGCTTCCTAGCTCCTTCTACCTATAAATATACCTCCCCCTCCGAAATCCCGGGTCCAATCCACCCTAACCCTAGCCCCGCTCCTCTCCGCGCCGCCGGACGCGTCCGGATCGGGCCGGACACGTCCGCCGCGCCGCCCCGGCCAACCATAGCGCGACACATGGCGCCCGCTCCTCCCCTCCGCGCCGGCCCGCCGAGCCCCGGGCAGGCCGGCCGCCACCCGCGGGCGCGTCCCGCGCCGCCGCGCCGGCTCCACCCCGCCGCCGTCTCCGCCGCGCCCGCCGGCCACCGCCTACGCCGCCGTCGCCGCCGGCCGGCCCCGCGCGCGCTCCATCGCCGGTCGCCGCCGCACCTCCACGCCGGCGTCCGCTCCGCCGCCCGCGCCTCCACGCCGCCGCCCGACCCCGCGCCCTTCCGCCGCCTCGCCTCCGCCCGTCGTCGCCGGCCTCCGGCGAGCCGCCGTCGGCGGGCCCGTCCCCGATCCAGATCCAGATCCGGATCTCGCAGGTTGACCCGTCTTTTTCTCAAAGTCCCGAAAATTCTATCATTTTCTTGCTCTGTTCATCATGCCATAACTCTGCATCCGTGGCTCCATTTTGGGCGTATAGCATATCAAATTGTTCGCCTCGATGAGTACATCATTTCATCTCATTGCATCATTTTCATTTGAGCTCATCGTGGTGCCCGAAATGCTGTTGGAAGAGGGCTATGTGATGTCAGTTTCAGATCTGTTTCAGAACTTGCACTTTTGTCATTTTTGCCATGATTGATGTGTGCATCCTATGATGTTGAGTCCTACATGTGTTTTGAAATATGCCATGCCATCTTTACAAGGGTGTATGCCATGTATTTTTGTGATCTCTGTGGTGACTAGCACAAGCATGCAAACTAGGGTACATAATGTTGCTGATTTCAGAGACTTAGTATTTTCACCAAGTCATGTGCTGCTGTTATTTTTATGCCATGTGTTCATGTTGTTTCAGAGAGTTCTATGACTCTTTTGAGCATGATCAGTAAGAGTGTTTTGAGCATATGGATTTGCTCTATCCATTCATGCCTTTGTTTGTAATTATGGAGTGCCATAGCTTGAGTCAATCGAGCTCTACTTTTGCTATAAAATGTTTCCTGGCAGATTGTTTACATGTTATTCGATTTTGCCAAGCTTGTTGTAGTTGATCCTTGCTTGCTATGATGTTGTTCTTTCCATTTCTAGCTGCTATGCCATGTCTTCTTGATGTATGTATGCTTAGTTTATCATGCAATGCATCGAGCTCGTAAACATGTCTAGTTGTTATCTGTTTTTGACATGTCCAATTTTCTGCTAAGTCTGAAACCTGTAACGAAACTTGCTTATTTGACATGGGTGCTATTATATTTTCTGATCCCTTTTGGCTTATGGTTAGTAAGGGACTTTTGTTAAGTGCTTTGAGTAGATTCATGCCATGCCTTACTTTGCTATGTCCTGTTCCTTTAGCATGTTGTTTCCTTGCTCTAAACATGTCATCCTGATGTTAATTTCTGGCATGTTGTTATTTTCTTCAAGTCTGTGAACCTGTTACCTTTTGCACTTTTGCCATGCTTGTTTGAACCTGTTGTGGTGTGATTTAGCCGTAGCTCAGTGTTCATCTTTTGTCAAGCATCTTGAGTAGATCACTGCCATATGCTTTGTTGATATGTTTGGGTGCAGTAGCTTAATTTCTTGTTGCTTGCTAAGTAGCATCATGCTGTTAATGGCAGGTTCTTGTCATTCTTGTTTTGCTTGTCATTTGCAAGCCGTGCATCCGATTCCGGTGATCTTTATATCGATTTCAACCGAAATCACCTCATCTATCCAGCGGCATACTTGGTTTGCCAAGATTATGCCTTGTTCATTCTTTTCCTTCCGGAGCACGCATATGCATTGCATAACACATCTCGCACATCATGCCATGTTTTGCATTATGTTGCTTGCGCATTGCATCGTGGTTGATAGTTGTTCCTTTGCTTGTGCTCTTGTTTTGGGTAGAGCCGGGAGACGAGTATGTGAACGAGGAACCTGTTGAGAACGCTTACGAAGATCAAGCTTTCGACAACTCTGAGAACCTTGCAGGCAAGATGACCATACCCTCGAAATCACTTCTATCTTTGCTTGCTAGATGCTCGCTCTTTTGCTATGCCTATGCTGCGATACCTACCACTTGCTATATCATGCCACCCATATTGCCATGTCAGCCTCTAACCATCCATGTCCTAGCAAACCGTTGTTTGGCTATGTTACCGCTTTGCTCAGCCCCTCTTATAGCGTTGTTAGTTGCATGTGAAGATGAAGTTTGTTCCTTGTTGGAACATGGAGATGTTGTTCCTTGTTGGAACATGTTTACTTGTTGGGATATCACAATATCTCTTATTTAATTAATGCATCTATATACTTGGTAAAGGGTGGAAGGCTCGACCTTATGCCTGGTGTTTTGTTCCACTCTTGCCACCCTAGTTTCCGTCATACCGGTGTTATGTTCCTTGATTTTGCGTTCCTTACAAGGTTGGGTGATTTATGGGACCCCCTTGACAGTTCGCTTTGAATAAGACTCCTCCAGCAAGGCCCAAGCTTGGTTTTACCATTTGCCACCTAAGCCTTTTCCCCCCGGGTTCGCGAGCCCGAGGGTCATCTTTATTTTAACCCCCCCGGGCCAGTTCTCCTTCGATTGCTGGTCCAAACCGAGCGATGTACGGCGCCCCTTGGGCAACCAGGGTTTATGCCAACCCGACGTCTTGCTCATCCGGATGTGCCCTGAGACTGAGATATGTGCAGATCCTATCAGGATTTGTCGGCACAATCAGGCGGCTTTGCTGGACTTGTTTTATTACTGCTGAGATGTCTTGTAGTCCGGGATTCCGAGACTAATCAGGTCTTCCCGGTAGAAGGAATATCCTTCGTTGACCGTGAGAGATTATAATGGGCTAAGTTGGGACACCCCTGCAGGGTATTATCTTTCGAAAGCCGTGCCCGCGGTTATGAGGCAGATGGGAATTTGTTAATGTCTGGTTGTAGAAAACCCGAAGTTGATCTTAACTAAAAACACATCAACCGTGTGTGTAACCGTGATGGTCTCTTCTCGGCGGGGTCCGGGAAGTGAACACGGTGTTGGAGTTATGTTTGACGTAGGTCTAGGATCACTTCTTGATCACTTCTAGCTTCACGACCGTGCTTTGCTTCTCTTCTCGCTCCCTTTTGCGTTGTTAGCCACCATATATGCTAGTCGCTTGCTGCATCTCCATCTCACCACCCTTCCCTACCTTTAAGCTTAAATAGTCTTGATCCCACGGGTGTGAGATTGCTGAGTCCCCATGACTCACAGATTCTACCAAAACAATTGCAGGTACCAACGATGCCAGTGCAGATGACGCAACCGAGCTCACGTGGGAGTTCGACGAGGAACGTGGTCGTTACTATGTGTCTTTTCCTGATGATCAGTAGTGGAGCCCAGTTGGGGTGATTCGGGGATCTGCGTAGCATTTGGGGTAGTCTTCTTTCATTTTGGTTCCGTAGTCGGACCTTGAGTGTAATCTGGATGATGAATGTTTATTTATGTATTGTGTGAAGTGGCGACTGTAAGCCAGCTATGTATCTCTTTCCCTTATGTATTACATGGGTTGTGTGAAGATTACCTCACTTGCGACATTGCTTTCAATGCGGTTATGCCTCTAAGTCGTGCCTCGACACGTGGGAGCTATAGCCGCATCGAGGGCGTTACAATGGGGTGGCGGACGGCGGCGGACGGAGGAGGGTAGGGTGGAGAGGGTGTTTTGGCGCCCACGGAGTACGAATGGGGAAAAGGGAGGTAGAGAGGAAGGGGGAACCATGTATTCAGGGCGCGCTTGTCTCAAATGCGAGGAAATTTACAAACTTAGCCCCCGTTTCAAATTTCTACTACATCACAGCAACACTAGTCGGTTGGGGATAGGACGGTAATCTCGCATACACCAAATATTTGCCGACGAGAGTTTGTTTTTGGCGCCCACCGTGTATGAATATGAATCGGGGAGGGAGTCGATTTCGGCCCAGGACACACTGTGTTTTGGCGCCCACCGTGTATGAATCCGGGTGAGAGGCGGTTACGTCACGTTTGGGTGAAATTACAAACCTACCCCTATCGAAACCTATAGAAATCCAGCATATAGGCTTTGCGTGGCAGGGATAGGTAGTAGTGATTTCCATCTCACAGATTTTGGTTTCGGGTGGTTACTGCGACTTTCCCCGCTTCGTTCAAATTTTGCAGAGTGCACATTTACCGTTCCAACTCAATTCGAATCCCGTTTATATTCTATTTTTTTGGGCGGGATCCATTTTCAATTGGAATTACATTCTATATACATCATTTTTTATATATACTTTCAAAAGCACAACAAAGAATTCTGCTCCTTTATATGTATAATATGATTTACAAATACAACGATCTCGAAATCTTAAGGTTGAATTCGAAAAATTTTAACCAAATTATGTTCTACTAAAATGGATGGATCAGTAATATCTACATATTAAATAACATAGATGTGCGTGAATTCATATGAGTATGCATGTTTGATAGATCAATTTTGGTTCGAGTATGGATTACATGTATCATCATCTCGAATTCAAATATTTGAATCCCTTTTTTGTTCACTCCTTTCACGCCCATCTCTCTCGCATGCATGCTCCTTCAGGTAGCTATCACTCTCTTTTCTCCAGCTCACCCGCACGCTCACTTCATGTTGCTCCTATCCTTGCAAACATGGTCTCTCGACGTATCCCTTGAGAAGTGTCACCCTCTCCCTATCATTATACATTACACGGTTTTCATTATCACTCACGTCTCTACTGTTCTCTGGTATCACTCGGTACCTAAGCTTTCTTTTTCACCACCAAACACACAGTCTCCACTCGTCTTTCACTTTATCTTTCTCTCTATGGGATTCTCTCACACACCCTATATGTCTCTACATATGACTCATACCACTAAAACTACTCTATCTCTCTTGTAGACACAACATTTGTTGCGGTCTCCTTTTCGCCTCCATCCTAGACTGACATTATTCATGTGTTTACCGATCAGACAACCCCGACTACCGTCTCCTCTCTCTCTCTCACAGACACACACACACACAACTCCTGCTTCCACTCCCCTTCCCGACTACCGTCTCTCTCTCACACACACAAAACTCTCGCTTTCGCACCCCGTCTCGTATTTCTCTCACAAACATTTATCGACTAGCTAGCCTCTAGATAGGTATATACACCCGCACACTCGTGCTTCCACCATCGCATACATGTCTCTCTCCCACTCCTTGTATCTATGTAGATTTTTCTTCCCTTCTTGAGACACGCCCTCTCGATCGTGCACACACACACTATCACCTCATTTTAAGCTGATACCTATCGCACACACACTCCTTGTGTCTTTGTCGCACATGCACTCCGTCCTCCTCCATTCGCCCTCTCTCTCACACACACATGGGCTTTTTGCAACAACTAGCAAGATGCCCATGCGTTGCACAGAACATCAAGATGCATTTGTATGAGTAGTTTATCTTGTGGGAGAAAAGGATGAACGAGGGAAGGCCTTATTTGCAAATGTGGAGAGGGGTGTGGGTATCTTTTTGCAAAATTGCCATAGTTTCCTTCCTATCCGTCAGATATAGATCGGACGGCCTATATTGCAGGATGGCAGGCACACGATCATCACCGACAATGCTTATTATAAGAGTAGGGATAAAAAATAGAGTTGGTGATGATGGTGGGCCTGCCATCCTGCAATGTAGGTCGTCTGATTTATATCTGACGGATAGGAAGGAAAATATGGCAATTTACCCGCACTCTTCACCACATTTGCAGATAAGGCCTTCCCTCGTTCGTACTTTTCTCTCACAAGATCTTGATGTTCCATGCAACGCACGGGCATCTTGCTAGTAATAGTAGAAATTAGACATATACCACTTCTCGAATCTTGAAACCAACAACATTCCTCCCTTATCTCATCAAAACCGCCAAAGGAATATATTTTGAGTGAAACATAACATATTTTTAGTGATATACGTATTTCAAAGCTAGACTTTTTTTTCTATCAAATCGGTGAATATGTATTAATCCAGTGGCGGAGACAGGCCTGGGCAGCTAGGGCTATAGCCCCAGGCCTAGAAACAACTTCCTTTGTAATTTCTTCATGCAAAGCATAGAAAATCATAGAAGTTTATCACTCAACATTGCACAGCCCCAGGTGTAATCTGCATCTAGCTCCGCCACGGTATTAATCTACTTTGATCGTGTGGCAACGCATTGGCACATTGCTAGTAGTTATTATAATCTTTTGGACACCAGACAAATGGTGGAGTACATATACGAAGAGAAGAGGCGCACGCACGCAGTCGGCCTCTCGCTGTCTCGCACACATGAGTGTTACGTAAAGGCGACGTTAACAAATAAACTCTAAAACCCTAGGGGCACCATTGCTGCATTCGCGGGTACCGGGTACGTGGTGGAGCACCTTTGTAGGAATAGTCAGCTCGCGTGATAATTTGATCCGTAGGAGTTGATGGTCGGGACCACAGGTGAACTACTTGGAGCACGGTGGCTCGCCAGTTGCCACAGATCGAGTAGCCATGTTTAAAATATCGTTTTTTAGCGGGGTTAAGAGTTCCGATTTTCAATGGCGCGTTATAAGTAGTAAGTAGTTTTTAGAACGATTGGTATGGAGCGAAAATGGAATTCATAGTACTACGTACCTCCTTGGCGTATGGTTGTATGGTTTTTTTTTTCCGATGGAGGTTGTATGGGTTTATGATGCGAGATGTTGAACCTGGTAGTTCTAGGGCAAATACTATGGTTTATATTTAGATGCTGGTTTTCTTTAATGAAAATCGGAAGGGGAAACCCTTCTTCGATTAAAAAAACTACTACCTCCATTCTGGTTTACTAGTCCCCATCATACTTTGGGTCAAAGTTTGTCCATGAACTTTACTTGTAAAATGTGAATGGAAAACGAGATTTTGTTATACCCAAACAAAAAAGGACTGGAGGGAGTGATTGCTCTGACACGGACGCGACCTCTCATAGCGTAGGCATTGAACCGGCGCGCCAGCCAAGAGGGCCGCACTCGCTGCAGGCCCGGCTGAGCACGCCTCCTCGCCGCGTGCAACCAGCTTAAGACTGCCCCGCCTGCCTTCATTGAATCCGTGCGTGTGCCGCCAACACGTCCTTCCGCGAGCCGGCAGGCATTTTAGAACACAAAAAATGACTAAAATATAATTAATTTACGCATGGTCTTGACTTGTTGTGCTTGCACTGGTAGTAGGAACTAGTAGAGGATTTTCTTTATTTATAACTCTCCTCACATTTTTTTTGGCTTTGAAGTGAATCATGGTTGTGGACATTATGTATGAATGTGCAGATATCTGTGAACATGAGTTTGATGTGGAAGTTGAACTTGGAATGTCGGGCTTGCGTGTGAACTATACCATGTCCAATGCTTCGTCTGTTATTGTTTGGAAAGTAATTTCTGTTATTACATGACCCAAAAAAACATTTTGTGCCACATCAGTAGATGCACGGACATCACAACAGGCATGCTGACTGGATAAACATTTGAACCTAGCTATTATGAAGGAAATTTTGTATTGACAATAGTTTTAGATAGTAGGAGACGCCTAGCCTGCTCTGCCTCTGCTAGCTTATTTCTGGCTTCTTCCATCTCTTCTTTGGCTTGGGTGAAGAGAGCATCTGATTGCTCTTTTCGCTTCTTCAGGAACTCAGCTACATTCTCAAGGGCTGCTGCACGCTTTCTTTTAGCCTTTACTAATGCCACGAGGACACGAACAGCTGACGACTCCACCTGGCTTGTGTGTAATCCAACATCATCTGGGAATTTGCACCTTGTGTCTAATCCAGCATCATTAGGGAATTGGCACCTTGTGTGTAATCCAGCCTCATTTCGGAAACATGATCTCGAGGTTGACCATACTTCCCTCCTCGCAGGAACTACATCCTGACATGAAGTTACTTCTTTTTTAGATCAATACTCAGAGCAACCTAGATCCATTTAGTAGAATCCAAATAAACAGAACTCGGGGAAGTGAATTCAAAAGGAAAAAATAAATAAAAACAGACTACAAGGTGAGAACACCCACTTCCTACATCAAGCTAAAAACGAAAGCATTAGGACGATTAAGACTCTTCTTATTACACATCGAAGAACACCACACTTAAGAGAAATAGAAACTACAACATATACACATCAAAGAACACGAGGCTACACGAAAGTAATTGAAAGGGTGTTACTTACCAAAGCTCGTTTTACAGGTTCGGTGCAGCTCCTCTTTAACTTTCCACGCTCCTTGAAGATGTCCCGAATATCCCGTGTTTGGTCTTCATTGCTCCTCTGCGTGTTCGCACTCGTGGTTTTAAAATCTCAACATGGCAAGAAAAATATACTACTAGTAATACTCACGCATCTTGTGGGCAACATTAAAGCACTCGTCTGCCATGTTAGAGCATCTCCAACAATATAAACTACTCATACAAATGCATCTTGATGCGTGCAACGCATGGGCATTTTGCTAGTTCTAAAAACCTTTCCATCATTTGCCACACTACTGGTTGCAGATGAAAAACCCACCCAAGCACAGCGCGATACAGGAGCGACGCACAATTACAAGCTGATATTCTGTTGGACAATGGAGGCTATAACCAATTACTTTTACGAGAACAATAGCACCCAGGAAATTTTAAGGGTAGGTATGAACAAAATTGGAACCGCACATGTACTGCTAAGTGATTCAATACACACATTACCAATCGAGGAGGAGAACGATGGTCGCGGCGGCCTCTGTGAGTCATGGTCGGCTACGGGAGTCAGTTCATTGTCCACGACGGTGGTACTTTTGCGCTTGGCATCGGCTTCCGAGAAGCAGATCCGAGACCGTGGAAGACAATGCCGGGGAAGAGGCTTCGTGTACGACGACGACGGTGGACCAGCTCCAGTGCGGCGTACGAGGTCGTCGATGAGGCAGATGCGCTGCGATGGACGAGTGCGCCGATGTAAAGGGGAGGAGCACGAAGGCTGCGGTGCCGTGGAGAAGTCTATTTTGCGGTGGGGATAGAAATTGGGGAGTATTCAGGTGTACTACTCTGGGTACCGGGGTGGGGTTGGCTGGGTAGGGTGAACCTGAAGTTATGAAAACAGCCCCCTACCAAGCGTCATCCGTAGGCCTGTTCTGAAGGCTATGATGGTAACTTCCCACTGCTCCAATCAGGGTCGCGGGAGATTTTCCCGCCGACCTCAAAATTTTGTGAGACTGGACTCCCCGTGTGGCGTGTTGAGTGATTCGGCTAAGCAACTAGCGAATAGTAGTAGTAAACTCTGCATATTAGGTTTGACCAAAGTCAAACTTCCTAAAGTTTGACCAAGTTTATAGAAAAATATAAACATTTACCATAACAAATATGTATGATGTGAAAGTACATTCAATAATGAATCTAATGTTATTTATTTGTTATTGTATATGTTAATATTTTTTGTTATAAGCTTTCTGAGAGTTTACAAAACTTGACTTTGACCAATGCTAATACGTGGACTTAAATAAAAACGGAGGGAGTACACATTTGTTTTCTTAGTTTGTAGTGAACTAATCATTTGTTGAAATTGTGAAATAAATATATTAGGCTATTGACTTCGAATGTAATGGTCTATACAATTCAATAGTTACAATCATTGTCGAATCCCAAGATGTATACAAGGTCTATAGTACTTCACAACATGCTCAAACTCACATAATCCCAGTCAAATGAGAATCTAAATGCATTTCATAGTTATTACTTTGTAGGATACAACAAGAACAACCATAACTCTACATCAGCCATTATAGAAGCAACATTTTGACATATCCCAATGTGTGAATGAAACGTGCAGAGAGAGCTTTTGAAGATGGAGCAGATAGGGCGGGAAAGATTGTATGCATGTGGACGAGAGAGTAGGAGACAAACCTAACGAGACAGAGAGAGAGATAGAGAGAGAAAGAGAGAGGAAGAAGTTAGGTCGTTGAGAAAGATGCATACATGTAATATACATGAGATGCGTGTGCATCTGGATTATGTATACGTGGAAGGAGAAGAGACAACATGTTGGATGAGAGAGCAGGAAAAACATGGACGAGAGGGGAAGGATCTCGTGGGTTGAGGGATTGACAATTTTGTGCGGGGGGGGGGGGGGGGAGAGGGATTGGTAATTTTGTGCAAGAGAGAGAGAGGGTGGGGGGAGGAGTCAGTCAGCCGTCGTCACATCACCCTTCTTCCAAATGACCCCGCATTCTCTAGCGCGGTGTGGTCGCCGTCTTCGATCTGCTCGTTGGCCTCTTTGAAGATTGAGGTGTTGTGCATGTTGGGGTGCAAAGAAGCACAAGCGAGAGTGGTCGCCGTATAACCTTGGATGGGGATGAATTGTGTGCTCGGGGGAGTATGTGTGTGTGTGTGTGTGTGTGTGTGTGTGTGTTGTGCTGCATGTGTCTCTGTGTGTGTGTGTGTGTGTGTGTGTGTGTCAGATATTGAGAGAAAACAAACCTAAGGAGAGAAATGGGTATTCACGAAGAGATTGTGCGGGCCTTGAGGTGGACAGGGGCCGGGTGAGGGTGTCAAAATGTGTGCGTTGATGCATGCGTTGCATGCGACCGTGCGAGGGACGGACGAATCGAGAGAGATGGTTGTTGTGTTACGGTTGCTCCCCTCTCTCTCTCTCTCACACACACACACAAACACACACACACACACACACACACACAGACAAGTAAACTAGAAGACCATTCTCTCATGTATACACAACGTATCGACATCTGTCTATGTCTCACTCATGCATGATCATTTGCACATTCACACCTTTCTATGTCTGTATCACACGCACACCGTCTCCACATTGCCCTTCCGCCACAACACACATATGGACACATACACACGTTATCTCTCAGTCACACACACAAAATCAGTATTAAAAAAACTAGGGCGCACCTAAAATGTCCAAATCCAAATAAACACGAACTGCAGCTAAATTCAAATATATGGAAATATTGCAGCGTCAAGAACTTTCACAGGAAAAAAAGTTGAGTAATACTCGAGGATTGTTTTCACACACACAAAAAGGTTCGGTGGATGTCCTTCGAGCGCGACACGCTGACGCACCATTCGATCGACCGCGCGGCCGCGGTTCACGCGCTTGCACAGGATTCCGTATCGTGGCTGTGGTACTAACTAATAAAAGCGCTGCCTAAGTCTAATGTTTACGTGTACTAGTACGGTTTTCTTTTAAGTTTGACCAACCTTATATTTAAAACTAAAGTAAGCTCCCACACGCGCACTCATCAATATGCCGCCGCCGTTGCGCATGCCGGCGCCCGCCTGCTCTGGCCAACAATTTCTCGCCCATCACCGCCGTGTCGCCGCCCTCCCTGTGCCATGAAGCCGAAGGCTCGCCCGCTCATGTCGTCTGTAGTCCCTCCTCGCGATGCCGCCGCGCTGCCAAGCACGCGAGCAGCTGGTGGAGCCGCGTCTATGCACACAACATACGAAGAGGAGGACTAGCGCGTGCTCCAGCACGCCGGCGAGGAGGAACTAGCGTGTCATTGTCGTCTCTGCCCATGCGGAGGAGGCGTGCATGGTGGCTGTCGCGGCGGAAGCCGGCCGCGCGCGCGTCGAGCCTGCAAACCGGTGCGGACGCGGAATCTACCTTCGAGACCTTGAATGCCACGTGGATCCTGCAATCTGAAGGAGCAATTTGGGTCAGTCGACTCATGTGAGCCGTTTGATGCAACATGGATGGCTAGAAGGGCTTCTTCCACCTCTTCTGCCATCTTCTTCCTTCGCTTCGTCGAACTTCTTTCACAAATCGACTGACCCAAATTATACTACTAGCACGTACATATTAAGTATAGTAGGAACACGAAGATACGAGCAGTAGTACCAACTGCAAGAAGAACAGTAGTAAGACATAGTACTAGTACTACTTTACATACTAAAGAGTTCAAATAACGAGAAAGAACATAAACATAGTTCTGCTGGGGCCTCAGCACAACACACCCTTGAAAATAAACTAATAAGCAACTAGTCCGCTTGACACTGTAGTAGAACCAACATGAGCGACGGCACTGCCACCTACTTGGAGTCCGAGTCCACGTCCTTGACTTCGTCCTCGTCCCTCTTCCTCTTCCTCTTCGCCGACGCTTCTTTGCTTGAACCGGACACTGAGCTCTGCTTCTTCATCCAACCCTTGTAGATATTTAAACAAAGGTAGGCATCCATTGCTGCATACAGGATGTGATCTTCATCTAATGTCTTCGACTCCCATGCATGATGAAACTCGTGATGAGGTTTCTTCAGTTTAGCGTACGAAGGATCAATCATGGCTGCTGCCAGGGTCAGGATTGAAGGTTGAGAGGAGGACACCAGGCTTGCCTTCTGGAGATCGAAGGGCTGGCCTACAACGAGACCTATTCGACGCAGGACGTCACTGTCGTTCTTAAAGCCTATAGTAACGAATTTCACTCTTTTGTCCTTGAGAAAGTTCTTAAAATCCTGGCACTCAACGTCGGCATGGCATATGTGGTAGACCAAGCAAACGTTATGTATGCAAACCTGGATCACGGCGAGCTTCTTCCTCTCTTTGTCCTTTAGATCCTTCTCTCGTCTCAGGATTGTGGTGTACTCAACATCTAGCCCAGCGACCCACTCATACGTTGAACTGTTGAACATGCGTAGGAAGCGAGCAAGCCATGCTTTCACCATCTCGGATCCACGTGTGTAGATGACGATGAACTGATCGCCGGTGATGGCTCTAACCTGGTACTCAGCAGTGACCATGGAGATTTGGGAGGCCATGGATTTTGGAGGAGGGTTAGGAGAAGTTGAACTGTTGTACCCCGGAAAAAAAACTGGGAGCGAACTAATGTGAAAGGACGGGACAACTGGGACCGAACTGTTGTAAGGTAGAAGACGGGGATGAGTAGGGCGTGCGAACGGCGTGGGGTTGCTAGCTTGCCCGGTGGATAAACGGCTGCAAGCCCCCAAAGAGTTCTCGAGAACTATGCGGGACCCACTAGATGTCATGTCTACTAGACCCATATCGTAGGCCTGACGGTATAGCTTCTGCCTGTTCGCACGCCATGCCGGCGCGTGGATGTAACTTCACTTAATTCCTTCAAACGTCGCGCCTCCCACGACCTTCGCCTCCCTCGCGCGGTCGCGCCCTTGGAGACTTCGACCGGCTATAATGAGCAATTTTTTTGCCTTTTTTTAGACAAGCATTTTTTGCCTACTCCGCATGCATGATACTCCCTCTGGTCCTTTTTACTCCCGTCAACCGTTTGCAAAGTGTTTGACCAAATTTATACTTTTTTTGAACACCACCTTATATTAATTAACCAGCCACACCAGTACACTCATTCGATACAATATTCCCAAAACACTTATGCGCGGTGCATTAACTTCTACCTCGTTTCTTGTTTCTTGACATATCAACCAATATGAGATGTGGGTGTGCATGCTTTTAATGACTTGAGACTACCAAACACGACATGCAGTGGTTAGTTCATTGCATGCAATGCTATTAATTAGCAAATAAACATTAAGATCTCTCGTTTTCCCCTCCTCCTTGGTCACAGTGCACAATCTAAGATGACTTGCTCACCTAGACAGAGGGAGTACTGATTATAATGAGTATAAGAACTACGTTTTATAATGAGTGTAAAAATATTGATTTGACATTGTGAATGTTGACACATTGTGGAATAGTTTTTGAAGTCTGCAAAAGTACTCAACTAGTGCTGTCGTTCTCCACAAAAAAATGTGTTTACCAATGCATGCATGAACACTAGTTACTCTAACCCCCTCTCTTCTTTAATTCTTTGCCACATCAGCATGTTTGCTATTCCCGTGTGCATGATACCAGCTAAGATACCACCATTATGGCCAGCCTTAATCATCGCATGCAATAATTTAGTGCACCTTGAAATATGAACATGTGTGGGGCGTGTTTGTTTTTAATGACTTGAGACTATACCTTGCCTGGCATGCAAGATGACTTATTATGCACCGTTCTCCATACCTGCCGGAAGCCCGTTCGTCTCCAAATCTTTTAGTCTCCATGTGTGAAAACAATATGCCTGCCAAACTCTCCTTCTCCCTCCGACGGTCCCACCACTCCACCCCGTGTGAAAAAATCTGCATGCATGACTCTCCTCCCCCCACGCTCGTCCAATCCGTTGTGACCAGCAATATTTCCACCCCTTCGCTTCCCCGTAATTTACTTCAACAAATATGCCCACGTAGCTGTTACTTAACCGCAGGTGCATTCGGTCACTGACATATGGGCCCAACAGGGGTCTGGCCCACATGTCAGTGATGCAACTGGACCTGCAATTAAATCAGTGCAGCTCAATCCATATCTTACGTAGGTGTGCCATTGCTCGCTATAAATACTGCGCCTCCCACAACATTGCTATCTCCTCCCCCACACGTTCACGTTCATCGCAATCTCCTCCCCCTCCCTCTCACGTTGACCACCATGGCATCGCCCCTCCCAAGCCCTAGGAGCCCCTCGCTGCATCGTGCGGACGGTCACGCGTCGCCGTTTCGTTCCTCGCCGCCACTAGTCGAGGAGGACGCGTCGGCGTTCCGCTCCTCGCTGTGACGCGACGCGTTGCCGTTCCGTTCCTCGCCGCCACTAGTCGAGGAGGACGCATTGGCATTCCGCTCCTCTCCGCGATGCGTCGAGGTGGACACGTCGGCGTTCCCAATCTCGCCAGCACGCGCGCCGGAGGACGTGTCGGCTCCTCGCTACGAGGAGAAAGCCGCGCCGCCCGTCGAGCCCCCCCAGCCTTGAGGAGCTTTGGAAAGAAATGAATGTCGCCTTGTGGGAGGCTTTGCCTCCAGCAGAGCGCGCCAAAATAGAGGCGGAGAAGAAGGCCGAGGAAGAGAAGCGCACCGCGGAACAAGCTGCCTGGGAGGCCTATGTCGCGTCCGAGAGAGTCAGGCAATTGGCTCTTTGGAAGAAGGCTCGTGCGAGGGCCGTGAGGGTGGCGGAGGACGCCCGTGCCGACGCCCTGTGTGCAGTCGGGCCCAAGCGCCTCATCTACGCTTGGCGGTACGTGGACCGGGTGCATGCTTCCAGCGAGGAGGAGTACCTGTTGGCGCCGGATCACCACACCGGTGAGATCGCGCTCGCCCGTCAGCAAGCCGCCAATGAGCACCTCGCGAGTTGCGAGGCTGAGGAAGAGGCGTTGTGTCGGCACGCTGGGAAACGGCCGCGCACCAGGGCACTCGTGGCGCGCCGCAAGCGCTCCTGTGAGCGCCGTACTTTTAGGAGGAGTATAATTTTTGTTTCGTAAGGTGATCTCATTAGTTTTGGGACAAAAATGATAAATCCCGAACGTTCAGGAAGTTTTAGCGTCCTTAATTAAGTATGTAAAAGGGAAAGTTTGGAAACCTTGTGTATTCATACGCATTTTGCAAGTACGTGCATATAGCACAAACTTTACTATATACTATCACACTACACGTCTCTCTCGATATATGCTTGCAGACTGTGCTACTCCCTCCGTCCAGGTCAATAAGTCATCTTCGATTGTGCACCGTGACCAAGAAGGAGGGAAGACCTATACACCTAGACGGAGGGAGTACTACTATTACTTATGTACGTGCAAATGCACGTTTTAACATTACTATGCGGTTTTTGTAAAAGTGGAAAAACAACACTAGTCAAGCTTGTGAAACGATTCAATGCAAAACAAATGCAAAAAAGCTCGTTTGATTGTTTACTTTTAGCTTCCTTCTCTGTGGTTATTTCTCTGTCGTACTTTGTACGGAGTATCTCACTGGTTGGAAAGGCATGCAAATTCCCAAACCGCTTCCTACACCCTGTATCGAATTTTTTGCCTAACAGGTTGTGCCGTGCAATTGGAATTCCAACTTGAGTACTACTACTAGTAGGAGTACCAGGGGCCAGTTCTTTTAGGCTTCTAGATTAGTAATCCCATAACTACTACCTCCGTCCTGGTTTATTGGTCCCCATTGTAATCTGTGTCAAATTTTTGGTCAAAATTTAGCACAAATTACAATGGTGAGGAATAAACCAGTTAAATCTTTGGTCAAAATTTAGCACAAATTACAATGGTGAGGAATAAACCAGGATGGAATAGTAGTTTAGAAGCCCAAATTGAGTGAGGCGCCTTATTGTTACTCTCCACTGTGACTAGTCTTGTGGGAAAAGTTGGGGAAGCCACCAAAAGAACTGGTGTCGGGGTAAATGACCACGGGTAGCCTAGCCGGCTCCCCCTGGCACTTCAGAAAAAATTACGAGTCGATCCGGCCTCCAAGGATCCAAGACGTGGGGCCGCCTTCCCCCTGCCGGCTGCCTCTCAGGCTGACTATCGGAAGGCGGCCCGGCCTTAACCCTCATGAAGAAAGCCGCGGGAGGGCCGGCTCCAAGAAGCCGGCCACGAGAAGGCCGACTCCAGGAAGCCGGCTCCCACAACGCGGTCAAGATCGTACCCTCGAAGCTCGCATCCACATAACGGCGATGGGACGGGGCGTGGCAACAGTAAAGCCTGCCATCCCCAAAACCCGGAGCACGCCTGGCATAGTGCGCCGTACGGGGTAGCCCTGACCCGTCCGGCGCGGCATTGTTGCCATGTTGACTATGGTGCCATCCACGGCGGGCTGTCAGCGCGGTCCACGGGCGGTGGGTCCCCTTCGGGCAGAGAGACACCCGAAGGCGGCCAAGCCTCCTCCGGTCGGCCCAAGACATGGCCGGCTTCCCCAAGTCGGCTTGCCCCCTCCCTCGAAGGAGGCGCTCCATTAAGGAGACACGACGACGTGAGGCTACAGCGATCGCCCGCCAGGCGGTGGCACTGTAGCCATGCTTACCTCGATAAAGCCCTCATCATCAGGATTGAGGCAACGATAACCAGCCACCGATAGGGCCCTTGGCAGTGGGGCCTGCCTGTCGACTGAGAGGCCGGCAGCCGGCGGGACCCACCAGCCGCGGGCCCCAGCAGCCGGCGCAGAAGCCGGCAAGCATAGACACTGACGGCTAGGGCCCGCGCCCAGCCAGATTACCATTGTACCCCCGTGGGTAGGCCTATATAAACCCCCGGGGCACCCATGCAAAGGGTTGATCTCATCTGAGTTTAGACACCACATAGAGAGAAGAGTAGAGCTAGCCTTGCCCTTCTTCTTCCTCTCGCCAAACAGCTCAAGGAGCATCTCGTAGTTACTTGTTCATTGAGTGATCATGCGGAGACCCCGCAGAGCAGCAGTAGGGGTGTTATCTCCACGGAGAGCCCCGAAGCTGGGTAAGATTCGCCGGCGTGCATGTCTTTGCCTCATCCCGCTTCCAGGCACCGACGACGTCTTACTGGCTCCCACAATGATAAGGCACCCGTTGGCATATGTCGCACCTACCACCCGACATTTGGCGCCCACCATGGGGCCAGGTGCACCGTCGTCCGGAGACCTGTTCTGGACGGGAACCCTCTTCCTCCCCATCGAGCGTAGCCAGCCCGGCACGCCCGATGGCGCTTGCCACGACGCGCTGCAAGGCATCACCAACGCCTGCGCAGCGAGCAACCTCGCCGATCCCCTTGGCGAGGCCCTCATCTCCGACGAGCCCGCCTCCGATGCGGGCACCGACCACCTCGTCAACCTCCTCGGCCAGCTCCACGTCTCCAGCGAGCCTGATGTGGACCAGGAGTCCGTTGGCTCCACCGATCCGATGCCTGTCGATTCCGACACGGCCACGCTCGACGCCTTCCCCACCAACGTCGTGATCTACGACGACCCGCTTCCCCGAGCCGATGGCTGTGACAGTGCCACCGCCGAGGTGATGGTCATCAGCCACAGCGGCGCTTCTGGCGAAAACGCCCACGACGCCCCACAAGCGATGATCCACGACTTGTCCGTCCCCCTCCCGGTCGATGCCGACGCCGAAGCACTGGAGGCTCGCCGCCTCGCCCTCCTCACAGAGGGCCGGAAGCTAGCTTCCATGAGACGCCTCACCGAGGCCCACCAGCGCGAAGTCGACCGCGCCGCCTTCGGCACGCCACCTCCTGGCGGGCCAAGCCGAGCCGGCGTCGTCAGACAGCGAGGCGCTGTCATCGCCGACATGCTTGGAGTCGACCGCCCAGTCTACGCCATCCCGCTCGAGAACCTGCGCGCCGCCCAAGCGGCCTTAGACGAGCTGGATGGACTGGGGGCCGAAGAGCTCCCCCATATGGCCAGACGCCTCCAGCAGCTGATCGATGCAGCCGCACAGTGGCACGAAGCCGACGCCCGCGCGGAAAGCCCTCCATCGCGCCGAGAGCATGACGCGACGTCCCAGACGCTGACTTCGGGCAAAACCCGCGCGCGACACGAGAGAGAGCCGGCTGCCAGCGGAAGCCGAACCCGGATCTCCATCGAGCGAGACGCAGAAGGCCACCCTCGAGCCGTGGAGCGGCGGGGCAACCCGCCTCCGCCTCCGCCTCTTGGGGAAAGATACCCCACCCCGCCGCCTGTCACGCATCCGACTCTCATCGGCCGACTAGGTCGCCGTGAAGGAGTCAGCGAGAATGATGCTCGCCATCGGATTGACCGCCTGGCGCGATCCCTGGCGCTGGAAGAAGAAGACGATGTTGGCCCGCCTTGCTTCGGCCCCCGCATCAGCGACGAGCCCTTCCCCAAAGGGTTCTCGCTCCCAAGAGACACGCCCAAGTACAACGGCTCAGTGAAGCCGGAGGATTGGTTGATCGACTACTCCACCGCAGTACGCATCGCGAACGACAACAGGCGCGTTGCCGTGAAGTACGTGCCCCTCATGCTCCAAGGCACGGTGCGGACCTGGCTCAACAGCCTCAAGCCATACAGCGTCAACAGCTGGCTAGATTTCACAGAAGCCTTCGTCCGCAACTTCACCAGCACCTACAAGCGGGCTCCCAAGCCCAGACAGCTCTCCTTGTGCGTACAAGGCCCCGC
Source organism: Aegilops umbellulata (assembly GCA_032464435.1). Classification (NCBI taxonomy): domain Eukaryota; kingdom Viridiplantae; phylum Streptophyta; class Magnoliopsida; order Poales; family Poaceae; genus Aegilops; species Aegilops umbellulata. The sequence continues at coordinate 419,721,076 of CP136059.1, forward strand.
CGAGTCCACTCGCGGCTACCTCACGCGTTGGGCCGAGCTCCGCAACTCTTGCGAAGGAGTGCACGAGGTGCAAGCCATAGAGTACTTCACAGCCGGGTGCCGAGAAGGCACCCTCCTCAAGCACAAGCTCCTCTGCGACGAGCCGACTACCCTCGAAGAGCTTCTGGTCATAGAGGACAAGTACGCCACCGCCGACTCCTCAATGAAGGCCGAACTTCGGGTTGACGCGTCCGGGAAGGTACTCAACCCGGCGCCCAAGACGCCGGCTGGGGACTCCGGCCGACGCCCGTACCAAAACGACCACAAGCACAAGGGCCCCATGCCGCCTTCCACCAGTCGGCAGGTGGCCACGGTCGAGGGCGAGCAGCCCGAAGGGCGGCCCACACCCAAGAAGCAAAAAGGCGGCAGGCCGGCTTGGCAGCCGGCCTTCTCCTACGAGCAAACTCTCGACGCCCCATGCAAGTTCCACAGCGGCGCGAAGCCGTCCAACCACACAACCCGGAAGTGCCACTGGCTCACCCGAATCTCCAAAGGCGAAGGGCTCGCGCCGCCTCCACCTGCTGGTCCGCCGCCTCCGGCTCCACAGCAGCCGGCCGCTCGGCCAGCAGTCGGAGCCGTGCACGATGAGTTCCCCGACAAGCACGCCGCCTACGTCGTCTTTACAAGCCAGCCTGAAGATCGACGCAGTAGACGCCGAGAGCACCAGGAAGTCAATGCAGTCGCTGCCAATCCCTCCGAGCACATGCACTGGTCAGAAAAGCCTATCAGCTGGAGCCGGGCCGACCACCCAGAGGTGATGCCGTCTCCCGGCTCTTCTGTGTTGGTTTTGGATGCCACCCTTGCAACGGACAGACGCGCCGCCCGTTTCTCCCGCGTGCTGATAGACGGCGGGAGCAGCATCAACATCCTGTACCTTGACACCCTGAAGAAGCTCAACGTCAAGACGAAGCAGCTCATGCCTACCCGGACTGTGTTCCACGGCATCGTACCTGTCCTGTCCTGCGCCCCCATTGGCAAAATCAAGATTGATGTCCTCTTTGGGGACAAGGATTATTTCCGCAGGGAGGCCATCTGGTTTGAGGTGGTGGACCTTGAGAGGCCTTACCATGCACTGCTTGGCCGACCTGCCTTGGCCAAGTTCATGGCTGTTCCCCACTATGCTTACCTCAAGATGAAGATGCCGAGTACCAAGGGCATCATCACCATAGCCGGCGATTACAAGAAATCCTCTGAGTGCGCAGCTGCCAGCAGCCCGCTGGCCGAGTCCCTTGTGATTGCCAAAGAGAAGAGGATGTTGGACCAGGTCGTGGCCATGGCCGGCAAGCAGCCGGTCCTGTCCCCCGATCCCAAAGAATGTGATGCCCAAGGTTCCTTCCAGCCGTCCAAGGAAACGAAGAAGATACCTCTTGACCGCGAGCACCCAGAAAGGTTTTCCGTCATTGGGGAAAACCTAAGCAGCAAATAGGAAGGCGAGCTCGCCGATTTCCTCCGTGAGAATAGGTACATCTTTGCATGGTCCCCCAAGGACATGCCGGGTGTTCCGAAGGATTTCGCCGAGCACAAACTACACGTCCGAGAAGGCGCAAAACCAGTCAAACAACCCCTCCGTCGGCTGTCGGAGGAAAAGAGAAGGATTGTAGGAGGAGAGATAGCCTAGCTTCTGGCTGCCGGCTTCATTATGGAGGTTTTCTTTCCGGAGTGGCTTGCCAACCCGGTCCTTGTGCTGAAGAAGAACAACAAATGGCGCATGTGTATAGACTAAACGAGCCTCAACAAGGCCTGCCCCAAAGATCCTTTCGCCCTGCCGAGGATAGATCAAGTAATAGACTCCGCAGCCGGATGCGAGCTATTGAGTTTCTTGGATGCTTACTCCGGATACCATCAGATAAAGTTGGACCCGGCCGACCACCTGAAGACCTCCTTCATCACGCCCTTCGGAGCTTTCTGCTACCTGACTATGACATTCGGCTTGAGAAATGCCGGTGCCACTTTTCAGCGTTGCATGCAGAAGTGCCTCCTCAAGCAGCTCGGCAGAAATGCCCACGTCTACGTGGATGACATTGTGGTGAAGACGGAAAAGCGCTACACCTTGCTGGAAGACCTCAAGGAAACATTCGAGAACCTGCGCCGATTCCGGATCAAGCTCAACCCCGAGAAATGCGTGTTCGGAGTGCCAGCCGGCCAACTCCTAGGCTTCCTGGTCTCCGAACGCGGCATCGAATGCAACCCAGTGAAGATCAAGGCCAATGAGAGAATGGCGATTCCCACCAAACTGCAAGACGTCCAGAAGTTCACCGGATGCTTGGCTTCCCTGAACCGCTTCATCAGCCGGCTCGGAGAGAAGGCTCTCCCCCTCTACCGCCTCATGAAGAAGACCACTCACTTCGAGTGGAACGACCAAGCCGACCAAGCTTTTCACGAGCTGAAGAAGATGCTGACCACGCCGCCTGTCCTGGCGGCGCCGACTGAGAAAGAGCCCATGCTCCTTTACATTGCTGCAACCAGCCGGGTGGTCAGCACCGTCATCGTAGTCCAGCGCCCAGAAGAGGGCCAAGCCCAGCCGGTCCAGAGGCCAGTGTACTATTTGAGTGAGGTGCTGTCTACCTCGAAGCAGAACTACCCGCACTACGAGAAGATGTGCTACGGCGTGTACTTTGCCGCCAAGAAGCTGAAGCCCTACTTCCAAGAGCACCCCATCACGGTCGTATGCACCGCCCCGCTTGCCGAGATCATAGGCAGCCGGGATTCATCCGGCCGGGTGGCGAAATGGGCCATCGAGCTGGCCCCTTACACGATCTTCTACCAGCCCCGCACCGCCATCAAGTCCCAAGCATTGGCCGACTTCCTCGTCGACTGGTCCGGGACCCAGTACCTGCCGCCGGCTCCCGACTCCACTCACTGGCGCTTGCACTTCGACGGGTCCAAGATGCGCACCGGGCTGGGAGCCGGCGTCATCCTCACCTCTCCCAAAGGCGACAAGCTTAGATACACACTGCAAATTAACTTTGCCGCCTCCAACAACGTGGCCGAGTATGAGGCGCTCGTACACGGGCTCCGGCTTGCCAAAGAACTCGGCATACGCCGGATCCTGTGTTACGGCGACTCAGACTTGATAGTTCAGCAGTCATCCAGCGATTGGGACGCCAAGGACGCAAACATGGCAAGCTACCGCTTCCTCGTTCAGCAGATCAGCGGGTACTTTGAAGGATGCGAGTTCCTCCACTTACCACGAGCCGACAACGAGCCAGCAGATGCCCTGGCTCGAATAGGCTCCACTCGGCAGGCCAATACCAACCGGCGTCTCTCTGCAACGCCTCCTCAAGCCGTCTATCAAGCCGTCTCCAGAGTCCGATTCCATCTTCGTGCCGCTTAGCCCTGATGCAGCCGGATCCGGCTTGAAGAACCAAGCAGGCGGCCCGGGGACTTCGATAGTCGGCCCGGGGACTTCAGTAGGTGGCTCGGGGACTTCCGTAGTTGCACCCGACCGGGGGACTTCTGAACCTGGCTCGGGGACTGCGGTAGTCGGCCCGGGGACTGCACCAACACAACACGCGGCGGCCGACTCCAGCATTCCACAACCCAGCCCGCCCACCCTGGTCGCAGTAGCCGTGTTGGCAATAGAGGAAGTCACAGCTCCATCATGGGCCCAGCCCATCCTCAACTTCCTGATAAACCAAGAACTGCCGACTAATGAGACAGAGGCAAGACAAGTCCAACGCCGAGCCGGAGCATACACAATCGTCAACAGAGAGCTCGTCAGGCGCAGCGTCACTGGAGTCTTCCAGCGATGCGTCGAGCAAGAGAAGGGCATAGCAATCCTCAGAGACATCCACCAAGGTGAATGCGGCCACCATGCGGCCTCAAGATCACTAGTCGCCAAGGCTTTCCGCCATGGATTCTTTTGGCCGACTACTTTGGACGACGCCAAGGAGTTAGTCAAACATTGCAAAGGGTGCCAAGTCTTCAGCTCCAAGCAACACCTGCCGGCTTCGGCACTCAAGACCATTCCCCTCACTTGGCCCTTTGCCGTTTGGGGTCTGGACATGGTGGGCCCATTCAAGACGGCGCGTGGCGGCATGACGCATCTACTTGTCGCTGTGGACAAGTTCACCAAATGGATCGAAGCAAAGCCGATCAAGAAGCTGAATGGGCCGACTGCCGTAACATTCATCGCAGATATAAAAACTCGGTACGGCATGCCGCACAGCATCATCATCGACAATGGCACGAATTTTGCCAGGGGAGCATTGGCACGTTTCTGCGCGACGTAGGGCATCCGACTGGACTTAGCGTCCGTTGCCCACCCGCAGTCAAACGGCCAAGTCGAGCGAGCCAACGGCCTCATCCTTTCCGGCATCAAGCCCCGACTGGTCGTGCCACTGGAGCGTTCGGCCGGCTGCTGGCTCGATGAGCTGCCGGCCGTCCTCTGGAGTTTGCGCACTACCCCAAACAGGTCAACCGGCTTCACTCCTTTCTTCCTCGTGTATGGTGCCGAGGCGGTCATCCCAACCGACATCGAGTTCGACTCGCCTCGGGTGACCATGTACATGGAGGCGGAGGCCAAGGAAGCACGAGAAGACGGCGTCGACCTGCTGGAAGAAAGCCGGCTGTTAGCTCTCAGCCGGTCCGCCATCTACCAGCAGGGTCTGCGTCGCTACCACAGCCGGAAGGTCAAGCCAAGATCTTTCCAAGAGGGCGACCTTGAGCTCCGGCTGATCCAGCGAACAGCCGGCCAACACAAGCTCTCAGCCCCTTGGGAAGGCCCCTTCCTCATCAGCAGAGCGCTAGGAAATGACTCCTACTACCTGATCGACGCACAGAAGCCGAAGGAACGAAAGAGAGACGACTCCGGAAAGGAGTCGGAACGACCATGGAACGCCAACCTCCTCCGAAGATTTTAGAGTTGAAATGCAGTATGTATCACGCTAACTTTTGTACTAAGTACGAGACAATAGGCCCCCCGAGGAAAACTCGGGGACTGCCATCTTTTATCTATGAATGAAGAGTATCATGCTTATGATTATGTCATTACATTCACTTCTCTCATCCGACACCGGGTTCGACTAGTCGGCCCGGGGACTGGCCGCCTTGAGTTATATTAGAAGTCCTACCCGCGGTCGGACAAGTAGTGTGCCGGCACCAAAGCCCTCTCTTGCCAAAAGTCGCAGTTCGAAGAATCGGCTGTCCAGCTGGCAAGAGCCAAAGGCAGGAAAGGACGCCCACACGAAAAACGGCTAGGGACTAACAGACCAAAATAACAAAAGCCGGCCTTTTCCTACCACCGACCGACTACAAGAGTAGCCGGCCGGCCGGCTTCCATTCAGTTCGCTACAATCTAAGAAAGCTCGAGTATTTGCCTTCCCCAACAAGATAGCCGAGTCCTTCCTTAGCCACAGACTGCAGAGCAGCTGCCGGCTGGGAAGGCAGCAATCAGGGGAAGGCGGCAAAGGAAACAGCCTAAGGATAAAAGGCATACGAGAATGGAAGCCAAACACACGCATGATTATATTTACACAAAAGGCCTTGAAAAGGCCAACATTCAACATAGTTTGAATACACCCCCAGTGGGTGGAACTGCGCAAGCTTAATAAAAAAGTGTTCAAAGAGTAACAAGCAGGAAAAGCAAGGACGACAGATCAAGCCAAGGGAACGGCTGGCGAGTCGGGCAGGTCGGTTGAGACGGCAGTACCGGCTGGAGGAGTGGCCGGCTGGTGAACCTCGGCATGATCACCGCCTCCCACAGAGGGCGCGCCAGCACGCGCCTCGTTGCTGGAGGCACGGTCATGCTGAGGCTGGCTGGTTGCTTCACCGGCCGGCTCGACGTCTTCGCCTTCCTCCCCTTCCTCGTCTTCACCTTCATCACTCGAGGCGATCTCCTCCGCCGAGTCTTCACCCTCCGTCGGGTTCAGCCCGAACCACTCCTCCGGCTGGGCGACGCCATTGTCATCCACCTCAGGAGTGAAGACGCTGGTGTCGGTAAACTCGGCAAGGGCCGAAGCGCACTGGATGATAGCCGGCCGCACTTCCACCAGCTCTTCGTCAGCCTCCTCCCGCCAAGTCCTTAGCTGTTCCAAGCTTAGCCCAGGGTACCAGGCCCGGACGAACTCCAACGCCCGCCTGGCACCGGATCGAGCAGCGGAGGCCTTCCAGGCCTCAAAGAGGCCGATTGCCACCTCCAGCCAGTCTGCAGTCCGGCTCAGGGTGCGGGGAATCGCTTCGCCTGCCCAAAGGGCGGCCAACACCCGCGCCCCAGTGCTGGAGGCGGCGGAGCATGCGGTGTGTCGGCTGCAACCGGGCTTGGATCGCCAAGAGCTGCTCCTCAAGTGTCCGGTTCGCGTCCGGCGCGATTTCAACCCCCGCCTGCCGGCGTGCCTCGCGGTGGGCCTCGATGGTCTGGGTGGCAATGACGGAGTAGCCGGGGAAGTAGTCTGTGCAAAGAACAAAGAAGCAGCACAAATCAGAAGACAAACCAAAGGGCAAGGGGCGAGCAAGGAGTGAGGAAGGCGGCTTACCATCGATCAGATCCTCGATCCAGCCGTAACCCTCGCTCAGCGCTTGCTTCGCCTCGGCCCAGCCCGCCGTTTCGGTCTCGAATTCAGCTGTGAGGGCGGCCTCGCTGTCCTGCGCCTTCTTCAGGGCCGCCTTGTGGCTCTCCTCCTGGTCGGCCAACTTCTTGGCCAGGCGGTCACGCTCCAGGACTTGGGTGTTGAACTCGGACTCCTTGGCGCGAAGGGCGGTCTGGGCCCCGCCGAGCTGCTCCCTCAAGGCAGCATTGGCCCCTGAAAGCATGAAGACAAAGGAAGAAACAATAAGGAAGAATTCGTCGGGGAAGATCCGACCCGACTGCTGAGCAGTCGGCCCGGATCTCGGGGACTACACCCAGTGGGTGCGCTGACGCGCCCCCATAGGATATGAACAAAACAGAGCACGCACTCCGGCTGTCGGTCAGATCCTCGCTCTTCTGGCGCAGCTCCTGAGCCTGGGAGTCGAAGGCGGCAGCACTCTGGTTATGGTACTCCTGAAAGATCAGACAGGATGTAGGAATAAGATAACTGTCAGGACCTAGTAAGTTCCAAGCCGCCTGCTCAGCAGCTGACTCGGAACTCGGGGACTACACCCAGTGGGTGCGCTGACGCGCCCCCACAGAAGAAATCAAAAAAGCAAAACAACCAAGGCCAGAAGACTCACTCGAACGAAGGCCCGCGTCGCAAGGAAATCTCGGGTATATCGCTGCAGCACGGTGGCATGAGCTTGAAGCCGGCTCCGGACCTCCTGGGCCGACGCGTTCAGCTCGGCAGTCCCCCCACTGGGCGTCCACTTGGACGTGCTGGAGATGGCCGCCTCCAGGGCCTCCGCCGTCCGGCTCGCGCTCGCAGCTCTGTTCGGCTCCGGCACGGGGGTAGCTTCCCCCGCGCGCCGACGCGATGCCGGCTGCACCACCAGGCCGGCTCTTGCTGTCGGCTCGCTCCCAGCTGGCTGCTCCGGCGCCGTAGCCGGCTGGCCGCTCTGGCCCGCCCCAGTCGGCGCCGTCCGTGGCACCTCCTCCAAGACAATCACATCATCCTCCCTCCGTTCCGCCTCCGACCGGCCGTGGTTGGCTTCCTCTGACGGAGGCATGGGGACGTTGGGAGCCACGCTACAGTGGGGAACGACGAGCTGTGGAGATCGGTTGCGCGAGGCCTCCGCCTCCCTCTCCACGGCCGTCGCCTCCGCCTGGGCCTTGGCCGCCGCGTCGGCCTGCTCCTTCGCCGCCTGGGCGGCCCTTCGCTCCGACGCTTCCCGCTCCTCCCGTGCCTCCCGCGCGTTCCGCTCCGTAGCCTCCATGAGGTCGGCGCAGGGATCCACACGGCGGGAGCTCGAAGACCCTCCGGCTGACCCGATCACGGAGCCGGCAGGACCCCGCTCGAGGGAAAGCGGCGCCCTGGCAGGTTTGCCAAGAAAGAATTTAGAAGAACTTCAATCGAAGAAAACAGCAAGAATACAAGGCGCTTAAACACTTATGCCGAAACCGCCTGCGGCTGCTTCACGACCTTCTAGAAGCGCGCCGCCCTCGCGGCCGCTTCATCCCGCTTGGTTGCCGCGGCGGTGCCCCTGGCCTTCTTCGGCCGGCTGCCGAAGTAGGTCGACACGGCCCGGCGCTTCGGCGCGCCGCCACGGGCGGCCGGCGCGGCAGAAGGACCCGCGCCTTGATGATCAGGCACCGGTTGGCGGTGCGGAACGACTTCGACCTCGTCGTCGTCCGCCCAGTCCTCGAGGCCAGCTCCGAGCCCCGCGCCGCCTGCCTCGCCGCCTTCCCCCACGGGGGCATCTTCCATGGCGTCCGCTCCAAGATCCGGATCGTCAACGTGATCCACCGTACGGTCGGGGAGGAACTGGTGCTCTGCCCCTGCGGCCCCCGCCGCCGGCGGAAGTAGGGGATTCTGCAGAAAACAAGACGGCTGGTCAGAAGCCGGCCATATCGAAGCTAGCAGTACAAAAGAAAGGAAAGAAGAAAGACTTATGGCAGGCGAAGGGTTTGCGCGAGAGTACGGCCCCTTGCCGTATCGCCAATCCTCGGGGAGCTTGCAGTTGGCGATGTAGTTCACCATGTAAGACACCTCGGCATGGGACATCTCCCTGGTGCTCAGCCGGCATGGGTCGAAGCGGTCACTCATCTGGCAGATCATGTGCGGCCGGCCTTGGAGCGGGAGAACCCAGCGCTCCACGAAGGCGGCCACGAGGTCGGCTCTGACCAGGCCCTCCGACAGGGCCATTACCTGGAGACGGGCGACGGCGGCGTTCCCGGCCTGAGACAGGGTCCTGGCCCGGAAGCTCCACGAGGGTGTCCTCGAAGCCGGCGGGCCGGCTACGTAAGTCGGTAGGTTGACAAAGTCGCCTTGCGGGGCGACGTTCCTCACGTAGAAGTAGGATTTCTGCCAGAGCTTCACCGACTGGATCAGCGGGATGGACGGGAACGGATTGTTCTCGCCCGTCCGCCTCACGATGATGAAAGCTCCGCATGGGGCGGGCACGCCCGCGACGACGGTGCCGAGCTTGCATTGGAAGAACTCTCCCCAAAGCTCCAGGGTGGGGAGAACGCCAAGAAAGCCCTCGCAGAGGGTGACGAAAGCCGACAGCAGCATCACTACGTTGGGGGTGAGGTGATGCGGCTGAAGGTGGTAGAATTCGAGGAAGGAGCGAAGGAACCCACTCGCCGGGAGGCCAAAGCCGCGCAGGTAGTGCGAGCGGAAGACCACCCGCTCGCCCTCCTCCGGTGCCGGCGAGATCTCCCTCTCCGGCGCGTGCCGAACCCGCACGTAGTTCTCGCCGGGCAGACGCCGCGTCCGGCGGAGGAACTCGATGTGCTCGTCAAGGACGTTGGAGCCGTCCCACGAGCTCGACACCGCCATTGGGACGGTGCGGTGAGGAGAAAGGTGCGGCGACGGCGGAGGCTCGTGCGACCCCGCTGCAGCGGAGCAACCGCGGACCGAGAGGCTCGACGGCGAAACGGCGCGGCGATGAGGCGCTGCGGCGGCGGAGAGAATAAGGATGGAAGGCGAGAAAGGTTGGAGCGAGGGAGAGCGTGCGAGCCCTTTCCGCTCCCTCTCCTCCCCCTACTTATAGACCCGCGCGGCGGAGCCGAGGAGGCGTGGTGTGGGGGACGTGGGATTAACTGCGCCCACTCTCCCACATCTCGCTATAACGGCGCCTTGATGGCGTGGCAAAACTGCCGCAGGAAGGCAAACCGCCCATCTTGGGCCGTAGAAGATCCGCGCCTGGGCTGAGGCCAGGAGTGGCGGGCCCGGGCCTGCGGCGACGTCCCGTCGCGCACGCGCAATGGCAGGCCTTTTCTGCCACGTGACACGCGGGGAGGCGCGCGGTCAGCGCGCAAGTTGGCCCACGATCCCGTTGACGAGGCCACGGTGCCCTCCCAAGGCGGCGCACATAAGCGGAGCCGGCTCCCAGCTGCCGGTTCCTCAAGATAGGAAGCTGACCGAGCTTCTCGTCCCCCTTGCCAGCCTCGAAGCACGACCAGCTTCGGGGACTACTGTCGGGGTAAATGACCACGGGTAGCCTAGCCGGCTCCCCCTGGCACTTCAAAAAAAATTACGAGCCGATCCGGCCTCCAAGGATCCAAGACGTGGGGCTGCCTTCCCCCTGTCGGCTGCCTCTCAGGCCGACTATCGGAAGGCGGCCCGGCCTTAACCCTCATGAAGAAAGCCACGGGAGGGCCGGCTCCAAGAAGCCGGCCACGAGAAGGCCGACTCCAGGAAGCCGGCTCCCACAACGCGGTCAAGATCGTACCCTCGAAGACCGCATCCACATAACGGCGATGGGACGGGGCGTGGCAACAGTAAAGCCTGCCATCCCCGAAACCCAGAGCACGCCTGGCACAATGTGCAGTACAGGGTAGCCCTGACCCGTCCGGCGCGGCACTGTTGCCATGTTGACTATGGCGCCATCCACGGCGGGCTGTCAGCGCGGTCCACGGGCGGTGGGCCCCCTTCGGGTAGAGAGACACCCGAAGGCGGCCAAGCCTCCTCCGGTTGGCCCAAGACATGGCCGGCTTGCCCAAGCTGGCTTGCCCCCTCCCTCGAAGGAGGCGCTCCATTAAGGAGACAAGACGACGTGAGGCTACAACGATCACCCGCCAGGCGGCGGCACTGTAGCCATGCTTACCTCGATAAAGCCCTCATCATCAGGATTGAGGCAACAGTAACCAGCCACCGACAGGGCCCTTGGCAGTGGGGCCTGCCTGTCGACCGAGAGGCCGGCAGCCGGCGGGACCCACCAGCCGGCGCAGAAGCCGGCAAGCGTAGACACTGACGGTTAGGGCCCGCGCCCAGCCGGATTACCATTGTACCCCCGGGGGTTAGGCCTATATGAACCCCCCCGGGGCACCCATGCAAAGGGTTGATCTCATCTGAGTTTAGACACCACATAGAGAGAAGAGTAGAGCTAGCCTTGCCCTTCTTCTTCCTCTCGCCAAACAGCTCAAGGAGCATCTTGTAGCTACTTGTTCATTGAGTGATCATGCGGAGACCCCACAGAGCAGCAGTAGGGGTGTTATCTCCACGGAGATCCCCGAAGCTGGGTAAGATTCGCCGGCGTGCATGTCTTCGCCTCATCCCGCTTCCAGGCACTGGCGACGTCTTACTGGCTCCCACAATGATAAGCCACCTGTTGGCATATGTCGCACCTACCACCCGACAACTGGCCCTAGGAGTAGTAGATAGGGATCGAGTGTGCGAGATGAACCGGAGAAAGTAAATGCAGAGAGATGAAATGCAAAAAAGACGGAGGGATGTGATGGTTGCTTGTCCGTTTATTTTATCAGGCCACTTATTACTGGGAGTGGTTGGGTTTTGTGATATGACGACTTTACTTCCGCGCCACGAGCGGGGTGAGAGGTGAGACTCCCGTGCAGCGCCGCCCTCTACACGTACTACTACTCCCTCCATCCATTTTTATAGGGCCTAACTTGTCAATCTTTCGTACCAAGGCATGTCCGCAAAAAGAGGAACTAATTTTGGGACTAGTATCTGGATCCCGTGTAATCTTGCATGCAACCTCCTTTGAATGCCTAGCCGCTGGCCTCCCTTCCTTTAATCCCTCGCATGCAAATTACTCTCCTCCCTTTTCTACATGCATGCCCAACCATAATTCCTCAAATCATGCATGCCTTGGCTGAAATATAGAGCTTGCTCCTCCTTTGAAAATATGGTGGTGCTATCCATGCATGCAAATCAATGCGACGGCCAGAGCATTTTCACGATGAAGGGACCACGCACGACTTGCAAGAGAAAATTAAGATGGAGATGCCTCGGTTAGTTCATTTGGATAGGTTTGTTCGGATATTATTTCATCTCTAGAGCTCACAAACATCCGGGTGAAATAAATAAAAAGTATCTTTTGCAAACAAAAGCGTTCAACTGTTCAACCTGCATCCAAAACTTGTGAAGAAATAACTCTTATTGTGCATTGCAGGAAATGATCTTCAAGAATTAGTTTTTGAGTATCCATTGTGATACATGTTGGCTACAGATGACATGGCACTTTCTTATAGCCAACAGTTGGCTATACTATTTAAGTATTAACCATGCCCTTATACAACTAGACAGAGGGATTAAATCAGGATGACTTGGGAGGGGGCAGAGGATATGAAAGAAATGGTTCATCATAAGTATTTCACCAGTACTGTAGTAAAAATTCATACATGGAAGATTCTAGACTAAACCATAAATAGATACACTTTTATTCATGCGCGATACTCCAATAGAGCAAGATCTTGCATGGAAGTCTCCACATGCTTAGACAGCGGATTACATTGAGCGAAGACTAATGATCAACATTTAACTTGACAATGCAGATGTCCAGGTGAACCTCCTTGGAGTCCCCGTGCACATCGTTGGGGTTCAAATAACACCGTGCCCTTTCCATGTCCACATCGGCGGGAAAGTCCCAGCTCGGCAGAGTCCAAGTATGCTTGGTGTAGCCAGTGTCGCCGCCCACGTACCTCCGAGGGGTAGTAACACTGAGCATGCACCCGTACATCGGCCTCGTGTCAGTGTCAGTGTCAGTGTCAGTGGCGTCGCCCCTGACGCACACTACAGAGACGGGCGGTGGCTTGTGCGTGCCTCGCCGGTGCCCACGATCAAGAGGAAGACGCTGTCGTCCTCCTTCGAGACTAGCAGGCGGCGCTGATCCTCCAGCGACTCCGGCACGGTGAACGGGTAACACGTCTCGTACTTGATGTTCTTCGCCAAGGGCTAGTAGTGATTGCCGCATGCCTGCGTCAGGTGATGCACGATGTCCGCCGGCGAGCCCCAAAACGGCACCGGGCACTCATAGTAGTAGATGAAGGGCTGCTTGGAGGCATCGACCAGGCCGTCCATGAAACGGGAGTGGCCGTAGGGGACGTTCCGCCAATTGAATATTTGAGCAAGTTACTACGAGATTTACTACAAAAAAAATCATGACGGCTATAACAGAGATTAAAGTAATCATGCGGACTAGCATAGTAGATGGACAGATCAAATCTAGGACACAGACTAGAAACATGAATTCTACCACGATTTCGAACAGGAAGGACAAAAGCACATACGGTGCAATGGGAGCAGCACCACTGGCGTTGAGGTTGTCGCCCATGTCGTTGAGGAATAGGTTGCCGAGGTCGGGGAAGAAGTCGTCGTCGGTGAAATCGTTGCTACTAGCAGTCGCGAGAGTGCACTCCCTAAATTTCAACAGCGCCCACCGAATGGAGCGCAGGAGGGACTGGCTGTAGGGGACGTTGCGGCCGCCGAATGGAGCGCAAGAGTAGCCCACGAAGCAATAGATGGTGCTCCTCCCAAGTCTCTATTCTTATCTCTATCTCTACTACTCTTCTTTGTTTTTTATAATATACTGTTTGTAGTTGTCAAATCGGATAGTACTGCGCCGTCCACTGTGCCGTCCACCGAAGAGTGAAATGCATTGATCAGGGAGTTGTTTATTTTGACAATGGATGTGGGGGTCATCTCATGTGTAACAGGTATCGATAGGTTTCTTCGGATATTATTTCATCTCTAGAGCTCACAAACATCCGGGTGAAATAGATAAAAAGGTATCTTTTGCAAACAAAAGCGTTCAACTATTCAACCTGCATCCAAAACTTGTGAAGAAATAACACTTATTGTGCTTTGCAAGAAATGATCTTTAAGAATTAGTTTTTGAGTATCGATTGTTATACATGTTGGCTACAGATGACATGGCACTTTCTTATAGTCAACAGTTGGCTATACTATTAAGTAATATTAACCATGCCCTTATACACCTAGACGTAGGGATTAAATCAGGATGACTTGCAAGCGGGCCGAGGAGATGTAAGAAATGGTTCATCGTAAGTCCTTCACCAGTACTATAGTAAAAATTCATACATGAAAGATTCTAGACTAAACCATAAACGGATACACTTTTATTCGTGCGCGATACTCCAATAGAGCAAGATCCTGCATGGAAGTCTCCACATGCTTAGACAGCGGATTACATTGAGCGAAGATTAATGATCAACATTTAACTTGATAATGCGTATGTCCAGGTGAACCTCCTTGGAGTCCCCGTGCACCGCGTGGGTGGGTAAAAGATGCCTTGGGTTTTCTAAGTCCACATTGGCGGGATAGTCCCATCTCCCCAGAGTCCAAGTCCATTCGATGAGGCTGGTGTCGCCACCCACGCGACCCGGAGGGGTAGTAACACTGACCACGCACCCGTACATCGGCCTCGTGTCAGTGTCAGCGTCAGCGGTGTCGCCCCTGGCGCACATTATAGAGACGGGGCGGCGGCCTGCGCGGGCCTCGCTGGTGCCCACGATCAAGAGGAAGACGCTGTCGTCCTCCTCCGAGACTAGCAGGCGGCGGTGATCCTCCAGCGACTCCGGCATGGTGAATGGGTAGCACGTCTCGTACTTGATGTTCTCCGCCAAGGGCCAGCAGTGACCGCTGCACGCATCCGTGAGGTGATGCACCATGTCCGCGGGCGAGCCACAAAACAGCATCGGGCACTCATAGCAGTGGACGAAGGGCCTATTATTAGGTTTTTGGATTGTTGGAAATATGAGCAAATTACTATGATATTTAATTCGAATAAGTAGGAAATAGATCATGACAGCATTGACAAATATTAAACTAATCATGCGAACTAGCATAGCAGATGAACAGATCACATACTAGAAACATGAATTCTACCACGATCTCGAATAGGAAGGATAGAATCACATACGGTACAGCGGGAGCAGCACCGCCGGCGTTGACGTTGTCACCCATGTCGTCAAGGATGAGGTTGCCGGGGTCGGGGAAGAAGCCGTCGTTCGCGAAGTCGTCGCTGCCAGCAGTCGCGCGAGTGCCCTCCCCAAAAACCTGATCGCCCCTCTCCCGTACAGGATCACGAGAGGCGGGGTTCCGGAGGCCTGCTATCCCTTCTCCCGGTGCACGCCGAAAGGAGGGATGGAGAAGGCTTGCTTGGCGGCGCAACGATCTGGAACGATGGTGAGAAACCATAAAAGCGGCGGCGGCTAGGGTAGACGTCTGCCTGACTATATAGTGCGGGCCGGGTCGGCATGATCCAAATTAAAGAATCGGAAACGGTTCAGTAATTAACGCGTTCGTTAATTATTAATTAATGACTCATTAAGTTTTCCCGAGCAGCAAAAATATAGACAACGTGCATAGCTCTGTCCTCGGCTCGGCTCAATCCCGCAACCCGCGGCGCGTCGTGATGAGGCGTGGCGTGGCGAGGCGAGCGAGGAGGAGGAGCGCGAACGTAGGTCTCCTGTTCTCATGCTCATACAAGTGGTAGAAGAGGTCACCTTATAAAGGCCTACTAGCAAAATTCCAACATCGACCAGGCCGTCCATGAAACGGGAGTGGCTGTAGGGGACGTTGCGCCAGTTGAATGTATGAGCAAGTTACTACGAGATTTAATCCGAATAAGCACAAAATAAATCATGACGGCTATAACAGAGATGAAACTAATAATGTGGACTAGCATAGTAGTAGGATACATAGTAGAAACATGAATTCTACCATGATTTCAAACAGGAAGGACAGAAACACATACGGTGCAACGGGAGCAGCACCGTTGGCGTTGAGGTTGTCGCCCATGTCCAAACACCACGTAGACACGGTCTTTGAGCATGGTTCGTAGTCGTTCCACGCTCGGGCATTGAAGTTTGTAACTATTTTAGATTAGAATATACTACTCCTCTGGTGCTAGTAGTAGAGCAGAGTCCTACTCTACTACTCTACTCAAGCAAGTTAGGGCATAGCACTGTAGGGGGTACCAGTACTGTGATCACTCAAGCAAGTTGTCTGGCATCGACATGACCCTACGCTGCTGGTATGTGTCTCGTAAGTCAAGCGGCGTGCTGTAGTCATCATAACCTGTCCACTTCCCGCAACACATATTCGCTTCTCCATCTTTGTTCGCACATAATCTCGTCCAATCTTCCATTCCCGCTAAGGCGCCTCCCCCCCTCGTCCGAAACCCAAGCACTAACAATGGCAGAACCGAGCAGCGTCCGCCGAAAGAGTGGCTGGAATTCGCTCCCCATAGAGGTAATCAAGCTCATTGTTTCGCGTATGGACAATCTCAGTACCATGCCGCTCGCCGCGTGCTCGTTGGGGCTGTACCGTTTACTCAAAGCCCTCAGGCCGGAGCTTTTTAAGCCAGCTCCTTGCTTGCTGATGCCGCCCGATCTTCAGAAACGGCGTGTCACACAGCATAACGATCGTAGGGTGGCGAGCATCAACCCCCTTGACTGTGATACGATCCCCGTCAGCCTCAACTACATGAACGGTATGTACTGGGTCGTCATGAACGCGTCTTGGATGGTGCTCGTCGACGGTTGCGAAAGCTGGATGCTCGTGGAGGTCTACACCCGGCGATTGATCCCCCTTCCTTCGATTAACACTGTACTGCTTTGGCACCGCGGCCCAGAATACTCGGAATCTTACAGTAGCCAACATGATACCAAGTTTGATTTGCTAAAGGTTGTAATCTGCCAAGTGCCCACAAGATCTGCGAATTATAAAGACTTCAGGCTAATTGCATTCTTCAACCGTGGTCTCGCCTATCTGACAGGTCACTGCGGTAAGTGGATAAATCTGCACGTCCATCGCAGGATCATACATCCTCCATGGTTCTCTGATGCCATTGAACACAAGGGCTTCATTTATGCTTTCGACTCCTTCTATGGCTGGACGTATTGCTGGCCTACTCCAGACATCGCTACAAATGGCTGTTACAGCAGTATGTTACTTTCCTATGATATCATGATGGCTTGCTTATATTACTATCAACATTTGCTGAAAAAATATTCATGCTCATAACATGTTGTTCTTAAGATTAACTAAACCAAGAGCCCTTTTTTATTTGACTCCAACTTGATATGATGTTGTAGGCCGCCTGGTGTCCCTACCCTTCCTAATCCCAGAACCTTTCAAAGAAAAGCGGCATGGCAGTTGCAGGTGGTTCCTGGCTCGATCAGACGACAGCGAAAGATTGATGATCGTTCGCACGTACCGGACGTGTTGTTTCGCGGAATACAATCACAGTCACTGCAAGGTCTTTGAGCAGGATCCCAGCTTCTTTGGGCCTTCAGGAATTTTTGACTGGAGGTTGGTAAGTAGCCTTGGTACATGCTCTCTGTTTGTCAGACTGAATTATCCGATTATCCAGGAGATAACCGACGGCAAGGATCATGATGGCAGCGCGGTTTCGTTCATCAGGCAAAACTGTGGGTACACAGCGTACCATGCGTCTCTGCATGCACCATACCCTGATATGTGCCGCCACGCTCTGCAGCCCAAAGTAGGAGAGAGGGTCGCAAGTATCAGACTTCGACCTGCTGGCTGGAGTTTCCCCTGTCAGGCACCCATCTGGTTCAAGCCGTCAGCCAATCTCCACAGCTTAATAAATAGTAACGTCTAACTGAGCCAGTTAGTTAGATGCATACACTTGGTGTAGTAGGAACTTTATTTAGTTTGATGCATACACTTGTTCTTTGTTGGTAGCCCTTTTGTAATGATGGTTGATGTTTGGTTTGAAAGAGAGAGCTGCGTCTTCACTCTTCTGGCCTGCTTACTGCTTCTGTTGCACCCCCAGCCCTGGTTGCTGCTGCTGCTGTTTTCAATGTACAATCAGTAGTATATTTCGTCTGTTGGTTGAATAAATGTGTTGTTAGAACGACAAACACAATGTTTTGGAAGTCGTTGCACAGTTCGATCCTTTAGTGCACCATACCGTATGTAGCGCATACTATTTATCGTACGGAACACATTTTCCACTTGTTGATAGCATGCAGCCCACTGATGAAGGCCCAATAGAGAAGCCCATAATTAAATGGAAGGGAGGCTCTCACATGAATCCGGCCCAGGTACATGCTCATGGTCCCCTAAACATAAATAAATAAATAAATAAATAAATAAATAAAGCTAAGTGCTCATGCACCAGTTCTTTGGGAAAATAGGTAGCCCAGTATTTCTTTTTAAAGAATACCCAAGCTAGGCCTATTTGTTTTCTCCGAATTACTGGGCTGCAAATCTTTCAAGATGAGGAGGGATGCATTCCGGCCTGGCTTAAGAGTATGGTCAATGTCTGTTAAAAGTAATATCAAAAGGGGTTGAAAATTCCAAAAAATTTATAGCAAATGGGATATAAGTTTCTTTTTTTGTTTTTGTTCTTCACTGATATCTTATACATGTTTCATTGGATTTAACATGACATAGCACTTATTTATTTTTAAATTTGTTTTTACTATGGCTATTAATTTTTGGATTAAGAATATTTCGTTCCCCAACAAAAATTTGCGAATTTTCAAAATTTCCCACATATTTAGTTAATTTTTTTACCCTGGTACTGACCAGAAAATGGCCAGCAATTCTAAAAATGGAAAACGGGCTGCAATAAATTCTATATGAATTAGAAAATGAGTAAAAAATATAAAAATAATAGCAAATGGGCTGTACACGCCACGGATTTCGAGGCTGACTTGTTTACGCAAGGCTTTGTCAGTGAACACACGATTCTAGCAGCAGTTAGTGTTGGATGTCCATCCAACGGCCGACGTGCTTCTTTAATCTCTGATCTTCCTGCTCCAGCCGCCTAAACTAGCACCGGCGGGACTGTCTACTCCCTCCTCTTGTGGCCCGCTGTGATGCCGCGCAGGCTTCCCCGGCCCACCCTACTCCCTCCGCTGGCCTGGCCGCACGCAATCAACTGCCTCCTTATTACGCGAAAAAAATGATTCCTCCTACTAACATCTAGGGCGCACCGGTTGGGAGGCTGACCTGTGGGCCTACTAAGTTGACGCGTAGGCAGGGCTTGTCAACTTAGTCAACAAACAATTCTAGCAGCAGTAACTGTTGGATTTGAATCGAACGGTCCTGCTGCTTCTTCAATCGCTGCTCTTCTTGCACCAACCACCCAAACCAGCGCCGGGGAGACCGCCTGCTCCTGCCTCTAGTGGCCGGCTGTGCTGCCGATGAGGCCTCATCGTCCCCTACTACTCCCACCGCTAGCCAGGCCCTGCGGCGACGGCAGCCTCACACTGCAGCCGAACCAGTGAACCCTCGTACTCCTCTCCGCGTGGGCATCCACTGCCGCGTCTTCCCCGGCTCCGCGTCGTCCCCTTCCTAGGCCTCGCCGTCGTCCACCGCCTTGGTGCTCTCGGCGCGGCGTGGTCAACGTGGTCAACGACATTCCATCGGAAGAGTACTGTACGTGGAGAGGCTGACAGCTGGGTCCACGGCCACAGCCCAGTTTTTTGTGATTTGCCAAGTAAGTTGCTTTGTCAGGCCTGTTGGGCTGCAAATCTTTCAAGACGAGGACGAGAGCTATCATTCGGCTGGCCGAGAAAATGGCCCATCAGTAATGAGAAATGGGTTGTACATTTTTAAAACACATCAAACCGGCAATTAGTTTCAAATATCTTTTTTTTTTCATTTCAAGATTTGAAATTACATTAATTTTTATGCATGGAGAATTTGTTGGATTTTATATTGATATACATTTATTTTTAAAATCAGTTTGAATGTGAGTCAAAATTTCGGCATTAAAAACAGTTCGGATCGCACTGAAATATACAAAATTTCGTATAATTTTTTAACCGTGGCCACAATATGGGCTGTAATGCTAACAAAAAGAATATGGGCTCCAAAAAAACCTTAATAATTAGCAAATGGGCTGTAAATTATTAGAAATAATGGCAGATGGGTTGTATGCTGTTTTCCACAGATTTGAGGCTTTCCTAAGAAAAAGGTTGACGCACAAGCAGTGACTGTTGGATGGCCATCCAACGGCCGTCGTGCTTCTTCAATCTCTGCTCTTCCTGCTCCAGCCGCTCAAACAGGCGCCGGCGGGACTGCCTGCTCCCTCCTCCCTGCGGCCGGCTCTGCTGCCACGCAAGCCTCACCGCCCCACTGTACTCCCATCGCTGGCCTAGCCATCCCTCTACTCACCCACACCTGCTGTTATTCTCCGGCGACGGGAGACGAACCAGTAAACCCTCGTACAGTCGTACTCCCCTCCGCGTGGGAAACAACTGCCGAGTCTTCCCTGCCTCCGTGTCGTTCCCTTCCTAGGCCTCGCCGTCGTCCACCGCCCTGGTGCTCTTGGCTCGGCCTGGTCAACGTGGTCAACAACCGACATGCATCTGAAGTGGACTTTACGTGGAGAGGCCGACAGCTGGGTCCACGGCCGCACGCAAGGAAATGCCTCCTTATTACGCGCAAAATAATGATTCCTCCACCTGACATCAGGGACCCACCGAAAGGGCCTTTGTATTTCGCGAAAAAACGTTACCGCCGCTGACAGCTCGGACCCACCAGCTATATCTTCGCACGCAAGGAAGTGCCTCCTTATTACGCACAAAAAAATGAATACCCCTGCTAGCTGGGACCCACCTTGGTGGGAGGCTGACTTGTGGGCCTACTAAGTTGATGGGGACGGAGGGCTTTGTCAACTTAGTCAATATGCACGATTCTAGCTTTAGTGACCGTACGATGTCCATCCAATGGCCGTAGTGCTTCTTCAACCTTTGGTCTTCTTGCTCCAGCCGCCCAAAGCAGCGTCGGTCGTGCCTCATGCTCCTGCCTCCCGTGGCCGACTGCGATGCGGCGGAGGCCTCACCGCCCCCTACTACTCCCACTGCTGGCCAGGCCATCCCTCTACTCACCCACACCCCCTGTTATTATGCGGCGACGGCAGCCTCACACTGCAGCGAACCAGTGAACCCTCATACTCCTCTACGCGTGGGCATCCACTGTTGCGTCTTCCCCGGCTCCGCGTCGTCCCCTTCCTAGGCCTCGCCGTCGTCCACCGCCCTGGTGCGCTCGGCACGGCGTGGTCAACGTGGTCAAGGAACGGCTTCCATCAGACGTGGACTGTACGTGGAGAGGCTGATAGCTGGGTCCACGGCCGCAGCAAGGAAGTGCCTCCTTATTACGTGCAAAATAATTATTCCTCCACCTGACAGCGGGGACCCACCGGACGGGCCGCCGTATTTCGTGAAAAAACGTTTCCCCCCTGACTGCTGGGACCCACCAGCTACACCTTCGCACTCAAGGAAGTGCGTCCGGGCAAAAAAAAAACAAAATGATTCGCCCCCCTGACTACTGGGACCCACCAGCTACATCTTCGCATGCAAGGAAGTGCTTGATAGTCGGGACCCACCTGGTCGAAGCGTACGTAGCATTGTCATTCTGGTCGCGAACGTGTACGTACATATATACTGGTCGATGTAGAGGCGCGCACGTGTCGTAGTAGAGGCGCGCACATAGCATGTACACGTACGTACAGCGGCCAGGGTGCAAGAAAGAAAATACAGCCACGTATGTGTACATATGGGCGGGGTCTCGAACGCCTACTTGCACATACATACGGCCAGGGCTCGTGTACATGGCTGGGTCGGAACGGAGAAAAAGCATCGTCATGGTGTTCATGGGGAGGCAACGGAATGCGTGGTCGTGTTCATCGGGAGGGCTTGGACGGAACAGGCGATGGAAACGAGGCCTGGCGTACCGCAGAATGAAGGAAACGGCCTTGTGTTCGACGGGCCACGTTCGAAACGGGATCCTGTTCATCGGGAGGGATCTGGCGTACCGCAAAACGGAGGAAACGGACCTCCTACGGTCGAAACAGGGGTCCTGTTGATCGGGAGGGGTGTGGCGTACCGCAAAACGGACGAAACAGACTTGTGTTGGAGCACTACGGTCGAAACGGGGGTCCTGTTCATCAGGAGGGGTGTGGTGTACCGCAAAACGGGACTCCACGGGATACTGTTCATCTCCACCGTCGACCCCCTCCAGCCTCCACGAGCTACTATTCATCCACCGTCGACCTCCTCCAGCCTCCACGGGCTCCTGTTCATCCAGCCTCCACCGGCTACTGTTCAACCACCCCTCCACCGTCTACTGTTCATCCAGCCCTCCACACCACGGGGTCCTATTCAACCACCCCTCCATGGGCACCCCTCCATCGTCTACTGTTCATCCTGCCCTCCACACCACGGGGTCCTGTTCATCCACCTTTCCACGGGCACCCCTCCACCATCTACTGTTCATCCAGCCCTCCACCACACCACGGGGTCCTGTTCATCCAGAGGCAACGCCATCGTTCACTGTTCATCCACCCCCCCCGCAACGCTCACTGTTCATCCCATCGATTGGCTTCAGTTAGCAGCAGTAGCGAAGGAATCGCTCGATCGGGTTCAGTTAACAGCCATCGATCGATCACTCGGGTTCAGTAACGCGTAGCCTGCAGTGCAATCGCTCGGGTTCAGTTAGAGCCCAACACCTCGCACACACGCGCGTACGTGTACAAGAGAAACATGCATCGCTCGGCCCCCGACCTCCCACCGTAACCGGGAACTCCCTGAAATTTTCCTCCCCCTTGCTTCTACCACGGTTTTTTCCGTCATGGACGGCCCAAAGAATGTCATGCAGCTGCGTCTCCGGCCCGCCTGTCGGTGTACCAAAGTAGGGGTACCCTAGTATCCCAAACTTGTGCACGGGCAGTCGCAGCGCCCCGCGGCAAGGCCTGCCGGGTGACCGCCAAGGTCCTCCGTGGTTCCTTTGGAGCCATTCAAGAACAAAGTATTCAAGCCAAGGAGACAAGGCCCCGGCAAGAGGAGCTTGCCGGGAAGGCCACTCAAGACACAAGACCCCGGCAAGAGGAGCTTGCCGGGAAGGCCAACCAAGGCATCTCAAGGAACTTGCCGCGACGCGCCACGCGTCCCGGCAAGGCCCGGCGAGCGACAAGCTTCCGGACGCGAGAAGACAACGACCGCGGCAAGGCGTTTGCCGCGGCAAGCAACCACTCTGTACCCACGCTCCAGCTCATCCACCAACGTGTCTCTCTGGGACCCTTCCAGGCGTACGTGACGGGAGGCTGTGTAGCCAGAGGTACACTGTGGCAAGCGGCGCTGACAAAATTGCCATCGTGGCGAGCGGTGGCGCCCCTGACGGTCCCTTTTCTACACTGTTTGGGTGACGTAGATAGGCATTTAATGCCCTTGTCCCCTGCCGTCAGGGTTAGGTATGATACACTGTACAGGTAGCTGTACCAACCGCAACATTTTTCCATTTTTACCCTTGTCCGCGTTGCCACCTGTCGGTGACCCCTTGAGCATATAAAAGGAGGACCATGCGCAACGTAGAGGAGGAGGAACAGAAAAACACTCACGCTCGGTCTCGTTAGCTGCTCGTGTGCACTGTAGCACTGAGCGCTCCCGAGCAAGAACTCAATACAAACCACAGATGCAGCAGTAGGGTTTTACGCATCCGTGCGGCCCGAAGCTGGGTAAACTGCTCGTGTGCTTCGCCTCGATCCACTCTTCGTGCGACCTCCGCCCCCCGCCGAACCGAAAGGGGCTCGGTCCCCATAGGTGCTCGTGGATCAGTTTCCCCGACATCTTTGGCGCGCCAGGTAGGGGGCGTCGAGGTTGTGTGAACCTGATCCGGTGTTCACACGAGCTAGATATTCATCATCTTCATCGACATGCCGCCGAAGAAGAAGGCTTCGGAGGCAGCTGATCCGCCCGCGATAGACCCACCATCGCCGGAGCAAACGGCTGGTGGGGAAGACGCAGGCGGAAGAACGGGCGTCGTTGAGGGATCCCACGGTGCCGCCAGGTCCAAGGACAAGGCTGCACTGCCCATCGGCGGCGTAGCCGGCTCCCACGACGACCGGGCGTCCGTAGATGCACCGCGCCCATCTCAGGAGGCGCGGGACTGGCAGCGTCATGGTACCCACGGTACCATACGCTTGCTGGACCCAGATCGAGCTGGCGGATCTCGGGATGCTCAAGGCCAGCATGCACGCCAACATGCTGGCGCGAGCGAGGCACGGTCGCCTGGACGGGATATTGCTCCTTATAACGTAGTTAGAAGTCCGAGCATATCCCACTCCTCGCACCGTTCGCCACCGCTACCCGCCACTCCAGCGGAAGCTTTGGTGCGAGCTCAACTGCTCCTAGATTTCCCTCCAACGCCGGACAAGATCGACGACTGGAGGGCCACCATTCAGAGTCTCATCGGCTTCGCCAACGGCGACACTCCACGGCAGCCGAGTGCATCACAGCCGCGGCGAGCCAGCCAGGCACGAGCCGATGGCGACAAGACCGGTGGAGGTGCGACTACCATGCACTCTCCGCCCCGAAGGCCAAGATCGCCGACTCGCCGGGTCCACCACGACAGCGACTCCACTGCTTCATCAGATCCGCGAGCTCGCCGCGATCAGCGCCAAGTTCTTCACGAACGACAGCAAGAAGACGCTCGTACTCGCATCGAGCGCCGAAGAGAAGCGCGGCGTCAATCAGACCAGCGCGCTGGGCCCACTGTCGACATGCATGCGCCAGGGGAACCAGGCGACCTGCCGTACGCGGTAGGTTGCCCTGCGTTTACCCGTGAGCTGCGGCAAGTCCAGTGGCCCAGTACGAAGAATTTCAAGCCAGACGTACCAGAGAAGTACGACGGCAAGTTGCATCCGTCGGAGTTCCTCAGCATCTACACCATCGCGGTGCAAGCTGCCGGGGGGCGGGACGGCAAGATCCTTGCCAACTACTTCCCGCTGGTGCTCAAACCCAATGTCAGGTCCTGGCTCATGCACTTGCCGGACAACTCCATATCTTCCTGGGCAGACCTATGCCATCAGTTTGTCGGCGCCTTTACGGGCGCCCACAAACCTCATGGCCAGGAGAGTGACCTTCATCTGCTCGCCCAGAAGGAAGGAGAGCCCTTGCGCAAGTACATCCAGAGATTCAGCCATGTACAACGCAACATCCCAGATGTCCACCCTGCCGCGGTCATCAGCGCGTTCCATCAGAACGTGCATAACCGCAAGATGCGGGAGGAGATGGCGATGTGCAAGATAAGAGACGTCAGTGAGCTATATGCCCTGGCCGACAAGTGTGCACGTGCTGAGGAAGGGAGGAGAGTCCCCGGAGAGAATACAGGAGCAGAAGGATCTGACAGCGAGGATGCTGCCCCAGCAAAGAAAAACCGGCGGCGGAACAACAGGAAGAAGAAAGGCAAAGATGTGCTAGTTGTTGAGCACTCCGGCAACGAAGGTGGCGCCAAGACAGCGAAGGCTGGTAGCTCCGGCAAGGAGGTTGTCACATGCACCAACTGCAAGGCTGTGGCGGCCACCGACAAGCAGGGCGGCACCAACAAACAGTACTGCAAGATCCACCGCACCAAGGGCCGTGACCTCCAGAGCTGCAAGAAGGTCGAGCAGCTTGTCGAGCTGCAAAAGGCCGAATACGAGCGACGCGACAAGGAGAAAGCCCAAGGAGGTGCTGGAGGATCCGGCACGAAGCGCCCCGCCCGGGGAGGACGCCGCGGCAAGGCCAAGCAGCGGCAAGGAGACAGACCTCCCCGCGGCCGCAACAAGGATGAAGATGACGACGACGACGAAGACATGGATGATGACGAGACCAGCGAGCAGGAGTTCTAGAAAGCCACAGAGGTCTTGTGCATTGACGGCAGTGCTTCTCTGCATACTTCACACCGCCAACTCAAGCAGTGGGTGCGGGAAGTCAATGTGGCAGAACCACCCGTCGAATCACGCAAGCTTCTGAAATGGTCCAGCACGCCTATCATCTTCGATATTGAGGACCACCCTGATCGCACAACTGCGATCGGGTGCTTGCCGATGTTGGTTTCACCAACTATCCGCAACCTCAAGGTCACCAAGATGCTAGTTGACGGCGGGGCCGGCTTGAACCTGATCTCCTCCGCTGTGCTCCGGAAACTCCAGGTCCCTGACAGCGAGCTCGAAGAGACCGGCACATTCCAAGGAATAAACCCGGTAAGGAGCAAGCCGAAGGGGAAGATCACGTTGCCGGTGACATTTGGTAGCGAGTTGAACTTCAGAACTGAGAGGATCACTTTTGATGTTGCCGATTTTCCATTGCCTTACAATGGAATTCTCGGCCGTCCAGCGCTCGCCAAGTTCATGGCAGCCTCTCACTATGCGTATAACATGCTGAAGATGCCAGGCCCGATAAGTGTCATCTCTGTCCCTGGCGACAAGAAAGATGCTCTTATCTGTGCCGACAAGATTTACCGGGAAGCAGCAGCCGCAACGGATCACGAGACACTTGCCGCTGAAGCTCCCGGGGGGGAGAAGAAGACCAAGTCCGGCAAGAGCTCTGATGCCCACTCCGGCAAGCGCACCTCTTCGGAGTGCTGCGCTACCGTCGAGGACGCACCATCGAGCTCCACCGGCAAGTGTAAGAAGACAATGGCAGCTCCGCCAGCGACCAAGAAGGTGTCCGCCAAGGAGGACGTCACTTGTGGTACCTTCACCATCAGTGCCACTCTTGACCCTAAATAGGAAAGCGCGCTCACTGCTTTCCTGCGCGCGAACGTCGATGTGTTTGCGTGGCAACCATCTGACATCCCGGTGTTCCTAGGAAAGTAATTGAGCACCACCTTGCCATCTGTCCTCATGCGCGGCCCGTCAAGCAGAAAGTCAGGAAGCAAGCAGTGGAGCGCCAAGAATTCATCACAGAAGAAATCAAGAAGTTGGAAGCAGCAGGCCTTGTCAGAGGAGTGCTCCATCCTACGTGGTTGGCCAATCCTGTAGTCGTGCGCAAGGCAAACGGGAAATGGAGGCTTTGTATCGACTTTACTGATGTTAACAAAGCTTGTCCCAAAGATCCATTTCCCTTGCCGCGCATTGACCAGATTGTTGACTCCACGGCCGGGTGTGACTTGCTTTCATTTCTTGACGCATACTCAGGATACCATCAGATCTTCATGGCAGAAGAGGATGAGGAGAAAACCGCATTCATCACTCCATGTGGCACGTACTGTTTCATACGGATGCCTTTTGGTTTGAAGAATGCTGGTTCAACATTCGCAAGGGTAGTCCATACCGCTTTTGAGCCACAAATACATAGAAATGTGGAAGCCTATATGGATGACATAGTGGTCAAGAGCAAGGATAAGTCAACTCTAATTCAAGATTTAGACGAGACTTTTGCAAATCTGCGCAAGATCAGCCTCAAGCTCAACCCCGAGAAGTGTGTGTTTGGAGTCCCTTCCGGCAAGCTTCTCGGGTTCTTCGTGTCTCAGCGAGGAATTGAAGCCAATCCCGACAAGATCAAGGCCATCGAGCAGATTGAAGCACCAAAGCGCGTCAAGGATGTACGAAGACTTGCCGGTTGCGTGGCAGCTCTAAGCAGGTTTATTTCTAAGTCTGCTGAGCGCGCCCTGCCGTTTTTCAAAATATTGAAAAAGGCAGGTCCAATGAAATGGACTCTGGAAGCGGAGGCTGCGCTACAGGACTTGAAGAGATACATGTCCTCCACTCCAGTACTTGTCGCACCTAAGCCACAAGAGAAGTTGCTGCTATATCTGGCGGCAACCAATCAAGTGGTTAGTGCTGCGTTAGTAGCGGAGAGGGAGGCAGATGATGAGCCAGCAACCACAGCAAGTGCATCTAGCGACAAGCAGGGGGCTTCCCCGACAAGCTCTGGTCTCGACAAAGATGGATCTGCGCAGGCGCATGAGGAGATACAGAAGAAGAGAATGGTGCAGCGCCCAGTTTACTTTGTCAGTTCCCTTCTGCAGGGGGCTAGGTCAAGGTACTCTGGTGTGCAGAAATTGCTTTTCGGCCTTCTCATGGCCTCGAGAAAGCTGCGCCATTACTTCCAAGCACATGAGATCACAGTTGTCACTCGCTTTCCGCTGAAGAGGATACTGCAGAATCCAGAAGCAACAGGCAGGATTGTTGAGTGGGCACTAGAACTGTCAAGCTTTGGCCTCAAGTTTGAGAGCACTTCGACCATCCAAAGCAGAGCATTGGCAGAATTCATAGCAGAGTGGACGCCAACACTAGATGAAGAAATTCCAGAGACGAGCATCCCCGTCAATGAAGCAAGCAAAGAGTGGCTGATGTACTTTGATGGTGCCTTCTCGCTGCAAGGCGCCGGTGCTGGTGTGCTGCTTGTCGCACCCACCGGAGAGCACCTCAAGTATGTAGTCCAGATGCACTTTCCCAAGGAGCAAGCAACAAACAATACTGCAGAGTATGAAGGTTTGCTTGCCGGTCTCAGGATCGCGGCAGACCTTGGGATCAAGAAGCTCATTGTCAGGGGTGACTCACAGCTTGTCGTCCGCCAAGTGAACAAGAGTTATCAGAGTCCGTTGATGGAAGCATACGTTGACGAAGTGAGAAAGCTAGAAGAGCACTTTGTCGGCCTACAGATGGAACACGTTCCAAGAGCTCAGAACGACATTGCCGATGGCCTGTCAAAGTGCGCAACACTTAAGTTACCTGTGGAACCAGGGATCTTTGTGCTCAAGCTGACTCAACCGTCTGTAACACCATCAACTGGACAGAGCAAGAAGAGGAAGTTGATTTCTGGTGACTATTTTCCGGCAGAGCTCCCCGAAGCCGCCGCCAAGAAGGTCCCCAAGATCAACACCAAGAGTGCTGAGGAGCAGTCTGCTCCGGCAAACCCCAGGGTTTGTTCCGTTGAAGCAGACGCTCCCGACAAGTTTTGCTCCGGCAAGCTTGCCGGGGAACGTCAAGCTCCGGCTGAGCCGCAGGTTCTCGCCATAGAAGCGGATGTTCCCGCAGCAGCAGATGTGCCTTTAGTCCTTGCTGTCGAGCCGCAAGCTCCAGCATGGGCACAACAGATTGTCCGTTTCCTTCAGATAGGAGAACTTCCCGAAGATCAAGAAGAAGCAGAAAGAGTAGCCCGGCCGTCAAGTATGTACCAGTTTGTCGACAGCACACTCTACAGAAGAAGACTCAACGGTGTGAAATTGAAGTGTATTCACCGAGAAGACGGACAAAAGCTGTTGGCAGAGATACATGGAGGCATATGTGGTCACCACATTGGCGCAAGAGCACTTGCCGGCAAAGCATTCCAGCAAGGTTTCTTTTGGCCGACAGCCCTCCAGGATGCAACTGCACAAGTAACTAAGAGTGAAGCATGCCAGTTCCATTCCAAGCAGATACACCAGCCAGCTCAAGCTCTCCAGACGATCCCTTTATCCTGGCCATTTTCAGTCTGGGGGCTCGACATCCTCGGCCCCTTCCCCCGAGCAGTCGGGGGCTTTGAGTACTTGTACGTTGCTATCGACAAGTTCACAAAGTGGCCGGAAGTGGAAGCAGTGAGGAAGGTGACAACACAGTCAGCAGTCAAGTTCTTCAGGTCGATTGTTTGCCGCTTCGGGATCCCTAACAGGATCATCACCGACAACGGTACGCAATTCACGAGCCGCACCTTCATGTTGTATGTCCAAGATCTTGGCGCCAAGGTCTGCTTAGCTTCTGTTGCTCACCCCAGAAGCAACGGTCAAGCGGAGAGGGCAAATGCTGAAGTGCTGCGTGGGCTCAAGACCAGGACTTTCGACAAGCTGCACAAGTGTGGAAGAAACTGGATCGAGGAGCTGCCGGTGGTTCTTTGGTCGATCAGGACGACGCCAAATCGAGCCACTGGCCAGACACCTTTCGCTCTAGTCTATGGAGCAGAGGCAGTTCTCCCCACGGAACTCGTATACGGGTCACCTCGAGTGCTCGCTTTTGATGAGCTTGAGCAAGAGCAGCTGTGAGAAGATGATGCGCTGCTCATTGAGGAAGACCGTCTTCAGGCTGCTGTACGAGCTGCTCGCTACCAGCAAGCTTTGCGCCGCTACCATAGCCGCAAAGTTAACGCCAGAAGTCTCGAGGAAGGCGACCTTGTTCTTCGGCACGTTCAGTCCGCCAAGAATTCCAACAAGTTGACGCCGAAGTGGGAAGGCTCTTACCGGGTGAAACGAGTCACTAGGCCTGGCGTTGTCCGCCTTGAGACCGAAGATGGCATTCCGGTGAGCAACTCCTGGAACATTGAGCATCTTCGTAAGTTTTACCCGTAAGGCGCGGTTGCCGGTGAAGGAAATATGCCCTAGAGGCAATAATAAAGTTATTATTTATTTCCTTATATCATGATAAATGTTTATTATTCATGCTAGAATTGTATTAACTGGAAACATAATACATGTGTGAATACATAGACAAACAGAGTGTCACTAGTATGCCTCTACTTGACTAGCTCATTAATCAAAGATGGTTATGTTTCCTAACCATGAACAAAGAGTTGTTATTTGATTAACGAGATCACATCATTAGTTGAATGATCTGATTGACATGACCCATTCCATTAGCATAGCACCCGATCGTTTAGTATGTTGCTATTGCTTTTATCCATGACTTATACATGTTCCTTTAACTATGAGATTATGCAACTCCCGTTTACCGTAGGAACACTTTGTGTGCTACCAAACGTCACAACGTAACTGAGTGATTATAAAGGTGCTCTACAGGTGTCTCCGAAAGTATTTATTGGGTTGGCATATTTCGAGATTAGGATTTGTCACTCCGAATGTCGGAGAGGTATCTCAGGGCCTTCTCGGTAATGCACATCACATAAGCCTTGCAAGCATTGCAACCAATGAGTTAGTTGTGAGATGATGTATTACGGAACGAGTAAAGAGACTTGCCGGTAACGAGATTGAACTAGGTATTGGATACCGACGATCGAATCTCGGGCAAGTAACATACCGATGACAAAGGGAACAACGTATGTTGTTATGCGGTCTGACCGATAAAGATCTTCGCAGAATATGTAGGAGCCAATATGGGCATCCAGGTCCCGCTATTGGTTATTGATCGGAGATGTGTCTCGGTCATGTCTACATTGTTCTCGAACCGTAGGGTCCGCATGCTTAAGGTTTCGATGACAGTTATATTATGAGTTTATGAGTTTTGATGTACCGAAGGAGTTCGGAGTCCCGGATGAGATCGGGGACATGACGAGGAGTCTCGAAATGGTCGAGACGTAAAGATCGATATATTGGACGACTATATTCGGACATCGGAAAGGTTCTGAGTGATCCGGGTATTTTCGGGAGTATCGGGGAGTTACGGGATTACGGGAGAAGTAATGGGCCTTGATGGGCTTTAGTGGGAAGAGGAAAAAGGCTGCTGCGCCCCCCCTTCCCTCTGGTCCGAATTGGACTAGGGAAAAGGGGGCCGACCACCTTTCCTTCTCCTCCTATTCCTTCTCCCTTCCTCCCCTCTTGGTGGACTCCTACTAGGACTTGGAAACCTAGTAGGACTCCACACCCTGGCGCGCCAAACCCTAGGCCGGCCACCCCCTCCCTTGCTCCTTTATATACGGGGGCAGGGGGCACCCCATAGACACACAACTTGATCTACGGATCGTTCCTTAGCCGTGTGCGGTGCCCCCTTCCACCAAATTCCACCTCGGTCATATCGTTGCAGTGCTTAGGCGAAGCCCTGCGCCTGTAACACATCAAGATCGTCACCACGCCGTCGTGCTGACAGAGCTCTTCCCCGACGCTTTGCTGGATCGGAGCCCGGGGATCGTCATCGAGCTGAACGTGTGCCAAGAACTCGGAGGTGCCGGAGTAACGGTACTTGGATCGGTCGGATCGCGAGGAGAACATACGACTACTTCCTCTACGTTGAGTCAACGCTTCCGCTTCGGTCTACGAGGGTACGTAGACAACACTCTCCCCTCTCGTTGCTATGCATCACCATGATCTTGCGTGTGCGTAGGATTTTTTTTGAAATTACTACGTTCCCAACAGTGGCATCCGAGCCTAGGTTTTTATGGTTTGATGTTATTTGCACGAGTAGAACACAAGTGAGTTGTGGACGATACAAGTCATACTGCCTACCAGCATGTCATACTTTGGTTCAGCGGTATTGTTGGACGAGACGATCCGGACCAACCTTACGCGTACTCTTACGCGAGACCGGTTCCCTCGACGTGCTTTGCACATAGATGGCTTGCGGAAGACTGTCTCTCCAACTTTAGTTGAACCGAGTGTGGCTACGCCCGGTCCTTGAGAAGGTTAAAACGGAGTCTATTTGAC
Source organism: Aegilops umbellulata (assembly GCA_032464435.1). Lineage (NCBI taxonomy): Eukaryota > Viridiplantae > Streptophyta > Magnoliopsida > Poales > Poaceae > Aegilops > Aegilops umbellulata. The sequence goes on from CP136059.1 coordinate 419,752,986, forward strand.
AAACTATCGTTGTGGTTTTGATGCGTAGGTAAGATGAGTTCTTGCTTAAGCCCGTAGCAGCCACGTAAAACTTGCAACAACAAAGTAGAGGACGTCTAACTTGTTTTTGCAGGGCATGTTGTGATGTGATATGGTCAAGACATGATGCTAAATTTTATTGTATGAGATGATCATGTTTTGTAACCGAGTTATTGGCAACTGGCAGGAGCCATATGGTTGTCGCTTTATTGTATGCAATGCAATCGCGATGTAATGCTTTACTTTATTACTAAGCGGTAGTGATAGTCGTAGAAGCATAAGATTGGCGAGACGACAACGATGCTACGATGGAGATCAAGGTGTCGCGCCGGTGACGATGGTGATCATGACGGTGCTTCGAAGATGGAGATCACAAGCACAAGATGATGATGGCCATATCATATCACTTATATTGATTGCATGTGATGTTTATCTTTTATGCATCTTATCTTGCTTTGATTGACGGTAGCATTATAAGATGATCTCTCACTAATTATCAAGAAGTGTTCTCCCTGAGTATGCACCGTTGCGAAAGTTCTTCGTGCTGAGACACCACGTGATGATCGGGTGTGATAGGCTCTACGTTCAAATACAACGGGTGCAAAACAGTTGCACACGCGGAATACTCAGGTTATACTTGACGAGCCTAGCATATAACAGATATGGCCTCGGAACACGGAGACCGAAAGGTCGAGCGTGAATCATATAGTAGATATGATCAACATAGTGATGTTCACTATTGAAACTACTCCATCTCACGTGATGATCGGACATGGTTTAGTTGATTTGGATCACGTGATCACTTAGAGGATTAGAGGGATGTCTATCTAAGTGGGAGTTCTTAAGTAATATGATTAATTGAACTTTAATTTATCATGAACTTAGTCCTGGTAGTATTAGCATATCTATGTTGTAGATCAATAGCTCGCGTTGTTACTTCCCTATGTTTATTTTGATATGTTCCTAGAGAAAATTGTGTTGAAAAATGTTAGTAGCAATGATGCGGATTGGATCCGTGATCTGAGGTTTATCCTCATTGCTGCACAGAAGAATTATGTCCTTGATGCACCGCTGGGTGACGGACCTATTGCAGGAGCAGATGCAGACGTTATGAACGTCTTGCTAGCTCAATATGATGACTACTTAATAGTTTAGTGCACCATGCTTAACTGCTTAGAATCGGGACTTCAAAGACGTTTTGAACGTCATAGAGCATATGAGATGTTCTAGGAGTTGAAGTTAATATTTCAAGCAAATACCCGAGTTGAGAGATATGAAGTCTCCAACAAGTTCTATAGCTAAAAGATGGAGGAGAATCGCTCAACTAGTGAGCATGTGCTCAGATTGTCTGGGTACTACAATCGCTTGAATCAAGTGGGAGTTAATCTTCCAGATAAGATAGTGATTGACAGAATTCTCTAGTCACCATCACCAAGTTAGTAGAACTTCGTGATGAACTATAATATGCAAGGGATAACGGAAAATATTCCCAAGCCCTTCGCGATGCTAAAATCAGCGAAGGTAGAAATCAAAGAAAAACATCAAGTGTTGATGGTTGACAAGATCACTAGTTTCAAGAAAAGGGCAAAAGGAAAGAAGGGGAACTTCAAGAAGAACGGCAAGCAAGTTGCTGCTCAAGTGAAAAAGCCCAAGTATGGTCCTAAGCCTGAGACTAAGTGCTTCTACTGCAAAGGGACTGGTCACTGGAAGCGGAACTACCCCAAGTGATTGGCGGATAAGAAGGATGGCAAAGTGAACATAAGTATATTTGATATACATGTTATTGATGTGTACTTTACTAGTGTTCATAGCAACCCCTTAGTATTTGGTACTAGTTCAGTTGCTAAAATTTAGTAACTCGAAACGGGAGTTGCAGAATGAACAAAGACTAGTTAAAGGGCAAGGTGATGATGTGTGTTGGAAGTGGTTCCAAGATTGATATGATCATCATCACACACTCCCTATACTTTCGGGATTAGTGTTGAAACTAAATAAGTGTTATTTGGTGTTTGCGTTGAGCATGAATATGATTTGATCATGTTAATTGCAATACAGTTATTCATTTAAGTTAGAGAACAATTGTTGTTCTGTTTACATGAATAAAACATTCTATGGTCATACACACCAATGAAAATAGTTCATTGGATCTCGATTGCAGTGATACACATATTCATGATATTGAAACCAAAAGGATGCGAAGTTAGTAATGATAGTGCAATCTATTTGTGGCACTGCCGTTTAGGTCATATTGGTGTAAAGCGCATGAAGAAACTCCATGCTGATGGGATTTTGGAATCACTTGATTATGAATCACTTGATGCTTGCGAACCATGCCTCTTGGGCAAGATGACTAAAAACGCCGTTCTCCGGAACAATGGAGCAAGCAAAAGATTTGTTGGAAATCATACATACTGATGTATATGGTCCGATGAATATTAAGGCTCGCGACAAGTATCATTATTTTCTGACCTTCATAGATGATTTGAGCAGATATGGGTATATCTACTTGATGAAACATAAGTCTGAAACATTTGAAAAATTCAAAGAATTTCAGAGTGAAGTGGAAAATCATCGTGACAAGAAAATAAAGTTTCTACGATCTGATCGCGGAGACAAATATTTGAGTTACGAGTTTGGTCTTCAATTAAAACAATGTGGAATAGTTTCACAAACTCATGCCACCTGGAACACCATAGCATAATGGTGTGTCCAAATGTCATAACCGTACTTTATTGGATATCGTACAATCTATGATGTTTCTTACCGATTTACCAATATCGTTTTGGGATCATGCATTAGAGACAGCTGCATTCACGTTAAATAGGGCACCATCTAAATCCGTTGAGATGACACCGTATGAACTATGGTTTCACAAGAAACCTAAGTTGGCGTTTCTTAAAGTTTGGGGCTGCGATGCTTATGTGAAAAAGTTTCATCCTGATAAGCTCGAACCCAAATCGGAGAAGTGCATCTTCATAGATACCCAAAAGAAACATTTGGGTACACCTTCTATCACAGATCCGAAGGCAAGACTTTTGTTGCTAAATTCGGAAACTTTCTCGAGAAGAAGTTTCTCTAGAAAGAAGTGAGTGGGAGGAAAGTAGAACTTGATAAGGTAATTGTACCTTCTCCCTTATTGGAAAGTAGTTCATCACAGAAATCCGTTCCTGTGACTACTACACCAATTAGTGAGGAAGCTAATGATGATGATCATGTAACTTCAGATCAAGTTACTACCGAATCTCGTAGGTAAACCAGAGTGAGATCCGCACCAGAGTGGTACGGTAATCTTGTTCTGGAAGTCATGTTACTAGACCATGACGAACCTACGAACTATGAAGAAGCAATGGTGAGCCCAGATTCCGCGAAATGGTTTGAGGCCATGAAATCTGAGATATGATCCATGTATGAGAACAAAGTATGGACTTTGATGGATTTGCCCGATGATCGGCAAAGCCATAGAAAATAAATGGATCTTCAAGAGGAAGACGGACGCTGATAGTAGTGTTACTATCTACAAAGCTAGAATTGTCGCAAAAGGTTTTCGACAAGTTCAAGGTGTTGACTACGATGAGAGTTTCTCACTCGTATCTATGCTTAAGTCTGTCCGAATCATGTTAGCAATTGCCGCATTTTATGAAATCTGGCAAACGGATAAAACAAAACTGCATTCCTTAATGGATTTATTAAAGAAGAGTTGTATATGATGCAACCAGAAGGTTTTGTCAATCCTAAAGGTGCTAACAAAATGTGCAAACTCCAGCGATCCATCTATGGACTGGTGCAAGCATCTCAGAGTTGGAATATACGCTTTGATGAGTTGATCAAAGCATATGGTTTTATACAGACTTGCGGTGAAGCCTGTATTTACAAGAAAGTGAGTGGGAGCACTACAACATTTCTGATAAGTATATGTGAATGACATATTGTTGATCGGAAATAATGTAGAATTATTCTGCAAAGCATAAAGGAGTGTTTGAAAGGAGTTTTTCAAAGAAAGACCTCGATGAAGCTGCTTACATATTGAGCATCAAGATCTATAGAGATAGATCAAGACGCTTGATAAGTTTTTCAATAAGTACATACCTTGAAAAGATTTTTGAAGTAGTTCAAAATGGAACAGTCAAAGAAAGAGTTCTTGCCTGTATTACAAGGTGTGAAATTGAGTAAGACTCAAAGCCCGACCACGGCAGATAATAGAAAGAGAATGAAAGTCATTTCCTATGCCTCAGCCATAGATTCTATAAAGTATGCCATGTTATGTACCAGATCTATTGTATACCCTACACTGTGTTAAGCAAGGGAGTACAATAGTGATCTAGGAAGTAGATCACTGGACATCGGTCAAAATTATCCTTAGTAAAATAAGGATATGTTTCTCGATTATGGATGTGACAAAAAGGTTCGTCGTAAAAGGTTACGTCGATGCATGTTTTGACACTAATCTAGATGACTCTAAGTCTCAATCTAGATACATATTGAAAGTGGGAGCAATTAGCTAAAGTAGCTCCGTGCAGAGCATTGTAGACATAGAAAATTGCAAAATACATAACGGATCTGAATGTGGCAGACCCGTTGACTAAACTTCTCTCACAAGCAAAACATGATCACACCGTAGTACTCTTTGGGTGTTAATCACATAGCGATGTGAACTAGATTACTGAATCTAGTAAACCCTTTGGGTGTTGGTCACATATCGATGTGAACTATTGCTGATAAATCACATAGCGATGTGAACTAGATTACTGAATCTAGTAAACCCTTTGGGTGTTGGTCACATATCGATGTGAACTATGGGTGTTAATCACATGGTGATGTGAACTATTGCTGATAAATCACATGGCGATGTGAACTAGATTATTGACTCTAGTGCAAGTGGGAGACTGAAGGAAATATGCCCTAGAGGCAATAATAAAGTTATTATTTATTTCCTTATATCATGATAAATGTTTATTATTTATGCTAGAATTGTATTAACTGGAAACATAATACATGTGTGAATACATAGACAAACAGAGTGTCACTAGTATGCCTCTACTTGACTAGCTCATTAATCAAAGATGGTTATGTTTCCTAACCATGAACAAAGAGTTGTTATTTGATTAACGAGATCACATCATTAGTTGAATGATTTGATTGACATGACCCATTCCATTAGCATAGCACCCGATCGTTTAGTATGTTGCTATTGCTTTTATCCATGACTTATACATGTTCCTTTAACTATGAGATTATGCAACTCCCGTTTACCGTAGGAACACTTTGTTGGCTACCAAACGTCACAACGTAACTGAGTGATTATAAAGGTGCTCTACAGGTGTCTCCGAAAGTATTTGTTGGGTTGGCATATTTCGAGATTAGGATTTGTCACTCCGAATGTCGGAGAGGTATCTCAGGGCCTTCTCGGTAATGCACATCACATAAGCCTTGCAAGCATTGCAACCAATGAGTTAGTTGTGAGATGATGTATTACGGAACGAGTAAAGAGACTTGCCGGTAACGAGATTGAACTAGGTATTGGATACCGACGATCGAATCTCGGGCAAGTAACATACCGATGACAAAGGGAACAACGTATGTTGTTATGCGGTCTGACCGATAAAGATCTTCGCAGAATATGTAGGAGCCAATATGGGCATCCAGGTCCCGCTATTGGTTATTGATCGGAGATGTGTCTCGGTCATGTCTACATTGTTCTCGAACCGTAGGGTCCGCACGCTTAAGGTTTCGATGACAGTTATATTATGAGTTTATGAGTTTTGATGTACCGAAGGAGTTCGGAGTCCCGGATGAGATCGGGGACATGACGAGGAGTCTCGAAATGGTCGAGACGTAAAGATCGATATATTGGACGACTATATTCGGACATCGGAAATGTTCTGAGTGATCCGGGTATTTTCGGGAGTATCGGGGAGTTACGGGATTACGGGAGAAGTAATGGGCCTTGATGGGCTTTAGTGGGAAGAGGAAAAAGGCTGCTGCGCCCCCCTTCCCTCTGGTCCGAATTGGACTAGGGAAAAGGGGGCCGGCCACCTTTCCTTCTCCTCCTATTCCTTCTCCCTTCCTCCCCTCTTGGTGGACTCCTACTAGGACTTGGAAACCTAGTAGGACTCCACACCCTGGCGCGCCAAACCCTAGGCCGGCCACCCCCTCCCTTGCTCCTTTATATACGGGGGCAGGGGGCACCCCATAGACACACAAGTTGATCTACGGATCGTTCCTTAGCCGTGTGCGGTGCCCCCTTCCACCAAATTCCACCTCGGTCATATCGTTGCAGTGCTTAGGCGAAGCCCTGCGCCGGTAACACATCAAGATCGTCACCACGCCGTCGTGCTGACAGAGCTCTTCCCCGACGCTTTGCTGGATCGGAGCCCGGGGATCGTCATCGAGCTGAACGTGTGCCAAGAACTCGGAGGTGCCGGAGTAACGGTACTTGGATCGGTCGGATCGCGAGGAGAACGTACGACTACTTCCTCTACGTTGAGTCAACGCTTCCGCTTCGGTCTACGAGGGTACGTAGACAACACTCTCCCCTCTCGTTGCTATGCATCACCATGATCTTGCGTGTGCGTAGGAATTTTTTTTTGAAATTACTACGTTCCCAACAGCCGGACCCTATTCCGGCAACCAGCTTTTGTACAAGTCTTGCCGCTGTTGCATGTAATCCTTTGTATAAAGCCAGGCGCAGACCCTGTGCATAAATAAAGCTCATGTGCTCCGCACATCTTGTCAATTTCGTGCTTTTTATTTTTTGCATGAGTTATCTGACACTTTGTGCAGGGCCAACCCTCGGTAAGCAATAACGAGCCATAAGGCTCCATATCTTTATTTTCTCTTCTTTCTTTTCTCAAGGAAAGGAAGGTTCCCCTCGCCCACAAGTTTGCCGGGGGGGGGGGGGGGGGGGGAAGGAGAAGATAATGGTGTGGACCAGGCGTCGTTCAAGAAAGTTTCGCCTTACCGGAAAGCAAACGATAGAAAAGGTAAGTTGCCAAAGTTTGAGCAATCAGATTTTTTAATTTTTAAGTTATCTTCCTTGAACGACCATGCTTTGTATGGAAAACCTATGCGCGGAGGAACCAGCTCGTGGCTAGTTGCGCCCTTACTTTGTTTCGAGTCCGCTCAACAACTTAAGTGTGCTGCGACTAGAGTTGCGCCCTTACTTTGTTTCGAGTCTGCTCAACAACTTAAGTGAGCTGCGACTAGTTGCGACAAGGTTTCTTGTCGGTAAGGGCACCGCCAGCAGGCTGCTGACCTCCCGCACTCAGCGCTCGCGGGAAAGGTGCCCGCGCCGGCAAGTTCCCTAAAAGCGTAGGGCAAAAACATACAAAGGAAGGAATCAAGTAAAGGGAATACAATTGCAATCACTACCCAAAATAAAGTTATATATTACAAGATAGCTTGTCGCGGCTCTAATAGACTGTTTTCATAACACGACCAGCAGCGACAAGAAAAGAAGAAAACGGGCGGCCTAGTCTACGCGGTCGCCCTCAACCCTCTTGATCCCGCTCACCCTGTCCACAATGGGTGCGACAAGGGCCTTGAGCTCCTCCAGATCAGCATCCGGCGGCAGGGACTTGTGGACGTTGGTGAGGTTGAGGCCTGGGTTGCGGTAGGCCACCTTCACCAATACCTTTTGAAGAGCTCCCACACACATCTTGCGCGACTCGTCGGCCAGCTGCTTTGGGATCCTCTCCCGGAGTCGCTGGAGGGCCGTCGCCACGAATTTGAAGAACAGAGTGAGCTTGGCGCTGGATGGGAGGCTCTCATCAGAGGGATACCCGAGATCCTCCATCCCCAGCTGCGCCAGCTCCCTGTCAATGTCTGCGGCAGCATTCACAAGACCCTCCGTCCAGTGCTCCATGCCCTCCCTAAAAGTGTTCTGGGTGGCGGCAATACTCTCCAACAGCGCCTTGTCGGCCTTGATCTCCTTCTTCAAGGCCACCTCCTGCTCCCTGACGCCGTCCAGCGTCTTGGTCAAAGTAGTCAGCTTCAACTCAATATCGGCGTTGGAGTCCTTGGCGGCGCCAAGCTCCTTGATCTTCTCGGCGAGATGACCCTGCAGCTCGCCAAAGGTGTAGGCGTCCTTCTTGCGCTCATGCTGGAGCGCGGCAAGCTCTTCACCGCTCGCCTTGAGATTGGTCTCCAGCTGCGCCACCTTCGTATCCAGCTCCTTCTTGGCGGCCTCGGCAGCTGCGGCGGCGTCCCTTGCTTCCTTGAGAGCTCCGCCGAGTGTCTGCTCGCGCGCAGCAAGCTCCTCCTCGTGGCTATCGAGGTTGACCTTCCACTGCGCCAGCTCGCCCTCCTGCGCGGACAGCTTCTCAGCGGCAAGCCGCTGCTGCTCTTCGACGTCAGCCTTCTCGAGGAGGAAGGCCTTCTGCGCCTCATCGAGCTGCGCCCGCTCCTCCGCAAGCGACCGGAGAGCTGCTTGGTTAAGACCTCGGAGCTCCTCCACGCGCTTCTCCATGTCCACCCTCGCCTTCGCGATAAGCGCCTCGCGGGATTCCAGCTTGGCTTGCCGGGCGCGGTAGAGCGACAACAGCTTCCGCAGCAGCCGCTCCTCCTCGGACTCGTCGCTGCTGCTGCTTGGCGCGTCAACCAGCGTCAACCCAGCGGAGGCGAGCACCTCTCCATCAAAGCTTTCTCCTTCGACCGGCGCCCTCGACGTCGTCGCCCAAGGGAGGTTGATGAAGATGCCATCGCCGACCTTCAAGTAGACGCCTGGCTGGGGCTCTTCGGAGCCTGGCGCAGCGGCAGCGGCGGAGGAGTCGGCGGTCGGCGTAGCGCCTGACGCTCCTGCGGCCTCAGGGCCGTCAGTGCGATCGCCGGACCCCTCGTCAGCTGTTGCGGCGGCAGCCTTGGCGGCCTCTTCGCCGGCGGGATCATCAGCGCCGGCCGCTTCTTTGGTGGCATCGGCGTCGTCGACAGCAACCTCGGTCTCCATCTGCTTCGCAGCAGATGGGTCTGACGGCCGGAAAAGGGAGAAAAGTCAAGCAAAAATCCAAAAAGAAGATCAAACGAATAAGAACCCAAGGGAAGTTTTGAAGCAAGAGGATCATCGGCACCGGGCTCTACGGCTGAGGTCTCCGCCGCCGAGGGGCCGCTGGCGCTGTCCTTTGTCGGAGACTTCTCCCTTGCCGGAGAACTCCCCCTTGCCGGAGAGCTCTCCCTTGTCGGAGGATCCTCCCTTGTCGGGGAACTCTCCCTTGGCGGTGTAGTCGAAGCAGATGGCAAGTCAGGGGCGATCTCCGGGCGCTCCTGGTGGGGCTGCTCTGCTCCTACACAAACCAATAGTCAGATATCAGTAAACAGAGAGTATCCATGCGCGCCTAACAGCGGGAAGTAAACCATATACTTATGCTGGGGGCTGCGCTGGGGGCTGCTCTGAAGATCAGCTGCCAGGTCCGGCAAGGTTGTCTCGGGCGCACCCCCTGCTATCACGGTGGGTTCGTCCTTGATGATGATCAGTGGGACCTTGGCTCTCTTTGCCGCTCTCTGGGCCAGAGTTCTGAAAGGGAATAAGTTCAGAGTAAAGCCAATGAGATACAAGACAAAACAACAATAATTGAAGAAATACAAGTACAACAAGAATCTTACTCTTCTTCTTCCTCGTCGGAGCTGAGCGCGGAGAAGTCAAAGCCTGGCCCACCTCCGGCGCGAGGAGGCGGAGGAGTAGGCTCCCTTGGCCGCTTGACGGGAGCGGCGGCGGCAGTCCGAGACGACCCCGCTCCAGCTGCCGCAGCAGCGTGAGGTGCTTCCGCGGCAACAGAACTTGCCGCGGTGGAGCGTGTCGCGCGGCGCGGCGGCTGTTGACCCGTCTGCCGCTCCGCTACGTCCCCGGCCTTGCGGAGACGCTTTCTTGGTGGAGCCGGGGGCTGTGCTTGCGGCAAGCTGCCCGCAGATGAGGAGGAAGAAGAGCCGATCTCCAACGAGCCGCTCGTATCCTCGACGGGCTCGCTCGGCCCGACGTCGTGCCCGACAGGTTCTTCCTCGCCGGCAAGCCCTTCTTGCTCGGCAAGGCTTGCTGCCTCTGCTGCCTCTGCCTCCTCCACGGTGAATCCAAACTCGCCCGCGGCTGCGGCTGCCGCCGCCTCTTCCAGCCTAGTGGCGATGCGCTTCACCTCCTCTTCGGTGGTGTCCCGGGTGAGGCCCCTCTGCTCGTCGGCACGGATCGGCATTTCCACCAAGCTATCGAAGAACGCCTGCACGACGTCGTCTGCAGGTTCCTGCCATGTTGGGTCAATTCCGTGCGAGTCGCACAGCGGCATCATTGCACGGATGCGGCTGGGCACGAGTTGTTGCACAACGGAACGACGCCCCTCGGCAACCTGAACACTTCGGGATGCTGAGGGTCGTACTTGAACAGCTCCTGGAGCTTCGCGTTGAGCTCCAGAATAGTGAAGTTGAAGTTGAGGCCCGGACGCAGCCTCATGATATCCGCCGCGTTCTTGAACTCCCAGGCGGGTCTCCCCCTCTCCTGCAAGGGGGCGATGCGGCGGCGAAGGAAATCTACGCCAACGGCGCCTACAGTGACCCCGGCAAGCCTGAGGCATTGGATCCGGGCGACGGCAATCTTCAGCCTGTCGTCTTCCGGGGCCACGTGGTTCCAATCGCTGCCGCGCACTACTGGAGTTTGGCACCTGGCGGTAAACGGCTGCGGATTCTCCTCGACAATCCAGCACCAGTCTGCTCTCCACTCATCCCACTTGCTGCGGAGCTCTCCCTTCAGATAAGCTTCCTTCTTGCCGGCTTTTGAGATCCAGGCGATTCCGCCGGATAAAGGCTCTCCTTTCTCAACTCGGGGCGTAAAGAAGTGGCGAAAGAGGGCTACATTGGGATGGACTCCGACAAAGTTTTCGCAGAGATGTGCGAAAACTGCCATGGTCAGGACAACATTGGGGGTGAAGTCAAGAAGACGGAGGCCGTAGGTGTTCATGATATCGCAGAAGAATTTAGAGAAAGGCGGGCAGAGCCCGCAGTAGAAGAACAAGGCAAAGAAGGGATATCCGGTTGGAGCCATTTGGCAGGCGACGGCTGGAAGTACCTTCGTGCGCAGGTGCGCCCGCGTCTCCGTCGACCAGAAGAGGTAGTAGTACTCCCTCAGGTCCCTCGCGACAAGCTGGGGGGGGGGGGAGATTGCCCGCTCCTTTCGCAGCGCCGCGAGCCGCTGCGCCTCGGCCGACTTCACAACCTTCCCCTTATCGGCTTTCGGAGCCATGGCGGAAGTGGTCCGCGAGGTCAACGGCGTTGGTGGTGCTGGTGGCGATGCGGGCGGAGCGCTGCTCTCTTTCGGCTTTGGGAAGAAGGGGAGCAACGGAGGTTTTCAAGGCTGGAATAGCAATGGGCGGATGGGCGAAATGCCCCTGTTTCCCCTGCTTATAAGGAGGGAGGGGGTGGACGTTCCGCCTTTCCGAATAAAGAAACCACCCACGATCTCTCCCACGATGCCGCAATCGACGCGTGCCGTTCGGGAGGGCGCGGTGGATACGGAGAAAGATACGGCGTAACCCAGGCCGCGCGTGCCCGTGCCCTGTTTTGGGCCTGGCCCAACAACGCTCGGCACCGTGTATGGCCCAGGCCCGGGGGCTCCTGTCGGTGTACTAAAGTAGGGGTACCCTAGTATCCCGAACTTGTGCACGGGCAGTCGCAGCGCCCCGCGGCAAGGCTTGCCGGGTGACCGCCAAGGTCCTCCGTGGTTCCTTTGGAGCCATTCAAGAACAAAGTATTCAAGCCAAGGAGACAAGGCCCCGGCAAGAGGAGCTTGCCGGGAAGGCCACTCAAGACACAAGACCCCGGCAAGAGGAGCTTGCCGGGAAGGCCAACCAAGGCATCTCAAGGAACTTGCCGCGACGCGCCACGCGTCCCGGCAAGGCCCGGCAAGCGACAACCTTCCGGACGCGACAAGACAACAACCGCGGCAAGGCGTTTACCGCGGCAAGCAACCACTCTGTACCCACGCTCCAGCTCATCCACCAACGTGTCGCTCTGGGACCGTTCCAGGCATACGTGGCGGGAGGCTGTGCAGCCAGAGGTACACTATGGCAAGCGGCGCTGACAAGATCGCCATCGTGGCGAGCGGTGGCGCCCCTGACGGTCCCTTTTCTACACTGTTTGGGTGACGTAGATAGGCATTTAATGCCCTTGTCCCCTGCTGTCAGGGTTAGGTATGATACACTGTACAGGTAGCTGTACCAACCGCAACATTTTTCCATTTTTACCCTTGTCCGCGTTGCCACCTGTCGGTGACCCCTTGAGCATATAAAAGGAGGCCCATGCGCAACGTAGAGGAGGAGGAACAGAAAAACACTCACGCTCGGTCTCGTTAGCTGCTCGTGTGCACTGTAGCACTAAGCGCTCCCGAGCAAGAACTCAATACAAACCACAGATGCAGCAGTAGGGTTTTATGCATCCGTGCGGCCCGAAGCTGGGTAAACTGCTCGTGTGCTTCGCCTCGATCCGCTCTTCGTGCGACCTGCGCCCCCCGCCGAACCGAAAGGGGCTCGATCCCCATAGGTGCTCGTGGATCAGTTTCCCCGACACCGCCTAGGACGAAAAGCCCATTTTCTGTCATGATTTTTTGTCATAGAAGTAGGAGCCCACCACATCTATGATGATACCGGGTTTTTTCACAATTATCATCATAGAAGTGTCATATGTATGACAGAAACAAATTTCGTTTGACCCAAAATGTCACAGATGTGTCTTTTTTTATAGTGTTGCATGTTTTATGTTTCGGAGAAACCCCATATCAAACGGAATCCAAACAGGATAAAAACATATGGAGAATATTTTTGGAATATTTGGAAAATCTAGGAGGAAGAATCAACGTGAAACGGTGTCCAAGGTGGGCACGAGGCGGGGGGCGCGCCCCACCCCCCTGGGCACGTGATACGTCTCCGTCGTATCTACTTTTCCAAACACTTTTGCCCTTGTTTTGGACTCTAACTTGTATGATTTGAATGGAACTAACCCGGACTGACGCTGTTTTTAGCAGAACTGCCATGATGTTGTTTTATGTGCAGAAAACAAAAGTTCTCGAAATGACCTGAAACTCCACGGAATATCTTACAATAAATAATAAAAAATCCTTGCCAAAGATGAAGACCAGGGGGCCCACACCCTGTCCATGAGGGTGGGGGGCGCCCCCCTAGGGCGCGCCCCCTACCTCATGGGCCCCCTAGAGACCTTCCGACACCAACTCCGACTCTATATATTTGCTTTCGGGGAGAAAAAAATGGAGAAGAAGAAATCGTCGCGTTTTACAATATGGAGCCGCCGCAAAGCCCTAAAACCTCTCGGGAGGGCTGATCTGGAGTCCGTTCGGGGCTCCGGAGAAGGGGATTCGTCGCCGTCGTCATCATCAACCATCCTCCATCACCAATTTCATGATGCTCACCGCCGTGCGTGAGTAATTCCATCATAGGCTTGCTGGACGGTGATGGGTTGGATGAGATTTATCATGTAATCGAGTTAGTTTTGTTAGGGTTTGATCCCTAGTATCCATTATGTTCTGAGATCGATGTTGCTATGACTTTGCTATGCTTAATGCTTGTCACTAGGGACCGAGTGCCATGATTTCAGACCTGAACCTATTATGTTTTCATGAATATATGTGAGTTCTTGATCCTATCTTGCAAGTCTATAGTCACCTACTATGTGTTATGATCCGGCAAACCCGAAGTGACAACAATCGGGACCACTCCTGGTGATGACCATGGTTTGAGGAGTTCATGTATTCACTATGTGCTAATGCTTTGTTCCGGTTCTCTATTAAAAGGAGGCCTTAATATCTCTTAGTTTCCATTAGGACCCCGCTGCCACGGGAGGGTAGGACAAAAGATGTCATGCAAGTTCTTTTCCATAAGCACGTATGACTATATTTGGAATACATGCCTACATTACATTGATGAATTGTAGCTAGGTCTGTGTCACCCTATGTTATGACTGTTACATGATGAACCGCATCCGGCATAATTATCCATCATTGATCCAATGCCTACGAGCTTTCCATATACTAGTTTACGCTTATTTACTTTCCCGTTGCTATTGTTACAATCACTACAAAATACCAAAAATATTACTTTTGCTTCTATTACTCTTTTGTTACCGTTACCACTACTATCGTATTACTTTGCTACTAAACACTTTGCTGCAGATACTAAGTTTCCAGGTGTGGTTGAATTGACAACTCAGCTGCTAATACTTGAAAATATTCTTCGGCTCCCCTTGTGTCGAATCAATAAATTTGGGTTGAATACTCTACCCTCGAAAGCTGTTGTGATCCCCTATACTTGTGGGTTATCAAGACTAATTTCTGGCGCCGTTGCCGGGGAGCATAGCTCTATTCTTTGAGTCACTTGGGATTTATTCTTCTCGACACTATGAAGAACTTGAAAGACGCTAAGACAACAATTTATCCCTCAACTACGAGGGGAGGTAAGGAGCTGCCATCTAGCTCTGCACTTTATTCACCTTCTGTTATGAGTAAGCTTGCGATACCTAAACCTGCTTCTGCTATTCGTTCTGATATGTTGCATGTTATTGATGATGCCACTTCTGCTATGCATGATACTTATGATGAAACTACTTCTATGCCTAATACTACTGTGCCCCTTAGTGAATTTCTTGATGAACAAATTGCTAGGGCTAGAGAGAAAGAAATTATTGAATCTGATTATAATGATGATGAAGATAGGCCTGTTATTCGTGAGGGTCATGTTTTTGATATGGAATCTTCTGCCGCTATTTTAGCTTGCAGAGATCGTCATGAACTTAAAAGGCTATTAATTAAATGGAACAAATAATCTCTTAAAGATAAAATGAAACCTGACCCCGCTTTTCCTACTTCACCTATCTGTGTTCCCGATAAGGATTATGAATTCTCTGTTGATCCTGATATAATTACTTTAGTTGAATCTAATCCTTTTCATGGCTATGAAGCTGAAACTGTTGTGGCACATCTTACTAAATTAAATGATATAGCCACCCTGTTTACTAATGATGAGAGATCGCGCTACTTTTATATACTTAAAATATTTCCGTTCTCATTAAAGGGTGATGCTAAGATATGGCTTAATTCTCTTGATCCTGGTTGTGTGCGTAGTCCCCAGGATATGATTTATTACTTTTCTGCTAAATATTTCCCTGCTCATAAGAAACAAGCTGCTTTAAAGGAAATATACAACTTTGTGCAAATTAAAGAAGAGAGTCTCCCACAAGCTTGGGGGAGGCTTCTCAAGTTACTTAATGCTTTGCCTAATCATCCTCTTAAGAAAAATGAAGTACTTGATATCTTTTATAATGGACTAACCGATGCTTCCAGAGATTACCTGGATAGTTGTGCTGGTTCTCTTTTCAGGGAAAGAACACCGGACGAAGCTGAAATTCTATTGAATAATATGTTGACAAATGGAAATAATTGGGCACCTCCTGAGCCAGTTCCTGCTCCGATTACTGAGCCTATTCCTAAACCAACTCCGAAGAAGAGAGGTGTTCTATTTCTCAGTCTCGAAGATATGCAAGAAGCAAAGAAATCTATGAAAGAAAAAGGTATTAAAGCTGAAGATGTTAAGAATTTACTTCCTATTAAAGAAATACATGGTCTTAATTTACCGCCTGTTGAAGAACCCCCTGATTTTGATAACGCGACACAGGTAGTAAAGGTAAATTCTCTCTATAGATTTGATGAAGGTGATATTCCTCACTACAAGTCTGCTAGACAATGCTTAGAAGAGTTTGATAACTTTATTTTCAAACAAGAAAATTTTAATGCTTATTTTGGTAGACAGTTGAAATACGATTCCGATATGATTAAGCACTTGGGTGATTATATGGCTAATATCAGAGGTGAACTTAAACTTGTTAGCAAACATGCTTCTATGGTTACCACTCAAGTAGAACAAGTACTTAAGGCTCAAAAAGAATTGCTCGATGAAATGAATAGTAAGAAAAATGATTATGTTGTTAGAGTGGCTACTAGAACTGGTAGAATGACTCAGGAACCTTTGTATCCTGAAGGCCACCCTAAGAGAATTGAGAAAGATTCTCAGAGAAATAATATTGATGCACCTAGTTCTTCTAAAAAGAAGAAAAAGAAAAATGATAGAACTGTGCAAACTTCTAGTGAACCTATTGCTGAACCACCTGATAATCCAAATGATATCTCTATGTCTGATGCTGAAACACAATCTGGTAATGAACATGAACCTAATGAAAATGTTAATGATGATCTTCATGAGGATGCTCAACCTTGTAATGATAATGATGTAGAAATTGAACCTGTTATTGACCTTGATAACCCACAATCAAAGAATCAACATTGTGATAAGAGAGACTTTGTTGCTAGGAAACATGGTAAAGAAAGAGAACCTTGGGTTCAGAAACCCATGCCTTTTCCTCCCAAACCATCCAAGAAAAAGGATGATGAGGATTTTGAGCGTTTTGCTGAAATGATTAGACCTATCTTTTTGCGTATGCGATTGACTGATATGCTCAAAATGAATCCTTATGCTAAGTACATGAAAGATATTGTTACAAATAAAAGAAAGATACTGGAAGCTGAAATTTCCACCATGCTTGCTAATTACGCTTTTAAGGGTGGAATACCAAAGAAACTTGGAGATCCAGGAGTACCTACTATACCATGCTCCATTAAAAGAAACTATGTTAAAACTGCTTTATGTGATCTTGGAGCCGGTGTTAGTGTTATGCCTCTCTCTTTATATCGTAGACTTGACTTGAATAAGTTGACACCTACTAAAATATCTTTGCAAATGGCTGATAAATCAACTGCTATACCTGTCGGTATTTGTGAGGATGTGCCTGTTGTGGTTGCAAACGTTACTATTTTAACGGACTTTGTTATTCTTGATATTCCCGAGGATGATAGTATGTCTATTATTCTTGGAAGACCTTTTCTTAATACTGCAGGGGCTGTTATCGATTGCAACAAAGGCAATGTCACTTTTCATGTTAATGGTAATGAGCATACGGTACAGTTTCTGAGGAAACAACCTCAAGCCCACAGTATCAATTCTATTGGAAAAATTCCATCGATTATATTTGGAGGTTTTGAATTTCCTCTTCCTACTGTCAAAAAGAAATATAATATACTTATTATTGGGGATGTGCATATCCCCGTTGAGGTAACCTAGTGTTATTTGAAATTTCTCCAGTTTCATGTTAATCGGAATGAGTTTGTTAACAAGACTTGATCAACCTTGTTAGTGGATTCCTTTTGATGAGCATGAGATGGATAAAACTAGAAGCACAACCTTCTGTACCCTCTCTATACTTTCTGTTATTTAGTTGAAATAAAATAAAAATAGTATTTTTCTTTCTGTTTCCTGATTTATCGGTGCAATATAAAAATATCCCGAAAATAGAAGTCCTCAGAATGACATGCCAATTTAATATGATTTTTTCGGGAATATTTGAGGATTTACGATGCAAAAATTACCGCGGGGGGAGCTGCCACCTGGCCACGAGGGTGGAGGGCGTGCCCTACCCCCTGGGCGCGCCCCCCTACCTCGTGGGCCCACGGTGGCCCTCCTCCACTTATTCCTGCACCCATCCTCTTCTTCTTCCTCCCACAAACACGAAAAACCAACTCAAGCACGAGTTCTAGCCCCCTTTGCTATAATTTTCGATCTCCTTGCTCAAAGCACCTCTCGCAAAACTGCTTGGGGAGATTGTTCCTTGGTATGTGACTCCTCCATTTGTCCAATTAGTTTTTGTTCTAGTGCTTTATTCTTTGCAAATTTGTGCTGCATAGGTGACCACGTTCTTGAGCTTGCATGTCAAATTTATATGGTTCCAAGTAGTTCTAATGATTGATGTAGGCTCTAGGCACTTGTAGGAGTAGTTGCTATCAGTTTTATTGAAGTTGGTTCACTTTTGTTTGAAGTTACTAAAAATTTCAGAAATTTTTTCAGAGAAAAGCAATATGCTTAGGAAGATGTTCCAAGGTGGTTCCTCTAATAAGCAAGGACCCAGGCTTGCTATGCGTGATGCTGATGAGGAACCACCAAGAGACGCTCTAGTGCGGCCTAGCGAATGGCCGTAGGAAAACTTTATGGGTTGTGCAGGAATTAAAGAAGAATTTAATGCATATTTGCGTAATGCCGGTCTTGAGGACTTTGAGGAAGACAAATGCCCCCAGTATCATGATCTCACAAGCTCATTTGTGAGGAGGTTTGAGTATTCATCTTCGCGTAATTCTCCTTCAGTCATGTTTGATCTTTATGACAAATCTTATACCATGGACTTAGAGGATTTCACTTTTGCTTGCAAACTTCCACAATGCAGTAGTGTTAGGGATCCCCCTAAATCTGAATTTAGAAACTTTCTTACTAGTATAACTGTAGGGGAATCTAGAGATATAACGCAAGCCACCATAGGGAGCATTCACTTTCCTGCTGTCGGTGTCAAAACTGGCGGATCTCGGGTAGGGGGTCCCGAACTGTGCGTCAAGGTCGGATGGTAACAGGAGACAAGGGACACTTTATTTTACCCAGGTTTGGGCCCTCTCGATGGAGGAAAAACCCTACTCCTGCTAGATTAATATTGATGATATGGGTAGTACAAGAGTAGATCTACCACGAGATCAAGGAGGCTAAACCCTAGAAGCTAGCCTATGAGTATGATGATGGTTATGATGATTGTGATGATATGATCGTCCTACGGACTACAACCCTCCGGTTTATATAGACACCGGATAGGGTTAGGGTTACACAGAGTCGGTTACATTGGTAGGAGATCTTGAATATCCGCACGCCTAGCTTGCCTTCCACGCCAAGGAAAGAACCTTCCGGACACGGGACGAAGTCTTCAATCTTGTATCTTCATAGTCCTGGAGTCCGGCTGAAGGTATAGTCCGGCTATCCGAACACCCCCTAATCCAGGACTCCCTCAGTAGCCCCTGAACCAGGCTTCAATGACGACGAGTCCGGCGCGCAAATTGTCTTCGGCATTGCAAGGCGGGGTCCTCCTCCAAGTTCTTCAAGAAGATAATAAACACCCAAAATAGTGTCCGGCTCTGCAAAACAAGTTTCCACGTATTGCCATATAGAGAATAATACAAACACAAATCAAATCTGCTGACGTATTCCGCAATGCGTCATAACACTGCGACCAAGCCTTCTGTATGGATTATTTTTTTGTTGTTCCACCGCGGCACGTTCAACGACGCGGTTTCCTTGGCACGTCTTGTCGAAGCAGAGATCATGTGCCCCTTTTAATGGGATTCTCATTAATACGGACGTGGGTAATCCAGCCGTGCCTTTTACCACGGCGCTTGAGCGGCAAGCGAGTTTTAATAGGTAGGTGGGGACGCATAACGGCATCAGCCTTTATAAGGGGATAAAGATCCACCTCTTTCACCTACGCCTTCTTCCTCCTTTGCCCATCCATCTCCTGCGCACTCAAGATCCAACGCCCAAGTCCGCTCTTTCTTCCTCAACCTGCTCCAGCGATGTCCGGAGCGGGTGGCAAGTGGATGGCTTCCTCCGTTACGGAGGGTCAAATCAAAAAGCTTAGGAAGGCCGGATATCTGTCCAAGGACATCCCACACCGGCTTCCCGAGGCGGGGCAGCTTCTTCCCACCCCAAGGCCCAATGAGAGGGTCGTTTTCCTTCCCCACTTCCTCCGCGGACTGGGTTTTCCACTCCACCCTTTTGTCCGGGGGCTCATGTTCTACTACGGCCTAGACTTCCATGATCTGGCCCCGAACTTTGTCCTCAACATCTCGGCGTTCATCATCGTGTGTGAGGCCTTTCTCCGCATCCGCCCCCACTTTGGCCTCTGGCTCAAGACCTTTAACGTCAAGCCTAAGGTGGTGTCTAGCACCCAGGCGGAGTGCGGAGGTGCTATGGCCGGCAAGATGGCCAACGCCCTCTGGTTCGATGGCTCCTTTGTGGAGTCCTTAAAGGGGTGGCACGCAGGGTGGTTTTACATCACCGAGCCACGCGACTCGAAATGGGTCGCGGCCCCTGAGTTCCGATTCGGACCCCCCACGCGGCTCATGTCCTGGAAAGAGACGGGCCTATCGTGGGGCAACGAAGAAGAAGTGACCGGACTGCAAACCTGCATCCAGTCCCTGATGAACAAGCCAATCCGGCATGTTAATATCATGCAGGTCATGCTCGTCCGCCGGATCCTCCCATGCCAAGAATGGGATTTCACTTTGTGGGAATTTGACCCGGCGCAGCACCAAACCTTCAATAGGCTCTTCGACACGACGTATCAAGACGTCTAGAAGGTGCTAACCAAAGGCGCCGAGTGTCCCACATCCGCTTCCGAGGATCGCGAATACAGCTCGCAGCGCGACGCTCGCGAGGTAAGCCATCTATACCTTTTACAGGTTCATTTAAGCTCTTCTTCATAGATTAACTCCATGTGGGATCTAAAAACTCCCTTTGCCTTTGACAGGCGTGGCTGAAGATAGCCGGACCAATCAACTGTCCTGCTCCTCTGCCCGAAGACCAAGCCCCAGCTCTCCTAGAGAAGCTGCTGGCTCCGGCGCCTTATGTGGTGCCGGAGAAGAAGGTCAAGAAGAAGAAGACCACCGGGACTCGAAAGAGTGCCCGCAATATGGTGGTGTCGAGCTCGTCATCTGGCGAGTCTGCGACGCCCTCCTCTCGTGAAAACGAGGAGGAGGAAGAAGGAAGCTCTCCCCCTCCAGCGAGGGGAGCGAAGAAGAAGAAGGCCGCCCCAACGGGGGAGGCCGAGGGGTCGAGGAAAAGGAAGACCCCTCCGCCGGACTACTCCCTCGACGCCGAAGTGGGCGGAGAGGAGTGGCCGGACAGAACCAAGCGTCCGGCGATATCGTAAGTATTTACATACCAGAATGACTCATAGTATTTTCAAGTGCGCAGCTTACCCTAATGTCGAATGTTACTTGTGCAGCCCGCCCCGGGCCGGACTCGACGATTCGCCGAGCGGCTCCCTGGATTCGTCGGACATAAACTCTGTTCCGCCCGCAGTCTCCCCCAGCGGGGCGGACGACGCCGAAGTGGCGCCCCGCCAAATAGGGCAGGAGGAGGTGGTCCTGGAGGAGCCACAAGGCAATCCTCCGGACCCCAGGAGTAAAGGGGATGAAACCCCCCAGGGCTCCAAGTCCGGCTTTGTGCCGGACACCGCGCCGGACTCAACAGTCCCGGTACGCGGTAGGCGAACTCCTTCCAAGAGGAGTAAGCCGTCTGAGGCGGCGACCTCTGTCTAACCAGAGGCGCCGGACAATCTACTGGCGGCGCTTGAGGGCGCCACCATCGAAGAGCAGCACCGTACTGTTATGAGTACGGTAATCCAAAGGGTTCAGTCCGCCAAGAGCGGACTGACTAAAGCTTGCGCTAGCCTTCTAACATGATTCGAGGTAAACAGAAAATGTGTTAAATTATTTACCGCATAGACAGTAGCCCCTGATGCTCTGTTCGGTGTTCGGAAAAGAAACGCCGAATAGAGGATCTAGTAAATTTCGTAGGAGTCTAACAATAAAAGGTCAAATATGCGTATGCAGGCTTCCCTGCTGTCCACCGCCGCACTGACTGCACAGGTGGAAGTCCTTAAAAAGGACCTCAAGCGGTCCGAGCAAGAGCTCGGCCTTGCCAAAGGGCAGCTCGAGGAAAAGGAAGGTAAGAAATACCCCTTAAAAAAAGGTGCCTATAGAGAGGCTTGATTGCAAAAAGAAATAACAGGATTGTACTGCTTATTGTAGGGGCCACAACCGAGGTGGCAACCCTGAAGCAGGCGCTGGCTGAGGCCGAGAAGAAAGCGGCCGAGGAGCGCGCCGGGCGAGAAGGGCTTGGGGTCCAAGTCGGCGAGGTGCAGCAAGAGCTGCAAGCTCTCATGAAGAAACATGAGGGTTTGGAGCTTGAGGCAAAAACGCAAGCATCCGAGCTCGCGTCGGCTATTGAGACCACCAAGAGTGCCAAGGCCGAAGCCCAAAAGGCCCTCCAAGAGTTGGAGGATGTAAAGAAGATAGCACCGGGTAAGGCATTCTCAATGCAAAGTAGGAATATAAAAGTAAATTACCTATTACTTACCCGACTCCGGAGTTCTCCAGGGGCATTCTTCGATCTTCCCCGCAGCGCATCCGACGCCGCCGCGTTCTACCAAGCTGAAGAAGGCAGCTCGACAGAGAGTGTGTTCTGGTCTCGGTATTCTGAGGCCGGACACCCTGTGCCCTTGAGCGATCAGCTGAAACAGCTGGCCGAGCTCCACAAGGCGGCCGAACAGGCCATGAAGGGCTTATTAGTTCGGCTGTGGCCTGGAGAGGCCCTGCCTGGGAGCTATTTCGGGCTAGTACGGCGGCTGGTGGAGGCCTGTCCACGGCTTGAACTCGTCAAGCGCTCCGTCTGCATTAAAGGTGCCCGGAGGGCCCTTGCCCGTGTAAGGGTACACTGGGGTAAGCTGGACGGAGAGAAGCTGGTGAAGGACAGGCCGCCGCAGGGGAAGGAGCATCGCAAGCCCGAGAACTACTACAAGGAAGTTCTTGCCGGAGCCCGCCTTGTCGCGGATGAATGTACTAAAGATGTAATTTTTGAATAAACTCGCTCGTTTGTGTCCTATGCACTGAAAACTTGTTCATATGCGCTAAGCAATGCTTGTTTAATTTAAAATATTATTTTCTGTGCGGCTGTTTATCAAAAATTGAGAGATGGCCAGTCGTCGGCTTCTGCCCCCATGCCACTAGTGCTGGGGTGTTCGGGATAAACCTGAGGGCTCTTGTTCCCATAGTTGGGTCCTTCGAGGGAGGCGCTCAGCACAGCGAACCAGGCAATCGGACTATAATGCTTGAACACTCTCACTTAGCCATAGAACGTTATAATTTTAAATTTCGGCGAAGCCCCTAGTTCGGAAGGCCGAATTCGGGGCGCTATCCACGCCTTTGGCCGGACTTAACCAGCTCCCCGCTCGAAGTGGCATAAGCCTTTAAGGACTCGAAAAACCTCTGGAACAGCGACCGGTCTCACGCCTTATCATGACAGTCTGTTTTAGCTTTCTCCACTGAGGTGCTCGCCCACCTGATCTGGGGTACAATCGCAGTGGTTCTCCTAGTGCTACCTTAGCCGATATAGCGGAACGTAAGGCACCAAAACATAGGAGCCGGGCAAACCCAACATATGACCAAAATCATGACTCGGAGCCGATGCATATAATGCTATAAGTTCGGGGTGCCGCACTTGTGAAAGTGGACGGACTTCTCACACCAGATAGAAGGGTAATAAAAGCCCCTGGCGTGGTTTGCCGTACCATGGTGTACGGGTGCGATCATGTTATTGAATAAACATATGTATATTAAAAGAAGATAATGCGAAAGATAGACAAAAAGCTATGCATTATTTATAAGGAGGCTATTTATTCAAGCCGAACGATACAAGTAGTGCGAAAAAGAAAATATTTTAGACTATTTAACATGTCCTGACCAGGCGCAGGCCGCGGAATTTAGAAACAGATATATCGCTCGAAATAGAGACCACCTGAGAGTTCCATGATGCAGCGTTGTTTTGTCTGCTTTCCTGGGTCTTGTATTGTCTGTACGGCAGCAATGCCGAACACTTTATCCAGAGTATGGAGTCCTGAAAGAAAAGAAGAATCCGGCAGCCCCTAGTACGTTTGACGCCGTATTGTTGGCATGCCGTTTGATGTGCCCCTTCCCCTATGCCCATGGAATTTTAAGGGCGTAATTGTGTACTCAAAGTACTAGCTCCGCTATGTAGCGATGGCTGGGGTTGGGGCCGTATTGCTACGCTTGCTTCGAACACGCCAGTCGGTCTTGCTGCGGGTTACTCCGGGCGCGTTTTGCTTTGTCCGGCTTTGTAGCGGCCAGACTCGAGAGTTGCCTTAAGAGGCTGCTTTGCACTTCCGCTGCAAGGGCCGCCGTGTGCTCCTCCGTACGGATGGAGCGTTCGGTGTTTCCACTGACCGTGATTACACCTCGAGGGCCTGGCATCTTGAGCTTGAGATATGCGTAGTGCGGCACCGCATTGAATTTAATTAGCGAATGCGGTTCGTCCAAGCAGAGCATGATAGCCACTGCGGAACGGAACTATGTCGAAGATTAACTCTTTGCTTCGGAAGTTGTCAGGAGATCCGAAGACCACATCAAGTGTTACGGAGCCTATGCAATTGGCCTCTAAACCTGGGATGACGCCTTTAAAGGTCGTCCTTGTGGGCTTGATCCTTGATGGATCTATGCCCATTTTCTGCACTGTATCCTGGTAAAGCAGGTTCAGGCTACTGCCGCCGTCCATGAGGATTCTTGTAAGGTGAAATCCGTCAACCATTGGGTCAAGAACCAATGCGGCAAAACCGCCGTGACGGATGCTAGTGGGGTGGTCCCTTCGATCGAAGGTGATCGGGCAAGAGGACCATGGGTTGAACTTTGGGGCGACTGGCTCCATCGCGTATACGTCCCGTAGCGCACGCTTCCTCTCCTGCTTGGGAATGTGAGTCGCGTATATCATGTTCACCATCCGCACTTGTGGGGGAAACCCCTTCTGTCCATTGTTGTTCGGCGGCCTGGGCTCCTCCTCGTCGTCGCTGTCCAGCCCCTTGTCTTTGTGTTCGGCTCTTAACTTGCCTGCCTGCTTAAACACCCAACAATCCCTGTTGGTGTGATTGGCTGGCCTTTTGGGGGTGCCATGAATCTGGCACGAGCGGTCGAGTATCCGGCCCAAACTGGACGGGCCCTGGGTATTCTTTTTAAATGGCTTTTTCCGCTGACCGGATTTATGGCCTCTGAATCCGGCATTGACTGCCGTATCTTCATTACTGTTGCTGCTAATGCGGCGTTTCTGTTTGTTCCGTCGTGACCTGCCACCTCTGTCCTTGGTATCCGAATCACCTTGCTTCTTCAATAAGTTGTTGCTGCGAGCTAGCCAGCTATCTTCGCCCGCGCAAAAGCGGGTCATGAGTGTCGTGAGGGCTGCCATTGATTTCGGCTTCTCCTGTCCCAGGTGCCGGGCCAGCCATTCGTCGCGGATGTTGTGTTTGAAGGCCTCTAGGGCCTCTGCATCCGGACAATCGACTATCTGATTTTTCTTTGTTAGGAACCGTGTCCAGAATTGTCTGGCCGATTCTTCTGGCTGCTGAATTATATGGCTTAGGTCGTCGGCGTCTGGTGGCCGCACATAGGTCCCTTGAAAGTTATTGAGGAATGTGGCCTCCAGGTCTTCCCAAGAGCCGATTGAGTCCGCTGGGAGGCTGTTAAGCCAGTGCCGGGCTGGTCCCTTAAGCTTAAGGGGTAAATATTTGATGGCGTGCAAATCATCGCCACGTGCCATGTGGATGTGGAGGAGATAGTCCTCAATCCATACTGCCGGATCTGTCGTACCATCGTACGACTCGATATTGACGGGTTTGAAACCCTCTGAGATTCTATGATCCATTACTTCGTCTGTGGAGCATAGTGGGTGTGCGGCGCCCCTGTACTGGGCTATGTCACGACGCAGTTCGGAGTAGCTGTGCCTGTTGTGTTCGGCCCGGCCGGATTTATTATGTCCCGGGTGAAAATTATCACGTGCCGTCGGGCGTCCGCGCGATCCATGGATCGATCTTGTTTGCCTTGCTTTGTCCTCCAGGATGTCTCGCAGGTCTGGCTCGTTTTCCCGTGCCTTGGTGAAGCGGCTGCGGGGCATGGTTTGTTTGAATGTTCTACAGGCTTCTCTGTCGCGGCCGCGAGGTGGCCGATCTGCCATGTCTTGTGCTTCCTCCTCTAATTGGGGTAATGGCCTGCGCTTGGGATAATTCTTGGAGGGGCGTCCGAGTTCGTACTCTTCGGCCGCAAGGACTTCAGTCCATCTGTCAGCTAGCAGATCTTGTTCAGCTATAAGTTGTTGCTGCTTTTTCTTTAGGCTGTTTGCCGTGGCTAAAAGCCTGCGTTGAAAGCACTCTTGTTCGGCGGGGTCTGATGGTACGACGAATTCATCGTCGCCGAGGCTTGCCTCGTCTTCGGAGGGAGGCATGTAGTTATCATCCTCGACCTCTCGCTCTGCCGTTCCCTCGTGAGGGCGGTCTTCTCCATCTTCCTGTGCCGAATCTTGCTGGTTTTGGTGTTCTTCGGCATTGTTCAGGGTAGTATTGTCTCCCGTGCCGGAATCACCATTTCTGCTGTGGCGGGATTTAGAGCGGCGCCGCTGACGCCGGCGTTTTGGAGGCTTTTTCGAGGTGTCATCCTCCGCTGTTCCATCACTGTCTCCATCTTTTGGAGCATCCACCATGTATATGTCATATGATGAGGTGGCCGTCCAGCGCCCTACAGGTGCTGGTTCTTGTTCGTCTCCTCCTTCTTCGTCCATACCATCGAAGTCTTCGGAGCCGAAGTCGAGCATGTCGGGTATATCGTCGACAGTGGCTATTAAGTGGGTGGTGGGTGGGCTTTGAATTTCTTCGTCATCCGAATCCCAACCTCGCAGGCCATAGTTCGGCCTGGGCTCTCCTGACAAAGAGAGAGACTTGAGAGAGTTCAGGATATCACCGAAAGGTGAGCACTGAAAGATGTCCGCGGCGGTGAACTC
This sequence comes from Aegilops umbellulata, assembly GCA_032464435.1. Classification (NCBI taxonomy): domain Eukaryota; kingdom Viridiplantae; phylum Streptophyta; class Magnoliopsida; order Poales; family Poaceae; genus Aegilops; species Aegilops umbellulata. The sequence continues at coordinate 419,779,517 of CP136059.1, forward strand.
CATTACAGGCGCCCAATCTGATTCGATTGGCAGGGGCGCGGGAGCCTCGGAGTTCGGAGAAGAATCCGGCTCCTCGGAGTCATGGGCCATGCGGAGTGCGGGGCTTGCGTTTGGCTCAATGGATTTTAAGATCGCAGCCTCCAAGGTGACGTCCAACCGTTCACCCTCAAAGGACGCAGCGGGCTCCGAGTTGAGGATCGAGGCCGGAGCGTATGCGGCCTCCAGGACACTGTTCGGAGGCAGAGCTATATCATGCCCCTCGGGATAGTGCGGCGCGCTCGGCTGTGGCTCGAATTCGTCGATGATCAAGTCTCCGCGGATATCTGCCGTGTAGTTTAAGCTTCCAAACCTGACTTGATGGCCAGGGCGTAGCTTTCGATCTGCTCTAGATGGCCAAGCGAGTTGGCGCGCAGAGCGAAGCCGCCGAAGACGAAGATCTGTCCGGGGAGAAAAGTCTCACCCTGGACCTCATCGTTGCTGATGATGAAAGGAGCCATCGGGCCTAGAGGCGACGACACAGAGGAACTCTCAATGAAAGCACCAATGTCGGTGTCAAAACCGGCGGATCTCGGGTAGGGGGTCCCGAACTGTGCGTCAAGGTCGGATGGTAACAGGAGACAAGGGACACTTTATTTTACCCAGGTTCGGGCCCTCTCGATGGAGGAAAAACCCTACTCCTGCTAGATTAATATTGATGATATGGGTAGTACAAGAGTAGATCTACCACGAGATCAAGGAGGCTAAACCCTAGAAGCTAGCCTATGAGTATGATGATGGTTATGATGATTGTGATGATATGATCGTCCTACGGACTACAACCCTCCGGTTTATATAGACACCGGATAGGGTTAGGGTTACACAGAGTCGGTTACATTGGTAGGAGATCTTGAATATCCGCACGCCTAGCTTGCCTTCCACGCCAAGGAAAGAACCTTCCGGACACGGGACGAAGTCTTCAATCTTGTATCTTCATAGTCCTGGAGTCCGACTGAAGGTATAGTCTGGCTATCCGAACACCCCCTAATCCAGGACTCCCTCACCTGCTATACATTATTTTGCTCTCTTCATAGGTAGATGCATAAATTCTAAGGATGAAGCATGTCACATGTGTGTCCCTGACCTTAGCATTCTCAGGAGTGCTGTGTTAGGAGACCAATCTTATCATATGGGAGCCATTGTAGCTCGTAGGTTGCATCATAATAGATATAATGGAGATTTCTTTGAAGGAATTTATGCAACCCGCTTAGCTAAATTTCTTGAGATAGACGTTCGTGAAGGAGACATGGAGTTGCCTCCTGCTTATTTAGATTTTGATTCTATGGTTTCTCACCAGTTTGTCGAGAGGACCGAATCACCTCTCCAGTATCGACTAATCTTTAACAAACGGCATGTTGTCCGTATTACTCTCCCTGCTCCTGCCTTCTTTGATTACCAGGCAAACGGAAGATATACTATTACCAGGGAGGAGGCAGATGAGTACGAGAGGAGAGCGGAGGCAACCCGACTCCACGCTGCAGCTCAGGAGGCGATAGCCATTGCATCACAGTACAACCCCAACTATTCTTCGTCATAGTACGACCCCAGCTACACCTACGGGTATCCGCCAGGCTATCCCTGGCAATAAAACAACTTAGGCCAAAATCCAAAGCTTGGGGGAGTACGTATTTCTCACCAACATTACATTTATGTTTACACACACTCATTGCTAGATGTCGGTGCTCATACTCTTTCACTGTAATATCCATGCTAGTTTATTTTCCCTTTCTTGCTTTCTTCTTGTGAGTTTGTTAAACCTTAAGAAAAACAAAAAAATTAGTAGTAGTTTACTTTTCTGCTGTAGTAATAATTAAAAAAGAAAAAACCCAAAAATATTTCCCGTTCTTTTTTTGCTTGTTGGGAGCTTTCCCGTGTAAATAGTTATTATTTCTTTTCTTTTCTTTGGGGGTCAGTAGGAGAAGACCATGATTAAATTGTTGAAGTGTCTCTTATATGCATTATTGTTGATTTAACCAAGAGTCCATATTGCTTTGTCTTCACTTGTTTAGTGAATGCTCGCAGATTCCAGCTTAGTCCAATGCACGTGCACTCTTATTATTATTCACATCGTTCGGTCGTGCAAGTGAAAGGCAATTATGATGATATATGATGGAATGACTGAGATGAGAAAAGCTGGTATGAACTCGACATCTTTTGTTTTTGTAAATATGATGAGTTCATCGTTCTTGATTCAGCTTATTATGAATAAACATGTTTGCAATGACAATTAGAGATCATAGTTGCTTGTGCCATGCTTGATTAGCTATGAGTTATAATGGTTTACCTTGCGTGCCAACATGCTATTGAGATGGTTATGATGTGGTATGATGGGGTGGTATCCTCCTTTGAATGATTTAAGTGACTTGACTTGGCACATGTTCACGCATGTAGTTGAAATAAATCAATATAGCCTTCACGATATTTATGTTCATGGTGGATTATATCCTACTCATGCTTGCATCCAATGTTTATTAATTTTAATGCATGTACATGGCTGCTGTCGCTCTCTAGTTGGTCGCTTCCCAGTCTTTTGCTAGCCTTCACCTGTACTAAGCGGGAATACTGCTTGTGCATCCAATCCCTTAAACCCCAAAGTTATTCCAGATGAGTCCACTATACCTTCCTATATGCGGTATCTACCTGCCGTTCCAAGTAAATTTGTATGTGCCAAACTCTAAACCTTCAAATAAACATTCTGTTTTGTATGCTCGAATAGCTCATGTATCAACCAAGGCTGCCCTTATCTTCCATGTTAGGCGGGTTATTCTCAAGAGGAGCGGACTCCGCTCCTCACTCACGAGAAAATGGCTGGTCACCAGGATGCCCAGTCCCATGCTTTATGCAAACTAAATCAAAATTAGTTGCAAACAAAACTCCCCCCGGGACCTGATGTTAGTTGGAGGCACTCGTTGTTTCGAGCAAGCCATGGATTGATGCTTGTTGGTGGAGGGGGAGTATAAACTTTACCATTCTGTTTGGGAACCGCCTATAATGTGTGTAGCATGGAAGATATCGCCATCTCTTAGTTGCTATGTTGACAATGAAAGTATACCGCTAAAAATATAATTTATCTCCATTTCAAAACCGAGCTCTGGCACCTCTACAAATCCCTGCTTCCGGGCCTATCTATTTACTTTTATGTTGAGTCATCACCCTCTTATTAAAAGCACTAGCTGGAGAGCACAGCTGTCATTTGCATTCATTACTGTTAACTTATATTGGGTGTGACTATGACTGGATCTCTTTTACCATGAATTACAATGTCTAGTCAGTCCTTGATCTTTAAAGGTGCTCTGCATTTATGTTTTGCGGTCTCAGAAAGGGCTAGCGAGATACCATCCTGTTATATCATATTATGATTGTTTTGAGAAAGTGTTGTCATCCGAGATTTATTATTATGCCTCACTAGTTGATTATGCTATTGATATGAGTAATTATGAGACCTAAGAATTATTACAAATGTGGTTAGTTATAATCTTTGTTGAAAACTTGAATGTTGGCTTGACATATTTACAACAATAAGAGCAAACAGAGTTTGTAAAAGTTTTTTTATTTCTTTCAGTTTGTCAACTGAATTGCTTGTGGAAAAGCAAGGGTTTAAGCTTGGGGGAGTTGATACGTCTCCATCGTATCTACTTTTCGAAACACTTTTGCCCTTGTTTTGGACTCTAACTTGTATGATTTGAATGGAACTAACCCGGACTAACGCTGTTTTCAGCAGAATTGCCATGATGTTGTTTTATGTGCAGAAAACAAAAGTTCTTGGAATGACCTGAAACTCCACGGAATATCTTACAATAAATAATAAAAAATCCTCGCCAAAGATGAAGACCAGGGGCCCACACCCTGTCCACGAGGGTGGGGGCGCCCCCCCTAGGGCGCCCCCTACCTCGTGGGCCCCCTAGATACCTTCTGATGCCAACTCCGACTCTATATATTTGCTTTCGGGGAGAAAAAATAGAGAAGAAGAAATCATCGCGTTTTACGATACGGAGCCGCCGCCAAGCCCTAAAACCTCTCGGGAGGGCTGATCTGGAGTCCGTTCGGGGCTCCGGAGAGGGGGAATCGTCACCGTCGTCATCATCAACCATCCTCCATCACCAATTTCATGATGCTCACCGCCGTGCATGAGTTCCATCATAGGCTTGCTGGACGGTGATGGGTTGGATGAGATTTATCATGTAATCGAGTTAGTTTTGTTAGGGTTTGATCCCTAGTATCCATTATGTTCTGAGATTGATGTTGCTATGACTTTGCTATGCTTAATGCTTGTCACTAGGGCCTGAGTGCCATGATTTCAGATCTGAACCTATTATGTTTTCATGAATATATTTGAGTTCTTGATCCTATCTTGCATGTCTATAGTCACCTACTATGTGTTATGATCCGGCAACCCCGAAGTGACAATAATCGGGACCACACCCGGAGATGACCATAGTTTGAGGAGTTCATGTATTCACTATGTGCTAATGCTTTGTTCCGGTTCTCTATTAAAAGGAGGCCTTAATATCCCTTAGTTTCCATTAGGACCCCGCTGCCACGGGAGGGTAGGACAAAAGATGTCATGCAAGTTCTTTTCCATAAGCACGTATGACTATATTCGGAATACATGCCTACATTACATTGATGAATTGGAGCTAGTTCTGTGTCACCCTATGTTATGACTGTTACATGATGAACCGCATCCGGCATAATTACCCATCACTGATCCAATGCCTACGAGCTTTCCATATACTGGTTTACGCTTATTTACTTTCCCGTTGCTATTGTTACAATCACTACAAAATAACAAAAATATTACTTTTGCTTCTGTTACTCTTTTGTTACTGTTACCACTATTATCATATTACTTTGCCACTAAACACTTTGCTGCAGATACGAAGTTTCTAGGTGTGGTTGAATTGACAACTCAGCTGCTAATACTTGAGAATATTCTTTGGCTCCCCTTGTGTCGAATCAATAAATTTGGGTTGAATACTCTACCCTCGAAAGCTGTTGCGATCCCCTATACTTGTGGGTTATCAGCGCGCCCCTGACCCTCGTGGTCCACCTGTAAGGCGGTTGATGCCCTTCTTCGGCCGCAAGTAAGTTAATTTTTGGGAAAAAATCACGAGAAGGTTTCAGTCCAATCAGAGTTACGGATCTCAGGATATAAAAGAAACGGTGAAAGGGCAGCAGAACAGAATGCAGAAACAGAGAGATAGATCCAATCTCGGAGGGGCTTTCGCCCCTCCCACACCATGGAGACCAAGGACCAGAGGGGAAACCCTTCTCCCATCTAGGGGGGAGGTCAAGGAAGAAGAAGAAGAAGAAGAAGAAGAAGAAGAAGAAGAAGAAGAAGAAGAAGAAGAAGAAGAAGAAGAAGAAGAAGAAGAAAGAAGAAGAAGAAGAAGAAGAAGAAGAAGAAGAAGAAGAAGAAGAAGAAGAAGAAGAAGAAGAAGAAGAAGAAGAAGAGAAGAAGAAGAAGAAGAAGAAGAAGAAGAAGAAGAAGAAGAAGAAGAAGAAGAAGAAGAAAGAAGAAGAAGAAGAAGAAGAAGAAGAAGAAGAAGAAGAAGAAGAAGAAGAAGAAGAAGAAGAAGAAGAAAGAAGAAGAAGAAGAAGAAGAAGAAGAAGAAGAAGAAGAAGAAGAAGAAGAAGAAGAAGAAGAAGAAGAAGAAGAAGAAGAAGAAGAAGAAGAAGAAGAAGAAGAAGAAGAAGAAGAAGAGAAGAAGAAGAAGAAAGAAGAAGAAGAAGAAGAAGAAGAAGAAGAAGAAGAAGAAGAAGAAGAAGAAGAAGAAGAAGAAGAAGAAGAAGGGGGACCCTCTCTCCCTCTCTTCCGGTGGCGCCGGAACACCGCCGGGGCCATCATCATCATCGCCATCTTCACCAACAACTTCACCGCCAGCATCACCAACTCTTCCCCCCTATATGCAGCGGTGTAACCTCTCTCTTACCCGCTGTAATCTCTACTTAGACATGGTGCTCAACGCTATATATTATTTCCCAATGATGTATGGCTATCCTATGATGTTTGAGTAGATCTGTTTTGTCCTATGGGTTATTTGATGATCAAGATTGGTTTGAGTTGCATGTTTTATTATTAGTGCTGTCCTATGGTGCTATCCGTGTCGCGCAAGCGTGAGGGATCCCTGCTCTAGGGTTTGCAATATGTTCATGATTTGCTTATGGTGGGTGGCATGAGTGACAGAAGCACAGACCCGAGTAAGTAGGTTGTTTGTGTATGAGATAAAGAGGACTTGATACTTTAATGCTATGGTTGGGTTTTACCTTAATGATATTTAGTAGTTGTGGATGCTTGCTAGAGTTCCAATCATAAGTGCATATGATCCAAGTAGAGAAAGTATGTTAGCTTATGCCTCTCCCTCAAATAAAATTGCAATAATGATTACCGGTCTAGTTATCGATTGCCTAGGGACAAATAACTTCCTTGTGACAACAAGCTCTCTACTAAAACTAATTTAGTTGTGTCTTTATTTAAACAACCCCTAGTTTTTATTTTTGTGCTCTTTATATTCTTGCAAACCTATCCAAAAACACCTACAAAGTACTTTTGGTTTCATACTTGTTCTAGGTCAAGCGTGCGTAGAGTTGTATAGGTGGTCGATAGAACTTGAGGGAATATTTGTTATACCTTTAGCTCCTCGTTGGGTTCGACACTCTTACTTATCGAAAGAGGCTACAATTGATCCCCTATACTTGTAGGTTATCAGTTCATAACACCACAAAAGCAAATCACTCTTTGAGATTAAGTTCAGGACGAAGAACATGGACATGATAGGACAAGTACTAAGAGCATGAACTAGCTAAATCACTCCTGCTGCTCTCTCTCTCAGGTAAAATAGCAAAGAACATGTATAGTGATACGTCTCCAACGTATCTATAATTTTTGATTGCTCCATGCTATATTATCTACTGTTTTGGACAATATTGGGCTTTATTATCCACTTTTATATTATTTTTGGGACTAACCTATTAACCGGAGGCCCAGCCTAGAATTGAAGTTTTTTTTGCCTATTTCAGTGTTTCGAAGAAAAGGAATATCAAACGGAGTCCAATTGACCTGAAACTTCACGGAACCTATTTTTGGACCAGAAGAAGCACATGGAGTGCCGGAGTTGCACCAGGAGAGTTCCGGGATGCCCATGAGGGTGGGGGCGTGCCCACCCCCCTAGGGCGCACCCCCCCTGCCTCGTGGACAGCCCGGAGGTCCACCGACATACTTTTTCTGCCTATATATATCCATATACCCTAAAAAATTCGGGGAACAGAATAGATCGGGAGTTCCGCCGCCGCAAGCCTCCGTAGCCACCAAAAGTCAATCGGGACCCTGTTCTGGCACCCTGTTGGAGGGGGGAACCCTCACCGGTGGCCATCTTCATCATCCCGGCGCTCACCATGATGAGGAGGGAGTAGTTCACCCTCGGGGCTGAGGGTATGTACCAGTAGCTATGTGTTTGATCTCTCTCTCTCTCTCTCTCTCTCTCTCTCTCTCTCTCTCGTGTTCTTGATTTGGCACGATCTTGATGTATCGCGAGCTTTGCTATTATAGTTGGATCTTATGTTTCTTCTCCCCCTCTACTCTCTTGTAATGGATTGAGTTTTCCCTTTGAAGTAATCTTATCGGATTGAGTCTTTAATGCCTTGAGAACACTTGATGTATGTCTTGCCGTGTGTATCTATGGTGACAATGGGATATCACGTGATTCACTTGATGTATGTTTTGGTGATCAACTTGCGAGTTCCGCCCACGAATCTATGCATAGGGGTTGGCACTCGTTTTCGTCTTGATTCTCCGGTAGAAACTTTTGGGCACTCTTTGAAGTACTTTGTGTTGGTTTGAATAGATGAATGTGAGATTGTGTGATGCATATCGTATAATCATACCCACGGATACTTGAGGTGACATTGGAGTACCTAGGTGACATTAGGGTTTTGGTTGATTTGTATCTTAAGGTGTTATTCTAGTACAAACTCTAGGGCTGTTTGTGACACTTATTGGAATAGCCCAATGGATTGATTGGAAAGAATAACTTTGAGGTGGTTTCGTACCCTACCATAATCTCTTCGTTTGTTCTCCGCTATTAGTGTCTTTGGAGTGACTCTTTGTTGCATATTGAGGGATAGTTGTATGATCCTATTATGTTATTATTGTTGAGAGAACTTGCACTAGTGAAATTATGAACCCTAGGCCTTGTTTCCTATCATTGCAATACCGTTTACGCTCACTTTTATCATTAGTTACCTTGCTGTTTTTATATTTTCATTACAAAAACCTATATCTACCATCCATATTGCACTTGTATCACCATCTCTTCGCAGCACTAGTGCACCTATACAATTTACCATTGTATTGGGTGTGTTGGGGACACAAGAGACTCTTTGCTATTTGGTTGCAGGGTTGTTTGACAGAGACCATCTTCATCCTATGCCTCCCACGGATTGATAAGCCTTAGGTCGTCCACTTGAGGGAAATTTGCTACTGTCCTACAAACCTCTGCACTTGGAGGCCCAACTGAAGGAAATATGCCCTAGAGGCAATAATAAAGTTATTATTTATTTCCTTATATCATGATAAATGTTTATTATTCATGCTAGAATTGTATTAACTGGAAACATAATACATGTGTGAATACATAGACAAACAGAGTGTCACTAGTATGCCTCTACTTGACTAGCTCATTAATCAAAGATGGTTATGTTTCCTAACCATAAACAAATAGTTGTTATTTGATTAATGAGATCACATCATTAGTTGAATGATCTGATTGACATGACCCATTCCATTAGCATAGCACCCGATCGTTTAGTATGTTGCTATTGCTTTTATCCATGACTTATACATGTTCCTTTAACTATGAGATTATGCAACTCCCGTTTACCGTAGGAACACTTTGTGTGCTACCAAACGTCACAACGTAACTGGGTGATTATAAAGGTGCTCTACAGGTGTCTCCGAAGGTACATGTTGGGTTGGCGTATTTCGAGATTAGGATTTGTCACTTCGATTGTCGGAGAGGTATCGCAGGGCCTTCTCGGTAATGCACATCACATAAAGCCTTGCAAGCATTGCAACCAATGAGTTAGTTGAGAGATGATGTATTACGGAACGAGTAAAGAGACTTGCCGGTAACGAGATTGAACTAGGTATTGGATACCGACGATCGAATCTCGGGCAAGTAACATACCGATGACAAAGGGAACAACGTATGTTGTTATGCGGTCTGACCGATAAAAGATCTTCGTAGAATATGTAGGAACCAATATGGGCATCCAGGTCCCGCTATTGGTTATTGACCGGAGACGTGTCTCGGTCATGTCTACATTGTTCTCGAACCGTAGGGTCCGCACGCTTAACGTTACGATGACAATTATTATGAGTTTATGCATTTTGATGTACCGAAGGAGTTCGGAGTCCCGGATGTGATCACGGACATGACGAGGAGTCTCGAAATGGTCGAGACGTAAAGAATGATATATTGAAAGCCTATGTTTGGACATCGGATGCATTCCAGGTGAAATCAGGATTTTACCGGAATACCGGGAGGGTTACCAGGAACCCCCCGGGAGCATAATGGGCCAACATGGGCCTTGGAGGAGAGGTGAGAGGGCTGCCCTCATGGGCTGCGCGCCTCCCCCCTTCCCCTAGTCCTATTAGGACTAGGAGAGGTGGGCGCCCCATCTCTCTCTCTCCCCCTTGGAGAATCCTAGTCCAACTAGGATTGGGGGGGGGGGAATCCTACTCCTAGAGGGAGTAGGACTCTCCTGGCGCGCCAAGCTTGGCCGGCCAGCCCCTCCCCCTTGGCTCCTTTATATACGGAGGCAGGGGACACCCCAGAGACACACAATTGATCATTGAGATCTTTCCTTAGCCGTGTGCGGTGCCCCCTTCCACCAAATTCCACCTCGGTCATATCGTTGCAGTGCTTAGGCGAAGCCCTGTGCCGGTAACACATCAAGATCGTCACCACGCCGTCGTGCTGACGGAACTCTTCCCCGACGCTTTGCTGGATCGGAGCCCGGGGATCGTCATCGAGCTGAATGTGTGCCAAGAACTCGGAGGTGCCGGAGTAACGGTGTTGTGATCGGTTGGATCGCGAGGAGAACGTACGACTACTTCCTCTACGTTGTGTCAACGCTTCCGCTTCGGTCTACGAGGGTACGTAGACAACACTCTCCCCCCTCGTTGCTATGCATCACCATGATCTTGCGTGTGCGTAGGAAAATTTTTGAAATTACTACGTTCCCCAACAGTGGCATCCGAGCCTAGGTTTTATGGTTTGATGTTATTTGCACGAGTAGAACACAAGTGAGTTGTGGACGATACAAGTCATACTGCCTACCAGCATGTCATACTTTGGTTCAGCGGTATTGTTGGACGAGACGATCCGGACCAACCTTACGCGTACGCTTACGCGAGACCGGTTCCCTCGACGTGCTTTGCACATAGATGGCTTGCGGAAGACTGTCTCTCCAACTTTAGTTGAACCGAGTGTGGCTACGCCCGGTCCTTGAGAAGGTTAAAACGGAGTCTATTTGACAAACTATCGTTGTGGTTTTGATGCGTAGGTAAGATGAGTTCTTACTTAAAGCCCGTAGCAGCCACGTAAAACTTGCAACAACAAAGTAGAGGACGTCTAACTTGTTTTTGCAAGGCATGTTGTGATGTGATACGGTCAAGACATGATGCTAAATTTTATTGTATGAGATAATCATGTTTTGTAACCGAGTTATCGGCAACTGGCAGGAGCCATATGGTTGTCGCTTTATTGTATGCAATGCAATCGCGATGTAATGCTTTACTTTATTACTAAGCGGTAGTGATAGTCGTGGAAGCATAAGATTGGCGAGACGACAACGATGCTGCGATGAAGATCAAGGTGTCGCGCCGGTGACGATGGTGATCATGACGGTGCTTCGAAGATGGAGATCACAAGCACGAGATGAAGATGGCCATATCATATCACTTATATTGATTGCATGTGATGTTTATCTTTCATGCATCTTATCTTGCTTTGATTGACGGTAGCATTATAAGATGATCTCTCACTAAATTATCAAGAAGTGTTCTCCCTGAGTATGCACCGTTGCGAAAGTTCTTCGTGCTGAGACACCACGTGATGATCGGGTGTGATAGGCTCTACGTTCAAATACAACGGGTGCAAAACAGTTCCACACGCGGAATACTCAGGTTTAACTTGACGAGCCTAGCATATAACAGATATGGCCTCGGAACACGGAGACCGAAAGGTCGAGCGTGAATCATATAGTAGATATGATCAACATAGTGATGTTCACCATTGAAACTACTCCATCTCACGTGATGATCGGACATGGTTTAGTTGATTTGGATCACGTGATCACTTAGAGGATTAGAGGGATGTCTATCTAAGTGGGAGTTCTTAAGTAATATGATTAATTGAACTTAAATTTATCATGAACTTAGTACCTGATAGTATCTTGCTTGTCTATGTTGTGTAGATAGATGGCTCGTGCTGTTGTTCCGTTGAATTTTAATGCGTTCCTTGAGAAAGCAAAGTTGAAAGATGATGGTAGCAATTACACGGACTGGGTCCGTAACTTGAGGATTATCCTCATTGCTGCACAGAAGAATTACGTCCTGGAAGCACCGCTAGGTGCCAGGCCTGGTGCAAGAGCTACGCCAGATGTTGTGAACGTCTGGCAAAGCAAAGCTGATGACTACTCTATAGTTCAGTGTGCCATGCTTTACGGCTTAGAACCGGGACTTCAACGACGTTTTGAACACCATGGAGCATATGAGATGTTCCAGGAGTTGAAGTTAATATTTCAAGCAAATGCCCGGATTGAGAGATATGAAGTCTCCAATAAGTTCTATAGCTGTAAGATGGAGGAGAACGGTTCTGTCAGTGAGCATATACTCAGAATGTCTGGGTATAACAATCACTTGATTCAACTGGGAGTTAATCTTCCGGATGATTGCGTCATTGACAGAATTCTCCAATCACTGCCACCAAGCTACAAGAGCTTCGTGATGAACTATAATATGCAAGGGATGACCAAAACTATGCCCGAGCTCTTCGCGATGCTGAAAGCCGCGGAGGTAGAAATCAAAAAGGAGCATCAAGTGTTGATGGTTAACAAAACCACTAGTTTCAAGAAAAAGAGCAAAGGGAAGAAAAAGGGGAACTTCAAAAAGAACAGCAAGCAAGTTGCTAATCAAGAGAAGAAACCCAAGTCTGGACCTAAGCCTGAAACTGAGTGCTTCTATTGCAAGCAGACTGGTCACTGGAAGCGGAACTGCCCCAAGTATTTGGCGGATAAGAAGGATGGCAAGGTTAACAAAGGTATATATGATATACATGTTATTGATGTGTACCTTACTAATTCTCGCAGTAGCACCTGGGTATTTGATACTGGTTCTGTTGCTAATATTTGCAACTCAAAACAGGGGCTACGGATTAAGCGAAGATTGGCTAAGGACGAGGTGACGATGCGCGTGGGAAAAGGTTCCAAAGTCGATGTGATCGCGGTCGGCACGCTACCTCTACATCTACCTTCGGGATTAATATTAGATCTAAATAATTGTTATTTAGTACCAGCGTTGAGCATGAACATTATATCTGGATCTTGTTTGATGCGAGACGGTTATTCATTTAAATCAGAGAATAATGGTTGTTCTATTTATATGAGTAATATCTTTTATGGTCATGCACCATTAAAGAATGGTTTGTTCTTACTTAATCTCGATAGTAGTGATACACATATTCATAATGTTGAAGCCAAAAGATGCAGAGTTGATAATGATAGTGCAACTTATTTGTGGCACTGCCGTTTAGGTCATATCGGTGTAAAACGCATGAAGAAACTCCATACTGATGGACTTTTGGAGTCACTTGATTATGAATCACTTGGCACTTGCGAACCGTGCCTTATGGGCAAGATGACTAAAACACCGTTCTTCGGTACTATGGAGAGAGCAACAGATTTATTGGAAATCATACATACTGATGTATGTGGTCCAATGAATGTTGAGGCTCGTGGCGGATATCGTTATTTTCTCACCTTCACTGATGATTTAAGCAGATATGGGTATATCTACTTAATGAAACACAAGTCTGAAACATTTGAAAAGTTCAAAGAATTTCAGAGTGAAGTAAAAAATCATCGTAACAAGAAAATAAAGTTTCTACGATCTGATCGTGGAGGAGAATATTTGAGTTACGAGTTTGGTCTACATTTGAAACAATGCGAAATAGTTTCGCAACTCACGCCACCCGGAACACCACAACGTAATGGTGTGTCCGAACGTCGTAATCGTACTTTACTGGATATGGTGCGATCTATGATGTCTCTTACCGATTTACCGCTATCTTTTTGGGGTTATGCTTTAGAGACGGCCGCATTCACGTTAAATAGGGCACCATCGAAATCCGTTGAGACGACGCCTTATGAACTGTGGTTTGGCAAGAAACCAAAGTTGTCGTTTCTTAAAGTTTGGGGCTGCGATGCTTATGTGAAAAAACTTCAAACTGATAAGCTTGAACCCAAATCGGAAAAATGTGTCTTCATAGGATACCCAAAGGAGACTGTTGGGTATACCTTCTATCACAGATCCGAAGGCAAGATTTTTGTTGCTAAAGTCGGAAACTTTCTAGATAAGGAGTTTCTCTCGAAAGAAGTGAGTGGGAGGAAAGTAGAACTTGATGAGATAACTGTATCTACTCCCTTATTGAGAAGTAGTACGTCACAGAAATCAGTTTCTGTGACACCTACACCAAATAGGGAGGAAGCTAATGATAATGATCATGAAACTTCAGATCAAGTTTCTACTGAACTTCGTAGATCAACCAGAGTAAGAACCGCACCAGAGTGGTACGGTAATCCTATTTTGGAAGTCATGTTACTAGACCATGATGAACCTACGAACTATGAAGAAGCGATGGTGAGCCCAGATTCCGCAAAGTGGCTTGAGGACATGAAATCTGAGATGGGATCCATGTATGAGAACAAAGTGTGGACTTTGGTTGACTTGCCCGATGATCGGCAAGCAATTGAGAATAAATGGATTTTTAAGAAGAAGACTGACGCTGATGGTAATGTTACTGTCTATAAAGCTCGACTTGTTGCAAAAGGTTTTCGACAAGTTCAAGGGATTGACTACGATGAGACTTTCTCACCTGTAGCGATGCTTAAGTCTGTCCGAATCATGTTAGCAGTTGCCGCATTTTATGATTATGAAATTTGGCAAATGGATGTCAAAACTGCATTCCTGAATGGATTTCTGGAAGAAGAGTTGTATATGATGCAACCAGAAGGTTTTGTCGATCCAAAGGGAGCTAACAAAGTGTGCAAGCTCCAGCGATCCATTTATGGACTGGTGCAAGCCTCTCGGAGTTGGAATAAACGCTTTGATAGTGTAATCAAAGCATTTGGTTTTATACAGACTTTTGGAGAAGCCTGTATTTACAAGAAAGTGAGTGGGAGCTCTGTAGCATTTCTGATATTATATGTGGATGACATATTATTGATCGGAAATAATATAGAATTTCTGGATAGCATAAAGGGATACTTGAATAAGAGTTTTTCAATGAAAGACCTCGGTGAAGCTGCTTACATATTGGGCATCAAGATCTATAGAGATAGATCAAGACGCTTAATAGGACTTTCACAAAGCACATACCTTGACAAAGTTTTGAAGAAGTTCAAAATGGATCAGGCAAAGAAAGGGTTCTTGCCTGTGTTACAAGGTGTGAAGTTGAGTAAGACTCAATGCCCGACCACCGCAGAAGATAGAGAGAAAATTAAAAATGTTCCCTATGCTTCAGCCATAGGCTCTATCATGTATGCAATGCTGTGTACCAGACCTGATGTGTGCCTTGCTATAAGTTTAGCAGGCAGGTACCAAAGTAATCCGGGAGTGGATCACTGGACAGCGGTCAAGAACATCCTTAAATACTTGAGAAGGACTAAGGATATGTTTCTCATTTATGGAGGTGACAAAGAGCTCGTCGTAAATGGTTACGTCGATGCAAGCTTTGACACTGATCCGGACGATTCTAAATCGCAAACCGGATACGTATTTACATTAAACGGTGGAGCTGTCAGTTGGTGCAGTTCTAAACAAAGCGTCGTGGCAGGATCTACATGTGAAGCTGAATACATAGCCGCTTCGGAAGCAGCTAATGAAGGAGTCTGGATGAAGGAGTTCATATCCGATCTAGGTGTTGTACCTAGCGTATCGGGTCCAATGAAAATCTTTTGTGACAATACTGGTGCAATTGCCTTGGCAAAGGAATCCAGATTTCACAAAAGAACCAAACACATCAAAAGACGCTTCAACTCCATCCGGGATTTAGTCGAGGTGGGAGACATAGAGATATGCAAGATACATACGGATCTGAATGTTGCAGACCCGTTGACTAAGCCTCTTCCACGAGCAAAACATGATCAGCACCAAGACTCCATGGGTGTTAGAATCATTACTTTGTAATCTAGATTATTGACTCTAGTGCAAGTAGGAGACTGAAGGAAATATGCCCTAGAGGCAATAATAAAGTTATTATTTATTTCCTTATATCATGATAAATGTTTATTATTCATGCTAGAATTGTATTAACTGGAAACATAATACATGTGTGAATACATAGACAAACAGAGTGTCACTAGTATGCCTCTACTTGACTAGCTCATTAATCAAAGATGGTTATGTTTCCTAACCATAAACAAAGAGTTGTTATTTGATTAATGAGATCACATCATTAGTTGAATGATCTGATTGACATGACCCATTCCATTAGCATAGCACCCGATCGTTTAGTATGTTGCTATTGCTTTTATCCATGACTTATACATGTTCCTTTAACTATGAGATTATGCAACTCCCGTTTACCGTAGGAACACTTTGTGTGCTACCAAACGTCACAACGTAACTGGGTGATTATAAAGGTGCTCTACAGGTGTCTCCGAAGGTACATGTTGGGTTGGCGTATTTCGAGATTAGGATTTGTCACTCCGATTGTCGGAGAGGTATCTCAGGGCCTTCTCGGTAATGCACATCACATAAAGCCTTGCAAGCATTGCAACCAATGAGTTAGTTGCGAGATGATGTATTACGGAACGAGTAAAGAGACTTTCCGGTAACGAGATTGAACTAGGTATTGGATACCGACGATCGAATCTCGGGCAAGTAACATACCGATGACAAAGGGAACAACGTATGTTGTTATGCGGTCTGACCGATAAAAGATCTTCGTAGAATATGTAGGAACCAATATGGGAATCCAGGTCCCGCTATTGGTTATTGACCGGAGACGTGTCTCGGTCATGTCTACATTGTTCTCGAACCGTAGGGTCCGCACGCTTAACGTTACGATGACAGTTATTATGAGTTTATGCATTTTGATGTACCGAAGGAGTTCGGAGTCCCGGATGTGATCACGGACATGACGAGGAGTCTCGAAATGGTCGAGACGTAAAGAATGATATATTGGAAGCCTATGTTTGGACATCGGATGCATTCCAGGTGAAATCAGGATTTTACCGGAATACCGGGAGGGTTACCAGGAACCCCCCGGGAGCATAATGGGCCAACATGGGCCTTGGAGGAGAGGTGAGAGGGCTTCCCTCATGGGCTGCGCGCCTCCCCCCTTCCCCTAGTCCTATTAGGACTAGGAGAGGTGGGCGCCCCCTCTCTCTCTCTCCCCCTTGGAGAATCCTAGTCCAACTAGGATTGGGGGGGGGGGAATCCTACTCCCAGAGGGAGTAGGACTCTCCTGGCGCGCCAAGCTTGGCCGGCCAGCCCCTCCCCCTTGGCTCCTTTATATACGGAGGAAGGGGACACCCCAGAGACACACAATTGATCATTGAGATCTTTCCTTAGCCGTGTGCGGTGCCCCCTTCCACCAAATTCCACCTCGGTCATATCGTTGCAGTGCTTAGGCGAAGCCCTGTGCCGGTAACACATCAAGATCGTCACCACGCCGTCGTGCTGACGGAACTCTTCCCCGACGCTTTGCTGGATCGGAGCCCGGGGATCGTCATCGAGCTGAACGTGTGCCAAGAACTCGGAGGTGCCGGAGTAACGGTGTTGTGATCGGTTGGATCGCGAGGAGAACGTACGACTACTTCCTCTATGTTGTGTCAACGCTTCCGCTTCGGTCTACGAGGGTACGTAGACAACACTCTCCCCCCTCGTTGCTATGCATCACCATGATCTTGCGTGTGCGTAGGAAATTTTTTGAAATTACTACGTTCCCCAACACCAACAACGTCTACAAGAAGAAGGTTGTGTAGTTGACATCAAGCTCTTTTCTGGCGCCGTTGCTGGGGAGGTGAGTGCTTGAAGGTATATCTTTAGATCTTGCAATCGAATCTTTTTGTTTCTTGTTTTAGCACTAGTTTAGTTTACAAAAGAAAACTAAAAAAATGGAATTGAGTTTGTCTCATACGCTTCATATTTTTAATATCTTTCGTGAGTATGATGGAAAGGAAAATTGTGCCAAAGTGTTAGAAGAAGAATGCATTAAAATATTTGGCACTAAATCTTTGAATGATGAGCATGATTGCAACGTTGTTAGTATGAACTCCTTGAATATCCATAGTATTAATGATGATTGCACTAGTGATGATGAAAATGTCTCCTATAAACATGTCAATTTTTGTGGAGTGCATTGGGTTTGCAAGGACACACCAAATAGGGAAGATAGATATTGCAAGAGGCATAAGTATTTACAAACTAAATGGTTGCAAGAAAGGCTAAATGTGAGTGCTGAAAATTTAAAATATCTTTACCGTACTTGTGAACTTTGCAATGAACATGGTCATTTAAATATCAATTGCAAATTGTTTCATGATCGAATCGTGTCCAAAAATTGTGATGACTTGATTTCCCTTGCACATCATAATGAACTTAGTTTGCTTTTGGGTTATGAAGAAATGAACCATCAAATTAAGCATATTCTAGAATATAACCTTGAGAAAATCCTTGATATTGATCTAGAAGAAATTTATATGTACTGTGCGGTGAATTGCATTGACAATCCTTATATTGCCAATTACATAAAGAAAGGAAAACAAATAGAAGATGAAGAGAATACTAACGAAAGGGAAGAGACTTCCCAATATCCTCCTATTATTTCTTATGATGAATCAGGTAACGAGGAGGAGCCTTCTATTCAACCAATCTCATCAATAAGGAGCTCCAAAAGGAGGATTGAACCCACACATGATGTGGTGAAGAAGAAGAAAAGAAAAAGGAAGAGAGGTAAAAAGATATCTCTCCCGAATAGTGTTGCTCCTATTACTGTTGTGCCTCATGAAAATGAATCAAAAATAATTGTGGAAGATGATGCACTTGATGATGATCTCATTATGCCTATTGCTTGTTGTGATTATTATGATTGGGAAGATAATGATACTTCTTATGATCTTGAAAATCTTTTTGGCACTTGCTTGGAAGAATATGATAATTGCCATACTATTGGTGCTATCCATACTATTAATGATGAGAGTGATTATGCTTATGATATGAAAAGGCCCAAGCTTGGGGAAGCTATGTTTAATGAGGATGACATATTTGAGAATATATTTGCTGCAATTAATGTTTACCCCAAGCTTGGGGAAGCTATGGTTAATGAAGATGATATTTTTAGCCTCTCAAGTTTTGATATGCAAAGTTGTTATGATGATAGCATGCCTTCTACCTATGATGATTATATTGATGAAAGTGGGTTTGGTCAACTTTAGGAAGTAGTGATCCCACTATGTTGAAGGATGTTGAATCTTATAATATTTATGAAAGTGGATTTGGAGAGGTCATGACTTTATTTATTAATGTATCCACTATCTTGGAAGAGGTTTCAATCGATTATGATGAGAACAAAGTTGCTACTTATGATGACTATTGTGATGAAACTTATGCTATAAAAAGTAGTGATGATTATATGTATAAAACTTGTCATGATTGTGATTACCCTTTTTCTGAACATTACTCCTTTAATGTGGAAACAATTTATAGTATTCAAGTCTCTTCTGATACTCCCACTATTCTGAATGAGAAGAAATTTGCTTATGTGGAGAGTAATAAAAATTCTATGCTTATGCATCATGAAAAGAATGCTTTAGGTGATGGTTATATTGTTGAATTCATTCATGATGCTACTGAAAATTATTATGAGGGAGGAATATATGCTTGTAGGAATTGCAATAATATCAAGTTTCCTCTCTATGTGCTCAAAATTTTAAGGTTATGCTTGTTTTGCCTTCCTATGCTAGTTAATTGTTGTTCCCATAAGTTGTTTGCTCACAAAATCCCTATGCATAGGAAGAGGGTTAGACTTAAATGTGCTAGTCATATTTTTCATGATGCTCTCTTTATGTTTCAATTCTTATCTTTTATGCGAGCATCATTGAAATCATCATGCCTTAGCTAGGGGCGTTAAACGATAGCGCTTGTTGGGAGGCAAGTCAATTTTATTTTAGTTTCTTGATTTTTGGTTCTGTTTAGGAATAAATAATCCATCTAGCTTCTGTTTAGATGTGGTTTTGTGTTTTAATTAGTGTTTGTGCCAAGTAGAACCTTTGGGAAGACTTGGGTGAAGTCTTTATGATCATGCTGTAAAAAAACAGAAACATTAGGGCTCACGAGATTAGCTTCAACATTTTACTGGAGAGTGATATTTAGTTAATTCTTTTTTAAGATGATTACTATACAAATTCCTCAGGTACACCAATTTATTTTAGAATTTTTGGAGTTCCATAAGTATACGTTTGATACAAATTACTACCGACTGTTCTGTTTTTGACAGATTCTGTTTTCATTGTGTTGCTTGCTTATTTTGATGAATCTATGGCTAGTAAAATAGTTTATAACCCATAGAGAAGTTGGAATACAGTAGGTTTAACACCAATATAAATAAATAATGAGTTCATTACAGTACCTAAGTGGTGATTTATTTTCTTATACTAACGGAGCTCATGAGTTTTCTGTTAAGTTTTGTGTTGTGAAGTTTTCAAGTTTTGGGTAAAGATTCAATGGACTATGGAATAAGGAGTGGCAAGAGCCTAAGCTTGGGGATGCCCAAGGCACCCCAAGGTAATATTCAAGGATAACCAAGAGCCTAAGCTTGGGGATGCCCCGGAAGGCATCCCCTCTTTCGTCTTCATTCATCGGTAACTTTACTTGGAGCTATATTCTTATTCACCACATGATATGTGTTTTGCTTGGAGTGTCATGTCATTTTATTTTGTTTTGCTTGCTGCTTGAATAAAATACCAAGATCTGAAATTCTTAAATGGGAGAGTCTTCACATAGTTACATAATTATACAACTACTCATTGATCTTCACTTATATCTTTTGGAGTAGTTTGTTGTTTGCTCTAGTGCTTCACTTATATCTTTTAGAGCACGGTGGTGGATTTGTTTTATAGAAACTATTGATCTCTCATGCTTCACTTAGATTATTTTGAGAGTCTTAAATAGCATGGTAATTTGCTTAAATCCTAATATGCTAGGTATTCAAGATTAGTAAAAACATTCTTATGAGTGCGTTGAATACTAAGAAAAGTTTGATACTTGATGATTGTTTTGAGATATGGAGGTAATAATATCAAAGTCATGCTAGTTGAGTAGTTGTGAATTTGAGGAATGCTTGTGTTGAAGTTTGCAAGTCCCATAGCATGCACGTATGGTAAACGTTATGTAACAAATTTGAAACATGAGGTGTTCTTTGATTGTCCTCCTTATGAGAGGCGGTCGGGGACGAGCGATGGTCTTTTCCTACCAATCTATCCCCCTAGGAGCATGCGCGTAGTGCTTTGGTTTTTTGATGACTTGTAGATTTTTGCAATAAGTATATGAGTTCTTTATGACTAACGTTGAGTCCATGGATTATACGCACTCTCACCCTTCCATCATTGCTATCCTCTTCGGTACCGTGCATTGCCATTTCTCACATTGAGAGTTGGTGCAAGCTTCGCCGGTGCATCCAAACCCGGTGATATGATACACTCTTTCACACATAAACCTCCTTATATCTTCCTCAAAACAACCACCATACCTACCTATTATGGCATTTCCATAGCCATTCCGAGATATATTGCCATGCAACTTTCCACCATACCGTTCATCGTGACACATTCATCATTGTCATATTGCTTAGCATGATCATGTGGTTGACATAGTATTTGTGGCAAAGCCACCGTTCATAATTCTTTCATATATGTCACTCTTGATTTATTGCATATCCCGGTACACCGCCGGAGGCATTCATATAGAGTCATACCTTGTTCTAGTATCGAGTAGTAATCATTGAGTTGTAAATAAATAGAAGTGTGATGATCATCATTTTCTAGAGCATTGTCCCAAGTGAGGAATAATAAAAAGATAGGCCATAAAAAAAGAGAAGGCCCAAAGAAAAGAAAAAAAATGAGAGCAAAAGAGAGAAAGGACAATGCTACTATCCTTTGCCACACTTGTGCTTCAAAGTAGCACCATAATCTTCATGATAGAGAGTCTCTTGTTTTGTCACTTTCATATACTAGTGGGAAATTTTCATTATAGAACTTGGATTGTATATTCCAATGATGAGCCTCCTCAAGTGCCCTAGGTCTTCGTGAGCAAGCAAGTTGGATGCACACCCACTTAGTTTCTTTTGTTGAGCTTTCATACATTTATAGGTCTAGTGCATCCGTTGCATGGCAATCCCTACTCCTTGCATTAACATCAATTGATGGGCATCTCCATAGCCCATTGATTAGCCTCGTTGATGTGAGACTTTCTCCTTTTTTGTCTTCTCCACATAACCCCAATCATCATATTCTATTCCACCCATAGTGCTATATCCATGGCTCGCGCTCATGTATTGCGTGAAGGTTTATAAGTTTGAGATTACTAAAGTATGAAGCAATTGCTTGGCTTGTCATCGGGGTTGTGCATGATGAGAGCATTCTTGTGTGAAAAAAATGGAGCATGACTAAACTATATGATTTTGTAGGGATGAACTTTCTTTGGCCATGTTATTTTGAGAGGACATAATTGCTTAGTTAGTATGCTTGAAGTATTATTATTTCTATGTCAATATTGAACTTTTATCTTGAATCTTTCAGATCTAAATATTCATACCACAATTAAGAATAATTACATTGAAATTATGCCAACTAGCATTCCACATCAAAAATTATCTTTTTTATCATTTACCTACTTGAGGACGAGCAAGAATTAAGCTTGGGGATGCTTGATACGTCTCCAACGTATCTATAATTTTTTATTGCTCCATGCTATATTATCTACTATTTTGGACAATATTGGGCTTTCTTATCCACTTTTATATTATTTTTGGGACTAACCTATTAACCGGTGGCCTAGCCCAGAATTGCTGTTTTTTTGCCTATTTCAGTGTTTCGAAGAAAAGGAATATCAAACGGAGTCCAATTGACCTGAAACTTCACGGAACCTATTTTTGGACCAGAAGAAGCCCACGGAGTGCCGGATTTGCACCAGGAGAGTACCGGGCTGCCCACGAGGGTGGGGGCGTGCCCACCCCCCTAGGGCGCGCCCCCCTGCCTCGTGGACAGCCCGGAGGTCCACCGACGTACTTTTTCCACCTATATATATCCATATACCCTAAAAACTTCGGGGAACAGAATAGATCGGGAGTTCCGCCGCCGCAAGCCTCCGTAGCCACCAAAAGTCAATCGGGACCCTGTTCCGGCACCCTGCCGGAGGGGGGAACCCTCACCGGTGGCCATCTTCATCATCCCGGCGCTCACCATGATGAGGAGGGAGTAGTTCACCCTCGGGGCTGAGGGTATGCACCAGTAGCTATGTGTTTGATCTCTCTCTCTCTCTCTCTCTCTCTCTCACTCTCTCTCTCTCTCGTGTTCTTGATTTGGCACGATCTTGATGTATCGCGAGCTTTGCTATTATAGTTGGATCTTATGTTTCTTCTCCCCCTCTACTCTCTTGTAATGGATTGAGTTTTCCCTTTGAAGTAATCTTATCGGATTGAGTCTTTAATGACTTGAGAACACTTGATGTATGTCTTGCCGTGCGTATCTATGGTGACAATGGGATATCACGTGATTCACTTGATGTATGTTTTGGTGATCAACTTGCGGGTTCCGCCCACGAATCTATGCATAGGGTTTGGCACTCGTTTTCGTCTTGATTCTCCGGTAGAAACTTTTGGGCACTCTTTGAAGTACTTTGTGTTGGTTTGAATAGATGAATCTGAGATTGTGTGATGCATATCATATAATCATACCCACGGATACTTGAGGTGACATTGGAGTATCTAGGTGACATTAGGGTTTTGGTTGATTTGTATCTTAAGGTGTTATTCTAGTACGAACTCTAGGTCTGTTTGTGACACTTATAGGAATAGCCCAAATGATTGATTGAAAAGAATAACTTTGAGGTGGTTTCGTACCCTACCATAATCTCTTCGTTTGTTCTCCGCTATTAGTGTCTTTGGAGTGACTCTTTGTTGCATATTGAGGGATAGTTGTATGATCCTATTATGTTATTATTGTTGAGAGAACTTGCACTAGTGAAAGTATGAACCCTAGGCCTTGCTTCCTATCATTGCAATACCGTTTACGCTCACTTTTATCATTAGTTACCTTGCTGTTTTTATATTTTCATTACAAAAACCTATATCTACCATCCATATTGCACTTGTATCACCATCTCTTCGCAGAACTAGTGCACCTATACAATTTACCATTGTATTGGGTGTGTTGGGGACACAAGAGACTTTTTGCTATTTGGTTGCAGGGTTGTTTGAGAGAGATCATCTTCATCCTATGCCTCCCACGGATTGATAAACCTTAGGTCATCCACTTGAGGGAAATTTGCTACTGTCCTACAAACCTCTGCCCTTGGAGGCCCAACAACGTCTACAAGAAGAAGGTTGTGTAGTTGACATCATATAGCTCTCCTGATTCATCATATTGGAGCATGTAGATGGACCTGTCTCCTGATCGTGGGCTGCACTTCTGATTGCTGCCCCCTAGTACTTCTCTGCGATCGTTAACAATTTTGCTCCAATCTTTCACTATTAAGCATTCATCTCTTTTAGAAATCCTGAATACACTCATGTGCAATGTAGGATATCTTGGTCGTAAGCTAACCATTGACATGCGACCTTTAGTCTCGATCCACTGAGGCACAAATGTCATCGGGAGTCCCTGTTGAAGAACATCGTATAGTAATTAATATACTTAGCAATGAAAGTTTAGCTTCAAAAATAATGTACACAAAAGATGCACTGAGGACAAATAGTAAAAATCTTACCATCTTTCCTAAATAGATGTGACCGTAGTTCAATACGATCACTATTGGTCGCACATTTTGAGTACTAAGATTTTCAAATTCAGGAAAATAATTTCTTTTGACAGCATCAAGATCCTCAAGTCATGAAACATAATGACTTATCTCCTCGCAGTTTAGTTCAGCCCCGGGACAGTGGACGGTCCTGTCTACCAAGCGCCGGACATGTTTGCTTGAATGGAAATAAGCTGTCAATAGAAATTAGTTGTCAACTATTTTTGCATAAACAATATCGAAGACATAAATATGGTTGAGAAACTCACATAATGGTAGAACTGGAGGTGTCTGCACATCGACACAGATGTCTCTATTACCTTCAATATCATCTTCCGGACGAATATCAAAGGTGATAATCATATCAGGCTCAAATGCATAAGCCTTGCATAGTGTTTGGCAAGTTTTGCATTCAAAATAGGTGTATGTGTCTGCATTGTATAATTTGATGTTGAAAGTATAACCATGCTCGGTCTTCAGGTAAACTCTCTTTACCTCCATAGTTTCCATAGCACTGAAACCTATCTTATCCAAGACAAAAATTCTTGCATGGCAGGGGATGCGCTAGTAGAATAGTGAAAATTTAAAATTATAAGTTGAAACAAATGAAGCATAGGTCATGCTTAATTACGAAAAAAGGTTTGTCATTGTGACTTACTGTGTCCACTTCGAAGGTCTCATCCACCTTGATGCTGAAGCGCCTATCGTCAACAAGGAAATTTCTGTCGCACAGGCCGCGCTGGTCTTCACAGTATTCGCACATAATGAAATCTTTTTCGTCGTCAGACGACATTTCCTATGTTCATATAGGTGAAACATTAAACACTTACTAGTTCTATTAATTCAAGTAATTCAACTACTTCTATTAATTCAACTAGTTCTATTAATTCAACTAATTCAACTAAGCATTTACTAAAAATAAACTAGTTCTATTAATTTTCTTACTAAAATAAAGTAGCTAGTTCTATATAGTAATATTTTAATTAGATCATCAAATCTGAGGTACCTAAATTTCTTACTAAAAATAAACTAGTTCTATTAATTCAACTAAGAATTTACTAAAAATAAAGTAGTTCTATTAATTTTCTTACTAAAATATATAAAGTAGCTATATATAGTAATATTTTAATTAGATCATCAAATCTCATATACCTAAATTTTCTTACTAAAAATAAACTAGTTCTATTAATTCAACTAGTTCAACTAAGCATTTACTAAAAATAAACTAGTTATATTAATCAACTAGTTCAAATAATCTCGTATACCTAAATTTTCTTACTAAATATAAACTAGTTCTATTATTTTTCTTACTAAAAATAAACTAGTTATATTAATTCAACTAGTTCAAATCTCATATACCTAATTCATCTAACATTAACATTCTAACATTCTACGTAATTCATCTAATTCGATCATCTAATTAACAATTTGACATGCATTAATCTAAACAACAGAAAACAGAAAATGAGTAAAAAGAATGTGTGTGTGTGTGCATGTGTGTGTGTCTTTGTGTGTGCATGTGTGTGTGTGTGTGTGTGTGTGTGTGTGTGTGTACGAGCGGGGGGCGGCGGCGTACGGGCGGCGGCGCGAGACGGCGACGCGACGGGCGGCGGGCCGGGGGCGACGACAGCGCGAGACAGCGACGTCGTACGGGGTGGCGGCGCGGCGCGACAACGTATGGCCGGGGCGGCGGGGGCGACGGCGCGCGGCGGGGGTGGCGAGGGCGAGACGGTGACGACTGGCGCGATGGGCGATGTCGCGCGAAAGCAGTTGAAGAAGAAGTGGGAGATGAATTTTTCTTAAGTGCTATATATATAGGAGGGGCCATTAGTACCGGTTGGAGCCACCAACTGGTACTAAAGGCCAATTTTGGCCAGGCCAAGCGGCGGGAAGCGGCCCCCTTTAGTACCGGTTCGTGGCTCCAACCGGTACTAAAGGCCACCCTTTAGTACCGGTTGGAGCCACGAACCGGTACTAAAGGGCGCGCTGCCGTGCACAAAGTTTAGTCCCACCTCGCCAAGTGAAGGGCAGCCGTATTGGTTTATAAACCCAGCCGCGGCTGCTGCTTCGAGCTCCTCTCTAAAGTAGGCTTCTAGGCCTAACTTTGCGGCGCTGCCCTGTGAGCCTGCCTGGCTTTATGGGCCTACATATCCACGCCCAAGGCCGAGCAGGCCCACAAGATAGCGCGCAAATATTTTATTTATATAGTATTTTCTTTTATTTATTTCGGAGTAGTTTTTTTGCTGTATTTAGTTTCTTTGTGAATATTTTTGCTTTAGGTACAAACTTTCTGTTAGTGCCAGTAGTTTTCTTATTTGTATAGTTTAAATTTTGTAGTGATTTTCAATTTCACGGTCATTTAGCTCTCTAAACAAATCGGTAAATGAATGAAAAACAGAAAATGATGTCAGAAAGGGTTGAAAATTGATGACTTCACTTTGAATGGGGCATACAGAACGCAAAAAAAGTCTGGAGTTCTAATAAGTTTAAAAAAATAAAGTGCCCGTGTAACAGATGAGTTCTCGTCCGAAACCCTGATACTCCGAAAGAGATTGTCCAGTTTGTACACGAAGTGCGTCCAGTTTTTGCCGTAACCCTCTTTATTCTTTTACACATGCTATGTGGGTGAAATGATGATACCATGCCAAGTTTCAACATTTTCAAAGTTCAGTTTGTAGTGATTTTCAATTTCACGGTCATTTAGCTCTCTAAACAAATCGGTAAATGACTGAAAAATAGCAAATGATGTCAGAACGTGTTGAAAATTTATGACATCGCTTTGAATGGTGCATACGGAATGCAAAAAAAGTCTGGAGTTCAATTAAGTTTAAAAAAATGAAGTGCCCGTGTAACAGATCAGTTTTTGTCCGAAACCCTGATACTCTAAAAGAGATTGTCCAATTTGTACACGAAGTGCGTCCAGTTTTTTCCGTAACCCTCCCTACTCTTTTGCACATGCTATGTGGGTGAAATGATGATACCATGCCAAGTTCAACATTTTCAGAGTTCATTTTGTAGTGATTTTCAATTTCACGGTCATTTAGCTCTCTAAACAAATCGGTAAATGACTGAAAAATAGTAAATGATGTCAGAACATGTTGAAAATTGATGAATTCACTTTGAATGGGGCATACAGAACGCAAAAAAAGTCTGGAGTTCTAATAAGTTTAAAAAAAATAAAGTGCCCGTGTAACAGATGAGTTCTCGTCCGAAACCCTGATACTCCGAAAGAGATTGTCCAGTTTGTACATGAAGTGCGTCCAGTTTTTGTCGTAACCCTCTCTACTCTTTTGCACATGCTATGTGGGTGAAATGATGATATCATGCCAAGTTTCAACATTTTCAGAGTTCATTTTGTAGTGATTTTAAATTTCACGGTCATTTAGCTCTCTAAACAAATCGGTAAATGACTGAAAAACAGCAAATCATGTCAGAAAGGGTTGAAAGTTGATGACTTCGCTTTGAAATGGTGCATATGAAACGCAAAAAAAGTCTGGAGTTCAAATAACTTAAAAAAATGAAGTGCAAGTGTAATAGATGAGTTTTCGTCCGAAACCCTGATACTTCGAAAGAGATTGTCCAGTTTGTACACGAAGTGCGTCCAGTTTTTGCCGTAACCCTCTCTACTCTTTTGCACATGCTATGGGGGTGAAATTATGATACCATGCTAAGTTTCAACATTTTCAGAGTTCATTTTGTAGTGATTTTCAATTTCACGGTCATTTAGCTCTCTAAACAAATCGGTAAATGACTGAAAAACAGCAAATCATGTCAGAAATGGTTGAAAATTGATGACGTCGCTTTCAAATGGTGCATATGAAACGCAAAACAAGTCTGGAGTTCAAATAACTTAAAAAATGAAGTGCAAGTGTAACAGATGAGTTTTCGTCCGAAATCCTGATACTTCGAAAGAGATTGTCCATTTTGTACACGAAGTGTGTCTAGTTTTTGTCGTAACCCTCTGTACTCTTTCGCACATGCTATGGGGGTGAAATGATGATACCATGCCAAGTTTCAACATTTTCAGAGTTCATTTTGTAGTGATTTTCAATTTCACGGTCATTTAGCTCTCTAAACAAATCGGTAAATGACTGAAAAATAGCAAATAATGTCAGAACATGTTGAAAATTGATGACTTCGCTTTGAATGATGCATACGGAACGGAAGAAAGTCTGGAGTTCAAATAAGTTTAAAAAATGAAGTAACCGTGTAACAGATGAGTTTTCGTCCAAAACCCTGATACTCCGAAAGAGATTGTCCAGTTTGTACACGAAGTGCGTCCAGTTTTTGCCGTAACCCTCTCTACTCTTTTGCACATGCTATGTGGGTCAAATGATGATACCATGTCAAGTCCCAACATTTTCAGAGTTCATTTTCTAGTGATTTTCAATTTCACGGTCATTTAGCTCTTTAAACAAATCGGTAAATGACTGAAAAACAGCAAATCATGTCAGAAAGGGTTGAAAGTTGATTACTTCGCTTTGAAATGGTGCATATGAAACGCAAAAATAGCAAATGATGTCAGAACGTTTTCAATTTCAGAGTTCAGTTTGTAGTGATTTTCAATTTCACTGACATTTAGCTCTCTAAACAAATCGGTAAATGAATGCAAAACAGCAAATGATGTGAGAACATGTTGAAAATTTATGACATCACTTTGAATGGTGCATACGGAATGCAAAAAAAGTCTGGAGTTCAATTAAGTTTAAAAAAATGAAGTGCCCATGTAACAGATCAGTTTTTGTCCGAAACCCTGATACTCTGAAAGAGATTGTCCAGTTTGTACACGAAGTGCGTCCAGTTTTTGCCGTAACCCTCCCTACTCTTTTGCACATGCTATGTGGGTGAAATGATGATACCATGCCAAGTTTCAACATTTTCAAAGTTCATTTTGTAGTGATTTTCAATTTCACGGTCATTTAGCTCTCTAAACAAATCGGTAAATGACTGAAAAATAGTAAATGATGTCAGATCATGTTGAAAATTGATGAATTCACTTTGAATGGGGCATACAGAACGCAAAAATAGTCTGGAGTTCTAATAAGTTTAAAAAAATAAAGTGCCCGTGTAACAAATGAGTTCTCGTCCGAAACCCTGATACTCCGAAAGAGATTGTCAAGTTTGTACATGAAGTGCGTCCAGTTTTTGCCGTAACCCTCTCTACTCTTTTGCACATGCTATGTGGGTGAAATGATGATACCATGCCAAGTTTCAACATTTTCAGAGTTCATTTTGTAGTGATTTTAAATTTCACGGTCATTTAGCTCTCTAAACAAATCGATAAATGAATGAAAAACATCAAATGATGTCAGAAAGGGTTGAAAATTGATGACGTCGCTTTGAGTGCTGCATATTGAACGCAAAAAAGTCTGAAGTTCAAATAAGTTTAAAAAAAATGAAGTAACAGTGTAACAGATGAGTTTTCGTCCGGAACCCAAATACTCCAAAAGAGATTGTCCAGTTTGTACATGAAGTGTGTCCAATTTTTGCCGTAACCCTCTCTAATCTTTTGCACATGCTATGTGGGTGAAAAGATGATAACATGTCAAGTTTCAACATTTTCAGATTCATTTTGTAGTGATTTTCAATTTCATGGTCATTTAGCTCTCTAAACAAATCGGTAAATGACTGAAAAACAGCAAATCATGTCAGAAAGGGTTGAAAATTGATGACTTCGCTTTGAAATGGTGCATATGAAACGTAAAAATAGTCTGGAGTTCAAATAACTTAAAAAATGAAGTGCAAGTGTAACAGATGAGTTTTCGTCCGAAACCCTGATACTTCGAAAGAGATTGTCCAGTTTGTACACGAAGTGCGTCCAGTTTTTGCCGTAACCCTCTCTACTCTTTTGCACATGCTATGGGGGTGAAATGATGATACCATGCCAAGTTTCAACATTTTCAGAGTTCATTTTGTAGTGATTTTCAATTTCACGGTCATTTAGCTCTCTAAACAAAACGGTAAATGACTGAAAAATAGCAAATGATGTCAGAACATGTTGAAAATTGATGACTTCGCTTTGAATGATGCATACGAAACGGAAAAAAAGTCTGGAGTTCAAATAAGTTTAAAAAATGAAGTAACCGTGTAACAGATGAGTTTTCGTCCGAAACCCTGATACTCCGAAAGAGATTGCCAGTTTGTACACGAAGTGCGTCCAGTTTTTGCCGTAACCCTCTCTACTCTTTTGCACATGCTATGTGGGTGAAATGATGATACCATGTCAACTTTCAACATTTTCAGAGTTCATTTTGTAATGATTTTCAATTTTACGGTCATTTAGCTCTCTAAACAAATCGGTAAATGAATGAAAAACAGCAAATGATGTGAGAACATGTTGAAAATTGATGACTTCGCTCTAAATGGTGCATACGGAACGCAAAAAAGTCTGGAGTTCAAATAAGTTTTAAAAATGAAGTGTCCGTGTAACAGATGAGTTCTCGTCCGAAACCCTGATACTCCGTAAGAGATTGTCCAAGTTTCAACATTTTCAGAGTTCAGTTTGTAGTGATTTTCAATTTCACGGTCATTTAGCTCTCTAAACAAATCGGTAAATGACTGAAAAATAGCAAATGATGTCAGAACATGTTGAAAATTTATGACATCGCTTTGAATGGTGCATACGGAATGCAAAAAAAGTCTGAAGGTAAATGAACTTTAAAAAAATGAAGTGCCCGTGTAACAGATCAGTTTTTGTCCGAAACCCTGATACTCTGAAAGAGATTGTCCAGTTTGTACACGAAGTGCATCCAGTTTTTGCCGTAACCCTCCCTACTCTTTTGCACATGCTATGTGGGTGAAATGATGATACCATGCCAAGTTTCAACATTTTCAGAGTTCATTTTGTAGTGATTTTCAATTTCACGGTCATTTAGCTCTCTAAACAAATCGGTAAATGACTGAAAAATAGTAAATGATGTCAGAACATGTTGAAAATTGATGAATTCACTTTGAATGGGGCATACAGAACGCAAAAAAAGTCTGGAGTTCTAATAAGTTTAAAAAAATAAAGTGGCCGTGTAACAGATGAGTTCTCGTCCGAAATCCTGATGCTCCGAAAGAGATTGTCCAGTTTGTACATGAAGTGCGTCCAGTTTTTGCCGTAACCCTCTCTACTCTTTGGCACATGCTATGTGGGTGAAATTATGATACCATGCCAAGTTTCAACATTTTCAGAGATCATTTTGTAGTGATTTTAAATTTCACGGTCATTTAGCTCTCTAAACAAATCGATAAATGAATGAAAAACATCAAATGATGTCAGAAAGGGTGGAAAATTGATGACGTCGCTTTGAATGCTGCATATTGAACGCAAAAAAGTCTGAAGTTCAAATAAGTTTAAAAAAAATGAAGTAACAGTGTAACAGATGAGTTTTCGTCCGGAACCCTAATACTCCAAAAGAGATTGTCCAGTTTGTACATGAAGTGTGTCCAATTTTTGCCGTAACCCTCACTACTCTTTTGCACATGCTATGTGGGTGAATTGATGATACCATGTCAAGTTTCAACATTTTCAGAGTTCATTTTGTAGTGATTTTCAATTTCACGGTCATTTAGCTCTTTAAACAAATCGGTAAATGACTGAAAAACAGCAAATCATGTCAGAAAGGGTTGAAAGTTGATTACTTCGCTTTGAAATGGTGCATATAAAACGCAAAAAAGTCTGGAGTTCAAATAACTTAAAAAAATGAAGTGCAAGTGTAACAGATGAGTTTTCGTCCGAAACCCTGATACTTCGAAAGAGATTGTCCAGTTTGTACACGAAGTGCGTCCAGTTTTTGCCGTAACCCTCTCTACTCTTTTGCACATGCTATGGGGGTGAAATGATGATACCATGCCAAGTTTCAACATTTTCAGAGTTCATTTTGTAGTGATTTTCAATTTCACGGTCATTTAGCTCTCTAAACAAATCGGTAAATGACTGAAAAATAGCAAATGATGTCAGAACATGTTGAAAATTGATGACTTCGCTTTGAATGATGCATACGAAACGGAAAAAAGTCTGGAGTTCAAATAAGTTTAAAAAATGAAGTAACCGTGTAACAGATGAGTTTTCGTCCGAAACCCTGATACTCCGAAAGAGATTGTCCAGTTTGTACACGAAGTGCGTCCAGTTTTTGCCGTAACCCTCTCTACTCTTTTGCACATGCTATGTGGGTGAAATGATGATACCATGTCAACTTTCAACATTTTCAGAGTTCATTTTGTAATGATTTTCAATTTCACGGTCATTTAGCTCTCTAAACAAATCGGTAAATGAATGAAAAACAGGAAATGATGTGAGAACATGTTGAAAATTGATGACTTCGCTCTAAATGGTGCATACGGAACGCAAAAAAGTCTGGAGTTCAAATAAGTTTTAAAAATGAAGTGCCCGTGTAACAGATGAGTTCTCGTCCGAAACCCTGATACTCCGTAAGAGATTGTCCAAGTTTCAACATTTTCAGAGTTCAGTTTGTAGTGATTTTCAATTTCACGGTCATTTAGCTCTCTAAACAAATCGGTAAATGACTGAAAAATAGCAAATGATGTCAGAACATGTTCAAAATTTATGACATCGCTTTGAATGGTGCATACGGAATGCAAAAAAAGTCTGGAGGTAAATTAACTTTAAAAAAATGAAGTGCCCGTGTAACAGATCAGTTTTTGTCCGAAACCCTGATACTCTGAAAGAGATTGTCCAGTTTGTACACGAAGTGCGTCCAGTTTTTGCCGTAACCCTCCCTACTCTTTTGCACATGCTATGTGGGTGAAATGATGATACCATGCCAAGTTTCAACATTTTCAGAGTTCATTTTGTAGTGATTTTCAATTTCACGGTCATTTAGCTCTCTAAACAAATCGGTAAATGACTGAAAAATAGTAAATGATGTCAGAACATGTTGAAAATTGATGAATTCACTTTGAATGGGGCATACAGAACGCAAAAAAAGTCTGGAGTTCTAATAAGTTTAAAAAAATAAAGTGCCCGTGTAACAGATGAGTTCTCGTCCGAAATCCTGATGCTCTGAAAGAGATTGTCCACTTTGTACATGAAGTGCGTCCAGTTTTTGCCGTAACCCTCTCTACTCTTTTGCACATGCTATGTGGGTGAAATTATGATACCATGCCAAGTTTCAACATTTTCAGAGTTCATTTTGTAGTGATTTTAAATTTCACGGTCATTTAGCTCTCTAAACAAATCGATAAATGAATGAAAAACATCAAATGATGTCAGAAAGGGTGGAAAATTGATGACGTCGCTTTGAATGCTGCATATTGAACGCAAAAAAGTCTGAAGTTCAAATAAGTTTAAAAAAAATGAAGTAACAGTGTAACAGATGAGTTTTCGTCCGGAACCCTAATACTCCAAAAGAGATTGTCCAGTTTGTACACGAAGTGCGTCCAGTTTTTGCCGTAACCCTCTCTACTCTTTTGCACATGCTATGTGGGTCAATTGATGATACCATGTCAAGTTTCAACATTTTCAGAGTTCATTTTGTAGTGATTTTCAATTTCACGGTCATTTAGCTCTTTAAACAAATCGGTAAATGACTGAAAAACAGCAAATCATGTCAGAAAGGGTTGAAAGTTGATTACTTCGCTTTGAAATGGTGCATATAAAACGCAAAAAAAGTCTGGAGTTCAAATAACTTAAAAAAATGAAGTGCAAGTGTAACAGATGAGTTTTCGTCCAAAACCCTGATACTTCGAAAGAGATTGTCCAGTTTGTACACGAAGTGCGTCCAGTTTTTGCCGTAACCCTCTCTACTCTTTTGCACATGCTATGGGGGTGAAATGATGATACCATGCCAAGTTTCAACATTTTCAGAGTTCATTTTGTAGTGATTTTCAATTTCACGGTCATTTAGCTCTCTAAACAAATCGGTAAATGACTGAAAAATAGCAAATGATGTCAGAACATGTTGAAAATTGATGACTTCGCTTTGAATGATGCATACGAAACGGAAAAAAGTCTGGAGTTCAAATAAGTTTAAAAAATGAAGTAACCGTGTAACAGATGAGTTTTCGTCCGAAACCCTGATACTCCGAAAGAGATTGTCCAGTTTGTACACGAAGTGCGTCCAGTTTTTGCCGTAACCCTCTCTACTCTTTTGCACATGCTATGTGGGTGAAATGATGATACCATGTCAACTTTCAACATTTTCAGAGTTCATTTTGTAATGATTTTCAATTTCACGGTCATTTAGCTCTCTAAACAAATCGGTAAATGAATGAAAAACAGGAAATGATGTGAGAACATGTTGAAAATTGATGACTTCGCTCTAAATGGTGCATACGGAACGCAAAAAAGTCTGGAGTTCAAATAAGTTTTAAAAATGAAGTGCCCGTGTAACAGATGAGTTCTCGTCCGAAACCCTGATACTCCGTAAGAGATTGTCCAAGTTTCAACATTTTCAGAGTTCAGTTTGTAGTGATTTTCAATTTCACGGTCATTTAGCTCTCTAAACAAATCGGTAAATGACTGAAAAATAGCAAATGATGTCAGAACATGTTCAAAATTTATGACATCGCTTTGAATGGTGCATACGGAATGCAAAAAAAGTCTGGAGGTAAATTAACTTTAAAAAAATGAAGTGCCCGTGTAACAGATCAGTTTTTGTCCGAAACCCTGATACTCTGAAAGAGATTGTCCAGTTTGTACACGAAGTGCGTCCAGTTTTTGCCGTAACCCTCCCTACTCTTTTGCACATGCTATGTGGGTGAAATGATGATACCATGCCAAGTTTCAACATTTTCAGAGTTCATTTTGTAGTGATTTTCAATTTCACGGTCATTTAGCTCTCTAAACAAATCGGTAAATGACTGAAAAATAGTAAATGATGTCAGAACATGTTGAAAATTGATGAATTCACTTTGAATGGGGCATACAGAACGCAAAAAAAGTCTGGAGTTCTAATAAGTTTAAAAAAATAAAGTGCCCGTGTAACAGATGAGTTCTCGTCCGAAATCCTGATGCTCTGAAAGAGATTGTCCACTTTGTACATGAAGTGCGTCCAGTTTTTGCCGTAACCCTCTCTACTCTTTTGCACATGCTATGTGGGTGAAATTATGATACCATGCCAAGTTTCAACATTTTCAGAGTTCATTTTGTAGTGATTTTAAATTTCACGGTCATTTAGCTCTCTAAACAAATCGATAAATGAATGAAAAACATCAAATGATGTCAGAAAGGGTGGAAAATTGATGACGTCGCTTTGAATGCTGCATATTGAACGCAAAAAAGTCTGAAGTTCAAATAAGTTTAAAAAAAATGAAGTAACAGTGTAACAGATGAGTTTTCGTCCGGAACCCTAATACTCCAAAAGAGATTGTCCAGTTTGTACATGAAGTGTGTCCAATTTTTGCCGTAGCCCTCACTACTCTTTTGCACATGCTATGTGGGTGAATTGATGATACCATGTCAAGTTTCAACATTTTCAGAGTTCATTTTGCAGTGATTTTCAATTTCACGGTCATTTAGCTCTTTAAACAAATCGGTAAATGACTGAAAAATAGCAAATCATGTCAGAAAGGGTTGAAAGTTGATTACTTCGCTTTGAAATGGTGCATATGAAACGCAAAAAAAGTCTGGAGTTCAAATAACTTAAAAAAATGAAGTGCAAGTGTAATAGATGAGTTTTCGTCCGAAACCCTGATACTTCGAAAGAGATTGTCCAGTTTGTACACGAAGTGCGTCCAGTTTTTGCCGTAACCCTCTCTACTCTTTTGCACATGCTATGGGGGTGAAATGATGATACCATGCCAAGTTTCAACATTTTCAGAGTTCATTTTGTAGTGATTTTCAATTTCACGGTCATTTAGCTCTCTAAACAAATCGGTAAATGACTGAAAAATAGCAAATGATGTCAGAACATGTTGAAAATTGATGACTTCGCTTTGAATGATGCATACGAAACGGAAAAAAGTCTGGAGTTCAAATAAGTTTAAAAAATGAAGTAACCGTGTAACAGATGAGTTTTCGTCCGAAACCCTGATACTCCGAAAGAGATTGTCCAGTTTGTACACGAAGTGCGTCCAGTTTTTGCCGTAACCCTCTCTACTCTTTTGCACATGCTATGTGGGTGAAATGATGATACCATGTCAACTTTCAACATTTTCAGAGTTCATTTTGTAATGATTTTCAATTTCACGGTCATTTAGCTCTCTAAACAAATCGGTAAATGAATGAAAAACAGCAAATGATGTGAGAACATGTTGAAAATTGATGACTTCGCTCTAAATGGTGCATACGGAACGCAAAAAAGTCTGGAGTTCAAATAAGTTTTAAAAAATGAAGTGCCCGTGTAACAGATGAGTTCTCGTCCGAAACCCTGATACTCCGTAAGAGATTGTCCAGTTTGTACACGAAGTGCGTCCAGTTTTTGCCGTAACCCTCATTATTCTTTTGCACATGCTATGTGGGTGAAATGATGATACCATGCCAAGTTTCAACATTTTCAGAGTTCAGTTTGTAGTGATTTTCAATTTCACGGTCATTTAGCTCTCTAAACAAATCGGTAAATGACTGAAAAATAGCAAATGATGTCAGAACGTGTTGAAAATTTATGACATCACTTTGAATGGTGCATACGGAATGCAAAAAAAGTCTGAAGTTCAAATAAGTTTAAAAAAATGAAGTAACAGTGTAACAGATGAGTTTTCGTCCGGAACCCTAATACTCCAAAAGAGATTGTCCAGTTTGTACACGAAGTGCGTCCAGTTTTTGCCGTAACCCTCTCTACTCTTTTGCACATGCTATGTGGGTCAATTGATGATACCATGTCAAGTTTCAACATTTTCAGAGTTCATTTTGTAGTGATTTTCAATTTCACGGTCATTTAGCTCTTTAAACAAATCGGTAAATGACTGAAAAACAGCAAATCATGTCAGAAAGGGTTGAAAGTTGATTACTTCGCTTTGAAATGGTGCATATGAAACGCAAAAAAAGTCTGGAGTTCAAATAACTTAAAAAAAATTAAGTGCAAGTGTAAAAGATGAGTTTTCGTCCGAAACCCTGATACTTCGAAAGAGATTGTCCATTTTGTACACGAAGCGCGTCCCGTTTTTGCCTTAACCCTCTCTACTCTTTCGCACATGCTATGGGGGTGAAATGATGATACCATGCCAAGTTTCAACATTTTCAGAGTTCATTTTGAAGTGATTTTCAATTTCACGGTCATTTAGCTCTCTAAACAAATCGATAAATGACTGAAAAATAGCAAATGATGTCAGTACATGTTGAAAATTGATGACTTCGCTTTGAATGATGCATACGGAACGGAAGAAAGTCTGGAGTTCAAATAAGTTTAAAAAATGAAGTAACCGTGTAACAGATGAGTTTTCATCCAAAACCCTGATACTCCGAAAGAGATTGTCCAGTTTGTACACGAAGTGCGTCCAGTTTTTGCCGTAACCCTCTCTACTCTTTTTCACATGCTATGTGGGTCAAATGATGATACCATGTCAAGTTTCAACATTTTCAGAGTTCATTTTGTAGTGATTTTCAATTTCACGGTCATTTAGCTCTGTAAACAAATCGGTAAATGACTGAAAAACAGCAAATCATGTCAGAAAGGGTTGAAAGTTGATGACTTCACTTTGAACTGGTGCATATGAAACGCAAAAAAAGTCTGGAGTTCAAATAACTTAAAAAAATGAAGTGCAAGTGTAATAGATGAGTTTTCGTCCGAAACCCTGATACTTCGAAAGAGATTGTCCAGTTTGTACACGAAGTGCGTCCAGTTTTTGCCGTAACCCTCTCTACTCTTTTGCACATGCTATGGGGGTGAAATGATGATACCATGCTAAGTTTCAACATTTTCAGAGTTCATTTTGTAGTGATTTTCAATTTCACGGTCATTTAGCTCTCTAAACAAATCGGTAAATGACTGAAAAATAGCAAATGATGTCAGAACATGTTAAAAATTGATGACTTCGCTTTGAATGATGCATACGAAACGGAAAAAAGTCTGGAGTTCAAATAAGTTTAAAAAATGAAGTAACCGTGTAACAAATGAGTTTTCGTCCGAAACCCTGATACTCTGAAAGAGATTGTCCAGTTTGTACACGAAGTGCGTCCAGTTTTTGCCGTAACCCTCTCTACTCTTTTGCACATGCTATGTGGGTGAAATGATGATACCATGTCAACTTTCAACATGAGTTCATTTTGTAATGATTTTCAATTTCGCGGTCATTTAGCTCTCTAAACAAATCGGTAAATGAATGAAAAACAGCAAATGATGTGACAACATGTTGAAAATTGATGACTTCGCTCTAAATGGTGCATACGGAACGCAAAAAAAGTCTGGAGTTCAAATAAGTTTAAAAAAATGAAGTGCCCGTGTAACAGATGAGTTCTCGTCCGAAACCCTGATACTCCGTAAGAGATTGTCCAGTTTGTACACGAAGTGCGTCCAGTTTTTGCTGTAACCCTCTTTATTCTTTTGCACATGCTATGTGGGTGAAATGATGATACCATGCCAAGTTTCAACATTTTCAGAGTTCAGTTTGTAGTGATTTTCAATTTCACGGTCATTTAGCTCTCTAAACAAATCGGTAAATGACTGAAAAATAGCAAATGATGTCAGAACGTGTTGAAAATTTATGACTTCGCTTTGAATGGTGCATACGGAATGCAAAAAAAGTCTGGAGTTCAATTAAGTTTAAAAAAATGAAGTGCCCGTGTAACAGATCAGTTTTTGTCCGAAACCCTGATACTCTGAAAGAGATTGTCCAGTTTGTACACGAAGTGCGTCCAGTTTTTGCCGTAACCCTCCCTACTCTTTTGCACATGCTATGTGGGTGAAATTATGATACCATGCCAAGTTTCAACATTTTCAGAGTTCATTTTGTAGTGATTTTCAATTTCACGGTCATTTAGCTCTCTAAACAAATCGGTAAATGACTGAAAAATAGTAAATGATGTCAGAACATGTTGAAAATTGATGAATTCACTTTGAATGGGGCATACATAACGCAAAAAAATTCTGGAGTTCAAATAAGTTTAAAAAAAATAAAGTGCCTGTGTAACAGATGAGTTTTCGTCCGAAACCCTGATATTCCGAAAGAGATTGTCCAGTTTGTACATGAAGTGCGTCCAGTTTTTTCCGTGACCCTCTCTACTCTTTTGCACATGCTATGTGAGTGAAATGATGATACCATGCCAAGTTTCAACATTTTCAGAGTTCATTTTGTAGTGATTTTCAATTTCACGGTCATTTAGCTCTCTAAACAAATCGGTAAATGACTGAAAAATAGCAAATGATGTCAGAACGTGTTGAAAATTTATGACTTCACTTTGAATGGTGCATACGGAATGCAAAAAAAGTCTGGAGTTCAATTAAGTTTAAAAAAATGAAGTGCCCGTGTAACAGATCAGTTTTTGTCCGAAACCCTGATACTCTGAAAGAGATTGTCCAGTTTGTACACGAAGTGCGTCCAGTTTTTGTCGTAACCCTCCCTACTCTTTTGCACATGCTATGTGGGTGAAATTATGATACCATGCCAAGTTTCAACCTTTTCAGAGTTCATTTTGTAGTGATTTTCAATTTCACGGTCATTTAGCTCTCTAAACAAATCGGTAAATGACTGAAAAATAGTAAATGATGTTAGAACATGTTGAAAATTGATGAATTCACTTTGAATGGGGCATACATAACGCAAAAAAATCTGGAGTTCAAATAAGTTTAAAAAAAATAAAGTGCCTGTGTAACAGATGAGTTTTCGTCCGAAACCCTGATATTCCGAAAGAGATTGTCCAGTTTGTACATGAAGTGCGTCCTGTTTTTTCCGTAACCCTCTCTACTCTTTTGCACATGCTATGTGGATGAAATGATGATACCATGCCAAGTTTCAACATTTTCAGAGTTCATTTTGTAGTGATTTTCAATTTCACGGTCATTTAGCTCTCTAAACAAATCGATAAATGAATGAAAAACATCAAATGATGTCAGAAAGGTTTGAAAATTGATGACGTCGCTTTGAATGCTGCATATTGAACGCAAAAAAAGTCTGGAGTTCAAATAAGTTTAAAAAAAAGAAGTAACAGTGTAACAGATGCTAAGTCAGCAGAGAGTGAGGGGCGGCCGGCGGGGGAGGACCGGCGCGGGGGGATTGAGGGGGAGACCGAGTGAGTGGAGAGAATGAGGGCGTGAACATGTAAAAATATACTCCCTCCGATCCAGAATATAAGGTGTATTGGTTTCCGTGCAAGTCAACCATTTGAAAGTTTTACTAAGATTATAGAACAAAATAGAAACATCTACAATACCTAATAGATAAAATATGAAACTACCTTTGATGATTGATCAAATGATATAAATTACATATTGTGGATGTTGATATATTTTTCTCAAAACTTGGTCAAACTTGCACTTGTTTGACTTTTGAAAAAACAAATACACCTTATATAAAGGAACGGCGGGAATACATAAAAAATACATCTATTATCAATGATCTTTTTATGTACAATCTGAGTTGTCAACATGAGTCCTCAACGGTTTAGAAACCGGTGAAGACTCATATTGCGACCACACATTCTACACATAGAGTTCAATGAAGACCAATTGCTTGTGATAGTTTGAGAAGTAACATATTTAAGTTGGTAAAAATCTTGCTAGGGGAGCGAGGTGGGACTAAAAACAGCTTGCCACAACCTCTTTACTACCAGTTCATGCCACGAACCGGTACTAAAGGGTGTGGCCGGGCCCCAGCCTGACAACATCCAGCCACTGCCTCTTTAGTACCGGTTCGTGACATGAACCGGTATTAAAGATCTCCTCCCGCCTAGCCGTTTGAACCGGCACTAATGGACACATTAGTGCCGGCTCAAATTCAAACCGGAACTAATGTGTCTCACATTTGATCATTTTTCTACTAGTGTATGATACTTTAGTTTCTGAAATTGGAATTTTGAAAATAATTGAAATTGCCTTTTGAAATAGTTGAAATCTTCTGAAATAGTTGAAATGACCCTTTGTAAATAATTGAAATGGGACTTTCGAAATAATTAAAATGGGTCTTCCGAAATAACTGAAATGGTCCTTTCTGAAATAATTGAAATCTGCCCTTTGAAATAATTGAAATGGATCTTTTAAAATAATGGAAATCAATCTTTGAACAAATTGAATTTGGTAGCTTGAAATAATTGAAATGGCTGTTTTGAAAAATATTTTTTAAAATAATTTTAATTATTATTTTTAAAAGTGGTCTTTTGAAATAATTGTAGAGACGTTTGATTTACTTTAAAAATGAGAGTTTTGAAATTGATTTTTTGAATTAGTGAAACAGTCAAAATCTCTCTTGAAACAATGGAACAATGTACTTATTGTTTATGAAAGCTGATTTCAAACATAACCGAAACGGTAAACTAAAAATTAGCCAAATGTTTTTTTTTTGAAAGGTTAAAAATCAGCCAAATATGTGGCCCGGAGTATGGGTTGGGCGGAAAAGACGTCAGA
The DNA here is from genome assembly GCA_032464435.1 of Aegilops umbellulata. Taxonomy (NCBI): domain Eukaryota; kingdom Viridiplantae; phylum Streptophyta; class Magnoliopsida; order Poales; family Poaceae; genus Aegilops; species Aegilops umbellulata. Next base: position 419,821,295 of record CP136059.1, read on the forward strand.
GAAGCCCAGCTGGTGCCCAAAGCCCGGGACGGCCATTGCGTCTGGCACCTTGAAATACCTCGGCTTGGCGCTCAAAGTAACCGCCTCACCCAACAGCTTTCTTTCGCCTCTCGTCGCCGGCCGGCCGGAGCCCCAGCGAACCAAGAACCTCTCCCACCTCCAAGCGGCACAGCACCGGTGACCAATGGAGCAGTTCCACGACAGGCAGCACGTGCGGCTGCGGAGCCGGGGGCGCGGCAAGTACCTCCTCGCCGCCGACGACGGGGAGAGCGTCACCCTCTGCCAGCACCGCGCGACACTGAACGTGGCCTGGGCGGTGCACCTCTACCACGGCGTCAACGGCGACGGCCCGTACCTGCTCCTCCACAGCGCAGCCTACGGCCGCTACCTCGCCGTCACGGACACGCCGCTGCCGCGCGGGCCCGGGCACTTCCGCGTCGAGCAGCGCAGCAACGACCAGCCCGGGGTGGGCCCCGTCATGTGGCGGGTCATCGGGGGCGGCGGGGGCGGCTTCCCGAACGACGTCCGGCTCCGCAACGCCGGCGGCCACTACCTCCGCGTCCACGGCAGCTTCCCCGCCGCGTTCTACTGGAGCGTCGAGCCCATCCCCGCCAGAGACGGCCCGCCTCGCCTTCCACCCCCGTTTCCGGTGAGACCCGGCCGCTTCTTGAATAGCTCTCGAATTGCTTCTTGACACAACAGTTCATGGTTCTTTGGTGCAGGAGTATCCTCCGGCGTGGCGGCTGATCCGTTTCCGGCTCTACACCGACGACGGCTGGTCGCAGTTCCAGTTCCAGGGGAGCTGCGTGTACAACCTGAGGAAGGACCTGGCCATGCGCCTCCACCTGCCGCTGCCCCGGCGCTACGCCTTCGTCATGTGCCTCCGAGCGGGCGACTACGGGAGGCTGACCCCGCTCGTCGTCGACCTGCCCCACGGCGGCTCCGGCGAGACACTCGAGCTCGTCGTCATGTTGTCCGGGACCCCCGGTGAGAGCCTCTCTCCATGTCTTGCTGAAAATTTGTTATGCACAATGTGCAGATCTTGGTGTGGATACTCCTATTCTTGCTGCATGGAGCATGGTCATGATATTTTTGGTTTTATTTTGGTCGTCTTGTAGATTACTGCATTAGTTCGTTATTGGGGGAACAAATTTCATGAATAATTTGAGGTCTTAATTTAGTGGAGTGCTAATCTTATCCTGCTTGGAAAATGGATATTATGTGTTAGGTTTTATTGTTAGCACTTGGGACTTGTCTGAAACTTGTTGTAGCCTTGTAGAAAAGTAGAAGTAGTTGAACTCTGAATTTTGGGTGCCAATGCCATGTGGAATTATCAGTCTGTGTACAAATCGTAAAATATGGTCTTGAACTCTGAACTCTGAAGCAGTAGAAACTACCGTTTCCACATTTATTTTCTCGGTCCAGATAATTCAGTTCGTCCATTTCATAACATTTTGCTGCTACTAGAAATTATGGAGCCTAAAATGCCAAACAAACTCAGTCATGTCGTTTCATGTTCGCAAAGAATATACTATTTAAGTTTCTAACCAACGAACAAAATTCAGGATGTATCCTACAATAGACAGTGCATAAAAGCCTTCTTGATGCTGTCATTATACTGTTATTCCTTGAACATTTTTTTGGGGTTTTGTCTTCAGCCTTCTTGATTCTGTCAGTATACTGTTATTGATCATTGGTCTGCCGCTTAACTTCCACATTATTTCTGCTGGTTCAGCTTATGATGAGCTTCGGCACCCGGATGTCGACGCAGAGTAGAGAAAGATCAGAGCTGGAGTCCTGACACAAGTTTTGCCGCCTCGGATACGATGACAGCAGAACTGGACGCCTACTTTCGCCTATAGATATACAAAATAGATATAGGTCGAGAAAACTCAGCAGCTCTTGTGCTTCTTCTAGTAGCTAAACTTGGCCCGTTCTCCTGACAGGACACAGAGAGGGGGAAACCCTGTCTTTTTCGGGCTCACGGTTCTATATGATTCAGACCTGCTGAAGGCGTTGCGTCCAATGGCTGAACAAATGTTTGCTGTGATGCTGGTTTTAGTAGTCGTTGCATTATCGATCTTCTGACATCATCTCTATGATGTGATTTCAACCCTTTCTTTTCACTGTAGGGGTTCTTGCAATGAGTTATTGATCCTGCAAAAAAAACCTAGATCATGCATTTTGCGTAACTGGAAAATGCAGTGGTTTTTGCAATGAGTTGATGGTCCGGCATCCCTTTTAGAATATTCATTGGGTGTATAACTGAAAAATGTAGTGGGAAAGGGATTTCTAACGTAGGCAAAAAAAAATCAGATTTTATCCAGAAGCTCTACATGAAAAGTCTAGTATAGCAAAGTCTGGTGATAAGCTCCGACGAATCGGACGATGGGGATACGCGATGGATCACTCCCTGAATCTTGCTTATTTTTCTTGATTTTTTTTATCCATAATTTGTAGGATAACAGCACAAATGTCATCCGCGTGTACTATGGCCACAGAGAACGACACACTCCATGTCTAAATGATATCTTATCTTTCTATTAAGGGAATAATTTCAGTGGATTCAAACACGTAGTGGTCGAGCTACCGCAGCCGCGGCCTATGACATTGGTGGGTCTACACCTCTGGATCTTGAAATTGTTCCGGCTCCACCAAGAAACACAAGATCTCAGCATCACAGGGTTCTTCAAAGAATATACCCCAGACACTTACTCGGACCCTCACTTTGTGGACCAAATCCTGGACTGGGAGATCAGGTTTTTCACCACTGACAGAGATTGGAGTTCCTATGTTAATAAAATGAAGAGGAAGAATGTGCAGCAGAAGTTCAAGCTGTTCGTTGACTGCTCTGAACTCAAGCACTACGATGTTCTGCTCAAAGCAGTCCCCGAGGATTACACACCACCGTCGACGGTTGTTCTGCCGGAGACGAAAAGTCTGTTAACTGATGACCCTGATCATCACTTCCAGCTTGTTGAAGACTGGACAATGACGCCTCAGGTTTTGTACAGCAGCTTCCGTAACCAAATTCTTGCCAGTTTTTTCTTTTTTCTTTTGATGGCACTCATAGTTGGATGAGTTGTCGAGTACCCAACAATAATGATATCGACGCTATCTAGATCGCAATATCGATCAACATATGCATGAACACGAACTAGTCAAGCTCATTTTTTTTATATAAATAATTAAATTACTTCAAAAAATTGATTTCAGTTATTTCAATTTCATATTTTAGTACTTGAAATTGGACCTTTCAAATAATTGAAATGGCCTTTTGAAATGATTGAAATGGGACTTTTGAAATAATTGAAATGAGTCTTCTGAAATAATTGAAATGACCCTTTTGAAATAATTGAAATGTGACTTCTGAAATAACTGAAATGGGTATTTTGAAATAATTGAAATGGCCCTTTTTAGAAATAATTGAAATGTGTATTTTGAAATAATTCAAATGGATCTAAAAAAATGAAATCACTCTTTTTTAATAACTGAAATTGGTAGTTTGAAACCATTGAAATGGGTGTTTAGAATAATATTAAAATTAGTGCTTAAGAAAAATAAATATTTCAAAATAATTGAAATGGGTCTTTTGAAATAATTGTACTAAGAATTTTAATTTAATTTTTAAATGAGGCTTTTGAAATCCCTTTTTTGAATTAGTAAAACAGTCAAAATCACTTTTTGAAACAATGGAACAATGTATTGTTTTATGAAAACTGATTTCAAACATAACTGAAATAGTAAAATAAAAATCAGCCAAACATGTTATCGACCAATAGGCCCATAACGTACGTGTGCTTACCGCTTCCCTGACGATGTATTCTGATTTTACGCCATCAAAGTCACTCCAAGTTTGATTAGTTTTGTTTAAATATTCAAGTAGATAAATTTGACCGAACTTTGACGGGCTATTTTAGCTCCAAATGAAATTTTTTTTGCTTAATTGTGTATTGAAATGCTCTTTCCAGTAGTACGCTTGCTAGAATTCTTCTTACTCTGTATGCTATTGTATATAATATTTTTCTTGCATCCTTCTTAAAACAAATTATTACTACCTCCGTCCCATAATATGAGAGCATTCTTGACACTAGTGTAGTGTAAAAAACGCTCTTATATTATGAGACGGAGGGAGTATTATTTATCCTAGAGGGCTAAAATCTTGTTGGTGAGCAATACTACCCCTGCAACCTCTCTAGTGAAGACAAGCTCTCTAAACTTATGCTTGCTAAGTTGCTATCATGAAAAGGATCTTGGTATTTTGCATGTGTTTCAAAGATAAAAAAACATATAACTTGTAATTTGCAAATTTTGCTGAAAGAAATATTTTTCCTATTGAAAGCAAAATGTCCATAAAAAAAACAGTAACAGTTGAACTCAAATTCCGGCCACGGAGAAAGCCCAATTAGTACTCCGTATGCGCTCGCGGGCCGAAGCCCGTCTGCTCCCCGCCCACCATCCCGCCACGTCAGCGATCCGTGGCGAGGCGCATCTAGGCCGTCCATCACCCACAGAGGCGAACGGCTGAGATCGTATCAAACGTCCTCCTACCTCCCAGCGAAACACCACACCTCTCCCCGGCGAAAAGCAGCAGCATCCATGGCCCCCAAGGCGGAGAAGAAGCCGGTGGCGGAGACGGCCGAGAAGACCACGGCGGGGAAGAATACCAAGGCCGAGAAGCGGCCGCCGGCGTCCAAGGAGGGCGGCGCTGACAAGAAGGGGAAGAAGAAGTCCAAGAAGAGCGTGGAGACGTACAAGATCTACATCTTCAAGGTGCTGAAGCAGGTGCACCCGGACATCGGCATCTCCTCCAAGGCCATGTCCATCATGAACTCCTTCATCAACGACATCTTCAAGAAGCTCGCCGGCGAGTCCGCCAAGCTGGCGCGCTACAACAAGAAGCCCACCATCACGTCCCGGGAGGTCCAGACCTCCGTCCGCCTCGTCCTCCCCGGCGAGCTCGCCAAGCACGCCGTCTCTGAGGGCACCAAGGCCGTCACCAAGTTCACCTCCTCCTAGACTAGATGGGCTGTTCCTTCCCTGTCATGTTGGCCGACCGATGCTGCTCTCTAGTTAGTTAGTTAGCTGTTCCTACTCTGTCATCTTGTAACTTAACTGTTTTATGAACGGGAGAAATAGTAACAGTGCTGATTTATTCTGTCTCTGGTTGTCTATCATGTTCGGTTCTTACCATGATCCCTACATTTCTTGAGAGAGTTGTTGCTATGATCCTGCATGTATGAATGAAATTCAGATTTTATCCAGGAGCTCCGCATGAATACCAGTTTCTGCACATCACACTGTTTTCAGGTTTTGTACAGCAGCTGCATCCTTTGTCTTTAAATGTCTTGTTTTGGCAACATGAGATTATTTATCTACTGGAACGGTTGCAGCACCTGTGAAAATACCATGATGTCGACGCAAAGTAGAGAAAGATTAGAGCAGTGCTCCCGGCTGTCGCCTTCTTCTTGACAGTTTACCTCTTTGTTTTATGTCAGTGTGTATGTTTTCTCGATCTTTACGACATGGTGATCTTGAATCGTTTGTTGTTTTATTTCACACTATCTTAGCCAAACATACGTGTTCTTTGGTGAAAAATTCTCTGCCTCTGTAACAGAAGCTGTATTAGTGTACTAGAGGCTGGAGGCGTTTCATATTGAAACTGAATGTTTCTCACGTAATTGTTTGTCTGAACAGCTCGAGTGCTCTCTCATCGGTCGCCACCTCAGACCTAGAGACACAACTCTCCTGTCTCTAGCCAGTCAACAACAACGAGGCCAAGTCAGACACAAGATAATAAACTTTCTAGTATGTTTACCCTGGCAATTTACACTAGTCTTAAGATCGTTTTCAGAGCTTTCACCAAACCATTTGTACCTTTTCAATTCGTAGACCCCTGAACGCTCATAGACAAGCGAGTAATCTGAGTGAAGTCATTCAACACCCCTCTTGTTTATTTTAAGACCACCAACCCGATCCTTACAGAAACTAGTTAATAGCCAAATGGATTCAAGAATATGCTTCGATACACCCCCTTACAAACCGTATAAGGGTAGTATAGTCATTTGACCATAAGGTATACCCACCTCCGTATGTGGCACATGAGTTGTACATAGAGGTACACAGCCGATTCGTCCAGTCGTCACACCCCTCTTTCCTGGGCCTTGCCCTTTTTTTAGGATCACTTCTTTTATTCTTCTTGTTGTGCATCTTCTCAATCTAGTTTCTTCTTCGTTTGGTTTGGTTTTGTTTGGTCTTTTTCTCTTCATTTTTTTCTTTTTTCTTTTATTTATTTCCTCATTGAACGCACCCCCTCTGACCTGGCCTCGGCCAATTTTCCTTTTCCCCTTTCTTTTTGCAACCTTCTAAACATAAGCGTCAAATACACGCACTAACCACCTGCGATACCTCACCTCCTATGTCTAAGTTTTTTTTCCATCTTTTGTAGTACGTCAAATATAACGCTAAAAATAAAGACTGGTTTTCCTTTTCTGTCGGGCTATTTTGCCCGGTTTTTTCTTCTGTTTTTAATTGGGTTTTATTTTATTTTATTTTTCTTTTACTACCCTTCTTTTTTCCATGTTTCTTTTTCCTGTGACATGCATATTATGCTCTTTGTCGAGCAACATAGGTCTACGAGCAACATAGAGAACACAAAAGCACACGCCAGCAATAGCGATTTTAGTAAAAGGCTGCTTCCTATTGCTTATACACAGCTAGCATGTTATGTCCTCTGTCTGCCTTACAGAAGGTAAAGCTTGGCATCTGGTGGAAGTCTCTTAGAGAGAGGATCCCTGACAATATCAAGGGCGGAGCTGCGGAGCGCCGGGAGAATCTCGTCTGGATCCAACAGATCATACCGTCTTTGAACTGTATCTACGGTCAGAGTCTCTATCGCAGGGGCGTTTTCCACGACATGAAACATGAGTTGAAGCTGGCCTTTCGTGGATTTGAATCCTGTGACATGTACATTCTTCAGGTTTAGGTATTTGTGTTCAGATTGTGGAATGTCTTGTCTCGAAGGCCCCTTGTTTGCGAACCACATCGTGCAAGTGCCATCAAACTGCGAAAGTAGAACATACTGTTACAGCCACATCAGCACACTTGAGTGAACCAACACTAAGCATCCTGATAAAAGATCATTGAAGCAGAATTCTTAACAAATACAGTTCCTTTGTTACCTACAAAGGTGATCCGACAAGAAAATACTCACATGTACTTCCAAGTGTTCAATAAACGGAGCAGCCCTCAAAAGGGGAACCAAGTTGAGAATCTTGTCATCATGTTTATGATATACAGCCAATATTATCTGCAGATGCTTGAGCTGCGAGAACATGTAACGGCTACCTGATGTCCATGTAGTCTGAAAGAGAAAGAGCAAGTTGAGGTCAACGAAAAAATAAAACCATATTGCACAAACTAGAAGCTTGTTGTAACAACGTACATACATCTAGCACTTCAACCGAAATTTTCAAAGTGAGGTTCTGAACATGTGGAAGCCCATTGAGAACCACAGCTGTACCGCGCGTAAAGGTAGAAGAACAAAAACAAATTTCTGCATTTTCCATCTCCGGAGCATGATGGAGGGCAATAGGTATGCAGCCCCCTTTATACACAAAGGTGGAGAGCTTGGCAGCATGGAACTCTATCTTGGTGAACCCGCAGTATTTGACTCTCAGGTACTGCAGGTTGGACAATGGTCGCTGAACCACCTTCAGTTCATCGTCCAGATCACACCTCACTATGCTCAGCCACTCAAGATTACAGCAGTTGCATAAGATATTCTCGAGATCATGTCTGGTGGTGTTGAGTAAATAGAGATCAAACTTTCTTAGGTTTGGGAAACCTGTGAACTGGGAAGGGGGTGGTTTGAAACATACAAAGCGAAGTTGAAGACATCGTAGACAGGATACACTTTCCTTGTCTAAAAGTTCAAATGGGAACCTGTAATGATTCCTATGCTTCCAAAATTCAGGCAGTGGGGCCAAATCAAAAGATAGATTCTTAGTCCGGGAGGACATAGCAAACCTTATCCAACTGTTGAGATGATAAACTAGCATGCTCTCAAAATTTGATAAACTAGCATGCTTCCAAAATTCAGGCAGTGGGGCCGTGATGCATTTTCAAGACTGCATTAATATGGTCTATGAACATCTGGGCATGTTGTTTCCCTCCATGCCTAGGCACATGATCCTTGCCATTGAAACTCAGTTTGGGGCAAGTTGTCCATATAGATCTCCACTCGCTTGACAAAACACTTGATCGTACAGCCTCTTTTGCAGGTAAGTTTGATAAAATTGTGCAAATCACTTCCTTGAACGAAAAAAAGGAAAGAAAGAAACCTATTAGTTTGGGAATCTGTTTGCCCTGAAAGTCAACTGAACATTTTCTTGGCAATTTGAACATACCTCTGGAAGATGTTTAAGTTCAACATTGGGCCTCCTCTTGTCATTTGTTGATCTTGTTGTTGGTTTAGTATGGACATGCTTCTCTGCAATCGTTGCACTCGTTCGATGATTTCCCATTCTAACGCTGAAAAGAACAAGGTGATGTTTGAGGAAAAAATAGGTGGGTGGTGACCATGAGTTTAGATAGTGAGCAACACAGAAAAAATTGCATCAGTTCAGTTGGGATAAGACAAGTGACAAAAACATAATAAGCAATAACACCACCTCCACTCAACCAAAACTTAATATGGACATCATCCATCTTGCATAATGCGTATTCCATGTTTTCATAAACATATTAAAAATGCAGCGCTAAGGTTATGGCAGTGTGCTTGTAGAATGTAGATCACAGCAGGTCGAGGACTTCCTAAAAAAGAAGGTAGAGAAGGACTTCCTAAAAGAATGGTAGAGAAGGACTCAAGGGGCCCAGGAAACCTGTGAGCGATCGATAACTGGTCTATGATTATTGATGAAATTATACAAAATCTCTCTTTCTCTCTCTACTAATATGGGCATGGATGGTCACCTTGGGATTGTTCGGGATGAGCAGGTGGAAAGGTTGCTGCGCTGCTCGAGCCCCTATACAGCTCACGGAAGAGGCCGCCTGGGATCCCTCCCGCAGCTCACGACCCCTACTGTGCAAGGACGAAGATCGGGTGTTTTCAAGTGGTTCAGCGTGAGCAGCAGCGTGCCCAAAAGCTCAAACCCTAGAAATCGGAGCAGAGCAGGGTGGAGACTTCCGTTGGCGGCCGCGATTCGCCGGTGGAGACGAGGCAGACCGTGCGCCTCGCTGGGCCCCGTGGATTCAACGATAATTGGGCCGGCAACTTTCGCACTCCTCCGGCGAACGTGGACCAGGCCGAAAGGTCAACTCAAGTTTGCGAGCCTGCGGGATCGACCGACACTCGCCCCTCCCGTGTTGCTCGTAAACAATCCCCTGTTCGTTCTAGGGTTTTAGCCCGCGCCGGCCGCCGGCTGCTCCATCCGTGTTCGATCCAGGTACCGTCGCCCCTTTCATGTCTGCCTACTGTGTGATTGATCGCTTATATCTCTTCCTTCTATCTCTCCGTATTCATCTACTCTCTCAGTACAACAAGTAATATGGATCGGACGGAGCAGTAATATTATTTCAGTTTACGCCATTAATCCATAACTATTTCCTTTCAGCAATGGCAACGCAAGCAGGCCCTGGTCTTTCTCCTCGAGCGGTAGGCCTCTCTCGATCTCCATTAAGAAAGCTAGTTACATGCACCACGTTAGCTTCGATTGACTTTTTTTTTTCTTGTATAGATTTGCGCCGTATTTGTTGATCAATACTATCATGTTCTACATGACACGCCAGATCAGGCGTACAAATTTTATCTAGACAGGAGCACCATTGGCCGCCCACGTCCTGACGGAGTCGTGGAATACGTAACAACACTGCCCGTAATAAGTTCCTCTATGAAAATTAGTTTTCTTGCTACAAACTGTTGGAAATATGAGCAATATATCAAATGATTTTATTAACAGAAACACTAGATAAAGCATGACTAATATAAAAGAGATAAAACAAGTCATGCGTTCTGACAGAGATAAGGTAGATAGCTTCCGCATATATAAACAGTAGTCTAGCATATCTAGGGCAGACAGTAGAACTAGTTGCATAAAAGGAGTAGACCCTAACACATCTAGAGCAAGTACTAGTATGAGAAACTGTGGCAGGACATTTAACAGAAAGAGGATCACATACGGAACAGCAGCAGAAGCACTGGACTTGGGGTCGACATCCTCTGCAGCCATGTCGTTGATGAGGTTGTCGATGTCGGGGAAGAAGTCGTCGGAGTCCGTGATGAAGAATGAAGAAGCCAGTAGTCGCGCGGAGCGCTCCCCAAAAACCTTATCACCCTTCTCCCGTACAGGACTCAAAAGGTGCGGTTCCGGAGGCCTACTGTCCCGACCTGCGGTGCACGCCGCAAGCCGGGATGAGGAAGATCGTAGCAGTAGCTCAGTGGTCAGGAACTTGGAGGCGAGAGGGTTGCGTTGTTCTGGTGTCCCTCTCTGGGAGGAGCGACCTCCCTTATATAGGCACAGGAGATGGACGCGAACAAGCTGCGACGGAAGTTGAAGCAACGGAGGGAGATGAAGCGAACAGGTAGGCGAGGCGTGGCGGGCGGCGGAGGAGGAGCGCGCGTGGATGTCCTTCTTGTTCTCATGCTCATACATATGGGGAAAGAACCTCCCTTATAAAGAGGTCCAACTCCCTCTAAACTAGCAATGTGGGACTAAACTTTTGTTCCACCTCTTGCCTTGCACGAATGGGCTGCGTGGCCTCTAGGATTTATTAGGAATTTCTGAAACTGCTATAGGGCTAGGCCCTAAATAGACAAAATTCCAGCCCAAACTAGAGTATCAATCTTTCTCCCAAAATATTCGCAGGAGAAACTTTATATGGAAAATCTTGTTACACGTAGAACTTCTATGTACATATATAATTTGTACCTACTAGTTAATTTAGACTGGTAACTACTCCGTTGATTTTAGCTAGCGGCCATCAACTTGGACTAGTGCGAAAACTCTTTGTAGATTTTGTACGTACAAGTAGCATTGCTCACCTTTATATACTTTGATTAATTCTTTTTAATTAATTCTACCCCTTGTGTGTTTGAACGACAGGAGATCAACTATGCTACACTAGTAAGCAACTTGAACAGTGGACTGGGCCTTGAACTGCAAGTTTTCTGCGAATCTAGCTTCACATAAAGCCTTGACCGATACGTGGCTACCGTGGGTCTTCCCCGCGGGTGGAGCTTATGCGTCATACTCCGAGACCTTTCATGAGTTTACTAGAGAGAACCCTACTCTCATAGATTGCGACGTTTGATAATCAGACTCATATAGGTGTGTTCTTCAAAAGATGTTCTGCAGGATAACATCTCTGCTTAAATAAGCCACTTAGAACACATTAAGATATACATCAACCTGCCATGCAGATTAGGAGAGTATTGCATCTTCATGGAGTGGTATTGTGAATAGTAAGGATACTCTCCTCTCAGTTGACCAACAGCTTGTCTTCCACATCTAATTCACGGGATCTCCGATCACAAAGAATAGGTTACCACTGTGAACAACTCATATTGTGGGTCTCATACCCATCTCCCTCGATGCATTATCTATCACATTACGTGATAGACCCTTAGTAAAAGGATCTGCCAGATTTTTAGACGTTTGGATATAATCCAACGCAATAACTCTGGAGTTTTTCATTTTCCTGACAGACTTTAACCTTCTCTGAACGTGTCTTGATGACTTCATGTTATCCTTTGAGCTGCTCACTTTCGTGATCACAGTTTGATTATCGCAATTCATAAGGACACCCGGTACAGGTTTCTCAACAACCGGCAAGTCATTCAAGAGCCGGCGAAGCCAATCTGCTTCAACCGTAGCTGTATCTAGTGCTGTGAGTTCTGCTTCCATTGTTGACCTCGTTAAGATGGTCTGCTTGCAAGACTTCCAAGAAACAGCGCCACCTCCATGAGTGAATACATAACCGCTCGTGGCCTTTATCTCATCAGCATCTGAGATCCAGTTTGAGTCACTATACCCTTCAAGCACCTTTGGATCCCCGGTGTAGTGAATTCCATAATTTGCAGTGCCTTTCAAATAACGCAAAACTCTCTCTAGAGCTTTCCAATGCGCATTTCCTGGTTTGAGACAAACCGACTCAGTTTGCTAACAGCAAAAGAGATGTCAGGTCTTGTAGCACTTGCTAAGTACATAAGCAAGCCAATAATCTAAGAATATTTCAATTGATCTCTAGCAATTCTTCGATTCTTTCGAAGTAACACACTCGCATCATATGGTGTTGGAGAAGGCTTGCAGTCACTATAGCCAAAGCGACTCAAGATCTTTTCTACATAATGAGATTGAAGCAATGTAATCCCACCATCATCCTCTCTCAACAACTTGATGTTCAGAATGACATCAGCCACTCCTAAATCCTTCATCTCGAAACAACGAGATAGGAAATCCTTGACCTCCTTAATAACATTCAGATTTGTTCCGAAAATCAGTATGTCATCAACATACAAGCATAGGATAACTCCCTCGCCCCCACCATGGCGATAGTACACACATTTGTCAGCTTCGTTCACAACAAAGCCTGCAGCTATTAAAGTTCTTTCAAACTTCTCATGCCATTGTTTGGGTGCTTGCTTAAGTCCGTACAAAGACTTCAGCAACTTGCACACTTTCCCTTCCTGACCATCTAGTACAAACCCATCTGGTTGTTCCATATAAATTTCCTCGTCCAACTCTCCATTTAGGAAAGCAGTCTTAACATCCATTTGATGAACGAGAAGACCATGCGAGGCAGCTAGTGAAAGTAGAACTCGAATAGTGGTCAGTCGAGCCACAGGTGAGTAAGTATCAAAGAAGTCTTCACCTTCCTTTTGGGTATAACCCTTAGCCACGAGCCGAGCCTTGTACTTTTCGATAGTACCATCAGGCCTAAGCTTCTTCTTGAATACCCATTTGCATCCTATAGGTTTGCACCCATAAGGACGATCAATTATCTTCCAGGTTTCATTCGTCAAGATGGAATCCATCTCGCTACGAATCGCTTCCTTCCAGTAGTCAGCATCTTCAGATGCATAGGCCTCTGAAATAGAACTGGGAGTGTCATCTATGAGATACACAAGAAAATCATCACCAAAGGACTTTGCAGTCCTCTGTCTCTTGCTCCTAGTAGGAACTTCATTGTTCTCCTCCACAGGACTTTCAAAGTGTTCCATCGAAATGGCAGGTTCGGTTATTGTAACTGGTTCCTGATTCGATGAACTAGGCATCTCCTGATTAGATGAGGTATCCATATCCTTCATGGGAAATATATCTTCAAAGAAAGTCGCATCATTCGACTCCATGATCATACCGACATGCATGTCAGGTACCTCAGATTTTACAACCAAGAATCTATAGCCAATGCTATGAAAAGCATATCCCAGGAAAACACAATCCACAGTCTTTGGTCCAAGCTTCCGCTTCTTTGGAATTGGAACATTGACTTTCGCCAAACAACCCCATGTTCGTAGATAAGAGAGTTTTAACCTTTTCTTCTCCCATTCCTCGAATGGAGTTATCTCTTTGTTCTTTGTGGGAACTCGGTTCAGGACATGACATGCTGTCAATATCGCCTCCCCCCACCATGCCTTGGATAGACCCGATGTGTCTAACATGGCATTAACCAAATCAGTTAGAGTACGGTTCTTTCTTTCGGCCACCCCATTTGACTGAGGTGAATAGGGAGGCGTCCTCTCATGGATTATACCATGTTCTGCACAAAAAGCATCAAATTCATTGGAAAAATACTCTCCACCACGGTCGGACCTAAGCCTCTTGATTTTTCAATCAAGTTGGTTTTCCACTTCAGCTTTATAGATCTTGAAAAAGTTCAAAGCCTCATCCTTAGATTTCAGAAGATACACACGGCAGTATCTAGTAGAGTCATCAATTAACGTCATGAAATATTTCTTTCCACCTTTTGTCAAAACACCATTCATTTCACATAGATCTGAATGTATGAGCTCTAGTGGTGCAAGATTTCTCGTTTCCGCAGTCGTGTGAGACTTACGAGGTTGCTTAGCTTGCACACACACTTGACACTTAGATCCCTTGACAGTGGTGAAACTAGGGATTAAGTTCAACTTCGCTAGACGCGACATGCAACCAAAGTTAACATGACAAAGACGTGAATGCCACACATTTGATTCACTATTGTTGCAAATATGATTAACAACTTTATTGCAAACGTCTGATAAGGATAAACGAAACAAGCCTCCTGACTCATAGCCTTTACCAACAAAGGTTCCATACTTGGATATTACAAATTTATTCGACTCAAAGACAAACTTGTAGCCATCTCTACACAGAAGAGATCCGCTAACAAGATTTTTATTGACGGAGGGGACATAATGCACGTTCTTCAGCCGCACGATCTTCCCCGAAGTAAACTTCAGATCGACCGTGCCAACACCATGAACAGAAGCACTTGAACCATTGCCCATCAGCACGGTTGAAGTCCCTGCGGTCTGATAAGACGAAAACATGGAAATATCACCGCATACATGCACATTAGCACCCGTGTCAATCAACCAGTCAGGAGAATGACATACTGAAAGAATAGTGGGAAATATACCATACCCAGCATCCTTCATATCAGTGTCTCCAAGAACAACATTAGCGGTCTTGCCGCCTTTCCCAGGATTACGCTTGTCATAGCGATTAGGGCAACTAGGAGCCCAATGATTAGGATCCCCACACACATGACAAGCACCTTTCTTCTTGCCATTCTTCTTCTTGAAGTTCGTGTGTTGCACAACCTTATTCTTCCCATCAAACTTTGCTTTTCCATCAAACTTGCCCTTGTTCTTGAACTTGTGGGGCTGGAAGTTCTGCTTCTGTACCACATTGGCACTAGATCCTCCCTCAATACCTCGAGCACGTGTGTCATTTGCTCTCGCCTTTTCTTCCACATCAAGAGTGCCAATGAGATCCGGGACGGAAAACTCCTGCCTCTTATGCTTCAGCAAGGTAGCAAAGTTCCTCCATGAAGGAGGAAGCTTAGTGATGATACCTCCAGCAACAAACTTGTCCGGTAGCGTACAACTGAAGTGCTCAAGTTCTCTAGCAAATGACTGTATCTCATGAGCTTGCTTAACCACGGAGCGCTCTTCAGTCATCCTGTAATCATAGAATTGCTCCATGATGTACAGCTCAGTGCCAGCATCCGAGACCCCAAACTTGGCCTCGAGTGCATCCCACATATCTTTTCCATTATCAATTGACGCATAAGCATCAACTATATTCTCACCAAGAACACTAAAGAGAGCAGCTTTAAACAGAGTATCCATTTTCTGAAAAGCTTGTGCTTGTTGAGCATCAAGTACTCCTTCAGGTTTGCCAAGAGTGGCGTCATAGCAACTCATGGTTTGAAACCATAAGACTGCTCTCACGCGCCACCTCTTATAGTGGATACCCTCAAACATAGGAGGTCTCATGGAAGCAGCAAAACCACTTGGTGTAAATTGCCTATAATAAGGTTTTTGGATTGTTGGAAATATGAGCAATATATCAAATGATTTTATTAACAGAAACACTAGATAAAGCATGACTAATATAAAAGAGATAAAACAAGTCATGCGTTCTGACAGAGAGAAGGTAGATAGCTTCCGCATATATAAACAGTAGTCTAGCATATCTAGGGCAGACAGTAGAACTAGTTGCATAAAAGGAGTAGACCCTAACACATCTAGAGCAAGTACTAGTATGAGAAACTGTGGCAGGACATTTAACAGAAAGAGGATCACATACGGAACAGCAGCAGAAGCACTGGATTTGGGGTCGACATCCTCTGCAGCCATGTCGTTGATGAGGTTGTCGATGTCGGGGAAGAAGTCGTCGTCGGGGAAGTAGTCGTCGGAGTCCGTGATGAAGAATGAAGAAGCCAGTAGTCGCGCGGAGCGCTTCCCAAAAACCTTATCACCCTTCTCCCGTACAGGACTCAAAAGGTGCGGTTCCGGAGGCCTACTGTCCCGACCTGCGGTGCACGCCGCAAGCCGGGATGAGGAAGATCGTAGCAGTAGCTCAGTGGTCAGGAACTTGGAGGCGAGAGGGTTGCGTTGTTCTGGTGTCCCTCTCTGGGAGGAGCGACCTCCCTTATATAGGCACAGGAGATGGACGCGAACAGGCTGCGACGGAAGTTGAAGCAACGGAGGGAGACGAAGCGAACAGGTAGCGGCCGAAGAGGCGCGCCGTTCAACTTCAGTGTCCACTACAGAAAACGTTTCAGCTCCCGTGTAACCTTTCGTATACCTGTCGTGCGTGGCAAAAATTTAGACATCGGCTCGGCTCATTCCCGCGGCGCGGCGGGCGGCGGAGGAGGAGCGCGCGTGGATGTCCCTCTTGTTCTCATGCTCATACATATGGGGAAAGAACCTCCCTTATAAAGAGGTCCAACTCCCTCTAAATTAGCAATGTGGGACTAAACTTTTGTTCCACCTCTTGCCTTGCACGAATGGGCTGCATGGGCCTCTAGGATTTATTAGGAATTTCTGAAACTGCTATAGGGCTAGGCCCAAAATAGACAAAATTCCAGCCCAAACTAGAGTATCAATCTTTCTCCCAAAATATTCGCAGGAGAAACTTTATATGGAAAATCTTGTTACACGTAGAACTTCTATGTACATATATAATTTGTACCTACTAGTTAATTTAGACTGGTAACTACTCCGTTGATTTTAGCTAGCGGCCATCAACTTGGACTAGTGCGAAAACTCTTTGTAGATTTTGTACGTACAAGTAGCATTGCTCACCTTTATATACTTTGATTAATTCTTTTTAATTAATTCTACCCCTTGTGTGTTTGAACGACAGGAGATCAACTATGGACTTCAGTAAATACTTGACGAAGATAGACACTGCAGATGCAGTCTCATCTCACAATGGTGGTACCCTCATTGTTGTTACTGGATCGTTAACCGCGCCTGA
This sequence comes from Aegilops umbellulata, assembly GCA_032464435.1. NCBI lineage: Eukaryota > Viridiplantae > Streptophyta > Magnoliopsida > Poales > Poaceae > Aegilops > Aegilops umbellulata. The sequence goes on from CP136059.1 coordinate 419,838,265, forward strand.
TGGCGTTTGCACAAACTTTACGCAGTCGTTCTTCCTTGCTCCACAAGAAGGTGGCGGCTGTTTTGTTCTCAATGACATATTTAGAATTATGCCTAAAACGTCACCACTTGTGATCAGTCAATCCGTTAGTCAAGAAAATGACATCAAGGGGAATGTCGGATCTATAGTTGAATCAGGAGAGGCAGAGCGCGTGAAGACTGGCCATGTAACAGTGGAGAATAAGGTTGGAGACTTGGAAGTTCCAAACCCCTCAGCTAATGGCACAACATATGAAAATTATGATGACACCGAGCCACTTGTGCAAGTGACCAAAGAGGATCTAGAAGGGACTCATGATGCTTTTCCTCGTCCACCTCAATCTCATAAGGATGCTACTAGCAGCTCTTACGCATAAATCGTGACTTCTCTATTTTTCCATCTACTTAATGCGAGGGGTTAAGAGCGATCGAGGGGCTTTGAGAACCAGGAAAAGCTCTAACTTCTAGAAAGATGGCATCGCTCTTGACCTAGGAGGAATTGCCCAACTTAAGGCACCTAACTTTGCTTAGTATTATGTGCTACTATCATAGCGCATGATATACTATTGTAGTTACTACATTCACATTGCATATTATCATACACTAGTGTTATCACTTTATTTATTTATTTATTTACTTATTTATTTATGGAATCCCAATACAAATTGTGGACATGATCTATTTCTTATTAGTTTATTTGTTTGATGTGATATGATAATGTACCATAATATGAAATATGGTAAAGTTACGATCCGGGGGGATACACATGGGGCCTATGGACAAACATCACCAATGATTTTAATTTAGCCACCCCATGACATAAACCGACCCTCCCACCCCCAACCCCCGCGGTCATTTCGAGTAACTATCCCCGGATTTCCATGTCTTCCGTAAGATAATTTCGGTAATAAAATTCCTTATCATAATATGATACAACGTCATGGATGCTCTAGCCGCACTACCGCCCTGTCCTTCTCTAGTACATCCTCCAATTTTTTACATCAACATGCGCCCTTCCGATTCCTCCCATGGCAGCCACCACCGCTACAACCACGTCCTCGTTCCTCTTCCACTGCCACATTTTCTCACCGGCAGTGGCAACTCTGAGCCCGCATAGCTACCTCGCTTTCTACTCGCACAACCAACACTACTCTAGGATTTGCTTTCCATGCCATAGATGTGTCTGGGGTCGATCCCTCTGTCGCTTGCATCACCCAAGAAAGGGGAAGCAGTTGAGTACCGTGGGTGCTGCTAGTGGGGCACTAGCGTTGTGCGATAATGTGGGATGGAGAGGAGATGCTACTTCTCTGGTATAAGGTAATAAGGACCATGTACGGCTCTTACAATGATAGCAATGCTCTCTGTTTTTAGTTTTGAGTGGTGATCTTTACCCGGGGGTCAGTGGCGGAGCGTGACACGAAAGTAAGTAGTGGCCAAATTCTAAGCCCAAAATGCTAGCACAGGCGCTAGCACAGGCCGAATAAGCCCAAAGACACGAGAGTTGACTGCATCAGGAGAGAATAGTTCATGAAAAGGGTTTGAGAAACAAAAGAATGAAACAGCAATGGGGCAAAAACTAATTCTTATGCCTTGACGGCCTCCCGGAGAAGCTCCAGCTAATGCCGCGACACGGTACGAACCTGCAAAACCAGTTCTCCAGATGGTGAAGCTCCAGCTGTTGCCATGTTGGCTTTTGTTAAGCTTACTTAAGCCTGGTTGACCCTAGTTTATGCTATTTCCATTTATTCATTTTTATAAGTAGTGACAGTTGGATGTCGAGCACCCAACAATAACCATTGTTGACACTATCTAGATCGCAACATCGATCAGCATATGCATGGACATTAACTAGTCGAGCTCATATTATTCAGTAACAGGGCATATTAACTAGTCGAGGTTGATTAGGTTGAGGTGGAGGAGGAGAAGCAGCAACAGGATCCTCTTTGGTCACTTGCAGAAATAGATCCTCTTTGATCTCATTTTGCTGATTGACGGCTTGACTCACCACAGGTGGCGACGTCTCAGGCATAATTCTTAATATATCACTTTGGACAAAATAGCCACCTTCTATTGGTGCAAGGTAGAACGACTGGTTAAATTTCTGGCAAGCACCATCAGACATGGTTAACGATCCAGTGACAACAATGCGCACACCACCATTGAGAGATGGCACTCCATCGGCAGTATGTATCAGAATCTTCAAGTATTTGCTGAAGTCCATAGACATTAATTTTTTCTTGATCTCCTGCGTTGTTCAGACAAAAGGGTTATATATATATAGAACTAATAAGAAGAACCATTCTGTCGTTCAAACAAAGATTAATTCTGTCAAAGTATATAGAGACGGGCACCATATTGATTAATTGTAGCAACAAAACTGAATTTCAAAAATACATATACAGGAACTTACGGGCAGTGTTGTTACATATTCCACGACTCCATCCGAACCTGCCCGGCCAATGGTGCTGCTGTCTTTATAAAATTTGTACGCCTGGTCTGGTGTCGCGTGCAGACTCTGGTAGTATCACGAGAATCAGCTTGCATCGCCATTGCTGAAAGGAAATTATACATTAACGGGTATATTAACTGAGAGAATGTATTTTGGTATGAGCATAAAGAGATGCTAACATTAATCAAAAGGAACAATGCAGAAAATCGAAGATTGTTGAAGAAGATGAATGAATAAATAGAAGATGCAGGCAGAGAAATTTTGAGAAGGACGAGGAGATAGAAGGGGCGACGGTACCTCGATCAAGCACGGAGAGATCGAGGGCGAGTCGCCGGCCGGCCGGCGCAGGCTAAAACCCTAGAAGCAACACGAAACAGCAGCGGAGGATGGTTTTTCGCCGGACACGCGAGCGAGCACAGTAGCAGCCAGCAGGGGAGGAGGCGGTTGTGCGCGCGAGCGGCTGAGCGACATGAGCGGCCAGGAGACGGTGGCCGGTCTCCTTTCTCTACATGGAGACGACGGTGACCGGTTTCGACTGACTTTTGCTGTCAACACAAAACGAGAAGAGGCTTGATTTTGACCAATCCAAGACCAGCCCCGTCAGCTCTTTTTTTTTATGTAGCAAAACCAGCACGCAAGTTTTTTGTTGTAAGGGATCCCAAACTTTGTTAGAATTGAACAATATTCAACGGGATACAAAGAGGGCCATGAAGGGATGTAACAAATTTTACATATTTTACAGCAGTGATAACAAATTCTACAACATTATGCGCCTTCTGATTGGAAGCTCGACCTTCGAATATAAAATCACAGCTGACAAAACATACTCTTTCTTGTTTATCTCTTTCACAGCAGTGATATGGGGGCCTCCCAGCCCCTTTGTGATGTCGTCCACTGCTAGTTTGCAGCCACGGGCAATTACCAAATGATTCGAAAATAGATCAGCCACAAGTGGCAAGGTCTCTCAACATGCTATGGCCTCTAGCGATGTTGGATTATTGACACCAGGTAGAACAATAGCTGAAGACCCGAGGTACTGACCCATCATGAGACAAGCCGTCGTCTACATGGATTTTAACATGACCAATTGGAGGCAGTTTCCAAGCTCTTTGCACATTGACCACATGTGTGTGTCTCGCCGGATTGGTCGCAGTGAACTAGTTCATTTTTCAATGTCAATCAGCCCCGTCAGTTGAACGATGACGGACCCGAACAAAGAGCCCAACCCATGTGAGCTCATGGGGGAGGAGGAGTTGACCCATCATTCGATTTGAGGCTTCGACGTGTTCGCCGGTTTTCCAGTTATTAAATCAGGCATTGGTTTGTCTAAAAAAAATCAGGCATTGGTGGAGGAAGATATGCTAATATCATGAGAGAAATCAATATCTCAGCACAGAGTTCCTTCCCGCTCCTTCATCTTCGAAGGACATGAGTCTAATATCAAGGCACATATAGCCTCCCTAAATTCGCTCTCAATCTTCCTGAAGGACGCTAGCCTATCGATATTCACTGTATTACTGTAAACCATATTTTTTATCAATATAAATTGGATTGTGTTTAGCTTAAAAAAAGAGTGATCTTGGTTTCTGGTTTGGCGGTCGGGATTGACAGGGAAGGCTAAGGTTGTGGTGCTAATAGGTAAGGTTCGATTCTGACGAGTACTTTAATATTTATTTCTGACTTATTTGATGCTATTGTATTTTTAATCCCCGTTTAAAACTTAGGAACCAAAAAATCTTAGGATTGAAATATCACAGGAATTGTCTTGTTACCTGAATTCCTACATGAATTCAAAACACATTAATGCTCCAAAACTGCAGTTTGGGCACTATATATAGGGAAAACTCAGAGATTGTAAACACCAGTAGAAGAAAACATGAGGTAAGACCTCATGTTTGCTTTCCTCCAAAATTTATATGAATTGGCTCATTCCATAGGAATCTTGGTAAGCTATTTCTTTGTTTTCATATGGCATCATAAGAAGTTCTCCTATAGGAATTCAATCATCCAAAATTATCGTGCTTTTCTTTCCAAACAGGGGCATCACTTTATGGAAATGATAAAATCCGAATGTCTGATTTTTAACCATGCAAATCGAACATTTTTATGGCAATTTTAGTTGACGTGAGAATGGCAAGTTTATTAGTTACCACTTAGCAAGCATGAAAATTTTCTGGCAAATAAAATTGAGGGTGGATTTGCCATGTTTATCAACTAAGCTAGCCAGGATCAAGAAATATAAATTGCCACAAAAAATGTTAGATTTACCATGGTCAAATCCCGAACGTCCGGGACTCATCGGCGTCCTAGCTTTATCTGTCCCAACCCCTTCTCATTGTAGATTGCTTATTACCAAAAAAATAGAACTATTTTGAAATAGATGACTCGCTGGCCAATCTTTTTCGAATTTGTTATAAAATATTCATTTTTCCGAGGGATAAATAATTATTCTCAAGCTTGAATCCCAGTCGCCAACTCAAAAGTCATTATTCATATGATTGTTATTGTTTCCACCAAATCAATTGAACTAGGTGTGGGCTCATTAGATATGTCCCGACCACCATTTTCCTCAAACCGCATTTTACAGAAACATGATTGCACTTTTGGATATTCTGTGTCATGTTCTCTCTCTCTCTCTCTCTCTCTCTCTCTCTCTCTCTATATATATATATATATATATATATATATATATATATATATATATATGTATGTATGTATGTATGTATGTATGTATGTATGTATGTATGTATGTATATATACTTAATAAAAGAATATTGTTCCTTTTTCTGCCAGGCAAAGTGATTCGTCCAACATTTCATTCTTTTACCAAGCATCATTTCTTGAAACCCACCTTAACTGTCCCACCTTTTATTGACTTACCGAATAAACTTATATTTTCTTTGGTAAGCTAACAAATGATTATAGAAAATAAAATCCTAAAATATGGGCAGGTTAATCACAGGGTAGGATTTGGTAAATATTTATTTACATGTTCACATTACTATGGACTGGTAAATCATGGGCTAAAATAATAGAATATTTATACATGTTGCAATGCACATGCAATTACCTAGTGACACCATTAAAAGTATTGCACTTTTGGACGTAGCGTGCATCATTTTATTTTCTTGGGTGAAGTTTATTTATTGCAATTGTTGTAGGAATCGAGAGAAACTAAAGAGTAAGCATAGTTAAAAGGAATTATAAATTCCCCGCAAAAAAGGGAAAAAGGGGCTAAAATCTAGTAGGGTATCATTTATTTGAAAGAAAAATCTAGTAACAATTGGGTTAGAGAAAGAGGGGGGGTGGAGGGGGGCTACCTCTTTTTTAACACCGCCGGGGCTACTTTTTCTAACACAATGCATTGCGCTGCCTTCACTTTCCTTCCATCTGATAAGCCGAACCAAAATAAGTGATGAATGATTTCAGCCCGGTCCATCTTAGCTGGTGAGCAAGTTCCCGACCCAACGATTGTCGATCCACAGGGCACAGCCAAGCGCCCCGTCTCGTCTCCCCGGGGGCAAATCGCGTCTGCCTCTCTTCTGACGACGAAAAAAGACCGGCGACAAAAGCCCCCCGGTCCCAGGTGAGCATCCGGCCTACACCCCACTCCGATTTCTAGCATTTGAGTCTTTGTGCATTGTTGATATATTTTGTAGATTACGCAATTTATTTTACATTGTATAAATATTTTTAAATGTCACATTTTTTGTAAAGCGTGATTTTTTTGTAAATGTAGCATACATTTTGGTACAATTTTTTTTTAATTACAAGAACATTTTTTCCATTATATAACATTTTTTTTAAATGTTGCGTACAATTTTTAGTGCCGCACCATTTTTGAATTTCACATGATTTTTCTGAATTGTACGAACAGTTTCTAAAATTTCAGCAAACATTTTTTCACACTGCATGAACATTTTTTAAATGTGCGATGGGCACTTTTAGAAAAATAACTATTTTTTCGTAATATATGTATTGGTTATTTTGAAAACATAAAAAGGAAAAAAATACGTGTGTGACATCAGCATGACGAAACCACATGTCCACTTTATCACAACGCTATTTTCACAACCTGTTTGCTTCTCACGTGAGTTGAGTGACATGCTTGCTCTCTTTGTAAGCAGTATTAAAGAAAAGTTTGAGTTATTCATGGCTATAGTGCAACACCATACAATGCCACACAAAAAGACTAGCCAAAAAAAAACAATTGTATAGGGTGCGCAGAAAAAAAAACAGTGTTAGCAAATATATGTGAACATCATACAACAAAATGTATCACCATGCCATTCAACAAATAAACATAGAGCACATCCACTCCGTCAGGTAAAAATCATGGAGCAAATCCAACACATAATGCTAGAATTATTATCTGAATTAGTACTACATTGCTAGAATTGTTTTATGAATCTTTAGTACCGAGGAAACATAAAAAAGATAGGAGGTTTAGATACACGTGAGCTTAAAAGTAATAGTCTCAAGTTTTTTTTAGGGAAAGAATAGTCTCAAGTTAGTCATACAGATACGGGGAAGGCTTGTACGGGATCTCACATTAGGTGACATCGTAAGATCAACCCCAAAATTCATATTTATACATTTAAAAAAAACTAAAATTATTGGACAACATCCATGTAGGGTATGTCTACAACTCCAAAAAAAATCAGCTCAAAACTCAGTACATTTGAAAATTCAAAAAAGACAAATTCAAATGTGAATAGTGGCAACTTTGACACTATTCACGTCCAATTTTGTCCTTTTTGTTTCTATTAATGTAGGTCACATTAGGAGCTGAAACTTTTTGAGGTTGACTATCAACCATTGTTGTGTATCTACAAACTTTTTGAGAATGTTTGTAGATTTTATTTTTCAAAAAATCGATCATATTGATCTCACCTAATGTGAGATCTCACACAAGTCTCCCCCACAGATACACCCCATGTTTTTCATTTCATAAAATTACAAATTTAAAATTTGATCTCCAGCTTGAGAAATAAAAGTAAAGATTCATCAGTCATACGGATGATTGGCCAAAGTCCAAGCAAGAGAAATGTAGATTGCATATGATAAATCCAAATGTAGATTGTATATGAATATCAATTTAATGGTGAATTGTATAAAGGTGTACAATACATGTCTCACACTTTAGATAATGGTAATTGTCTTTTCCTTCGCTCTAGTGCAAGCGGCGGCAGATCTAATCTCTACCAGCTCCACCGCTCAACCCGTGGGGCAATGAGGCAATGAGGCTAGGGTTTCTTCATGTGTGTTTGCGATGGAGACCAACAGTGGCAGACACTTCAGATCAATTCAAGGTTCAACGGTGACGACTGCGGCTACGGGGCATCCGTCCTTAGGGGCAAGTGCATGAACTCTTCCCGACTATCATCGACAAGCTCAGACAAACTTCTGTAGGGGAGAAGCTACAACGGCACATCGACAGCTCGTTCAGTGACGATAATGGTCGTACGGTGGTCCAGAGAACTTGATGTAATTTTCATTATGTTGGGATGCTTTGCACTTCTAGCTAGGGAACCTAATAAATTTGGGCTCTTCTTCACAGAAGGAAAAAAACGTGTCGTGACGTCAGGCACTGTAACTTATACGTGCGCACTCCTGATTGATTATGTGAGATCATGACGAGATCGGATAAGTGACCGATCGATCGATCGATCTCGGAACCTAACTAACATATCGATTCGGTCTCTCGCTTCTTGCCTGTTGTGTGACCCTTTAAATATGGGAGCACCGAGCCCAACCTGAACCAAATCGATCCAAGCTTACGAGCTTTCCCTTCCCGAGGAGAAATCAAGCAAGCGAATCAAGAACCATGGCTGATGCGACGCCGGGGGAAGCAAGCAGCAGCGGCGAGGCCGCGGGCGAGAAGAGCAATAAGAAGATCACGCTGATCAGCTCCGACGGCGAGCGGTTCGAGGTCGCGGCGGAGGCGGCGGCCATGTCGGAGACCATCCATCACATGATGGAGGACAACTGCGTCGAGAACGGCGTCCCGCTGCCCAACGTGCCCTCCAAGATCCTCTCCAAGGTCATCGAGTACTGCAACAAGCACGTCTCCAGCGCCTCCGACGCCGCCGCCGGCAGCGGCGAGCAGGACCTCAAGAGCTTCGACGCCAGCTTCATCGCCGTCGACCAGGCCACGCTGTACGACCTCATCCTCGCCGCCAACTATCTGGACGTCAAGGGGCTCCTGGAACTCTGCCTGCAGACGGTGGCCGACATGATCAAGGGCAAGACGGTCGAGCAGATACGCAAGACGTTCAACATCGAGTGCGACTTCACGCCGGAGGAGGAGGCCGAGATCAAAAAGGAGAACCAATGGGCCTTCGAGTAGACACGTCATGCACGTCCTAGTAGAACTTTTTTTTAATCTTCATCTGCGGCTGCTCAAGTCAAGTACTTTGCTGTTTTTCCTCTTCACTTAATTACTCCACTATCTGGGTTACTCGTTTACTTGGTCGTTTGGAGCGGTGAAAACTATATGATTATGGGATGCATAAAATATTTCGTTCATATACTATGCTAGTACTACTATTTACTCCTATGAAATATTTGTGGCGTAATTATCTATGAGATACTTCGTTTATATACACTGCCACATTTTCTCATCGGCAGCGGCAACCCAATCGTAGCCAAGCAAAATATTTATCTTACTATGTTAGTACTATTTGACCAAGTCCAATGTTCCTCTGATTGAATATGTAAAAGAATTTGGTCAGATGCCAACATGAATTCATATGAACATCAATGAGGAACGAGCATTGATTACCATCTGGAGGTGGAGATGATTACACACAGCTTCTGCCTGCACTAGAATTAGTACTATTGGCGAATAGTCAATTACCTAGTGGTGCTAGAACTTCACTTTGGTGCTACAACTTGTGGCATAGATCGAACTGGTGTTAAAACTTAGCTAATACGGTGCAAATCGTGTTTGGATACGAAAGCGGCGCTAACTAGGCTGGCGCAAATCGTCACGTCCAGTCGGCTCCGCGTCGGCGGTGGTGGTAGTCCCCTCCCGTCGGCTGAGTTGCGGCTGCCCCCGCGCCCGTTGGCCCCTCGTCCCTCCCCCAGGTCTCGTGTCGGTGGCTCAACGAGACGACGATGATGGTTCAGTGACTGTGGTGGCACATGTTGGTGGGCGACAGTTCTGGTGGAGCACTTCCGATAGTCCGAGGTGGTGGTGGTTGATTGGGTTGGGAGAAATCCCTGGTGGCTCGTCCATCACCGACGCGGTGACGCCTGCGGGCGCCGCTGGACCTTCCTGAAGGGCGTCGGATCTGCCCCTTTCCCACTGCCCTCTGCGTACCGGGGGAAACCCTTGGACTTGTCCGGGCAGCAGCGGCGTCGTCGTCGCATTCCTTCCTGAAGGTGCTGCTCGGTATGCGACGTCTCGGAGTGCTAGAAGCGCGGTGGTACTTCTCCGGTGGGTGCAACAGTCACTGGTCATCTTTGTTTCGTCGACCTGCCGTTGTCGGCATTTGTTTCTTTTTCTTTTTCTTTTCTTTTGGGCATGCTTGTGCTGCTTCCGCCCCAGCACCTATCGTTGGTTGTATCGGATGGTTGCTTTGTAATACAAAGCGCGGGGAAACCCTTTTTCGTAACTAGGCTGGCCTGTATGCCACAGGTCCACTGTCAGTGACCGGAAGGCATGAAGGGAGGCCTGTGGCCTGTTTTTGCGAAAACAACCTCAATTTTTTTATTTCTCACACAAAAGGTCCGAGGGTATTTTTGGACAATAACAGGCCGCACGTTATTCAGTGGCTGACAACGGGACCCGTGCCACGGAGGCAAGCCTAGTCAGCGCTGCTGTCCTATCCAGACGCGATTTGCACCGTATTTGCACCCCCGACCGAAGTATTTACACCGGTTCAGATTCTGCCACATCAATCTCGGCTGTCGTTATTAGCTCCGGATGCAACACATCTATTTAGTTATTCAGAGTCGAGACAACCAGAACACATCTCGGCTGTTCTTATATTTGCTCTGAATTTTGATGTGTGTACGTATGTCAAGTACCTACGACGTACGTACTCGTAGCAGGTTATCTTCCAGTTACCTAACGCGGCCGGCCATGCACGCCTGACCCGTGCCATTCTCCTCCTAGTATATATGCAGCACCAGCTCAACACACGACTCATCAGCTCGCGGAGCAGACGAGAGCGCGCCGATCGACGCAGACCAAAGAGGCAGCAAAGACCAGGAGGAGGCGCACAACATGCATCCATGTCGGGATCTCCACCTCCACCTCGCCGTCTCGGCATCGGCGGTGCTCCTCTTCTCTGCCTCCATCATCCTCTCGGCCGTCCCTGCAGCCAGAGCCCAGCAGGAAACCGGTACGCTGAACTCATTCGCCCTCCGCCGATCGATCCATCCATCCATCTATATAATCACCATTGCTTTCCCTTCCGATGAACCCATGCCTTCTTGTCTTGATAATTCATGTCCGTTTGTCGCAGAGCACGAGGAGGAGTTCAGCTACTCGCTGGACGCAGAGAACGGGCCGGCGCACTGGGGCGAGATCAGGGAGGAGTGGTCGGCGTGCGGCAGCGGGGAGATGCAGTCACCCATCGACCTCGCCGGCCCGCGCGTGTCCCTGGTGCGCCGCCTCGGCCACCTGAACCACTCCTACGCCCCCGCTAACGCATCCATCGTCAACCGCGGCCACGACATCATGGTATCCAACGTTACCCATCCGTTTCCAAGTAGTAATGGCCTGCTTGATTAACCGTGAATGCTTGGATATGCAGGTGCGTTTCGAGGGCGACGCCGGGAGCGTGTCGATCGACGGCACGGCGTACCACCTCCGGCAGCTGCACTGGCACGCGCCCACGGAGCACAGCGTCAACGGCCGCCGGTACGACATGGAGCTGCACATGGTGCACCAGAGCGCCCAGAACAAGGCCGCCGTCATCGGCGTCTTCTACGAGATCGGCGCCCGCGACGCCTTCCTGCACAAGCTGGAGCCATACTTGGAGATGGTCGCCAAGCAGCCGGAGAGGGAGGAGAAGGTGGGCGTGGTGGACGCCCGGGGCGCCAGGGGCAGGGCCAGCGTGTACTACCGCTACGTGGGCTCCCTCACCACCCCGCCATGCACCCAAGGGGTCATCTGGACCATCGTCAAGCGGGTAGGTTTCCTTCCCGCAGTCATTGTTTTCTCTAGCTTGGCCGTTGGCACGGTGGTATAGTACTACTATTTTTTCTTCACTTAATTTGGTTGATCGGAATTTAGATCACTGAAAGAGTGAAAGTCCTGTTACAACATATGGTTGGTGCATGCATCGCGAGGGATTTTTTTTTTGTGTGGGAGTGAATGGTGAGGGAATTTATTCTGTCTGAAACTTCTCTTTGGTTCTACAGGTTCGTACCGTGTCGCGGCATCAGCTTGAGCTTCTCCGAGAGGCCGTCCACGACGTAAGATTTTCTTTTTCCCAATGCAGTTTCATTCTGTTTCCTCGAATACTCTTCACGGAAGCGAGCATTTCTACTCGATGTACCGATCGAAAATACTAGATAGACGACACTCCACGCATGATGCATGCACGATTCACAATCAGATGGATGTGAAGCACTTTATTCTCTGATTCAATGGCTGGATGTGAAGCATCGTTCATGCATCGTCCAAAAACGTCGTGTGTATAGCAGCTCTCTGCACCGATCCCTACCCTCCTGGTGCACTAAACTCTGTCTTTAATTCGGTTGACCAAAAACATGGCTAAAATGCCAAAGCGACATGAAAGCTGCCTCCAGCTCGGTTGATCTCCACTCAACCCTGGACTGACATTTGATTGAGTGAGTATACAGAAAGAAGGGAAAACTCGCACTGATTTTCCTTCCATTGTACGTGCAGGAAATGGAGAAGAACGCGAGGCCCCGTCAGGAGGTGAACAGCAGAGACATCAGCATGTTCTGGCCCATCCAGCAGAATAAACACTGAATATCACAGTCGGTTCTCTGCTTAATTAGAGTTTGGTAGTACTTCAACAGCCTGAGAGATGGATTAGGTTGTGCATTGTCTACATACATGTGGTTATAAAACTGCAATTTGTTTCCTTCTATTTGTACTTTTCGATGTATACGGTAAATGAATAAAGGAGCACGACTAGTTCGTGTCCATGCATATATGTTGATGTTGGGTTGGGTCCTACTTCAACATGATTATTGTTTGGTAGTGGACTAGTGGATCGATAGCTCGTCCAACTGCCACTGCCTTTAAAAATGGAAAAACTGTCAAACATTTGGTTAGGCATGGTTGACATCCGTATCGGGGACTGGCTGAAATAATAAGACCATCCGTCTGCCGGTAGCCTGGTGATGTCTCCTTGAGGATCATGCAAGGACTTTTTTTTAGAAATGGAGAAGGACCCCGACCTCTACATCTGGACGATGCATGCAATAGTAAGACTGAAACCAGCGTCTAGGCAACAAAAATGTCGTTACTCCTATCCAAGTGATGAAGAGATGCTGATAGTCTGGGCCTAGTACCAAACAGACCTCGCAGCCAAACCTAACATCTAAGACTTGAGGTCCCAACCAGAACGCCTGCCGGGTATGGGTCACCTACCAGTCCGGCGCACTCCTCAACCAGGATGCTTGCCGGGTCTGAGGCCGCCGCTGCCACCTGCCACCAATCCCTCTTCAGAGCTGTACTGCTGCATCTACCTTGCCTGGTCTAGCTACCGTCGACGCCACCACGACGCCAGACCGCGTCACCCTCCTGCGCAAGTCCATCTCCGCGCATCAGACGCAGAGTCACCATAGCGCCATGCCGCCAAGACCCGCCGCCATCAATGAGTGAGATGCCGCACTGCTCCACCAAAGAATCCGTCCTCTGGTCTTGCATCCAGCCGCTGCTCAAAAAACGATGCCTGAGGGAGTCCTGAATTAGGGGGTGTTCGGATAGCCGGACTATACCTACGGCCGGACTCCTGGACTATGAAGATACAGAAGACTTTGTCCCGTGTCCGGAAAGGACTTTCCTTGGCGTGGAAGGCAAGCTTGGCGATACGGATATGTAGATCTCCTACCATTATAACCGACTCTGTGTAACCCTAGCCCTCTCCGTTGTCTATATAAACCGGAGGATTTTAGTCCGTAGGACGAACAACAGAACAACAATCATACCATAGGCTAGCTTCTAGGGTTTAGCCTCCTTGATCTCGTGGTAGATCTACTCTTGTACTACCCATATCATCAATATTAATCAAGCAGGAGTAGGGTTTTACCTCCATCGAGAGGGCCCGAACCTGGGTAAAAACATCGTGTCCCTTGTCTTCTGTTACCATCCGCCTAGACGCACAGTTCGGGACCCCCTACCCGAGATCCGCCGGTTTTGACACCGACAATGCCCCCATAAGGGAAAACGACGCCAAAAGCACCGCCATCGTCCGATCCGGAAACTCCGGATCTAGGTTCTCACCCAGAGCAGCGCAAGCAAGTCGACAGAAGCTGTAGAGGCGATGTCTTAACAAGATAACGACGCGAAAATGCCGCCATCACCCGCCATGACCCGAGTCATAGCACGGTTTTCACCGGCAGCCTCGTCTCCCCACTCTACGCCGGGACTGGATGCAAGAAACCACAACCATCTAGCCGACCACCTCCGGCGAAGAAGATGGCCACCACCTCCACGCCCAGGCCGGAGCCCTCGATGTCCTCGTGTCGCGTGCCTAGTCCAAAGGCCACTTGCCGCGCCGGAACAAAAGATGCACACGACGGCTCGAGGAACCACCATCCAAATCCGAAAGGGATCCAAATCGGACACCATAGCCGACGACGTGATCTCTTCGTCGCCGCCGCCATCACGACAACCCTGGTCGCCACCGGCCTGCGCCACCGCCCTTGAATCGGCCAGAGTGGGTCGCCAGCCGAGGAAGATTGCCGCCGCCGCCGCTGCGGCCCGCAAGATTAGCATGCGATGCCCTCAGCGGCGGTGGCGGGAGGAGAAGCAGGCCCGGCGGGGAGGAGAGGGAGGCCGGGCAGGGAGGCCCCGGTGCGGCGCGGCGCCGCCGCACGAGGGGAGGAGGTCGGGGGGCGGAGGGAGTAGTAACGAATCAAGGACTTGTTAATAATCAGATAACTCATCCAACTGCCACTGCCGTTAAGATTGGAAAAACCTGGCAAGGATTTGATTATGGTTGACCATCCAGCTAGCTGCTGCCTGCTTGAAGAATCATGCAAGGAATAGTTTGGCCGTGATCGAATTTCTCTGTTTGCAACCATAGGTAGAGCTCAAGAAAGGATAAGTTTGAATATCTCTCAATGTTATCAACCTCATTAATATTCCTGATTCCATTTGGCTAATAATTTTCATAAGGATCAGGTTGCTCTTAAGATAAACTAGAGGGGTGTGGGCCTCACCAGCTGCTGCCCCTGGTACGCTGAATGACTTCACTGACATTATTACTCATCTATGGTCGTTCAGGGGAGTATAAATTAATAAAGTACAAAAAAATGGGTTTGGTGGTGAAACCCCTGAAAATCAAGATGTGTGTCAAGTGTCAACTGCCAAGGTAAATATACTACTCCCTCCGTCCCATAATATAACACTAATGGAGTGTCAAAAACGTTTTTCTATTTTAGGACATAGGGAGTAGTTAGTATAAAGTCGTAATGTTTCTCTGCAGAAGCTTTGTGTTTTGTGACTTGTGTCACTATGACAACTACATACTTGGTTCTGTTGTTGTGCGAAATAAAACAGCAAACTACCTACTTGGCTTTGTTTTTACCTCAAACCACTTTGTGGGACTGCAACAGCTCACCTGATGTTTGTGTGTCCCGTAGAAAATTCAAGTAATTAGTCTCATATCAGCAAAATCATTTCATTTGTAAAGTTTTCAGAGGTAGTGATATATACTTTTTTCGAACGTACATTAAGAAATGGATCTACTTCGTAAGATGTTGTGATGAATTATCCTGATGGTCCCGAGTGAAATTCCCGTTAAGGATAGAAAAAACACTTGCTTTGGCAACACGACTTCCCCCCTCCTCCTCCCGCGACGCTCCCGCGAGCGTCCGGGAGGATAACCTAGCGCTGCCGCCCCTCCTCCCCTCCTCCTCTCCCCCTCCCTCGCCGCCGCCAAGGGGCGCGAGCGGGCGAAGCCCGGTCGTCGCCGGCGGCGGCGGGGCCTCCCTCTTCTCCTCTCGCGGGGATCTCGGCGCGGGCCGGGACATGGCGGCGCTCCGGCGGGGGCCGACGACGGTGGCGTGGCGGCTGCGTGATGGGCGGCATGGCGGTGGTGTAGGCCGGCGGGTGGGTTTCGGCGGCGGCGGCCTCCCGGCAGCACCGTAGAGCCTCCCCTGGCGCTGCAGGTCGTGTGCGACCGGGTCGCGGGCGGCTCCTCTCCCGTGGCTCTATGGTGGTGGTGGTGGGGGGGGGGGGGGCGGCGCGTCAGCGGCGGTGGTGGGTGCCCCCATCCAGTCGGGCCCTTGCGTCTGGACGGCGGAGCTCGCCGCGGGGAGACCTCCCTGGTGGCCTCCCATGGCTGCGGCGGTGGCAGATCTGCCATCTCTCCGCTCTTCCTTGACATCCGGTGACGGTCGCTGCTCTCCGGCGGGTCCGGACCTTCGGCTCTGGGGGCGAAACGGGTGGTTCGGGGGGGGGGGGGGGAGGCTGGTTGGGGGATGGATTCGTCGTTGGCCATTGGCCGTTCCCCCACCTCCCCCTTCCCTCGGCCGACGTCTGGTCACGGCTCGTCTTGAGGAAGTACCGTTCGGCGATCCCAGGAGGCGGTTGGGGGCGTGGATTTGGCCAAAGCCGTGCCCTTTAGGAGCTCTAGCGGTGGTCTGGTGGCAGGGCGGCGGGCCTGGCGGTGGGGGACGCAGTGGCCGTGGGCGGACTGCGTGGCTCGGATGCGGGCGGACAGCTATGGCCGTTCGGGCGGCATAGCCGCGGGTGGTTATCGGACCGGGGAGACGACGGAAGGATTGAAGCACCGGAGTACTTCACTTGCCCAGTCCGTGACTGTGCACTGGCCGGCGGTGACGGCGTCCGCGGGCGTCGTGTTCCTCCCTGGAGGCTTCGCCGTGGTGCTCCCTCTCCTTCCATCTCGCTCCGGGTGAAAGCTTGATTTTCGGATCGGACGGTGGCGACATTCCGGGGTCGTACCCTTCTTGGAGGCATCGTCTTGGAGTCCTCGGTCCGACATGGTCCATCACACTTCTTCCCGGTCGATCGGTCATCCTGTGGGTGCGTGGTAGTCCTGGAGGTTGTGTGTCGATGCCCAACATTCTTGTATCTCGCCTTGGGTGTGTGTGGTGTGCGTTTGTGGTGGGCGTTTCTATCGGTGACTTGGTTGTGGATGTTGGTTGCTTTATAATCTAAAGCGGGGGGAAACCCTTTTTCATAGAAAATCCCGTTGAAAACATATTTTGTCAAATTTATTGTTGTTTTAGTTCATATGTTACAATTTTTTGGGTCAAATTTACACTTATTGTCATGTGTTTTTGCTTAAACTGCAGTGTAAGGAGAATAGCTAAATACCGTCGGTTTAGAAACATGCAAAATCACACATAAAATTTAATTAAAATATCTCATTTTCTGGATTTTTTATTTGCTATTTCCTAAACATGTTTTATTAAATAGGTGTACTGTGAGGTAAATATTGTACATTCAAAGTAGTTCATGTAATATTCTGTAAATTACATGGTGCTAATCTATGTTTTACAGTTTAAAAGTTTGTATTTACAATGTCTCATTCTTATTATTCACTAAGCATACTTATCAACTACTCCCTCCGTTCTAAAATACTTGACTTCCATTTGTCCAAAAATGAATGTACCTATATACTAAAACATGTCTAGATACATCTAGATTTTGATAAATGGAAGGCATGTATTGTGAGACGGAGGGAGTAGTTATATTGCAAGATAAGTATTAACTTCAAACTAATTTAGTGTAGTTACGATAGTGCAATTTATATTATAGTTTCAGTCATTCGAACTAGCTTAGTGTAATTACAGTATTGCTATTGACATTGTAGTTTAAATAATTCAAACTAACTAATATTACTGTATAATTACAGTGAATTGCCCTGTAAATTACAGTGCATAGTTCTTGTTTCTTTACAATGTACAGTGTAATTATAAACTCATAGTCTTCAGTAAATTCATTACATCATGATTGCCTTTTTTTTTACTGAAATATGTATTCTTTTTAAGTTCTTTATTTATTAGCATGCGCACTACTGACATAGAGACATATATTATTTGCTTGTTTTTATCAATAAAAATCAATGTTTTAAATAGCGAGCTATGCCATTTAGTGGCGGCCCGTCCAACAGCTATTAGAGGCTATAGCAAAGCTATAGCGGGCTATTACCCTATTTAGCATTTTTTTTTAAATCATGAAAACATAAAAATAATAATGATACAATGAGGCATCATATATAATATATAACATGCATATGTCATAGATATATATTGCATTCACATATAACAACTACTCGCCATGACTCTGGTTCGGGAATGGCATCATTTCATACATTCATACAAGTAACAGCTAGCACTGGAAACAAATCAAAGATTAGGAAAAAAATGAGTAAACAGAGGAGGTAAGCTACTTTATCTTGCGATGCTATAGATGCAATGGAGCAGCCAGAGGCGGCTGGAACTGGTACATCATCTTCTTCCTGGCTGGGAGCAGCCAAAGCGACGGTCAGCAGCAGCCGAAGCGACGCAGAGAGTAGCAAGCAACCGCACCAACCCTCCTTTCTTGTGGCTGGGCACCAGGAGCAGAAGCTGAGGGTCGCGGATGGGCGAGCTGAAGGTCGCCGGGGCAGCAGCTGAAGCCTGAAGCTCGGCACCGTGACAGACTTGCTACTCGCCGGCTTACCTACGTTGTGTTCATCATGCTGCTTGGTGCTCTGCTCCTCCTCAACATGGCCGCGGCTCCGCACTCTCTCCCTCTCGCATTTTTGGGTGGAAATTACGGGTGTGTGGTGGATTTCCGGATGGAAAACGTTTCGCGCCGGGGCGCCGGCCGAACCTTCGGCCGGTCACGAGCCACGCTGGCGCCCCGCGCCCGCCCAAATAGTGCCCCGCGCGAGATGCCTGTTTCTGTTGGGCCCCACCTGGACCACCCCTCCTCCCTTATCTTTTCCCCAACAGCTGCCTTCATCTCCTACCTCCAGACACATCCCTTCCCCGGCCGTATTTCCTCTTCATTTTCCCCCGCGCTGCTGCCGGCTGGCAGCCGTTGTCGCCTGTGTGCTTCGCCAAGCCAGGGGGACTGCCTGACTGCTGCCAGCCGGTGGCCGCTGCTGGTTGCGCTATGGCTGGGACATGGTGGTCGAAAATGCTGCATCCGGTGCGGGGAATGCTGGAACTGGGGAAAAATGCTACAACCGGTGCATACGTGAGCTACGAGCGACATTTTATTTTGCTGGCCGGGGGCACCATGCCGAGCCGTGCCGATGAGCCTCCATGGATGACCACGGTGAAGGTTGCGACGCCAACGAGCGGACAACGATGCTGGAGCCATCATTTTGTTTTGCTTCAACCGGCGAAATCCAGAGCTGGAACCACATCTGTTTTTTGCTGCAATTGATAAGCGAGTTGGAAACACAGCTGGTTTTTGCTACGACTATAAGTTTTTTTGCTACATCCAGCGTCTCTATTTGCTACAATCTTTCGGCGGTGTAGTTTGACCGATGACGACAAACAACTGCAACTGGGAGATCAGAAAAGTTGCAACCCACGTCGCGAAAAGGTACGACCGGCAACAAAAAAAGCTACAACTATTGGACTGACGTGTTGCATCCAACGACGGCAAACTTGTGGCCGGTGACAGCAGATAGCTGCAACCTATGATCAGGAGCTGCAACCGGCGTCCAGTCTTTCTACAACCTGCAATTTGCCGTGCTACCATTGGCGTCGAGTTTTGCTACAATCGGAATCAACAGTTGGGAAAAAAAGCTTCAACCGGCTGTTTTTTTTGCTGCCACCGTTGATGAATTTTGCTACAACCTTTAATCAGGGGGTCCGGCGGGGGCGCTGGACTGCGAGCGGCGGGGCGCGCGACTGCAAGTTGCCGGAGCTGCAACCGGTGACTGGTGTTGCCGGAGCCGCGACCATCACCAGCGAGGGGAGCTGCAACCCACGGGTGAAGTTTTTGCTGCATGTGTATCCCGGCGAGAAACATGAGAGAAGACGGCGGAGACCGGCGGCGAGCGCGGCGACCGGTGGCGAGGGCGGCATCGAGTAGCTGGGCGGCGGAGAGAGGAAGTCCAGGTGACGGGGTGACGGCCGGCAGCCGGGAGAGGAGAGGAAGAAAGTGAGGGGAAGTCAACGCTGGGGATTGAACGACTCCTAATCACACGCATCGAACGACTAGGGCTGGACCGGCCGAAACTGTTCGGCCGGTGCGCGGGAGCCTAGCATCGTCCTTTCCGGATGGGTAGGGTTAGTAATTATTTGACCGCGGGTGATTTTGATTTGGGCCAAAAATTTGGGTCGGGGCTGCCGAAAACAAACACCAAAGCTGAATGAGGTCCCGTGATTTAGCGCTAAACCCTTCTTAGGGGAGCTAATGGAGCCACTAGTTAACGAGCACTCCTTCGGGAGCCTCGCAACAATCAGCGCCACTTGGCGGGCTCTCAGCCATTTGCCACGTGTCGCGCTCTGGGCGATTCCTCCGGATTTTGTTTTTTATTTTATTTTTCTGCACGTGTTTTCGGGTTGTTTTTTGGGTTCTCAGCTATTTAAACAGTTTTTTTTGGGTTTTTTCGACATTTTGGTTTTCCACTGGTCTTTCTTAGCTTACCGACGAAAAATAAATTTTCAAAAAAAAATTTTGCGCGAAAAAACTCGTTTTTTTCTTTCATAAGAGTCACGGTTTTGCTTCCACGAGAGGCACGGTTTTGCTTTCGCGAGAGTCACGGTTGTGCCTCTCGGAAACGAAAAAAACGCGTTTTCTGTGTTTTTTTCCTTTCGCGAGAGTCACGGTTTTGCTTCCGCGAGAGGCACGGTTGTGCTTTCGCGAGAGTCACGGCCGTGCCTCTAGGAAACGAAAAAACCACATTTTCTATTTTTTTATTTTGCGAAAGTCACGATTTTGCTTTCGTGAGAGGCATGGTTGTGCTTTTCGTGAGAGGCACGGGCGTGTCTCTTTCGAAAAGGGAAAAAACCCGTACTCCCGGTTCGGTTTTTTTGCCTGGTTTTTTCGTGAAATAAAAGTTCGTCAAAACCTATCAACATGGAATCTAGTTTTGAAGATCTCGACGTGAGGAATCGAACGG
Organism: Aegilops umbellulata; assembly: GCA_032464435.1. Lineage (NCBI taxonomy): Eukaryota > Viridiplantae > Streptophyta > Magnoliopsida > Poales > Poaceae > Aegilops > Aegilops umbellulata. The sequence goes on from CP136059.1 coordinate 419,858,982, forward strand.
TGAAAGCGGTATGAGATTCCTGTTTAGGATCCTAACTGTCTCGATTCATTCTCTCCCGATTCACGTGTGGTACGAGCCCTAACCCTAGGTAGCGGCGGAGCGAGGCTGGGAGAGGAGACCTCCTGGGAGAGCGGCATGGAGGAGGGTATGGCCGAGGCAGCCTAGGATGGGGGGCGGAAGGCGAGATGGAGAAGGGCCACGGCGCTGCACCCGCGGCAGCCTCGGGCGGCCATGGTGGGGCTAATGAGGGCCGACCAATAGAGGCCTCGGTAGGAGTTTTCAAAGGCGTGGCGCTGGAGGTCCTCGACCGTGGCACTTGCAGCCTTGCGCGGTCAACGTGGGCTGATGGATGGTCGCCATCAGTGGCGGAGCTTGAACGAAATCTCAGGAGGGGCGAAGCTGCCAAAGAAACTTCGAATGCGAATCATGTGACTATATAGTTAGATTCTATAGAATATTGAGAAACTTAGAATGATTATAGTGATCTTGTACATGTTAGTTTATGAAATACTTTTTTGATGTTAAGTACATATAGAAGCTATTCATAATGAAAAGAAATACGAAAATACTACTTTTTTCGAGAAATACCAAAATACTACTTAACCATGAATTATTGCGTTGATCACTACAGACCAGCTCTTAGTTTCTTTGCTCTCCCAAATTACATATATAGGAACATATTCATAGTTGTTCTTCTCCGTGATATATATTTACAATCAAGCTATTGGCTAGAAATCACTTTTAATCACTTTGTCTTAATAGTCTGCAGTCCTTCGGATTAGTACTTAATTTGTTAGAGTTTGTCGTCATTGGTTGTTCATGAATTTCATGTTGAAATTTGGGCTCTGCTTCGGTCCATGAGACGGTGAGAGGAATCACCGGCTAACCACGTGCGGCGCCGGCGTCATCTGATTCCCCCGCGCGGCTGCGACGAGATTTGTGGGCTGTGGTGGCGTGAGACTCTGGTCGGCACGCTATTGCCCTCCTAGCTCCGCCACGTCCAGACGCCAGGTCACCGGTCACCAAGTACACGAGAGAGACGACGAGGACGAAAAGCAAAGCTGGTCACGTGGTTGGTCGCTCCTCGTCTCCCCAGTCCCTTAATTAAATGGGCCAAATGGTTATGTGTTCCAGTGCTATTACATGCTACACAAGTTTTATCATTTTCATTGGGGGGGCGATGGCCCAGGTTTGTCTCCAAGAAGCTCCGCCACTGGTCGCCATGGCAACGAAGTAGGGCGACGGCGCTACTGCTAAGGAGTCAGGCAATGGCACTCATGCATGGCGTGAATGGTGAATATCTCTCTTTCTTCTCTAGGTTTGTGTGTACATGCTACTAAATTGTGTGATTGTGTTAGATATTAGCAGCTTTCATCATTGATTTTATCTTTAGGTCCACGCAAGATTGACGTCTATTCCTGTTTTGTCATTCAATGGTATTATACTGTTATTTTGTGATATGTCCAGAAGGACTTGTGTGTGCATTGACACTGTTTTATTCTTTTTATTTTGATATTCCCACTTGTCAATCATTTTGCTCAATTGATCACGTTACATATATATAATATGCAAGTATGTTTAGTCATTCCAGTTCATACACAATTGATCTTCCTTTTAATGTCTGCTGAAAATGTGCACATGGGTTTTGTCTGCACATGCTAGTCAGACATCTAAGTATTTCGCACGAAGGTTAGCAATTTTATACTCATGTTAGTGATTAAATCAAATCAGGGTTTGAATTCTAAATAACTTCATTCTCACCATGGCCAAAGATGGGAAACTACAACTAAGAAAAAGGGAACACAAGATAACTCTCGTGCTGCAGCATGAAAAAAGTAATTACAACTTGTTCTGATTTTAGGTTTGATTAGATTAATACTTTCCTTTGTATTGTAATTGCTTCGGTCTCAGCATGTCCAAAAGCTTCGAGAACACAACTAATAAAAAGGGAAAAAATTGAGTAACTCTTAATCTGGAGGATAAAAAAGGTAAACAAAATAGTTCTGCAGTTTAGTTTACAAGATCTTCATTGTTTCTATTGTTTGTTTACTCTAAATTACCACTGCCATGCATGCTTAGATGCAGGTCAAGGGCAATGTCAAGGAATTGCTAGATAAATTGCATAGTTCTAGTGGTGCTAAATGACAACCATGTAATGTGTATAAGAAGCAAAAGATTCAACCTAGTCAGCCTTGCTTTGAGCACAAGAATCAAAAGAAGACTTAGCTTGTGATTGTGTTGTTCGTTATGTGTTTATTGAAAACTATTCATGCACTCAACTCATCATGTGATCTTTTGCATACAGTTTATCCAAGCTCTTTCTCGTAATTCTTTATGTGCTCAACTCGTCATGTGAGCTTGTGAGCTTTTGTGTAGTTTATGTGATGTATGTATCTGACTTAGAGGTATTATACTTGGGATTGTGTATGTGATGTGTGTCATCTCGTGGTACTCTATATAAAAAATACACTACACCACAACACTAACGCAAGGACAGAAAAACTGCTGGGTGAAGTCACTTACAAGGGCAGACAAACTGCCGGGAACAATATTCTACCGGCAGATAGAACTGCCACGAGAACGGTTGCCGGGAATTATAATTCCCGGCAGATAGAGATCTCCCGGCAGTTTTTATGCCGCCATGTTCACATTTCCCCCGGCAGTTTCTGTTCTCCCAGCAGACTTGTTCTCCTAGCAATTGATAGCTATCCCTACCCCGACCTATATGGCTATTCCACTCTAGTGTTGCATTGATGAGGCACCCATTCAAATAAGGCAGAAGGAAACTGCACATGTACTTCACATTTATATTATAAATTCTCATAGTCAAACATTTACATCGTTACAATGTATGCTATTCACAGATTACACATATAGAATTGCATCATAATTTAGCAAATGCAGTTTCAAGACGTCCAAGTTGTACAGAATGGAACTAGCACAGAGAGTAGATCTTGTAAGTCTTCTACTTGAGCTCAGAGCATATGGTTATAACAAGGTATCTTAACCAGTCTTCGGGGACATCTCCAACCTGAACATGAACAGAACAATTGAAAGTACATGTATTATAAAACATGATCTGCATACATTGATTTACAACACTCAAAGAATATAATGAGTGCACCATTCCCACTTTTTTATAACAAAGACATCTACATCATCAAGAGAATTTCTCATGAACTTCCATAAAGGCATCAAGTGAATATTCAATTTAATAGGAAACTATAAAATGTCAGCAGTTTCAGGCCTTGACACACAAATTAAGCAAATCTAGTTGACCACAATTACATCATCAGATTACCTCTGATATTAATTTTAGTTTCATGTATGTGAAAATTCCATAGAATGTCATCTAGAAAACTACACATAAGACAAAATAGGAAGTGACAAAAAGAAGTGACATCCGCAGCTTGTATGAATTTTTGACATCATAGGATCTTGTGTTTCTGTATAAACACACAAAGCCTGTAGTAAAACATATGAAATAATTCCATCCCATGGAAAAACAGCAAAGTTCAAATGTTTTTCCAGCTGAATATGACAGAATATATGAAATAAAATGTTTAGTGTTACGTTGAAGTAGTTTACTACTCCCTCTGTAAAGAAATATAAGAGTGTTTAGATCACTAAAGTAGTTATCTAAACACTCTTATAGTTCTTTATAGAGGGAGTACATTCTTATTAGTCTTTTGGGCTCCCAATCACATGTGCCGATGTTCTTATCCACTTGACTAGCACTTTCTGCAAAAATAAATTATTAAGGTACCAAAAATAGAACAAGTTATATGCCAAAAAGGTGGTACTGTTTCCAGTCTTATATGGTCAATCGGTTGGCAACCATATATGCAGAACAACCATTTAATCACAAATTGAGTTGTACAAGACGCATTCAACAAAATAGATGCGTAGCTAACAAAACACCTATTTCTACTAGCATGATTTTAGACTTCCTTTGTGTATCTGTAGTAAGATTGATGTTTGCGTACAAAATACTAAACAGTGTAATGCCAGTCAACCATTTTTTACACATGAAAAGGTACATTTCTCCCAAATAATGCAAGACCGGCATAACATAACTAGATTTATGAAAGATGATGCAGGACCATAGAGATAATCAAGAATGTGACATCGTTTTGCTTGCATCAAGGAAAAAAGAGTATTGGATCAAAGACTAAGCTTCCGAGTACCATGGTTTTTGAGTCACGACTAGTCAAGTCGCCGCAAGCCCTGCGGCTCGGCAATTACTCGACAAAAGTCGCTGTATAGTCGCGAGTCGCCCTGATTTCTAGAAAACGACTTGGCGATTAGTCGGCGACTATACAACGACTAATCAGCGACTCAAAAACCATGCCGACTACATAGGACATGCAAAAGCTTAGTTCCAGAACATGCATACACTGGACATGTAAAAGCTTCCACTAATTGTATGCATAAAAAGACTTAGCATATTCAGGACATGCATACACAGGCCAAGCAAAAGCTCAGTTCATATGTTCACTACAGTTTCATTTGCATAAAGCTTATAAGAAACCAAATGCTAAATGAAGTTTCAATGTTCTGAAATAGCAGCAAGCATGTATACGAAAGAAAAATACTATAGCCAAGACTTAACTACCAAGATTATGACCTCCTTAGTTTGCTTGTGGTCACACTGCTGCTTTTTCCATGAACTTAGAATCCACTTTCAGCTGCATACTCTGAAGCAAAGACTTGTAAGAAATCAACCATAATAGTCATTGGTAAATGGAAGATCTCTTCAACATAAAAAAACTTGGGCTATAGGATGGCAAAGATAGTACCAGTTGGGCCAAGATAAACAAACTGGACTCATTCTAGTTACTGCTCTGAAGAAAAAGGGACAGAAGTTTGCAAAGTAATCTCACATGTCAAATGCTCTCAGTTGGGGCAAAGAAGTAGAGGAGGAGGCACTTGGAGAGGATTTAGAGGAGGCCTACAATAGGTGACACTAAGCCCAAACAAATTACAAATATCACCTTGTAAAATTAATAAGGGTTAAGCTAGAGTCACCTAATAAAATATAAGTTGGAATACTGAAGGAAATACACCCACTCAAATATACTCCCTATGTTCCTAAATATAAGTCTTTTTAGAGATTCCACTATGGACTACATACGGAGTAAAATGAGTGAATCTACACTCTAAAATATGTCTATATACATCTGTATGTAGTTTGTAGCGGAATCTCTAAAAATACTTATATTTAGGAACGGAGGGAGTACACTGCATTTGTAAACAAGAGCAAACTGTTAGTAACATAGAGATATTAATTTAAGTGAAATATTGCATAGCACGTGCTTTGTCCACATCTTTGCCATAAGTCTATATCATAAAAGCATAGCACATGTTCTGTCCACATCTCGTATTTCGCAAAACACAAACAAAGATGGTGCTACCTTGGGGCATCAACTCAACAAACAAAGACTTAAAATTAACTCCAAAGCTCAACTAAACAACTTAGTCAGGTTTTTGCTGTTATTAGATCAAAGTAAATAACCTTCAAACTGACAGAAAATTGATGCTTTGTTCTAACTGACAAAATAGTTCAGTGTTGCTACTCCAAAGCTCATGTTTTTTATGTTATTAGATCAAAGCAATTAAAAATTGATGCTTTGTTCTAACTGACAGAATAGTTCGGTGCTACTACTTCAATATTATTGCACTTCTACACATTGTGTATAGCTGCACATTCAGAACAAACAAGAAAAAGAGGGAAGCAGTAGTAGAAACTATTTGTACTCAGCTATTGGGAACATGTCCATGATGTAAGAACCCTGATACAACTATATACCTTTAGGTAAGTAGTACTAGGAGGCGCAGAAATCGTTCGAAACCAGTACAATAGCGCTAGCGATGTCGATGCTCAGCAGCCAGAGCTGCCCGCTGGAGAGGAGGGCCGACGCGGTGATCAGCTGCTTTGGGGGCTTGTGGAGGAGGCGGACCCGTGCTCGGTGAAGCCTGCTCGGGGAGGAAACAAACGATTCGGGGTTGCAGCTCTCGACGACGACGGTAGTGGTCGGCAGTGGCTTGCGGTCCAGTGGAGGGTGGTGGATGGTTGGGAGGAGCGGGGGGGGGGGGGGGGCAGCGGTGGTGGTGGATGCTTGGGAGCGGCGGCAGTGGTGGATACTCGGGGGTGGCGGCGGCTTGCGGTGGTGAGGGATGGAGGAGCTGCGGTGGTGAGGGGTGGAGGAGCGCTGGAGGTGGGGGCGGGGCGCGCTGGAGGTGGTGGATGCTTGGGAGCGGCAGCAGTGGTGGATGGTCGGGGGTGGCGGCGGCTTGCGGTGGTGAGGGGTGGAGGAGCTCCGGTGGTGATGGATGGAGGAGCGCTGGAGGTGGCCGCGCGCCGGCGGTGACATGCGCCAGGTCTTGTGGGCGGCGGGGCGGTCAATCTGGTGGAGGCAGGGGCGATTTGGGGGTAGCGCTACGGATGTGGTCGCCGGAGGGCCGACGCGTCTATTTCACGATGGGCCAAAATTTTCGTCAAGTCGCGGGCTTTTTTACTGGCTAGCGCGCCAGGGCTTTTTACCGTTTCGCGTCGAAGATGGTATCCAGCATGGGCCGGCAGACTGTGGGCCGACATTTAGTCCTCCCGGTTGTGCGTGTGCCGGAAAGTTTACCGACAGTTGGTGTGCCGTTGTTACTGTAGTTCTCCCGGCAGTTAGGCCGCCTTAACATGCTTCTAGCTGCAGTAAGACATGTCCCGGCAGATAGTTTGCCCTTAGACATGTTTTTCTCCCGGCAATTCACTGCCCCCAATTAAGTGTTGTGGTGTAGTGATACATGATTATAATAGTTATGGATGTCACATGATAAATTATGTGCGGATGCTGAAGAATTTGTACTCATCTTGTCATGGTATTACATGAGTTATGTCCATATATGTATTGTTTAGAGTGTATATGGCATTGAAATACACGGGAGATTTTCTCCAATTTTGCAATTAAAACCTAATGATTTGACTATGATTTTATCATATAATGGAACAAATTGAAGTTTGAGTGCCTAAAATGGATGTATTTTTCTTTGTAGGGCCAAAAAAGGAAGCAAATTTTAGGAAGAGCCAAACTACGAATTCTCTCTACAACAATCCCTAAACGTTTATTTCATACAAGACTTTTATATTTTTAAAACTGATATTCGTCATACGCAAACTTAGCGAGTTTACTTATATATTATTTACTTTACATGGTTACCCACATAATAATATTGTTAAATAATTTTAGTGTACATCGGTAGAAAAAATGTTGTACTCAATTTAAATTCTATATTGTAACAAAGTTTTGTTTATATTGTTTTATTTTCAATTGCATAAGTTATATAGCGTTTACACATATATTTATATGTGTATCACGGTAGAGATCTCTAAAGGGTTCAATCTAACAAATATCTGAATTTTTGTTTCTAGTATGTTAGGTAAATATATTTATAGAAAATTCTTGAGTATAAATTGAACCGTTGGCAACTATGGTTTTTCCAAAAATTAGTTCAGTCATAAGTAGAAGCATGTGCAAGCTACTAAAAAATACTAGGAAAAAAGGAAAAGAAAATAGTAAAAAGAAAATCAAAATTAAAATAAAGAAATCTCATGATCATTCAATTTAGAAAATTAAAGCAAATACCACAAAATCATCACAAAACCACACTAAAACAAATCTTTGGAAAAAACACACAAAAACTAGAAGTTCTTGAGCAAAGGTGGCCCACTAGGGAACCATTAAAAGTGCCACGGCCCTGGTTGCATGCATAGTCGCCTTAGTCATGGGCCGTTCAATGTTAACGCCACCGTAGATTGTTCTAGTGGGCCACAAGGATTTTATGGGTCACACTACTACGATGCAGAAAAATTCTGACCAACCAGATCATATCATTCTAGCTTGTTAGTGCCTTTGGGTGAGTGCTGATAATTTCATGACTAATGGGCCAGTTGACCCATCTGTGATGACAATCAACAAAGATGGACGAGCCAGATAGTGATGACTCTGAAAAGGGGTTGTGTGAACTTCTTTACATGCCGGCCTTTGCTTATGGCCAGTCAGTGAAGACAATCTTTTGTTAATGCAAAATAGGGCTGACTGCTGGCTAGCAGTGCAAGCCCATTTTGCACTACAACACAAAGTTATGTTCATGCACAATATATAAGCACAAATCTACATTAAATTTCCTACATACATTGTCATACATAAATTGTATATGAACATATTAAACGAAATAGACTTTGGATGCGGTGATCCAATGGGGAGAAGAATCTTGTTGTCGAGAAATCAACAACGGCGTGGAAGTACACTCTCTTGAGTCCTTGAACTCATCGGAAAATACCCTTAACTTCGCCCACTCGGATATCACCTACTTCCTTTTTTGTAGTGCACCTAAAATAGATGGACACACCAATGTGTTGTTTTAGCTGCACTACACAAAATAGTCCTACATAAAGAGTGATTTATGTGGTACACTAAAATTTCACGACAACAACGAAGTGTGTTTGTCCCCTATATATAATAAACATCATTATCATCTTACAAACCTGATATCATACATATATGGGAATGACTAACTTAATAGCCAATGAAAAGTGGCATGCATACACATGGTGTGGAATGAATACTACTATATAGCAAACTATTCTGACATACTACTATAGCAAACCTCATAACATGGGAAGCTAGGTAGTAAGACATAATACTTAATTAGATCAAAACTTTGAGTATAAGTTGCTAGAACATGAATCATAAAATCCAAGCAAACTATTATAGCAAATAGTCCTAACATAGTACTATGAAAAACTTGTATCACGTAGCACATAATTAGATCAAAACTTTAAGTACAAGTAGCTACAACATGGATCCTAATATCTTAATAAACTACTATAACAAACTACCCTTAACTGGTAATATAGCGAATTCCTAACACATAGCACTTACATTAGATCTTAAACTATGATTGATAGAAAGAGAAGGAGCTCACCATCATGGCCACTGCCGCGGCCGAAGATGTTGGCAGAAAATCCGGGAGTACGACCTCGCGCGATCCTAAAGGTGCCCGAAGTGTACGCCTCTACCATCCCAAGACAAGCTCACCTTTCAACAAGGGCACACCGGAAGAGGAGAGGGCGGTTGCTGCTTCCTCCATCGTGTTCGCATCACCCTTACCGATACCAGGCTACTTCTTGTACAGGCAAGAACCATTTCCCCTCTTTGTTGGTCCAAACCATGTGCGTGTGCTTGATTCAAACCATGTTATAAGACAAACTGCACGCATCATATATCGTGCATGGAGGATTTATGTGTTATATATGCCATCAATCATGTAAGCAGAATTTTATTTCCTCAAAAAAACTGCGAATGATTTATCTGTTGGAATTTTCTCAGGTTGGAGGTTTATGTGTTTAAGGTTTCTTAGGATGTTAACTTTCCGTTGAACATATGTTGGTTATATTTAAATTTATGTGTGCTTGTGTTGGTCCATTGGAGGATTGCCCGCTGTTTTGAATAGTTAAACATGTGTTTTTGTTCTAGACTTATCTGATGTGTGTCGGCCATTCAGCTAAGGCTATATGCGATGTTGGTCACCAGAGTTCGGTGCCATGCTTAATTACTCTAGGCATGTTTAAGTGTGTTTTGGTATGGTTTGTTGTTTGGTTCAAGAAAAAGGGACGGGGGGGGGGGGGGGGAGTTATGAGTTTCCAGTGCTTGCATGTCAAGAAAACGTGCGACTGAATGTGTACCTTATGAAAGTTTCCAGTGCCGACCGTAGTGTGGAGGCTACTACTTATTTGGAGCCAGTATGGAGGAGCTGGTGGGCTGCCGCTGGACGGCGACAGTGTTGCTTGGTCGAGCTGTAACTATCAGCATGTGATGTTTGAAGGCGATGCTGGTGATCCAGCACGGTGGTCTTCAATGGTGACACGTCCTGACTAGGTCACCAGAGAAGAGAGAGTCAGTGCATGGTCATGGATGTCGGTGAGATCGACATCAGACCTGGACCTGTCGTGTAGTAGCATGGACATCTTTCTCTCATGTTTTGTTTAGCAAGTCTTCGGGTTTGGTTCACGCAGCAAGGCGCCATGATGTCCCCGTCTAGGAATAATGTTCTCCTCGCGCGTACATTGGTATGTTCAGCGATGGCGGAGATGACCGAGTCCTGGACTAGAGGGTACTCACAACGTCATCTCCCGACCAGGTGGGTCGGGCCGAGGACCCCCATGACGGTTGACTAACGGGCCATTTGGAGAAGCCCATGATGCATACAAGGAAGATTTCACAACACTTGGCACACAAGAGGGGAGGACTCCTCTAAATCCTAGGCCTCTCGTGCATTATATAAGCCGAGGCCAGGCTAGCGGATAGATCATATTCCAGATCATTGGAATCATACACAACAATATCGTGGTAGATACCTGTACTTTGTACTATACCCCAAATCATACAATCAAAGGCAGGATCCGTGTGGAGCTGTTTTCCAGCGTGTCATCTGGTCGGTTTAAGTTGCTGGATCCGTCTGGATTCGACCGGCGTTCATGGTCTTGGGGTTTCTAAAGAACCTCATACGCGTTTTGTTCCCCGGGGCAGCGACTTGCTTTGCAGATCGCAACTGCCTACGTCCCTTGTTCTGCATTGACGACTTCCTAACCGCTACTTCTACAACTTTTTGGGTTAAAAAAAGTTTGCTCCGCCAAGGCCGCTGGTGGATTAATGAGGAAGAAGACTTCAGCCCCCAAGAATTTGAACGTATTTCTTATCTCTCTCTATAGTTGTGGTTGTAAGGACCTGAGATAATTAAGATATAGCTTTGGGCCCTTTCACAAAAAATAGATTTATTTTGTAGTCAAAGAACATTTTGAAGTACTATAATATTTTTTTGGGGGGGGGGGCGGGGGGGATTGCTACTTGGTATGTGAATCCTCCATTGCTCTAATTAGTTTTTGCTCTAGTGGATTATATTTTGCATAAGTAGCTACTCTTGGTGCTACTGAAAATGAGCTTGCATGTTGAATTCTTTGAGTTCTAAATAGTTTAAATGCTTGATATAGCCTCTAGACATCCATATGAGTAGTTACTATCAGTCTTGTGAAGTTTTGTTGACATCATTTTGTGGCCCAAAAATTTCAGAAATGTTTCGTAGTATATACTAGTCAATGATAGTTTGTGATAGTTTGACTATGACGCAAAATAGTTTTGTGTGTATATGTAAAAAGCTCACGAGCAATGTGAACCATTTGTGTAATGAACATGAACAATGTTCTCTTAAACTACATGAACAAAAGTATTTAACAATATTTTTTCCATTGATAACTGAGACTTGATTTTAAATAATATTCACAACTTCCAAAAAATATATATGCATAAACGGGCCGGGCTAGTAGCTCCCCTCATTTATAGATTTGATTATAATATGGCCTATTTGTTTTCTGTTCTTGTTGACAGCAAAGGTCAAATCGTCTCCCCGACCGACCCCCGTGTCGGTCAGCCGCACAAACTGGATGGGAAAGAGGAACCGGAGAACAACTAAACCCGGCCAGGGCGATTTAAACCTGCCCCCGCCCCTGCTGCTCCCTCGCGTGTCCCGCAAACAAAATCACCTCGCGTGCTGTTTCGTGTAAACAAACGACGACTTGCACGCCGCCTTCCTGTTCGTTCTAGGGTTTCAGCCTGCGACGGCGCCCAGCGACTTGCCCCTCGATCCGCGTGCTCCGCTCCTCCGTGCTTGAGGTACTGTCGCCCCTATCATGTCCCGCTCTTCGTATATCTCTCCCGGCGTTGGTTGATGGGATTAATCATCTTCCTGTTTACCCATCAATCTAACTAATATTCTTCAGTTTACCCATCAATCTATAATTATTTCGTTTCAGCAATGGCAACGCACGCAGATCCTCGTCTTTCCCCTACAGTGGAAGTGGTAGGGCTTCTCCCTCCATAAAAAACAAGCTAGCTATTTGCATGCAAAACAAGTACGTAGATTAATTAGCTTCGATTGACTTCTTTTTTCCTGTGTAGATGGGCTTTGCCTTTGTTAAGCACTACTATCATATTCTACACGCGACACCAGACCAGGCGTACAAATTTTATCATGACAGGAGCACGATTGGCCGGGCACGTTCTGATGGAGTCGTGGAATACGTAACAACACTACCCGTAAGTTCCTCTACACGAAAATTAGGTTTCTTGCTACAAACTGGAGTATCAATCTTCATACGAAAATATTCGCCGAAAGAACTTTATATGAAAATCATATTATTATGTAACACTTTTACGTATATAATACTATGTCCTTACTAGTTAATTTAGATTGGTATCCGCAAAAAAAAGTTAATTTAGATTGGTAACCACTCCCTTGATTTTAGCTACCGGTCACCAAGTTGGACTTGTGGGTAAACTTTTGGTAGAATTTGTACGTGCAAGTAGTATTGCTCACTTTTCTATACTTCGGTTAATTACTCTTAATTAATTCTACCCCTTGTTTGTTTGAGCAACAGGAGATCAACAAAACATTAATATCTATGGACTTCGGCAAATACTTGTTGGAGATAGAGACTGCAGATGCAGTGTCATCTCATAATGGTGGTATGCTCATTGTTGTCACTGGATCGTTAACCATGGTTGATGACGTTTGCCAAGACTTTACGCAGTCGTTCTTCCTTGCACCACAAGAAGGTGGTGGCTATTTTGTCCTCAATGACATATTTAGAATTATTTATAAAACTTCACGACTTGCCATAACTCAATCCGATAGCCAAGAAAATGAGATCAAGAGTAACGTCGGATCTAGTCTTGAATCAAGAGAGGCAGAGTGCGTGAAGACTGACCATGTAGCAGCGGAGAATAAGCTTGGAGACTTGGAAGTTCTAAACCCCTCTGCTATTCGCACAACATATGAAAATTATGATGACACGGAGTCACTTGTGCAAGTGACCAGAGAGGATCTAGAAGGAATTCATGATGCTTTTCCTCCTCCACCTCAACCTCGAAAGGATGCTACTAGCAGCTCTTACGCATCAATCGTGACTTCCCTGTTTTCCCGTCTACGTAATGCGAGGGGTTAAGGTCGATCAAGGGTGTCTTAGGACCAGGAAAGCCGCTGACTTCTAGAAAGGTGGCATTGCTCTTACCCAAGAAGGAATTGTGTCCAACTTAAGGCAACTCTCTTTGCTCAGTAATATGTCTTACTATCATAGTGCCGATATATACTATTGTAGTTATACATTCACATTGCATATACAATCATACATTATTATCATTTTCTTTATTTATTTGTGGGATCCCAATACAAGATTGTGGATATGATATATTTTTGTTTACTTTTTCATTCGATGTTCTATGATAATGTATGATCATACGAAAATGCTAAAGTTGTGAGCATGGGGGTCTACGCATGGGGCCGCACGACAAACCTCCCCCTTGATTTTGATTTAACCGCCCCCCCTCCCCGTGACGGTCATTTCAACCTAACCACCATCAGATTTTCACGCCTTCTCACTAGTAGAAAACAGGGCTTTGGTCCAAACTCAATCTACACATTAGTCCCGGTTGCATTACGAACCGGGACTAATGTGAGCATTAGTCCCGGTTCGAGCGGCTAGCGCGCTGATAATCCCCAAGTGCAGGGAATCATCGTAGCAATTCCCAATGATGGAAGTGATAAGTATGGAGTGTCGAACCCACAAGGAGCTAAAGGTAAGATCAATATTCTCTCAAGTCCTATCTGCCACCGATACGACTCTACGTACACCAAACGTTTACTTCCAACAACAAACGAGAAATAAAGCTACGTTGTGGGTATGAAGAGGATAACTTTGCATGATATCGGAGAGCTAAAACATAAAAGTAGGTGCTGTTATCACAAAGTTAGAATATATTACTAAATATTATAAATAGCAAGTGTGAAATAATGATGGGTCGGTGTGCGGAATTATCCAAGGCAATTGTTAACAAGATCGGTAATCACTATTACAATTTCATATGAGGGAGAGGCATAAGCTAACATACTTTCTCGTCTTGGATCATATGCACTTATGACTGGAACTCTAGCAAGCATCCGCAACTACTAAAGATCATTAAGGTAAAACCCAACCATAGCATTAAAGCATCAAGTCCCCTTTATCCCATACGTCGTGACCCACTTAATTATCCATGTTTATGCTTCTGTCACTCAAGCAACGCAGACAATAAGTAAACCATGGATATATTGCAACACCCTACAGCGGGAATTCCTCACGCTTGCGCGACACGGAGGACACCATAAGATAACACCAAAATAAAACATACAACTCATACCAATCAAGATCATCAATCAACCTGAGGGAGTCCTGGATTAGGGGGTGTTCGGATAGCCGAACTATATCTTCAGCCGGACTCCAGGACTATGAAGATACAAGATTGAAGACTTCGTCCCGTGTCCGGAATGTTCTTTCCTTGGCGTGGAAGGCAAGCTAGGCGTGCGGATATTCAAGATCTCCTATCAATGTAACCGACTCTGTGTAACCCTAACCCTATCCGGTGCCTATATAAACCGGAGGGTTGTAGTCCGTAGGACGAACACATCATAACCATCATCATACCCATAGGCTAGCTTCTAGGGTTTAGCCTCCTTGATCTCGTGGTAGATCTACTCTTGTACTACCCATATCATCAATATTAATCTAGCAGGAGTAGGGTTTTACCTCCATCGAGAGGGCCCGAACCTGGGTAAAATAAAGTGTCCCTTGTCTCCTGTTACCATCCGACCTTGACGCACAGATCGGGACCCCCTACCCGAGATCCGCCGGTTTTGACACCGACATTGGTGCTTTCATTGAGAGTTCCTCTGTGTCGTCGCCTTTAGGCCCGATGGCTCCTTTGATCATCAACAACGATGAGGTCTAGGGTGAGACTTTTCTCCCCGGACAGATCTTCATCTTCGGCGGCTTCGCTCTGCGGGCCAACTCGCTTGGCCATCTGGAGCAGATCGAGAGCCACGCCCCTGGCCATCAAGCCAGGTGGGGAAGCTTAAACTACACGGCAGATACCCTCGGAGATCTGATCTTCGACGGATTCAAGCCACAGCCAAGTGCGCCGCACTATCTCGAGGGGCATGATATAGCTCTCTCTCCGAACAGTGTCCTGGAGGCCGCATACGCTCCGGCCCCGATCCTCGATCCGGAGCCCGCTGCGTTCTTTGAGGATGAACGGTTGGACGTCACCTCGGGGGCTGCGATCTTAAAAGCCATTGAGCCAAACGCAAGCCCCGCACTCTGCATGGCACATGACTCCAAGGAGCCGGACTCTTCTCTGAACTCCGAACCTCCCGCGCCCCTGCCAATTGAATCAGATTGGGCGCCGGTAATGGAGTTCACCGCCGCGGACATCTTTCAGTATTCACCTTTCGGTGATATTCTGAAATCTCTCAAGTCTCTCTCTTTTTCAGGAGAGCCCAGGCCGAACTGTGGCCTGCGAGGTTGGGATTCGGACGACAAAGAAATTCAAAGCCCACCCACCACCCACTTAATAGCCACTGTGGACGATTTAACCGACATGCTCGACTTCGGCTCCGAAGACTTCGACGGTATGAACGACGAAGACGGAGACGAACGGGAACCAGCGCCCATAGGGCACTGGACCTCCACCCCACTTAATGACGTATTCATGGTGGATACACCCGAAAAAACTCACAATGAGGAAGAAGGGGGCGAAAAGAAGGGTAAACCCTCCGAAAAGCACTCAAAGCGGCGACGTAAACGCCGAGCGAAGCCCCGCCTCGATCAAGACCCAACCATAGAGCAGGACGAGCCGACAGATGACGAACGCATCCCAGAACAGCCGTCCGAACAGGGTAACACGGGCAGAGAGGACGAACAGTCCTCCCCCGGTCATAACAGAACTCCGGACGATACCACGCCGGATAAAATCATGGAGCAGAAGAATCTCCAAGAAAGGCTCGTCACCACAGCACGAAGCCTGAAGAAGCAGAAGCAAAAGCTAAAGACGGCGGAAGATGCACTCAAAACAAGATGGAGCAAAGTAATCAAGACCGCAGACAAATACGGCGGCAGCCGCCGCACCAAAAGCTATCCGAAGAGAAAGCTACTGCCTGAATTCGACCAGGAGGCCCTAGAGCCCCCAAACTCGAAAAACAAAAAGGCTACACGGTCGAATAAACGACCTCCCGGCCACTACAATACGGCAAACGGCGCTGCACTCAATGTAGCATGCGACACAATCAGAGACTCGCATCATGGCCCAGCCAGGTCCATTTACGGGCCAAGAAAGCAAGCTCTCGTAAGCAATGCAAAAAATCCACCATCAGAATCCGGCACACCCAAATATAGGGGTGCCGCACACCCTCTATGTTTCACCGATGAGGTCCTGGAATATAAATTCCCAGAGGGATTTAAACCCGTTAACATAGAGGCGTACGATGGAACAACAGACCCGGGAGTCTAGATCGAGGATTATATCCTCCACATACATATGGCTAGAGCAGATGATCTCCACGCCATAAAATATTTACCCCTTAAGCTTAAAGGGCCAGCCCGGCACTGGCTTAAAAGCCTTCCCGAAAACACAATTGGAAGTTGGGAAGAGCTCGAGGACGCTTTCCGAGCAAATTTTCAAGGGACCTACGTCCGTCCCCCGGACGCAGACGACCTCAGTCACATAACTCAGCAATCCGAAGAATCAGCTCAGCAGTTCTGGAACAGATTCCTCACTAAAAAGAATCAAATAGTGGATTGTCCGGACGCCGAAGCCCTAGCGGCTTTCAGGCACAATGTCCGAGACGAATGGCTCGCCAGACACCTCGGCCAGGAAAAGCCAAGAACAATGGCCGCACTCACAAGCCTCATGACCCGCTTTTGCGTAGGAGAGGACAACTGGTTGGCACGATGCAGCCCCAGCGACCCAAGTACATCAGAAATCAGGGATGGAAACGGGAAACCACGGCGATACAAGGACCTTCGCCGAATCAAAAGAAAAAGTCCGAAGAGCACGACAGTCAATGCCGGATTCAAAGGCTCACGGCAAAATCTGACAAAATCACCCTCTCAGGATAATAGGGAAGATCCGTCCAGTCTAAAGAGAATCATGGACAGGATATGTCAGATACACAGTACTCTTGGAAAGCCTGCTAATCATACCCACAGAGACTGTTGGGTTTTCAAACAATCCGGAAGGCTTAACGCCGAACACAAGGGGCTCGACACACCAAGTGAGGAAGAGGACGAACCCCAAAAGCAGAACACTAGGAAGCAAAAGAACTTCCCGCAAGAAGTCAAAACAGTGAACTCACTTCACATAACAGGGCATGAGGCACCCATAAAGGTCCGCACATTCAAGCCTATCCCTCAGGAGTCTGGCCACTGGTCACTAAAGCCAATCATTTTTGATCAGCTAGATTATTCTCGCAATATCAAACACGCAGGCCGGACTGCCCTGATACTTAATCCAATAATAGACGGATTCCAGTTTACCAACGTCCTTATGGACGGTGGTAGTGGACTAAATCTGATATATCAGGATACAATTCACCGCATGGGCATAAACCCAGCACGAATCCGTCACAGTAAAACCTCCTTTCAAGGAGTAGCACCAGGCCCGGACACCCACTGTATGGGTTTTCTCCGGCTTGTGGTCATATTTGGCTCTTCCAATAACTTTCGTCGCGAAAAGCTTATCTTCCACATAGTCCCGTTTTCAAGTCGTTATCAAGCAATAATGGGACGCGGAGTTTTCGCTCGCTTTAACGCAATACCGCATTATGCATCCCTCACGCTAAAGATGCCCGGTCCTCGAGGCATCATCTCTTTAAAGGGAGCATACTAAACTACATCTCCTCCAAACGGAGGATTGTGCGGCCGCTTAAACGGCCGCCCAACAAAATGGCCTCGCCAGCCAAAAGACTTTTTCGATGTAAGTCACAAAAGGCTGCGGACCCGGACTCAATGAGTTCGGCACAAGCCCATTTTCGTTATAGGCTTGGTACGCCTCACCAGGGGCTGTACGCAGAGACAATAAAACTCGACCGTATCTATTTCTCACTTCACATTTTATTTATTATTCTTTTTGATCCGCACGACACATTTTTCAATTTAGTTCTTCCCTTTTACAGATGAACGTCGTACGGCGCCCGTCCAGGACACAGCACAGCGGAGACACAGGCGCAGACATGCAGTAGGGACCCACCCCAAAGGATTCTTCTTAGATTAAGACCCTGCGTACACCTTTTTTACTGTCTCTTGCTGCTATACATCCCCTGGTTTACCTCACTATAACCATGGAGGAGACTGGCGTTTTGGCATGTGGCCACGCCAGAATTCTTGCTCGTACCTGGACACAAGGGGCTTTTTTTTCTTTTTCAAGGGTGTTGTTTCACACGCACCCACAAAGACCGAACACCTTAGGGAGTGTTCAACGTCGCGAGTTTTGGCACTATATGCATCAGCTCCGAGTCATGATTTTGGTCACATGTTGGGTTGCCCGGCTCCTGAGTTCGGCCACCTTACGTTCCGTTCTGTCGGCTAAGGTTGCACCAAGAGAACTACTGCGATTGTGCCCCGGTTCGGCCGGGTGAGCACCTCAGTAGAGAAAGCCGAAAACCGACTGTCATGATGTAGCGCGAGACTGGTTGCCACTCGATGACTTATAGGAATTTATCGAATTCCTCCGTTTTGACGAAGGGCCGCTTCCCGGTCAGGCACATATGCGTCCCGAATTCGGGTAAACGCTGTCGCCATTAAAGGGCTACCTAAAGAGTCCCACTGTCACGCTCCTATGGCTAAGTGAAAGTGTTAAAGCATTATAGTCCGGTTGCCTAGCCCGCGGCGCTATCACCTCCTTTGTAGGACCAAGACGTTGGGTTAAGTGTGAAAATGCGTTCTCCGCGCGCACCCCCGCACTATGTGCGTGGGGGCTGAAGCCAACGACTGCAATCTTTCAGAATTTATATATTAAAACGGCCGCACAGGAGGTGTTATTAATACTTGAAGGCAGAAGTCTAAATTACGCCATTACAATTTATAAAAATATTGATCTACGATTACATATGCTGTCATAAAACAGCATATTTCGAACACTGCGTCTCTATTATACGAGCGCCCGCGAGGACTTCCTCAAAATAGTGCTCGGAAGGAATTCGGCTTTTATCCGAATCACGGGACGCAACAACGGTGGGCTCCATATCTGCCCAGTATGTCTTGACACGGGCAAGAGCCAGCCGCGCGCCCTCTGTGCAAGCGGGCCTCTTTAGAGCTTCAATCCGAGGCACCATGTCAAGAAATTGCTGCACCAAACTGAAATAGCTTCTCGGCTTCGATCTCCCCGGACACAGGCGGTCCATGGCATACTTCATGGCGAGTCCGGACAACCTATTCAGCTCGGCCCATTGGGCCAGGCGATCATCCACTGATAGTGGACGCTCTAGATTAGTGAACTGCGACCAGAAGAGCTTTTCCACTTCATGATCTTTCTTATCTTGAAAGTACTTGGTCGGTCCAACGGGGCGAACTTCGGATCACAGAATTTTCTCCGCAGCAGGAAGGGCTTTCCATCCGCAATCAGTCCGGCTTGACGCAGCTCTTCCCTTGACGCTCTCATACCAGAGCGGGCGTCCTTGGCATCAGGGACGGCCTTCTCTAAATCCGTCTGCCGGGCTCGACCTTCCTCTTCAAGAAGTTTGCAACGCTCAGCAGCACTTTTCAACTTCACGGCTATATCAGCCATCTCCTCCCTGCTTCGGCAATGGGAAGCCTGTTCGGCTTTTAGCTCTTCACGGGCTCTTCCGGCAGCCGCATCGCTTTTTCTGGCTTGTTCCTTTGCTTTGGCGAGCTCGGCCCTAAGTCCTTCTACGGCCGCCGCACCATCTGCATCAAGCATACACAAGGTAAGATATTGACATAAAGCTCCTCTTACTAACAATCGCCAAATAAACTCAATACCTTGAGCATCATCAAGCCGCTTGTTAACAAGCACGATGTCAGCTTCTGCCTCATCGAGTTGCCGTTTCATTTCGGCAAAATCTCGAGTCCGGCTCGACTCCGGACAACCTGCCACCTACATACAAAGGTGTCACTTAAAGGACCTGGGATTAAGATCCTCTGCGCGCCGCTAATCTTTGCGGCACACAGAGTCTCAGGGGCTACTATCTATACAGGACGCATGTTATTATGCCCAATTAACACTAATGTTTGTTATTCAAAACGTACCTCAAGGCCCGCCAGTAAACTCTTGACGGCCTCGTTCAGTCCGCTTTCCGCGAATGAAATCTTTTCAATCACCGTGTGCATCAACACACGATGCTCCTCTGAAACAGAGGCTCGACCCAGCAGAACCTTCAGCTCCTCCGACCGAACACCAGATGGTGCTGGACTCGTCCCATGGCCTTCTTCGGAGGCCGGACACGGAGAACCCCGGGGGGCCGCATGATCACCTTCTGCCTCTGGCAGATTCGGAGAAATCCTCTGCGACGACACTTCGGCGTCGCCCGCCTTGCTAGGCAATGAAGGAGGAGGCATTCCGCTCTCCATCATCTCCGGAAGAAGATCCCCCGATGACGAGCTCTGCCGAGAAGAGTCGAGGTCCGAACTACAAGGTAAGGTTTCGGTTAAAACTTCTCAGATATAAATTAAGGATTTCTCCTAAAAGAATGACTCTCTTTGTACTTACGGCTCATTGGAGGGCTGCTCCTTTTGAGGATTTAGTTCGGCCGAGGGACTCCCCGGCGTCGGGTCCTCTGACGCGGATTCTTTCCCCCGCTTTGGAGCTACGGCTCCCGGGTCGTCAGAGGCGGCCCTTTTCTTCCCCTTTGGAGAGGAGTTGTCGATTCCCCCCTTTGGGATGGCCCCTTTCGAAGAGGCCACGATTTCCTTGTCCGCCCCTTCATTTTCCTCCAGAGGCGCCACCTCCAACATCCTGACTAGCACAGGATCTAGCCTGGTCTCGGGAAGGGGAGCCGGACACCGGACCAGCTTCGCCTTCGCTATCCACTCCTGCGTAAAAAGGAGAAGTACTGTTAAAAAATAAGTCAATTGTACGGATAGAAGGTCCGGGCGCAAGGTCACCTACTTCTGTATCCGGGCGGTTGCGGCTTAAACCAGCATCCTCGGTCAAATCCGGACTCACTCCTTGTGGTCCGAAGAACAGTCTATACATCTCCGTAGGCGTTACGCCCATGAAATTTCGGAGAACTCGCGGCCCCTCTGGGTTGAACTCCCACAAGCGGAGGGGGCGACATTGGCCGGGCAGTGTCCGGCGAATCAGCATAACTTGTGTCACCTTGACCAGGTTGAGGTCTCCTTTTAGGAGATCCTTTATGCGGCCCTGCAACAGAGGAACGTCTTTGGGCAACCCCGATCTAACCCTGCGTTGATCCACGATGTTAAACGTGGTGGGGGGCCCGAGCGAAAGGCGGGAGGCGCTACCCAAGTGGTGCCTCGAGGAGAGGTGATGTAGAACCACTCCTGTTGCCATAAGCCGAGCTCCTCTTGAAAAGTGCCCTCGGGCCATGGAGCATCAGTATTCCTTTTTTATAACAGCACCTCCGCACTCTACGTGATGCCCCTCGATTATCTTCGGTTCTACCTTGAAGGTCTTGAGCCATAATCCGAAGTGAGGAGTGATATGGAGAAACGCTTCACACACAACAATGAAGGAGCAGATATGGAGGATGGACTCCGGAGCTAGGTCATGGAACTCCAGACCATAATAAAACATCAGCCCCCTTACGAAAGGATCCGTTGGGAAGCCTAATCCCCGAAGGAAGTGGGAGATGAATACTACGCTCTCACCAGGCTGAGGGCTTGGGATCGCTTGTCCTTGAGCAGGCAACCTGTGCGGGATCTCGCTGGTCAGGAACCTAGCCTCCCTCAACCTTGATACGTCCTCCTCCGTAACGGAGGAGGGCATCCATTGGCCTTGAAGGCCGGAGCCGGACATTGTCGATGGTCCGGTGCGCCTAGAATCTAAAAGCCTGGGGTGTTGGAACTCGAGGCTATGGGCGAGCTTGTTTTGAGAACACAAGAGGGGAGCAAGGTCTCGGTCTCTTTATAAGAGGCAGAATATCAAGAGCCCTCCCCGTAACCATCTTGGACTAACCTTTAATCAAGGCAGGACGTGCTTAACGGGCACGGTTGGGTTACCCACGTCCGTATTAATGAGAATCCCGTTAAAGGGGGCACACGATCTCTGCTTCGACAAGACATGCCAAGGAAACCACCTCGTTGAACGTGCTGCGGTGGAACAACAAAAAATAATCCATACCGAAGGCTTGGTCGCAGTGTTATGACGCACTGCGGAATACGTCAGCAGATTTGATTTGTGTTTGTCTTATTCTCTATATGGCAATACGTGGAAACTTGTTTTGCAGAGCCGGACACTATTTTTTGGTGTTTATTATCTTCTTGAAGAATTTGGAGGAGGAACCCGCCTTGCAATGCCGAAGACAATTTGCACGCCGGACTCGTCGTCATTAAAGCCTGGTTCAGGGGCTACTGAGGGAGTCCTGGATTAGGGGGTGTTCGGATAGCCGAACTATATCTTCAGCCGGACTCCAGGACTATGAAGATACAAGATTGAAGACTTCGTCCCGTGTCCGGAAGGTTCTTTCCTTGGCGTGGAAGGCAAGCTAGGCGTGCGGATATTCAAGATCTCCTATCAATGTAACCGACTCTGTGTAACCCTAACCCTATCCGGTGCCTATATAAACCGGAGGGTTGTAGTCCGTAGGACGAACACATCATAACCATCATCATACCCATAGGCTAGCTTCTAGGGTTTAGCCTCCTTGATCTCGTGGTAGATCTACTCTTGTACTACCCATATCATCAATGTTAATCTAGCAGGAGTAGGGTTTTACCTCCATCGAGAGGGCCCGAACCTGGGTAAAATAAAGTGTCCCTTGTCTCCTGTTACCATCCGACCTTGACGCACAGATCAGGACCCTCTACCCGAGATCCGCCGGTTTTGACACCGACACAACCCAAAGACAAAGGATATCTAATCAACATCATAGGGTGGCAACACATCATTGGATCATAATATGTGGCATAAAGCACCATGGTCAAGTAGGGATTACAGCGGGGTGCGGGAGAGTGGACCGCGTAAAAGAGATGAGGATTTTGATCATGGTGGTCATGTTGATGAAGACAATCACCGCGGCGATGATTCCCCTCCCGATGGCACTCCGACACCACCAAGAGAGAGAGGAGGAGAAGTTCTCCCCCTTGTGCTTCCTCCTCCATGGCCTCCCCCCTAGATGGGGAGAGGTTCTCCCTCTGGATCTGGCCTTCATGGCGATGATGGCCCCTCCGCGATCCTCCTCTCCATGGCCTCCGGTGATGATGGGCCCCTCCGGCAGGGTGCTAGAGAGGGCCTAGATTGATTTCTCGTGGCTACAGAGGCTTGCGGCAGCGGAACTTCTGATCTAGGTCAAGTTCTAGAAGTTTGGGGATTTATAGGAGAGGTTGGCGTCGAGAACAAGTCAGGGGCCCCACAGGGAGTCCACGAGGTAGGGGGCGCGCCCTCCACCCTCGTGGGACCCACGAGACTCCCCTCCGGTAACTCTTTGCTCCAGTATTTCTTATATTTTCCAGAGAAAATCTCTATTGATTTTCAGCCCATTCCGAGAACTTCTATTTCTGTACAAAAACAACAGCACGTTAGTTCTATTGAAACCAGCGTCAGTCTGGGTTAGTTCTAATCAAATCATACCAAGATCATATAAAACTATTGTAAACATGGCATGAATACTTCATAAATTATAGATACGTTGGAGACGTATCAGCATCCCCAAGCTTAATTCCTGCTCGTCCTCGAGTAGGTAAATGATAAAAGAAATAATTTATGAAGTGTGAATCCTAGTAAGTGCATAAGATTGATCAATGATAGTTCCATTCACTTTTTCTAGCATCATTATATATCATAACAGTAGCTCAACTCATAAAACTTCTCATGATCAAGTAACAAGCTATTCACATGTTAAAGTATAGATCATAAACTTTCATGAAACTAACAAACTATATTCTCAGTCATCAAACAATTGCAATTCATCTTATTTTCAGGAAGGGTCTATGTCATATCTTTGATTTAGCAAACTCCACATACTCAACTATCATTTAATCTTTCACAATTGCTAACACACATGTGATATTTATGGGTTCAAAGTTTTAATCAGACACGGAGAAAGATAGGGGCTTATAGTTTTGCCTCCCAACCTTTTACCTCAAGGGTAATGTCAACAATAATAGTTCATGATGTTGGGGAACGTAGTAATTTCAAAAAAATTCCTACGCACACGCAAGATCATGGTGATGCATCGCAATGAGAGGGGAGAGTGTTGTCTGCGTACCCTCGTAGACCGAAAGCGGAAGCGTTAGCACAACGCAGTTGATGTAGTCGTACGTCTTCACGATCTAACCGATAAAGTTCTGAACGTACGGCACCTCCGAGTTCAGCACATGTTCAGCCCGATGACGTCCCTCGAACTCCGAGCCAGCCGAGTGTTGAGGGAGAGTTTTGTCAGCACGACGGCGTGGTGACGATGTTGATGTTCTGCCGACGCAGGGCTTCGCCTAAGCACCGCTACAGTATTATCGAGGTGGACTATGGTGGAGGGGGGCACCACACACGGCTAGAAGATCAACTTGATCAATTGTTGTGTCTATGGGGTGCCCCCTGCCCCCGTATCTAAAGGAGCAAAAGGGGGGGGGGTGAGGGAGTCCTAGATTAGGGGGTGTCCGGGTAGCCGGACTGTACCTTCAGCCGGACTCCTGGACTATGAAGATACAAGATTGAAGACTTCGTCCCGTGTCCGGATGGGACTTTCCTTGGCGTCGAAGGCAAGCTTGGCGATGCGGATATTCAGATCTCCTACCATTGTAACCGACTTTGTGTAACCCTAACCCTCTTCGGTGTCTATATAAACCGGAGGGTTTTAGTCCGTAGGACAACTCCAACATACAATACTCATACCATAGGCTAGCTTCTAGGGTTTAGCCTCCTTGATCTCGTGGTAGATCTACTCTTGTACTACCCATATCATCAATATTAATCAAGCAGGACGTAGAGTTTTACCTCCATCAAGAGGGCCCGAACCTGGGTAAAACATTGTGTCCCTCGTTTCCTGTTACCATCCGCCTAGACGCACAGTTCGGGACCCCCTACCCAAGATCCGTCGGTTTTGACACTGACATTGGTGCTTTCATTGAGAGTTCCTCTGTGTCGTCGCTTTTAGGCCCGATGGCTCCTTTGATCATCAACGACGATGCGGTCCAGGGTGAGACTTTTCTCCCCAGACAGATCTTCGTCTTCGGCGGCTTCGCACTGCGGGCCAATTCGCTTGGCCACCTGGAGTAGATCGAAAGCTACGCCCCTGGCCGTCAGGTCAGATTTTGAAGTTTAAACTACACGGCTGACATCCGCGGGGACTTGATCTTCGACGGATTCGAGCCACAACCGAGTGCGCCGCACTCTCTCGACGGGCATGATCTACCTCTGCCGCCGAACAGTGCCCTGGAGGCCGCACACGCTTCGGTTCCGACCCTTAATTCGGAGCCTATTGCGCCAATCGAGGATGAGTGGTTGGACGCCGCCTCGGGGGCTGCGATCTCAAAGGCGATTGAGCCGAACACCAGCCCCGCACTCCGCAAGGCCTGTGACTCCGAGGGGCCGGATTCCTCTCCGGACTCCGAACCCTCTGCGCGCCTGCCGATCGAATCCGATTGGGCGCCGATCATGGAGTTCACCACCGCGGACATCTTTCAGCACTCGCCCTTCGGCGACATTCTGAAATCGCTAAAGTCTCTCACTTTATCAGGAGATCCCTGGCCAGACTACGGTCAGCAAGGTTGGGATACGGACGATGAAGAAATTCAAAACCCACCCACCACCCATTTGGTAGCCACCGTCGATAATTTAAACGACGCGCTCAACTTCGACGGTATGGACGACGATGCAGGAGACGCATATGAACCAACGCCTATAGGGCATGGGACAACCACCTCATCTCATGATGTGTACATGGTGGATACACCTAAAGGAAGCAACAACGAGAAACACGGGGAGGCAACGAGGGATCGATCTCTCGAAAAGCAATCAAAGCGGCGGCGTAAATGCCGCCCCAAGCCCCGCCTCGACAAGGACCCTGTCATAGAGCAGAACGAGCCGACAGACGACGAGCATGCCCTAGAACAATCGTCCGAACAGGGCAACCCGGACAAAGAAACCGAACAGCCCATTCCTGGAAAAAAGGCATTCCGGACGACCTTACGCCGGATAAGGCCACGGAGCAGAAGAACCTCCACAAAAGGCTCGTTGCAACCACACGTAAAGTAATCAACACCGCAGACAAATACTGCGACAGTCGCCGCACTAAAAGCTATCCGAAGCGAAAGCTACTGCCTGAATTCGACGAAGAGGCCTTAGAGCCCTCGCACTTAAAAAGTAAGAAAGCCACCCGGTCGGATAGACGACCCCATGACCAGCATGAAGTGGCAAGCGGCGCCGCACTTAAGCCTGCATTCGACCCACTTAAGGATTCGCATCAAAAAGATGGCCCAGCCAGGTCCATTTATGGGCCAAGAAAGCAAGCTCTCGTAAGCAATGCAGTAAAGCCAGTATCCGAATCCGGCACACCCAAATACAGGGGCGCCGCACATCCCCTATGTTTCACCGATGAGGTCCTGGATTATGAATTTCCAGCGGGATTCAAACCCGTAAACATAGAGGGATACGACGGAACAACAAACCGTAGAGTCTGGATCAAGGATTATATCCTCCACATACATATGGCCAGAGGAGATGACCTCCACGCCATAAAATATTTGCCCCTCAAGATTAAAGGGCCAGCCCGGCATTGGCTCAAAAGCCTTCCTGAAAACACAATTGGAAGTTGGGAAGAGCTCGAGGACGTTTTCCGAGCAAATTTCCAAGGGACCTATGTCCGCCCTCCGGACGCATACGATCTCAGTCACATAACTCAACAACTCGGAGAGTCATCTCGGCAATTCTGGAACAGATTTCTTACTCAAAAGAATCAGATAGTCGACTGTCCGGACGCCGAAGCCCTAGCAGCTTTTGGGCACAACGTCCGAGACGAATGGCTCGCCAGACACCTCGGCCAAAAAAAGCCAAGAACAATGGCCGCATTGACAAGCCTCATGACCCGCTTTTGCGCAGGAGAGGACAGCTGGTTGGCAAGATGTAGCACCAGCGACCCAAGTACATCCGAAACTAGGGATGGAAACGAAAAACCGCGATGCAACAAGGATCATCGCCGGACTAAAGAAAACAGTCCAAAGAGAACGGCAATCAACGCCGGATTCAAAAGCTCATGGAAGAATCAGAAAAAGCCGCCCCTCTAGGATAACAGAGATGATTTATCCAACCTAAACAAAATTCTGGACAGGATATGTCAAATACACAGCACTCCCGGGAAGCCTGCTAACCATACCCACAGAGATTGTTGGGTCTTCAAACAATCCGGCAGCCTCAACGCCGAACAAAAGGGGCTCGACACACCAAGCGAAGCCGATGACGAACCCCAAAAGCAGAGCACCAGGAAACAAAAGAATTTTCCACAAGAAGTAAAATCAGTAAACTTACTTCACATTACAAAACGCGCGGCACCCATAAAGGTACGGGCCATACGGCCTATCCCAAAGGAGTCTTTCCACTGGTTGTCAAAACCAATCGTCTTCGATCATCTGGACTATTCTAGAAGTATCAGGAACGCAGGCTGGACTGCCTTGGTACTCGATCCAATAATTGACGGACTCTAGTTTATAAATGTCTTGATGGACGGCGGCAGTGGTCTAAACCTGATATATCAGGATACAATCCGCCACATAGGGATAGACCCAAAAAGAATTCGCCACGGCAAAACCTCCTTTCAAGGGGTAACGCCAGGTCCGGACACCCATTGTATGGGTTTTCTGCGGCTTGAAGTTATATTCGGCTCTACCGATAACTTCCGCCGTGAAAAGCTAACTTTCCACATTATCCCATTCTCAAGTCGCTATCAAGCACTGCTGGGACGCGAAGCTTTCACCCGCTTTAACGCAATACCGCATTATGCATCTCTTACGCTTAAGATGTCCGGTCCACGAGGCATCATCTCTTTGAAGGGGAAGCATTGAGTGCGCCTTCCCCGAGCGGAGGATTGTGCGGCCGCTTTAACAGCCCCACAATAAAATGGCTTCACCAGCCAAAACATCCGAACAGGTCATTAAGACCATGCACACGGATAGACGAGTCCTGCACAAAAGTATCATTGATAAAGGCTTAGCGGCCATGTAACCCTGCCCTAGGGGCTCCGCACATATAAAATAAGAGACAATAAAGCTCAGTTTTACATATTTTACTTTATACTTTGTTTATTTAATATAACTTTTGTTCGGCACGACCTTTTTTCAACTTAGTTCCTCTCTTTCACAGATGAATATCGTGTTGCGCCCGTCCAGGATACGGCACAACGGAGACACAGGCGCAGACGTGCAGCAGGGACCCGTTACAAGGATTCTTTCCAGATTATGACCCTGCGTAAACCTTTTTTACTGTCTCTTGTTGCTACACATCCCCTGGTTCTCTGTAGTATAACCAAGGAGGAGGCTGGCGTCCTGGCATGTGGCCACGTCAGAATTTCTGCGCGTACCTTGACACTAGGTGCTTATCTAAGTAGCCTCACTGTCAAGCTCCTATGGCTAAGTGAAAGTGTTAAAGCTTTATAGTCAGGTTGTCATTGAAGCCTGGTTGGAGGAGGAACCCGCCTTGCAATGCCGAAGACAATCTGCGCGCCGGACTCGTTGTCATTGAAGCCTGGTTCAGGGGCTACTGAGGGAGTCCTGGACTAGGGGGTGTCCGGGTAGCCGGACTGTACCTTCAGCCGGACTCCTGGACTATGAAGATACAAGATTGAAGACTTCGTCCCGTGTCTGGATGGGACTTTCCTTGGCATGGAAGGCAAGCTTGGCGATGTGGTTATTCAGATCTCCTACCATTGTAACCGACTTTGTGTAACCCTAACCCTCTCCGGTGTCTATATAAACCGGAGGGTTTTAGTCCGTAGGACAACTCCAACATACAATACTCATACCATAGGCTAGCTTCTAGGGTTTAGCCTCCTTGATCTCGTGGTAGATCTAATCTTGTACTACCCATATCATCAATATTAATCAAGCAGGACGTAGGGTTTTACCTCCATCAAGAGGGCCCGAACCTGGGTAAAACATTGTGTCCCTCGTTTCCTGTTACCATCCGCCTAGACGCACAGTTCGGGAACCCCTACCCGAGATCCCCCGGTTTTGACACCGACAGGGGGGTGCGGCCGGCCAGGGAGAGGGCGCGCCGGGAGGAGTCCTACTCCCACCGGGAGTAGGACTCTCCCTCTTTCCTAGTTGGATTAGGACTTGGGAGGGGGAAAGAATGGAGGAGAAGATGGAAGGGGGAGTGCCGCCCCCCTCTCCTTGTCCTATTCAGACTGGGGGGAGGGCGCGCGGCCCTGCCCTAGCCGCCTCTCCTCTCTTCCACCTAGGCCCATTAAGTCCTCGGGGGGTTCCGGTAACCCCTCGGTACTCCAGTAAAATCACTATTTCACCCGGAACACTTCCGATATGCAAACATAGGCTTCCAATATATCAGTCTTCATGTTTCGACCATTTCGAGACTCCTCGTCATGTCCGTGATCACATCCGGGACTCCGAACAACCTTCCGTACATCAAAACATATAAACTCATAATATAACTATCATCGTAACGTTAAGCGTGCGGACCCTACGGGTTCGAGAACTATGTAGACATGACCGAGACACGTCTCCGGTCAATAACCAATAGCGGAACCTTGATGCTCATATTGGCTCACACATACTCTATGAAGATCTTTATAGGTCAGACCGCATAACAACATACATTGTTCCCTTTGTCATTGGTATGTTACTTGCCCGAGATTCGATCGTTGGTATCTCAATACCTAGTTCAATCTCGTTACCGACAAGTCTCTTTACTCGTTCCGTAATACATCATCCCGCAACTAACTCATTAGTTGCAATGCTTGCAAGGCTTAAGTGATGTGCATTACCGAGAGGGCCCAGATATACCTCTCCGGCAATCGGAGTGATAAATCCTAATCTCGAAATATGCCAACTCAACAAGTACCTTCAGAGACACCTGTAGAGCACCTTTATAATCACCCAGTTACGTTGTGACGTTTGGTAGCACACAAAGTGTTCCTTCGGTAAACGGGAGTTGCATAATCTCAGTCATAGGAACATGTATAAGTCATGAAGAAAGCAATAGCAACATACTATACGATCGTGTGCTAAGCTAACGGAATGGGTCATGTCAATCACATCATTCTCCTAATGATGTGATCCCGTTAATCAAATGACAACTCATGTCTATGGTTAGGAAACATAACCATTTTTGATTAACGAGCTAGTCAAGTAGAGGCATACTAGTGACACTCTGTTTGTCTATGTATTCACACATGTATTATGTTTCTGTTTAATACAATTCTAGCATGAATAATAAACATTTATCATGATATAAGGAAATAAATAATAACTTTATTATTGCCTCTAGGGCATATTTCCTTCAATCTCCCACTTGCACTAAAGTCAATAATCTAGATTACACAGTAATGATTCTAACACCCATGGAGCCTTGGTGCTGATCATGTTTTGCTCGTGGAAGAGGCTTAGTCAACGGGTCTGCAACATTCAGAACCGTATGTATCTTGCAAATTTCTATGTCTCCCACCTGGACTAGATCCCTGATGGAATTGAAGCGTCTCTTGATGTGCTTGGTTCTCTTGTGAAATCTGGATTCCTTCGCTAATGCAATTGCTCCAGTATTGTCACAAAAGATTTTCATAGGACCCGATGCACTAGGTATGACACCTAGATCGGATATGAACTCCTTCATCCAGACTCCTTCATTTGTTGCTTCCGAAGCAGCTATGTACTCCACTTCACACGTAGATCCCGCCACAACGCTTTGTTTAGAACTACACCAACTGACAGCTCCACTGTTCAATGTAAACACGTATCCGGTTTGCGATTTAGAATCGTCCAGATCAGTGTCAAAGCTTGCATAAACGTAACCATTTACAATGAGCTCTTTGTCACCTCCATAAGCGAGAAACATATCCTTAGTCCTTTTCAGGTACTTCAGGATGTTCTTGACCGCTGTCCAATGGTCCACTCCTGGATTACTTTGGTACCTCCCTGCCAGACTAATAGCAAGGCACACATCAGGTCTGATACACAGCACTGCATACATGATAGAGCCTATGGCTGAAGCATAGAGAACATCTTTCATTTTCTCTCTATCTTCTACAGTGGTCGGGCATTGAGTGTTACTCAACTTCACACCTTGTAACACAGGAAAGAACCCTTTCTTTGCTTGATCCATTTTGAACTTCTTCAAAACTTTGTCAAGGTATGTGCTTTCTGAAAGTCCAATTAAGCGTCTTGATCTATCTCTATAGATCTTGATGTCCAATATGTAAGCAGCTTCACCGAGGTCTTTCATTGAAAAACTCTTATTCAAGTATCCCTTTATGCCATCTAGAAATTCTATATCATTTCCAATCAGCAATATGTCATCCACATATAATATCAGAAATGCTACAGAGCTCCCACTCACTTTCTTGTAAATACATGCTTCTCCAAAAGTCTCTACAAAACCAAATGCTTTGACCACACTATCAAAGCGTTTATTCCAACTCCGAGAGGCTTGCACCAGTCCATAAATGGATCGCTGGAGCTTGCACACTTTGTTAGCTCCCTTTGGATCGACAAAACCTTCCGGTTGCATCATATACAACTCTTCTTCTAGAAATCCATTCAGGAATGTAGTTTTGACATCCATCTGTCATATTTCATAATCATAAAACACAGCAATCGCTAACATGATTCGGACAGACTTAAGCATCGCTACAGGTCAGAAGGTCTCATCGTAGTCAATCCCTTGAACTTGTCGAAAACCTTTCTCTACAAGTCGAGCTTTGTAGACTGTAACATTACCGTCAGCGTCAGTCTTCTTCTTGAAGATCCATTTATTCTCAATTGCTTGCCGATCATCGGGCAAGTCAACCAAAGTCCACACTTTGTTCTCATACATGGATCCCTTCCCAGATTTCATGGCTTCAAGCCATTTTGCGGAATCTGGGCTCACCATCGCTTCTTCATAGTTCGTAGGTTCATCATGATCTAGTAGCATGACTTCCAGAACAGGATTACCGTACCACTCTGGTGCGGATCTTACTCTGCTTGATCTACGAGGTTCAGTAACAACTTGATCTGAAGTTCCATGATCATCATCATTAACTTCCTCACTAATTGGTGTAGGTGTCACAGAAACCAGTTTCTGTGATGAACTACTTTCCAATAAGGGAGCAGGTACAGTTACCTCATCAAGTTCTAATTTCCTCCCATTCACTTCTTTCGAGAGAAACTCCTTCTCTAGAAAGAATCCATTCTTAGCAACGAATGTCTTGCCTTCGGATCTGTGATAGAAGGTGTACCCAACAGTCTCCTTTGGGTATCCTATGAAGACGTATTTCTCCGATTTGGGTTTGAGCTTATCAGGTTGAAGCTTTTTCACATAAGCATCGCAGCCCCAAACTTTCAGAAACGACAACTTTGGTTTCTTGCCAAACCACAGTTCATAAGGCGTCATCTCAACGGATTTTGATGGTGCCCTATTTAACATGAATGCGGCCGTCTCTAAAGCATAACCCCAAATTGATAGCGGTAAATTAGTAAGAGACATCACAGATTGCACCATATCTAGTAAAGTACGATTACGACGTTCGGACACACCATTACGCTGTGGTGTTCCGGGTGGCGTGAGTTGCGAAACTATTCCGCATTGTTTCAAATTTAGACCAAACTCGTAACTCAAATATTCTCCTCCACGATCAGATTGTAGAAACTTTATTTTCTTGTTACGATGATTTCCAATTTCACTCTGAAATTCTTTGAACTTTTCAAATGTTTCGTACTTATGCTTCATCAAGTAGATATACCCATATCTTCTTAAATCATCTGGAAGGTGAGAAAATAACGATATCCCCCACGAGCCTCAACATTCATCGGACCACATACATCTGTATGTATGATTTCCAACAAATCTGTTGCTCTTTCCATAGTACCAGAGAACGACGTTTTAGTCATCTTGCCCATGAGGCATGGTTCGCAAGTACCAGGTGATTCGTAATCAAGTTGTTCCAAAAGTCCATCAGTATGTAGTTTCTTCATGCGCTTTACACCGATATGACCTAAACGACAGTGCCACAAATAAGTTGCACTATCATTATCAACTCTGCATCTTTTGGCTTCAACATTATGAATATATGTATCACTACTATCGAGATTCATCAAAAATAGACCACTCTTCAAGGGTGCATGACCATAAAAGATGTTACTCATATAAATAGAACAACCATTATTCTCTGATTTAAATGAATAACCGTCTCGCATCAAACAAGATCCAGATATAATGTTCATGCTCAACGATGGCACCAAATAACAATTATTTAGGTCTAATACTAATCCTGAAGGTAGATGTAGAGGTAGCGTGCCGACCGCGATCACATCGACTTTGGAACCATTTCCCACGCGCATGTCCTTTGCCAGTGTTCACTTAATCCGTAGTCCCTGTTTCGGGTTGCAAAACAGAACCAGTATCAAATACCCAGGTGCTACTGCGAGCTCTAGTAAGGCACACATCAATAACATGTATATCACATATACCTTTGTTCACCTTGCCATCCTTCTTATCCGCCAAATACATGGGGCAGTTCCGCTTCTAGTGACCAGTCTGCTTGCAGCAGAAGCACTCAGTTTCAGGCTTAGATCCAGACCTGGATTTCTTCTCCTGAGCAGCAACTTGCTTGCTGTTCTTCTTGAAGTTCCCCTTCTTCATCCCTTTGACCTTTTTCTTTAAACTAGTGGTCTTTTTGACCATCAACACTTGATGCTCCTTCTTAATTTCTACCTCCACAGCCTTTAGCATTGCGAAGAGCTCGGGAATCGTCTTATCCATCCCTTGCATGTTATAGTTCATCACGAAGCTCTTGTAGCTTGGTGGCAGTGATTGGAGAATTCTGTCAATGACGCTATCATCCGGAAGATTAACTCCCAGTTGAGTCAAGTGATTATTGTACCCAGAAATCTTGAGTATATGCTCACTGACAGAACTATTCTCCTCCATGTTGCAGCTATAGAACTTATTGGAGACTTCATATCTCTCAACCGGGCATTTGCTTGAAATATTAACTTCAACTCCTGAAACATCTCGTATGCTCCATGACGTTCAAAACGTCATTAAAGTCCCGGTTCTAAGCCGTAAAGCATGGCACACTGAACTATTGAATAGTCATCAGCTTTGCTCTGCCAGATGTTCATAACATCAGGTGTTGCTCCTGCAGCAGGCTTGGCACCCAGCGGTGCTTCCAGGACGTAATTCTTCTGTGCAGCAATGATGATAATCCTCAAGTTACGGACCCAGTCCGTGTAATTGCTACCATCATCTTTCAACTTTGCTTTCTCAAGGAACGCATTAAAATTTAACGGAACAACAGCACGGGTCATCTATCTACAATCAACATAGACAAGCAAGATACTATCAGATACAAAGTTCATGATAAATTTAAGTTCAATTAATCATATTACTTAAGAACTCCACTTAGATAGACATCTCTCTATATCTATATCTATATCTATATTCTATATCTATATCTATATCTATATCTAATTTGTGACTCCCAAGAAATTACCACATTAATCAGTAATTAGGAGCCGTTAATCTCGTGGGACCAAATTATTACGGTGTAGATCAATCTATAAAATCCTATGAAAAAAACACTCAAGGCCCATAATATTTGGGAGACGCTACGCGTCTGCCGGGTGATCCGTATGACACATCCGCCACCTCGACGGCCGTTCAATGTACGCGCGCGCAGCCGTCCGATCTATTCTGGCGCGCGGCTCGGTCTCCTTCCCCGACCCACTAATTACTGAAACAACGATTGAGTTGCAGAAACAAGGGTCTCGCGAGCCATTCGATGCGTGACGCGAACCGTTCAATCCTCCTCTCTAATTTCCTGCAACAATGCTCTTGTTGCAAGATCTAGTCTTCTCTGATTTCCTTCAACAAGACCTTGTTGCGAAATCTCGTCTTCTACAAATTTCCTGAAACAACGGTCGAGTTGCAGAAACAAGCGTCTAATTTTCTGTACATCTTTCACGCGTCTAATTTTCTGCAACAAGATCCTTGTTGCAAAAATTGCAACAACATCTCCCGTTGCGTCATATTTTCTGCAACAAGACCCTTGTTGCAAAAATTAAAACAAGATCTCTGCCGCATCTAATTTTCTGCAAAGAGGACCCATGCGGGCATAGGGAGGCGGGGAGAGGAGCAGTTGGAGAGGAAAATCAGGAGAGAAGGACTTGCAGCTCCACGGGCGACGATGATGTTTAGAGCGCCATGGATGGAGATCTCAGAAACAAAAAGAGTTGTGGCCTGCAGCAGTCCTTGCGGTGGCGGCGGCGTGCGACAAAGCGGGAGCAACAACCAGCTTGGCGTGGTGCATCAGTGCGTGGAGCAACGCTGTGAGAGAGAAAACGCGAGACAGACTGAGGAAGACGACGGAGCTGCATTCGGTGGGGAAAGTAACGAGTGGATGAGAACCAAAGAGAGTAGATAAGGATATGACCGTGCGATGCTATAATTGTTTGCCAGGGACACGTGTCCGATGACGGAGGCAGCGGATGCAATTGCTGGATCAGCCGGTTGATTAGGATCATTTCCCATAATATTTTATCGATCTAAAATTACAAGTAAAAAAACTCCTAGGTAAAGCGTACAACTCCAGGCCTCTTTTCACGTTTGTAACCGTACTCAATCTCAATCTCTATCTAAAACTATCTACAGCTCTACGGCATCTCCTAGATAAAAAAACATATCGATCTAGAGCTCAATCGTACTACTCCAGGTCTCTTTCTAACTATACTCCATGATCTATTCCTTCTCTTATTAAATAAAGCCAATTCTCTCCTCTTCCATGGAAAAATAATCCATCGTTTCTCTTTTCCAATGGAAAAAAATATGTCATCTCTTTGAAGCCGAATCAAGCAGGGTTGGGACGACGCAACCGAGTGCCTTTTGGGAATATGCACGTACGCTGCTTGCTAGATTAATTCCTAGCCGGTCGGTGTTGGGAGGAGACGAACCTATACGGTAGAATACATGCACACTGGAGCACGCAGCCGAGTGCCTGTGACAGCCTGGATTTTGGCCCTTTTCTTTTTTTTTAATTTAATATCCAGGGCCAAAAAATGTACATCTAGTACTAACATTTTTTAGTACAAGAACAACAGTAATCTATGTATACAATAAAAGAGAAAGATGTGGTTTACCGGAGCGAACGAAGCGATCGGCGAAGACGGGGACGTTGAGGACGACGGCAGCCGTCGTTCAACATGTCAGGGATGCGGCGGACATTGGAGTTGGCGGAAGGCGAGCGCGATGGTGATGGCGGGAATGTTCAAGGCGGCGGCAGATGGCGATGATGTTCAATGCGGCGGTGGACGGAGAAGGCGATGGGGCCGACGAGGACGAAGGGGGCGGGCCCGACCTGGTACGCGCGACGGTGGCGACATCCAAGGCCGCCACGACGATGACGACAGCGACGGCCGAGAGAGATGGGGGCTGAAATATTTTTGGATAAGTTAGAGATGTGAACGGTTGCACGCGCTTGGGGCACAAAAACCCTAAATCATATGGTTTACGAACAGTGACGAGCACGGCCGCCCACCCGCACAACTATGTTCAGGTGGCGGGCATAGAATCTGACCCGCCACACAATGTTAGGAATCTGCCGCTGCTAGTTTTCTTATTTTTTGAGCACATTCAACACGGGTTGCCAAAAGACATGTGTGGCGGGCAGCACTGCGGACCCGCCACAGCTATTGATGGAGCTATGGCGGGCGGCACATCCTGCCATCTAGCAAAGATTTTCAACAAGCTGGGACCTTACACCCAGTTCACATGTGGCAAGTGCGTCATACTGCCCGCCAATGCTGTGGCAAAAGCAGTGGCGAGTGCGTTCTATTACACGCCAGTGCTACTTCTCTAGCGTAGTTGTGGCGGGTGTTATAGGGCGCCCGTCACTTATTTGGGTTCAAAACCCTTTCCCAGTAGTGTAAATAGAAATCCTTGAATGTTTCTTGAGTTGTCTAGGGTTCAAGCTTTACCTCGGTTAATGCCAACAGGGCTAGTGAGTTCTTTTTTTTTTTTTTTTGAGAAAAGGCTAGTGAGTTTGATAATTGGTAGCACTGCTGCTAGCCACTCTCTCCGTTTTAAAATAGATGACTCGACCTTGTACTAATTTAGTACAAGGTCGAGCCATCTATTTTGGAATCTTGTACTAATTTAATACAAGGTTGAGTCATTTATTTTGGAACGGAGGGAGTACGTTTTGCTTCCTGTGAATTATATTTGGGCAGCACTGATGCTAGTCTGAAGCATCGTTCCCAGGAATTCTTGGCGACCGGGTCGAGGGTTGTCTGGTCCTGGATCACGATCCATAGAATTTTGGGTCTTTTTATTTTAGGGACAAAGAATTTTGGGTCGTTTCTTTTGAGGGACAAAGAATTTTGGGTCAATGACCCTGGTATGGTTCGTTGGGTCATGGTACGCGATACAAAGGTCTGGACGCTCCCACCAAGTATTTCCCAATATTGCATGCTGGGAATCCCGCCAGAAAATTTTACGTCTATTTTTTTTTCTTACATTAAATTGTTATCCATCTCAGGAACTAACAAAAATGGTTAAAAGAAATGGGGCCACAAGTGTACTGATGACCACGCCATGATTTTCTCGTCTGCCTTTTTTTTACACCAAGAGTTTTGCTCCAAGAGGTATCTCAAATCATCTCAGAATAAAAAGGAAGTATCCACAAATCCCTCACCGTTGTTCTTCTCCAAAGCTCCAGCGGACCAGTCCCCCGTGGATCCATCTGCAGGTCCCATATCGCCATTGGTACCCGGTGGATCCATCTGCAGGTCCTATATCGCCATTGGTACCCCGTGGATCCATCTCCAGGTGCCATATCCGTCATTGACGGAAGTGGGACAGAAGAGGCCGCATACGGCAGCGGACAGCTCGACGGCCAGGCGCCGGCAGGCCAGGGCAGATGCCGGAAGAACGGAGTCCGGCAGTTCGGTGGTGGAGCGCGATTTCCTGGTGCTCAGGTAAGCCTCGATTCATCAAGAACTCCTTGTCTTCTTGCATTCCGATCTCGGTCAGCACCCATTGATCGGGGTCACGACCCATCCATCGATCCTGCTCGATCCTGCCTCGTCCTCGACCCTCGATCTGGGTCGATCGACCCCGGGTCAGGGGACGCACCAACGACCCGCGAACCAGCCCATTTGCTTCCCCGAGCACTTATTGATAGAGAACTTGATTAAATTAGAGCCCGACGCAATGATTCAGAGGCTTTGGCCATCAGTACAATGCATCATGGTGGGTGGACTTCATTTAGTTTGTTCCATCAGCCTTGTTTAGGGATCATCCAGTAATTGCCATATACGCCAAACTAATAAAATTGTCATGATGGGAATGATGCTACACATGGTAAGGAAATACCTCCACAGGAAATTTCCGCAGAGTTTCTGCACAGCTATTGGCAGTCGCTTGATTCAGCTAATAGATACTCGATGGAGGACATTCCAAAGGGTAAAATGCCGCTGGTGCTGGAACCTGAAAGGCCAAAACCGACAAACGCAACAAGTTCATTGTCCTGGATCCCACCTCCAACCAGATTGCTATGTCAGTTGATTCTTGGTGGATGATGGTACGGCGGTGGCCGGTATGGGAAGGACGTGGTGGGGAAGCTTTCAGCCTAATTGTAGTCGATCTATGAAGCCTTGACACGTGGAATGGTTCTTGGCCAGGCATTTCATCCCGTTGAGTCGACTCCTCCTTGTCAATAGTGACACGACATGTTCTTCAACAACTGGTGGTCTCGTGTACATCCTTGAACGACCAATGGAGGCAGGCATCTCCTCTTCGGGGGACATTTCCGCTTGCTCTGCTCCTGATTGAGCATCCGGTGTCCATTCTCTTTCCATGTAGTCATAATATTGGTTAGTATCATAGTGTATATTAAAGGGCTTTAGGTTAAATTTTCGCCTTGGGCCCCCGAAATCTCAGGATTGGCCCTGCACGTGATATGACGGTGCACAGGTTTTCACTGATCAAGGAGGCCGGTTGTCTCTCTGACGTCTGCCTTGTGAGGAAACTGGGTCGCGCGCCTTTCCCTCACCAAGCGTACAATCCTGCAGACGAGCAGCCGGTGCAGGCACACGTTGATCATTATGGTCTGCTCAATCTGATGACGCCGGGACGTAAACATTTTTTCAAATCTGTATTATGAATCAACCACTGAAAGTAATATTTGCCACCCTATCTAATTCCCTCTTGGCTCTTGTACAATGGTCATCAGCCACAATTAGGCCATCTTCTTTGTTGAAGCATGTCGGTCATGCAAACCCGGTCATTATGATAAGCCACATAAATAATTTGTGCTTTGCTAGCGCTCAATTACTCCAAACAACCGATTTCGTTGGGAAACGTTCATGGAGTCAAGCTGAGCAGAGTATGCCGATGATATCAAGCATTCGCCCAAAGTGTTAACTTTCCAGACAATGCCATCCTCAACATCCTCGGTGAGGTGAACTTCCTGCAGACTGACCTTGTAGGTCCAAAAATTCAATAATAAGTTGCATCGTGAGGCCTGATTTATATTGATATTTACAATCCAAGGCTATGCTCCTGAGATTTTTGTACAGTAAGGTGTGTGCCCTTGGACATATTACAAAAATAAACAAGGCTATAATTTTTGGTTTGCAGCCCCCAATCTAAAGTCATCCGCATTAAGGTAGGACAGGAGTTTTATCATTTCCCAGTATGGTGGTCAT
This sequence comes from Aegilops umbellulata, assembly GCA_032464435.1. Classification (NCBI taxonomy): domain Eukaryota; kingdom Viridiplantae; phylum Streptophyta; class Magnoliopsida; order Poales; family Poaceae; genus Aegilops; species Aegilops umbellulata. The sequence goes on from CP136059.1 coordinate 419,898,943, forward strand.
GTCATAATAGTGGTCCTACAGTTGCCAATAGTGAGTGATGGTGGTCTATTTGTGATGTACCAGCCCAATAATAATGCAAGGCTATATATGGGGTTCTCTTTGTCTTCTCATGAGCGTTGAAGACCCTTACCCCAGACCCTACCTCACAAGTTGTGTAGTACGTACCAATTCTCTTCTTTTGTAGCTAGGCCTCTGGGAGATGCCAGCCCAGCCCCGTCTATATATACATGCATGCACAGGCGAGTCTAGTAGGGGGGCATCAATAGGCTCTAGCCCACGCCTTCAAAAATACAAAAGTAAATAAATAACTACTACAAGTCCTAGCCCATCAACCCAATCTCTCATTCTCAGCCAACAACACCAACAGCCTACGGGAAAATAGCGCACAACACATAGAATAGGCAAGCATGATAGCGAGATGATGGACCCTCACGCTCCACAGCTCGAGACCTAGCGCTGCCAGCGGTGGACCAGCCGAGCAGAGAGGCGGACAAGCATATCAAATTTTGTCTGATTAAGTAGGCAATACCAAATACATAGAGTGCGTTTGGTTGTATTGCCCAGCTTGCGCATAGCTGAGTTAGCCTAGCTAGTTTAGCTCGGATGGGCTATCTTTGGTCTTAACTGCACATTTGGTTCAATGCCGTTGCTGGCAAGAACCAGCAGCTAGTCGTTTGGTTGTGCTGCAAGCAAGGTAGCTTGTCTTCACAGTGCCCAAATACATCTAGCTTATAAGAAGTGCATCAACACTACAATATCGTTGAAAAAAAATCAGTGAAACAGAGAAATGGCTAGATCAAGTTGTAAATAGTCATGCAAAAATTCGACGCAACTTTATGATTATAAATTTAATGCAGTTTTCAAATACACTGACTGATAAAGAATTAATCTGAGTAACAGGCTTATTTTTCAAGAATGAAAAACTTTGTGACATCATTACATGCCAGCATGAGGCATGGACATACCCAACACCCTATATCTGACTATCTACCTTTTACCATGTCCTCCGAATTTTTCCCGTTGACAAAATCGGCCAGCCAAGGGCTGATGCGCGCATTGTTTTGGTACGTGGGGTGGTAAGTTCTCGGGTGATCCCAGTAAATCGATCGTCAATTTGAGGCGTGTCATTTTTTCTCCATGTGTGACCGCAACAATTTTGTCCACGATCCTGTTGGGGGGAGTCAGGGGCGATCCCGTCGGGGGTGTGTCGGTTGACTGGAGCATTCCTTTCTTTTCGTTTTTCCCTCGCTGTCATCTCCTTTTGTTTCCACGTCGCCAGTGTTATTTCGTGTTTTCACCGTCACGTTCCACGTATATGGTTTTGGGAGCGTTCGGTCGGTACCGCTTCCGTTGTGCTTTCTGGATATTCTTTCCCTCTTTGTTTGTTTGTTTTTTATTTCCCGTAGGCTATAAATAGGACTTCTGTTTTGCTTTCCTTCCATAGTCTATACGCTTTGCTTTTTCTTTTCCATACATGGTACGTTCTTCTTCCTGCTTGAATGGCCCCCGTCGTCCGGGTCGACCGCGTGGGACACGTGCTGCTGCCACTACTAGGAAAAGGCCTACTAATGGCGCATCGGTTTTGCCTACTAATGGCGCACTACCGGTGCGCCATTAGTAGCACGCCACTAGTATTTTTTACTAATGGCGCACCACATGGAAGTGCGTCATTAGTAAAAAAAATTTCAATTTTTTTTTCAGAAAATTTTAATTTTTTTTGTTTTTTTCTTAATCTCAGGTCAATATGGCTTAATCTCAGGGCAAATCGCACTCCGTGGTCAAACTTCCCGAAAGGTCACCCATCCTCACACTACTCCAGCCCAAGCACGCTTAACTTTAGAGTTCTATCCAGAGTTCTATCCAGCCCCAGCAACAACTCACTTCACAGGCACTTGTTGATATATCTAGTGTATCAATCCTATTATACCTTGTTGATGTCTAGGACTTTGTTCATGTTCATGACTATGATGAAATTTTGAAAAATACTTCAAACTTCCCGGTCATATTACATATCATTTTTTGAAAAACAATTCAAAAAAATTCAAAACCAATTTTTTTAAAATTTTTTGGATTTTTTTGCCTCTAGATCTTGAAAGCCCTGTAACTTTTTTTTCTGTTAGGTTTTTGGGGATTTTGAAAATGTTTAACGGGGTTCCCCCTGTTAAATTTGGATGTAATTTTCGAGTAGATGATTTTTCCTATAAAAAACTTTTTAATCCGAGTTCGTATGCAAAAGTTATGGCCATTTTACAAATTTTCAGAGAGATTTTGCAAATAAAGTCGAAATTCATATTTGTAAATTTTCCCAACAACTAGACCACATTTCACATGGGAAACTTATTTTCTTTTATTTTTTGGACATTTTTATCATTTTCTTTTATTTTTTTAAAACTGAAAAGGCGGTCCAGGGGGTGCATTCGGGAACTTTTGGGCCAAGTTAGTATTGGCGCACCGTGGGGTGGTGCGCCATTACTAGTTAAACGAGTAATGGCGCACCACACCCACGGTGCGCCATTACTAGTTTTGAAAAGAAAAAAATTGAATTTTTTTTTGAAAAAAACTTCGATTACTAGTTAAAACTAGTAATGGCGCACTAGTATTTTTTTTATTTTTTTAATTTTTTTTCAAAACTACTAATGGCGCACGGTGGGTGTGGTGCGCCATTACTATGTCAAGTTAGTAATGGCGCACCACTCCCACGGTGCGTCATTAGTAGTTTTGAAAAAATTAAAAAAAAACTTTTTTTACTAATGGCGCACCGTGGGTTGTGGTGCGCCATTAGTATTTAGTAATGGCGCATCACATGTAAGGTGTGCCATTAGTGTCCATCCCATCTATAGCCCTTTTCCTAGTAGTGTGTTGTTAGTCGTCGTGGTGGCGGTGGTCGTTTTGCTGTCCAAGGCGACGGCCGTTTTGTTGGCCGTACTGATGAACGGCATCCTCCTGCACTCATGGTTCCAACAAGTCATGCTTAGCTAAAATAAATGAGCCCCTTAAAAAATGTACTGTCATCCACCTCCCTTCTGTACAATGATCATAAATAAATTTCCTCTAGTTCTACTTAATTGTATGTATTGACGGGCGCGGCGTGCCGCTGCACGGGCCATGCTAGTTATTTCCCTCGGAGAGGATGCTGGAAGACATACAACATAATCCTAGCAGTTTACAGTAAAATAATCACACGTCCGGAGGTACATGAACATGTTTAGGAAAGTTATCATCGACCCAGCATCGCACAAACTGTTGAATAGCAGCCATCGGCCTGCCCATCAACAGGGACGCCACTTGTTTTGGTGGCCAAAGATGTTTGTAGTGCAAGTCGGACGAAGAGTGGGTATTCTTCCCATGTCATCAACTATTTTAAATAAATTCTCATTTGGGTTGGTCATGCATGTGAAACGCATAGTTTCCGACATATCACGCAGAGACCGCGTCTTGTCTTGAACTACCCTCTCATCACACTTCAGCCTCTTACCTTTAGTGCATTTTCCACCTCTAGGACGCTCCGAAGACTAGCTTTCATTATTGGCGTCGTCAGGAAGACAATCTGAATCATATTGTGTTTCTGGATCAACCACAATATCAGTCACATTCTTCTCAGTGTCACCAATGAAATCCTTATCACGGGCATGAACACGGTCATAGGGTGTTTGAAGGACCGTGAACTCTCGGGTAGCATATGCTTATCCTGAAATATGAACTCCATCTCACCAAAGTTGGCAATAGGCACATTGATATATTTTGCCCTTTTGTCTTTGTTCTGGAAGAGAGAAGGAAGCATGAAAATGTTTGTTATAAAAGACAAAACATAATACTACATGGAAATATAATTTGAAAAAATTTAGATGTAGTGCTCACTTTCTTCATCCGAACAACTTTGGTCTCATCATATAATATTATCTTGTCGACATCATCAAAATTGGCACCGCTTAATTTCTTTGCCTCTAGTATAATCTTCCACCGAGCTTTCAGCTTGAGGAACTTGTGGTAAACTTGCGTTTGTGTGAAGGCGGTGGTAAGCTTTGCATTGATTTGTTTTGCACACTCATCATGATGTCTCTTTCAAGACAAGTTGTTTTCCCTCAGACCGAATCTTCTGTTTGTAGTAACGTAGCATTTCATCTACAACTTGGGGCTGCCGCACCACATTGTACCTGCCATATCCCTGCGGCATCATTTAAATTTTATAATTCATAGATAGAATAACACCTTTGAGATGCACATCGCATTGCACTCGTACCAAGGGAAACAAATCATGGTTACATGTTCAAGAAAGAAAACGCACAAGTCGTTCTTCTAACTGGTAATACAACTTAGACTCAACAAATTCATACAGAAAGCTTGTAAAAAAAATCAACCACATCTAACATTATGCCTATTTCTCCACATATTGGTTGCCATGGTATCCCTATCTCTAAGCACCTCCCTTTGTTCCTCACGTAAATCCCATTGGACACGACCAGCTGATCTTGGATATTGTTCAAACCAGTTCTGCTCACTGTAGACTAGTTCATCAGGACCGTCATTTAGTAATATCCAGTTGTGAAGGATACAACATGCTATGGCGGCTCGTACTTATGAAGGAAAGGGATAGTAAGGCCTAGTTGTTAGAACTGTGAAGCGGTTCTTTAAAGTTCCAAATGCCATGTCAACAGTAGTACGAAGGGATGAGTGCCTTAAGTTGAATAGCTCATTATGGGTGCGAGGTCTATTATTACCCCTCCATTCACGCAAATGATATCGAGTTTGATGGAACGGTGGTAGGAATCCTCTCCTAGCTGCATAACCCGCATCCTCAAGATAGTATTTACCTAACATGACATTATGAACAATTAATCACTCATTCACTCTTCGCCTTGCTCGGGCGACATGGGGGACCCTAGTGCCGCCGCCACAAAGCCCTCCTCTTCCCACTCCCCCGCATCGCCGCTGCCGGAGGGGCCGCCGGAGAAACCCGTGCGCGCCCTAGGGAAGGTGGCGGCGGGGCATTTTTCCCTTTCCATGGTGATGCGCGCGCGCGGTGGCTGCGTCTTCCCGGAGACACGGGTGGCTTGCAGGGCTACATGGACGGCTTGTGCGTGGGGAGCGGCCGAATCTAGGCCGGGCTTGGCCAAATCTGGCTTCTCCGCCCTCGGTGGCCACGGCGGTGTGGCGCGAGACGCGTCGATGGGCCGGTGCTCAATGGCTCCATGGTGGGATTGGCGTCGGTGAGGGACTGCGGTAGGCGTTCGCGAGGTGGTGATTCGCTGCTACATGGTGGGGCTGTGAGCTCTGGCAGGCATCGAGAGTTGGAATCCGGGGTGGAGGCCCCGACACGGTGGTTGATGTGTCGACTGTTGTGGAGTTCGCGCGGGCGGCACGACGACTGGGTTGTGCTGGTGGCGGGAGGCTCGTCTTTCCAGTCTGGGTAGCTCGGCGACGGCGGTTCCTCGGTGGGTCGCAACTCTGTGGGCTTTGCTGTTTGGGCTGCAGAGACGGTGTTCTATGCAAGGTTTGGTCCACCAAATCTGGCCGGCAGGATGTTTCAGGGTGGCATCATGTCCTTCCCTGCTCGGAGGACGCGCGCAAGACTTCTTGCTAGAGGCTTGTTGTGGTTGGCTCGGCAGCTAGGCGTGGTGATGGTCCCTCTGCGGTCATAGCGCGGTTGCTGCCAGGGGTGCGCGGGTCAGTGGAGATGCTGGTTCGCGTCATTCGACCATGTGGGAGTGGTGTTGTTGATGATGGCCAAAGCTTGACCGGTGCTTGCCGGCGGCGGCGGCGGCGCCCTTGGGCGTCGCGTTCTTCCTTGGAGGCGCCGTCGAGGTTATTTGTGCATCATAAGCTGTCGGGTCAAGATCTTCAGATGAAAGTCACGATCCTGGTCGGATCAGGCGGCGACGTCGTATTCCCTCTTGGAGGCGCCGTCTTCTTGATCTTGGTCCCATTTGTTCTTCCTGCAGGCAGGACATGCACGACGTTACGGTCGGCAGGTGCCCGACTGGCGATGAGGTTGGTGTGGCGTTGCGACATGTGTGGCAACGACGATGGTGGCGAGCAATCCGGGTCGAGGCTTGTCCTTCTGATGCCGAAGGTCCGCTGCGCCAATGGGTGTTCTTTTGCTAGTTTCTGGCTGTGAAAGGGAAGTTGGAGCTACGGGCGGTGGGGCCACTGTGGCAACAATAACTCCATGAGGGTGGTTTTCAGGGAGCGGTGCTCTTCGGGTGTTGCACTGGACTAGGTCGGCACGAGGCTTGCAACTTTCTCCTATGATGCTTGTCAGCAAAATTGGAGCTGTCATGTCCTCGACGTTGTTAGAGTAATCTTGAGCTATGTAGAAGTACTGGTCTGGTTTATGTGAAAGTTTGGGTCGTAAGCTAGCTAGTAACGTGAGGTCTGGCTAGTTAGATTGGGTGTCCTGGTGTGCTAGCAGTGCGTCAAGAAGTAGGAGTCCGGTTAGGACTTGTATATGTGTCCAGCCTGTTTAGGTAGTATTTTCAATACGAGTAGGATTGCGTTTGTGTCAAGGTCGGTGGCTGCTTGTGCGTATATATTTATAGCAGGGAGGCATCATATTGCATTGATAGTGAGAAGAAGGAGAAAATCAAGAAAGAGAAAAAGGGCACGACAAGGACCCTTGGCTATCAGTTTTTCATGCTCGTGTCCGTCGCGTGATTTGATGTGATCGATCCTGTGGGTGGTGTTCCGACAATTGGTATCTGAGCTAAGTCGATTTGAAGCCGCGCTTTTCCCGGAGTTGTGACCCAACTGCCACCTCGGGGCGGGCGATATAGTCACTGAGTGGTGCAGCGACGAGGAGGATCGGGTGATTGTCGTTCGGCGGAATGACATGAAGGAAGACGACGGGATGTCGTCGGCAAGGTGGTGAAAGGTCATCGTTGATGGGAGCGGTGGTGACGAGGTTGGGTACCAGAAGATCTTGTCTAGATCGTCAGCCGGGGTCGGATGTGTCAAGAAGTCGTGCGGGTTAGCACGGTCAGTCGTTCGGTCAGTCGGTCGTCATTGTCGTATCAGCGTCATCATGTCCAAGTGCTCATCTCTGTGAGGAGGCATTGAAGATGAAGCACCTCCAAGTCGTCTATGTGTCTTCACGGGAGGATCAAGTTCAACTATGCGGGGATGGTAAACCAGTGAATGTGAGCCTCTTCAATGAGGACATGTCTTTATATGAGGCTAGAGTGCATGGTGTAGTGCACGGGGTGGTGTGATCCACGAGGAGTCGGCGTGTATCTTAGTAGGGTGGATGGTGAAGTCCACCGGGTGGTGTATTCCACATGTTACTAAGCGAGGCTAGGTAGCCCAAGGCATATTTGGATTGGTCCGTAAATTCGCCAAGTTAAAATTAGGGGAGATTGTTGCGAGAAATCATGACCGTCAATTTTACTTGTCGTGGTGCGAGCAGATGAGCAACAAGGGATGATCTACAACGAATCAAGATCTGAGAAGCACTGAAGGCAAGGGTTAAGATTAGGGGGAGATTGTTAGAGTAATCTTGAGCTATGTAGAAGTACTGGTCTGGTTTATGTGAAAGTTTGGGTCATAAGCTAGCTAGTAACGTGAGGTTTGGCTAGTTACATTAGGTGTCCTGGTGTGCTACCTGTGCGTCAAGTAGTAGGAGTCCGGTTAGGACTTTATATATGTCCAGCGTGTTTAGGTAGTATTTTCAATACGAGTGGCTGCTTGTGCGTATTTATATGCAGCAGGGAGGCATCAGATTGTATTGATCGTGAGAAAAACAGAAAAAATCAATAAAGAGGAAAAAGGCACTACAAGGGCCCTTGGCTATCAGTTTTTTTTGCGCGTGTTTGTCATGTGATTTGATGTGATCGATCCTGTGGGCGTTGTTTCAACAGATGTTGCGGTCGACTGTTTGGCGTTGCTTTGTTGTGCGAACATACCTCTCGATGTTGTGTCATTTGGTTGTGACATGATCTTGTTTGTTGCGAGGTCGTCCGCGTGTGCCCCATGTCGGGTTTGTAATCTAGGTTTTCACCCGGTTTTCCTCTAATTAACCGGACAACTCTCTTTTTCTTAATCAATAAGAATGGCAAATCTTTTACATCGTTTCAGAAAAATCACTCGTTCACTCTGTATGTTATATGTTTATATGTAACAAATGCAGGGGCCGACCTTCAGGGACTATAAGGCCATTTGTATGCTCAAACGGATGTCTTAAAACAGTTGAATCATGTACCGAATCCCCCCAGCCCGCACAAACATAAGTGAACAACAAATCAAAGTCGACTGCCGCAAAAACATTTTGGGTAGGGAATGGTTTCCTCCCAAGAAATCTGTCGACTACCCGAGATGGAACATTACATGATGCATGTGTACCATGAATTGCACCAATACAGTCCTAAACATCCATGTAACAATTAATTAGTAATACACATACTGCACTATGAAGTTATTTTAAAATTTATGGGTAACTAGATGGGCACTGTACTATACCTTAAAATAGGGATCAAATCGTGGGTTGCCTTAAGCATTTGATGGTGTATCAAGTGTTCCATGCCTAAGCATTTCTGGTCCGAGTTTCCCAATTGCAAATAAAACTCTATTGAAGTAACGACTCACTGTCTCACCTGACCTTGTGAAATGGAAACTAATGTCGATATTTTTTCATATGATGCCCTACTGTAGTGAGGAACATGGCAACTAGCTCCACTACGGTACAATGCCATGTATCTTTAAGTGGACCCACACTCCGTAATTTATCACACAGTTTGAAGAAAACTGATTTCCATATGCACAATTCGCCAATGCAGTGTTTCTCCTCACCGCAATACAGTTTCCTTAAATATGCCATTCTTTCTTTATTTCTCTCTAACAATGAGTATCTTGTAGGGTGACTAGAGTTGTTAGATATATGATGTGAACAATGTCACTAGAAAAGCACTGAAGAACGCAGTTTTTCTGTTAATTTGCGCACTGTCGTCCGTCTATAAATAAATCAAAGAAGATCGAATATTAATGACTCACACAACACGGTGTCTTTAGTATACGCAGTCTAGGACTATCATAGACAAATCTTTGTTGATACAAATGAAAATAAGACGCAGGCACAAGACAAAAACATAGGAGGCTCTGTTCATTTTGAAAAATACGTATGCAGAACTTATGAATCAGTTCAGATGCATGCTAAGTAGAGAGCTCTGTATGCATGATTCACTATAGAAAAAATTAAGGATTCGGATGCAGATGCATCATACATGTTCCAGTAAAATCAATTCCTGTCTTGCACTCCTATAATCCAGTATTCAATTGCAGTCTGGCTTGAAATAAAAATCAAGAGCTGGGTGCCTGCCAACAATAGTATCCTTCCCAACCCCAACGCCACAGTGGCATTATACTAGAGTTTGCTATCACCTTAGCCGTACCAATCTAATCCCAAAGCCAGCTCACCCAACAAGAATCCAATCTTGTATAAGACCACAGGGAGTACAGAAAGATAGTATTTAGGATTTGTAACTTCTAGTACTAATCGATTACTAAACCAGCTAATCTATTGCCAAGAAAAATGCACATGCATACACAGGAGAATTCAAGAGATGGAGGCAGACACATACCTGAGCAAGGCGGATGAAGGCTTTTGCTGTTAAATCTGGAGCGCCTTCAGCTAATCGTGGAGGGGAACTTGGGCCATGTCGCTTGATTTATCACTGCAGCCGACAGAGGATACGGAGACTTCGGAGGATTTCGTTGGGGATGCGGAAAAATCGGGGGGTGGGGGGGGGGGGAGTGCAGGAGGTCCGAGTGGAGAATGAAGATGTAGGGATTTGTTGCAGATGAATTATCCATCCGGAGAGTTCCGCGTAGAATTTTTCGCGCGCTCCAGCTTTGTTGTTAAGGGCGAGCCGAATCGGCACTCCCGGCGGAGCGAGGATTTTCTGGCCCAGCGAGGCTAGCTGCCCCAAAAAGCTAGGATATATTTACGCTACCAGACGGCAAGCCTAGACTAGCAAGGCAGTCCCGGTGGAGCGAGGATTTTCCGGCCAAACAAGGCTAGCTGCCCCAAAAAGCTAGGATATATTTAGGCTACCAAACGGCAAACCTAGACTACTAAGGCAAAAACGTTTTTTGCCAAGGAACCAAACACAGCCATAGTCAAATTTGATATTTTTTTAGAAACTTTGGAACAATTACAGTATAAACTACATGTTTCTAGTAGCAATCTCTCAAATTTTAAGATTATTTGAAGATAAAGGATTAAGAGATAAAGGCTATAATTTGCTAAAAAAATTCAAAATTTGGTTAAAACATTGATAATTTTTTAAATAAAAAAGATCTAACAATTACTACATGTTTCCAATAGTAATCTAGAAAAGTTCAATCTTGTTTAAAGAACAAGGACCGGGAGATAATGACCTCCGTCAGGAAATAATTGTCATTCAAATGTATCTAGACGTATTTCAGTGCTGGATATATCCGTGTGGCCAACAAGTATTTCCGGACGGAGGGAGTATTTAGCTAGATAGAATTAAATTTCCGTTCAAAATTTGATGTTTTTCAAAAATCAGAAAATGAGAGTAATAATACATATATTTTCAGTTGTATTCTGGCAAAATCTTAGCTTATTTGGACAAAATGATTAGGAGATAATTCCTTTTTCTCTTCAAAATGATGTTTAGTTTTCTCGTCATTAACTTTGAGCCCTTCAATTTCTTTCTCGATTCGCCACTGATTCTGTGCATACAATGCATACAGACACACCTGTGCCGGTGCAGTTTCCTTCTCAGTGAGGCTGTATCTCTCTCAGCACAATAATATTGCATGGAGGGGACGAGTGATCGCTACGGTGGCCACAATGGCAGTGAGATCCTGCCGCCCAAGCAAGCTGTGGTGGTCCAGGCGCCGCAGCCGGCGGTGCTGCACAAGGTTATGGCTCAGCCGGCGCAGAGCTCGGCGAGCAAGATGAAAGGGAAGGTGAAGGAGACCTTTTTCCCCGACGACCCGTTCCGGAGCTTCAAGGGGCAGCCGCTGCGGAAGAAGTGGCTGATGGCGGTCAAGTACCTGTTCCCCATCGTGGAGTGGCTTCCCGGCTACTCGTTGTCCCTCTTCAGGTCCGATCTCATCGCCGGCCTCACCATTGCCAGCGTCGCCATTCCTCAGGCATGTGCACGCACTAATGATTCCTAGACAAGATTATTGGTCTGCATAGCGTTTATCATGTGCATGCAGATGAAATTGCTGTAGCCTCTAACAATTCTGAAGCTAACCTGTGATTCCATGATTGATTCTCCACGAACGCCCTGCCTTACCAACTGTGCTGGTCCTACTGTCTTCCATGTGTGCTCTTTGCAGGGTATTAGCTACGCGAAGTTGGCAGACCTGCCACCGATCATAGGCCTATGTAAGTATGCATATGCTTTCCCTTTCTTTCTTTTTATGGTAATATTTCTTATTTATATCATAACGATCATAGTATAAGCCACGTAAATACTGAGCTGACAAAATTGAAAAGAAAGCAGAAGGCTAGCATTTGCACAGAGGAATATCAGCCAAGAAGGAAAAATTACAATCAAGACCGAAAATCAACTCAGCTTGACATCAACACCCGTCACCTGCCTCTGGCACCACCAACGAAGAAAATGATGCATGTGTTTTCCGTTTCTGCGGGCGGTAATTAATAATTGCCGTATCCATCATACATGTGCGCAGATTCGAGCTTCGTGCCACCGCTCGTGTATACGGTGCTGGGGAGCTCCCGTGACCTGGCGGTGGGCCCGACATCGATCACGTCGCTCATCATGGGGGCCATGCTGCAAAAGGGGGTGCCGGTGAGCCCCTCCGCGGAGCCGATGCTGTTTGTGCAGCTTGCCTTAACCTCCACCTTGTTCGCCGGCCTCTTGCAAGCATCCCTCGGCATCCTCAGGTACTTGCAACAATCTGTTGCATCCAACAACCAACCTGTTTAAATGAAAGATCGGTGCACATGCACCGGCGCACTAATAATGCATGTGTTGTTGTTGTTCGAGGTGCAGGTTGGGTTTCATCATCGACTTCTTGTCCAAGGCGACGCTGCTGGGGTTCATGGCGGGCGCGGCGATCATCGTGTCGCTGCAGCAGCTCAAGGAGCTACTGGGTATCGTCCACTTCACTGACAAGATGGACATCGTCCCCGTCATGGCCTCGGTCTTCCAGCACACCGACGAGGTCACCCATTCATCCATCTAGCTCTGAACCCCTGCTGGATGCATATATACAGGCACATCTATGGACGGTTCGTGCAAATGCATGCTTAGCTAATGGTTGATTTCATGCAGTGGTCATGGCAGACGATACTGATGGGGGCATGCTTCCTCGTGCTCCTGCTGTCAGCCAGACATGTGGTACGTACGTGCGGCTGTGCGCTTCCTTTCTTCAATTCAGCCCTTGTGCTGTACCGTTGACTGGCATTGATCGTCTACTGTCTTGCGCGCAAATGCTGTTTTTCTCGAGCTATACTTAAATAGCAAAGTGCTCGTGGCAACCCTGTTTAACTCCCCTTTTGCTGAACTATCACAGAACATTTCATTTTCAGAACCTAAAATTAGAACTCTTTTCTTCACCTGTTGATTGTACCTAACTCCTGCAGCAGTACTTATTCATCTGGCTCTAATGTGAATATACAGAGCATGAGATGGCCAGAGTTCTTCTGGATTTCAGCATGTGCTCCCTTGGTATCTATCATCATATCCACGGTGCTCATTTTCCTCTTCAAAGGAGAGAACCACAACATAAGCATCGTAAGAAACAATAAAACAGAATAATTTTTTATATATTACAACTGTGGTATGCAACATGATGGAAAACAGGAAGTGTATGCATCTTTTCGCCACAGATTGGGCCGCTCAAATGTGGCCTGAATCACCCCTCATGGGACAAACTACTCTTTGAACCAAAATATCTAGGACTCACCATGAAGACTGGCCTCGTCATCGGTATCATCTCCCTTACAGTACGCTAATCATCCTATGCATAACCTCACATTGCATTAGAAATTAGAAAAGTAGTTGAAATTTATTTTTCATAACTGTTGCCACTAACAAGCTGACATGTGCTCTAAATTTTTCTCTGTCAGGAAGGAGTAGCTGTTGGCAGGACATTTGCTTCAATCAAGGACTACCAGGTGGATGGTAACAAGGAGATGATGGCCATTGGGTTGATGAACATTGTGGGCTCATGTACATCATGCTATGTTACAACAGGTAACCTACATTTTCGGACTAAAATGTCTTCCAATATGTTCTTGCATTCCTGACAAGGCTCCCAGACTCCGCATCATATGATGCACACAACCATAGGAAGAAAGACTGATTACTCCCTCTATTCCCATCAGGAGGATTTTCTCGCTCTGCTGTGAATCATAATGCCGGCTGCAAGACCGCCATGTCCAATGTGATCATGGCGCTGACAGTCATGGTTACACTGTTGTTTCTCATGCCATTGTTTGTCTACACCCCGAATGTTGTCCTTGGAGCCATCATAATTGTTGCTGTCATTGGCCTGCTCGATTTTTCTGCTGCATACCACATCTGGAAGATGGATAAGATGGATTTCCTCGTGTGTTTCTGCGCATTTACTGGTGTCATCTTCCTCTCAGTCCAACAAGGGCTCGCGATAGCGGTAACCAACACAAATATTACTGAGATGTACTCCCTCCGTCCCATAATATAAGAACGTTTTTGACACTAGTGTAGTGTCAAAAACGTTCTTATATTATGGGACGGAGGGAGTATTACTTATTTTTCTGTAGAGGAAGTTAATAGTTGAATGTTTTTTTGGTTACTGAAATTGCCAAATTTGTAGGTTGGTATATCTGTATTTAGGGTACTGATGCAAATCACAAGGCCAAGGATGATAATTAAAGGGAACATAAGGGGAACGGATATTTACCGAAACGTCCATCAGTATGAGGAGGCTCAGAGAGTTCCTGGGTTCTTGATACTAACAGTTGAGGCTCCTATAAACTTCGCAAACACCAACTATCTGAATGAAAGGTAAAAGAAACATCAAATTCTACAAAGGGATGTTGAAGTTAGGTTGTTGAACAAGTTACAATGCAATATTTCATTTGTAGGACTAAAAGATGGATAGAGGATGAAAGTTTTTCAGCGAATAAACAAACCGAACTCCGTTTCGTAATCTTTGATCTATCAGGTTTGTAACCCCCAACAAAAAAAAATTGTTCACTTCTCAGTTTAGCATCAGACCTCACTACTAACTAGTGAATGTTACTCCCTCCATTCTATATAAGATGTATCAGTTTTGTGCAAATCAAATAGTTGTATGTTTGGCCAAGACTAGAGGGTAAAATATCAACATATGCAATACCTAATAGATAAAATATGAAAATACTTTTCATGATGGATCAAATGATATAAATTTGGTATTGTGGATATTGATATATTTTTGTAGAAACTTGGTCAAACATGCCATGTTTGACTTTTGGAAAAACTAATACACCTTATATTTTGGAATGGAGGGAGTATGTTTTCGGGAACAAACGATTCCCTTCTTTCCATATGCACATGCATGCATCCACTAAGGACAAATTTGATGTCATCATAAATTCTCCTCGTTTCAAAATTTTGAAATGTTCTGTAGCTGAAATTGTTGGTGGATTCAAATTCTGTTTTCTCCATTCAATCCGTTGCAATGAGACCTTCGAAACTAGATCTCATGTAGGTATGTTTTGCCGACTTTTTCCGTCAAAAGTGACCATCTTGTTTACCGAGAAATTTCTGGATCATAAAAATGATTCACCTAGCCTTCTCCCCACATGCACATGCATGCATGCACCAGGGGAGAAAAGTTGATGTCATCATGGATTCTGCCAATTTAAAAAATTCAAAATGATATGTAGCTAGCTCAAGCAGTTATTCTAATTCAAAATTGGTTTTCACCATTAATTAAATTTGTTGCAGCGAGACCTTAAAAATTAGATCTCATGTGGGTATGTTTTGATGACTATACGTATGTTGCCATATTGTTTACACCGAAGTTACCTGCATGAAAACGTAAACTTTTTTTTGCCACATTTCAATGTTTTTGTTAGCTGAAAGTTATCACCCAGTAGTACAAGAGTTACCCATAATGTTCATGTTTTATTACCTGCGAAGATTATGTGGGTTGTCGAATTACTTGTGGACAGTTGTTGAATCAAAACACTAAATCTTTGTCGCAAATAGCAATGTAGCAGGGGAACCTACGCTGGTGAATGTGACCTAACACACTAGAGAAAATGTAGCAGGGGAACCTAGTTACTATACTTGTCTCATGTTGGTAAGTATAGCATGGATAGGCTATTAGCTACATAACCATTATGCTTGAAATTGTGGCATGGGCAGCCTCGTAAGTCTAGCATGAGCAGACCGATAAAAATGACATGAGAAGGCTAGTAACTATAGTACAAGCAGGGTGGTAACTATAGCATGAGAAATCCCGATAACTTCAGCATGAGTAGTTATGAGCAGGTGTAAAAAAAAATCAGAAAAGACCTTGTGAGCCGGTGGAGAATGTGAAGAAAAATGGTGGAACCATGTAAACTAGTAGCAAATTGTGCGGGGGTAATGGTAGAATCATCAGTTTGGTTTCTATATTTTTGGAGTTCAAACATGTAATGCCAAGGTACAAGTAGCATGTAGGGCGTGTTCTGAAACTTCCCAGCTTCTCCAAAACTTCCTAGATTCAGCTTCTTGATTCAGGTGGCGACTGGAAAAGGGTCCGGCTGCCTCGTAGTTTCTCCCAGCGCCATGTTGAGCTGGCAGCCCAGCTGTGGGACTGCAGGCCCGTCCGTTGCCACCTTGGGCTGGTTAAAAGCTGCCCATTTTAGACCGAACGAGGAGGAGCGGGTTTGTGCGGTACCTGTACTAGCGAGGAGTTGAGGGATCGAATCATTTTCTTTGCGGTGGCGTTACGGCCTTAAATAAGTCCAACTCCATTTTCCTGTATACACGAAGATGGGTTTCCCTCGCTTAAAAAAATTGCACTACAGCCCAAAATTGCTTCGGGCATTTTAGCTTCCTGGAGCTGACATGTTCGGGCTAGTTCCTCACTGAGAATTTGTGATGTTTGGAGTTGAAGGAAATCAGAACAGGCATGTAGTGTTTTATGCGACTCAAAAGACAAACTTGTGTTCTATGTAATCAGAACAGTGTGCTACTCAATTGGCTGGTGTGTTGGAATTAGCACGGAGTGGTTGGGTTTGATTCCCATCCACCGCGTAATTTTTTGGCTTTATAACATGGACTTGGGGGAGAACGTACCGAAGTTAGCGATCGTGAGCATGCAAAATAGTCAAAAGAGGAAACGAGCCTGAGCTAGAGATCGATGTGAGAACCTAGCCCAGATGTGGAGATGTGGCTGGCGAAGCATGTAGAAAAAATAAATAGAGGAAACACACCTGGACGTCGGGATACAATGTATAGAAATATGGGCTTGCTCGAGACCAAGCGCATGGGACGACCAACTATTCATTAGGTTTTATCACTATTTATGGACCGTTCGCCAAATACTTTTGCCGTATTACTTAGCTCATACTAGTAAACCATATGTATGTACTTGAGTGTTGGATGCATGTCAGAAATTTAGTATTTTCAGTAGCGTTTTCACTGACACATCCTGTTTTGTCTCTTCAGCTGTCCCTGCAATTGATACAAGTGGGATAGCGTTCCTCATTGACCTAAAGAAACCAACAGAGAGACTTGGCCTAGAGGTAAATATATATATACTGAATTTTATGTTCATAAGCTGCCAATTTTAGTTACATGGCAAATTAACAGTTTTTTACTCTGCCTTTGCAGCTTGTACTTGTGAATCCAACTGGAGAGGTAATGGAGAAAATACAGCGAGCGAACGACACACACAACCATTTCAGGCCAGATTGTCTCTATTTGACCATCGGGGAAGCAATTGCCTCACTTTCTGGAGAGGCCAGTATGGCAACACCATAGAGTGGTTTGCCGACATATTATTTTGATCATCTGATTGCACTGCTGAACTTTCTCATAGCCTTCTCATCCACGAAAGTGCCTGCAACAAAGCCCCTTAGAACTTGGTTTATTGCTATATTCCTTTCCTTTCCAATCTGTGATGGAAATTAGGTATGTGAATGGAATTTAGGTACAAGGTAACTAACATTTGGACTCGGAGTTGTATTGTGTTTACAGGATATGGAGTTGTGTGCTAGGCCTCGTGTATAATATGGGGGCAACACATACAATATAATCTATACCAACATAATAGCACAGGCGCGCAGGGGGAGCCGGCGGCATGTGCCGGTGCCCGGGCGTCCGGGGTGTGGTATTATGACGGTGTCACGGGGAGGAGCGCCCGTAATCAGTCCCCGGACATGTAGCCGAGTCTAGTGACCTCGTTAACAAATCTCGGTGTCACACCACATCTTGCCATCCTCGCCTCCCACACACACACCCCCCTCGCGGCTGTGCGAGCCGTGGTCGCTGTAGTGCCGGACCATGGTCTAGAATCACCGCAGGCGCCCTAGCGTCCTCTCTGAGACTCCTAACCTCACCAAATGGAGGTTTCGGCATCTTCGTCTGCTGGTCGTAGAAAAATCTCTGCCAGTTGCAGCAGGTTCCGACCACGTTCAGAGGCTTTGCAGTGCCGCTGTGCTCCGTCGAAGCTTCCGACGTTACCAGTCGCAACACCAGCGAGAGCCGGCTCCATCATTTTCATCCAGCGGTTCCAACTTTTGTTCCGCAGTATCTTTTGCACCTACCGACGTAGCACCAGCAATTGCCGGTTCCAGCATTTCTAGACAATGGTTGCAACTTCGGGTCATAGTCATAGTTTTTTTTTTTTTGCGCACCGTAGCAGCATTTCTAGACAATGGCTTGATGTAGCATGTGCAGTTGTCGATCCCAGCATCTGGACCGGCAGCTCCTAGTTGCACGCATGCCGATTGCAACATCTCGACATGGCTGCTCCCAACACGCAGCACAGGTGCCAGCGAGTGGGTCTTGCCAATGCCACTCCCTCGCCTGTGTTGCTTGCCCCAGCCACAGCTGGCCTTGCAGCAACTACGTGCAAAAGGAAGCCATGCAGGACGATGGAGAAGAAGGGGGAGAGGAGGGACGAGGCCTGTGAAGAAGATACAGACGTTGCTGCCTTGCTGGGTTAGCGGAGTGCAATGGGATATCGGTCTTGGGCATGTCGGAGCTCCACA
The DNA here is from genome assembly GCA_032464435.1 of Aegilops umbellulata. Lineage (NCBI taxonomy): Eukaryota > Viridiplantae > Streptophyta > Magnoliopsida > Poales > Poaceae > Aegilops > Aegilops umbellulata. The sequence goes on from CP136059.1 coordinate 419,917,109, forward strand.
GAAGACCAGGGTGTTGGTGTTGTGGAGCTGCACGAAAGAGAGGTTGTAGTACGAATGAGTGGTGGCGGTGATCCCCGGCGTGACCGGCCCGAGCTTCGGCCAATCGGCCATATTGAATCGTTTCCCAAAAAAATTCTGTGCAGACCAGCTGCAAATTAAATCATATGCATACCCGACGCCAATGCCTCCCATGTGTACAAGCATAGCGTCCACGGCCTCCTGGTCGAGCGCGCCTCCCTCGCGGTGGCTTTCTTGTTCGGTTCGGCTTGAAAGGATACATCATATCGCACATGATACAGCGGCTCGCTCGACTCAGTTGACGACACACATGAGCTCGCCATGCCCGCTCCAAACTGCCGCCGTCGCCTCTCTCCACGACGAGCCCCACCCCACACAATCCCGTTGCCTGGGCCGCCGTCACCTTCCTTTGCATGGCGCCGCTCCACATCTGCATCCATTCACCGCCGGTTCCCCTTCGTCATCTTGGCCGCCGTCGCCTCCATTCCCACGGCGCCACCCATGCCCCCTTCTCCCCGTTGCCCCACTAGACCCTGGAGATAGCAGATGCAAGCCGCTAGGGACGGAGGGGTAGGGATCAGCGGAGTAGCACGCGGCGGTAATTGAATTTTTATGCTAGATATCTTTCTATCTACTCTATCTATCTATCTGTATCTATCTATTATCTATCTATTATATTAAGGAAAGGAACGGTTGAGGTTAAGCAGTAACTAAGGAACGGCTCAGATTACTGAGTACGTCTAGGAGAAGGACAGGAAAAGGGAGGACGTGTATGTTTAAGAGGTGGATACGGAATTCTAAACCAAATAAAAAAGAGAGAGCCCCTCAAAAAAAAAAAAGAGAGAGAGAGAAGGATACGGTGACTAGATGCACCCATCCGCTGAGGTGGAGCCTTTCCCACGTTGTGATAACATCCATGCAAACCTAACACAAACTGTCAAGACTAGCACACTGGTAGAAAAAGAGGCTTCCGTCCAGCCCCATTAGTCGCGAAACTGTAGGAACCGCGACTAATGAAGTCTTTAGTCGCGGTTCGGCAGACGAACCGCGACCAAAGGCCTGGGCCCAGGGCGCTCGGTGGCCAGCTGGTGCACGTGAGGGGCTTTAGTCGCGGTTGGCCAGGCCAGCCGCGACTAAAGGTGCCCAAAGGCCTTTAGTCGCGGTTGGCCAGGCCAACCGCGACTAAAGCTCCTCCCCTATATATACCAGTTCAGCACACTCACTTAGCCATTTGGTGCCACTTCTCTTCACAAGCTTCACAAGGGGGTGTAGGTTTGCTTTTGGTTCCTCTTATGCACACAGGGTGTTTGATGAAATGCCCCAAGAGCGTGAAACAAACATGATATGAAGTGTTGGAGCCACACTTGAGGTTCCTCATTTATTTTTTCCTCCTCGATCACAGTTAGCAACTTGAACCTTTCATGCATGTGTGTCATTGATAAAATATGCATGTGTGTTGTTCATTGTTTAATTTCTATTATTTATAGCTAGTTAGTTTAACAAATGCATGATAGTTAATTATATATTTTATATTATAGTAATGTAGATGAATCGGCAATGGATGTATGGTAACCGACTCTCCCGCGAGTTCACTACGGGTTTGAAAGATTTCCTCGTAGTGGCTAATGCGAACAAGCAGAAGGGTTTTGTTATCTGTCCATGTGTTGACTGTAAGAATCAGAAGGGTTACTCTTCCTCAAGAGAAGTTCACCTGCACCTGCTTCGGCACGGTTTCATGCCAAACTATAATTGTTGGACCAAGCATGGAGAAAGAGGGGTTATAATGGAAGAAGATGAAGAAGGGGATGATTTCATCGATGAAAGCTATCTTGCTCATTTCGGTGATACTTTCATGGAGGATGCTGAAGGTGAAGGGGAAGGTGAAGGTGAAGAAGAGGCACGTGATGAGACCGTTGATGATCTTGGTCGGACCATTGCTGATGCACGGAGACGCTGCGAAACTGAAAAGGAGAGGGAGAATTTGGATCGCATGTTAGAGGATCACAGAAAGTCGTTGTACCCCGGATGCGATGATGGTCTGAAAAAGCTGGGCTGCACACTGGATTTGCTGAAATGGAAGGCACAGGCAGGTGTAGCTGACTCGGCATTTGAAAACTTGCTGAAAATGTTGAAGAATATGTTTCCAAAGAATAACGAGTTGCCCGCTAGTACGTACGAAGCAAAAAAGGTTGTCTGCCCTCTAGGTTTAGAGGTTCTGAAGATACATGCATGCATCAACGACTGCATCCTCTACCGCGGTGAATACGAGAATTTGAATGAATGCCCGGTATGCACTGCATTGCGTTATAAGATCAGAGGCGATGACCCTGGTGACGATGTTGAGGGCGAGAAACCCAGGAAGAGGGTTCCCGCCAAGGTGATGTGGTATGCTCCTATAATACCACGGTTGAAACGTCTGTTCAGGAACAAAGAGCATGCCAAGTTGTTGCGATGGCACAAAGAGGACCGTAAGTCGGACGGGGAGTTGAGACACACCGCAGATGGAACGCAATGGAGAAAGATCGACAGAGAGTTCAAAGATTTTGCAGCTGACGCAAGGAACATAAGATTTGGTCTAAGTACAGATGGCATGAATCCTTTTGGCGAGCAGAGCTCCAGCCATAACACCTGGCCCGTGACTCTATGCATCTACAACCTTCCTCCTTGGTTGTGCATGAAGCGGAAGTTCATTATGATGCCAGTGCTCATCCAAGGTCCGAAGCAACCCGGCAACGACATCGATGTGTACCTAAGGCCATTAGTTGATGAACTTTTACAGCTGTGGGGCAGACCTGGTGTCCGTGTGTGGGATGAGCACAAAGAAGAGGAATTTGACCTACGAGCGTTGCTTTTCGTAACCATCAATGATTGGCCTGCTCTTAGTAACCTTTCGGGACTGTCAAATAAAGGATACAATGCATGCACGCACTGCTTACATGAGACTGAAAGTGTACATTTGCCAAATTGTAAGAAGAACGTGTACCTTGGGCATCGTCGATTTCTTCCGAAAATTCATCCAGTAAGAAAGAAAGGCAAGCATTACAACGGCAAGGCAGATCACCGGCCGAAGCCTGCAGAACGCACTGGTGCTGAGGTATTTGATATGGTCAAGGATTTGAAAGTCATCTTTGGAAAGGGTCCTGGCGAACAATCAGTTCCGAAGGGAGCTGACGGGCACGCAGCCATGTGGAAGAAGAAATCTATATTCTGGGAGCTAGAATATTGGAAAGTCCTAGAAGTCCGCTCTGCAATCGACGTGATGCACGTTACGAAGAATATTTGCGTGAACCTCCTAAGCTTCTTGGGCGTGTATGGGAAGACAAATAATACAAAGGAAGCACGGCAGGACTAGCAACGTTTGAAAGACCCTGATGACCGGCATCCGGAATGGTTTCAAGGTCGTGCTAGCTACGCTCTGACCAAAGAAGAGAAGGTCATCTTTTTTGAATGCCTGGGCAGTATGAAGGTCCCGTCTGGATTCTCGTCCAATATAAAGGGAATAATAAACATGGCGGAGAAAAAGTTCCAAAACCTGAAGTCTCACGACTGCCACGCTGATTATGACGCAATTGCTTCCGATTGCTTTGAGGGGGCTCCTGCCGGAAAATGTTCGAGTAGCCATTGTGAAGCTATGTGCATTCCTCAATGCAATCTCTCAGAAGGTAATCAATCCAGAAGTTCTACCACGGTTACAGAACGATGTGATCCAATGTCTTGTCAGTTTCGAGTTGGTGTTCCCGCCATCCTTCTTCAATATTATGACGCACCTCCTGGTTCACCTAGTCGAAGAGATTTTCATTCTCGGTCCTGTATTTCTACACAATATGTTCCCCTTCGAGAGGTTCATGGGAGTATTAAAGAAATATGTTCGTAACCGTGCTAGGCCAGAAGGAAGCATCGCCAAGGGCTATGGAAATGAGGAGGTAATTGAGTTTTGTGTTGACTTTGTTCCTGACCTTAAGCCGATTGGTCTTCCTCGATCACGGCACGAGGGGAGACTAAGTGGAAAAGGCACGATCGGAAGGAAATCAGCTGTACATGTTGGCCAAGACACCATCTTCGACTATAACAACTTTCCAAGGGTACGAGATAAATGGGAATACATTTTACACGATCGCCCAAGATAAAAAGAGCACCAACCAAAACAGTGGTGTCCGCTTTGATGCAGCAACCGAGAATGGGCAAAATGTCACATATTATGATTACATAGAGGAGATATGGGAACTTGACTATGGACCCTCCTTTAAGGTCCCTTTGTTCCGGTGCAAATGGTTCAAGCTAACAGGAGGTGGGGTAAAGGTGGACCAGCAATACGAAATGACAATGGTGGATTTCAACAATCTTGGTTACCTTGACGAACCATTCGTCCTAGCGAAAGATGTCGCTCAGGTTTTCTATGTGAAGGACATGAGTAGCAAACCGAGGAAACGGAAAGATAAGAAAACGATCAGTACATCATGCGATGATCCAAAGCGCCACATTGTTCTTTCAGGGAAAAGAAACATCGTGGGAGTGGAGGACAAGACAGACATGTCAGAAGATTATAATATGTTTGCTGAAATTCCGCCCTTCAAAGTGAACACCGACCCAAGCATTAAGTTAAATGATGAGGATGCTCCATGGATACGGCACAATCGTAAGCAAGCAGGGACACAAGGGAAGAAATGATGTGTAATAATTTATTGTACCAAACTTTGTTGAATGGATCATGTGAATTATATTACCCGTGATGTGTTTGGTGTCCATTTTCGAATGATTCGAGATACCACTGATGATACATGAAATTTGGAGTGATTTAGTCATACTCCTGCCTAGGCGTATAATATGCATACTCGTAGTCTTCATAGCCGCCGCCGTTGTACTGGTAGTCGTCGCCTTCTAAGTTGCCGTCGTCGTCGTCGCTGCTGTCGTCGCTGTCGTCGGGCGGCGCTCGTGGCTCGAACTGAGGGTAGCGCAGGCGGGGGATATCGCCGGCCGTGATGTAGTCCATGACGCTCTGCAGAGTCCGGCCGTACCACCATAGCCGACGGCCGGCCTCGTGGAAGTTCCCAGGACGCAGACCGTCCTCCTCATACCTAGCGAGCGCCCTCTCACGCCGATTGATGAAGAAGGCGTCTCAAGTATGCTGGTTATCGGGATGCCAGCGGGGATTCATCCGCTGCTCCGGCGTGAGTTTTATTTTTGAATTGAATTAGTTTTATTATTCTTAATTTTTTGATATATTATTTGTATTTTTAGAATTTTGAATTGAATTAATTTTATTTTTCTGAACTTTTTGATATAATATTTGTGTTTTTAACATATTGAATTGAATTAGTTCTATTTTTCTGAATTTTTTGATATATTATTTGTATTTTTAACATACTGAATTGAATTAGTTTTATTTTTCTTAATTTTTTGATATATTATTTGTATTTTTAATATTTTGAATTGAATTAGTTTTATTTTTCTGAATTTTTTGATATATTATTTGTATTTTTAACATTTTGAATTTAATTAGTTTTATTTTTCTTAATTTTTTGATATATTATTTGTATTTTTAGAATTTTGAATTGAATTAGTTTTATTTTTCTGAATTTTTTGATATAATATTTGTGTTTTTAACATATTGAATTGAATTAGTTTTATTTTTTTGAATTTTTTGATATATTATTTGTATTTTTAAGATTTTGAAAAAGAAAAAGTATTTTGAAAAATACCTTTAGTCGCGGTTGGCCTGGCCAACCGCGACTAAAGGTCGTTGCGCGCGGGAACGCAAAACCCCGCCAAAAAACCATTTAGTCCGCGACTAAGGGGGGGATATAAATACAAGGGCCCGAACCGTCGCCTCCATTTCTCGTCTTCTCCGATTCTCTGCCGCGCCGAAGGCCTGCCGCCGTCGCCCTCGCCCTCGACGCCGCCCGCCGTCGCCGTCGCCCTCGCCCTCGACGCCGCCCGCCGTCGCCCGCCGCGCTGTCATCGTCCTCTCGCGCCCCGGCCGCCCCGTCCGTCGTATGTTTGCACACCGCGCCCCGCCCCGGCCGACGCGCGCCGCCCCCGCTCGCCCACGTACGGCGCCGCCGGCCGCTATCACCGGCCTCCCTCGCCCACCGCGCGCGCGCCGCCTCGCTCGCCCGCCCTCAACGCCGCCGGCCGGCCTCGGTACTGCCGCGCGCGCACGCGCGCGCCTCTCAGAGAGCGAGATCGTGGAGAGAGAGAGGGGCGCCGCGGGCCACCGGATTTTTTTCTTTTTTTTTGTTCTTTTTAATTTTAACTAGTTAATTAGTTTAACAAAAACGGTAAAATAACTTAAAACTTGATAATTAACAAAAAAACCGTAAAATTTGATAATTAACCAAAAAACGTATATAAAACTTGATAATTAACAACAAAAAAAGTAAAACTCCGCTTTTTTTTGGGATCGAGAGGGGGCGGCGAGGGTTATACATGTGTGTTGTCCTCGCCTCCCTCTCCGTGACGCCGTCGTCTGCCGCCCCGTCTTGCGCTCTACCGCGACACCCTCTCCCACCCCTTCCTCGCCCCCTCCTTTTGCCACCGCCCTTTCGCCATCGCCACCGCCACCGCCCCCCTTCTTCACTTAATTAATTTGTTTTTACTACATGTTTTCAGGACTGACATAATGGCGGACGATAGAGCTGACCCGATTATGGACAACTATGATCCGGACGGTGAAGCACATATGTTCGGCATCATAAACGGCGATATTCTATATGTGCCGACCGGACAAGAAGAAGATGATATCTCCTCTTATCTGAACCTTGATGGTGAAGATGAAGGGCGCCGTCAGCAAGATGATGCCGAACAAACGTCGATAAACGACGATCTTCAAATGGAAGTAGCAACCACCTCCGGCGCCGAGGTATATATATACATTGAGCCTCTGGTGATACAAACTAACTGATTTGAATAAATATGTGTGTACTAACGCGCGCGACTCTCTTTCTTATTTTAGCCCTCGGCCGGATCGTCGAAACAATCGAGTACGTCGTCAAAGCGTGGCGCAACCAAGACGATGAAACAAGGAGAAACATGCACCATCGAGGTTGTCGACAGTGCAACCGGCAGGCCGCTGGAGCCCCGCAAGAACACCACCAAGTTTGTCAGCCAATGCGGAGCCGTTGTTAGAGACAACGTCTCGATCACCGTCCAGGAGTGGAATAAGCCAAAGAAGGCACGAATTGTTGGTTTCACTTTTGTCGATAAGAGAACAAAAAAAGATTGCTTCAAGAAGCTTATGGAACATTTCGTTCTACCTCCGGAATACAACAAATTCGATGAGGAGGGTAACAAGATTGAGGAAAACAAGGAGAGGAGGAGGCTAGTCAAACAGTTCGCTCTTCATAAGATGGCCGACGCATTCCGGAACTTCAAGCAAAATCTAGCCCATGACTTTGTCAAGCAGAACAAGACTCCGGATTTCAAAGGACAATATGAGAAACTGAAACATGATTGGCCAGAATTTGTGAAGCAAAAGAAATCGGAGCAGTTCATTCAAATATCGAAAAAAATAAGGAAAATGCGGCTAAGAAGGAGTACAATCATATTATGGGGCCAGGAGGGTATCGCCTTTGGGAGCCTAGGTGGGAGAAGATGGAGAACGAGCTGAGGGCGCGAGGAATCCATCCAGATACGGAGGAATGGGACCCAAGGGCCAAAAGCTGGTGGTACGGGCATGGGGGAACGCTGAACCCGGAGACAGGGGAGTGTGTTTACCGGGGCAAAATAATTAAACCCACCCAAGCCCTTATTGACGCAATGAGGGATGCTCAAGAGGGGAAGATCAAGTTCAACAGAGAGAACGACGCGCTGACAAAAGCCCTCGGAAATCCTGAACACGGAGGACGTGTACGAGGCATGGGGCACATTCCGTGGAAAATAGGGTTCCCCCAGAACGATGACCCGTACGGTTACAGAAGCCGTAAGAGAAAGATGGATCGGGAAGCAGATGTTGTGGCGCGGTTGGCATCGGAAATGGATGTGATGAAGAAAACCGTGAGTGTACTAGTAGCCGAAAGAGATGCAGCTCGGGCGCAGCATGAAGATCATCCAGCGGATCTCGGAAGCCAGCAGCGGAGAAGCAGCGTGGCTTCCACGGAGGCCCCACCGGCTGGTGCAGATGCACCGACGATCGAAATTACTGCACCGGAGCCTCTGGTGGTCGAAATTACTGCACCGGAGTCTCCTCGCTACCCCGTGGACGATATAAAGGAGATGAAAGAATGTCATCTGTATTATCCTATCGGGAACATGTCCATGAAGGTAGCCATCGGCAGTGCTTTACCATGTTTACCTGGAGCACTCCACCACAACAACCCCATTCAAGATGGCTATGCTCGTGTCACGGTGGAGGACATAGTCCAAGGGTTTGAGGACCTGGAGATTGACATTGCTACACCTGAAGGGGAGAAAAGACTTGGAGATGTCAAGCGCCATTTCATTCTATGGCAAAAGAAGTTTATCAAGTTTCCAGGCGAGGCGCCAAGGACAACAAGTCCACCCCCCTACGGTGGTGGTGGTGGCGGTGGCGGTGGTGGTGGTGGTGGCGGTTCACCTACACCTCCGTCACGTCAGCCGACGCCTCCCAGTCCACAACGTCCGGCGGGTGATCAGACGCCGCTCCCCAGTCCTCGTCCGGCGGGTGATCAGACGCCGCCCCCAATCCACCTCCGGCAAAGAAGCAGAAGCAGTCCTGGATTATTAACCCGGACCCTTATGTACGTAAGACCACAAAGGTACCGGAGCCATCACTGAAGCCTCTCCCCACAAGGCCTTGGGAACGTAGTGCCGAGGAAACTGCCGCGGCCGCGGCTGCTGATCATGAGAAATGGAAGGCGGACTGCAAGAAGAAAAGAGAGCCCGAGCCCAAGCCAGTATTTTCTGATGAGCAAAAGAAGTGGGCTAAGTCATTTTTGAGCACACCGTCCCAAGCCGCGAAGAATCTGCCTGACGACTATGCACGTGAACTTCGTAGGCAGGCACTCATGTTGAAGGAGAAGAAAGAGCGGGCGGAGAACCAGGAGAACAACGCCTTGGAGGAGGCCGAGAAAACGGAATTAGAAAGTAAAAAAAGCGGGAAACGAGTTGCCCAGCTCGGGGAACAAAGTAAACAATCGATTGCCCCGCTTATAGTGAAAGGCGCCGGTCCGGATGACCCCGATATCATAGCAGCAGCAGCAGCACATGGATTGACTGTAACGAGTGCCAGAGAACAAGCGACCAACTTAGGTATTACTCTTCGTGAACTGTTAGGCCTTGATGAGGCGCCAGTGAAGGAGGTAGTAATTATATATGTGAAGAATGGGCCTCTCGTCGAGCCTGCGCAGGAAAAGGATCTACCTCCACAAATGAAAGGTCTGCTGAAATGGTACAAGGGTTACATAAAAAATAAAAACGCCAAAGAATATATTTATGCGGAAGTTAGATATGAGCATCACTTCAAACATTACTATGTACAAATTCATCTGAGTGAATTGTTCCAGCTTTTCAATCTGCGCGAGCTCGACAAATCTATCATCAGTTGCTACGTTCTGTAAGTGATTTATTTCTACCCCATCTCGTTCATATTGCCTGCACTATATATATGTCCTAACTATATTGTTGTGTCCGCTATTATACATGCAGAATGAAGATTAAGGAATGCAGAGTAAGGAACATCCATGATGTTGGGTTCATTGACCCACACATCGTTAATGGATATGTGTTGGAGCATCACCCCACCGACATGGAGGCAGACCTGTGGCATTTTCTTACAAAGCAGGAACTCAAAAGTGATATTCTATTTCCTTACCATTTTGGGTGAGTGTTTCTGTCTTGAGCACATTCTCTTTTGTTTACTCCATGCATGGTATGTGGCCGGCTAATCGATGAGTTATGCATGACGTACTGTGCATGTATCGTGTCCGCAGGTTCCACTGGATTCTGCTAGTAATTAAAGTTGACACCTTAGAATGTCTCGTCCACGACTCTCTGAATATGGATCCAAAGCTTTGGGGCGGCATGAGAAGAATGCTGCAGAAGTAATTATTTTCATTCATTTGCGCTCTATATCGATCGGCCTATTTCGTTCATTTCCTAATATCAAGTAACTAATAACTCTCTTGTTCATTTAATTTTCTTTGCCTCGTAGGGTTTGGAGACGGTTCGTAGATACAAAGGTCGGTGAATTCAAAAAAAAGCTAGAATTCAAAAGGTCAAAGGCTAAGAATGGTGGGGATATTCAGCCAGCGGGGACCAATCTATGTGGATACTATGTCTGTGAGATGATCCGGAGATACACCTCTGAGCGGGTTCCGAGTGATACCAATGCTCAGAGGAATAACCTCCGGATGATGCTTAGTCCAGAAGCTCGCTTCCGACCACTTCAAGAGGAACTAGCTGGATGGTTCAGCAGGGAAGTCATCCATCCTAAATGAGAACACCATTACGAGGACGTAGAACTTTATATGCATTAAATTATGTATGGAAACTTGTTCAAAATTGTATATGGTCATCCGATGATATTGAATATATATTGTATATTCCTCTTGAATTCTTTTTGGTTCTAATTTCAAATTTGTTTGAAATTGTACATTCATATGCATGTATGTAGTAGCGTAGAATATGTGAAACTCCTTCAAAATTAAAATAAAGCATAAAAGAAATAAAACAATACAAATTAAACAGAAAACAGGTTTAGGGGGGGGGGGCAGGTTTACCCCGGGGGGGGGGGCTAAAACCCTAAACCTGCGGCGGCCTTTAGTCGCGGTTGGCCAGAAGAACCGTGACTAAAGGTCCTCCGCCCCGACGGCCACATGGCGTCCACGTGGACGGGCCTTTAGTCGCGGTTCTTAAGCAACCGCGACTAAAGGGGGGGGGGGGGGGCTTTAGTCCCGCCTATTTGGTCGCGGTTGCGCAACCGCGACTAATGGCAGTTGCGAACCGCGACCAAAGGCCCTTTTTCCACCAGTGGCAGTCCGCTTCCTAAATAATATTTTTTGCCGTCGTTGTGCACGTGACAGAGATTTCAAGCAAACATGAAGATAGATTGGGAAAGAAAAAACTTCAGCGCTAACACGTCACGTTGGTTGATGCAGTGGGCATCACGTCGGCTGGCTTGAGCCAGCACCTTGCTGAATTAGACAGCCAAGGGACCAGTGCTGCCAGTATACTGTACGCACGGTAGATTTTCCGAAAAAATAATCTGTTTTTTTCAGGTCCGAGAAAACTAATCAACATGGGGAATATAAATTATATATATATATATACACACACACACACACTACTAAGAGAGACAAGCACATAGACATATTTTGAGCAAAAAACTGACCACGGGACTAGCACATAGACATAAAAAACCTGACGGGTTCTAGCCACAATCTAAAATTAATACTTAGATTATGCCAGCCGCGTAAATACATGGCTCATAATTCTAAACCAGAGTTCTTTTCGTGTCAAAGAAAAAACAATGATATGTTTCGTTCACCTCTTACTCATCTTCAGATTATCTGCTCACATGCTTCTATTTTAACCTGAATCCTTTGTTGGCAGCACTATTACAAACCCACTGTAGACAAAACTCTTTAATATTAGATAGAGAATGAATTAACTAAGAGTGGAGTACTATTTAAAATAGATTTAGTATTTTGTACCCCACACGAACTCCGTATGAAGATCATAAATAACCAAATTGCGTTCATGTAGAAACGTAACATGACAAGCATAACACGAGTCAAAATGTAGTATATGCATGTAACGGTGCTCAGTGCCAGCCCGCTACACATGTGTAAGATAGTCTGTATCATGCGAGTCCAGGAAGCAGAACTGTATTTTTTCTACAACAGTAGAGGTTGAAAGCAACATATCATGTAAAATATGTAACAAGTTGTTTTAGTTATGTTAAAATTATGAAAATCAAACCCTATAAGAACATGGAATAATTATGATCAAACTAAGTGAGAGTTGATGTATTTTGCAAGTTTATCTATGAACTTTATTTGATAATTGCATTGCTTTTGATGGTTAACGAACTATGGCAATTCGAGGAAGACATCATGCCTCCAAACATGCAGAAGTAATGGTGCATGTATAAATACAACACGAAGTGCAGGTATAAGCCATCATTTCAAATTCAACATCTCCTTCAAAATTGGAAGCAATGTGTTGACTCTAGCACAAGAAAAAAAAGGTATACCACATCAATATTGGACACGAGAAGATAGAAGCAAAGAGGTGGAGTAAAAATGTCAAAGATTATTACAAAAGTACATGGTTTTGAATGAATGGCTAGGAATCTTAATGACAGTGGTCTTTCATTGTCATTCTTAGACAACAAAATATGCTTATCTAGCACAGAATGCAGACTTCATAGAAATAGCCAAAAGTGCATTTGGGTTCACAATCACTGTTCATATTCAGAAATGTCGACACTAATGTATGATCAAAATAAATATTGAATGGTAGCTACCAAAACTAAATCTAGCCGCGCAAATACGCGGGTCACCCAGCTAGTTATGTAGAAATCAGCAGTTTTATTGTTTTCAAAGAAATTGGTTGGATCCATAGCCTTGATTGAATTTTGGAGCAACTGAAGGTGTGGCAGCCGTACTGAACTGTCCGGACATGCATTTTAATTTAGTACTCCATCCAAAAATACTTGTCAGCGAAAAGGATGTATCTAGATGTATTTTAGTTCTGGATACATCCATTTTTATTCATTTATGCGATAAATATTTCCAAACGGGGGGAGTACTTGATATTCCATATTGTTGCTCTCGTATGGCCTCTCGGCAGCCATAAGGAGGCCGAGGCAGGAGGTAAGTTTCCTCAATCTCAACTATTTTGTTCTTCTTCCTTCAAACCTCCAATGTTGGAGATATGCCCTAACGGCAATCATGTGATGATGATATTTTCCCATACATTCATGAGTTTTTTGTATTGTCCTTAAACATCATCAATAATATGTATCAATAAGTATTCGACTTGTTTGTGGGACTGTGTATCCTATGATGATAGTTCTAATGGTCCCTAGTTTATTAAGGTTATGCGGACACATATCCTTGACTATTATACAACTCGGTTGATGACTATGTTTCACAAGTCATGTGCATGGAGATGGTAAACCGATAGTATGGTCTCGGGGATGGAGATCACCAAGTCGGACAGACCCACTTTGAGACGCATAGAGATATTCTCATCTGTTAGTCTCAAGTACAATGTCTATGCCATCTCCCAGACCTGAGGTCCTTGCATGATCTCGGGATGAGGATCAACTCACTTAGGGTCTATCAAACGGTACTCCGTAACTGGGTAGTTATAAAGGTAGCTTTCAGGTGAGTCATGAGACATGCCGCGAGACATGGCTGACCAAGATGGGATTTGACCCTCATATACGGAGAGATATTCTCTGGGCCTTCTTGAGTGATCAGATTCAGAAAGTATGGCCATGTGACTTGGGTTAAGAGTTAACCCGGTTCGAGAATCTGTGCCATGATTTTGAGAAGAGAGATCGAGCTACCACAAGGGTGACAAGTACTCGCCTTGAGGTCGACAACATATATCGTGAGGCAAAAGGAATGTTGCATATGACATATTGTCGAGGTTCGTCAAACGAATTTACGCACACATGGGAGTTGGCACGTTCTGCTAGGAGCCGCTACCAACTATCGACTTTGGTCCTGTCCATGTGTACATGAACCTATAGGGTCGCACACTTAAGGGGATGCAGCCCATTCGGATTGAATCCAAGTGAAAAATGTAAGAGGACTCCTAGTGGGCTGAAGTGTTGAGGCCAACTCGGAGGTCTATATAAAGGGGAGTGGACGCTCCACTTAGGGTTGATCATTTCCACCCTGGACAGCCGTCGCTGCCACTCCCCACACCCATGCCGTGCGACCGGACCTAGAAGTCTGTCGCCCCATGTTGCACCCTGCATGTGTGCATACCTTGGAGGCATCGCACTTGCAGTGCTCGGACGAAGCGTTCGAGGGATCCGCGAGGTACTGTTCGTGGGTCTTCGTTGTTCGCAGGAGATCAGCGACGCGAGGAGGAGACAATCCGGGAGATCGACTACACGCATCACCAACTCTACTTCTGCTGCGGTGACTGCGCATCTAGTGGTCAACCTGATCCTATGATCTATTTCTAGCAACACAATCTTGGGTGCGTGGTAGAAAAAAATTATTTGGCGCTAGCGTAGCGTATCGCGTGTTCCAACATCCAAAGCCTACCACAACTTTGCCTGATCTCTCAAATCATTCAATTTCAGTTTAAATCCTTCCGCATGATCGATCTACGGTATGTTTCTGCTTTGATCCCCAATTTTATTTTCGCGAATCCATGTTTTATGTGCCTAGCATTGTCATTCCTAGGATATGCATACTTTTTATCCAAATTATAATTTTGGCATGGATTCATTGATGTTTTTAAAGGAATATAACGTTGTAGTTGTTGTAGGATCACTATTGTATCATTCTATTGGACAGAAAAATTATTTTGTAGAGAAGTTTACGAGGAGGTCCACATGTGTCGCTCGTGGTGAAGCACCAAGTTCATCCGTGGGTGCCGTACAAATGCAAATGCAGCAAGTTTACACACAGGGGGATCATCTTCACCACCGTGAGGCCAAGAACAAATACAAGAAGCTTCATGGGAGCAAGATGAAGATTTTTTTGAAACTATGATGATTTTTATAGCAAATTCGGAAACTATACACCCTAATGCAGAAAAACCAAAAGTATCACCCTGTCGGCCTCCTGTTGGCCGAAGAGGGACTTTTCGGCCTACCATTGGCCGAAGAGGGACTTTTCGGCCAACCGCTGACCAAAAAGGACTTTTCGGCCAACAATTGGCCAAAGAGTCCCTCTTTGGCCATCACCGGCTCTACTGTTTTAGAAAATTCATATCAAATATGATTTTTAGTATTTTAATTTGATTCTTTTTGCATTAGATTAGAAATTTTATGAAGTTTCTTTAGATATCAAGTTTGACTAGATTTGAAAGTTTGAATTTGAATTTTGATGAATTTGCTCAAATCACTAGATTGCCTATAATTTGAGCTAGGAGTATTCTTTTTAGATGGTTCTTTTTGCTACTGGTTCTTTGTGACTTCGTTTGTCAGTAGTAATTAATTGGTGAATTTTAGGATTATTTAAAATTAGGTTTTCATGAAAACAGTTCTGTTTTAGTGTTTTATAGGTTTTGTGCTATTTCTTTTAATTTTAATTGCTTTAAATTGTTTTCTTTATTTTTTGACATATTCTTTTAGTTTCTGTTAAGTTATTAGTGGATATTTTATTTGTAGTATTTGTAGTATTTTATTTCTTTTATCCTCCATTTTCTTTCCCATCGTTCTTTCCCTCCATTTTCTCCCGCTATTTTCTTTGCCGCCATTTTCTCCCGCCATTCTCTCCCGCCATTCTTTGACTCCATTTTCTTTCCCATCATTTTATTTTCCGCCATTCTCTCCCTCCATTTTCTCCCGCCATTTTATTTTCTACCATTCTCTCTCGCCATTTTCTTTCCTGCTATTTTCTTTCCTGCCATTCTCTCCCGCCATCTTCTTTCCCACCATCTTCTTTCTCGCCAACTTCACTTCTCAACTTATAAAACGAGCCTCATGTTGTCCACGACCGTAGATAACATCGTATGACACGGTCTGTGTCTCCTGCGTCAGTGCTGCTTGTAGAGTGTGAAACACGGTCTGAGAGAAGTCATAAGTGTTTGCAGCTTCGTCATCATCATTGGAGAGTGTTTCACACTTATGACTTCTCTCACAAAGTGTTTCACACTCCACATGAAGGCATCATAGTCATCCTCCGTCGATGCAGCACTCCTTAGTGTGGCGGGAGAGAATGGCGGGAGAAAATGGTGGCAAAGAAGATGGCGGGAAAGAAAATGGAGGAAAAAAGATTGCGGAAAAGTATTTTTTTTTCATGTATAAAACTTCTATGAAGCTCAACACAAGTTTTCTAATAGGATAAAAGAAATAAAATACAAAAAATACCACAAATAAAATAGCTACTGATAACTAAACAGAAACAAAAAGAATATGTCAAAAAAGCAGAAGAAAACAATTTAAAGCAATTAAAATTAAAAGAAATGGCATAAAACCTATAAAACATTAAAACATAACTGTTTTCATAAAAACCTAATTTTAAATAATTATAAAATTCGCCAATTAATTACTACTGATAAACCAGTAGCAAAAAGAATCATCTGAAAAAAAATACTCCTAGCTCAAATTACAGGCAATCTAGTGATTTGAGAAAATTCATGAAAATTCAAATTCAAACTTTCAAATCTAGTCAAACTTGATATCTACAGAAACTTCATAAAATTTCTAATCTAATGCAAAAAGAAACAAATTAAAATATTGAAAATCCTAATTGATATGAATTTTCTAAAACAGTAGAGCAGGTGTTGACCAAAGAGGGACTCTTTGGCTAACGATTTTTTTGAGAACTGATGACAGTAGGGGGGGCCCCACTGACTTTATATTAAATTGTTAAAGGGTTAGTACAGTCCCAACAGTCTCTACAATCCAGTCCAGTCAGCCTACATCTCAAACACACAGTCACTACTATATGAAGGAGGGGTGCAAGAAGGAGAGTTACAGAAGGTGATATCTCCCTAATTACAATGCAGCTACTAGTGATAGGATATAAGGAGTATACTCCTGCTTGGCCCTATGGACCAACAGAGCAAAGTCATGCTTGAATCTATTCTTCCAGGACGCGAACGACGGCTGGACCCCTCTGAAGTGTTTATCATTCCTTTCCTTCCAGATCTCCCACGCCACAACCGTGAACACCTCCATGAACATATGTCCATTCCAAGCGGTTTTACCAGCGCGCAGCAGTGTGAACCTGTAGTCTCCAGCTGGCCAACGAATCCCAATGCTGTCCCAACATCTTCTACTGAAAGGACAATTAAAGAAGAGGTGCACAATATCCTCTTCAGGTGGATTGTGACAAAGCAAGCAGGTATAATCGTCATCCTGGATTTTATAGTGTCTCCTTCTGAGACTATTTCTGGTGTTCAAACGATCAGCCAGCAGCAACCACGCAAACATCTTCCATTGCATGGTACATTTGGTCTTCCAAATCCAACCAAAGGCCTCATCTACCTGCGTATCCTTGAAGCAATGTTCATAGAATTTTGTGGCTTTAAAATCACTCCCTCCCCACACACATCTCCATGTATCCTCCCTGTCAGTCAGGGACACATCCGACGTGGCCAGTTGCAAATTGGTCACCTCAAGCCGAGCTTCTATCGAGAGGGGGAGGTGAAACACATCTCCTAACCTCAACAAGGAAAGTAGGGATTGGACCGACATATCAGGGGCTTTAGCAAAAGAAAAGGCTCTCGGGAATGTGTCCTGGAGTAGTCCATCTTTCCACTCATCCTTCCAGAAGAGGATCGAGCCACCAGACCCTACAGACGCCCTAGTAACCCCTCTGTATATGTCAGACAACTGCATGAGATCTTTCCACCAGAACGATCCACAAGGGTCCATTGCATGTGGGGTTTGATGGCTGTAATACGAGTTCCAGATAAGCTGAACCCAAGGAACATCTTGCTTGTTATAGAATTTATGAAGTGGCTTCAACAGCAAGCCCTGGTTCTGAACTTTGAGGTTTATGATTCCCAAGCCTCCCTTGTCTTTTGGCCTACAGACCATGTCCCATGCTGCGAGGGAGTTACCAACGGTTGGCCGAAAAGTCCTTTTTGGCCAACGGTTGGCCGAAAAGTCTTTCTTCGGCCAACATGAGGCCGACAGTGTGATACTTTTGATTTTTCTGCATTAGGGTGTATAGTTTCTGAATTTGCTATAAAAATCATCATAGTTTCAAAAAAAATTCCAAGATGAAGACCACCAAGTAGTATTCTACCAGTAAACTAAATATGTTGAGGCTTCATCTCCTGAGAGAATTTATTGTTCTTCGCCAGGAACTATCCGGTGAGAATGAGTTGTTAATCCCAAGGATATGCGTATATCTTATGATTCATTTGGTCACTATTTATGGGTTGAAGTTCTCACAAAGTCCTCACTCTTTAGCAGTATTGTTTAAGCATAAGACACGATATAGATCACTTCTTGCACCATTTGCCTGTAGTTGCTTTAGTGTAGAGAAGTAAATAAGAAAATGTAAAGTATGTCCTGTGAACTAAGAAAAGCTAGTCCAAGGTACACCTTATGCTAGTAAAGATGACTGCAAGTATATTAGTAGTTTTAGCATTTACCAATAAACATTTGCTCTTAAATTGATGATCACTCTTCTCAGAATGTATTCATAAATAAATTTCCGCCTCAAGTGAACAGTATATGCCTCGGCTGGACCCATATTGAACTATTATCCATGTTGACAGTGTACTGATTTTAGGAAGATGGCTGGTGGGTCTTTCGGTTCCATGATATCATTAGCCTATCCCGGACAGTGTGCAGAAGCTCCTAAACCTAGTTCAGCGTGAAAGGCTGGCAAGGCAACGCAATGTGAAGATCATGACAAACCAAGTAGTTAAGCCATCAGAGGTTCAGAAGCCTCTAACATTTCCAACACAAGGGTGATTATAACAATGATGTTGAATCACGGGCAGCTGGATGCATAGAAAATGTCTACGTGTGTGTGTGTGTGAAAAATACTTCAAAAATACCTATAACCTTTAATAGCCAAAGTCCCAAAAATAAAGCAAGATCATTAAGGAAATAAATAAAAAATAAACAAACTTGTCTTGGCTTACGATGTCATTTCCGTGTGGTAGAGAAAAAAAATACTTTCATTGGTAGTAAACAACACCTTCGTACACACCTAAAACTCCATATGGGTTGAGACACTCGGACTACCAGTTGTTTCCAAGCTTGAAAATTGGCAGATGAGACTATTTGAAACCTAGTAGTTGTGACCCCGTTAGACCCCATTCGAAAATTTGCAATTGTGACCTGCCATGAAACTTGCTGTTGCGACCCTCCCTCCGCCCTCTCTCTTTGAAACCACACACTTGCGACCTCATTTAAAAACATGCAATTGCAACGCCATTTGAAAACTTACAGATGTGATCCTACTGAAAATTTGCATTTAACACCCCATTCTAAAACATGCAATTGCGACCCCTTGAAAACATGCAGTTGTGACCGAATTGGAAAACTTGTAGCTGTGATCCCTATTGAAAACTTGGAATTGCGACCCCATTTGAGAACCTGCAGCTGCAACCCTTGAAGACTTGCAAATGTGACCCATTTCAAACTTGTTGTTACAGCCACATGAAACTTGCAGCTGGGACCTATTTAAAAACTTGCAGTGGCCAAACAAACAAACAATGAATACGAGGGAAAAATTTGAAAATGGCACGTCATTGCCCCTAAAATACACCCCTCATAGCACTAGACAGTGGAACACGCCCGTGTGCAAGCCTGCCCACGCATGGCTTGTGAATATGGATAAACCAGTCCCTATAAGTCCTAAACCAAACAGGAGGGACTTACAGGGACTTAAAGTGGGCATTTGAGACTTATGAAATAAGACTCTCAAGGAGAGTCTTATAGGGACTTATAGTTGTAATATGGTCTTTTAGTCCATGTTAAGTCTCAGTAACCAAACAGGTAGGGACTTAGGACTTATAAGTTGGGACTAAAAAATGTCCTAGGACTTATAAACCAAACAGGGCCTAAGAATACACGAAAAACACAAATGAGAGAGAAATGAAAAGGAAGAATAAAGAAAAAAAACGATAAATCTCATCCAATATAAATTAGTTCTGAATTGTTTACATATAAAAAAGGAAAAGGTTAAACAGAAACTAAGAAAAGATTGATAGCTCGAAAATAAAAAAAGTAAATTAACACAGGAAAGTAAATTAGCAAGAAAACAAAATGCAGAAAAAGCTCACCTTGTTTCAGCTTCTCTCCCACATCCAAATGTATGTATAGCCCAGGACAACAACGAAAAAGTTGAAAAGCCCATACTAGTTTTAAGAGACTAACGGAGAGTCCTTAACACACAAGACATGATATGAGATATCAGATTGTGGGTTGTTGCTAGCTCGGATGTGGGTCCAGTTCACGTCTCTCCACCCGACCACATCTACATATTAGAGGCGTCGGTCAATCCTAGCCGACACAAAGAACAAATCACATCCGCTCTACCTCCATGCGCACTGCCCAACATCATTCCACTCGTTGTTGCTTCCACCGGCGATCTCGTCACGTCCACCACGTGCAAAACTCAATGGGAAAGAAGACCTCCGAAACCCAACCCCTTCAGATTTTGTACGGGAGAGGGCGATTAGGTTTCTGGGGAGCGTTTCCTACGTGACCTCTCACCGTCGTACGTCTACGTCCAATACATCATCTACGCCCGCGTCGTCTTGGTCATTACCATGTCCACCACCACCGAAGCCGACCGACTCGTTCCTGAGAAGACACTAGTAGAAAACATGGCTTTGGTTGGGGCCTGGCTAGCCCATTAGTCCCGGTTCAGTCACGAACCAGGACCCATGGGGGGCATACGTCCCAGTTTGTGCGCACAGGGGGTCGGCCAGGCATCGTGGGGCATTGGTCCCGGTTCGTCTGGACCCATTTGTCCCGGTTCCAGGCACGAACCTGGACCAATGGGCCTCGCTCCTGGCCCACATCCATTGGTCCCGGTTCATGGCTGGAACCGGGACAGAAGGGGGGCCTTTAGTCCTGGTTCCAGCCACGAACCGGGACCAATGAGGTGGCTATATATACCCCCTCGCCAGCGAG